>OX637287.1:47140283-51940283 GCA_951799445.1 Pseudisothecium myosuroides | reverse complement strand
ATATTTTGGTCTTCTAATCTTTGAATTCATCCTTGAATTTAAAAAATATTCAACTTCTTAGAGTCTATGGCTATACTTGCATTGGATACGTTTGCCATTGTCAATAGAGTGAGTAGGTTACCAGTTTTAAATTGGGGTCATAAAATTGGGGTGAGTTTACTATGTTAGAAGTCAAGAATGTCAATGCCATTGTGGGAGTCACCAACCTACATGGAATCCAATTCCTTGTGAATCTCTCTATGTTTTCATTAGTTTCTAAAGTGCATGATTAAGAGGTCAACCTGGCTTTGTTTTGTTGGTTGAAGTTTCAAATCTAATTGAAATATTCTTCAAATTAGATCAAAGTATAATTAAAAAATTAAAAAATGACATGTAACAAAATGCATTATATGATTTAAAATTATAGATACTTGAAATCCCATGGAATTTCTTTAAATTGACTTAAATTTTTTATTACATGTAGTAGTCATACATTAATTATATATTAGAATTTAGTTTAAAATTTGATTTTTATCCCTTGGCTAAATAGAATTTGACTTTAAAAAAGTCAAAGTATAGTTAATCCATAAAGTTCTTTCTTTTTAGAGGCTCATAATTACTTCAAAATACTTGTATCTAAAGTAAGACTAAAATCCTCATCTATATTTATTCTCTAATAAATCCAAGTGAACTGTAGAATATTTTAATTAAAGTGTTCAAGTACATACTCCCAAAATTTTAGAGTAAATATCCCCATTGATTTTAGGTTCAGTGTATGTAAACTTCAAAATATAATTTTTTCTAGCCCTTCCGAAAGGTGAAATTTTATCTTTCAACATTAAAATACAACATGTATGTCCCATAATTTGTGCATTTTAGTCAATATGTTCAAAAATGGATTGAGAATATATTTTAAAAATTTAACTAAAAAGACTTTCATATTTTAAATTTTAAATTTATTAAATGGATGGTGGTACTTATAGAAAGGACAAACTAAAGCGTTAATGATTTTTATAATTGAGAATTGTTAATCCTAATGGTGATAATGTTCTAATAAACAATTATCAACCATTTTATACATTCTTTCTACCTTCATTGCTGACTAAACAACTCTTCATAACTTTCACTTTATCAAATCTTTTTGAGTAGATTTAAATCTCTAAAATCCAATAAAATTGATTATCCCGTATTTTTTTTAGAATATATTTTAACTTCATGTTTTGACATTGAAATTGAAAAAAATTCTAACTATTGCAATATTTATTGGAATGACTTGAAAAATTGAACTTCACAGATAGAGTGATTAAAATTTTCATGCAAAAATTCAAAATTTTGAAGTCAATCAATAGAATATGTCCAAATTTTGTAAAATTCCAAAGTAGTCTCTTTAATCCTTTAGAGGTTAAAAGATTCCATTAAGGATTAAAGGTCAAAAAGATTTTATATATGAAATACATCTATATTACAGTATTAGTCATCCAAATAATGTTAAAGGATTTCAAGTATTTTTTTGGATTTTAGAATTTTTAGTTTTTATTTTTAAAAGTAACATCTACATTGTGTACTAATAGGAAGGTTTGGTATTAAGTAAATATTTTTGTAAAGTTTGATTTTAGTCATACAGAATCCTTAATCTTTAAAGAATAAGGATTTCTAACCATTTTCAGAGAAAAATTACCTTTTCATTGAACTTTAAGAAAATGTTCTAATGCTTGAATTTGCCTAAAAATTGAAATTGTTAAAAGAGTCTCTTTGAGAAAGAAATATATAAAGAACTTTAAAATAGTTGCCCTATATCACTTCTTTATTTCTTAAGTTATGGAAGTCATCGTCCACCATAACAAGAATCTTATTACACATCCTTTTTCACAGACCTTTAAGCGCACTGGACATAGAAAGGTTTGGAGAAAAAAAATCTATTTATATATAAATCTATTCTACAGTAAATAACAATTTTTATGATTGAAAGGTGATTTTTCAATCATGCCATTGCCTTCAAATCATTTTTCTTAACTTGGGAATGTCCTCATGTGTCAAAAAATTGCCATTCCTCACAAGTGGCCTTCAATAATTAGAGAAATTGAATTTTTGAGGCCAAATCATTCAAAATTTTATTGGAAACTGCATCCAAATTCATCCATGTGCACACATTATATTTCCAAATTTGTTTCGGAAATGTACATCCAAAAGTATAAATTTCAGATGCGAACAAGTCAAAAGTCAAACTGCATCACTTAATCAAAACCTCAGAAACTCCAATTTGGTTGCAAGGAATTTTAGAGGTTATAAAAATATCATTTATGTCTTTTTTCTTCCTAGTGATCCATACCTTAAGTTTGTTTCTTTGTTTTGTTTTGTTTGTTACGTTGAGATCTTCCAGACCACGTATTTCTCGTTGGCGTTTTTGGTGTCATCAAAAGCCCTTGGCAAGGAGGGGTGCACAAGCTTTGTTTTGTGGCATTTGGACCTATAGTGTGAAAGTTAATGAATTTCAAAGTTTTTATAAATTTTTATAAATTTAAAAATAAAAATAAAAAAACGTTTTGGCTGTGGCGACAGCACAAGGCACACTAGTTTTTATGAAGTTCATGTGTATCTATCTAAAGTAATGATTTATCATCCAAATTTTTATGAAGTTCATGTGTATCTACTTACCTACTGTAATGATTTATCATCCAAATTTTTATGAAGTTCATGTGTATCTACTTGTCTACTGTAATGATTTATCATCCAAATTTTCCGTGTTTCATCCACGTCGGTGGATGTAAAGAGCTTCATGTGAATTATTCTGCACCCAGAAAACATAAAATACCCCGCCTGGGAAACTTCAGTTGTCAGGTCCCAAGTCAAAACCCGACGCCGTGTGGCACTGTGGCCGTGTGCTTGCTTCGCAGACTTCTCTTGTCAGTCTTTCCTCCGGACTTCAATGTCGACGGCTCCATCACCTTCGTCGACGAACGCGTTCGCTGTTCTGGAATGAATCCCCTCAAAGCCTCGCGATTCTGCGCCATGGCGCACTTGCGATTGCGATTTCGCTTTGGGAAGGCGGATTGGGTGGCGATCCACGAGGAAATGTGATGTGATGTGATTTGATGTGATTTGATGTGATTTGATGTGACTTGCAACTACGATGAATTGGCGGGTGGAGATGCGGTCGCGTGGGGCATCGGCCGTACCGCTGTGGCAGGAAGCCGCGGTGGTGCTGCTGATTGTGATTAGGGTTGTGGTCGTCGTTGGGGGGGGATGTGGCACAGGCGTGATTGCGTCTTTGATGCTGCTGGTTGCGTGCGCGTGGGCGGTGGAGAGGAGTGGCAGCGAGAACGGGACGAGTTGGAGCTTTCGCGCTACGCCAGCGCCGGGAATTCTGCTCGGGGCGATGACTCCGCCGCTGTTGATGGCTTCTCGGCTGGCTCAAGCACCCGGATTGGAGTGGGCTCGCGTGGAATTTTGGAGCTCCATCGCGTGCAGTTCTTCTTTGCTGGCGGTTTTGGTTTGGGGAGGGGAAAGGGATGAAAAGCAGGAGGTTGTGAAACAGAGGAATGGATGCAGGTTAGAGACTAGCGCAAAGAGGGACAGGTTGAGTTCATTTGAACCCGGGCGCAAAAATTGGGAATTCCGAAGGGCAGTAGCCGTGATCGGGGTTTTGTTGTTGGTGATGCTGCAATTAGGGTTCGCCACTGGCGTGATTTGGTGTGTCGTAAATGCAGCTGGGAGTGTATTCTTTTTTCGCTATTTTCTGCAAGCGTTTCCTGGTTGTACGTCAGCGGGAGAGGCGATGCTGGTAGCGCATGGGTTAGCACTCTATTTGAGCAATTCAATTTTGGAGCCATCGTGGAAACTGTTGCTCAATATGGTAAAGCCAGAATTGACGCCGGTAGAGGATGTAGATCCTGTTCTTCCTATCGTGCACGCAATAGTGCTGGGAATGCTGCTTGTACCGGTGTTGTACAAAGGGCTTCTGAGCTCTCTGTCATTGGAGGTCGTGGAGAAGAAAGAACCAATTTTGGAATCGGCTCCAAGAGCTGCACTGTTTTGCTTCACTGTTCTGGCCGTGGTGTTCTGGGTTGCCCCAGCTTGGTTGCGTCTTGTAGTAGGAGTACCTCAGCATCCTGTCCTTTGGATTCTGCGCTTCGTGATGAACCAGCCAGTTCAAAGAGTGGGGTTGTGCGTATACTGGGTGCTCGTAATCGGCCTGTTTTTGCATCAATTGACCTTGAGGAAGCAGATGGCGAAGATAATGATACGGAAGGGGTTTCACATCATGGCCGTAGTCATGTTCGTGCCTGCCCTGGCCTTCCAAGTCGACTTCTTGCGAATCTCCTTTGCTCTGGCATTCGGAGTATTCGTACTTGTGGAAACAATTAGGGTGTGGAGAATTCCTCCCCTTGGTGAGAAGATCCACTCATTTTTGAAAGTTTTTACGGATTCCAGAGACTCGGACGTCTTAATCATTAGTCATTTCTCCTTGTTACTGGGCTGTGCTATTCCCGTCTGGCTGAGCTCAACAGACAGACCACTGGCAGCCTACGCAGGGATTCTGAGCCTGGGCATTGGCGACACTATGGCCTCTGTGGTAGGGTACAATTTTGGCTCCATGCGATTGAGCAGTTTGAGTAAGAAGACATGGGAAGGGACCATCGCTGGGGTACTAAGTATCTTCGCAGCTTCGGTTCTTGTTTCCTACGTGCCACCAACGTTTCCCCTGGTTGATCAGATTGGATCAATGGTAGTCGCGGCCATATGTGCAGGTCTTGTGGAAGCCTTCACCTCGCAACTGGACAATGCTTTTGTTCCAATTGTCTATTACAGCCTGTTATCTTTGTGATTTTGTTAGGTATTCATTTGATAGCACAGTGATTCAGCACTGAGCATCCTCCAAATGAGCACAAGCTTATAGTGGTCTTGTGTGCTTTTGGTGGGTACACGGTATCATGTATATTGGAGTGGTGGATACTCATGTATATTGGAGTGTATCATATTTTAAGGGACAAGCCAGTCATTCTAGACATCTCTTTGGTCGTGATTTTGTTCTTCTCGCAAAGTTTTCCTGCTTGTCCATTGTCGACATGATTGTCTCTTTCAACAAGTGCGATAATCTTATGCTTCTGTACATCCTGAGGATTCAGTTCTGTCAGCCGAGACTACATTCACTGACACTCTTGCTCGTCTCTTGTGACACTTCATCCTTTTCATGTGGGTTACAGTGACTCTCAAAATGTTTTGGACACTTACAGAAATTGCCATAGCTAATCGAGGAATTAGTGATTTTAAACAAAATTTGGATATGTTGTGATACAAGTAACACACTTGCATAAAATAAATTTAAAAAAATTTTAAAACACTTTTTAAATTTTTTAATAATTTAATTAAACTTATTCGTGAAAAAAAAACATTTGATACAAATAAATTTTTTTCAAGATTTTTTAGTGAGTGGTATGAATTTCATGAATTTTAAAATTTTATTGAGTGAAATGTACTATTGACTAAAATATGACTCCAAATATTTACATGTTTTATAATTCACTCCTAAAATTTGAAAAAATTTGAAAAAATTTGAAAAAATTTGAAAAATATAATATGTTTATTTATTATTTCAAATTTCATGATTTTTTGGAGATTTTTGGAATGAATTATAAACATTTTGGAATCAGATTTTAGTTAGTATTATTTTGCTCAATAACATTTTAAAAATTTGTGAAATACTAAATAGAACTTTCATATGAAGAAGCTCAAGTACCAATGGTCAATTATTTCAACATGTTCATGTTGTAGAATAATTATATTTCGGATTGGTGCCTCATCTAAACAAGTTGGTTGAGAATCCCGGTCTAATATAAACAACACCATTGGTGATTATTATAGCAAACTTTATATACATAAAAAATACACAAATAAAGAACTACAATTGTTTATGTAAGTAGGGAATGAGCATTACAAGAGGTTTGACCGTACAGGTAACACACTTGTATAAAATGATTTTTCAAATTTTTTCAAATACATTTTGATTTTTTAATAATGTAATCAAACTTATTAGGAAAAAAACTTTTAATACAGGTATGTTTTTTTCCAAAAATTTTAGTAAGCGGAATTGTACATATTGCTAAAAACTACTCTCTACCGTTTCTATGCGGGAAAAGAAGTTTGCTTGTACTTCAACATGCCCAAGATTTGATGAAAAAATCTAATTTTTTAATGCATTATGGCAATTTTTGAAGTGTATGAATGCTTATGAGAGCCACTATACATCAAATCTCCAATTGTATCTTTGTTTTTTCTCTCCTTATGTCATATGGTAGTGTTTATTTAATATTGAGTTTTATTTTTTTTTGTATTTGTATTGAAATAGGTTAGGGTCTGAAGGGATTAATGCCCTAATCCATTTTGAATTTCAGCATACTTTTGTTTATATTTGTATAAGAAAATTTTCTTTTCCAAAATTTCATCAAATTGGTTAGGAAAAAAAATTCTACAGATTTTTTTAAAGTTTTTTGAAAATTTAATTTCAAAGCAATTAGAATATGAGAAAAATTGTAAAAGTGCATAAAAAGGTTTTAAAGTAGACAATATAGTTCTAGAATTAAGTGGAAGAGTATTAGAATGGATAAAACTTGTGTTTAAGAAGAATGCAACATTACCTCTCTTAATATTGTTCATGTGTCTCAGGGCCATGAATTATCACATTAAACCTAGACTTAATATGTACTTGTTTATTCAACTCAGAATACAATTAAAGGTTTTGTCATGTAACATGGCATCAAATGTGAAACCATTTCAAATAGATGTAGTTTGTTAACCCTTTAGTGACCGGTCGACCACTTTTGGGTTGATTTTTGGACTCTCAGTCTAATATTGTTCAAAATACATTTGATCACAAAAATCTCAAAGAGGAACGCAATTAGAATGTCTTTGTGCGCTTCAAACAAAACCAATTTTAAGAGAATTGGAGCATTGATGAATTAGCTATGAGGTTGCAAACTCAAATGGCCTGGACCTTTAAATGGGAAGTGTTCAACAAAAATACAAAAAAATATCAACCAAATTGTAAGATTTTTTTGTAACTTGATGTCTTGACAAGGTATAAGTGTTGCTTTATAATCTCATGAATGCCCAAAGTAAACTTATGCATTGGTATTTATGTAGCGCAAATTCTAAAGGGTCATTCAAGTCATTGATTTTTGAAAATTAAGGAAAGCAACTCAAACTCCAACAAGGCTCTAAAAGCAAACATGATTTAGAGGTACATTTCACTTTCTTCAATGTACCAAATCTGCACATTTTAGAAGGGTATTCATTTTGATGACACATATGACCATTTTTTGTGAACTTCAAAAATTTGTAACTATTTTCACAAAGCTTGAAAAAATATGAAATGCCTTGGATTAGATGCCTATTCTACTTGTCTTTTGAGGAAAATTTACTAAAAATTATTTAAAGATGTTTCACCTCCACAAAATTCAATTTTAGCCCTTAAAAGGTTGATTTATGGACCGCCTACCTTATTTATAGCAATTTGTACCGTTGGATGAGTTTGATTTTTTGTTAGGTTGAAGAATCTCCCTTATGGAAACACCTTGTACAGTTTGATCTAAGACTACATCTTTAGAGTGGCCACAAAATTCATTTTCTTGAAAAACTTCGCCCGCCCCCCAAATCAACCACAGTCACTAAAGGGTTAAACTATATTAGTTTATATAGTTTAATCTTGTTTGAAAATCTTAGGCTATTTTGAAACTTTACCTTAAAAGGCACTTCATGTAAAAGTTAACTCTTTGTTTATGTATACTAAATGGGGGTTTCAAAGGGACTTATACTAATTAATCAAAATTTCACACTATATAAATATTTATCTTTGCATGTTCATTGGTTACCAAGTGTATTTAAAGTATAGCATTCATGCACACATGCTCACTAGTTATGTTTTGTACAAGTGCATGCATTCACCGTGAGGTAACTGTTTTTCACAATAAGTCCCTTTAATTTTTTGGTCTCTATAATACTTCTATTCAGTATAGAGAACTCTTTGTTGATATAGAAGGTAAATCTTTATTCCTATCAACTAGGATTGGGTATCTAAGCTATGAGGCTCCTTTAAATTGGCATTCTTTGCCAAGTGAATGGATACAAGATCTGAATACATATAAGGCAAGCTATCTTGAGGGGCCCTTGAGAGTGTTGTTTTTATGTACTTTTATTTGGATTTTGCTTTCATATTTGATGTAGGTTTTTATGTCATTTGATCTATTGTATATTGATGATCTTTATTTACATGACAGCTTATTGAAAACATATATACATTAATGCTTACCAAAAGATATTAGAATAATGCATATCAATGGTAGTGCATTGCACTATAATAGTGAAGGTTTTGCTTGATTTTAAAGAAGCAAAAGCTCTCATTTTATTCCAATACAATGATGAAGAAGGTGGATATATCCTTTTTCATCACGTACCTACATGAATTCATTTTCAAAATAAATGAGAATCTTTAGAAAAGTGATAAATGTGAAATTGACACATATCAGTTAAAACCAATATTAGGTGTCATATAGGGTGACAACATGGGTTTCAAGTGAATGTAAAAATAGCTCCCTTAAGATGATATACATGGAGAATCACAAGTATCTTTTTTTGAAATTGAAACATAAAATAATAATTAATTAAAAAAAAAAATTTAAAATCTTTTTATTAAGAAAGGAATTAAAAATTATCTTCTTTTTAGATATATAAAAATATTTAAAAAAATTGGAATAAATATGTCTACTTATATTTCTTATAACAAACTTGGCTTAAATGACATTTTTTTAATAACACTAGGAGCAACAAATCATAAGATCCACTTACGAAAGGAGATACCACAGATGACACAATCATGTTATTTGTACCCAAATGACATAATTAGAAGAACTAAAAGAATTGCACCTACAATCGTCTCAATAAGCTTTTGAGCATGGTTCCTATCATCAAATTTATTAAGTATTTTTGTTGAATCTTATTGGGAGCCAATAGAAGAATTCTAATTTTTTTAAATGTCTTTTTGGACATTGTATGAATAAACAATAAATTATTAGAGGGCTAACATATATGTACCTACAATTGCCCCTAGGCTCTTATAAATACATTATAACCTCTATAATATGAATTTTCTTCATAGACATTGTAAAATATCCTACACTTGCCACATTTAAACTATTTGACATATAGTATGATTGTTTTCCACACAATTAAATTAAGGGGATTAGAGTAGAAAAGTTGCACAATTTTGGTAAGAATGTATAGGATTTGGTTTTAGAAAACTAGTCACTTTATCCATTATAGTAGGGCATCCTAATATATTGTAGTACATTGTAGTGCAAATTTGATTTTGCACCACAATGGAATTAAAAAAAATTAAAAATAAATAAATAAATAAATATATATATATATATATATATATATATATATATATATATATATATATATATATATATATATATATATATATATATATATATATATATATATGTGTCCATGGTCTATGCAATTTCAAAGCCACTTCACTAGATGATTTTAGTGGATTTTATGAGCAATTGATGGATGAAATGTGCAATGTTTTTTGAATATTTTGAGGTGTTCTAATACTGCACATTCCATTCAAATATCAATCAAGAAATAATTCATACTATGAGCTTCAAAGGTAACTATTCTTTAAATTTTTGAAGGTGCCCTAATATTGCTCACTTCTTTCTATGCAAATCAGGTGTAAGTTACACGTTTAGGGGACACGCAATATTAGGACGATGCAGGCGTCCTACCATAAACTTTCAATACACGGACGGACCTGGACGCCTTGACCAGAGTTCTCCTTTCGTCTTCCAACGAACGGAGAAGTGGAAGGTGAAACAACAGCGCAGGAAACGAAGAGGCACAGCGTGACGGCTGCATCGCCGGCGGAGCGACAGAGGAATCTCCGTCTCCGTCATCGTCGTCTCCGTCATCGTCGTCTCCGTCGTCGTCGTCGTCGTCGTCGTCTTCGTCTTGGTTTGTTCGAAAGCCCTAGAAACACTCGCACCCTCCCTCATTGGCTCTGTTTCTTGTGACTTGCATCCGTTGGTGCAATCGCACTCTCCTCTCGTCTCCTTGCTTGCTGCTGTCTTCGCCTGGAGCTTCGCTATCCGTCGTCCTTCAGGCCCTTCACCTCCTGCCTCTCAGGTACATATCTGAGTCCTGCCCTCCACTCTCCCGGGTGGGGGGGAGTTTTTCCCATTGGCGAGTCGCGGGACAATTCGGAGCACGCTTCTTGTGGTTTGTGTCGTGGTTGCATGTGTGTGAATCGGTGCCGCGCGATTCGTGTGATGTGGCGAGAATTCTTGGTCGCTTCTCTTTCTGAGGAGGATTTAGGTGTACGAGTTTGACCGGTTTGCAGAATGGCATGTACTTGGTGCTGCGTGATTGTACGCGATGTGGGCTTGAATTTGATGTTTCTACTTCTTAATTTAGACGGACAATTTTGTGTGGATGGACGTTGCGTTATGACCTATTTAACGATGGATCCACTCTGGAGCTGCTCGCAAAGTCTTGTGGACTGAGTTGGACTGGATCGGATATTACGTTAAATGTTCTACTGGTTTCTCTCGGGGATTTGTTAATAAGAGTGGGAAGTGTCTTTTGAAGTCTTTGACCCAGATTTTAAAGTGAATTTATGGTGACTGTATGTTGATGTTTAGGATTGTTGAGTTTTGCAGAAGGGGCGAGGGAAAACGCGGACCCACGATGATTAAACTATTTAGTGTGAAGCAGAAGCAAAAAGAAGATGCTCAGAATAACAATGGCCGACCTATCAAGAAGCAAAGTGCTGGTGAATTGCGGGTCCAAAAAGGTCCTGGTCTTTGCATTCTTTTCTCTCATCCACTTTTCTGAGAAATTATTCTCCATATCATTTTCTTGCTGACTCAGGGTTAGCCTCTCCGCGGTGGGCTTACCTTTTGTAAGATATCAGTGTCGCTTTGCGTATAATCGCTTTCGGAGAATGTTTTGGTCAACATTCTTTTTACATCTTTCCAATTTCGTTCTGACCAGGGTTTAACAAGTATGAGTTGTTGTTGCAGATATAAGTGAGTTGAATTTGGCCAAGACCACTGCTATACACTTCCCAAATGGCAAGGACAATCTTCTCAGCTTCGAGATCACCATCCGACCAGATGAAGGACTCTACCAGTGAGTCCATGTTCCACTTCTCAGTTATTTTCTTGCCCTCTACTGATTCTTCTATGGTTCTGATTTCTGTGTTATCCGCGGTCCACTTAAAGTTCAGCTGCTTCCTGAATCGGGAGGTGATGAATTCGGGAATGTGACACTAGTATGTGATTTTGAAGATTTTAAGTTTAGGCTGAGGAACTTCAATGATACGCGGCAGATATTTGTAATTGCAATGGTCTCAGTGGTTGCTACTGATATGTTTATGCAGAGGTGGCACATTCATCTTCAGTTTCTCAATCTCACAGGTGTATCCTCACGAAGCACCCAAAGTGAAGTGCAAGACCAAGGTATGGGAATATTTGAACAAAGGAAAACCTCATTGCTACTTTGTATATGTCGTTTCGTAGCTGGAGGTCTAAATACCTCATCTACTTCCTGGTCTCTCAAATTGAACTGATGATCGCACCATCTTGAAGTCTTCTTTTATCAAATGCTCATTCTGATGCTCGGCAGTGATACTGGCGCAGGTATACCATCCTAATATAGATCTGGAGGGTAATGTGTGTTTGAATATTCTCCGTGAGGATTGGAAACCTGTTTTAAGTATCAACTCCATCATTTATGGCCTTCAGTATCTTTTCTTGGTAAGCGCTCTTTTTCCTGTTTACTCCCAATTAGAGACTTGCCGTTGCGTACAGAAAAAGACTTGTGTTGATTTCATATCTGAATACTAGATGATCAAGAATCTTGCAATAGTGTACATTCTTTTCATCTATACCCTGAGCAATTGACTAGATCTTTTTTCAGGATCGTTTTTTACCCCATTTGACAGCGTAATCATCTGCATTAGATTTTGCCTTCTGAGCTGTCAGTCTGAACCTAGTGTCGATGGTTGTCGATTTACTTTCATGCCTCATTTCTGTGTGTACAAGAATTGTACGTAGTTCAAAGATGTTCCAAATTGAGTAAGCTCTCCTTGAGTAAAGTTCAGGATGTAAGCAAAGTAAAGCTCTTGAGCTTGGGTTAATTTTGATATACAATGTTGTGATAATATGTTCAGCATAATATGTCGTGATTGAAGATAGGGCCTTGGCTGCACAGTTTCATGGGAATCTACTTTTAAGATCATTATTTCATTGATACTTCGCTGATATTTTCCATCATGTCACTTCGCTGGACTTCATGATAATGTGGATAGTATTGCTGGTGGTTAATCAAATTTTGTTTTTCAGGATCCTAATCCAGATGACCCCCTCAATCATGAGGCTGCAGAAGTTTTGAGGGATAATCCTCGTCAGTTTGAACAAAGCGTGAGAAGATCAATGGCCGGTGGCTATGTTGGAGGCACTCATTTTCCTCGATGCATTTAGACTCTGGTAACCGTTAAGGTCTGAAGTTACTCCCGAAAGGTGAGAGTTAATGTTTTATATGTGCTTATGTGACATTAGATAGTGTAAAGGTGTCTCGAGGTTACAATCGACGATGCAAAGAACCAAAGAGACTCGTCCGCTGATGTTGGATCTTTGTACCAATTGGCTCTGTTTGATATAGGTAGTTCATTCATCGCTGTTTGCATCTGGTCCCCAATGGTGGAACACGCCTTCCTCAATGGAGACTGCCGCTGAGCCCATTGAAGGTCAAGTTCTACTGTAAGAGGTTGCTTGACATTTGAGTAAGAGTAGCTGACAATGCCGCACGTATTCGTGCTTAAAAAACGATGCTGTGAACGAGAGGTGATAGGTCAGAGAAATTGCAGCAATCATTTAATTGCTTGGCTTCTCTCAAGAGCAAGAAGCATACCCGTCATACTGGTTAATGATCGAATTACCTGTCATTGGAATAAGCCATCAAATTGGTCAAATGACACCCTCATGGGGTCAATTTGGTTATTTCGTAAAGGTCCAATACGTGCTTCATTCTATTTAGTGTGGCCTTGAATGACTTTTATTATCTTACTATCTATATGTTTTATTGGAAATGGTGCTATCATTTCGTTAAAATGCCAAGTATCAATCAATTTTAAGTGTTTTCATGCTTCCATTTTCTTGTAGGAGAAAGTAATTAATTTCAACTTTCAACCACACTAATACAGAGGGAAGAGGATGCACCAGAGCTTACATGTCACGTTTGCATTTCTGTCCTTGCCTTACTCAATGTTTCATTGTCCATGTGAACCCCTTAAGTGTCCCAGGTGACCAAGTGTCACATGGTTTGGAAGTCTAAATTGAAGTGTTGTAACTTTTGCATCTGATGTCAGAGGCCACTTGTGATTGGACAAAAGGTTGCTTTACACCTACAAGGCTGGCGGTCAATTTGGTGGAATAAATTTTTTATTCAAAAAAAATATGATCTGACATAGCTTGAGCTTGTTGAATTGGGTGCTACAAAAATGGGAGACCAATTCTTGGCCTCCAAGCCAATGTGATATTTCAATTAACCCCTAAATGCCCAAGGCTTGTTTGGAGCTTCTCAAAATTTACTCTACCTTGAACAAAAAATCAACATTTTCATAAGTTGTACCAATTTCTTTTGAATTGTAACCGTGCAAATTCAAACTAGACATGTTAGAGATTACATAGGAAAAGAAAATATAACAATCACTTACAGATTGAAAGATTATAATGTTTGATTATGAGGGTGTTAAAATTATGAAAAAATTTCAATTCTCTTTTTGCATGTCAACTCTAAAAAGTTGGTCACTAAAAAAATATGAGGTTATAGAGCCTAGCATGCACAACCCCAATCAATTTACGGTTTTTCAAAATCTATTCTACAATTTTATTAAATGAATTTCTAATGTGATTTTTTCTCCAAGATCTAGTGTATTTGAGGCTCATTTCCAAGAGCCCTCAACACTACGGGAAGTCAAGATTGCAATGGGTATCCTTGCACAAAATCTTGAATAGAAAAATCATAATTCTTCATTTTTAAGATCAGCTTTTTGATCCTAAAACTAGACTTCAAAAAGAGTTCTCCAAAAATATAAACCATTTAAAAATAGCAATCTGGTTGGATTTTACTTAACTTCAAAGTTTTCGAAACACCAGAATCTGGTGCCTCGGGCAGTTAGGGGTCAAAAAAAAAAAATTTATGAAAGATTACGGAGTATTTTTTTTAACAAATCAAATCTGTTGGATTTTGTGCAATTAACTTTAAGAAAAATTGGCCTAGCCCATAGGTGTAAAGTAGCCTTGAAAAGGGAGAAAGAAAGAGGGTCTGAAATTTTCTAGTTTCTATTGAATCAGCCTGGATTCTTAGCGTCAAAAGATCTTTACAAATGGGAGAATAGGCCTTTGTTATAATCTTATTCTAATGCTTAGTTGAGGACAATCTTTAGCTCCAAAGGGGCTGTAATTTTGTGTAATTGGCCTCAAAGGAAATTGGCGTGGCCTCTAGGTGTAAACTAGCCCTTAGAGTGTCTATTTTGGTGATTTTAGGTGTGTTGCCCTCATTTGACTTAGAGTCTTTTGGAGGCCAGTTGGTAGCACTATGAGGTAGGAATCCATTGTTTAGAAGGCATATAGGGTCACTACTCCCTATCACCATAACTCTATGAGGTCCTTTTGTCCTAACTGGTAAAAATCTTCTTGGTCCTATATGACTACTCTACTACTACAAGTTAGATTACAAGCACCAAGTCTAATGTGTGTACAATGCCCACTAGAAAGGAAATCCCCATGACTATTTTGCATGGTGATGTTTAGACATTGTACCTCTTTAGCATTAATTTGCAAGCTAATTTGGAGAAGATTTTTTGGATTAGGGAAGCTGATATTTTGAAGAATGTAACAATGACTCACTTGCTTAAGAAGATCAACTTCATTAAACAAATTAATAAGTTTAGCAATTGACATTTGCTACACTTGAGAAGTAGTTGCCTTGATTTTGAGCTAGAAATGGGTATACATACCTAGAATTTTTTGCTGTAAAACTTGATTTTGTTGTTCAAAATTACTTTTCAAGAAAGTTGATGTGTAAGTTTGAGCTGTGCAATTCTACGCAACACTATAGCAAGATACTTCTTGATATTAGAAGAGCGAAGCATTATTGTAGGAATGCATAAGGCCCAATTGTCTTTGAGCAAGGTTTCACGTCATGCTGGAAGACCCAAAAAAACTATTTTGTTAGTTCTAAAGAGATATTATGAGAGGGGCTTAGTACAAATAAGACATAGTTCTGGACGTCCTCCATTAGAAAAATTCTCAAGTTTAGGAAAGGCTACGAGTACATGAAGGTGCAAGAATGATTTTGGATAGCTGCTCGTGGAAAACGTTGTACAGCTTTCTTGGCACTAGTAGTAGCTCCAGGGTGGATTCTTGTGTAGTACGTGTATTGATTTGAGGAACAGGAAAGTCGCGGGATTGTTGAGATTCAAAGTAGAAATGAATTAAGGCGCGAATTATGCATCTAAATGAAAATTTTCGATGAAATTCCCCAAGTGGCATACTTTCTAGTGGGTGCATTGATTGTGAGTTGGGCTTCGGGATTCGGGATATCATCTCCACCGTTGGTTGATTGCCTGATTGGTTGGCAATATTGTAAGCGGGTATAGGATAATAGGCTTCTTGATAAGATGGATGAGTACTTTACAATACGTTTCATCAATTGCTTTAGCGACCTTTTTCAAGGCTCATTTTCTTCTAATGCAAAAGTTGCAAACTTGTGATTGAAGGAAGTTCAAGTATGAGCTTCAATAGAATCGTCGTATGCATCTTTCAGAACTTATTGATAGTTTACAAGTTTCTCTATGCCAAACTACAATACAAAAAGAGTTGCATGAGCTTGGACTTTGTAGCTGAATTGTAGTCATTTGAACTCAACAGACACAAGCAAGAGAGGTTGTTTTTTGCAAAAGCACACTAGAATTGGACAATTTAAGAATCGAGCTTGACTATTTGGAGTCTTGAGGCATCATTTGAAATAGGTAAAAATTCACGTCAAATCTGAGTATGGCGGACTAGTCATGAAAAATATGATTCACGATGTTTAGCACCAACATTCAAGTTCAAAAAAATGTCAATTACGGTCTTGGGTGCCTTCATTGCAACTAGAAAGTGTTATTTAATCTTGATTCTTCATAGACAATGCACCACTATGGACTTTGTTGATGTTGTATGTGAGTAGAAATTGTTGCCTTACTTCTACCACCACGCCAACCATGAGCATCCGACTTTAATGGTGGAAGGTGCACCAATACATATTGCCAATGTGACAAAATTTTGGATGCAAGACAATGGATTAAAAACATTCAATTGGCCTCCAAACCCTCTTGACCTCAACCTTATCAAAAAACTTTGGATGATTTGCAAAGTCCAAGTCCAAAGCATGAACCGGTTACGAAATGATGTTCAAAATAATCTAGAATATGGTGAATGTAGCCTGGAAGAGCATATCAATGGAGATGCTGAGTGATTTAGTTGCAAGCATGTCAAAACGTAAGAAGGTAGTCATTGATGCTAAGGGAGGTAGCACACAATGGTAGTTGTTGTTGGAACTTAGTTCAATTTACATCCCATATTTGATGGAAACAATTGTATATATTCAAAGTTAGATGTTTTCATATATCCAGAGCTTTCTATTAATGCAAAAAAATGGATCCATCATTTGCTTAAAATGAAGCATTGACCATGTTTTTCTTTTGCATTTTCCTGTTTGTGCTAACACTTCACAGGGGTTACCTTACTTTTTAGAAGATACTACAAGTACATTGTTGAAGTTGCAAGATAGTTTTAGAAATGAATAGAGGATTTAAAGGTCAATGATAGAGTTTACAAAAATTAATCACATTACAAAAGTTGATGTAGAATTTAGAACTTGAGGTGGATTCCATCATGTCAATCATCAATTGAAAAAAACCCGAGTACATCTACAAAATGACTATCATTCTACTTCAAAACAACTGGCCCAATAGCATTTTAACATCATTGTGTAATATATTGTTGTAGTTATGGAGCAATTTTACAATAGTCATTGAGTAGTCGTGGCAGACATTTTAACATGGCAATTACATATTGATGGCTAGGATTATAGGGATTTTCTTCATAGTCAAAGCAAACCCTAAGGCCACCTCATCATTGCAATTGCTTCATGATCGATGTTGTCTCTTTACAATATTGCTCTTGCCCCTTGCTATTGGTGTTGTTGCCTCTTATTTTTATAATATAAGTTTGTAATTTTTCCTCATATCTTGATGTAATTTCCTTGCCATAATTGCTATTGCTTCTTACTATCACAAGATCGATTATACTTGTTCTCTATTATTGTTATGACTTGCATTCTCTTTCTTCTTTCATGGGGTCATTGCAAAAAACAATGTGTGGTTTTTGTAAAACTCATTTTTTTTGGGAACACTATATAATTAGAAAAAAAACTTAACGTAAAAAATATGTTTGATGTATATACCTTTAAGAAGAAGGTACCCTAGGAAGGAAAAGCATAGAAAAGTTCTCTAAGTAGGAGAACTAGAAAAGTGCATAATCTCATGAAAATAGATAAATTACACATTTTCATTTGTAAAAAATAGGAAAAGATTTTTTTTAAATGTTAATTTTCCATATGGGAAGAGTTGATGGTGATGAGATTTCACCAAAATATTGATCTTGAAACCATCTTCTATGTTCAAAAAATTGTGCACAAGCTGTTTGCACTCATGTAGAGGACATAAAATAATATATTTTCAGATTTCCTTTGTTAGATATATGCTTTCCTACTATGAAAATAGACCATGAAAATTTCAGCTCTAGATCATTAAATTTGGGGATTCCTAACGTAGTAAAAATCCATAAAATCTAATTTCAAAAAATAGATTAACTGAAATAAATTCTAAATATAAAATGATTTTTTTTAATTTCTAAAGAATAAGGGATCTATTTACCATCAAGTTAAATATGTTCAATAGAAATTTCATATTCATTGGACTTGTGCTTCAAAAGTTGTAGCAAATGACAAGAAAGTGACTCTCATTGTGATGGAAAATAGGACCGGTGTTTCTTGCAATGACCCCATAACACCACTCTTGTTTAAAATTCTACAATTTATATTGTTGAAAACTTAAAAATCGCTTAGTACTAGTAATTATAGCATTGGATGGTTAGGTGAAATTTGGTTTGTGTTGTATGAATGTGTTGAAAGGCAAAAACTAGTAGTGGGTATTAAAGAAGTTTGAAGAAATTTTGTCCCTTTGTATGTACTGTTTGCAATGTGTTAGGAATCCAAGTGGACATTTGTAAACTTGAGTCCAACTCTATGTATGAATAGCAAGTGCATTGATTATTGTAACTCTTTCTTGGGTACTCACTCATATAGAACACGTTTCCAACAATGTTATAGCTACAATGTCATTCCCTCATTTGAATTGTTTTAGTTGTTTTTCAATCATTGTTGATGGTGTACATATTCATTGCTCAGTTGTTGCTGAGAAGTTGCATTTCAATTGTTCAATGTATAAAGAATGACGTTAGAATGAGTTCATCTTACTTTCATGACTGGAAAAAAAATTGTTGCAGTCAAAAGTCAAAGTGTTGACATATGTTGCAACTCAATTGTTATTGAAGATCATGCGGCACACAATACTACTAAAAAATTACTACATGAATGTTTTCTCATAATTTAATATAGAAAAATAAAAAATATATATTTTTTAAAATGCTTAAATTATTTTTCTTAAACTTTCACCCACATTCTACACAACTTTGCCACATCACCTTACTCATGGAAAATTTGATGTGTATTGTAGTTGTTTTGGAGTGTAATTACTTTTTTATTGCTACAATTAAACATGCTACATAGGATGACTTGTAGTGGTGGGAATCTTGAGTAGATGTGTTGATGTAGAAGTGAATGCCATAACACTATACATATTGGCAGAACTTGCCAATGAATTTCCAACTAAGCTGACAGATGAAAAATAATCCTTTTGTCTTTTATGACTATATTTTCAATAATATTTGTCCATAATGTTTGTAATTTCTTGTATTAGTACTAGTCACATGTCCACTACAAGTCTACTCCTCAAAAGTAGTCATAAAATTTTATGTAGTAAGAAAAAATTCATTTACCTCAGGTGCAATCAATTTTGCAAGCACCTTTGCTCTTGGATTGCCTACGTATTCAATGCTTGACTTCAATGAACTTGTGAAGCTAAATTGTGGAGTCTTAATTTAGTGAAGGATGCGTCCGGGCTACATGATGGAGAAACAAGCAAACCATTGTTGGTATTGGGAGACTATGGCATTAGATTTACATCGTCAAAATCCAATTCCACCCTACCTTGAAGAGCAACGCCCAATGCGCAACCTAGCTATGGTACCTTCTATTGCATTGTAGCATGGACTACCTTTGTGTCGTTGCACTGTAACTTCCATTGTTGTTCCATTGCTGGATCACCGTGAATGTCACATAAAATGTGTCACCAAAGTCACACCCTATGTTCTGATTTGTTTTTTGGCCATAACTTTTGCGTTTTGGTTCCAAATGACTCAAGAATTATAAGTAAGGTACTCAAGACTATCATACACTTTGCCTAATTTTTTTTGTAATTTTCAAAAATATTTTACTATCCAAAAGTAACCCCCAATTTTATGTCACATTCGCCAATTTGGAGGATTTTAGTACTATTTAGTACCCCCAAAAATGCATTTTGAGCTGAAATTTGGAGGGAATGGTCTTCTAGTAGACTTGCAGCTATTGTCCAAAGTAATTTTAAAAATAATGAATTTTGTATGGTGTGGAAGTCTACAAAATGCGCTTCTTTTTGCTTGCATTTTGTAACATATAAAATATTATTTTGGAATTTTTTTGGATAAATAACCATCTCCATAGAGTTGTTACAAATGTCCAATTTTCATTTTATATATTTGCTTTTTTTTCCTATTTTTAATTAATTAAAACATTAAAATATCCATTTTCTTGAGATTTGGCACTTTTCTAGTTCTCATGTTTAGAGAATTTTTCTATGCATTTCCTTTGGTGGTTACCTTCATCTTAAAGGTGTATACATTAGCCATATTTTTTTTAATTTTTTAATTTTTAATTATTTTTCTAACTTTATAGTAATCCCCAAAAAAATTATGAATACTGTCAAAACAAAACAAAATTGGCAGGTGTTTTTTGCATTCACTCCAAAACGCGAGTTTCTTCTAGTATATAGGTATTCTTGCGCATGAATAGATACCATGGATTTGTCTTGAACATTGAAGAGGTTAAGCATTGTCTAGCCATATAACGATGGTGCCTTTATGAGGTTGGTTGTTGCCATTTTCATTGTCATTTTTGCTTGCACTCACATTGCTTCATCTTTTGTTTAGGGGTTGCGCAACCATAAGAAACCCCCGTTTTAGGTGACGAGCCCTAATTTTTTATGGCGGATTTTAGGTGATGTCAATGTTAACAACCCAAAATTTTTATGTCAACAAAAATGTCCAATGTAACATCAATATTGACAATCCAATGTTAATATGTCAACATTGATGTTACGTTGGACATTTTTGTTGACATAAAATTTTTGGGTTGTTAACATTGACATCACCTAAAATCCGTCATAAAAAATTAGGGCTTGTCACCTAAAACGGAGTTTTCTTATAGTGTGCGTTGCTTACTTTTACACTTTTGCATTCTATAAGTTGTATAGGACACTTTAAAGAGGGGGGCCATTCCTAAATGTTTTGTCTAGCCACCATGCTGGTTGGCATTGGTGTTTTCCACTTCGTCAATTGGAGAATAGAGCTGCTAAAGTATGAGCAGCCAACAAGGAGCATTGAGCATTGAGCGACAAGTGATGAGCAATAAACAGTGATTGTTTTTAGAAATTCTTGTGAAAAATTTAAACTTTTCACCATAAGATGCCTATATTCATGGTTTAGAGTAACACTTATGGCTATAAATAAATCTACAGTGGACGAATAGGGATGAAAGGATTTGGATGAATTTTCGTAGTTGACTTTGTTAAATGAAATGCATTTGTTGTTCATTATATTATATGATGGATGTCTATTGAATGGGACTAAAAATTCAGTTGTTTAAGATAAGGATTGATGTTCAAGTACATTGAATCTAAGATAGAAAAGTTGCCAAACTCTCCTTCTATTAATTTGGGGGATTATTTAAATTCCGATTAAAAAAAAAATTCAAAATTATTTCTTCAAAAAAATTCCAAAAAAAATTTCAATTTTTTTTTTTGATTTAAAAAAATTAATTCAATAGATGGCTCCTCATATCCAAAGAGCGCTTTTTTGTTGCTAAAGGCACCCTCCCCATATTAATTTGGGAAAAATTTGAACTACTATTAAAAAAATAATAATTAAGTATTTTTTTTCCATTTTTAAAAATAAAAAATAAAAAATTAAGGCACCTTGGATTCCAAAGTGTCCTTCCTTGGTGCCAAGAGAAGGTTCTTTGAATCCAAAGAGCCCTTCCTTGGTGCTAAGGAAATGCTCCTCAAATTTGAGGAGCCTGTTTTTGGTGCTAAAGGATCCTATTTCTATTTTGGGGGCTTATTTAAAGGTCTTAAGTTCTTTATAAAGGTCCCATAGAGCTAATGGAAGGTTTTTCGAAGCCTAAGGAAGGATTCAAAGAGCCTTCTATTGGCATCAAAGAAAGGGCTCCTCGGATTCAAAATGCCTCTTCTTGGCACCAAGGAAGGGTTCCTCAGATTCAAGGAGCCTTCTCTTGGTACCAAAGAAAAACTCCTTGGAATCAGGGGAGCCATAATAAAAAATTATTATTTTTTAAATTGAAAAAAATTGAAAAAATTATTTTGAAAAAAATTTGAGCAAAAATATTAAATTAAATTGCAATTCAAATATTTCCCATATTAATAGAACTAGGTGCCTCTAACACTAGAAATCATTCTTTGGATCCAAGGAGCCATTTGTTGATTAAAAATTCTAAAAAATTCTATAAAAAAATTCAAAATATTTTTTCTTTAAAATTAAAGTTTAAATACCCCCAAATTCATAGAAAGAGGGTCCTTTGGCAACAAGAAATGTCTCCTTGGATCCAATGAGCCGTTTGCTATATAAAAAATAATTTTTTTCTATTCACTGATTCTCTAAGTGTTTGGAATTATTTTAAAATTATTCCAAAAAATGAATGGATGACATGGATGAAATTCATTCGCATATCACTTCTATGGTAGTACCTTCCATGATGTGGAAAAGACCAAGCTATCATTCTTGGCCCTACTTACAACATTTGAATGCTAAATAACTATCTTAAATTAAACTTTTTTTAAGCAATAAATTGATTTTTGAAAATTTTGTTTTTAATAATTTCTATTTTGGTAATTTTGACATTATTATTTCGGATCTAACAACGCTATTAATTACTCTAATATGTCTATTTTTAGTAAAATATTTGCAATGAGCATTCAAATCTAATCGCTCGTCGCTCCCTTCTTACAGTCTAGCATTGTTGATTGGAAAAGGGTCTTTCTTGATTCATTTCTATATCTTCTGCAGACCTTCAATTTTTTGTAGGGTGTCCTTCAACAAGGCCCAACAATGCAAATTAAAAAGTCTCTCAATTTGGACCTTGTGGAATGAAATGAAGTGCCAGATTCTTGGCTATCAAAAACAAGCTTGTATATTCCAATGAACTTGTACAAGTCATGTTTGATAATTTTTCCATTTGCTTTCAATTGATCACACAAACTTTTCTTCCCTCCCTCCTGGTTTGTAGTGCGTGTAGTGTGTGTACACCCTATCCCAAAATGCAAGAGCTTCCTTCCCTACAAAACTTGGAGAAAATTGTGTACAAATTGTTTCTCTTCATTTGCACTAAATTTTTTTTTCCTTTTTGTACCAAAAGACATTGGGTTGTTGCTAGGATGGCATTGACCAAGAAATTGAAGACCTTGGTGAAGGTCACATCACATTCTTCTACAAATGTGGTGTAGAAGAAGGCAAATATAGCGTGGCCTTAAAAAAAAGGACATATAACCGTTGGGCAACCACTGGACCTTTTCTACTCTTCATGGCAATAATACGATGGCAAGAATCATTGGCCATGCTCAAAGGTTCCATCATTAGCAATGTTTTTATTTAGAATACCTCTAATTGACCAAACAAGAACAAGAAGTATTTTACATTCAGATAGCCTCTATACTTTCCTAATATTATAGGATCTATTCATTAATTTATTAGTAATAAGTTTCGCTTTTTTCTATATTTCAAAGATATACACTACCTTCAATCAAATAATGACTTCACCTATAAGAAGGTCTTTCGCCTCTCTACTCAGAGGACTCTCTATTGTTTGGCTTTGTTTGGCTTTCTTATTCTTCTCTAATGTTCATTTGCCTTACTTCCAAATTTTTTTTGGCCTTGTTGTTTCACCTCCCTTTTCTTTTAGCTCTTCTCTATTGCATTTTGGCTCTGTAGGGTTTGTTGTTTCTTTTAGGTTCTTAAGATCGTTTTGGCCGATTTGGCCCTTTCGACCCTTTCCACATTTGTTCGGCTTTGTTCGCATGTTTCCAACCATTTCCGCCCTATTGGCCCTTTCCATGTTCTAGTTTATGTGGCCATTTTGGATATTTTCAGCCATCTTGAGCTTTTTTGCCATTTACACCATGTCAGCCATTTTACCTTTCAGCACTTTCTGGCTTTTTGGCTTGTTTATCTTGTTTTTTCGGCCCTTTTTGTCCTACATGTCATTTTGGCAACCTCTTGCCTTATGACATTTTTGGTCTTCTAGGGCCTTCTCGGGGGACAAAATGGATTTTGGGCAGGCTCCTCTGGTCTCAATATTTGTGGTGATTTTTTTTAAAATTTTGAGAAGATAAAAAAACTCATTAGCTTTCCAAAAATATAATTTTATTTCAATCGGAGCCTAGGAGCAAAAGTTAAGGCACAAAAAGCCCTTTTTTGGGCAGGCAAAAAAAACCCTCAAAAAAACTTAAAATAAAAATTTTAAAAATTTGTTTCATATAGATTATATTTTGATCTACATGGAAAGCTTTGATTCATTCCATTTGAATTTGTTATGAGAAAGTTATAGACAATCTTGTTTTTCAGGCAATTAGAGCATCTTCTTGAAAAAAATAACTTATAGGATTGATTTCTGAACTCAATTTTCACAATGTTTCAAAAAAAAAAGTTTCACAAGGTTAATATCTCTTGCTAGAACATTCTCACCATTGAAATTAGTGTATTTCAATTCCATCATAGAGCTATTAAGAATTTAGATTTTCCTTCAATCTTGAACCTACTTCTGCTTAACAATTTTTTAATGAGTGAAAACTAAGTGCGTGTTTTTTGAATTTTTTTTCCTAGACTCTCAACCCAAGTCTTCATTATAAAAAATTAGAAATTCAAAATCAGTGACCAAAAATTTTAAGTTATGAAGGTTCAAAGCCGAAAAATGTAGTTGAACAAGGGGCAAAAAAGCTTCTTTCTTTCTCTTTTAATGCAAAATATCTTGCAATCTACATGGTCAAAGTGTCCGAAATTTCTTCCACACATTCTTGCACTAGTCTAGTATAAGATCCTATAGTTAGATATGCAAAAAAAATAGTTTTTAATATTTTTGCTCTTTGCTATAGAAATGGCAATATTGAGTGATTTTTGATGGAAAAAAGGCCTTGGGACTTTAGGGGTTAAGCGTTTCAGGCTCTTTTAGGCCTTTTGGACCCTTTTGGTTTGTTCAAGATCTATTTGGCTCTTTTAGCCCTTTTATCCTTTCATCACTTTGTGACTTTTTGGCTTTTTTTAGCTTATTTTTTGGGCCCTTTCACCTCCTTTGGCCCTTTTCGTCCCACATGCCCTTTTGGTAACTTCTTGCCTTGTGGCCCTTTTTAATCTTTTAGGTCTTTTTAGGCATTTCAAGGCCTTTTAAGCCTTTCAACCTCTTTCATTTTTTTCAAGATCTATTTGGTTCTTTTGGCCCCTTTTGATTCTTCAAGATCTATTTGGCTCTTTTGGCTCAATGTACATAAAGAGAACAAGATCTCAATTGAGTCAAGTTTTTACTGAGGTACAATTTTTTCTTATTTTTTAAATATTTTTGTTCTAGTATTTTTTAAAATTTATTTTGTTTCAAGATGATGTGTTTTGTTTTATTTTCTATATAATTATGTACAACGATGTTTTGCACTTGAGGTGTTATTTTTGCGTATCTTATCAATGTACAAGCATTTGTTTGTATAATTTTATTAAGAGTGTAAAAAAATGACATGTACAGTGATGTTTTGCTCTTGAGGTGTTATCTTCACGCATCTCATCATTAAATTGCCTTTCATATGGGTGATTTGAGTGGGAGTTATAAAAGAATGACATGTACAGTGATGTTTTGCCCTTGAGGTGTTATCTTTGAGCAACTCATCACTATATTGTCATTGATTTGTATATATTGACATATACTAGTAATACTAAGTCTTACCTTTTTATATTTTTATATTTATTTGCCTATAGGATAACACTATGGGTAAGCAAAAAAGAGGAATTGAAACAGAAGAAAACAAGATCAAGAAGAGATTTTAGAGTCCTGTAAGAAAATTAAACTTGATCAATTGATTTTCGCGGTACATAGCAGTGTTTCTAATAGGCCATACCTGTTGCAAACATGGAAAAACGAAGATGCAATCAAATTCAATCGTACTTTCTTACGCAAATGTCTTATTGATTACAAACGTCTATTTCATGGTTAAGTTGTAATTAAGGACAAAGCGACAAAGGAAATTACTTTAGTAGTTTCTTTTGGGTCATTGCAAGAAAGGCTGTTCAAAAAGCATAGTGTTTTCCACATTATTCATTTTTTCTTTTGGAAGGGCTTTATAATTAGAAAATAAATTTTAAGAAAATGTAAAAAAAATGTTTGATAGATACACCTTTAAGGTACCATAGGAAGGAAAAGCATAGAAAAATTCTCTAAGTAGGAGAACTAGAAAAGTGCAAAATCTCAAGAAAATGGATACTTGCACTGTAATTTCACATTTTAATTTGTAAAAAATAGAAAAGGAATTTAAAAAGAAATTAAAAATTGGCCCTTTGGGAATAGTTCATAGTGATGAGATTTCACCAAAATATTGATCTTAGAACCATCTTCATTGTTCAGAAATTGCGCGCAATGGAAGTGATGTTTGCACTCATGAGGAAGACACAAAATATTAGATTTTTAGATTTTTTTTGGTAGGAATATGATTTTCTACTATGCAAAAAGCCCTTGAAAATTTCAGCTCTAGATCATTAAATTTGGGGACTCCTAACGTAGTAAAAACCCCTAAACCTTACATTGTGACAAATTAACAAAAATGATTTTTAAATATAAAATGATTTTTTTTAATTTCTAAAAAACAAGGGATTTAATTACCATCAAGTTAAGTATCTCCAATAAAAATTTCATATTCATTGGACTTTTGCTTCAAAAGTTATAGCAGATGACAAGAGAGTCACTTGCTCCGTGACTAGTAAATAAAACCAGTCTTTCTTGCAATGACCTTTTTACACCATTCCAGAACAAGTCCAGAGAGGTGTATAGTGAGTTTGAAGAACTTACCAGTATGTTTTTTGAGGTTTATGAAGGAGCAAGCAACATTATTGGAAATGACTCTCATCAAGGTGGAGGTGGAATTATGAAAGCTATTAGTTAGAGAGTAGGATACAAACCAAAACCAATTCTTTTTTGTCGATATGTTCTAGCGCAGAAAGAACAACATAGTAAGAAAGCAATAGCAAAATAAGTAGACATTCCAGAACATGTCCAAAGAGGTGTATAGTGAGTTTGAAGAACTTACCAATATGTTAGTTGAGGTTTATGAAGGAGCAAGCAACATTATTGGAAATGACTCTCATCAAGGTGGAGGTGGAATTATGAAAGCTATTAGTTAGAGAGTTGAATACAAACCAGAACCAATTCTTTTTTGTTGAATTGTTCTAACGCAGAAAGAACAACATAGTAAGAAAGCAATAGCAAAATAAGTAGACGATCAACATTTGGTTTCCAAAATTGCAAGTTTTTACGGAAGGAAATTCAATGCATTTGCACGTGCACTTTTTCAAACAGAAGCACTTTCTACGGGAATTTCTAATTTAGAACAAATGGAGTTTATTGATTTGCCACAAATAGAGAATGCATTTTTCATTTGCAAGTAATCTTACTTACGCTTACAATGATTTCTATAATCGGGTTCACAAAGATTGTGATCACAGTTCTTATACTTATGGGATTTAGGCTCTGATCGATTCAACAACTAGGAAGTTGGCTTCATTGAGTGATGGTTTCAATTGCAATGGTGGAAAGTTTGTTGTACCAAGCTGCAAAGTTTGTATTGATTTCGAAGCATGTGATGGGATTGTTGAAGTAATTTGGCATGAAAAAACAAACTATCATTGTTCAACTTGATCAACAACAATAACAATTTTTACTAGAATTGGTACATATATACCTCGGTATAAATCTCTTAACAACTTGTTTCTAAACTTGGAAATGCAATGAGGTCTCCTCAAATCAGTGGTCAAGATTTTGATATTATAAATGTCCAAATTAAAGGCGTTGATAGCATAATCAAAGAGAAATTTGATTTGTTAGATATTGATACAGATTTAAATTCAAATGTTGATTTGGATTTATAGATATTTATAGAATTTATAGATTTATCTTTTATCTTGTACGATATCTTTTATATTTTACTTTATATTACATCTTTTACCTTTTATCTTTGTAAGATTTTTTTTAAATGATGTCCTTTTGGCAGTCAGAAAAAGATAAGAGAATTGAGAATGTACATGTAAATTTCACAACATTACAAGCTTTTTTTACTTTATAGTAGAGCTTGCAATGCACCTTGATTACTGAAATGAGAGTAGTGTTTGTAAGAAAAAAAGAATGGAACACTTGTCTTCTCTTGAAACTTGTTGAATTCAATGGGAGTAGTGCAAAACATTTTAAAGAATGGTGGTCAAAGTAATCTGAAATTGCAAGAGAATATTTAAAACCGCTTTTTTTAAACCATTGAATGATAAAATATTACTTACAATTTGTTTAGCCTAATTTCATGGAAATTTTATCACATGATTACAGACCAATTTAGTAAAATGACTAAGTTCACGGTACGGCCAAACCTTGAAGACAACCATTCAAAGTGTACCTGCAATGTCTACTTTTTTTTACCTTCCTAAAATGCGTTGGTTCTGCTGATTTTGCTGGGGTGAAAAGCGAGTTTGTCAAAACAATGAGTTTACTTAAATCAGCGATACATTTTTTAACAATAAACAATGTGAGGATAAACATCGTGTTGTCAGGCAGTTACTGCCTCTTTTGAGTGCATAGTGAGAAAGGGGTGAAAATTCAATTAACACCTAATTTAAATATTCTTTTTGCACACGTGGTGACTAGTAATAGGACCAAAATTTTATTTGATAGTGAAAAAAAACTACCCTACACGTGAAGAATGAAACGAAGAGTTTTCATTTCAAACTGGAGTTTCTGAAATCATATTACAGAAGAGTATCTACATGTTCTACAGGCATGCTTCATGCTCCAGACCATTTCGTTGCACCACAAAAGAAGTTGACCTAAATTGCTCAAACTTAATGCAACACCAATTTCATTGAAAGTGTAGTACTTCAATAAGTGCATCCAAACCTTAATTCAACCTCAAAGTTCTTATTATGCCTTCCAAATCACTTCACACAAACTAATGAAACTCTGCTTGCAATCGCCAAATTAATCAAGCATTTGTAAAGTAGAGCTTAGGCTCCCAGACAATTTTTACCAGTCGTCCTCCTACAAGCTTGATTCAACATTTGACAGAGAAGAAAACCTCCTGCGAGCTTGATTTGTGGAGAGATAGCACATGCTAAACCCTAAGCTCAGAGTATTTCAACAAACAAACGAAACCCTAATAACTTCAAAATGAATTCTAATCCGGGTGAGCAGACCCTCAGACTCTCTCCATTGCAAAAGTCAAAACAAAACCACAAGTGTAAAATTGAACATTCTATCATACAATTTGTTTTGTTTTGTTTTTGGTGCAAATCAAAGTTCTAACATAGATTCTATTGAAGAGCTTCCTTCACTCACCCCAAGACGGACTAAGGACTTACTGAAAATCGTGGTGCAAAAACTGCTGCGAGGTGCAACTTGGAAAATAATCTTTACTGCTAAGAAACTTGACAAATTTGACGAACTCCTACCTCCATCATTGTTGACATCAATTTTGTAATCGCTCCACAGCCTTCATATCCAAATGCCTTGACTCAGATCATCAATGTCACCCCTTTAAAAACTTCTTAGAAACTTCCCAACAACAGAAGTGCACAGACAGGCAGTTGGGAAACAAATTGGCGATCTCAATAACGAAGAAGATGCTGCAAACTTCGAGCCCTAAACCCTAATATGAATTTACGGTCAAGATTGTGGCATTGAGATCGATGGCGGCTGATTTTTTGGTTCCCGACGCAAGATCGACGGCCTTGTGGTGGATTCACTTTATTTACCTTTGAATCAACGGCAGGAATCAATAACAACTGCATTTGTGGGAAAAATCAAATCAACAGTGTTTGGAGGGGTTTCAAATTTTTCTCATGGAGATTGACAGCTAGTGTTTTTTTGAGTCAAGGGGAGGCAGGGACCAGGCTTGCCTACCTCTTTTGAGTGGATAGTGAGGACCCGGCCAAAGCTAGAGCGCATAGGAACGTGATACATGGCGTGCACTGCACAAAACCTAGAAAGCTGAAGTAAAGAGTTGTGGAAAACATCGGGCTTTTGCCAGTACTTTAGGACATCACTTTAGTATTGCAAGAGTGTTTGAAAAACAAATAGTCAATTTCCTATTGTCACGTTAGGATGTGCTACTTTTTCCAAATCTTCTCCGTCATTTATAATGAAATGAAAAGAATTTCAAGGTGAGCATGCTATTGGATTCCTGAAATTTGTATTTCCACGGCTTCTATGGCATCATGTGCTCAGTGGTACTTGGTTGCAAAGAACCTATTGTAGGTTGAAATTGGGGTCCATACATACATGTGACTTGTGTAAGTAAAAGAGATGAAGTTTGATATGTGCATCTCACTTGTAGAGGAACCTATAGATTTTGTTTTTTTACGAGGAAGGAAGTTGGAAGGTTATTACATGGAATTTGGGTAGTTGAACGGATAATTTCATTTTGCGTGGGTTTGAACTACAGCTTGCTCATTTTAAATTTTGATGAAAGGTTTTTAATTAATCTTTGATAACAGAGGACCACATAAAATTTAGGGTAAAAGATCTCAATTTAGAGAGAAATCATACCGAATAGAAAACTATGCTCCAAATTAAAAAACATTTGGGCGGTGTGCTTCATGCAAAATCGTTTCTACTAAATCAAAATTCCATAGTAAATTCAGTGGTCTACACAGCCTTAGAGTTTAAATTAGTAGTCGCCATCATTAAAGGTTTGCTTGTCCAGCAATCCTATAGGGACAAAGTTCGTTGCTTGCAATGTGGTTGTAGTTGGTGCGGGAGAGAAAGAATTTGAAGTGGACACGTGTGCGCTGTGCGACCATGCTTAGGAAAGATCCACCTCTCACGAGCTTTATTGAAAACCGCCTTTAGAGAAGCACAACTCTCTCAGGATGCGTCTCGGGGGGGTCACTTAGAGTGTCCATTAGAAAACACGTGCGAACAAAACTTTGGACCCCCTATATTATATCCTAAAATTTAAATAAAATGAAATAAAAAAAATATGACTAGATTTTCCTACTTCAAAAGTTTATGTTTTGAATTATTGATATTTTTATTTGTTAATGATAATTAGTTACAAATTTTTGAAGTAATTAGATACACTGTACAACTGAAAAATAACTTTCACACCCCTATATTATATCCTAAAAAATTGTCTAAAAAATGAACAAAAAATTCCTAAAAATAGCTCTCTATTGAAAGTTCATTTTGAGTTGAGTATTGATGCAATGGTCATCTAAATGTGATCTCTATAAATATTTGAGTTGAAAAACATGCCGTTTTAGGCCATTTTCAACCTCTTGTACAAATCATTTCAACTATTATTTTAGTTTGAAATTTTGGCAATAGAAACCTATAGTCATTATTAAGCAACCCTCAAATTTTAAGTTGAAATTATAGTTCATTAGAAACCACTTATTCGCACGTGGTTTGTAGTAAAATACTAGGTGCCCCCCCCTCGAGGGATGCGTTGACTGCGCTCGACTAGTCAACAACTTCTAAGGACATTATCTGTAGTCCAATTGCAGTGCTGGCAGTACATTTGCAATTTCTACAGTGCGGAAGATGGAGGGCTACTAAAGTACTAAACCGTAGAAATCCTAGGGGCGGAATATTTGATTATCAAGTTGAAGGAACTTCTTTTTGATGGAGTGCTTGATTTTCCGCACCATTTGTTTATGGCAAAGCATATTTTCCTTCCAATTCTCTCAACGGGTGAGTTCTCCATTTCCAGCGGGTCTCCCCGTTTCCCCGTTTCTCTCTGTACTTGCATTATTCATTGCCGAAATGTACATGATCACGTCTTATTCTTCTCTTGTTTAGTTGATGCCCTTTTGTTATCAAGCATTGTCATTTGTTGTGGTGACTTTTAAGTTATGGCATTTCTAGCGTGTGATGATTTTGTTTTGCCTTTTGCAGAAGATTTTTTAGTAGATGATAGTCAGTTGTTGGCAGTTGACGTTCACAATAGTGACCTTCACAACAAAAGCAAGATGTTGACAAATGAAGGAAAACATGTCCTTGACCAAGAGAATTTTAGGTCCCTATTTGCAGCCTTTTTTTCACTCGGATAAACATTTTAATGTCAATGGGCACATGTAAAACACTACGGGTTCTTTGATGTATTTGTACATACCTCACAAGTACTTGGTGAATAGAAGTACTAAATTCTGATTGGTTGTTGTTGTCACCGAATAGGTCAAGCGACTTTTAGAAAGGGTATAAGTTGTACTGCTTTGCTTGTTATTTTCACTACAGAAGGTCAAAAGGACGTTTTCTAGTGTGTAAAATGGATGAGAGGAAATCGTTTTCCCTTTTTTGTTCATGCATTCATAATGTTAACCTTAGGATGATTGGACCTCACGTCTTGTTGACCATGTACAAAGTTGTTGACATTCTTGAAGGTGCTGGATCTGTTCATACTAACACATGAAGATTTTTCAAGTTAGCGGTTTGTAGTTTCATATGTAGCAACTTCTGGTGGACCAGTGACGGTGCAAAATTCATTTCCTTATTCTCTATGTTATTTTGGCAGGTCAAGTTGTCAATCTCATGTTGAACAAAAATTATATTCCATAGGGGCTGAATTCATTGTTGGAATGCAATGTCCGTCAAAATAATGAATTTTCATGGATTTGGAATGCAAAAGTGCTTAGATATGGAAAGATGGATTAGAAGATGCAATAATTACTGATTGCTTCTAAAATTAGGAAGACTACTGCACATTTTGTCATAGGATGATCATGGGACAGAATGCCATCACAAGCAATCTTACACAATTGAGGTTTGTTGTATGAATATATTTGAAGAGCTGCAAGGGAGCTTGAAGAGATTGGATTTGAACTTGGACTCCCTCATGGAATTTGTGGGAGCATCATCAAAAAGTCACAAGAATGAAAGAGGAAAGCATTGCAATGCCAAACGTACAATGCGCAAAAATGTTGTGAAGAGGTAAAGTTAAGTACTTACACTGTCATCCATTACTGGAACTAGAATCCTTTCACAACGACCTCATGTGGGCAACTCAATGGACATTGCATTGGAGCTTATTAGAAAGTGTCACCTAGTCTTGGCAGACGCAATGCAATAGAATTGTGTGTCATGGCCTTGGACGGCAACAATTGTTCGTGTAATTGTGTTCATTCATTCTTTGGCAATATGCAAAGTGAGAACTCATATGGGGATTTGGAAGCATTCACTCAAAAAACATATTATTGAACAAATTACCAAAATCAAATAGATTATTATCATATACTAAATAGTTATTTGTACTAGTCTAAACTATACAAAGTAGTGACATGTTCCATATAGATAACCTCAAAGATTTAGCCAATGTGTACCAAAATTCAAGTGCTCAGAATAAAAATTGTATTTTTTGAGAATTTTTCAAAGTTAAATGCTTCTTAAGGGTGAATGCAAGAAACACCTGTACTATTTGTTGCGTTCCATCACACCTTAGTTTTTGATTTTTGTTTTGGCTATAACTTTTGTGTTTTAGGTCCAAATGACTCAAAATTTATAGGGAATCTACTTATAACTATTATCTACTATACCTGATTTTTGAGGATTTTTAAAAAATAATTTACTATTTTTAAACAACCTCAAAAATTTCTCACAATGGCTGATTTAGGGGTTTTAGCACTAATTGGAATCCAAAAAAAACGAATTTTGAGCTGAAATTTGGAGAGGATGGTCTCTTAGTAGACTAATAGCTACTGTCCAAAGTAATTTTAAAAATACTTATTTTTATGTGGTGTAGAGGTCCACAAAGAGAGCTTCTTTCTATATTTTTTTTCAAAGATATAAAACAATATTTTGGTGATTTTTTTGGTCAAATCTCATCACCAAAAAGTCTTCTCAAATACCCAATTTTTATATATATGTATATTTTTAAATCCTATTTTTTACAAATTAAAATGTTAGAAGTGGTATTTTCTTCACCGGACTTTTGGACATAGAGTTCACATAGAATTCCGGTGAAGAAAATACCACTTCTAACATTATTTGTAAAAAATAGTATTTTTTTTTTTTTTAAATATATAAAAATTGAGTATTTGAGAAGACTTTTTGGTGATGAGATTTGACCAAAAAATCACCAAAATATTGTTTTATATCTTTGAAAAAAAATGTAGAAAGAAGCTCTCTTTGTGGACCTCTACACCACATAAAAATAAGTATTTTTAAAATTCCTTTGGACAGTAGCTATTAGTCTACTAAGAGACCATCCTCTCCAAATTTCAGCTCAAAATTAGTTTTTTTTGGATTCCAATTAGTGCTAAAAAACCCTAAATCAGCCATTGTGAGAAATTTTCGAGGCTGTTTAAAAATAGTAAATTATTTTTTTTAAATCCTCAAAAATCAGGTAGAGTATATAATAGTTATGAGTAGCTTCCATGTAAATTTCGAGTCATTTGGAGCTAAAATACAAAAGTTATGGCCAAAACAAAAATAAAATACTAAGGTGTGACATATCGCATTAAGTGTTTCTTGCAATCACCCTATAGAGAGAGTTTAATATTAAAGTGTCACATGTCAAATTTCATAATGAGATATTTTGTATTATTATAATTAGATGTTCATGTACTTCTAAATTATACACTTCAAGTATGAGCTTACTAGTTTATATATTCTATATATTTCACACACTTCAAGATTTTCATTAGACTATAATTGTGAGAATTTATATCATCTTGGGGAAGCAAGTTACCAACAATGTGAGAGCATGGTTCCAAAGGCCCATTTGAATTCCAACTTCATGTCCAAATGGGCCTTTAAAACATGTTTTCTGACAACAACTTGGTGCTTTAGGACTTCCTTAACCCATAATTGACATGTCATGACAAACTAGTCATTGTGGACAATTGTCAGTCATTTCAAATAATCATGTATAGTAAAAGAGCTAAAGCACAAAAAATAACTGTACCAAATTAGAGAATGAATAATAGGCAATGGGTGAGCAAAAAATTAGGACAATCAACTCTTAAAATTATGAGAATTTTGAGTTTCATGATTATAGTATATTTAATGTTATTGACATTGTTAATTATATGAAAATTTGTGCAAATATGTTCTAGCAATACTAGCAACCTCATAGAAGATTCACTTCAAGGACCTATGTGTTTGGTAGACATTGCTCTAATTTTTGATTCATACAAAACAATCAACATTGAAAAATGCACCTTCAATGTTTGAAAATACATGCTTTGTACAAGAAATACTTGACATGGACGTATATGAGGAATTCTCACCGAGATGGCAAAAACCCTCCTAGAATTGGACTGGTAGGGACTGCATGTAATCCTAGCACCTTCCAAGCAATGAATTCCTACCTAAATATGCTCTAATTTGACCTAAAATGGCCATAAATCAATGGAGGCAGCACACCTAATATTCCCAAACTACTACTTCCTACACCATGTCATCATGCAACATCCACCCTAATGGACTAAGGCACATTCCATGCCAAAGTTCCCCTAAAAATCACAATTAGGGCACCAAAATGGGCCCTAATTGAGCCCTAACAAAGAATTTCAGCACACTACCACCCATTCAATACACTAAAAGAAAATGACATCCTCAAAGTCTAACACCCTACTTCATTATGCATTGATCCTATTATGGGCATTTTATCTATAACTCCATGGTTCAATTTATAATTGACTTATGTGAATCTTTTAAACAATTTTCATTTAGACCCTAAACTTAGGCATGCATGAGCATGTGTAATTTTGCTTCAAGATCCCTTGTATCCACTTTGCCACATTCACACCATGGTATTCCATTCATGCAACATTGACTCTAAACAATTTGGAGGACCATTCTTATTATTGTGAACTTTTAGTGAATACCATACTCAAGTAGCAACTTCAACATTTTGGTGTCAATTATTTTATTCAAGTCCAAAATAAAATTTGGCACTAAGGAATATCATTTTTTGAAAAATTCGGCATTAAGTCCAATAAAATGTAAAATATTAGCAACCATTTTACATAGCTTTAAGTGCCACTTATTATTGTAAGTGTAACATGTGGAGAAGAAAAGATCTTTACACAAGTAGGATGGTAGGAGGTAAAACAACCTATATAGGATATGTAAATTAGGATTAGTAGGAGTTCAACCACTCATAGTTAAGTCAAAAGCAAGAATTTTGTTCAAAGTAGAATTTCAAACCTCATTTAGGCATAGTAGAATAAACTTTTTCAAAAAAATTAGGAAAAATTTAATGTAAGAAATTAAAATAATTTTCATCTTCAAAAACTAATTTGAAATTTAGAGCATCCATTCAAAAGTTATGGTCAAAATTCAAAGAAGGGATAGAAAGAACATTTTCTTTGACATTTTAAAACATCTTCTTTGAATTTTGTCCATAACTTTTGATTGGAGGCTTAAAATCTCAAACGTTTTTTTGGAAATGAAATTAAACTTGATTTTTCAACTCTTTTTAGTTTTAAGACTTTTGAAAAATGTTATTCTATTATCCTAAAATGAGGTCTAAAGTTCTATATAGAACACATTTCCTGCATTTTGACAATGAGCGATCAAGCTCTCATCTTCAAATTGTCCCGTATCTTTGACGACTCACAATAGACAATAGATTTCATTATAAAAAAAAACTTTCTACCCTTCATTCTCACTAAATGTCAATGAAGTGATTCCTCCATTTTGCCATCAAATAATTTCTTGATAGTAGATGGTCAAATGACATTGGTATTTGATTCAATAGATTGTTACTAGATTCTTTGGAATTTTGGCAAACCATCTTTACATTTATTTGTAGATTTTGTTGTTTGATCCCAAAATTAGCAAAAAGAATTGGCACTTCTTTTATTAGTTAATTTAAGATGAACCCTCTATCCGAGTATGGTAATTCATTTGATAACACCTAAAGGACCGGAGGGGTGTCCAGATTTCCAAAATTGTGAAGATCTATTATAAAATGCAACTTAGAAGAATATTTTAGTGATGACTCTCAAACAATAGTTGTAAAATGCTATTTATAAATCACATCCATATGGTTAGATCAACAAAAACACATACCAATATTTTTCAAAAAAATTTGAAGCCAGAAATTGGAAATTCCTTCTAAAATCATTTGTAGATTGAATATTTATGATTTTCAAAATATTTTTTTTCCTATAAATTTAAAATATTGAATTCTTATTATATTGATTTTTGAAGATTTTTATTTGATTTTTTGATTCAAGTCATTTTTGAATTTTGAAGGGTCATTTTTTGAGCTGAAAATTTTACTTTTTGAGGCTAGACCTCTCGATACCTTTTGAATTATATAATATTTGCAAAGCAAAATCTTCATAATCTGAACTGTTCAAATGTTAAAGAACTAATATAAGAATCTTAAAAAAAAATTGATGGCTGAAAAAATGCATTTTGGTGAGTTTGGGACGTGTTTCCGTTCATCCATTGTTCAAAATCTGCACTCACGGTCCTTTAGGGGTTAATATTTTCCTGTGCCATATAATATCAAGCAAGACAATGAATCCTAACAATTTGTGTGTATCCCCATTTGGTTGTATTGTACATTCAATTCACAATCAATTAAGAGGTCAATTGACCTTCTCACCCTAAAGCAACCACTCCATTATGTCCTTATTCAAAATTTAGCAAACCTTAGCTTTTTGAAAGCTAACTTGCCAATCTACATCCTTCCAAAAATTCAGCTTGAATGTTCTACCATTAGAGAAAATTGGGGCTATCTAGAGGATTGAGACACATCCAACTTAGCTATGCAAATATAGGAAACTAAAAATATAAGAAATTGTAGTATTTTGCTCCCACTTTCTACCCATTTTTTTCCATTTGTCTAATTTGCTTAATTTTTCAAGTACTACTTAAATCCTATGTTTATCCTAGAATTTTCCCATAATTTTCACCTAATTGTATTTTTTAAGTTTTACAATAATTTTCCAAAGTTTTTGGGGCTATTTCATGTGAAACTCTTTAATTTACAGTTATGGATTACTTTTCCTTTCTAATATTTCTTAACATATAATTTCACCCTTATTGTTTAAGTTTTCCACATTCTAAATGGTGAGCAAATTTGGCTCACAACGTATTGACAACATCTTCCACTCAAAATTGATACAAGTTTAGTTGTGCTTCTTAATTGATACAAGTTTAGTAGAAACAATCAAAGCCATTGTCTATAATAGAAGATGGAAAAAAGACTTGGAAAAAACACATTCTTGGCCATTATACTTAAAAGTATTCAAAACATAGCTAAACACAATGTCATACACCATATTGCTTTGCATCAACCTTCTTTCCATAAAGTGCCTATCCAATTGTGCCATCTTTTTGTTCAATTTCCCTCCAAAATACTTCCAATGTTGTTCAAGATACAGAAAGGATCCTTTGCAATTATTTTCCCATATTTCCTTGCATTACATGGAAATTGACTAATATACCCATGTATAAATGTACATAATTGTTGCATGCAATTGTGTTTTCTAAATCTCCTTGATCCAATTCATTTTCAATCAAATAAATCAGTGACCTCCATTTCCTAACTTGCTTCCAATTCTTCTTAGATTACAAGTTATTTTTTTAATTCTCACTCTAAAAAACAATTTGTACTTCCCCAGGACTTAGGGTTGTCTTCCATGTAGAATTAGGGGCTAGTAAAGCCTACGGACCAACGCCGAAATGAGAGCCCATTTTTTTTGGAACTCCCATTTTAGTACTAATCGGTGGGGATCATTGGCCCTAGACTCTACATTGAAGCTAGCCCGTAAAAGGTTAATAGTCAATGCGTCTTTGCTCTAAACCTGTTTTATAAGTACAGTGGGACAACCCACCAAAAGGGCATCCTGTCATGTGAGGGTCCTACCTCAAAGGCAAGGGCGGGAGCCCGAGCTTGAGGGGCGGGGTCCTCACACAATGGGAGGCCCATGTGGTGGGGAATCTTGCTGCATTAAGCAAGCGGGCATGCCCAAAATTATCGTGCCTGACACTATTACAGATGCATTATGCCCTATAAGCAGGGATGTTTTGTAAAGGGACCCGGCCCGGTAGTGCTTAATCCTTGAACAACAAGGAGGCCATTCTGTAGCCGATGAATGATAGAGAATCAAACTATATAGGATAGAAGTGCAACTCTTCATCCTTGAAATTTGTTGTGAAAAGGGGAGATCTTCTATAGTAGCTTGACTTCCAATGAGTACTTTTGCAATTTTTTGAGCCAATGACTCACACGGTAATGCAAAGGGATGATTTCGAGGTTCACCCCTTTGTCCTTTTAAGGGTTAGCGATGTCTAATAGGCCTTTTGCTTTGATGAATGGCACTGGGACTATGATCTGGATAGCTGCCTGCTGCTGGGTAGGGCATGGCTGCCATGGCCGGTACGGCGGATGTGAGCCTGTGAGGCGATAATCATGGATTGGGCAGAGAGAGTTTCATGAGAGCTGCGCCTATCTGTACCCACGACTCAGCCATGAGACCAGGCAGGCAGGAGCCCAAAATAATGGACTGGCTTTGGAGTGGAGTGCTGCCCCCGCTTGCTCTTCATTGAACAACTGAAGCCATTATTTGGGGGGGATCAGTGTCAGCCAGCCCAAGACAAGTAGACAACTAATAAGCTTAACTGAAGAAGAAGAAGAAGAAGAGTCCCACCAGAACTGAACTGAAGCGCTCAAGCTCTACCAAGGGCTACATTGAATAAGGGAGGGGGCTCCAAAAGCCACCAGTAACATAGAGGTACATTTTGCTTTCTTCAATGTACCAATAGTGTACATTTCAGGAGGTGGTCGCTTTTAGTGGCCACTATGTTTCAACTTGCAAAAATTTGTAACTAGCTCTTAAAAGGTTGCTTTAAGAGCAAACTAAGGAAACTACAACTAAAATTGCACAAATAAGCAATTCAACAGGGTTCCCATTATTATATTGAATTTTTTCTTGCGGGATCTTGTTGGTGGTCAAAAGGGGATTCTAGATTCTCATAGAATGCATTTTTTAGACCCCGTATGAATAAACTATGAATTTTCAAAGTGCCAAAAATAGGATTTAGGGTAACCAATCATAGACTCTCATGAGTAGTGAAAGTACATTTTAGACAAGAATCTAGATTGTGCAATTTTAGAAAGCAGTTGAAATTACGTGTAAGATAGATCACACCCATTTCCAACTAGCCGCCCCTAGTCTTGCAGCTTAGGTTGCTACAATTAAACCACAATTATCACTTACATCACTTTTGTAACCAACCTATAGTTGAAAATAGCTTTGCCTATGCATTGAAAAAAAGACAAACAGAATCTTCACAAAAAAAATTCATAGTAATTTTGTATTTGAGGAAAAAAATGTAAAAAATTATGAAATGTTTTTGAAATCTATTTCTCGACATGGGGATTTTTTTTCCCTCAACCCTCCCCATGTCGTAGATAGGCTAAATTGCTTAACCCTTGAATGCCGTGGCGGACGTTTTGTGTCTGATGGATGACAAGGAATCAAACGCTATAAGATAGAAGTGCAACTATTCATCCTCGAAATTTGTTGTGGAAAGGGAAGATCTTCTACATTAGTTTCACTTGCAATGAATACTTTTGCAATTTTGGAGGCTAATGATTCACACGGTAAGGTACTCCCTCCATTCCCGACTAGTGACCCATTCCGGACCAATAGGTGCATGTATTTCTGACCACGCTTAGAGTGCGATTTTTTTTCGTTTTCAAGGTTGGAACTAATAAATACATGACACATGTCCCAAGTTGTGAAAAAAAAATAGGAAATAATGATTAGGTAAAAAGTTGTTGAATGATTGGAATTGGAAGAGTGTCTACACATTGGCCATGGGTTCAACACACTTTTTGCCTCCCAAAATTCATAGTAATTTCAATTCAAGCGATAAAATTACCAATTTTTTGCAATCCATGTCATTTCTATTGATGTACCTCTGAAAAATATTTGTTTTGCCTTCACTACTCCAAATCATGTCGAAATTCCTTATTTGGTCGGTTATGAGGAGGGTTACCTTAATAGAAAAGGATGATTTCGAGGGTCACCCTTTCGGCGTTTAAGGGTTAAGTGGTCGGAAATGGGTGATATACCTTAGTTACCTTACCTTACACCGACTCACACATACGAAGTACTAATGTGTTCACTCTACATTGGCAGGGCGGGAGGGAGCATGTGCAAGCTGTCAGCACATGCTGCAGTTGAGGAGCTTCCTCCAACAGATTGAAGGCTCCCTCGTTCTTGTAAATGACGTATCTGACATCCACTCTGCCACACCTATTGTGTCATGTCCGGCCACTTTGATCGGAGACAGATGGGCAGAGGATTCAACACAGAAAATGGACTTCCTAAGGATTCCTGTTAGTGCATTTGACACTAATTTATCAAAGTCACACTGTTTAGAATTACTGCAGATTAAAATATTTCTATATGTATTGTCAATTTTCAAAAACAACCAAATAAAGTTGTATGCATCACCAAGAATCAAATGAAGTGCCCACAAAGAATCGGACAACGAAAATCTTTTCTAAGATTGTAACACATCATTTATGTATAGTAGGCATGCTAGCTTTGATATTGAGTCATACAATAGACATTAGTGATGGGAGAATGACAACTAGCATTCAAACTTTGTGCGTTTTCTTTGAAAATTCAAACTTTGAATAGAAAGGCCTCATGGCATGGACTAAGAGTTAGACCTAAGTAAGGTAGAAGCACCAATAACAAATCGCGCCCAATCTCCAACCTGTAGAGTGCGCTATTTCCAGCCAAAGCATTGGAATGTGTGTTTTTGTCCTTTTCAAGGTAGGGGCTAATAAGGTCATGACACATGCCCCAAAAATAGTGAGCAAGGAAGTAGTTTGGCTATGATCGGAATTGAAAGACTCTAGACATTTGCTACTAATCAAGAGTACTTTTTGGCTCCCAAAATTCACAGTAATTTCAATTTTGGGAATAAAATTCTGAAAATTTTGCTATCCCCATATTTCTTATCTTCCTACATGGGAAAGATTTCCATCACCACATACTGCGTACAATCTGCTCCAAAATTGCTTAAGTGATCGGTTACTGGTGCCTACCTTATTACCTATTGATAGCAGAACTGAAGATTTTTTACATTGAATATGAAAATATTTAAAGAATTTCCAAAATTATGTTTTCTTCAATTTTGGACCTAGAGACTTCCTTTCTCTACTACTACCTGGAAAACACTTTATGTTTTCAATGCTGAATTCCCCCCCCCCCCAAAAAAAAAAATTTAGAATCTTCTTCGATTCGCCAACCTATTACAAAACAATATATAATCTGATGAGCCTCACTTTTTGCAATGGCCAAAGTGACGACAATGTGTATACCGTCCTTATCCTCTCCCTTCAGTTTCAAATCCCGAAATCAAGTCTTCAGCAAATGCAAACGGGGTAGGAAAGCAAGCAGGGATTGAGAGAGGTGGAGATGGAGTCAGGGCTTGTCGTCAGGCTGGCAAGTCAATCATTCGTTGGGCCCAAGGCGAGCTGCAGCATTACTGACTTCCAGCTACAATCTGCAGAATCCAAGATGGCAACCCACCCAAGCCACTGTCGGAATAAAGCAGCGCATCATCCAGTATGATTCGTTTGGCCCACTGCTGGTTGCTGGTCCTGCAGAAGCGGTGCCAGCGAGATCAACTTCAATCCATCACCCCCCTTGAATGAGGAGGAGTCTACAAAGCCCTGTCTGTCTTCCTCTCCTCAGTCTCCAGCCAGGGGCAAGCAAGGTTCGGTATACGCCAAGTTGCATTCCGTGTAAGATTCAGATCCTCCATTCTTCGTCACTAGCGTTGTGATCTAGCCTTTGATTTGTTGAAATTTGCTTCCGTACGTGACTGCATCCTTAAGTTTAAGTTGTGGATATGTAATTGCATGCCGATCTAGCCCGCTCCGGATCGAAATATCCTGCTTTGGGTCTTGAACCGTTGTAAGGAACCGATCGAGACGTTAATTTATTGTGGCTACTAAGTGTGCCGCTCCGTCAATATGGCATACTCAGTTCTTGTTAGATCTTGCTAGGTCTTCGAAATCGATAGGACATTACACTGTCAGACATGGCATTGCTAGCTTGCATATCATCTAATTTAACTAGTGATAAATGTATAAATTCACGATATTCGGGAAGACTAGATAGCCAACTATAATTTGCGTAGCCCTGAGACTTGATTCATGAGGGGAACTTTCCATGCTACAATGCTGAACGATCTAGCAGTTTGGTGGAAATAAAATTCTGATCCGTTACACCACCAAACTGCCAACATAGTGCGTACATGGAGAGTCCCTCTTATTCCCAGACGGATTTTGAGTGACTCTTACTTTGGCAGCCAGCTTTAACACTTCAGAGGGAATGCAGCTTAGTAGAGTTGATGAATCTTGCACATAATGTTCTCAGTAGGGGGACTTCTATTGAACCAACTCTGTTGACAGTCCGATGGAGCAGATCAGAATTGTATTTCCATGTTCCAGCAGACTGCAAGCAGTGTGGTGGCCGGGTGGGTGGCGAGGGGGGGGGGGGAACATCACCTGCAATCCCACTTAATACTATCCACACTGAACCTCAATATTCCGTCCATATCGGTCAGACTTTGAAATATATCTGCAAGTGCCCGATTTAAGATTTGATCAAGGCTACTGAGGAAGCACGATCCTGATGCTGAATGTGATCAATGCAGAAATCAACTAGCAACGGGTTGCGAGTGCTCAAGCAAAAGTGAGATCGAGGCACCTTGCGGTTCGGGGTTCAATGGCGGCCATGGCACGGACGCTCCTTGCTGTCTGTTGCGCACTTCTCTTTTCGGCTGTGCTGGCAGATTCTCGAGCCACCGTCGCAGCGGTCGTCGCAGCAGCAGCGCCCAAGCCACTGGTGGCCGTGCCGACACCCGCACCGGCTCCCAAGCCTCTCACTCTGCACGACAAAGTTGTCGCTGCGCTGCGAGCTTCAAATCATTACGGCGCCCTTTCCGGCTTTCTGGACAGCATCGTGGCGAATAGCCTCATCAAGGAAGGCACCACGCTCTTCGCTCCCGACGACGGAGCCTTCAGCGGCTTGAATATGAACTCGTCCAGCCTCTTGACGACAACGTTGGACTATCACGTGGCCACCGAGGTCTATAACTATCAGCAGCTCTCGAACATGGCGCTGAATGCCACCATTCAAACCTCGACGCCGAACGTGGTGATCCTCGTCACCAGCACGGGCAAGAACGGCCTCCGGCTTGATAATGTCGCCATTTCCGACCCCGACATCTACTCGGATGGGCAAATTTCTGTGCAAGGCATCAGCGCGATTATGGACGCCGCAAAGTACAATAAGGGCTTGGTGCCGCCGGCAGCCGCGCCTGCGCCCTTGGTGAAACTGCCGCCGGCTCCCGCTCCAAGCATCATCACGACGCCGTCGACGCCCAAGACATCCACCGGCACCACGCCCTCCAAGAGTGCTGCCCCCGCCCTTGCTCTAACCACCGCTCTCAATGCAATGCTGCCTATTTTCGCCGTCTCCTTCCTCGTTGCTCTCTTGTAGATTCGCCAACTTCGTCTCTTTTTTCGGTGTGTAAAGTAACAGTGACGTTAACTTTCTGACTCTATGTCGATGCGCAATTTTAATTGTATTCAGCAGAATGTTTCAAGCATGATGACCACAAAAAGTGATAGAGCTAGCAATAAGGCACTCCGCCATGGCTTCATATTCCAATTTTGGGGCTATTCTTAGACTCCGACCATACTCTGTTCCTGCATTCTTTGGAACTTCAATTCTTCGTTCAACGTTGTGTTCCTATTCAAGGGCTGGTACCTCTTTCTGCTATCTTATTGTGAATTCATTGGGCTCTTCCTACCGAGTACTTACTTGTGTACATTGTCATGTCACTAATTTAAAAAGGTTTAGTGAATTCGCCAATGTGTCTCTCCGAAGTACTTCTAATTCAGGCATAGTTTTTACCTATTCTGCGTAAATGATTATTAGTTCTCCAAATTTCTGGCAATTTCGGCGAGCTCTTTGAATACAGGATTGATCGAACTGTGACCATGTCGTTTATATTCTGATTAGGATCATGTCCAATTTCAATTAGACATCAGTATATCATACTGTGATGTCCATCAGATTTTAGGTTCTTAAGTGACAGATTCAACTGGAGGCGTACCTCTCATCGTGCAGGACTTCGTGAACCCGTTCGGCAATGCAAGCTCCGATGTAAATCTGTGTCTTCCGCAGACAGTGAGAATTTGAGTTGATTCTGGAAAAGGAAGCCGGACTGGCAATTTCACCGATTTCCAAATGAAGTGCAGTTTGTTATTTTTACAGAAAACGTCACATATCTCATTCCCTTACACCTCGAGATCACAAATCGTAAGGATGTAACAAATTGCACATGAGGCGATTACATGAATTACGTTGTTCTGTTGAAAGTTCTTGACAGCCTCAAAAGCATCGAAATCCACAATTAGAAACACGAAACTGCAACGTTCAGCCAAAACTCCGAAAATCGAGCAGAAAGAACCACATTGTCATCGAGTAGCACAAACGACGAATCTGTTAGATGCTAGGGTTGGTTACAAAGGGAAGACGCAGAGATTACAGCACACCTCCAACAATAATTATTCCCGCACATTCGAATCTGACAACGTCCGCGATCGCTCCACGGAATGTCAGCCGCGCCAGCTAGGTAGTTGAGCTGCTCGCACTTGTTGAGGCTGGCGTGAATGCTGATCATTGCATCACGTGAGGGACGGTTGCTCGCGTCGTTGCCAAAACTACCGACTCACAGTTCAGCGGATTCTCTGCAGCAGCAGGAGCACAATTACGTAGCTGATTCAATGCTGTTGAACACCGCCATTTCATGCGGTTACATCCTTACATTCAAGCGAGAAGCAGGTCTTTCGCAATCTACGCACTACGGCTCCGATCCTAAGTGAGGCAGAACTACACTGACCGTGACGCTGGCTACGGCAACTCGAGGTTACAGCCCTTCTCTTTCATGGTGGGAGAACAGCAACTCTTCACTTGAATGGCCCGCTTTTGTTGTGAGGAGACAGGGGTACCACGAACCGTGTCCGTCACAGTCCAGCAGTAGGTCACATGTTGTGCGGTAACCCTAAGTATAAACAGGGCAGTCTCCGAGCGAAAAATCTTCTCCGTATGAACACAACCGTGCAGGTGTTTGGGTTTGTAATTTCTGTAAGGTGGACTCCCGCCAAAATCGCGCAAAATTGGTTTCATATTTTTCTGCACTTGTATGAATATAATACAAATTTTTGGAAACAACTCCGTAGATGCACCTACTGTGAACACTAGACTAACACCAAAGTGGGCACACAAACACCCAAAAGAGACATAGTCTAATCTTAGATCACGCATAGGTGATTGGTCAATGCAAGAACTTCTATCATGATAGTGACAATTTTTTGAACCCCCACCTATCTACTTTGGGTCCCTACATGCCTTCTTTGGGTCCACTTGCACATAAATTTAGGTTGCTTTTTAGATGTTTTTGAACGACTTGTGTCCAATTTAGGTACTTCTACCTTATAGGAGAATGCATGTATTTGCAAATACATCCAACTTGAGTATTGTGGACATCAATGTAAGGAATAATTAGATTTTTTTTTCTTTGAAAAATTCAAAGATTTGATGAAGAATTTGTGCCTATAGAAAGTGAATCAACAACGCATGTATTATGCAAACCATATTTCTTGCGATTCCATGTGATGAAAATACGTTGCCATGGGATACTAGGTTTTAACTCCTAAAGGACAAAGTGTCCGTTCAACATACGCAAGAAATCTGGGGTAGGTTCTTACAAAGTCATTTTTAGTTGGATATTTATGAAATTTGGATATAATGTGTAAATATGTACCTTGCTTGGTGCAAAACTATTTTTTTTTCCAATTGGGTGCTTAGATCAAAAGTTTTATTGCCTTGAACTTTTTGGACAACTCGGGCAATTTGGGAATCTTTTGGAAATCTTTTGCAAAAAAGCTTATCAATCTTTGAAATTTGGCTTGTATGTAACTAATAAAATATGGCACACAATTTTCAAATATATATATAGTCCTCAAATCACTTCCTAAGAGGAGTCAAACTTTGTTAGCTATGTTGGGATAGTTTTAAGAAAAAACATTTTCTTCTAACTTCAAGTCCTATTATCTTGCAATCTACGAAGTTAAAATTCTTGGAATTCTTTCCACATAATTATTCCAAATGTTTCTCTCTAACTTTTTACCTTCAGATTTCAAATAAAAAAATTCCTCATTTAACAAGAAATCATCAAAAAATGACTAGTGGCCAATTGATTTAACCTCCTTGCATTGCAAGGTGATTTAGAGCAAGTTAGACTCCATATTTTGCTTCTAAAATTTTTCATGAGTGAACCTAACATCATATACTTATGAATGGTCAAAATCCTCATTTTTGTGTAGAGCAAAAATTTTATTCCAAAAGGGCTCGAAGTTTGTTAATCATGTTTCGTATGAATCTCAAGGAGGTCACTTCCCTTTATGTTTTGTAACCACGTGCGTTAACCATATATTTGTTTGGGAGCTATTTACCTAGTAATTATGATTTTAAGGGACCCTTTTAGTAGAAAAAAAGCTACTTGGTCTTAATTTTAAGCACCCTATAGGTAATTATAAATGAAAATCTAGCTTAATTCTTGGCACGCTATAGTACTTATAAACTTTACAAATTTTTTTTGATAATGAAGGATTTTAGGATGTATATTTGGCGTAAAAACATGCTACTTACATTAAAAAATTAGGATCAAAGTCAAAAACAACACGAAACAATCAATAATTGATTAATCATTTAACCCATAACTTCCTAAACAACCAGAATGTGGCCACTCTTGTTTTTGAAGTGTTTTTTTCTATTATTAAAAATAATTAGATGAAGTTGCACTTGAAGTGATGCTTTGAAGAATCAAGTTGACTATCTTTGCGTGTGGTTAGATTTACATATCAACTTGTAAACACTCCAATCTAAGTTATAACAAGCCGTTGCCAATTTTCTACAATGTTTCACATTACTTGAAGGCATTTAAATTAGGAACTTTTAATAATATCTATGTCAACAATCAAATCTTTTTTTACATCTCATCATGTGTATTGTATTAACCCTTTAGTAATCAAGCAAGCACATTGTGATCACTTGTCACTATACTTTTATTTTTGAAAATTGAACCAAAATTCTATTTAACTCAAAAGTCATTCTCACTCATTAACTTCACAATAATTATGTGTGAGTCTATTACTCTTGATATAAATGGTTAACAACAAAGAGGTGATGATATAAAAAATTGATGAATCTCTTTACTTTTAGTTTTGAATTTTAACCAAAATTCTATTTAACTCTAAAAGCACACATCCTCAAAAATCTCATTTTTGAATGTGCATAATCCAGTTTAAATACACACTATGATCTTCCAATTCCACCATTGAATGATTTGACAAAATACCTCCAGTCCAATTGAGAATACAATTGTATAGTTAATTTCTGCTTTAATCCATTTTATTTTGTTGGAATCAATCTTGATAGAAAAGTGCCTGAAATCTAATGCATCTAGCTATAATATCCAAAGCGTTAAATGGTTAAAAATCTATTATTTCTCATTCCTCCATTAGAGAGACTAGTGATTATATCCATCCTAAAATAAATTTTTTCACTTCTCTAATTTTATTCATACTAATTTATATCTACTTTTTTTTAAATCACGAGATTTTTCAATACCCTATTTTACATATAATGATGTTTCAAGAATTAAATTCAAGCTAAAGTAGATCCAAATCATTTATAAATTTTTCCTCCAATGAATAAAATGCACCCTATAGTTTAACTCACGTGGTTTTCTACTTTTTGCAGAGTGACCTCCCCGAGGTATGAATGAATTTTTTTTTCTCACTTCAAATATTATAATCTTTCAATCTGTACAGTCAAATGGGCTAAAAAAATTTCTAACAAATTTTTTTCACATTTTGTACATTTAACCCCTGAGCGCCCCACAAACCAGAATGTGGTCGCCCAAAATTTGTCAGGTTCTTTTGCAGACCAGATCGTGGGATATTTGCAGTAGAAATTGTACTGGGGCTTCAGGGTTGTGGAGAGTGATGAAGCGGAATGGGGGCGAGGTGGAATGAGGTACAATAGACAAGGTTGAAGACAATTCGAGGACTGACATCTTGTTTTTTAGTCTTTCGGAACCAGGAAAGCGAAGGCGGCCATCGGCTAATCCCGGTGTCTGGCCGTTGCCCGATTTGGCGCCAATGCGGATGCAGAGCCCTCCTCAGTCTGTGCTCGTCGCAGGATGTATCTGCGCGGTTTTGAACGTGTGAGCGGTCCAAGGGCTCGCTTCATGAGTGGAATCCAGTTGCTGGGGGGTTAGGGTGTGCGGAATTAGTACAGATTTTGGATGGTACGCCGAGAGCAGATAGCGAGATGGGTTTCATTTCAGAGAATGGGCGTTGGGGGGTTAGGGGTTTTTGTGGGTTCAGCAGCCATTTCTTCGTTGAGTGGAAACGGATTCGAAGGAGTGGTTTTGCGGCGTACGTACTCTTGTATCATCGCGGGGAGTGCGCATAGGAGGGAATTGGGTGAGGCTGCGAAGAGTACAACGTTTGGCGGCAGGGGAGCTGTGGGGAAGTGCCGTAGAGAAATAGAGATGGCGCAGATGGAGGAACTGCGGGAGACAAGCGGCAGTGCTAATTTACAGCAACAATCTCGAGCTACACATGAGGAAGTGGCCTCCATTGCAGCGGCGTTGGAAGCTTGGGCTGTAACGAGACATAGGGCTATTCCCGAGCAAGTGGTGAAGGTCAAATTGTGCTTGAACAAGGAATTCCTCTTGGGTCTTGCTGAGCCTAGTGCAAATCACTACTGGCCTGAGCATCCCGATGGCAATTCATGGCGCTATCTGTTTAGGAGACAATGCTTCAGATGCGTGGGTGTTTACGAACGGATTCCCGCAGGCATCTTGACGGATTGCTAGACGTTGTGAATGACTTCATCCGCATAAAATGGTGGCCTAGCGCTGGCCTGGAGGAGATTCGGAGTGCGAATTCAGGGAGTGGTGGCCCTGTGAGAGGCCGACAAGGTGAACGTGCAGTGAACAATGGCCAACCCCGGGGCGGAATCCGACCCCACGCCCCGTACGCAATTGCGATGCGAAGACGCGGCACGAACGGAAGACGCACCAGAACCCGTGGAGCTCAGGGACCCGGAATTCCTGGGTCGCGGGCTTCTCCTTGAAGAGCCAAGGCACCGGGGTCGCGGCCGAGGTAATGGCCGTGGGGGGAGGGGCGGAGTGGGTCATGGTTGGGCAGGTGCAGGATTCCAGGGACGGGGAAAGACGCCGCCGAATCATGACAGGGATAGTTCGGATTTCATACAAGCGGCTCAAAGGAGGGGTCAGCCGAGAGGACGCCTGCGTGGACCAGGGCGTGGGCGGGGAATTGGCCGCGAAAACATTGGGGCGAGTGACGGCATCGTGCAAGGGAATGTCAACGTGAGAGGCAGAGGGGGGCAGCGTGGCCGGCCTCGCGGTCAGGGGCGTGGGCGGCGTGGTGGTCGTGGAGGGGAACACGGTGGTGATTCCATGCCCGAGGCGTCATCAAATTCGGATTCCTCCAGGGCTCCGACACCTCCAGGGTGGGCTGCTCCCGAAATTGAGTCGCTGCAGAGGTCACCTCATGGCCTACAGCGGGAGCGCGCAGCAACCACACCTTCTTCTTCAATGAATGCAGTGGGGAGCCCACAACAAGAGGCACTACGGGATGGGGTTTGGTATTCACCGCACTCAGCATTGGGTCACCATCGTCAGCGGAGGCGTCTCACAGCTGAACGGTACGTGCTTCTGCCTTAGTTTGGTAGGTTGTCACGGTGAATTGTAATTTGATGGAATACAAATACTCAATGGATTTTAGGGAATTCCGTGGGGTTGATCCAAATTCACGGGAATGTAGTGATTGGCAATTCGGACTGTACTTCAAATTTAGGCTGAGCCTCAGCTGTCACCAGTCAGTTCACAATGAATCGCTAAATAAGGTTACATATGTTACAAAATACGCCCCGTGAACGCTTCCCTGTGCACGATTTGCTCATTACATCGCATTAGGTTTAGGCTATGACATGCATTTACGTTTGATCGGTTGATATGATTCGGATTCCAATTCTTAGATGCTCAATTTGCGAGATGCTTTGTAGGGGTAGTACCTTTCAAATTCCGTGCATTCATAATTGGCAGTTGTTGCTGGCATTGGACTGTGATTTCACTAATGCTTCATGTTGCAAATGGGTTCTCTGCGCAGTGCCGACGCTAAAAGGAGGTGCCGTGTTTCGGAGGCAGTTCGGGGCTTAGCAAACGCCTTTGCCGCAGCAACAAGAGTGCAAGAATGGCTCGAGCAGGCCAATAATGGAGGGCCTAAGGATGCAAGGGAAGACGGACATGACCATCTCCCTCCCGTGCGGGGGCCGTTCGGGCATTCCAAAATGGGAAGGCTGCCGGCTGCAGTTTGGATTCCTCTGGCGGTCTTAGGATACGATCCACGTGATTGCAGAGGAGTATAGCGTTTTGTCGGAGAGCCTATTCAGCGCTGGCAAGAGAAAGGGGTGGTCTTCTACTTCATCCGATTCCAAGGGAAGATTGGTGGGCGGAAGGTCCAAGTCTCCGACTGTTTGCCCTTGAATACGGGTACAGCAGTTGCAGGGACCCGGGATCGAGGTGGCCCTTTAGCGTTGTACGACAACGACTCACAAGATTCGGAGATATCTGAATTCCCAACCCAACCCCTGGACGAGGATCTAGTAGCACCCTTGAACGTGCTACCTCCTGATCAACTCCACGCAGCAGAGGAGTTCCGAATGGGAGACAAGGAAGGAGAACCGGCAGACCATGCTGACTCCAGTACATCGGACACCTCTGAGGAAGAGTGGCAGGCTGATTGGAGAGATTTCGCAGGGCATGCCTCCTTGCTGGACTTCTCTGATTCCGAAGGAGGGTTATCAAGTACGAGCATTGATCTTTGCCACGAAATTGGAGATTACCACCGCGACGGTGATTTAGATGAGCTGGATTTCCGGGCTCGCTACCATGACCGGTTTTGGCAGAGCCCGGAAACTACTCTTCTGGGAGACAAGCAATCATTTCACGGGCTAGACCCGGGTGCAAAAGCAAGAGTTCCGCGCGTGAGACCCAAAGCCATCGACTTCTTTGAACTCTTCTGTGATGAGAGGGTACTGACGAAAATCGTGGAGGAGACCAATCTCTACGCTTCTCAGCAAGGCACAGGGCGTTCTCAAGACACGAACGGTGGCCCTCATTGGGTCCCCACCTGTCTTTTGGAAGTCCGAGCATTTATTGGAGTATCAATTCTTATGGGCATCAAGATGATGCCAATGATACGAGACTACTGGAAGCGCCGCCAATTCTTGCAATGCTCCTTGGTATCGCGCGTTTTCACCCGCAACCGGTTCGGGTCTCTTCTGCGTTGCCTACATCTTGTCAACAATGCTGCCATAGAGACGGACAAGTGATCACCACAGTATGACAAGCTTGCGAAGGTTCGATGGGTGATTGATGACTTCGTGACCAAGAGTCGGCAACTATACAATCCTTCGAAGTATGTGACTTGTGATGAGATCATGGTGGCGTATCGCGGGCACTACTCCGGATTCCGCCAATACATGCCAGGGAAGCCTACTAAATAAGGATTCAAATTTTTTGCCACCGTTTGCAATCCTTCCCAATACATTTTCCACCTCATACCTTATGTGGGGAAATCAAGGCTTCCAGATGTTGGGCAAGGTGAACGTGTGGTACGAGACTTGACCGTGGGGTTGGATGATGTGGGCCACACCGTGGTATGTGATAACTAGTTCACGGCACCAAAGCTTTTCGAAGACCTCTACAAGCGTGGGATATGGGCAACGGGAACCGTGCGGGAGAAACGCATTGGCCTACCAACCTCTCTTCTAGGACACAAGAGGGGTGACCATCCCCATGGCACGTTGATGTGGAGGATGCACGCGCAACACAGGATGGCAGCTACATGCTGGTATGACTCCAAGCCAGTATACCTTCTGTCTACCTCAGCAGATCCAGTGGGTGAGGGTGCAGCGTTGATGCGTTGGTTGAACGAAATTCAAGAACCCGTTCCATCAACCCCGCAGCAAGTGGAGTATTAGACTCACATGCGAGGCGTGGACGTTGTGGACCAGATGCGCACCGATTACAGTGTCCAGTTTCATTCCCACAAGTGGTGGCACAAACACTTTTTTTTTATTGTGGATTCATGGCTCAACAACTCATGGGTGTTGGTGAGGCACGATCGAGTGACTCGTGGAGAACAAGTGTACCGGAAGCAGCTATTGTATCACTTGGAGGTTGCAGAGACACTCATTACACCATGGCTAGATGCTCCTTCCACTGCCAAAGTGGAATGTCCTCGCCATCCGGGGGCGATCCACTTCAGCAGCCTTCCCAGTGACCTCCGCCGAAGATGCATTGTGTGTAAACGTCGGACACGCTTCCAGTGCACCACCTGCGCTGGCGCTTATATGTGTCTGGATCGTTGCTTTGTAAAGGTCCACACTCAGAAGAAGTGGGCCCTCCGTGTGACTCGCCCTAATCGGCATTGATGCATCGGCAAGGCGGTAGATTTTCCAGCGCTACAGGGATTGTCGTTGGGCTTTTATCAGGCTTGCAGGACGGTTTCTTGGTGGTGTGTGGGAGTGGTATTACCTTCGGAATGCAGCAGGCGCTCTGAATCAGTGTTTGGGAAACTTTTGGCCGCTCTCCTAGATGCATGGTTACGGTACAGGCCTTCGAGAGGTTTTTAGTGAGTTTGTTTGCAGCCGTAGTTGAAGCGTAGTTGGCGGCCGATGTTCCTTGCTTTTCCATTTTCATTTCAGCTTCAGATGTTGGACTTTGTGTACCTCCAATTTTGGATTCGAATTCATGAAGCGCTTCGATATACTTTATTGTGGTATTCTTGCGACCCAATTCGTCGGTTACGGTCTGTTTATTGGTTACAGTATGCCGCGAGGAGTGACTAATGACAGGGAGTTCTCTCCAGCCTTCAGCCCTGGCCCCGCTTCAGCTGAACAGGGGCGGTTAGTCTAGGACGCGGGAGAGCTGTGTTGGAGGCCAATACTGCCCTTGACGACCTGCTCTCTGGCAACGTGTCGGGCCGCGTCGTACTGTACCCCCGGTGTGCCTCGCAGTGCGTCTCGGGAAGGTTGCCACTTTATTCCCCAAATTTTTGCTGCTCATGACGTCATTCTGCTCTAAAATTTTGCGTGCCATTCGGCAATAGGTATATCTCCAACCTCCCCAAAAATCACGGCCCCAATCCATTTCGTCAAGTCGCGGGGATGTTTCAAAGTCAGACCATGCACCGAAATGCGCCAATGCGGTACTTGTCAACGTCACTTTGACCGATATAATTTCGGAATTCGAACGGTGAAAGTGCTCGTAAATTTCCAAGGTGGGGCACAGCAAGGTGCAAAATCAATTCCTACGGTGAAGTTTCTTCGATGTGAGTTATCCACCTGCGGTGACCAATTTCATGTGAGGGTGTCCAAAAGCAGGGAATTTCGCTGTGCACAGACTGGGCGCTCAGGGGTTAAAATTTTAAAAAAACAACAACTCAATTTTCATTTTTGAATAACATACCCAAACCCCACAATTTTTGACAATGTCTCCTTGAAAATCCCTTCGGTCCTTTAGGCGTTAACGTACTAGTGACCTATTTAGGAGGTTGGTGGTTGTTAGTGTACATCTCCACTATAATGCTTAACTCCTTGGAATGCTTACTTCATGAGTGAGGTGCCTACTCCCTCAATTGTCTTGTAGAAATGTTCACAATTTTTGAAATGAGCCAAATAAGATTGTGAGTTTAGTGGCTATGCAAAGCCTCCTTTGAAGATTGTGAAAATCTGCATAGCTAGAGGTATAGCATTTTGAAACGTAGGGGAAAAAATACAATTGTAGTGGGAATCCAAAATGGTTTAGAGGGGAGCTTTGTGCCTTACAACATTCTAGGCACAAATTAACTAGCGGGTTCTTTAGAAATTCACAAATTTATTTGTGAGGTTGTGTTCAAAAGAGATAACAAGATTGTGAGTAGCAACCAATTAGGAATAGATAAAGGGATTCACAAAGAATTTCACCATTGATTTTGGAGTTTGGGGGGCGTTGATAGCATGCATGGGCTTTGAGGGCAGTGCAAGTGTGCAACTCCGTGATTGAGCGACACTTCTTGTGGTAGTGCGTCCCAGCAAGTGGTATCAAAGAGGGACCTTCAAAGTCAAAAGGCATTGCCGATACTTGTGGTACATGTACATGGCGCGAATTCTTGAGTGGTGCGACAAGAGAAAAATTCCTTGACTTTATGATTTTCATCTTGCATGAGAAGTTTTTCCTAAACCAAACTCTTAGAATGAAGAGAATGTTGGTGCACAAACATCCGAGGGAGGGATCCAGACAACTGCCAGAGCTTCAATTGACAATGGCTGTGCATGCAACCCCACAAATGAGTTGTCCTTTCCAGTATTGTTAGGAGGATTGTTTTGAAGTAGATTGAGATTTAGGGTCCCATTTCGATGTCATGCCAACTACGTTGTCGTGTGCCACATTGAAGTTTGTATTGGTCTCTAAAGTGATTACTATTGGGTTTGGGATAAAATGTCTATTCAATTGTTTTTCAAATTGAGGTTTAGAGTATTTCCAAACAATTCTTTTGTTTTTTTATTATGCCTTATGGATATTCTAAACACGGACTAAATTTTAGATTGTTTGAATTTTTTTATACAACCTTTGCATGCCAAACTACAAGCAAGTGATATGAATGTCATCATTCTTGAATACATCCACTTATATAAATCTTCAAATCACAATTGCTAGGATTATGAAATAAAAGGAAATTGTACAATCATTATTGAATGTTTGAGCATTATGTGGTCAATGCTCATGTAGGACTATTGTCCCAATGATTTTTCCCTTTTACAATTGCCATCAAAATCTATATACCCCTTTGAAGTAGAAATGCATTCAAAAATCCAAAGTCCCAAAATAGGTGGGTAAATAAACAAATTATTCATATACTGTCATAACAAGGTATAATGCACCTCACAACATTTGTATCATCTTCTGTACTAGTCTTTTAGTAGTCAACAAAGAAATTAGTAGATAGCGGCACATCTAAAGCATGCCCATTTCACATTACACTATATACACCATAATGCATGCAATTATAACTATTGTAAATGACTATTTTGAATAGCAAAATGGTTTTGGGTTCTAATTATCTAAAAGTCCTATGTAGAAGATGTCCTTTGGGTGCCCTTCATGTAATTGGTGTCAGATGCAAACCAATACAAAAACACATGCAAAGCAGCCTTGCAAACCAAGGGCAAAGATATTAGTATGTTATGCCTCTCAACAAGTATTATTAGAAAAGATGTCATATAGGGTTCTGCAAAACAAAACGCCGACCTCATACAGGTACTTGTGGCAAATATTAGAATCCCAATGAAGTTCCAATGAAGAAGTCAAGGAAGACTCAGCAAAAAAACATGTCGCAATTGGAGGGGAAGGAAGTGCTCTATGCAGAGGCAATGCCGATGCCATAGAAGTGGGTGAAAAAACCGAGAGCAAGAAAAGGGCCACTCTAGAGGTAAACATTCAAATGATATAGCCATTGCCCATGCTTTTGACTCAACAGATATCCATGCCAACAAACCACATGCTAGGCACTTTCCACCCACCTCAACCAGATTTTATACTAGGACCACAAGGTATGCAAGAGTCTGCCAATGTGCATTTAGAATTCAAAATTCTTATTGTTTACTTCTCTTTTTTTGTCACATAATCCTATAATACATTTTAAATATGATTTAAAACTAATAACTTTGTGTGAAGGAGACTATAAAGATGATTGTAAGGTACTCCAACAGCCAGAGGTACCCTAATCGGCCAATAACGGTCAAGCTTCCCAACTTTCACAGTTGGAAGTTGTTGTCTTGAGGGTACTATTCAGGTGTAGGGTTTAGGTTGAAGTCTGTAGAACAACTTCTTGTTCCATAAATGCTCTACCCTTTATAACACAAGGACTAGTTGAACAAGCAATAGCAAGAGCTACAGAGGTCTTGAATTCCTATATTCACTATAAGAAACCCGCATTTTAGGTGACGTTAGCATAATTTTAGGAGACAGATTTTAGTGGACGTCCGAGAAAACAACTTGTGTTTTTATGTCGTCTATTTTAACATCTAGATGTTACAATGGACGTTATTATTGACATAAAAACACAAGTTGTTTTCTCGGACGTCCACTAAAATCCGTCTCCTAAAATTATGCTAACGTCACCTAAAATGCGGATTTCTTATAGTGATTGGATAGATATCATTCTAAATTTATTGCGGTATGTCCGAGAATGTACAGCTCAAAGGACAAATACTCTTTTCAAGAGTGAAGAGAAGGCAAAAGGGAAGTGTAAGATTGCTAGAAAGTTGTGGCAACAGGTTTTGCTAGAGATCCTGCCAAGTAGTGTTGCGGAGGTGCGGACGAGGACAACGGCGGGTTTGAGAGCAAAATATAAGCGGGAGAGGAAAAATGATAAGGCCATCATGGAGGTCTTCAACTTGCGCAGTTCCCAAGAAACACTAACGACATTTTGAACACAATATGGGTTTGAGAGCAAAATACAAGCGGCGGAGGAAAAGTAATGAAGCCATCATGGAGGTCTTTGCGCTATTCCTAGAAAGCACCGACGACATTTTGAACAAAATACTTCTGCCAGAATCTCAACACATCATTGGTAGCATGGAAACTTGTAACATCAACTTTTAGAACACAGTGTTTTGCTACGAGGTGTAGAGGTCAATGAAATCACTATATATCATCCATGATTTGATTCTATAGAGATCATGGTAGTTGAATGTATCATTGCAAACAAAGGGAAGTATTTGACTTCATTATGCAGTTCATGCTTGATAAGCCTATTTGATTTGGCCAAAAGGTGTGGATGCTTGATACCTCCAAAAGCCAATTCATTGGATGCATTAGAGTGTACTTGGGATAAAAGACTAGCGTAGGAGAGCATGGCCTTGGATATCACATTGTACAAAGGATGGTAGTGAGACTAAATCATAGGGGCCAAGTTCTAGTGGTAGATAACTTATTTGCAAATGTCAATTTATTCCACAAACTAATCATCAACAAAATTTGGGCCATTGGTACCATGAGTAGTACTAGCAAGAATTTATTGACACTATAAAAAACTGCCATTTTTTGTGATATGGTGATTAATGTGGAAATATGTTTTGTCTAACATCAGGATTGTCCATAGTGAGGTCAAAAAAATCCATCAAGATTGATATGCCAAAAATGCATGAAAATTTAGAAAAATGTGCCTTGTTTTTAAAACAATGTTTTTATAGTCATAGTGAAAGAACTTGACGAACTTGCACCATGTGGCTGCCACCTTAGACTGCCTAAGTGCCATATGGGCAAGGAGAGCCGCTTGAGGATTTTTTTTCATCCGGACCATCTTTTCATCCAGCCCATCCATAACGTGGCACCTAACATGGCACCTAACGTGGTAGTTGGAAAAGTAACGTGGTAACCAAAGAAAATGGCATGGCATGCCTTGTCAACATACTTTTGAGTCGTCTTAAAATTTTTATATTGTTTTTTGAGATGTCAACTTAGATGTCCAAACATTTTCAGAGACATCAATTGGTGCATACCATACCCATAGGGCAAGATCAGCCAAAAATATTCATTCAAAAGAAAGTAAAAAAAACGAACAAAAAAATTGTCAAATTCAGCAAGAATAAAAGCGAATTTAACATCTACCATCAAAGAAAATTTTGATGGCAAAGTTAAAGAATTACTTTATTGACATTTAGTAAGAATGGAGGGTGGAGGGGTCGTTTGTATACTGAAATCCATTGTCTGTTTATGGTCATACAAAGGCAGATATGGGATGATTTGAAGATTCATGAGAGCTTGACTACTGGACATATAGACGAGTCATTGCAAGAAAGACCTTCCATTTTTCATAGCGTTTTTCACAATACTCATTTTTTTCTTTTGGGAGGGCTTTATAATTAGAAAAATAATTTTAAAAAAGTGTTAAAAAAATGTTTTATGAATACATCTTTAAGAAGAAGGTACCATAAGAAGGAAAAGCATAGAAAAATTCTCTAAGTAGGAGAACTAGAAAAGTGCAAAATCTTAAGAAAATAGGCACTTGCAATGTAATTTCACATTTTAATTTTTTTTAAATAGGAAAATAAAATTTTAAATAAACTAAAAAATTTCCATTTAAAAAGAGTTTATAAAAATAATATTTCACCAAAAGATTGATCTTAGAACCATCTTAATTGTTCAGAAATTGCACGCAATAGGAGTGTTGTTTGCACTCATGTGGAGGACATAAAATAATATATTTTTAGATTTTATTTGGTAGGAATATGCTTTCCTACTATGCAAATAGACCATGAAAATTTCAGCTCCAGATCATTAAATTTGGGGAGTCCTAAAAAATCCTAAATCTTACGGTGGGACAAATTAACAAAAATGATTTTTAAATATAAAATAGTTTTCTTTAATTTCTAAAAAATAAAGAATTTGATTACCATAAAGTTAGACATCTCCAATAAAAATTTCATGTTCATTGGACTTTTGCTTCAAAAGTTATAGTAGATGAGAGGAGAGTCACTTTCATTGTGACTAGTAAATAGGACAGGTCTTTCTTGCAATGACCCAAACATTGTTTTAGACATATAGATGTTCTTTTAGATAGTCTACTTTGAATACAATTCTTGCTTTACATATCCCATATGGTTTGTTTTACTTCCTACCAATCCATGCCACTTGTATAAAGAGCTTCTCTTTTCATCTATGATATACATCCATCCATTTTTTTTGTTTTCGCAAAGCATGCTACAAGGTCACCTTTCCCCTATGTTTTTCACATCTAATTGCTCAATATTTTTTTGTAGTCCACAATAACTTTCACAAACTCACCTGCAGTCAAAACAAGTCTACTTGCTGAGGTGGCAATATTGTGTTGTTTTGAAAGTTCCAAGAAACATCATAGTATTTGTGTTCATGTTAAATAAATCATCAACATCAGTGAAAATGTCAACTTGCTTTTATAATAATATGTCAACATTTTATACAATGTCCATGAAAATCTACCTTGTAGGGCCATCTTCACTCTGACATCTTGATGTTTCATAAAACATCAATGTCTATGGTTAAACATCCAAAAAAACTTGAGTTTCTTCTAGTGTCAGGATTGTATTTGTATTGAGCAATCCCCTAAAGCCCATGGAAATCAAAAATGCACATGACTACTGCATTAGACAAATTTGCTCCTCAAGTATATTCAAAAACTTATAAAGCCAAACTTCCATCACCAATATGATTGACTTTAAATACAAATAGTACAAGGACACCAAGCTACATAAAGAAGAAGAGACAAGATATTTTGCAATTTGAGCATTGTAGCTATCATCTAGAACAACCATAAAAGAGGGGATCCAAGAGTTGGATCTTTAGTTGGCTTTCTAGCACTTTAGATATCAACGACAAATGGTTTTTAATAAATGGTGAGCCTTCTTTGTTCTGTCTAAATCATATTTGTTATAATGTCCAAGTTTTATCATATAGATTGTGCAAAATTTGACTATTGGAACTACCAGAGAATGACAAAGTTTGAGGAAGAGGCAAATATGTTGTCAAGCAATTTGTCCAAGACAATTCACAACAAGTGGTTGCAACAATTGGAAAATTGTGAAAATGACTTATACACGACCACATGTGACGATAGCATCTGTTCTTTCATATAGATGATAAATTAACGGGCATATCTAAATGGATCTACATCAAGAACTAGGCCTTCTAAGCAAATATTGAAATTGAGAGTTGCTTGTCAGAGTAGAGATTCAGAAAAGTTGATGGCAACCTTTGAACTGAGTAGAAGGGATTCATGAAATGGTCAGTCATGTCCTTTATCTAGAAGGGGAAGAGGTGTTTGGAAGTAAGAAAAGGGAGGTAGATCTGCCCATCATCTCACGTGACAATTCCCATTGGCTGGAGGTCAAGGTGAATTTTTCACAACCACTAGTTCAAATTAAATCTAGATATGTACATTCTTTTGCATTAGAGCCAATTCTAGTCACTACCAAAGTAGGAGAGGTTCCTCACATCACATCGATGATGGAATCAAATTGTGATGTGTGTCACAATGGCACATTGCAAGAATCTTCCACAAGTTTGCTGCAAAGTGCTGCATCCAACAATAAGGGTCCAAAAAAAATGCCTTGCTCACATTGCAAAACAACACACAAGTTCCAACAACATTCTAGCCCCAATGGCACTCTTGCTCCAAATGAATGGCATTCCAACTTTGATCTATTGTAGCTATAAAAAATAGTATAACTCCACTAAAGTGATTGTCTTTGATTTCTAGTTCCATTCGATGACATGAAAGTAATGTGTTATGGAATCGCAACGTTCATGGGTTTTAGACTAGTCTAATATACTAGAAGTTTGGCCAATCCTCACAGGCACAAAGCTGACCATACAAGATATGCTTCTTCTACAACCAATGCAAGTTTTTGCCTACAAGCACGTGAGGCTATGTCTCCACATTCTCTATTTATCATGTTGAGATTGTTTGAGCCTACTACATTTGAGCATGACGACCCGCTAAATCTAGATCATTATTTAACAACTCAAAAGGAAAAAATATTTGAAGGATCTTAAACACACCAATAATTGAACATCAAAACAAGTAGGAGAGTGCTCAAAATGTAAAGAAAAGCATTGTCAACTTTACCATGCTACCATTTCAAGGGTTGCTATTATGTGAGCATATGAGTGTGAGCCCATGAGCCCAGAATACTACACACCTATATTATAGGTGTATACACTATAGAAACCATCTATGATTATAGGGTATATATGTTACAAATATCCATATTATAGGTGTTTATGATACATACACCTTCTATAGTGCATGATATCTATATTATAGGTACCTATATTGTAGGCTCAATGCTCACAAGCTCGCATTCTTGGGCTCACATACTAGCACCGTTGTATTAGCATGTTTCCGAAATACTCCTGCCCTAGTTTGGTTAACGTAATTGATTGGTTGTGGGTGCAATTGGCAATCGACCGCAATACATGAAGTTGTAAACTACAAGCACGTATATTACCTTTTCATATATTTCTACAAGATGAATCCCAAGGAAGACAAGTTCATTCATGGCTCCATCTTCAAACTTCAATAAAGTGAAGTTGTTTGTTTTTAGAGTAGGAATTTTCAAAGGCAATAACTTGAGAGGTTCATAGTTCTTACAATATACTTATAGCTGTTATTATCATCTTTCTTAGAATATGTTTTCATAACTAGATTTGCTTCAAGTAGTTTGTTTGGAAGTTAGTGGTATAAGACATATAGTTGAGAATTGGTTTAGGATGACTATAAATGGCAAAGTTTTATAATTACTATTGTACGTGAAGGTCTGATTTGGCACCTGAGTACTGAAATACTTTCTTTTTTGTGCACAAAGAATTTCAGACAATTAGAACTATTGGTGTTCGTGTTTTGGCATTTTGGCATCCAAATTATTTTTTGTTCAGCAATTTCTAGGTTTTTTTATTTTGAAAAATCTGTCATGCGATGCTTAAGGCGTGATGTTTTCAAAAATATTCAAAAACTTAGACACTATGGATGAAAAATTTCTACAACATTTTGAACATTTCACTTGTGATATTCCAAACATTCAGACATTCCTAAAAATACTTAATTTATATCTAAATTTGACCTTCACATAGGATGAATGCAAAGTTCTTAAATCCCAAATGGAATAAGTTGATAGAGTATTTGGTAAAGTAATATTTAAATTATTTGAACAATTCACCTGAAGACATTGGTGAAGTATATTAGATTTTTTTTTTGGACACAAGCGTGTTAAGGAGACACATTGCAAAGGTTTTCCATTAGGATGAGAGGCTGAATTCTAAACTCTAAATTTTATCAGCTTTATAGGTTTCCATTCTTGTTCCTTTTGGATGACTTATTAAATTTCATCCATGTTTTATGTTTTCGGAAAGCTCTAAACCTCTTCTACAAGTTTTTAAAGCTAAACTTGAAATAAAATATAGTTTTAATGGTATGAATATAACCTGTACTTTGGCTCTAGTTTAAAATTCCTAATCAAAAATTCAAAAGAAAAATAGAGGAATTAAACACTCACCTCGGATTGAACTTCATCTATGAGGTAGTCAAAGATAACTTTGAAGCCCTCCTCATTTTCCATCTTATCCCTTCTTGATTTGTACTTACCGCTTAATGTTTAGAGTTTTTGATACAAGTTGTAGAAATTAATTCCAAAATCTATTTTCTACTTCCTTCTAAGTTTTCATTTTTTCATTTCTTTATATTTCTCCTTTTTTCATTTCTACTCCTTCTTTTCCTTCTACTTCTATTTTATTCAATTATTGACATCTACTAATTGACTTTGTAAAAAAAAATTCAAATTCCAAAGAAAATTTGAGAAATGCTACTTTTTTATTTTCGTATCCAAAGTCAATAATTGTCTAATCTAACCTTCTAATGGCTAAATGGAATTTTTTTGGATTTCCACCTACTCTTCTTCAATTGCCAACTTTCCAATACTAAATCAATAACTCATTCTTTCTTTCCTTCAATTGCACTTGTAGTTTTGGTAGAGAGATTTCCTAATACTTTGATGTAGGCAAGAGAGTTCGGTCCTAAACTTGGTGGTGGTTTTGCTTCTAAAAGATTAATTGGAACTTCTTTCTTTTGCAAATTGTATTTGCAATTCTACACTACTTCCTAATGTCTCCTTTACTTCTTCTCACTTCTCCCTTTTGTTTTCTCAAGAGATAGCTAAATTTTTTCCAACTTCATTTGTAGACCTAGACTTCTAATTTAGCCCTACCCCCTCTAATCTAGTCCTACAACTCTCCTAATTCATCCTTCTCCCTCCACTAATTTTTTATCCTTGGCCTACCTTGCACCACTAGTTGTAAACCTTCGGGTTGAGGCTTGGTACCTAGGGCCTAGACTTTGGACCCTAAGCTGCTCTAGACCCTTCAAGCTGGGTTCTATCCCCTTCGGATTGACTCTGGTTGTTTTTTAAATATTGAAGTCTATTTTTTAAAACACAACCTTGTAAGGTTGTTTTTTTAACCAAATCTGTAAACACAAGGGAGTCGCTAAAGCTTAGGCGTTGGAGAATTTGGGAATTAACCCCTAAGCGCCCAGTGCATATTTACTAGAATCTAGAACCTTGTGAAACTCAATCCAATCAAACTATCACCTAACAAGAGATCCACATAAATTGACCATACTGATTGCACTACTAGAAAATTCAGTTTTTTTGTTGATTTGATCGCGTTGATTTGGGTCACTTTTCTGTTGATTTGGACAATAATCTTCAAATTGGTAGTGGACCCAAGCCCGAAGTTCAAGGGAAAGGGACTCGTCCTTTGACCGTACCATTGAAAAGATTATAATAGTCAAGCAAGAGAATCTTTAGATTTGGAAAGACAGGATCTCCCGTTACTAGGGTGCTCAATGGTTAAACTTGGATATTTGAATACTAAATCTTAGAGACTACACTTTGAACAAGTCAACCAATGTTTTGAAAACCAAACTTTAATCATTCAAAATGGAAATGAACTTGGAACTAAACTTTGAAATTTTGAGGCCTATCTGGAAGATTTTGGAAACTTTTCTAGTTCAAAACTTTGCCGTGCTTAGGTTTCTGACAAAAAAACTGAATATTTGGGTACTAAGGAAGCGAATGCTTTGCCATAACTTGCTTTCCTATACAAAAACTAAATACTTGGGTACTATAAAAGCTAAAGCTTTGCTGTATCTTAGTTTCATATTCAAAATCTAAATACGTGGATAATAAGGAAGTTAAAGCTTTGCCATATGTGAGCTCCTAATTTGTCACTTGGGACTTGTAGAATTATTTTTTTGGAAATTTGCAATTTAAAGTTGATAAAAGTATAGAAAAACCCATAAAAAGAGTGTAGAACCGAAATAGGGTTGTGTCATACCCATTATAGTATTTGGTCTAGATTTGTGTTTTTTACTTAGAATCCCCCAAACCTTGCCTAAAAATAGTGTAGAAATAACGAAAAGATTAGATTTGGAGGATTCGAGTCACACAGCCCCAAAAGGGCTAAAACCCACCATGAATGTGGCGATTCATGGCTAGGTCGGTCCGAGGGATCCACAGCGAGGCCACTAGGTCGGGTCCTAGAGTTAGATTTAGAATTCCCCATCAGATTGACGAATTCCCAAAATCCCGATTGTTAGCATGCAGGAGCCACTCACGCAAGACCGGGCCCGTGGAGGAATCTACAGCCCAAGGATGGTGTTCTAGGGTGAATCCCATGCCAGGAGTCCAACGGCAAAATCGGTTCGCCAAGATCCCTCCACCTGCAGAAGATTCCCGCACCGTCGCTGATTCAAGGAGATGTCCAGTTTAAATCTCCATTGACCAATCGTGCCAGGTACGGAAACACACCCGCATGTCTTTCATGCGACTCCCTGAGAGGTCACGTGGAAAATCCCGGCATCTTCCGACTTGCAGAAGAACCTTTTTCCGGGTGGTCAACCCTCCTAACCTCCAACGGGAATTTCATGGAAATTACCCAGGTTACAATAAAATCTCACTAAAAATTAGACTAGCTTGTTTTATGTTAATAATGCGCTCCGTGAAGTTTCACGACATTCCGATAGCGGCAAGTACCCGAACCGGCGAGATTCCTCGGGAATTAACCACGTGGCGGGGTCCCTGCCATGTTGACCGGCATTCCGGGACCATACGATGGCGAAACGAAGTCAACCAAAAGTCATTCCCGACTCTCTTGCACCTACCGGAGACCCTAGGCTATTCACATTTTTCAAAATAGGAGACCCCCAAGATCTAGGATTTTACCATGATTTGGTTTTTAAACTAAATTAGCCTACGATGGGTTTTTGGCCTCGATACGGGGGGTACAGGCTTCCAGGACTAAACACGGCGTTCTGGATCCAACGGCGCAATCCGTTTGGTGATTGGAGCTAATCTCCAAAAGTTAGGATGTTGGTCCAGCATAGATGGTAGAAGTAGAAATTTAGGATGTAGGATGAAAATCTTTGAGGATGAGGATGAAAATCCTCGTTGATAAGGTTACCTTAGAACTCTAGAGGGAGGGGTGAGCCCTTGGAAACCTATATAAGGGCCCCATTTCTCTCTTTAGAATAACCCCAATTCTTGTTTTGGGTCCGTGGGTCCAAGTTATTTTGGATATTTTGGCGTTTTAAGCCAAAAACCTCTACGGTGTTTTCGGAGCACTTTTGGCTCCATTGTTGCTTATTTTCAAGCTTTGAAGGTCCTTGGGGGTCCTTCTATCTTGCCTTGTTTACTCTTCGTTTATTCTTAGTGCTCTTGTTTTGAGTTGAGAGACCCTCTCTTTCCGTGTGTATCTTGATTTGTGTCCTTGAGAGCTAGCTTGTGTGGTTTAGAGGCCTTGTGGTGTCTTACACTAACCCTAAAGCAACCCCCCACCGTACCTTGGCGATGCCGCTTTGGGGGGCCTTTAGCGTGTGCGATTGTTGTGTTGTCACGTGTTCCTAACTTGTGGGGTCTCTAAGTGCGCTCTTACCCTTGATCTAACGTTTCCTTTGTTGAGTGGACCCCTCCCCTTGTGGGACGGCGAAGCTTTGACTTTGTGGTGTGGGTTTCTCTTAAGTATTGGTCTAACCTTCTTCTAACTTCTCTCTTGTCAAGTGGACCCCCCTCCGGGACGGCGAAGCTTTGACCCTATGTACGTTTCCTTTTAAAAGTTCTTGTCTTTACCCTCTTCTAAAGTCCCTCCCATTGTGTGGTCCCCCCTTGGAAACGGCGAAGCTTTGAACTTGTGACAAGGTCAAAGTCCTAAAGTGTGTGTTAAAAGTTTAGGCGGCGGAGCTTTGAACCCCCGGAGTGCTATCAAGTCCTAAAGTTGGTGTTAAACCCAACTTGACGGCGAAGCTTTGAACCTCCCCCGTGTTTAGTTCCAAAGTCTAGTTTCCAAAACCTTTGTGGAAACGTCCAGAGTTTAGCTTCCAAGATATGTAGGTTTTCTTTTGTGTTTGGCAAGTCCCATGGTTCCAAGTTTAGTTAGGCTAGGGTTCCCCAAGTTCTAGTTTCCCCCAAGATAGTAAGTCTAGGTGTCCCCAAGGTTTAGTTTTCCCCCTAGTTTTTTTAGTCTAAGTGTCCCCAAGGTTTAGTTTTCCCCCCTAGTTCTTTTTAGTCTAAGTGTCCCCAAGGTTTAGTTTTCCCCCTAGTTTTTTCTTCCTTTGTGTTATTCTTTTTAGCCTAGCCTACTTAAAGTTTGCAAGAAAAAAACCAGTCCAAGCTCACAGTCCAGTTCACAGTCCAGTTCACAGCAAGTTCACAGTCCAGTTTACAGTCCAGTTCGGAGCCAGTTTACAGTCCAGTTCACGAGCAAGTTCACAGTCCAAGTTCACAGCCAGTTCACAGTCCAAGTTCACAGCCAGTTCATAGCCAGTTCACGGCCAGTTCACAGCTAGTCACAGTCCAGTTCACATCCAGTCCACAGTCCAGTCACAGTCCAGTCACAGCCAGTCACAGTCCAGTTCAAAAAAAAAACAGAACGTAACAAAGAAAAAAAAAATTATAATTAATTAATTAAAAAAACCGACCCCCCTCCAGCCAGCAAGAGGCCGGCCAGCAGGAGGTCGGCTTGGCTCGGCAGGCTTGGTCCAGGGCCCCGGGCTCCACCTTCTCCTTGTTTGTTTTTTATTTTTTCCCTTTCCTAAACAAAAAAGAGGTGTTGGATTAGATGGGCTAGGGGTAGAGTAGGGGAGTAGGAACTAGGGAAAAGAGTCTAAAAAGGGAAGAGGGGGAAGAGAAGTAGCACCTCCACGCACACACCTGCAAACAAGCCCTCCCAACTCTCTCACCACCAACACAACACAAGCAAGAATGGAAGGAGATTAGGAAGAAGAAGTTGAAATAGGTGGAGAAGGTGAGAGACGATAAATAGTGACCTAGGCTTAGGCTTAGGTAGGATTAGAAAAGGAAATCTTGAGAATTCGTGGTGACCGTTGGGAGGAGGATTAGGATGACACAAAGGCAAAATTGTGTAAGAGGATAGTTGGCATCTTAAAAACCTCCTTGAAATTGGAGACCATAGTGTAAGACTCATAAAAGCTTAGGTGGAATAGTACTAGTGTAGAAGAAGGGAGGAAGAAAGAAAAAGAAGGAGGAAGGGAAAGAAGGAAGTTAGATTGCAAGGGTGTAATATTTTCTCAAATTAAGCAGTGAGCTTGGGAAAAATCAAACAAAACAAAGGATTGCTATGGAGCATGAGGATGTTTACGTGGACGTGGACGAAGTGATTTCCGAAACCGGTAGTGAAGAGGTGAGTTTTTGAAATTAACCCTTGGTATTTTTCCTAATTAGCATTGATTTCCTTAATCAGCCCTAAAAGTGTGATTAGCAAGCCGTGATTAGTGCAAATTAGAAGTTTAGATTCAAAAGTCTATAGATTAGTGATAGGGGTTTTCAAAAACATCTTATAAGTAAGATTTGACCGTAAACTGACCGCGTTAGGCTAAGTTAAGCGGTAGGGGGTAGAACGGAGGAATTTTAATTAAATTTGATCCACAAGGAACAATGGACGGGAATTAGGTTTAAATTAGAAGGAGAGTTTAGGACTAAAATTAGGGATTAATTAGCAGTTAGAATTAGAATCAATTTACACTTTTACTTTTTAAAGTTAAACTTCTAAGGTCAAAATCTAGAGTTAACTTGGGGAGTTAACAAATAGAATTAATTTAGAACTTAACTTAGGGGTTTCAACTCTCAAGTCAAATCTTAGGGTAGGTTCATGTAAAAGTCTAGAGTTGATTAGGGAGTCAACAATTAGAGTAGAAAGTAGAGGTCAACAGTAGAATTGAAAATCAACTTAGGAAGTAGATTTTTTGAGTTAGGGATAGAGTAAAAAGTAGAAGTCAAAACTTGGAGTAACATTTAGAGTTCATCTAGGATTAAAACGATAGGATTAAAGTTGGAAGTAGAAAGTCAAAAGTCAAAAAGTCAAAAAGTTAAGATTAAATTTAACGGTTAAACTTTAGAGTTAATTTAGGAGTAAAACCTTAGAGTTAAAAGTTAAAACATAGAGTTAAAATTCAAGGGTAAATCTTAGAGTTAATTTAGGAGTAAAAATTTAGAGTTAAAAGTTAAAACATAGAGTTAAAATTCAAGGATAAATCTTAGAGTTAATCTAGGAATAGAAACCTAGAGTCAAAAGTCAAAACATCGAGCCAAAGTCGGTAGTCAATATATAGAATCAAGTTAAAGAAGTAAAATCTAGAGTTATATTCCAAAGTGGGAACTTTAGGGGTAGCTTTTAAAAGTATAACTTCTAGGTGGAGTCTTGGAAACCCAAGATAGTCTTAGGGGTTCATGGAAGGAACATAGGGGTTCCCCTTTTTTACGTAGTTAGGGACGTTAGAAATGACGCCAACTACCCAGTCGACCCTCGACATAGGATAGATAGTTAGAGAGTCAGGATTTCACCATCACTCTGAACATCGCAGTTAACTTGTGAATTACTACATGCATTACTAATTATTCGCTGCCATCCATGACACTTAGAAAACGTTAGCAAAAAAGATCCATTGCTTGGAAGGCACAGTGGACCGCGCTCACATCACCCCCATATATTAAAAATTGTGGATAAAGGCATAGAACCTGGTCGGTGTTCGCTTTATTACCAAGGGTGGGTAATCTTGCGCCCACACCATACTATGGGAAGCAAGGAAAATAGGAAACAAGGTTTGGACAAGGGAAAATTAGTAAACTAACATGTTGATAAAAATACAAGCTAGTACAACCACATAAACGATACTTATTAGTACTAAACAAGAATACAACTTTTGGAAAAATTCTCACTTAAAGATTTTCCACTTAAAACTGTGTAAACTTCACAAACACACACTAGAGGTTCCCTTAACCCCTAAAGCCCATTGCCCCTTCAAGGAAAAATTTAGATTTTGGGCAGGTTCCTATGACCTCAATTTACAATGAAACTTTTTGAAGCTTTCTCATAAAATAAAAAAACTAATTAGCTTTATGGAAATATAATTTTTATTTCAATCGGTGCCCAAGAACAAAAGTTATACCACAAAAGCCCAAATTTTCATTTGGCTGGTAGAAAAAGAAATCCACAAAAAATTTAAATTTAAATTTATTTTCCTTATAGATTATATTTTTGTCTACTTTTGAAGCTATGGTTCATTCCATTTAGATTAGAGATGTGAAAATTATAAACAATCTTGTTTTGGGGGCAATCTGAGCATCTTCTTGAAAAAATTACTTATAGAATTCATTTCTGAACGCAATTTTCACGTTTTTTCAAAAAATATTAATTGAGAAGGTTAATTTTGTTTGCTAAAACAATCTCATCATTGGAATCATTGTGTTTCAATCTCATCTAAGAGCTATTAACGATTTAGTTATTCTTTTAATCTTGAACCTACAACTATTTAACAATTTTTAAAGAATGAAAATCAAACTTCTTCTTTTTGAAATTTTTTCCTTGACTTTCAATTCAATTCTTCAACATAAAAAACTTTATATTTAAAGTTTCTTGTGCAAAAAATTCCACAAATGGCAATCAAAGTCATTTGAAATTCCAAGACAATGTTCAAAAAAAAAATTTCCAACTTTGAATACTAATATCTTTCAATTTGTATGGTCAAACTTCATGAAATTTTTACCATATGATTTTAGACAAGTAAAGTTCGAGATCCTACAATTAAATAAATAAATTTTTTTTTGGGATGAACACAACAAAAATGGCAATTTTGAATGTTTTTTGACAGAAAAATGACCTTAGGCCTTGGGGGCGGTTAAGCGGCCGCTAAGGTATAGAAGGAGCTAATCTGTAGGAGTAATAATACAACTCAAAAAAAAACTTGGTTAGTACAAACACACAACAAGAAATGCAAGAAAATACAAGCTTTAACCCTGGAGCGCTCCGACGTCCATTTTCTGGACGATGAACAAATTCAGATCCTTGTTTCTGTCTCATTCCTGCTTGGATGAAAGTCATCCTAATTTTCGGTGATACTTTATCAAGTTGTTGTCCTATCCATCGGTTGGATTTGGTGTTACTAAAATATATACATTTCTAAAATTACCAATGTGGAAGTATGTCAAGTGGTCAATTTGCACTGACTTTAGTTCAAAACTAGATGTACAAAAATGAGGTCAAAAATGTAAAGGTCACAAAAATTTCAAAAAATCACCATATGAAGAGAACCTTATTTCAAATCCATTCCAACAAGTTTTACTCAAAAAATGATAACATTTTACTTATAATTGAATTTAGAAGGAATTCTGAAATTTTCTTTTCAAAATTTATAGAAAAAGATTGGTGATAGCATTAGTAGATCTAACCGTACGGATAGAATTTAAAAAACAAAATCTACAGCTTTCATTTGTATACCAATTCCAAAATATTCTTCCAAATTGTAGTTTATAATGGTTTTTCTCAAATCGACAATTTTGGAGATGAATCCAGACGTTTAGGGGTTAAAGGGACCCTAATAACATTCAAAGCTTGCTTCAAAATCAAGTTCAATGGAGCAATAAAGACTCCAAAAACAACTTTTTGGCAAATTTGGCTCAAATGGCAAAAAATCCACTAAAGAGAATCCAACATAGTTCAAGTATCAACAAGGGGTTACAAGGGGTGTTTTGAGAGAGAGAAAGGTGCCCTCAAATACTTTCCCAAGGGCATCCCTCCCTCTCATTTTCCTAATGGTAATTCTATCACTTCCGATTTTCATCCTAATCTTTTGGATTCTCTACTTGCTATGTTGACCCAAAACTCTAATTTTTAGAAAAAGACTCCAAATCACAAATGGATTGTGCCATTGGTTTTAGAAAGTCATTTTTAACTTCCATGCCTCCCTTCCCCTTTCTTGGTGCAAAAAAGTCATCAAAACCTAGCGCCAACGTAAAATTGAAAAGAGGTAAAAATTCAATTATATAAGAGTTTACCTTTTTTGAAGAAAGCAACCAATCTAGGCTCTTTGGAAGGCATGAGGAAGTATAAAAAGACCCCGCTTTGGCCTTGTTTCAATTATGTATGCTCCCGGAACGCTGGTTTCTCCATGAATCATCTTCAAATTTGCCTGAACTAAAGAGTCTTGCCGGTTCATGTACTTCTGGTTGTTGGAATGTCATGAAACTTGTCATAGCTTGTTACTAGCATAAATGAAGCTAAACAAATTTTTAGTGAGATTTTACCACAACCTAAATAATTTCTAAAAGTTTCCTATTATAAGTTTGGGTAGTTGACCATCTGGAAGAGGATCTTTTAAAAGTCAGGATCCGAGAATTTTTATGGAAATTCTTATGGAATTTCATAAAAGATGTATAAATTAGATTTTTATTATGCCCATTTGAAGAAAGAGAATAAAATCCCGCTATTTCCATTAATTATCAATGAACATGAAATCTTTTATATAGAAAAAAATCTTGGCAAACCGATTTTGTTGTTGAGTTCCTAGCATGATTTCAACCTTAGAGCTTCATATGTCTGCTGTAGATGCCTTCTACCGGTCCGTCTTGAATTTGTATCACTTTTAGACTAACAATTGGAGGTTCTACCGTCTCTCAAAATTGACTGAGAACTTAAATCTATCCTTAGGGATTGACTTAGGGATGAAATTGGGATTCTTTTAGACCATTTTAGATATAGAATGAATCACGTGCACATTAGGTTTAGGCCATTTGGGCAGTATACACTCAGTAAGTACATTTTCTGCTAGTTCTTGTTCATAATCTATTCACATATGGGGTTTGGAGTTATTTTAGGTATAACACTCTATTTTGGGCCAAGTATCATATTGACATGTAACATATCTATTATAGATTAACATTTATTTGGATTTTTTGGATAATAGATTTAATTTAAATTGTAAAGATAAAATTAAAAAATAAATAGAAAACAATGAGTCCTAAATGATGAATTGGGAGCTTATAGGTTGCAAAAAAGACTAACTGGTTTTGTAGAGTTTTGCCAAAAATTGGAATTAAAATGCTGAGTACTATTAATACTTTGTAGCGGAAAAATCTCGACCGTTGAGAGAAAAAATCAATAGCTAAAAGCATTGTTGCAAGTACTATGTACAGACTACAAATTGTGAGTACTAAAAGAGTATTATGTAGGGAAAAAAATTGTCACAAAAAGTAGATACTACAAAGTATAAATTAATAATATATAGAAAATCATGAATACAAAAAAATTGAAAATTTGTAATTTATGAGGACTTGATGGTGATTAAATTTTACCAAAGAATGAGTTCAAGACAAAACCATCTTCAATGTTTAGAAGTGCCCGTGCTAGAGAGCCCTATTTCTCGCCCTATTTACACCATTATAGAGGACATAAGATAATGTATTTTTAGATTCTCCTTATTAGGTACATGCATGCCTACTGTGGGAATAGACAAAGTTCAAGATTTGATTGAAATTCAAGTTATTAAAACTATATGGTTAGAGTGATCACTTTGGCTCCTTTGGAAACTAAAAGGATAAATCCTAGGGTGGGCTAAGTTAATTCCCAAAGGATAGAGTCTATAACCATTCACTTTGTATAACAATGTATTATTGTGTATTAACAAAGTGTACAAATTCAATTTACATAATTCATTTTGAATTTCATAAAGTTTGCATTTAGCTATTAGGATTGACCTTCACATCTTGTAACAAGTACATGAGTTATTGCAAAAGACATGTAGAAGCCTACACCTAAACGTCTATGGATTGTATTTTCTAACTTTCAAGATCAATAAAAATTTATGAAAAATTTGTACACTTGCTTGCATTGTGTTGTTAAAAAGGTTAGGATGTCTCATTCCACATCCACAATTGTTTCACTGGAATGCTTTCTTACTATAATCTCTAGATGGTTGTGAATATGACAAAATTTATTAATAATGCACAAACTATCTTTTATCTATGCCTTGCAATACAAAAAATCTATTGCAAAATGCACTTGTAGATTTGTACCAAATTTAACAAACCATAACACCAACAAGTGCACTTCTACTTTCTATAGTTGGGACCTATATAATACTATATATTTCTACATTTCCATAAAGAACAATATTTTTTAACCCCTAAAGTCCACAAAGTCACCTTGAAAAATTCTTGAAGGTTCGGTTCGGTTCCTATGATTCCAAGCATGATTTTTTTATTTTTTATGTTGAAGCAAAAAAAACAATTAGTTTTTGCAGAATATAATTTTTATTTTAATCAATATTTAGATGCAAAAATTATTTCATCGAAACCAAAAAATATAAAACCAAAGATGGGCATAAAAAATAAAGTTTTAATTTTTTTTATTGTTCATATTTTTGTTTGTATGGAAAGATTTGATTCATTCCATTTGAATAAGCAATTTGAAAGTTATGGAGCATCTTGTTTCAAGGTTAATTTTAGCAAATTTTTGAGAAAAAATGTATTAGATTTGTTTTTGAACTCAATCTTTCCAATTAAAAAAAAAAGTTCTTCATGGTTTATTTTGCCTACTAGAACAATGTCAACATTGGAATTAATGTGTTTCATTTTCATCTCAGAGCTATTAACAATTTAGTTTTTCCTTTTCTCTTATGCCTTTTTTGACTAGAATAATTTTTAAAGACTAAAAATCAAGTGATATTCTTAAGATTTATTTTCCGAAATTCTCAACTCATTTCTTAAAAAAAATAAATAATAATAATTTAAAATTTATAGTACAAAAGTTTTAAGTAGGCTAGGTGCAAAAAAAGCTTGATTTTTTTTACTTTAGATGCTTATATTTCTTAACCCCTAAATGCCCAAGGCCTTTTTTGAACTTCTAAGAATTTGCTCTAAATTGAAAAAAAAAAAAGACAAAATTTTGATAAGTTGCATCAATTTTTTATGAATTGTAACCGTCGAAATTCAAACTAGACATGTTAGAGGTCAGATAGGAAAAGAAAACACAACAACATCACTTATGAGTTGAAAGATTATAATGTTTGAACATGAGGGTGTTAAAACTGCAAATATGACTTGAGGTCTTTTTCAACCCTCTTTTCACATGCCAAATCAAAAAAGTTGGTCACCAAAAATATATGAGCTAATATGCATAACCCCAATCAATTTACGGCTTCTCAAAATCTACTCTACATTTTTTTAAATGAATTTCTAATGTGAGTTTTCCTTCAAGATTTAATGTATTTGAGGCTCATTTCTAAGAGCCCTCAACACTACGGAAAGTCAAGATTGCAATGGGTATCCTTGCACAAAATCTTCAATAGAAAAATCATAATCCATCATTTTCAAAATTGGACTTTTGACAATAAAACTAGACTTCAAAAAGAATTTTTCAAAAAATTAAATTACTAAAAATAGCAGCTTGGTAAGGTTTTATTTAACTTCAAAGTTTTGCCGACACCAAAATTTGGTGCCTTGGGCATTTCGGGGTTAATCTGTATTATCAGTGTTTTTGAAATTTCTTCCGGACAATTTCATACCAATCCAATCTAGTGCAAGATCCTACACTGAATTGGATATGCAACCCAAACGAATGCTTCAATGTTTTGCTTTCTGCATTGGAAATGGCAATTTTGCGTGTTTTCTGAAATTTGAGCAATTCGAATTGAGACGAAAATTTGTCGCCCAGAATGCCAGGTGGCATCACTCTTGGGAACTCCGCCTTGGTGACAATGAAGCATATTCCCATGGAAATAATGGCTCATGATTCGCCCATGCTGAACGCAACGTTCCGCTCTAACTTCGCAATCAGTTCAGGAATCCCTCCCAAATTTCCCTTTTTCAACCAATTCTGGACACGGACGAAGTGATGGTCCAGGTTATATTGTTTTGTTTTGGAGTAGAAACTAGATGAAAAGTACAGATCTGGATGACGGAGATAACACACAAATGGATGACAGCCTCGGCAATGAAAGGATATGAATTAAGTCCAAATTTAGCGTTTGTAAAAGAGCGTTTGGCTATTTGGTGGTTTGGGGCCTCCTTACCCCTGAAAGTTTCAAAGTTATGAAATGAGTTTTTAAAGATTTTGGGCAAGTTCTTATGATGCCAAATTTTACCGTAATTTTTTTTCTTAAACCCTAAAGGACCAAGGCCTTTTTTCTGCCAAAAAACACTCGAAACCGCCATTTCTATAGCAAAGAGTAAAAAAAATTGAAAATTGTTTTTGAGCACATCTAACCGTAGGATCTTACACCTAACTTGTATGAGAATGTGTAAAAAAAATTCAAAAATTTGGAGCACACAGATTGCAAGATATCTGCGTTTAAAGTGAAATTAACAAGTTTTTCAACACAATGCGGGATTAGATTATTTGACTTTGAACCTTTTTAACTTTGATTTTTTGCACTACAGAGTTTCGAGCTTTAAATCTTTAAGATGGACAATTGAATTGAGAGTTAAAACTAAATTCTTTTGCACTACAAAGTTTTGAGCTTTAAATCTTTATGTTAGTCGAAACTTCTAACTTTTGGAGAAAGACTCCAAATCACAAACGGATTGCACCATTGGCTTTAGACGGCCATTTTAAATGTGAATGGCCACCCTTTCCCTTTTCCATTGCAAAAAGTCATGAAAAGCTAACGCCAAGTTTAAGCAGAAATGATGTAAGAATTTAACTATTGAAATTTATTTATTTTGAAGAAATTGACTAGCCTAGGTTATTTGTAAGGTGTGTAGGAGTAAGGAAAGACCCTGCTTTGGCCTCGTCTTCATTTTGTATACTCCCAAAACGCCAATCAATTCCACATAATGTCTAATTTTACAGGAATTGGAAAATCTCGCCACTTTGGATACTTGTTGATGTCGGAACACCTTAAAACTTGTCAAGGGATGCCTTATTAACATTAAAGAAGCTATAATAAATTTTAATGAGATTTTAGTACAACTTGGATAATTTCTAGGAATTTTTCATCGTTGGTTTGAGTGATTGACCACTCTGTAAGTCAAAAGATTTCAATTTTTTTTATAGAACCTCTCATAAAATTCCATAAAAGATGTAGAGGCTCATATTATTATTTTGCACGTTCAAAGAAGAAGATTTAAATCTTGCTATCTCCTTGAATTATTGGTGATTAGCGAATGTTTCATAAGGGGCAAAATCTTAGAAAATTGAGTTTGTTGTTTGTTATTGAATTATTTCAACCCTAGAACACCTTTCTTCTACGATAGATGCCTTTCTTTGGTCCATTGCAAGTTTACAAAATCTGCAGGCTAACAATTGGGGGTTCTACTATTTTTTGGAACAACTAAGAAACTGAGATTTATTTTGTGTGGATAGGGTTAGGCAATTTGGGCAGTATTTACAAAATATTCTCTACTTTCTCTACTTATGGATTTATAACCTATATACATGTGGGAATTTGGATTATTTTAGGTATTTTATTCTATTTTAGACCAAAAACTACATTAATATATGACATACTTATTTTGGTTTAACATTCTTTTGGGATATTTTATTGTATAAATTCTAATTTAAAACTTTAAAAAAACACAAAAAAAACTATATGTTACATTTAACTACTTCTAGACTATTCAATGAATTTTAGACAAAACATCTACACTGAGTAGGGGTATTAAGGGGACCAAAAAATTAAAGGGACTTATCTTGAAAAATTGTAGATGTTTGAAACATGAAGTACAACCCCCGGACACTTCAATAACTATTGATGTATAGAAAAGGTAGATATTTATGTAGTGTGAAATGTTGATTAATTAGTATGAGTCCCTTTAATATCCCTATTCAGTGTAGAGATCTTCAAATAATAACATTCGGAGAGCTCTTGATGTTTGTATAAATCTCTCAATGTTTGTGTAGATTTTTGGATGTTTTGTAATGATCTCTCGATGTTTTGCATTGTTTCCTGATGACCATTTTTTTTTGTTATTAATTTGGTACTTTTGAAAGTCTAAAAGTAGTTAAATGAGGCATTTGTGAGTCCTAAATGATGACTTGGGAACTCACATGGTCTAGATGAAAAGTTCACATCATTTATATTTAATAAAATATCATTTTGAAGAATTTTTTGTTTTGATTTGCATTCTTCCTCATTCTTATTCTCGCACACATTGAGTTCAATTTCTCAACAAATTCCCCATATCCTACATGATGAAATGCTTAAATATCTGTTTGCGGAATTCCTACTTTAGTCTACCTTCTCTATCCTAGTTGCCCAGCCTCCTCCCCTCCCTTTGGCCTAGCGTCCACCTAATTTATTTCATTAAAGCAAATGGAATATCCATCCATCCATCCATCCATTACCTTAAGTTAGGTTGTTTGTTTTGTTTGTTACGTTGAGATATCATGGACCCCTTTGTCCCCCGGTCATGTGCTTGATACCATCAGAATACTCTTGGTGAAGAGGGGTGCACGGGCTTGGTTTCATGGCATTCAGATCTTTTATGTGAAAGTTATTGAATTTCAAAGTTCTTATGAATTAAAAACCTAGAAAATTACTTTTAGTTTTATTTTGGCTATGGCAACGGCACAGGACACACTAGAGTAGTACAGAGTGTACAGTACAGTGAGTACGTACAAGTTTGAATATATACTGTCCTCTGCCATTTCCCCTCCCTCCCCGGCCGTTGATGCACACTTGAATACTTGATTCTCATTCACTCTGCCCCCCAATGGAGAGTGGCAGAGTTCTTCTCACTCATGCCATTGGCAAGGGCAATTTGAACCCCCAAGTGGATAAACCCTTCATTTCAAAATCCCTTGGTACCCCCCAGAACCATTGAATAACTTATATCCAACCCACCATGGGTTGAAGCCTCCGTCTGTTTGTCCGTCCATTCGCTTCCACGTGATGCGATGCATTTGAGGATTGATCCTGCCCTCCGCCTCCCTTTTCCACGGCTCCGTCCCCCTCCCCTTTTGTACTTTTCCATTTGTTCCCTTTTGTTTGTCATGCCAATGGAGTGAAGCCCTCCAGCCCTCCAAGCCCCCCTCCAGAGACAAGAAAGGCATGACTGATGTGCAGCTCATTATAAGCTGAAGGCCGAGCCAGAGAACAATGAATGAATGGGGGAGAGAGTTGTTTCATTTGGGTCAAAAAATAAAAATAAAAAAAAAAAATAATGGGGGAGAGAGGGGCAGAGAGTGCAGGCAGGCAGGCGGTTCTCAAGTCAAGCACCCGGATGGACGGATGGATGGACGGACGGACGGCCCGCCTGCTTGCTGCTGAAGAGTTCAAACTCCTCAGTGCACTTAACTTATTGTTGCAGGATTTGACACTGCCTGCCCGCCAATCCCTTCCAGGGAGACTTCCAGTCGGCTTTGATGGAACTCACACTTGACTTGAAGGAGCTATATTAACTTACTGTAAGGCGAGGATGGCAGACGCAGTTCGAAACCATGAGGCAAGCCGGCAAGGTACCCTTACCCTGCATTAAGGTACAGTATTCATTCCAGTAATCCCACCAGGGACTGACCCTGTGTTGATCAGCCTGCTAGCTCCATTTGTCCGGACATGCCTTGAGGACAAAACATGTCAAAAAAAACATATTCAAAGAATTCGCCCCCCGGGATTGGTCAAAGGTGGAAAGACATGCCAAAACATGATAATCAAAGAATTGGAGCAACAGGAGTGGTCAAAGGTGGAAAGACGGGCCAAAACATAATCATAGAATTTCCCCTTGCAATGAAATCCCTTTTTCAAAAAATTGGTTTCAAAAAATAATAAAAATAATAATAGTTTCAAAAAATTAATAATAATAATAATAATAATAATAATAATAATAATAATAATAATAATAATAATAATAATTTTTTCAAAAAAAAAAATTAATAATAATAATAATAATAATAATAATAATAATAATAATAATAATAATACGGAGTAATAATCAAAGAATTTGCGCCATGGGAGTGGTCAAAAGTGGTCAAAGGTGGAGTGGTGGGCTTCAGTTGGCCTTTTCATTTCGTTTGACACTTTGGGGCTGGACTGCTGGAGGATGCTGGTGTGGTGTGGTGTGGCACTGGGGGTTCTGGGTATAGACACGTTTCCTCTCCAATGTACTGACAATCTTTTTTTCGATTTTGGTAGCCCCTAAAGATTCAAAGTAGTACTGGGAATGGGTCTTTGAGGATAGGATAATATGTACAGTAGGTTCCCACCATGTCAATTTTGAGGAAGATGTTGGGAAACCTTTCTTTGAAATTGTAGGTACAGTGGGGTACAACAATTAAAGGTTGACGCCCTCTATTTGGACCCTTCAGTTTTCTTGGCATTAAGGTGGAAGCACCCAAAAACGTCAATAATAAGAAATTCAGCATAGTCGGAGGCAACTTTTCCTAAAATCGATAATTTTTGTAGTATTAGCAAGTGAAATTGATGAATATTAAAAAAAATATAGATTTTTCAAATGTGGTATGTAATTTCTATGATTTTTCAAAGAGACGGCTCCCTAGTCCACTGAAACTGTCACATAGCTAGACCCAAAACTGAAATTTGCAAAAATCAGTAGTTAGCAAATGAGAGTGAGGTATGTGTCCTTCAAATGCATCAGCAAATTAAAGCCAAGCATTTCAAGGACACATTAATTGATTTGGTGACAGTTTAAGGTTCAAGAATGGGAGCACAGATGCTAATGGGTGTTTCTACCTTAAGGTAGAAGCACCAGTAGTCAACCACATCCAATAAACAACCTGTAGGGGGGCAATATTTTGAACCCAAGGTTGGAACAAATTTCTACAGGAAGCTGGGAATGTGCTTTTTTGGTCCTTTTCAAAGTTAGGACTAATAAGATTGTGACACATGTCCCAAAGTAGTGAGCCAAAAAGTAAGAAATAATGAGTAGGAAAGTAGTTATTGAATGATTGGATTTGGAAGACTCTAAACATTGTCTATTGATGTAGTACACTTTTGGATTCCAAAATTCACACTAATTTCAACTTTGGGAATAAAATTCTGAAAAATTTGCAATCCCCATATTTCCTATCTTCCTACATGGAAAAAATTCCACCACCTTATACTACTCACGATCTGCTCCAAAATTGTTTAAAGGATCGACTACTGGTGCTTCTGCCTTACTCATAATGTATTTGTCATTTATTGTTTCCCTCAATCAACCTTCATATCTAACACAGTACCCCTCAAGTACACCAAATTTATAGTTTCAAAAAACCAAAGCTCCATTTTTGGTGAATTTTAAAAAAAAATTAATGGTTTTGCATGAAAATTCACAGAAAAACATTAGTGATGAATTTTTTCAATTCAATCAGGGAGATATCTAGGAAACATCTAGACGTACATCTTTCCGTCAACAAGCATCTCCAATAAAATTTCACAATTTCCTCAAGAGAAGCTAAAATGGAGGTGTGAAAAATGCACAAATAGTGTCGAAGTTGGTAGTAGTGAAATTGTTTCTCACAACTACACATGTTGGTAGATTTCAAACATCTTTTTTTGTATGAATCTTTTGACCTTGAAATTTAGCTCACATGTTACTAACATAGAGACAATCTCATGAAAAAAATTAATGGTAAATAAACAATTTTTCAGTCCTTGGAATAGTGTCAAAGTTGACAATAGTGAAATTGTTTCTCACAACTACACATGTTGGTAGATTTTGAATATCTTTTTTAATATAAATTTGTTGGCCTTGAAATTTGGCACACATGTGTTGTTCCAAAAAATTTATATAAAAAAAAATTCAGCCCTCAAGAGAGTGTCTAAGTTGGCAGCAATGAAATTTGTTTCCCTAGGAATGCAAAAACACCATTTTCACTTGGACTCTACTGTACAATACAATACTTGCTTTCTACTAGGGATATGATTTCTATTCATTGAACCCTGGAAAAAAAAGGATTTATGCTATTCTAAATCCAAAACAGGGAACTTGAGGTAGCTTAAGAAATGAAAAAAAATTTGCACGTGGTTTAGTTTGCTTTCTAGAACCCTCTGCCCATTGAAATTAGTGTATTTCAATTCTATAGAGCTATCAATAGTTTATTTTTTCCTTCTATTTTTCACCTACTTTGACTTGATAATTTTTTAAAGAATGAAAATTAAAGGGCTGAAATATTTCTTAGAAAAAATTCCAAATCCTCAACTCAATTCTTCAATAAGATAAAATTTAAAGTCACAATTTGTAGTATAAAAAATCTAAATGAACAGGATTCAAAGTCTTATAATCTAGTTAGGCTAGGAGAAAACTTGTTTTCTTCACTTTAAACACTCATATCTTGCAAAGTTTCTTAAATTTCTTCTTGACATTCTTATACTAGTGCAAGATCCTATAGTTGTATGTGCAAAAGAAACAAATTTTTTAAATTTTTATTGTTTGCATTGAGAATGGTAGTTTTGGGTGGTTTTTGATGAAAAAATGACCCTAGGACTTTAAGGATTAAACACTACAATCTTAAAAATTCAATGGTCAATGTTTATTGAAAAATAATTTATATTATCATGTTGCAGTGTAAGATAATAACAAACAATTGAGTACCAAAATTACAATTTTTATCTTAATTTCTCTATTTAGTCAAGAAATTATAATTTTTGAATGGTTTTGGGTTATTCTGAAATTTGATTCAAAACAGAGGTTGTAAAGCATAATATTATTTCGACATGTCAATGAATATTACAATGAGCATTCAAAAAATAATAATTGCTTGTATTACAAAATCTTAAAAGAAATCTACCAATATGCATTAACAATATCAAAATTATATATATGTACTTAATCTTCTAATTTAAGAATGAAACTCATGACATGCCCAGAGTTGCATATTGTTACCATATCTCTTTTGTACAGTAGAACCTCTCTTATTGCATACTCTTTTAGTGCATAATATGCAGTAAGAGAGGTTTGTGGGTGGGGCCAATTTCAAGTATTTAATCTTGAGAGTAGTCTAGTTAGATGCCACATTAGTCAAGTGCCATTACTACAACTGTACAACTGTATAAAACCTATCTTAATGCATAGTCCCAACACTATGCACTAAGACAAGTTCTACTGTATAAATGTCTAATTTATAGTATTATAATTAATAAATACAAATATTTCTACGTTCAAATGAAAAAAAACATTGACTCTTTGGGTGTATAAAAAATCAAGTGACTTAAAACAATCAACCTAAAATGTATTCTATATAGTGTAGCATGACAGAGCATTTAAAATATAATATTTTAAATTTTGCTTAATTATTTAGTATTAAAATCCATATTTTAAGGATGTATTCCTTTTTTTAATTTAAAATATATAATTAATTTAAAACTAGTGCATTTAAAAAGATACTCCAATATTTCAATCGGTGATGAGGAACAAAAGTCAATATGCCACAATAAGCCCAAAACAGGGATGACCATGTAGCAAAGAGAAAAAAAAATTGAAATATGAAATTTTAATTTTTTTCATCATAGATTATACTTTTGTCTACATAAAAAGCTTTAATTCATTCCATTTGAATTAGTGATGTGAACGTGTTGGAGTTTCTTGTTTTGCGGGAAATCATAGATATTTCTTGAGAAAATAGCGTACTTGGTTCATTTTTGAACTTAATTTTTACAATTTAAAAAAAGAAAATACATGAGGTTAATTATGCTTGCTAGAACAATCTTACAATTGGGATTAATGTGTTTCACTTTTGTCTTAGAGCTATTAATGATTGAGTTTTTCCTTCAATTTTAACATCTATTAACAATTACCCCCCCAAAAAAATCACTCATTTTATTTTGAATTTTTTCCCAAAGGCTTTCAACTCATATTATCAACATAAAAAATTAAAAAAAAAAATTCCAATACAAAAATTATAAATCTAGTGAAGGAATGTGGTTAGAATCCCATTTTCTTCATTTTAAATGCAAATACCTTGCAATCTACAAGGTGAAAGTTTCTAAAATTTCTTCCCCACATTCTTATACTAGTTTAGTATAAGATCTTACAATTAGATAAGCAAGAGAATAATTTATAAAGCTTTTGCTTTTTATAATAGAAATGGCAATTTTGCAAGCAATTTTGAGTGTTTTACAATGAAAAAAGGAACTTGAGACTTTAGAGATAAATAAGTGAAGACATTCACTACAAGAAATGGCTAGAAGCAAAACCTTTTGCAAATTTTTAACTCTTAAACCTTGACCATAGAAAATTTAATCAACTATATATGGTCACTACATGATTTCAAGGAGAAAAAAAAGTTTCTTTTACAAGTTGATTTTTTAAATCACTCTTGAATGGATTGTCTTTCTACTTGGTATTCCAATCTAAGATTAAAATGGTCTCAATAAATTTATTAGGAAAATAGCGCAAAATATTCAATATTTGTCTAGTATTAAAAATCTTACAATTTGAAAAAAATATTGGTGTTTTTATTGTTAAACCTTTTGCTTTTTTCAATTGGCCAATCAAATAATTATGAAAAATTCAGAATAGAAAGTATATTATTGATAAAATTTCAATATTTAATATTTAATATCAATTTTGGTTTAATGATTTGACCTCTTAAAGACCATGGGACAGTCCAAAAGTTCTACGGTGCAATTTAAAAGAATAATTTAATGATGGTTTTTAAACAAAAAATTGTAAAATACGATCCATAGATCCAAACGTAGATCTTATTTATACAATTAAATCTATTTCTATATTAATTGATAATTTTCAATTAAATTTGAAATCAAAATTTGAAACTTCCTTCTTAAATTGATTATAAATTGAATATGTATAATTTTCACAAGATTTTCTTGTATATTTTCAAAATATTAAGCTATAATTATGATGACTATTTTTGAGTTTTATTTTATTTATTTATTTAAGAAGATTTTGATGAGTCCTTTTGAAATAAGTAAAGTTATTTTTTGGAGTCAAGCATACCTATGCCCCTTGAATTACAAAATATGCGATTTTTTTTGGAAAGTCTACGCTATACATTGAATTTTAGAAAACTAACACAAGTATTTGCAAACATTTAGATTAATGAATAAAACAAGACATTGTGTTGCTAGAGACTCGTTTGTATTCATCTGTTGTTTGAAATTTGAATGTTTAGTCTTTAAGGAGTAAATGACCAAATGTAAATGATATTTTTTTAAATTCAGTTTCATTGAAATATCTCCCTATGGTCCCTTCCCAACTTTATAGCAAACAACAAGTATATTGAAGGATTCATTGTGAAAAACGATCTTATTATGGACATGCCAAATTTTCCACAAGATTGAAGTCTAAGAATTTTTTTTCAAAGGTGATGTCCATCCTACCTAGAATTAATCTTAATAGAATGATTTTTTTCAAGAATTGAGCATTTTTGGTGCTATATTTATCCATTGAAGGCACTATTGTAATTTGCCTAATCATATTTCTCAGCCCCCTCCCCCTCCAATAGTCCTCAATGACAAGAAGCTTATCTATGTTTGTGAAGAATTGGCGACTAGTTCAAAGTTAGCCGGTGGAATTGGAAAAAACCCGTTTGCAATTTGAAAACATTGGCATGAAAACCAGTGAATAAATCTGTAAAATTTCTAATGTGAGTAAAAAATAGAAAAAATAACTGGTCTCCATACTTTAAAAACCGGTTCAATTTGGGAATTGAAGGAAAATAGCCGGTAAAACTCAAAAAAACTTCCTGAACGCTTATAAGCTGCCATGACGGTAGGGTTCCCGGATACTTCAGTGAACCATATCCAAAAAAGAACCGGGTGAGGGCCAAGGATCCGTCCCCCAAATAGAGTCGGGAGCCCACGGGGCTTATTTTGAGCTCAAGAAGTTAGGGCACAGGGCTAATCAGTGGCTGATTTTCTGGAGCGCAAAGCCAAATAATGACTTACGGCATGCCGTGAGTCCAGTAGCAACGGGCCAAGGCCCTCCACTGAACGGGCCGCGAACGAATGAAACCGCCGCAGCAAGCGTGTAGTAACCGACCGTCCGTCCGTCCGTCCGTCCGTCCGTCAGTGGGCCGGGTCAGCCAGCCAGCGATCCGTCAGTTCAGTTGCAGTTGACGCAGAGGCCGAGCAGAGCCCGGCAGAGCGTGGACTTTGCGCCTCCCGGGGCGCCCGTCGTCCGTCGCGGAAAGCGCGGCTTTCCATCATTCCCTGGCCCGGCATGCTCGCCCACGGGCCACGTTTCGCCCGCCCCCGCCCGGTCAGTCCGCGGTGCCCGTCCCGTTCGGCGTTCGCCCGAGCCCCGAGTAGGCCAGCACTGGCCTGGCGGGGCTTTAGCATTTGTCGTCACTCCCCGCCAGCAAGCAAGCAGCACGTGAGGCGGAAGCCCAGTGCCTGGGCGCGTCTTCGTCTGCGGATGCGGATGCTGGCCTTCAGTTGCCTGTTTCCGTCGTCGTCGTCGGGCTGGGATTTCGTGCTTGCATGGGCCGACGGCCGGAATTTCGCAGCCTGCGCTGCTGCTTGCTGCCACGACGAGACGAGACGAGACGAGACGAGAGGTTCGTGGAGTGGAGTGGACTAGTGGAGTGGAGTCGGGCTTTTCGCAGTTCGCCGTCCGTCCCTCTTTCTCTCGGGCGTTGCGTTGCGTTGCGTTGTGGCTTGGCTATGCTAGATAGATTAGATTAGATTAGCCGAGGCTAGGCTAGGCGCCGTGCCCGTGCACCTATTTTCGGCTGCGATGATGGCGATCGTCGTCATGGCTTGCACGGCGTCAGTGGTTGAGCGCGCAGGCTGGCAGGGCAGGGAGGGACAGAAGAGGTTCTTGGTGCGCCTGCCTTAGAGAGGGTCGAATGGCGACGCGCAGGGGGTGGGGAGGACGACGACGGACGAGGTGGTGAGAGGGACAGTGGTGGAGATTGGATCTTGGAGGACTGCCATGCTTCCGGTGTGTGGTGGCGAGACTGAAATTTCTCATTTAGGTGCTACGGATATGGCGATTGCATGTGGTTTCGGCGGGCAGCAGGTGGACCGGGAGACGGAGGGGGAGTTCCAGAGAGGGGGCTGAGTACGGATGTGTTTTTGTTCTTGTAGGAAGGGAGTGACTTTGCAGATCTTGAATGCTCGGGTTTTGGAGATTTTCGTCGCAAGGCATGGTGTTTGCGCGGGGCAGTTGTGACTCAGGTTGCGGTGGTGTATGATCCGGACTTGGGGTGGTCACGACCTTGTTGCAGGAATTTGGTGAGTTCATCAATCTTCTTGGCTGAGGATGACGGCGAAAGCGGAAGCTCTCGAGTTTGAGTCGTTTTGCTATTTTATAATCGAAGAGCGGGTGAAGCCATTGTGTTTGAATAGAATCTACGCGTGGTGCGGTGGTTGTCTTGGAGCTCAATGACGACAAGATACGCATGTGATACCTCTCCAAGGATCAGGGCAGATGCTGGTTAGATGGACATTTGACCACGCTGACTTGGCCTGGGTAAAAATCATTACCTTGCGCGAGGGTCGTCTCAAATTTGAAATTCAAGTGATCGAGAACTCTTTTGCTCAGGTGTATCCTACCTGTCAATTGTGTTCTTTCGGAATAGCAAGCGGAGTTGCAGCGGAGGCAGAGGTAGTCGTGTTGACGCTGCTTCTGCAGTAGAAACAGCATTACTATCACATAGGGCTGAAGGAGGAAGAACTACGGTACAGTACTTGTCATAACTGATCGTTCAGCCGAGGTTCAGGACGCGTACTCTACCTATGGGAAAGCTTTTGAGGTAGCGAGGGTTGCTTTCTGTGCTTCATGCACTGTCACACCAGGACTTTATCTATCTGTCTTTGCAAGGACCTTTGTAGTACAACCCCTACGCTCACTCATGCTCACAGGTTTCAAACCTACTTGAGTGTACGTGCGGAAATTGCTAGCTGAGAAATATCTGAAGACCTGCGTTGCGAAAGAATGCAGGAAAATGAGATGAAACCCGCTGCAGATGCGAACTGCTGGTACAAATGACATAGAAGCAGTAGGCGAAGGAGGAATAGGAGAAAATATGGTTATGATGGAAACAACTGATTGCGGCACGAGACAGAGGAAAAGCCGCTGTAACAGTAGCGAGGGGATGTATTCGTCACCGGTGTCTACTTCGTACGGAAATTCTTCTCCATTGGAACGGGATAATGTTATCTGTCGAGCTGAGCTAGAGGTATATACACCGTACTTTTACATTACCTTTCCCTGATCATACTCTGTCCTGCTCAGTCAAACAAGCAGGTCTACGGCGTGTGAGTGCACTTGGCATTCTCTTTTCCTACTTTAATATATCTTCCGGTAAGCTTCGATGAGTCCCTTCGCATCACCAAGGAGGATGTGTATTTCAATTGCCTGTGAGGATATATCGCCGCTTCAGCTCCTTTTTCCAGATATCGCAAGAGGCTTAAGGTTTTGACCCGTGAATTGGAATTTTTTTTTCCAATATCGCCCATTGCCTGCAGAATTTCATTTTTCTTTTCCAGCTCTTCCTACGGAGCTACATGTTCTGCTTTTCATGTCCATCGAGAAGTCTTCTGCAATAACCTTCAGGGTGTACGATGTTCATTGAATCAAAAGATTTCTGCTCTGATTGCACGAGCTTCACTTCCAAGATTCGTGGTGGGAAAGCAGTCAGTTTAGTTGCTCAGACCGTGGGAGACTCGGGTGTGTTAGATCCTTGAGAAACTTTCAATACTCAAGCACTTATGGAGTTTTTGTGAACGCTTGTTATCGGTTTCCTACTTCGGAGCAATCCAACAGGAAATGTAATGGTTTTGGTAGTCCACTTATTTCGTCATCTGTATGCGTTAGTGTATCCGCAGTACATTCGCCAATCTTACTGTGGATGCGAAGTACTTCTGTCCTTGTAGAGATACCGTTTGTTTTCCGAGAATCACTTTTACCCCCTATCATAATTGTTGAGTTAGCGCCAGTATTCGTAGTGTGCCTCCTGTATTTGTAACGCACTTCTAGAATTGTTTGCAGGTCTGTGGGCGTGCTTGTGACCCGTCTCTTTTCGATTTAGTCTCTCTGAATGTGTCGGTATTCATGTTGTGATGAAGATTGCTCTCTGACTTTCTTGTGTCAGCTTCATCAATCATACTACGATTTTCGAATTTCAGTTCAGACTGTTGCGAAACTTGGTATTAATTCGGTCGCTCGTTTGGTCTACAGAGGAAATGGAAGTCGGACAAATACGATCAATCAAGACGATGCTCGAATGCTAGCCAAGGGAGTCGGGTAAGTGGGTTAGAAGTAACGACTTGCAGACTTGTTTTGATGTGAACGAAGGGTAAACCATTTATCACTGTTTAGACCAGCACGTTCTCTCACGCAGAATCGTATCTACTCGTTAGAGAGTATTCTTTAGAATGGAGATACACGTCATAGTGGTTACAAGTATACATCATGGTTACAATGAAGTTTGGGGGATGCAAGATAAACGATGATACTTTATTTTTATTTTCACCAAGTTTCGTACTGCGAAGTGCAGTTAAGTACCATATATTCAGTTCTGAATTATACTCTTATCAATTTCTACAGATAAGCTTCGAGAGGACTGGGGCACAGGATTGTGTCCTGAGTGGGAGCGGCAAGGTTGAAGAAAGAAGGTAATCAAACGTGTTTTCCTTGAACTTCCATAGGGGCTCAAATTCTGTGCTTATTTTTACCGTCACCTCGTCCTAAATCAGTTTATGTTTATTTGGGCCGGATTTCCCGTTATACTTCCCTTTTTCTGAAGACATCAGCATTTGAGACCAATTTCCGTGTAAACAGGTCAGTTTAGGGTTGACTGTCAGGTCTTTCCTCGTCGAACTGTTAGGTATGTGAATTGGCGAACACAGGAAATGACATGTAGTTATTTGCTTCACGCAGCTCAAGTTTGAAGCAGGGTCGCAAGCAGCAGAAAGCTCGGCAGACGCTTGCCTCGAAAGTTTGTTTAAACCAATTGTCCTCGGAGTCCTTACCTGATGTAAGCGAGGTAGGAATGTGCCACATGCCAGGTCGCCCCTATCGTGTTTTTCAGTGTTTATTTCATCAAGATAGTTTAAATAAAGAAGGGAATTGTGCATTCGCAAGGTTTATTGCTCTTCGTATGGTTATTGCGGAGTTTTTTCCTTCCTTTTTTTTTTTTTTTTTGTTATGCTTTTTCCTTTCTTAATTGAAATGACAGTGGCTTCCTATTTATGTATAATATGAAGTGAACTTTGGCTCAATAGGTAAGTGGCGATGAAGACCAAGGTGACCTATCACACTCCAAGACTTTTGAACGTCTGGTGCAGCTGTCTGAACTTGAAAAGGAAGTAAGTCACGTTGCGATTATTTTTTGTACAACTTTTAGAACAGTGTTATACTTGTCGTACCGGTAGGTTGTAATGCATTTTAAAGTTTCCTGAGAGCACGAGTGGATGCAGGTCTTGTTGTTGCATAAACGGTTGGCAGAGGAGCTTGAGCTACGAACAGTGTTGGAAAGTGCACTGGAAAATTCTTCAGGAACTTTGGCCAATTTTCCGCGTCATCTTCCGATTTCTGTAAGCCTTTTAACGTTGAAATTTGAAGACCCCGGTTTTTATTTATTTCCTTGTTTGGTCCTGATAATGTTTCTATTCCATGTTTTTCCCTTGCTGTATCATGATGACCTGGGAACGACTTGACAATTGCGGACTGTATGTGGTGCAGGCCCAGGAACTCCTGGCCAACATTACTCTGTTGGAGGTGGCGGTTTTGAAACTAGAGGAGCAATCGTCAGCTCTGCAGAGTGAAGTAGGTCAGGCTCGCACAGAGAGGGAGATAGCTGAGCTGAGGCTTTCTTCATCTGAAAGTTCTCACTCAAAACTCGAAGGGTCTAACCTGCACTTCTCTTCTTCTGGCTTCAATGGAACTTTTAGAGACGATCACGCCATCAGCTCACCTAGCACAGAAACTGAGTCTGATGGTCTACACTTGAAGGCGGTTGGTACTCCAGCGTCTGAAGAGACGATTGTCCAACAGCCTTGCATTTCTCTTGGGTGCCCTACGCTCGGACAGGAATTGGAGTTTGGACAAGAACCTCGAAATAGTTGGAAGGTATGTTTTGTAATCCTTCATGGTTCAGTTGTCAGTTTATCCGAAGTGGAGAGTCACTTTCTATATTTGTTGAATAACACCTTCGCAGTTTGGTCTTATAGAAGTTCCGTAATTTCTCAAACTTATAAGTGGTTTCAGTTAGTACTGATCAGCTTATGTTTGTTTCTTTTGACCTGATAGGAACAACGAGCTCTTACACTGCGACAGGATCTTCGTTTAACGGTTCCAGAGTTCCTTGAAGATGACCATGCAACCGCATTACCCTTACGGGTACATCATGAATATGATTCAATTAGTGATAGTCGGAGCCAAAGATTGAAACCGTTTTGGAAGGAGAACCCTCTAGAGGAGGAAGAATATTGGATACCTCTTAACGAACATCATCCACAAGCAATGTTCGCTGAAGCTTATTGTGACTCTCCTCAAGATTGCAACGTAGACTCCTGTCTTGAGTCAGTCGGGTATTTAGGACTCGATGAGGACACGCGTTGTTTTTCCCCTGCTATTATTGCTGAAACTCTGCGACCTGAATCCCCAGATCTGGCTGATCTTGCTGAGGACTACGATATGTCTTTCCTTCCTGTAGCTGAAGTTTTGTGGAAACCTTCGACGGTAAAGCCTTCACTATGTTTGAAGGATATTGGAAATGAGATTCCAAGCATGCCAGCACTGGCAACCAAGCCAGAATCGTGGAGCTTTACGTCCGAGGACGGTCATCCTCGGCCGGAGAGTGGCTCCGTTCCTCACAGCATGATTTTTGAGGATCGGCCTTGGACACAATTGGCCGAAACTCCTTCCCTTGACGAGGTGAAGATTTCTCCCTCTCAACAAATCGTTTTTATACACTTGTTCATCGCCACAAACTGTTTTTTTATGCATTTTCGCAGCTTTGAATGATGTGTTTTGCATCGTGCCTGCGTATTCAGCGTAAATTGTAGGGTTGTCGGTCCTCGAACTTATTGCAATGCTGTTTTTGTGTTCCAAATTTCTAAGATACTTGTCATGCAGCAAAAGACGAAGTACCGGATTGGCGTCATGAATGTCCGTGAGCAGAGACGGCAGGGTATCCTGGAAAAGAATTGTGATAAAGCGAAGTCGTTCGGGTCCTCTCAGACGTCTAGCATCTCATCAGTAGGTCGCTTGGAATCCTTTTCACTCATTCTTCTCATAAATTGGCCTTCAGAATAAAAATTGGTGAATGAACGTACCTTCATCACTACATGTTGAGTGATAGAGGTTCAACGCTATCCTATTTCTGAATTTCACTTGTCTTAGTGTTTTGGGTAACAGTACTGATTCTAGTTCGTTTTCTGGCAGGCAAAATCTGGTGTCCTTCTGTCTCCAATATGGTCACCAGTAGACACAGATGCAGAGAAAGAGGATGTGTATGAATCACGGGAAAGTGTCGAGATGGAAAATGATTATGGCCTCGCTTCATCATTTAAGTCACCAAATGAACTTTCAGAGGAAATGGTGCAATGCATGATCAGTATTTACCGGCATCTTGCGGAATCAAACAATACAGCTGAAGAGTCTTCATCACTGGATAATACTGAGTCTCCGTCCAGCTCCTCGCTCAGTGAATCATCTCTATTATCAGTTACACGGAGTCCTCTTGTTGACCTTCGTAGCAAGGAGGTGTTGGGAACTGATGCCTCTCCCGACCCCTTCAAATCAAGGGGTAAGATTCCGTGGGCAGACGTAGGTCCATATGCCCGTGTGTTGGAGGTCTCGTGGCTTACGGTGGGCAAAGACCAGCTCGACTTTGCGGCACAAGCCTTACGGAGTTTCAAGTGAGCTTCAAGTTGACACTTTATTTTTTGAAGTTTTTACTCTTTGAAATTAATGGACATGTTCGCATGAAATAAGTACATTTACTTGGGCATGCACATTTCTTTGTGTAATAGAAGTTGAATTTGCAGGACATTGGTGGAGCAGTTGTCAAGAGTGGATCCTTCAAGTTTAAAGCATGAAGAAAAACTCGCATTTTGGATCAATCTTTACAACGCGCTTCTAATGCATGTAAGATTTTCCTTGACAAGATGGGTGTTTGCGATATTCCTATGGTCCAACCTGTTAAAGACGGCGTTTCTTGTGCTTGTTTTGATTTAGTGAATTTTTTAAGGTACGCCTTCACCCACTCATACTTAGGTGTCGTTGTCTGCACTTATTATTTTCTCATCTTTAACGTTAAACTGTCCACTGAACTGCCCAAATGTTGCAGGCATATTTGGCGTATGGTATTCCAAGGAGTGATCTCAAGTTCTTCGCTTTGCTTCAGAAGGTATTTTTGCGTAGTCTCACTTTTATGTAATAGTTGTCGCCCTTGAATTACAGTTCTCATGATGGTTCAATGATGTCCTTTCTACATGTCTCTTTGCGCTGTGTAGCTGAGTCGTACTGCGGTTTGCAGGCAGCTTACACTGTGGGAGGACACTCATTCAACGCTGCTACGATGGAGTTCTGTCTTCTCAGGTCGAAGTCAACAACCCATCGACCTCAACTTGTAAGTAGTCCTGCTCTTGCATGCCACTTAAATTTATCTGTGGAATAGCAATCGCAAACATTTGGTATCCTTCAATCCATTGGTGGATTAATTGAGAAACTCAATATGGTTCAATTCGTTTCAATCAACATTAGAACTTGTTTTCTGGATTTTAGTATGAACAATAGATTAGATTCTTGTTTACCTGTATCATGTGTTCCTGAAGAAAAGTTTTTAACACCTCCTTAATGATCCAGACTCTCTTGATGTCCTTACACAAGAATAAGCTTACTGAGGATCAAAGTAAATTTGCACTTGATCATCCGGAGTCGCTTGTCAGCTTCGGTTTATGCAGTGGCACGCGATCATCACCCATGGTACGTATTTTGGTTGCTTGCAGCATGGTTGAGTTGACTAGAGCCATTTGAACGTGTCTTGTTCTATCTCTCATGAATCGAATCTTTGTCTTTCACGCGCACTAATCAGATGTGCTCTCTTTCCTGAGAAACCGTTTCCTTCCTCATTTTAGTCTGATTTATACAGTGATAGGTCTTTTTGATTTGGTCCGAGGTTGGTGTATCCGTGCTGTAGCTACATCTACATTAGCATCAGAATTCGCTCCCTGCAGGGTTCTGTTGACATTCACTGATGCGGTTACAATGAACACCGTCAAATGACTAATATATTTACTGGTTCGTGGATGACCATGAGGTGGAACTGAAGATCTTATAAAATATTTGTGCACTCGCAGGTTCGAGTGTACAAATCTAAACATGTGAAATCACAGCTCGAAGATGCACTTCACGACTACACAAGAGCGGCAGTAGGAATCTCAACAAAAGGCAGGCTGTTGGTCCCCAAGTTGCTCTATACCTACGCTCGTGAATTTGTAGAAGATTCTGGCCTCCTAGATTGGATATGCAACCGCCTTCCAAGTAATCAAGTAGCTGTCGTATTTGAATGCATTCAACAACGGAGACATCGTTTTCTCGGTTCCAAAAACTTCAACGTTTTACCGAATGACTACACATTTCGCTACATATTTCCTGCGGAGGTTTCCTCGAAGACAGTATTTTGATTCTTAACTCCCTATCATTCAGTAATCATCTTGGGAGTAAACTTAGTTCATTTCTGATGTCCCTATGTGCACTTTGAGTGAACTAATGAAGGCAGTAGTTGTATTTAATGGAGTTTCACTGTTGCAGCATTTCTTCTGGAAGATATTTGATTTCCTTTCAGACTTAATCGTAGAAATTCTCTTCTGCTCCCCAGTGGGCCTACAAATTTGGTAGCTGATGAGCTTGAAAAAAAATTTAGTAATATTTAGAACAGGTATTTCTTGAGTGTCTCCTGCCCTGAATTGTGATGGAGTACATCTTGTACCTAGGGTCACTACTGTGTGACAATGTGTAAAGTAGAGTGCAGATTAACGAATCTGCAGGGGAATGGCTGGTTTTTCCCTGTTGCACCCCATGTTTGGGGCTGTTGTATAGTTGGTGGTTTATTTCCATCTGATACACTCATAACTGAAGCAGACTGATGATCAACTTGTGCTGAGGATCTTGTGCAGTTTGTACACTCTCTTGAGGCTCTTGTGCTTGAAAGCCATGAAAGGCTGGGGTGAGGGGCCTTAGCCCCTCTTTTTTTTTAAAAGTACAAAGCAAATCAAAGGAAGATTGGGGGCACTGTGAAGTGCCACACTCCATCTCCCGAGGTACAAAACAATGGCGTCCACTCCACATTAAAATCATTCTGAATACAACTTAACTTATCTTTGTTCTTGATGACCGAATTGAAGTGTTTCCAAATAGCCATGCCTGCGTGTAGTGTAGAGATCCACGTAGATCCTAAAATCCTTTGTAGATTGATATCCTGACTAGTGTAATGTTTGCAACATCTATCTGTCCATAGGTGCCAAATTAAAAAGCTTCTCATGATGTCCCATGGTTGTCCAACATAAACGAATTTATCTATTTTACCTTTGATCGATCCTATAAGCGCCATTTGTAAGTTGTCAAGAGTTAGCCTTATAATCCGTTGCCAATGCATTGTATTGAGGCTCTTGTGAATCTCTTTTGCCACATGGAAAGGACTACTCGTTGCAGTCCGGTGAACTTTGGTGAGGAGTTTGAAGTCATGGACTGTTGCTTCACGCATACTCTAAAAGGGATTGGAGTTCCTCTTGGGGATTTATTCTGACCTTTTACTTAGCTGACTGTTGAGAACACTTTTGGTCCCCTTTCACTTCTCGTTCAACCTAAATTTCTATTTGAATGACAACAAGGTTTGATTGCATGTGGCGAGGGTGAATTAACCCCTTCATTGCCCCGTGGTTTATCCTTGTGGAAAACATTGGAATTTTTTATTTGCAACACATGATGAAATTTGTAAATTTTGAATTTGTATTTGTAATTAGAGGCCCCAAATTAGTCTAGGGATGTGAAGAAATACCCAAATATATGATACAAAATAGGGGGCAATTTTTTACGTTTACCCTTGGTTGGGGCAATGAGGGGGTCACACCTCTTTGGCATGCAATCTAATCTCGTAATCCAACCAAACTCAATTAATTCAACTCTATGTCTATGATTGATGTGTGATCTTTTAGGCTTCTTGGATGTAAGTAGTAGCTAGACATGTTGATGGACATTGACCTAGAAGAATACAAGGTAGCTTCCAAAACTTACCAAATTCTTGCCTAAATTTATCAAATTTTTGGATGAATACTAGCGGTTGGCGCTTGCTTCGCTACGCATAAAATATATTACTTTCATCAATTTTTCATGTGATAGAATGTAGATAAATAAAGTATGTATAATCTTTAAAGGAAAATATTGACATCCTCATACAATATTATTTGAAAATATATATATAGTAATTAAAAAAAATCTTTATATGATAATTTTTACAAGATAGTATTTAAGATATTTAAGATATTCAAAAGATCCAAATAGTAAATTATAAATATCTTCATAATCATTTGAATATATTGCAATCTAGAATATAAAAAAAAGATATATCCAAGTTAAAATGTATACATTAGAATCTTTGCATATTTGGCTATTTGCATAGTCTCAAAGAAAAGTGATAAATTTTATAAATAGATTGCATCTAAAGATGTATGCATTGGAATATCCTTCCATTGACTATAAAAGAATGTAGCAAAATGGCTACAAATATCATCGTACCATATTTATTGACATGATATGCTGTCTCAATTGAGACAATGAAATAACAATGGACACCAAAAGAATGTAGTTGGATGGAAGGGGACGTCGCCGAAGCGTGCATGAACCCTAAACATGTAGAGTTTGAAACAAACTCTTAACTTTTTCATCCACCTAATTCAGGTTTAAATATATATAGGAATCTCCAAGACAATGTCATATGCCATATTTAACTACTTCTGGACTTTCAATAGTCCAGAAGTAAAGAGGCGGTGAAATCCCCTGATGTTTTCCTATGGATCTGGAGATCTCCTGAAATAGGAACGCTTTGCATGCATCCAATTCAGCACCCACAAGTATGTCGGGGAGTGCTTCATGTGCTTGGAAATGAAAGAAATCGTGTAGTTGTAACATAGCGGATCCGTGGTAGAGTTCACATGATTGTATTGGGAGATCTGTGGACCGGGTTTCCGTAGTTTAGGCATCCAATTTACAGCACAACTGAAGTCTCAGAACCTATCGAGAGATCCCTCGATGACCACCACTCGTTGCAAACATGGCTCCCATCCCATATTAATCCCTTAGTGAGCGTTGATCTTCACATAATTCTATCGGGAGATCCCCTGACGGGGGTGTAGAATATGAGTCGGCTTCACTGACAATCTTGGTGTCGAAGTGGGGTACAATTTGATTCCTGTGCTAAAGTGCAAGTGATATCCGAGTTCATCAAGAATGATTCACAATAAGGCACGAGGGGGGCGATTCTTTCAAAGATATATGGTATCCCAAGAGTTCAAAGGAAGTACACACAAGTGGATTTGAAATTCAAACATCAGTTGACAATTACCAAATGAGCAATTGCTCTTGGGAATAAGGAGTCCGGTTCTAGGATTCACCGGGAGATCCCCCGACGGACTACTAACATAGTGGAGCTAAGGTAGTCAGGATATGATGAAGTGACAAGGGCATATCACAGTACTCACAGTGACATTTGAAGAACTGTAGACCACTGAGTCACAGGTGCTCAGACGTTCAACATACATCTGAAGATGAATAACGGCTAAGTAAACATAATATTCCATCCGAAATAATGACATTAGTTTGAGTTTGTGTAAAGAACATCAAGGTTCTTTCACTGCAAAAAATAGATTTGTACTTGGTTGTCCGCTATATAATTGTGAAGATGCAAAACCTAGAAGACCAGAATTCCAACAGTGATTAACTGTGAGAAAAGAAATGCATTATTCAGACTCATTTGAGTGCATGTATGACCCGAGCAATGTATTCTGTTCCAGACACAAACATAAACCACTTCCATTTCAGGAGACGAGAGGAAGAAAGACACCCCGCGCTTCTGCTATCAAGTCATTGCCCCCGTGCCGCACGCAAAGAATAGAAATCATAAACATATTAATATATTCATAAAGATTTATTTTACATATACATGTTACAAAGCAGCTCTGAAAAATTAATCAAAGAATAGTCATACTGACTCAACGGACTGTACTTCGAAACCCTCACTTGTGGCTGCGCTTACTCGATGTAGAATGCGTCGTGCGATATCACGATGGCAGTCGTGCCCCGCAGAATGCATCGTGACATCTCACGATTGCTGCGACGACCGACACAGTGCGTCGGGAGTTCCCACGATGGCAGTAGCAACCTCGGACTAGGCACTCAATCATGGGTCCACCACGTTTGCCCGATTCAAATTCACTAAGGCAGCCTCCCTACTCTTCTGAGGAATCGTCCGTGATTTTTGATCCACTCTCCTGGACCAATTCGCATACACTGCAGCACCCGCGTCCACCCAGGTGGGGGGACTTTTTTCAATGACCCATTTACCGTACCAGCAATTCCGATAAATCAATTCCAGCCTCGTTTCGGAGTTATCGGGTCGCCAGTACTGAAGCAAGAACTTCCCATTATTCACATCTCCTTCCACTCTGCATACAGTAGACAATGCTCTTCCCTGCCAAACAGCACATGATTCCAGGACTTCCGGTCTGACAAGTACCCAACAGCCTGGTCGTATGTCTAGCCATGGATTAAAGCTTTCCCTTGGCGCTTCATTTGCAGGGCTGCAGTAAGGCTCCGGCTCCTCTTCTTCTTCTGGAATCATGTCCATGGGATTCACCGTCGATCTTGGGCGAGGGACTCCATTACGCGCCACCCTCCAATCGTGTTGTGGCCAGAAGCCTTCCACCAACTCCGGAGGACACTCGGGTAGTGGTTCCTTCAGCTCATCGAGAACACACTTCCAGTAATCCACGTATGGACCGAACGCAGTTGCAAATCCCTCGCATCTAGAAATACCGTATTGCCAGTACTAAATGTATTTCTCGAGTCCTACCAGCATGAAACCCTTGTTCAAGGTAGCTTTCCGCGCCGCTTCCCTTGCCTTCTCTTGATTTCCATGCAGTATCGGAACCTCGCTGCCCCACATGGGCTTAAACGGAACAGGCTTTGGACAGCCGTGAGGGAGCATGGGCCGACCATTGCTGTCTGTCTTCCAAATGCGTTCAGAAGGTTTCTTCGACGGCAACCAGTTCGAATCAACTGCTGACCTTTTGAAGTTCATGACGGGGACCCCATTAGTGTCCACGTAGAACTTGAACAGGTGCATCTCCCCCAATCCAATTAATTTTTCTCCGCGATCGCATTGGTAACCTTCCACGAACGACTTGAAATCCCCCACCTCCTGTATGAACTCCGGCATAAATGACAGTTCTTGGGACTGCATGAAGGCTTTCATGAGGTCAGCGACGACAAAAGTGTTCTTGGTCTTCAGGGCCTTGGAAAGGTGGCTGAAATATGCATCGATGTCCTCGTGAGTGTGTCCGACTAGTAGAAACCCAACTTGAATTTCCTTGAAGACACCTCGTGCAGTGAGCAAGGATAAGAATGCCATCAGATATTTGTTCTTGTTATCCTTGGCAGAGTTGTCAAGCTGAAGATATAAATTTTCAGGAAGAGCGGTACTTCCGACCCGAGCTCCAGGTTCGGTGAGGGTTAGGCTGTCCATACATCTAGACTTTCCTCTAAGCAGTGCCTCAAACAATGAGTTAGCCGGCGGATATGGAAAGAGGTCGCCTGCCTCTCGAATAGGTGGACCCTCCAGCCGGCGCAACAACCTCGCCAAAGACGAAATGGTGAAGTTGGAGTCCGCCGGCCAGCAAGATGGAGCATAATGGGCGTAAGCACTGTCACCATGGCCATGAGCTACCATTCCAGTAACGCTCATCGGAAGCTGCCCCAAACCGGCTGTGGCCTTCGTTGTCACCCGGAGTCTGGGTAGAGCCGTCTTGGATGTATCCATCTTGTCGTGAATTATACATAAAATTCTTCGAGGATCTCGTTTGGATTCCTCACGCCAAGACGCATACAAACGACGGTAAGAAGCTTGGTGATTTAGATGATGAGTCCGCTGCTTCATGAACTCCACGTACTCGGGGCTTCCTTTCGGAGACTTCAGAATAAATTGCTATAGGTCGTCGCACGTAGTACATTTTGCAAACGAACTTCCGACAGGCTTAATGGAGACGTTGTTGAAGTGCTCCCGCTTGAGTCTACTAATAGTCGACTGGCTCACGGGCGGCAGACCGTAGTCGGCATTTAACTGCACATCCAGAATTGGTACACTTAAGCATTGGTACGAGCGAAGGGGAAGGAATGCAAATGACAAGCAATGCACCAGAACAGTGATCGTGATATCTCACAATCATTGATCTCGTCGGGAGATCTCACGATCAATAAAGCAGTGACAAGAGATAAGGGGCACTACCTCGTTGGCGTCTGCTCGGACTCGTTTCCAATTTCTTCCGGGAAGAAGGAATTTTAGAGTGTCCGTTCTTTCGTTTCCGATGCCGCGCATTTGGTGGGGTATTTGATCAGCATTCTCGTCAATAATGGCTTTCATAGTCCCAGCGACCTGAACAGTCCGAGTCCGCGGGCGCTTAACCCCTTTGTTTCCGTGCGTCCCTGATACGACGCCGTCGTTGTACATCTTGATGTAACTGTGGTAAGTGGACTTCGGGATGCCGTGAATTATGTGCCACGCCTTGCCACAAACATCAACTTCCTCTAGCGTGACGTATTTCCGCTTCCGCTCCCCGTACCTTTCGTGTAGTTGTCCTCCCACTCCAATCCCATATTCACGGCGCTCGTCAAACGACTTCAAGTAGTACTTCTGCCTTACTAACAGCGTGAACTCCTGGTTATAATGCTGACAACACAAACGTCTGCAGCACTTCTCCGAGCTGACTTTCCGAATCTCCTCGTCTGCCGTTTTGCGGGAGTACTGCGATTCCTTCAGTTCCAGATTGGGTTTGCGAACTATAAACCGGTATGGTGCTTTCATTCTACCTCCGAGGTAAGCGAGAGGGTCGTCGATATTGGGAATGGCGGCAAAATGATCCACTGTCTCCTTCAACGAACGATCGTTGGAAAACCAGCACTCCGAAATTGGCCACCTGTCGTGAGACATTATGGCTTCGGTGTCACCCACAAAAACATCGAGGACTGTCACACCTATGAAACCTTCACCAAGTGTCTCCTCTTAAAAATGATCCTCCGGCCTCCAACAAATGATACGACCCGAGGAAACAAGGAGTCCGTCGGCGTCCTTCCAATGCACATCAAGTCCAAACCAGGCTCCTTGACGAATATACGGACATGGATCCATCGGGGGATCCCCCGACGCTCTAACAACGTCAGCGGCTCTCCACAACACTACATTCTCTTGAACATCCTCTAATGTGTTCATACCCCTCTGACAAGGAAAGCATTTCAAATCCTGGAATTCTAATTTGATAGAATGAAGTCGCACCAGAATGTAAATCCAAGGCTCAACAGGTATGGGCACACCCAGCCACTGGCCCTGGGGACAAACCTCTTTAACGATTCCTGAACCAACTTCACCAAATCCAAGCACAAAGAGCTTAATCCAATCACCATTCACAAACGCTTCACATCCACCGGTGGAATCCTGTGATTCACCCTCTACATGCGTTCCGTCCACATACGGAACTATCGCGTCAGCAGCAGACTCACAGAATGAATCCATTGTCAGAGTGAGCTCAATCGAATCCCTTGGACGAGATTAAAACGATCTGTAAAACCTGTACATCATACATTCAAGGAGTTAGGCATGTCTACAGAAGAGCGCTGCATTCATGGCATTGTAACCTCACGACATGAAGGACAGAAGCATCAACGTCTGTACAATCGTGGGAACTCACGATCACACGGCAACACGACATGAACAAGTGAATCTAGTTATTGTCAACAAGAAGTTCGAAAGCCCAGACGCGATAGTGCGATCTCACGAAGGCCGTCCCAGAACCATTGGGAAGAAGCCAAGGCATCCAGGAAAACGTCGCAGAAGTTTAGAAGACATTAACCAAAGAACATTCAGTACATCGTGGGATCCCACGACACTCTTGGCGCTTAATCACTTAAACCAGAGATCGCGGTATTCCAAGATCCTCCTAAGGGATCACATAGACCGCTACAGAAATACAAATGAAGTAGTGGGTCAAACTGAATCACTATGATGAGTCCCCGACATATTATCAATCAATCGTGGGATTCCACGAGTTTGGTATCCTGTAAATTCCGAAAGAGTGTTTAGGTTAGGGTACCCCCCGAGAAGGAGAACCTGGTGCCAATCGAAAATGTGATCGTGAGATCCCACGATGATTATACAAGATCGACGAGGAGTATGACGGTCATCGATAAGTAAGGCACCTAGACGTACACCAAGAAGGCCACAGCCAAGGTTCAATCGATCGTGGGATCCCACGACGAAATGATAGAACATCCCTCGACTACCAGACCGCGATATCTCTATACTCGAAGACTGAGAGGTCTTGCCCACGCTCAATAAGCGGAGATCGTGGGATCCCACGATGCTTACGTATGTTGGATATATACACGTATTCTACTGTTGTAGACCGACGTATCTACAGAAGATCGTGAAATTAGGTTTCCTGTCACTAGTTTTATGACATTCGATACTCTATAACTATTCTCAGTTACTGTACAAAAATTCTCTACTTTTAAAGTGGATTTTGCTGTAATTCAGACTCCTGAACCTCCGTGGGTACAATAGGAAACGTTCTTAGAAGTAGTTAAATTTGATGGCTGGGTTTTCCTCATGTAAGTCCGCCTTATTCCTAATGCAACCTAATTTCACTACTTTGTGAAGACGTTCTGACCGGTTGTCATCCACGTACAAGGTTCTCATATCAACTTGCCCTCAGGGCAGTGCCGTCCCGCGATTCAAAAGGAACCTCGATGTCACCACAGCATGGTGATCCCTTAAGCACGTGAGTTTTTCGCAAAATGAGACCAATGCGCGAAGAAAATTATCGCAGTCAGACTCCGTTTCACTCTCAATCTACGACATCCTCAGTTTGTGACAGAGTGTAGTGGCGTCAATTCGACTACAGAATCCTCAACATTCGGAATCGCATAACACTTGCAAGGGATGCATTCTTACCTTGCAGCAACTGGCTCGGTCAGAACTTCGTGCGCCTCCACGCCCACTCTGTCACCAACGCCGGCAGACACCCACTCGCCACTCCGCAGCCTGCTCTGCCTGTTCACGTGTGCAATCGAAAAGAGCAAGCTCCAGGTTCTTTTCGGGTTATGAACCAGGTGGCTGGTTCAAATTCTTCAGCTCTGAATTCCCGCCGTGAATTTTGAAATCACCAAGCGATTCTTGATTTCGAATGTTGGATGCGTTCTTGAATGCCGTGCCACAATCAACAACGGCTGGGGGGTACGTGCGGTCCTTCACTTCGGAAGTTGATTGCATTCTCGAATTCTATGCATCTCCGACTACAAGGAGGGAGGGCGTGGGGCTCTTGACTTTCTGACTGGAACTTCGCAAATCCAGGCTTCACTGAAATTCCGATTCTTCACTGACATTTTGAAATTCGCCGCATTCAAGGATGGTATCGTTGCACTGTTTTCTATGAGTCAATGATGCTTTGACCAAAGCGGATCAAACTCTGAAGACTTTCACTTGACAGAATGTCACACGCTTCCCCGATCAATACTCGGAATTCTTCCCCTACACGACCTGATTATACGTATCCTACAGAAACGAACTGTACAAAATCTTGTGAACCCAAAAACTTGAGCACCTGAAACATGTGGAACACCTCACTTACAAAAAGAATCAACAAAAATTTTGAACTCTCGAATGTTCATATTTGTTATTTTCTATTCCAATGAATGCAATCTTAGGGTCTAGGGTCCACAGTCATAGGGTCTACCATCCACGGTTATAGGGTTTAGGGTACATGTTGTAGTGTAGTGTTCACGGTTTCAAGGTCATGGTTCTTGGTTTCAGGGTTCAGGGTTTCAGGGTTTAATAGAGTTTAGGGTATATAGTGGCAGCGCTTTACATTAACGTTTTCAGGGTCTGCAGTTCATGGTTTACGGCTTTTAGGGTTTAGGGTATTATAAAAAATGAAAATGACGCTGATTATTTGTTTCCAATTTTTTCCTCAATTAAGTTTACGTCATCTCAAACTGGGAACATATAAACTTACAATTCAATCTAACTCAATATTGCTAATTAAAAATGTCAGTTAACAGATTGATTTCATATATAATTCTTGTTATATAATACAACATCCTATGATTTAATATGGGACTTCACGGATTAAACAATGATTGACACAATTTTTATTTCATCTAGGAATTTTTAAATAAAGCACCAGGGGCTTTTTTGCGTTTCCCTCTCTCATTTTTCCTTGCGTAAACGGCAATCCATGACTTCTCCTTGTGTCACAATCCGTTGACACAAGGAAAAGTCATAAGATTGCTGTTTACATAGGGGAAAGTGAGAGAGGGAAACGCAAAAAAGCCCCTTGTGAAGGACTTTGGATGTGCAATCATGATGGAACAAAGAACAAACTGAACCATTATTTATTTGTATTTTAAATCTCAGTCTGAATGATTTAATGAGTTAAATGCTTTCAAATTTGTTAATGCACTTTGACGGGTGATGAATGCTTAAACCTGGAATCATGTCATTCATGAGAATATAATTGTAGGTCATGCAATCTTCATCTGAATTTTTGAAATGATCGAACGTGGTATACATCTACATCATTATTTGACAACGATGTACGTAATATTGTTATTTGTTATTGTTATTTGAACAATCTCCACCAATGTGAAACAAAAAATTGGGAATGAAATGCGTGATGGCTTGAAACGGCTTAAATAATATTTAAAAAGTCATGAAATTTCATACATGCATGCATAAAATTTGATTTAGAAAAATGTAATTGCTCCAGCCTTAGATTCCACCACTATTTTCTAGTCTTGCCCGTTGAAAAATTCTAATTCACATGAAAATAAAAAAATTGGGAATGAAATGGGCCCTGCCATTGAACTATGGCTTCATTTTAAAAATGTCATGGAATTTCACACGTGCATGCATAAAATTCTACTGTAGAAGTTGGAATTGCTCTCAGGATTTAGATTCCACCACTATATTCACTTCTTGCCCGTTGCAAAATTCTAATTCACGTGAAGTAAAAAAAATTGGGAATGAAACAGTCAGGCCCTGCCATGGAATGGCTTCATTTTAAAAACGTCATGGATGGTTCATACATGCATGCATAAAATTCTATTGTGGAAGTTGTAATTGCTCTTATGATTTAGATTCCACCACTATATTCACTTCTTGCCCATTGCAAAATTCTAATTCACGTGAAGTAAAAAAAATTGGGAATGAAACGGGCCCTGCCATGGAATGGCTTCATTTTAAAAATGTCATGGACTTTCATACATGCATGCATAAAATTCTATTGTGGAAGTTGGAATTGCTCTTATGATTTAGATTCCACCACTATAATTATTCACTTCTTGCCCATTGCAAAATTCTAATTCACGTGAAGTAAAAAAAATTGGGAATGAAACGGGCCCTGCCATGGAATGGCTTCAATTTAAAAATGTCATGGACTTTCATACATGCATGCATAAAATTCTATTGTGGAAGTTGGAATTGCTCTTATGATTTAGATTCCACCACTATAATTATTCACTTCTTGCCCATTGCAAAATTCTAATTCACGTGAAGTAAAAAAAATGGGGAATGAAACGGGCCCTGCCATGGAATGGCTTCATTTTAACCCCTAAAGGACCAAGGCCTTTTTTCTGCCAAAAAACAGTGAAAACTGCCATTTCTATAGCAAACAGTAAAAAAAATTGAAAAATGTTTTTTTTGCAAATCTAACCATAGGATCTTACATCTAACTATTATGAGAATGTGTGGAAAAAGTTTCAGAATTTTTGACCGCACAGATTGCAAGATATCTGCGTTTAAAGTGAAAAAAACAAGTTTTTCAGCACATTGCGGGATTAGATTTTTTGACTTTAAACATTTAAAATTTAAAATTTTTGCACTACAGAGTTTTGAGCTTTAAATCTTTATAGAGGAGAATTGAGTTGAGAGTCTAGGAAAAAAAAAAGAAATTCAAAAAAACTTAATTATCATTCTTAAAAAAATTGTTAAGTAGAAGTAAGTACAAGATAGAAGGAAAATCTAAAATATTAATATCTCTTAGATGGAATTAAAATTCACTAATCCCAATGGTGAGATTGTTCTAGCAACTAAACTAAACCATGCAAAAAAAAAAAATTGAAAAATTTGAAAGATTGCATTCAGAAATGAATCCTACAAGTTATTTTTTTCAAGAAGATGCTCTAACTACCCGAAAAACAAGAATGTCCATAACTTTCTCATAACATATCCAAATGAAATGAATCAAAGCTTTCCGAATAGACAAAAATATAATCTATGAGAAAAAAAATAATAAAAAAAAAATTCAAATTTTTGTCCATTTTTTTTTTGCTGCCCGGGCTGCCCGCCGTCCCCTGTTTTCAGCTTATTTGGTCATAAATTTTTTTCCCGGGCACCGATTGTGAAAAAAATTATATTCCCACAAAGCTTATCAGTTTTTCTATCTCCAAAAAAAGTTTCAAAAAATCACAAGAAAATTTCAGCCCGTAGGTACCTGCCCGAAAACGCATTTGGTCCCCGAAGGGACAACGGTCCTTTAGGGGTTAAAAATGTCTGGCAATTTCATGCATAAGACAGTGCATGTCGATATGGAAAAAAAGGTACAAGTTCAAAATACTCCGCTCATGAAGTGACGAGGCATGAGCGGGAGAAGTCTATGCTATGTTTTTCCGAACTTACCACGTAACCTAAAAAGGTCCTCCTCCGCCTGCGGTTCATTCAAAGAACTCTCATTCCATAAATCATACATATAACAGTACATGTTGGTATCAAAAAAAGAATGTATAAGTTCTTAATCTTCCGCTCATGAAGTCATGAGCAAGAAAAGTCCATGGTACGTTTTCCAAAATTGCGATACATATTACATGTTGATTTAAAAACAAAAAATTGAAGTTGTAACTTAATATTAATTTTTTTTTCATAAATTGAAGATCATTATTTTCTGAACGTCCTTTGTTTGACATTTTTTTTTAATTTCCATTTTTGGCAAGTAATTCCAAGATCATGGGCGGCTGGGCTTGGTCACGTACTTTGGAGAACTATCTCCAGATATGCTCCAAAACACAAGTAAATTAAATAGATTAACACCTAGTATGCCCCTAAAACCGCGGGCAATCACGCTCTTGTCCACATCTATTCAATGATCATTGCAAGACAATTAATATAGAAGACAATAAGATAATTTAGATATTATTTCTTTATTACACATTTGCCAATCATGTTGATTGTATACATGAAAATGATTGCCTAGGAGATGAATGAGAAAGAATTATATAGGACAATCATCAACAATGTTCCCTATACTTATGTAATCGTTACAGTCATCTCTATTTAATTAAATAATTTGGACTAATCATTTTCTAGAAAAATGACACAAGTGCAAACTAGAAATCAAAGTTCATTATGTTAAAGGCATATTTAGCGGCTTGTAAAAAAATAATAATCATCAAAACCAAAGGTTAAACCTAGAAATCAATGTAGCAATCCATGAAATTAAACCGCTCATGATTCGTAACTAATGTTTGCATGGGCAGAGTATTTAAAATAGTAAAACTACTTTTTTTTTTTGTTAAAATTAACTCGTACAACATCATGCATGATTTATGGAATGAAGGGTCTTTGAACCGCAAGACCGAGGTTTTTTTTTTAGGTTACGTGGTAAGTTTGGGAAAACGTAGCATGGACTTTTTCCGCTCATGACTCTTCACTTCATGAGCGGAGTATTTACAACTTGTACATTTTTTTTCCATACCGACATTTAAAATAGTAAAACTAGGTTGCCTTATTTCAACAAAGTTACTTTACAAGCCATCAAAGTAAATAAACGTTTCTACAATTATTTTTATTTGTAGACATGGAGTTTCGAGAGTTCCAATAGCAACAATGTGCATAAAAACAAATAACGAATAAATAACGAATAGTGCATTCTTATAGAGAAACAAAAAAAATGTTTGTAGTAATTATCGAATGTCAAGAAATTAGTGAGGTGCAAGTGTGCGCCCTAATTTCAGCATTTTGTGTAATGAGTGATTATTTAGCTTAAGACTTCTAGTCAAGCCCTCCTCATGATGTCAGTAATCATGAGGAGGGTGGGCAGTCATGACCTGCGCCGTCTTGCACCTGACAGCGCCACGTCAGCAGACTCCCCCGAAGGTTTCCTCTCCTCCTCGTTTTCTTTCCTCCCCACGATGTCTGCACGCATCCCTCTTCTCCCGACGTCGTGTGCTTCTCCGTCTTCTTGATTTCGTGCGCTTCTCTGCTTTCCTTCCTCGCGCGTTCATTCGGGTTGCTGCAGTCCGTGAGTTTCGTTGTCTCTAGCTTTACATTTGGAGTGAGTTGGGTTGTGTCGAGTTTCTTTGGTTGGCGGGGCGTTGAACTTTTGTTTGCGGAGTCGAGCGCGGCGAGGGACATTAGAGGAGCGTATTCAAATTTTGCTGGCGGAGTGTGTGTGCGCGGAGAACGACAGTGAATTTTTGTGGCGGAGTGTGTGGGCGCTGGATTACCCACCCTTGGTAATCGAGCGAACACCGACCAGGTTCTATGCCTTTATCCACATTTTTTAATATATGGGGGTGATGTGAGCGCGGTCCACTGTGCCTTCCAAGCAATGGATCTTTTTTGCTAACGTTTCCTAAATGTCGTGGATGGCAGCGAATAATTAGAATGCATGTAGTAACCCACAAGGTAACTGCAATGCTCAGGGGTAATGGTAAAATTCTAATTCCCTAACTATCTATCCTATGTCGAGGGGAGAGTGAGTAGTTGGCGTCATTTCTAACGTCCCTAACTATATAAAAAGAGGAACCCCTATGTTCCTTCCATGAACCTCTAAGACTATCGTGGGATTTTAAGACTCCACCGAGAAGTTCTACTCTAAAGACTAACTCTAAAGTTTAACTCTTACTCTAATCTTCAACCTCTAAAGGAAACTCTAGGTTTTTACTCCTAATTTAACTCTGAAATTTATCCTCGGAATTTAACCCTAGGTTTAACTTTTAACTCTAAGTTTTTACTTCTAAATCAACTTCGACTCCTAACTTCCAAGTTTTAACCTTCTAGGGTAATTCTAAGTTTCACTTCTAATTCTATGTCATTATCTCTAAACTACTCTAAGATTTACCCTCTAAAGTTAACTCTAACTTTTCACTTTTTTCTGTAGATTTTTTACTCCTAATTTAACTCTAGGTTTTTTACTTTTAATCCTAAATTTTTACTTCTAAAATCAATCCCCGATTTTAACCTCTAGGTTTGACTCTAAGTTTTCACTTTGACTCTAGATTTCTACTAACTCTAAAATTTTACTTCTACGTCTAACTTTTAACTTCTACTTTTAGCTTTTTACTCTCACTTTTTACTCCCCTAATTGACTCTAAAATTTAACCTTTAAGTTTAATCTAAACTTTTGACTTTTGACTTTTGACTTCTACTTCCAAATTTAATCCTATCGTTTTAATCCAAGATTAGCTCTAAATGTTATCCTCCTAAATTTAATTCCAACTTCTAACTCTAGGGTTTTGACTTCTAATTTTTACTCTATTATAAACTCACAATCTACTTCCTAAGTGGATTCTACTTTTGACCTCTATTTCCTATTCTACTTTTTACTTCCCAAAGTTAACTCCAACTTTCGACCTTTGAATTTTAACTTCCCTAATTAAAATCTTAATTTAATCCTAGGTTTTTAACTTGCTATTTGATCTTTAATTTTTAATCCTAAATCATCCCTCTAATCTAATACTAATTTCCGTCCATTGTTTCTTGTGGTTCCCTTTTAATTAAAATTCCTCTGTTCTACCCCCTACCGCTTAACTTAGCCTAACGCGGTCAGTTTACGGTCAAATCTTAATTATAAGATGTTTTCGGAAACCTTGATTCCTAATCTATCAACTTTTGAATCTAAACTTCTAATTCACGCTAATTTCGGATGCTAATCACGCTCTAAGGGCTGATTAGGAAAATAAGTGCTAATTAGGAAAAACCGACTAGGATTAGTTTAGTGACCCACCTCGTTACTGCTAGTGTCGGAAATGACGTCATCCCCGTCCACATGCGCGTCCTCGTGCTCCATGGTGGCCACTCGCGATTGTCTTCTTTTATTTTTGTGTTATGGTCTTTATTTATTTATTTATTTATTTATTTTTATTTTTCAAGGCCCACGGCTTAAGTTGTAGAAAAGAAAACGTTACAAGTATGATGGTCTAACCCTTTCCCTCCATTTCCTTCTCTTTTTCTTTCTCTCCTCCTCTTCCTTCTACTCTTGAACTATTCCACCAACCGTGGTGATGGTGGTCTTACGCTTCTAGTCTCAAACTTCGTGAAGTTTTAATGAGCCTCCTACCCTCTTACGCAACTTTGCTTTGTGTCATCCTAATCCTCCTCTCAATGGTTGCAAGAAGTTCTTCTAGATTTCCTACCTAATCTCCTAGCTAGGCATTATTTATCATCTCTCTCCTTTCCACTCCTATAACACATCCTTCTCCCTAATTTCCTTCCATTGTGTGTAGGTGTGAGTGGTGATGCAGGTAGGATCGGATGCTTTTGTGCAGGTGGCGCGTGGAGCGGCAGCTTCTATTTCTTCCCCCCTTTCTCTTGTGTTTTTGAAGTTCCAAGTTGAGTTTTTTCCTCTTCCCAACTGGATTCAAAATTTCAGATTTTTGAAGATCAAAAATAAAAAAAAAGGGTGGTTGGGGCCCCGCAGGGCATCGTCCCGTTTAGTTCTGGAAATCCAGAAATTAGTTCAGTTAGCTGGCCCGATGGCTGATGTTCAGTTCAGTCAACCGACCAGTCCCGATGTTGATGTTCAGTTCAGTCAACGGACTGCCCGATGTATGCTGGCTGTATGGCTGGCTGCCGGCTGGTCTGGTATGCCGGTCCGGTATGGCTGGCTGTATGCTGGCTGTATGCTGACCGGTATGCTGGCCCGGTATGCTGGCTGTATGCTGGTCTGGGCACTTAGCTATCCTTCCAAAAAAAATCCACTCAACCGGGTTCCCTTAGGGGAACCCACTAATACAACCTTAAAATGGATTTTTGTAAGGGGTTAGGGCTAGGGTCGAAGCTTCGCCGTCTGGGGAGTTCGGCCCCAAATTTTTAGAACGGTCACCTAAGCTAAGTGCTATGGGATGGTCACTCTCTTCCTAGAAACTCGTGACCAATCTTGGAAGCTAAACTCTGGACTTTTCCAAGAAGGTCTTGGAAACTAGACTTTGGAATCTAAAGCTATGGAGGTTCAAGGCTCCGCCGTAAAATTGGTTTTAACACCAACTTTAGGACTTGTAACACTCCACGGGTTCAAAGCTCCGCCGTCTAAGACTATTTTAACACAACTATAGGACTTGACGTGGTCACTAGTTCAAAGCTTCGCCGCCGTGGGGGGGTTTCACACAACAAGGGGAATACTAGAAGAAGGTAGACAAGACAAAGTTAAGGAATACACGTGACGAAGCCAAAGCTTCGCCGTCCCGAGGGGGGGTCCACACAACAAGGGGAGTATTAGAAGAAGGTAGAAAAGACAAAGTTAAGGAATACACGTGACGAAGCCAAAGCTTCGCCGTCCCAAGGGGGGGTCCACACAACAAGGGGAAGATTAGAAGAGGATGAGAATACACAAGTGAGGGAAACAACACGGTTAGGACACGTAAAGACACACAACTTCACAAACTAAAGGCCTCCAAAGCAGCATCGCCAAGGTACGGTGGGGGGTGGCTTTAGGATTAGGACAAGACACCAAAAGACTCCTAAACTCACACGTTAGATCACAAAGGAACTACAAGAGAGAAACGAGGACTCTTAACTCGTAACAAAGGTATAACAAATGCACGAGAAGTACACAAGGCAAGATAGAAGGACCCCCTAAGGACCTTCAAAGCTTGAAATCTAGCAACAACGGAGCAAAAAGTGCTCCAAAACACACCATAGAGGTTTTTGGCTTCAAACGCCAAAATATCCAAAGCAAATTGGACCCACGGACCCAAACAAAAGTAAGGGGGTGTTTTAGAGAGAGAAATGGGGCCCTTATATAGGTTTCCCAAGGGCTCACCCCTCTCTCTAAAGCTCTAAGGTAACCTTATCAATGGGGATTTTCATCCTCATCCTCAAAGATTTTCATCCTACATCCTAAATTTCTACTTCTACCATCTATGCTGGACCAACATCCTAACTTTTGGAGATTAGCTCCAATCGCCGAACGGATTGCGCCGTTGGATCCAGAACGCCGTGTTTAGTCCTAGACTCTCCTACCCCCCGTACCGAGGCCAAAAACCCATCGTAGGCTAATTTAGTTTAAAAACCAAATCGTGGTAAAATCCTAGATCTTGGGGGTCTCCTATTTTGAAAAATGTGAATAGCCTAGGATCTCCGGTAGGTGCAAGAGAGTCGGGAAGGACTTTTGGTTGACTTCGTTTTGCCATCGTATGGTCCCGGAATGCCGGTCAACGTGGTGGGGACCCTGCCACGTGGTTAATTCCCGAGGAATCTCGCCGGTTTGGGTACTTGCCGCTATCGGAATGTTGTGAAACTTCACGGAGCGCATTATTAACATAAAACAAGCTAGTCTAATTTTTAGTGAGATTTTATTGTAACCTGGGTAATTTCCATGAAATTCCCGTTGGAGGTTAGGAGGGTTGACTATCCGGAAAAAGGTTCTTCTGCAAGTCGGAAGATGCCGGGATTTTTCACGTGACCTCTCAGGGAGTCGCATGAAAGACGTGCGGGTGTGTTTTCGTACCTGGCACGATTGGTCAATGGAGATTCAAAACTGGCCATCTCCTTGAATCAGCGATGGTGCGGGAATCTTCTGCAGGTGGAAGAATCTTAGCGAACCGATTTCGCCGTTGGATTCCTGGCATGGGATTCACCCTAGAACACCATCCTTGGGCTATAGATTCCTCCACGGGCCCGGTCTTGCGTGAGTGGCTCCTGCATGCTAACAATCGGGATTTTGAGAATTCGTCGATCTGATGGGGAATTCTAAATCTAACTCTAGGACCCGACCTAGTGGCCTCGTTGTGGATCCCTCGGACCGACCTAGCCATGAATCGCCACATTCATGGTGGGATTTAGCCCTTTTGGGGCTGTGTGACTCGAATCCTCCAAATCTAACCTTTCCATTATTTCTATACTATTTTTAGGCAAGGTTTGGGGGATTCTAAGTAAAAAACACAAATCTAGACCAAATACTATAATGGGTATGACACAACCCTATTTCGGTTCTACACTCTTTTTATGGATTTTTCTATATTTTTATCAACTTTAAATTGCAAATTTCCAAAAAAATAATTCTACGAGTCCCAAGTGACAAATTGGGAGCTCACAGAGTGCGGTAGTGCGTGAAGCATTTCCTGGCGAAGGCGGTGCGCAAGCGTCCGGACGTGTGCGCGAGAAAAACAACACGGTGCTGGACTTCACCCACCTCATCGAACAGGTTAGTTCATCGTAGTCCAACCTCAAAACCTACATTTTGATTTTGTAGTTCTCTGGCAGTGAGGTTCATTATTTGACTTCTTCGTTGTAGAATTGTGATCACATGGAGGTGTGTGTTTGCTCTGGGGTTTAGCTTCTAGGCTTGGAAAGAATTGATCCCATTCAAGCTTGTCAAATGAATCTAGTACATGGATACAATGGCTGTATGGCACTCGCCATCCTTGCAGGTGTAGGCTCTCCTCACGCATCGTAGTTCACGATTCATCACTATAGACCCTAGAATGGTAACCTTGATGTAGTTCACGAACTAGAGTTCAATGTGTATGGACTGTTGTGAGTGTTTGAATTGAAGCAAAGTGAAGTAAAGAACGGGAATGTTGCTCCCAAAGAGGAATGGAGCAAAGAGTTCATTGTATATTATTTAGTTAGACAGTACTTGTTTGTGAATGATATTAGGAACATGGTTTGTGCAGGGATTTTATGACTATGATCAGACACGCTTGTTTTCTGTGCGATAGGCTACTTAGTCCGTCACTTTAGATTTAAGTTTACCTTCTCTTCAATTAAATTCACTTGGCTAGTCATGAAGAAACAAGTTAGGAGTTTGTGATTCTCAGTGAATGATTGAAGCTACAATTTCTTCTGCATTTGAATTTCATGCAACAGTCTTTCGAAGAGCGGAAGGGCATTTTTGTAGTAGCTGAAAACAAGGGCGGACCCGTGCAAGCGGAAGCTACGATGGCAGCAGCTCCATCCCAGCGTACAACAGACCTCCCAGTTTGGAAGGACCCGTAAGTTACTTTGAACTATATTCTCATTATTTACTTTCCGTTTCTTGCTTGCAATGTCTAGGTTATAAACATTGCTAATAATTAGGGTATAGCTGTTTGCAATTGCATTGGTACGCACTTTGCTGAAAACGAGGGTAGTAGAGCCTCTGTCATAGTCACTGTTATAAACATGGCCGAGAAATACGGTAGTACATATGCCGAGAAGAACACACAGTAATGAGTACGTGACCCTGTTACCGGGGATAGTGACCCTAAAACCGTGCATCGTGGGATCCCACGACAGGGCAATCCCTGTGTAGATTCGAGCATCGTAGGATCCCTGACTTGAAACCCTAGCCACCCACCACTGCGCGGCCACACGAGTTTTAGGGTTTGTGGCCCATCGTGGGATCCCCCGATGATAAGATGTGGAGACGCAATCTAAACCCAGACCACATATTAGGCACAGACCAGACAGCGGATTAGTAACCAATTGTGGGATCCCCCGATGGAGGATAGTAAAGACCGCGCCTGACCCAGACTTAACAATTAGAAGACCACCCACATAGAGCATTCAAGTACTAAACCGTCGTGGGAAATCACGACGAGAAAGTCTAGTGTGGGTAGAGAAATTGAGATGCAGGCGCGTTAACAAATAGCGCTGATTATGTGAACAATCAATCGTGGGATCCCACGACAAACAGTAGTTTCACAGATCATCACCGATCACCTTCTAAGATATTCCAATATCCATTCTATGTTATTTGGTGCCGTCGTCATATGCCGGGACGCCTTCAGTTAGTGAGTTGAGATGCAGTAACCTCCTGCCCACTACTATCCGTGAATGTAACCGATCGTGATATCCCACGACAAGGGTAATTTGTGAAACTAGATCATCAAAATGATCACGAAACCATTCCTTCTCTTTCATAACATCCGTCGTGGGATCCCACGACTAAGGATAAAAATTAAAGTTAGAATGGGAATAATATCGCACCACCATCATTTTGCTCTATCGGACAATGTGGAAACTAACCTCTCTTTCTACCATGCTGCAGTGAAATGCAAGTCGTTGAAGGTCCAGAAGAATTGACACCCAGGAAGCTTGGTACCTTCATCGACTGCTACATTACGTCTTTGGAGTACACAAGTCCACAAACACCACAAGCCTTTTTCCGATGCGACGAGCAGATTACACATTGGGGAATTGCCTGGAAAGCAGAGAGTGACGGCTCCGCCACTATTCTTCCCACGCTGGTGAATGGGACAATTGGGCACCCAACTGCCGGACTGAGGGTACTTGAAATGAAGGGGCTTGACGACGACACAGCGCTCCTAGTTCTAGAGGAGAAGGTTCCCCTTTCCGGGGAGATCATAACGTTTGGGCTGATCCTTGACTACGCGAAGTTCAGCCTCACTCTGTGCGAGTCTATGACTGCAAGGTCACATCTGATGTGCAAAGACACGTCTAAGCCTCGGTGGAAGCCTAAGGAGCTCAAGAACCAGTGGGACATAATCCTGGAAGATTTATGAGATGTAAACGCTCGGCCGGAAGCCGTGACAGTGGTTGCTCCTACGCCGTCCCCCAAAAAGAAGACCAGGAAGAAGAAGTCTGCAGTTGGAGCTCCCGGGGACGAAGAGAATGCCGCAGCAGGGACATCCGGAAAGAAGAAAAAACCGGATACCCCGCTTCCGCTTCACAAGGCTGTTGCTCTAGGGGAGGCAGACGTGAAGAAGATGACACCGGAAGAGATGAATGCGATGAGGACCCTGTACGAGAACTCTTTCGGTGGCCTGTACAAATGGGGCAGGAAACCAATTTGTGACAGCAAAGGAGAGCTCATCCGTGTGCACTATGACTATCTGCACCAGGCACTTGTAGCACTGCTCGTGTACAGGGGAATTCAGGCAGAGCGGCTTGATGCGCTGACGAGGAAGGCACGAATCACACCTGATTATGACTCAGAGAACAGAGTCACAACAGTGCTTCCTCTTAAAGCGGGACCCTACGGCCCGACGCAGGTAGTGTCACACTATGAGAAGCAAGCGCCGAAGAAGGAGATCTTTGAAAACCCCAAGACGCACTACTACATAATAGGGGGCCAACACACTGTCCAGGCATTCAAGGACCTGATTAGGCTTGGTGTGATTCCCGAGAAGGACAAGAAGCAAGCTTCCACCTTTAATATTCACTATAACAAAACTTGGTAAAAAAAAACCGCGCAGAGATTCGACTACGGTTTTTTTATCCACGCTTTTGTGCGCGTGCAAGTAGTGGACAAATAGTGTTTTTTGCAGTTTCCCACTGCAATTTTTGGAATTGGGAAGCATGTGATATACCATTGGAAAGGTCTTAAAAATACCTTTTCAATGGTATATTACATGCTTCCAAATTCCAAAAATTGCAGTGGGAAATTGCAAAAAACACTATTTGTCCACTACGTACACGCGCACAAAAGTGTGGATAAAAAAACCGTAGTCGAATCTCTGCGCGGTTTTTTTTACCAAGTTTTGTTATAGTGATTTTACCTGTGTGGACGGACAAAGATCACCACAGAGACCTAGTGCACTTCTCGCGGGCGCTGAACCAGGATGTCGTTGGCGAACAAAAGGAGCAGAACTTCACGAAGCAGTTGCTGAACGCGAGAATCAAGTGGCGGAGTATGGGAAGTCCACAGCCAGCACTATTGGGCAAAGCACACTCGCAAGAATACAATGGAAGAATGACGCCGGAGTAGGAAAACTTAATGTTTTTAGGTCATCAGAGTGTCTTCTACCTAACCATCGTGGGATCTCCTGATGGTCCTGCACTACACCTCAGACCTTCATTACGTTAGAACCTTGTCATCGTGGGATCCCACGACTAAGTCCTGGCTTTGCGATACGGGGTAGTTCTACGTTAGAATGAGGAGATCGTGATATCCCACGACGTTAAGTTATGAAATACTAGATGTCGCTAGTTTAGTTTTTTGTGCTGGGGGTTTAGTGCTTGGTGTTTTCAAATTGTGCATGTAGAAGATAGTGGCTCATCGTGATATCTCACGACTGCCTGTTGCTTAAACGACTTCCTCGTGGTAACTGACTGATCGTGGGATCGTACGACTGTGTATTGGACTTCTTGTGTTCACGTGGTCTGTCTACGGATCGCGTACTGACTGTTACTCCTTTTTTGGGCAGGCGTTTCAGTCGTCGGTGGCAACAATATTTGCGGGAGCGAAGGCAAAAGACATCGCCGAACTGAGAATCCCTCTACTCTTCCTGGAGAACAATGCTGATGTTCAGAGATGGATCAAGATAGAGGAGAGATTCATGGCAGGTCTCCTTCCCAACGCGGCGGGGCTGGTCGATGTATCCGGGAGTACGGATCGCAAACGGTTGGCGGCAAACGACTTCAAGCCCCTTTACGGACTTAGACCGGAGGACATCAATTTCCTTGCGGATAAAGTTGAAGCCCAAGTTATTAGCATGAAGACCTCCGTCGCAAAGTTGAAATCACAGAGAGGTGGAAAACGCATAATCTCTCTTGCTGACGCCGGCGCCAAAATTCGGTTGGTTAGGGCAATGAAGAACGAACTCTTGTCACACTACAAGGGTCATCTGCTGCTGGCGAGGACGGTGGAGTACGAGCCTTACCCGGACTCTTTGTGGGTCGAGTTTGCGACGGAAAGGAACATCCAGCACGAGGATGTGGATATGTGGGTGAACAAGGCAATGGAAACCCCTGCTAGAAAGAAGTGGTTGCAGGACCGGACGAGAAATCTCAACAGAACGTTCGACCCAGCTGACCTTCCGCAGTCGGTGATCCATATGTGGGAGTCGTATTTCAAGCTGACGGCGGAGGAGGAATCGGTGCAGGCAAATGCACGTAGATTTTCAGAGCACTGTCTCTGTAAAACCATGGACGAAAGCAACTGGGACATCAGCGCCACCTTGGCGGCAGGGGACGTCATAGCGTGGAGGGGAAAGAAGAAGCAACACTTGTACATGTGGTTCATGTTCGAGTCAACGTCCTGCGAGTGTCGCGCCAAAATTCTTGAAGAGCGGAAGTTGAAAAGACTCTTTGACGCTCTGGAGTACTATGATCCGCAGGACCAGACAGTCGTAGCCCGCTCTGCCGCCGTTCTCCTCACAAATGCCGAAGGGTTCCACATGATTGTGGCTCACATAGAGAAACGAAGGATGGAAGTCAAAGCTAGGTTGTGGAACTGGCACGTTGTGAACTACATGGCAGGGCCCGAAGACTTCTTCCCACAAGCTCCGGCCGGAGACGGGTACAATGTCTTTGTTGTCTTCATTTTTGGGCACAGCGAACAGCACGAGCGGCGGACTTGCTTCAAAAGCTTCTTCCCGGGATTGGACTGCCTCACTCAGGTGTACAAGGCGGAAGATATGCCGGACGACTACCCTTACTGGCGTCGGCAGCAGATGCCGTATCTGAAGATCAGCAGTGCGTTGATTCTATTCGAAGGACTAGCTTGCACCGACTATGTCTTTGTCAATGTCAACGGGGGTCCGGAGTTCACATATCTGGGCTTGGTATACACTACAACGATTGTCTTTTCTTTTGTTCTTCTGATAATCTCATTTCAATTTCGGGGATTTGAATGTCACTAATTTCCGGTTGTTGTATTTCAGTATTCGGAAGGTGGTAAAGTGCTGGAAGTTGTCGATTCAACGGAAGCTAAGACGTTAAGTCAGGTCTTCGCCAAGTAGATTTGGGACGACAAACATGTGCAGGCGGCACCCCTTCCTCTTCCGGAGGCCGAACACGAGGAAGTTGAGAGTGATGATGAAGCTGCTGTAGTTGAAGACATCACCCAACACAGACCGGGTTTAGGAACAAGGTCGATTGAGCACCCTAAGGTTAGTGTGCATTATTTGCTGAACCATCGTGATATCTCCGGACTTTGGGCAGCGTATATCTCTCGCATGCTAATCTGGGAGGGCAAACTGAGCTCAGATGTGGTGGGATATTGCCTTTCTTGCAGGCAAAATCTCCGACTCCCTCCCCCAGGCAAGAGCAGCTGATTGATTCGCCAAGTACAGCGGAGGATGCTGACGAAGTTCCCGAAGTTCATTCGGCACAGGCGGAGCTAGAAGAGCTGACAGAGCAGCATGAGAGTATTCCAGAGCCGTTACGAGCTGAAGAAACTGTTATTCCAATATCGAGCGGGTCGTCAGGCGAAGTGAATTCAGGGATCCAATTATTGGACCCAAGGATATCCAAGAAGAAGCCGCGTAAGAAGCCGGTCAAGGAACCTGACACTGCAAAAGATACCGGGAGCACAAAGGCGGCCAAGCGAGCGCGGAAGACAGCAGGCGAAAATCAAAAGGGGGGGACCTCAAAGTGGACTCCAAGTAAGTCGTTGGTGCAGCGCAACCAGTTGCCAGCGAAGCCGACTGGGAGTCCCAATCTCGAAGCATCAGTTGCGGCAAACACGCTTCTGACTTGTGCCTTGGGATCGTTACCGTCGAAGTCTGACAAGTCGACTCAGCCGCAACAGGAAGATGCGCAGGCATCTCGTGCTTCAGGAGCTGATAGACAGCTGCCGGACCTCGTCTTATTAACCCTGGGGGACACTCACCGACCAGAATCGGGGGATCCCACGATGACGAACAAGTCACTGGTGAGGAGCGGGGAGGATGTGGCCGACCTCAATGAAGGGAGGAAAGAGTCGAAGGGGGATGATGACCACCTCGGATCGGGGGATTCCACGATGACGCAAGAGTCTGATGTCGAGAGGCGGGACAGTGACTCCGGACCTACCCCGGAGAGAGAACACGCGGAGGGTATCACTGGAAAACCTGCATCGGGGGATCCCACGACGAGCCATGCATTATCTGTCGAGACTGAGTTAGCTGTCCCTCAACGTGGAGCAGGGAAGGATGACCAAGGCCGGACACCGGGACCTGAAGGATCGGGGGATCCCATGATCGTTGATGAGTTAGTGGTCTCAATTCAACATGGCGATCCGGCAGAGAGCGAGGGGGTTGAACACCAGGAAGGAGTGGTTGCATTGTCTTCGTCGGGGGATCCCACGACGGTGCCGGAGCGATTGCTCCCGCCGATGGGCATCACGGTTGCTATACTGAACGACACCCTTGTTGACTTGGTCCCCCTGAGTCCCAAACCTGTTCCTGGAAGGAAGAATAAATCTGTCATAGGGCGGGCGAGGATTGTCGACATTGCTTCACTAGCCTCCAGTGTTCCACTGGAGGTTGCAAGAGAGGTGGTTCCTGATGACGGTGAGTGCAATTCTGACGAAGTTCTGGAGGCCTTACCTTACAAGGCCGAAGAAATAATGAAGTTCTGTCTTGTCGATTGTATGAGAGCATTTGGTCATTTACCGAGTCTAAACCACTATGGGAAGATGCGTCTGGATACCAACCAGAAAATTCATTTGGAATCCATAAGGCGAGCGAACCGTTTCCTTTACAAGCCCGTCTTTAAATGGATATTTCAGGATGGTCCGCGTGCAGTGTATGAAGGAGGGGATCCACCTGATGCAGACGAAGAGTGGGAGGCAGTGGAACTCGGCGTTAGAGGGAGGAGGGTGGTGCCTTCGAGCGACGACGAGCTTGAGACGGGATCTGTGAGTGCTGATGAGGGGGAAAGAGGACCAGTGAGCAGCGACGAGAGAGAAAAGGGGCGAATGCTCATCGAGAGGAGGGGGGAAGGATCAGTAAGCGGCGGCGAGAGGGAAAGAAGACGATTGGGCGACGAAAGGGGGGGGGGGGAAGGGTCGCCAGCTTGTAGCGTCCGAGCTCCCGCAGGTTACATGCCTACATTATTGTCAATGTACATACGAGATAATGAATCGTGAATTGGCCGGTCACTGACTCTGTGCTTTTCTTGTATTCTGCAGTTTTCCGAGTGCCTGCTGAACCGGTGGCAAAGTCGTCAAATCAGGTAGAAAGGCGGCGGTATTATGTGGTCTTTGACCTTAATGGAGTTCTTGTTCACAAGTCATTCAATGAGTTGAACAGACGCATCGTAACACTTCGACCGAATGTTGGTCAGTTACTTGACTTTGTGCACAGACATGCAAACATTGCTTTCTGGAGCAGTATGACACCGGCAAATGTGACGAAGGTATTGAGTCAAATGCTGCCAGGGACGTCTGTTAAGGCAAAGCACGTGCTTGTTCTCACGCAGGAAGACTGCACAAAGTCGTCCTACAGAGACCCCAAACACCCGGACAGGCCCTACTTCCTAAAGGATCTAAATCATTTTGCCACTAAGCTGGGTTTGAGGTCAACGGAGAATGTTCTCCTCGTTGATGACGATCCACTTAAAAACCTCCTGAACGATTGTCATAGCGCCATTTTCCCCCGCAAATTTGAAGGGGATTGGAAAGAGCAGTACCTTGTGGGGGTGCTCAGTCCTTGGCTCGCAGGTCTGTTTAAGTCAGAGGAAGCTGTGCTGGCGTATGTCAAGAAGCATCCACTCCACAATGGTCTGACACCGGCAGTCCCGTTGAGCAGACCGGGCTCTGACATTTTGAGGGCAGTAGTTTAGTTTTGGTTTTTCTTCCTTGACAGACTTCATCATGATATCTCACGATCTCCTTTTTGCGTGCATATTATTGCTTGTAGCTTAAAACTCTTGAACATATTGTAAATATTGTAAATGCATTTTCAAAATACTGGACATTCTTTGTTTGTAGGAGGCATTGATTCAGCCTCGTAGTAAATGTGAAAATAATTTTTTTCCTAAATGCCTTTGATTAAGATAATTATGAGTTCGAAGGGATCACCTCGACCTTGACTATTAATCCGCGTGCATGCACATCTAGAGATCTAATGGTATACCGTGGAAGTGGATTCTATCGGTAGATCGGACTGTTCTGGGCATTTATCCTTGTCTTTTAAATCTAATGTGAATGCATTTCCGGTGCATGACCCTCACTTAGAATTGTTTTCTTACTCTTCGTTTGCAGCTTTAATCTAAATTTGGTTCTGAAATTGTTTATCATATTACTCGGAAGAGTGGAATTTTTTGAACACTTCATTAGATTTTAACACTAGGCGTCATCATCCTGCGCGGCAAGCTTCATCAAGAGATCGCACGATACGACGTGACGTGTGAACATTGAAATGTCATTTCCGTCCTTGTATTGTCCCGTGATATTGTTTTTGTACTTGTGGATGACAGTGAAGTTGTAGTTGTGCTTCTACTGATTGTTTGGGAGTTCTCCTACAGTTCCGGTTTGTTGAAGTACGGATTTGAAATTGATAATTTTGACCTCTCTCTTCGGCTTGATCGGAAGATCTCACGATCATTTTCCCTTGCATCAAATTATTAGTCTTAGGCGGATTATGTAATGTCCATTTTTGTTGCTTCAATCGAATGCAATTGAATTTTTGCTGCGTAACTTCCTTTGCTCGAGTATTTTCGATCTTCTAGTATGTCACCCTAAACCTTTTTTTTGTATTTGACGCGAATTCTAAATCTGTATCCCTTGTTATTGCTGTATTCTAGGCTGCAGTGACACCGTAGAAGTATTGCTAATTTCCTTGCACTATGCAGCAAATAAGACATTCAGTCGCTGTTCTTCAAATAACTACCCATGCGTATTTTCAATTAGCGGTTCTTTTGTATTGCATATTGGTCGGGGGATCTCATGATCAATTGACATCGTTTTCTGTATGTACATGTCTGCGTACTGAGGCTTACTTGGTCTTTGCAGAAGGCGATGCTCTTAGTACTAACAGGGGATCTCTACGTGAAGGGCGGTGTGGCGGATCTCCCATAGAATATCGAAATTCGGCCCGGCTTCCGTGGTCTTCTCCGACATTTTGTTCAAGAAACTCACTGTGGTTTGTGGTCCGCAATGCAACCTTCAACACTGGCCGCTCTTCTTCGACGTATTCTACCGCCGGAAATTCTGTCAAGGTTTCTATTTTTTGCCGGGTCTGACAATCCACGGAAGAACCAGGTGTATCCCCATCATCGTGCAATACTGAAGACTGTCTTGAACATTCCTCGGACGCGCAGGGTACTCTTGAATAACAGTGTTGTAATGCTTGTCCTAGATCCTCTTGATTGGGAACGTCCGCACTTGCTTCGACCGGCGTTGCATGTGAGGGATGATGTAGATCCTGTAGAGTTAGATCGTCCGCACATTATAGCACCGCCTTTTGATTGGTCTTGGGCCCCAAAAAACATGTAGTTGGAAGTGGACTAGCTGGGTTATTTATCACCTGTTTGTTGCATCCAAATGATTATATAAGTGGCGAATCCACCTTTTCTATCTGACTGTGATTACACCTTACCAAATGTCTGTAATTGCATTATGTTGCTTCATCCATTCTTTTGTGTTATGTGATACTTTGGGAAGTATCTTCTGAGCTCTTCCGATCTGTGATGTCGCATATTAATGCACCCCCGGATACAAATGTACCGCTTACAGCAAATGTCGGAGTTGACATCATCTCAAATTCATTGATTTGTTCGAACACTCTATCCCGAAGGAGTATATTTCCTTGCATCGGGAAATCTCCAGACCACTTAGCATCCCAAAGCGATTTAAATCTCCTTTGAACGGCATTACGGACTCATTGTACATACCATCGGGAAGATCTCCCGATGGACAGGACCTTCACAAAGTCCAAAATTCCCCGTAAATTCTAAAAGTAGTTAAATATGGCATTCATGTAAAAACCTCATGGTAAACCACATTTTTTACCGTTCCCACGGCATGTGAATTGTCATTAGCAACCTTAATGTTTGCAGGATGTCTACCACGAGACAAAGCCACATATAATTGACCATGGCTAAATACTTCATTTCGAAGATAAATGCCGACTCGATTATATGATTGGCCCTGCGATTTATTGATTGTCATTGCAAAAGCACCAGTGACAAGAAATTGTCTCTGACATAGTGTAAATGGCAAGAAGTTATCATTGCAATGATGTGTGATTCTTGGAATCAACACTTCTTGGCCACGATGATGCCCTTCCACAATTTCACACAATAATACAGATGGAGATACTTGTAACAAACGTAAGCAACTACCATTGCACAAACCTTTTGCTGGATTTAAGTTTCTTAGCAACATCACATATTGACCACATTTAAGATTTAATTGATGAGGTGGCAAACCACTAAGATGTAGAGAATTTAAAAACTCTACTGAATAATGATGGGCATGTTCATCATTTTCTTGAATAAAATCAGCGCTAAAACATTGATGCACATCACCAGGCATACGGTCAGTGATTTTACGGTTGATTTCTTGGGCATCATCATTTCGGACAACCAAAATTACACGCTCAGAGAAATCAACCGGGTCATCAAAAATTGCATCAATGAGTCCATTTAGAGAATTTCCATGCGCAACCATTCCAAGCGGTAGCTCTACCTCTGAACCGGTTTTGCCTTCACCGATATTTAATAAAAACTGTTGAAAATCTGGTTGACTTTGTAAATGCATATTAGTGGTCAAATGAAAATGTTGCATTAGTGGAAACAAATATGAACGTCGTAAGCAAGCCTCAATAGTTTGCTTACGACCTCCACCTACAACGACAGACAAAGTTTGGCGGAAATCACCACCATATAAAACTACAAGACCGCCATTCGGAGTATCAATACCTCGAATATCTCGCAATGATCGATCTATTGCTTCGATCATAAATCTATGTTTAACACAAGCTTCATCAAATACAATCAATTGTACTTCACGCAAACTTTGAGCTAATGATGATTGAGCACTAATCGAACATGTTGATTTTTCATGCAATTGTAAAGGAATGGCAAGAGAAAAATGTGTTGTTCGTCCTTCTTGCAAAAGACAAGCAACAATTCCACTTGTTGCCATTGTCATACATTTTAATACCACGACCCCGAAAATGCCCTAATATGGTTGTATACAAAAGTCTTACCAGTATCCCCAGGGCCGTCCAAGAAAATTAACTTACACGGAGGATGAGGTTCTAAAATGGCATTAGTAACTGCATTGAAAACAATGCGTTGTTCTTCGTTTAGTTTGTCCACGTCCTATACTATAAAGTTAATGTTCAAATTATCTAAGTTATTGTTGTCATTGACATCATCAACAACATCAACAACATTTGGATAACCAAATTCATTCAAATCTTGAATGTCAAAAAATCTTCAATGCGTTTAGCATTAAACAACAAATGTTCATTATTGGACAAAATCGCTTTGCTATAGCGATTTTGATCATTACGCTAGTCATCAGACATAGCGTCAATACACTCATAACTTACACACACGAGGTCCAATCCAAGAGTGCCTCGTCATTTTGGAACCCTACGAAGAAGACCTACACCATCATCCTATCCAAAACTAATCGCCCTTCTTTGCCGTAAAAGCGTACATTCAAGTAGACCCTCGTGTTTTGACCCCTGTAAATATCTAATTTTAGCCAAAGATAAATGCACCATTGTGTAGATTCTTGAAGTGGCTTTCCAAAAATGTATTTTACTTTATCATCCGATTCATTCAACGGCGGCAATGGATGGATGAAGTTTGAAGAATCCAAACTTCATCCACTCATAACTTATACACACGAGGTCCAATCCAAGAGTGCCATGTCATTTTGGAATCCTACAAAGAAGACCTACACCATCATTCAATTCAAAACTAATCGCCTTTCTTTGCCGTAAAAGCGTACATGTAGACCCTCGTGTTTTGACCCCTATAAATATCTAATTTTGGCCAAAGGTAAATGCACTATTGCTCCAATAATTTACGAGGCTTGGAGGCTTCAAAGATTCAAAGGTAACCCCTAAAGTTCCATGCATCCAAAAAGTGGATGTGCCTTGGTCATCTTTGATTGTAACTTTTAATATAATCATTTTTGGTATTTGATTAAAACTAAGAAAATGAAGTTGAAAGGGATCTTGAAATTTTGAAAAAATTTGAAAATTGAAAGAATTATTGCAATTGCAAGCTCCATGTATTAGAATCCAAATAATACAATATGCTAAGTTTTTCATTCATATTTTTTCCTTCTCAAATGGATTTTGAATTTAAACTATAAAATTAAGTTTTTTCATTCTAACCTTCATTTATGGTAAAAAATCTACATTATTCTAATGTATATTATACTACGGAGTAATTGATATAATTTTATTTCTACTTTTAACTTAAAAAAATCACAATTATATGATTTTTCCATCAAAATTTTTGAAAAAAACATTATAGATAGAAAATACATTTTTCCACTAGCAAAAAATGTCAAAATTTTATACATCAATTAAATGAAAGGATAAATTTAGTTTGATAGTTGAATTTGACTACAAGGTCTTTGTTGAGGCTGTTTGGGTGTAAAAAATAAAATAACCAATTGAGAAATTTTTCACACTAATCTCCTTCTCTATTTGTACCTCTTGAAAATATTTCAAATATTATGAATTATTTTTTCTATTTATACTTATTTATTTTTAATTTTGCAACAAAAATAATAACAATTATAATTTTTCATGAAACAAATTGAAATTTCTTATAGTGATATGCAATTCATAGTTTCAAGTAATAAAAATATAGGATTAATATTTGAACACAATCTAATAGTCTAAATTCAACTCAAATAGGATGTTTGACTAGATGGATCTTGTCTTTAACCCCTAAAGGACCATTGTCCCTTCGGGGGACAAATGGAATTTCGGGCATGTACCTGCGGGTGGAGAAATGCATAAGATTTTCTAAATTTTTTAGTGGAGGTGGGGAATTGAGAGAGCTACTTGGCAATATAATTTTTTCCTAGTTTGGAGTTTGTAGCAAAAAGTTATGGGCATTTTTTGACAAACTAGGGGAGGAGGGGCAGTCCGGGCAAGGCCTGTGGCCACTGGGACGGCGTTGACTGAAATGGGGGAATTCCTTACGGGCAAGAGATTGGGTGGGAGGAAGAAGGCCAAATCTCGGCTTCCTGTCCTGACATGCCGTGCTCCAGGCCGCCACCGATGGCAGAAGAGACATGAAGCCGGCGGGGAGGAGTGACGCATGGCAGCCTTGGGCGAAGGGGAGCTGGGAGTCGGGAGCTGCTGCCAACCCGGGCCTGCCAGCCGGGAGCATACAGCCAACCGGCAACCGGGAGCTGACTGCCACCCAGGCTTGGCAGCCCTCCCCTCAACCCATGGACAGGGAAGTGGGAGGAGACCCAGCCTGAACATGGCCGGGCTTTGGGTTTACAGCAACCCATTTAAAATTTCAGCCCCTCCCACCTTTTTGGGATTTTGAGTTCTTAAATTTATTTATTTTTGGAATTTTTTTTTTCCATGCTATAAAAAAAATTTATCTCTTGCTTGTCACCGTTCAGATTTGACTAATTCAAATTTATGAAATGTACATAATGTTTGCAATATCGCCTAATGTATATGGAACTTTCAGCAGCTTCTTGCATTGCAAGAATTTTTTTGATATGTTGTACTACTTGAATTTGTCTGAAAATTGTTCCACACATACCTAACATGGTTTCCTACATGGAAGAATTAAAGCTCAACTTTGTATAGAGCAATTTTTTTCCTGTAGAAGTGGTCAAAGTCAGCTGAAATTGTAGGGCAGGGTTGAAAAAAAAAAATATCCCAACTTTGAACACTCATAACTTTCAATCCTTACGGTCAAACTTTGTGAAATTTTCACCACATCATCTAAGACAAGTAAAGTAGAAGATCCTACGGTCAGATTTCAAAAAAACATTTTTTTTATTGTTTCTTCATTGAATGCAACAGAAGTGGCAGTTTTCACTGCTTTTTGGCAGAAAAACGACCTTGGTCCTTTAGGGGTTAAGGGGTTCCACTTCATTTGAACTTGCACGGCTACAACTAATCTAAAGGACAACTCAATCATCATTTCCACTATTGTGTCCTATGCCATTGCCATGGCCTAAAATAATAGTGAAAGAATTTTTTAATTTTTTAATTTATAAAACTTTGAAATTCAATATATTTTCTTTTATGAGTTGGAATGCAACGAAACAAAGCCCATGCACCCTCATGGATGCATGGTCCAAAATATCTCACCATAATAAACAGAAAAACAACCTAATTTAACCCCTATAGTCCCAAGGCCATTTTTTTGCTAAAAAATACTCAAAACTGCCATTTCTGTTGCATTTGCCAAAGAAAACATGAAAATTATTTTTATTGAAATCTAACTGTAGGATCTTATACTAGACTTGTTTTAGATCTTGTGGTAAAAATTTCATGAAATTTGACCCTATAGATTGAAGATTTTAGCATTCAAAGTTGGAAAAAAAGTTTTTTTAAACATTGTCTTGCAATTTTAGATGACTTTGATTGCCATTTGTAGAATATTTTTGCACTATAGACTTTGAATTTAAAAAAATTTATGTTGAAGAATTGAGTTGAAAGTCTTGGTAAAAAAATTCAAACAAAATACACTTGATTTTCATTCTTTAAAAAATTGTTAAGTAGAAGTAGGTCTAAGATTGATCAAAAAACTAAATTGTTAATAGCTCTAAAATGGAATTGAAACACAATAATCCCAATAGTGAGATTGTTATAGCAAGCATACTTAACCCTATCAAAAAACAAATTTTGAAAAATTGTGAAAATTGCATTCAGAATTGAATCTTGTAAGTTATTTTTTAAAGAAGATGCTTAAATTGCCCAAAAAACAAGATTGTCCATAACTTTCTCATCACTAGTCCAAATAGAATGAATCAAAGCTTCACATGTAGACAAAAATATGTTATATTTTAGAAAAAAAAATTCAAAAAAATATATTTTGACTTTTTGTGATTTTTTTGTGTTGCCTGCCAACCTCCATTTTGGGCTTATTGTACCATAACTTTTACTCCTAGGGCAGCAATTAAAAAAATATATATTCCTAGAAAGCTTATGTGTTTGTCTAGCTCAGTTCTAAAAAAGTTTCAAAAAATTGCAATGAATATTGAGACTGTATGAGTCTACCCAAAGTTGTCTTTTGGCTCCTATAGGGCCAATGGACTTTAAGGATTAAGGTACACCAGTATGCCCTATGCCATTTCTACAATATAATAAAAGTAAAGTAAAAGTCATCTTCTAATTTTTTAATTCATAAAAACTTCAAACTTCAATATCTTTTTTTTCCATCGCAACACTGTGAAACAAAGTCCATGCACCCCTTTTGGCGAAGGGCTTTCTAATAGTACCAAGATTGCAACCATTGGACGCATGGTCCAAGAGATTTCACCATAATAAACCAAACCAACCAACCAACCAAATTTAATGTATAAAACAACTTAACTTTAGATGTGGATGTACGGACCATCTCCATAGTTCATTTTCCAAGCTCTTGATCACAACCGAACTATGGGAATCAATCCATTCTTGATCACACACCACTATAAGAACCCCGTGTATTAGGTGACGTTAGCATAATTTTAGGAGACGGATTTTAGTGGACGTCCGAAAAAACAACTTGTGTTTTTATGTCAATAATATCGTCCAATGCAACGTCTAGATGTTATATTGGACGATATTATTGACATAAAAACATAAGTTGTTTTTTCGGACGTCCACTAAAATCCGTCTCCTAAAATTATGCTAACGTCACCTAAAACGTGGGTTTCTTATAGTGCACACACACACCACATATTTACATGATTCATTTTTCTTTAAAAATTAAAGGCAATTTGTATTTTTGGAGGGCGATTTATTGCTCCTATTAGATAATTTCAACCAGTTGGGATCAATCCCTCTATACACATGCCATTGAAGTAAGAGCACACAAGCCTCTATTGTTACACTACTTCCAAATCTAAGATAGATTACAGTAAAACGGACAAGAATTTGAAATGTGCGAACGGTGATCATTCATTCCTTAAAAGATTACCATCCGTGCATGTGAACCATTTCAATACCCACTACCTACAAGGTTCATAAGTCATGGGAACGACCGACAACCTACTAGAAGGTGGGCTGATCAACCAAATACGCACATCACCCAGATGTTCACCCACCACATACAAATGCAATATACAAATGTAGTATGTTCCTAGATCCTGGATTCGGCTTCCCAGGCGGCAGCGGGCAGCCTCATGCACATTGGAATCCGATTCCTTACAAACAAGCATTGGTTGCTGACTTGGCGCTCTCCTCTCTGCCATTCCTTGAATCTTCGACCTTTGAATCTCTCTTGCTCCAATTTTGCGTATGTACGTTTTGCAATTTCGTCTTGATTTTCTCAGTTTGTAGTTGAATTGATTTCTGCGTTTGCAATTTGGAGGTGTCTCTAGTTCGTTTGCCATTGAATCGAGTTTGTACTTTCAATTGGCAAGCAGCAGCCAACTTAGCGCTCTCCAGGTGCATTCCGCGGGCGCTCGCTTCATTTTGGCGGACTTTTGCTTCCATCAAAGGACGTCATATTTATCTGTCAGGAAGCAACAATGTCACCAAAGTGAGAAAACCAAACCATAATTGAAAGTATCCATAACTACGATTGATTGCACTTCACTCACCTCGCAAAAGAAAACGTGCAATTGCAAGTTGCTAGAAAACGATCGCGGCCCCAGTTACGCAATGCACCTGGAGAGAGCTAAGTTGGCTGTTGCCTGCCAATTGAAAGTACAAACTCGATTCAATGGCAAACAAACTAGAGACACCTCCAAATTGCAAACGCAGAATCACAGACTTCTCAATGTGGCCCAACGCCACCCTGCGCAAAGACAAAGCACCATCAATCAACAGGGATGCAATCACTCACCTCGCAAAAGAAAACGTGCAATTGCAATTCAATCGTGGCCCCGAATGATGCAAAAGTCCAATGGTTGTCCAAACACAAGAAGCGTTGCAAACAATTGTCAAATTTGTCTAGGTAATGCAATGATGGTTGCTTCCTGGAGACAATTGTCCCATTCACCATCATCTTGTAAAAGTCCTCTTGCAATGCAAGCGGCTTTGTACGTCGGATGTACCGTATTTTGAAAACAAAATAGGTCATCAAACAAAGTTGGTGCCTCAACATAAGTCAACAACAAACGCAAGTAAAATAATTCGATACCTACAGAAACCATGTTTACTCTACCAAAAACTTTTATCTTACGTTGCCTTCTTTCCCACAAATTTTTCTTCTCATTCCACTTATAGTGCAATGGAAGATTCATGTATTGAAGAAGCATATGATTGCCTTGATTGTCAGAAGCAATTAAGGCACGAATGCGGCGATTGAATTCAAAAAACTTTGTAAGTTTGGTTTTAGTGTTTTGATCAATCACTGATTGCAGAGATGTTCCTTCTTGGAAGGTAACATATTGTTGACCGGGAAGATGAATGGGTAAACGGCAAATACTATGATTCTTGTTGTTGGTTTCAAAACCAAAGAGCCTCCAACATGCTTCTTGCGCGGCAACTTAACGTCCCTCTAAAAATTCCTTAATCTCATCGACAATTTCATCTGTTTCTACAACGTTGCGATCTGGCCCTTTAAAAATATATTTATGGAGGTATTTCACAGTTTTTACTGAACTGCAAACCTCTACATTAATATGGCAATTAAAACGACCTATCAAATATGGATTGTATGGCACAACCCATCGATTGTCCAAATGGACAATTTGACCTCGCGTACGTTTTTCAACATAGCGATTGTCATTTCGACGACGATACAAAACATGACCATCACCATCCATCTTGGTGGTATCTCGAGATTGCATTGGATAATGCTTGGAGCATTTTTCATCCTCCATGCATAGACAATTGAGATTATCCAAACCACATGGACCGTGCATTATGTGCTTAGCAATTGCAGCATAAAGTTGTGGTTGCCTATTTGAATTTGGAATCTCAGCACATACAACTCTATCTACAAGGTTACAATTGTTGACCTTGTCTTTCAGTCAAAGAAGAATGTGAGCATGCGGGAGACTACGCTTTTAAACTCAATAGTATAACAAAAAGCAATTGTCTCCCCCAATACATTTTTCTTTGTGATTTCGTCCATCATTGCTTTTAATTTGAGCTCAAAGATACGCACTACAACATCTGGACGATTAGGAGGACTTTGACTTGGTTCAAGCTCATCAATGATCTCAGACCAATTTGGATTACATGTCATTGTGACAAATAAATCCAGTTTTCCTAAAACTCTGGTGACTAAAATTGAAGAATTGAAATGCAAATTTCTCAAATTGCAAAGACTTTGTAAATACTTTGTTGTGAAAACCAAAATTGCTTCAATCTCAAAAAAGTTTCAAATCATTTGATAGTAAGAACAAAACATTAGAATTGGGAACACTCAAAGCTTAGAAAATCATAGAATTGTGGAAGTGAAATGAAGTGTGAAGCCAAGAAAACCTAAACCTTCATAATATCAATGTACCTTTGTAATATCACATTTTTACACTATGTGATATTACAGAGGCGCAGCGGCTGTTAAAACTCTATAATATCACACATTGCAAAAATGTGATATTACAGAGGGATTGGGACTCTGTAATATCACACAGTGTAAAAATGTGACATTACAGAGGACCTTGTGATTTTAGTAGTATGATGTGTAGTCTTTGTGCCACAATTTCCTTGAAAGTCATTCATTGGACATGTTTTTCTTCAATGTCCTACTTGGTTAAGGAATAAAAAGTCACTCCTATACAGTTGGAATAGATGGGATTGTATTGTGAATAATGGGATGGATCTATCTAAGCAAGACACCCAAGCTTTATTGGATTTGCTTTTTGATCCTTGATTTGATTTGATGAAATTGACATTAGAAAGTGCTAAAGATGTTGCCTGCTATGATAGAATGGTAGATCAATGAAGATGTAAGTTACTTCAATTGTATTAAAAGTGAATGTTAGTGTCCAAGCGGATTGGAAGAAGATGAAAACAAGTACTAAGGTAATTGCAGCTAATTGTGACCACCTTTTAAAATCAACCTCTATATATTCTTGCTAAAGTATATAGGCTCTATTTTTTATTAGGGTTGATTTTGGCTTAGTATGTTTTCACTAGTAAAAAGTGACTTCTAGAAGACCATGAAAAAGCACTTTTATGCTCCTAGGAAAAGTTTTCTAACCAAAATGAGGCCCAGTGTTTGTTGATTGAAGGATCAATGTATGTGTGTATTTGCATTAGAACAAATTCGAGGCCTATGGAAGGCCGCTTCCCTTTGGTACAATATGGCTATGATGGCTCTTGGAGCAGCCATGCACGGGCAGCTGCTGGGCTTGCATTTCAGGCTGGCCGTTGAGATCTCCGTGATCCTAGCGTCCATGATGGAAGTTGAAGAGTGGGCCCAAGAAGCCATCATGGCTCCACTTTCCCTCCAAGCACCGCTATCACTTTCCCTCGATTCTATGTGCGTTTTCCCATTAATCTCTCTGGGCTTTTCCCGCGATGAAATTCCCGCAACTTTCTACGGTATTTATCAGAGGAGGGGGACGTTGCGCCTAGTCGTTGGCTACCTACTTTACGCAATCACGTTGCGTCAAATTGTACTTGAAGGTGACTTGATCTTCGTTGATCAATTCAAGGAATTCTGAAATTAGGTCGTAAGATACTGCATTGCATTGAAATATTTGTGGAGTTAGAGTAACTTGATCGTCGATGACTCTGTTGGCAACGAGCTAGTTGTGTATCCATGCAGACGTGGTATAAGCCAGCATATTTAAACCTGAGGGGCTTTTCAGCACTTAGACACCACTGATTGTGTAACAAAATTGTGATGAAAGTTCAATACATGGCTACGTATAGAAGTATATAACAAGAAGTACTCAATTGTGCAGAATTGTGATGAAGAAGAGAACAGCTCTGTAAGATGTTGGGGGCAGTCTGACCACCTTCTAACACCAACACTGAATCAACTCGTGCTGCTGTTACCACTTTCGATGGTACTTAATTCATTCCTTCAAAGTTTCTAATCATGATAGATGTTTTTCTTAAGAAATTTGCAGGTGAGTTCATATCTTCGTTTGAGCACATTTGTTAGATCTTTGCCTAAAAATAATGCTGCATAAATATGATGAATAATACTTGATCTTCTGGTCATTGAATAACCCCAAATTCAGAGTCGACAAAGGATGCATAGAGGATGCACTCCCGCACACACGTTTGCGGTGCATGGCAGATGGGTCAAAATGGCAAAGCGATTCATGATTAAAAGGAAGTAAGTGGTGAATGAAGGGCAACGTCAAAACATTTCGATCTTTTCTTTTTGGCTAGTAGGAACTGCTGAGCTCACGGGGCCTGCATATTTGTGTTGGCAGTTCAGGGAATTCAACCTGGCTTCTCAACCATGATAAAGTTCCGTTCACATATTGGAGAGGTAAAGGGGGTGTCATTGCCTTGTTATTGTTGTTTCGGTATACTGTTAAGCTGCTAAGGACGTGATTGTAATGACTTGTAGTAATTGGTCATTGAGAAGTGACTGCATTGAATTTAGATCGAAAAATTCATTGACTGGATATTAATGTTTTTTCAGGCAAGTCACTCGGATCATTTGGTAGCGTCCTTGTTGGAGGCACACAATATGGCTCATAGCATTCATCTGCGAAAACCCCTGCTTTGCATTATCGCCATTATCTTGCTCAGGTGTATTTTCCTTCCTCATCTAGCTAGTCTAGGAACTTACAATTTGATCTTCAATCACGTCTTGCCAATCCTCATCTTTTAGAAGAGATGGTCAAAGATCTGTATACAACTATTTCCTTCTCATTGAATCTCATTTGCAGCTTGAGCTGTTGTGAGCACAATGATCAAATTCTATAATTCTGGAGGGAAATTTAATTATTATGTTGTATTGCTATTAACCTCTTCTCCATGTGGTTTGCAATAATAAGTGTTGTACTCATATTTTCCTGAATAATATGATTTGCAAATTGGATGTAGGCTATGTCTCCATTAACCCCTAAAGGACCAAACAACGTTTTTTGGCAACATAGCAAAATTGGGCAGGTAACTATGACTAGAAGAATGAGTATTTGGGAACAAAATTTGGTGAGTACAATTTCCCGGGGTGTATCTTTCAAGCGCAACAATTTTCAAAACTTTTCGATTCATAGAAAAAAAGTTATTCAAAGAAAAGCACATTAGCTTGCTCAGAGGGCAGCACGGGCTGCTGAATTTACACTATGGCCAAAATTTTGATAGGTTTCCCAAAGAGAGAGGGGCAGAGGTCAGGGCAACGGGGCTATAGCACTGAATAATGGATTCCCGTTGCTTAGTTTCATGTGCCAGGCCTTGGGGTGGGCCTCATTTATAACACTACCCATTTCTGTCAACTGCTTGATAGAGTATGGCTGAAAAGACCAGGGGAGTCATTCACTCTTCCCCATGGCATGAAGTTCAACGGCCAACTGAAAATGGGCCACAGTGCAGCAGGTAGGGGATAAAGGCCAGCCATAGCCTGGACTCTGAATTTACAAAAAATAGATTTCATACAAATCAGACCTTATTCAAGGACTTGACAACAACTACATGAGAATTTGTAACATTATAATGATTTTTTTTTATTGAGATCTACACTTTTTGCTTCAAAACTGAAATCATTGACATAATTGTTGTATGGATTTGAGCACCAAAAATTTAAAAAATGGAGGTTGCACCTTTCAATGAAGTATGACAGCCACTGGCCAAAGCTTACATATATGCATTGAGACGTCAAATTTGCATTGGGTGCTCAGATTTATAGCCTTTCCATAAGATTTTTTAGGGAACAAGATCAATCTGATGGAGAGATTCCCTGTCTACATGAAAAAAAACATAATGAACCGTCAAGAAACATAAATTCTAAACATCATCCCATTCAAATTCACACGACGTTCAAAAAATGGAAGAACATGCTGTCCCTCACTTCTTGCCGGTTACCTTCATTACTACAAAACGATCACCACACAATTCAAGATATATTCCACAACATTCCTCCAAGTTTACAAACAAAACAACACTCTATCATGACTGGAAACTTGAACTTCAGCATGTTACAACAGGAAGCATTAGGATTGCAGATCAAAAACTTAGAGGAGGCACAACGAACAGACCAAGGAGAGGAAGGACAACAAAGTTTGGGTGATGGAGCTTGTGAGCACCTGTGGAGCGTCGGAGTTGGCAGTTCGCAGCATCGACAAGCGACCACCATCCAGTTGCTGCAGCATTCGAGTGGGGAGGGAGAAGGTCGCCTCGGGGATTGCAGAGAGGGAAGACTTATGCCGGCCCAGCCCAACGTTGACGGAGCTATGCGAGCCGAGCAGTGCCGTAGGGAGGACGGAGGTCTGCCGGGGTTGAAGAGGCAGCTCGACATTGACGTGGGGACTTTGGCAGCACAGCACAAGTCGCGTCGGCAGGGAGAGCTTCGAGCTAGCATTGCCAGCAACTGGACTCCAAGCCATCATTCACCAATCAAGGTAGCACGTGGATCTGCAAACGATCAGGAGTCTCAAATCGCAGCAAACACTACACACCCCACGGCAATTGCAGATCAGCTCTTTGAACTTCTCACTAAGCACAAGGGAGCGTCTATTGGGCAAGCGACCAAGGTGCTAGCATTGTTAAACGTGTCACACCTACGTTCACTGCAAGTACCTTGAGGTACTGCTAAGTGGCCTCTCAATCCTCTCGCAGCTAACTACTGTCACCACTTTTACAGGCAAGCTGCTAAGTGCCTTGGGTGGTGTGAACGGCGCCAGTTCCATCCACTCATTCATATTCTCATCAAAGAACAGCTGTGGCCTGATTCCAAGGTTGGAATTAAAGAAAGCTACATCAACAAAAATGCCAAGGAAAAAGCGCTTCGAGCCGGGGATCTGGGTAAGTCACAGCTTCTCCAAAGACTCTGAACGCATCGCTATTGAATAACATGCTTACAAGAATGAAACGGAAAGATGATTCACCTCATACGGTTGTTGTGTTCACTGCAGCTGGCAAAGGACGACCTTCCTCCGCGGCGGAGTGAACGGCTACAGCCAAAGCAGTACGCGATCCTGCAAGCAACCTGCGACCTCTCCCCCATCCCCACAAGCTCTTCCTCCGATAGCTCTGATGCACAAGAATGTTCTAGTCCGCTGAGAGTAGTGACCGAAATGCCCATTGGTGAACCGGATCCAGACTTCGTGGAAAGCCAAGAGCAGCAACAACTATGGGCACAGCCGCGAGAATCATCATGCGAAGGATACTCCTCCGAATCAGAAGAAGACCCTGATTTCTACATGGATGACGAGACTTGGCCCCCTGAGCTTCTACACCACAATAGTTTCTTCAACAAACCGCGACGGGAGACAAGGCAGCCATGGCATCAAACGGAACAAGGCAGTGCAAGTGCAAACAGAGAGGGCGCCGAGTTTGCAATGGGAGAGACGAGTGAACCTCGAGAAGACCGTTGGCAGATCCAAAGCCCTGCGTCTGCATGGCCACCGAGCAAAGGCGCGAATCCGAGGGCCCCCGCGTCCCCACGTGGCAGGCTGCTAGGTGACTTTTACTTTGGAGGACTTACTGCGGCTTCAGCAGCAGCCCTGACCCCCAGGCCGGGAGCGGACTTCGGCAAGGGAGCGGGGAATTTGGAGGGAGCGGGGCAGCAGCTACAGGCCCTCCTCCAGCACCCACACCAGCCGGCAGTATAAGGGGATGAACCAGGCAGTGAAGGCGTCCAAGAGGGGAGGATGAGCGGAGTAGAGTTTGGGAGTAGGTGGGTCTCTTCTTATAAGAATTAGGTCTTCAGAAATTTGGATTTGTTATACATGTAAGCCAAAATGCCTGATTTGAATCGCAATAAACCACACAATTTTTGAATACTCTATGCAAAAGATCAAAATGTCCAAATTCAATTCTCACACAATGACTCACAAAAGTAGTGGGGCAACAAATTTCACCTCAACACATCCCTACATATTTTGCTTGAACATGAAACATATTTATGTCCTTCAAAGATTTATGTGTTTCATGTTTTTAGAAGTACCTCTCATTTTTTGTGGGCATTTAGGGAATGGAAAACAATGAATGTGTTGAGGTGAAATTTCCATAAATAAGAAGTCAATCAATGCAACACCAATATTGTAGACACTTCTACCACGTGCTTGTAGGCTTTAGGAATACACAAGGAATTCATAAATAAAAATGACACATCTTCACTTTTCACAACCACATGTTTTTGACCTATAAACTTCTATGTGCAAAGAACATTAGGTCTAAATTCCGTCCGTTCCAAGTCAAATTACACATAAGGGTAGGAACACACCCATGACAACAATGTGTCCAAATTGCACTTCATGACTCTAATTTCTCAAATTGTGCTAGCGGTTCATCTATTGCCTCACTATTATTTACAAAAATGAATATGATTATTTGTTGGCATGACTATATTTTCATTTCTTTCTAGGCCTTCTCATGTACTGGAAAATGAAGAAATGAGAAGTTTGGTGTCAAATTCCAATCAATAAGATGTCAATCAATATGAATCCAATACTCTTGTAACTTGTAACATGAGATCATAGTGAAGGTGAACATAAAACCCAAGAAAAAATGAGACATTGTTTTTATAAACCAAAAAAAATCTTCCACACATTTTTCATCCTAGTAATGGTAGGTCCAAATATACTCCATTCTAAATGAAATTGCACATGAAGGTAGAATTCATTTAGTACAAGAACATGTCTAAACTGCTCTCCATAATTCTTGTTTCTCTATTTATGAAAGCAATTTCTATGGTGGCCAACTACTATTGCAAGTCACCATACATGTTATGGAATTGGTAAATATAAAATTTGTATATGTTTAGTTCCAATATGTACACTAACTAACAATGGTGGTTGCAGGCCTTGTCCACTTCATGGTGCCCCTCTCTTCCAACCGGAATGGGCCAACGAGGAGAGCAATAATTTTGAGGAGGGTGGTCCTAGTTCACTACCTCAAGCGCAACAACGACATAATATGCCCCCCACCGAGGTACATGCTAATTCTCCTAGGTTGCAGCGTAGAAGGAGGGCTCAAGCTAGGATTGTGGATGAAGGCGCTTCAATGTTGAATATTGGGCATGAGCAAGAGGATGCCTATGAAGGGGATGATAGTAGTGATGGAGGGGATCCGGAAAATCCAGACAGTGTGAAGCATAGGTTCCGGGATTCAACGTGGTCACGATCAAATTCCACATTTTTCCAAAGCCCAAAATATTTATAGGTGCACGGGGGCCTACGACACGGAACCGCACCATGCCGAGTTTTATGCAATTATTTACTTTGTTCTGGCCCAACACTCTTTTGCGGAAAATTGTGACAGAGACTAATCGGTATGCAACCACAGAAGATGACCATGGAAAAACACCGGGGGGTGAAGGATGGTTGCCTCTGACGGTGTCTACTTTGAAGGCATATTTAGCCGCTCGCATGTTTATGGGTTTGAAGAAACAGCTGAATGTGAAGACCTATTGGAACAAGGAGGGCTCTTTTTTTCATTGTCCTCGGATTTCCAAAATCCTATCTAGAGTGCCGTTCCAAGCGATAAATAGATGCCTACATGTGACAAATCCTTCGCACTATGTTTCGGAGAAAGGTATGCCCGGCTATGACAAGATGGGGCAAGTACGGTGGCTTGTTCATGAAACTAGGGATGCATTCAAGCGTGAGTGGTCTTTGGGCAAGTATCTTACAGTCGACGAAATGATGATACGTTACAAAGGCTCTTATTGCCCCGCTAGGCAATACATGCCTAAAAAGCCACAAAAATGGGGCATCAAGGTTTGGTGTTTGGCGGATTCTAAATCCAAATATGTATTCAATTTCGAGATCTATTGTGGGGCCAACCATGAAGAAGTACACGAATTACCGCAAGTGGTTCACGGAGAGGCTAATGTGGCACACAACGTGGTTGTTAGACTATTGAGTGGCCTTGGGGGAAAGGGCCATGTAGTTGTGACAGACAACTATTTCTCTAGCGTTGGCTTGTTCACAGAGTTAGCGGTGGACGAAATTTATGCCACCGGTACTATGAGGTCAAACCGTGTGGGCCTACCATTGGAATTGAAAACGGTTCAAAATTGGAACAATTTGCCTCAAGGTACATTACAGTGGGCAATGCATGAATCTCGAAGCATCGCGTGTGTATTGTGGAAAGACAAACGCCTGGTACTTCTCCTATCTACTCATGCATTGCCTATCAACTTCTCATGTGTGCCGGTGCCTACGGTTCTACGTAGGAATGGGGCAACAAGGGACAAAATCCCAACTTCCCCTATACACCTAGAGTATACCACCTACATGAGGGGTGTGGATGTAGCGGACCAATTGAGAGCCTCTTACTCATGTCAGACAAGATCACATAAATGGTGGCATCGAATTTTCTATTTCTTGTTGGACACAACGGTGGTCAACATGTACATCATCTATTTGGAGACATTGCGTCAAGGTCGGCAAACAAAGAAACCAATTACTCACCTCCAATTCAAGGCTGATTTGTGTGATGCCTTCACACAAAATTGGCGTGGGCAGGGAGGTGACGTGGATGAAGAAGAAGATCCCCGTCCCCACATGCCAACTTCGAGTCGGTTGAGGCGTCCATGACTATTGTGTGGGGACGTTAGGTGTAGCTTCTATTGCTGGCTTTGCAACCGTGCTTTCTTGTGCTTAAATCGGGGATGCTTCGAGGAGTATCACTATGGGCCCCCGAATCACCGCGGCGGCACCCACCAACAAAGAGTATAAGGTGCAATTATGCACTCAGTCTCCCTATTTTTTCCACAAACATCCCATGTTTATATTGTGGAGCACTAGAAGATGTAAACTCTTTCCATTTTTTTCCTTATTATGTTGTGCAATTATGCACTCACTCTCCCTATTTTTTCCACAAACATTTCATGTTTATTTTTTGGAGCACTAGAAGGTCTAAACTCTTCCCATTTTTTTCTTTATTATGTTGTGCAATTATGCACTCACTCTCCCTATATTTTGTCCTACTCTTCCCATGTTTATTTTTTGAAGCATTGGAAGATCTAAACTCTTCCCATTTTTTTCCTTATTATGTTGTCATTGTTATGCACTCACTCTCCCTATTTTTTTTCCTACTTCTCCCATGTTTATTTTTTGAAGCACTGGAAGATCTAAACTCTTCCCATTTTTTTCCTTATTATGTTGTGCAATTATGCACTCACTCTCCCTATTTTTTCATAGCACTTTATATACTTTTTTCATATCTCTACCATTTTTGACACAAACATTTTCTCTATTATTTTTCTTTGCACTTCTCAAGTTTTTTTCACACCTCCACCATTTTTTACAGATATACCTTCTCATTTTTATCCCTAGCACTTTTTTAAATTTTTTCACACCTTCTATTTTGGGGAGATGAGTGTGTCTAGAGTATTTTTCTGTCACCATTTCTTGAGTTCCTAACGCTACCATAATCAAAGAAACTCCCTGGAGTTATGTTGTTAACCTTGATTTCATATAGGATGCACGGATTGAAGATTTGAGGCCGCAGTGGCCACCATACCCGTCAAAGGGACAGGCACTCAATGAAAATTGTCCATGTTTCAAGCAGTGATCCTAGAACTAGTTTATGGAATTTAGTGCAACATGCTACCTTGAAGACAAACATGCATCAATTTTGGCTACCTTGAGAGTGAGTAGTATGGGTAAAAAAACTAAAAAAGAAAGGATTTTGCAAGTTTTGAAGGATTATTGGGAGTACTATAATGAAATTTAGTGCATATGAAAGATATTCTTCATTCCCTTTTGCATCCGGACAAATTTAGCCTAAAGCATGGAAATCTCCAATCACATGTAGCTGCCTATAATTTCTATGTTGCTAAAAAATAGTGAGTTGGTCCTTGAGGGTTGAAGTAAAAATGAATTTTTAATATAAATGTGCAAATGTTTCATTTATGTTATGGACAAAGTTCATGTGGAAGTTTGAAAGCAATATGTTTTGAAAGCAGTATCATGAAATTCAAAAAGAAGACATACTTCATTCAAAAAGGGCAAAAGAATTATAAACCATTTTCAATTCTAAGTTGAAAACTCTCTAATACATTTTTGTAATTACTATAGCATTTTATCTATTCTAATGTATTTTTGCCTTCTTCTGGTCTACAATTTTTTTTATACCACATATTAGTGGATTTACATTTTCGCCACTTCTTTGGCTTTTAACAAGTGATTTTACTTTGTAGACTAGAGTTCTGGGTATTTGGACAAAGGTCCCAACTCGTGTAAATCCTCCTACCATTGTTGAAGGCGAAGTAGCATGGTAGTCCGATTTTGCTCGCCAAATTACCTCAACTACTCCATCACATTGTCCAAAGTCTATGTATAGTTTGTAACTTGGAACAATGAAATGTCTACCATTACAACAGAAGCCGTCACTTGCTTTTGCTAATCCTCCATTGTATGCAACTGTTGGTGCCCAGATTCCATAAGCATAGGACCCTTCATCTCGATCTTTATGGAAGGTATTACTGAAATCATCAATTGTGTAGGTGTGACTACTAGCAAATCCAACCTTTGCTTGTACCAAATTTGTGTATTCAGTTTGGCCTAATAAAAGAACGCCTACCTCCAATGCTTCATCCACAGTTTTCATGTAAGGATATGGTGCTAGTTCCATAAACTTTGATTCATAAAAATCTGCAATCCATTTGACCAGGTGCACTTGGTCTTCTTCCCACTCTTGTATGGCAACCTTGTTATTTTTAATGCCACGCCCCATGACATAATGACCTAGCACATATCCTGGATCCCTACCAGCTCGCCACCCTAAAGCAAACATCTTCCCATTGACTTGAGCCCCGTTTTTATCTATGTATCCAGAATTCCCTTTCCTCAATTTAGCGAAAGCCATGGTTAATTTCTCGAAGTCTTCATATTCTTTTGAAGCCGCAATGTCTTCAAACTTTGTGAATGAAACAACTAGCACTATTTCTTTAGTGCTCTTATCTTGAATGGCTACTTTATTTTCACGTAGCACTAAGTAGTCTTTGGGAATGTCAACCATTATTTTTCCATCTAGAGCTTTGTCCTCCAAATTGCGAGGTTGTGTAATGAGAAAACAATGTTTCTCATCACATGGACCTAACTTGTCTTTTGCTTCCTTGAAAATTCTCTCTTTGAGGGCTATTTTACGAGCTTTCTGTTTCCTGGCCGCATTCTTTTGTCCTCTCCCTTTTGTCATTGTTGTTTTCTTATAGTTTTATGAAAGTAAAGAATGAAATGAAAACTTACTAACCACACGTAACTATAAACCAATTGGAGGTATATTCAAAGTAATATGTTGAAACAATATATTCTCACAAAATATGCAAACAACACATTCAAACAATATATACTACATATAGTTCTTTCTATGTCTTTAATACAAGCCAAGAAAAACCTTTCACTTTAGAATGATAAAGCCGTTTTAAACTTAAAAGAAGCCTTCAATAATAAAGTTCTTTCACTTTTTGAAAATTAAAAGTAACCTTTTGCATTAGAAAAACAAAAAAGTAAAGGTAACTTCATAAAACCCTCTTTTATTTTTTGGAACAAAGTTTATGCAATTTATGCCCACAATCAATGGGGCTTAGGATCTTGAATGTCACATCTTTAGATTTTCTTAGGAACACATAATAAAAAATGGAAATGTACTTTTTTTGCAAATGGGTTTAAAATTAATTTTGGCTTGGGTTACACAGGACTAAGGGGGTAAAAATAAAAGCTTTATCTTTTACATGACATATATTTATGACAAATGCATGTACTTGAAAGTATTTATAGAAATTATAAATCTATTTTCTTATGAAGTCCTATATAAACTTGTAGTCTTTCAATTGCAACTATGAGATGACACATGTGCTTATTATTATTTATAAAATGTATAGGTTTAGTTTCTTATAAATTCTTATATAAACTTGTAGTGTTTCTGTTGTAATTATGCCAACCACATATATATACTAATATGTATAGGAAGAATATTTATATGTTCTTAGAAGTCCTTAGGTAATCTCATATTCTCATGCATAATTATATTCTTTCCTTCTTGTGAATGTTGGATTCACTCTCCCTTATACAAAGTCTTGTTGTCATATTCCTTCTTGTAAATTCTCTCTCCTCTATAGGAGAGCATGGGGTGCATTGAGGGCTATTGGTTGCAAAGCGTCCCCATGCACATCCTTGAGGGGTAGGTTAGGATTCTACTTGTAGGACTTGAAAGTCTTGTTGTCATGTTCCTTCTTGTAAATTCTCTCTCTCCTATAGGAGAGCATGGAGTGCATTGAGGGCTATTGGTTGCAAAGCGTCCCCATGCACATCCTTGAGGGGTAGGTTAGGATTCTACTTGTAGGACTTGAAAGTCTTGTTGTCATGTTCCTTCTTGTAAATTCTCTCTCTCCTATAGGAGAGCATGGGGTGCATTGAGGGCTATTGGTTGCAAAGCGTCCCCATGCACATCCTTGAGGGGTAGGTTAGGATTCTACTTGTAGGACTTGAAAGTCTTGTTGTCATGTTCCTTCTTGTAAATTCTCTCTCTCCTATAGGAGAGCATGGAGTGCATTGAGGGCTATTGGTTGCAAAGCGTCCCCATGCACATCCTTGAGGGGTAGGTTAGGATTCTACTTGTAGGACTTGAAAGTCTTGTTGTCATGTTCCTTCTTGTAAATTCTCTCTCTCCTATAGGAGAGCATGGGGTGCATTGAGGGCTATTGGTTGCAAAGCGTCCCCATGCACATCCTTGAGGGGTAGGTTAGGATTCTACTTGTAGGACTTGAAAGTCTTGTTGTCATGTTCCTTCTTGTAAATTCTCTCTCTCCTATAGGAGAGCATGGAGTGCATTGAGGGCTATTGGTTGCAAAGCGTCCCCATGCACATCCTTGAGGGGTAGGTTAGGATTCTACTTGTAGGACTTGAAAGTCTTGTTGTCATGTTCCTTCTTGTAAATTCTCTCTCTCCTATAGGAGAGCATGGGGTGCATTGAGGGCTATTGGTTGCAAAGCGTCCCCATGCACATCCTTGAGGGGTAGGTTAGGATTCTACTTGTAGGACTTGAAAGTCTTGTTGTCATGTTCCTTCTTGTAAATTCTCTCTCTCCTATAGGAGTGCATAGGGTGCATTGAGGGTTATTGGTTGTAAAGCATCCCCATGCACATCGTTGAGGGGTAGGCCTAGGATTCCAGTTTGGAATTTGAAGTCTTTGTTTTTATCTTTATTCTTGTGCCCAAATTGAATAGAATGAATTGGTATTGAAGTATCATTTTTATGCCTTATATGCTCCATGTGCAGATGTTGCAATGTACTCATTCAGGAATGAGTACCACAGGAGCTAATGTTGGGGTCAATAAGAAGGTTCATTGTAGGCATTTGGCAGGTTTTAAGCCACATGTAGTATACATTTGGTGTTCTTTTTGGGTGTTTGAGCTCTTGTTTTGGTATTGAGTAACCTCAAGCTGGGTGTAGACCCTCATGTTCTCTAAAAGAAATTTAAAATTTAAATAAATTTAATTTAAAAAAAATTAAAATTAAAAAAAAACTTAAAAAAAACTTAAAAAAAACTTAGGCAAGCAGGGGTGCCAAGCCGGTGCCTTGGCCTGGCCGCTACGGGGCCAGCAGGCTGTGGCTCACTGGAGCAGCCAGCACTGCTGCCGACCTAGTGCTGCCAGGCCGAGCGGCTGGGGCTGGCACTGTTGCCGGGCGAGCCAAGCGGCTGGGGCTGGCCGCAGCAGCAGGCCCTTTGTTGGCAGGCCGCTGCAGTAGCTGGCTCTTTGTTGGCAGGCCGCTGCAGCAGCCGGCTCTGCACTGCCAGGCTGCCAGGCCACAGTCGCAACTGGCAGGGCTGGCCTGCGCTAGCCTTGGCCGCGCCAGGGGGGTTAGGCTTGGCAATTCCCTGGCGTGGCCTGAAATTTGTTATTTTTCTTCACGGGTCTTTGACTACATTTCAAGGTGTCAAACTTGACCGGGGAAGAACCCAGCATTACATGGCTGCCCCAAACACTGAACAGCACAGAGAAGGCTGTGGCATCATTTTTTCTCCCACATTTTGAGATTTTGAGATTTTTTAGGAAAGATGATTCCTCATGGTGAATTACGCCCATATCATTGTCTTGACCGTTCAAAATTTGGATCGGAAGTCATTTGAATGAAAAATTATTGTGTGGAAAAAAAGCTAGTGTATACTACTTTTGCCAAACCTATGTCTAAAGCAAGATGGTTTTTGTTATGTTTTACATGCTTAAAGACTTCGAAAAAAATTGAGCATGTTTCTAACTCATATAAGAATCATAATCCAAGGAGTTACCATGAAAATGAAATTGTTTTCATGTGGAATTTGGCACTCTAAGTGCAGCTGCCCGAGATTTTCATAGTGAAAAAAAAACAAAAAAAACTTTGAAGCCTTAGATCTCACTCACTTCAAGGAATTTGGCAATGAAAATTGGTAGGTAGAAAAATAGTGAAGACAAGTTCAAGATCTTACGGTTGGAGTGCACAAAAAATGTGTCATCTATTGCCTACTCCTCACATTCCATGAACACCCCTTTTTTGACTACTTTCTTCAAAACCACTTCCAAAACCTTTAGGGGTTAAACTCCAAAACCTTGTAATGCAAATTTTGAAGTTAAGAGGATTCAAAGTCTAAAAACTTGGTATAGCAAGGTGCAAAAAAAAATCTTTTTACTCTTTGAACACTTTTATCCTTCAATCTATTTGGTCAAAGTTTCTGAAATTTTTTCAATTCATTCTCATGCAAGTCCTATGCAAGATACTATAGTGGAATACACATTAAAAAGTAGATTTTTCATTATAGCTAGAAATAACACTTCTAGTGTCTTTTGGTGCAACATGATCTAAAACCTTTGGAGGGATAAGGGAGTTGATTTTAGGACACAATTCAAGTGGTAATAGAATTAAAGGAAGTTGCTTCAAGAACTATTTTGGGATAGTCTTAGGTAATTTTTTGGGTGCTTGTTGCCCCTATCTATGGTTATAGGGCAAATTTCTTTAAAAATTCATAGAAAATACAAATTTTATTGAAAAAATATAAACAAATTAGGATTTGATTTTCATATAAAAACAAAATTCTACCAAAAATAAATATTTTGGTAGATATGTCTCTAAGATCAATAAATTGGTGAAAACAAGTTGGTTTACTTAGCCTCCAAAGGCCCTGATGTCCAAACCATGGATGATGTACAAACTGCACTATGAACAGCTTGTAGATAGATTTGATATCTCATCCATATTTTTTTGTGGGAACTGTAGGAGAAGTTCTTGCGCCTATAGTAAACAGTAGATAGCCTTCCGTGAGGTGCATTATTTATAACTGATTCAATGTTTGAACACGTTAAAGATGCACAAAAATTTACATTGCCCAAAATTATTTGCTATTGTTTCAATGGTATATTCAATAGTGATCCAACAATGGCAAAACACCCAAAAACGTCTAAATAAGGAATTTAAGCGTAGTTCCAAGCTTCTTTAGTGGAGGTAGTACTTTTCTTCCTAATAACAAATTGAAATCATGAAGTCATACAAAAAAATGTATATTTTCTGGACCACTCATGGGAGTTCCATAATTATTCAAAGTGGAAAATGTGCCATTGAAACCCGCCCTAGATTTGCCTATTGTTAACTTCATTCAATGCCACTCATCACCTATAAAGCTCCATTCCAAATTGTTCCAAATTGAATTAGTTTGTAGAAGATCTTAAGGATAGTTACTTGCTAGCTAAGGTAGAGATACCTTTAATAGATAACTTAAGCATTTTAGCCTTAGGATATGGAGAATTCATTGAAAAATTGAGCTCAATGTATGTGGAATAAGAATGAGGAAGAATGCAAAAAACGAATTTTTTCCTCAAGAATGAATATTTCATTCAATATAAATGTAAACTTTTCATTTGCACCCAACCTTGTCTCATAGCTTCACCTAAAATGGCTAGCTTTGGAACTTGTTCCTAATCAAGGCAAAAAGAGAGATAAGTGGATAGGAAGGTGGAAAAAGAGAATCTTTTTCAATGAATAATACATTTAGTTGTTGTCTACTATAGGACACCCTACAAAGTCATTATGGGGGGACCAAGCCTCAAGGTCATACTATTCTTGTTCCAATCCATTATCATCAAAGTGTTTGAAAATGAAATGAATAAAGGTTCAAAAATCTGTTCTAGCCTTGGTTGAAAATAACTGCACCCTACAAGTTGGGTATAGGTCACTAATTAGAAAAGGGTGCCTTTACCTTTGTTCACCTTTTATTCTCGTTAAGCACTTTGATAGCACACCCATTAGAGAACATCGCCCGGTTTATACTTGGGGCCAGATTGAAGTCCGGCTAGAACTCTCTAAGTTTGAACCAATAGGATCACTCAATTTCTCCAAATCCGGCCCAAGGGCTTTATACTTGGGGCCGGATGGAACTACAATCCATTCTACATGTCGCCTTATGTGGCATGATTTTGGTGCCAAACCTTCCGGCCCCAAGGAAGAAATCAGGACGAGGTTTTGGGTGGCCTAAACTCCCATCTAGGGCCGGATTGGGCTCCTCCGTTGGATCATGAATATCTCCACCATCAATCAACGAAAGTTATTATTTTTAACTTTGACCCTTCATAACTTTTGCATACGGTATCCAAATGCCACGTTCTTTGGTGCATTGAAACCTCCTTTCACTTGCCAACAAATAAATTTGAAAATTTGACCAGTATGGATTCACATAAATTTGACAGATTGTGAATTCATACTGTGACTGTGAATTCACATTAACAAACAATATGAATTCATACTCTGAATTCATACTGTGAATTCATACTGTGGATTCACGTTTACAAACAAATCTGATTCATACTAGTGAAGTACTAGGTCAAGCGTCATTAGTTCGGTATGTTGATTAAGTATTTTTTAAATGTTTTTCCATGTTATAGTCAACAATTTAGATTCTTAGGTGCACCTTCATTTTCCATAATTAAAAGCATCTAAATAAAATGTAAATTTTTTCTAAATAAATTCTTGGCAAAAATCATACCCCGGAGTAGTATTTAAAAAAATGGCCAATTTTATTAAAATGGCAATATTCCTTGACTTTAGAAAGTCTATAAAAAATTCAATTACGTTTGATTATGTCTATACAGAAATAAATTACGTAAAGAAAGTTTTAAAAAAATTATCTTTTCTATTTTTGAAATAGAAGAAATAAGAAGAAAAAGGAAAATAAGGAAAATAAAAAAATAAACTCTTCTTGTCTTTTTGGAATAAGAAAAAAAGGAAGAGAAAGGAAAACATGTGTGTTTTTATATTTTATTTAATTGAGCATTGACAAAATCCAAGAATACATGAATTGGAAATTGGGCCCAAGAATCTGGCCCAAGGGCTTTACATTAACCCCTAAAGGCCCATTGTCCCCTCGGGAGACAAATGGAATTTTGGGCAAGTACCTACGGGCTGAAATTTTGTCCTGATTTTTTGAAACTTTTTTTGAAGATAGAAAAATTGATAAGCTTTGTGGGAATATAATTTTTTCCACAATCGGTGCCCGGGAACAATAGTTATGACCAAATAAGCTCAAAATAAGGGACGGCGGGCAGCCCGGGCAGCAGAAAAAAAATGGACAAAAATTTGAATTTTTTTTTTAAATATTTTTTTTTTCTGATAGATTATATTTTTGCCTATCTGGAAAGCTTTGATTCATTTCATTTGGATATGTTATGAGAAAGTTATGGATATTCTTGTTTTTCGGGCAGTTAAAGCATCTTCCTAAAAAAAATAACTTGTAGGATTCATTTCTGAATGCAATTTTTCAAATTTTTCAAAATTTTTTTTTGCATGGTGTAAATTACTTGCTAGAACAATCTCACCATTGGGATTAGTGCATTTTAATTCCATCTAAAATATATGAATATTTTAGATTTTCCTTCTATCTTGGACCTACTTCTACTTAACAATTTTCTTAAGAATGATAATTAAGTTTTTTCGAACTTTTTTTTTTTTCCTAGACCCTCAACTCAATTCTCTACAATAAAGATTTAAAGCTCAAAACGCTGTAGTGCAAAAATTTTAAGTTAAAAATGTTTAAAGCCAAAAAATCTAGCCCCGCAATGTGCTGAAAAACTTGTTTTTTTCACTTTAAACGCAGATATCTTGCAATCTGTGCGGTCAAAAATTCTGAAATTTTTTCCATACATTCTCATACTAATTAGGTGTAAGATCCTATGGTTAGATGTTCAAAAAAAACATTTTAAAGTTTTTTTTATACTTTGCTATAGAAATGGCAGTTTTCAATGTTTTTTGGCAGAAAAAAAGCCTTAGGCCTTTAGGGGTTAATTGGGGCCGATGGGTCCGGATGGAAGAATTGGACCTGGATTGAAGGCAAATCCGGCCGGCCTAAGATTACAAAGCATAAATCTTTTTACATAATCATTTTCAGCTCCCTCTATTTTGAATAATAAGAGTGTTTCTTTTGTATTTTACAAAGAAAACTCTGATATTATTAAAGAACAGAGGGATTAAAGGAAACTCGTGTATTATTAAAGAATTCAGGGACTGGTACCAACTACTACCAAGGACTATAATTACAAAGATTTTTTTCCCTTGTGGTAGCACCTTTCAGACATAACACTGTGGGACGCCCCACCATGAGGGAATACCAGTCCCAGATTCATGTGAATCCTCAAATATTCCTCAAATCTGCTAAAATCAGCTAAAATCTGCATGATAGATTTGAGGGCATTTATAGGTCACATATTTCGAGCCATCCTGTCTTACATCATACTGTAGATCTTCCAAACCATGGAGCCAAATCAATCAATGAAATCATTTCAAAAGGCACTGAGAAGGTAAAGTTCGAATTGACAATTTCATAGGATTGGGACAAACAGGGCGAGGGATATTGACAGTTTCATAGGTTTTTTCCTCGTTTTTTTTTAGAGAAATTACAGAAGTGCATAAGCTACTGAAAAAGTTCAGCTGAAAAGGAGTGCCTGAAAAGAATTCGTGCATCAAGTGATCCACCTAAGCTTACTTGTGATTTGGACGTGTAACAAAAAACAGCAAAGGTTGCACCTCTGATGTACAGTAAGTCTACTCTCTTATTATTAAGAAAACAAAACTATACCCTCCTGCCTGTGTTTGACCCTACTAGCTCGGGGGAATTGCATGCCCCTTAGCTGTCACCACAAAACTTGAAAAAAAAAGTCACATGGAAGAGCTCCTGGTGTTCCATCCTGACAGACAAGACAGACAGAAGCTTCCAATACAATCCCCAATGTGGGTTCAATGTGTTATTTCGTCTAGGACAGATGAACGGTCATCTATGATACAAGACGCCAACTCCAAATCAAGTTTGTTTTGACATGAATTTTTTTTTGATGTGAACAGCCTACTTTGAAAGGCAATTCGATTAAAGAAGGGAGGCTGCGGTTACTTATTCTCAACCCACTGGAGTGATTTCATTAATACCACCAGGAAGAGCATCCAGATCCTCGACGATAGCTTCATCAACATCTTCATCAATCAGGTCATCATCATCATCTTCATCTGATTCTCGTCCCTTCCCTCTCCTCCTATACCCTGGAGCCGCTTCTCTGTCCGCTCCCATACTTCTTCGGCTCTTGACACCTGATACCTCCACCTTCAGCAAGGTCGCCTCATGTTTGAGGTGGAATGGCACTCGAAATTCAAAAGGTTGCATGTCGAAGAATTCCAACTCTGTGGAGGTTTTCCTGTGGACAAAGATGTTTGTAAGCCCACAGAATATTCAGATCAACATGTAGAGATTAGGACCTCCTCACCTCTATTCTAAAGTAGACTGAGAATTCCAATCAGGTTTCAGCACTGACCCTGTGCGTATGCTATGGCCATTTGCTTATCGAGAGCAAACTATGGTGGTCATGTGTGAAGCAGGAGGTTTGCATTTCCAAGAAATGATAACAGAGTTAGGCGACCACACCGGTAAATTTCATGTTCTGTTGTTTTCTGCAGAAGAAGGCAGCGCGCAAAAAATCCTTCCTGTCCAGGTTTGTCTGCCTCCAGCTTTTCGCAGCAAACTGTGCTCTCTACCACGTACTGCCCACAAATCACACATCAGTTTGATCATAATGTCTTGGGGTGCAGTGGAGCATCGTCCAAAACCAAATGCAGGGACCCCACCCACCCACCTACCTCAAAAGACAATCACTAGTAACAGAGAATGGTATGTTGAAAAATCCAGCAAGAGTTGTTGCAGAGTGACTACAAGCAACGTGGTCACAAGCTGACAAATGCCAACTACATTGGCCACCTAATACAGAGCAAGCAGCAGCAGCAGCATGTTACAATTTCTAAAAAAAGACAAATTCTAGGTATTTATAATGAACTCACCACAAAATAACGACACAATGTTTCAGCGTGCCAGGTAGCCCACACCTCATTGTTTCCTGGGTACACGAAATAAGAGTTTTCAAACCTGATAAAACTCGTCACCCTGTTTCAACAACCCAACAAAGTCAGGCTAGAATCATAGTGAAAATAAAATAATCTCAGTCAGAGTAGAATAGGATCTTCATCATCGTACAAACTAGACTCCTTCAAAATAATAAATTTTACAACCTTTTCCCCACCCTTCCAAAATATTAATATCAGAAAAACTGCAAGGTTAAGAACATGACATAGGGTTTATAAGAAACGTCTAGCATTATCACCTTATCCTCGAGCAACGGAGACATTTCGTCCTGTGTATCAGATGAAACTCGCGGAAGAGTAAACTACACAACAAAAGGCTGACCAAGTAAAAATTACGAGAATATAGAATTTTGTGCACCTGTGGGAGAACGCTAGCCATGAGTCCTGAATGTCTGCTACCTGGCGTAGCTTCAATAAACCTGCCCCTCGCCGCGGATTCCACTCATCCACTTCATCTTTAAGGTAGGTAGGCGTCATTTCCAGATATTGCCTGCAATTTGCAGAAAGGTAAGAGCATCACCTCAACGCTAGATCGATCAAACAGGGAGTACACACTGAATGGTTAAGAAAACAGGATACTTGCACAAAGCTAGATAGCGAAACAGCTTATGGCAAGCATCGTAACTAGTAATTTTCCCAGAGTCCATAAAACCATGTTATGCTTTCCCAAAGTTGCAAACTGTCATCAGCAGAGTACATAAATGCCTAGACATTTGTTAGCCTAGTGAAAATGTGATGATCTATAAGCTTGAAGAAAGAGCGTTAACAAAAAGGTGATAGTGAGAAGGCCTCACAATTCAATTTTCAATGGAAGCTTCGAAACGTTTCGTTTATTTTTAGCGGACGGAATTGGAGAGAATCTGTCCCCAGTTCTCGCCTTGATGACAGCATACCAGTTTGGTCTCCCATTCTCATTGAATAAAGCCCACACCTGCCAACAAGCAAATAACACCGCACTTTTAGGTCGGGATAGCGTCATCACTATGGCAACAGCCAAACTGAAGACATAACATGTTGCTGCACCTCGTCCAAACCTGACACAACTCATAATAAGAGTGGAAAAGTGCATACATCACCAGGTTCCATAGCTGATAGCTGTTCCTCCTTCACCGAGCCAGTATATTTCACTGGTTTTCCTTGACAACGAACTGAACGCCTGAGCAAGGGACTGGAGAGGTATGTAATGACTTTCACCTGCACATCCAAAACGATAATTGTCAGAAAGTCATAAACGTGGTCTGCTGAACTGAACAAGATGGGAATTGATGAGCAGATTCTTTAAGTGACATAAAAATTTCAATGTCATTTTCGCATAAGTGACACATTATCTAATAGTAGAACCATGTCCCTGTCAAATAGTTAACATGTCGGATTGTTGAGGGTGCATAGTGTCGCTTCTGCACATTGCAGGGACATGTCCCTGTTCGTGTTCCATTCTGGACATATGGGGGCAGTCCAAAAATTACTCCAGTTGCAGGGTAAGCCTCTTCCAAGCAGGCTTTGCGGTGGGGATGGAAGAATGTCATATAACAGATGATTGAGTTCCCAGTTTCAAATGATATGGGATGATACAATCCACATATATATTCGTATCCGTATCCACCAACATATATCTGTACCCATATATGTGCATCTGTACCCGTGTACCCGTGTACCTACATGCGTATCTGTATGTTTAACATGGGACATTAGGGACATTCGGGTACATGTAACTTTGGGTTCATAGTTAACATATTAGTTCTAGAAGTAACCTTTGAAAACCGTTCGAGGTGAAAAGACGGGAAGACAAGTCATACCGAAAAGGTATTGCCGAGTAGAGACCACCGATCAATGTCCCTTAAGCTCTCCTGGCGAATTACCTTCGTCTCCCAAACTTCTGGTTCAAAAAACTCCCGCGACGTCCTAGTTTTACGCAGCTCTCTTGCGGAGGACCGTTGTACAGGGCTCGGTGTAGGCACCTTCTTCTTCCTAGTAACATAAACCCAACATTCTCATAAGCCCAGAAAGTGAAGACGCTGTCAGCCTCCCCGTCAATCCAAGACCATTCAAATCCTTGAAAACGGTGATACGACCAACAAGCAAATCTACCTAACACAAATGCAAGCCTTACTGTTCAAGTTATTTATAATCGAATAATCCAGATTTCTGATAGGCCAGTCCTAATTTGGCAGCAGAGGTCAGTATCTGTACCCATGCATCGCAATCTCCGGTAGTTGTGACACATCTACGTTCAACTAGGCAGTCCTACAGTTCGTCACATTGTAGACATAAGAGATAGCGGATCTTGAGTATGTACACCAGCTGACTTTCGGGATTCAAGATCCCTTCTAAGACGTTCAATATTTTAGAAAACTGATGTACATATTTCAATGTGATGCTACGCTACAAAACCAGAAGACACCAAACTTGCATGGAAGGAGACATCAGATGGCAGAAAATATGAGAGTTCCTCCTAAAGAATTTGTAACTAGACCCAGAACGCGATACAGAGCTCGGATCATTCTTCATTAGCTTACATTGGTGACCTCGCGACTTGCTTCTTGGCGTCTCGTACCACAACATCGGTGTAATCTCGAGGATAGCCCATGAGCACCTCAACTTCCGTCGGTTTCATGTAACGCGGTGTCTTGGTTTCACTGTCCAGAACGAGTTCCAGTCTGACAGTACTACCCTTATACATGTTGCTGCAAAGAATGACCTGAGCACTCCAAGTAAGTTAGCAAATAAGTTCAGCAAAGACATGAAATGCTCCGTAGCCATTCAGTCCAAGTGTCAAGAGCTTACTCCGCATTTCTGATCCGGTGCAAGAGCATCCTCAAGGCAGCTTTGAAGGCCCGTGGATGGGTGATCGCGTAAACGAGGCAACCGTGGAGGATGAGGAATGTTTGTCCAGTACAAACGGCGGCGCTTACTAGCTGTGATCTCTTGAGAGTCCAACTCCAGGGGAGGCAATTTCAGATGCCTAGTGATCTCATCTCGATCCACCCAAGACATTGATGCAACATTCTCCACTAGGAACCTGCAACGGTGTACGAGGTTAAACATTCGAGCCAAATACGTAAACGAGATGGAAACAAGATCCACCAATTCCTGAATAAACCTGGTTCAACTATGTCTCAACTACTGAATGTATACAATATGCTGAATCCCCCAATGAGAACGCAGTTCAACGAACTGAAATACACACTTCCAGACTCCATCCGGTTTAATATTGCACAAGTGCTGTTACCATTTGGGTTTGAATATCTGTAACACGCGAAGGAGGTCGAAGAAGAGTTTACTTCTGCTTCCATGGAGCCTGAAAGAAAATATCACAAAAGTTTACGTAGTCAAATTTCGAATTAATCGTAACGTGCACAGCTTAGGAAACAGACACCAGTTGACTCTGGCTCAAGGAAACCCATTCTGGAACTCAAATGCCAATTCGACTGCTGTACAATCCTTTTGAAAAGTACGTCAATCTTTCAACTGCAGCCCTTCGACTGCCAGGCACATCTGGAAAATAAGCAGGCACTATGGATAAACCAAAGCAGAGATGAAATTATGAAAGTACAAATTGCGAGCCTCACCCTTCCTTTTTGCCCATAACAGTTAGATCCTGACATGGAAAGCCACCAACCACGAGGTCCACCTTCTCATGTATGGCGGAAAGCTGCAGCTTCGTTATATCGCCTACATGTTTGACTCTAGGATGCCGGGCTTTCACCACTTGTATTGCTTCATTTGACTGCAACGAATCATCCAAGCAACGGCTAACATAAGGACCTTACACTATCACAGACGCTTCTAATGATTAAGGATTGGCACCATGCGCTACAATAATTAACTCCTTAAGTGTCCACACTAAGCATAGCAAGTCGACTATGGAAGCTAATGGTTGACTATAGTAATTTCTAAGACATATCTCTATCGTTCAAACACGTAGGGCATAAAACTTTCTTTCAATTGGTACATTTTGTTACGTTCTTAAAAGCTCCCCGAATACTCCACTTCAACTCCTACAATCAAGGAATCCGCCCTTTCCGACACCAGGGGCTATTTATTGGTGCACACTTTGGATTCATACAAATATTCGCATAGTCGCTATGCACGAAGCAAATCATAGTGAGAGTAGACCAACCGTCCATTCCATTGATTCGGAAGTAGGAGATCCCCAGTTCCATACCTCACATTCTGGCACATTTTTGGCATATTCTTGGCACGTTCCTGGCATGTGGGATCAGATTTTTCGTCCTAAATCTCTGGCTCCTCTCATTTTGAATTGCTATTAAACAAATTTTAAACCCCTGCTAATTAAGGTACACATGACTGAAACCGCTGGAAGGCGATGCTTCGTCTCACTTACCACTTCAGAGCTGTAGCCACGGAACGGGATACCAAGGTTCGTGAGCGCTTGCCAGATTCCACCGAGTCCATCGAACAGACTGAGCACCACCAGCGGGGCACCCGTCCATGGCCCAGCCTCTGCCTTGAACGCCGACACCCAATCGCCATCTTCTGCCCCTTCAAAGTGCAACTGTTCCGAGTACACCAGTCAGGCTTGGAACAGCTCTTAAACTCTCTTCTCCGGTTGTACATTGAAATACCAAAACTATGATCGATGTACATTTTACGAAGGGAAAAGTAAAGAATCAACCAATATCACGCAAACTTATCAGGATAGACGAGGACTTTGTAGACCAAAACTCTTATTGATGTGCACAAGCCATGCATGGTAAAGGAAAGAATTAACCAATATGACACGAGCTTATTAGAATAGACGAAGACTTTGTAAGCCAAAATTTCTATTGATGTGCACTGTATTCAAGCCACGAGGAGAAAAGTAAAGGATCAATCAATATGACATAAACTTATTACGATAGACAAGGTCTTTGTAGACCAAACTTTTATTGATGTGCATCGTACTCAAGATATGATGGTAAAGGGAAGAATTAACCAATATGATATAAACTTCTTAAGATAGACGAATACATTGCAGCCTTCAATGGTGCCGTTCTGCACCGGGCTTTCACAAGCGGGCAGGATTCCATTGGAAAACCTCCTGGTTCGCTTGCTTGGCGGGGTCGAGGCGCCATTGTTATTCTTCCCACATCGACACGTCCGCTTCAAGAGTTCGGCGTCTCTCTTCAGATCCTCGATTTTCTCGAGGAGGCGGTCCATTGCGAATTCTGGGCCTCCAACCGCGTCACGTCACCTGTACAAGTCATCACACCAGGAAGTGAGTTCCCTGCACTTCTTTGACAACATCTCTATCAATGCTTTTTCGAGCATTGGCTTCAGCCTCAAGTTGCAGAAATAATGCACGAGACTGCCAACCCAACCAAATGAGCTCACTAATCAGGACTTCCTCGCCATGATCGATTTACAATAACCTCCTCCACGCACACACAATGCAGAGCATCAAACTTTGGAGGATGTGCGGAAGACTTCCGCAACGCAGAGAGACGGGTAGAGGATCCTGGGAGACGGACCCTCGTGCATTAAATTCGCATACGCGAGGGAGGAACGGGCTTCCAAAAAACGTATACCCCAATTGCCGACAATTAATTCCAAAGCCCAAACAATCCGAAACAGAACACGAACAGAACACTGAAAACCATTCCCGGGAAATGTAACACACCCAAGCGAGGCGTTGTACGCCAAGAACCCGGAGGTCTCAACCTGGAGACCCCCCCTGGACGTCCTGAAAACCCAAACAAGTAGCCAATGCATTGAAACCCCCGTAATCCTCCCCCCACGAGCTGAGGCCCTGCAGCAGCAGGCACGAGAAATCCAAGAGCCACGCGCACACCAAATTCTCGCACCTACCCAATCCTCACCGCGCATGGCGTGCATGAAGTCACCCCAGCCCTCGCTCACTCCCCCAATCCGATCCCCCGTCAAAGCAATCCCACGAAGCGACAACCAATTAATTACACTGGACAGCATCTAGCTAGCCCAAGTGAAAGTCTCCACGAAAGCCTGCATAACTTCCATCCATCCATACCAGCAGGTAGGGAGAAGCGAGGCGCCACAGCTGACGGCAGCAGTTAATAATAAGGCTGTGGCTAGGGAGACATGATGGACGACAGATAGAGCACTCGAAACCTGGAGAAGGAACGCAATCAGGGGATGGGGGTGTGCCGGAGAGCGCGTGACCAAGCTTAAGCTAGTCGAAGTAAATGAAGAAGGAAAGGAATAACTTAGGGGAGAGGGAGAGACGTGAGCGCCGCGAGAGCTGTTGAGGAGTTCAGTTGCGAGGCGTGACGCTCGCTGCCGACGCGCGCTAGTCGCGACCAACGCGACGCCGGAGGTTGCAGAAGGAAACGCAAGGAAGGGAAGGGGGCGACCCCTCCTCAGTCCTGAGCCTGGCGGGCTGCCGTGCACGACCTCCTTAACCCCGGCGCTAAGGTAGGAAGCCCATTGTGGACGCTCCCTTTGGTCAATTGCACATAGTGCAAGGGAGGGTGACACCCAGAAGCGCCACTGTTTTTACTGGTGCACAGTTACTATCATTAGATTGGTCAAATTCTCATATGTATTTCCCTTGTTGGAAAATGAAAAGAAGGTTCCAACGCATGAAAGAATGCAATATTTGGATATCATATGCAAAAGTTATAAAGGGTCAAAGTTTTCATATTCTCCCTTGTGGGGAAATGAAAAGAAGGTTCCAACGCACAAAAGAATGCAACATTTGGATACCGTATGCAAAAGTTATAAAGGGTCAAAGTTTTGTTTTGGTAGATGTTCTAAACTTGTTTCTTCAACATAGGTACATATTGATTTTGGAAATGTATACAGAATGATGATGGTGGTTATAGATAGGGCGTGATTTTGGGTGTATCCGTGTTAGTTACATTAATTGGTTTTGAAACTTTTTTTAAACAAAAAAATGGATTATTAGGAAATATTTCACACCCATTCTTTGATCAACTCATTTTTTAGAAGAAGAAGAGAAATTACAGGCAGGCAAAGCAAAAATCACAAAGCATCTTCTGTGAATCCTATCGGACAACTATTCTTGGTTGTTGGGATGCTAATGTGACTTTCTACCTACAGGCATGGACCATTCAAAAGTGTCCTTTCAAAGTGTGGAATAATGAATGAACCTTTCTCCATAATTAGAAGTTGTATAATGGAGTATCCTATATCGAAGTCAATTTCAAACTTGTGTGTGGTATGTGATGAAGACAATTTTTGAAGGAATTATTTTAAGGCGCAAAGAGAAGCTTTGAGGGAAATTCTTGAAGAAACAATCTTCATTCATTAGAGTGTCTTGTGTTTGTGAACCTGTGTCAGAGGAAGGTTTAACCGAGAATAGAACAAAACAAACATGGTACCAAACTCAATCAGACCTAAGTTTAGGTGCTCCAAGGAGTTTGATCCTATGTTTTTCCAAAACTCCGGCTCATGGTCCTGCGTTTGCTCACTTTACAATTAACTCTATTGTACAAGACTTCTCATCTTTTGAAACAACTGTTGTTCTTCTATTCTGAACAAGTATAAAAAATTACTATTAAGTCTAATTTTGGCATGAACCTTCCAACTACAAGGCAAAAACTCAAAGATTTTTTATTTCTACTTACAAATATATTTATTACCAACGATCTATTTGGAAATTTGAATTCATATTTGAAATGACCTAGAAGTGGTTAACATAAAATGAAATTTACAAACCACAAAATAAAAGGCAGATTTTTACCCTCAAGCATATGGAGAAAAGAATGAAGTGTCACCTAAGAATGAAGTGGATATATTATAATGGAAGGATAATCACCTTCAAAGGTAGAGTTATCTACATCAGTGTTATAAGCCTTCCACAAAGGAGGGACAGGGATATTTTGTTCTTATGAAAAAACTAGATAAAATTAAAAAAGTATGGAGTAACTAATATGACTAGAACTAAGCTCAATGATGTCAATATACCATTTATAATAGAGAGTGCAATATATTGGACGATAATCTTAATTTCTCTATTGTCTAGATACATTTTCATTAATCAAAGTATATTTTTGGTCTACATCAACTTTTCAAGGATAAAACATCATAAGATTTTATAGTCTTGATTTAATTTGGAGTAGAAGATTAACCTCTTAGGGAACAAATGTTCCAATTTCAAACAACAAATGAATGCGAATACATTCCAAGCACACAAAAATGTGTTTTTATCGTTTATCAATTTTTTTGAAGTCACATTCCTGTGTTAGTTCTTTAACATTTGTATAGTATAGATTCTGAAGACTTTGCTATGCAAACACTTTATAATTCAAAGGGAATTAGTAGGTCTAGCCTCAAAAAATAAGTTTTTCAATTCAAAAATTGACCCCTCAAAAATGACTAGAATAAAAAATAAAAATCTTCAACAATCACTACGTTCAGAACTTAACATTTTGAACTTCAAAGAAAAAAATATTGTAAAAATCATGTGCATTCTATCTGCAATCTATTTTAGAGGGAATTATCAAGTTTTGATTTCAAATTTTATTGAAAAGTATTAGTTTGAATACAAGTTGCTTTAAGTGTATTGATATGATCCATGGATCATATTTTACAACTATTATTTGAGTCATCATTGAATTATTATTCTGAATTTTGTTTTAAAATACATCTTCACAATGTTGAAAATTTGGATTCTTCCTTGGTCCTTAACCCTTGAGCACTCCAATGTCCCAAATTTGGCCTCTTGAAATTATATTAAGACAATTGTGCCACCAGTACAATGGGGTTGTACTGCCAAAAAGACTGTATAAATGAGTTGTATAGTGGGGAATTAAGGGCAAGTGAATGGGATCGAGGCAATTCTTTATGTTGTACTCAAAATTTAAGGATTGAGGAGTCACAAAAGGGCCTATGGAGTCAATTTTTTGTTCATTGTTACTAGTGTGCTTGTCCTCCTTTTCTTGCTAACTCTTGCATTAATGGACAAAATTAGGGGTTCTACATTTGTCAAAAAATGTGCAAATTGGCACATCGGCAGGTACTTTCTCACCCTAAGCCCTCCCAAATTTTCAGAGCCTAATTCCACTTGGTCGAAAGATAAAACTTTTTTAAAGTGCAAGCCCCCCCCAATGCTAGGCTACCACAAAATGTCAACCTTCTTTTGACTATTATAATCTTTTCATTGGTATGGTCAAATGTTTTGAGATTTTTTCTATAGATGCGGATTGAAAGCTATTACCAATTTCAATGGCTACATTTTGTGGTACTCATTTCTCTACTTGCAGCTCAAATCCAAATGGAATGAGGTCATGTATGACTCAAGTTTCAACATTCCATACTAAGCACTTAAGGATTAAGGGATTAAATATCTAGTAATTAGAATTGACAAAGACCATTAGAGTCTATCTAGTTGATTATTTAATATAATCCATCCAAGCTACATCATAAACATCAAATCATTGTAATCATTATATCCTTGAAAGAATGTACAAAAGATTGAGTTATGACTGTAATTTTCTTTTCATTTTTCAACTATAATTTGCTATAAAGCAATGATCTAAATGAAGACTATTGTATCAAATCTTGAAGATCTATGGTTTTCTATAAGATTATGGGGAAGATGACATTATAATTTTGAATTATTCCCCTTCTTTTCAACCATATTGTATCATTTGCTATGTACTATGCTACAAACTATGCCTTTTTTCTAGCTCCTTTTCTAAATTTCATTGCTCCAAGATTCTTATAGTGGGATGGACCATAATTTCAACAAATAAATCAAATTTTAAATTTTGTAACACTATAGGTACTCTCTAATTATGTTGCATTATTTACTTTCCAAAAGCCATCTCCAAATGAATACAATTACAATTGGACCATTACAATCAATTCAAAAATAGTTAACTCAAGAGTTGATCAAGCAATAAAAAAATTAGTATATTCATCATTTTAATCACTATAATTTATACTAACTCTCAAAATTCTATACATACACTCTATATCCTTAGTGCTATATAAATATAGTTTCCCTTTCTTTGTATTGTTATACTTGTGACATTCAACATTGATTCTTTATTTATTTTACATACAAAGTATATATTTATGGTTCTAATGCATTTGTTAAAATTGTGCTTCTTAAAATATTGTAAAGTGATTTCAAATTAAATAAATAAATAACCTACTAAATGTCCTAATACATGTGTATATAAGGAGATAATAATTTAGTAACATGACTTTTGCTTGTGTCTTATAGATTGAGTAAAACAATTAGTTACAATACTAATACTCCAATTGCTTATAAAAAAGTATTGAAAAATATTAAAATTGTACATCTTCAATGTTGACTAACACAATAACTTTTAAGTACAGTATGTACCTATTAAATAATTGAAAAAACACCTAAACTACTAAATCAATACTAAATAGTAATGATTAGTAGACAGGAACTTCTGTGATGTAGTTAAAAGCTCATCATTTCATTGTATGAAGAAAATTTCAAAAATTAAAAGAAATGAAAATTAAAAGAATTCATTGCATGCATTTTAATTGATTTTGAATTATTTTTGTAATTATAAAATTTGATAAAAAAAAAACCCTTCAAGATTCCATTTATAATGTTATATTATCTACTTGTACAATACTTTTTATTATTGGGAACTTCTCAACCAAACCTTGCACATCAACATATTTCTTTTGGTTTTGGAGATTTGAAAGTAATAAATAAAATAATAAAATAATATCGATTCATTTTCATGTTGAATTAAGAGATAGGTATTATTAGACTATATTTATTTTTTTCCTCCAAAACTCAGATAATTGCACCTTAGTAATTGTGACCTATTTGAAAAAAATTCCAGGCACCCCTAATTCTTGTCTAAAATATTGTAAAAAGAACCATGCTTAAAACCACTTATTTGAACAATTTTAGGTTCTTGTTCCAATGTTGAGTATATATTGAATGATTTTATTTGAAATTGTCCATTTTCAAAACTTACCACCATTATAGTGCAATGTTCACAACAATTTCATATGTCCGAATACTCGCACAACACTGCTTTTTACCTTTAGGTCGTCTACTCAAAAAGTGCCCTTGCTCTAAAAGCAATCATGATATAGGGTACATTTTGCTATATGGTGTACCAATAGTGTACATTTCAAGAGGTGGTTGTTTCTAGTGACCACTACGTTTCAACTTCAAAAAATCGTAAATAATTCCATGAAGGTCCAAAAGATATATGAAACGACTTGGGTTAGATGTCAAATCCATTTTTCTTCCTTTGAAAATTTACTGAAAATTGTTTCAAGAAATTAAGCTTCCCCCAAAGGCAATCAAATGGTTGCTTTAGGAGCAGACTACCTTAGTGGTTACTTACTACTTTCGGCCAATTGAAACGAAACCCGCCAAGAAAACATGAGAAAAGACGTGAATGAAAAACATCCGTTGATTATTTTTGCTCTGCAAGACAGTATGTAAAATTCGACCAGGTCTTTTCAGAGACTATATTCAGGTAACAGTAATTTAGTTATGTCGCGGAATGGAAACAGTCGGAGTGTTGGAAGAGCAGGGACTGCGCGCGAGAGCGAGAGAACGGGGGTTATTGCCCTAACGTACTCTTGATCGATTTGTTCATCGCCCTCGATCTTTGATGCGGATTCGTTTGGATTCACATCAATTCCCCGTCTCGCGATCGTTCCGCGCGTAGTTGCCGCTTTCAATTTGAGCTTGTTTTCACCGACATGCGTGTTTTCTTGGGTGGTGCTGGGGTTGGAGCTTTTTTTGTAGGAGCGCGAGACTCTTCCTTACCGTTTCGGCCTGTGCACAAACCCTAGCGTCTGGTTTTTGCTTTCTGCAGGTCCCTACATCACTTGATTTCGAGATGAGGAGTTGGACGAAAGTTTAAACAGTCATGGTGGGGATATCTTTTAAAATTTCCAAGAGTGGCACTCGGTACGTGCCAAAGCTCTCCTCCAATGTGAAGCTTCAGAAACATGACGTCGCAGCTGACGGGAATGGAGGTCATGCCAATGGGATCAAGCGGCAGGCGGGGTTTCCGAACCCGAAGCGGCCACTGTCCGATGGATTTGAGAATCCTCCTGCTAAGAGAAGTCGTGGAGAGGTATTCCATAAATTTTATTGTTCTTGACGGTAAAATGGTTTTAGGAATTCCAGTCGCTTAGACTTCTATCAGGTCACTTTCGTGAGCATTTTGAGTCTTAAAATCTGAAATTCGTGCTGAATTGCTCGACTTTAGTACGATTTGAAAGGTAATGAAGTGTGGATTATAAGTTTAGCATCCGCTTGTCGCGGGTATTTACTACAGTGACTCGGGTTAGCCCTGCCTTGGCTTGATGAAGACGCAGTTCTACATATCCCAATCTCTTGTACTGGATGTTTTGTATAGAGCTTTATCATAGCTGATGAGACCTGTTATATGAGTGTTATATGTTGAAGCTTTCGTGTTGTCATCTTCTTTTTTCGTTGCATAATCCTCTTTATGTCCTGCTTTTAACTGTTAAAGACAGTTCCGTATCCTTAGCAAGCTCTGCAGACAATCTTCAATTTTAACTGGATGAGGGATGCGTTGTAGGTTTCTCTGCGGAATACTATTGGAGATTTTAGGACGAGATACCTAGATCCACTGGGGCATAATGTTCCGAAAGGTAAGTTTAGTCTTCTCTTGTATGATTTGGACAGTTTAATTGTCAACTCAGTTTTCTAAGCAACGACCTCCGTCTTTCTAGTCCTATTTTACATGATTTACGGATGTTCATTGATCGGTTTCTGACTTCATCTTTTAGTATTCTTCATATCATTAGTGACGTTGCCTCGTTCTTTTGCTAATTTGCAGATGCTAAGGCTTCATTTGCGATCAATCTGTTTCCTGATGGTTTTTCTATCGATAAACCTACGGAGGTACGTTATTTCAGGCGATGTGTAGTTTGACAGGCTAGGGTTCCAAATTGTGTCATGAGAAGTGCAGTCTCTTCTTTCATTTACGTGCGTTGATAATTCGGAATTTTTTTCTTAAGTTAACACTTCAAATCTTTTTGACAGAAGGGGAAGCTGGCACCTCCCGCCTTAGAAGTATCGGAGTTACACTTGTTGCCGTATGACCGCAATACTGGTGACTTCTTAAGGGTGAATTACTTACCATTGTTAGCTGCTTTTCACAGAAGTTGTAGATTTAGTCACTCCAAATCAGTATCCTGGTTGTATTAGAATGTCACCTTGTGATTTCATGAGAGATAATCACCAAATCTTGGCTATATAATTTAGTTTAATGTATCCCAACTCTGCTATTTGATGTGCTTGCTGAGAATTGTTGTGTTGCATGGGAGCAGGCCATTGACGGGGGATGGATTCCCAGTACATTGCTCGAGGACATACCTTGCAAGTACATTGATGGTTGTGTTGTTTGCGAGGTTGGTCTTCCACCTAAGATGGTCCTTTAAGTTTATGTGCTTCCAAGTGAGATTTGACAGAGCCAGAAGCGTTTGAACTTTGAGGATCCGTTTGTTTTCTTTGATATTGCCTAGTTTCTGATGATTTGCGTAATGCAAAGGCTGAGACGACAACTTTGTTGGTGCGTTTTGTCTCCAGCTTCGTGATTATAGAAATAGTATTCAAGCTCCATTTGGGGAAACGCTTCAGGCAATGCCTCGGATTGGAAGGGATGGAGGTTTAATGCCCACTGTACAGCGTGTGCTGCTGCAACGAAACAGCGGGAATATTTTTAAGGATCTGAAATCCATGGATTTTGACGGTTGGACCTACCGTGAGTGTCTGGTGGGTCTCCTTCCTGCGTTACTGTTTTTATTATTATGAAAGAAGTTTGACTATTCGGTCTGCTTTGTAATACTGAAAATGCTACTGAAGGATCATGTGTGGCACTACAGAGCTTTTTTCCCCATGTCAGTAACTTGGAGTTTTGGATAATGTGCTACAGGAGCTGGAGGCTAGACTAATAAACACTGTGCAACCTCCACTTTGCTTGGACCCCACTCCGGAAGTTGCCAAAGAAGCCTACATAACTAACTACAATAAGGTTTGATTATAGTTCTGATACATTGTTTTCTTATGCTGCTTCTGAATGTGTTGTTTGTATTTAATGATCGATGCTTGGTTCTTTGATATATATGTACATTACGCACTTAATGAGATTCCATTTAATCTATTGAGGGCTTTGAGGTTGTTGCTCCAAAATGAGCATTGTTTGAACATGATGTAATATTCTGCTTAACTTTTTTATCTATTGCAGTCGAAGTATAATCTAATTTATGGGAGGTATCGGAAAACCTCTGGTTCCTTGCGAGAACGAAGGCTGCATATTGCTGCCGCCGCCAAAGCTTTGTCGAGAGCTGATGGATTGGCTAAGCGCCGTAGATCATGCCTTGAGGAAGGGCTGGCAGGTGGTCCAGCCTTTGTTAACGATCATGTTCCTAGTGGTCATCATTCTGCGGTGTTATCGCCAGGTATGTCACGTTTCTTGATGTTGTCGTTTCTCCCATGGATATCTATTAAGCGCATCGGATGTCCGAATTTAGTTTTGTAATGGGTTTGTATGACGTATTCCAGGCGGACGACTTAAAAGTCAGGAGACTTCAAAATTTTCTCAAGCAACGTCTGGCATGTATGTTCAACAGCAAAGTGCTTCACAAACCTCTCTTGGACAGCAAACGTCAATGGCTCGTGCAGGAGGACTGGCACATTCAATGTCTGCACTTTCAGTTCCTTCTGGTCCTATGTCTCCTTCTGTAAGCACACCCGCGACTCCGGCAACATCTGCTGGTGGATACGAAGTGACTAGTGGTTTGGGGGGTGCATCATCCATGCTCGGAAGAAGGGAAAGCAAAGAATCGGCAGCGGCAGCTCGGGCTGAGGCAAAGCATTTGAAGGCCAAGCAGGTCGAACCGTTATAGACCTTATAACCCTCTCTGTGGTCTCTAGTGCGAACTGAACTATTGTTTGGCAACAGTATTCATCTTGCGTGCTGTTGTGTGAAGGTGGCTATTTGTTGATATTTATTCATGCTGTCTAGCCAGTTGAAATATATGAATTGGAATATACTAGTATTTACTAAGATGGCCATTCTGATGTGAAACACTGTGACGGGTGCAGACCGTGCAGTTACAGCAACGGAAACTTCAAGAAAGACAGGATTTAAAAGAGTTGAAGGAAAAGCAACGGAAAGAAAAACAGCAGCAGCAGCAGCAACTCAAAATAGAGAAGCAGCAACAACTTTCTCGAAGCAGCAGTCACTTGTCATTATTGTCTCAGCACTCAGGTTCCATCTCTATGGGTGACGGGTCTACAACTCCGCGTTCAGAGAATAGATCTTCTATGGTGGACCAGAGGGATGGGTCCGACGTGGTAATCAAAGTGGAACCGCAAGTAAGATGTCGCCATGATGTCTTTGATCCTTTCATTGAATTTAAGAACAATTATTTTGTTTAAAGAGAATGTTAGAATAGGCAGCAGATAATACGTTCTCAAAGGGAGAACTGAAGTGGTTCGAATTTGTTTTTGACTTAGTTTTAGAAGGCACATTCTTCAGCATTGAAGCAACTCTCGTTGGTTTTGATTTCGTAGAGTCTCATAGAGTTTACTTCATCAGTATTGATTTTGTTAGATCTTTTCACAATTTTGAGTTCCTTTGCAGTTGCTATCTTTGTTGGTCAATTGTGAAATTAGTAGGAAGTGACCCAAAAGAACAGGGATTCATCTAGTAATTCTGTTTATGCTTTTTCTTCACTGATATTTTATTATTCATGAACTCTTTTTTTTTTGATGCGGTGGGATTAGTATTCTTTACTATGCTCGTGTATGGTCTGTATTTTATCAAATATTATCGACCTGGTTCGTTGGTTGTCTTCACCAGATTATGCAGTTGGGACAATGGTGTTGCAGTCTAGTGTCAGTTCGATTCTTTTCGTAAGCTTGGTGTTAGAAACGATTATTGGTTGATTGAGAGGATTAAAAGACTTGTATTTGTCTGCTCTTTCCTTTCTTCATTCTTATCCTTTCTTGTGAGATTCCTTTACAGGAGGTTGCAAGGCCTAAACAAGAGTTTGATTCTCAAAGCTTTGAGGATGTTGAGAAAGGAAGGCAAGAGCTGCAAGGGGCGGATGCAAGGAAACAACATGGTATGCCAAAACTTTTTAACCATCTCTTCCAACTTCTGGTCTAGTTGCTCACTAGTCACCATGTTCCCTTCCATTGCCTTGCAACCCGAGTTGCACAATGTGGAATTTTGCAACTCCCTACGGATGTCAAGCCTGATATTATTTTTGTAATGGAACGAGGCTCTCATGAGGATTAACAAAATGTGAAGCGCTTCAATCAGGTCAACCGATGCAGCACATTGGGATGGTGCAGCAGCCTCCGCCCATGAATCCTTTGCTGCCTCAGCCGTCGTTGCCAACCTCTGGATTAAGTTTCGGTTCAGGAATTGGGGTGCAAGACCTTCGCATGGGGCCCAATCATAACTTAGATCCTCCCGTCGGTGCAATGGCACAAGCGCAAGCTCACGCATTGGCTTCAAATCTTGTTCCGGCTGGAGGTCCGAGCCATATGGATCAGGTACTTGTGCTCGTCTCATCTCTGTTATTATGGTAGTGGTTTCAGTATTGTTACTCGTTCATTAGTTGTGTTCGCGAAGAGATGATTATGCTATGCGTAAAATGAGTGCAAATTTACTTTTTTTTTGAGGAGCGTGTATCAACATGGATTGCTTCTGTTTGAACCCATCTGAAGCACAGGCTCTTACCCAGTTGCTGTCTTCAGTGTTACTGCTCCTGATGCCTCGTTTGAGTGGGCCACTCCCTTATGATTGACCGAGTCAAATGTGATTGAGCAGTAAAAAAGAGCACAAATAAAAATTTGTAATAGAAAGAAATCATATCCCCGCAGATGTCTGTGTGTTTTTCTATGTATGATGAAGTTCACACACTGTATGATGCAGATTCAGCACTCTCTGGCACAGTCTCGACAGAGGCAAAACTCACTACCGAAAGCCACTACAAGTGCAATGCAAAGTCCCGGAGTGACCGGTTCCTTTCTGTTGCCTGGGAGTGGCGCATTTCCGATACCAGGTGTGAAGGTAGAACCGGCAACTGGTGGGCAACGTGTTACGGCAAATGGAATTTCAGAAGATCAGGACCAGAATAAAGAGATGGAATCCATGCATAAATTAGTTGCTGCCATTCAGAGGTATACTTATTTAATCATATTGAAATGTAAGCTGTCTCTGTTATTCGCTTGAGCCGGGATTTTTCTATCTCTTCTCAACTCTTGGTCTTAAGTCGTAGTTGACCGATGGGCTGTGTTCACTTCGAATGCGATGGAACAACGTTCTATTTCGTGCATTCCATGGTAACTAGCCACTGACAATGTGTACTGTATTATTCTCGACAGGCATGGGTTACACAGCAGAAAGAAGCCTGTCGATAATGTCATACTTCCGAACAAAACTTCCTCGTCGTTTCACGGCTTATCAGTAGCCTTGTCTGAGACTAATGATGAGGTCAAGGAGCCGATGGGCCAGCGGAGCATGGCCAATTCTCTTGTGGGGGGAAATATCAACTCTCGCAAGACCCGCTCCTTACTTTTTGTGAAAACTGAACCGAAGCCCGATCAAGCATTTCAAGGCAAGTATTAATCCTTGTTATTTCATTTTGATGTGCAAGTCCCAAGAGTCATCTTTTTTTATCATTGTTTTGATAAGTGAATTCTGAACTTGATGGATGAGTGTTGCTGGATAGTTCTCTGGTATCTAGATAGTGTTCTCCTTGGCTATAATAGCCATGCAAATGAAAATCCAAATTCACTTTTTAGATCTTTTGAATGAATTGGCTAACGAGTTTTACTTATTAAGTTTCTAGTTATAAGTGCTGTAATTAGGATAAAATTTTCTGGCCGTCTCTCAAGGGATTTCCCAGAGAACGTCAGAGCTGGGAATATCTTGGTGACGCACTTATGAGGTTACGGTTCCGTTGGAACGTAGAATGGGCAACCGCATCGCCATTATGTAGACGTCATCTTCCTGCCTCTGGGTAGTAAGATGACATTTTCTGGAGAATGCCAAGGTGGCCACTTCTCCACCTTCCTATTGGAAAACGTACCTATCCTTAGAAGTATTTGCCCTTGGCCTGCCCCTTAATTATGTATGCTTGGGATTTTTTATTTGGCTCCAAATGCATCTTTCGAGTCATGACAGGTGGCGGTGGTAGCAATATTTGTCTGCAACTACGAATGCATGTTTGTTTTAATTTGTGAGGATGAATCACACTACATATCGACTGTATGGTATTGAAAATGAGATTAACATGGGTGGGTGAAAACAGGAGGAATGAACTTCTCACCTGCTTTTCATCGTTCACGAAAGCGGCTTGTCTTGTGTGGTCGAGCAAAAGATAGCCTTGTGGAGGCTATTATCCAAGTTGGAGATGATCAAGAAGAAGAAGCAGTACCTCCCCATCATGTCTTGCCCACCATGTCTAACGTTGTAAGTATCTAGTCCCTCAAGTTCAAGTTACTTCATTCTCTTAGGCTGAGAATGTGCATGTACTTGTCGACTTTGCTAGCCATTGAGAAGCATAATTTCTGTGCAGGAATACGTATTTTACCCTTAAACGTCGGATCCTTTCTAGAATATTGAGATCGGTCTGGATCATAGCTTTTCAATGCTTAAACGTGTTTTAGTTCAAATAAGAGTTGTGACAAATGAACAAAAGTTTACATCTGTACAATTACTGTCTCAATCTGGTGCAACGATGTGTTCAAAATCAATTTGGAAGAAATTTGGAATAGGGCATACTCAAGAATTTGAAATTTAAAATAGCATGAGACTCGTTTCATTTTTATTTAAATTGGTTTCTGTTCAACATCGCAATTTTTTGAAGGAATTAATAAACATATGCAATTATAAGAAGCAAAGATACTATATTATGTTTGAAAAACTCCTTTTCAATTATGTTCCTGTTTTATGCTAGTTTTATTTTGTGACATTGAATTTTCAAGATGAACATTGCATCTAGTTTGAGGAGGAGGATCTCATTTCAAAACGAATCCATGAGACATCATCGCCTAACAGGAATTTACACTTAAGTCATTCTGAGGCTCAGAACGGACCTTCTGGGCGCTTGAGGGTAAAATACTAGGGTTCTCCCGGTGCTTTACAGGATGTGTCTCTTCAACTACTGTTTTACTGATTTGTGATAGTCGCTATTTTTATTGTCCTTTGCGTCCTTACTTGCATAAGTGGAACACTTGGTCTGTGATGCCCTTGTCAATAGGTTTGTAAGTTTTGGCATCTCTACTAAATGAGTGAATGGCTAATTTCGTGGTCTGTTGTTTTGTATGCAGCATGTGGCAGACCGGTTTGCAAAGCAATACTGCGCTCTGGTATGTGTGCACTGTTCATTGGTTATTTTATTCTTTTATGTCTCATCTTCTATGCCTTCACTAGAATGATAATTATTTTCTGAGAAGGACATGTTGCTGCGGGATTCCAGTGATTTGTCGCTTGTTATAATACAATCACATGCTAAGATGAACCTGTTCCAAAGCAGTCTTTGAATCTCTCCAAATCCGTTTTAACCTTCACCATTCTCTCATCTCATATCTCTTTTGTGGCAGCTTAAGAAGGAGAATTACGAGCTGGTGTCAGATGAAGTTCAACAAAGTGCTCCTCGAAACCCTGTCGTCAATGCAGCTTCAAGTGCTCGAGCTTTACCTGCTGGTGCCTCTACTTTAGGCAACCCCCAGGCTGGCCATCTTGGAACTACGCAGAGGGCTGGAATGAATCCCCAGCTGATGCAGGGTGCTATACCAGGGAATGTAGTATCTACTCATAATCAAATGCAGCCATCATCTCCTAGCCAGTTAGCTGCTAATCGGATGCCGCCCCCTTCCAATGCTCCGAGCCGGCAACAGATCTTGAGCACTCATTTAGGGCAACAGGCTGTCGCTTCAGGTGCGAAATCTACTCAAGTGGACCCTGCTCAAGCATCTCAGCTAGCCGCTCAACAGCAGCAACATCATCAGTTGCAGCAGCAGGTACAGATGCAGCGGCAACCTCAGCAGCAACAGCAGCAGCAGCAGCAACATCAACAGCATCAGATGGTGGCTGCCTCACAGTTGGCCCAGTTGACGGGTCAGGTAGGTCTTCATCCACATTTCCAGATTCTGGTGGCTCCTCTTTCCCATTCCGGCTTGTACTTGATCTTTAGGTGTATTTGGAAATCTAAGTTTGTTTTATGGCGGTGGGATGTGGACAGGGCCAAAACTCGGTTGCGCAGTCGAACCAGCTCCAGCAGCTGCAGTATATGCATCAGCAACAGCAGCATCAGCAGCAACAACAGGCACGTCAACACCAACACCATCAGCTTCTTAATCAGCGGAAGCTCATGCTACCAGGTGCTATGGGAAATACGCTCCCAGGCATGAATAATATGAATGGTGTAGGCATGCCAGCGAATGCAGGTGGGCAAGCAAGTCTCGCCAATATGGTTAACATTGGGGGCATGAATAACGTGGGTATGGGTGGAATGAATGCAATGACATCCATGTCTGGAATATCATCTCTTGGAGGAATGTCATCTCTTGGAAATATGGGTCAATTGAGTGCCATGAACGCCTTAGGACAACAAGCAAATTTGCTTAGACCCGGAAATATGAACCAGGCTGCTATACAAGTCTCTAAAGTGCAACAACTAGCGGCAGCTGGAAGGGGAGGGCGAGGTACTGGTGTGCTTCCGAACACTGCTGGTGTGGTGCGGAACCAGGTGGATGCGCTCTCTGCACTAGGAGGTGCAAACCAGGTGCACGGAGGAGCTGGTGTTTCAGTAATGGGACAGGGTATGAACCGGGGCAATAATCTTGGTCAACTGCAAAGAGCTCAAGTGACGGGGCTTGCGTCCCCAAAGGTCCCCTCCGCAAATCAGAGCTATTACTTGAATTCCCCGCAGCTTAGTGCTCAGCAACAGCAACTCAAGTCACAGAATGCTCAGCAGCTGAATTCGCAGCAACAGCAGCAGCAACTGCTAAATTCGCAGCAGCAGCAGCAACTTCTGAATTCGCAGCAGCTCAACTCTCAACAACTGAACACCCAGCAGCTCAACCCTCAACAACTGAGCACCCAGCAGCTCAACCCTCAACAAGTGAACTCCCAGCAGCTCAATTCTCAACAACTGAATACCCAGCAGCTCAATCCTCAACAACTGAACACGCAGCAGCTCAATCCTTCACAACTGAACACGCAGCAGCTGAACTCTCAACAAATGAATACACAGCAGCTGAACCCTCAACAACTCAACACCCAGCAGCTCAACCCACAACTGAATACGCAGCAGCTCAACTCTCAACAAATAAACACGCAGCAGCTGAATCCACAACAACAGTTGAGTGGGGGTGGCAGCCTGAATTCTCTTGTTGGCAATCCTGCGAGTCCGCAACTGAGTAGCGGTCAAAGTTTAAGTGCGGTGGGGAACATGAGTGTAAGCTCATCTTCTGTTGAGCTTCAGAATGCTTCTCGGGCAGCGGCAGCGGCGGGCAGAGCTCCTGTAATACCTTCAAGGAGGCCGACCATGCCTCAGCCAGGCCAACAACCACAATCGGGACAGCCTACGCAATCTCAGTAAGTTATTGCCAGTTCGATGTACCAGAGCTGTCTCTTGTATATTAGAATGTAGGTCAGAATATTTAGACCCGTGAATTTTGTAGGTAAGAGCGGCTGAGTGGATTTCACTTGTCAACTGCTTTCAAGTGATCTTCACACAACTTGTATCGGACTTGTCTTGGACGTCAAGAGCTCTTTACTGAGGCCAACTGCCGATTGTGTGGTTTGGGCCTGAGCGTTCAGTGCCGAAATCTGGGAATTATCCTATGATGCGTGGGTCCTTGCACTGTAAATTAATATAATGAGGATGAGCTTCCCAGTCAGCAACTTGAGCCTGTGTTTTCTGCTGTCCACCCATTTTATATATCCTGAAATGTGGGCAAGGCGGACGGCAATTTGAGTTTGAATTCAGATTCACTCAATTGATCTCTTCATTTCAATGAAATTGCATTATTGAGTGTATTGTTTTATGCTATCTGCACCCACGAGGTGTAACCTAGCTACACTGGTTCATCCTATTAGCGAGGGTGCAAAATCAGTCACCTAAATTAGAGTCACTGAGTTTTTTTAATAAATTTATGGAAATTAGTATTTTACAATACAGTAATATTTTATTCTGCACTAATTTAAAGCCTTGGGCAAACTTAATCATAGGTTTCAAAATAATCATTTTTTGCATTTTGATTTAAGGAAATGAAGTTTTGTTTTCTACTGCATTTGAAAATTTTGAAAATTTTAATTAATTATTTCTATTGGAAGATTCAAGTAGAAGAATCCAAATTATTTATGATTTGACCCCTAAAGTCCCAAGGCCTTTTTTCCATCCAAAACCACTCAAAATTGCTATTTTTATTGCAAAGAGCAAAAAACTTTTTAAAATATTTTTTTTGCATATCTAACCATAGGATCTTATACCAGACTAGGGTGAGAAACTTTGAATGCATAGATTGCAAGATATTTGCATTTAAAGTGAAGAAAACAAGTTTTTTTGCACCTTGCAAGACTATAATATTGAAATTCTAATTTTTTATATTGAAGAATTGAGTTGAGAGTCTAGGATTTTTTTTTTTTTAAATACTTAATTTTCATTCATTAAAAACATTATAAAGTAGAAGTAGGTTCAAGATTGAAGGTAAAGCAAAACCATCAATAGCTCTAAGATGGAATTAAAACACACTATCTCAGCTATGAGATTGTTCTAGCAAAAGATCTTAATCTTGTGAACCCTTTTTTTTTTAAATTGTGAAAATTGAACTCAGAAATGAATCCTACAAGTTATTTTTTCAAGAAGTTGCTTTGATTGACCAAAAAAAAAAATTGTCTATAACTTTCTCACAACAAATCCAAATGGAATGAATCAAAGCTTTCCATATAGATAAAAATATGTTTGATGAGAATAAAAAATTTAGAATTTTTTCTATAAAGTTTTTGTAAGGATTTATTTTCTACCCGCTGAGCTAAAATTTGGGCTTTTGTGCCATAACTTGTGCCCTGGAATACCAATTGAAATAAAAATTACATTCCTAGAAAACTAATCTGTTTTTCTATCTTCACCAAAAATTTCAGAAAATTATAACAAATATTGAAACCACAAGAGCCTACTTGAAATCCATTTTGTCCCTTGAGGGGACAATCGGACTTTAGAGGTTAAAGACTATTATTTTCTGTTTTAAACTTCATTTTTGGTAGTGAAAAAATATTATAGAAAAAATTTAATTTTTCTTGCTAATAGTAATTTGACCATGTTCATCCCTTTTGGGTCTTTTGTCTATAGAATAAAATAATTGCTTGAGAATTTTTCACGCTACTTTCCATTGTTATGTGTACTTTAAGAGGAATTCTAATTGATTTTATTTACCGGGTTCTATGATTTGTAATGATTTCCATTTACTTTTGTTTTTTATTAAAGTAATTTAGACATTCAAATTCTTGCACATAACTAATTGAGATTCTCCGCATTGATAGACAACATATAATCTAAGGTATACAAATATAAAATCAAACCTAGAATAAGTTATTGTACTAGTACATTATATACTATTCTATCTCAGTGATACAATTTTATTTAGTGTAGGATATACTATTATTGCATTTTACAAAGTAGTTTGAAAAACATAATTTGTAGCAATACTAACCACGCTCACAAATAAGATATTTTTTTGTACCGGACAATTTAAAAACTTAAATTGACCTTAAAAATGATGTATGACTATATGGCCATAGGTTGAAATAGTTTTATCTTGAATCTGTGTTAAAGCTAACACAAATTGTATTGAAACCAACACAAAATAAATACAAAATCATTTTAATCCATGGTGGATTTGTACCAGTGAAAATAGGTCTTATAGAACTTTAAATCAATGTATTTTAATTGTTCCAAAGAAGGTATCCCATTCATGCTAGTTTAGGGTGAGAGATTTGTTGTTTTCTATTGTCCTTAATAAAGTTTCCATTCACTACCCTACATTATAGTTGCTTTTGACATAAATTAATTGAAAATGAAGATTTTGAATGTTGAAAAATTATAAATTATAGTTTTTTGAAAGTGCTAAAATTTGGCCTAATTCTTGAATAAATTATGGTTGTTTGAAAGTGTAAAGTATGAATGCCAAATGATTGAATTTTGAAAAATTCAATATAGAATTATGAAGCTTTGGTGTTAGATTGGGTAGTTGTAAATAAGAATAGCAAAGACATCCATTGTAATTGACAAGAGAGATTCCTCAAAATGTTATTTTCCAAAGGGATAATTCATGCTATAGAATGATAGAATTATGAAGTAGTGAAAATTGGTTATACATAGACATTACAAATGAACGAGTAGAAATATAGCAAAATACAAAATCATGTATTCTTGTCAATTTCAAATCACAACCTAGTGTAATCTAGTTGACAATTGACACATGTGCAATCGCTTTGAAAAGAAGACATCACCCACTTCCCAAAACTTAAAGATCTCCATGTTGCAATTTTGCAACATACATATTCTCCCTCTATTGACAGAGAAATTCAATTTTTGAGGCAAAGCAAAAGTATAGCTACAAATTAAGCAACGAGTTAGTGAGTGTAGATATACTTCAATCAAATAGTGACAATCCTTAATAGAGACGAAGAGAAATCTTCAAAAAAAATTATAAACTCTACATTTGGAGGCAAGAAGATGAAATAATGTCTCAATGGACCTCATTGAAATCTCGTAAACGTCCAATTGCTAGTTGCTGAAAGCAACTTTTTGTAAAAATAATTCAAGTCATCAAAATTGACCAAATCAATCGTAGTGGGGTACAACTGCCATGTTGTAGTAACATTTGCCTTTCACCAACCAATAAACTACACTTGTTCATTCCTTAACCCTTAAAGGACACTACAACCATTTTTTGGCCGATAAATGATATAGAATCCTTCTATGTAGGATAGAAGTGTGATTGTTGATCCTTAGAATTTTGTGCAATAGGGAGAGATCTTGCACAATAGTTTGACCTTGGACCAACACAATAAAGGCCATTAAGCAAGGCCAAGAGACTGAAGTTTTCTGGTTTTCTTGTTCAGACTCTTGTCATGATACCAAAGATGCTGAGTCTTAATACTGATAATGTACAGAATCCGTAAGTTGTTGGAATGACCATCCTTAAAACATTACCGGTATTCTAAGATACTTTAAGCTTACAGCTTCAGCTTGATCTTCCGCTGCTACTAATTCATCTTAGGCACTGCTACTAATTCATCTTAGGCACTGCTACTAATTGTTGCAATCTTGTCTATTTATGAAGCAGGTGGGCAATGTGGTCTTCTGTAAATGAGGGATGGATACTGCGAGCTTTGAGAGAGATTTAAGAAAGGTGGAGCATTCCAAAGGCTTGGCTGCATCAAAAAAAACAATACATCCATGGTAGCTCAAATGTTTATTTGGATGCTCCCCAAAGGATTATTGGACAACTTACGTGCACTTTGTTAAGTAACCAGTTCAGCATCCATTTGCAACACCCACTGCTGTACAAGATAAAAGAGTAATATTGATCTTAAGACCCACGCTAAGAACACAATGATGAAAGAGTTTTGGGAAATTTTGACATGAAGATTTCATTACAAGGACCCGAATGTGGGCTTCTTTCAAAAATACAACCCAGGAGATTCTTCACTGGAACACACAATCATTCAATTGAACACGTAATTCAGTTCAATTATTGGTAGCCTTGAAGGAGAATGCAACATAGCTTATAGCTTGTAGGTAATTTTACAAAGAATGATGCCCTTGTTCGAGCAAAATCAAGGAAGAGAATTTGACAGGATCATGTGATTCAGGATGGCACGATTGCCTTGCAGACTATACAGTCCTGTCAGGGAGCAATGGCAGGATGAAGTTCAGGACGGGTGGTAACTTGCCCATGACCAGGTACTCAAGCGTCTTCACCTCCTGAGCTCCACATTCAAGTGCGCACAATTCCTTGGATGTCTTCAACCTCAGGCCACATTTCAGCAGGGAATCTGAAAACCTCAAGCTGCAGCAGCATTCTCTTTGTGTTTGATTTTCTTCAAAAATTCGGGTAGGTTTAACCCCAGAGTGGAGAGTGTTTTCTCTGTCTTCCTGATGAGAATGCAAGTCTCCACTTCTGATCCACTTGAATCAACTGGCAGTTCTACTGTGAGCGATTTAAGTCCATGGAACTGCAACACGCCCACATCAGAAAATTTAAGACAATTGATTCACCACAACATTCTCCAGAAGCTGCCTTAACAACTTTGAAAAAGGAATCCAGATTCTTGTTGTGCACAACTTGAGCTCATGTCAAGTGGGCGGTAGGGGGTGGGTAAATGCCACTCACAGAATGACACCAAAGCTATAAATGACACTGGATTGTTATTTATTTTGAGGGTGTCATATAGAGGATGTCATTCAACCCCAGCATTTCTTCTAGAGTAAATAACTTCATAACCAGATTTCAGGAGTGTCGATACTATTACAGAAACCGCCAAATCAAGATGTAAACTGCTGCTTAGCAATGGAAGGAAGTCGTTGATTTCCAGTACCTGACTCGATCCATGAACAAGCAGTCTGTCATATGCTGATCCAACCGCAAGTACAAGATCTTGTCCGTCTCCTTCAATAAAACAATTCAACTTCTCCTGCAGAAGGTTAAGTGTACAAATTTTCAATTTTGGTTCCAAAGGGAAGTCGTAGACATATTTCAGACCCAAAACTCTAGTATCTGAGTTCAAAAAAATTATCAACTCAAACAGACGCTTCATTCGTCACATCCAGAACATGCGGGATGGTCATGCAAAGAATCTACGAACCTCGAGCTCCAGCAAGAATGAAGATGCGTAATTCCGACGAAGAGCAGAACGCAAATTCCGCTCCACCCCGCACCATGCTTTCATGGCAGGATTTTGCCTTCCCTCGCCTAGGCTGCGGACTGCCTGTCTGTGTAGACCTTGCTGCAGGACCTTAGCCTACAACAGCAGAGGAATCAAGAATATAAGAAGCATTTTCTGCAAAGTGACTACATCGTAGGTAAGCTCCCCAAGCCAACATCTAAAATCCAACAAGACAACTTGTTATTGTTGTTGTCAACCTCCATAAAGGATCGCTCATACAGGACCACCCACATTCAAACTTGCCTACCAACTTGCAGGAGCCAAAGCATACCTGTAGATCCATGTCTACGTTCCTAAAGGGCTCCCAAGCAGCCATGTCACGAGAAGAGGCCATTACAATTTCTAGTGGCGATTGCACACTTTTATCACCTGAAAACACAAGTGATCAACATCAGAATCTACAGGAATGATGAAAAGCCTAAATGTGGATAACCAGAACATGTTTCGCTTAATATTTATGACAAGTAGCCTCCGACCTAACTAACCACAATATTAAGTTGAAAAGCTCCTTACCCCAAGGAGGTGGAGCAAAGAGACTTCCAATGTCAGCTGCAGTCAACGCAGGAGCAAGCTCTCGCAGCATGTTATCATTAGCCCATCGACGAAACCGCCGCCTGCCCAACTACATTGACACCATCCATTCGAAAAGATCAATACTCCCATCTCCGAAACCCCCCAAAATAAAAATAATCGAAAATCAACTCATTCCCTGTTCGACCAAATGAACGCAAAAGCTGGATCCCCGAGTAGAATTCTCCCATCCCAAAAGAAGTCAACCTGGCAACTAACCTTTGAATCTCGCATCTCACGCATGTCAACATCCGAGAATCTGCCATCAATTTGACCTCCTGCAAAGAACAACCTTGAATTAGGGTTGCAAAAAGCTAACCTCATTGAATCCAACATAAAAACAGCAAATGGAACACTATAAACTTCGCACACTGCAACGAACTCTCCATCATATACACCAGATAGAAAATTACCAGATTCAGACCGCTGTCGGCGAGCACGACACTTCTTCCGACACACGACCTCCGATGTCTCATTCCTTCCTTGCGCTACTCACAAAAATCGCCGCACACACACAACTCAGCCACGAAATAATAAAATCAACTATTCCATAACAACACAACCTACCATTTCTCTCCCGACAAATTGTGCAGAGGCATGGCATGCGTTTCTTCTCAGTGCGCTTCTCCACAAAGGGTTTGAACACGGAATCGAACACGGCAATAAGTCGGCCATGGGACATACCGAAAGCAGCTTGCAGTAACCAATCTCCCGGCTGGTACGCCATGGTGGGGGCGTCTCCTCTGACGATCCGAGGCGGAAAGGGACTGAAATTCGCGAACTTGAATGTTGCTGCGAGTAGGCGAAGACGAAACCCCCAATTGCTTGGGCAGCAAGGCACCGAAATGCAAATTGAATGAGCGAGCTGAGGTGGTGTGATGCGACGATGGACCGAGCGCACAGGAGCTCGGGAATCTCCGGCGGCACCAAATGGAATGTGAGACGATGCGAGAAAGGATTGACGCAGGGCATTCAAGCGTGGGGTCGCCGATGATGGGCGGCTCCTGGCGTCTGTCGGCGTCACGCGACGCCAAGTGGCGGCGGACCAGTTGCTTTCTTCAGTTCCGTCACATGCACTACAAATGGACACCATATTAGCCCCTAAATGCGTCAATCCTTTTTTGAATTTTTGCACATCTTTGCACATCTTTGAATTTTTGTACAGAAATATCATTTACCAAAATTTCATATATTTGGTCGTTTAGGAAGATTGTCTTTTCTAGATTCATATATTACATTGGATGAATGAGAAGTTACTTGAACAAAACAATGCAATGAAGTCCTCCATTTATTGTCCTGAATATGGACGTCAGAGCACTTTAGGGTTAACGTAACCTTCATCGGCTGTTTTTTGGCTAGTGAATGACAAAGAATCTTTGAATGTAGGACTAAAGTGCAATTGTTCATTCTTGGAGTTTTGTACAAAAATGAGAGATTATGTACAGTAGTTTGACCTCCAATGAGCACTTTTGGTTTATTTAAAGTAGATGATGTCATGCACTGCTAAAAAAAGATGATTTCCACAGTCACCAACCAAGCATTCAATTGTCAAGGTAATGTCAGCATCTAAAAGTCACACTTTTCTACTTTCACTACACTAAAAAGGGTATTTAGTGTTGGCAACACTATTTGCGAACCATGACACTAAATATCATTAAGCCTACTAAAGTAAGTAACATTAAATGTAATTTTTCTAACATTAAATATACTCTATGGTAAATCTGAAATCTGAAAATGTTTACATTTAGTGTTAGAACTTATTAAAGGAAGGTAGAAGGGAAGAGAAGGCGAAGGCGGCGCATTGAAGTTTAGCACTACACTAATCGTCCTAAAATTGACATTTAGTGTAGGGTCAAGTAGGGTGGTAATTACACTAAATGTAATCCAACACTAAATACCCTTTTTAGTGTACCCTAAGACATACAATTTGATTTATAAAACATGGGCATATCTTTGGGGGAAATCACATTAAAAATTTGTTTTAAAACTTTGTAGAGTAGATTTTGAGAAGCTGTAAATCAATCATGGTCATGCATTTTAACTTCATATTTTTTTCTATAACCTCGTTTTTAGATTTGACATGTAAAAAGAAGATTGAAAGACTTCAAATCACTTTCGTTGTTTTAATACCCTCTAAATCAAGATTATAATCTTTCTATCTATAAATGTTGTTGTTGTGTTTTCTTTTCCATGTCACTCACAACATGTCTAGTTTGAATTCGTATAGTTACAATTTTAAAATATTGATAAAACTTATCAAAACTTGAATTTTTTATTTAATTTTGAGCAAACACCAAGAAGTTCAAATAAAGCCTTGGGCATTTGGAGATTATTAAATGTTTTGAATTTAAATCACAATTTTTTAATTTTTCTTACCTTTTTTTTTAATTAATAACTTAGATTATTCATATATATATCATTAGAAGAGATTTGAGGGCTCTAAGAGCTCGCGAGTTATCTGGCCCTGAGAACAGCTTGGAAGCAGTAATCTGACGTGGCCGAGAGAGTGCCATGTCAGAAAATAATAAAAAATTAATTTTTTAATAATTTTTTAATAATAATTTTTAATATATATAATTTTTAATAATTTTTTAATAATATATATATATTTTAATTTTTTTAATATTCTGATTGTTTCCAACTGAGGGAACAACTTGAAACGGCCCCTCCCAGCCCTCAAATCTCTTCTAATGACATATATATATATATATATATATATATATATATAATCTTATTAAATCTTATAAAAATAAAAATAGTTAAAAGAAACATTAATGGAGGATGTTTAGTATAGAATGGATTATTATAGTTGCATCAAAAATATTTATAATATGTCATAATATTCTATGTATTAATGTAGTTTTTGTTTTTTTTAGCTGATAGTTCTATAGCGTATAACAAATAGAGGGGATTGTGAAGGTATATTTGATAATTGTCATAAAAAAACTCATTGAAATAGTGAATATATTAAATTTTTCACATGATTGAGATCTATAAATTAGAAGATATTAGACTTTAATTAGAGTATAGTTGTCATTCAATGGTACAACAATTAAAAAAAATAAAAAAATAAAAAAACTTGGAAGAACTAAAGAATACAAATAATATTAAGTAAGTACACTTATTGTGGAAAAGATTATATAGTGATCTTTTTTTTGCCTAGGTAATTCTTTTTTTTATTTTTTTATTTTTTTGTAAACCTCGATAGTAAAGTAAATTGTGTTGTATAAAATATTGCAATCTTTTATTTCATTCCATTTGCTTTAGCATCATCAATATTATTCAAATTACATACTATAATAACCATTTTACTAGATTTGATTAATAGAGTCTCCATTTGCTTTAACATCCTAATTGAGCCATTTGGTTTTATTTTGACTATGAAATTGTTTAAAAAACATAATCAATGCCATAGGGTCAAAATCACAACTCTTTAAATGTTTAGTACAAACAAATGATTAGAGGGTTTGAAGAGTACAATTGATTTGTCATTAACATTGTCTCTTTTGATGCAAACGTCATAAACGTTTTGGAATAGTTCTATTTATAAAGGATTTGAATTTTGTATAAAACCGTTTGGTCTTAGGGGTCAACAACTAAGGTTAGAAAAATACATAAATCCACCTGAATAATGTTAGTTGATGTGCTATTAGAAAAATTGACTGAAAGAGTATTCATGACACTAAGCCCTAAAACCCTCATATTGAAGCAAAATTACACATTGCAATAAACGTCTCATTAGTCAACAACTAAGGTTAGAAAATACATAAATCCAATTGAATAATGTCCATTGATGTGCTATTAGAAAAAGAGTATTTAGGACAGTTCCGCCTGAATCATGTGACATTAAAGAGGTTGGCGTTGAAGTACGAGTTTGGAGAGCACGACAGTTCTGCCTGAAACATGTAAGTTGGAACTGTTTTGGAACTTATATTTTATAACGTGTTTATGTTTTGTACAAAACCCTTGGATCTTTTAGGGCTCAACAACTAAGATTAGAAAATACATAAACCCGCCTGAATAATGTCAGTTGATGTGCTATTAGAGAAAGAGTATTCATGACAGTTCCGCATGAATCGTGTGACAGTAGAGAAATCGGCGTTGAAGTATGAGCTTGGAGAGCACGACAGTTCCGCTGAAATATGTCAGTTGATACGCAGCCCTAAACCTTCCGGTGAACTCGTGGAGCTTATGCGAGCTTTGATTGCGAAACATATAGGCAATCGTCTCTTCCCGATCATCTCCTTCAACGAGTCCCTACTTCCCGGCGCTCTGAGGATTAAGAATTATCACAGTCGGTGTTTTTTAGAGCTTCTGGAGCTCAGTGTGCGGCTTAATTGAAGTTTTCGCGAGGAACCAGGTGCGTGGTGATGCTTGTCTTGTCTTTTGAAATTGAGTTTTTTTTAGATTTTCGGTGTTCGCGGAGAATTCGTGGTGCACGAGATAAAAGCAAAGCTTAGCTAACTTAGCTAACTTAGCTAATTGCAGCTTCCATCTCTTGTCGCTTTTTTTCGCTTTTCTGTTCTTCTTTCGTACACTCGGACTGCCTGGTGTTCGGAAATTGCAGTTGGAGTGTGTGACAAGTGTGCTGCAGTCAGTGAAACTGTGGCAATTGTTCAGGATATTGCAGAATGTCATTTTAGAGGTCATATACAGGGGAGCTTAGTGTATTTGAAACCCTTGTGAGGAGCTCATGTGAGAGCTCCAGTGTCTTTTTGGTTTTACGGCATAGCGAGAGGACTTTTTAATAACGGTCCTGGTGATCGGTGATTCTATTGTATGGCGTAATTGATGTAAGGAAGCTGAATTTTGGGGTTGAAATTGGGTGGTAGTGTTGAGGGGTAGTGGTGGAGGTTGGAGCGGGAAGAGGGAGCATGGCTCTGACGCCGGACCTGGTTTTGAAAGACAATTGCACGGGATGTCGTACCACGACAGACCTCTATGGCAGCAACTGCGGCCATTTGACTCTGTGTCTCAAGTGTGGCAAGGCTATGGCCGAGACTGCGGCTCCCTGTTCGGAGTGTGGTGTTCCTGTTACGCGTCTCATTAAGGTGAGTGAGGATTTGTCTTGCTCACCCCAGTTGAAAGCAATTGGTCTGTTTACGATTTTCATGATTTAGGGTCTTCGGCCGCTGATCTTTGAATGGTGCTGTCACGGTCGCTTAATTATCTAGAACCTGCCACTTTGAAATTGCATTAGGAATTCGTACATGGTGATAATAATTTGATCTCAAGATCTCTGCAGGCATCTCCTAAAAATCTACATATGTTACCATGCTCAAATAGTATCCTCAACCTTATTGATTGATGAACCTGCTTTTGCTTCACCGGCTAGTTATATGATTTTTGTTGTTGTGATATGTGTGTACTGAATCACCGTGATTTACAATTCAGGAGTATAATGTGCGTGCACATACTGTCAACAAGCAGCACTTTATTGGCCGCTTCTTACAGGGGATGCCGATCTTCTCCAAAAGGAAATCAGATGGGACGAAGTGGAGTTTGCAGCGCGAAGGGCTTCAGGGTCGTCAGTTGACAGAAACACTAAGGGTATACAGTCCATTTTACGTAGAAAAGAAAAAATTTATTTTTCTGTTACCCCTGTTGCCTCTTGTCCGAGTGTATCTAATCTAACTTCTAGGGGTTTTACCGTACAGGAGAAGTATAAACAAAAGCTGTGGATATTAGAAGACGATGTTGGTCATCAGCAATTTCAAGGGCAGCTTGAAGGCGGACAGCAAGCAACATATTTTATTCTGTTGATGCATGGTTCTGAGTTCCTCACCTCTCCAGCAGGGGCCTGGTAAACTTTCTCACGATTTTTCTGACATGATATTTAATTGAAATGGTGCCTTCATGACCTTGAAATGTGACATCAGCGGTTTGTGTCATACCTTAGTGGTGTCCATTGAGATATTTTAGGTTATCCATTTGCAGAGTACTTCTTTGGAAGTTGTCTCGTGTTTGAGAGTCTTTGGGTGGTTTCACGCTGAAATATGATGGGGCACTTGTCAGGTATAATTTCAACAAAGTAGCCCATTACAAGCAGTTCACATTAGAGGAAGCGGAAGAGCAAATGAAAAATCGTCGGAAGACCGCTGATGGCTATCAGCGGTGGATGATGAAAGCATCCACCGCTGCAGATGTGGGCAAGACACCTGGCACTGGAGGTGGAGCAGGAGGAGGTCGCAGGAAAGCAGGCGATGATGATGATGATATGGGTTCTGATAAAGGGGATGATGACGAAGATGACGAATTTGGAAAGAAGCGGTTGAATTTGAATAAAGCTGCCAAAGGAGGCGATGAGGATGGTGAAGAGCTAGCAAATGAAATTGATCTGGATGAAGAGGAGCCAGAGCGAGGTATCCACCATCAACAGATGCTTTTATTGTGATTTTTGTCTCGCGCTCTAAACTGTTATGTCAGTAGTGCGTTAGATATTCGGTAATTACGCCTTATGGTATTGTTTTCTCTCGATGCGTACAGGAAAGCTAGATATGCGTAGAGTATATCGTTTGAAGAAGAAGTTTCATTATTCAGCTTTGCTAAACACTGTTTCATATACCTGAAAACCGACTGTTTATTACGTGTGTCTGTGGAATGCATGTATACAGGCGATGATTGGGAACACGAAGAAACTTTCACAGATGATGATGAGGCAGTGGGCAACGATCCAGAAGAGCGGGACGATCAGGTTCCTGAAGGACCTGCTCCACCAGAAATTAAACAGGTATTCCTAATTTCTGGGTGGTTTAGTGCCTAAATTTTCATAAATTTTCATAAATTTTCATTCAACTTCGTGAGATTCTTTACATACCTCACGAATGCTGACCTTTAAATTTTACTCGAGGCTTCGGATACTCTCAGCAGCCCTCTCCTCCCATCAGGCTTTGTATTTACATTACGACAGATTAGCGCCTGTGTTGCTGCTCAATTGATTTGGTTTGCCGAAGGTCGATTGATTTGCAGCTGATTTGCAACTTGTTTTGCAGCAGAACTTTGATTCGGCTTTTTCACTGTAGACATCGTGTTTGTGGTTTGGGAGGTGTCTATTATGCTTTTCTCACGTGTTTGTGAATGGCACTGCAGGATGAAGAAGAAGAAGGAGAGGAACAAGAAGAGGGAGGGCAGCGGAATGAAGAGGGGCAAGGGGGCTTGAGCAAGTCGGGTCGTGAGCTGAAGAAGTTGCTCGGTAAACAAGGCCTTGACGACTCTGATGGTGAAGATGACGAAGAAGAGGACGAAGATGTAAGGGTGTTACATTTGGGTTTTTAGGCATCATAGGAGTATAGTGGGTTTTTTTTTTTTGTCACACTTTGTGTAGTTTGAAGCTTTACTCCCGCTGTCTGTCTTGCGTGTCTCATCTTTATTGTGTCTGGCTGTAATGTTGCAGCAAGTGCCATCATTTACATACATGTGTGCTTGATGTCTAGGTTGATTTGGACAACGATGAAGTAGGAATGTCTCCAGTTTTGGCTCCGACAAAGAAGGATGCTCCTAAGGAAAAGGATCCTCCCTCAGAGCCTACTCCAGCAAAAGCAGGAACCGGGAAATCCACGCCAGCTACCACATCAAAGGGCAAGCGGAAGGCCCCTGCTGCAGGGGATGAGACCAAGCCTAGTAGCAACAAGAAGGCTAAAGCAGATGGAGAGAAGGTTGTAGGACCTCATTACAACCTCGTGTTTTTGGATTCAAGAAACGATGGTCCCTGAAATTTGTGTGTACAGGGCTTCGTACATTTGGCAAAGCTGATAATGGCAGACTGCCTTACCTGGTTTGTTTTATTAAATACTATAATCGTTGCAATTGGAAAGTTGTGAGTGTTTACTGACCGCTTTATTATCCGTATGTATCAGGGGGCGAAAGCTGCGCCGCCGAAGAAGGAGTCTGCTAAAGGTGGACCTGCCAAAGGGACAACTGCTGCAACTGCTGCAGCTGCTAAGCCTGCTGCTGGCGGAGGGGTCTCAGAGGATGAAGCAAAAGCTTTGCTACGATCGTCTGGACCTATCAAGAGCCAAGAGCTAGTTGCCAAGTTCAAGAGTCGACTGAAAACACAAGAAGTAATCAAATTTTCCAGTGTTTGTGTATTTGTCCGAGCTCATATTTGTTTGCTAGAAGGTTAGGTTTGAGATCGGCGATTCGTAAGGTGTTGACGCTCGGAAAGCGTTTAACTCCTACGTGCTCAAACTAAATTTTTTTTCTTATTTCTATCGACTGTAATAACTTCCAAAACATATTTCTATCGTTCAAAATTGTAGGGCAAGATTTTTTCTTTCTTCTTGTATCGTTTGTTACCTTCCTTGAAGTTCCCTAATTGGTTTATTTCAACTCCTTTAGATATGGAGAGGCCTCTTTTGGCCATTTGGGCACTTACGGGTTAATCTGCGTTGTTCAGTAATCCATGTCACCATAATTTGTATATGAAGCCTTATTTGGGTGTGTTTATTTCTGCAGGACAAGGCTGCTTTTGCAGCAATTTTGAAGAAAATATCGCGGATCCAAAAGACAGATGGTGTAAATTACATTGTGTTGCGCTAGACTGCTGTAACAACTGAGTTTTATGTTAGATGGAATGAACCCTCTCCGTTGGTAGAACTGGAATTCCTTGGAACTTCCTTCTCCAGTGTGGGCTTCATAATTGATTAAAGTATTGTACCTGTACATTCAAAATAGAAATGCATGTCAAGCAATGGAATTCGGGGGCTCGCATGCACAGAATTCGAGTGATAAAACATTTCTTTCAGGATTTTTGAAAACTGTCAACGTGCACTAGATTGTGGAGTGCGTAAGACCTTGAGCCCTTCTTGTTGTAAAGTTCAAAATCAATCTACACAGAAGTCCTGTCTGGATTTTGACTTTTTATACTTGCTGGTGGTAATTAGAGGACTTGTTCAATTGTGTTCATTCTCGGATGGAAGGATATGCACCTCCCTAGAAGGACCTTGTCCAGGTATGGCTTTGCAGAATGCAGGAGAATCTACATGCTGTCTCAAACATCTTCACCTCAGTGATTTCTACATTTGGATTGCGACAGTGTGCATCAAGATTTACAGGTTTCCCTTTTTTTGGTACTCCCCTGTTTCATTTCTCTAATGAATGTCAATGGTGTTGTCTTGTAAACTTCTTTCCAGATCTTGCCCTTATCCTCATGCAATGCCCTCCAAAACTTGGGGTCTTCATTTTTCATTCTCTAGATGTGCTCGATTTGGATGTTCCCCATCTTGCACTGCTTGCGCATCTCTATTGCATCTGAAGCTTCTTGTACCAACACTCAGGCCTTGAATAGACGTACTGTACAACTTGTTACATTTTTAATTCCAATTTCAATTTCATTTCAATTCTCAATTTCAATTTCATTAGAGAGAGTGAGACCTTCCACTTCTTTGAGTGAATGGCTGCAACAGGGGCTGTAAAATCTCAAGAAACAAGAGTCAGAACCAGTATCTTTGGTAACTAATTGCAAAGGTTAACAACGGTGTGCAATACTAAGTAATCAATGGCGATGAAAAGGCAACAATACACAATAGCGCTCTCTTCATTTCTTGGAGATTCAATTGTTTCATAAACTGAAACCTTGTAACCTATATCATGAATAATTCCAAAAGTTACATAGCACTCATGTTCTTGCACCCTGCAACTTCAGCTACGTTCTGTAGTTACTAAGCTACGTTTGTGAGAACAAAAGTATAGATTGTGAAATAAGGGTGGCCACTAAAATCCCACCTTTATCCTATAATTTTATTTTTGAAAGATTCCAATTTTTTTTAAACCAACAGGTCAATTTCTTAGTAAAAATCACAGTCCGTATTTGGGATACGCGTGTGATGGCTACTAGAGGATGAAAGTTGTGTATTCAGTATTGAAATTTTGATTCTTTCAGTATTTCATTTCTGTTAAAAATTGAAGAATTGCAAGCATAGATTCCATCCTTTGGATGACCCTTTATTACCAACATAGTTTTCTATATACTTAATGGTCAAATTGTTCAGAGTTGTATTATGCCAAATTCTCCATAAAGATTAGTCAAAACTCTGGTGACCTTGTTAAGTCACTCAAGTGGGGTCCAAAATAAGTTTTCTTCTAATTTCAAATAATACAATTTTAAAATCTAAGGTGTAAGAGTTTCTAAAAACATTCCACTCTTTGATATGATGGTCTATTACATTTTTGTAGGGTCAAATTTTAAGAAAAATATTTTTATATATCATTTTTCTCAAAGCGTTAGAAATTGTCATGTTTCAGCAATTTTTTATAAATTGTATTGAATCCTTTAGGAATTAATAAATTTACAAATATCTATTTTTTCATTTTGATTTGCTAAAACATTTACATGCTTGTATTTTAAATAATTTATTCTTTTTCATAACACTGTACAATTTTTTTTCTTTTAGTGCATTTGGAATCATCATTTTGAATTTACGTAATAATTTATAAAATTGTTTTTTGACAATGGCTATTGCATGTAATTTTGCTTCATTTCCTTTTAAGACATTTTTTGTTTTACTTTCACTACATGCCACTATTTGCAAGTTTCCTTCTTTTCCTTCTAAAATATCCTTATTGATATTGTTTTTTGATTTGGATTTTGTTTGGATTTTCCTATATGAAATGCATTTGCATTTGAATTTTTCTCGATATTTTCTATTTTCATATGTATCTTGATTTTCTTTAATTGTTGATGGTGAATGATAAAAATTCAATGTTTTTAAAGGAGAATCATGTTTTTTGCAACCATTAATATTTTGTCTTGGTTCAAATGTTCTTTTGCATTTATTGTACGCATATTTCAATCTTGATATCTTTTTGTCTATTATTTTTGCATGTTTAGGTCCATTTACTCCTAATAAAATTGGTGATGGTGGTGACACATGACTTTTTATTGGTTTTTTAAGGCAATTCTTAATTTCTTGATTATTATTTTTTAAACATAATTTAGCTGATTTTGGTTTGCAAAAATTGGAATAAGAATTTAGGAATTTAGAGGTTTTCTTACACTTCTTTGGTAAAATTTTATTTGGTATGGAATCCATATTAGATTTTGTATTTATACTTCTACAAGACATATTATATGGCTAGTTTTTATAGTAGAAGAAGGGATCAGGAATGGACTACAAATTGCATTCGCAAGCATGTTCAATATAAATCTTAGAATTTTATAACATTCAAACTATTTTATTGCTTTCATGTAAACATTTCATCATTTAAATGCTACTTAAGAAATATTTTCTATAGTCTATAGTAAAACTAGTCGAGTAATTCTAAAAATACCAAAATTATTATAGTAGTATATAATTTTACTTTTATTACAACATAATATAAAGGAAATTCATGGTAGAAGTAAAATATTAATAAGAAAATATTATATGTGTACTTAATTTTGCCGAAATGATGAAATTCAATATAGAATTGTCTAGATGAATGTTGTTTAATTTGTGGCATTTGTGGACTTTTTGATGTTGAATAAGGTAACACATGAAGATGTTGATTGGGCATTGTTGAACTTTTTAATGTTGGATAAGGTAACATAGAAGGGTGAGTTTCAAAAGTTGATGGTGGTTGTGGATTTTTTGAATTAGAGTAATTTAATCTAGAAGACATAGATGATTGATATGAAAAAGGAAGTTTAAATAGTTTTACAAAAGAAAAATCTTTAAAAAATGTATCATTTGTATATGTAGGTTTTGGTTCTTTTTCAATATATAAATTTGATTGAGGAATCTCATTAGCAAATGACTGTGAAGATGAAAATTGTTGCAAATAGTTGTTTAATCTACTATTTTGGTTGAAGGAATTCAATGCTTTTGGACTAAATTCTTTGAGTTCATCTTGATGTAATATGGGAATTTCTTGATGAGAGTTTGTAGATGATGAAGATAAACCACTAGACTCTATAGCATTATAATTATAATTTGGTGATTTATTTTTTGATTTTATATATTTTTTCCTAATTTTTTGATCATCTAAATTTCCATATTGATGACAATTCTTTGGTGATGGAGGTAAACTATCAAATCTTGTATTTTTATGATGTAAATTTCTTAATGAACTTCTTAACTTTGGGGAATAAACTTTGTTTTCTTGATAAAGAGGTTCTCTATATTGATGACAATTTCTTGGTGATGGAGGTAAACTATTCAATATTTTATTTTTATAATGTGAATTTTCTAATGAACTTCTTAACTTTGAATAATGTAATTTGTTTTTTTGAAGAAGTGGTTTCCTATCTTGATGACAATGCCTTGGTGATAGAGGTAAACTATTCAATTTTGCACTATTATGATGTACATTTGATAACTGACTTTGTAACTTTGTCGAATAAATTTTAACGCATTGAGCATGTGGTTTTTTTTCTTGATGACAATGTCTTGGTGTTGGTTGCATATTATTAAATTCCATGTCATCATAATCTCCATTTGACAAAGGAGTTTTCCATGTTTGTGAATGATGTAATTTTGATTTGTATAGACAAGTTTTTATTGGCTTCAAAGCTTTAGAGTTAAAATAATGTCTTAAATTTTGTGGTGTTGAATTCTTATCTCTTAATTTTTTTGGAATTTTAGAATATTTTTTTATATTCTTTGCTTTAAAACTAGTTTGGATTTTTTTATTTTTTTTATTTTTTCTATTATTATTTAAAATTTTATAATTCTTTTTGTTACTATGATTTTGATCTTGTCCAATGGATTTTGACCTTACCTTTGAAATGTTTTTTTTCAATTGTTTTGATTTTGATTTATGTGCTTTAGGTGATTTATAAAACGGGAGTTGAGATTTTATGAATTTCTTTCCTACAACTTTATATAAGTGGGATTTGCAATGATTATCATTTACATTTATTTTAGATTCATAACAATTTTTTAATTTAAACTCATTAAGACTCTTATTTGGTTTCTTTTTTAGTTTTGTTGATCTTATTTTTTTATGCAATATTATTGGTCCTTCAGTTAAATATTGATTTCTCGGTTCATTGTATTCATTTACATTTTTTTCTATGTAATAATGTTCATCTAGTGAGTCTTCAATCACATATTGTTTTTGATTTTGAAGACCTTTTATTAATTGACATTCTTGATCTAAAAATTCATTTCTTAAATATTGTTCATGGTTTAGCCAATCTTCACTTTGACATATTTGGCTATTTGTATATTCATGATTTTGAAGATTATCTATCAAATATTGATCTTGGTTTAAAAAATTGTTTGTTAGATTTTGTTCTTGATTTAGATGGGGGTTTTCTTCTACCTTGTCTTCTATTGAATCTTCTACTTGGTCTTCTATTAAATCTTCTACATTATCTTCTATTAAATCTTCTAGATTGTATTCTGTTAATTCTTCTACCTCGTCTTCTATTGAATCTTCTACCTCGTCTTCTACAAAATCTTCTACCTCATCTTCTGTTAAATCTTCTACCTTGTCTTCTATTAAATCTTCTACTTCATCTTCTATTAAATCTTCTACCTTGCCTTCTATTAAATCTTCTACCTCATCTTCTATTAAATCTTCTACCTCGCCTTCTATTAAATCTTCTACCTCGTCTTCTACAAAATCTTTTACCTCATCTTCTGTTAAATCTTCTACCTTGTCTTCTATTAAATCTTCTACCTCATCTTCTATTAAATCTTCTACCTCACCTTCTATTAAATCTTCTACCTCGTCTTCTACAAAATCTTTTACCTCATCTTCTGTTAAATCTTCTACCTTGTCTTCTATTAAATCTTCTACCTCATCTTCTATTAAATCTTCTACCTTGCCTTCTATTAAATCTTCTACCTCATCTTCTATTAAATCTTCTACCTCGTCTTCTACAAAATCTTTTACCTCATCTTCTGTTAAATCTTCTACCTTGTCTTCTATTAAATCTTCTACCTTGTCTTCTATTAAATCTTCTACCTTGTCTTCTATTAAATCTTCTACCTCATCTTCTATTAAATCTTCTACCTCGCCTTCTATTAAATCTTCTACCTTGTCTTCTATTAAACCTTCTACCTCATCTTCTACTAAATATTCTATCTCGTCTTCTATCAAATCTTCATCTTTACTATTTAAAGAACCATTTGTCAAATATTGATCTTGATTTAATGAATTTTCAACCAAATATTGATCTTGATTTGAAGGACTTACCTTTGAATGTTGTCCATTGTCTAAATAAATTCCTTCTTTTTTATTTTGAATTAAATTATAATATTCCTCTTGTAAATAAGGAGGATGAAATGGATTTGCATCCACGTCATGGTTGTCAATTATTGATGTTGTTGCTAATAAAACATTTGAAGGTTTTGATGAAACATTTGCAAATTTAATATATTTAACAAAAAGAGTTGCTGGAATTTCTACATTGTTGTTTGATGTTTTATGTGTAAATTTTATTTTTTTGAATGCTGAATTTATATTAGAAGTCATAGTGAAATTCTTTATCCTTTCTTCATAATTCTTTTTAGTCATTTTATAATTGAACAAAGACACTTGCAACTTTTATTCACATCTATAATATAGATTTTTATGACATCATTTCAATAGAAAAATATTAAGATTTTATTAAAGATTTATACAAAGTCCTAGTTAGAAAAACTATAATTTATTCTTATTATATTTTTATATTTATGCCAATACCTAACTAAATTAATATTCCTGATATAAAAAAAAATCTTAAATCTTTTGTATGAAAATTTTAATACATATTTTTCAAGAGTATTCATATTTTTCAAAAATTGGTAGTATACATCAAAAGAGTGTTATGATTTTGAATACAATAATCAAATAATAAGAATGCAAGCTATATTTTCAATTGCAATATGTATAATAAAAATCTAATTTTGATCTTTGATGTAAGTAAATGTTGAATTTATTAATCTTGCATAATATGACACAAAGTCTTATTTACTCTAATAATTATAAAATCAATGATTTATTGATTGGTAAGAAAAACATTGCAAAATTACCTTAATTCAAACATTAAAGATATTTACTTTAAAGTTTTGAAGGCAAATTTATAACAAGTTTGATATAATAATTTAGTATTCAACCTTAAAAATGAAATAAAATGAATGATTTCTATACCAAATTGTCTCTAAATTATCTCTATATCCTATTCAAAATTTTATTAAATATTCACTCTTAAAAATGATTTCATCTTGCCTATAAAAATATTCATTAATAAAATTAAAATGATATACACCTTAATTAATAAAATGAATCTTAATTCATAAAATGACAAAATATTTGTATATAAGAATATTCACTTATTTGTTGAAATAGTATTTTTTAATTTCCAATTTTTAATGCAGTGTCTAAATTTATTTTTATTTTTATATGCACATTTCTTCTATTTTTTCCTAATTAAAATTTTACATTTGATAAACAACCTAGAAAAGAATATTGACTATATATAGTTAAAAAAATATAACATATTATTTTTTATATATAATTTAGATCAAGAATTAAAGAATTTAAAGAAATTGGTGGTAAAAAACATCAAAAGTTTATAATATCATAAATTTTAATATAATAATATAGGACTAATAAATTTCTGCTCCAAAGAAATGAAGAAGTTCTTGCAAAAAATATCAAGAAAATTGTATTGGAAATTTATAGATGGAAGAAGTGGTTTTGGTGGCAACAAATTATCTGTTCAAATGAAGCAATCTATCCTTCAATATAAGCTTGAATGATAGAATAGAGGTTTTTATATAAGAAAATACACCAATCTTAATAACAATGAAGTGCTATAGATTTTTGTTGAACAATATTGATGTAAAAAAATTGAAAGAAGATGTTATGGCTAAGTTCACTCCAACAAAATAAGATTGTAGTTTTTTTAAACTTTAAATCTCATGAAGTGTAACTAAGTTATATGACTAGAGATATCAAAGGTCTTTCTACAAAATGTTTTCAAAGAAAAAATCAATTCTAATGCTAATGCTATGAATTATCAAAAAAACAATTTTTCTATATACACATTCTTTGCAATTAGCCTTGAAATGATGATCTTTTCTTCACATTCATAATATTCACAAGTTTTAAGTGATAGAAAAAATGATCAATTTGAATAATCTAGTTTTGATACAACTTGATAGAATATACATATGAGTTGAACTCTTTTTAAATTTTTGGTCTTCTCACACTTGCTAAAATCTGTATTAGGATATTTGAATGCAATTTCTTGTAACATAACAGGATTAACTAGCAAGAGTAGAAATTGCATTTTCAATCAGGTTAAGGTATGTTTGCACTTGGTATTAGAAGTGTTGTTTGGAATGTGAATTCGGTTCAGAAGTATGTCTAAATTTGTTCCTAAGATCCTTGGTAACAACACCTTTAACACCAAGTGCGAACATACCTTAAGTCCATTGGCCTTGTTCTCTATCATTCACTAGGATTGGATGAGAAAACACAGGATGTTATATTAGAGAAGATGGCATTACAACCTCCATTAGCCGCGTGACTGTGAGCTTCTCCCACTGTCGAGTGTAAGTGTTCTTGACGCCAATGCCCGCCACCGTGCGGTTGCGGCCATGACACCGAATTTTTGCGCTTACTCATAAGTAGGGGTCAGCTCCGCGAGTGCAGTGTAGATGCATCTACGACTGCCAAAAGGTCTAGCACCGGTCAATCGATCTTTAAATTTTCCGAGCGCATTCTCAAACATTGAGGGGCCCTTGCTACAGAATTTGGAAGAAGCATCCGCCATGAGGCTTTTGCCATTTTGATTCATAAAGCCTTAGAATTTTGATTTGGTGTAGACAACGCTTGAAGAAGACAAGTGATCTAGCGGTCTAGGGCCTGATTCCAAGTATGATTAGAGCCGCTCCACATGTAATGGTGCCAAAGTTCTCTTGCTTGTGTTAGTGACTTTGGAATCTATTAATGGCTCAGATGGTTCGTTTGAATTATAGTGTAAGAGATGTTATTTGTCAATAGCAATATGAAATTTCAAGAATAAGATGATATTTGAAATTTTTTACGGCTCATTCAAGACTTAGGGCTTTGTCTCTCGCCTAAATTCATGGACATTTTTAGAACAAACGACATTAGATAGAAGGTGTAATTACTATTAGGATTTAATTGTAAGAGGGGTGTGAATTGCAACTAGAATGCATTGAACTACGAGGTTTTGGCGTTTTTGAGAGGTTTTGTTCCATTGAATTAATTTTTTGAGAATTTTAGTGACTTTTTGGAATAGAGGGCTATGTGGATGGCCAAATGATTGCTGGAAGTTGCCATTGTTGCATCTATGATCTCCGTGACGGCGGTGACGGCGGTGACGGCGGTGACGGCGGTGACGGCGGTGACGGCGTATACCGGGACTTTGCCTTATACCTATTCTGTCGCGTAGAATCCTCCATCTACTTTGCAATTAAGTGGCTCTAGTCCGTTACTAGATGCATTCTTTGCCAGTCAAGGATTCATGCAATTGTCCTGTGCAATTTATGCAGTGAGTGCCTTAGCTTTAATGGAGTACATTCGTTGTTCAATTTTGAATTGCTAAGTCAAGGTTTAGATTTTGGGATTTATTGATGGATATGACCACAGGATCAAAGCATTGTAGAACCGAAGATCTCAATGATGTCATCTCAAACGTTCATGGAGTTTTGTCAACCTTCCAGCTGAAGACAATGTCAAGGATTATGGAATTGAATTAATGTATAGGTTGCTAGAGTCTTTCATGCTAGTACACCTCTTGCTTCTTGTTATATTAATAAATGAATTGTATGATTTCTGGCTTGATTTTGTGAAGCCTAATGAGTTGGAGGGTTGGAGTTCTTCTTGCATTGATAACACAAAATATTTTTATTTGTTCTTAAGAATATGCTGCTGTCTTTTCAGTTTGCAGCAAACAGTCTAGATTACAAGATTTCCTTGCAGGGCCATGCCGAGAAATCTTATGCATACTATGATGCTCAAGATAAGATCCAGTCACTATCCACCTCATACAATATGGAATACGTGCAATTAAGATTCTAATAAACTCTTGGATAAACTGCCAGGAGACTTTCAAGGAGTCCATTGCTTGATCATGATCAAAGGAAGACTACAAGAAGTACTGTTTTGTAGTCCTAAGGTTGGTGTTATTGAAGTTTGTTCAATTCATTTTGAACTGTAGGTGCATAAGAGAGCTGCCAAGAGGCTTTTGAGACTTTGTGAAGGAAATAGAGGTTTCTATATCAAAGCTGGGCACTTTATTGCTTCAATGCAGCAAGTTCCGAAGGAGTTTGTTTCAACATTGTCCGTTCTTCAAGATAAGGTGAATTTTATTTTTGTCCCTTCTACACAAGGCTTGAGGCAAATCACAAAGTGATGTTATTAAAGGAGTTTTGAGTTTATGAAGATTCTAATTACTCTTGCCTATGCCTTTGCTTTTTAAGGTTGAATGACCTTATATAGAACAAATCGTTGAGCACCTTGTGATGGACAAATCATCCCTAATGAACTACTAGTGCATTGTAGATCTTGCTCATTGCTTGTGACAAAATTAAATTATTGGTGCAAGGAATGAGTAGAGAAGAAATTTTATTTGTACAAGTGTTTATACCGAATACTTGTATGCTTAGGGGACTATCAAAGGTACTTCCTTACTCTATCTCCTTTATAGTTTTTTTTTATAGATAGCAACAATTTCCTTTTGGATTTTGAAAAATTCACTCATCACTATAATTTTTATTTATGATAGGTAAATTTCACATCATTCAAGGACATGCAAAATCTTAGGTAGCTATAGTTCCTTAAAAGGCTAATGAATGCAATAGAAAACAAGAGATCAAGCGGAAATTAGATTTTAACATGAAGCTAATCTGAAACCAAATCCCAAAACCTAAATACGTAAAAATCTATAAGGTGATTTAACACTTTCTAGAATGGTTTCACAATTCTATCCTACATAGAAGGATTCTTTATCATCCATTGGACACTTAATGCCTACAACATCCTTCTAGGGCTAACATCAATTTAATTGTATTTTCCTAATTCAAATGGTTATTTTTTTGATTGAGGGTCTCATCTCCACAATTGAGAAGATTCCCATGAACTAAAATATGTGTTATTTGGAGACTATAAATAAGCTATGAAATGTTAAATTTTGAATTAGAAGGGTCACAATTACATGCCTAAACAACCCAACTATATTACATCTAAGATTATCTCATAAGAGCATCTTTGACCATGAAGGAGCCTAAAGGTAAACAGTTTCTTACAAGTCACGAGTGTGGAAGCCGACTTGTATTGAATCTATAAATACTCAATCCCGCTCGTTCCGTGAAGGTCAAAATGACGTTCAACTCGAAGAAATCGGTTACAATTGAAAGCAATGCCCATCAATGATTCATGATGCAGATGTGGATGACAAGCTAATGAATGATAGCAAGCCTTTGGTCACATACTCTCCTAAAAGTCATAAAACTGATTCTCCGTTAAGAATGTCTATGTACAGTACAAAGCTCTACCAAGTTAAATGACTTTGAGGATGCCCAATATTCTACTAGCTCTGTCGTGACAGTGTATAGTCATTTTCCCAACTTAGAATGCTCCGTTATCACATCCGAGTCAAATCTGTCGAGAAATTTTTTCAACGCAGGAGGAGTGGTAGGGAGAAGTGACCGCAAACCGAGAGCCGTGATGGTGGACGAAGAGGAGTAGATTACAAACCACCCGCCCAGGAACCCCACCAAAGTCGCCGTCTGTGTCATTGACGTGACTTGGGCCAGGCAGAAAAGCGTGTAGTCACGAACCTCCACATGCATCACAGTCGCTTTAAGATTAAACTGCAACAGCCACAACGCTATTAGAACTAAATAAGAAAACCCAATGTAACGTAAATCAACTTCCCACTACACTACAGAAGACAACCCTTCAATGATCGTTTTGCATTGTCACACGTAATTCAGACAAGCTCACATCAAGCGAAGAATATAAACTCAGCACGGAAATTACAACAGGGACTGTCAGCGTAACCACTGTCAATATGTTGCTTTTCTACAAGGGAACTCTCAACCCTACAACAGAACTCTCAACGCCCTAAGTGTTCAACAAAAAAATTTTAAGGGAAGGAGATGAGACCAACATTGAATCCAAGTTTTTCAATCGTCTGCTTTTCTATAGCTTCCTGCAGCCTTCTCTGCAAATAGAGTGAACACATGCATTATGAGTTTAAAAATGAAACCAAATACGCAATACACGTTAGACATCTTAGACAGATAATAATTTGAGCATCAGATAATGCTCACTAATATACACTACTACGCAATGTAAGTAGATCGCAGGATTGAAGACCTTATTATAAGTGTAAGATGGAAAGGTGACCAACCTTTTCAACCCAATCATATATGGAGTTTGCCTTCGGTTTGGTGCTCCATAGGAGCAAAGCTACAGTTATTAGAAGGGAATAAGGTACATGATACCCTGTGACCACTGTCAATAAGACCAATGCAGGCATCCACAGAAATTTCAATGCAATTACAACCCTAGAATCCTTTTTCTCCTCAACTTTAATCACAGTTTGCTGCAACGTTGGAACCGCTTTTCCCACTTGAGCTGGAAAGGACCACAAGAAGATAAGCTCAATGACAGAAGTACGGGACAAAAGTCGAACAATGTAAAGGGAAAGTGGTAGGCAAACAAAAAGATTCCATTCAATTTGATATGTCTAGCATAGATGACAAGAGGAACAAGCCATGTCCAAAATTCGATTTCTATCCACTATACCAAGATCGACAGAACCAGTACTACAAAACCCTGCAAGCAACAAAGTGAAATTATTCTTACCCTGTTCACACCTTATAACCTCTGCATGTCCATTACGTGTCGCCAAACAGCTCGTAGCAAACGTCAATCCCACGATGTTTCGCACTTGATACTTCCTACCTGCTTGGCAACAATCACCACAGAGATATGAGCAATGACTCGCAGGACATAAGAAACTCAGGGATTCATGTGGAGTGCTAATATTGCTGGAAACATGGAGAGCTATCTGCACGACATACATGACTTGTGAAGGATCTGGGAAGAAACAGTAATCCAGATCACTTACTGCTTATTTGAAAAATCGGTTGCAAATGTTTCAAAGTCGTTGAAGTGACACTTTCGTGCGAGCTAGTTGAAGCAAACCACCGGTATGTACAGTAGCCTCTTTGCGCACCTTTCAATGGAAGACCCTCATGTTCTGCACACCATTCAAGGACAGGTTCATTAATCGTAATCACGACGGAGCTCCGACGTTTAAAATCAAAATCCTCTAGATAACCGCAAGGTATTAATTGTGACAGGAACGATTCGGAGCACGAAGTGCAAATTTGAATTTAAAAAAAGGCCTAGATTTCTTCAAAGAAAATCAAAATATCAATAGAAACCATGACTGCAAAATCATGACAAGGAGGAGGAGGAGAAGAAGAATTAGTAGAGATACTACTATAGTCCATGGCCTGGTGAATCCTTGGAAGTTCATAGACTTAGAGAAAACCCTAAAACTGATTTTCCGCGTCACTGATCAGTTGACAACTAAACTATCTCATAAAGGTCTACCTATAGAGCTACCATTGAATTGACCGATGCACGAATGCACAGATTTGTAAAGTCCTCATGATCCTCATAATGCTACAAATGACCCAGTCCACTGCTGTACTTTGAAATAGAAACCTTGCACTCAGACACTAAGATAACAAAGAATTTAGGAAAGGACTTCGAGCATGCGGTTGTCAAACATATACGCTGGAATGGATCAATACACCAGTTCGCTCTTCAAACCATTCGAACTCAAGATTCACAACTATACCTCTGATGCAACAGCTGGAAGAAGAAACATCGCGGCATACTGTTCTAACTGATGATGACAGGCGGCCTCGCATCAACCTTGACATCAGCATTCTGTCCTCCTTCTCGAAACACGATGCGCTCTATAACATCTCAAGGCAATTCTCTGAAAAAGCACAACATAAACACAAAGACTGAATTCCCCACATTGGGAAACTGCATAAACAATCAAGCTCAGTAGAAGTATACGCTGAAGAAATCGAACGAGTCGAGTAAAGGAACGATTCCATACCTTTCCGACTACTCAGAAACCCTAAATAAACCCCGGAACCAGCAATTCGGCCACCCAAACTGCGGAAAATCTCCAATGTTGGGACACAAAAAGCAAGCCAGCCGTCGAAGAATGTCACGACATAGAGGTGCCCAATTTTTAGTTACCAGGACGCTGGACGACCTTGCAATTGCTTCGACTAAACTTCGCCGAAACTGATCGCCATGTCCAACGAATTCAAAGCAAAATCGCCGGCAGTGCAAGACAGTAAACAGAAATTCGCCGCGAGAGTGAGGACGTCGGCCTCACTGCCACCATCTCAAGGAAAGGGCGAAGCTCAGTTCAAATGGCGGCTTCGGAGCTGGCTGCCTCCATAGCCAAGCTCCAGCGCACAGCGACGCCGGCCTCCGTCCACTTGGGCAGCATGCTAATAGAGAGAGCAAGCAGTGAAGTTTTTATGAATGCTTATTAACCCCTAAATAATAGACCCATGACCACTGATTTTAAGCCTCACTGCCTATCACTCAATTTGCTGCCATTTTGCAACTAGATATATATGAAGATTTTTATATTTATTTTTTAGAGATGAAATCATGTACTTGTCTTCTTTACTTCACAAAAAATTTAGATTTTTTTGAGAATTTTTGAAGAAGAAATGAAGAAAAATCAAATCAAATAGATAATTATTTCAAAGAAAATGAAAGTTTCACCATGTGTATATTACAATGACAAACATGTAAACTCAATTCCCCTATCATTATATTCTATAGATAGAAAATAATAGACATTGAAAATGCACCCAAAATTCAATATGCAATAAAATATTCAATATTAGAAATTTTTTCAAAATTCAAACTAGAGTAGAAACTAGGGTAAATGACCTTCATTTTGTTAGTTGGGCTCAAATTCAAAAAATATCATTTTGGTGGAGAAATTTCAGATTTAGAGCAAGGAGCAACAACATCCCAAAATACACTAAAATAGCATATTTTGTGATCCCATTCTTTTACTAAATTCTCATTTACATAAAGAGAAACACTAGCAAGACTACAAATTCAATTAGATACTCTTCATAATCCAACATGAAAGGTCAACAACAAAAATATGGATGAAAAAATGCTTTCAAACTCTTTCTAGTTCATTGGATTCTCATCCAAAAGCCACGGAATGGCGTTGGCGTCGCTTCTGGGTTAAACGCCAAAGCGGACGTTGTACGGCTGATGAATGACAAGATGATCTCTTGTGTAGCACAGAAGTGCAAATATTCATCCTCCAAATTTTGTGTGAAAAGGGAAGATCATGAATAGTAGTTTGACCTCCAGTGAACACTTTTGATTTTTTCAAAGAAGATGATGTCATCCGATGCCAAAAGGGATGGTTTCCACGGTCACCAGCCCGGCATAAGGGATTTTTAAGGGATTTTCCAGCAAATCATGAGCAATTTAAGCTGCAAGAAATTTTTTGCACGTAGGAAGATACGAAATTTTTTTGCCACTTTGGAACATGTGTCATAACCTTATTAGTCCCAACTTACTTCGGAATTCCATTACTTCGAAAACAAATTGTAAGCTTTTTAGCCTTGGTTGGAAATAGTACACCCTACAAGTTGGCTATGGGTCGTGGTTGATAGTGGGTACCTCTACCTTATATCTTACAATTTATGAAGCCAAATGGGCTGTAATTTTTTCTTTACATTCTCAAAGTGAGAGTAGAGAAACAGTGTGTGGTTGAAAATGAAAAAAATAAAATAAAACTTTTTTTTCCAATTTTCACTCAATGTACTAGAGATGGTAGTTTTAAAACAATTTTAGAATCATTAGCACAAATTCTTATGTAAATTCATGAGATTTATTTTTAAATTAAATTCTATTTTTTTTGTATTTGGTTAAGAGAAGTAAAGTTTTGAGTTAAATATTAAAATTTTGATTTTTCCAAAAAATGAATCCTGCAGAAAAAATTGAAATCTTATCCATTCTATCAATGCAAGATGTTTTGGAGTCTATTAAACACCGCTATTGTTTTTTTTAAATTAGCATGAAATTAAATAACTTAATTGTCTACCCAATGTTCCCAAAGTTGATATAATTCTTCTTTCTCTACAATGTTGAGTCAAACTATATTGATCCTATCAAGCAAGGTACAAAATTTCTTTCTTTAAACTTCAAACACTATAATTTTGCAATCTATAGAGTCAAATGGTCTAAAAAATTTACCACAAACTCCTAGGGTAGTCTAGTATATATTTATATATTTGAAAATTTGAAAAATATTTTTATATTTCAATTATTCTCAATGCACTAGGAAATGACAATTTTGGACACTTTTTGTGGAAAATAGTAAAAAAGAACTAGGGGCTTGAACTTTATGGTTGCATTTAGTTTGATAGCAAGGCAAGGCTACTCTAAAAATGTAGTTTTTCTCCTACTCTGATAAAATATGGAAATTTGCTTTAAGTTCTAAAGAGAAGTCTTCCTATTTTTTCCATTTTCTAAGAGATGGATGTTACTCCCTAAAGAGGATAAGAAATCCAAATTCAAACTCATTATTTTCTTTAAATAGTTTGAGGTAGGTTACATACAAAATAATCTTTTGTCAATATTTGTTTATTTTTTATAATACATACAATATTCTTTATTGATGCTAGTGATATAAACTTTGGCCCCATTTATATCATTATTTTCAAGCAAAAGTGGAGTAGCTTTATCTCCACAATTCATCGGTCTTTTAGAGTTAAAACTTATTCATCCAAAACAAACACATACATTCATCTTAAAGAAGGATATTGTATAAATTCATCCCAATTGCCGGATGTTGAATATATCATTCAAAAAATTATTGCTCTGAATTCATTCCACTTAGGTGTTAATGCATTCAACCAAAAATTGTCATAAATAATCAAATGGATAAAGGATTAATTCATTCACTAAACCATTGGACAATATTCATCGTGAGTGAATCAATGCCAAATACATCTATCTGAAAATTTCACCTTCATCCATCTTTTGGATGAATATTGAAATAATCCCTTCAAAAACCATTATTTGATTCACTTTCATCCTTTGTAGTTTGTGCAAATTGACTCTCTTATTCTAGAATCCCTATTCTTAGAGTTGCAGGTTTTTGGATATCATTTGCATTGAAGTTCTTCAAAATTGCTTAGTTAGTGATTCAATTTTTGGTGCATCACTTAGATTTTGCTAACTTCAAAAAAAGATTAGAGAATTCTATTATTTAAAAACGTCTATTTCTCCGTTAATTCAAAATCCAATTTTGATTGAAATACACATCTCATTGTTTAATTGGTGTAGTTCTTCATGTTTGTATCTATGCTGCAATTTTGATGTATCACTTGGACTTTCCAACTTAAAAAGAAGATTGAAGGATTCAATTTTTTGACAATTGCTATTTTTCACTATTTTGTCTCATTATTTACATTTTTCTAATTGAAATCTTCTTAGAATTGAGTAGACTTTTATTGTTGAATGCTAATATTGGCGTTCTAAGTTAATAGATTCTTCATTGTAAAGAGTTGAATTTGTCAATATGGTTTTTAGATTAGTTATTGGAGTCAATGATGAGATTGAATGATAGAAGTATAGGTTTTATTTATTATTTTTTTTCTGTATTTTGCATTGCTCTCACTCTTTTGATGTTACGTTTTGTCTTTTTTACATAATTTTCTATCTCTTGCCATTATATTTTATTTTCTAGGTTAGATTTGTAGTTTTATGCAATGCATGCGCAAAAACATTTTTTTCTTGGGGTGGAAGGCGATCCTCATTTGGAGGTTCATGAGCCATTCAATTTTTGGGATAGACATGGGACTTGTAAGGTATGGAGCGGTTCAAAGTGGTGGCCAACGCCTTGGAGGGACTATTTTCAATTTGACGCATGGAGTACTCGTAGCCCACTATCAGAAATTGTTGTTGTCACATGTTATATAGGATGCAACAATGGTTCATATTATATGACATTAAAACTATAATTAAGTTTTTGAATCTCTTGAAAAATTAGTTTGAATTTCAATTTTTTGGAATTTTGGTTTGAAGTATGAAGACCATGATATAGACCTATGGTGTAGCAGGGCATCATATTAAAAAAGATCCAATGTCTTAGTTGGTATCATATCTTTTTACTTTTATTTTATGCTATTATTGGTTTATTTTGGAGATTAATGTTTTAGAAGATTATTATCATGTAATATTATCAAACGACAAAATAATGTTTGAAAAACATTCAATATTAGTTCAAATCTGTGATGGGCTATAATCATTTTGTATTATCTTTGTGTCAATTTCAATGCAGTTTGTGTTAGCTTCTATATAGATTCAACACAAAACCATTTTACCACATCATGGATTTATACTAGTGTAAGTTATATTCTTGAATTTCTTTGGACAACTTAATTTTTAAAAAATTCTTAACAATGTTTCTTTCTCCCCTACACTTTATTGCATCTTTCTAATCCTTGAAGCTATAAAGCAGTCACCTCTCGCAAGTGCAAGTTGGATACATTATAGAATGCAAGTTTGAGTATAGGTATCAACACTATAAGAAATCCTTGTTTTTTTGACGGATTTTTTTAGACAACCACCTAAGTATTTTTATGTTAACAATAATGTCAAATGTAACATCAAAATGTTACATTTGACATTATTGAAGGGCAATGGTTGAAGAGATGGAAATGTAAACTAGGCACAATGTCATACTTTTTTTGATGAATCTATAGTTCGTTTGCAATTTAGATATGAATTCATGATGTTTGAGAAGGAGATACAAGCCGAGGAATGAATTCAAGCTTTTGGAAGCTTGCGAGAAATTCTCCACGGCGTATACAGGCAAGTCTTTTATTTGGTCAAATTTGCACATCATTATTGGACTCTTGGTTGTATTTTTCAGTACAGCAAAAAAAATTAGGTGCTTATTTTAGTCTCCACTAACAACACTCTTACTTTGAAAAATAATTGTATTTGTGAAGTATTGGTCATGATCTACCAAAAATTTGGGAAAAGATGAAGTATAGTTTGCATAAAGAAGTTAAATAAAATTAGGCTTGGATAATACATATAGTTTTTTTCATTTAGGAAGGATAGTATATTCTATTTCATTGAAGTTCATAGTCACATTACTCTTACTATGATTGACTAATATGTAAATGCCTAGAGTCTCAAATTCCTTTTTCAAATGGAAGAATCTTGTTTTGATTCCACACAATAATAATTTGAGTTAATAATCGGACTACAATTCAATTTCAATAATGCCAATAAATTCATGAAGCAATTCAAAACTCTTTTTGTATACCTTTATATTCAAATGTTGATACAAATGATCATTCCTATTCTATTAGTGCTTAATCTTCTAGATATATTAATTTTTTATTTAAAATATGCAAGAATGTTGTTGAAATTTTCTATACAATGATTCAAATGCAATTTTATGTTGGTTCATATTACATAGCTTTAAAGACTAAAATGAAATTAAGATATTGTTGATAATTTTTTATGATTAATATAAACACATAACAAGTATATGTTGGTGCTTGCAGCTAGGTATTTTGCACCAAAATTGGTTAATACAAATTTTAGGGCATTGGATTATTTTGATTTTGGTGATAGCCTTTTCCATAGCTTTATTGCCATTGATTCAAATTCTGAAAGCAAGAAGAATTCATCTTCAAAATTCATATATTTTGCTTCCAGTATTCACCAGGGAGTATGAATTGGAAAGTTTTCATGTATCATTAAGAAGTCGACAACTCTCAAATACTGCTAACACAACTCGACGACTATTAATGCTTCCAAAAGAATTGCCTAAACCATTTGTGCCGCTACCTATTTGGGACCCCAACAAAAATGTATGGAAAGTCAAAAGACTAGGATCTGAATATGCCCTCCTTTTTGTAAGTATAAATGTAGAGAATGTATCTTATTATTTGGATCTTGATTTTAGAGGTCAATTGATCTGGATCAATTGCAAGTGGAATCTAGAGGACAAACAAAGCACATGGACAACGTTGGTTGAAAAATTCAAACCAAATCAATTGCGTGTGAGTAGATAATGTTTTTTGGCAACTGAATAATTTGTTAGTTTGTCTATATGTTTCTAAAGTTGATTCAATCCACAATCTAGTCCTCTTTACAATCATCTTTTCTAGTTATATTGAAAGGAACATTTATTGACAAGAGTAAGAAAAAAAATATGACCTTTTTATATAGTAGAACTTTGTTGTATTCAATTGTTTTATTATTTATGGTAGAAGTAAGATTGAAAGTTCTTTACAATTCTCAACCTATTCTCAAAATTTGGAGATTGAAATGTGTACAGGGTCCACATGGGTTGCATATCCCAACCAATGAAACATGGTGTAATAAGCGATTGTGTGGACAATTATATACAAAAGAAAATATATCATCTTCATGTATCAAAAAGATTTGTCACTTTAGCACTCAATATGGAAAACATGAGACTATTGAGGGAATTCTAAAAAGGGGCAAAACTGTTCTTAGCAATAGTAGTATATCTATCAATGACCCAAATTACAAACTCATGAAGATGGTATTTGGGTATTACTTCTCGAACAATTCTTTTTCAAATCTTATAACCTTTTTTTTGTGCACAACTTGAATTTATCAAAGTCTACTATTTAATAAGTGCATTGGTATGGTTTTTTTATATGACATTGACTTGGTAGTGTTTTTTTACAAGCAGATGCGTGTATAAACGACGCTCAAAAGTGACAGGAAAAAGAATGATGTATAAAGAAAAACTTCAAACTGATGGTGTTTTGGGTTTGAATGGGCACCCCCTTTCTTTTCCTAAGCAGTTATATGACAAGAACAAGGCTGAGAATAGTATCCTCCTATGCTTGGCCAAAACCAATAGTTTTTTTGCTGGATATATTGTGTTTGGTTTTCCTTTAAGGAAATTAGGCACAAATCTACCGTGGGTACCGCTTTTCAAAGATAAAGGGTACATTACAATTTAAGATATTCATTTCTAGTTGCCCTACAAAAATTTGATAAAATATTGCTTAGACTTATATATTTTTATAAACTATGTTGGTTTTCAATGAAACCTTTCTTTCATTTGTGCAAGTCTTAATAATAGATTTTAGAACATTTTGAGTGCTAAAATTTTTGGCCCCTTCAAGTTTGCAATTTTTGTAGGTTCAATTATTGGATTTGATTGTAGTTAAATTTATTTGTTTTTTCATAGATTGGATGTGTCTAAATTGTAACTTCTCTGAAAATTGAAGTTAGACAAAAAAATTTGATTGTATAGCTAACTAATATTCTTGATAACATGCCACATTTCTAATATGCAGTCACCTTGAACCAATCTTATATGCCAATATGATGCTATAATCATGTTATTGCAGATTTTATGAGGTACCATTAATAAATATCAAGTATGGAGATGAAATGGTATTGCGTAATGATATAGAGGACGTATTTTTTGATCTCATCTTGGATGGTAGCTCACGTTTCACATATTTAACCAATGATATTTTTATTCCTTTTGTAAATGTAGTAAGTTCTTTGACCACATTCATTTACAAATTGCATAGATTTTAATATAGAAGCCTTTTTGACTTTGTAATTCATGTGAGAAAGATTGCAAGTTGCTTTGCTATAGAAATGAGATCTTCTAAAAACAATCAAATGAATGTCACATGGCATATGTAAAGTAAAATTCTTATTTTGTAATAAAAATATTTATTAATACATATTATATATGGGATTTGTAACAAATTTTGGTAATCTTCACCAAATAGGTGAAAAAATGGGCTAAAAAGCATGGATTTGATTTACAAATTATTGAAGGAGAAGAAGGGACTTGTTGGAGTTTTTGGAAGGCCACTGTGTAAGATAGAATACTATCACATTTTATCAACTCAATAGTAAAGATACAATCTATCATGTAACACATGAATTTCTATCATTCAATGTAATTGAAAATAGAATGTATATTCAATGTTTTTTTATAATTTAGGCATCATTTTAAAAAAAACACTCTACTTGTTCTATCTTTTGGCCAATGACTTCTACAATACTCTATCAACTTTGACTAGCCATTTATTTATTCATATCATTAAGACAAAGTAGTATTAAGGATTTTCAACATTGGTTTCTTTCTTTTGTTGTAATAAAACTTAATAAAACTTTGACTAAGTGAACTCCAAGATAGATGCATTTAAAGTGAAAAAAACATTTTTGTTAACACCTTGCTTGACTAAATTGTTTGGCTTTTAATCTTCTCAACTTAAAATATTTGCAGTATTGATTTTGACTTTCTAACTTTTTATGTTGAAGAATTGAGTTGAGAGTCAGGGGAAAATACATTGTTTTTTAAATTTCATTTTCATTCTTAAAAAAAAAAACTAATAGAAGAAGGTACAAGATTGAATGAAAAACGAAATTGTTAATAGTTCTAAGATGGAGTTGAAATACAATAATTCCAATAGTAAAATAGTTCTAGGAAGCAAATTTACCCTATCTAACAATTGTTTTTGAAAAATTGTAAAAATAACATCCAAGAATGAATTTTACAAGTTATGTTTTGAAGAAGATGCTCAAACTGCTTGAAAAACAAGATTGTTTATGATTTTTTCATCATTACTCCAAATAGCATGAATCAAAGCTTCACATATATATAAAAATGATATTTGAAAAAAAGTTAAAAATTTTAAAAATTCAATTTTTTGTGATGCTTGGCAAACTACTTTTTGGACTTATTGTAGCATAAATTTTGCTCCTACGCACTAATTGAAATAAAAATTATATCCTCAAAAAGCCAATGTGATTTCCTATCTTCATATTTTGTTTGTCTATTTGTTCAAAAAATCATGTCAAAAATTTTGGTCAATACAAGCCTACCCAAAATTCCAAAAGTTCCATAAGGGGACTTTGGAACTTCAGGGATTAACTATACTAGTGTGTCTCTTGGATTCATGCAGAAGGGATGTTGAGCTCATACACTCTTTCAACAACATCACATTTGTGTTCCTAACTGAGGGTGAAGGCACATTCCCCATGAGGATGTCTATTATGCCACAAAATTATATTATTAGCCCGGTAACAATTTTTTATTTCTCCAATTGATTAGCTACCAAAACTTTGAATTTATTTGTAGTTTAGAGTTCCGATGCAAGCTTACAAACAAATGAGTAGTAGTTAATATTTTTGAGGGAATTCATAAAATAACAATAATCAATTGCTATAAAACTCAAAAAAATGATTAAATTCTAGGAAATTTGGTTTACAATTGAATTGAAGGGTATGTATATGCATTGAAATCTCTATTGGAGAGGTGCTTATTGTGGAGGTTTTGGCATAGGCACAAGGTTTGGTTTGCCTTGCAATTCGAAGTTCTGATGACATCAAACAACCTAAAACAAACATCCTTGGAGGTCGATATTCTCTACTTAAAATCCTATTTATTTCATGCTTACATTGTCATGCATATAAATACTCGTCAATATTGAAGTTTTTAAAGTAATTCATTGTACTAATTTTTATCCAAATAGGGATGGCAATGAAAGAACATATGATTCTATTGGATGAGATGACCAATCGATTTTGGTGGATAGAAGATGAAGATTGCAACCAAAACAAACTAAAGGATTTGATTGGAAGATATTGAATCAAAAATGATACATACATGTTAATTATAAATTTTCATAATACAAAGGTCTTCTTTGATTGCTCAAATATTATCTTCAAACATGAAGCACAAACTTTATTTCAAATGAATGTTTGGTAAGATAGTAGAAGAGATTGTTTGTACTATATCATTATCAAATCATCAAATTCTAGTTAAAGAAATAACATTCTATCAACCTTTGCCTTTGTGAATTCAATATTAACTATATGTTTTGTTGAACAATCTTTGATTCTTAGAAGTTGAGTAATACTTGTAAGAGAAGAGTGATGGACTCATGGATTTGATTGGTGGTTGTTCAAGCTTTATTAATAGATGGGCAAGCAACAAACACTGTATAGGAATATCAAGAAATCAATGGGGAATTGGTGTTTCTTTAATAGCATTTCTATTTTATGATTGCTAACTTAAGTTTTCAACCTAAAGAAATGAAAAAATGAAGTTTGGTTAAGTTGAATTGGGAAACATGTAGATCAAACGCTTTTATTTCTTTAGTAGATTTGATTTTTAAATGAATATTGTTGCTTTAATTCAATTATTAAAAAAATAAATGTCAAATTTTGTGCTTAAGTTTCACTATTACTAGTTACAACTTCTAGTGAAACACTATTATTGAATTCAAGTGAAAATGTTACTCACAATTTTAGAGAATTGGTAGCTTATTGTTTCATGAGTCATGACCAACTTGTCTTTCAAATAATACTTGCACTCTAAATTTATTTGGATCTCATTTAGATTATAACAAAAGGTTTTGACTTGAAGCCACATGGGCTCTTGGAAAATAATTTTCCAAGTAGTTTAGACTATGAGACTAGACCAAATTCATGTTTTTAAATTGATAATCTATCAATCATTACAACATGTAAGACAGTCTTGGCATTATAATTTTGCAAATGATTAAGTATCCACGTTTTGTAGGAGATGCCTCATTAGAACATTGTGGAGGAGTTTTCATTCTAAATGAAACATGATTTGTTTGTCCCTTACAATATAATGATACCTACTCTATTGGCTTGAGGTCCCCTATTTGCATTCATAGATTTATGCCGCAATTATAGTTGAAATATGATCTTGCAATTCAATTTATACAATCACTTTGAAGACAACAAGAAGCCTTCTAACAATGTGATATTGGCATTGATAGGAACATGCATGCAAGATCTTATTATTACAATGTGAAAAACATAAAATAAAATTATTGTGGCACAAGGTCAAATTGGCACAACATATCCAGCAACTTGGGTTGATCAAAATATGCCTAAGCAATAATAGTTTGGTGAATTGTTCCGGAATAAAATCTCAAATTCTCAATGGTTCACATCTTTCCCAAATTTGCAGAAGTAGCATTGACATGGAATGTTTGATAGATGTAGGCCATTTGGGCATGCAACAGTGATGACCACTAAGGTAGAGGCACCCAATGGCATCCCTTTCTAGGAAGGGGTGTCATTCTGGAACACAATTCTAGGTGGACCATACATGGCTTATTATTTTAGTCAAAAAATAATAAACTATGTTTGGTATGTCTATGTTTAGGTTCTCAAATGACGCCCCTTCCTAGAAAGGGATGCCATTGGGTACAGGGACACTTTGGGGTGCCTCTACCTTAAGTTGGTGTTTGCTGGGAGATTGAACTTGCACATAAACTTGTCCGTGCTACATTCTACTCTTACATACTTGACCGCACCATCTTGTACCACGTCCTCTCTCCTTTGCTCCCTACTTATCTTTAGCACATCATCATTCATCACTTGCACTTGGCATTAGATTAATGTTTGTGTGAAATCTATTTTCTAGTTGAATTGATGTTTCTGGCATAAACCACATCTAAGAATTTTTTTTCCACATGTTAGCCAATTCCCTTCTAATGGCAATGAGCATTTAACCCTGGAGCGCTCCGACGTCCATTTTCTGGACGATGAACAGATTCAGATCCTTGTTTCTGTCTCATTCCTGCTTGGATGAAAGTCATCCTAATTTTTGGTGATACTTTATCAAGTTGTTGTCCTATCCATCGGTTGGATTTGGTGTTACTAGAATATATACATTTCTAAAATTACAAATGTCTAAGTATGTCAAGTGGTCAATTTGCATTGACTTTAGTTCAAAACTAGATGTGCAAAAATGAGGTCAAAGATGTAAAGGCCACAAAAATTTCAAAAAATCACCATATGAAGAGAACCTTATTTCAAATCCATTCCAACAAGTTTTACTCAAAAAATGATAATATTTTACTTGTAATTGAATTTAGAAGGAATTCTGAAATTTTCTTTTCAAAATTTATAGAAAAAGATTGGTGATAGCATTAGTAGATCTAACCGTATAGATAGAATTTAAAAATCAAAATCTACAGCTTTCATTTGTATACCAATTCCAAAATATTCTTCCAAATTGTAGTTTATAATGTTTTTTCTCAAATCGTCAATTTTGGAGATGAATCCAGACGTTTAGGGGTTAAATTTTTGTTTTCATCCTCTCCAAGAGTGCCATGAGCACCAAACTGCAGGTTGATGGAGCTGCCTGAAGAAATCAACGCACAAATAATCCTTGGTCAAGGCTTATAATCTATGGATCAATGCAATGTTTGTCCATTCTCAGTTTCTATTTCACTTACCCTCCACCAGACCGTGCCATTGGTTGAAGTCTTTCTGTCAAAATCATATCCTTTTGCAATTCCGAAGTCCCCCTATGTCTTCTTCCATAATTCAGAGCCTTCAGGGGTTAATGCACACAGCATGAAACTACTGTACAGTTGGGTACATGAACCTTACAAAAAATTTTCATCCTGTTGTGATTAGGTCAACTTTGGGAGGCCCGTGTGTGCTCAAAATTGAACGGAATTTCAAATTTCGAATTGCGTTGGAATAACACCGAAGTCTACTTTATCATCATTACAAACACAAATAAGTAATTGAAAATCATACAAAAAGTTTGATGTTTTCTATACACTATGTACTATCTAGTGTTGCCAACGTTTGTAAAAGTTACAACTTGTATTCAATGGTATATATAAGAAATGAACCTTCACAATTGCTTAAGAGATACTTGATCTCATAACACTTGAATTTCTTGAATGTTCTTTTGCTTGTTCTTCACTCCATTGCAAATTTTTTTTGACTATCTTCCAAAGGTTCTCTATGAAATGGTAGATAGTGTATAAAAGAAATTCAAATTGTTGTATGATTTGAATTTATTCATTTTTTACTTATTATGAAGTTGAAGTGCACTTCATTGTGATTCCAACACAATTTGCAGTTCCAAAATCGGTTCATTTTTGAGCATGCTAGAGCTTCATGAAGTTGATGAACTTTCTAGTGAAAACTGATTGGAAAATTTGTAAGGTTCCTGCAACCCGACTGTACAGTACTGTACAGTAAGGTCCACTTCATTTACGAATTTTTGAATTTGCAGGGAAGGAAATTTCACATCTGTCAATTTTGATAGCCTCCCGAGGGCTCAAAAATTGGTCTTTGACCATGAAATTTTTACCACAACTTCATCTTTAAGTTAATTATATGTGCACCAAATTTCAAGACCAAATGATTTACCCAAAAAAAGATATTCAAAATCTCCCAACATGTGTAGCCATGAGAAAAATTTCACTACTACCAACTTTGACACCCTCCCAAGGACTGAATTTTTTTTCTTTTTCTATAAATTTTTTGGCATAGGACCATTTATATGTTGATTACATGTGTGAAAATTTCAAGTCCAAAAGACCCCCACAAAAATTGATATTCAAAATCTCCCAACATGTGTATTTGTGAAACAATTTCACTACTACCAACTTTGACACTATCCCAAGGGTTGAAAAATTGTTTATTTATCATGAAATTTTTATGATGAAATCATCTCTATGTTAATAACATGTGTGCCAAATTTCAAGTTCAAAAGATTCACACAAAATAAATATGCCAATTCTACCAACATGTGTAGTTGTGAGAAAAAAAAATTCAGCCCTTGGGATAGTGTCATTTTTTGGGTTGAAATTTCACATGGATGTAGAAAGTCATTCTCACAACTACACATGTTGGTAGAATTAGAATATCTTTTTTTTGGTAAATCTTTTGACCTTGAAATTTGGCACAAATTTTATAAAAGTAAAGATGATCTCATGCCAAAAATTTCATAGTAAAATGTTTTTTTTCCAGCCCTTGGGATAGTGTCAAAGTTGGTAGTAGTGAAATTTTTCTCACAACTACACATGTTGGTAGAATTGGCATATTTTATTTTGTGTGAATCTTTTGAACTTGAAATTTGGCACACATGTTATTAACATAGAGATGATTTCATCATAAAAATTTCATGATAAATAAACAATTTTTCAACCCTTGGGATAGTGTCAAAGTTGGTAGTAGTGAAATTGTTTCACAAATACACATGTTGGGAGATTTTGAATATCAATTTTTGTGGGGGTCTTTTGGACTTGAAATTTTCACACATGTAATCAACATATAAATGGTCCTACACCAAAAATTTCATAGAAAAAGAAAAAAAATTCAATCCTTGGGAGGGTGTCAAAGTTGGCAGTAATGAAATTTTTCTCATGGCTACACATGTTGGGAGATTTTGAATATCTTTTTTTGGGTAAATCATTTGGCCTTGAAATTTGGTGCACATATAATTAACTTAAAGATGAAGTTGTGGTAAAAATTTCATGGTCAAAGACCAATTTTTGAGCCCTCGAGAGGCTATCAAAGTTGGTGGATGTGAAATTTCCTTCCTTGCGATTTCAAAAATTCATAAATGAAGTAGACCTTACTGTACATAGAAATATACCACGTAGGCAGTTCAGCATTGTGTAATAGCGGAAGCTAGGTCTTGAAAATAAAAATTAAAGAGCGGCTTTGATATTTACGCACCGAATATGCTCTCCCCAAGTACCCCACGGTTAGAACTCCATCTGCAGTTATAATCAAATCCCGAAAGAAGACGAACAATAAATCTCGTTCAGAAATCGATCAACTTGAAACAAAACATGATAACTGGAAGTGATAACCCAGACTACTGTCCGCCATCATTAGCTAATTTGCATCATCGGGCAAAATCAACACTACCTCGCAAATTCTTGTGCAAGTTCATCTCCAAATCATTGTCTGCAGTCTTCAGTCAATTTCGCAGTTCCAATGCCCACTATTCGCTACATTAAACCCTCAACTCCAAACTTTGTGACCACAACGTGGCTACGACACCTGAAAGTGAAACGATTCCTGATAGAACAAAATTGATTGGTGAGTATTCTACTCTATGAACTGTCCTAACACTCTGGCTATCATTGAGAGTACCTAGCATAGTAGAGTACATTGTTTGTGCATCTAACCTCATACTGCATTTTGAGGGTTGCCAATTCAGTCACAAGCTAAGCATGTGTGTGTAGGGGGGTTGGCGGGCCGGAGGGCATCTAGGTTGTTAAGAAGAGCCAAAACAGCCCCTTCAGATACTGCACAATTTCTGTACCCCCAAGCTTTGAGGTCCCATAAAGCCTGTCAACGAATGTGATAGGAACCTGCAAAAGACCAAAACCAGTCAAAGACTCTGTTAGTCCAGCCAGTCACGACTCAACAAGACTAGTCCAAATATGAAATGACAAATTATGTTCCAGCATTTGCTCTAGGGGTACATGCAGATAACCCCCGCCCTAATACTGGTAAACCTCATCAGTGATTTACTTTCATTTTTTCATTTCAACCATACTGCTGACCCCGTAAGCAGTAAGTTGCCAATTTTTAGATAGTTGAGTACGTTTCAAACACCAATCTCCAAAATATTTAAATATCTAAGGTTATCTTCGCTAGTATTAAATTTTCTGCAGTGGAAAATCATAAGTTTTTGACTATTTGCCCCCCAAGACATCCCTCAGTAAAATTAGCCAAGAATTTTCAGAGGAGCAATGAGGCTACATATAGCAATTAATTATTTACTGAACCTCATGATGTGGGGGGACAAAAAGCGAACCTCCTCAATGCGGTATCCCATCCGCGTGGCTCGTACAATGAGTTCCATTTGAAATACGTAACCCTTGCTCACGCACACTTGGACAACCTCCTCAAGTACATTTTTTTTGTAAAGCCTGTCGCAGAACATGCTGTGCACTCAAGCCCTAACCATAGTAATACCACTCAACCAAAGTACTAGAATCTTGTCACTCAAATATTTCTTTTTATTTGAGGGAAACCCAACCAACTGCACTAAATTGCCTTACAGTGCAAGTTATGGCTGTATACCTGAAAGAGCCAGTCAAATCGGACACACGAGGCCACAACAAGGTGTGGGCTAGAACGTTTGCTCCTCTGCTCGTCAGCTTGCGCCGCAAATCCCAACCATATACACCTCCTCCTTCTAAATACCGAGTTCCAGTGACAATATCTGCATCTGTCTCCAGCTGCTTCCTGTCAACTTTAAATTGCCAAATATTAATAAGATGCTGATGCCGTAATACGGCTATCTCTCGATCGGAAACAAAATTCGATAAAATTCAGTAAAGTAATATACAGTAGACACAACAAGCATCCACTGAAATGCATGTCCGCACCTGATGAAATTTGGCAAATACTTGGGCTGCAAAAGGACAAACAATTCACACTTTAAAACCTTTACACCGTGACTCACGTTCATGACTCTACGACACCATTCTATCTGATATCACTTCTAGCCTTGATGGAATCACCCCACAACTTTAGAATCATAACTCACAATCTCATTTTCAACACAGAATATACAGAACTTACATGGTGAGAAAGATCAGCATCAAGGATAATGACAAAATCACCAGATGCATGCTTCAGACCATGTACGTAAGCAGTTCCTGGAAACAAAAAGACCAATATCAGACAGCATCCCCGAGAACTTACACTTCAGTTCCAAATGCATGCTATTACTCACTATCTCAAATATTAACTAATTGCAATACCAGAGAATTGAAAATTGAACGAATTACAGGAATCCGCAGATTCGCAACAAACTGCACAATAAAGTGGTTCCTTCTTTAAAGCTACATGCATCCCAACGATTTGGCCATCACACGTAAGGATAGCCAGGATTGATGATGTGAAAACTTACCTAGCCCCAATTTTGTAGCTCGAGGTCTAAGCAACTGCATAAAGACAAAGAATTGCTTTCCTTAGAATATTTGGAGTAGGGATGTGAGTATGTGACTGCTGTATACGAATATGGAAAAACAAGACGAAACCTTATCGCACTTAACCCTTAAAGAGCAAGGATTCACGGTTTAAAATAACCTATTCGATTGATTACGTTGTTATAAATACAATTCAGATAGGGCCAAATTTATATCACCAAAACCAGTGAGGAGCGTCAAATGCTGGACAAAAGAAAGTCCCCATATGACCTACTCAATGTTGCTGAAAAAACAGGAGGCCTAATCTGGGCCATGTGATACTTTAAGGGTTAAACAGCACAAAGCAGATGGACCGTGGATGCGAAGTTCATTGGAGACCTTCCGAAACAAATGAACATCCAGCACCTCATCTCAAAAAACAGATCTCAGATGGGCAACGATCTTACAATCCGATCTTCGCCATAAACACTTTGCAATTTCTTCACTGTGTCTTGCGTTCCGTCTGGGCTCGCATCGTCAACGACGATTATTTCAAAATCATAATCTCTGCAGACAATGCGCACATGCACACCGATTACTGAAATCTATCAAATCACAACCTGATCTTTGCTCTTGGATAAGCACCGTCAGAAGTTTCAACCCTTATTTGAATTACTGCGAGACGCACTAATTACATTCTTCGTTCTAAAATAATGATTAGAGGGAGAAGAAAGGGATTTTAAAATAATTTTATTCCAGTGAAAAGACGCTAAAAAAACTATTAGCGCGTCTCGCAGTAATTGAAATAAACCGTGTACCCGCACATAAACTCGATAGCTCAAATGTCAATTAGCTCAAGCGCTCCAGAACATCTCAAAAAGTCAACACAGAAACACAAAAAAACAAGTAATCCACTCCTAAACCCTAATTCTCCGATCGGCATGAATCTACTCCGATAGTATTTTCAAAACCCGTCCCTGTCCTCACCCCGCGCCAACGACAGAAGGAAGATCTACAGAAGAGAAAAAATACAAGCAGAGCCAGAGTAAAAATTTAAAAAAAGCAAAAAACTCACTTCATGTGCTTGAAAAGCAGGTAGCAGATAAGCGCGATATTGAGTCGCTCGTTGTAGGTAGGGATGATGATGCTGTAGAAATGATGCGGTGGCTTGGGGGGAGCCATCGCCGTGTCCGCCATAGCTGCGTCCGCCATAGCCAAGCTCGATCAAACTCTGTCCTGAGAGTTGGCGATCTCACACACCATACGACTCTTTTATTGTTGTAAGTTAGAAGAAAGATGTGCGTGCTTCCGCAATCTCGCTGATCGAAATTGGTTCCAGTCGAACAACCAGAACACAAAAATTGCGCCGAAGAACCCTACGATGCATCAAATGTTCGAAGAAATTCCAAATTTCGTCGAGTTTTCCAAATTTGAAATTCAGCTGCAAGATGAAATAATTTCATCTGAGCAAAACAGCATCGTAAGATCGAAAAGGGCCTGCATCGAAGCTCCAATGCCGTAGAAAGAACGAAAAGAACAACAAGAAGTGAGCAACTTCCTCGAGGGAATTCGGTTCCTCCAATTCAACGAGTCGCACCACTGCGCACAAGGGCCAGTTTACTAGCACCTTCTGTAATATCACACTTCTCAGAAGTGGCTTTTCACTCTACCGGTATCACTTTCTGTAGTCATCTGTAATATCACAATTTTCAGAAGGGTCTCTCACTAAAGTAGGATGTTCCGTTGTGAACTTGCCGACATATTTAGAGTTATGAGATTTACAAATTTATTTTTGCAAAAGAATGGCAAATCAAGGAATATTTTACATGTATTTTTGTTAGCTCATTTTTGGATTTAAAAAATACATCGTAGGTGGTTAAAGCAAAAATATATTGCTTCTCATTGTTGTGCATGGGGGAGACTACGGCTCTTCTCATCTATATGGATGCTAATTATAATGTGACTCCTGACTAATTCCCTACACAGTTGCAACGATAATCCAAATCGTCCCTCTAACCTTTTGCTTTGCAAATAACTAGTATGGTTGTATTCATTGAATTTATAAAAGCATCACATTTCAATCCCACTTTCATCCCCAATTAATTGCATACTTGAACAGTAGTAATGAGAATTTGATTATAGGTTTCACTACATTTGGATGCAACATAGCAAAATTAAACACATGCAATTGGGTTGGGCCCAAATTTGGATATGTTTACCATGAGCTCTAAAGATGAACAAATTTCAAAAATGCTTACTTCCACTTTTATACTTTGTTATGTAACTAGTTTTTAAAAGGTTTAATTGCACTTTTTTTGCTCTATTTATTCTCAAGGACTATAATTTTTAATTGTCACTTTTATGTGCAACATAATATAGACACTAAAGTGTATGTCAAGATTGGATGCAAGGGTCTATGAATAAAAGGTTGGTTTTCAAACCATTGACTACTTTCAAAAAGAGTCTACTAAGGTAGCAACACCCATAATTGTCAATTTAAACAATTCAGCATAATTGGAGGTACCTTTTTTCTAGAAAAAATATTTTTTTAGTATTAGCAATTGAAAATCATGAATATTAAAAAAAAAATAGAATTTTTGGATAAGGCATCTAATTTCTGTGAATTTTCAAAGTAGAACTCCCTAGGGCACCCTAAACCACACTCTACTAAAGTTGCATTGATTCTAGCACGAAAATCTTAAAAAATCAGAGCCCACCAACCACAATTAAAGATGGACACGGTTTCAAGGTACTTTTGGAGATACTTGTAGGTACCTTTGGAGACACTTGTAGGGAACTCTACAATTGAAGTATGGGTACACTAATGGTTATGGGTGATGCTACCTTATTATTCAAAATTTAAAATACTAGAAAGTGGAAACAACTTTGACAATAATTTGAAAATTTCTCAAAATCATTTCTACTAAGATCCACACCAACCGAAGCTGAAATTTAAGGTTAAAAAGTCATATTTTATTTTAAAGAAAGGTGTCAAAAAATTTCTTAATTGGTCAGTTTGTAGGTTAACCCTAATGGCCTCCAACATCAATATCATGGATGATGAGCAGAGTGATTTGACACAATGATTTATCCAAATACCTTCCCGTATGTTATCTTTCATCCAAATCAATCTTCGAATCTTTACTGATAACCGTTTGATGCCTTAATCCAAAGGCTGAATTTTGAAGTTGAATGATTTTCTTTCATTCAATGTTGCCATAAACCCTATTGTAATCCTCATTTGCATCGATTGTCATGTGTGTCGCCTCAGAGTGCTCGGCTGGCGAAGAGAAGACAGAAGCTGGCACCTTGAAAACAGAAATTTAACATCTATTGCCGACCCTCAAATTGATCAACAATCTTTGTTGCTGCCTGCGGGGGAAACGCCCTAATCTGAAGTAGAAGTATGCTGGTATCACAGCCCTCCCAAAAGCAACACCTGCAACTTTGGTTGTACAATTCAAGTGGTGTTACTTAAAAAAGAGACGGTGTTTTGATTTCTGCTACGAAGTGCATATTAGAGAGAGTCAAACTACTTGAATAAAATTTGAGCAGATCAGAATTGATCACAATTCAGGCTTTGGTACATTGGCTGAATTCATATGCTTCCAGCGGAGAAGCTCACTTGCCGAACCCTTTTTGGTCCAGGCAATATACGTTTCGGTCAAGAAAGCTCCTCAACAGAATGTCAGGTCTTCATGTCAGACCTTGAAAGTGATAGAAATGACTGTAAGTCATTCAGAAACTATAACTATGGAGTTTCACACTACGAAGAAGAATCTCACTGTCTGTACACGCTCAAGAATACATTGGTCGTGTTGTCTTTACAGTTTGTTGGTCACAAGAAGATAGTGAACGAGATAGAGAACGCCTAATGTGAATATTCCATGAAGTATCACTCCAGGAGAGATGAGTTGATAGGATTCGGCTAGAGAAGAAAAGAATTGAGGGGACTCTGGAACTCTCTTTTTCCACGAATGTGCATGATCTGCTCTACAATCTCCTTGTATGTGAAGGCTCTATACAGCAGGGGGCGATCATCGTTGACAAAAGGAGAACAGAACCTCAATTCAAAAACTGTCGGCTCCAATACTCTGCCCTGGAATACAGTCACCGACGAGTTCAAAATGCTAATTCAGATGAACCAGTGGGCTGTACCAGTGAGTAGAAACATCTCGTCACTCTCATTCGTGAATGTGACGCCCATCTTACGAAACGAAAACATTTCGCGAAACAAGACAAAAGCTTGATGATACTAGAAAGGGTTTTCCTTGAGCTGCGAACCAAAATATAATAGAAGTGACGAAAAAGAAAAAGTAACAACGACCATTCTCATCTTGGCATACAATCTGCCGGTGCGTTCTAATCTGCACAATATTTCAGAAGTGGACTTAGTCTCCGGAGTGCGACCTGGGCAACCTTGAAAATTACTAGGTACTCGTGTAGTATCACTCCACAATCAATTTTCCATGCCTCTATGTCGGTCAGTTCATGACATCTAAGATAAAATCCCTATATCGATACAATAGAAAAAGTAAAATTATTTCCGACTAACACTTTAAGTTTGCACAAACTAATATCACGATTCCAGCTACAGGCACTCTACACAAAACGACTCTCTTACCCTCCTGAGCTTCATAAGAACAAAATCCACAACGAAACATCACAACATCAAGATCTGAGAACTCGATCCCCTGACAATTTCAAATATGCGTTAAGCAGATCTCTAGTGAACAGCGAATAGCTCTTACCAGATGTAAGGCGTTCGTGCCCGTCACGTAATCGCAATTCTTACTAAACCTTAGGGTTTGGATCTCAACCAACAGCCTGAGCTAGGAAGTGACAAGCTAGGCAGAATCATAGAACACTGCCCCTGAATCAACCAAGAATTGACACTCGGAGACGAATTCTGACGGCTCACAAACAGATCACCAAGGGAACTGACACCTCTAAACATCAACATGAGCGTCGCATGGCAATTCCAAATCTCCGGCATCCAGATCCCTAGCGAACAATAAATAGCTCTAGCCTGTCTTGTAATCCGCAATTCCTACTACGCCTTAGGATTTAGATACACCCTGACAGCTAGGTATTGACAAGAAAAACAAAACAGTCTCATGAAACTCTCTGCCCCTGAATCCACCAAGAATTGAAACTCAGAGACGAATTTCAACAGCTGAAAATCAGTTCGACTATGGATTTGAAAATTCTGAATCTCCAGTTGGTCCATATAGTCAAATTGAGAATGGTATTGACAACTAAACACCAACTTACGAACACGCCACCCCTCTTACGCCTAATGAAACTGCATCTGCGGAACTGCAGAACAACAGCACAATAGTGCCACCAAAATTGGCTGTCATCGCGAGCTCACCATCAAAAAAGCTACTGTGTATCTGTGTATCTTTGCGACAGCAACACTCTTACGCACGAGAGTCCGCGTGCTTAATCTTCTCCAACCCTCCATCCAAGCTCCGTGCCACCATACATGCTCCCAATATCACACTCCCTCCCACCATGACCCCTACCGTGATAGCTACTATGACCTCTTCCGTGACCTCTTCCGATAAGTGTGCCCACTTCGAGAGCCGCGCGAGCCAACCGCCAGCCATCTCTCAATGTGCAAATACTGTAGTAAGAGCATCTGCAATGGAGGCCCGGTATATGGCCCGGTATCGGTATAACTAACTTTTGAATGGTAAATAATTAGAACTTGAAAATTGTCTCATTGGAAGCGCATTGGAAAGAACTTGGAGAAGGTACAAGAAATTTCAAAATTAAACATTGGACAAGTATTTCAAAAACAAGGTAAAAATCTGAAATTATAGAGGTCTTAGCAAATCACGGTTACCAAAGCAACATTTGGCCATTGACCCTCTAAATATGGCCAAATGTGGAGGGTCAATGACCAAATGTTGCTTTGGTAACCGTGATTTTCAAAGAACCTCTATAATTTCAGATTTTTACCTTGCTTTTGAAGTACTTGTCCAATGTTTAATTTTGAAATTTCTTGTACCTTCTCCAAGTTCTTTCCAATGCGCTTCCAATGAGACAATTTTCAAGTTCTAATTATTTACCATTTAAAAGTTAGTTATACTGATACCGGGCCATATACCGGGCCTCCATTGCAAATGCTCTAAGTTAAGTTAAGGGCCGCTTCACACTATGCTCGACCAAGTCGAGCGTCCGGGGAAGTGAGAGTTCAAAGAAATTTGACAATAAATAGGCCCCAAAATTTAGGAATTGGAGCCTTTGGTCGGCCATAGTGTGAAGCCTCCAAAGGCCGAGCCCAAAGTCCAAACCTCACCCATGTGTCATTTTTTTCAAGTAAAAGATTTTTAAAAAATGAGAAAGGAGTCCAAAATGGCCTTGGAAAAAAAATCACAGCACATGCTCTTTTCATCAAACAAGGAATATAAAGGGTATAAATGGAATAAAAGGGTGCATTAGAAGAAATTTGAGGGTTGCAAAGGGCTGTTTCAGGGTTGTTCCCGCAGCGGGAACAGTCAGAATATTAAAATAATTTAAATATATATATATATATTTTTTTTTTATTTTTTATTTTTTTTTATTTAATTTAAAAAAATTAAATTAATTAATTAACTAATTTTTTAAATTATTTTTAGACGTGGCACTCTCGTGACCATATCAGATTACTGTTCCCAAGGCGTTCCCAAGGCCTGATAACTCGCAGTCTCTTGGAGGCCTCGAAATTCTTCTAATGGCATTGATCATTGAAGGGAAGTAGGTAAAGGGAAGTAGGTTCATTGAATGCAAAGACTCTCTATTGTAATAGTGGAGACTAGGTTTCAAACCCCAATGGCGACAAATAACAAATAACAAATATCAAATACTCCCTCCGTCTTGAAATGATTGTCCATCTTTCCAAAAATGATTGTCCATCTTTCCAAAAATGATTGTCTACTACTTCAAATTTAATAATATGAAGATAAAATTCATGAAATAGTCAGTACTCTCACAATAAGAGTTTCAATTAGACAAACACAATTCATGAAACAATCACTGTCAATTCCACAAAGACACAATTCATGAAATAGTCAGTTTTAGTTACATAAGTTGTTTATAGCAAACTATTGACAAGTTACTCAAGAAAAATCTAACGCTAAACTATCTTCACACGGTACAAAGACAAAATGAAAAACAATGCGTTGTTGTGCTCAATACTCATTTTCGGTGGAAAATTGTAAGCCAGAGGATGATTTTTCATGTGAACTTGCAACCTCAATTTTCCCGCTTTAAGTGATTCACGCTTTAAACTTGATATTGCCATTTTTGCAAACCACTGAGCAAATCAAGTGTTAATCTACATGTCTACATTCATTACTTTACCAAATTCTCAAATTTCGCCTTAATCTTGAGAAAAGCTTTTCATGGGACAATCATTTTGGGACGGAAGGAGTAACAAATAACAAATAATAAAAGGGGTGTACTACTACCTACCTACTGCCAAAACTGCAAATCTAGTCTTGTCATTTCTGACATTTTTCTAAAAAAATTTTTGACGGACTCTCGATTAGAGTTTGGATCGGCCAAAAATGGAGATCCAAACTTTAATCGAGAGTCCATCGCCATGTAGGCATTTCTCTGCTATGTAAGCAGTTTTGAGGGCGACGGACTCTCAACCTTTGGGCATAGTGTAAAAGGTCGAGAGTCCAAACTCTTGGTTTCCTGAAATTTCATTGGTGGAAATTGACGGACTCTTGACCTTTGGGCATAGTGTGAAGCAGCCCTAAGTTGAGAAAAAGCAGAGGAGTCCGAAACTTAGAAGAGGCTATTGAGAATAGAAAACACAAAAAAACTACAAAAAAACAAAGTATGCAAGAAGGAAAAAGTGAATATATTTTCAGGAGAGAGAATATAAATAGTCACTCATTGGTTCAAGGGATTCTAAGTAAAGTAAACTACACTGAAATACAATGGAGAGCCTAATACATTTCTTCCAAGGTAAATTGACCCCCTCGTGCCCCCGCCTGTAGATGATGGCGGGATGAGGATGCAATGTCCTGTCCATCCCGCCCCACCCTCCAACCTTGCGACCTCCCCTTTCCCCTACCCTGCTCCCCATAAGGTTTCACTCTTAGATAGGACAAAGTAGGACAAAAGCTTTAAAGTGATGAATAGTGTGATATGTGATTTACTTCCTTGTTGTTGTCAGTTAGTGACTCGTTTTCTTACAATGGAATCCTTGCAGTCAGGGTTTTTTTTTTGGTTTTTGGAGCAGTGCTAAAGTGGCATCATACGAGAAAATAATGTAGCCAAATATTTTTGTATTCATCTATATTTTGGATAGAACTATCTTTTCATCCACATATTTGGATGATTTTCATTTTAAATTGACAATTTCATCCAAATTTTACAAAAAATTGGAGCAACTTGGCATCATCATCCAATTTTTCTTCAAATTTTTCCTATAGGCTTGGTGCAGCCTTTTTTCTTTTGAGGCATTTGGGCCTCATAAGGCCCAAAAAAAACCCTGCTTGCAGTTCATGTCTCAGTACATGTTTTGATTTCAAACAGGGCTTCTAGAAACAGGTAGAAAGCTTTGGCCATCAGATTATTTTCTTTTGAAGCAAATGAAACGGAATTCTTGGCCATCAAATTGTGAACACTAAGCGTGGAGATCTATGACCATGATTCAGATGGAATTAAAACATGTCCTAGGTCATAGCTTTCCACCGAGTATAGCCATGCAGACCATCACTATAAGAAACCTGCATTTTAGGTGACGTTAGCATAATTTTAGGAGACAAATTTTAATGGACGTCCAAAAAAACAACTTGTGTTTTTATGTCAATAACAACATCCAATGTAACATCTAGATGTTACATTGGATGTTGTTATTGACATAAAAACACAAGTTGTTTTTTCGGACGTCCACTAAAATCCGTCTCCTAAAATTATGATAACATCACTTAAAACATGGATTTTTTATAGTGCATCTTCTTAAATTTTTGAATGACATGAAACTCATATCAGATTGTGAACACTAAGGAATTTATATTTAAATTAAATTGCTTCTAAACATGTAGACTACATTAATTTCATGAAAATTAAGGCATGTAACTTGTTGTGTTTGAATATCATGGTCTGCATGGCAATACTTCAAATTGTTCTGAGAATTTTTCAATTAAGTCCTAAAGCCCTAAAGTGCGTTTTTTAACAACATAGCAATTTTGGGCAGCTCACTACAAATGGAGTTTTTATTTATTTTTCTTTGAAATTTTCACACAACATGTGCCCAAGGAGTAGATTTTAGGCCCAACAATTTTCATAACTTTTGACTACATGGTTCAAAAGTTATTGTATGATATGTAGTTTTGAACAAAGTGCGGGAGCCGAGGTAGCCAAAAAAACCTTCTTTAAAAATCATTTTTTTAAGAAATAAAAATTTGAAATTGGTTTTCTAGATTTCTATACATGTGGAAAGCTTTGAATCATTCCATTTTGATTAATGAGATGAAAGTTATACAAGTTTTAGTTTGCAAGAAGTTTGCGGGTAGTTACGGAATTTCTACCCTGATGTAGACTTTGAGGTCCTTTATTGAACTCAATTTTTAAGATCTTTGGAAAAAAATAAAACATTAGGTGTAAATTGTTTATTACAACATTACAACCATTGAAATTGGCATTTTTCAATTCCACAAATAAGTTGTTAACAATTTTATATTTTGAATCATTCTCTACTTTTTTCTACTTACTATTTTTTTCCTATATGTTGTACATTACCTGGCAACTCTCAATCATCCACCGTATTCTGCCATTCAAAAGAATTTTGCATAATATATAAGTTGATTGACAATTTTGTCTTGCATAATCAACATTCAATTCTTATACAATTCCAATCAAGCATACCAAATTTGGGTTTCCAAAAAATAAAACTCCAATTTTGGCAAATTATTTCATTTAAAATTCACAATTTTATACAATAGTTCATTGAAAAACATTGATGATGAAATTTTTAAATTCAATTGTGGCAATATGTAGGAAACATCCATAAGCACATCTTTCTTTCAATAATCATCTCCAAAAGTTTTAGAATTTCCTCACAACGTTTTCAAAAGTTGGGGGTGACAATGTCCGAATTTAGGAAAATAAATATTCCTTTTTTGTAATTAGATTTTGCTATTTGACCTTCACATTGTTACTAATTTTGTACATTTGACCATGAAGGTACATTTGCTTTGCCAAAATCTAATTACAATGAAGAAATATCTATTTTTCAAAATTTGAACATTGTCACCCCAACTTTTGAAACTGTTGTGAGGAAATTCTAAAACTTTTTGGAGATGCTTATTGAAAGAAAGATGCACGTATGGATGTTTTTTACATATTGCCACAATCAAATTAAAAAATTTCATCATCAATATTTTTCAATGAACTATCGTATAAAATTATCCAAATTTAATGAAACAATTCACCAAAAATGGAGTTTTGATTCTTTGAAATCCAAATTTGGTATGCTTGATCAGAATTGTGTAAGAATTGAATGCTAATTATGCAAGACGAAAAATGTTAATCATAAGATATTATTTACAAAAAAAAAATTGAATGGCAAAATAGGGGGGACAATTGAGAGTTGTTGAGTACTATACAATTCCAAATGATCTGAAATTTTCAAGCACGTAGCCAACTTGCCATGAAGATTGAATCCAAAGAATCCCCACCATTTTGGACATTTTTTCATACAAATGTGACCTTGTGAAGTGCAATTGCCCGGATTTTTGCCACTTCAAGCGCTAATATCTTCCAATCCACATGGTGGAAATTCTGGAATTTTTTCTACATCTTCTCAAACCAACATACTACAAGATAATATGGTTACATGTATCCCAAAATGTTTTTTCTAAAATTTGATACTTGTATTAGAAATGGCACTTTTGGAGCGTTTTTGATGAAAACATAGTCAAAAAACTTTATATAGGGCTTAAATACAAAGTTATTTTTATTATTATCTTTTTTTAATTTAAGAGTAGTGTAATTTTTTTAAATTCAACTTATAAACAACTTGTGTGGCATTGTGCACTTGTACAAGTGTTTTCTATGGTTTACCTGTATATTATTTAAATTTTAAAATTTTAGAATAATTTATCCATAATTTAATTTAATTTAATTTATAAAAACAAAATTCAATTGAAAAAACATAACTTTCACACTTAAGAACCAAAAGTGCAAAACAACTTTGGTGCATTTCTACTCATTGAGAGCTTTTTGGCGATGCCAAGAATGACATCAAAAACTCCTATACACCATTTTTTATAAATTAATTCAATTTCAAAAATTGAATTGTTCTTAAAAATTGTTCAAAAATCCATCATACGTCCAAAAGCAATTATACAACTTTAGTACAACCCTCGTTGAGTCAAGCTCCCAATGGTATAAAGAAAATGACCGGTGAACATACAGCCGGGGATATCTCAGCGTTACATACAAAACAAACTGAAACAAATGTTAACATTGTATTTTTATTTTTATTCAACTTTTACTTTGCATACATCAGTAAATAAAAGGTGCAAAGCCTCTACATTCTTGAATGATGAATCAAGAGGTTAAATTCTCTTCTTTGAGGTATTGATGTTAAAGTTTTATTTTTAGTTTATTTAAAAACTCCATTCTTTTTTTTCCTCCCTTTTTTCCTTTTTGCCTCTTCCCCCTCCTTTTTCCTTTTTTCCCTCCCCCTCCCCCTCTTTTTGCTTTTTTATCTTAGAGTAGGTCCCGGCAGGCCCCCGTGGGGTCTCACTCTCAGATAGGACAAAGTAGGACAAATTTTTTTAAGTTGATGAACAGTGTGAATGATTTCCATTGCAAGACAACTGTCTATAAGTGCGATAATCACTATCAATCTGGCTATTCTCATTGCAATTGGTGGAGGTTTTTCATTGCAAGAGAACTGCCTATGACTGTGATAAGCAGCCCAAATTATTTAGCTCATCACATCAAATGACTTCGAGGATTTTGATTATTGTTCCATTTTGTGAGGTCGTTCGTCATCAGGGCTTACGAAATAAAATGTTTCTGCAAAATCTGAGTGAAGAATGTGGTGCTTGCAAAATCTCACGAGAATCATGAATCATGTGATGCACCAATAACAATAACAATAATAATAATAATAAAAAGAACATTAACCCCTAAAGGACCGGCATGCGTTTTTTGGCCGTATAGTAATTTTGGGCAGGTCCGTGTGACTAGAGATTTTCATATTTTAAGCTGAAATTTTAATAGAAGGTGGACGCGAGGAATATCTTTTATATGCACTAAATTTCAGGACATTTGGAAATAGGAGTCAAAAGTTATGGCCAAATATGTTACTTTTTTTCGTAACTGGGCAGTCTGGGCAGCAAAAAAAATTTGGCAAAAATTTGATTTCTTTTTTTTAGTATTTTTTTTCTTGTAGATTATATTTTTGTCTATCTAGAAAGCTTTGATTCATTTCATTTGGATTTGTTATGAGAAAGTTATGGACATTCTTGTTTTTCGGGCAGTTAGAGCATCTTCTTGAAAAAAATAACTTGTAGGATTAATTTCTAAATGCTATTTTTTCAATTTAAAAAAAAATAAAAAATCTTGTGGTTTAGTTTACTTGCTAGAACAATCTCACCATTGGGATTAGTGTATTTTAATTCCATCTAAAATATATTAATGTTTTAGATTTTCCTTCCATCTCGTACCTACTTCTACTTAATAAATTTTTTAGGAATGATAATTAAGTTTTTTTGAATATTTTTTTTTTCCCTAGACTCTCAACTCAATTCTCCACTACAAAGATTTGAAGCACAAAACTCTGTAGTGCAAAAATTTTAAGTTAAAAATGTTTAAAGCCAAAAAATCTAGTCCCGCAATGTGCTGAAATACTTGTTTTTTCCACTTTAAACGCAGATATCTTGCAATCTGAGCGGTCAAAAATTCTGAAATTTTTTCCACACATTCTCATACCAGTTAGGTATAAGATCCTACGGTTAGATGTGCAATAAAAACATTTTTCAAATTTTTTTACTCCTTCCTATAGAAATGGCAGTTTTGAGTGTTTTTTGGCAAAAAAAAAAGGCCTTGGGCCTTTAGGGGTTAATCATTACATTGAAATATATACAGTGCATTGAATATTGTTTAGAATATTTAATTTTCATATTTTTAATCATGTTAAAGTTTTATTTACTTATTTAGAGAATACTAAACTGATTTATGAATTGAATTTAAAACTTTCTTTCTTCTCAAATACAAATTTATTTATATTATCATCTTTTTTTAATTTAATCCCTAAAGGGCCAAATAGCATTTTTTGGCAACATAGCAATTTTGGGCAGCTCACTACGAACGAAGTTTTTATTTATTTTTGTTAAAATTTTCACTCAACATGTATCCGAGGAGTAGCTTTAAGGTCCAACAATTTTCATAACTTTTGACCACATGGTTAAAAAGTTATTGGATGATATGTGATTTTGTTTGAACTTCCGGCAGCTTGAGTTGCTCAGAAAAAATCACTTTTTAAAAAAATAAAAATTTGAAATTGGTTTTCTAGATTTATATGTACATGGAAAGCTTTGAATCATTCCATTTTGGTAGATGAGATGAAAGTTATTAGTTTGTTTGCGAGTAGTTGCGGAATCTCTACACCAAAATAAACTTTGAAATCCTTTTTTTTACTCAATTTTTAGTATTTATGTAATTAAAAGCATTGGGTTGGATTAAGATTGTTCGCTACAGCATTACAACCATTTGGATTGGCATTTTTCAATTTTGTAACTAAATTATTAGCAATTTAGTATTTTGAATCATATTCCACTTCTTTCCACACATTAGAAGAAAAATGGACCCTCGGGAGGTCTGTGAGTTCCCGGACAGCAGGGAACGCTATCCGGATAAACAGAAAAAAAAAATTTGAAAAAAAAAAAAAAAAAAAAAAAAAAAAAAAAATTGTTTAGGCCAGCGAACGGGGGCCTGTTCAGGACAGCAAACTGGCGGGACAGTGCAATAAAATAATTTAAAAAATATTAAAAAAATATTAATATTAAAATAAATACATAATTTCAGAATTCTGAAATCTGCTGTGGCCGAAATTTTCCTCGTCAGCCTGAATCAGCATTTTACTATTATTTTTATTATTATTTTACTATTTTTAATATTATTTTAATACTTTTTAATATTTTTTTATTATATTTTTTTAATTTTTTAATATTTTTTAATATTTTAATATTTTAATATTTTGTAATATTTTTTTAATATTTTTTATTGTGGCCACTATTCATCATTGATGATGAATAGTGGCCATTGTCCCCCAAAGGGACTGTGAGTTCCATTGCAGGGAACTCATAGCCCCTTTGCAAAGGGAAGGAGTCCTCCCGAGGGCCCATTTTTCTTCTAATGGTTCATTTACGAATTTTTGCATCCTACTGAGATTAGGTCAATTTTGGGAGGCCCGTGTATGCTCAAAATTGAATGGAATTTTGAATTTTGAATTGCGTTGGAATCACATTGAAGTCTACTTTATCATCATTACAAACACACATATGTAATTGAAAATCATACAAAGAGTTTGATCTTTTCTATACACTACGTACTATCTAGTGTTGCCAACATTTGTGAAAATTACAACTTGTATTCAATGTTACATATAAGAAATGAACCTTCACAATTGCTTTAGAGATACTTGATTTAATTCCACTTGAATTGCTTATATGATTTCTTGCTTGTTCTTCATCCATTGCAAAAAAACTTTGACTATCTTCCAAAGGATTTGATAGTGTATAAAAGAAATTTAAATTGTTGTATGATTTGAAATTATTCCTTTTTCACTTGTTCTGAAGTTGAAGTGCACTTCATTGCAATTCTAACGCAATTTGTGGTTCCATAATCAGTTCATTTTTGAGTATGCTAGAATTTCCTGAAGTTGCTGAACTATCTAGTGAAAACTGATTGGAAATTCGTAAATGAACTGTACCCTGTTGTACTGTACATCATGAGAGAGTGGCTGAAAGAGACAACTACAAGGCAACGTGAACGTGGATGAGAATTTGAAGGCAATGTCTGCAGTGGTCTGAATAGCTTCTCCTTCCGCCCAAACAATAGTTGAATTTTCATAAGACAAGCTTCCTTTATGACCAATTTGGTGGAATATATTGAAGTGAATGATATGTACTTACAACTGAGATGGAAGCGAAAATGTGCAAGATTGCAAAGGAGAATTCAAGAGTTAACCCACCTTAAGGACTAACTGAAGGTGCATTTTGAGCAAAAATAGTCAAAAATTGCTACTTTATAGGGCAACAAGAAAAAAATGAAAAAAAAAATAGATTTTTTTTCAGAATTCAGCTATGCAAATATGTACTAGATTTCTTTGGGAATGTGAAGAAAAAATTTCAAGAACTTTGACCACATGGATTGAAAGATTATAATACTTGAAGTTAGGAGAAAAAACTTTTTTTAAACCTTGCCCCACAAGGCCAACAAACTTTAACCCCTTCAAGAGTAAACTTTTTACACTGCACATGGTTATTTTTTTGACATTTTCATTTTGTATCATACAAGTTATATATCTGTCAAATTTCAAAGTTATAGGAGGAGTTTTGCACATGCTACCTAAAATTGCCCAAGCTACCCCAAAAATTAAAGGCAACATAACTTTTGATTTAGGCACCTATTAGATCTCCGCAATTTTGGGAGACCAAAGATTCAAGTCGACGCTCAGTTTTCAGTCACTCTAGATCTCTCAAACTGTCACAATTACAAGCCACCGTATGTCTGTAAATTCGAACGAGTCAGGTTCCATCAATACTACAACTTGATGTTTTGTTGCTGTTCAGATTAGTCTCGATTTGTTGGACGCTCAGTGTTGCCAATCGGGAGTAAGTTAACATAAAATTAGTTATGCAGCTGATCCCAAGATGGGGTCTGGACTTCTGGACTGACTGGGTTTCGATTACTGAACGGGAAATCGAGTTCTGAGACAACTAGGGAATCGGGATTCTAGGATGACTGGAGTCACTGACTCCTGTGACAATACCGATGACGCAAGAGCTAATATTAATCAGACAATGCTACAGGTTTGGCAACTAATAATGAAGCTTTAACTTTGCATTACAAAATAGCGTGTGAGGGACAAGCCCCTTCCTATGGCTTTTAAGTAGAAGATGGAGCGGTTGCTTACCGTAACTATCCAAACCGCAGAGAGTCCAGCTATTACGAGGGACTTTGTAACATTACCCCCCCTTTTGATGTAAGCCTCGTTGATAAGTCGATCTTGTAGCATTGGGGTGAAGCTGGTGGAAGTCTTTGACTGCATCTGGTGCATTTTCCAAGTTCATGGTTGGCTCCCATGAATGTTGTTTGGGCCCATATTCCTCCTAGGAAACCAAATAATGGAGTTTCTTCCAACGGCCAAAAAACCTTGAATCCAATACCTCATGGACCTTCCATTTAATGTTGCCTTCCGGGGTGACAATAGGTGGGGGTGGTGTCTGGCATTGTCCTACAATGGTGTCTTGACGGTACTTTTTGAGATAAGAGATGTGAAAGACGTCATGAATATGGAGTATCTTTGGAAGCTTTAATCGATAAACTACTTCTGAAATTTTAGATACCACTTAGAAGGGCCCCAAAAATTTAGAAGTCAATTTCCGAGATGGCTCGATGGTTGCAATATTGTCACGCCGCAAGAGGACCTTGTCACCCACTTGAAATGTTGGTTGGCGTGTTACTCCGCGGTTATAATTCCGCTTGGCCTGTTCTCCTACAATCTTGACCATTGTTTTTATTTCTTCATGAACTTGTTGCAAATTTTGAATTCGATCCTTCGCTGCTAGAACTTTTGACGTCGTAGGTGTGGTAAACGATAATGCTGGGTGATATCCATAAGTGGCATAAAACGGGGAAAATCCCTTAGCACTATGACAAGCGTTATTGTGAGCAAACTCAACAATTGGAAGGAGATCGGCCTAGTCATCCTGACGTTTTGTGGTGAACATCCTTAGAAATTGTTCTAAGGTAGGCATCCTAAATGCACCACTGACCTTAAAACTCCATCTTCAGTATGTGTACATGAGTACATCTCCAAAATCAGTTATGTACCTTTGTGAAAGAAACGCTTTTAGAACCAAACTTTGTTCCTTCATAACTTTTGCATATAATATCCAAATGTCGCGTTTCTTAGTGCGTTGGAACCTCCTTTCCCTTGCCAATAAGAATATATAAGAATTTGAACAGTCTAATAGTAATAATTAGGCACAATAGAAATTAGTGGAGGTTTTGGGATACCTACCTTAGTATCTGATTTACATGCTCGGTCTGGCCATCCGCTTGAGGATGAAACACTGTTGTTAGAGCTGGTCGTATTTGAAGAAGCTCGCATAGTCTTTTCGTAAATTTTGACACAAATACGGAGCCACGGTCTGATATCACTTCGTCCGGTAATCCATGGTGCTTCCAAATGTGATGTAAGTATAATGAAGCGGTCCCATTAGAATCAATGGCCTCATTGGTTGGAATAAAATGTGCCAATTTAGTGTTCTTATCCACTACAACCATGATGGATTCATACCCTTGGCTAATTGGCAATTTGACAATGACGTCATTGAAAACTTGTTTCCATGGTGCATGTGCGACCAGAATTGGTTGCATTAATCCATACTTTGAGTGATGTGTAGGTTTTGACTGTTGGCAAAGATCACATCTATCAACGTAGCGGTGTACATATCGGCGGAGTGTAGGCCAATAAATAGTTTGCGTCACCAATTCCAAGGTTTTCGCTTGCCCCTGGTGTCCCATAGTCGGAGCATCATGCCGGGATTATAAAATTTGTCTCCGCAGCTCTTCATCATCTGGTACATTGATCATATCATGAAAACAAAGAATTTCATCATCAAAAGTATAATCTTGAAGTCGGCGGCGAACATCCATTAGAGGGTAAATGCAAAAAACACTTAAAGCGTTTTGTCACACCTTAGTTTTTTATTTTTTTTTGCCATAACTTTTGTGTTTTAGCTCCAAATGGCTTAAAATTTATAGAAAAGCTACTCATAACCATTATCCTATTAAAATTTTATTAAAATATTAACCATTAAAAAAAATCCTATTTAAAAAAAATTAAAATGTCAAAAGTGGTATTTTCTTCACTAGTTTTAGGGTGAATTCTATGTCCAGAATTCTAGTGAAGAAAATACCACTTTTGACATTTTAAATTGTAAAAAATAGGATTTAAAAAAAAAATCTAATAATTGTCCACTTGAGAAAACTTTTTGGTGATGGATTTTGACCAAAAATTGTACCAAAATAATGTTTCATACCTTTGAAAACAAATGCAGAAAGGAGCTCTCTTTGTAAACTTGTACACCACATAAAAATAAGTATTTTTTAAATTCATTTGGACAAAAGCTATAAGTCTACTAAAAGACAATTCTCTCCAAATTTCAGCTCAAAGTTCGTTTTTTTGGGTTAAAAAAGTGCAAAACCCCCCTAATCACCCATTGTGAGAAATTATCGAGGCTGTTTAAAAATAATAAATTATTTTTGAAAAATCTTGAAAAATTGGAAAAGGTGTATAATGGTTATGAGTAGCTTCCCTATAAATTTTGAGTCATTTAGAACTAAAACACAAAAGTTATGGCCAAAATAAAAATAAAAAACTAGGGCGTGACAAAAGGCAACAAATAGTACAAGTGTTTCTGGCATTCACCCTGGAGTACAATTTTGATTATTCCTAAAATGGACAATATTGGTTCCAAGGTGGGATCTTCCTTTGTGGACATTTTTATATGCTCCAAAATACAAGCATCACTCTAAACTGGTTCACATGACTCGAGTGCCACTAGTCGCAAAAGTGATCAATTTTCTTCACTTTTCCCTTTTGTTACATCTATTCTCTTGGGAAGAATGTCTGCCCTCCCATTTAATGAGCCCGGTCGATGTTGGATATTAAAATCGAATATTGATAAGAATTTAGACCACCTGGCTTGTCGCCAATTCGACTACTTTGTGGTAAGGAAATACTCCAGGCTCTTGTGATTGGATATTACTTTGATTGGGTGCAAGGATCCCTCTGAGTAAACTCGCCAATCTTGAAATGCCAAGACTATGCTTAAAAGTTCTTTGTCATAAATATCGTAATTTTGTTTGGCCGGAGACATCTTGGAACTCCAATATGCACAAGGGTGCAAGTGGCCATCCTCCCTGGGCTGTGAGAGAATTCTGCCCGTGGTGATATCAGAGGCATCTGTTTTCACAATAAATAGTTTGTCAAAATTAAGGTGGACTAGCACCGATGTGGCGGCGCCCGTAGGAACTGGGACTGGAGTTTGTTGAAGGAGAGCTCCACTTGTGGGGTCCATTCAAAAGGGCAATCCTTTTATGTTAAATTCGTGGGTGGTCCTACAATGCCCGAATAATCACATATAAACCGACAATAAAAAATTTCAAATCCAAGGAAAGCCTGAATTTCTTTAATATTTATTGGAGTAGGCCATTTGCCAATAGTCTTCACTTTATCGTGACACATCTCCAAGCCTTTTGCTGACACAATCATCCCCAAGAACTCCACCAAGGCCCGATGAAACTCACACTTAGATTCTTTGACATAGAGTTTATGCTTTTGTAACCGTTGTAGCACCTCCCTCACAACTTATTGATGCTCTTTTAAATCTTTCGAAAAAATGAGTATGTCATCCAAATAAATAACCACGGAGATGTCCAATAGGTCACTAAAAATACTTTGCATACGGGACTAAAATTGAGCTGGAGCATTAGTTAAACTAAAAAGCATCACCAAATATTTGAAGAGGCCATACCGGGTCTTAAAAACTGTCTTAAATTCATGACCTAACGCCATGCACAGATGGTGATAGGCTTGTCTTACATCCAACTTCGTAAAGATGGTAGCCCCTACCAACCGGTCCGTGAGCTCGGGAATGAGAGGTAAAGGATATCAATTCCGTACGGTCACCTTGTTGAGGTTCCTATAATCCACACAAACCCGGATCGAGCCATCTTTCTTCCGGACAAACACTATCGACACCGAAACCGGGGACTTGGATCTCTTAATCCAACCCTTTCCTAAATTCTCTTCAAGATACTTACAGAGTTCTTCTAGTTCTATCGGTGACATAGGCCTCAAGCCGGTATTACATGGCTCTTCTCCCTCTTTAAATTCAATCCACATATTGCACATTCTATGGACAGGTAACTCACTAGAACCTCCTCGCTGAAGGCCCCTCTCAAATCATCATACACCCACCAGAAGAAAACTGCGTTTTACTTGCCAAATTTGCGTTTTAATTGACAAAAACTACGTTGTACTCAACAGAAAGTGTAGAGTCGGTTTTGTTGAGTTCTCCCTTCATAATGCAAAATTTTGCATTCTAACGTTTCAACATAGAATTTGACAAGTAAAATGCAGAATTTTGTGTTAGAATGCAAAATTTTGCGTTATGAAGGGAGACCTCAACAAAACCAGTTCCACACTTTTTGTTGAGTACAACGCAGTTTTTGTCAAATACAACGCAGTTTTCTTCTAGTGATCGCAGGGCTGTTTGCTCCCTTAAATTCGGTATTATGAACTCCATCGATACACTCGGAAATTTCCAAAGCATAAACTTCCGCTTCCTTTGCAGACAGTCGAAAAGCTGCCCTCGATACAAACAAATATTGAGGTGCAATTAATTTGGAACTAACTTTGCATCCCCCTTCACTGGTTGAGGCTGAACCACCAACGCTTGGCTCTCTTGAGGTTGGCTTGCTGAGAAGCTTGGATCCCATTGAACTGGCCTTTCTTGTAGCGCCCTTAGCAAATTTGGTAACGATGTCGGCACTTAATAGCTCACTTTCTTGCCGCTTCTCACCCTGATTGCCATCAATCGACATTCGTATGCAATCATTTTGGCAATAAGACAAATCAAACAACACCCTTCGTTGTGCCCATTGAATTGTTGGATCATGGCGGTTTAACCAAGTAGTATCCAATATGCATGGATACCTTCCTGTATTTGTGATATCCGCCACCAAAATTTTCCGATGATCTCCAATGGACATTTCAACCATGGCCTCATGCATGATCAATCCTAAGCTTATCACTCTTAGCTTCCATCTATTACCCTAACTTCCAGTGGCACCTCCTTAGGTTGTAGGATAGCCTTGCAGTCTTGAGCGAATTGGAGATGCATAAAAATTCCTATGGCTCCTGAATCAATCAATGCGGTAGCTATCAAAGTATTGAACTCCGCATCCAAAGTCAGATGAGTTCTTGGCTCACCTATAGCTCTCAAAAAAGTTGTATCAAGTTCGACTTCTTGATTTCCTGATAGTGGACTTATTTCGTATGACTCCACCTTTGGCATTATAGAAGCCACACTTTGAATCGGGTCCGGGTACCGAACTTCTTGATTCAGTCCCGGGCTACACCTTTTCCCCCTTCCATTCCTTCTCGATCAATCCTTATGAGAGCAGCAATGGACAATGGCTTGGAGGGATTTGTTGGACATTTTGATCGCACATGGCCTACCTCCTCGCAACCCCAGCATTTTCCTTGACGTTGATATTCAAGCCTCTCCGCTGCTGTTTTTGCTAAAGCAGTGGTCACTTGAAGTGCTCCGAGCTCCATTGGCACTGGGCCCAATGCTCCTGCATTCGCTTGAAATCTACCAACTGGATCCCGAGAAGTAATAGTTGGAGCCTTGAAATGGGAGAAATCCGGGGTTGAGCATTTATTTTGTCGCCGGCTTCAAAGCCTTTCATCTATTCTTGACATCATTGACATCCACTCATGCAATCGTGGTGGTCGAGTTTCGGTAGTAGCTACTGAGTCTAAAATCTTGTCTTTGAGCCCCGCTCGGAACCTCGCCACCAAACGAGACTCATTCCAGTCAATCTGTGCTGCACATTCATTAAAAGCAGAGATATAACTAGCCATTGAACCAGTTTGCCAAATCCTTCCAATGCGGTCTTCAACATTCCCTATCCTATCAAAGTCACCATATATTGCAATAATTGATTCCTTGTAAGCATCATAATTCCCCAACAATTCATGATCACAACCTTCATCAAGAGCCTGAAGGAGAGGCATGGCCCAATTTTGTGCAGCCCCGATCATATACAAAAGAACGTAGGCTACCTTATCCTCATTCGAATGGTAGGTTCTTGGCTTACCTCGGAGGACCAGGCGAAGCTGGACAAACCACCGATATACTTCATTGTCCTTTTTTCCTGAAAATTTTTCAGGTTCAGTCACTTCTGATTTCCTTTCCCCAAACTCAAGCTCATGATATCTTCCCCTCTCCTGTGGAACTTGATTGCCCACTTCCTTCGAAGTCGACAGAGACCCATGCCAAACGGTTGCAATTGTCTGGTCCGCCAATTGTTGGACAATGTGTGGAACCGCCGCCTAGAACACGGTTTGGATTTGGTGCTGAATAAAAGCGGCCCACTCTGACACAATTCCCTCTGGCATTGGAGGTCTGTCAGGGTTCCCCTCCCGTCTTTCTTGCTCCATAATCGAACAATGAATACTCGATTAAGCTTCTCTCATAAGATTCGAATCACTGGACAGATCCAACCAAACTTTAAACACCAGTCCAATTGCCTTTGAAATTTTGAGTTAACCAACTAAGGTCTAAAGATGCGTGACTACTCACTAGACCTTTCAGAAGAGCATGGACATATTAAAGACACGCTATTATGTTAGATCTCCGTAATTTTGGGAGACCAAAGATTTGTATTGACATTCAATTCTCAGTCACTATGGATCTCTCAAACTGTCACAATTACAAGCCACCATATGTCTGTAAATTCAAAAAAGTCGGGTTCTGTCAATACTACAATTGGATGTTTTGCTGCTGTTCAAATCAGTCCCGACCTATAGGACGCTCAGTGTTGCCAATCGGGAGTAAGTTAACATAAGATCAGTTATGCAGCTGATCCCGAGACGGGGTCCGGATTTGGACTGACTGGGTTCCGATTACTGAACGAGGAATCAGGTTCTCACTGAGACGACTAGAAAATCGGGATTCTGGGATGACTAGAGTCACTGACTCCCGTGACAATACTAATGATGTAATAGCTAATATTAACTAGACAATGCTACAGGTTTGGCAACTGATAATGAAGCTTTAACTTTGCATTACAAAATAGCACGTGAGGGACAAGCCCCCTCCTGTGGCTTTTAAGCAGAAGGTGGAGAGGTTGCTTACCGTAACTACCTAAACCGCAGAGAGTCCAGCTGTTACAAAGGACTTCGTAACAACACCCGATCAAAACTTTAAAAAAAATTCAACAAGGAGGTACATGTTTAGAATTTAGGCCCAAATTTCATGAACATCCCAACTAAAAATGACTTTGTAGAAACCTACTTGAGATTTCTTGTGTATGTTGAACGGATACTTAGTCCTTTAGGGGTTGTAGATAAGGATTTACAATGGATGAATATTAATAAATCCTATAGTTAAAGTTTGTTCGCAAGGAGGTATGGTTGCACTATAGGTAATATTTAAGGGAAGCTAAATAACCCCAAGCTGTGCACAATGGAAGGAAAACCATGGAATATTCCTAACTTCACAAACACAATAGATAGACTATTTTATTATAGTTAAATCCAGGATTGGAAACTTATCAATCGTATATGTCACTTCTTCAAATTCTCTAATTGAATCCTTTTTTCCACCAACCAGGATCTATTGGTTCTTTATTTCTTTATTTGATCTGCAGCTTTATTCTCCAACATTGCTCTTGTTTGCTTCTATAGATCTTTGACTACTTGGATTTGCTCCTTTCTGGTCCGAGTCTAATTGTTTCTTCATTCCAGCTATAGAGCTTTCACATTCTTGCTTTGCATAACTCCTTTTACAACAAAATTTACATTTACCGCTACCTCTATAGGATCCTTTCATATTCATATTCTTTCACTCAAGACAGTAAAACTATTGCATTACATCAATTGATAGAATTCCTATTAACTCTCATACAGTCGTTCACAACTCATATTTCCAGTTCATACACCATTGATAAAATACCATTGAAATCAGCCATCATCCACATTAACTCTCAATTACACAATAGATCATTTCTCCAAAGACTGAATCTATAGATCTAACACTCAATCCAAAACACAACATACACAATTGATTCATTTCAACTCCCACACATTCTCAACAACCACCAAGGCTTACAGACTATAGAATCACACATCAACATCAATCGATTTCAATCCCAAACAATTAAATTCATACACACACATTCATTAAATCCAATTGAACAAATCACAATTACACTCCAATACCCAATTAATCTTCGCCTCATATTGCATCATGAATTTTACAATTGTTTCTCACTGCCTCATCAATTCACTCTGAATTGACTATTGTTCAGCACAGTATAATCTCAGTACACACTAAAACAATTGAGCACTCATTATCCAGCACAAAATCACACAAACTCACACACTATCGATCACTTATACACCTACTGCCGGCCTCAACTGTAGGAGCTCTGGCTTCCATCTCCAAATTGATTTCCAATTTCACAAACAATAGAACTTTACCCCAACCAGCCGATAACTACTTAACCGCCATCAATAGATTCCATCCATTGCCTCGTTACATCCATCTATTGACTAAGTTCTATAGAAAGTCCTTACTAACTGGTAATATTGACATGTTAACATCTCAAGTACTATAGAACTATCAAAAATTAGAGAAATTAGCAAAATTTTGCTATTATGTACACATTCCCTATAGATTCTATGACTACAGGGGTTAACCCCTAAAATTCTATAGATGCCACATTTAACTACTTTTGGACTTTTGAAAGTCCAGAATTAATAACGGTCTTCAACAGAAAAAAAATTGATCATCGAGAGATAGTACAAAACATCAAGAGATCTATCCAAATATCGAGAGATCTACCCAAACATCGTGGGATCCCACGATGTTTTGTCCAGAATTCACTAAATAGTCCAAAAGTAGTTAAATGTGGCATATAGTTATATTTTCACCCAAAACGCTCCCATATTGCAATTTCTAGTACAAGTATCAAATTTTTGAAAAAAAAACTTTTTTTGACACATGTAATTGGGTAGTTGCAAGAAACACTTCACGTTTTTCCGTCAAAACTGCGGTTTTTGGCCATAAACTGGCAGTACTATGTAGTACTACCAATACTACATTTTAGAAGCGCCCCGGCAAATCTGAACCGTTGATTTAAGGCGCCTGTAGATCTGAACCGTTCATTTAGTACTATGTTGTACTATGCAATACTACAGACTACTACAAAGTACTGTAGAAGCCATTGGGAGTAGAAAACAACAGAAAAGGGGTCTGTGGAGATTTTCGTTTTTAGTAATTCAAAAAAATTCAAAAATTTCCATAAAAAAGCCATTTTTCTAGAGAAGACTGCGCTTGCATTGCACCAAAAAATTCATGAAGGAAATTTTTTCCCTCTTCGTAGCTATCGCGCAAAGGAAGGTCACTTTGATCCCATGTGTGCAACCGACATGTTGCTATTTTCATAAAAACTCATTGTCAGCCCTTGTAATGTTAGTAGACCTCCAACATGTCCAATTTGTGGCTTCAAATTTGCATTTTTGGGTCAAAAATAGGACTAAAACCCCCCAAAATGGCCAAGGTAGACATCCAATCGGGGGCAGGTTAAAAATAGTAAACTAATTTTAAATTTTTTTCTAAAATTACACAATGTCTGCAACTATAGCATCTACCTTCATTCCAAATTTCATGCCAAATGGACAAACAATGCAAAAGTTATGAGCAAAAAGCCAATTTTCGAGGGCAAGGGGACAAAAAATAGGACAAGTGTTTCTTGCAATCACCCAACTATAGGATCTTGCAGTATATATGCTGACTTGAGAACATGTGGTAAAAATTTCAAAAATTTCTACTGCGTGGATTGCAAGATATAAGCATTCAAATTCAATGAAATCATTCTTTTGGCCTTGCAAAAAAACAAGGCAGCTACTCTTTACAAGCTCACTTTTATATGAAAAAATGTCCAAAATAATGGGGTTTTTTTGTTTGTTTGTTTTAGACAAGTTGTCTACATGTTTGAAAATTTTCACATCATTTGGAATTATACAACATATAGAAAAAAAATAATAAGTAGAAAGAAGTAGAGAATGATTCAAAATACAAAATTGTTTAAGAATATAATTGTAGAATTGAAAATTGTCAATTCCAATGGTTCCAATGTTATAATAAACAATCTAATTCTTATGATTTCACTTTTTTCAAAAAATATTGAAAATTGAGTAAAATAAATGATTTCAAAGTTTATTTTAGAGTAGAGAATCTATAATTGCCCGCAAACTAAAATTCCTCATAACTTTTGACTTTTTGATCAAAATGAAACGATTCAAAGCTTTCCACATATATATAAATCTAGAAAACCAATTTCAAATTTTTATTTCTGAAAAAAAAGTGAATTTTTTTATTTGCCTGGGCTGCCAAAGTTGAAAAACAAACAACATTTTATATCATAACTTTTCACTTGTATACTCCAATGAAATGAAATTTAGCACTCATGGAAGATATTCTTTGTCCACACCTCGAAAAAAAATTCAGCAAGACCTCTAAAAAATAATAATAAAATTTCTTAGGGTACCCTTTACATGTCATTAGCATAGAATGGCAAATGACAAACAATAAATAATATAGGATTCATATCCATACCTGTATTTGCATTTGCATTTTGTACCCATATTCATTTACATAAGATCTTTTTCTATTTCTCTCTCTTTCTCTCTCTCTCTCTATTTGTATAAATATTTGGATACATATTTGAATCCGTATCCATATCACGTATTCATATCATATTGCAATTGGCTTTGGATTTGGCTAACGTGGACCTTTTGAATTTTTGTTCATAGGGGTCATTGCAAGAAACACCGGTACTGGGTATGTGTCACAAATGGAGTTTCGAATCTTTCTTTTGCAATAACTTTTTAAGCTTGACTCGTATGAATTTGAGATTTTTATTGGAGTTGTATATCTTGAGTGTATTTATATCTCATATTTTTTAGAAATTAAAAAAAATCATCTTATATTTAAAAATCAATTAAACTAATATGTCACGTTTTGCGTTTTAGGGATTTTGAGTACTATGGAGTCCCCAAATTTAATGATTTAGAGCTGAAATTTCTATGGTCTATTTGCGTAGTAGGAACTCATGTTTCTACCAAGGATAATTAAAAAATAATTTATTTTATGTCCTCCATGTCCTTGCAAAGAGGGCTCCCTTATGCGCGCAATTCTGAACAATAAAGATGGTTTCAAGATAATTTTTTTATTCAAATCTCTTCATCATGAAGTCTTCCCAAATGATATATTTTTAATTTCTTTGAAAATTATTTTTCCTATTTTTTACAAATTTAAACGTCAGAGTATGTATTTTCTTCAAATTTTCAGCTTTTTTCTTTTGTGAATAACTTTTGACTCAGATTTTGTTTAGGTCTGAAATTTTGGTGATATGCTATTTATAGTATTATAATAATTATCCTTATTTTATTTTATTTTTAAAAATTAATATGCAAAAAGCTCATAGTACTGGAGTACTAGCCGAAAAACGCCAAAGTGGAACAAAAACTGACGGTGTTTCTTGCAACGACCCATAGACATTATTTTGAGGAGAGGACAATTAATAGGAGAACCTACTTCATTTTTTTTTGTTGGCTAGTGAATATGTAGTGACATTGGCAAAGTAAAATTATAGAAGTAATTAGGGGTCTTAAAAGTAACAAAGGTGGTCAAGAACTTTATCATACTTTATGAAAATCCCATCCTATTATGTTTGAGTACATACTCTTGTTAACTACTTCTAAAATTTTACTTTGACAACATAGTTACTGTTCCCTCAAAAACATCAATACATGCATATATTAGATACTAGCTAATTAACATTCATATATAGTTTCATTAAATGTATTGTTACAATTTTACATTGTTAAGTACTTTTATTAAATGCATTCTAAGTGCTAAGGTTGTAATATTAGACTGAAAGACTATAAATTTGATCTGGAAAGGTGTTGGTGTTGTCAATCTCAAGTTTCTTAAAGTGTTTGAAATCTTCAATCATGTTCATTAAATTCAGTATTTTGAATCACAGAGTAAGCAATGGTTTTTCTAAGACCTTGACGAAACCCCGGGGGGCACACTTCCATTCTTTTTAGTTTTATGTGCGATCAAATGAAGGGGTACTATAATTACCTTGGTCCTAAAATTTAGAAAAGATTTAGAAATAAAATAATATATGTTGAATAGGAAAAAAAGATTTACAAAGAATGAAGGGTAGGAGAAAATACTGACATTTTTTTTTTCTACAATAGCATTGCCAAAAAGAAATCTGAAAAGTTGAAAATGTGTCTACAAAAAAAAATAGGAAAAAAGTCTAGTCCTAAGCATCCCAAGAGGATCCCGAGTGCAATTTATGACCGAGTTATGGGCTGGCGGTTTTAGGATCTGTATAGATTTCTGACTATGCGGCTTTAGGAACAGTCCAATTTTTTACTTTCTGGACAATACAAGAATTTTAAATGTTATCAATGTTTCACTTTGGAAGTACTTCACTTTTGCTTTCCTTTTCAAAGCACTGTTGGTTTGCAAGTACTGGAATACAATTTCCTTGATGTACATCATTGTGTTTATGTGTAGTTTGATGTCAAGGTGATTGCACGAAATACCTATACTATTTGTTGCGTTTTGTAGCAATACTCATGATTTTTTCTAAAGTACTTTAAAATTAGAAAATCAATTTTTTAAAAAAAAATTAAAAATATGGACAATGTATGCACCTTTAAGATGAAGGTAACCACTAAAGGAAATTCATTAAAAATTTCTCTAAGTAGGAGAACTAGAAAAGTGCCAAATCTCAAGAAAATACATACTTAGATGTTTTAATTAGTAGAAAATAGTAAAAAACTTAAATAAAAAAATAAAAATTGTCCATTCGTGGCAACTCTATGGAGATGGTCATTCACCAAAAAACCCACCAAAATAATTTTTTACACGTTTCAAAATGCAAGTAGAAAGGGGCTCCCTTTGTGGACTTTTTTACCACATAAAATTAAGTATTTTTAGAATTCCTTTGGACAATAGCTACAAGTCTACTAGAAGACCATTTCTACCAAATTTCAGCTCCAAATTCGTTTTTATGGGTACTAAATAGAAAATAGTACTAGAAACCTCCAAATGGCATTTGTGGCATAATATTGGGGGCTATTATTAAATAGTAATTTTTTTTTTAAAATTCCAAAAAAATAGAAAAGGTGTATAACAGTCATAAGTACCTTTTCTATGAATTTTGAATCATTTGGATTTTGGAGTCAAAATCCAAAAATTATGGCCAAAAAAACTAATCAGCACGCGACGTGTGACAGAAAATAGTACAAGTGTTTTATGTAATCACTTGTCATGAATTTCAATATGACCCCGGTGTTTGAAATACTATTTGAAATTTTATTGCCAATTTTTTGTACTTATAATGAACATAGGGTATAAAGAAATAGTGCATGAAAAAAATTCAAATGAAATATAGGGTATATGAAATAAGGTAAATTTAGAAATTTAGGTAAATATAGCCCTATAGAAATTTAAAAAATTTACCTACATAGCCCCCATGTAATAGGGCTTGAATGCACGCTACCAATGAAAACTACACATAGTGCACCCCCCGAGGAAGAAACTTTTATTTTTGTGACACCACATATAAAATATAAATCAATAATGAAGATGATAAAATAAAATAAAAAACATAGCAATTGAGCAAACCGTAATATTTGAGTTTGCATTATACTTCATTTGGATGGATGTACACTACTTCTAATAAATTACAAAAAATATTGAATTTAATATTTAGATCTTTGAAATAATCGTGGAAATAACCATGGAAATAACTATTAGTTTCCTATTCTCTTTTCCACTCAATTTTCAATTTTAAACTTACAAGAGTATATGTCTTTGACTTTCTAAGTTTTCTTTTTGAGTTTTTAATTGATGGCAAGGATAATATTTATATTTTTTATACTTTTTAATCATGAAAATATTCAATGCATCTCAATAATTTTATGATGCTATCCAATTCTATTCATCAAGAAAAATGGTTGATAGTTGTTCCCAAATGTTTAACATAAATTTTAAAATCGAAATTTCCTCAATCAATAATTCTTGTATTGAATGTTTATTCATTAAAAAGGTGCTTTTTTATTACACAATGTAGCAAAATGAAGTTGTAAGACACTTACAATATATACTATTCATTATGGACATTTTCATCAACAAAGTTTTTTACTGTAATTTTCATGTTTAACCCCTAAAGGTCTGAGACTATGTTTTCACCAAAACCGCTCCAAAACTGCCATTTCTAATACAAGTACCAAATTTTATAAAAAAAACATTTTTGGACACATGTAACTGTAAGATCTTTTAGAACACTGGTTTGAAAAGAGGTGAAAAAAAATTCGGAATTTTCCACCATGCGGATTGGAAGATATTAGCGTTTGAATTGACAAAAATCCTTTTTTTGTCCCTGCAAAAATCTGGGCAGCTGCACCATTAAGGTCACATTTTTATGAAAAAATGCCCAAAATGGTGGTTACTCTTTGGATTCATTCTTCTAGGCAAGTTGTCTACATGCTTGAAAATTTTTAGATCATTTGGAATTGCACAACATATAGGAAAAAAATAGTAAATAGAAAGAAGTAGAGAATGATTCAAAACACTAAATTGTTAAGAATTTATTTATGGAATTGAAAAATGCCAATCCCAATGGTTGTAATGTTGTAATAAATAATCTACATCCAATGGTTTTATTTTTTTTCAAAAATATTGGAAATTGAGTGAAATAAAGGACTTCAAAGTTTATTTTAGAGTAGAGATTCCATAACTATCCTCAAACTAAGAATCCTCATAACTTTTGACTCATTAATTGAAATGGAATGATTTAAAGCATTCCACGTACATATAAATCTAAAGAACCAATTTCAAAATTTTATTTTAAAAAAATATGATTTTTAAAGAATTTTTTGAGATGCCCGGGCTGCCCGCCGCGCACCGAAAATTACATATCATACAATAACTTTTTAACCATGTAGTCAAAAGTTATGAAAATTGTTGGGCCTTAAAGCTACTCCTCGGGCACATCTTGTGTGAAAATTTGAAAGAAAAAAAATAAAAACTCCACTTGTAGTGAGCTGCCCAAAATCGCTATGTTGTCAAAAAACGATATTTGGACCTTTAGGGGTTAAGAAAATGGCTATACTCCACTGTGGGAGCTTGTTAGGACCAAAATTGTCCCTGTCACGTCACGTCCGGACGTCTATCTGACCGACGGTACGTCGGGATCCAAACCCAGCGTCCATTAGGATTCAAAAAAAATAAAATTATTTATTTATTTATTTCGCGGACGGCTTGTCCGTATAGGCTGTCCCCGTCGACGGACCTGTACGGACAGGCCGTCCCAGTCGACGGACCGACCATTTAGAAATTTTTTTATTTTATTTTTGGCCGATGTTGATCCTGACACATCATGACCAACGCTGACGGACATCCCAACAGGAAAAGTCAGCATCATGTCAAACTAGACAACCTTGGTTAGGACCAGTAAGCTTACATCATATATGAGAGAGTGGCGGAAAGATGGCTGCCTAGAAGAGACGTCAACTAGACATAAATGATAACATGAACGTGGATGAACGTGAAGGCAGTGCACGTGAATGTCTCTCGTACTTAGAAGACGCTCCTCTATACTTGCGCTTCTCTTGCGATTGTAGTTTTTTTACTGTAAGTTTCCGCTCTAGCTTTTTTGACTGTTTCCACATCGCATGATGGCTGGTGCTAGTGGGATTCAATCATGGTGGGCGCTCTCGGAGCTAGCGATGACAAACTTGGTGGTCGGGGTGACTATCAACGCCTCTATGGTTCTCGCGGCTTTGATGGTGACCAATAAAATCAATGTGGGACTAGAGCGGATTAAGCACGCGGATTTGGTGTTCAAATCGACAGTCAAGAAGATGGAGGCTGCAGCAAAGGCTTACCAGGACACACCTTGACGTCCTTAAGTCAACATCCGCGGAGCTTCTTGCATTACATAAATGCTAGCGATTGTAGGCTACCTCGCTATGAGCATTGTGACTTAATTCATTTTGTGAATAAAGCACGTACTGTTCAAAGCATTTCGCGCGTTTCTTCCTTGATGTTGTTTGCATGAAGGCTCCTTAAACTTGCAGACACAAACCTATCCTTCACACTACAGCAAGGCTCCATGATCTCCAGATTCGTTGCAATATTTGCAACATAGCCGTAAACAACAGTGTTAAGGGGCACCATCAGTGCTTTCCCAATCAACTGCAGAAAAAATTAGACATCATATTGTATGAGCATAATATAATTAAAAAGACCATCACAACGTCAAGCTTAGAGGAAAATCAAACACTATAATATGTTGCTGGTTTTTGAGATCCATTTTATTAGTACTGCAGTACAATAGTGTTTAACCTAACCAAGTCAAGACACATGATCAATACTCGCAAAACAATATTTGGGGGGGATGTTTGTAGGTTTGTGAAGTGTGGATGCAGTCTTCCCGAAGTTTTGAAGATTTTGCGGTTCATTTTTTTGAGTGTGTGAACAAAGCTTGCACAGGGGATGATACTAGAACATCGACGTAGACTGTCTGATTGCAAATCGTTGTTCTTTGGCACAACTTATTTAGTATCACCATTTTTGCTGGTTTGTGACTATTAGCCTCAATGGCAAAATTAGTGATGCCATTAGGTGGTGAGAAGGCAATCAAGAGAAGTTGGCGTAAGTGTTGGTCATCATTTTAACATGCGAGTCAACCTACTGATGCGATTCAGAGCTTTTTTGTGTTCATTATCATAAGTAGGATTAATTGTAGATATTTTGTGATCATTGAAAGTGATTTTATTGCTGAGGCATTTTAATTGTCTTAATGTGCAAGATTGAATTTAGCATGATATCTGATGTGGAGGCTAAAGGTGCAATTATCCCTGGACAAGTAACGAGATTTGTGCAATTGGAATTTTGTTTGCAATTACTATGCATTGCACATGTAAAATTCTCATCCCAAAGCTACTTTTATGGTTCCTCTTCCTACCTTTGGTTTCTTCAGTACTAAATATGTAGTGTGGATACTTTACAAAGCAAACTTCAGGGACGACTGTCACATTTGTGGTGGTCGATGGGTGGACCATTACCATAGCGTGTGTTGGAGATTCACGATGTGTTCTGGACTCACAATTAAGGGGTTGTGACAGACCTTACTGTTGACCACAGGCTGGACTGCAATGAGGAAGAGTACGTGCCCTCATTCACTGTGTTTGCTATTTTCTTCTCACTCTACATGTACGTTTTGTTCTTCAGTAAATGCAATTGTGCCTCCTCAAGCTTGCTATAATATAGAGCGCTCTATGTGAAACATTTGACTCGTCTTAAGCATCATTAGCTATGCTCACACTTTGTATTTTCCTTGACAAGAGGGAGCGTGTCAGAGCAGCGGGCGGGGAAGTTAGCAAGCTTAACATTATTGGTGGTGCTGAGGTACAAAATCCCATACATTAACTTAATTCATAGTAAGTTAATTATCACAATGCTTTAGTATCCTTTTGTTTTAGAAGTGCAATCTTTTGAAGTTGTATCAATTTTTTGCGGTGCACAGGACTTAAGTGTGCTCTCTTTGTGAGATATGTTTCTTATTCTATTTTCACATTTGCATGGTTGCAGATTGGGCCATTGAGGGTTTAGTCTAGTGGTCTGTGCCTCTCAAGATCAATTAGAGATACGGATGTAGAAGAATTCATTGTTCCTGTTCCGCATGTGAAACAGATAAAGGTGACGATTCCTTATTCTACAATAGAGTTATTCTTGAAGTCTAGCACTAATTCTAGTTTTTGATTGAACCATTGTTTATGGCATCATTCATTTGATTCATCCCCTACTTTGTTGTTGAATAATGTCACCACCCCCTCTTTTAATGAGTTTAAGGATAACATGGCTGGTTGATGTTGGATTGAATAATGCTTTTTATTCACCATGTGCAACTTAGCACAAATTGCTTATGGCATTTTCTCAGATTATTTCTTTGGTATGTGTGCAGAGGTTGTCAAAGAATGCATTTGGCTTTTGTCTGTCCAAGCTAGTTGATTTCATCGGGCCAAACATTTTTAAAGCTCAACTAGACTATAAGTAACTCGCCATTCTTCAATCGAGCTCCTTGATTAATACCAATTCCATAACTGGAGGTAATGTCATGGAAAACCGTGTGCATCCATGGGTGAGGTAGTTCTGAGGCCTGTTTGTTTTGTCTTCCAAGTTGCAATTGTGCAGGCACATCCAGATGAGGTCTGGCAAGAATTTTTTCCCAAAAATCTTTTATAGGTCTGATCTATACTAGCTGCAGATTAGATGTAGTGATGAAGTGATACTACGACACACAAAGTCCATCGACGTTGTACTCAACAAAAAGTATGGAATCGGTTTTATTGAGTTCTCCCTTCGTAACGCAAAATTTTGCATTCTAACACAAAATTCTGCGTTTTATATATTAAATTTTGTGTTGAAACGTTGGAACGCAAAATTTTGCGTTACAAAGGGAGAACTCAACAAACGCGATTTCATACTTTTTGTTGAGTACACCGCACTTTCTATCTAGTGAAACACAGATTTGACAAGTAAAACGCAGTTTTTGACATGTAAAATGCAGTTTTCTTCTATTGAAATGAAGCAGATTTAGCAAATTTAATTATTCTAGGCATCTTTATGGGAGGAGTGATGACCTTTTTCACCTTATTATTGAGTTTCAAGGCGTTGCTGTCTCCACAACCTATACATGTTTATGGTTAGCTTTAAGAGGAGCTCGTAATCATGCACCACGTAAAACTATGTCGTGTTCAAAACTATGTTGCATAAGAGTTTATCATCTTGGTTTTGGGCTACTTTCATTTCCATTTTGGTTTTCCTTTTGAAATACAGATTCCAGATTCAGAAGTTGATTCTTTTGTTGTTCAAAAAGTAGGTGTCAATATTTGGATGTAATCAATTTTAGAAGCATTTGGAATTTAGGTTTCAATTTTATTTATGATATTGGTGACAACAACAGAAAATCTAAATCCGGAATCTTTTGTTCATACATAAGTACTAAATTGTTGTTGTTTTAAAGATTTCCAAAATTTTAAATCAAGAGAAATTAGGTAATTGGAACATTAAAAAGTTTTGGTGATTTATTCTTGTTCTATGAGGTGACAAATATGATAGAATATTGTTTTGAATTTAGTGAAAATTTAGAGATTCTAGCAAAGCTTTTAAACCCTAAATGCTCAGTTCCATTGCTATACGGTAAAACAATTTGTTTTTGAGCTTGATTGAATTGATTAAATCTTATCCAAGTTTCAATTCAAGTTTCAATGTAATGTTTTTGTTACATGAGACTATGTGTTATCTATCAATGTCACAAATCTCTATAATATTAGTTTTGTAATAAGTTATAAGTTTGATAGTTTTAAAACTAGTAAGTGAAAATAAATTAATAAATATAAAACATACAATCCAGAAGTATTTCAAAGGAGATAAAACAAGAGATTAAACAAGATTTCTAGCTCTTGCTCAAAGCTTTGCATCTAGTGATTTTTTTCATTATTATTAGGGAGTGCATAAAGTAACGTACAGTGGAGTGATGAAGTTATTTACATCCATGACATGGTTGAAACATGCAAAATGATGATGAATACACATATATTTGTTCTAAAGTGTGTATAGTCGTCTATAATAGAACAACATTGTTCCTACAATATGTAGCAATTGAACAATTTCATCCATTGATAATTAAAAAATCTATTGCTTAATATTCCCTAAAAATATTGTATTGCTTTTGAATGATAAATTGCCCCCCCCCAAAAAAACACTACTTGCATGCCATTTTGACTAGTATTGATTCGTCACAATATATGTGTGTGATAAGCACTTGTGGCCTTGGTTTAGTGGCTTTGGCCTTAACACAATGGTGAGGTGATTTTGAGTTCAACCCCATGGGTTGGCAAGGTGCTTAGCACTATAGTTCACCCAACTAGGGTAGTGTACGTGTGCAAAAACTACCGCTTGTCATTATATGAAGACCTACCAGAGTTTCTTGAGGGAAGGAACATGGCGGTTCTTCCTAAGGGAGGCATCAAGGATGGAATTCGCCACCTAATTTATTGAAGTTTAGATAGTTGAGCCATTCCTATCAAATGCTTCATTCACTTTGGTCTTTCATATTGGAATTACCCTTAAGTGTTTGATTCTAGAGCCCTTTTCATTTGAAAATTAATGCACAAGTTTGTATTCATGTGATACAACACCATACCTTAAAAAAAGGTGACTTTTCAAGTGGGCCATTAGCACCAAAATTTCACACTACTAGAGTCCTTATCAACAGACTTTCTCCACCCAAATGTAGATAGTCTAGATTTACAAGTTTGCATTTCCAACAATTCCTTTTGTACCTTTTGATTCTATTGGTAGTTATGCAGTGAGCAACCTGTCATGCTTTTGCAATAGGGTTGCTAAAATTTGAACGATGAGCAACAAGCATTCTAAATAAAGATGTGCCTTCAATGAAGGCAATTGATGCCTTACAAGACTGTGCATGCTTCCCCTCTTCTTACTAGAATTTTTTTGGATGTATTATTGGTTGTCCGTCCACTACAAAGTCATTTGTTGGACAATTTTTGTCCCCGACGTCGTTTCAAGGGTTAATAGGACTCCCTCCTCAATAACAAGCATCTCCTTTTTCTTTGATTTTTTTAAGGCTCACATTTAAGAATATGCTTAGAATTCAGTGATCCTATCTAACATGACTACTTCCAATTAGAAGCATCTATTTTTTTTCTGTTTTTTCTAAGGCTCACATCTAAGAATATGCTTGGATTTGGCTAATTAAGGTAGAACCACCCATTCCAAATCAAGGAGCCATGGACAACTTGTAGGATGCACTATTTCGGACCAAGGAAGGTGCCCAAACTTGGAATGTGTGTTTTTCTCCTTTTCAAGGTTGGGACGATTAACCCCTCATTGCCTGAAGTCCAAACGAGGTCAAAAACAGCGTTGCTTTTGAAGTGTTGTAAATTTAGATGTCGCTAAGTTATAGAAATCTTAACCGTACAATATTGTAGTGAACATGTTGTAGATGACACAGAAAAAATCTGAAGCCATTTGACCGCATGGATTGAAAGGTTATAATGTTTTAGTGTTAAAAAAAGATGCTGAAATTTTCCAAAAAGCACATTTGGAGGTGAAATTCGACTTCTAAACCTACTCAAATGAAAAAACTTGAGACTATAAAGTGATTCAAAATCAACATACAAACACATTGGTGAAAAAAAATATCATTCAATTGACTCAATGTGTCTGCAAAATAGATTTGAAATGTCAAAAAATAGCATGAAAAGTTGCAAAAAACACCATGTAAGGCTAAACCTCCTCCACTAAAAAGCATCTTAGTCATTCATTACTTTTTGGATTCAAGTGAAATTGTAGCCACACAAACTAGACTAGTATGCGCAACTTTCACAAAAGAAATTATTGAAAATGGACATTGTATGAAGAAGTTACAAGCCGCTGAATTTCACTGTAATCTGAAAATGGCTGGATTTTAAATTTTGAATTGCTCCCAAACATTCAAAGAAGCTTGTATTGACATGAAAATTTTATCACAATAACTAGACTAAAAGGGGAACACAACCCATCAAATTTTATTGAAAACGAACATTGTATTAGAAAAAAAATGGGCCCTCGGGAGGGCTCCTTCCCTTTGCAAAGGGGCTGTGAGTTCCCCGCAATGGAACTCACAGTCCCTTTGGGGGACAATGGCCACTATTCATCATCAATGATGAATAGTGGTCACAATAAAAAAATATTAAAAAAAAATTAAAAAATTAAAAAAAATTAAAAAATTAAAAAATTATATAATAAAAAATATTTAAAAATATTAAAATAATATTAAAAATATTAAAATAATATTAAAAATATTAAAATAATAATAAAAATAATAATAAAATACTGATTCAGGCTGACGAGGAAAATTTCGGCCACATCAGATTTCAGAATTCTGAAATTCTCTATTTATTTTAATATTAATATTATTTTAATAATTTTTAAATTATTTTATTGCGCTGTCCGCCAGTTTGCTGTCCTGAACAGGCCCCCGTTCGCTGGCCAAAAAAAAATATATATATATATATATATATATATATATATATATATATATATATATATATATATATATATATATATATATATATATATATATATTTTTTTTTTTTCAAATTTTTTTTTTCTGTTTTTCCGGACAGCGTTCCCTGCTGTCCGGGAACTCACAGACCTCCCGAGGGTCCATTTTTCTTCTAATGTATGAAGGAGATACCCCCCCCCCAAGTTTCAGCCATCAAATGCAGTTTGGTGAATTCAAATTGAACCTGTGAACTTTGATTGGCTCCCATTTAATTTGTAAATCTTGGATTGATTTGAAAATTTTACCACACAAACTAGAAGAGAGAGCGCAACTTTACCAATAAGTTTTATTGAATTCGGATATTGGATGCAAAAGTTACAACACTTTGAATTATACATGAGGACACTTTTCGTCCCCTCAGGCGATGAGGGGTTAAGGTCATGACACATGTCCCAAAGTGCACAAAAAACAACGAGGAAGATAGTAGGAAGTAGTGAGTGGGAAAGTAGTTTGGCTCTGACTTATTGGAATTGGAAGACTCTAGACATTGGCAATGGGTTCCGAGCACTTTTTGCCTCCCAAAATTCATAGTAATTTCAACTTTGACAATAAAATTACGAAAAATTCAGAGTCCTAATATTTCTTATCTGTCTACATGAGAAAAATTTCCATTGCCTCAGTGCCTCACTCTGCTGCTCATCTGTTCTATTTAAGTTATCAGGTATAGGTGGTTCTTACCTTATTATGACTGCCAACCTGACAACAAGCCAGCATTTCCTTTTCTTTACTGTACTGTAGTTTTTCTGAGGCTTGCATCTAAGAATATGCTCGGGTTTGGGTGATCTTCAAAACCTACTCAGTTAACCACAGCTACAGGTTAGAAACTTAGAATGGTCTAGGGTGAAATCTACTCCTCCAGTAGATGTTGGGCGGATGAACGAACGTACCCACGTGGACACCTCACTCTTTCTTTCCGTCGTCCACATGCATTCGTCCACATGCATTCTCTTGGAAAGATTTCCTTAACTTAGAAAGAAAAAGATGCGCAGAGCGAAGGAGAACCAGCTGCTTCCCGGCCCAAAACTCGCCACTTGGCAAGCCACTTCCATGCGAATTCCATGCGTCCCGACCTTCTTCCCCGCGAGCGACCACATGCTGCTCTTCTCTTCTCCGCCATGGCCAGGCTTCCAATGGATTAACTTACATGGAGCTCTAGATTATCACACCCATCTCTTCATCACTGCCCATTCCTGCTTGGGACGCCAGCTTTCGAGAGAGTTGGCACGACGCCTGAACTCCTCAACTCATCGACATCCGACGTTACGATGAAGACATCCGACGTTGTGGTCAAGGCGCTGGAGAATGAGAACATCGAGTAAGTTTATGATGGGAGGACGATTTTGGGGGGTAGGGCGAGAATTTGGGGGGGCGGGAATTGTAGTGCAAGTTGTTACCTTGGCAATGCCCCACAAATTATGCTTGCTGGGTGAATTTATTGATGGTGCGGAGAACAATCTAGTTAGGTTCTTCTTCTCTTTCTGTGTGTTCATTTCTGTCTAGGGTACAAATTCGTTGGACACTGATGAGGCAGGGATGTTATTGTTTTCATTTTGGGGTTTTCGGTTCTTGGCTTCGAGAATTGGGTTTAGGATCCCGGTGTCAATTCTGGAGAATGGTGCATTTTGTTATTTTTGTAGCTGCAATGGAAGTTCTGGGTGTTCCCAAGAAAGTTGCATTTGAAATCTGGATGAATACTTGCATTTTCTTTCTAGAGGTAAAATTTTGTCGAAATCTTGGGGTTTGGCTGCACTGGGGCTCTCGTGAGCAGCATTCCTTGACGTGTTCGTTTGTTCCTTGTAATTATGATCTAGAGCTTGGTAATGTTTGAAAATCCTGCAAGTTGGTTTTTTGACAACTAAGGTAGGGGATACTATTGGGGTTACATTCTAACATTCTAAAGTATGTAGTATGAGTGCGATTTGGGGGAGATCTATGGAAGTGCAGATTGTGATTCTTTGAGGATTGATTTTTTATCGCTGGTTTTGAATTTCGTATGCAATTTCTAAGAGAGAGGTTGTAGACGATTGTAAGTGGCAGTTGACAACCCCATTTTCATTCAACGACCGATGGCCAGTTGACATGTAGCCTAGTGTTTCTGATATCAATTAATAATTATTATAGCCAAGAGGAATGATTAAATGAGTTGCTGTTGGTAGCAGGGATCTTTGTAGGGAACAGAATTAAGGTAATTAATAAATTATCCCTCTTGGGCAGATGAACAGATTGATGGTGAGAATGAATGAACTATTTAGATTATTCTTCCTTCTGCCTGTCGATTATGGTTCATTCCTTGTTTGTCTCGTTGATTCTCATTGTGTCTTTCAATACGAATATGCAGCAGTGCTATTTTAAAATTTGCAAATTTCAGTGAGGTCAATTGCCGTTTTGTCCACAGGCATTGACCACCTTTGACTAGAGCTTCATGAGCACATGAGAAGACTGATAGTACATTGTGGGATCTCTAGACAGTACTAGTGTGCATTAGAGGAAAACGCTGTTTTGGTCCTTGAGTTTCGTTCTGTTCCGAAGCAGTCGACCATCCATGTGTCAAATAGTCATACACTTTTCAAGATTCTGAGTTTGCACCGAGAAGGTATTTTGTGTCACGTATTACGTCTATCAACACACAAAACTTGAGACTTTGAGCTTCATCAGACCTTCCAAGTGGTGCATGGTACCATTACCAATCTTGGTTAGAGCGGTTAATTAATTGACCACTATAAACGATCCCATGTGGATCGTTTGAAAGTAATTTGGGTTCAATGAATCCAAATTTTATGCTTGCCTACATTCTTACCGAGGAACTTGGTAGGTGTAATCAATCCGTGACCAAACCGAAGGGGTTGTACAATAGTGAATGGAGAGAACTATCTGTCTTTGGGCCAAATGACTATGGAATTTCTTCTATTGACTATTGAGTGTGTGATGTGTCCTTGTGAATGCTGAAAGTTTGTTTTGTTTCGGTAACTAATGTGTGCAGGTATATATTTGGGATACCCGGGGAGGAGAATCTAGACCTTCTGGACTCCTTGCGGAATTCAACAATTAAGCTGGTGGTGACACGGCATGAGCAGGCTGCTGGCTTTATGGCTGCCACTGTGGGTCGCCTCACTGGCAAGGCTGGCTGCTGCTTATCCACACTGGGCCCTGGTGCCACCAACTTCACCACAGCAGCTGCATACGCTCAGCTTGCTGCGTTTCCTATGGTGAGTCCCACTTTGCGCTAAAAATCTTAACATGAGTTTATGTAACCCATGAGTCTGCTGGGGTTATGTCTGCTCGTTTATTTTGGAAGTTTTGCAATAACAATAAGTGCAATTGTGCAGATGATGATCACAGGGCAGAAGCCAATTCGGAAGAGCAAGCAGGGCTCTTTTCAGATTGTCGATATTGTGGAGATCATGCGTCCAATGACGAAGGTATGGTCCAAACTACGAATTTTGGCCTCATGATATTCTATTATTTTCACAGTATGATCTATCAAGTTGGTCATTTTATATCCGTGAATTCGTGGTCATTTTAGGGATCAATTTAATCCCTAAAGGACGTAGAGGGACCAAATTGAGCTCTTACCGAATTTGTCATATGGGAACTTTCTTTAGTCCAATTTCATTTATTTATTGAGCAACTCATGCAATGTTTTCACTATTTCTGGTGATGTAGAACTGGGTCCCATCTGAATTCTAATATTCTCACATTAGGATCACTCAAATTGACCATTTCAAAACCATGAATTTCTGATCCTATTTTTTTTCTTAAGTGTCAAATTTGGTGACAGCATTTCCGTGGCATTGACAGTTCACAAAACAAATAGTGGATGGAGACTTGGTGCCGTCACTGGTGAGAGAGGCAGTGCGAGTGGCAGAGGAAGAGCGTCCAGGGGCTGTGCATTTGGAGCTGCCGGAAGACATAGCAGGAACACACACCGACGCACAACCATTTCCTGTGTATCCAGTCAGACGGCCCATTGCTGAAGGGAAAGCCATTAACAAAGCAATTGAAATGATTACCAGTGCTTCTCACCCTCTTCTCTTAATTGGAGCCGGAGCCAATCGGAAACGGACACAAAAGATGTAAGTGGTACCCTTGTTATGAAACAGTGTTTGGTTTCCTTTTGTGAGCTCATGCTAGTCCTAGAAAGCCTCGTTCTCAATAGTTTAGAATTCTTTAGCTCCTCGTGACAGTACTGTACAGTACAGTGATTGAAGATTTTTTTTGAGGTGGTGCTAATTGTTAACCGACACAAAAGATGTAATTGGTGTTGTTTAAGCTGCCTCAGCACCCTTGGAATTGTTCATGAAAAAAAATTTGGCTGCCTTTTGGAAACAATCTTGAACTCATGACTTTCCTTCCGAAGCCATGTTCTTAGAATTTTTTTGCTCGAATTATGTGATAGTTCTTTAGAATATTTTGAATTATTTTTCAATTGAGTCGATAGTAGAGAAGGGAGAGTGGTCCTGGCTGCTTAAGAATATATGAGAAGGCGTCTTCCGACCATTCTATTTGTAGCGTGATATTGAAATTTGCAATCCGCTTCTGTGATATATGTTGCAGGCTGAGAGAGTTCGTTGATCAGATCCACATGCCCTTTGTGACAACTCAAATGGGCAAGGGTGTTGTGTCCGGTACGCGTTTCAAGCACAACTCGTGGCAGATATCATTGAATGCGTAACATGGATTATGTTACATTCCATCTTCATTAAACTGCACATGGTGAATGATAATTGCACACAGTATTAGAATCTTGTTTGAATTTGGGCTTTGAATTTCAATGGATCAAAACATTCAAAACTAGTTGAGGGATGACAATTTTTGAGAGAGATGCCAACTACGTTATTTTGAGCAAGGTCACGTCAAATCATAACAAAGCAACAGAAATTATAGCTCTAACATACGCACACGTGAAGACAAGGATTGGCAATTCGCTTGTCATGCAGTATTTGCAAAAACCATTCACTTTGAGTGCAAAATTAGTGTGCACATTTCTTGCTGAGTTTTTAAGGGAAATGATATTCTGAGTTATTGGATTGTGAAATTTATGTTCAAAACCGAGTCCTGTCGGAGATTGTAGTCTATGAAGTTGACTGTGGAATTGTACTGATTTAGTTGACGTTTCTGCAGAGGATCACCCCATGTATTTGGGCTGCTGTGCGTTATCCTCTAAAGACTATGTACACGTGTCTATTGAGAAGGCTGATTTGATCATCAATGTTGGGCACGATGTGGTGGAGAAGCCTCCTTTCTTGATGAAGTGAGAGTCTTGGGTACTCACCCAGTTTATAAGTTGAGAAGCAGAGATTTATTTTTATTTTCTAAAAAATTTATTTTGCATTTTATTTATTTATTTATTTATTTTAGCAACTTATATTAGCTCTTAAGGAATTGATGAGCTTTGCTTACTCTCCGCTCTACCATTTTTTCACGCCTTAATTGAAGTCTGGATGTTTGACATCGCAGCTTTGGAAAACCTCCTCTTGTTATCCACATCAACTTCTACACTGCGAAGGTGGACAATGTTTACTTCCCGCAGGTCAGACAACTTGACCCTCTTAACGACACAAACTGTATGAAATTGTGATATTTTTTCTTCATGTTTAGATTTCAGAGCACTATAAATTTAGAGAATCTTACCATTGAGAGAATTTATCGTATGCTATGCACATCGTATGCCCAGTGAATCTAGTCCTCACTTTATTCACACTTTATTTTCAGTAAATTCAACTCAGATTTTATGCATACTGAGCTCGATTTACGCCTCACGCTCAGTAAACCTAATGCAGTTGAATAAAATCATTATAACATTGACTATTGAATTTTGGCATGAATATGCCTCTATAGTTAGAAGTGGTGGGCGACATAGCCAATTCAATTTGGCAACTGAAGGAACTCCTGAAGGATCAACCTCGCAATTGGGACACTTCCTTCATGATGATGGTATAATTGTTGACCTTACCCTTTACTTCTGAATCTAGTTGTATATTTTCAGTATTAAGAACTCGTAGTTTTGCTGTCTCTATTCCAAGGAGAGAGAACAAGTAGAAAGTTTCGTTACCCAATGAAAACGAGACATAAGTTAAAATCAATATTAGAGTTTGGGGATTCATTGTCCAAGAAATGAATTTCATGCAGAATTGTGACTTGTGGTTACAGAAATAGCAGCATTCTAAGATAGTGGAATAGAATTTTTCAAAATTTCACATTGTGAAGATCATACAGAGGATTGTACTGCAGATTACACAGAAAAAGGCATATGAAAATCGTACATTTTTATTTGGAGTAGACACTTGGAATTACCCCCTTGCTGTGACAAGAGAGCTAATGTGCGGTTGTGGAGGATCAACAGGTGAAGAAAGATATGGATGAGCATATGTTGCAGGGGGTTACTGATCCTCGCTTCCCTCTCGTGCCGCAACGAATAGTTGCAGATGTGCGGTATGTTATTATAATGGGAGGATGTTTGAGTCAGAATTTTTGAGTCAGAATTTGTATATTGTAGTAACTCTTTACTATAGGCCTTTTCATTTTGCCAATGTTGAATTTATTTTCGTGCGACGTGAACTTTTCCGCGTGTTTCAACCGACAGCTACGTGACACATGACACCCTCACTGTAGAAAATAATTATTTTGTGACAAAGCTGATAAGTCACTATGGTACTCTACACCATGTCTGTGCTTCGTCATTGAGTGAACGTTAATGAGATCAAGAATATCATGTGAGAAAGCTGATGACAGATTTTTTTTCTTGCAGGAAACAAGTCCCCAATGATGGCATTGTGTGCTTGGACAATGGTGAGTGAAAGTATGCAATTTAGCTATTGAATTTTTTACTGACCCCCAAATGTCCAAGATAAAAATAGATATTTGACTTTGGAAACAAATAGTTGGATGAAGCAACTTTCAAGACATATTTATATTGCTTAAAAACGTTGTGTACGATGTCCTCTTTCTATGATGCAGTTTGATACAGCTTCCTATATGAGTCCTAATGATATGGAAGTAGACACTCCTAGCCATTTGGCCACTTGGGGGTTAACGTCTAAGTTATCTCAAATTTTTTATAGTTATTTTGACGTGCTTCATGCACAGAAGAGGTCTGGATGCCTAACCTCTAATGATCTCCATTTTTTAATCAATTGTTAGGTATGTACAAGATTTGGTTCGCACGGTGTTACAAGGTAGTGATTCTCCCTTTGCTGTTTTCCCGTTTACTTTCTACCTTGTTACCTCTCTAAATTCTCTACTATACTACAGGAGTGACCTTAGTTTGTTGCTGAATTGTCGAATTATTTATTGGGGTGAAATGCTTTTCGTCAAGCTTATTTGAAATTTTTCAAGAATTTTATGACTATTTCAAAAGGTATTGATAATAAGTAATGTCATGTAAAAGTGATAGAGAAAGCATGCATTTAGTATTTTGCCCTGATGTCAACGTTTCGATCTTCCAAAAAGTTAATCCTCAAGGTTCCAAGATTTTGCATATTTTCAAATTTCTATTGACGATCGAGGATCATTACTATGGTATGGCAGGCCTCAGAGCCAAACACATTGCTGCTAGACAACGCACTGGCCACAATGGGTGCAGGACTGCCATCAGCTATGGCAGCAGCCATCCTTCATCCTGAGAAGAAGGTTGTTGCTGTTTGTGGCGACGGGGGCTTTATGATGAACTCACAAGTAAGTGGGGTTGGGTTCCATCCTTTTTTTTGCTGGGATGGCTCCGAAGCATTTGTTTGAAGCTACCAATTCTGGAAAATTATGTGCCAAGGAAAGAAGATCTTAATAGAATTCAAACACTTCGGATACCCTGTTTCTTTGGTGTTGTCAAAGGTGTTCGCAGCTTCTCTTAAGAATGTTATGAGCACACACGAGCTTTATAATTTCTCTAACAAAAACCGCGTGTCATTCGCAGGAGCTGGAAACGTGTGTTCGATTGAATCTGAACTTGACAGTCTTGGTTCTAAATGACAATGCGTATGGCATGATAAAGTGGAAGCAAAACCTCGCAGGATTTGACAAGTACGTGCTCATCCCACTGTACAGTACATTACAGAGATTTCATAATACTTGCATGACATTAGCCTTATTTAAATTGCCTGGATTCCGAAATATATAGAAGATTCAGGGCCTGCTGTAATATCTTCTGGAATATACCATTTGGTGTTGTGCAGGTTTGGTCTGAATCTCGGAAATCCGGACTTCGTTGCATATGCAAACAGGTGAGTGATTTACTAAGCACATTTATAGGGTAGAGGACTCACTTTCGGTCATTTTAACCAACCAATGTAGGAGTGTGCTCTCATTTGGGGGATCGCTCAATAGAGCTCACAGGAGATCACTTCGAGTTGGGTACTCTCAAGAGACAGCCTCTTTTGAGATCAAATTGTTTTCTCACTCAATGTATTTTATGATTTCTTATGCAATCATTTACGAAATAGTTGAAGACCACTATTGAAAGGATAGTAGACATCCCCATTCCCATTCAAAGATCATTTGCCCTTGACATTTAACCAAGTTATGCTTACACCTAAGTTGCAAATTAACCAAGCGTATGAATGGATGAGTTATTGTTGGTAAGGATTAGTATAGGAGATGGGATTAGAGACCTCATGGTTTTACTACAGTCTCCCCATGAAGTTCAAACATTCTTTTGTGTATGGAGAGTATTATGTTGATGAGGTTGGGCGATTCTAGTGTGCGAACATTCTTAATGGGGTTTTGAGTAAAACTAGATGGTTGTATGAATCCCTAAGCAACGTCATAAGAAGAATCCTTGTTCATGAATCGAGGAGAGTTTTTTTTTATGATCACAGCAATTATATGGAGGCCTTCCTACGTATTATGGGGAGGTTTCCGAATGAACCTTGAAGAAAATCCTCATGATGATGCTATGTTCTTGAAACAGTGTAATTTTATCGAGTACCTTGTTTCTTGTTTCTTTGCTTAGGAAGTGACTGAGCATTATCTTTTGCATCATGACAGCTATGGTGTCAAAGCTTACCGAGTGACCAGTGCTGACGAGTTTTCACACATTCTTCACGAGTGCCTCCATACCAGCCCAGAGGGACCTAAACTTGTTGAGGTAAAGATGCATTCATACAACCATTAGTAGAAAGGCTTGGTATTGTTGCTCGGTGCCCTAAGATCTCATATCTACCAGTGAATCCCTATTGCTTACAAAACAGTAACAACGCTTCTTCGTTTTGTTATGTTTCGTTGCCTTTTGATGTTTAACTTGCTTACCGAAAATGATGCTCCTTCCTGTGTTGATTCTCTTTGGACTGTCGATTTTTCATGAGTTACTTAAACCCTTAAGTGCCAAAACTAAATGTAAAGAGTCCACTTTGGAAGTTAATAGTTGTTTATAACGAGTAGATATTTATTGTTCAGAATGTAGGGTATGATTTTTTTTCTTCTTCTTTCTACTGATACGTTTTGTTCTCTTGCTGGCTTTTTTGATGATTTATTCGAAAGTGGTTAGTTCACCATTTGGACGCTTAGGGGTTATAAAGTATGTTAATGAAAGTACTAAATTGATGTTTGGGAATTTTGCAGGTGCCTGTGGACTATGTATGGGCCAATGAAATATTAGACAAAGAAATACCTCAGCTGTTCCAGAAACGCAAAACTTGCCCAGAAGCTGGAACGGTGAGTCAAAACTAGATGAGCTCAAAACTCCCTGAATTCTGAACTTCATCCCTGTTCTCTTGGTACAATGAATGAAAGGTTTAAAGTGACAAGCTCTACAATAGTACATTTGTCATGTGAAACTTCTTTGTCTCCCATTCTTTGTTTTCAATGCTCAATGAATTGGGTATAAACTATTTTGCTGGAGGACTCTCATTTCTCCATGATTTCTCACAACGAATTTGTCCTTGGACAGGGAATTTCGAACGCTCTGGCAAGTGCATCTCCAGTTGCTTTGTCGTGAAGATTGGGCACAGATTGGGGGGTGAAGTCTGGGAGCTAATGTTGATGATTTTGTTTTCATAAACAAAACATAACGTTGTTGCCTTTAGTAAAACATAATTAACGTACCCTTCCCTAAAATTAGAGGATATTTTGTACTATCTACGTGTGGCCTGGGCAGTCAAAAACTTCAAAAATAGCATCGATGGAGGTGGATTCCCTGACCTTGCAGGATGCAGACGATTAGGTCAAGCTCTTTGTTTTCATAAGATTTCCAATTACTGCCTCTTCTTTGTAACTATACTCTTGTCACAGTTTGTACTGTTTCATGAGGTGCTGTTTAGGACTTCACAGTATCTGGAGTTTGTGTAGTCCTTGCCTTCGCAAGTATCTTAGACGCTGAAAGTCAGAATTTTGAGTTTCATGTTTTATTTCATTCAAACTTGTAGGCAGACTTGTAAGCAAATAAACTGATATTGAGTTTCATGTTTATTTCTATCTTCTTCTTTGGGTTGTAAGATGGATTAGGGAAGAGTTCTGAATCCTCACAAGCGAATCTCTGATCTCACATCATGACCAACGTGAAATAGATGCTGCTTCTGCTTAAGATCGGAAACCCTAGACTACACAGCAAAATTGGCAGTTATTTATCTTCACAAGTGCACTTCTGTGAACATAGTTCTTAATTCCGACAATGTCATGAGCGCGGACGAAACCTCAATGATCTCAAATTGAAAGGGTTAAGAATTCAGTGCTCATCAAGAAGGTCTCGTGCGCACCTTCTCTGGTTTCTTCTTTGTCATTGCAAGAACTCCCGTAACGGATGCACAGTGCTTGCTCTTGTTCTGCGCGTGCTTACAACACTCCTGCAACTCGAGAATGGTGTTGCGGCAACTGCGTCCATAGGAAAATTCTTCGAAATAAGCGTAAAATCACGAAGAATAATCATGACACAATGTGATCATGGCCAATGCAAATATCTGCTTCAACTTGAAATCGAATGAGAAAAACAATCCCTGAGAATCTCATCCTCATTGCTGTTATTGGATTAATTTGCAATAAAAGCTACAGTCGAGCATAACAAATTGAACTCTTACCGTTCCATTTTGAAATCGTTCTTTTTCAGGCATGTCTGAATACCGCACGCTTCATTGTAGCAAATTTCGACTCTTCTGTCCATCGCTCCACTGCCAAACCATACAAATGACCTAATTCAGGAAATACTTAACCTTCAAGTCTGTTGCGACGAAGGGGACCTATTTTTTTTGGTTAAAACTACATTTCCGAGGAAAACGAACAACAAAAATCCTCTGCAATTAAGGTTGGTCGATAGCTTCAAACTCAACCCTGAGAAATATTTGATGGAGAGCAAGAGACAGAGAGGCAAGGAGAAAGAATAGCCCCCATGCTGTGTACACACAAATCCTCCCTCCCTAATTGCACACTCTATAATGGCCGTGTAACCAAAGATGACGTTATCAATGATTGCTTTTAAGCACAAAATCTCAATTTTTTAATTTAAGTCTCAATAAAATGATTTTAGTGATTTTCTTTCTGGGGAAAGTTATTAAAAATGTGCTTCAAATGATTGGTAAGTTTGGCAGAAAATAAGTGCCAAAATTTTAGGGAAATTGCTTTTCAAAAACAAACAATTTGTATGGTGAAAAAAAGAATATTTGCAAACAAATTCTATTTTTAGCATGTGCCAAACCTTATTCTTCTAAAAAAGTCAATTATTTAGTAGAAAGGTGCCAACTTTGCCCTACAAATTTCTACAAGAATCTTTTTTTAATACAATTTTTTTTTGGGAAGACGATTTCTATAGAATTTTGGCATATATTTTTGGAAGTATTTTCTTGACTCTAACCATAGTACACACTATGGTAGCATAATACAGTCCTTCATACATTTTCACTATTGTTTCTTGTAATTACCTTGTTCAACGCCATGCTCATTGTTTGGACTCATTATAATCACATCATAGTTTTTGAAGTTTTTGGCAATAGTGGTAGTTTGATCATTGACTTTCTTACACATGCAAATTAAATTTTTGGATGCACATTTTGGTTACAAATTTGTGAGCTTAAGTTGCGCTCACATGTAGGTTTGGATGCATTTTCTATGAATTGATGAGTGCTTTGGCCTCAAAATTTTAATTTTTGTAATTTTTGACAAATTACAAAATTTAATTCAATTCAGTATGCAAGATACATTAATTGTTTTATATTTCATTTTCTACTTAAACATATTTGTTTTCAATATTTTGTTGACTTCAAGGCAAAAAATATGTTTTTCTTTTTATATTAGTACTAAACAAATAAAAATAATTTCAAGTGAATTTATTTATTTTAATTATTTAAAAATAATAATAAGTGTGTCTTGCAATAATTGAATTAACTTATGTAGTGAGGTTTTGTCACTTCAAGGCAAATAATATAAGAATCCAACATTAAGGTCATTAAAATTCCCATTAAAAAAAAAAATTGTCATATTTTTCTTCTTGCTTTACATTGCTCTAATACAACAATCCATTGTTTTTATTGCAGGAAGAGGTGATTTTTGAGATTTGGTAAATTTATTTGATATTTTTTTTGCTTGATTCTTTGCAAAAGAAATTATGGTAATGCACAATGCGTAGAAATCTTTCACCAAGGAGGACTCCAATTGTGATTTTGGGTGTGTTACTTTTTAATCCAAGAAGTCATGTACATCACACTAAAAGTGATGCAAATTGAATTCCACATCTTCTAATTTTCATTGAATTTTGAGGTTGAGATACAATCTTATCACAGACAAATAGAGAAAAACTTCCTACTTCAGTCACATGGATCTCACAAGTAGTAAGGAATTTGAATTAAAAAAATTTTGAACATAATCTACGTGAAGGTAAGATTAAGATCCAATGATTGATCTTGCATTTTTGATATTTTTTCCATCTAAGAATATTGACCCAACAGTGATCATGTTTAATTTCTATTTTTTTATAAAACAAATGGAGATAAACTCCATTAGAAAGAAGAAATGTACATTGAACCAAAGGCAAAGCCTTGCCAATATAATTTTTTGAGGTGACTAAAGGACCACACTTTGTATTTCAACCATCAAACAACATAATTCACTTTATTTTCCTTTATTTAAAACTAAATTTTTTGAATGGATGCCGATAATATTTCTAGATTGATTTGTCATTTTGTTTGGTGAAGAAGATCCCCAACTAAAAATCTTTAAAATCACATGAGTGCAAAGCCCTTAGATTATTGTCTAAAATTTCCAAATTCTATTTACATGAGCTTAGGATCGATTTAAAATACATGTATTTTTATCTTCTTGAAAATTTATAGTTTATTCATATGACCTTTGAAAAATGCATGCTAAGATAATTTTATATTTTTTTGAGACAATAACATGAACTATATTTAATTGCTTATTTAGATGATTTTTGGTGTAACAACCATTTGAATTCCATTGTCCATGATTTATGTTGATATCACCAAAAAATTTAAACCAAATGTTTTATTCTACTTTGTTGTGGAAAAAACTAAAAGTTCATCAAGGCAGAGGCACCCTTATTCTATTCTCCACATCAATTTCACTTCTAATAAAATGCAGTTGAATAGTCTCTTTGACGTTCTTTTCCAATTTCTAAAATTCAAATGCATTGATCAGTCGTGCAATCTTGTTTGGAGGTCAAATTAAGGCACCCCATATGGACGGTTGAGAAGGATGGTTGTACAAATGTTTTATTCTACTTTGTTGTAGGAAAAACTAAAAGTTCATCACGGCAAAGGCACCCTTATTCTATTCTCCATATCAATTTTACTTCCAATAAAGTACAACCGAATAGTCTCTTTGACGTTCCTTTCCAATTTCTAAATCCAAATGCATTGACGAGTCACAATCTTGTTTTGGGGTCAAATTAAAGCACCTCATATGAACAGTTGAGAAGGATGGATGAGAAGGGTGGTTGTACAAATGTTTAATTCTACTTTGTTGTGGAAAAAAATAAAAGCTCATCAAGGCAGAGGCACCCTTATTCCATTCTCCACATCAATTTTACTTCCATAAAAATAGAGTTGAATAGTCTTTTTGACATTCCTTTCCAATTTCTAAAATCCAAACGCATTGACGAGTCACAATCTTGTTTTGGGGTCAAGTTAAGGCACCCTACACATGGACGATTGAGAAGGATGGTTGAAAAGGATGATTGTACAAATGTTTTATTCTACTTTGTTGTAAAAAAAACTGAAAGTTCATCAAGATAGAGGGCACTTATTCTATTCTCCACATCAATATTACTTCCAATAAAGTACAGCTGAATAGTCTCTTTGACGTTCCTCCTCTCCTATTTTTAAAATCCAAATGCATTGACCAGTCACAATCTTGTTTTGAGGTCAAATTAAGGCACCCATACATGGACGGTTGAGAAGATTGATTGTAGAAATGTTTTATTCTACTTTATTGTGGAAAAAACTAAAAGTTCATTAAGGCAGAGGACTCTTATTCTACTCTCTACATCAATTTTACTTCCAATAAAGTGCAGCTCAATAGTCTCTTTGATGTTCTTTACCAATTCCTAAAATCCAAACGTGTTGACAAGTCACAATCTTGTTTTGGGGTCAAATTAAGGCACCCAATATGGACAGTTGAGAAGGGTGGTTGAGAAGGTTGCAGTTATAGATATCTACTCATCTTTCTTCTTTTAATGTTCTTTTGAGTGAATTATAAGAAACATACAAATTGGGAGTCATATTTTAATCAATAAAATTTCACTCAATAAAATCGAAGGAGAGAGAGGCCAAGCTCAAAAAGAGAGAGAGGCTTGGCCTCTCTCTGCTTCTCTCAAAGCCTGCATTTTTTCTTTTAATGCAGTGGGTTTCCCATTTGTTCAAAAAAAAAAAAAAAGCCTGCATTTATGAAGTTAATAGAACGAATAAAATATATTATTTTCTATTTCTCCTAATCAATTCATTTGGTTTTTTAGCTGCTATTTAACGGAGTTTTTTCTAATTAAAAATATATATTTTTTAGCTGCACTGCAGTGAAATTGTTCGATGCATTAAGGGAGCCAGTCAAAGGGGCCTAAAGCTATTTGACCCAGAGGTTTCTCTTACTGCGCTTTTAGCTAAATGGATACTCTTTGCAATCGAGCCGGGCATATCCAACTTGAAGATTTTACTTAGATACAGAATCCATCGCATGAAACCACATCCAAAATGTGGGTACTGGTTTCCCTCTAAAATGTGGCTCATGGTCCACACACCCTCAGTCACACGAGGCTCTCGAGTTTGGAACAGAATTACCAGCGCATGGAGACTTATAGTGAAACACATAGAATCTATCCCACCATCTAACACAAACAAGGTCCTCTCCACCAGCCTCTGGTGGTCCACCAGCTATATTGGAGCCAACTTTAACTTTTCAGCTGATAGAGCAAGGGTGCTAGCCCATCGTGGCTTACGCACAATAGGTGATCTCTGGGACTCCCACATGCATGACTTCAAATCATGGGATGAAGTGTTTTCTAGCTTTTCCCTTACGGAAATGGAAAGGCATAGTTGGTTCTATCTCATATCTAGGATCCCTCCAGACTGGCTATTCATGCTAACTCATCGGTTTGACACTGTACAAGAAGGAGAATGGCTAGGACTTTTTTCTCAACTAGATGACCCTCTTCCTATGCTCACATGGAAAAACCATATTCCTGATAATCATATCTTGCTTCTCCATCCTCAAACTTGGTTTTGCCTAGCGATGTCCCATTAGCAACAGTCGGACTCACTTCAAGGCAATTGTCCATTATTCCAACCTCAAACGAGGTTGTAACTCATACTGGCCATGTCCGTAGGGTTTGCATTTTAGAAGTTAAGAAAGGAAGCAACAACACTTTACATTTGCTCTTCTCCGGTGCTATCCAATCTATGCAATTTGATCTAGCTCATTGGCAATGGGATGATGGCAACAGTTTGGTGGCTTATACTACATCTTTGGGCCGTAACCTCATCACCAAACATCGCTAGTTAAAGAGATCCATACCCTCCAAATGGTCTGGCCATCTCCCTTCAACATTTCTACCTGATTGGAAAGAAGTTTGGCACAAGTCACGTTCACAGAAAGAGGCGGCTTTCATGTGGTCTGTAGGGCACAATGCGGTAGCGGTACACTCATGGCGTGCGAGAATTGCCCTGGACATTGATACCAATTGTAACTGTTGCTCCTTAGCTTGCAAAGAAACACCTATACATCGATTCTTTTCTTGTCCAAGGGCCCAAGAGGTTTGGGACTGCTCAGTCCATTCTCTACCACATCCAAGGGGACTCAACCGGACCCCATACCCGTTATGACTTCTCCCAATGTATTTTTGGGTCTTCGCTTCCAAGACGTTTTCATGTTCTCCGAACCATTTGGACCCTTCTACGTGGCTCATCGCTTTGGATTATTTGGATTTCCCGTAATAGTATGGTTTTTTCTAAAAACCGGTGGCCTCTGGAGGTTACTCACGACAATATGTGGAATGCGCTACTTGATTCTGGGCGCGCGGCACAATTAAAGGCACGAATAGGGGCTCAACAGCGCCCCCAACAAGCTTCTACCATTTGGGATAGATTTGATAACATTTGGATCCACTCTCCCGTTCTTGCTAGTAAGCTAGACTCTTGCATTATCTGGAACAAGAAGGGCCCTCCCCTTTGTTTGTTTCAGTAGTTTTCTTGGTTTCTTTTTGGCTCTTGCTCTTATCTCTTCATTGTCCAGCTCTTGAGCTTGGTTGTTGTTCTTGGTTTTTTTAATGCAATGGTTCGTTCCATTTGTTCAAAAAAAAAAAAAAAAAAAAGGCTACTAGAACACCAGATACAAAAACTACCCAAGCTAATGATAAAGGTAAGAATACTTTCCAACCAAGCCTCATCAATTGGTCATAACGATATTGTGGAATTCTTACCAAAAAATTCTAAAAAGAAGTCTCTTTCTACTATCTAAAATATCTTTGAAAAAATCTATTTGTATTAAAAGTTTCTTCTCACTGATTAGTTTGATTAAATTATGAAAAAATCAAAAGGAATTTCCAAAATTTTGAAAAAACATTTAATACATTCAAGTGCGTTACATGTACTTCAACGTGTCCAAAATTTGTTGGGGAAATTTAGTTTCTCAATTAGTTATGGCCATTTTCAAAGTATAAGAATACTCATGAGAGCCACTGTGTACTGAATTATTTGTTGTTGTTTTTCCACAAAAATCCATCTTCGCTAACTTCTTATTAGTCTGCCTATAAATTTTCAATATTTAAATTTGTTTTGAAGGCCAAATTTTCTTAAAAGGGTGATACCAGATTAGACCCCCTGGCTCTAACAGAAAAATTAAACTTTGATGTCCTGTAACATGGCATGGTGGTGGAAAATGGCATGATTTTGGAAAATGGCAGCACCCCTATTTGGCAATGCTTGGTCCTCAAAATGAATAATCTTCCCAGTGGAGATAGCCAGTTACCAAGTGCCAGCTGGCCCTCTTATCCACTCTCCAGGTGAGGGTCCCCCTGGCTCCCCAAGTCTAGGCCCTGTAATAAAGTCAGTTGCTCCACCCCCCCATCTAAGTTAGGTCTACTCCTTGGCAAGGGAAGGGAGGGCCATCATGATCAGGTCTTCCTCGGTCTTGGGAACCAACATGGCCAACAGGCACTCACCAATACGTCTTCAAATGGCCATGTTCTGCAGGGGCTCAGATCGACGGACCCTGGCCTAGTGCGACGACATCTCGGACAGTTCCGAGTCTTTTCTCAGTAAGTTGCGCATCCCGCAGATACGTGCTTGCCATGGTCCCAAATCCATGCTTGCTTCGGTCTTACAAATCCATGATGTTTGGGTGTTGGGTAAGGAGGGGAGCTCTATCGCCATATCGACCACTTCTAAAAGGGAAAAAGCCTCCGACAAAAGCTTCCAACAAAGCCTCCAAGGTGGGGGTGGTTAGCAACGTATTGATCACTTTTTAGGAGAAGGGCGGTTGAAGATTAAAGTTGGATCACTATTGGAGTACGAAGCGTGTTCTATACCATCAAGCAAACAACTAATTCCATCAGCAAGTGGTCGTTTCGAACTACCCAAGTTTTTGTGGAATTGGTCATTTGCCGTGCAGTAGAAGGAAACGTAATAGAAGTGGGTCATCTGATTCAAATTGCTTTTTTTAATAGTTGACCATAGAAGTGTTAGAAGAGTCATACAGTTATCACTGTCCTAGTGTCCCAAATCCATGATTATTTCTTATACATCAATGATGTGTGGGTGGGAAGTTGTCATTGAAATCATATTGGACACCTTTTGATCAAAGGGAAAAAAACCCTGTGGACATTTCCTTATCAATGGAAATTGTCCATGAGTTTCAAGAAAAAACAAAAACAAAAATTGTGGACAAGGTTAATGCTAGTATTGGCTACTTTTTAGGAAAGAGGCAATGACAAATTACAGTTGGATCACTTATACAATGGGTGTTTCTATTCCATCCAACAAAAGACTAATTCCATCAATGCCATTGGTGGTATTGAGTTGTCCATTCTTTTGTAGAATTGGTCATTTGGCTTGTATAAGAAGAAAACTTTAGAGATTTGAGTCACTAAATTCAATTAGTTGTTGAGTAGATCGGTCAACTATGAATGTGTCTCAAAAAACATTTATCAATATTCCATTGTTCTACATTTGTAAATACTTCTTACTTATCAATGAAGTTTGGATGGAAAGTTGTTACTATCATTTTTATCACTTCTACAAGGAAAAAAGCCTTTGGACAAGTTGATGATGGTAGTTACATGTTGACCACATTTAGAGGAAGGTTGACATGAGATTGAAATTGGATTGCTAGTACAAAGCTAAAGGTGTTCTATTCCATCAAGCAAACTACTAATTCCATCACCAATTGGTGTCTTTGAATTGTTGATTCCCTCATAGAATTGGTTATTGGAAGTTGTCATTGTCAATATTGTATAGATGAATTCTACAAGGGATAAACCCATGCACAAGGTTGGAGTCAATAGTGACATATTGACCTCCTTTTAGAAGAAGGGCAATGAAAGACTAAATTTGGATCACTAGTACAGAGGGTGCTCCATTTCATCCAACAAAAGATTGATTCCATCAACAATTAGTGGTTTTGAATCATTGATTTAAAAAAATATATAATTAATTACTTGACTTGCATTAGAAGAAAATTTACATATTTGAGTCTTTAGATTCAATGGGTTTTGATTAGTTGACGATGGATGGGTCAAAAAAAACAAATATTTATCAATGTTCCATATATTGTTTCAAATCCGTGATTACTTCTTAGACATCAATGATTTTTGGTGTGGAAGTTGTCACTATCATATTGACCACTTCTACAAGGGAAATAGCCTCTAGACAAGGTTGGTGTTGGTAGTGATATATTGACCACTTTTTTGAGGAAAGGATGGTGAACACAAAGAGTGTTTCATTCCATCAAGCAAATGACTTATTCCATTAACAATTGGTGGTTTGGACCGTTGATCCTTTTGTAGAATTGGTACCTTACCTTGTATTGGAAAAAAACTTTACATATTTGAGTATTCAAGATTCAATCGATTTTGAGTAGTTGATGAGGATGAGTTAGAAAAATTTAATATTCATCAATGTCCCATTGTCCCAAATCCATGATTACTTCTTACACATTAATGATATTTTGGTATGGAAGTTGTCACTTTCATTAGTTTCATATTGACTATTTGTACAAGGAGAAAAAGCCTTTGAGCAAGGTTGGTGTTTGTAGTGACATATTGGCTACTTTTCAGATGGAGGGCAATCAAAGATTAAAGTTAGATTGCTAGTATTAAAGGTATTCTACTTCAATAAGAAAATGACAAATTCTATGAACAATTGGAGTTTTTCAACGACGAATTCTTTTGAAGACAACTTTCTCATCTTTTGGTCACTTAGCTTATATAAGAAGTAAACTTTATAGATTTTAAAATTCAATTAATTTTGAAAATTTGACCATTGTTGTATCAGTAAAGTCATACATTTATCAAGATTCAAATGTGTATAAGCAAGGTATTTTTTGTAGCATCGTACATTTATCATCATGCAAATCTAAAGGTTAGTTATTTAAGGATTATGCAATAGTGGATACAAAGAATTGAAAGTATTGGAGACCAAATGATTACTCCATTTCCTAATTTTGTTAAGCATTAGCTTGCCTAAAATTAAATTATTTAATAAAAGTAGATTTTAGAAAAATCAATCTTTAGAATATTCTTGAATAAATATTCTATTAAAATTCATTATTATTAAAGAAATCTAGAAGTTTTAGCATTCTCAAAATAATTTAATTTAACTAGCATTGGAGTTAAAGTATGGAGTTTCTTCCAATGGTAGGATGAAACACCCTTTTATAATTTTTTTATTGTAAAATGTAGATTTTTACATACAACCTAACCATTTTGCAATGTGGATAGATTTTCTAAAATATTTGTAAGCAGAGGGTTCTCTACTACATTGAACTATCTTAACCCTTAAAGGACCAAACTGCGTTTTTTGGCAACATAGCAATTTTAGTCAACTCACTACAAATGGAATTTAAAAAAGAATTCTTTGAAATTTTCACACATGTGGATGATGTTTTTCTTTAAGGCCCAACAATTTTCATAACTTTTGACTACATAGTTAAAAAATTATTGAATAATATTTAATTTTCATTGTCCAGTAGGCAGCTGAAAAAATTCTTACAAAATCACATTTTTTAAGAAACAAAAATTTGAACTTGGTTTTGTAGATTTATATATAGGTAGAAAGCTTTGAATCATTCCCTTTAAATTAATGAGATGAAAGTTATGAGGAGTTTTAGTTTGTTGGTAGTTATGGATTCTCTATTCTAAAATAAACTTTTAAGTCTTTTATTTAACTTTAATTTCAATATTTTTTGAAAAAAATAAAATGATACAATGTAGACTGTTTATTACAACACTATAACCATTGGAATTGACATTTTTTAATTCCATAACTAAATTCTTAACAATTTAGCATTTTGAATCATTGTCTATGTTTTTTCTACTTATGATTTTTTTCCTACATATTGTACAAGTCCAAATAATTTGAAAATTTTCAAGCATGTAGTCAACTTGCCTTGAAAAATGAATCCAAAGAAGCACCACCATTTTGGACATTTTTCATACAAATATGACCTTGTGAAGTGCAGCTGTCTGATTTTTTGCAGGGCCAAAAAAATGATTTCGGTCAGTTCAAACGCAAATATAACATTTAGTAGCCTTCAAAGACGTTGTTTTTTCCTCTCTGGAGTCCTCATCCACAAAATTCATCCTTGCATCATTAATCTAAGCTTCGATAGTGGCAGTACAATTATAGTGTGCTCCATTTTCTTTTCCTAATTCTGGAACTAGACATACAAATCAACAAATAATTGTAGAAAAAGATGGTTTGCTAAAAATCCAAAGAATCCAATGAATAATGCACCAATGCAATTTATCCATATGCCATTAGAAACAAATTTTCATGGAAGTATAAAGAAATTGCATCATTGACATTTGTAGGAATGGAACGTGGAGTTGTCATTTTTATATTGAAATCCAATGTCCATCATGAGTCCTCAAAGGGTGTGGGATAATTTGAAGAGGAGAGCTTGAATGCTCATTGTCAAAACAAAAAATTATGTTTGGAGTAGAATTTTAGACCTGATTTAGGCACAGTAAAATAATTTTTTTCAAAGAAATTTGGACTAAATTTTTTTGGTAAATCAATCTCACTTTTATATCCAAAAATCCATTTGAGATTTCAAGCGTCCAATCAAAAGTTATGGACAAATTTCAAAGAGGATGTTTGTAAATGTCAAAGAAAATGTTCCTTCCAACCCTTCTCTCAAATTTGTCCATAACTTTTGACTGGAGACTCTAAATTTCAAAAGGATTTTTGTGGATGAAACTTAACTTGATTTCCCAACTTTTTTGAGTTCAAAGTTTTTTGAAAAAAGTTATTCTACTATGCATAAATGAGGTCTGAAATTCTACCTTAAATACAATTCCTGCTTTTAGACTTGAGCTCCTACTAATTCTAATTACATATCCCACATGGGTTGTTTACCTCCAACCACCCCATATGTATATGAAGAGCTTGTCTTCCCAACCTTTAAGCACACAAAAAAATAACTTTCAAAGTATAGTGAGTTAGTAGCTAATTCAATGTACTCAATGAATATTTTCTTCAATGTTTCATAGCTATACTTTAAAGTTTCAAAGCTTAGTTTTATACTCTAATTAAATTTGAAGTACCACAATATTTAATGTTGTTGTCTGTGAACACTACTGACAAGATTTATGTGGATTGCCGCCTGTCCTTGTAACTACTCATATGGTGTGGAATATTCTACACCATTACATTTGCAAATGAAATGATGTGGTATATTCTACATCATTCGTTAGGGAGGAGGCAGTAGTCAATAGTCACATTGGCTATTGAATGTTATGAATATCTTACAATCTACAAAGTGAAAAATTTTGAGTTTTTTTCACATCTTCTCAAATCAAGCTTACTACAAGATCCTATGGTTACATGTGTCTTAAAATGTTTTTGTTTCCTAAAATTTGATATTTGTACTAGAAATGGCAGTTTTGGAGCGTATTTGGTGAAAACATAGTAAAAAACCTTTAGTAGTTAAGGTGTGTGTGACACTATTTTATCAAATTTACACTATTTTGAATAATTGTAGGTAGAAAGATAATTGTATTGTACCAATTTATGCAAAATTGAAATTTTGTAATGACACTAATTTGATAGGTTACACTAATTCCACCCCCTCACTCCCACCCTCCTTCCTTGGTAGGACAAATAAATATAGTAATTGCTTTTGGGTTTAAAAATTACAAAATTTAGATACTAGAAGAAAACTGCGTTTTACTTGGCAAAAACTACGTTGTGCTCAACATAAAATATGGAATCGGTTTTGTTGAGTTTTCCCTTTGTAACGCAAAATTCTGTGTTCCAATGTTTCAACACAAAATTTGACAAGTAAAACACAGAATTTTGTGTTAGAATGCAAAATTTTGTATTACGGAGGGAAAACTCAACAAAACCGATTCCATACTTTCTGTTGAGTACAACATAGTTTTTGACAAGTGCAACGCAGTTTTCTTCTAGTGGCTAGAGGGTGTAGAATATCTATAGGAGCCAAAGCATTATAATGAATTTGGTGTTTTGACTTCTTAAAATATTCCTAAAATCTCCAACATTCTAGTTTCTACTAGTGGAATTTGATGGGATATTTATCATTTAATTAATGGTATTGGGGATAAAACGTCTAATTGTATTTTTAGAGGGTCCCCTAGGTGGTATTTATTACCTATGTTTGTGTGATATATTTAGTATAACTATTCCCAATATATTGTTCATTATGATAATATTATAGTTTTTTTTCTTTTTTTTTTCTTTTGTGTTGCATAAATATGAAATGAATTGAATTTTTAAATAAAATACTACACAAAAATTAGGTCATTCTTCAAGGAAAGTTATCTCGATATATAATATTTCAAGAGTTCCTAATCTGAGATTTGATGACACTCTAGGAGGCTAAGAATGAGTCTAGCAATTTAGGAAAAAAGTGCCTCTTGATTCACACCACTCTCAGTCTCAAAAGAGGTGAAGCAAGGTTGCTTTCATTGAGTCCTATGCAAGGCAATCATGTTGAAATTTTCTAGCTCCTGAATCGAAAATGCGAGCAGCCATATCTATGAAGGAAATGGCATAACTTCCCTGTCTCTCAGCTGGGAAGCCAAGGTAACAGGAACTGGTCTCTTGTTGCATTGTAAGGCGGGTACCCCCCAAACTGCCACTTTTTGCTTCTGGGCCTAGTTTCTATCATTAGACTGGTCAAATTTTCATTGATTTTCTTGTTGGCATTTGAATAGAGGTTTCAACGCAACAAAAAAAACACGACATTTGGATATCATGTGCAAAAGTTACAAAAGAACAAAGTTTGATTCTAAACCAGTTTCTTCTACATAATTACTTAGGTACATAATTGATTTTGAAGATGTACACAAAATGAAGATGACAGTTTAGTCTAGTTCAACTCTCTGGAATAAACCCCGGTTTCAGAAAAGAAAAGTGGATGGCGGTTTAGGGTCAGTGGCGCATTTGGGGGCGCCCACCTTCCGTCCATTCCAAAGAAAGTGTATGTAACTTAATTTCTCCCTCCCTCCGATAAGTCTGGCCTCTTCGTTGCCCCCTTGAGAGCTTGATTACTATTCTCAAGGAAAGTCTGTTTGGTCTTCCATACATTTGTGAGGACCTTATTTTTCTCCTTGGTCATCTCCTCTGGTCCAAGCCTGGCACAGCTTTACCTTCTTTATTGTGGCTCCCATTGAGCCACATTCTGTCTTTGGAGAATTGTTCTTGTCTCCATTTCCGCAAGCACATCCAGACACTTGGCATAATCGCCTGGTAATCACGCCAATCACAACCCTCATGAGAGAAATTCCACATCCCAGTTCAAGAGGGCTATAAATCTAAGTCCCTCTATGATTAATTTTTGCCACCATGTAGGATTGGCAAACATTTCAAACCCCCAAAACATCTGTGAGTGCAGGAATTTTTGGTGCAGGTTGTTTGTTCGTTACTCCGTATGATTCTGGTGCTCCCCGCCATGCAGCTTTTTGCTGAGGGAGCTAGGGTGGGTCCATCCGTCCCTGTTTCGTTATGCAGACAAAATGGAAGTCGGCCATGCATGCAACTGGCCAGGGAATGGTGTCTTGGGGAATCTGCCAAGCATCCCTAATCCCCAAAGGCAGGGCAGGGCAGGGCAGGGCCGGCCCGGGTGGGCGGTGTGCTTCCGTCTGCAGCTTGGATCATGAAAGCCATTCATGTGCACAACTTGGGTTCAGTTGGGCAGAGCCCTGCCTGCCCTGGCTGTATGATAAGTTGGTTGGAAGCTGGGAAGGCCTGGGCGGCACCCCCCCCAAATTCAACGAACCGCCCTGGCAATCAAAGAGTCTAGCTGGGCCTGCCTGGGGCAGCGCTTGCCAGTCATGCCAACTTGAGACCAACACATCCTCATATCTATCCCATAGGTAGATTTGGGGGGGGACCACAGCACAGCACAGCACCACCGGAGGCGGTCGGAGTACAGTACTAACTTCACAGCAGTAAGTTAGAAGAATACACCCCTGGCTTCAGTTCATACTCGAAGGACGCTGTTGTGGACCTAAAAGGTATGATAGATGACTTCACTGTAGAAAGAAAGAATGCACTTATTAGTTCAATAATCGGAGTATTTTGGTGACTACCTTGATCATGGGATGGGGGATACGGCCTTCTAGAGTTAAAAGGACTAAAGAGGAAAACACATGCACAGCGCATGCAAAATAGGTCAAGCCCAACGAAAAGGATGCAAACCTAACCCCAAGTTGCATTGATTAATCAAGTTCTTGTCTTTGGATCGTGCTGAGGCACCCATACAAAGTCAGTTGATGGGAGGTTCCATCCCTATAACCCTGGTTTATTTTTCAACTAAGGGCCGCATTACACATAGAGGCCGGGCCAATTCGTCACCAAGCCAATTGCCCAAAATTTCAGTCCATTCTTGGGCTAGAGGCCAGCCTTAACTAATCTGACATTGGCCTCCAGGCCAAGAATTGGCCTTGAATTGGCCTCCCATTTTTGGTGCACCCAATTCAACAAGCTCGGGCCATGCTCGGGCCATGCTCGGGCCATGTTAGATCGTCTATTTGAGGGAAAAAAATTCTGACATAGTAAATTGGCCCGGCCTCTTGGTGTAAAGGGGTTGGGGTTGATTTGAGCCTTTCAACCAATCACAAGCTCGGATTGTTGGCCTCTGACACACCAAATTGGCCCGGCCTCTAGGTGTAAAGCGGCCCTAAGGTTGGACTTCCTCACATGTAGCTTCTGTCAGCATAAAATTGCAAACCCCCCTCCTCTCATTTCTAATAATTAAAATTCTGGAATATGAAGTAATTTCAAGATTTCAAAGCACACTGTTAGCAATAGGCCCAGACCACTGCCTTGCATTTTTGTTCTGTTCTTCATCCATTATGTCTCAAATCCTACTGTATTTACATTTGTATCCCCTCCATATCCTCCCCAACAATTATTCCATGCCCAGGAGCCTGCCTGACCTCCATTGACTAGCCTACAGTCGACAGAAGTGGGCACAAACTTTCCCGTTTCAGTGGCTTGCAGTTGTTGACCCACCTTCTGAAGCTATGGTCCTACTGTATTTGGGTCCATGCCCCCACCTGTGCGCACCCAAGACAAGACAAGCTGGGCCGACAAGGAAAAGGTGAATGAATGTATGGAAGCCAGCACTGAAGCACAGCAGTGTGGGGACCGACTAACTTAAACGTACTGGACTGGACTGGACTGCGGAACAGAAACAGGACGGCCAGATTCCAGGAACCATAAATTCACCAAGCCACTCACAACATCATGTGGAAAAGTCTCACAGAATAATGTTGAATAATAACACGGCCTCGTGGGGACCGATTTCATATGACAATGTCTTCAGTTGGTTCCAAAGCGGAAGCAATCGTTGAAGGTAGGGATGGGGTGGGGTGGGGTTGGGGATGGATGGGAGTGCGTGCTCCTCCCCCTGGCCCCCCTGGCCCTTTTTGTCCCGAGAGCCAACAAATTGGAGTGGAAGAAATATAATGAAAAGTCTCGCCAAACGGAATGGGTAGTTGGTCCCATGTCCATACAAATGGAACAGCTAGTAGATGACTTTCTGCACCTGGATGGATGACTTTGTCCCAGTTTGGGTTTGGGTTGGGCTTATTAGACCAAGTCCGTAGTCTGCAATATGCCTAAAGTGTGGTACTTGAGGAATGGAAAATGGATAGTTCTCCTCCGTAATCACATAAGCAGGGTCAGATGATTGCACCCTTGATCCACAGGCAAATGGGTGGATTTGGTGTTTACCACCACAAATTGAATGAGCATCAAATTCCATGCTGTTGTCTGTACTAGTATGCAAACTCTGATGGTAGAATTTGGTAGTATCCCCCAATCCCCTAGGAATTGGTTGAATGCATTTCAACGTCCATCAAAATTTGATACCCCAATTGTATTCATATTGAAAATCAGCCAAGAATTAGAAGTACAAGGTTGTTCATATATTAGAAGTCACGTAGAATAAGTGCTATATAAAAATGACATTGGAAATACATCGAAATTACATCTCATTATTGATCTTGTGTTAATTTCTAACAACCCCTAAATGCAAGTTTGGGTATCAATTTTAATGAAAGAACATGAAAAATGCAATGATTTGATTCCCAGGGAAGTAATTTTTGGATTGAGTAGCTATACATAACATTGTGAAACACCGTAAGTGAAGGATAGGATCGATACATCTCTCCGTGATATTTAGTTTTTTCTAGAATATAAGTTACGATATATACTAAAAATAGTACTATTGTACAGGATCTGTACCCCAAAAAAATTGAAAAAAAAGTTCCAAAAAGTTTTGGAATCTAGCTTATATTTTTAGAATTAATTTCGGGGAACCTGCCCAACTACTTCAGTACATGAACTACTATTCAAAGAATATCTTCGATACGCAAAGATTAAATCCAAGTAACCACAAAGAGAAGTCGACTTGGAAGTAGTGCACTAGTGCGTAGTGTCTGGCTGGTGAAATCTGGTGAAATCTGATGAAGTACAGACAGGGCTGCTGCTTCTTTCTTAAGAAAGGCTTGCAAAGAAGCAGAGCATCTATGCAGTCGCAACTACAGTAGCTTTTCTGTTCCGAGGCCATTAGCTGTTGCGAATAATGTTCCGTCGCAGGGGAATTTGAAGCTTAGAGTGGAGATTGCCCAGGGGTTTACCAGATTGCTTGTTCCAAGATCCGAGCGCTTCAATACGCTGAAGTCTCCCATGGCGCCTAGAGTTTTGAGTGTCAGTTTTTAGGTGTTTCAGGGAGCCGACGGAGAGCTCTGGTATCACACTCCGAGATCTCTGAATGACGTAGAATTGAGGAGTGGAAACAGAGCAGGCAGAAATTCCTTTGTTCACTCGACCTGGTATTCGGGATTCGAGCGACGAAGGACCTCGTAGGAACGTTGAAGTGAGAGGAAGGTGGAAGTGAGAAGCAATTGGTAGAAATTGGAGTGATCGGGTGTGATGTGGTGTTAAATGCAGCTTGCGGAGGAGTTCTTTAGGGATAATAGACGGTTGTTACGACGTGGAGCTTGATTTAAGGAGAGAAGAGGCGCACGATCAAGTACTTTTGGATAGGACTTGGTGAAATTTGATGCAATTTGGAGAAATTGAAGTGATCGGCGTGTGCTCGCTGTTGCAGGATTAATTACACTTCGTCGAGGAGTTTCTTTTAGGATAGTGGCCGTTTATACGACGTGGCGCTTGATCTGAGGAGAGAAGTGGCGCACGATCAAGTACTTCTGGATAGGACTTGGTGAAATTTTCGGTGAGTGAACCAGCGCTTCGACTAGCAGCTTCCTGTGCTTTGATAGAGTCTTGAATTGCTTTCAAATCAGATATGCGTAATCGGAACTATCGAGGACACTTCGTAGTTGCACGATTCTGTAGCAGTGATATCTCTAAGTTCAGAGAATAGAAAATTTTAAAATGCCTTGGTATGCGTAATCTTAACACTCGAGGGGCACTTATTAGTTGAACCGAAACTCTAGCAGTGATATCTTAGAAAACTTAGTATGCTTTGAAATACACTTCAAAGTGTATTGTGTAATTGTCAGTCCGTTCATATACTCCAATTCTGGCACTTAAGTGTACTTAGTGTTGGTTTAATGGCCTAAGTGATTTTTAGTATTACCTTCTTTATCACATTGGATTCACAAGAAGCTGATGAAGCATGTTTTGCTTTGCGACTTTGCAATGCTGGCCGCAACAAGCTTTTCCTTTCGGAAGTAATTATTGTGCTCGCGAAGGCTCCTGTGCAGAAGCATGGTCGACTTTTTGTTCTTCCACGACAAATTCTAAATTTACAGTGATTGAGCTCATTTTCTCTGATTGAACTAGCCTAGTCAGTAAATTACTCTGGCGAGTTACTCGGTGCGATCTACTGGTTTCGTTTGAACACCTGCTACGCTTCGCGTCGGAAACGCTCTTCTCAAAATGCGTTACGACTTTGAATGGCTTTATTATAGATCTATGTCAGGTAGCTGCACAATAAAACGTCAGACGATGAGAGAGTGATGCAAATGAAAGGTGTCGTGAATCATCTTCTCCTTCGATAAAATATTGGCCACGACATTTTGCCTCTAATCTATGCGAGAGTTAGGGCAAAACGTGATTGTCTCCGCTTCGTGTCTGGCACTTCGGTTCATGTTTCTTGTCACGAGGATTGCGGTTTATCAAATCTAGAGTTGACTGAGATGAAAATGCGCATATGTCTCTTGAATGTCTTGAAGAAAACACTAGACGCGATTCAATCATTCCTTATTAAATGTGCTGGTGGTATTTTATGTGAACATTTTTAATGGATTCTCGCTTTGTTCCTCCGAAGTTTTTGGTAGCGAGATGATGCAACGAACATTGTCTGACATTGAATTTGCTTTTAAGAAAATCTTGCTCATTTTGGTGAGAACTGATGGAGATATGCTGCAATCCAATGTCGACAGTGATATCAATGGGATGGTTAATTCGTCTTGTCGCTTTCTTATGTATCCACCATCGATTGGTGTAATAACAAAATCGTGTCTTTGCTGATAGTTGCATGTGTGATCCTTTGCCACCACATCCCAGCTTGAATTCAGCTAGTGTTACAAGGGTCTGTGTTGGGATCGTAGCACCCGCCTTTCTAAGCAAGCTGATATAGTCTTGGACATGGAAGAATTATTTGCGTTTCCAAAAGGCGAGATACTTTAGAATGATATACTGACGAGATAGAACGCTTCCTCTGTGCTAGGTATCCTCCAAGAGAAACGGACGACTCATACTCTGCTTTGCTATGTGGTAGGTTGCGTAGGGTATTGCCTCAGTAGGAGAAAGGATTTGAAAGAGACGCACACTACTTGTTTGGAAGCAATTACGAAGGTGCGTCCGTCTCTCTATATCCCTGAACTCACGATATCCTGGGTAGCTCTTGTCGCTAATTATCCAGCGAGTATTCCTCGTGAGCTTGTACACTTGGAAGGATTATCGTCTGTTGGGCTATCTAATTTGTTTACGAATGCAGATGTTTTAAGTTTCGACGTGACCGGAACATCATGGGAACTCCAGGACCTCCAGGGGCATATGATCCTCACAAGTTTTTAAGAGGTTCACCTCAAAGTACTTATCCGTCTCAAACATCTGGTTATCAACCTTCGTCTCCTGGGAACTCGTTCCATTCGCACTCATACACACCTGGCAGTATTTCCCCCAGTGGCTTTCCGCCAAATACGAGTATGTATCCTGGTGGTCCAGGTTTGAATTATCCCTACAACAACACCCAATTTCAACAGGCAGGATCCCCAGTATATCATGGCCCTCAGTACGGGCATTATAATCAAGATCACAGTCCTCGTCAAGATCCACATTTAGCTTCTCAGTTCAGTCAACAATCTTCACTTCCCTCCTCCCCCTCCCATTCCAACCAACCTCGTATTCCAATCTCGTCAATAGCCCCGCCTCCTCCACCAATGTTTCCTCAATCCAGATCGTCTCAGATGTCTTCTCTCCCGCAGGGAACCGACAAGTTTAATCCTGCCTGTAGTCAAGCACTGGATGGAGCTCGTCTCATGGCTCTATTAGCCACTCAGTCTGAAGGTGAAGGTGCAAAGGTTTTTGAAGAAACAGTGTGCATTTCAGGAGCACCACAAAGCTCTCCCAGGCCCCCACTCTTTCCGCTCAGGCAGGTTGATGCTTCTCATGGCACTGGCACAGAGATGTCTGGTACTCAGCCCATGTCTCCAGCATTGTCAACTGCACCACTTGTCAACTTGTTACACTCCTCTGCTCAGGGTAGGCAAGCCTCAAAAACTCCGAGAGGACGACATCTTACTAGAGGAGACCATGCTATTTACGATGTGGATGCCCGTAAAGCTGGGGATGCTCAAGCTCAATTAGATGTCAGCCCAATCACTGTGTATAGTTCGGAAACATCTTTAGCGTTGGGAAGTCAGATCGCTGTGAACAAGAAGTTCGTCTGCTATGGGTTGCGTGGGGGCCCGATTCGTATCCTCAACATCAATAATTCACAACGAGTCTTGCTTCGTGGTCATACGCAGGTCAGCTCCTGCATACTTCTTTGCCATTCTTGAACGTCCATTTTGTTGGTGGAGTGCTTCAAAGTCGTGCATCTTCACGTCGCTTTAATGACTGCAGCGTCAGATTTATGAGTTCCTCGGTCGGCACATATAATGCAAATTTATTATCTTTTCATGTTGCAGCGGGTGACTGACATGGCATTTTTTTCAGAGGAACAACCCATTCTTGCGAGGTAGACCCTTCTCACTGCAAGAGTTTCAAATTTGATTCGCTCTGGCCAAATACAAGTGCATGCCGTTGTTTCCTGATATCCTACCTTACCCTGTAAGCCTGGACTGGTTTTGAAAAGAAAGTGTTCGAATTTGTTGTTGTTTGTGGGACAACTTGGAAAATGTTTTGTAAAACATGTAGATTAAGTTTATATTTTCTGTAATCGACGTGAAACAAGAGTAGTTTTGAGTTTTTTCCTGGTGACATCCCTGTTCTTTTGAGGAGGTCTGCCAATGGTTGAACACATCTCTCTGTATCTCCGTGCTGACGTCGGATTTGTTCCACTTCACTGGGCTGTTCTTGCAGTGCTAGCCAAGATGGACGAATTTTTGTCCGCAGGATTGTTGAAGGTCATGGAGAGGACGGCAAATTGACGGAGCAGATTCTTCTTGCTCTGCAACTCCTTGGTAATTGGGAGAAATGTCATCCCCGCCTGTGCTGGCATTCTCAGAAAAAGGTCTGTTTTACATGGCACTCTCACAACCATCCAGGAATGTACACTAGCGGACGTGTGCATATTCTCCACACGCTGAGCGCATTCTTCCGCTCCCTGAAAGATGCGATATATTGGAAAGGATCGCAACCTCGATTCCTGATCATACCGTTGTTCTTGTGAAATCTTCAACCGACTGCTGCATGTTCTTGCATTTGTTCATTACCTTGTGGTCTTTTGGTGTAGATTTGTTTAAAATGATGAATGCACGGATTGCTGATCTGTTTTGAGGTAGTCACTTTGCTTTTTTATGGCCTGCCAATTTGGTTAGCAGATTTGTCACCAATGAAATATTCTCTGGATACCCATTAGAAATTTCATGGTTTTTTCTTCAGTTAGAGCAGTGCTGAGGAAATCAACCAAATCTCACCTGCCAGGATTGGCCTCTGTGCAGGATCTCTTGGTGGTTGCCATCGGAAAGTTCGTAGTCGTTATAGATTTGACGCAAGTGGCAACACTAAGAGGATTTAATGTGGATGTACCCATGGAGTTTCGTGTGGAAAACCCTGAAACGGCTGTAAGAGGAGTTTATGTGATTGGGCAGCACGATGATGATGTTACCGAACTGGCAAGCTGTGCATCAGGGGCTACCTGTCTGGCATCAGCCTCCAAGGATGGAACAGTGAGTCTTGATAGTTCCTCAATGTTTTCAAATATTTGTCTTCTGGTATAAACAATAGTAGCTAGTCCTGGTTAACTGACCATTCAGTATTCGGTGTTCAGGGTTTAGGCTGGCAGAAACGTATTAATCCTTGCAGGAAATCTGTTGCTGTAAGACTTTTTATGGCTTTTTTTAAAGTGATGTGGCAGTTATTTACTGTCGTTTTCTCTGTTGTGGATTACAGGTTCGGTTATGGAGTGACAGGGGGCAAAGTCCAGTGTTCGAAATCGTTCCACACAATGGACATTCTGTGGACGCAGTCGCTTTTCTACCATCACCGCGGGGCATAGATGGGCACTTCCTGCTTACTGGGGTACCTCAAAATTCCCAAACATTCTTTTCGATTCATGATAGAACTTTGCAGCAATTTCGAATATTCAGAAAGAGGAGAATTTTCTTTATCGAAGAATTCTTACGGATATTTTTCATATTCTCTTGCCCCTGAGTTCTCAATCATCTTGACATCTTTTTAATGTGTACTAGTATTAGATACCGTCATATGCTTGGGTAGCAGTCACTTTCGAAAGTTGTTTCAAGAGTTGCATGCGGATGTCATCTTACAGGTCACCTTCTTAGATTTCTATTTTTGCGAGTTGTCCATCTTGACCGAGTGTATAAAAACATTTCAGTTCTCAAAAAAGATTGTGTGTCTACATTTCAGTATATCTTAATGATGCTGTTTTCGGCTCTGCATCTTTACGTTTAAATCGAAAACCTCAATTGCAGACAGTATCATTGCATGTTAACTTTGTTTAGTACATGACAGCACAAATCGGCTTAACAATGCGCTTCAAGAAGTTTGCACTGGCCGGAGACCTAAGTCTGATGTGGATACTGCAGTTAGGAAGCACAACTACGGGAAAGATTAATCCAAATTAAACCTTCAGTTATTTTGTGGATCTTTTGCAGGGACCTTTGAATCGGGAGTTAAAACTGTGGGTGTTTGATAACCAGTCTACTCAATCTGGCCATGGACATTGGCGGTGCATTCAGACTCTTGAATTTCAGAGCAATAGCAAGCCAGAAATTGCTTTTTTCAACAATCAGGTCGCTGTGTCTTCTCGCGCAAATCTTATTATTCTGGCGAATGCGAGAAGGAACACAATATATGCTGTTCACTTTGACTTCACGTCGGCCTCTGGTGGACCTCGCGTCGACTACCTTACTGAGTTTGCTGTACAAATGCCTGTTCTTAGTTTAACGGTTGCTGACGATTGGGTTACTGAAAGTGGGGAAGGCATCCTCAAGATATTCTGTCTGCAGACACACTTAATTCAACAATTTACTGTTGACATGTCACAATGCTTACCCAATCTTATAGACGGCCTCCCCGCGGATGGGTCTTCTCCCAACACACCAAAGAAAGGTGTGGGAATGATACCGGCAACTGGGACGCCGGCCTCTCCATCGTACTCACTCTCTCCATCTTTCCCTGCCTCGGATAAAGCTCATACGAGGTCGATGACCAATCCAACTACGACGGAAGTGAGCAATGCATCCTCGTTAAGCTCAATCCCTGGTATTCCACCTCGGCCCGCAGCGGGTGGAAATCTGATTGAACTGGCACTTCCTGGCCAAGTGCAAGTGAGTGCTTCAGAAATTAACAGAGCTTTTGACTCTAGCATCTTATCTGTGTTAAGAGATTCGAAGGAGGTCGGAGCAGGAAAGCCAAGCAGTCCAGGGACACATTCGATGCTCGAAGCCGGAGGACAAACAGCCAACCGTTTAATGACTCGACCTGACTCTGCAAGAGAGGTTCTAACATCCTCGAATCTATCAAAGCCACCAACACCACCTCCGAGGAGACGCCTAAGGGCAAGAAGTCCTGCAGAAGCAGAGATACACTATCCTCCCAGTTCTGCTAGTCCATCTAGGAATAAGGCGGAGAAAATGGAAGAAACAAAGGAGGTTTTGCTGGATACTGAAGCTACTGCTGAATCAGCTCAACCATCAATCAACAGCAATTCCATTGAGGATGAATCAGGTGATCAAGAAGACAAAGACGGGGTCTCTAGCATTGGCACTGGAAATTCGGTAACTAAGCAACCGATAAGTCCACAACTTATTAGTCCGTCCGATATCATGTCCATGGCCGCTGGCTCTAAACGGGATGATACCTTAAACCAAGATGCCAGGCTTGACCTGATGGATGTTTCAGATTGGCAAGATGAGGGGAAGTTAAGAAACGTGACGACTTCTAAGGATAAAGTGACTTGGCCCTCGGAAGATTTGGTTCCCTATCGAGAAGATGTCGGTGATCTTTCTATATCTCCTCTCTTTGACTCTACTGAGGGACAAGGAGGGACAAGTACAGAATGTTCTGAGAAGCAGATTACAACCGGGAGCGATGGTGGGCCTGTTACCGCTGATTGGCATGGCCGCGGTGGAGGTGACGAGGATAAAGATGGTGATCTCATTGAGGACAAAGAGCGGCCTCCTCCTGATGATTTACAGGATCAACTTAAAAACATGGCACTTAAACTAGAACGTCAACCAGGTAAGGTTGCTGCTGGCGTGCTTTCTCCGACGTCTTCAATTGTAAAAGGAAGGAAAAGTAAGAACAAGAATGGGGGTGCGGCAAGCGTACCTTTGCCTACATCCTTGCATCTACGATCAAGCTCTGCAACTAGTTCTGTAACGAACTCATCAGCAGAAGTTGGATCGAATACAACTCCAAATCCTATCGACCTGATTGCCCAGGTGGCTTCCATGCGAGAATCAATATTCCAGGTCCTTTTTCCGCGGCTCCTTGTGTCGTTCTTTTATATAACCAACGTTTCATCACTATTTTCTACTGAAGATCAGTAGTGTTGCTTCAATATTTCAACTCTTTAATATTGGTCATGAAGAGTTTAAGATTTAAACGCATTCAAGACAGTCGCCAATAATCACAATACGATAATCACCATATTATTGCTTATTTTTTGAACTCAGCGTGGGCAGGACCTTTCAGTTTTGTGTGCTTTTTAACAATATCGTGATCTACTGCCTGCCACTACTTTTTCTACTCTGTTTCGCTAGAAGTTTAAATTTTGACACACTGGAGTATAATCCTGGCATTAGTGACGAAGCTGATGAAACATTGTTGGTATCATTTCAGTTGATTGAAGTTCAGAAGGAGCTACAGAAGCACATCTTAACGACAGTGGCAAATCCTGTTGGCAAGGAAGGCAAAAAATTGGAAGGTTTCAAACTAGTGCATGACTTATGTTTATTCATCGGCAGGCTGACATTCGGTGAATATTTGAGAATCGTTAATTATTAATTTTTTGACTTGTTGAATGCTGTGCGTCTGATTTATGTCTCAAGGGGTTCTGGGTCAACGGTTGGAGAAAATTGTGAAGGCCAATGTTGATTCCATGTGGGTTCGACTTGCCGAAGAAAATGCGAAAAGAGAAAAACAAGAACGCGAAAGGATGTTGCAAATTACCACCCTTCTTAGTGACTTCTCAGCCAAGGAATTGCCCACTGCCTTGGAGCTTGGTCTTAAGAAGGAAGTTGCTGCAATTGGGGCCACCATTTCTCAGACTTTGGTTGTTCCTGTTCAACATGCAGTGTCAGCTGCTCTCACAGATTGTTTTCAGGTTAGTGTCTAGGTTGTCCGTAGAGTAAGATGTTTTGTCATTATGGTCTGAGATGTCTCTCGCAGATAACTTGAAAAGATGGAAAAACCTGATGCTTATGCCATGTCTGATAATGCACACCATTATATCACTACAATGTATTTATACTAGCTAATTTAAGTCCAATTAGTATGAAAACTGAGACGAGGTTTGCGTGGTTCTGTGGGCTCTTGCACAGAAGAATCTCAATGAGAAAGTGTTCCCTCAGATAGAAAAGATGGTGATTTCGAAGCTGGAAGCAACGATGACCAAGCAGCTCAAATTCCAGTTTCAGACTTCGGGGAAGCAGTCATTGCAAGTAAGATCGTCATGCTTCGCAATCATCGTTGAGTCGCACACTTGATTACGAACTTCGAGCTTTTGATTCTTGTTGGAGCCGATTCTGAAGTGGTTATGAACTGATTTCTTTTCTTTCCTTTTCCTTTTGTTGTTTGGTATCATGTTCGAACAAACTGTAAATGCTGATAGAATTGTGTTCTGATATCATTTAGGAAGTAAACGTGACATTTTACGCATCTCACGTAATGTGGACACATGCTGTTTCAGGATGGGATTCGTGCAGGTTTCGAGACCTTGATCATCCCTGCATTTGAGCGATCTTGCCAGACAATGTTTGATCAAGTTAATAGTTCCTTCCAAACTGAAATGGCCAATCACAGTTTCCAGGTTCAACAAGAATTCGCGTCAACGCATACAGCTCTTGCCACCGATCTTCAGGTTTCTGCACGGGGTCTCTGCTTTGATAGACACTCTTGCTGGCCCTTCTCTGTTGACTTGTCACATAAATTATCATCTGGAAGATTCAAATCGATCTTGTTTTTTCTTTGGCGAGACTAGTTTTGTGAGGAAATCGGGAGTGGTAATAGAGAGACGAGCTTTGCTACCTTAGGGTTGATGTAGGAAAATACACGCTTCTTTATTTTCTACCTCGTTAAGAATTCTAATTGCAACAAGGTCACCTTACAATTTCCTGTCAGCAGATCTAGGTAAAGGACTGCATATCTATGAGGATGGGAGTTTAGATCGCGCTTGAACTCTTAGTGTACATTGAACCGCTAACAGAAATTTTTTACCTTAAATTCCTCTGCATATTTTTCTTTATGAACCCAGGGAGTTGGAGATTTGCAGCTAGTTCCTGCGTAGCATACGTTTGTTTTGATTTTAACACAATTTCTCATCCCGTGGATGCTGTGAATGGGATTTCCAGGATTCGATTGCAGGGGCGACATCATTTGCCTCGGCCTTGAATGAAGAGCTTGTTCAGAGCATGGAAAAACTGTTGAGACTTGTAAAGATGGCTGGTGTAAGTGGAGAGGGGAACCAGCACAACGATTACTTGCCTGATAAGGTTATGGGATTCAGCAATCACTTCCTAATCTGATGAATGCTTGACTTCAAAAAAATTGTTGACTGAAGTTGAAGTAGCAAGTGTTGCCATTTCTGCTGTTTAACGTTCGGTCGCATTGCCATTTCTTCGCATTCACTTTAGATATGGACTAACATATTTGAAACGGACGGAAAGCAGGTGCTTTCTCTGCGGTGCGTGGAGGAGTCCTTGGATCCAACTATTGAGCTAAACAGATTGATTCGAGATGGAATGATGGAGGAAGCCTTTAATAAGGCGTTAACAGCTGGAGATTTACAAATCGTGTTTTGGCTGTGTAATCAGGTTTGCTGCTATTACGTTCTCTACTCCCGCTCTCGTGGCTTACTCAGTGTGGCATGAATTTAACTTTGAACATTCGAAAGTGTTTCCGCTAGGTTATGGTGATGTTCGATGAAGTAGTTCCATAGTTTCTGATGATTTCTCCGGCCCTCATACATTTGAGTCGTCTGTGCCAGCTTGATCCTGTTTCCTTCCTGTCGGCGGATCCACTTCCTGTAAGTCAAGGTGTGCTCTTGTCTTTAGTGCAACAGCTATCATCCGAATTACCGATGGATACAGCTCCTAAACTTCGATGGATTAAAGAAGCGACTTTGGTTCTCAATCCAAGAGACCCTGTGGTAGGCCCGCACATGCATTCCTTTTTGGAACAGTCATACCAAAATTGTCATCACCAGATGGGAGTTTCCAGGGATCCGTCAGAGCAAGTGACCCTGAGGCTCATCATACATGTTATCAACTCTTTATTGAGTTCTTGCAAGTGAAGAAGTTCGTTGTATATTGAGTCGCGAATCTATCTTCCCACAGACGAGAAATACAAGCAGGAAAGGGCAAGTAGGGAGACAATTACTTGATATGTCATCGGAGATGGGGGACCCAGTGAGAGTTGACATCTCAATCTAAGATGTCCACTGGACAAGCATCTTCACTGGAAAAACTTTCGTGGGAGTGTCCAACATTTTCCCACCTACTCAATCCCTCCTTTTGCGGTTCACCGTCACAGCCTTGCCCCGGTGAGGAGTGAGTATATTGTCAGTTGCTCCCATCCTAACTTCCCAATTGCTTCTTACGTAGGTGTATTGATCAAAGTTCAAAAGATCAGTGTACAGATAATACTGTTCTTCCCACTGGGTTGTTTGGAGCCCATAGAATGTTTCATAATATTCATCAATTGACGTACATGGTTGAAGACTATCTGCCAGGTAAGCTGACCGTATAGTGCCTTATGTTTTCAGTAACAAGATTTAGCAGCGCAGTTTTCAGGTGGAAAGCATTATTATTGATCTTGCACACATTATGATGGCTGAATGTGATAACTGACTGACGCTGGTCAGTTTGGGTCTGTCTCTCGTGCAACTTTCAAAATTACTGCTCCTCTTTTTGTTACTTGGCAATTTCTTCTGCTGCTTCATTCTTGACTTGTTTGCTGAATTTTCAGCACATGACCGTGACAAAAAAACTTCTTGAATTACGACCCACCCCACACCAAAGATTGACTTACAAAATGGGTTCACATATTGAATTGAATTTTGTAACCAAGCCATGTATAAACAGTAAACGGTTGAGTTGAAAACCAAAGTCAATTGTTGTATTTTAATCCTGTTGGAGTTGAGTTTTATGTAGGTCCCATGTATTAATTGGAGGTCCTACCACAAGTTGAGTTTGTATGACACTTTTAAGACCACATACAATGAATTTGCTCATGAAGCGAAATGATGTCTCAAGAGTTGTTAATTAAGGCTCATTTTTAATTCATTGACCACTACCTAGTACATCTCTACAGTCTAGTGAAATGAAGCACCTTTGGTAAGCAGTGTTGTACACTTTGAATCTTGATTGGGTAATTTGCCATGGTGCATTACTAAGGTAGGAGGCCCTAAAAGCGAGCATCTAAGGTCCGGTCCTCCTATTTCATGTGGTTTCTTGGATAGGATTATTTTTTGCTCATTTTCCAGACAAAGAAAAACAGATCCTGATTGTAACACAAGTTATTTCGTACTTTTTGAAGCATTTTTGAATTACTTATGAATTTTCAAATAAGATGTGTCGTAGGTCCCTATTTATGACCCTAGGTCTTCCATAAACCGTTCACTTGCAACTTCTAGAGAGAAATGGGGAAAGCAAGACAACAATTGGCTCTTGCAATAAATAATAGTTTTTTTTATTGATCCATTCAATGACTCATAGAAGGTCCATTTAACCCCTAAAGGCCCAAGGCCTTTTTCTGCCAAAAAACCATCATAACTGCCATTTCTATAGCAAGGAGTAAAAAAAAATGAAAAATGTTTTTTTTCCACATCTAACCATAGGATCTTAAACCTAACTAGTATGAGAATGTGTGGAAAAAATTTCAGAATTTTTGACCGCTCAGATTGCAAGAAATCTGCGTTTAAAGTGGAAAAAACAAGTATTTCAGCACATTGCGGGACTAGATTTTTTGACTTTAAACATTTTTCACTTAAAATTTTTTCACTACAAAGTTTTGTGCTTCAAATCTTTATAGTGGATAATTGAGTTGAGAGTCTAGGAAAAAAAATAATATTCAAAAAAACTTAATTATCATTCCTAAAAAAATTATTAAGTAGAAGTAGGTACGAGATAGAAGGAAAATCTAAAACAGTAATATATTTTAGATGGAATTAAAATACACTAATCCCAATGGTGAAATTGTTCTAGAAAGTAAACTAAACCATGAGAATTTTTATTTTTTTTAAATTGCAAAAATAGCATTTAGAAATGAATCCTACAAGTTATTTTTTTCAAGAAGATGCTCTAACTGCCCAAAAAACAAGAATGTCCATAACTTTCTCATAACAAATCCAAATGAAATGAATCAAAGCTTTCCAGATAGAAAAAAATATAATCTACAAGAAAAAAAATATTAAAAAAAAAAAAATCAAATTTTTGCCAAATTTTTCTTGCTGCCCGGACTGCCCAGTTACGAAAAAAAGTAACATATTTGGCCATAACTTTTGACTCCTATTTCCAAATGTCCTGAAATTTAGTGCATATGAAAGATATTCCTTGCGCCCACCTTCTATTAAAATTTCAGCTTAAAATATAGAAATCTCTAGTCACACGGACCTGCCCAAAAATTTTATACGGCCAAAAAACGCAGTCCGGTCCTTTAGGGGTTAAAGACCACTTCATGTCCATTCCAGATGAGTTCTAAATGACCTTCTAGAATTCAAGCTTCCTACCTTATAGGACTTGTATGTCAAATTTTGTACCCGACTAAGGTTTCCCATGCATTCACTCCCATGCATCCAACAAAAGGCTCTAGAATTTTTTTGAGAGATGATCCTAAAACATCATGAACACAAAAAAATTAGAACAAGTTGATGTACTTTATACCTGCAATAAAATGAAATTGCAATGACATTGCCTAACAAAAAACAAGACACCTGAATCCTAAACAAAGTATTTTAGGTGTTACTACATTTGTACATAAACTAGACAACTTCTTGTTTAGAATACTAGACATAAATGAAGTGTTATGATTCAAAGAAAGCACTAGAATTGTGCATGAATTCCTAGACTTTGTGCATAAAATATGAACAAGGCACCATTGAGTACATTGTATTGAAAAATTGTGTATCAATCCACATTTTGCATTGATTGATAAGAAACAATCCAATTCATGAATGCAAGACTAGAAGAAACTGCAAGAAAATTGCAAGAAGAAAATGGATAACCAAATATCCTTTCACACCTACTCAGTGGAAACCATTGGAAAGTAGGTGCTCGACATGTATGCAAAGTAGTACCACAAGTGCTACAAACAAGGTTCTAGTTCACAAAGTGATCCCTTAGAAAAAAAGGAAAAATATACATCCCAAAGTTGAATTTGACAAGGTCTAATTCCATTCTAGAGAACATTGAAGTCATCAAATTATAATAATGAATATTTGCAGTACCAAGAGAGTGGTGTCTAACATGTCATCTATATTGCTAGCATGAATTGTGCAATCACAATCTTCTAGAGCAATTCTAGCAATGCTCTAGAACTTCAAGCACAATAAATTCAAAAGAAAGAAGTACTCTATAATTGGGTCGTTGCAAGAAACACCTATCGGTCTTGGCTCAAAACGGCCATAGTACTAGAGTAATGTGACTTTGGGAATAATTTTTTTTAAATAAATTAAAATATGGATAATTTAAAAAGCATTCAAAAAAGTATATGTATGAAAATATAGGTTTAAAAAAATTTATCTCTAAAAGTTATGCACATTCAAAGAGTGATGGAAAATGCAAGAAAATAGATACTTTTAGATTTGATTTTTAGAAAATAGTAAAAAAATTCAAAAAATTCCCCCCCCAAAAGTCATTTTTTCTAACTTGAAAATGCTTTGCCAACCATTTTCATCTTTGGAAAAACAAAATTGTGTTTTCTCCACTTGCACAAAGGTAGTGTACTCTGAAGACATGTGGAAGGTGGACAATTTATTATTTTTAGGAAATCCTTTGAGGGCTTGTGTAACTTTAGTCGAAGTCCTTATATTCCAAATTTGAGCTTCAAATTCGCATTTTAAAATAAAAAATAGTACCGACCCCCCCCCCCCCAAATGGCCAAGGTAGACATCCAATTGGGATCTGTTTAAAAATAGTAAAATAAATTTTAAGAAACCAAAAAAATTATTAAACATGTGCAACTACCACATGTACCTTCACTTCAAGTTTCATAGAAAACTAGCAAACGATGCAAAAGTTATGAGCAAAAAAACACCTATCCGAGGTTAAGGGGACAAAAAAAAGGACAAATGTTTCTTGCAATCACCCCACTAGGATTGCAAAATTTAGCAAAGAACAGGTAGGATTTAGAGAATACAACTTGCATGGATAAATCTAAAAAAGATAGGGTAGAACTCACCAATATTTGGGCGATGAGCCTTTGCAGTTTGACAATGGAGGTTGAGAGCTTGCAACCTTGCGTCCTCACAACCTTCAACAGTAGTAATTTGGTCTTCCATATTCTTGTCAAATTTTTGGAAGCCAAAGCTCTTGTACCATTATGGGCTCATGAAGACGTCACAAAAAGCATCAAAGCAATGAAAATGCAATCTAGAGTGAACCATAGCGCAACAGATTACAAATGTTTATTGCTAGTAATTACAACATCATTGAACAAAAAACCACATTTACAGAACACACACTCTGTAATTTTGAGAAGGTCACACCTTGGATCAACAAGCTCTGAGGGATAGCATAGTGGGTGAGAATGCAAGACAAAGCCTCCTTTGTTTTTCTTCATATTAATGAATTGCTCTCCCAATGCATTGTATTATCGCTCAAAAAATTGAGTCTTTTGCTGCAACCCTTTCAAGGCATATTATTGTATTTCCGACTACTCAAAAAGGCCCTAGTATTGAAGCTCATGCTAGATAACCAATGACTTCCACAACTTCTCCTGAATGTGTTGCTTGACTAATTTTGTAGTGGATGCTTGTATGGTGACCACATCCCCTAGGTTTGGTGACATTGGAGAAGCAAGTCCTCCAAGGTTGTTGAGTTTACGCTTTAATTTTAAAATTCTTCTGAAGTTGTATTTTTTGCACATGCTCTAATAGTAAATGCACTCTTTCGGGATTGTGTTTGCAAGCTTATCCTTGTCCTTCCTCATCTTGTCTAGCAGTTGTTGTTTGGAGACTTTTAATATGAATACCACAAAGCTAAAGGATTTGATTTACTTCAAGGCCTAACTTTGCGAGTGACTCCTTGCTTTGATGGCAAGGACGTTGTCATAACCTTCACTACAAGGCGTGCATGTGCCATCTTGGTGAGCAAGGGACCTTGTGAGCTCCCAATTTGTCACTTGGGACTTGTAGAATTATTTTTTTGGAAATTTGCAATTTAAAGTTGATAAAAGTATAGAAAAATCCATAAAAAGAGTGTAGAACCGAAATAGGGTTGTGTCATATCCATTATAGTATTTGGTCTAGATTTGTATTTCTTACTTAGAATCCCCCAAACCTTGCCTAAAATAGTGTAGAAATAACGAAAAGGTTAGATTTGGAGGATTCGAGTCACACAGCCCCAAAAGGGCTAAATCCCACCATGAATGTGGCGATTCATGGCTAGGTCAGTCCGAAGGATCCACAGCGAGGCCACTAGGTTGGGTCCTAGAGTTAGATTTAGAATTCCCCATTAGATCGACGAATTCCCAAAATCCCGATTGTTAGCATGCAGGAGCCACTCACGCAAGACCGGGCCCGTGGAGGAATCTACAGCCCAAGGATGGTGTTCTAAGGTGAATCCCATGCCAGGAGTCCAACGGCGAAATCGGTTCGCCAAGATTCCTCCACCTGCAGAAGATTCTTGCACCGTCGCTGATTCAAGGAGATGTCCAGTTTAAATCTCCATTGACCAATCGTGCCAGGTACGGGAACACACCCGCACGTCTTTCATGCGACTCCCTGAGAGGTCACGTGAAAAATCCCGGCATCTTCCGACTTGCAGAAGAACCTTTTTCCGGGTGGTCAACCCTCCTAACCTCCAACGGGAATTTCATGGAAATTACCCAGGTTACAATAAAATCTCACTAAAAATTAGACTAGCTTGTTTTATGTTAATAATGCGCTCCGTGAAGTTTCACAACATTCCGATAGCGGCAAGTACCCGAACTGGCGAGATTCCTCGGGAATTAACCACGTGGCGGGGTCCCCGCCACGTTGACCGGCATTCCGGGACCATACGATGGCGAAACGAAGTCAACCAAAAGTCCTTCCCGACTCTCTCGCACCTACCGGAGACCCTAGGCTATTCACATTTCTCAAAATAGGAGACCCCCAAGATCTAGGATTTTACCACGATTTGGTTTTTAAACTAAATTAGCCTACGATGGGTTTTTGGCCTCGGTACGGGGGGCAAGGGGGTTTATGACTAAACACGGCGTTCTGGATCCAACGGCGCAATCCGTTCGACGATTGGAGCTAATCTCCAAAAGTTAGGATGTTGGTCCAGCATAGATGGTAGAAGTAGAAATTTAGGATGTAGGATGAAAATCTTTGAGGATGAGGATGAAAATCCCCGTTGATAAGGTTACCTTAGAGCTTTAGAGAGAGGGGTGAGCCCTTGGGAAACCTATATAAGGGCCCCATTTCTCTCTCTAAACCCCCCCCCTCACTTTTGTTTGGGTCCGTGGGTCCAATTTGCTTTGGATATTTTGGCGTTTGAAGCCAAAAACCTCTACGGTGTTTTTGGAGCACTTTTTGCTCCGTTGTTGCTAGATTTCAAGCTTTGAAGGTCCTTAGGGGGTCCTTCTATCTTGCCTTGTGTACTTCTCGTGCGTTTATTATACCTTTGTTACGAGTTAAGAGTCCTCATCTCTCTCTTGTAGCTCCTTTGTGATCTAACTTGTGAGTTTAGGAGTCTTTTGGTGTCTTGTCCTAATCCTAAAGTCACCCCCCACCGTACCTTAGCGATGCCGCTTTGGGGGGCCTTTAGCTTGTGAAGTTGTGTGTCTTTACATGTCCTAACCGTGTTGTTGTCCTCACTTGTGTATTTTCACCTTCCTCTAATACTCCCTTTGTTGTGTGGACCCCCCCTCGGGACGGCGAAGCTTTGGCTTTGTCAAGTGTGTTCTTTAACTTTGTCTTTTCTACCTTCTTCTAATACTCCCTTTGTTGTGTGGACCCCCCCTCGGGACGGCGAAGCTTTGGCTTTGTCAAGTGTGTTCTTTAACTTTGTCTTTCCTACCTTCTTCTAATACTCCCCTTGTTGTGTGGACCCCCCCTCGGGACGGCGAAGCTTTGGCTTCGCCACGTGTGTTCCTTACGTTTGTCTTTTCTACCTTCTTCTAATACTCCCCTTGTTGTGTGGACCCCCCCTTGGAAACGGCGAAGCTTTGAACTAGTGACAAGTTGAAGTCCTAAAACATGTGTTAAAAGTGTAGACGGCGAAGCCTTGAACCCCCGAGGTGTCAAAAAGTCCTAAAGTTGGTGTTAAAACCAACTTAACGGCGAAGCTTTGCACTTCCCCCGGGTTTTAGTTCCAAAGTCTAGTTTCCAAGACCTTTGTGGAAACCTCCAGAGTTTAGCTTCCAAGATATTAGAGTCTAGCATGAAGTAGGAAGTGGTGGGCCAAGTTTAGTTACCTAGCCCTGGTATACGTGGTTGCTAAGCCGAACGTCTTGCTTCACAACCTCGGGCCTAACCCCCGGACGGCGAAGCCTTGACTCCAAACACTAATTTTTCCAAAACTCCAATTTTTATTGGTTAAGTGGGTTCCCCTAAGGGAACCCGTTGGGGTGATTAAAAATTTTGTGGTGCCAACGGACCAGCCAGCCAACGGACCAGCCAGCCCAGCGACCAGCCAGCCAGCGGACCAGCCCAGCTGCAGTAACGGAGCCCAGCGGCAGCCGGTACAGGGCCGGTAGACCAAGCCGGTACACTGCCTGTCCAGCGCCCCAAACTTGGCCGGTCTTGCGATTTGGTTAGACTGACCATGTCTCACATGCATCATGGCTGATTTTCAGACCACAACGGGATGATGCTCTGCGGGGCCCCAATTTTGGTTTTTGTTTGAAAAAACTCTCCACTAATCAGGACCTAGTTTAGAAAATTAGTTATAGATCTAGTTTAGGAAATTAGTGATAACTCTAGTTTAGGAAATTAGTGATAACTCTAGTTTAGGAAGTCAGTAATAGATCTAGTTTAGGAAATCAGAGGTAGAGCTAGTTTAGAAACCAGTTAAACCCAGTGGGGATCCAAGGCCAAAAATTCCCAAACTTCCAAGTTGTGACTAAAGAACAAAGGGAAGGGAAGGAAGAGAGTCGAACACCTCACATCACTCCTACACACATAATTGCACCCTCCACGTCACACCTGCACGCACACTTGAAACCTCCATTCTAACCAACCAAATACACACATGAACAATGGAGGGAGATTAGGAAGAAGGAGATGAAGTAGAGAACAAAAAGGAGAGAGACGATAAATAGTAACCTAGGTCTAAGCCTAGGTAGACTTAGGGAGGGAAATCTTGAGAATTTGTGGTGACCGTTGGGAGGAGGATTAGGATGACACAAAGGCAAATTGTGTAAGAGGATAGGAAGAACATTTAAACCCTTCTCGTAGTTTGAAACCATAGTGTAAGACTCATAAAAGCTTAGGTGGAATAGTGCTAGTGTAGAAGAGAGGGGAAGAAAGAAAAGAAAAGGAGGAAGGGAAAGAGGGAGTTTAGATCATCAAAATTGTAATATTTTCTCAATAAGCGGTGAGCTTGGGAAAAATTCAAAACAAAGCCAAAGACTACCATGGAGCGTGAGGATGTACACGTGGACGTGAACGAAGTCATTTCCGACACCGGTAGTGAAGAGGTGAGTTTTTGATTTAATCTTTGATGTTTCTCCCTAATTAGCATTTATTGCCCTAATCTGCCCTTAGAGCGTGATTAGCATCCGAGATTAGTGTAGATTAGAAGTTTAGATTCAAAAGTTGATAGATTAGGAATAGAGGTTTCCGAAAACATCTTATAATTAAGATTTGACCGTAAACTGACCGCGTCAGGCTAAGTTAAGCGGTAGGGGGTAGAACGGGGGAATTTTAATTAAAAGTGAACCACAAGAAACAATGGACGGGAATTAGGATTAGATTAGAGGGAGGATTTAGGATTAAAATTAAAGATCAAATAGCAAGTTAAAAACCTAGGATTAAATTAAGATTTTAATTAGGGAAGTTAAAATTCAGAGGTCGAAAGTTGGAATTAAATTTAGGAGGATAACATTTAGAGCTAATCTAGGATTAAAACGATAGGATTAAATTTGGAAGTAGAAGTCAAAAGTCAAAAGTCAAAAGTTTAGATTAAATTAAAAGGTTAAATTTTAGTCAATTGGGGAGTAAAAAGTGAGAGTGAAAAGCTAAAAGTAGAAGTTAAAAGTTAGAAGTAGAAGTAAAATTTTAGAGTTAGTAGAAAAATCTAGAGTCAAAGTGAAAATGTAGAGTCAAACCTAGAGGTTAAAATTGGGAATTAATTTTAGAAGTAAAAATTTAGAGTTAAAAGTCAAAAACCTAGAGTTAAATTAGGAGTAAAAATCTACAGTGAAAAGGGAAAATTTAGAGTTAACTTTAGAGGGTAAATCCTAGAGTAGTTTAGAAATAAGAACATAGAATTAGAGGTAAAATTTAGAATAGAATAGAGGAGTAAAAACTCAGAGTTGAAAGTTAAACCTAGAGTTTAATTCCGAGGATAAATTTCAGAGTTAAATTAGGAGTAAAAACCTAGAGTTAAAAGTCGGTAGTTAGTATTTAAACCCAAGTTAAAAGAGTAAAAACCTAGAGTTTCATTTAGAGGGTGAAGATTAGAGTAAGAGTTAAACTTTAGAGTTAGTCTTTAGAGTAGAACTTCTAGGTGGAGTCTTAAAATCCCACGATAGTCTTAGAGGTTCATGGAAGGAACATAGGGGTTCCTCTTTTTACATAGTTAGGGACGTTAGAAATGACGCCAACTACCCAGTCTACCCTCGACATAGGATAGATAGTTAGAGAGTTAGAATTTTACCGCTACCCCTGAGCATTGCAGTTACCTTGTGAGTTACTACATGCATTCTAATTATTCGCTGCCATCCACGACACTTAGGAAACGTTAGCAAAAAAGATCCATTGCTTGGAAGGCACAGTGGACCGCGCTCACATCACCCCCATATATTAAAAAATGTGGATAAAGGCATAGAACCTGGTCGGTGTTCGCTCTATTACCAAGGGTGGGTAATCTTGCGCCCACAGACCTTGTAGTGACTTCCCAAGCCTTGCAAAAGACTACATGTGGAAAATGAGGAATTTCAAGAAGACATGGCACTATAGCGCTCTACTCAAGCCAAAATGGGTAGCGTGTTCTACATTTTTGAAAAGCTAGAAAGAGTACACATTTGTGGGTTCAAAGAACAAGGCGATCCGAGTTGTGAGCTTGAAGTTATGGCTCCTCAAAGTTGGCAATATCCCGATCACAAATTGAATCCAAGGTGGGGGATGTGAGAGAAGAGGTTCTAGAAGGAATACCTTGTCCATATAGAGTATGTTGCTTATTGAACATTGGAAATCTATGGAGATAATTAAAGATTTCAAAATGCTAAAGCTCACAAAGAGTTTAGCTATGAGTTGTAAGTTATGGGCAATCAAAGGGATAAAGTCTCCAGAAACTACAATTCATAGGGGACAAACTTTCGGAGGGCCAAAATTTATTCAATACTTGTTGCATTTGAAGAAGTGAGTAGTCCAAGGTGATTTATGGAAAAGAATAGATCATGAAATAGACTTGCACTTTGTATTTGAAACCCAGATATAAAATTTATTGACTAATGAAAAGGTCAGAAGTTTTATAGAGCTTGATTTCGAAGTCAAGGCATGGAAATTAGGTACTTCCTTTAGGAGAAGGTGTGTTAGATGTCTAAGTGACCTATATAAAGAGAAGTCTGTCGAATTTGACAAAGTGTACTATAAGGAGGGGTGGTCTACCTCTTCATTCCTGAATGGTGCTTTACTGACCCAAAGTGGCTATAGAGGAATGAGGTTGGTGATAAATCCTTGCCATTGTAGAGTGTTTTTAGGCACTTCTTACAGGTTAGTTAGCAAGAAATATCAACATCCTTACAAGTTAGTTAGCAAACATTGGTATAGTGGTTCTAGATGATGAATTGGTAGATTGTATGCTTACTAGTTTACCTCCTAGTTGGAGTACCTTTAGACAACTTATCTAATTGAAAAAATACAATCTATTTTTTTGAACTAGAAAATCTTATGCTTCAAGAAGATTTAGTCTGCATCATGAGTCATGAGCAAGATATAGAAGAAGAGTCCATGTTCTTGTCAGTTTTTTCTTGTGGTGGATGCCAAGCTACAACTTGAAGATGTTCTAATTTTCAAAGACGCTCCAAATCTGGAAGATGTGGCTTCAAATGAGGTAACAACAACTTTTCCAATTTGCTTGATCAACTTTCAAGCTGTAGAGTACAAACAACCAGTAGCTACAGAGAACCAGAAAAATATAGTACCTACTCCCAAGGCTCTAAATTTGACTTCTACAAATTTGGCCACCTACAAAATTCAAAATAAAACTGCAACTATTGAGGCATCTCGTTTTACTAGGCTAACAAATGTGATATTTGAAAGCTTGAAGATGAGATATGAAAGATGAAGCTATAGTTAGATTACAAGAAATAGAGTTGGGCAAATAGTATTGAGAATAGTACAGAAATACGTACGTGCGGAGCGAAGAAAGGTGTCACAGTTGATGATGAGGTTCTGAATGAATTACATCAAGTACTTGCTGCTGAAATTCAATCCTCATACATTCATGATGATTGTTTTTTAGACTCAAGAGCTAGTGTTCATGTCACGAGTGATAGAAACCTTCTCACGGAAATTAGGCCTATTTCAAATTCTACTGTGACTTTTGGTAGGGGAAATTTTCTTCCCATTGTTGGCCAAGGCACTACCACATTTGACAAAAATAAAGATGTTTTCAAAGTTATGGACGTATCGTGTAAGCACACAAATTTATTATCAGTTGGAAAATTTATTGATGAAGGTCACTTCACACTTTTTGGTTCCAAAAAATGTTGGATATTTGACAAATACAAGCCTCATCAAGTTCTTCTAACTAGGACTCATGATAGCAAAAACAATCTTTATTGATTCAATTCTTCTATTCAAGGACTAGCTCTACTTTCTTTATCATAGCTGGATATCAACCTTATCTTTGAGAAAAACCTTGGACCATCATTACTCTGGCATCAATGCATGGCCCATATAAACTATCAATATCTATATAATGTTTTCCTTAGAAACATGGTTACAAACTAACCTCCCTTACCTAGAATTTAGCCAATATATGAACCATGCCTTTTTGGAAAACAACATCATTCTTCAATTCCAACAAGCAGACAAACTATGACCTCTCGCCCATTAGAACTAGTACACTTTGACCTCTGTGGACCTCTGCCACAAAAGTCTCTTATGGGCTCTGGATACATATTGACGTTCATTGATGATTATTCACACTACTCTTGGGTTTATTTTCTTTCTACTAAGAGTGAAGCATTTAATACTTTCTAGCATTTTAGGCTTATGGTAGAGAATCAAACAAATCACAAGCTATTATGTCTAAGAAGAGATAGGGGAGGCAAATTCCTATTTGCTGAATTCAATGCTTGTTGTAAATTCTATGGCATTCAAGGTCAGTTAACCACTGTAAAAATACCACAGTAAAATAGGACAGTTGAGCGGAAAATCATCATCTTTTTGAGACTATGCACAATCTATTATTTGGAGCACATCTTCCAACATATCTTTAGAAAGAGGTTGTACGTACCGCAAACTATATCTCCAACAGAATTCCTACCAAGGGTCTACATTACATCATACCATATCAAAGGTATCTCAAAATCAAACCAAATATTTCTCACTTGTGATTATTTGGATCCATGGATAGCTTATCTTAATATTCAAAAATGCTCAAAGTTAGATTCCAAATCCAAACCCATGATCTTATTTGGCTATGATGAAATCTCTAAAGCTTATAGATGCTTTGATTATATAAGCAAGAAAGATAGTCATCTCTAGGGATGTAATATTCAATGAAAACAAGGTTGGCATTTCAAACTATTCCGACCTTCCTTCATCTAAGGATGACATTTTTCCAACTTTTATTCAATCTATGACATCTCACCTACCTAAATCAACTCCATTACCTTCACCTTTACCTATTACTCCTCCCATCTTAGAACTATTGTCACCCACTATTTCTTGTGATGATGCCTCCGCAGCCCTACCTTACCCCCCCCCCTCTGCTTGAAAATTGACAATCGTCGGATCAGCCACAAGAAAAAAGGACCCCCCCTTCCCTACCATTGATTGTAATTTTGAAAAAAAAAAAATTGTTGATCAGAAGTCATCCCAACAGTTGGTTTGGTGGCTAGAAACTAGGGTTGGAAACCACAGTGTCCGAGTTTAGAGCTTTGCAAGTGCACGACGGGAGTTCAAGTTCAAGTGCTTTGTTGCCATAATCTTGACACATTGTCGTGTAATTGCTTGTGGTTACTCGATTAGAGGTGGAAAATGCTTGTTTCAAATTTTTAGGGCTTGTGTAGAATCTGCTCTCTCACTATGTGCCCTATGCCTTGTGCTTGATGCAGAAATTAGGTTGAGTTGATGGCACTTATACATACAGAGGTTTAGTTCTTCGTATCCTAGTAGCTTAGCCACTTATATTTGGAAGATTTGAAGGAAAGAGCCATAAAGAATTTGAAAGAACAAACTGTTTACTGATTATGTGTTATGTCAACGACACTAAAGTGTGAGCTTGTGAACATGAGCCTATGAGCGTTGAGCGGGGATTCTGTGAGCGTTGAGCACAGAGTTCAAAAAAAAAAACTAAAAATTCAATAAATTTTCTAAAATAGACCTTATCCAAAAAGTTGTTCAAATTTTGCTATTTTTAGTAAAATTTGCAACCTATTACCGTGGACCTATTACCGTGGGATTTTCGAATGAATATTAAGGTTTAGGTTTTTTTGTATTGTAGAATTTTAGGAAGCACAAAATTCAATGTCCACAAATAGTATGGGTGCATATAGCAAATATAACTAAAAATACAATTATAATGAATATAAAATTGAATGACATTGTTTTTCTCCAAAAATGACTATTGGCTATTATTGTGGGCCTATTACCATGGTTATGTAGAATTCGAATGAAAATTCTAATTTTCAATACCGTCTAGAATATTGGAAGTATACATTACAAAGATGAACTCAATTGATGTGAAAGACAATGCAGATGGAAATAAGGTTGTATAGAATATTCCATCGAGTTGCAATATTTGTTCCAAAAAAAATTAATGCTTCTAAAGCTAAATGTGTAACTTGAGTCTTGAGGTTGAGGTCTTTCAATCTTAGATTTCAAGCCCTCACAAATTCCTGGTCTTCTAAATATGTTGAAGATCTTCGTTTAGAACCTTCATGATATTGGCCCTAATAAAGAAGCGCTTCAGTTCATTGAAGCTAAAGCTTGGCAAATGTATGAACTTCTTTTCTTCTAGGTTTAGTTTGTAGAAGTAACAAAATAAGTAATAAAGATGTTTGCAATTAATGTACTGATGGCATTCATTGCAATCGTTGAGATGACCATGTAAACAAAATTGTAATGTGTGGTATGTGCCTAGTGAGTGGTTCTAATTGTATTTGATTTTGAGATCATTGAAGCTTGGGCCCCTAGCTCCTATCGGAGCCACAAGGTACCTGGATCTCAAGCCAAGTGATCAAAAAAATAACCGAATGCTACAATCGAGAGCTAAATGAAAGAAGAAGAGTACAAATTTGTTTTATTCTTAATTATTGGCTGCATGGCTGAGAGATCCCATAGGCACCGAGAGTTCCGTAGAATAACCTAGCATGTGATAAAATAAAATAAAAAAAGCTTGCTCAAGCAAAGTTTGATTGAACCTGAGCTTAAAAGCAAACTTAAAAAATTTCTTATACACAAACAGGTCCTCAAGAGTTGAATGAAAGAGCTAGTAGATTATAATTCACCAGTTTTACACTTGGCCATGTAAAATTGCACTTACTAATTGTATGAAAAATTTGTCTCATCACCAATAAGGGGGAGGGCACTTGGCATAGTTTTCTTTGCAGCAAATTCCAACCATCAAAAAAATAAAAATAAAAAAACTTTTTTTTTTTTTTTTTTTCCGTCCGCGGCTAAGGGCTCCTCTTGGTGCCGAGAGGTCCCAAGCAACAAGAGGGGAGTGATATTTTTTTTGGTCCATGGCTAAAGGCTCCTCTCGGTGCCAAGAGGTCCCAAGCAACAAGAGGGGAGTGATATTTTTTTTGGTCCATAGCTAAGGGCTCCTCTTGGCACTGAGAGGTCCCAAGCAACAAGAGGGGAATAATCATAAAAATCTAAATCTCAGTGGAACAACCTCATTTGATTTCAAACAAATTCCAATCACCAATTATTTTCTTCCTTAAAATCTAGCAAAGTTAAACAAGTAGAAGATATGCCACATTTAACTACTTTTGGACTATTCAATGAATTCTGGACTAAACATTAAAAGATCTCGGGATAATAACATCGTGAGGTCTCACGATGTTTGTATAAATCCCTTGATGTTTCTATTGATCTTCCGATGTTTTAGATTATCTCTTGATGACCATCGTGAGATCTCACGATGACCATTATAAATTCTGGACTTTCAAAAGTTCAGAAGTAGTCAAATATGGCATAGATCAAGACAGCAAGTGCTTGATCCTCCCCTTGGCCTCAAGAGGTCTCAAGCAACAAGAGAGGAGTGATCAACCAAACGACATTAGATCAAGACAAAAGAGTTGGTTCCCCCAGGAGGTTTGACAAGAGGACAATGATCAACTAATCAACAATTTGGTGTAACTAAACTCATTCTTTACAAAAATAATCCTTATTGACCACATTTTAAAAAAGAAATCTTAACAAGTCCGATTTCTAGCACATCAAGACAAATTTGCAAGTATCCCTCCATTGGCCTCGAGAGGACCCACGTTGCTACAAGACAATGATCAACAAAAATGAAATTCAATGAGTCTAAACTCTTTCTACACATAATGAATTCCTATCAATGAATTTTTATTCCTAAAATCTAAACAAGTCCATGAAGATGCAAGTCAAGTAGGAAATATTGGTATACTCCCATTGGTTCCGAGAAGATCCATGATGCTACAAGACAATGATCAACCAAAAAAAAATTCAGTGTGGCAAGGATCATTAGTTATAAAAATAATCCTTCTCAATGAAATTTTTTTGTCAAAAATCTAAACAAGTCCAACAACAACACATCAAGAAAAAATTATTGGTACCCTTCCATTGGCCTTAAGAAGACCCACGTTGCTATTGGACAATGATCAACCTAAATGAAATTCATTTTGACGAAGTTCTTTCTATATCAACTCAATTCCTCTTCACCAAATATCTTTTCAAAAATCTGCTTAAATCCACCAACCCCCACATCAAAACTGAAGGGTTGGTTTCCACTGTCATCAAACTGAAGGATTGGTTTCCTCCATCACCTTTGAGAGGTTCCAAGTCATGAGAGGACAATGATCAATAAAAATAAAATTCAGTGTGGCTAAGCTCGTTCCATACAAAATGAATTCTTATCAACCAAATTTTACAAAAAAAAATCTAAACAAGTCCAATGAGCAACATTTTTCCCAAGCACAGAGAAGCTATACATATTATCCTAGTATGTTGAGGCAAAAGCTGTTGAATTGCATATGAACAAATTATCCCTACATGGAAAAAGGTTGTTATTTTAGATCCTAAAGTTCTACAATTTTTAGATGTCATAGCTATAGAAATAGATAATGAGCCATCACTAACTGATACTAACTAGTGGCCATTCTTAGTCTATGGCTTCATCTTCTATATGATTCTATCTTCAGTCACATCACTCTCTTTGAATCTAATTTTCTATATGTTGCACCCTATCTTATATACTTGCATACTGAAGGCAATACAACCAATATTTCTTTTTTCTAAACTTTCAATTTGTATTGTGATTTTCTTGTTATGGCTTGGAATTTCTTTCTATATTACAGTGCACACCATCTAATCTCCTATACTTTCCATTAATTAACAAAATGAAAAGATTATTTTAATACTTCAACCCTAATTTTTTAGTATTTAAATGTCCATGGTCATAGGTCCCGTTGTCTAAGATCATAGGTCTTCACTCTAAAAAATTGTATGCTCACAGGCTCACAAGCTCATGCTTACACGCTCACAGAATAGCAACCCTGTGTGTTATGTGTTGTTTTATTTGTTGTGCACTGCTCACTATTTGGTCTTTGTTGTGAGTAGTGTGCTATGCTCCAAAGTGCGTCTTATTGCGAGGTGCATCGCGGTGAGAGGTGAGAGTGTGGCATCCTAGATGTCTTTAATTCTTTTCTGCTCTTCTATGTATTGATTTTAATGGCAATGTGTAGGTGCTCGTGGTTGTTGTTTGAATGGTGGCAATTGATTTCAAGTCTTAGGGTTTGTTTTAGACTTAGATGTAGACTCCAGCAAAGAAGATATGCTTTAGATTAGGTACTGAAGGTGTTGTTGCTTGCCTTTGTGAGATGGTACATACTACCATTCCAAGCAAAAGCTCATTGTAACCCTCAAATGTTAAATGTAATTTATAATGGCATTGTTCACCGGGTGCAAAGAATTTTCTTGAATATAGTCATCTAAGAAATAGCACCTCTAATGTTGCAGATTCTAAAAGGTGCAGCCCATTGTGGGACACAGTTGAAGATGGAAAACACTATAGTGTCCCAAGAACAAGGAGGTCCATGTGTTGTACACAACACTGCCAAGAAGCAAACAACAATGAGGAAACCAGTCAAAAAAAAATTGCCACCAAAAAACCTCCAGTCCAACCTAAACAATTGGATCTCAATGTTACCATTTCCGTGGATAGCTCAAACATTCTTGTCCTATACTTGAAAGAAATGGAAGAATTTCTTGAGAAAAAATGCATATCTAGCTTGTGTTCAATTGAAAGAGGTAGGGCTCTTTCAAGACTCCATTTACAAATGGACTGTCGGATTATGGCATCCTTAGCTGCCGTAATTTGTAAACCAATTAAAGACTATCTCGGATGAGATAAAGCTACTACAATTCCAGAGGGGCACCACATTCTTAGTAAAACGTTTTGGAACATTGACTTGTACATGCTTATTGGTATGTTGGGATATTGCATTAAAGACAAAGGCGAAGAGCACTTTGACTGTGTCCACCACAATGTATTTGCTAAGGAGATTGAAAAAGGTGTTGAGGAGTACATCAAACATGGTATTCTGTTTGCCAAAAATAAAATCATTTTGACTCATAAGAATCTTATAAAGAGGTCCGTTACATTCTGCAGGTACAAACTCAAAAAACAACTAGGAAGTACTCTTCCTGGCACCTTCTTGCCCATCCTTCAATGTGGTCAATATATCCCATCGACTTTGTGGGTTCTACCGATATGTCAAGGCAGCATGGAATATACCAAGGCATCTACATTGTGAAAATGTATGATTCGGCCAGAGTCTATCACCATAGATGATGTCACCCCAAAAAATTTTGAGCATACAAATCTTGAATCCCGTCTTGCTAATTTAGGCCAAAAAAAGCTAGTTGGCGTTTTAAAGGAGGTTCAAGAAGGTGTGCACCATGTGTTTACATGGTTCTAGATAATTTCAAACCCATTGTTCTTGAATTTGTTGAATTCTCTCACTTATAACCTAATTTTGAAGTAGAGTTTCATTTATTTTTTGACAAGTGCTCTGTTGCTCACAAGTAATGTTCTGGGTGAATCACAACAACATGTCAACATTGTCATTGTGGTTAATGATAGTCAGGATGTAGCAGTTTCACCTGTACAGTTTACTAAAACCACTGCTCCGGCTACAATTCATAGTATAGATGATGTCATATTCATTCCCGTAGTATACGATGATCGTGACAATCTCAATAGTTTTGTAGTGTAGTTCTTAAGATGTGAATTTTTTTTCCCTAATTTGACTACACAACTATTACTCGTTCCAATGATACAATTTTTGGAGGTTCAATTGGTGTGTACACTATTATTTTGATGAACATACTCTTTTGTAATATGAATTTAGAAACTCCAATTTGAAATAAAAGCTCTTAGTTTTGTACTTCACAGCTGGGGTAGTCTTTTGTCAATATCGGGTGATTGCAAGAAACACTTGTACTATTTGTTGCATTTTGCATTTTTTGACTTTTTGTACTTTTTGTACTATGAATCACCTTCAATACTATTGAAGGTTGGAACATAAAATTTGAATGGTCAATTGGATTTCAAATTTACTATTCTGACAACATGTGATGTTCATCATTGGATGACAAAAATGGATGGAAATACTTAATTTGCCATTAAAAAACAATTTATATTGGCAGATAGAAGGTATTACAAGCGCTAGCAGTACTATTGAGTCTTTTTGTGTACCTTGAAGTACTATTTTGAGCCACATGCTACAATTTACCCTAGAAAATGAGACTTTCATATTTCTATTTTTGAAAATTAGGAAATGAGATTGAAAAAATTATTTTAAAAATGGACATTTTTGCCGACTAAGAGCAAAGTAGGAAGATCAAAGTTAGAACTAAAAAAATATTTTTAATTCAACATAAATTAAACCTGAATATATCACACTTTAGGCCAATATAAAACACACTTGGAAAATGTTTTTGGAAATCCCTCTTTTGAGAAGGTGTATTTCTATTAGAAGAGCTAGCCTACCAAATTTGATGATTAAACTCTTCAAAAAAGGTACTCAATAGTACTAAAAACCACAAACACCGCATGTGTGACATATATTCAAAATTCAGTTTCACCTATTAAATTAATTTTTAAAAATTTGAAATAATTCAAGTGTATTTTCTATTTCTATAGGAAGTTTTCTTTTGAATTTTATATTCATTCAATCATTTTTGCAATACTTATGGCACAAAACAACTTCCGCATTGAACGTGTGACGGAAAATAGTACAAGTGTTTCTTGCAATTTGATATCAAATAAAATTTTAGTCCTATCACTAGTCGCCACATGTACAAAAAGAATATTTAGATTGGGTGTTAATTGAATTTTAACCTCTTTTGTCACTATCCACTCAAAAAAATTCATTGATTCATCCACAGAATTACCTTCAAATTAAAATGATCCACCTTCATCTCCTAGTTATCCTATACCTACCTCCTTACAATCTAATTGGCAGTCATCCTACATTGACATGCCCCTTCTTCCTTTACAATGATTTGATAGGCTTAGAAAACAAAGTGTTAGACTAGATGACTACATATTTTTTGTTAGTTATAACAATTTTGACATATGTATAGCTGAAGTAAACCCAAACCTATTAGCAGATCCTATCACTTACAATCAAGCCATTCATCATCTAAGATGGCAAGCAACCATGGATGACAAAATATAATCTATTATGAAAAATCAGACATAGACCCTTGTACAATTCACTAGTAGAAAATAGTGTCCCATATGACTTGTTCGAAATGACTATAGCAGTCATTTTGGACAAGTCATTTATAGCCTAATTTAAACTAATGATTACCACCAGGCAAAAATGCAATTACTGCCAAATAGATTCATAAAACTAAGCCTGGGGTAAATGGCAACTCATCTAAACTCAAGGCTTGTTTGGTTGCACAAGGTTTTGAGCAACAATATGGTATAGATTTTGAAGACCTTTGCTTTGGTTGTAAAATGGTTCACCATTCATGCTTTAACTGTACGTGCAGCTCGATTGCAACAAAACATACACTAGATGAATATCAAAACTACTTTCTTATATGGCCTCATAAAAGAAGATGTTTATATGCATCAACCACAAGGTTATGTCCTACTAGGCTATGAAGATTATATAGACCTGCAAATTAAATCAACCTCTTTATAGCCTTTGTCAATCTCCAAGAATGTGGTATAAGAGAATCAACACCTTTCTTCTCTCAATTGGAATGTACAAAAGTTTTGGTGATCATAACATGAAATATATGGGTACATGGGACAACAAAATCATTTTAGTCCTCTACGTAGATGATTTGTACATCACAGGAGGAGATATAAAACAGATTTAGTGGCTTAAGACTCAATTCCACAATCAATTTGATATGACTGACTTGGGTCCAATAACTTGCTACCTAGGGGTGCAATTTCACAAATTAGCTTATGGCATATTCTTTTCACAGACTTGGATATGCAAAACTGTAGAATAAAAAATGTACCTCTACCTCCTAGTCTGTAGTTGCTCACAGAAATGAATTCAACCCATGTAGATCCCCACATGTATTCAAAAATCATTAGGTAAGGGTCCCTCCACACCTGTAAGATAGTGATACTGCCTACCAGGCTACTACCGTATTTATCCCAAAAGCATTGTTTTGTTCACACTGCAGAAGCATGTATAGAGTTTTTTAATTCCCAAACCTACGTAGTGTTTACAATAGTGTGGTTAGTAACCTAGAGTTTTACATTACAAATGAACCAACGCTAATTGTCCTCTTCCTTGCTTGAGTGGGTCGTGTCTTCTTATCCAATTTTAGGGTTTAGATTAGTTTTGCATTCCATTGCTTGAGCGTGTCTTTGCCAATTTTTAGGGTTTGAGGATTAGTTTTACGGGTGGGACTGGCGCTGGGAGTGTGACAATGGGAGGGCAAGGGGTGAGAAAAGGGGAGCCACAGACAGAAGTGTTGTAGAAGTTGGACTCGTTCAAACAAAGAAACAAGCTGCCTTAGGGAAGCTCCCCAGACAATTGATTGTTGGAGACGTTGAAGAAGACGATGCTTGTGAGGTTGGAGAGAGAAGCTAGGATTTGGCCTGTGTGAGTGAAAAGTGAGTGAAGAACCGAGTGATAATCGAGGGAGTTGAATTAAAATTGAAGTTCTCACAATGTTCACAAAGCTAGGAGAGGTGATAGCGTTCATTACGGCACTTGTCCTACTCTTGCAAAATGTTTTGGTGGAGATGGCAAGGGTGCAAGAGGCTTGAGAAAAACAAGAATTGGCTAGTGAAATTTTTGCTCATGCGCACAGTGCTATCATGCAAATGCATCAGATAATATCTTGCCTTCTTCATGATTTCCGCATCGGCAATGCAGAGATGCTGTTGGACGAGGAATTAGGGTTTTGGATTAAACCACAATCAATGGCTTGGTTTTTGATTTTCTTATGCACCGAATACGATGACTTGTGGTGGATTCAAAATTTCAGCATGACAAAGAAGGCCATGCTCCAATTAGCTACAAGACTTCAACCATTCATTCAGAGATAGGATACCAAATTTCGGAGAGCTGTACCTATTAGAGTGAGAATAGCTACAACAATTTACAAGCTTGTTTAAGGAGCTCCTTTGCTAATAGTTTCTGAATTTTTTGCAATTGGCTTATCAACAGTATCAAAGGTGTTACGGGAAGTTGTGAATGTGATTAATATTGTGTTTAAAAAAAATCAAGTGGCCAATTCGTGAACAAGAAACTATCAATATAGAAGAATTCAAGGAATGGTGCACCTTGTTAGGGGTCATTGGGGCGATCAATGCCACTCGTTTCAGTATCTCTAAACCAACACACTTCTCTAAAGACTATTACTATTTCAAGACCAACGGCTATAGTCTCGTTTGCTAAGCTGTCATGAGTCGTTAGAAGAAATTCCTTGACGTATTTGTTGGCCTGCCGGGAAGTTTGAATGATGTCAGGGTTCTTAGAAGATCGGAACTATTCTCTAAAGTGAAGGAAAGAAACGAACTTATTGACGGCCTGCCCATTTCAGAAGAAGGATTTCGACCTTATCTACTGGGGGACAAGGGATATCCTTTACTCCCTTGGATTTCGACCCCACACAAAGAACGTAGATTGATTGTACTTGAAGAACTCTATAACAAGAAACAAAAGCATGGCAGGAGTGTAGTGGAAAATACATTTGGAATCTTAAAGCAGTCATTTTGCGAGCTTGGAAAGAAATCTGAACTTCACGTGACATTCTTGCCAGACGTGGTTGTAGCATGTTGCTACCTCCACAATTTTCTACTAGGACAAAAACACTACAAGAGAAAGGGGTGTTTTAAGTGAGTTTTTAAGTATAATCCTAGACACATGATTTTAAGTAATGACCTTTAAAGAGATTTTCAGCAAAATTTTACTTAAAACACATGTGTTTTAAGTAAAATTTTGCTGAAAATCTCTTTAAAGGTCATTACTTAAAATCATGTGTCTAGGATTATACTTAAAAACTCACTTAAAACACCCCTTTCTCTTGTAGTGAAAACACATGAGGTTGAAAGCCTTCTGAAAACTTTGTACATTAAAGGATTGGATTTTAGCGAATCCACAAAAGATATAGAATTTGAAGTTCAAGAAGACATTCAACTTCCACAAGTTGAAACAATTTGACAAGATTTGGGGCTATATCTTGGCAAGCAAAGGAACTTGATTTGATTACCAAGTAAGTAAAATATCTACTAATTTTTCACAATCTTTTTTTCTTTCTAAAAGCATTCTATCGCAATCTTTTTCTTTCTAAAATTCTATCACTAGATGCCATTCTTACCTTCGTCATCACTCGGCATGTCCATTTGCACATAACAAGTTTTCTGGAAAAGTAGACTCGTCATTGGAGGCATCTCCATTTGCAGATTCCAAGGCAGTATCAGCAATGCCAGATTTAGACCATAAAGATTGATACCTTGATGTAGGTCTACATGTTGTTGGTGTTGCTCCGTAGGTAGGTTGTTGGAGTTGTACCCCATAGGTTGCTGGAGCTTGACGATTGGCATTTGACCCATAGTTTGCAGAAGCTCCGTAGGGCAAGTGAGGTAGATTGACCGAACCTTAGGGAGGGTGAGTGTGATTGAAAGACCTTCCTAGAAAAGATGGAGTTTGCAAGCTGGCACTCAATACCTGCATGAGGCCCATAATTGCTTGTACCAAATTCCCTTGGTTTGTATGGGTTAAACGAGCATTTTCTTGAGTGATAAGATCACGCTCTTTGTTGTACTTCAGTTGCTCATGAAACATTTTCCATTAGAGTTTTGATTCTTTTTCATTCAACTTTTCCAACGTGGTCATAAGCTTCTCTCCTGATGAATTGGTTGCTTCGGCAATTTTAGAATGACTTGAAAGTGACTTTCGATGTTGACCTGTATTGCCGAATTTATAGGTTATTTCTTGGAGAGATGCTTCGGTAGATGACAACAAGTTGATAGTGCCAAGAGCTGTCCCACGCTTCAATGTCTTTAGTGATCCACGACCATGAATTGTGGAAGATTGTCCAAATTCACCAGGAGCAAGCCTGTAGTCATAGAATCTATAGAGAATGTGTGCATAGTAGCAAAAATTTGCTAATTTCTCTAATTTTCCTTGGTCTATAGTACTTAGGATGCTAATTTGTCAATATTACCAGTCCAATAGACTTTATGATCGGATGTCATCAATAGATGTATAGAAAATGGATGAATGAGGTGCGACTATAGAAGCGGTTACCAACTGGTCGGCTGGTTGGGGTGAAATCAATTGTCAAGCGAATTTTGAATTCAGTCTGGAAGGTAGTCCAGAGCTCTTGCGGTGGTGTATCCGGCAGTGTGTGGAGTGTATGAGCGATCTATAGTTTTTGTTTGTTAGTGTCTGTGATTGTGAAGTGCTGGATCGATAGTTGTTATATAGTGGTGAATTAGTGAGGATCAATTGTAAATTTCAAAGTGAAATATAATGCGGAGATTATAAGATTTTTGGATGTGTTATGCAATTGTGATCTGAATGATTGAATGTGTGATTGTGTGGAGTCTGTGGATTTAATGGGTGAGAAATTTCTATTGTTGTGATTGAATGTAAATGCAAGTTTGAATTGGGATTTAATTGTTTTATCAATTGTGTATGGACTGATTCCAATGGGATGTGTCAATGGTATATGAGTATGATATTATTGAGTGTTTTATGATTGAAACCGAGAGATTAATCTATAGAGACGGTGTGATTAGAGTGAGTCTATAAACTGAATCAATAGAATTGTGAGAATAAGGGATATTACAATGGATAGCAAACAGTTGAAATTAAAGGGAAAGAAGTGCCAAATAATATAAAGATGAAATGCCAAACTATGGAGGAAGTTACATTGGTGGAAAGTAAGAATGAAGAGAAGAATACAATTGCAACAAAGCCGGAAGAAGCTGTGAATCAAATCAATAGTACCTGAACAAGTTGTTGAAAGAATCAATAGAAGCTGGTACCAGAGCGATTGGTGAGAAGTGATGGAGCAATGGAGAATAAAGATAAAGCTATAGGATTACAAAGGAATTGATAAGTTTCCAATCCTAGATTTAACTATAATAAAATAGTCTATCTATTGAATTTATGAAGTTAGGAACATTCCATGGATTTCCTTCCATTGTGCACAACTTGGGGTTATTTAGTTTCCCTTAGGAATTACCTATAGTGCAACCATACCTCCCTGCGAACGAACTCAAAACTATAGGAATTTTATTATAATTAACTCTATAGTAAAAATCCATCTACAAAGCCCAATCGCACTAGGACCCTGCGGAATGTTTTGGTCAACGTTGGTGAAAATGCTTCCAGGTCGGGTAGATTTTTTTTAAAACTACCGCCTGCACAATTCAAAGAATGAGGTTAGAATCATTCAGAGTGGTTTCTACAGTAGATTAGTAGATCATGATGGTGGTTCTACAATAGTTGAATCTAAATTCAACATGATGCTATTCTATTTAGAGATGGAATTCTAACTGGTCAATCTAGATCTAGTTAAGCTTAAGCTTCTAATATCAGGATTGTGATTTTTGGGACATTATTACAGAGCTGACTGGAGAGGTTGCTTTGGGAGTCTGGGTGCAAGAACTGGGCTTTGTCAAGCTTTGTCAAGCTTTTAAATCAGGTAACAAGTTGAACCTATTTCTAAAAATGCAGTATTATTTCAACCTATAACAATATAATATAACCTGTAAAAATAGTAACCTATAAAAATGTAGTATTATTGTAGTGGTTTGTGGCAAGGTTGTGAATTGTGTGGTACTGAGCATAGTTTTTTTATTATTAGAAAGGTGTAAAGTTTAATGTTCTTATTGACAAACCTAAGAGATAAGCTAGGCCTACTGAGGGATCGCATTTTGTATTGTTTGTTCTTTAAATAGACATCACGGTAAACTCTACTATTAGTAGATGCTTGGATCATAGAAAGCCATGAATCAATCAGCTTTTGAAGGAAAGAATTTCAACCGGTTCTAAGTTATCCTCAAGAGGATGAAGACTTCCACCAAAAGAAAAGATCTTGCAAGTAATACTTTAGTAGTATGTACCAACATGAGGTTGTTGAGCTCGGAGCAAAACCTCATCGGAATGTTCTGTAAAATCTTCCTTATACTGCAGCTCGTTAGGCTGAAGAGATACTTTGGTGTGCTTGTAGATGCTATCTCCAGGATCACTTAGGTCATGAGTATGTAGTGGATTCATTATTGGATTCAGGCTGTACCACTCATTAATGTTGTCGTAATTTTCCTTCTGAAAATTTCTAGGAAGTTGGAGTTCAGTGCGTTCCTAAGGACTCATAGTCCAATACAAGTTGGTGCCGCTTGCCTTGTGACAATCAAAGATCTTTTTGTAGTCTACCAATAGCGTACCCGACTTATCTTTGCATGCTGATGAGTCTCAATTGCACTCTCCTAGTTCACCGCAAATCTCCATCACCTGGGCCGAAATTTGGGACCATTGTGTATTTTTGCGGCGCATCAGGTTGGGCTCATGCTGATTCTCCAAGTCATCAAAAAACTTCCCACGTTTTGATTAGATGAGTGCAGAGATTTCAACTTGCGTCCAATTTGACTGTCGTTCTTTGCGACACTTGGTAGGACGAGTAGGGGCTTGTGAATTTTGTGGTCCGGACTTTCGTGCAACTATGGGACTAGATGAAGCTGCACATGCATTCGGCGGAGCTTTTTCCTTCCCTCAAAACGCGGCAGATGACCAGGTACATCGTCCAATCATGCTCCTCTCATCATTTGATAATCCAATGATGCCTACAGGTGGATTCATATTCTATAATAAGCTAAGGCATTTCAACAATCCTAAAATATTGCAAGCTCTACTGAACCATGTTTCCTTTCTAAAATGTAAGCACTTCTTTGTTTGTTTATATCACAAGCAATTCAACCTTTCTTAATATCACAAGCAATAATGAGAGAACTAATGAGAGAAAGTTGGAAATTCTTTGTCAATACTCTAATCAACAATTCTTTTTTCTTCCCACACAATTCTTTTCGTACCAAGAACTAAACGTGAAACGTGAAATAGTTCATCGTGCATAAAAATGAGAACAAGTGAGATCAATTAGGATGCATTTTAACCAACTCAATTTTTACTTTCAATGTCCTCTAAATCTGTGGAAGTTGCAGCTCCAGCAGCATTTGCAATATTGGTGGGCCTTGCTCCCGCCCTTGCTATAGCCATGGATCACACTCTCAAGATCATGCTATTTAGCAATTGCAAGAAACACTTGTACTATTTGTTGCGTTTTCAAGAAAACTTGTGGTTTTTTCTAAAGTACTTTAAAATTAGAAAAATAAATTTTAAAAAATATAAAAAATATGGCCAATGTATATAACTTTAAGATGAAGATAACCACCAAAGTAAAAGCATAAAAAAATTCTTTAAGTGGGAGAACTAGAAAAGTGCTAAATCTCAAGAAAATAGACATTTGATGCTTTAATTAGTTAAAAATAGGGAAAATAAATAAATAAATAAAATATAAATTGTCTATTTGTAAAAACTTTATGGAGATGGTCATTAACCAAAAAATCCACCAAAATAATATTTTACATGTTCTAAAATGCAAGTAGAAAGAAGCTCACTTTGTGGACTTCCACACAATACAAAAATAACTATTTTTAGAATTCCTTTCATGTAAAGCTACAAATCTATTAGAAGACCATTTCCTCCAAATTTCAGCTCCAAATCCGTTTTTTTGGGTACTAAATAGTACTAAAACCCCCCAAACTAGCAAGTGTGACATAAAATTGGGGGCTGTTTTTAAATAGTAAAATATTTTTTTAAATTACCAAAAAATTAAACAAAGTGTATAATGGTTATAAGTACTTGTACTACAAATCTTGAGTCATTTGGATCCAAAACAAAGAAGTTGTGCTCAAAAAACAAATCAGCCAGCTACGGGTGACAAAAATAATACTAAGTGTTTTTTGCAATCACCCTAAAAGGACCAAATGTTTGTTTCTGAAACAACTGTTATCAAGCTCTAAGGATTGCGGTAAAAAAGACAAAGAAGAATCCGCACAAGATTCCATGTTGCAAGAACAACAAGCGAGAACAAGCAAATGGAGATTCCTCCAGAGTCACGCAAGAAAAGACAAGTGGCCCGGACGCAAGAAAGCTACTATCTGTCGCAAGAAAGAAAAAGGCGGGGGGAACTACGTCTTTAGATAGCAATGCCATTTTTTCTTTCAAATCTAGGAAAAGGTAAGATTTCACAACTGAAATCTTCAAATGGTCAAACCCCGCCATATTTTGTGGCATTCCAAAAATATCATTTAAATATCCCGCAGAAAGAAGTTTGGCAATGTTAATTGACAAGCTCGGTGACATGATGTGAATGCAGAAGTAGTTTTAATGTGCCGATATGGATTTAACACTGCTCTATGCCTTAGGTGTGCAAAGACCCTAACTAATTTTCCTAACAACTACAAGACCAAACATACCATACGCAGTTAGTAGCGTTAGCATATACATGTCATCTCCTCCGCAAGCTCATGTAATTGCCGTCAACCACAACTTAGGACACATTGAGAAAACACCCGACTACAAACTTTTCTACCAACGCCAAGCCAAACTTACAATACATGACTACACAAACACCAATTGGACATCATGTCCTGAAAACATGTATAGTTCACTGGAGGCTATTTATTTACTATGCAACACATTGTTCTTGCGTGGCAACAATTCAATCCAACTCAATTTAGAACCACATTTAGAACCTTTAACTATCCTTTGTAACAATCAATCATCACTCAAATTGGCCAAGAATCTAAAGTTTCATATTAAAACGAAACATATTGAAGTAGCCCATCATTTTGTGCAAGAAAAGGCTTTAACCCCTAAAGGCCCAACCTGCTATTTTTAGCAACATAGAAATTTGGGGCAAGTACGTGTGATTGAAGATTTCCATATTTTAGACTGAATTTTTAATAGAAGGTGAGGACAAGGAGTATCTTTCATATGCAGTTTATGCACTAAATTTCATGACACTTGGAAATACTAGTCAAAAGTTGTGGTCTAATATGTTATTTTTTTTGTGGTTGGGCAATCCAAGCAGATCAAAAAAATCACTTTTTTCATAAATAAAAATTTGAAATTGGTTTTCTAGATTTATATATACATGGAAAGCTTTTAACCCCTAAAGGACCGAGGCCTTTTTTCTGCCAAAAAACACTGAAAACTGCCATTTCTGTAGCAAAGAGTTAAAAAAAATTTAAATTGTTTTTTTTTCACATCTAACCGTAGGATCTTACACCTAACTAGTATAAAAAAGTGTGAAAAAAATTTCAGAATTTTTGACCGCATAGATTGCAAGATATCTGTGTTTAAAGTGGAAAAAACCAGTTTTTCAGCACATTGCGGGACTGGATTTTTTGACTTTGAACATTTTTAACTTAAAATTTTTGCACTACAGAGTTTTGAGCTTTTAATGCTTGTAGTGGAGAATTGAGTTGAGAGTCTAGGGAAAAAAAAAAAATTCAAAAAAAAATTAATTATCATTCTTAAAAAAATTGTTAAATAGATGTAGGTACAAGATAGAAGGAAAATCTAAAATATTCATATATTTTAGATGGAATTAAAATGCACTAATCCCAATGGTGGGATTGTTCTAACAAGTAAATCAGACCATGCAAAAAAAAAAAATTTGAAAAATTTGAAAAATTGCGTTCAGAAATGAATCCTAAAGTTATTTTTTTCAAGAAGATGCTCTAATTGCCCGAAAAACAAGAATGTCTATAACTTCCTCATAGCAAAGTCAAATGAAATGAATCAAAGCTTTCCAGATAGCCAAAAATATAGCCTATGAGAAAAAAAATATTAAAAAAAAAAATTCAAATTTTTGTCCATTTTTTTTTGCTGCCCGAGCTGCCCCCCGTAGCCTATTTTGAGCTTATATGGTCATAACTTTTTTTCCCGGGCACCGATTGTGAAAAAAATTATATTCCCTTGAAGCTAATCAGTTTTTCTACCTCCAAAAAAAGTTTCAAAAAATCAGGAGAAAATTTCAGCCCGTAGGTACCTGCCCGAAAACGCATTTGTCCCCCGTAGGGACAATGGTCCTTTAGGGGTTAATCATTCCATTTTGATCAATGAGTCAAAAGTTATGAGGAATTTCAGTTTGTGGGCAGTTATGGATTCTTTACTCAAAAATAAACTTTGAAGTCGTTTAATTCACTCAATTTTCAATGTTTTTTGAAAAAAATAAAATCATAGGATGTAGATTGTTTATTATAATATTACAACCATTGGATTGATATTTTTAAATTTCATAAATAAATTCTCAACAATTTTGTATTTTGAATCATTTTCTACTTCTTTCTACTTACTTTTTTTTTCCTATATGTTGTACAATTCCAAATGATTTGAAATTTTTTTAAGCATGCAACCAACTTGTTTCAGAAAAAGAATTCAAAAAAGCATCACCATTCTGGACATTTTTCATAGAAAAGTGAACTTGTAAAGTGTAGCTGCCTTGTTTTTTGTAAAGCCAAAGAAATGATTTGAGTGAATTTGAATGTTTATATCTTCCAATGGCCACGTGTCAGCATACTACAAGATCCTACGGTTACATGTGTCAAAAAAAGTCTTTTTTCAAAAATTTGGTATTTATATTAAAAATGGCAATTTTAGAGCGTTTTTGGTGAAAACATAGTCATAAAACTTTAGAGGTTAAAGGGCAAATCCTTTCAGATTATACCTCAATAGATTCACAATCTACTACTATTTTGACAAAAGCCTTTCTCTGCATTAAATTTGAAAGGTTTAGGACAACACTAAGGTTAAGAAACTTATCAAATCTAAAATAATACTAATCTTACATCCTAGATCCTAGATATTTCATAGCTTCCTCGGTCCTTAGTTTTAAGAGACCTAAATTCAGCAAAACTAGAATCTTTTATAGCCCTCTCACAATCTATCCAAGTATAAAACAATCCCGTAGTGTATCTCTTTCTAATAGCATAGAACTTCTTCACTTGAGATGGTATTTTGCCTTTCACTTGTACTAAGGAACTCTCACAAAAACATGAAAAATGATCCATACTCAAAATGGAAACACCAACATCAAATGGAGCTTTAGAATCTGTGGCTACAAATTGTTGTTTCAAACCTAATCAGGCAATTTTCCACAAGAACATGAAAAAGCAATGAAGAAGCTCCAAGCATGACCATACCAAAAACTAGCACAATTCACTCTGCATACAACAATAGAAAAAAAAATTATGGAAGAACTCAACTATCTCTCCTAAAAAAAATTACAGTAGCAAACCGTAAACATTTCAAAGAGATTTGAACTTACTATAGAGTGTGTATTCAATCCTTTCTTTGTGTTGAAGACTCACACCAAACAATTCGCTTGAAACTCATCAAACTATCAAAGACAATACAAGCGACAGTAGTGGCAAACAATACAATGGCTATCGAAGCAATTAGAAGTTAGGTCTAGGGATTGCGTTTGAGGGGGGTATTGAGACATCTATCCGTAATATGCAAGGATGAAAAATGTTCATTCATCCATGATTCATATTTATCAAGATTAGATCATGGTCTTTTTAGATTGTACCATTAGATTACATGTTAGTTTAACTTCTATACATAAGTAATTCTCTCTTAATATTGTTTACACACTTCATTAAAATACTACAAACATCTCACATATACTTACACTTTATGCCTCCCATGGCTTTTATACATAGCAAGTAAGCCAAACTTTTTTTATTTTGTCTCTAATGAGTACTTCAAGGCAATTGGAATATTTGTAGTCTGACCGCGTTGCCTCTCTCTTGAATATTTCTTCTAATTAAGGTTTAGAAACCTCTCTGCCACACTTCATTCTATGTTGGTTCAATCCATTGTTGTTCAATCCAACACTAGCAAAATAAGACAAATTTGGCCCTTTTTGGTAGAATTTTTTTTCATTACTTCAAGCTTTTTTTCTACAACTTCATGTTGGCTTTGTTGTAGCAAGTCTTCTCCACTGTCTTCAAAGTTCCTTCTTAGATCTATACTCAACTTCCATTCAGTGGATTGGAATTCTTTCATTATGCCAATAAACTAAAATTAGAAGAAATCAAGGGCATTACGCTATATGTCTATCGTCCATTCAATGCAAACTTTCCCTACATAAGCAATTGGACAAGACCACACATTGTACAAAACATCTAATAATACATTTGGCAAAAGGAAAGAAACAATACAAACATTTTTGGTACAATGGACAAATTCCAACCAACCAAAAAGTTGCAAGAGATGATTACTAGTGTTTGTATAAAAAAGGCTTGATCTATGATTGGGATGGACAAAGGTTGGTTTATCAGCCATCAACTTAATCAACTTTTTCTGTGTCTAGTAAATCAATCTGCCAATAAAAATATCATACTAACAATAAGTATAAGACTATAGTGAATGCTAAGTTATAATTTATACGGAATAAATAAAAAAGTAAAACCCACACATATATTTTAATCTTTTTAAACATTGATGGCCTTCAGTTACATGAATCAAATTCTAAACAACTAAATAATCTATGTTCTAATAAACATATGACTTTTTCCATCAATTAGCAACTTCAACACTAAATTGCAACAAGTGCATCTCCAAAAAACAATCCACTGTATGTAGTATCCAATTACCCCTACAATGACTTCCAAGATGACAAACTGGTTCTTGTGCTTGTCTTGAAATTTCTCTTACCAAGCTACGAGGCAATTCTTCTAGTTCCAATGTATACAATTGAACAAAGAAAAACATGCCACTAGGAAGAAGTTGAACCTACTAAAGGATTGCGATTTTTATTACTATTAATATAACTAAATTTGAAAAAGAACTCAATCATTATAATGTCCATGGTGGCATAAGTGGTACCATGTAGGCACATGTAAGTTCAACTTTGCAGTTTCGAATGTCTATTCTCAATTGGGCACTTGAACATCTCTCTCGCGATTTAGCAGTTCTCTTACAAATCAACTGTAAATTCTATCTATGAATTTGCGATAGTCACGATAGAGCAATTCTCATTCCTCATCAATTCTCATTCCTCATCAATTCTTAAATATTATTATTTAAGACTGATCAAGAAAAAATGCAGTTTTTCTTTTACTGTTCCTCTTTTCTTATTTGTCTTCTGCTTGTCTACATGTAGGATTCCCCTGTTTATGATCATCTCTTTTACGGTATCGGCTCTTTTGCTATTCTAGGGCTCTCTCATCTCTCTTGTATTCTCTTAGGATTTATTTCTTTGTTTTCACCTTATGTTTTCTAGGGTTTCAAGTTGATATTTTCTTTCTAGGGTTTCAATATGCGTTCTTAATCTTGTCTTCAAATTGTTATGTTTTACCTTGTTGGTAAAGAGAAAAATGGTTGCATTCCAACAAGGATTGATTTGAATTTTTGGATTTCATTGATGCACGGAAGCACAGAGGTAGCATTGTCGAGGGATTATATAAAGCTTAAGTTTTAGAATTTTGCATGAATGATGGTTTTACGGTTGTAGATTAAATTCGAGTGCAACACACATATATGTACTGACAAGTGCTTAATTTAAGGCAAGAATTTCAAGAAAATTTTGGCGAACCTAACCGTGAGTATTTTTTCAATTTCGTATTTGACTTGTTTTATCTTGTGTTATGAATTCACAATCAGAGGTTTTGCTTATATTATCAAGGATTACATATACACGCCATGGCATTGAAACTAATGGTGATGTTTTTTTTCTTGTTCTTAAGTTTGTAACTTGTAAGTATACATTTTAGCTTGTAAATCACTATAAGAGCCTCTAAGTGCATTGAAAGACCTACATTATGCTTTGAGAGCGTTTAAACCTACCTCCACTACATTTATTATTATAACTAACGTCACAAAGTTGTTGTACAGATCTCTATTTATTAGAATTTGAAGATTGGGTTGATGCCAAAAGTGTGATCGGTATTATTATTGTAATTTATGCAAAGATTGAAGAATTGTATCGAGAGAGGCACTCTCATAAGGACCTTATTCAAACAAATTTATTCTTTTATAATGGATATTTTTACCTACGATCAGGTGAACAACAATATAGATGTCTTAAGTTTATACCCCTCCCAGATTTTGAAGATTCCGCTTAGACGCTTTCAGATTTACTCACTATTGAATCTTTTCGAGTAAAAATGCATTCAAATTTTCTAGCAGCAATGAAACCTAGTATCAACAATAAATAAACCCATTTGTAGTGGTTCATACCAATCATTGTAATGGTTGATCTATTTGCTTTAGCATCTAACATCTATAAAATTAAATCTTTGTTTATCTTCAAAAATGTCATAAGGAACTTGATGTTATTAATGATGGACTCTAGTTGGGATTCAAAAGTCACTAATGAAAGTGATATGGTAAGATGTGCAGTAGACTTCTTGTCAATTACCTTTAGATTTTACATCTCCCAATCAATCTTGTACAAAAATTTTCAATACGAAATTATAATGAATAATATGAAACATTCAAAGAAACATTTCAATGTTCAAATAGTGAATGTTCATTGAATGGTGAAAACAATTATTATTTTTATTTTCTTTGAATAGTGTCATTAAAACATTCATGCAAACATTCCAAATTATAAAGTCAATAGAATCTACTTGAGTTTTCAAAAAGAACAAAGTAGATTTTCTAATTTATTAGAAATTAAGTAACAAAAAATAACTATGGATTTAGAATTCAATCAACAGAAAATATTAGTATATCTTTATTGAAGACAAACTAAATTATAAAATACATTAAAGACTTGTTGTTTATAGAATGAAAAAAACTTATTCTAGAACTTATAAGCTCTTAGTTGTAAGTTAAATTTATATTAAGTATATTATTTGTATCATCTAACATATTGATCAATATCCTTGAATATGTAGCTTGGAGAATCCATATAACTATATTAAAAACATTGAAAGTTTATAAATTAATGATCTAAGGTAATGTACTTATAAAGTAATCTTTTAAAGGTTGATTGCCCTTTTTAGTGGTTTTTAGATGCTTAAAAATATTTTATTTTTATTTTTCATTTGAAGAAAAATTGATGTGAAATCTAAATTAATCTAAATTAATCTAAATGATAAAAATATAAAAAATTAAACTAGAAATCAATCAAAAGAAAAAAAATTATATTTATATATATAATTGTAAAAAATAAATAATATCCTCATAAAATCACCTCAATTTCCCTCTAGTTTCTACCATAATTCTCTGAACACCACGAATCTTCTGATTCGCCTCTTTCATAGTCTTGGCTTCTCTTATCAACTTCCACAATCTACAAACCAAATTGCGATTAATCTGCACAGAACTCCCTAAACGAGAAAAGTCACTCTCACTAGTCGTTTCTAAAGTAGCATGAAAATCTTGTTGGCTCCTCCAGATGAACTCTACGATGCCATCATGTTTAGAAAAGTCAACGTAAACTCTGTAGGTTGGTACAACAAATTTCCCCCTTCACTCTTAAAACCATTATCCTCTCTAACCATTGTCAATTCTCCTGTTTTTGAGAACATAGGTATCCAAACTCCATAGCAATATGTGTTATAGTCTTTGTCCTTATGAAAAGAGTTGCAAAAATCATTGAAAGTGTAAGTGAGGTTACTAGCAAAAAAACCTGGCATTTATTCCAAGTTCAAAAACTCTATCTAGCAGAAATCGGGGATCCTGCTCCAATTGCCTGTTGAGATGCAACTTCAAAAATCTTGGATGCCATCTCTTCAAACCTTACTCTATAAAAATTGCTAATCCAACTAACCTTCTCCAATTGATCCTCTTCCCAAATTTGAAACTTTTCTTTCGAAGTTTGAGATGAACCAACGGACATAAATCTTCCTAGTGCTAATGTGCTGTCATAACCTCCTTGCCATCCCATAGCGAACATATCGCCATCTCCCCCTTTATATGCAGAGTTATCCTTCACCTTATTACTTCGCTTCGATAAATCTACAAACGCTCTTGTTAAACTCTGAATTTTTGCTTCTTCTTCAGGTGACATGTCACTAAAAAAAGTGAACTTATACATAAGAACTATCTCGCGTGTATCTTGATCTTGACCTCCCACAGTACCTTCATAAATCTTCAAATAGTCTTGAGGTATAATCGTCATAAACTCCCCCTTGAAATTATTGTCACATCTTCTTTTTTCATAAATAAACGGTGGACTGTCACTGCCAACTTTCTTTTTTGCAATTTCAATAATCTCTTCTTTCTTCAATTTCTTTCTTTCGTTAGCATGTTTGCTTTTCGAACCTTTCTCTCGAGAAAGTCTTCCTGTTCTCCCCATTATATAAAATTTGTAAAAATAAAAAAAACTTTATTAATAATATTAAAAAAATAAAAAATAATTTTTTTTTAAATTTTAATATTTCAATCCTTGAAATCTAACTACTTTTTAATATTTTCAGCTTTTAACAAAAATATATCAACACGACAGCAAAGAGTCCAATTGACCCTTCGCGCACAAATCGATAAATTTTAATTAAAAAATAAAATTATTAAAAAATAATTTTATTTATTTAAAAATTCTTTTACATTTCAAACAAAAATTTGAAATCTATAATATATCAAACATTGAATGGTGAAAACAATTATTCATTATAATGTTATAATGAACCATTTAAACCATTTATAAAAATTTGTTTTAATGACACCATACGTATTTTATTTTTTCCTTACTTTCACGTGCTTATTAAACCCTAAAACAAAGAAAACAACACCTTGAGATTGATTTTACCTTGTTTGGATTGAATGCTCTTCTGCATTTTTGTTAAGATTAAGCCAAGGTCATGAATGCTGAACAAAAGATCAGATTTGTGAATCACAAGCAAGCAACAATTTTTCTTGGTATTGCAACATGAATTCAACCACTATTACAACCAACAAAGATTAAAATTGAACCTCATTGAATTGCAAAATCGTACAAAAGAATAATCTAAGCACATTAAATATTCCATTGTAAGAGTTGATTGTCCATTCTAATTTTGAATTAGGATTTCAAGGAAGCAGATTTTTGTGGTTTCACCTGGTATATAAAGAAAAAGTAGTCAAATATATAAATTGTGCATCAATTGCTCTTAATTCTCCCAAAGGACTTGAAAGACAAGAATCACCTTTCACCATCTTTTCCATTGATGAGAAGATCACAAGGAATATAATAGCAAGCACCAACAACTGTAATTCTATTGAAATACAAGCATTATCGCATATTTTTGGAGCCTTTAAAAAAAAGCACCAACTTTTCTTGTATTTTTAACTTTTAGTTTATAACTTAATTGTGCCACGGGTTTGATCAGCTTTAATTTAAGTAAGATTGAAGGAGCCAAACTTCAGGTGAAAAGTGAGAAGAAAGCCACGCTTTACACTCTAGAAATAAAACACTCTTCAATCCCAAGAAAAGAACAAAGCTTCAAGTCAAAGAAGGAGCCAAATTCAACTTATAATCCGGGACATGTCAACCTCAGTTAGGACAGACGTCGAACTACATTGAAGGACCTATTTTCAGGCTAAAATCTTGGTTTATTTATTAATGTAATAGATTGCCTAATCACCCAATAGTTACTCAAGTTAGGAAGTGGATAAAACTTTTTTTCACCAAGCTCTTTGTACTACAAAGCAGCCCCTTAAAGGATTCAATTTCTTCCTAATATAAACTGCTTTGAAAATTAATCTCCATTTATTTTTTCATATCTACATGTATAGAACATTGTATAAATTAGTCTCAAAGCAACAACAAATGGCATTGACAAATTGCTTCATTGCCTTTTGGACAATATTCTGTCTTCAACAACAATACTTGTTCATTTGCATTAGTAGAGACATCGCAAGCAAGCATTCAAATTGTTGCAATACACTTTCTATGCGGCTCCTTCTTCTCTCCCTCTGAGGAACTTCATCAAAATTAAAATTAAATTCTATCAAAGAGTCCAGAAAAACTTCATCACTTTTTTTGTATGAATCATTCTAAGCATCCTCAATCTCTTTGCGTAGGAGCTTATGTTAGAGGTCCATCACCACCATACGTCTTTGTAGCCTTCATACAAAACAAAAACAACATAGTCTATGTCTTGTAGTAGCATTAGAGTAGGTCTTGTCCAAAGCGGTTACTTTGGGGCCTCGTAATTAAGCGATTCATTGGATCAATCCAGATTCTAAATCTCGAAAGGACTAAATTAAGCCTATTTTTTCAAAATCACTCAATTCTGTCATTTTTATTGCAAATTGCAAAACATTTTATAAAATTGCACTTCTAACTGTAGGATCTTAGACTAAACTAGCATAAATTGTGTGGAACAAATTTCAAAAACTTTTGAGCACAAAGATTGCAAAAATATTATTAGATTGCGAAATATTATTAGATTGCAAAATATTATTTTAGTGCACCTTGCCTAATTAGATTTTAAGCTTTGAATCTTCTAAACTTATAAATATTGCAATATAGATTTTGAATTAATTTTTTTTTATATTGATGAATTTCATTGAGAGTCTGGGAAAAAAAAACTTGACTTTCATTTTTTAAAACTTGTTGATGGTAGAAGTGGATACAAGATAGAAGGAAAAAACAAATCATTAATAGTTTTAACCCCTAAAAGCCCATTGTCCCTTCGGGGGACAAATGCATTTTCGGGCATGTACCTTTTTGCTGAAATTTTCTCTTGATTTTTTTGAAACTTTTTGTGAACATGAAGAATTGAGAGAGGTACGTGGCAGAAAAAAAAATTGAAATCGGACCTTTGAGCGAGAAGTTATGCCATTCCTTGGAATGCGTGGGGACGGGGGGCAGCAAAAAAAATTTGCAAAATTTTGAATTTTTTTTTTAAATATTTTTTTTCTCATAGATTATATTTTTTTCTATCTGGAAATCTTTGATTCATTTCATTTGGATTTGTTATGAGGAAGTTATGGACATTCTTGTTTTTCGGGCAGTTAGAGCATCTTCTTGAAAAAAATAACTTGTAGGGTTCATTTCGGAATGCAAATTTTGTAATTTTTCAAATTTTTTTTTGGAATGGTTTAGTTTACTTGCTAGAACAATCTCACCATTGGGATTAGTGCATTTTAATTCCATCTAAAATATATGAATATTTTAGATTTTCCTTCTATCCTCGGGGGGGTCACTTAGAGTGTCCATTAGAAAACACGTGCGAACAAAACTTTGGACCCCCTATATTATATCCTAAAATTTAATTAAAATAAAATAAAATAAATATGACTAGATTTTTCTACTTCAAAAGTTTATGTTTTGAATTATTGATATTTTTATTTGTTAATGATAATTAGTTACAAATTTTTGAAGTAATTAGATACACTGTACAACTGAAAAATAACTTTCACACCCCTATGTTATATCCTAAAAAATTGTCTAAAAAATGAACAAAAAATTTCTAAAAATAGCTCTCTATTGAAAGTTCATTTTGAGTTGAGTATTGATGCAATGGTCATCTAAATGTGATCTCTATAAATATTTGAGTTGAAAAACATGCCGTTTTAGGCCATTTTCAACCTCTTGTACAAATCATTTCAACTATTATTTTAGTTTGAAATTTTGGCAATAGAAACCTATAGTCATTATTAAGCAACCCTCAAAATTTTAAGTTAAAATTATAGTTTATTAGAAACCACTTGTTTGCACGTGGTTTGTAGTAAAATACTAGGTGCCCCCCCCCGAGCTTCTATCTTGTACCTACTTCTACTTAACAATTTTTTTAAGAATGATAATTAAGTTTTTTTGAACTTTTTTTTTTTTCCTAGACTCTCAACTCAATTCTCTACTATAAAGATTTAAAGCTCAAAATGCTGTAGTGCAAAAATTTTAAGTTAAAAATGTTTAAAGTCAAAAAATCTGGTCCCGCAATGTGCTAAAAGACTTGTTTTTTCCACTTTAAACGCAGATATCTTGCAATCTGTGTGGTCAAAAATTCTGAAATTTTTTCCACACATTCTCATACCAATTGTGTGTAAGATCCTACGGTTAGATGTGAAAAAAAAACAATTTGAATTTTTTTGTACTTTTTGCTATAGAAATGGCAGTTTTGAGTGTTTTTTGGCAGAAAAAAGGCCTTGGGCCTTTAGGGGTTAAGATGGAATTGAAAGACACTAATCCCAATAGTGAGATTATTCTAGCAAGCAAACTATATCATGTGCAACTTCTTTGTTTTAAACTAACAAAATTGAGTTCAAAAATGCATCCTCTAAGTTATTTTTGGAAGAAAATGCTTTGGTTTTCCAAAAAATTAAACAAGGCTTAAAACTTTCATTTCTATTCCAAATAGAATAAATCAATTTTTTCTTTATAAACAAGAATATTTTCTGTAGGACAAAAAAAATTTAATTTAATTTGAGTTTTTGTGATTTTTTTGTACTGCTCAATAAACTCCATTTGAGCTTAGCATGGCATAATTTTTGCTTCCAAGCATCAAATGGAATAAAAATTATATTTTTCCAAAAATAATTTGTTTGTTTTTTTTATAAAAAAAAATTCATTGAAAATCATGCCAAAAGTTGAGATCACAGGGACCAACCCAAACTTTTGTTAGTAGTATACATTTCAAAATGTACACCACTATTACAATTTTGCTTATAATGGACTTGCTCCCATTTTGCCCACAATTGAATGGGTTTACTTACCTTATCACACAAAAAATGACTATTGATTCATTTATTAACAATATTTGAAGGCATACACAAGCATCCATTTGGTTTAAAAAAATTGCCAAACAAGAAAATTAGAAAAACAAAACCCTAAGCAGGATACAACTCCAGATTCTTCCCAAAACATCCACACCAAAATTGACATAAGCACGGGCATACACTCTTTTGGGGGGCTAAATATCACCACATTTTAACAAAAAAATTTGGATATAGTCTTCAAGAACTAATATGCCATTGCATTGCCAGATTTCTTAGTAGATGTGTCCAAAATTTGTTAAAAATCATGTGAAATTGTACTGTAGGTAGTCTATCAAAATATTCAAACATTATGCAAAATTTGCTAGAATTGGTACACAAATTAATTCAATTATTGCACCCCACAATGATAACACTTATTAATTTTGGAATTAAGTTTTTGTGGTGGACTCACATGGAAGCTCACAAAACTTTAGATAACATCCATATAATGTGGTCTGCACTACAATTTTCATACTATCTTCAAGAGTGTGATTGTCATCTAGTTTTCATTAATTTTAAACCAACATGCATATAGTTTCATCTACCTTCATCTATCTTCATCTGAATTTTATCTATATGTCATCTAATTTCATTTGAATTTCATCCAAATGCTTACACTAATTAGGCCGCAATCATCCAAACTTCATCCAAATTAGAGGGGGGCCTTGCACTATTCAATCTCTTACACCATTGGAACATTACTTTAGGTACACTAATTTGTCCTAATAGTGCGTATGACACCACTTTACTAAGGTCATATTACTTTGCATTAGTGCAACTTGAACTATTCTTTTATTACACCCATTTTCACAATTTTTTGGTAACCCAAATTTTCTAAATGACTCCCTCCCACACGCACACACACAAATAGGCCAAATCAGTGAACCTTCCATCCAATTTGGGAAGGTCCCCCCAAGGGTTTTTTTTTCATTTAATTTAGACTGTACAGAAAGCGATAATCTCTGGAAGGATGAAGCTACTTACATCCTTAGAAATGGATGAAACTTGCAATTTGTGGATGAAATTTCATCTATTCATCCAAATTTGAGCGATCCCGTCCCAAGATGTGGTAGCAAACACGCGATTTCCGAATTCTCAAAGCGGATTATACAAGAATTGAGCGGATTATTTTCCATCGCTTTTGAGTGATTTAAAGAAAAAAAAAAAAAACAGTGAAAAATGATTTTAAGAAAATGAAGCAAATGCAAATGCAGGGGTGAGTGGCATGCCTCCCCCACAAGCCCAGCCCCACGGGATAGATCGAGTCCACCAAAGCAATCAAAGCGGCAGCCTATCGCAGGCCGAAAGAAATATTTTCCACCCTCCATCTGGCCACCTGATCCGCACCTTATCCACTCCGGGCACCCTCGGGCAGCTCCCGAAATTTCCCCCCCTGCCCGCCCGCTGTCCCTGCTCTCTAATACACTTCCCCTGTCGTCTCTCTCCCCGCAGAGTGTGCGTCGTCCCCACTTCCCTTCCACCAATTCTCCGATTCAGTTCACCGTGTTTGCAATTTTTCGGTTTGTGAGGAACAGAGATGGCGAATGCAGTAGCCAGCATGGCGGGCCTTTCCCAGGGGACCAGCTTGGCAGGGACCAAGGTGGTGGGGAGCTCCAAATCGGGACCGGCGATGGCCAAGTGCGCGCCAGTTGTGCAGGTGCGAGCGTCTGGAGAGGAGACGCAGAGCCGGCGCTCGTTCTTCAGCTTGGCGGCCGCGTCGTTGGCTGCGACTGCGTTGGTGCAGAATGCGCGCGCGCTGGAGGCCATCAAGATCGAGCCGCCGCCACTACCCTTTGGTGGACTCCGTAAGTGTCTGCAATGCCGGGCCCTGTTGCTCTCTCTGCAATTGTTCTCGTGGCGACCTACCCACAACTTAGTTCCATCTTTTGGGTGGAAATTCGTAAGGTTTGGTGGGTAAGGGCATCTTCAGCTATGGTGACATTTCTGTGGGTTTGTCAATATAGGGTGGGCTGTGACACACGTGTTGGGAATGCACGGGTAACGAAGCACTCTTTCGAGTATGTACGCATGTAGCAGAAGTAATTAGATATATGGGGAATTTTCTATGCATGTTGATGTATTGTTGGAGTATGGGAAGTTGAATAGCGGTGTGGCAGTTTAAATGTGGATTCGTGGTGGAATGTTGTGTTTGTGTTTTGAGTATGTATGTATGTATGTATGATTGCGTTTTGAGTATGTATGGTTGAATATTGTTGGAGGAAGAATGTTTAGAGAAATGAATACGAGGGGTGGCTGATGTGGTTATGGGTTTCGACGTAATGCAGCCGGAACTGAAAACGCTGACGAAGCCCGTGACACGGACTTGGACTTGAAGCAGCGGTTTTACTTGCAGTCAGCCAAGACCCCGCAAGAAGCTGTGGCCCGCATCAAGGACGCCGTGAAGGAGGTCAAGGAAGTCAAGGCCTTGATTGACAAGAAGGCGTGGCCCTATGTCCAGAATGGGCTGCGCTCCTCCGCCTCGTACCTGAGATTCGACTTGAGCGCCATTGGAGCTGCCAAGCCCAAGGACCAGAAGAAGGCCTTCAAGGCATTGGCCAACAAGGCTTTTGACGCCATGGACTCTGTAAGTCCACAACTTTTGTATATCAGTGGCATTGAATTCTGATCACTTCGTTTCGTTTCGTTTCGTGTCTGTTTTTGGTTCAAGTGATAAGAATCTTTGGATTTTTTATTGCAATGTGCAGCTGGATTACGCTGCCAGAGTGAAGAGCACGTCACAGGCCAACAAGGCTTACACCGAGGTTGTGGCTGCCCTCGAAAAATTGGTGTCCTCCATTTAGATCTCGGATCATGTGTATTCAATGTAGAAGCTCAAAACCTGTGCAATCAACGTTCATATCCACTTTTTATGTGCTAGCAGATATCATCACTGATTTTCTGCATGCTCGCAATTTGACGACCATACCGTATTATATATCTGTGCCTCTTTTTTCTCGTGTTTGCTCAATGTCAAAACAGTGGTCCGGCATCGAGGTGCTTGCGAGTTCTGTTCAAAAGATTATATATGTTACAGAACACTTCACATATTCCCTCCTGCCTGTCGTTTAGGCTTTCTCTCGCTGTCATTTCTCTCTGGACATGATCATCATTCTCTGACTAGTTGCTCTACAGTGACTCTCTTATCAGTCGTCAAATTCTGCACAGAAAACAGATGGGAAGCTATCATTGTGAACATCACAGAAGTTCGAAATATCTCTATTCAATGCTTTCAATGCCCTTTTTTTGGACAGATTCAACGTCCTTGGGGATCGACTTTAAGGGTTATGAGATCGAGGTCAAGAAGGCATAAATTGCAAAATATGTGTTTTCTGTTTGTTTGTGAAGAGCCACTTAATCCTTTTCACAACTTCTGATGGCATCCAAGTTTCAAACTGTTGCTATCTTCGGTGTTACAAATTGCAGTTCTCATTGGACATTTGAATCGTACTCACTCATGTCGTCCACATGCTCTGATTCCTACTTCTGGTTGTAAGTAAGCTTGCTTTTGTTCCATTACCTTTATTGACCGGAGGATATTTCAATGAGAATCTGCTGTCGATGAGATCGTCTCAGCCGGAAAGGGATGATCTTGCACCAGTACTTCGGCTCCTGCTCGATATCGCATGTGGCGATCAAGTTCAATGAAATATCCTATTTATGCCTTTTTTAAACTATTCTCATCCATTTGGATTACGTAGTTTTCTTTATTGGGGAAGATCAGAGTTATATCCATGAATATACCGTAGATATCATTTCAAGAAGGCGATTTTATCTACAGAATTTTCTTTAGCCCCTAACTGCCCGAGGCACCAGATTCTGGTGTTTCGAAAACTTTGAAGTTAAGCAAAACCCAACCAAATTGCTGTTTTTAGTAGTTTATATTTTTGCTTGAAGTCTAGTTTTAGGATAAAAAAGCCGATCTTCAAAATGAAGGATTACGATTTTCCTACTCAAGATTTTGTGCAAGGATACCCATTGCAATCTTTGCCTTCCCGTAGTGTTGAGGGCTCTTGGAAATGAGCCTCAAATACACTAGATCTTGGAGAAAAATCACATTAAAAATTCATTTAAAAAAATTGTAGAATAGATTTTGAAAAACCGTAAATTGATTGGGGTTGTGCATGTTAGGCCCTATAACCTCATATTTTTTTAGTGACCAACTTTTTAGAGTTGACATGCAAAAAGAGAATTGAAAAAATTTCATAGTTTTAACATCCTCATGATCAAACAATTCAATCTGAAAGTGATATTGTTATGTTTTCTTTTCCTATGTGATCTCTAACATGTCTAGTTTGAATTTGTACGGTTACAATTCAAAAGAAATTGGTACAACTAATGAAAATGTTGACTTTTTGTTCAATTTAGAGCAAATTTCAAGAAGCTCTAAACAGGCCTTGGGCATTTAGGGGTTAGAATATTTGTTCTCTCGAGCAACATCGTCAATGACCAAAAGCACTATGAATCCCCCAAAAACGAAAACACTCTTCAGCTTTAATGAAATAGTGAATGCTATCTAGCTTCATCTCTAATCAGAGTGTTAACTGAAGTTGCTGGTTTGCTCTCTACTGCACCATTCCAACAATAAAATTTACATCAGCTATTTGTATTCTGTTTGGGTGCCATGGTTTTGCGTGACAGTAAAAAAATTCAATTTAGTCAAGTAAAACCTTTATGGTGTTTACTGAAGGACTAACTATTAAATTTACTTTTACAAGCGAATATCTTCAGATTGCAGTGAACCTACCACAAGAAATGTTCGCAAAATCCTGCACCTCCATTTCAGAATCTGAAATTGATGGACTTTCAGAGAAAAAATGAACTTTGAAGTGAAGTAGATGCTGGAAGGGCTCGTATTGACGAACCCTGGTCTCAAAACGAGGGTGGAGTTCTTTTGAGGATTCTGAACGCGAATACTCCGTATTGAATAGGACTGTAGTACACGTACATACAGAAATTTCTCAGCCAAAGTGTACACGGAATTGGTTCAAGTGTGACTGGCCTCGTATATGTAAAACATCCACTTCAGCGAAAGAGAAACATGTAGTATTTGCATAGCTGCACGATGCCATTCAGGTCTATTTGAAACCACACATCGATTCAATTCTGCACTTCATCAGCATGTTAACACTGCTGACATTGAGCTGATGATGGAAACTGAATGAAGATTGACTGGATTGCAATCAACAGACATAAGCAATGATGCTAATAAATATCCAAAGCTAGAATACTCATAAAAACATGGGAATTGGGAAACCCCAAGGCAACACTTCATCAGTCCCTATCTCGGTCCACATGCCTTAGTAGAACTATCCTCAAGAGACTCGTTATACACTTTGGCCTTAGGGTCGGTGTTATTCTCCTCTTCTTCCTGAAGGAACTCCTTATCCACTGGCAATAGAATCAGAATACTTCCTCTCTTCGACCTCAAGAAATTCTCTATCCACAGTGGTCTTGGAGTCTAGAGACTCTTTATCCACATCGACTTCAGGGTTGGAATTGTTCTTTTTCTCTTCGGCCTCAAGAAATTCTCTATCCACAGAGGCTTTAGGGTCGGAGTTATTCTTCTTCTCTTCTTCCATTAGAAGTTTAGATGCTTGCAACTGAATGACTTTCCATGCAGCATCTACATGGCGCAATTCCGTCCTAGAGCCTCCAATAGAAACTCTGATTGTGAAGAGACCTCCAAGAACCTGCACAATCCCATAGTGAGCGCCAAACTCTTCCCTCCACAAGGCAAATCAGGATTCAGAAACTCATGAATCAAGGGCTACGCAGAAAGCTCATAGAGGTATAAATTACCGTATTGCTAATCAAAATGCTTCCATCACTATTCAGCGTCTCCGCAAGATTTGCATTCAAAGTGTTACCGTTGTCTGCATCATGAGCTGGTGGCCTCAGCCGGAAGCAAATTAGTGAAAATGTCCTTGGTGCCACAACCTGCAATGGCATGGACAAAATTCAGAACACCTAAGGCAGCAAGAAACGTAAGTAACGAAAACACACCCATAACCGTTCATTTAAGCAACTGAGTATGAACACCTTTAACCATGAGCTTCATTGTCGAATCTGCCAGTTCCCAGTTTCATTCCCTTCCCTGACACTAGATCTAAAAACATGGATGAGGAAAATCAGGACACAGTTGTGAAGGACCCTCCCTACTAGCATGACCAATCCCAAATTCACTAGAAGAAAAACTCCAGAGATATTCTAAAAACCTAGTTGCCCAAAACCCTGCCAACTTTAACGTGGCTACGTCTTCAGGAATATTAGAATATCAGAAGAGGAATAATTTCACCAACGATGGATCACATGAAGCTACATTCTGTCCAGTATTCATGGATGAAGAGAACCTCAAATCTGGAATCAGTTTGCAAAAGCTCTTCAAAATGCTTGGCAAGATTGCAATGGTTGCGAATGTAAGCCTGCAATCCAGAACTTCCATACATACGCATCACCATCCAGAGCTTTAATGCTCTGCACGCACAACAGACGACCAGATTGCTTTCAGCATCATTATGTTGCCACAAGAGTACTCATGGCCACAATCATCACAATCAACCTCTGATCAAAGAACTCGTCTGATACAGTTATATTCAGGTAGCAATTGCAATAAATATGCAATTTGCACGAGGTTGAATGACAGAGAATACATCTTAGGAGAAGGGAGTAGAAAGGATATATCGTTATAGAGACGATGACAGACCTAAATCTTCGGCCTTGAGGAATCTGCCAGTCCTTGTAGTCGATCACCAAGTTGTTGTCAGTCAGCTTGTTTCGCAGATACACCGGATTTGTCCCGAGCGCTTCTTGTAGAAGTGTTCGGTTCTGCAGATTTGGAAAAATAAATTAGATTGTAGCAACTTTACAACTGGACACGGCTAGTAGAATAGCTATCCACCTAGCACCAGAGTTTGCAATAGAAACTGCCTTCAATGGCATTACAATCGGTAGGGTTTAACGCACCCAGACTTTTGAGGAGCGGTGGATACTAGCATGGAGGAAACATGAGTCACAGAACGATGGAAAAGGAATAAGTTGTACCTGCACCCATAATGTAGAGCAATCGAAATTGGTAAGCAGCCACTTATGCGGATTCATGTTAAATGAATCAGCCTTCTCCACACCATGCAGATGTGGGCGGTATTCTGGACAGATGCAGGCATTTCCAGCATATGCGCCATCCACATGAAACCACATCCCGTGATCCTGTAGAACCAAGAATTCCAGCTTGATTAAGGATTGACCAAACCACACATATACACATCTGTTGTTCGACACGGTTTCGAGTAGAATTAGACTGCTTCAGGAACTTTCAGACACCGATGTAAAGAGAATCTTCCTTCTGATTCATTGTTACACTGATAAAACAAAGACATCCCTGTGGGAGGCGGAGGCCCCTGTATGATCACTAGCACCATAAAGGACCTCCTCGTGAATCATGGGAAAGATCCTCTTTATGATGAGGTCTAACGTTTCCTAAACAGTCTGATTCTATAAGAATCCCTGTAATGGATCCGAAGAAGAGAATGTCACCTTTGCAATATCCCCCAGTTCTGATAATGGATCGACAGCTGCTGATGAAGTGCTTCCAATCTGCACATAGCAATTCCATCCTTTGGTGAGGTGTCACAAAAGGCCTCAGCGGAGAAATCTCTGGGTTATAACATGTTAACCGGTCACTGAAGGGTCGACATATTGCCTAGAGAATTCAGGCGTGGAGTTTAAGATGTAATACCACTCCACAGAGAAAGAAAGGGACAAGTCCAGCTGCAACATCAGCAGAAACAGCCTTTGCAAGTTCTTCTGGGGGCATGGAATAGTTCATCGAAGCATCTGTTGGAATTAACCTGAGATTCGCCACACTGATACCTGCAATCTAAATCCCAGAAGTAAAACCATCAGAAAAATAGGAAGGAACAATCTTAAGAGGGGGAGGAAAATTTAAGTGAGTAGCCATATCATGGTTGGTAAGGTCGAGGGAGGGACTGGACCCTGTTAACAACAGCAACACCTCTGTTCATACAATTCATTGGAGAAGTGACGAAAAGCACGAATTGGCTACGTATACATCTTGAATGGAAAGGTATTGACTAATGTCTATAATAGTGATTAACAACCTTCCACTTTAAAATTACATGTACAGGGATAAATTTTTTGATCTAAACAGATTTGGCTCTTGCACCAAAGGTCTCTCCACAGCTCAATACCTCTCCCGAAATGTAAACATATAGTAAAATGTTTAAACTGATGCAAACATTATTCTCTACCGTAGTAGAGATTGTGCACCTGGCTGGCCTTATTAACACATGAGTGTGCTTGGTCTGACGTGTAAGCCACCAACTTCCCCAAAGCTTCATACTCGGAGATCCCTCGCTCTTTGGTCAATTTCTCCACTGATCGCTTCCGGGCTGCTAACATGGCCACTAACACAGCTTCGCTTGCTGTGCCTTGAATCACCCCTCCACCCTTGCCTGCATATGGATGATAATTAAGCAGACTCCTTCATAAAAGCGTTAATTACAGGAGACAAAATAGTTTATGTGTTGATGCGTAGCTTAATTTACCAAATGTTAGATGTCTTCATTAACACCCTTCAGAATGTGGGGCAACAGATACAACACTGCTTCAACTCAAGCTTCAACTCTGGGGACACCGGTAAACTCAAACTTTAAAACGCACTTTGTGACCGCTATCTCATCACTAAACATCATCGTTACAGGTTAAACGAAACTGTGACCCCTACCAGATGAAAGAAACTCGTTCGGGAGCTGCAAGAGCTTCCCAAGCCAGTCCAGAACGATAGTTTCCAATTCTGTTGCAGCTGGGGATGTAATCCAACTGAAACAATTCACGTTAAGTCCCCCGCTAAGCATCTCCCCCAAAAGACCTGCTGTACTTCCATTGCAAGGATAGTAGCCAAAGAAGCTTGGGCTTTGCCAATGCGTGACCCCGGCGAAAATTTTGCTCTGCACATCTGCAGGCAGAGATTATCTTAATTTTGGAAATTTGCCAACAATCAGAAAACGTATCTATGATACCACGCAATGGCTCTAGCATGCACCAGATTCTATTGAGAGCTGTTTGGAGTTGAAATTTCAATCTGTACCAGCCAAAATATCTTGAAGTGCTTCTGGTTCATCTGGAGCACTTCCTGGCAGCAATTTCTGCAAGTAACCTGGCTGATCAGATCCAAACAAACAAAAGATTATCAGCATGACATCTTCCAGAGGCTCCCTGCATGGGATCCAAGGTTCTGTCCAATGTGAACGGATAATATATAAAGTCAGCACATGCAATAGTCATCCATAAATTCAACACTGTTCCAGATTCATCATCGAATCACCAAAAAAGCTTGCCAACACCTATCCACAGCATGATTCACTAGATTCACTCACATTTGATTGAAATAAGATCAGCACTCCCCCTTTGAATGAATTCGAGTGTAACTCTAATATTTAAACCCTTAATGGATCGAGGATTCCTAGTTCAATTCGATTGATCATACTGTTAAAAACATAATTCAAAAGGGGCCAGATCTTAAACCACCGGAACCAGTGAAGAACACCGTATGTGTTGGTCAAACAAAAAATAAATTGGAAATAAAAAAAGTTGCTACTTGACTGACTCAAAACTGCTAACAAAACATACGACACAATTTTGGCCTCTTGGTCCTGTAAGAGCTAATGATCACCATCGCCAATGAGACGCATACCTCGACTCGACTTCGAACAGGGAACTTCTCAATATCACGGTGATAATCAGCAATAAAATCCACCATCTGATACCCGTACTTCCTGAACTCCTCGCCATCGAAAGGTTTGGTTAAAATGGACCTTTCATCCTTCCTCGCTTCTTCTTCCATTCCTCCTTCGCTAATTCCCCTGCAGGCCCAAGAACAGTCCTTCGAATTTCAAAAACAATGCTATAATAAAAAAAGGATTCGTCAAGTGATGTTTTCTGATACGTGACTATTCCTAAAACATGCAGCATACGTTAATGATGACTGATGGAGAAATTAGTAAGCAGAGGTTAATTAGGGAAGTTAGAGTTGGTAGAGAGAACCAAAATTCTCCAAGTACACGGAATAAAGGCAAGAACGGAGTGAGTCCGAAGTGAAGAAAACACTACAAGAATCAATAAACGAGAATTTCAACATACAAAACTTCAGCTCAATTTAGCACCCACATTCCAAAAAGAATGCTCTGCCTACTAATTGCGATATCCATGAAAACCCAAAACCCAGAAGGAATTGCAAGATCAGACGAGGCCAATGGAGTCTGACATTGTCCCAAAAGACGACGCTGCGGTGTCTTCCTCTCCCTCCGCTCACCAGTCTCCCTACACCACGATGCAACCCAGAATCCCCATTCTCAGAATCCAAAGGAAATTCAAAGGAAAGGAAAGATTTTTATTAAACATGAAGTTGATCTCGTTTCAGATCCTTCTCCTAGTTTGCCAAACTAAACTACACGACGTACCGAACAGAAACAGATTCTGATTCTGCAGGTGAAGGAGAAATGTGGCGAGAGATTGACCTAATTTGCAGTTGCAGCATTCGGCAAGTGGCATCGTCGCAAGTGGAAGCCAGTGCCAAAGCGTTGGTGGCCATGGAATTGATGAAATTCTGCAGCAAGTTCCTTCAACGGAGATGCTTTGTGGGGCTGCAGAATTTGTCAAAGACGCCTCTGTTGGGCTGAGATGAGCAGGAACTGGACGCCACGGCATCAACGTACAGATAGTCGCCCCCACAGAATCAAATAATGAATGGACTAAGAGACCTCAAATGGACTTTTCCTCAATATACTTCCTCAATATAAAAAGAAGGAGAAGAAAAGATTCTACATTAGGAAAAGAATTTTCATGTAAAAAAGGAAGGTCCAATTTATTGGCAAACATAACAATGCTTGAAAAGGACTGGATAATGCTCAAGAGCTGGGAGGCTTTGAGAGCATTATGAGACATAATGCCAAGGTCTTATAGTTGATCACCAACGTCCGTATTCGTACTTTTACAAATCTAAGGGTACAAAAAGAGGGGCAAACCTTGAAAATTTGGCATTATGGTATGACAACTATGAATCTTCCTATTGTGAGCCAAGTTATAAGCCTTTCGTATTTCGTCAAATTATACAAGGTCAGGTTTGGGAAGGAGGATGGCGGTTTAATTTTGACAACTTCCAAATTTTACAAATTATAATCAAATATTGTTCTTGGATTTCCTCTAATTTTATGGCAAAATCATCTTTCCCTTGATTAAAATGAAAGCTTTCCGACTCTTGATAGTACTTGTCAAAGAAATTTGCTTAGTTTAATTTGTTCAGTCTACCTTATTGGATTCACAAATTCTGTTTGTGAAAGAACAGCAAAATAGGGAATATTTACCTTGTATTTTGGCCAACTCATTCAAAAAATAAAAGATACAACACTTGTAGAAAAATATATTGAGAGAAACAAATTCTAGGTGACATTTGTATTTCGTGTGATGCAAAAATGCAAAAATGTCAAATTCGATACAAATTTGCATTGATTTTGATGTTTTCATGTCACAAAAATACAAACGTCACCTAAAATTTGTTTTTCTTAATAAGGTATTTTACTTGTGTACTATAGGATATCAAAGAATAATCATATAGTTTTTCATTGTGGACACTAGGGGGACTTTTGCCCTTAGATGCTAATGTAACTCTCTAAATTTCCTACATAGTTCCAATGAGAATCTAAAAGTATCCCTTCACATGAACTACACTCTTGGGATAAAATGTATATTGGTAAGAAACAATATTCTTGGAATAAATGGATACACTTGGTATAATTCTCTTATAACCATACGACTCATAGCAATATTGGTTCAATCCATTCTTTGCCTTATATGGTCAAGAATGTAGGACTCCAATTTCTCTATAAGCCCCTAAGTCAAAGGTTGAAAGTATTAATCAAATGATAAAGGATATGAATAAAGTCATTGAATCTGTAAAGATGAATATAAGAAGCGCTCAAGCCATAGAGTTAAATATTATATTGATAAAAAAAAAGGAGTCGTCGTGAATTTGAGGTAGGTGATAAAGAGTTTTTGAAAGTTACACCTTGTTAAACCCATATTATACCTTTGGCAAAAGATAGGGAGAATAAATTGGCCTATTTTAATCCTCAGTAAATAATTATTAATACTTCAATATTAATCCAATAAATATTTTTAGAGTTACAATATATCATAATCTATTACATAGGAATATCAAAACCTACAAAAGTATTGTAATAAGGAAGTTATTAATTTTTAGAAATGACCAAAATATCACTATACAAAACAAAAGGAATATACTTTAGTACGCAAGAAGTAAGAGAAAATGAGTTTATATAGACAAGATATTAATTTTACAAAGTACCATTTTTAAACGGGTATAAATGACGGAAGACCACTAAGGCATTGGAGTTAGATTAGTAAATAGCAATCACTAGGCTACTTTCTAAGAAGGAACCGGCTAAGAGAAAAGTAGTTGTAACGGTTAGGAATATTTTCAATTAGAATATGCATAGACCTATAGCCATAGGAAAAACTGTTAGGTCAATAGGATTAGTTTTCCTATCACCGGGGGAAACTATAAAAGGGGAGGAATTCTCATGGTAATTATTATTATGAAGACAATCAAATTCGAAGACAAATATACAAGACAAAAGAAATATTCAAGATCCATAAAGAAGACAATGAAAGACTATTCCAAGAAATCAAAGACCAATTTTCCAAGATAAAAGAAAGACTCAAGACTCATAAAGAACTTACATCTCCAACCAATGGTACAAAAGACAAATTTACACAAGAAGAAGTGAAGACAAAGACTCAATTTCACACCAAATCAACTCCAAATCAAATTGCTACATCCAAATTAGAATTTAAGATACATGAGATAGCCTACATAGAACATTGTAAAGAATAGGATTCCACTTTAATAAAAGAGAATTTACAAGAAGGGAAAAATTGTGTTTCCACACCTCAACGGTCATAACTGAAGCTTGGTAAATCAAAAAAGTTATCTCCTCGATTTTGTAGTCCATTTGAAATTATCAAACACATAGGACTTTTGGCTTATGAGTTGAACTTGCCTAGCAATTGGAAGATTCACAATGCTTTTTATATAAGTTTGTTGCATAAATATGTTTTTGATCCCAGCTATGTGTTGCCTAAGCTTTCTAAAGGTGCTTTTGAAAGAGCATTACCTGTAGAACCAGAGAAGATATTAAAAACTGATATGTAGCATCTATAGAAAAAATCATTTTGAATGAAAATTTAATGAAAATTTACTATATTATAATGAAAATTAACTCTATTGAAAGTTAACCCAACCTTAATTAGAAATATTTATTAAAATTATTTTGATAAGATAGACTTGTATAAAGTTGATTTTAAATATGTCTAATGTACTTCATAAAATCAGTACTATTTTGATAAGATAATGATACATAAATTAGTCCATATCTACAAATTTAATGATACAAGTCAATATATTTCAAATTAAATAAATTTATTATGTGTGTCTATATATATATATGAGTCCTTCTTTTGCAAAATATTTGAGTTCCTAATAGATCAATGAGTCTTTATCTTTGATGCTATGGAGTAATATAGACTGTGATAGTTGTAAAGTGTACACTTCAAAGTCCTTTACAAATAGAGTATAAACAATTTTGCAAAGATTGTTTTTTTATTTTATTAATGAAGTACACAACATTAATATGTGTCCTTTTTGATGTTTTATGACTTGTATATTTTTAAATTTACAAGACCTTAAGAAAAATCCCACTGATATAAGGATTGTGACATCCATATTGGTTTAGTGTAGTATGCCTTCACCCGGATGAACTAATTCATGATGAAATGTGCACTAATGGACAAGCAAAGATTGATTAAGGATAGTTATCTCTCGAGTTATCTTCAAACGGGATTTGTGTATTGGAATTAGACAACTCCAGTTGGATGACAAAGGCATTGGAGTGCTTGGAGATAGATATCTGCAAATGATGGATTTATGATGATACGAGACTCTAACTCCACTTAGATGACTAATGTACTAGAGTTAGACAACTCCTTGATAAAGACAAGTGTGTTGGATCTTGGAGTTAAATAACTCCAAGTATAAGATTAAGATTTGGATAAGAGATGATTTGGAAAAGATATGATTGGAGAAGTATAACTAGGACTTTTACTTTAGTGGATGGTTTGAGATAGAACTAAGCGTAGAAAGCTAAAGGTAGAAAAGAAGTCTTAGTCTATCTTAAAGATTAATAGTCTTTATTGATAGTCTCTAATATATAAGACAGAGCTCCGAGGTGAGGAGACTCTCTTTAGAGATTGATCTCTTTCTATATGTTGGGTGGTTTGAGCCCCTTGTGAAATGTTTTAAAAGTCATGGATTCTTGCAACCTCTTAAAGTTCTAAATATTCAATAGAAGTCTATCAATATGGATTTTATTGTGGGTCTATCTATAATTCCAACAGGATATGATACTATCTTTGTTAGTGGACCAATTGACAAAGTTGCTTGATTTCTTCCAATAGTTATCACTATCACTACTTTGGGTGTAGATAAACTGTTAATAAAATATAATTTTGGGAATCACAGCCTAAGTATCTTCAAAGATTATATGTGATCTAGAGATGATAAGTTTATAAGTGAATTTTGGTCATATCTTTTAAGCTATGTGGAACAAAAATTTGACTAAGTACAACGTGTCACTCTAAGACTGATGTCAAATGGAACAACTAATTGAACTCTTGAAGATATACTTAAAATGTATATTAGTAAGAAACAACACTCTTGGGATAAATGGACACAGTTGGTACAATTCTCTTATAACCATACAACTCATAGCAATATTGGTGTGACTCCATTCTTTGCCTTGTATGGTCAAGAATGTATGACTCAAATTTTGTTGTGAGTCGTATGGATATAAGAAAATTGTACCAAATGTGTCCATTAATCCCAAGAGTGTTGTTTCTTACTAATATACATTTTAAGTATATCCTCAAGAGTTCAATTAGTTTGTTTCGTTTGACATCAGTCTTAGGGTGACATGCTGTACTTAGTTAAATTTTTGTTCCATATAGCTTAAAAGATATGACCAAAATTCACTTATAAACTTATGATCTCTATTACTTATAATCTCTGAAGATAGGCTATGATTCCCAAAATTATATTTTATAAACAGTTTATCTACACCCAAAGTAGTGATAGTGATAACTATTGGAAGAAATCAAGCAACTTTGTCAATTAGTCCACTACAACAAAAATGGTATCATATCCTGTTGGAATTATAGATAGACCCACAATAAAATCCATATTGATAGACTTCTATTAAAAATTTAGAGACTTTAAGAGGTTACAAAAATCCATGACTTTTAATTGTTCAATCTTTGAATTTTCACACTTCAAACACTTCTCTACATATTCTTTAATGTCCTTTTTCATTTCCTATCGTTTAATAGCCAAATAGGTCTTTTGAAAATCTAGATGGCCCACAATAGGTCTGTCATGAAGTTCATACATGGCATTGAGTCTAAATTCACCTTGTTTGGGAATGTAGACTCTTACATTATACTCGGTCGTACTATGAGACACCGTCCTCTAAGTTATATGCTTTAAATTTCTCCATCTCTTCAACAAACCTACACTCCTTAGTCAAACTTTCATATGGATATTGGAAAGCTTCATTATTGACATAATGTATTTTAATTTCATCTATCAAAGAGATTCTTATACATGAGATTGCATTTGCCAATGGTTATCTAAAAAGAGCATCAACAACAATATTTTCTTTTCTTTTAATATATTCAATCTAAAAATCAAATTCTTACATCAATTCCATCTATCAAGCATCTGAGAAGGTCACAAGGGTCATGACAATATTCTACTCTTGTACTATAGGATATCAAAGCATAATCATATAGCTTTCCGTTGTGGACTCTAGGGGAGACTTTTGCCTTTAGATGCTAATGTGACTCTCAAAATTTCCTACATGGTTTCAATGAGAATCTAAAAGTGTCCTTTCACAAGAACTACAATAAAAGGAAATCAAATACAAAAAAGGTGTGTTGTCAAAATCAAAGGGAAGTTGCATATTAGTTAACACTTAAAGGTTTGAAAAGCCCAATTAGATTGCAATACATTTTGGTGTGTATATTTCATATACAAGGTGCATGACTATATATAGTATATAGTTACAAAAGTTTGATTTCATGTTGAGCTAGGTCCACTAACACATGGCGCTTCCAATTTAGATCATTATTGCACCTCATAAATGTCTTAGAAGTTGCAAATTGACCACATATTTTACATGTAAGGAGCCGTATTTGAACATGATAAGGTTAAGATATTAAAATAAAAGATGTTAGTTGAATTGTTAATCTTAACCCCTAAAATACCAAGGCATTTTCTGGCTCCGGAACCACTGAAAACTGCCATTTCTGCTGCGATCACTCCCTAAACCTAAAAAAAACTTTTTTTTAGAATCTAACCGTAGGATCTTGTACTTCACTTGTCTCAGATTATGTGGTAAAAATTTCAAGACATTTGACCGTTCCGATTGGAAGATATTAGCATTCAAAGTTGGAAAAAAAAGTTTTTTTGAACTGTTTTCTGCAATTTCAGATCACTTTGACGGCCATTTGTGGATTTTTTTTGCACTACACAACTTAAAGTTGTAATTTTTTATGTTGAACATTTGAGTTGAGAGTTGGAAAATTTCAGAATGTCAAACCTTCACATATAAAAAAATTGTTAAATAGAAGTAGGTCCAAAATTGAACAAAACACTAAATTGTTAATAGCTCTTAGGTGGAATTAAAACAACATAATCCCAACGGTGGGATTGTTCTTGCAAACAAACTTGACCTCGTCAAAAAAGAAAAATTGAAAAAATTTGAAAATTGCATTCAAAAATGAATTCTATAAGTTTTTTTTTTTTAAGATGCTTAAATAGCCCAAAAATGACAAGATTGTCCATAACTTTCTCATTATTAGTCCAAATAGAATGAATCAAAGCTTCAAATGTAGACATAAACATGATCTTTGAGGGAAAAAAAATCATTTTTCTATTTTGTTTTTTTCTGCCCGCCAAATTTCTTTTTTGCTTTAGGATGGCATAACGTTTGCTCCCGGGCACCAATTGAAAAATATATATATTTTTAGAAAGCTAATGTGATTCCCTATCTTCAAAAAAGTTTCAAAAAATTAGGTCAAAATTTCAGGCCACACGGACCTAACCAAAATCCCAAGTGTCCCCCAAGGGGACTTTGGTACTTTAGGGGTTAAGGTGTATTGTCTTGCCACATTGTAGTACACACTAGGAGCTTGGGATCTTATAGCCCCTAGGGCTAGACAGTAAGGGGGCTTAAACCACCATTTTTAAGCCCCTGCTATACCCATGTGAGCTTTTTGTAATGTCTTTCACCCTTCTGCGTTGTCCAGATGGATGGTCATGGTACATGTGGACATCTTCAACGGATAGCAACTCCAAAGAGTTCATGTAGAGAACAGAAGGGGCTTGAATAGGAAATCACATGCTCAGCAAAAATGGAGCTAAATTTTATAGCCCTCCCTTCCTTTTCAACTAGTATTAAAGGGGGCTAAAATGGGGGTTGAACCACCCCAGTCTAGCCCCAACTACAAAGCTCAAAGTTCCCAATGACATACAACATATTCTAAGAGTAAAATAAAAGATCAAGTATATGGTCCATATTAGACCTTTAAGGGTTAAATTATATTTTAAGCATTGCATCCATTTAATTGGATTGATACAAGTCTTTCTATAATTAGTTCATTAATTTTTTTAATTTTTTGGTTTTTACTACTTTCAAACTGATATTCCTTCTAATTTTCGGAGGTGCCTATCTACTTGGAGCTTCATCACACCTATTAACCCCTAAAGTCCCAAGGTCATTTTTCCATCAAAAACCACTCAAAACTGCCATTTCTATAGCAAAGAGCAAAAAAAAAAAATTTAATGTGTTTTTTGCATATTTAACTGTAGGATCTTGTACTAGACTAGTGTAAGAATGTGTAGAAGAAATTTCAAAAACTTTGACTGTGTAGATTGCAAGATATTTGCATTTAAAGTGAAGGAATCAAGTTTTTTTGTACCTTGCTCAACTACATTTTTTGGCTTTGAACCTTCTTAACTTAAAGTTTTTGCTCTAATGATTTTGAATTTCTAATTTTATATGATGAAGAATTGAGTTGAGAATCTAGGAAAAAAAATTCAAAAAAAAAAACACTTAGTTTTCTCTCATTAAATTTTTTTTAAGTAGAAGTAGGTTCAAGACTGAAGGAAAAATTAAATCATTAATAGCTCTAAGATATAGTTGAAATATACTAATCTCAATAGTGAGATTGTTCTAGCAAGAAATCTTAACCTTGTGAAACTTTTTTTTTTGAAAAATTGTCAAAATTGGGTTCAGAAATGAATCCTACAAGTTATTTTTTCAAGAAGATGCTCTAATTGCCCGAAAAATAAGAATGTCCATAACTTTTGCATAACAAATCCAAATGGAATGAATCAAAGCTTCTCATGTAGATAAAAATAAAATCTATATGAAACAAATTTTTTTTAAATTTAATTTAAAGTTTTTGTGAGGGTTTTTTTCTGCCCGCCAAACTAAAATTTGGGGGTTTTATGCCATAACTTTTGCTCCCGGGCACCGATTGAAATAAAAATTACATTTTCGGAAAGCTAGTGTGATTCTCTATCTTCACAAAAAAAATTATGAAAATTATGAAAAATATTGAGACCGTAAGAGCCTGCCCGAAATCCATTTGTCCCCCGAGGGGACAACGGGACTTTAGGGGTTAAGCCATGCATTGCACATTTACCATGCTTATTTAGGGTGGTTGATTATCCATCAAATGATTCCTAAGTAGGTCATTTCACATCGAAAAATAATTCAATCATGTACACAAAGGAAATCATGTTAATTACAAATACATCAAATTTCTAAAGTAGAAGAGGGTTTTAGCACAAAGTTGCCCAAAGTTGCCCACCTTGCTTAAACGTGTCATGTATAGTTTTTTTGATCCCAATTCAATTGACTTAACCAATTTCTATCCTCAACATCTACATAACCCCTAATGGACCAGGGGTGTTTGAGCAAAGTCCTTGTTTCTTGACTAGCTCTTGTAACAAGCATAATTCCTCATTTGTGTGGAATAATTTTGATGATCGCCATTGTTGACATGAAACAAGACTTATTTAGCTTTCCTATAAAAAAAAAAAAGATCAACAAAATCGCACAATTTTTGAGAAAATGCCACCGTTGACAACATTGATGAAAGATGTTCGGTTTGGGAATACTTTCTATGTATGCCGAAATCAAAATGTTGAAATCGGAATGCTCAAAAGTGCTCCAAAAATTTTGATTTTTTTTCCACATATGTATATCATCATAATATTGATGTGTAATTTTTTTCAAATCATTTTGAGGTGCAAAAAAAAGATATGAGAATGTAAAGTAATGGCCCACAATGCCTTTTCCATTCTCAAAAAATTCACCGAAAATTGCACACTCAATCATTTCTTGATTGGATTGTGTCAATGAATTCAGCAAAGAAAATCATCTAGAGTTTCTTTATTGCTTACGAACTGTTAGTAAGGTTCATATATCAAATTTTTTACAAATGTAGTTGTAGAAGCCATGTGGTGGCCTTATAGTCCTTTAGGGGTTAATTTGGAAAAATGCATCTAATTAAGACCACGTCACTAGAATTGTCCAATTCATTTTCTTGCCTGAAAAGCAAACACTTTTCATATGAAAGTCAAGGGTCAATCTTGGATATGGTACATCAATAATCAAAACTTTGAAAATTTATAGTTTATTCATACAACATCCAAAAAAAACACAAGATAATTAAACAAATCTAGAGTCTTCTTTCTATAAAACAACGAGCTCCATCAAAGATTTAGACAATTTTATAATGCAAATCACGCTTAGTTTTGGTCTAGTCTTCAGTGAAGTCCGGAAGTGGAGTGGCAAATCGAAGGGCAAGCCCATAGGGCCCCCCAAGAGTAAAGTCCCGCAACCCATAATACCGATCCTCCAACGGCTTCAAGACCTTAACATCCGGCAATACCATGGCAACCCGATACACGGCGTCCACATCCTCCACCAGTATCCGGATATTACCATGGTACCCGCCTGGCGCAGCCACTTCTTCTCCCACTGCTGCTACTTCCTCCACGAAGAGCCTGTTCGGCGAGGAGCCCCACGCCATCTCTGCGAACCCGTGTTCCTGCCGTCGCACCTTGAACCCCACCGCCTGCAGAAATGCCACGGATCGCTCCAGCGATGGCGTGTACCACTCGTACACCAGCTGCCTCTCTGGACGGATCATAGTCGCTCGCAAACTGCACCCACAGCAATGGACGTTATCATTTCTAGTCAATTCTGGCGATTTCTGATGATTTCTGGTCGGGTAATTTTAGGTTACGCATGCTTTTCATTACCGATGTTGCCTCATGCGCACTTGACTAGTGGTTTACTGCCAACATTGGCACAAAGGTCCTGAGTATTTTGGTCTCGCTGGGAAACCCCAATCTTGCGAATTTCAATTTCACCCACTTTCGCGACGTATTTGCTAATGTTCACATTTATTATCTAGGAACGCCACGGATCGCTCCAGCGATGGCGTATTCCGTTCGTACACCAGCTGCCTCTCTGGGCGGATCATCGTTGCTCCCTCACTACACCCACAGGAATTTACGATATCATTTCGATCAATCCTGGTGATTTCTGGTGATTTCTGGTCTGGTAATCTTAGATTCCACATGCTTTCTTTACCGATGTTGCCTCATGCTCACTTGACTTCACACTAGTGTTTTGCTGCCATGTGAATTTAGAATATTCACATACAGGTCCTGAGTATTTTGGTCTCGCTGGGAATCCCTAATCGTGCGAATTTCCAATTGCAAGAGCCTATCTCAACTCTCGCGACGTATTGGTAATGTTCACAAACATTATCTACGATACATATACTTTCACCACCGATTGTGCCCCATGCTCACTTGACTCGACGCTAGTGGTTTTCTGCCGGGTGAGTTCAGGACATTCACATCCAGGACCTGAGATTTTCGGTCTCGCTTGGAAATACAAGTCATGCGAAATTCCAATCTTCATAACCGATCTCACCTCTCGCGACGTATTGCTAGAGTTCACAAACATTATCTAGGTCAGAATTTCGTCACTGATATTTCCCCATACTAAGTATTCTGACTTGAAGCTACTGTAGTGGTTACACGCGGTTGCAGAACACGTACCTGGGTTTCTGGGCAAGCTTGGAAACCCTAATGGTGCAAGTTGCCTCTTGATCCGAACTTCATAATGCAGATCACATTGGAAAGAGATCGGTTCAATTCTCCAGAGGTTGAGCTCCACTATTGCAATGCAAGAACTACAAAACGATAGCTATTTTCCAGATTCCTCTCACAATTGGCACAAGTGAATAGCTGATTGTAATTAACTCGGAAATTTTGACAGGAGGAAAGATTATACCTGTGGCAATCTCTTCTCCGTGGAACTGCAACAGTCGCCAAGCTATGGCAGGCCTCCGTCGAGGTGTGAGGGAGTGGGGCATTCTTATCCTGTCCATAATGACACCATGCTTCTGAGAAAGTTCACAGACAGCTTCTAGTTATTTGAGAGATGATGGCCGCTTTCAAAATTGCGAAGAAAAACTTCTAAGTATGGCAGAACCACCCATAATCGACCACTTAATAAGCGATTCCGTGCATGTTCAGGAGCAGTAAGAGGCAATGTAAATTTTTTGCTGTGTAGAAAGATAGAAATCATGGGGATTGTCAATTTTTTGGTAATTTTATGCCTTGAATTGAAACTACCGTACGTTAGGGTTAGATTCGTTAGACCCCTGACAAAATCTTTTCTTTTTACTGGTATTTCCCTTTTGTTAACCGCGTTTCGAATTTTCAGAATTTCAATTGATGATTGAATGCTTTACATTACTGCCCACTTTGGGCCACGCAGAACTTGCTCTGTTTAGCTAAAGTTTGGGGAACTTGCTTAGTTTAGCTAAAGTTTAGAACTTGGGAACAAGTTCCGCCAATTAAATCCTGGAAACAATCCCTAATATTTGGCACTCAGGGCTTCCATTTTGTTTCGAGGATTCAAATTATTTTTATTAACATTTTCCACATTTCCACATTTGCCATGTTATAATTTCTGAAAATTTCATCACATGCCATATATAATTATATTTTGAATTATTTTTTAACGAATCTAACGCAAGCGTAGGGTGCTATAAGTTTTGGAAGCCAAAAGTTGGCCTGAACTCATATCCAACATATAGAGTCTTCTAATATTGATCATTCAAGAATTACTTTCCTGCTCACTATTGTGGCACATGTGTCATGACCTTATTAGTCCCAACCTTGAAAAAAGGAAAAAAAACACATTCTAAGCTTTGGTTGGAAATTTGTTTCAGCCTTGGTTGGAAACAACTGCACCCTATAGGTTGAACATGGCTCCCTGGTCAGGAATGGGTGGTTCTACCATAGATTCAATTTTGCTCTTTTGCTTACTTAACCCCTAAAGGCCCAAAGTCCCCTCGGGGGACACTTGGGATTTCGGGCAGGCTCGTGCGACCTGAAATTTCGACCTGATTTTTTGAAACTTTTTTTGAAGATAGGAAATCACATTAGCTTTCCAAAAATATAATTTTTTTTCAATCGGTGCCCGGGAAAAAAAGTTATGCCGCCCGAAGTCAAAAAAGCAGTTCGCCGGGCAGAAAAAAAAAACTTTAAAAAATTGAATTTTTTTTTTATTTTTTTTTCTCAAAGATCATGTTTTTGTCTTTATTTGAAGCTTTGATTCATTCTAATTGGACTCAGAATGAGAAAGTTATAGACAATCTTGTTTTTCGGGCAATCTAAGCGTCTTCTTCAAAAAACAACTTATAAAATTCATTTTTGATTGCAATTTTCGAAATTTTTCAAATTTTTTTTTTTGAAAAGGTTAAGTTTGTTTGCAAGAACAATCTCACCGTTGGAATTATGGTTTTTTAATTTCATCTAAGAGCTATTGAAGATTTAGTGTTTTGTTCAATTTTGGACCTACTTCTACTTAACAATTTTTTTATATGTGAAAATCAAGTTTTGACATTCTGAAATTTTTTTCCCCGACTCTCAACTCAAATGTTGAACATAAAAAAATTTAACTTTATGGTGTGTAGTGCAAAAAAAATCCACAAATGGTCGTCAAAGTCATCTGAAATTGCAATCCAGAGTTCAAAAAAACTTCTTTTTCCAACTTCAAACGTTAATATCTTCCAATCCGTACGGTCAAACTTCATGAAATTTTTACCACATGATTTGAGACAAGTGAAGTACAAGATTCTACGGTTAAATTCTAAAAAAAAAGTTTTTTTTGGTTTAGGAAGTGATCGCAGCAAAAATGACAGTTTTCAATGGTTTCGGAGCCAGAAAATGCCTTGGGCCTTTAGGGGTTAATATAGTGCGAAGTATAAATTGTATAGGGTATGGAATGGGGCTCAAAGGGTTGAAATTCAGCATTTCATGAACTCAATGAAGACCACCATGTGGTTTGTACACGTGACAAAAGATTCATTCATTTTTCCACAATGTGAAGGGTCATTTTTTTTGGAGATGATGACCACTTTCAAAATAATGAAAAAAACACTTCTACATAGACTCAATTTTGCTCTCTTGCTTACTAATGTAGAATAAATTGTGTAGAATATGGAATGGGGCTCAAAGGATTGATATTGGGTTGAAAGTCGGCATTTTATAAACTCAATGAAGACCATCATGTAGTTTGTACACATGGCAAAGGTTCATTTATTATTCCACAATGTCAAGGGCCACTTTTGGATTGTCTTTACATTGAAACTAAGGTAACTACTGCTAGAACCAACACCTTCCTAAAAACCACATCTACATATTCTTGTCTAAAATGAACTCCCACTATTCATGAGTCAAAGTCTAGTGTGGATTTTAGAAACACCTATTTTGAAAATTCATAGTTTATTCATATAGTGTCCAAAAAATGCATTTTAAGGGAATCTAGGATCTCCTTTTGACTACCAACAAGACCCCAAAAAAAAATTTCAATATATTTAATGAAACATGTTGTATTGCTTATTCTATTGATTTTACCTTATAAGAACTTAGCATTCAAAAGGACAAGTATAGTCCTATCCTAGGGTTTATATTGGAAAGCTTTGTGATTTTGCTTTGACTACTCATAATAGAAGATGTCAAAGCTATACAATATAGGTAATTTCCCAATTTTTGTTTTTTACTACATTTGAAGCTAGCTTAGAATCAAATCATGATGAATAGTGAAATTGTGGGTTTCTCAAAATGCAAAGAAAAAGGTTGGATTTTAAGAATCTTCAAATGTTGAGAATGTTTTTTTTCTTGCTCTCTCGTTGTGACTCCCTTACTCCGTTGCTAGTTTTTCCTACACAGTAAGAAGATGTCAAAATTGTTTTCTTGGTTTTCTCTCTTGAGACACTAGGTGTGATAAGCAAAGTTCAATCTTCTGCTTCAAATTCCTAACCTTGATGCCTACCAAAGTATCTTTTTTTTCCAAAAACAAGTTGAGCAAAGTACTGTATATGTGTTCCACCCTCTTTTCATACTCTTTGTCATCGTCATCCAAATTCCGTTCAATCTTCATCTCAAACTCATCCAATTGTTCGCCGTCTCTGAGTTCGCCATCTGACGATTTTTCGCCGCCTTGACAAGGCGGCTTCTCACATTCCTGCGCGAAAGCGCTGCCATTTGTCGTCGCATTTGCAGCTGCAGCGATGGCGATCATCGGGTCTGCCTTGCATGGCAGCCCCACACAGATCAAACGAGTGCAGCTTTCCCAGCGGCAATCCTTGAACGTCCTTCTTTCCTCGCTCCAAATGTCCTTCTCCAACTTTGCATGGGACCCCGCCGTGATTGTACAGTACACTGTAATTTCCATTCACAGTCACAACTGATTTTTCCCTTCAATCACTCCATTGATTGAACATCATCAGCCCTCGCACCGTTTGTAGCTCCATCACTCAAACCCACACAGACAATTTCTCACTTCAATTGCGAACCCACACAGCCATCTCTCTCGTCGTTTGAAGCTCTGGCTCGCAAGCCCACATAGCCAATTTCTCTCGTCGTTTGAAGCTCCAGCGCACCACCTTCGGAGTTGTAATTCCGCGATTCTGCCTTGTTCGTGGGTTGTAATTCATTTGTTCCAAGTTTGGTGGGACTTGAAGAGGTGGAGAGTCAGTTTGTGGGCCAAAATTGGAGCTCCATGGCGATGAGTTGCAGCAGCAGCAGCAGCATATGTGGCTCTTCTCTCATTATGAATGCCATTCCTGCTGTTTCTAAGCCCGGGAATGAGTCCTGCTTAGTTTCAAGATTAGGAGGGAGCCAGAAGAAGATTTGTGGTTTGGAAACGCGCACCGTGAGCAATGGTTCGAGGAAGAGAGCGTGTGCTGTTCGGGCTTCTAAGTCAGGATCTGCGGATGCTTCTACAGACATATCTCGCGGTATGTTTTCCTCCTTTGTGCTAATTCTTCGACTCATGGCGCCTGTCTACTTGTAATTTTGATAGTCAATTTTTCCCCCGCTGATAGAAATATACGCTTTGTTAGGATTTGAGTTTCCGCAGCCTGTCTGATATCAGTGTTATTAGCTGGGTCATTTCGGTAACAAAGAGGGATTAGAGATTGAAAGATTGGATTGTTCAAATGGGTGCAGGGCCAGCTGAAGTGCAATCTCATCTTGCCTTGCTAGAGCGCATGACGGAAAACTCAACAGCTTCTTCAGGTACTATATGTCTTCGACTCTTTCTAGGATTGATGACTGTAAAGTTAAGTTGTCGTAATTACATCCAGTTTTAGAATTTGCAGTTAATCCGAACTCTGGTTTTTATTTACGAGCCTATTAGAGTTATGTTCGATTTGCCCGAGACTGTGTCTGTGATGTATGTTTCTTTTGATAAACCATCCAAATGCATCATCTTAGTACTGTCTAAAGCGGATAGCTAGTTTCAGGTTATACCACTGTGGAGATTCTTAGAATAATGATGTGAAAGCCTCGATTGTGGATTAGTTTTAGGGTTTGTGATTCTTTCATTTGCTTCCAAATCTGGCCCTGCTCGATTCTGAGCCCCAGAAATTTGTCCCAAAATACTAGTCCCCTCGTAGAGATTTCAGATTGCGTTTCTTATATCGTCTTCATTCTTAAAGCTCAAGTCTCGGAGTGTCGGAGTAACTTGTGAATTCTGCTCAGAGTAATTTTCTGGTTGCTGCGTCAGACATAGAAGAAATTACTGAATATCTGCATCCAGTATCGCTAGCAACATTCGAGAAAATGAAAATGAATGCGCTATTTGAATTCACAATTTTGTTGCTCGTGAAGCAAGGATATGATTTGATTGGTCTTCATTTGCGACGACGTCTTGACCATTGGACCCGGAGGAAGAATTGTTATATTGTATGATGGATTAATTCCTTCGGTTCCTCTATACAAACTAGCCATCAGATTGTAACGATGAAATTCATACCTTTGATTGCAAAAATTGTATTTCATGTTAAACTAACATGACTTGATCTCCTTGTTCTGAGAAGGGGATGGGACGATTAGAGACCAGCTAGCAGAGCAAATGGAACCAGAGGCATCAGAAGAAGTGGTGGTTCCGCTGGCCAACGATGGGCTGGAGGAGCCTTCAACTCCTGTTCCAGAATTGACAATCTCCCAGAAACGAAACATCCGGCGTCAAAACTATTTGAACAAGTCGTCTGAGAGGAACGACGCTCCTTTCTTTGCTGCAGTTGTAGGCCTGGTCTTGGTTCCTCCCATTCTGATCCTGGGCTTTGCAGTCGCTACTGGTTATGTGGAATTCTTTCCATGAGGATTTGATTTCCTCTTGAAATTTTGCTCTAGAATGTACAGTGATGTGCCTTGTCAAAACATTGAAGTTCAATCACTTCCAACACAGTGTGCAGGATATTCCAGAGTTTCGTTTTAGAGGTCATATTGAAGACGTCTGAGCCTTACAATTTCGATTATTGAATTATTGAACTGTAGCTAGTGCGATAGTTTGTTGTACTTGTCATTGTATATAATCAATGGTAAATGCGTTTTATCAGCTCTACTCTGAGGGATTATCCTTGAAGCATTTTCCTCTTGAAATTTTGTAGTACACAAACTTACAGTGTTCAATTATTTGTCTTGTTAAACGTTGGAGCTTGAAGAGTGCAGGAAATGCAAAATTTCCCTGATGCTTTAACGTGACTGCCTGGGGCCCTAAAACATGACTCAGTTTGTAAGCGTGTTACTGTCAAGGATAGTGCGACAAGTGTGCAGGATACTCTGGACTCTTGTTTTAGAATCCATATTAAAGAGGTCTGAATGTAGATTTGATCACTGGACATGTAATGTTTATATGCAGCTACATAGCTCGTTCATTTGCCATTGAATACACTTTCAGTAGTGCATTTTTCAGCTCTAGTTTGAGCAATTTTTTCCTAATATTTCAAGAGTGCTTATCCTCCACAAGCTGGGAACCAGAATGGTCCGTGGCTTTGTATTCATGATCCTCATGCAGACCTTAATTGTGCTTAATTTCCCTCCCCACACTTGAGTGACAAACTCACTAGATTTAATCATCATTTGAATCAATATTTTTGTCTATGGCTTCAGTGCGTTCATTGCATGCCTGATGTGGGTTTGTTTGCCAACCATGTGGCGTTGGAAATGTGGCATTTGAACTGGTATAAGGTAAGCTACACCCAAAACTGACACTTTTTTAAAACCCACCTTCACCTTTCTAAAATCGCCCCCTAGAGATTCTTGTCTGAAATGTACTCCCTCTATTCATGAGTCCAGAGTCAATTTTGAAAAACACCTGTTTTCAGCACTTCCCAAATTCAGAGTTTATTCATACAATGCCCAAAAATGCATTCTAAGATATTCTAGAATCTCCTTTTGACTACTAAGAAGATCCCACAAAAACTTTTTCAATATAATATAATATAATATAATGGAAACCATGCTGAATTGCTTATTTTGTCGATAATAGGTGTACTTACTTTATTGACTCCAATATGGATTGAATAAATGGAAGCTTGATATATTGTGAGGTAGGATGACCCATTGTTGTTCCTTTAGTAATTGAACATGTTTAACCTAGTCAGATTCACAAATTATTTTTTTGTAATAGAATGGTAAATTAGAGGTTTGTTTGCAACTATTTTGGTCAATTCATTTTTCAATAAAAAAAAAAACGTGCTATAGGTGGTTAAAACAAAAAGATATATAGCTTCTCATTGTTATCCCTAAGGGAGGGCTATTCTTGTCCATTTGAATTCTAATGTGGTTCTTTGAACTCCTACGTAGTTGTAATGGTAATCAAAAAGCGTCCCTTCAAATTGTGAAATAGTGAATGAATCTTTTGCCATGTGTCTAAGGATTTCATAGTGGTATTCCTTAAAGTTATAAAACTATGACTTTCCAACCCAATTCTACACTAAAGTTGTCCAATCTTGTACAATTTTGACTTCATTACGGTGCAACAAAGAACAATTGGGCCCAACAATAGGGTTTGTAGTTGGATTACGTATGTACATTTTAGGCTTGAGATATTGGATTTGGTGGTTTTCTTATAGAGACATGGATTAGTATAACATTATTTAGTTTAGGATATGCCTCTTAGAAGAGCATCAATAATAGAGCTTGCTTTTTTAGGTCTATGTAGTATGGATAGTTGAATTATCTCTAACATTCACTTCATTTACAATACATTTTTAAATTTTTTACATTTTTAAATTCTAAAGTTAATCTTTATATTTCAAATAATTTTCTTGCAATTCACCAATCATCTTACATTCACCTATGTACATTCTTTATAGTAGTAGAAAAGAGGTTTTGGAGCATCAAACCAAAATGTGAGTATAGTTCCAAAGGCCCATATAGACAACAATTGGCAACAAGAGGTAGTAGTTGATTCGTCAAATAGATTCATATCATCTATTCCTCAATGGACACAAGACGTTTATAAGAAATAGAAGGCCACGTCAAAGATTGTTGGTTATTGTAAAGCAACCAACTTACCATCATTGCTTATTCATCCTTGGAATGCCTTCTTAATTATGTATTGGCCTAAATGCATGCAATTGGAAGAAAAATACACTCACTTATAAAATAAAATTCATAATTCAAAGTAAAAATATTAATTGACAAAATGTAGAAGAAGAAATAGTAATTTTTTCATAAATTGTGAACTATACATGACAGTAGTTCAAATTGTCTTACTACAATTTGACTATAAAAAATAGTTTATATATAAAATTAACTTAAATCTTTTGTTGCTCAATATTTTGGCAATGATGTGGAATCCTAAATAAAAGAGCTCTTAATGCTAGTGTCAACAATGAACTGGAATCACTTCTCTTTAAATGACACTCTAAATTATATTCCCAAATGTAAATTTGAGTGCATTTCTAAAATACAATTCAATAATTTTTTTACTTATCTATTAGCAACTCCCGTAGCAACTAAAATAAGTTAGATGCACATTTACACATATTACACAAATTTCTACACTCTACTCTTCTATTGTTGTATGACAATATTTCTTTGTTGTTACATTTTTATTTTTTTTATTTTTTTAAAAACTATTGTATTTGCACGTCCGCCAAAACCCTAACGGCCCTCCACAGGGCCCAAATTTGTAATGCTCAACCACTAGCAATATTAGAGAGTTGAAAAAACCTTTGTTATAATTGTTAGTTGAACTTGATTATTGACAATCTAATATCCAAAAGCTTTTGTACTAGATAAATAAAGCAATCACAACAATTGGTAATTGAATTTTATATACATAATTCCTCCAATAAATCTTGCATTTAAATTCTTTGGGGTTGAACATTTGGGTATGCTTCTTTGGTATAGTAGAACTTCCATAAAAATAATAGCCCTGAGACCGGAGGAAAATAATAAATTAGAGAAGTTGTTGCTTTAGAGAGGGGCTGCAACATCAATAAATGACATTTGAAGATTTTTTTAGTGCACTACAGTTTTGTGGCATCTCATGAACTGAAGTCACATTCACCAAAGCAACATCTAAATATAATTCAATGATAGTTACTTTTTTTTTAAACTTCTTTTGTATACCTTCAATGCATTCAAGCCAAGACCAAAGGAATAATATCATTTTAGAGAGGTTATTGGCTTATAGAAGTTCACTTTAAAGAAGTTCTATTGTAAAGGCTTCATGCTTTGGAACCATTGTGAACTTGTGTGTGGGAGGTTGAGCATTTAGACTTCTAATTTACTATCATTGAATTCTATAATTGGCAAAAATTCATGGCTTGGGCACTTTTCAAGGTGGGCACCATGAAACATCAATCTATACATTTATTAATAGTTTTTAAAGCTTTGTGCAACTAATTTCTACAATTTTGGTGCTTTGAATCATGCCAACAGCTTAACAAATTAAATTGGCAATTAATAAGGGTCTTGAATAAATAGAATCTTCATTCGGTATGGATTTTAACCTTGTAAGGACATGCTAATTGTTGCGGATATCATCTTTTTTGATATAGTGTGAATCATCTACTTTAAGAAAACCAAAAGTACTCATTAGAAGTCAAGCTACTGTACAAGGTTTCTCCTTTCTGCACAAAATTTCAAGAATGAACAATTGTACTTCTATCTTACATGAAAGTATTCTCTGTCATCCATCGGACACTTAGTGTACGCAGCAGTGTTATAGGGTTAATGTGGGATCTTGAACAAATGGACTCTTTGTTCATTGTGAACTTTCATGTGGGGTCTTGAAACACAAGAATTCAATATTCTCTGTGGACTTTGTTCATATAACAAACAAACAGACAGACAAGAGATCTATTTAACTTTCTTTTAGTCTGAAAGGTTTGAACATGACCCCAGCAACCAATATGTATCATAAAATTTTGGAGGAGACATTCAGACATCCAACAAAATGGCAATTCTCTTGAATGTGGATTTGAGCTTTTGCCTCCTCTCCGAGTCAAACCTCGATACTCACCATGCAAGTGGATGGCTCCATGGGAAACAACCTCTAAAGACAAACACTCTGCACAACCCATGGATCTACTTGGAAGTCATGCGGCCAACACGGCAACCAGCCGACTATTCACAAAACTGCAGGCCAACATTCACTTGCAAATGATTTGAAGCAACACATGGGTCTCTCGATAGAAGATCTAGTGTATCAACTAAAATTGAAATGGCTGTGTTTTTATATTATATATGCACACTTGTCTATGATTATTGACTCTTGTTGATCAACAAATAAATAAATAAATAAATAAATAAATGAATCATTCTAAGGCATCCGGCAAAGAATTTATGAGAATTATTGGTGCGCAACACTTGCACCTGTAGATATTTTCAATCCTCCAAGCTACTATTTGGCAGCCGTACCATGGATTAACTTAGAGGGAGGCTACATTTGTTTGTTTGCAGCGCAACTGAAAAAAAGGAAGGAAATCACGCGGGGTACAACTGAATGTTATCAGGCAGCCGGTCGGTCGGCTGGGACGGGGAGCCGCCTTTTGGCCGGCAAGTGATTCCAAGTGAATCACACAGACACACACACAACCTGACGAGGCCGTAACATTCCTGCCCGTCAGGCCTCAGAAGCAGGCGAGCAGCAACTGATATTTTCGTGTCATCACCCTCGTGAGTTTCCCAGATGTCGTTCTGGCTCTAAAATTAAGGCTTATCATTGAAAATGGGTCCCCTCGCTTCAGTTATCTGCACAGGCAGGTGGTAACATACGTGAAGGACTACTGTTCATATGGGAAATGGGAAACACATGATCCCAGATAAAACTCGGATCGAGAACTGGCACAAATCCACCAACTGAAAAGTTTGAATTGCCCCACGGTGAGGTAAAGTAGCCGACCCATTTCCAACCACTTAAGCAATTACACATGTCTGGAGAGTGGGTATCTTCAGTGGAGTTTCTTCAGTGGAAACACGTTAAATCCTGCATTCGAAGTGGGACCAGCAGGGTGAAAACGCAGAAATTGGGGTGTGTGTGTAAAAGTAAAGTCTTGCCCCTATTTTGACCCATGTCTAGGGTTAGATGTTGACCTCCCCTAGCTAATTTGGGGCCTCTAATTGCAAATATGAATTCTAAATTTTTTTATTTTAAATAATACGTGAAAAATAAAAAAATTCCTGCATTTTCACCTTGCTGGTCCCACTTCGAATGCAGGATTTGACGTCCTGCTCTTTAGTGGAGGAGTTTTCCCATGTAAGGTAACAGGTTCAGAAATTGCCCTCCTAAGAGCTGAAACTAAATTTTGGGAGGTGAAATGTCTCGAAATATTTTTCAATAAATTTTCCTTGAAAGACAAGAGGAATTGGCATCTAACCCAAGTTGTTTCATATTTTTTGAAGCTTTGTAGAATTAGTTATGAAATTTTGAAGTTGAAGTGGTATAGGGCTCTAAAATTGCCTACCCCCTAAAATGTACATTGTTTGTACATCGTTGAAGGCTATGAAATAGTTACATGTACAAGCAATGTACATTTGAATAGGGTGGGCGATTTTAGAGCTTGTGCGATTTTAGAGTTAGGAAGGATTCCAAAAATTTTCAGAATTTTTTTCTCAAAACAAAAATGCCATGAATTTTCTAGCTGAAGATTCTCTTTGACCCATCCAGATCATATAGACCTTCACTACAAGAGAAAGGGGTGTTTTAAGTGAGTTTTTAAGTATGATCCTAGACATAAGATTATAAGTAATTGAAGGTCATTATTTATAATCTTATGTCTAGAACTATATTTCAAATTTCACTTTAAAAAAACCCTTCTCTTCAAGTGCTCCCTATTTCCAACCAAGGGCTCGTTGCAAAATCTACCAAGGGCTCGTTGCAATATTGAGACTCTTGTAGCCAATCATAATGCGCCACAACTAATGAGTACTCATCTCCACCTGCACATAAAGAGAGCAGCCTATACTGCAGAAATGGAAGGAGGTGATCAGAAATGAGTTGGCTATCTTAACTGGATAACTTGCACCTACTTGCAACCCATTTCTAAAACTGACACCTATAGATTCTTACCAAAAATGTAAAGCCACAGATCACAAGTTAGAGCCTAAGGTTGATTATTGATACACGTATTTCCTAATCTTTTAAAGTTCGCAATTGTAGCATATTCAAAAGATGTCCCCAAAATGCATCAATATTAAGATAATTTGGAATCCTTTTTGGACTTCCAACAACATCTAAGAGAAAATTAAGTTGCATTATAATAGGAATCATGTTCAAATGCTTTTTTGAAGATTTTAAGGTACTATGGCTTCATAAAATCTTAGCATGATTACCTCAACATTTTTTTATAGTAATATAGTCGTACAAAAAGACCATTCATTTTGCACAAAATAATAGCCCTATATTGTTCCTTTACAATTTTGATTATATACAAAATAGGTGTATTATGCATACAAAGCTTTAAAAAAAATATTCCTATTTATTTGTACCATGCATGTAGACTACATAGATAAAAAATTAAAAAGAACTCTTTTGTTCACCTACATGGGTTGCTTACAAAACTCAAGCATTTTATTGAATCTCTATAAAGATTTTATGGAAATCAAATTTAAAATTTAATACATGCTTTTAAAGGATTGAGGATTTATCATTATCAATTTGATTTACTACTAACATTGTGAAATTACAATTTATATGCAACCATATGATCTATGACCAAAATCAACAAATAACATTGCATTGCGTGTGTAAGCTAATTAACTACTAATTAAAGAACAATTGTCCTAAAGGCAAAGATTGAACTAACAAAGGATAGAAAGTCAATCAATATCACTTCATTTGATTTAAGTTTTAGGCTTCATGCTCTAGTTTGTTCAACCTTTGTCTTGCAATTTCAAAGTTGGATTAGAAAAGACTCTAATACTTTAGGTTAGATTCTAATACTCTTGCAACTAACCAAATATGATATATTTCACTTTGTTGCATGCAACTTTCACAATCAGTTGAATGAAGTCATATCAACTTCCAACCTTTTTATCTCTTCCAACCTTTGAAGTTTGAAGTGAATTATTAGTAGATGACTTATTCTATACCTCCAATGTTTGAATAAAGAAAAAAATAGAGTTTGTGACAATTCAATTACTCTACAATGGTGGGAGGTACGCACTCTATTCATTAGAAATTGATTATAATAATTTAAGATTAGAAAATCCATTGAATTGCTGAAAACTTTGATGCAAAGTTGATTGAGGTGGTTGTAATAAGTTGTTAATTATTGTAAGGTAGGAATATCAATAACGGTGTCCCCCCCCTCTAATGGCAGAGTAGGGTGTCCTAAATAATAATCAAATAATAGCTAATTGATTCAAAAAAGATTTGATTTACTCAAACATGATTGGCTGATACTTGATTAGAAATAAGTTCCAAAGCTAATCATTTTAGGTAAAGCTATGAGACACGAATGGGGGCCAAATGAAGAATCCACATTTATATTGAATAAAATATTCATTCTTTAAGGAAAAAATTTGTTTATTTATTTGTTTATTTATTTGTTTGTTTCATTCTTCCTCATCCTTATTTTTGCACACATTGAGTTTAATTTCTCAAAGAATTCTCCACATCCTACATGTTGAAATGCTTATTTTAACAGTTTATGGTACTCCTACCTTATTATCAAGTTTTGACTTTAGATGTTTGGTCATGTAGAAATCCAAATTCAAATTGTGTGCCTCTTCCAAGCTTCAAGCACCTAACAACTCTCAAATGCTTATAAGTTAACTACATCTAAAATCACACAAATAAGCTCTGTGGCATAACTAATATGCTCTAAAAAATGAACAACAATTCTCACACATTAGTGAAAGACTATAAATCAAAATGCAAGGGGACCTAATTTGTTGTTCTTTTCTCTTTGAAATGCTAATGAGACTCTCTTAATTCTATACACAGTTCCAATGACAATCCAAAAGTATCTCTTTATATAGTCAAATAATACACGAATCTTTTATCATATGTAGAAGCAAGCATGGTGGTATTTATTGAATTCATAAATGGTGATCTTTCAACCCAATCCAACACTTTGAATCCCAATTGCACACTCTATGAAATTTCTACTACATTAGGATGTAAGAGAACAAAATTGGATTCATGATCAGGGATCTAATTGAATATCAGTCCATAGTGGGTTTATATACCTTAGTTAGTGCCTAAATTATACAAAATAAAACATTGCTCTAAATCTAATTAAGTTAAACCTACTTATTACCACCCAAATTCCAATTTCACCTTCATGTACACGTGGTTTATATCATCATTCTAAATATACTCCTTTTATACATAAGGCAAAATTGAGATGAGACAATAATGATAATTGACAAGTTTACCTTAGATGCCCAACAAGCGGAGAGCTTTTTATCACTCGAGGGAAAAATCCAATACCGCTATTGAATTGTACAATAGGGTATCCAAAATTTCAGACACTCTTCTTGTTTTCCAAATAAACATCCCATTTTTTAATGCAATCTTACAAAAAAATTGTGTAATTCTCTCACCATGATTGCACTCTTACACACTCTAAATCAAACAAACCAAATTTCAATTTTTTAAAATTAGAAATCTGTTTTTTTTAAATTATTTTAAGTTTATTTCATAGGTTTATATAATAATTGATTGAAACCATCACCAATGAAATTCAATTGCATACACATGTTGAAATTTGACATAAAATATACATGTCCATAAACACATCCTTCCTTCAAGAAAAAATCTCAAATAAGTTCAAAATTCTCACTACACAAAGTTTGATGTTGGAGTGTTACGCATCCAAATTATATAAAATAGATACCTCTAATACTATAATTAATTTCTTGGAGACTAACCATACCATTGTACTCAAATATACATTACTAGTCATAGTGTGAAGGCCAAGTTAGTAGTAAAATCTTAGTTAGATGAAAATCTCACCTAAAGTTTAGCTTGAAATCCTTTGAAATTGATACTCAATATTCAATTACAACAAATACCATCTAAAAAATCAATCAATACATGGTCCATTTGATAATATATTGATATATACATAGTGCTAATAAGTATCTAAAATTTAGACCCTAAGTACATTGGAACATGCAATCATCATGTTAGAGTGCATTCAGAGCAACCAAGCTTGGATTTTGTTAGGCCTTCCCTTTGGAAGGGTCTCTATTGCCTTCCAGTCCAAAATCAATCTAAGCAACAATTCCAATGGAGAATTTGAGTGGCTTTACACTAGCACAATATTTTTTACTTGTGCTTGAAAGGTAAGAACATTCAAAATAATCATTAATAAAAAAATCGTGACATCTACATAATGTCTAAAATGAAGATATTAATTGTGGGGATGCACAAAAGTTGAACAGTAGAACCTAATGTCTAAATTTATGGTATACCTATTATTAGGACTTTGAAAATTCATAACTTATTCAATAGACTATATCCAAATAATGCATGGTAAATTGCGTTCAAATCCCTTTCACTTGTTAATATGGTTCAATAAAAATATATCTTGTCATATAACAATAACTATACTAGCAATGCTAACAATTATCTACGTAGATGCAATACATTTGCAATGTTGATACACAAGCAGTGCTAACAAGTATCTACATGGCGAATTTCATTAAAATGGCGGTATTCCATGTGCCATTTTCACACCGTGACATCTAGGATAAATATACATTGCTAACATCTAGGTCAATTTCAGATTTCAGAAATCTAGGACTGAAATAGATATCAGACCGCACAGTCTGAAAAGTCTAGGATTGGTATATAGATTCCAAATATCTGGGATGAGTGTAGACTTCAAAAATCTAGTACTGGTATAGATTTTGGTAAAAAAAAGCAGTTCAGACTATGCAGTCTGAACTGCTAAAATGTGCCAAATTAACGGAATACCGCCATTTTAATGAAATTGCCCATCTACATAGAGCGAGGTTGTTTGAAAAGGTTCTTGGAACAAAGAGCGAGGTTGTTTGATGGTCACGCCGTTAATTTAGAGAGTAAAGAATTGGGGTTGAAGAAGAATGCAATTAAATCACCTCTTCCTTGGGTCTACAATGTTAGTAGTGCAAGTTTGATTTCGTTGAAATGATATGCATATTTTGAAACCAAAAAACAAACTTGTATCAAATCAATATTGATGCCTTTTAAAGTGAAAAATTTGGGACATGGCCGTCGTATCGTATCTCGTACTCAATATCTTTCTTTCAGATCCGTCACATGCCGGGGTCTCCAGGCATTTGGATTTCCAGTCTTGGTTCTCCGCAGACTCTGCAAGTCCCTTTGAGTGGTGCTCATGACCTGCCTGGATTGTCCGGAATTGTACATGTTTGCTACACATGAGTTCATGACGGCCACTGACTCAAGTTGTTACCCTAGATTATGCTGATTTCTTCTCACTCAGCCTGTCTTGCCAAAAGCTGAATCTGATCTCATTCTTACTGACAGGAATGAAAAAAAAATTGCTTCTCTTAGATCTGCCTTCAGTTGTCTGCAATTAAGTGTCTCTCAACTGAATGTGATGACTGTTTTGAGACGAGATAATGAATCAGCTTAAGATAACCAAAATAATGCTTTGATTTTGAGCAGAATTAGTATTAGTACAATGATCAAAGGTTTATAAAACCTCGTTGGCAGATGAACAAGGATTCTAATGCAGCAGAGGGCGAGTTATTTGGATATGGTATGCAAAAGTTACAAAGAGTCAAAGGTATTTTTGGTCTTCCAATCTTGTAATAAGATAACTCCAATTGGTAGTTTGGTCTTATACATTGGAGTTATCTTATAAGTCACAAATCAAATTATGGCTTGAGACAAATTTAGACAAATGGATACATTTCTGTAAGTTTTCTTTTCTTCTCATCCTTGCATGCAACGGGTTTTTTTAACCCCTAAACGCCTAAACATTGTTTTTTGGTAACATACCAATTTTGGGCAGCTCACTACAAAGGGAATTTTATTTATTTTCTTTGAAATTTTCACACAACATGTACCGGAGGAGTAGCTTTAAGGCCCAACATTTTTCATAACTTTTGATTACATGGCAAAAAAGTTATTGTATGATATGTGATTTTCATTGCTCGCGGGTAGCTCAAAAAATTCTCTTAAAATAATTTCTTATAGAAATAAAAATTTGAAATTGGTTCTCTAGATTTATAAGTACGTGGAAAGCTTTGAATCATTCCATTTTGAATAATGAGATGAAAGTTATCAAGAGTTTTAGTTTGTAGGTAGTTATGGGACCTCTACTCTAAAATAAACTTTGAAGTTCTTTATTTAACTTAGTTTTCAATATTTTATGAAAAAAATAAAATCATAAGATGTAGATTGTTGATTACTCCGTACAACATTACCACCACTGTTGGGATTGGCATTTTTGAATTCCATAACTAAATTCTTAACAATTTAGTATTTTGAATCATTCTCTACTTTTTTCTACCTACTATTTTTTTCCTATATGTTGTACAATTCCAAATGATCTGAAATTTTTCAAGCATGCAGTCAACTTGCCTTTAAGAATGAGTCCAAAGAAGCACCACCATTTTGGACATTTTTTCATACAAATGTGACCTTGTTAAGTGCAGCTACCTTATTTTTCACAAGGCCACTAAAGGAATTTCTATCAATTCAAATGCTACTATATAGCAATCTACACGGTGGAAATTCTTGAAATTTTTTCTACATCTTTTCAAACTAGTGTACAACAAGATCCTATAGTTACATGTTTTTAAAAAAAAATCTAAAATTTGGTACTTGTACTAGAAATGGTAGTTTTGGAACGGTTTTGGTAAAAACATAGTCAAAAACATTTAGGAGTTCTATCATATATTGGTTGTTCTATCTAACATGTTTTGGCATGTCCAAAGCCAATAGAGTGAGGGCAACTAACAATTATAGTTTTAAAAACCTCCAATGCCTTCATGATTGAACTATTTGAAAACCATGGACAAAAATCATGAAATACTACAATAAGTGACTAAGGTTGGACCACCCATTCTTGACCATTGATTCATACCCAACCTATAGGTGTAGTCATTTCCGACCAAGGTTGCACTAAATTTTTTGAAGCTTAGAATGTGTTTTTTTTTTGTTTTTTTTTGCTTTTCAAGGTTGAAACTATTAAGTTTGTGATACATGTCCCAAGTTGTGAGAAAGAAAGTAGGAAATAATGAGTAGGAAAAAAGTTCTAGAATGATTGGAATTGGAAGAGTCTAGACATTGGCCATGGGTCCAGAGCACTTTTTGCTTCCTGAAATTCATAGTAATTTCATATCAAGCGATAAAATTACCAGTTTTTTTTTTTGCAATCCTTGTCATTTCTATTGATGCACCTCTAAAAATATTTCTTCTGCCTTGCACTACTCCATATCATATTGGAATTGCTTAACCGGTCGGTTATGGGTGGTTCTACCTTATGCCCAGTAACCATACTGCTAAAAGTAGCCAAATTATCCTTCTTCAACATGGTTACTCGGATTTACTTCCTCCTTTTCATGACCCTCTGTCGTGCTTGGGAAAATTCATCCATCCGAGTGGATGAAGTCTGTTGTGGGTCAAACTTGGTATTGATTCTCTCCAGCTTGTCGCTTCAAGCTTTCTGCCATGGAAAGAGGCCTGCTCCCCTCCCCTCCAGAAGCAGGACAGTCAGAAGGCCGCCAATATAGAAGTGCGTGGCCGTACTCCCCTTCCTTGCAATGGGGGGCCTCTCTGGCGGGGTTGTGCAGCAAACCAACCCAACCCATGGCAAAGCCTTTTCTGTCAGTGGGAATGAAGGGGAGTGTAAGGAAGCAAACTGAAGTACAAGGCAGGCAGAGCTTCAATCTGTCCGTTGCGGGCTCCTCAAGGCAACTGGACGCGGCCTAAGTTAAATTAGATGCCATCTCGGAACATAACATTCAGAAGCTGCCCACTGTGATGGATGCTCATTTGCTTTTGGAAACTGCTCACAAGAGATAAAATGATACCCCCATTCATCAGGCCTGGTTCAGACAAGCGACTGGACAAAAAAAAGTTCAAAGAACCGTCATTGGCTGAAATAGCATCCTTGTCCAGTGAGAAGTGTTCACACAGAGGATATGTCCACTTAGAACTTCAACTGGCCAAGTCACCAACCAATGTAGCCAGCTCAGCGTACAAGTTGGAGATGTTTTGAGGCTTGCTTGGGTGGAGGCTCCAAACTTCTGTGGTAGAGAAGTGTTCCTGCTTTGTCTAGCAGTGAGGTTTGAACTTTGAAGCCATGTCTGATGAATTGGATGGCACACACAACGGCTTGAAGATTTGGAAGTACTTTGGAAAGATGAAAGACTCTGGTTGGGGTGCCACTATTCACACTTTCTCCGATCGCTCGTCTAAACCAGGCCTGGTTCAAGCCTCTTCTCTCTTGCACTAGTTAGGATAATTGTGTTTGTCATGAATGAACGATGACTTCCCTCCCTCTTCCAGTGAAATTCATTCTTCAGTGCCTCCACATGTGCACACAATATACAACAGCAATTGGTTGTAAACGAAGGCTTTAGGCGATTCACAGGCTTTTCATGGACAGAGTAGCACCTCATAGGAATTTGCAGAGCCATGGAGGTGAGACAGTTTGATAGTAATCTTGAAGAAGAGCTCGCTTGAGTCACTCAACGGGGCCAGCATGAATCAAGAGTCAGTATTACCCCACAGCAAGTTTGATAGTGCAATGGGAGGCAGTACGATGGGAACTAAGCTTGCATTCTCAGCTTTTGAAGGATGGGACTCAGTGAGTCTAGGCTACTCTATCGCATCCTTCTCACTATTTGTGAAAGGGTTGGGCACAAACTCTTGCCCTAACTTACATACACACCATTGTATTCTCCAGTGGAAAAAAATGATTTGCAGTCGATTGTAGGTGTGCAGACCTTAGTTAATTAGCAGTTATTTGATCTTGCCCGTTCTATGATGCATGAATTGCCAATTGAGCAAGAGACGAGAGCCAATACGTTCGACAACATACATGTGACAGATTCCTGTTACCTGTTCATGCGACAACAACAATCTAGCTTGACAGTTCTTTCAATTAATTAGTGACTTGTCTACAGTATTTTCTCCAGCACTGGCATCACACAGACTGATGTGGGTAAGATTGAAACCTACGATACTTAGGGAATGACTGAAAGCTAATCTACATGTCGTGTGCAAATGAGACAAAAATTCACCTTCAATGAAAGGGACTTGATGTGAGAAAGGGCTCCAATAAGACCTCCAAATCCAGTCGTTCAACTTGAAATGAATTTTACATAAAGTATGGATGCCCATTTTTACTTCCTGGCAAAAACCTTGTGGCATCTAAATGGCACGATGCGCACTGATTATAGCACTTGGCATTTAAGAATGATTTCTGCAGTCTCAGTTTAATTAAACAATAGCTGTGTAATCCTATGATGGACAAATACAAATGTCCAAAACGCTTCCCATTAAAAATAAACCCACACACAAAAGATGGATGCCCTTTCTCACGGCAATATTGGATAGCATTGATTGAGGGGGTGGTACCCCACTTTTGGAGAAAAATATGAACCAGACAAATTAATTGCCAGCGAAGCTTAAATCTTCCTTCTCAACTTGAACAACTTAAAAATTTTAGACTTGCTATTTTCAATTTATTTGTAACGCAAATGAAGTGAAGTCATTGTATCGTATGACAAAAAACAATCCACTCTTGGGAGTACTTAAAGGCCGGCTTCTATGTGGAGTCGTGGTCGGTGAAGTCCACCAATCAACGGTGAAATGGGAACTACAGAAAATTCAGACTTGCATTACACCATTGAGTGGTAGGCTTCACCGGCCCCAACTCCATATGGAAGTCCGCCCTTATCCCCTAGAGGCAAGTAGAAGGACTAATAGACTTCAGAATTTTGATTGGCTTTGATTAGCTAAGTTGTAACGCTATGTCAAAGGGAAATTTTATGCTTGGTGAACTTTGTTAATTGAAAAGAAAAAAAGACCTCACTACTATACCCAATGATTAAGGTTGACAAAAAATATTTCTAAAACGAGATGAAAATATTTGGAAAATTGTTTTGCTAAAGAAATTGTATGAAGAAAAAATGATATTTTTATTTTATATATTTGTTGATTCACATTTGCCAACCTAAATTAATTTGGTAACCAACGCTAAACATGAGGTATAGTTATCATATGATTGTTGTGCATGCAAGGGTGCAAATCAAGAGTTTACATGACTACTATTTATGACCAAATGCACAAATTTTGTATCAAAGCATCACCACCAGTCTCACTACTAGATCTTGGCAACGCCACTCCACGCTTGTTGTACCTGTACAAGCAAAAATGGCTCTGCGCTAGCAACATGTCATGTTCAAACTTGTGTTGTTCATCCCTTCACTCCCACATTTGCTTGGCAATCGAGGGTCTTTGTAGTGGGCAATATTATACTCATGCCAACTTGGTCAACTTTGACTATGGCCTTAGTGGAGGACGTAGAGGCTAGTGAGAGGTGTGAGAAGAAAGGGGAGAACTTTAGTGAGGACTTTAAGGGGTTGTTGGAGCAAAGCATTGAGTCTTGAGTGCACCATCACATCTCACAAAGCGGCAACTGCCTCACCACTTCTTCATGACATGTTCTAGTTTAATTTGTGGAATTGGAGGCGATGTTCTTATCATTTTTGTAAGCCTCTAAATTGGTGAACCTTGCCCTTTCATGCTACTACACAATTCCATTAGTAAAAGATAGGGTCATCACATCTTTTTGCAAAATATTTGGATTTTTCAAAAAATAAGGTTTGCCAGATGCTAAAAACGTAATTTTTTGGCAAAGTTCTTTTTTTCACATTACAAAATTTTTGTTTCCTAAAAGAATAGTTTCCCTAAAATTTTGACATCTATTTTGGAATTATTTTCCACCAAACCTGCCCTATAACTACGATATTTATCTACAATCATACGACAATAGAAACATTGCAAAACCTAAGTATTCCTTGAACATCAAAGATCTTGCTAACTAACATGCATTTGGCATCTCCTTGCTTAATAAATTGCTTGGCACTCCACTAATGAATGTGCACTAACAATCATCACTAACTAAGCACAATTAGAATGATTTTACAAAAAAAATTGTTTTTTTTTGGCCCCTTTTAGCAAGTGAAAGAGGGGGCCAACTCACTTTAGCATGTATCATTTCAACACTGTATAAATAAGGTGTGAATTTTCAAAGTGCAAAACATACCAATAGGTGTTCACAAGGCTCTAGATGTATTGAAATTGTGTTCAATAGGGTCAACTTCAAATACACAATGCCCATTTTACCATTCAATGAATTTTGCGTAATCTAAAACACAACTTCCCAAGTTTTGGTCATGCTTCATTGAAAGTACATCCAGTCTTATTGGCAATCACAATCAAATATACCAAATTTCAATTTGAAATAACCCTCAAATCCAATTTTATCGAATTTTAAAATTAAATTTTATGGTTTTACATGATACTATTTTGAAAACATTGATCGTGAATTTTTAGAATTCAAATTATGTAGGTATACATGAAAACATTTATATACATATCTTCCATACTAGAAAAAAATGTTATTAAGTAATCTAAATGTTTTTTGAGATTACATAATCTAAATGTAATGCTAATTATACATGACCAAAAATGACAATTGTATTTTGCTTTATGTAAAATTAATTAATTTTAAATGATACAAAGGGCATTGTATATCTTTATTGGATCCTACTCTAGCTATATCCTCACATTTAAAGTCTTCATTTTTGGCAAGAATCTAGACATGACGAACATTGGTCAATGAGAATTTTGGATGGATATATCTTAGAGGTTCCAGATGGAAACAAGTCCAACAAACTAGACAGGCAAGTCTTCTAAAGCAATTTTTTGGGGTGGTATATTGCTCAAAAGCAATAGTTTTTTAGGAAGGAATATTTGATGAGAATTTTTTTCTTTTTGATGGATGAAATTAGTTGCAAAACCTTAAAACAACTTCACTCATTTATAGACAAATGTATGCACTTTGGGATGAATACATATGCTTTAATCCATGGTTGTTATATGTCATCCTCATCAATGGATGTAAATAGCTCCATGCCTCTATCAGATATTGCTTTCTGCATTGCCTAGAAATATTGAAAAAATAAACGCTATTCTAGAGCATGAACATTTTGTGCAGAAATTGTCAAAAATTGTTGCTTTGTAGGATAGTGAGAAAAAAATGAAAAACAAAGATTTTTTGAAATTCAACCATACCAATTTTGTACTAGTCTACTATATAAATTATATGTGGAAAAAAAATACTTGAACTTCGATCACATGGATTGAAAGATTATAATGATTGAAGTTAAAGACTTATTTTTTCCAACTGTACTTGATAAGGTCAACAAAATTTAACTCTTTGTAGAATGAGATTTTTTGCACTACACGTGCTCTTTGTTTTTTTACATTTGCATCCTATATCATATTAGTTACATCCTTGCCAATTTCAGAAGTAGAGGAGGAGTTTTACACATGCTGCTCAAAGTTGCCAGGTTGCCCCAAATATTTAGGGTAGCATGACTTTTGACCCATGCACGTGACTGGAAGAAAAAAAATATTCCCACCAAGGGAGTATAGTACATGTTCACACCTTGTGTCAAAAATCCATGAACATCCGACCCAAATTGACTTCATGCCAGCAACCACCTGAGATTTTTGATGTAGGTGGGAACTGTTGCTCAGTCCTTTCCGGGTTAAGTTACCAGTGAATAATGTGCTTCAATTTCATTTGCACCACTTAGCCTTTGATTATTTTTATTATTTTGCCAAAACATAGCCATGTCGGTTTGTATTTGATTTTGATTTTCTCCACGGCCAACTGAAAGGATGTTGCCCTGTTAGGGACGTCTGGAAGCCTCTGATGCCATTTTGGGGCCTTGCACGGAAAAGGAAGTTAAGTTAGGCGCCTGATGAGTCCTTACCGTAGTGCATCGACAACAAGTTTCAAGTACCAATTGCATAATTATTTAAGCCTATCCCTTCAATTCAGTCCTTTCCTTCCCCACATTCCTGAAACTGGCCGTGGGTACTGAACGGAAACTGGCATGCTCTGGACGAATATTCATTTTATCCAAGCTCGCCTGACATTCATTCATTCTGACACTAATAAAAACGGGGGTTAAGTTAAGTTAGTTCCCTGAGCTCCTCAAAGACAGGGATTTCATTTGCAAGTTTCCAAGGCACTGAACTGAAGTTGGTCTGGATCAGGTGGCCTGGGAACATTTGCAGTTCCTGTTGGGACCAGAATTTGCAAACTCGCACTTGGGCCAATCCAATGCGCACACGGGACCCCATACGGTTTATCTCGGGCATGGAAGGGTGGTATGTTTTTTCAAACATGCCGCGGACCAAATCAGCCACACAACAGGCAAGAGACAAAAGGGGGAGACCCAAACCATTCCTTTTTTTTTTCTTCCTTCTAATAGGCGGTTACGTACTAATAGAAACAGGCTGGAAGTTGGCATGTGGCAAAGACCGAAATGGCACCATGTTTAGAAAGAAGACGTACCCTTGGCTTGCGAAGACCTACGTGGAAATGTAGAGTAGTTGTAGAGTCTTGTAGGTCTTCTCGTGGGTAGTTTCTCTATTCTTTCACTACCGGATTTCCACTAGTAGGTCGAGAGTGTGAAGCTTCCTTCCATTGACTCCGCACACGGATGTTGACAATTTAGAAGCTTCCCATATGGAGCTTGCATTGGAGCGCTCCACTCTTCAATTGATGCTCTAGATTTTAAATCTGCTACAGTAACATGCTAGAAGAAATTTATAGCCCGCATATCTTGTGGGTGGATTGATGATGCTCTAATAAGACAATGTAGGAATGGTGACAATGACCCACGGTGGTACTGCTGATGAATCTGGTCATTGCACATATGTAGAGGTATTGGATTCACTAATTTTTTTTTTTGCAAAAGAATGGCAAATTACAACATATGTACATTATGTATTTGGGTCAACTCATTATTGAAAGGGAAAAAAAAATTTAAGGTTGTGAAAGCAAAACATAGAACTTTTCATTGTAGACCATTGATTGGAACTGCTCTTGTCCTTTTGTACCATTGCAATGAACATCCACTAGTGCCCTACAAGATTTTAGAAAGCAAGTGAATTTTTTGTCATGTGTGTTGACTTCACGACCCCTTATATAGAATTTATGAAACAATCATTTTGGAATTCAATCCCAACCCTTTCAACCCTAACTTCACACTCAGCCTATTTCTATGCAAACTTCATACAATTTTCTATATATTATATTAGGATGGAATACAATAGACTTAATTTCAAGTGTATAGATCCCAATTGGGTTGCGGTCCATCTTGGGTCATCTTGGATCATCTTACCTTTGTAAGTTACTTGTGCATGAAAGTTGAGAGCTCCTTCAACAAAATTTTATATTCTTTTTTCTACAAATTCATAGTGAAAATCATTTACTTTCCTATAGTTTTCTAAAGTAATGGCAACAAAGAGTGACCATGATTGTAGCATGTAGAATTGTTGTGATGATGAAATGAATGAGATTCTTTGCCCTCATTTCCATCCAAAATCTTCAAATTAATGCTATATATATGTATTCAAATTTATATTTTAAATATTTTTATACATTTGATTTATTGTTAATCCCGTAAGGACCATATATTCACATTTCAAACAATAGATAAACGCAAATACATCCCAAGTACATTAAAATGCATTTTTTCATCCATCTATTTTTTTTTATAGATTCTTGTGTTAGTTCTTCAACATTTGTACAGTTTTCAAATATTCTATAATTCAAAGGGTACTAGTAGGTCTAGCCTCAAAAAGTAACCTTTATAGTTCAAAAAATGACCCTTTAAAAACAAGTTGAATAAAAAAATTTAAAATAATTCTTAAAAAAATCACCATAATTAGAACTTAACACTATGAACTTAAGAGAAAAAGTTATTGTAAAAATCACAAATATTCAATCTACAATTGATTCTAGAAAGAATTTTCAATTCATTAGAGAAAATTTGGACTCTCTCGAAGGCTATTTGATTTTGGCCACTCATGCAAATATAGGATTTTTTTTTAAATTAAAAAAAAAAAATTGTAATTGGACATGGCACCTTGTGTGATTACATGGTACATGCTTTTTAAATTTTTTTAAATTTTTAAATTTTAAGTTTTAAATTTTAAATTTTGTTGTATTTGCACCAAAGTCAAACGGTCTTCTAAAGAGTCCAGGTTTTTTCTAGTTCTTAGCTTCAAATTTTATTAAAAAGTACTCCTTTTGTTCCAAAATGATCTTTCTATTGGCCTTAAGTTTTTGTCCCAAAATGATCATCATGTTGTACTTCTAGTAGCATTGTGAATTGGCCAATTTTGGATTTGAATTGCTATCTAGGATCAATAAAACAACTTTGAGCAATAGGTCTCCCTCCATCCGTGTAATCAATAATCAATAATCAATAGACAAATGAAATGATTGAGGGGTCATTCAATAGTATTATTCGTTCTTATTTTTTGCATCTCTTTGAGTATTGTCTAATTGAAGGAAATGAAGCTTTTAGAGGCAAACATAGGTCCATACATGGTCTTGGGTCCTTACTAATTGCCTACAAAATGATGACCTCACACTCAACAATAAAGTGCCCATTGGTGCTCATTGAAAATGCAAGTAGTGTAAATTTTACTTTTAAAACTCCAACTGCACTTTGAAAAGGGCTCTGAAAATCAAAGTTTCTAGTCCGTTAGGAGTGCACCAAACTCTACTTTCAACTCAAAACAGGTTTATAAAATGTTATTTTGAGCCTTAATCTGGAAGATTTTGTCCAACAAGAAGATCATCTTGGGACGAAAAGAGTATTGGCTAGTGTAGTAATTGGTCGAACCACATGGATATGATTCGTGGATTTTATTTTACAACTATTGTTTGAGAGTTTTCATTAAATTATTATTCTAAGTTTCATTTTATAATACATATTTACAATTTTAGAAATCAGGAGTAGCCCTTGGTCTTTAAGGGATTAATGTATGTATTTTAATATTTAACAATTTTAAAAAGTATGAGTTTGAATCCCTAAAGTTCTATAACTATTTTTTTCAAAAAAATCTTTCTTAAATCTCCATATATAATACAAAGTGAAAGAATGAAGAAGAAAGATTTTTGCATATACAACTATTCAATCTTTGTTAGCATCTTGGACTAGATTAGAACAAGAATGTGAGGTATTTTTTTCAAAAACTTTAATGTCATTGATGGCATCTATTAGCATTTAAGGTAAAAAAAAACATTTTTTTACTTACTATCCAGTATCCATCTATACCTAATTATGAGAGTATGACTCCTTTTACTATAAAATTTTGATAATATAGATTTTGATAATATAGCTTTTTATTTGAAATTCTTTTTTATTCACTTGGAAAATTAAGTTGAAATGATTCATCTTTTCCTTCTTTAAATTGTGAAGTAGATGTAGGTAAGATGGAAGTTAGAAACAAAGCATTTATAGTTCCACTTGAGAAGGAGTTCAAACTTCTAAATTCTAGTTGTGAAATTTTCTAACAACTAAAACAAATGTCATTATTCTTTTTCTTTGGAGAAATTTTGAAAATTGAGTCCAAAAACTAATGTTATGGATCATTGTGTGTGTATATATGTGTATGTGTGGAGATGCTCTAATTGCTTTAAAAAAAAATTCTTCCTAAAATTTTCATCACTAAAAAAATGCAATGACTCAAAAAATGCTATAGTGAAAATGGGTTGAAGAAAAATTGCGAAAAAAACATTTGTACTATATTTTGTCACTCTTTTTTCAATTCTTTACTTACTAGAGTATTTTGAAACACAAATTGGAACTAATAGTTCAATATGCAATAGTAGAATTATAAGTCCAAAGTTCCAAACTCTAACATTGTAGCCTAATGCCCCAAGGACCAAGCCAAGGATACATTTCTACTAGCGATAGTTGAAATTGAGCATAGAGGTGAGTATGATTATTTTAAACTCATGATTTTTTTATTAATCTCTAAAATTAATTTAGTCAAAAAATTTTATTATCAATAATATGTATCATTTATTGTTTATAAGTCGGGCATAATTTTGACTATCCATTCTAAAAACATTGAAGCTAAAATATAATAGAAAGATTTTTATGATAGATTTATAACTATTGTAATATCAATTTTATGTAAAAAATGAGTCTACAATAAATTGAATCTACAAATGATCCTTTCTTCAGCATACAATTTTAGATTTGAAAAACAAAATTGGTTAGAATTTTTTGGTGGATAAATGTCATCACAAAGTTTTTACAAATTGGCAAAATTTTATTTTCAATATTTTCATTTAAAATAAAATAAAATGGCAATGTACCTATTTTTTTGAAAATTTTCATTTTGGAGGCTTGCAAATTCAAAGTTTTATTTCATTCTTGATATTCTTAGAATTTTTTTTTCTTGAAGGTCCAAGAGTTAACCATATTTTAAATCTTTTACAAAGAGAAATTGGGAATCCCAAATCCACAGTAAACTAGCAAAAAACACAATTATTGGACCAAAATACAACATATAATACAAGAGATTCTTGCATTGATCTAGGAAAAACGTGCATGAGGGTTGCTATTATGTGAGCATAGGAGCGTGAGTCCATGAGCTTAGAATACTATACACCTATGTTATAGGTGTATATACAATAGAAACCATCTATGATTATATGGTATATATGTTATAAATACCCATATTATACAGGTGTTTATGATATATACACCTTCTATAGTGTGTGGTATCTATATTATAGGTACCTATATTATAGGCTCAATGCTCACTAGCTCGCATTTTTGGGCTCACATACTAGCACCGTTGAAACGTGCATTTGGATTTTTTGAACAAATTCTAAAATGATTACAACACTTAATGTTTGAGGTAGTCAACTTTGAAATCCAATATTAGTACAACTTTGTTGATAAAGATAATTAATTATCGACCTAGGTAGATGGCAATGGGTCAATGGGAAGGCTTTACTAGACTACTCGGCATCCACAGGCCGGAAACTCCTCACCAACCTTTCTTAGCCAACACGCTCTATTCCTTCTAAATGGGCCGGCCTGCTTCCCGACACTTTCTCCCCATCTTGGAAAGATGTATGGCACAAAGCCCGTCCCCAAAAAGATGCCGCATTTCTATAGTCCATTTGGCACAACGCCGTTGCAGTGAACTCATGGCAAGCTCAGATTGCCCCAGGACTAGACGCTAATTGCATCTGTTGCAACACAAGAGAGATTGAGACACCAGCTCACAGTTTTTTCCTTTGCCAGAAAACCCAAGATATTTGGGACTATGCTCAAAGCATCATGTATCACCTCCGCGGTAAGCCTCCCCTTATGGGTCCTCATGCCAGGCTTAATGCCATTCATTGCATCTTTGGATCTCCTCTCCCTAGGAAATTTTATGAGCTACATACCATCTGGTCACTCCTCTGAGGGGTCACTCTTTGGCTTTGCTGTATTACATATAACCATTTGGTTTTTGCCCAAGACCGATGGCTGATTCAGTTCATTCATTTTGCACTCTGGGACACCCTACTTGACTCCGGCCGGGCTGCTCTTCTAAAGACCCAAAGAGCTGCCCACCACTGTCCACACCAGTCAGATAGAATTTGGTCCAACTTCGACAAAATTTGGCTCCACTCCCCTATGCTTGCTAGAAGAGATGGAGACCTAGTTAGATGGATCAAGGAGGGCCCCCCTCCTTGCCTTTTCTTCTAGCCTTCTCTTTCCTTTTCTTTCAGTTTGCTCTGACTCTCTTCATTTGTCCAGTCGTTAGGCTTGGTTGTTTACTTTGGTTCTTTTTTTGATGCAATGGTTCGCCATCTGTTTTCAAAAAAGAAAGAAAGAAAAGATCATTAATTAATGTAATTATTTTTTATACAAAATAGGAATTGTTTTGTAGATACAACTACACAATACCAAGATTGAGGTGAAAAAACTTAAGTTTCATGGTTACTTGATATAAATTGCAATGAATTTGATATAATTATTACATTTGTTAAGAACTACGTACCTCTATTCTTGAATGAAAAGAATCTCTAAGTTTCTTAATATTACCTACTGACTAAAAGGAAAATAATGTCTTTATAAACAAATGCTTTACAATATTTTACATTAGTGCTTGGATGTTGAGAGCTCCAACTTTATATTCAAAGTTGAAATCCAATTTCTAACAAACAACAATTGTTTTTGAATTTGACTTCTTTTTTTAGCATCATAAATTTGCCCTGTTGAATACTACAACTTTCATGTTTAAAACTATAGGAACATCTCTACCCTTTCATGGAGAAATTGCTTTGCCAAATTTTTTTTAGCTGAGCTTAACAGCTATCCTTCCAAGTTCCACCAACAAAACAGTTCTCTACCCCTTCTCTCCTTATTTTGAGCAACCTTGTTCTCTCATTGGTGGGAATTGCTTTCATTGTCAAAAATTTCAAAAACATAGTCAGATACGCAAAATCAAAGCTCAATAAAGAGATGTAGTAGGGCCCGTCACAATGGAGGGTTGAGGGCTCATTTTACAGAGGCTGGGTTCTTTTTTTTCCTTAGACGTGTCCACAGTGGGGGAGATTTGGGAGGCCAGGCTTGTCATAAACCGGGGTAAGCCCCCTTCCTAGTGGAGATGCTCTTAAGTTTCACCCCACATGAATATGGAATGGAATGGCTGATTGAATGAAAACAAGTACTATATTGAACAGTTTTGTTCCAGAGTTGCTGTACTACTAAGCTTAATAGTACCCTTTGTGCATGTGGTTCCTGACTAATGTTTGCTCAGGCACGACGGAAGCTAGCTCGGGCAAACTAAACTGTTGCTTTTCCATCCACAACCCAACAAAAGTGGGAGACGATTCATTCCTCTAAATCTCCAATGTATGGCAAGATCGAACCAGATCCCCGCCGGGTCTCAAAGTGCTGGATTCTGAGGGTCACACAAAGCATGAAGATTTGGGGACCAGAAGCTCACAACCCATGTGGCAGCAGCACTGGCAGGAGGAGGGAGGGGAGGGAGGGACTCAGGGATTCAGGAACATGATGCTGAATTAATTCAGGAACACCCAATGGATTAACCTGCACTTAACCTACGCTTAATTAGGCTGAAGTGAAAGTACAGAAGCGTCTAACCAAAGCCACTGGCACTAGCTCAGCCAGACTCCCAGAACTTAGCTTAATCTCCGCCAGAAAAATAACAGTTATTTCGATTTCCGGGCTCCTGTCACACATTCAAACCTGACCGTGACGTGGCTGGAATAATTCACCAGCTGGATCCCTTCAAATCTACCCATATCGTCCCTGAAGTGCACATTTCTGGACTCTGATGAGCCCTTGAAGAGACTGCTGTGAGGTGATGTTTTGGCCAAATCACTGCTCAAGTAGTAATACAACTCAAATCAGGAATACATCTGGAAAATTTTACCTACTTTGACTACTTTGCGAACTGAATCGATGAATGGAGAGAGGCACACAAGTTAATTCAATTAGTGAGAGAGTTTGAATAGTGTGAAAATATCCCTTCACACTACTGTACACAAGTATGGAGTGTCTTGCGTTGAAATTCGAATGAAATTTGGAAAAATAGAAATGCAAGTTGGATGATAATCAAACTATTTTGAGATAGTATGAAAACAATAAAAAACACATTATATATTGTGAACTTTCATATTAGCACACCTTACAATTTTCAACAATTTTCATAATTGGAATTGTTTTTGCCAAGTTCCACGAGAGAACAAAGAAACTACATTCTTGGAGACTATACTACATTAGCTTTGTCTCTAGTTGTAGTCAAACCAAAACAATAAAAAAGTTTTACTGTAGACAATCCAATGTGAAAATGAGTTTTCTTGGAGGTCAAAAAGTTGATTCCCTTGTTTTCCATGAGCCCTAATCCAATGTGAAAATGAGTTTGCTGGAGGTCAAAAAGTTGATTCCCTTCCTTCTCATGAGCCCTAGTCTCTCTACAATTTTATACCAACCCTAGCCTCAATTTGGATTCTCTTATAACTTGTGAACATTTGCAAACATTGCCCACTTCCATGTCCAACTCTAAATTTTTTGGGGGTCCGTTTTTGGCGATGAGTGTTTGACCGATCAATTCCTCCTGTCCACGGAAGTCGCCCTAGCTATCTCGATCCAAGCCCCACTAGCTTATCCCAAACAGAATTCATTTGGGGTTTCCCCACCCACTCCTCGCTGAGCCGGAGTAGTAACTTAAAACCGCAGCCACCAATGGAAGGGATGTCCTGGGCCCTGAGCCTGGCGTAGAGTGCGTGGGTCACTGCTGTAACTTAAGTGAAGCGTTCCAGTTCCCACCTTGGCCGTGGCCCGCCTGCCCGCCTGCCGGCCTTTCTCTTTTTCTCTCTCTCCGTCTCACTCCGTCTCTCTCACACACTCTCTCCCTCTCTCAGTCTGGCTGTCTGTCTCTCCGTGCTTCCGGTCTGTCTTGTTGGTTTGCGCCTCGACGCCCGCAGCTCCTCAAAAGCCCGGTGCCATCGCCACACGCTCATCGTTGCCGGCATTATCCATCTCCTCTCGCTCTTCCGTGCCGTGCCGTGCCATAACATGCCATAACATGCGACCTGTGTGTCTCGTCCTGGTGGAAGGTTCATTGGACTAGCTAGCTAACGTCGGTGAGGAATCGAAGAAGAAGCTTCGGGCACAAGCTAGCCTGCCTTGGGATAACACGATCGACTATCAAGTGATGGTGGTTCAGTCTTGAGGAGGAGTGAGAGAGATCGATAGAACTGGGTGTCGGTGTGAGGACTGGATGTGGTGCTTTACTATTGTCACGGATCTTATTGGATTCCGAGACTGCATGATATATGGCGGAGGTAGCTTGCTTGCAGCGCAAGGCAGCAGCTTGGGTCTGAAGCAGTCAAGGCTCGGAGCTTGGTTCTCAGTGGATAGGGGGGCGGGGTCCGTGTGAATTGATTGGGTTGGTTTGCGTGCTAGCTGCTTCTCCAGTGAGATGCGTAATTGCAGGCGTGAAAGGGATTGTGAGGGTGTTTGTTGAGGGTGTGGGTGCAGTGCTGTAGCTTTGTGTATTACGTATTTGTTGCCACCGTGAGAAAGGGAAGGTGTGGGGAAAGGGAAGGCGGAGTACTGCTGGTGGCCTAGCCTGAGGAAATACACACACATATATACATACATATATCCGTCGATCGGCCGGCACAGACTAGTTTGGGTGGGCAAGGCACCGCCAAGTTGCACCAGCAGCTAGTGCACGTCTCCTTGCTGTGTGTGTACCCACCCGCTTGGAAGGTTTGTACACGTAACCTACCTGTCCGTCGTCGTTGTACTTGCATGCTTCTCCAGTTGGTGGGGGTGCCGGTTGTGTGGTTGTCTGGTAAGAGCTTCCTGGATCCAATTGAATTCTGGAGCATGAGGTGAATTCATTCAAGCACTGACGTACAGCAGCTGCGCGCTCGATATACCTCAACGTGAACTTTTATTTTTATTTTCTGGCAGGCCTAGAGGGTGTGCAAACGGGACAAACTCTAACTTCCGCCATTGTGCTTCCCCCTAATATTACCCTGAATTTTACAAGCTAGTTCTGCTCCGCTGGCATGGCTCAAATCCAATAGTCGACTGATTCACAAGCAGAGTCAAGCTTGCCTGACTTTCGGGAAGCTAAGCCGTCGCTTGTTTGTTAACCCGGGGATTCTCCTAATCGCGTTATTATGTAGAAAAGGATCGAAAGTATCTCCGTAGTTTCAAACGTCAGTGTTCTAACGAGTGGATTAACGAGTGACTTCATTTCTACGGTCCAGTAACATATTAAAAACATTCATGCATCACATGCCTAGCTTTGGAATTGAGAAACTCAGACTCATGAGCAAGAAATTCCACGAGAAAGAGCAGGCCAGGAGTCTAATTAGTGATTGAAGAGAGGAAATCTGAATATTATTCAAGATCAGCACTGTACTAGTGTTGCAAATTGGATAATATCCTCAATCATTTTACAACTCATAAAGAACCTAGCCTCTCTATTGTACAGTAATCAATGTTCTTCTAAAGAGTATTTGCTAAAACACGATTTCTTGAAGAAGAAAGCTAATAACCAGCCAATAAATACTTTCAGTTGGCCGTTCAAACCTTTGGTCATCACCTTGGTTCTCCCCTGACAAGGTAATCCGTCTGTGCCTTTTCAGCCAGAGTGTGATCAATCAGAATAGCATCTCCTTTTCTGTCATTTTAGTTGAAGAGATCGTGGTTGTACGTGTTGACATTGAAGTGGAATGACGATAAATTGGGTGTACTGACCATGTACGATTTCAAGTATTCTCACAAGACAGCAGTCTATGGCATGGTTCCATGCCCGATAACGTGGCTGTGGAGGGTCGGATAGATAGAGTACTACTTCAAGCAATGTGATCCGCACTTAATGTACATGTAACAGCTACCAAATCCGAACACTCTAGATAGCAGCAGTATTACGATCGATCCTTACTATCGAGTAAATTACAAGCCTAGCTCGATTAGCATATCTTAAGCCTGTTTGAGAGATAGAGCCTGAGAATAGTCGAAGGTTACTTAAGGAGTTAAGGTCGGGAACTGAAGATTGAGATGAGAATGATTCTTGCTGCTTTTTAGCCAACTCACAGATTAATCATTGTCTCCTTCGTTACTTTTGGTGAATTTCTATTGTCCTGTGTGTGATTTGTCGATCAATGACTTAAGTTTCAATTGATAGGTTTCTATCGATCTCTTCCCCGATCTCTTCCACAACAAACTTGACCTGTCTGTCGCTAGCACTATGCAATGGACGATTTTTATTTTCCCTTTCGGACCTTGTCATTTCACAATTAAGCTCAAACATGCTACAAAATAAAGCAGACCACCTCCGTGATTAATGTATAGAAACTCCTGTCGATTAGTTGATCCGCGTAGTCTGGAAGAAGGTTCTAATGAACTCTATATATTGTTAAATTGTTTGAAAAGAATCAGGTTATTTCCGTGATCTTAAGAATCGAGATGGGTCGTGCAGCTAGATTGTGGTTATGTGTGGCTAGGCTTACAGAATGGTCCTAGTTGCGGTACGAATTGTCTGAAAGGGATCTGAGGAACTTTTTTCGAAGAAACTAGAGTGAACCGCTTCTTTTCTTTGAAGGATGTAGTTGACAGAGTTCTCGACAAATCTGAGCTTTCATCGCTGTGTCAAGTCTCGGGTATATTCAGGGTGAGCGTTGTGATATCGTAGGCTGGTTCATGCAACTGCTCTAAAGGAATTTATATCAGCTGACTGTACGCATGCACTTTCTCAGGTGTCTGGCTAGTGGTAGCTCGCCTTCACAAAAAGTATCTTTTCTCTTATTGGACCTGTTTTAATCCCACTCTTCATCATCATGGGAGTGAGAATGTTGAATATATGATGCTAGCTTTTGCAGATTTTCAATCACGTTCAAATCTGCCACTCGATCACGTTAGATATACCAACAAGAGATCGATCGAAAATCCCTGATAGCTGTATATAACTCGGTACCAAATTGGTAGACGTACGCTCACTTTCTTCAATGTTTTGATTCATGTAGGCGGAGTTAGACAATTTCAATGCATATGATAAGCTGTTTAGAGGCCGAAGCCAAATCAGAAGTGATTGAGACTCTTTAATTTTCCGAGTTCTAATTCCAGTGGTTCCAATCCAGGGTGTCTACAGGCAGCGTCAAGCTAAGAAACTGCAAGAAAGTTTGCAATGAACAACACCAATACCAACTCCCCGATCCCGGTGGGTTTCCGATTCCATCCGACTGACGAGGAGCTCGTGGGCTATTACTTGCACGGCAAAGTGGAAAGGGCGCAGCGAGACCAGCTCATTCAAGAGCTGGACCTCTACAAAATCGAGCCCTGGGACCTCCACGGTAAGCAATTCAAATCTACAGTTGTGCATAATACCTAGCTGAATCATACCACCACTCTAGGAACATATAATTTCTAGTCGACTTGGCACTCCTAAAACCTCTTTCGCGCGTAGAAACAACACCAGTCTGCATGGAGGAATAATTATCATATGCTCACACTCTTGAAATGGAGTTTCTCAGAGCGCCCCACGACTTTCAAGTGCCGAGATCTCTGAAAACTAGGACGAGTGCAGCTCTAAGGTTCCTGCGTGCACTAACTTCACTGAAATCCGCCATAATTGTAATCAATATGAGGTCAATTCAGGATTAGTAAAAAAATGCACTGTGAGATTCTCTCTCTCTCTATTTATCTGAGTGGTTCTAGGATTGGCATTCCCAGTTTACATCGTGACATGTTAGATTCTCGATTTTTCGACCCTGCAGACTAGTTTTCTAGCTCACATGTTATTTCACCTGCAACCGCGCTAGAATAATCCGACAGTTTAGTCAAGCAATTACGAAACGGGCAATGATTGATGGACCGATCGAGCAAAGTGCTGGAACTAGTTAGTGTGCTCACAGTGATGTGCTGATGCAACGCGTCGGATCGGATGAATGAATGAATTGCAGAAGTGTGCCGGATCGGCGATGACGCGGCGGAGAACCAGACCGACTGGTACTTTTTCAGCCGCAAGGACAAGAAGTACCCGACGGGCAACCGGGCCAACCGCGCCACCACGGCGGGCTTCTGGAAGGCCACGGGAAGGGACAAGGCCATCCACACGCAGCACCGCCACGTGATCGGCATGCGCAAGACGCTGGTGTTCTACAAAGGACGCGCCCCCCACGGCCAGAAGTCCGACTGGATCATGCACGAGTTCCGACTAGACGAAGGATCCCCCGGCGGAGTTCCCAACTACGGAACTACTACAGTATGTCTTCGCTTTCGATCCCCTCCCTAACTAGAATTATTCATTTCATCGCTCAGTCACTAGTACTCCATTCGAGCATCGGTAATAGAACAATTTCTAAGTGGTGATACTTCCTGCACGTGAATAGATTGCTGGCTGTGTCGACCGAGGTAGGGTGCTAGTTGAAAGGAGGGGACAGATTTAATGATACCCCTTGAGTGATACCGACTAGATGAATGACACGGAGGGTGTGGTTAACTGCAAAAGAGCAAATTTGTAAGTGTCTTACAGAGATTTAGTGTCATTTTCCCTGCCTTTGTACTCTTGGAGAAATAGGAAGGGCTAGAGCAGCAGCTAGTCTAGTAGTGTTAATGTTAGAAAGGTACGCGTCGAATGACACCCAATGAATGACACCCGAAGAGTACGCAGTGTAGTTCATTTTCAGCTGAATGACAACCTGTGAAAGACACCCGAAGTGTAATGTAGTTCTTTCTCGACGAAATGACACCCGAAGTGTCATTTAGCCAGTTTGTGTTGTTACTAGGGAGGCATTCAATTCTCCCGCTATCTTTCTAGTCGTGTTTTGCAGGTCATCATGCACAGTGCCCCCTTAGTACCCCCTTACTGTACCGAACGTACAGTACATACCCTTAGATCAGAAGAAGGTATCTGATTGTGTACACTGCATGTTTCTATTTTTTCCAACTCTTTTGGTTTGCGTCTGAGTGCAGTAGTTGACAATATTGCAAGTGCTTGTGCAGGAGCTAGATGGGTGGGTAGTGTGTCGCGTCTTCAGGAAAACCAAGGTCTTCAAGACCAAGAGCCAAGACACGTCGTGCTCCTTGGACGAAGACCAGAACCAGCTGCTCCCAGGCGAGCTTCTGAGCCCTCCTCCCGCGGCAGTCAATCTCATCTTCCACGATAACAACGCCCACCATCTCCAGCACCCCAGCTTCACCACCAACCTCGCCTGCAAACAGGAGATCAGCGTGGACGACTACGGCACTCCTCCCCAAGACAGTCCCCCTTATTTCCCAGACTCGGCTCTCCTGCACCACCTCCAAGTCGACCAGGAGTTTCAGATGCGCCTTCATCCTGCCAACTCTCTCGATCTCGATCTGGCGTCGTGCTCGTCCTCCTCGTTCCGAACTCTGAATCCAGCTAGCAGGCCCCGAGCTGACCAATGTGAGTACTCCGTCATCCCCTTCGACGACGCGAGATCCACGGTCACGCACGAAGCCAGCGCCTTCCCGGGGTTGCAATGTGAGGAGAGTCCGTTTTGGATGCAGCCGCAAATGGACGGATGCGTCAGGACGGGGACGCGCGGGGACCAGACGTTAGCGGACGTCACCTGCCATGTGGGCCGCATGAAGAGGCAAGCCGCGGACCATTTGACCTCGTCGATCAATCTGGAAAGTCACTTGGTCCATCTTTGGAATGTATAGTTGTAGAGCAAACAGTACGTTTTTTAGTTAGTTAGTTCGTTACGTACTTGCACAGTCTGGATTAATTCTCACCTCCGAGTGATGATATGATTATTTGTTCGATTTTCGGACAAGAACGTACTTGACTGTTTTGTTAGCATGAAGCTCCTGGATCGGAAAGTGGCACTAGCTCAATAAGAGCAAGGAATTCATGCCTCTTGCCGCAAGTAGGCCAGCTCTCGGACTGGAGATCGACCACGCACGATTATACATGTCGTAAGGATGTGGGAGTCCACGTCATTCAAGCTTCATATCAACAGCAAGCATGAGACGCAGATTATTGGAACTAGAGAAGAGAAGAGCAAACTAAGATGATTAATATGCAAACTATGTGTGTACTGCCAAGTGGCATGCCGAAAAGTTAATTGTTGTTAGCTAGTACTGTCCGGAGAAGTCCGATCGATTCAGTTAATTAGTTTCTTTTTACATCATTCTGCATTAAATTCGTCTTTCAATCGGAGGTGTTTGTTCTGTAATCAGTTGAATGTGCTCGTGTCTTGGAAGTTGGAAGGGAATGCCAGCTAGCTAGCATTCCCTGTTTATTACACAATCATATAGTTTGTGGGCCTGCATGATCGTCCCAGTTGTTCTTAATACCCTCGAATTAGCCGATCGAGGAGTTCAATTCTGCTGAAATCTGAAATTGGCATCAATAAAATTGTTGGCACTTGTACATGAGCGGATTCAATTTTATGTACATTAACCGCTGTATCGTTGATAACTTGAAATCTGAGAGTTACATATCAGACTCTCACTCCTGCTTCACAAAACGTCTGCTAATTTGGAATTGGTTATCGGTGTCATCGAATAGTCGTCTTACGAAACCTAGCCTCATGTGTGTTTAAATGATGGATTTCAGCGATATTGGCTCAACTCGTTTTCTGGATGCCCAATTGACACCACCCCAGATTTACTTTCGTCCATGTTTCTGGAGTTGCGGGCCCAGTTTTAATTAATTAATTGGCGTTACGTTCTGAAACTCGCTATTATATTCTCTAGAGAGTACGACCATTGATACAAGAGGATACTGAAAGGGTTACTGCACGTCCAAGTGACACTCCAAATCAACAACGACGCTAATGGTGAATGATACGTTACTGAAATAGATTCAACCGCAAGTGAAACCGACGGATTCCTGCAGTGCGGTTCAGTTTCTGTATGAAGACGACAATGGATTGGAACCGACAGAGCATGGCGTTGCAGGAGGTAGCGTACGTCCATGAGAGCTCGAATATATCCGGTCTACTCGTGCTCAGCTGCCTCCATCTGTTGTGCAAAACACAAGTTACCGCGTGAGAATTTGAGAATTTGAATTAGTTACAGGCTAGCTGCATGCCGTCGGAGGTGGGGATACATCATATATTATTGAGACAGGAGGACCCGCCGGGTCTGAAGTACGTCCTATAATAGGAAGAATAATACGGTAGAACCTCTCTAAGTCGATCGGTCCCGGACCGGTCTGACATGATTAGTTTACAGAGGTTTATTAACTTAGAGAGGGTCATTTTTAGTCACAGCCTTTGTTATCTGGCCCAGTCTGGAACCAGTCTGACAGTCTGATTGATTTAGAGAGGTTTATCGACTTAAAGGGGATCGACTTAGAGAGGTTCTACTGTATTGAAGCAATGCGAATCGACCCTAGAGTGTTAGCTTATAAAAATCATACTTGGAGGTAAATGCATTGGAATTCAATTTCGTAAACCTGGTGACATTCAGAGCGCCAAAATTGTGACTTTGAACCGGACCAAGCTCTCAAAATTAACTAAGACCTGTTGAGATTTGAGTTTTCAGATCTCTACTACTGGTATGACCGTTAACTTTGGCACTTCCGGAATCCGGACGGTTTGATAAGATTGATGACGGCCACTTAATATTAGGTCCGGGCCCAATTTGAACTTACAGTAGTTGGACGTTGGGGGCAAACTCAAATGGGGTCTCAGTAGAAAAATTGGTTCAAGGATACATGGCCACCCATTATTAGGATTTGGGTTCAATTTTTTGGCCCCAAAATATCATCACATGAGTGCCACAAAAGCATACATTGAATGAAAAAGAAAATTGGTCTAGTTTTTTATGTTAAGACTATGGGCTTGATTTATTGTCCAATTTAATGATATAAGAATTTCTATTGTTTGATTTTAGTGATTTTGAAATTAGGCTAGCAATTATGTTGTAATGTGAAAGGCTTTGAAATACTCAAATTAGTTTTTTAGAATTGAGGTTCAACTTTCATTATTTAATAAATTTGTACTCTAAGAGACGATGATTTGGTAGGGGAATGCATTATTTGCATCTCACAAGTTGCCTTTGCATTAACTGGAAAGCTTAAAATACAAATTTTATAATCCCATGTGAAACAAATTTCCATATATTAAAAAACATACAAGTTTAACCAATATTTTATTAAAATGGTAGTACTCCACAAACATGGTGTTTTCCAACTTAGACCGTGCTATCTGCAATCTATACTAGTCCTAGACTTTAGGGCTAAAGAAGGAATTGAATAGAAAAATGGCAAATTTCATATGCCATTTTAACAAAATATCCTATGTTTTTTAAATTAATTGGTTGTACAACTTGTTTTCTATGTGTCATTTTGACATTTACATAAGTAGTTCATTGTGCCATTGTATGAACACATACACTACGAGAATAAGGGAGGATGCAACATTTTGGTACCTGCATCCAACAACGTCTATTGTATATATTTAAACTGTGGATACATGTACATGATAGCAGATGTTATTGGAAGAAGGTACCAAAATGTTGCTCACAAACATTGTGTCCCCCTTTATTGTCGTAGAATGAAGAGTTCGACTAGTGATATAACTATGCAAATTATTTTACAAATTGCTTTCCATACACAATATTGGAATATAATAAGTTACTAAGATTTTCAACTCCATCTAATATTCCAATCTATCAATCACCAATAGAGTTTTATAAGCCAATTTAACAAACTTAACTTCATGAATTAATGCAAACAGGATAAAAATTAAAGGTCAATGAATAATTCATCATTCAATCTTTTGGAAACCATATTTATTTTATATTTATTACTCAATGCTTGATGTGATGGTTTTCTACCACAAGCTCAACTATAACATTATTGTTCTATAGTATTGTTGGCATGCTAGTTTGAAACCTATTACTAAGTAAAAACACACCAGAAAAAAGACTGTAGAATGACATCTTTGAACATTAGAGAAAAAATCAGCCCCTCGGAGGGCTGCTCCGCAGTGACATGCCAAGCTATTAAAATGCCTGGCCTGTCACTGCAGAACTGGCCCTCGGTGAGCAGTCAGCTTAGCTGACTGCTCACCGAAATCGGAATTTTTTTTTTTTTTTTTTTTTTTGTTTAAATTTAATTTTTTTTGAAGACTAAAATAATAATAATAATAATAATAATAATAATAATAATAATAATTTTACTCGTATATTTCGTTTCCTGCGCCACTGTCGCAGCAAAAACTATTGCGCGGAAATAGGGAAAAAACTGATTTTTTTGCAAAAAATAAATAAATTTCAGGGTCCTCCGGAGGGTTGTGGAGCAGCCCTCCGGAGGCCCCAGATTTTTTCTAATGAATGATACAACTTTTTTTCTGGTTTGTCAATTATTTATTGACATTTGAAATGTCTTTAAAGTTTACTTTCATATCCTGAGACAAATATACCTAAATAAAGTTGTACACGCAGAACTGATTGAAAATTACTTCTTTATAAATTTTTAAGTATCATAATTAAGTATTTTTTCTTAAGTTTTTTTGGAAATAGAAAAATTAAAAAATATTTTGGAGATTCTACTTCTTACAAAAATCCAACTTGAATTCAATGGTTGGAAAAAAAATGCATTTTTAAAATTTGTATTCCAACTCAGGTAGGAAGATGGCAATGTCATTTTGCTTTAAAAATTTATATATTTCTTCCTAACTTGAGGCTCAACTACTCTATCCAAATTTGAAGCCCCTAAATCTTCTTTGTAAAAGAAATTTGAATTATAGGATTTAGAGTTTAATAAAATTACATGATTCACATTGTCAAAAGTTTGAAAGGTCTAGAGACAAGCATTTTGCTCCACTTTGCAGGCTTTGTTTTCACACATACAATACTCTTAACCCCTAAAGGCTCAAGGCTTTTTTTCTGCCAAAAAAACATCAAAACTGCCATTTCTATAGCAAGGAGTAAAAAAAAATGAATTTTTTTTTCACATCAAACCGTAGGATCTTACACCTAACTAGTATAAGAATGTGTGGAAAAAATTTCAGAATTTTTGACCGCTCAGATTGCAAGATATCTATGTTTAAAGTGGAAAAAACAAGTATTTCAGCACATTGCCGGACTAGATTTTTTGACTTTAAACATTTTTCACTTAAAATTTTTGCACTACAGAGTTTTGTGCTTCAAATCTTTGTAGTGGAGAATTGAGTTGAGAGTCTAGGGAAAAAAAAATATTCAAAAAAACTTAATTATCATTCCTAAAAAATATATTAAGTAGAAGTAGGTACAAGATAGAAGGAAAATCTAAAACATTAATATATTTTAGATGGAATTAAAATACACTAATCCCAATGGTGAGATTTTTCTAGCAAGTAAACTAAACCATGAGAATTTTTTTTTTTGAAAAATTGCAAAATTAACATTTAGAAATGAATCCTACAAGTTATTTTTTCAAAAAGATGCTCTAACTGCCCAAAAATCAAGAATGTCCATAACTTTTTCATAACAAATCCAAATGAAATGAATCAAAGCTTTCCAGATAGACAAAAATATAATCTACAAGAAAAAAAATATTTAAAAAAAAAAAAAAAAAATTGCCAAATTTTTCTTGCTGCCCGGACTGCCCAGTTACAAAAAAAAGTAACATATTTGGCCATAACTTTTGACTCCTATTTCCAAATGTGCTGAAATTTAGTGCATATGAAAGATATTCCTCGCACCCACCTTCTAATAAAATTTCAGCTTAAAATATGGAAATCTCTAGTCACATGGACCTGCCCAAAATTTCTATACGGCCAATAAACGCATGCCGGTCCTTTAGGGGTTAAATCCCAAATTTTGTATATGTAACCCCAATACTAATAAAAAAATAACATCCAATGGTTAGAAATTTCAAAATATGATTGATATTAATTTGAATATTTGATAAATAACCCTTTTTTTAGAGAATGCCAATTTTTTGGTAGTTTCGAGAGAATTTTTCATTTTTTGACATATGGATCTAAAGGGATTAGCTAAACAATATTTTAGGTATCATTAAATAATTAGCACCCAATTGCAAGTATAATGCACTAAATAGTGAACTTGGGTTGCCTTAACAATAGGTTGCCTTCGTCAAAGAAGTCACTTCATGACTCATTGTTTGTCCAAATGGAGGCACATACCATTATCTAAATCCAAACCATGATTCCATGAACCAATGCACCAACCCATCACAAGAAACTCATATCGCATTCCCGGTGTTGATTCCCAGTGAGTCTCACTTTTTCCACTGAACTTTAAAATTTGACACCTGTAAAATTTTTACTAATGACAGTAATTATTAATGACATGTCGCAATTACACATACACAGGGAAATATGAGACTCGCCGGGAATCATCATTGGGAACGCGATATGAGTTTCTTGTGCATGCAATACACATGGTTCCTACATTATTGCATCCTTCTACAATAATTGAACATAGTTAAATACAATGTTGAGAAATTAGTTTGGGGCAACCTAATTTCACTATTTAGTGTAAGTACTGTCATTTGAGGGGTATCATTCATTGCCCCCTTTTTTCTACTAGTACTGTAGATGCCGCTGTACTCCTCAGTCCCCCCAAATCTAAAAGTTCACCAACTCATCCCTTGCATCTAGAAGTTACAACAATTTCAATTGATCCCATACTACTAAATCTTGTGACACTGCCAAAAGATGGAATAATCTTACCCAAAGTACCCCTGAAGAAGGACACCCAACCCATTCCTTCCGTTCAAGAAAGTTCTGACTGTAGTACAACCTGACCTCATTATTACCACCAGAGTACCAGATCCGCACGAGATCACTTCTGATAAGGCTCTGATAAGGCACGCAGTCATGTGGTACACGGAGAGCTTACTGCCGTGACTGTCGGCGCTTTGGGGATAATTTCCACTGGACAACCAGAGCAGCATGATCACGGCACGAATGAGAGCAGATGATGAGGGGATGTGGCAACTCGAAATCTAAGTTCACTGCAAAGCGAGTTGTAGATCTCACGTCGATCTGGTTCTGATTCAAACTCGATGGATGGTCATTAGCTAGCTTACATTGCTTTAATTAGAGGCTGGGGAGATAGAATTGTATCATGGTGCAGCTAGCATGCACTGTCTTGTAATTACGCTTCCCTGCTACGTCTCAAGTACGTCCAGCCCCTCCACTTACTTGAATACCAGCTCACAGCAAACATAATCAAAATTCAAAATCGAAGTAAGTTGATTAACAGTAAACAAATCGAGATTCAAAATCTAAGTAAGCAGCATACAAACTGTAGATCTCACGTCGGGTTCGATCATGCGCGCATATCGCCTTTGCAATTTTGCATTGCTCCAGCTAGAGGGGAGAGAGATAGATTTCACTGGTGCCGCAGTTGCAATAGATTAGGCTTGTCTGCTACGTCTCCAGCGGTCCAGCCCCCTCCACTACTGTACAGTAGAATACCCGTTCAATTGCAGATTGCTCATTTGTTCGCATCTTACTTTTCCCAGCGCCTTTGAGTCTTGCCGACGCCACCGCGGCTGGCCACTACGCCCAGACAGCACTGAGCTTGCCAGAGAATGATGTCGGTTCCTTCCACGTGGAGTGTCGCTGATGGTCAGGAATTCTTTTCGTGAAAAGAAAATTGCGGTTGCGGCTCCAGTTTGCAGCGCAGTTTTGTACCCATGACCAAGATTATGTTCCAATTTCATTCCCTGGCCTGACACCGAGTTGTCGTCAGAGCTGGACGTACTTGGTATCTGCACCGAGATTATTATAATATTGATCCACAACATTAAATAATTAATGATTAATATGTAAGTATCAGTATTATAATTAATTGTAATTAGTAATCTGGGAGTGAAGCCACTGTGATGGTGCACCCCAAGACACTCATCAAGGTATCCGCCTGGACAATCACATTACTTAGAGTTTGAGTTATACTGCCTGTTTTACAATTGTTTGAATTATACTATGTAACTAATTGATTTGGCTGTCTTTAGCCCTACGAGAGGAATGCACGAACTGAAGGCAGATCGACTGTCTACCTCTTGCATGTCATTAGGGACGTTTAACAGCTGCAGCAGTCTTGTGACAGCTAGTCATGTGTGGAATACTAGATTCACGGCTGTACAGTACTATACGCTGAGGCGCGCAGTTTGAATTGATCGTGGTTTAGAACCTGCATGACAGTGAAGATGTAAGTTAGTACTCTCTAATTGCAATTAACCTTTCTATTAAACCCCGAATATACAGTACACCCCAATGGGTGGGCAACTCACTAGTATCAGAGTTTGATGTGGAGGGATTGGGGACGGGGGATCGGAGGGATTGTGGCAGTTCGAAAGATTGTAATAATTGTAATCCTTCGCATCCCCCGCAATTAATTACTCAACACCAGATTTTGATACGTACGTAGTACGCAGTTGCTTCAATTAATTGGTGTCATGCTTAGACTGAGTGCTGTATCTAATCCTCAAAATCGTGAAGGCACTGAGTTACCCCGAGCTGAGAGTGAGAGCACCATAACACCATAACAGTAACTTATTGTAGCTTATCCCCATAACTGTCAAAGGAGGAGAAATGTACATTGCTCTTCCAACTAGCGGATGGAATGGCTTCGTGGGCACCGTAATTAAACCGTGCAATGGTGGATTGTGTGTTCTGCGATGATTTTCTGGTTACCACATCAGCTTGGGTTCAACTCATTCTTGCCAATTTATTATGAAAGAAAAAAGAGAGCTCAGGAATATAAATAAATGAAATTATTCGAAAGGGGGAAACCTGCATGCAGGAGCTGGTCCAGGTCATCCAGGAGGTTTAGTCATGCTTATTTGGTATAATCCTCGGTGTCATCTCGATCCGTGGCGTCTGCCCTACGGCATAATCAGCGACAGTGTACGCTTAGTACTTGCGATTGTCGATTGCTCTGATCTGGATAGTCGGAAACGTATGCCGTACATCAGGAACTTTAACGGAATTAATTCCTCTTGTGCCCAGCCGGCTAGCTGATGATCTCTGATTCAATTAATTTTGTTATGACGACATCAAGGGGCTGAGGGGCTGATGTACGTGACGAGTTCTCTTTGTAAAGTTGAGGAACCATTTTCTCCTGATATATTTTCATACCATTTTCTCAATTCATGATTAGATGGGGTAATTAGTCCAGCTTCTAGAACAAGCGAAGCAGACATAATTCGGTGCATTGCAGAGTATGTACAATTCAATTCACTGATAGATCAGGCTGTGAAGCAGTACAATTTCAGTTTCAGATATTTATGTGTTGATTGCCCTGCGACATATGTTTCGAGTTTTTTCAGCCCGGCCGTTGATTAGTGGGATTTAGAGTAGTTTAGGAAGGAGGCAGACAATGTTCAACGTTGAGTGCGTCCAACGTTAAGATGAGAGCTAGAACCAATAGGAGGGACCAAAAGTGTTGGCTACTAGCTTTGAAGTTATCATTTAGTTCTATTAAGAGGGGAGGAAGAATCTTCATTGTTGGAAGCATGACTACGAGTCTCTGATCACAACACACGCATGAAGATGAGTTTATGACATTGAAAACAGTTATTCCACTCCAACAGGAAGTCGCGGTTTCAACACATCAATTATTTTGCAATGGTTTCGTATTGGTTCCGTACTAGCTTGGCCTTCAACTCATGGCTGTTCACGCTGTTGCAAACCATTGCAAACTTGTTGCAAAAGTCTTGGGCACAGACTAATGCATATCATTGCGTAAACTGTTGCAAAACCTATTGCAACCTCAAGCAGTTGCAGATGCATTGCACAAAGTTGTACACAGTTTGTACTAAACCATTGCAAATTGTTCACAGATTTTTCGCAGTCACTCATTGCAGAACCGTTGCAAAAACTATTGCAATCTCACCTTGCTGTACGTACTTACTAGCGAGTAGTTCTTCTTTGAGATGGAAAAACCTTTCAACTTCAGAAGAGTTGCTGAAAAATGCTAACTTAGCACGTGCACCACGTGACAAGTTCTCTTCAGAGACGGAAATTATGGCTACTATTATATCTGAAGGGCTGTTTACACTCTCACTCATTGGTCATTGGGCACGTGTGAGTGACCCCAACGAAATTTAACATTAGAATAAGCAGCAGAAGGCCGTCTTTTTGACCGAGATGGCCTCACTTGAATTGACGCACGAGCTCGATCAAGTGAGAGTAAACAACTCTCGAAAGAAGAATCTTGATCGATTATTCCAAGCTAGGCTGAGCTTTTATTGTGGCCAAGTAAGTAGTCTAATGATGTGCACAGGTGCAGCACCATACATGTGTGAGTCAAGAAAGAAATATAAATGATGGCTTTCTACAAATCTGGCGGCATTCAAGCTAGCTTTGCATAAAAGGACTGTGGAAGCTGGTTTCTCTTTCATGCATGTGGCGATTACAGGGGCATTTATCACCAATTTTGTCAAATTCGCAATTTCGCATGACTCCGGGGTCAAAAATTGTGACCTATATCTGCAGAAAAGCTTTAAAAGCTTGGACAAACTAGGACAGTGGTAGAGTTACGTTTCAGGTCACGCGTCCTGAAAGTGCTAAAGTTGTGGAATACTGTACGCCAATTGACGTTATTTACGAGTGCTCACGAGTCCAAGCACTGCAAATTTGTTCTAATAACTTCGAGGATGATTGATGAGATGTACAGTCGGGTACAATAATCTTACAGACTACACAAAATAGTGAAATTAGGTTGTCTTAATAATTAGGTTGCCTTAACGTAGGAGGCTCAGAAATGGAGCATCTAAGGGCTGGTCCCCCTTTTTCATGTATTTCCTTGGACGGGAATATTTTTAGCTCATTTTTCAGACATAGAGAAATGAATCTAACCCAAGTGGTTTCATATTATTCTGAGCATTTTTGAATTACTTATGAATTTTCAAACAAGTTGGGTCATAGGTCCCTATTTGTGACCTAGGTAGGTCTTTCATAAACGGTTCACTTGCAATTCTAAATAAAAATGGGGATAGCAAAGAGAATGATTGGCTCTTGCAATTAATAATGCTTGTTTCCTTGATTCATTCAATGACTATACTAGTCAATTTCAGAACCAACTCATGTCCATTTCACAACCATTTATAGGGTCCATTCTTAATGCCCGCTCTGTTTTACAACCTCCTAACTTACTCCAAGAAAGGTACTTTACAAACCATCAAAGTCAACAAATATTTCTATAGATATTTTTATTTGTACACATGGAGGTTCATGAGTCCCAATTACATCAATATCTAATTCAAAAGTAGTGCATTCTTGTACACTAACAATAAATACTTATATAGTGTCAAATGTCAAAAAATTAGCATGGGGCAACCTAATTTCACTATTTTGTGAATCTATTTCAGCCATTCAAAGATTCTCGCATAGTATAGAAAAGAATTAGAATTTTTCATCTTGCAAAATTAACACTCGATTCTTGTGCAATCCCAATCAAGCATATCAAATTTCAGTTTTAAAAAAGCAAAATTTCATTTTGGGTGAATTTTTTAAATCAAATTTCATGGTTTTAGATAATATTTTATTAACAATTGGTGGTGAATTTTTTTAATTCAATTGCATAGATATGTAGGGAACATCCATATGCACACCTTTTATATTAAAAAGCACTACATTGAATAACAAAAATATGACCTATGAAGAGTTCAATAGGCGTTTAACTAGATTTTGGCAAAGTAACAAAATTGTACCATCATGCTCAAATGTACAAAATTAGTTACTATACAAGGGGCAAATAGAAAAATGTAATTATAATAAAGATATAATGATCTATATTACAAAATTTGGGCATTGTCACCCAAACATTGACATCTCTAAAGAAGGAATTGTAAAACTTTTTTGGAGATGCTTATTGAAGGGAAGATGTACATATGGATGTTTCCTACATATTTCTACAAATAAATTGTTAATAATTCATCACCAATGTTTTTTAATGAATTATCATGTAAAATCATGAAAATTAAACAAAAAAATTCACCAAAAATGGAGTTTTGATTTTTTGAAATTAAAATTTGCTATACTTGATTGGGATTGCGTAAGGATGCAATGATAATTATGCTTACCAAAATATACCAATTATAATCCACATTGTACATAATTCTTTGAAATGGCTCAAATAAGCAGTTTGTAAAATTCTTGTACCCCACTGTACTGTACATTAGGCTTGCTTGTCAATTGTTTTTCTTTTGCAGTGAAACATAATTTTCACTAGTGTCAAAAGAATAAAATGAATAAAAAGAATAAAAATAATAAAAATAAAAAAATTGTAAGACCAAATGTTATGCTTTGCAATTCCAATTTTTTGGCTTGGGCATGCTTTTTTTAAATATCAAATTTTTGAAAATTTTACACCAGTTATAACACTACCTTGTGCTGTACAACGCTTCGGTAGAACCGTAGAATCCCCATCTGAAATTCATTTCTGCAATCAAAATCCTGGAAAAGGAAGTAATTAATGTAAAAAGATGTATGAAAAAATTAGAAAAATTGGAGGTGTAATGATGGAATCAAAACCTCAATTTAGAAAGGAAACATCTCAACGTGAATAGGATGCATACAATCTTGGTGGCTCAAATCAAAGTTACATTAGAGAAAAACTGAACCCTCTAGAGGGCTGCTAGAATATGACAAACTAAGCTATTAAAAAGCTTGGTCTGTCACACCAAGCTGACTGCTCCCCGCAGCAGTCAACTTTCACGATTTATTTTTATTTTTATTTTTATTTTTAAAATTTTAAAAAATTTTAAAAAATTTACTCGTAGTTTTCGGTTCCTGCGCCACTGTTGCTACAGTTTCTACTGCGCGGAAATAGGGGAAAACTAATTTTTTTGGGAAAAAAAAGTAAATTTCAGGGTCCCTTTGAGGGCTGTGGAGCAGCCCTGCAGAGGGCCCAAATTTTCTCTAATGGCATCATGGGTTGGACTAGAACCTCAATATAGAGAGAAAACACTTCTGCCACTACACAACTACAATGAAAAACACTCATGTTTTAAGTCTCATTTTTTTTTTTAAAACAAATGGCGGACCATTGCATTAAAAAAGAAACCAGAGGAACAGCCAAGCCTCACGACTGGTCAAATGAAGAGAATATGAGCGAAAGGACAAAAAAACGAAGCCAAACAAGAAAGAAACCAAATGAAGGAGCAGAGAGGGGGAGCCTCTCTGTTCCAACAAATCAAGTCCCCTCTACAGCTAGCAAGAATAGGAGAATGGAGCCAAATGGTATCAAATTGGTTCCAAATTCTAGTGGACTAATGTGGACGCAGTCGAGAGGCCCGCTGGGTCTTCAAAAGAGCAGCACGTCCTGAATCAAGAAGAGCGTCCCAAAGCATAGAGTGGAGGAGGTGAGTTGGCCATCGGTCTTGGGAAAAAACAATTTGATTGCAAGATGTCCAACAAAGCCACAGAGTTGACCCTCAAAGTAGAGACCAAATTGTACGCAACTCGTAAAACTTCCTAGGTAACGGAGAGCCAAAAATACAATGAATGGCATCTAATCTGCTATGGGGACCCAAGAGAGGGGTAGTACCTCGGAGGTGGTGCATAATGGACAAAGCATAGTTCCAAAGGTCCTGGGCTTTGGAGTACGAGAAGAATTTGTGGACAGGGATCTCTGTGATATCCAGGGAACAACAAATGCATGAGGGGTCGATCCCTGGTGCAATCTGGGCTCTCCAAGAATTCACAGCAACTGCATTGTGCCATATTGACCAGATAAACGCAGCGTCCTTCTGAGGGCGAGCTCTGTGCCATATGTCAGCCCATGATGGAGAAAAAGTGTGTAGAAGTGTGCCGGTCCACTTTGAAGGAATTGTGCGTCTAGGAGTGTTGGATTTGGTGAGGAATTTCCTGCCCGAAGAAGCTGTGTAGTCAAATAAACCATGTCCGTTCTCCCATCTCCATCGTCCTGGGTCAAAATCAAGGGTCTGAATTGATCCTGCAAAGAAAGATTGGACGTGGCGACCTCGGCTCTTTTTGACTTTGATGATGCGAAGTCGTCAAATGAAGCCTCTGTAAATTATCTCTTCATTTGAGAAGGGCAGAACTGATAACTGATTTGAGGTGGAGCCAATTGATACACGCACTGTCTCCTTGGGTAGAGTGAAGTACTGGATGTGGGGTCGGAGGAGGGTGGGATCTGAGTTCGTGGCCTGCCATGCGATCTTGGGCACAGTGTCACCTGTCTGGCTAAATAAACCAACCCACTCATCTTTCAGAATCTGATCAGGTCGTTCGGTAAATAAGAGAAGCCAACTTCGGGGGATTTGGGAAACAAGCAAGGACCATCGGTTGTGGTCGTCGGCTACTAGTGGGAATTCTCCTGAAATTTCCTCCCATGTCTTGAAATCTTTGGTTGACGAATCCCATAAGTCCCCAATTTTACGTAGGCCTGCTCTTGCTAATTCTCTGGCCCTGTTTGGTGAAAAGTGAAAATTTTCTCCTATGAATTGAGAAGACCACCATAGGCCAGTGGAGAGTACCTCATCGATATTGATAGGAGAAATTGGTAAGATAAACTTGGCTATTTTCTTCCATGCAGAAATGATACGATTCCAAACTTTGGAGCCTCTCGTTGCAGATGGACGATGAAGCATGAGCCAAGAGGGAGATGAATACCAAAAGCCCAAACAAGGATGAGGCTTCATCTTGTGAATGCGATAACGCAGCAAAATTTTAAGGCTTGAGATTCCTGGTTCGATGGCATATAAGACCCACTTAGCTAGCAGAGCAATGCGTGAAACTTCTGGGTCCAACAGCTGGAGACCACTGATTGATTTTGGCAAGCAGCAGTCATCCCAGTAGACACGGGTTCGGCACAAAAGCTCGGAGCCACTCCAAAGATAATTTCTAAGTTTCCCACGGATGGATCTGATCACTTGAATAGAACCGCACCAGATTGCAATAAAATAGTATAATGAAGAGAGAAGGATGGCGTTAACAATTGTAGCTTTGCCAACCAGGGAGAGTCTCTGCGTCGACCAGTAAGAGAATTTTTTGTCGACTTTTTGCTGAAGGAATTGGTCCACGTCCGGAGTTTCGATGGTGATACCAAAGGGAGCTCCCAGTAGAGTAGACAGAGAACCTGGTGGAGCCCATGTGAGGCCGAAATTATCAGTCCATGCTGGCCTTGGGATTGAGGCGAACCAATACCCGACACTTTTCGCCCAATTAACTAGGAGTCTGGAAGCCGAGCCAAATCTTCCGATAAGGGAGACTGTGTTGCGGAGTGTTTCTTCTCGCCTTTGGATAGACAGGCCGGTGTCGTCGGCAAACTGAGATATAAGTTGGAGTAGATCGCTATCAGGGAGACTAATGCCCGTGATTCTACCTGCTCGCTGATCTTCTTTAACAGCCATATTTAGCGCCTCTCCAACTAGTAAGAAAAGATAGGGGGCAAGGGGGCAGCCCTGTCTCACCCCTCGTTTGATTTGGAAAGGTTTAGACATCTGTCCATTGATCGATACTACGGCCGAGGCGTCCTGTAGTAGCATCTGCACCATGTATATGAACGATTCTGGGATACCTAGTTTCCTCATGACTCGAAACAGAAAGTCCCAAGAAACTACATCAAAGGCTTTTATAAAGTCTAGCTTGAGAAAGATTAGGTCTTGTCGAGACTCTTTTGCCCAATCTATAGTTTCATACTGCAAGAGAACGTTATCTAGAATGTAACAGAGGGGGAGAAATGCGGATTGATCAAGACTGATCACATCTTTGAGAAGATTCTGTAATCTAACCTGGAGGGATTTGGCGAGAATTTTGTAGGAGATGTTGAGAAGGGTGATTGGGCGCCAGTTTGAGAGATTCGCCCGGTCACCAGCTTTGAAGATTAGCGCTAGCACTCCTGAGGTCATCCCAGTAGGTAGTTGTCCTTGCAGTATGGAAGACTGGAGCATGGTGGTATAATCGTCACCAACCAGTTCTCAGAAGCGTAAGAAGAACTCTAGTGTAACTTCGTTAGGGCCAGGGCTGCGTCCTTTGGCCATTTGCTTAAGAGCCAAGTAGAGCTCATCCTAGGTAATGGGTTGCTCTAACAAATTGACCATATCTGGGGTGAAACGGTTGGAGATGCATGCTAGGATCGAGTCACAATCAGATTCGATGGTTGGTGTCATTATTTCTTCAGAGTAGAGGTTACTGTAGAAGTCTGTACATATTTGCTCTAGGTCTTCTCTGTCGTGACAAACTTCACCATGAATATTTTGGAGTTCCGTAATGGCAGACGTCAAGGGTGTTTCACGAACTGCTTGGAAAAATTCTGCAGACAATCGGTCACCAAATAATCTCCATCTAGCTCTCATTTTGAAAAATAAGTCTCATTTTAAGTCTCATTTTGAAAAATATGAAATTAATTTTAAAATTCAAATACAATCTAACATAACAAATGATTGAAATAGGCAAAGTGAAGGACAACTTTTCACTCTTTGTTACGCAATTCAAATAAGAAATTTTATATGATTATTTCATAAAAGGAAAAAAATCTTTTATTAATACAAACTCCCATTGAAAAAACTAACTTGGAAGACATTCTAGTTGCAATGAAGAATTATACAATATCATGCTTTCTAATTCAAAAGTTAATTCCTATAGGAAATTCAAATTTTAAACAACAAATGAAAGCAAGCATGTCTTAGGCATACATGATCTTTGTTCTTACACCCATCTCAATATTTATAAATTTTTATATTAGTAGTTTTCTCACATTTATATGGTAGATTTTCACAACTTTTGTTTGCAAATATTCTATAGATTAAGGTTTGAATAATTGCACATTCCGGGTTTGCAATGTACCAATTCCCAACATGCACCATTGTATTTAATAAGCACTTAATTTGGACTATTTTTGCACCTGGAAGTAGTACATCTTTGCACCAAAATTTACACTAGAAAATCTTCTCTATTTTGCCACAACTACTTCATGATCTTTATTAAAAATTTGAAGAATTTTTCCACCTCGTAATTTGTATAAAATGCACATTTAATTTTTTTGGTAAAAATATGCATTTTAAAAGTCTTATAGGCCAATCTAAGATTTTGAACATCAAATTTAAGTATGAAAATATGAAAAAATTCTAAAATAATTTTAATATGAAAAATGCAATCTTTATGAAGGTAATTATCTATATTCAAATATTCAAATATTTTCAACTATTATCAATGAGATCTCCAAATTTAGTGTGTGTGATGCACTATGATGAAGCACTCTTTTTATGTAAATTTGCTCATCTAGTCTATGAGATTTTTTCATTGATTTTTTCAATTTAATTATGTACATTAGATAGACTCAATTTGTAAAAGATTACTTTTATCATAAGTTCAACAAGCAATTAATGATATGAAATTTCAAAGTTCTTAAAACAACACATAGTGAGTGCACTATGACAGAAAAAGTGGTACCTTGTAGTCTACAAACACCCTAGTATAAGTATGTTTGACCTCAAAAAATAATTTTTTTCAATTCAAATTATATTCTTCAAAAAATGACTTCAATAAATAAGTAAAAGAAGATACTTTAAAAATCTCAACTTAACATTTTGAACTCAAAAAAATAAATCTAGTGAAAATTAAAATTTTCAATTTGTAGTCAATTTTATAAAGGATTTCAAATTTTTGGTTTTAAATTTTATTGAAAAATATTGATTAGTGTAGTAATTGATTTAGCCATACATATAGATTTGATCTATGGATGATGGATCATATTTTACAAATTTTACTTGAAAGTCATCAATAAATGATAACTCTTCTAAATTGCATTTTATAATGCATCTCTACAATTTTGGAAATCTAGACTACCCCTAGCCTTTAAAGGGTTAAGTTTAAATTTGAAAAGGTGCATATGTGAAATTTTATGCAATAAAAGTGAGCTCTGAAGTGAAATAAAATGCTCAATGCAAAAAAAATAATTAAAAAGTGCAATAAAAACCTGACCTGATAAAGAATTTGAGAATATCAGCTATTGGACAACTTTTGGACGTTTACATAATACTCCCTCCGTCTCAAAATAAATCCAGGATTTCTTAAAAATGGCCAGATTTATGCTTAAGTTGTTCTTATTTTCAAAGGATTGCAGAGATATCGTAGCTTCTACTAAACCCCACTAGGTGTGAAAGAATGCACTAGAAGAAATCTGCATTTGTCTCAACAAAATCTACATGACATGTTTGTTGAAGCAAACGCAAAATCTGCATTTTTCTGCGTTTTTCAACGCAGATTTTGCGTTTGCTTCAACAAACACATCATATAGATTTTGTTGAGGCAAATGGGTCATTGCAAGAATGACCTTCCGTTTTTTGTTTCACTTTGGCTGTTTTCGTCTAGTACACCCAGTACTACGAGCTTTTTGCATATGAATTTTTTTAAATAAAATAAAATAAGAATAATTAGTACAACACTTGAAATAGCATATCACCAAAATTTCAGACCTAGAAAAAATCAAGGTAAAAAGTTATTCACAAAAACGTGTGAGCTGAAATTTTAAAGAAAATACATAGTTTGATGTTTTAATTTGTACAAAATAGGAAAAACAATTTTCAAAGAAACTAAAAATTGTCCATTTGGAAAGACTTTAGTTTCAAGAGATTTCACCAAAAAAATTATCTTGAAACCATCTTCAACATTCAGAATTGCGCGCGCAAGGGAGCCTCCTTTGCATGGACGTAGAGGACATAAAATATAATATTTTTTAATGCCCCTTGGTAGGAACATGACTTCCTACTATGGAAATAGACCATAGAAATTTCAGTTCCAAATCATTAAATTTGGGGACTCTATAGGGTGATTGCATGAAACACTTGTACTATTTTCTGTCACAAGTCTTGTGTTGAATAGTTTTTTGGCCATAATTCTTGGATTTTGACTCCAAAAGATTCAAAATTCATAGACAAAGTACTGATGACTACTATACACTTTGTCTATTTTTTTGGAATTTTTTTAAAATGTTTTACTATTTAATAATAGCCCTTGATATTATGTCACAAATGCCAATTTGGAGGTTTTTAGTACTATTTAGTACCCATAAAAAAGAATTTGGAGCTGAAATTTGGTAAAGATGGTCTTCTAGTAGACTTGTAGCTATTTTTTTAAAGGAATTCTAAAAATACTTAATTTTGTGTGGTGTAGAAGTCCACAAATTGAGTCCCTTTCTACTAGCATTTTGAAGCATGTAAAAAATTATTTTGGTGGGTTTTTTGGTGAATGACCATCTCCATAGAGTTGCCACAAATGGCCAATTTTTATTTTTTTTATTTAAGTTTTTTTCTATTTTCTACTAATTAAAACATCAAAGTATGTATTTTCTTAAGATTTGGCACTTTTCTAGTTCTCCTACTTAGAGAATTTTTTAATGAATTTCCTTTGGTGGTTACCTTCATCTTAAAGGTGCATACATTGGCCATATTTTTTAATTTAAAAAAAAATTGATTTTCTAATTTTAAAGTACCCCAGAAAAAATCATGAGTACTATAGCAAAACGCAACAAATAGTACAGGTGTTTCGTGCAATCACTCCATAGTACTAAAACCCCTTAAAACTCAAAACGTGACATATTAGTTTAAATGATTTTTAAATATAAAATAATTTCTGAAAATTTCTGAAAAATATAAGATATGATTAAACTCAAGAGAGGAATCTCTAATAAAAATTTTAAATTCATGCGAGTCATACATTAAAAGTTATAGCAAAAGGAAGCATCCGCACTCATTTTGTGACAATGTTTCAATACCAGTCTTTCTTGCAATGACCCAAATGCAGATTTCTTCTAGTGATGGAAGTCAAAAGTGAAGCAGTGCATGTTGAAAACAAGTCGTGAAAGTGACAATTTTTGCCTTTTTTGGAATTCCTCTAGTGGTATTAATTTTGATCATTCTTCGAGCAATGTTAGTGCAGTGACATTCATTGATATCCTCTATATTCAATTCCAACAATGTCTTCTAATTCAACTCCAAGAAGTTTTCATTAAGAGATTTGTCACTACAAGAGAAAGGGGTGTTTTAAGTGAGTTTTTAAGTAGTGTTCTAGACACATGATTTTAAGTAATGACCTTTAAGGAGATTTTTAGCAAAATTTGACTTAAAAACATGTATTTTAAGTCAAATTTTGCTAAAAATCTCCTTAAAGGTCATTACTTAAAATCATGTGTCTAGGACACTACTTAAAACTCACTTAAAACACCCCTTTCTCTTGTAGTGTGTTAGTAGTAGTTTTTGTACAGATTTGGGTTGAATTCTTTGCCTTTGATTGGTTAGAGGTTGCGTTCCAATTCCCTTTGTAAGGACTGAATTGCTATAAAGTCTTTGGAATGTGACATATGCAGATTTTTTTGCTTTAGGGTGTTTGAACTAGCTTCAATTGTTGTCCATCAAGTTGTGGAGAGCCAATTTTGAATTTAATTGAGACAAGTATATTTGAAAACCCTTGGATTTATTTCGAGACAAAGGGAGTATGAATCTAGTATAAATAAAACCTGCTTAACAAACCCTACTATGAGGGCTCCAAACATCAAAAAAGTATTACCTTACTAAACCACAATGTACAAATACAAAAATATTCTTTAATTTTTAAAGGACTGGGGATGTTTTTCAAAAGAAATTATGAAAAGTGCAATTTTTTGCACTGTTGACCAAAATTGAAAACAAAAACTTTTATTATAGATCTTCAACCGTACAAAGGTGTATTAGGCTACTATACTAATGTGTGAGAAAAAAATTCAGTTCATTTCACCACATGGATTAAAATATAATAATGTTTAACCCCTAAAGTACCAAGGCCTTTTTTCCATCAAAAATCACTCAAAACTGCCATTTCTATAGCAAAGAGAAAAAAGCTTTTAAAAATGTTGTTTCTGCATATCTAACCCCATGATCTTGTACTAGACTAGAGTAAGAATGTGTGGAAGAACTTTTAAAAACTTTGACCCTATAGATTGCAAGATATTTGCATTTAAAGTGAAGGAAACAAGTTTTTTTGCACCTTGTTCAGTTACATTTTTTGACTTTGAACTTTCTTAGCTTAAAATTTTTGCTCTACTAATTTTGAATTTTGAATTCTATATGATGAAGAATTGAGTGGAGAGTCTAGGAAAAAATTCAAAAAACACACACTAAGTTTTCATTCATAAAAAAATTGTTAAGTAGAAGTAGGTTCAACATTGAAGCGAAACCTAAATCATTAATAGCTCTAAGATGGAATTGAAACATACTAATTTCAACAATGAGATTGTTCTAGAAAGAGATCTTTACCTTGTGAAACTTTTTTTTTTTAAATTGTGAAAGTTGAGTTCAAAAATAAATCCTACAAGTTATTTTTTCAAGAAGATGCTCTAATTGCCCAAAAAACAAGATTGTCCTTAACTTTTATATAACAAATCCAAATGGAATGAATCAAATCTTTCTATGTACATAAAAATACATCCTATATGAAACAAATTTTTTTATTTTTTTATTTCAAGTCTTTTTAAGGGGTTTTTTCTGCTTGCAAAACTAAAGAAAGGGCTTTTTGTTCCATAACTACTGCTCTCAAGACTGATTGAAATAAAAATTATATTTCCAGAAAACTAATGTGTTTATCTATCTTCATAAAAAAAATTCAAAAAACTACGACAAGTATTGAGACCATAGGAGCTGGCCCAAAATCCATCTTGTCCCCTTGGGACTTTAGAGGTTAAGTTTGAGAAAAAGTTTTATTTTTCTCTACTTGACAAGGATAGTAGACTTTGGACCCTGTTGAAGTAATTTTTTTAGTCTTCACAAAACTGAGTCTCTTCACCATTCATTAATTAAGGTAATTGACTCCATTTTCCAAGGACAAGTTTGGACAACTTATTGCAAGCAAAATAATATGTGGGGTATAAAATGTACATCACAAGCAGAAATGTGCTTGCAATTGATGGAATTATCCAAAGTTGTATGCATAATGAGATTGGTTACTTTAATATGCCCTCACTTAGGCACACTCATGCAAAATTTCAAAGGCAAATTCAAGTTGTAACTTTCTCTAAAATACCTTGCAATATACAGAAGTCTAATAAAAAGGCCATACACTAGTCAATTTTTGACAATTTTTGCATTCTCAAAATTCATTTATTTTTAAACCCAAATGGTGAAATCATATAAATCATCAACCTTATGAGTGGGATTTTTTAAAGTGTGAATAATTTTTTTTCATCATCTATGCTAATTTATTTAGGCCAAATTCTTTTTTCACTCTCTACTTCACACAATGATGGAATAGGATGGTGGAATTACATTTTTAGAAAGATTTTAGGTAGTGGAAAGATTTGAATAGATTGATGGAAAGAATTGAGAATTTGGTGGATGCATTTCAACCTCTTCAAGAACTTAGAGAATCCAAAATAAATAAATATATCAACCTTGTAGTCTAGGAAGTCTCTTTGCTCTTGTTCTTTATAGTAGTCACGATTCAGGAGCTAGTGAGCTCTTCAAAGCCCCCCCCCCTTCTAAGTCACCTAAATGGCAAAAAGACCCCAACTCTACATAAGAACCCCCCTCCAAGATCCTTTCTAACAAACTTGAATTGCCTAATTTAATCTCAAGCACTTGGATTTCTTAGAGCAATATTTTTTGTCTACTTTGACTTATCCCATTTCCTAGCTAGGATTGCCCAACCTACTCAAGTTATTTCAAGCATGATAACTTTTAATCCATAAATCCAATTGGCCAAAAAGTAAATTTCCTTGAAGGAGGTGAAAGTATCCATCTTGTATTAAATTTTCAAAAACATTCAGTCATTTTTTACTTCATAGTAACCTACCTAAATTTCAATTGTTCCTTGAATGAACATTCAATCCTTCAAGGGTTACCCCCCAAGAAAGGCTAGCATCCAATGGATAGATAAATATTTTTGAAAACTTATTGCAAAAAAGACAACACATAAAGTATATCCAACCATTTTGAAAAAGCGATTTTTATTTAAATTTTAGTGATGTGACTAGCTTGATCACTTGATGCATCATGAATTTGTACAAAGTTTATAGTCACTTCTTCTCTAAAATGGGAAGAAAATAGAAGCTTGCAACATTAGAAAAGAATTGAGCTCTATAAGAGGCCCTCATTAGTGTAATTGTGTAAAATATAGCAACATTGGTTGCAATTTGCACAATTAGTTAGATACTCAAATTTGGGCGGGCAATTTGAATGTGTGCCCATTTGACCTGAGCGGTTACAATCTAATGGTATATAAAGAGATGGGAAAACTTTCATCTTGCTTGTATTCTAAATTGTATTGTGCTCTTGCCTCTATGTTGGGTGATCTTTGCATATTGAGCTGCACACAATTACGGAGAAATTCAATTGTTTGTACTTCATTATTGTTTCTTCTTTTTTCTAGTTATTTTTTGTGTTGAATCGCTATCAATTTTTTTCTTAGCTGCAATTTCTATGTGAGACTTGATGTCAATACATTGTCTTGTCTGTAAAATTGGAGCTTGCAAATATTAAAAATTTGACTCTGTTAAAAGGTGTCAAATACAATTAATGGCACGTAAACACCATTAATTGACAAGGGTCAACTAATCCATAAACAAACTCCTAAATCTGAGTTCTCTACTAAGCAAAAATCAAGGCATATTAGCATTGATTGATGCCTTAATGGGTCCTTCTCCCTTCTTCATCCAATCAATGGTAAACCTGCTATAATTGACTCCATTAAAAAAATTATTGGAGTTTATACATAGATGAAGGCAAAAATTGCTAAGTAGTAAAGAATCTAGAAGAGTGGTCTAGTTTTATGAGAGAGGTAGAAAGATATCTAAGGTATACTTTGGAATCATACCAACAAGAGAGTGTTATTAAAATTAGAATCCTAAGAAAACAAGTAAATTTCTAAAGCAATTAGTAAAAGAATATGAGACCATAATTAAGAAATAGGTATGCTTTGGAATCATACCAACAAGAGAGTGTTATTAAAATTAGAATCCTAAGAAAACAAGTAAATTTCTAAAGCAATTAGTAAAAGAATATGAGACCATAATTAGGGAATAGGGAATAGGGATGGTAATGCAAGAACTTGTCAATTGCATGCAAAGATCAAATTACTGAAATTTGAGTTGCGTGAGTCACAAAATGCATACTCTATCTACAAAAGACTTTAATTAGGGTCCTTGCATTTGCAACTATAGTCGTTGGAAGTGACTTATGAAAATTTCTAGATAAAATTGTGGTTATATTTAGAATAAGTGAAAGAACTCTTTTGTGCCAAATGAAAGCAATTGCAAGCCAAAATTGAGAGGCTTGTAAAACTCCTTATGCATATAGGCAATATGTGAGAGTTGTGAGAGATTTACACACATTAGCATCTATTTGAGGCCAAAAAAAATAGCAAAAATAATTAGCTAGATGCATAATTGCACCTACCACCTTAAACCTTAAAGGACCGTTATACCTTTGAGGGACACATTGGATTTTGATAAGGTACCTACGGTCTCAATTTTTGTCATTATTTTTTGAATTTTTTTTGAAGATAAGAAAAACTAATGATCTTCTTGGAAATATAATTTTTTTCAATTGGTGCATGGGAACAAAATTTATGCCAAAATAAGCTCAAAATAGGGAAGACTAGGCAGTAAAAACAATTTCAAAAATTTGAATTTTTTTTTTTATTTTTTTACTCATAGATTGTATTTTGTCTAAATGGAAAATTTCATCCATTTCATTTGGATAAGTGATGTGAGAATTGTAAATAATCTTGTTTTTTGGGCAATTAGAATATCTTTTTGAAAAATAACTTATAGGATTCAATTATCATAATTTCTTTGGTCTATAAGGTAGATAATAAAGCAAAGATCTTGTGCCTCATTTCATTAGTTGAACTCAAAAAACAAAAAAAACATCTTCAATCCAAGATTCAAGATTTGAAGAACAATACTTAAATCCTAAAGACCCAAACAAATATAATATAACCTTTGATTTTTTTCAAATCCTTTTATTTACATTTATTATTAGTATAAAATTTTAGAATTTTGTCTACTTCTAATAATTAGAAAAATTATTATTTGGTGTTGTTTGCCTACTATATTCTTTTTTTTTGCGATCATTGTATGGCTCCAAAACTCCTTTGTAACTTCAAAATGCCCGAGGTCAAATTTTGAGCATTTAGATTTGTGTATTCATTGTTAGTTGTCAAAAAAATGTGAAATAATAAAGTCATTCTATCCCACATAACTCCTTTTTTATTTACTTCATCCCCTAGCTATATTATCAAATTAGTTGGTCTCTCCCCCTTCATTGCATTAGTCTTCTTAACTTTGAAGTTTTTAAGATTTGTTGTATATTCATCAATTGTTTTTTAGCTTAGTTTGGCAACTAATCTGCTTACATTTCAATCCAAAAATTGCAAAAGTTTCATTTCCTAGTTGTACAAATTATGAGATTTTTTAAGTATTTGAAAATGTCAATGACTAGTAAAAAAATTCTAAACTTTTACCACCACTATGTCTTTATCAAACATTATAATCTTTTGATTGGGACAATTAATCACAATAGAAGGTCACACACATGAATTTTAGTAAGAGTAAAATCTATTTTGACAATGAAGTGTACAAAGGATTGACCTTTTGAAAGGCATGTAAGAAAAGAGCATGGCTAAGCTTGTTTGTTTTAGAGGGTAAGGGAACAAGTAATTTGGGAGAAAAAGTAAAAAAACCCGAATAAGGCTTCCCTTTGCTAGACACAACCATCAGTGATTGTCTCTATCTCAAATAAATACTATATAATATGATGATGCAAAAAATAAATTGATCCCTGTTTTTTGCATAATCCAAAAAAATGCATGTTGAATGAAGATTTATAAGCAATTTAGAATAAAAAGTGAAATAGGGACCAAATAGATGGTGACATTTCATGATTTATAGGATAATTCTAATAACTTCAGTAAAGAGGATTAGATTTGTCTCTTGTGATAGATCTTGAAAGCATTCATTTTCACAATTTATATGTTTAGATGACACCTACATTGCAAATTGTGATTTTTTTAATTGATGAGAAAAATGAACATATGAAATGGCCTTGCTTCTTTAATATGTTTTTGTCAAGTTTTGCAAGTTTCTAACTAAAAATCTTCTAATGGCATATTCAAGTGCTAAATTTGGCCATAAAAATCTTTATATAAATGTATCCATTATAGTCACACGTAATATATAAGATAGATCTTACTTGAGTTGGCTCACTATTTTCAACAAACAGGCTTAGGTCTATTATAGGACTATGAGTAGCTGAAATGATTTGTAAGAACATTACCAACTTGAGATGCAATAATTGTGAATATATTCTATCTTGATAATCGAATAGGTATTTACATCAAAACGAATTGCTACAAATAAGTTACATCAAAAAGTAGATAGCGGTGCCAAGACATCATCATTTTTAAGCAACTAATCACTAATTCACTTTGTGCATACTCTTATTGAACTCTTGAAACTTGATATAATTGAACTTCAATTAATCCCTCCTATGTATTGAAAAAGCCAAGCGTCAAATCCTTAGTATTGTGATGATTGAAATTTAGAAGGCTAGGAGCAACACTAATATGAATATGAATGAAGAGGTCTAGCATTTATGCATAAGGCATAGACCTTAAGCCATGGACCTATGAAAATTTGATGAGAAACAAAATGGACAATTAAAACTCATCCAAAAAACTATGATATCAAACAAGAATTTGTATTAATTAAATTTGAGCTAGCCACAATTTAGGTTACTATTAATAAACTCCTATCACAAACATTGGACCTTGGGTTTCTATTAAAAATACTAAAGTCTCAGTACTTCATAAAGGAATTGAATGCCTTCCATACCTTGTAGAATCTCTAAGCCTCTCTTATACATTCAATACCTCTAATTGTGTGACAAATGCGGTATATAGTGTTGATTTTAGGTATGATGTTCACGACAAACACTAACACACACTTTGAATGGCCCTGAACCTAAGCATGGAACAACATCAAGCCCACAAAATTTGAATTGTTGCACAATCAGCGTGCAAGTCATTTGCAGCTAATAGGAAGAATACATACCTCACCATGTCACCATAACAAATGTGCAAATTGCTGAATGAAATTTTCAAGTTCCCAACAATAGGCACAATTAAAGGTAAACAACATGTTTTGAGGTTGTATCCTGCAAGAATTGTCACAAACAACAATTCAAAAAATCGCAAGGCTGTTTGAGAACAAAAAAGGTCAAGAAAAAAAAGAAAATAGAGACGCTGAAATCAAGTATACTTCCCCAAAATATTAGTAAGGATTAAGCTACTGTACTGTACTGTACAATAACATTTGTAGCACTGAAGTCCATGCATCAATGATTCTTGAATCCTTTGAGAAAACTGTACTGTACTGTACTTCGATGATTCATCAGCACGAGGAAAACAATGTTCACATGTATAGGTTTCTTGAGGTCCAGATGTCTTGTGCTCCTTCAATTCGCCTCAAACATGGCCAAATCAGCTGCCAGCCAAATCAACAATAGTTCACATTTGAAGCTTAACTCATTTACCAGTCTTTGTGGCACTTTAAATGAGCTGTGGAATCTAAGACTTCCTTGTTTTCAGACTTGTCTGATGGTATGAAAACATACCTACAAAGTTGATCTGCTACATGAATGCCACAGGATCCAGCATGAGGATTACATAGGCAGATGTGTCTAAATATTGTGCTGTTATTTTTGATAATCTTGATTGTTTTGCAAACTACTTAAGAAATGTTAACCTGGAGGACAACTTAATTGAATAAACTGAAGTGTTCAATCAGTTTCTTATGTGCGCTTTTGCATTTTCTAATGAGGGTGGTGTGCGTGCTTGCAGGAAGTCAATAAAGATAAATGGTATGAGGCGACAAGACGCAAGTTTGAGGTTAGACTCATCGTTTGCAAGTTATATTGATTTAATCGTTATCGCTTGCTGCAATTCACCACGTTATTCATGGGAACCTGTGTAGTTGCGGTGAAGTGTCTTGGAGAGGTTCAGCAAGTATAGAAACGCCATCTAGAAGCACAATTGACTAGATCTTTTCCTAGTTGATTCCAAGGAACCAGAACAAACAAAACAATATTATTAACTTGGTTCCAACATCACCAATTCGTGTAGCACACATTCATAAAAAAGCTCCCTGTGACAACGACTATACGCGAAACCAGTTTTTACAAGCATGATGCAAACGTTGAATTCACTTCAAATAACGTATCGCATACCCACGAATTCTTTCAAATGACGTATCACATTCCCAAGAATTCCTTCAGTGCAGCGTACCTTTAAAGTGAATGAACCAATGAATCAACTGTGATAGGGAGTTTGAGTGAGTTAAGGGCCTCCGCCTCGAGTTGCATATCTCTGAAGACGACATCTCCTGTATCATCCAGGTTCAAAATTTACCACAATAAGCACGCAGAAGAAAGTACTACGTATGTTCTTGCCTGCCAGTGCAAGATACACGATTGAGAAGTACTCCGTACCACCCAATATTCAACATTGCCGACTCGATCAATAATGTCGACTCTCAGTTTAATAATGTGCTACAAAATAATGCAAAAGAGTCATTGGTTGAAATGTAAATTCCCAATACAATCCCACTTGACCGATGATGAGGAAACCCCATCATCGACGCGAAGACCGCATCTCCAAAATCACCTCGACATCCGCAAATCCAACACGAGGAGTTGCAAATGTCTGGACATTTCGAGCTCAAATTTTATCCGAAAATGGACAGTTTGTTCATTGAATGCCTGTCAAAATTGCGCTAGCAGCGGCGAAGCTCCGGCTCTACGAATTCGACGTCGGAAGGCGGAATTGGACTACACGAATTCGACGTCATTGAAGGCGGAATTTCAGCTGAACTACACTACTGACACTGCAAGGACCCAAGCCCTAGATCTGAGAGCGTGAGCACAATTATAGTCCAAAATTGGGATTCCGAAAATCTTACAGTAGTGGCGGAGACGACGATGACAGAGAATTTTTCAGTATTCGTTGATTCCAGCTACAACTGAACCTCTCCAATGTACTCAGTAAACCTCATCGATGGAATCCGTTACCTTTAAGGTAGGCGTTTGTTTGTTTGTTCGTTCGTTTGTTTTGTTTGTTACATTGAGATCTTCCGGACCGTGCATCTCCAATTGCGTTCTTGGTATCGTCGGAAAGCCCTCGGCAAGGAAGGGTGCATGGGCTTTGATTCATGGCGTTTGGACCTATGGTGGAAAAGTTATTGAATTTTGAAGTTTTGAATGAATGAAAAAAGTATAGAAAATTACTTAACTTTTATTTTGGTTGTGGCAATGGCATAGGGCATACTAGTCCATCCATATCTTAAGTTTGTTTTTTTGTGTTACATTAAGATCTCCTAGACCGTATGTCTCCCGGTCGTGTGTTTGATACTAACGGAAAGCCCTTGGCAAGGAGGGGTGTACAAGCTTTTTTTTTGTAGCGTTTGGACCTACAATGTGAAAGTTATTGAATTTCCAAGTTTTATGAATAAAAAAGTTATAAAATTATTTTTACTTTTATATTTCGATTGTGACAACGGTAGAGGGCACACTAGTTAGTATTATAGGATGGAGGGAGTACTGTAAGTTTAGGCTAGGATTGACACTCCTTAGCCAATTATTTTTTTTAAATAAGTTGACAAATTTTTTAAACAGAATTATTTAAATTTTTTTGAAAAATGATTTTTCAAAAAAATGGCATTTATTTTTTAGAATGTTTTTTTACTGACCCTACCTTGTAGGTTGAATATATCAATTTCTATCTTTAACTAATATTTCCTTTGTCCCAAAATAAATCCGGGATTTCTTGAAAATAGCTAGATTAACACATGAGTTGTTCCTATTCTCACGGAACTTCGTAACAATATGAGTTATTGCGTAGTAATTGGAGCTTATAGTCAACTCCACTAGCGTGAAAAAATGGAAGTCAACAATGAAGTGGCGCATAATGAAAACATGCGGCAAAATTGACAAATTTTTCCCCTTCTAGAGAGTTTTCTCCACTGCTATTAATTTGGATAATTCTCTGAGGAACGCTAGTGTAGGGAAGTCCAATGATGTCCTTTGTATTTAATTCCATTGATGTACTATGATTCAAATCTAGGAAATTCTCAACAAGAAATTTGATAGTAGCCGGTTTTGTACAATTGTGGGTTGAATTCATCACCTTTAGGTGGTTAAAGGTTGCATTCGAGGTTGCATTTTGATTCCTTTGTAGGGATCAAATTGTTAAATAGATTTTGGAGAGTGGCTTCGGATTCTTTTGCTTGGAGTTGTTATCAATTAAATTGTGAAGAGCCAATTTCAAATTTAATTTGGGACAAGTATATTTAGAAACCTCGGCTTTATTTTGGGACTAAGGGAGTAAGAATTTGTTTTTTCACCTATCTATTTATTTGTAAATTCTTATTTTAGTTCTCTACCATTTTCATGGCATAGATTTTTAAGGCTTTGTTTTCAAATTTTGTATGATTGAAAGGGTGCAAGTATGTTTCACCTCAAAATAACTTTCCTAGTTCAGAAAATGATTTGAATAAATATACAAATGAAGATCTTAGTTCCTCAAGTATCGAGGCCATTTTTTTGTCAAAAAACGCTCAAAACTACGACTTTTGCTAGATTGCTACGTTCACCCAAGAAACCCAAACAATATTATTTTTGGAATCTAACCATATGATCTTGTACTTCACTTGTCTGAAATTACGTGGTAAAAATTTCATAAAATTTGACCATATGGGGGTGATTGCAAGAAAGACCGTTCAGTTTTTGTAGTGTTTTGCCAAAACTGCAGTTTCTGCGCTCAGTACTGGGAATACTGGGAGTACTGTGAAAGAAAACAATCTCAGCCGTTGATCTGAAAAATCGACGGCTGAAAGTACTGTTGCGAGTACTATGACTACTAATAAGTACTGAAACAGTACTATTCGGAAAAAAATGCAGTTTGTCACAGAAAATACATACAATGAGGTATAAATTAATATTAAATAGAAAATCATGAATTAAAAAAAACTAAAAATTGGAAATTTGAGAGAACTTTATGATGAAGGGATTTCACCAAAATAATTATCTAAAAACCATCTTCAATGTTGAGAAATGTGCGCGCAACGGAGCCCTGTTCGCACGCATGTAGAGGACATAAAATAAAATATTTTAAAATTTCCTTTGGTAGAAATATGACTTTCTACTATGGGAATAGACCATAGAAATTTCAGCTCTAAATCGTTAATTTTGGGTACTCCCCAGTACTAAAAACCCCTAAACCTCAAAGTGTGACAAATTAGCAAAATTGACTTTTAAATATAAAATTATTTTTTAAAATTTCTAAAAAATAAGGGATATGATTACAATCAAGTTAGCCATCTCCAATCAAAATTTCAAGTTCATCGGGTTCAACCTTCAAAAATTATAGCAGAAAAAAACTTCGTCACTCTGAATGTGACGGAAAATAGTACTAGTCTTTCTTGCAATCACCCATGGATTGGAAGATATTAGCATTCAAAATTAGACAAATTTTTTTTCAAGAAGATGCTTAGATTACCCAAAAAATAAGATTGTCCATAACTTTCTCATCACTAGTTTGAATAGAATAAATCAAAGCTTTACATGTGGACAAAAATGTAATATTTTAGGATTTATTTTTTAATTATTAAGACTTTTTGTGATTTTTTTGGGCTGCCCGATGACCTCCGTTTCTGGCTTATTGTGCCATAATTTTTGCTCCCCAGCATTGATTGAAATAAAAATTATATATCCACGAAGCTCTCATACAACCGAAAAGTCTTCAAAAAGTTTTAAAAACATTCACTACAAATTGAGACAATAAGAACCTACTCGGACCCAAATTGTCCCTCAAGAAGACAAATGATGCTTTAGGGGTTAACATAATTAAAACTTAACATTTTGAATTTGAATGTAAAAGGAAACAATTATGAACAATGGATGAATGCAAACATGTCCCAGGCTTCATCTTTTTTCATCCATCTAAATGATGGTACATTCTTATATTGATGCTCTCACATTTGTATGGTATAAGTTTTTAGAACTTTTCTTTGTAAATACTTTAGTTTAAGAAGCAACTCTAGAAACTAACTTTTTCAATTCAAAAAATAGCCATTCAAAAACAACATGAATAAATGAGTAAAATAAAAACCTCAAGAAATTACAATATTCAAAACTTAACATTTAAACCCTAAAATTTTTTATTTTCTTTAATTACAAATATTCAATCAATAATCAATTGTAGAAGGAATTTTTAATTTTTGCTCTCAAATTACATATAAAAATATTAGTTATTTTAATAAATAATCTAACTATGTGGATATGATCTATGGATTATGGTTTAAACTTAAACCATCTTGTCTTGTCTTATCTTGTCTTGCATCTTGCACGTCCGTTACACTTAGGGAACAATTGATTTTGCGGGCAAGTTCCTATAAGCTCAACTTTTGGTGATAATTTTTGAAAGTTTTTTGTAAAAGAGAAAAACTTATTAGATTTTTGGAAATATACTTTTTATTTCAATTTGTGCTTGGGAACAAATGTTATACCACAATAAGCCCAAATTTAAATTCGAAGGGCAATTTTTTTTTTTTAAAACTTGAAATAAAAATTAAAAAAATTTGGTTTTCATAGACTGTATTATTGTTTAGATGGAAAGCTTTGATTTATTTCATTTGGATTTGTGATGTAAAAGTTATGGAGCATCTTGTTTTGAGGGCAATCATAGCATTTTTTGAAAAAATAACGTATATATTTTTTATCTCAATTTTTACGTTTTTTGAAAACAAAATGTTCCATAAGGTTAATTTTGACTGTTAGAACAATCTCACCATTGGAATTATTGTATTTTTATTCCATCTTAGATTTAATAATGATTTAATTTTTTTCCTTTGTGATGTACCTTTTTCTACATAATAATTTTTTAAAGAAATAAATTACATTACTTTTTAAAATTCTATATTTCTTATATTTTCAATTCAATTTTTACAATAAATTTTTTTAATCCAAAATCTATAGTGCAAAATTTTTAAATTAAGAAGATTCAAAGTCTTGTAAACTAGTTTGCCATGGTGCCAAAAAATATGATTTCTTTACTTTGAATACACTTATCTTGCAATCTATGTTGTCAAAGTATTTGAAATTTTTTCCACACATTTTCATACTAGTCTACTGCAAGATCCTATGTTTAAATATGCAAAAAAAATATTATTTTAAATTTTTATTGCTTTTTGCATTAAAAATGGCAGTCTTAAATGATCTTTGTCAAAGAAAAGTCTTCAAACTTTAGGAGTTAGAGGGTTAGGGTAGTTGCAAGAAACACTTGCTATTTTTGGCTCAAAATGGCCTGAATATTGGAGTATTGTGACTTTTGGAATTTTTTTTAAAAAATGATATAAAATATGAATAATTTGTAAAGCATTCAAATAGTGCGTATATAGAAATTCAAGCCTAGAAAAATTTATCTCTAAAAGTTATGCACAAAAAAAGAATGATGGAAAATGCAAGAAAATAGATACTTTGGAATTTGATTTTTAGAAAACAGTAAAAAAACTCAAAATAAAATAAATAAATAAACATTTTTTATAACTTGAAGATTTTTTTTTAACCATTTGCATCTTTGGAAGAAAAAAATTGTGTCAAAAACAATACTAACCCCCTCAAAATGGCCAAAATAGACATTCAATTGGTGGCAATTTAAAAATAATAAAATACTATTGAAAAATTAAAAAAAAATTATTCAATGTTTACAACTATTACATGTACCTTCATTCAAATCTAATAGAAAACAAACATACGAAACAAAAGTTATGAATAAAAAAACACATATCCAAAGCCAAGGGGACCAAAAAAATGACAAGTGTTTCTTGCAATGGCCCAGTAGTGTATTGAATTTGTATATTTGTAATAATTTTAAATTATATTATATTTTAAATTAATCGAAATGAAGTAATCTACTGTATTTTGATTGTTTGCCAAACTATAGGATATTAACAAATAGATTAGTGAGTCAATTATTTTAATATTATCATTTGAATTTTTTAAATAAAAAATTTATTATAAAATTGTAGTAATAAATGTCAAATTCAAGTCCTCAAAGATCCTTTTGTATTCCACCTTTCAAGTGTTTATCCATTCACCTTATCCGCCTTTAAATGTTTACCATATTTTGAAAACATTCTCCTTGTACTTACATTCATCCCAAAGTCAATCCAAAAAAATATTTGATATTTGACCTTTCTAGCCAATGTAGGCCACACTAATATTTGTCCATTACCACTATAAATATTCAAATTTTTAAGAGAGCTCAATTCATATGGAGGGATGCATACAAGTAGATTGCATGTATAGAGGATGACTCTAAGATAACAAAATACTTCATGTTTTGTATTTTGGGGCAAACGCTAGAGATGGTGACTTCTAATAGGGCAATTTTAAGAATAGGGCCAAGACTCCAAGACAATAAAACACTTCATATTTTGAGCCATGAAGCAAATGATGGAGAAAGAGACTTGTGGTAGAGCAAGGTAATATCTAGAATAGGGCCAAGACTCCAAGAATGAATAACTTTAGTCACAAGAAGAACTGCACTTATAGCATTAGAAACTAAATTATATGCATCTATGTCCAATTTGCAAATCAAAAGATGGAAATTTAAAAGCATTACAACAATTACAATAGTTTTTAATATTGGAAAAAACATTAGACATGCAACAACGTGCTCCAAAATGATTTAACTTCCTCATTTTGGAAATTAAAACCAAAAATCATAGCGCCTGTGTGGTGAAAAAAAAATGTGTCAATGCCAAAGCAAAAATTTCATTCATTGCAAATAAAAAATAATGTCAAGCAATTGGAGTCTTTTCCAAGTTAGTTTTTGAAAGCCAAGATGAAAACCTTGTGAGTCATAACAAAAGCTGAAAGCCAATATAGGCACTTCCGGCAAGAAAGCTAGAAGATGAAAACTAAATGTATTCAAAAGAGCAGAAGTACAAAGAACAAGGGTTTGGACAAAAAAACAAGGCTACTGCTACAAACTAAGACATTGAAGTGAGTTGATTAAATTGAGGAACCTCTCAGTCTTGATTCCTATATATATTCAAAGATCCTAAGCTTTTTCATCAAGCTTGGAAGTTGCTTGAGTTACTTCCACTACAAGGGAAGCTTCTTGAGAAGCTTTGGCAATCTTTCTACATCTGTATCAATACGTCCATGTCGCCCAACCCCGGTGCACTCTCCAATTGGCTATGTTTGATTTCAATTGACTCAAATTGCACATCCAATCAACACCCAATAAGTGGTACCACATGGCAAAGTATTCCCCCCCTATCGGGCCTCCTATCTATTATCTATATAGTAAATAATGGCCACCCAATAGATGGTTGAGCATTTAGGGACTAATATAAGTGACTTGAAATGTAGAATCTTCAAAAAAATTCAAATGAAAAACTTTAGGAAGGCAAATGTTGTAACTTTTTTAAAAGCTCTCTAAATTGGAGTTGGTGTAATTATGCATTCATTTGAGATCTTGCACTAGAATCTATATAATTGCATACTTCTTTCAAAATGGATCTACATTACATTAAGTGTAATCTTATTAATATTTTGTAATAACAATCATAACGTTGGCCCAAAGATCATTATATTTCAAAAAACTCTATCATATATAGTTTGAATAGCCATATTTATGAAGCACTCTATTTATAATTGAAAGTACAATTAACCCCTAAAGGACAGTTGTCCCTTTGGGGGACAAATGCGTTTTCGGGCAGGTACCTACGGGCTGAAATTTTCTCCTAATTGTTTTAAACTTTTTTTGAAGATATAAAAATTGATAAGCTTTGTAAGAATATAATTTTTTTCACAATTGGTGCCCGGGAACAACAGTTATGACCAAATAAGCTCAAAATAGGGGACGAAGGGCAGCCCGAGCAACAAAAAAAAAATGGACAAAAATTTGAATTTTTTTTTTCGATTTTTTTTTTCATAGATTATATTTTTGTCTATCTGGAAAGCTTTGATTCATTTCATTTGGATTTGTTATGAGGAAGTTATGGACATTCTTGTTTTTCGGGCAGTTAGAGCATCTTCTTGAAAAAAATAACTTGTAGGATTCATTTCTGAATGAAATTTTCCAAATTTTTCAATTTCTTTTGCATGGTTTATTTTACTTGCTAGAACAATCTCACCATTGGGATTTTTGCATTTTAATTCCATCTAAAATATATGAATATTTTAGATTTTCCTACTATCTTGTACCTACTTCTATTTCATAATTTTTTTAAGAATGATAATTAAGTTTTTTTGAATTTTTTTTCCCCTAGACTCTCCTCTCAATTCTCCACTATAAATGTTTAAAGCTCAAAACTCTATAGTGCAAAAAATTTAAGTTAAATATGTTAAGGTCAAAAAATCTAGTCCCGCAATGTGCTGAAAAACTTGTTTTTTTCACTTCAAACGCAGATATCTTGCAATTTGTGCGGTCAAAAATTCTGAAAGTTTTTCCATACACTCTCATACTAATTAGGTGTAAGATCCTGCAGTTAGATGTGAAAAAAAAACAATTTTCAATTTTTTTACTTTTGGCTATAGAAATGACAGTTTTGAGTGTTTTTGGGCAGAAAAAAAGGCCTTGGTCTTTTACGGGTTAAATCATTCATTGATAAACTTGAATTAGTTGATGGACTTGTCCTAATGGGATTACAATTAACAATGAATGTGATTTCCAATATTGTAGGGTTTGTACAAACATTCGACATCATAATATAGTGTAGCAAATGGGGATATGGTTTGTGGAAATTAACAAATGCCAAACTTTTGGGGAAACAATTATTCAAATGATTTTATTACAGAGAAAGCAAAAACTTACAAGATGCTTCTACTTAACACCTAAAGTTTTATGACTATATTTCTCCAAAAAATCCTCTGAATTGCCATTTCTAGTGCAAAGAGCTATGATGATAAAAACTATTTATTTTTCATATCCAACCTTAGGATCTTGTATTAGAATTCCATGAGTCAGAATGTTAGAAAAAATTTCAGAAATTTTGACCAGATAGGCCCGGGGAGATCACTCCTTGTAATTTAAGGTATACACCTGAGTTAAGAGGGTATTTGGTGTGGGGCTATTTACCTTAATTATTGTATTTAAGATGACCGTATTTTTACATAAAAAGCTACAAGGGGCATATTTTCAATACCCTATGGTTTTTATAAATTCATTCATGTGGTTCTTTAAGTGGGGCTATCTTATATATAAAATTTAAGTGTCCAATTGACCAAGTGGTAATTTTTAATCCCTAACGACTAGTTATTCATTGAATGAACAATTGAAAATTTGAGTAGAATCCTATAAAGTCAAATTTAGTTGGTTGTTCACAAAATTTTGACACAAGGTGTGAGCATACACCCCTACAATGAGAATATAATTTTTTCTATTTGAATAACCAAAACAAAAGTTATATTGCCTTGAACTTTTCTGGCAGCTCGGGCAATTTGGGCATCTTTAGAGCACCTTTTGCAAAAATGCTCATCAACTTTTGCAATTTGGAATGTATATAACTAATAAAACATATAATATATATATATTTTTTAAACTTAGTTCTCAAATCATATATTAAAAGAAGTCAGACTTTATTAGCTATGTTAAGGTGGCTTCAAGAATAAACATTTTTTTCTACTTCAAGCCCTATTATCTTGCAATATATGAAGTCAAAGTTCTTGAAAAATTTTCCACATACCATATTTAAAATAATTTCTTGGATTCCAAATAAAAATTTTCCTCATTGTACAAGAAATCATCAAAAAATGACTAGTATATTGCCAATGCACTTCCTTTGGCAAGACCACCAGGCTTAAACACACCCACAAATCAAGAGTAGTCAAGGAAGACAAGTTTCCCATTTATCCTCTTTACATTGCACGTTGATTTAGAGGAAGCTAGACTCCATATTTTCTTCTAAAATCTTCCTCAAATTTTTCATGGTTAAGCCTAACATCATATACATATGAATGGACAAAATCCTCATTTTTGTATAGAGCAAAAATTTCACTCTAGGAGGGTTCAAAGTCAGCTAGTCGCAGGAATTTAAAAAAAAATCTCACTTCAATCATTATAATCTTTCAATCCACATGGTCAAATGGGCTGAATTTTTTTTCAAACAGTGCCTTACATATTTAATACACTTTTTCATGGTTTAAATTTTAAAAAAATAATTAATTTTTTATTTTGGACAATGCATAAAAAATAAGCAGTTTTGGACTTTTCCACTTCCAAATACCTTCCAGCCTTTAGGGCGTAATAACAAGTTTACCATTGAACATTTCAAAATCTCCATTGAAATTATCCCAATATCCCATTCAATATGAGTGTGTTTAACATTTACGGCTTCAAAGAATCAAGTTAAACAAGCTATAAACTCTATCTTCATATTGTACACTTTTTAGTTCATTGAACCTACTAAGGTAATTAGGTAAAATTCTCTATTTGTGCAATGTGGCAATTCTTCCACTTGTGGTCAATGCCTTATGCTTACACTTAATTTTTTTGATATATACACTACTAACATTGTGGTACAATTTTAGTTAACCACCCTTCATTGTAGATTTTCTTAACTACTATGTCCATTTTATCATCCACATGAAATTATCTATCCACATCTATACTCATTATACTATGAAAAATTTGCATAGCCTCTATGTATCAAGCTAACTTATTAATAAAAATTCCTACTACATGATGTTTTTATATACTCTAATTTATATAGAATAGAATATGTATCATTTCATGCACCCTATAGTAGCCCTACATATTATATAAAAAAAATTCTTCTTTGAATTAAATGAACCCTATCTTTGAACTCACGTAGTTTTTTAAAAAGCCAACAGTGATCTCCCCGGGCAGATAGGATTGTAAGATATTAATATTCATAGTGAAAAGAAAATATTTCTTTGTACCTTTTCATACTAGGGGGTCAATCTTTGAATCTTCAGTACTAAAATTTCAATTTGTACTACAAAATTTGAGGTGTAAATTTTTATGGTAAAAAAATTAATTGTAAATATAAAAAATAAATTTCAAAAAATATAATTGCTTTTCATTCTTAAAAAAATTGTTTAGAAGAAGTAGATACCAAATGGAGCAAAAAATGAAATCTTTAATAGTTTTGAAATGGAATTGAAATATATCAATCTTCATTATAAGTCTGTTTTAGTAAGTATTTTCAAGCATATAAACCTTTTGTTTCGAAAAGTTGTGAAAATTAAATTCAAAAATGAATCCTATTTGTTATTCTTTTAGAAAGATGCCATAATTGTTCATATAATAAGATTCTTCATAACTTTTACATTACTATTTCAAATGGAATGAATAATCTTTTTTCATATAGATATAAATATATTCTATGAGTGGTAAAAATTTTAAATTTGAATTTGAATTTTTGTATTCTTTTATTGTCATTTTTGAGCATTTGTACTTAGGAGGGTTGACAACTTTTCTACCATGCATCAATTTAAAAGAAAATTGTATCCCCCAAAAGATAGCACATTCCCTTCCCTTACATAAAGTTTCAAAAAGTACAATAAAATTTGACTCAATAAAAACTTGCTCCAAATCACCCCTCCCAAAACATTCCAAGACTTTGAATTTTGAGGATTTTCAAGTATACTAGTGTGCCCTGTGCCGTTGCCACATCCAAAATAGAAGCAAAAGTAATTTTTCAATTTTGCTTCTTCATTTTTATTTACGAAGGAGTGCACGGGCTTGGTTGCGATGTGAGATGTTGCGTTCTTGATACAAATAGAAGCTCTATGCATGAAGGAGTGCAAGGGCTTTGTTTCGTGGGGTCTTTGCAAGAATGATGGGCTGTTTTTGTTCCATTTTGACTAGTACTCCCAATACTATGAGCTTTTGCATACAAATTTTTAAAAATAAAATAAAATAAAAATAATTAGTATAAAACTAAAAATAGAATATTACCAAAATTTTAGACCTAAAAAAATCTAGGTCAAAAGTTAATCACAAAAAAGAATGAGCTGAAAATTTGAAGAAAATACATACTTTGACGTTTATTTGTAAAAAATAGGAAAAATAATTTTCAAAGAAACTAAAAATTCCCAATTTGGGAAGACTTCATGGTGGAGAGGTTTCACCAAAAAAAGAAGATCTTGAAACCATCTGAATTGTGCGCGCAACGAAGCCCTCTTTGCATGGATGTAGACGACATAAAATAAAATATTTTTAAATGCCTTAGTAGAAACATGACTTCCTACTATGGAAAAAGACCATATAAATTTTAGCTCTAGATTATAAAATTTGGGGACTCCATAGTACTAAAAGACCTTAAAATTAAAAATATGACATATTAGTCTAATTGATTTTTAAATATAAAATGATTTTTGATTTTTTTTGAAAAATATGAGATATGATTGGAGATGCCTTTCTTGTGTGATCTCCAACAAAAATTTCAAGTTTATGCAAGTCATACTTCAAAAGTTATTGCAAGAAAAAGCTTTGGCACTCCCTTTGTGTTGTCTAAAAAATGATATTTGACTAGGATGTGGCAACTTAAATAAGCTACCTCCTTCATTGCCTTGGCCAAACGCTCCGAGGAATAAGTGTAAAAATTTGTCCCTTGTTTTGTAGATTGATTTTGTATAGTTTTGACCTAGTCTAACTATTTTGGAGTCTTTGATTTCAAATGTGGATTCAAATTTTTCAAATTTTATCATTGGTGGTAAATATAAGTTCTAATCTCCCAAGGAAGTTGAAAAAGAGGTAAGGGAGGGAACTTTTCCGGCAGGGGCCAAATGTACTTAACCTACCTTGCCCTTAAGATTAAAAGTGTTCTAAAAGTATTCTCTAATACATAGGTACACAATTCTTTCTTCGATGTACCAATTGCATTCATCAATGTACCAAGAATGAACATATCAAGGGGTGAATGCTTTCAGTGTCCTCTACCCTATATGATTACAACTTTGAAATTCATAACTAATCCCACAAAGGTCCAAAAAACATGAAACAACTTGGGTTAGATGCCAATCCCATTTATCTTTCTAGGAATATTGTACTAAAATATATTTCAAAGAGTTCAAACTGCCCAACATTGCAAACCAGATGATAAATGGTCATTAAGTTATACAAACCTCCTCCCTTCTCTTGAGTTTTCTGCTCGCTCCATCTTAGCTTCTCAATGATGCTCTTGTCAGTCTTGTTGTGCACTGGTTGCATGTTTGAGAACAACTGCTTTGGTATCAATCTCTCCTTTCAGTTTGCTCGCGTTTTGTCCATTTTCACGACGGTGGACTCGTAGGGCATGCGGCTTTCCATAGCCACCCTCAACATATTCCATACCGCATAGGAATACTTGCTCACATTATTGATCAATGATCCCATCCTCGTACGTTAACTTTCGATGAACCACAAATTCCACAGCCTCCATCATGCACCCTCCAAATCATGCACTCCAGGCTTCTGGGTGCAACTTAAGCTTACTTTTTTCCTTTTGCAACTGAAGTACTGAACGCAACTGAATGTTCTCTGACGGACTTCATTTATTAGGTGCACCGGAAAAGAAATCCTTGTCACCACGGACCTTCCATTTGCCTTGACTTGCAATTCAAACACGTCAGAGACTCAGCGGAATTGAATGAACGAGGAGACCCCCACCCACCTTGTCAACGATCCAGCTTGTCAAGTTGATGGACCCATAACGTAAGCTTATCTAAATATAAGCTTGCCATTCAAGTGTAGTGTTGGTTCCTCAAGTGAATAGTGCCAGGTGGAAAATCTGTGAGTTTCTAATAGAAGACCCATTGGCTAGAAAGCCAGAATGCCAGAAAGAACCCTCCGTCACATGCCGGTTTGGCTGGAACTCTGAGCTCTGACACAAACTCTTCCGGGCTGCCCACATTCTCCCTGCCCAGAGAATGCGAATTCCGTGAATCTGGGAGGAGCGGGAGGAAGCCACACACACAGAGCTCTTCCTTGTGCTCCCTTCTCTTGTTCCTTCTAGTCGCGCGTCTTGGGTGAGCACTCGTCTTCGATTGACCGAGAGCTCTCATCTTCACTTGAATGTCTGAGGTGATGCAGAACATTATTTACCAACTCTTTTGCTCCCCCAGAGAGCGGGAGCCCCGAGCGTTGCAACTTCCCGGCCACCCAATGACTTTTTGCAAAGTGAATTGAGTTCACCCTGGGAATTTAGGGAGGGAATCTCCCACGTATCTATTAGTAGAACCAATGAAGAAGACCTGATTGAATTTGAGTAGATTGAAGGAAATCGCCCAAATTCTATAACTTACAACAAGAAAAAGTCCTCATGGCACTCAATCTTTCCAAACAAAAAAAAACATAAAAACAAAAACAATTAAGGTAACCAAACCCATTCCCAACCTTTTAAGAAACTATCCCCCTCCTACTATCAAGAGTCATAATTGATTAATTCTTATTGATTAGTCTTTTGGAGAAAAATCCAATAGAAAAAATTATCTTAAATTCTTTTAAATTTTTTTTTTTGTAATAATATTTGAAGTGAAAGGTTAGTAGGCACCTATAAATGTCTTTAGATTTAGTTGTTATTCAAAAAGTGGGAATCTAAGAGATGAGAGAGTTCATCAATATTTCAAAAGATGAGTATAATTACTTCACTTTAATTGAATTATTTACTTTTGGACCCATTCCCAAAAGTAAGACCCTAAATTAAGAAGGGGGACAAGAATGGTAATGGTTACATTATAACATCTACATCCTTACTCACCAAACTTGGCACACTCAAATTTTCCATCTAATTTTGAAGAGCCCACCAGATTTCCTTCTCCTCCACCCTTGCTCACCAAATACAACCCCTAAATAGTTGAGTGACCACTCATCAAGTAAAACAAAGAATAAAGCAATTGAACTTAGGATGAACAAGTGATTTCAAGGGCCATTTAGTCTTGACAAGGCTAGGATTGAGTGTCAAGAGAATATTATGAGGAGCTCGTAACATTTTTTTTAATACAGCCTGTAACACTTTTCATCCACATTTGAAGAATGTCACACCCTAGCGCACAAGGGTGGCTATGACAAGGAAAAGGCCCTCACTATGTTGCCTAGCTGAAGGCTAAACTTGGGAGTTGTTTTTGTCCTCCTGATAGGGAAAAAATTTGAACCAAATTTGATAGTATTTGATAGTATTTGGCTTAAATCTCTGGTTCTTGCTACTAGGGAAGGCTTCCCCATTTACTGGACAAGAAGTGTCCCTGGGCCTCTTGCTTATTAAACTAGGTTTATTTCTGGATTTTTTTTTTTTTTTCCATTTTTGCTCTTATCTTTTCATTGTCTAGCCTTTGTGGCTTGGCTATTTTGTATGATGTTTTTTTTAATCGGCAATGGCTTGTTGCATTTGTTAAAAAAAAAAAGGCCCTAACTGCACTCATTCATTCCAAACGAAAAAAAGGATAAGAAACAAAACGATGATTGATTCAGTTTCCTGGACTGGCATGGAAAGTCTTCTGTCATTATTCTTGGTCATGGTGGCAATCACAACTCCAAGATTGTTGATTCACGCATGTTTCCACAAAAACCTTCCAACAAGTGCTTTCGGTTATGTCATTTAGGCACTTTGTCCTCTTTCATCAAACACTTCTTGTAAGAATGTAATACATTCTTCAGTTCATGCTTGCCCATTCTTTTCTTCTCCCACTTGGCATGAAGTTTGAGAGCAAGTTAACACCGTGGGAGAGGCTAGGACATGTTCTTTCTCTGCTGTGAATAATTAAAGATGAACTCGGTAAGAGCATCACGGAAACTTCCATCTAGAAACCAACACGCTGTTACCCCAAATCTTCGTTGATCCCACTCATTCTTCAAACTTCTTTCTTCCTTCAAACTTGTTGTTGAGTGTTGGGCGAAGACCTTGTTGTTGCGAGAGATCCACATAATCCACATTGTAGAGCCATGAAGCAAAGTCCAATGATTCTAAGTGCCTGGAACCATCGTGGAGTCAAGGACCCGAAGATGCATTGGGAGAAGTCCAATCTCTCATGAGGTCCCAAGGTTGGTTGCACCCCACAAATGTGATAGATAATAGATTGGGCATAGTCCCATATTTCCTAAGATCGAGGACATGAGTAGAATCTGTGAAGGGGGGATTCTTCAATACCTAAGTTGCAACAATTACAAGTCGAGATTTTAGGCCTCTAGATTTTACGCAGACGACACTTTGGGATGCACTTCTCAACTCCGGCCATGCTGCCTAATTGAAGGCTCAACTTGGGGCTCCTCTTCATCCGAAGATGCATTGGGAGAAGTCCAATCTCTCATGAGGTCCCAAGATTGATTGCACCCCACGAATGTGATAGATAATAGATTCCAGGGCATAGTCCCATATTTCCTGTGATCGAGGATATGAGTAGAATCTGTGAAGGGGGGATTCTTCAATACCTAAGTTGCAACAATTACAAGTCGAGATTTTAGGCCTCTAGATTTTACGCAAACGACACTTTGGGATGCGCTTCTCGACTCCAGCCGTGCTGCCCAGTTGAAGGCTCAACTTGGGGCTCCTCTTCACCCTCAGAATAGGAGTAAAATTTTGATAGTATTTGGCTTGAATCTCCTATCCTTGCTAGTAGGGAAGGTTCCACCATTTATTGGAATAAGAGGGGTCCTCCCTCTTGTTCTTTTTACTAGGGCTCTTACTTGATTCTTTTTCCTTTTTGCTCTTATCTCTTCATTGTCTAGCCTGTGTGGCTTGGCTGTTTTGTATTGTGTTTTTTTTCTTTCAATGCAATGGCTCGTTCCATTTGTTAAAAAACTAAAAAACTAAAAAAACAAAACTTGTCGCTGAACGCAGTCTCAACAGAGACATCATGTGGGAATAGAATTCAAGTGCATATATTCACCGCAAGAGGGAGGAAGGGCGGGAAGCAGAGCCACTTCAACTTGGGGACGATGAAAGGACCATGGAATTTGCATTCAATGGGCAGGGGGGGATGTGGGCAGCCCGGAAGAGTGTCAGAGTTGGGTCCCAGCCCAAACGGCATGTGATCGAGCATCTCCGGTCCTGCCAACTCGCACCCGTAACTTTATACCGTCTGTTTATAACTAGGAACAAAAAGAAATCTCAAATTTGGCTGGTTCCCCCGCTCCCCTAGCTTCAGTACTTTGCAAGCAGTGAACTCTCCCCTACAGGAATGAATGCGTGCTTCCTCCCAACCTAAATTAGACCCTCACAGATGTGACTTTCTATTGCCGACTGCTTTCTCCAGAGCCCATGGAGGTCGCAAGCAGGCGCAGAATAAATGGAACTGCCAGGCTGGGAAAACCTGCGTTGCGCTATTTCAGCGCAGGACAGACACAAATACAGAACAATGAGGTGCATGCGACTGCAAGCAATAAAAGGCCCAACAAAAGCTTCGACGTCGACGAAGCATCTCCAGCAGTACGGCGGGGGGAAATAGAGGGACACTGTTTTGTTACAATAAATTCTTCGAGGACCCATCGGTGCAACCCCATCGGTGCCAACCCACTCGCTATTTTGTTCGTTCAACTGGTTGCAATACCAAACGCAAGGCTCCCACCGTAGTGGCCCAAAGCAAAGAATCTCCATCATTGCTAACTCCAATGAAGTACATGGGGAGATGAAGTGAGTCCATTGGAATTGATGTGTGGGCAAAATTGCAATCTTTGGAGTGCCAAAGAGAATATTTTGGCAGAATCAAGTACCTATTGCTTACTTTTCATCAAAGAAAACATCATGTTGGGACCAGTTTGACAGATTGTTGGTGATGCTCTAAATACAACAAATTCATTCTATTTTTAGACATAGGATCCAATGTTTTTTTTAATCATTTTGGAAAAGTAGCTAGGTGTTTCTTCAATTGTCATGTGATATACTTTGGTGATACTTGATGATATCTATATCAAAACTAGATGACACCTAAGTAAAGCTTGACTATTGATCTAAAAAATACAGCAATAGTGTGGCTATTTTGACCCCCCAAAATGAAAATTTCTTTTATAAAAAATAGCAATCGTCTTCTGGCGGTAGCCCAATGGCGAAAAGGCGTGCATTAAAAACACACACTGATAGGGCCTCCATTCCCGCCCCGCCATGGCCGGCACCACCGGTTCCGGACCTCCCCTCACCCGGGTATCACCCATATACTCCTCACCCTAAACCAGCTGAACCGGTTAACATTGTCTCTCTCGCTCACGTCCTCTGCACCTCCTCCGCAGCTCCTCCATAGCTCCATGACGGTCACATTCTTTTCTTGTTATTGAATCCATACCAGCACACACATTATCAGCGTTTCACCTTAAAAAATCTCAAGTTCTAGATTGCACCTTGATCGAGATCAGGCGCTGCTAAAAGCTTACTGCATGCTAGTGTACGTAGACGTCGACGTACAGGCAGTACTGTAGTTGATAATGTCGCTGTTTCTGGTTTGCGAGTAGAGATTTATCCCGCTTCAAACTTCTTCCATTGCGGTACTAACTTAGTACCAACACTGGGTCCTTCCATCCTTGTCGATTGATAAACTGCATTCAAAAACTCTAGGGAAGAATTGTATAGTACTGAAGCATTGCTGTGTATAATTACAGCAGTACGGACTGAACCTCGGATCGCTAATGTAGGTGCATGCTGTTTCAAGCTTTCTATTCCCAAGAGTGTTGGTTTTTCTGATCGATGTAGTGATACTTACGGCATCGGAGTGGAGGTTGTGTTACGAGCTTTTATGGCTTATTTTTCATTGAGGAAGCAGGGGATGCATTGAAGGCTAGGGGTTCCAAGATTCTTCTTCGTAGGTGTGGAGTTTGCCGTTTAAGAGGGGATAGTGATGGGAAGCTCAGGGAACTTGAGCAAGTTAGTGATCCCGAAGCAGCATTGGCAAGAAGGCAAGGACAAGGCGGTATACATGAATGTAGGCTACAAGGAGACGGGACTGGACTCTAGAGGCTCCGGGGGGCAGCAGCAGCAGCAAGTGAGGTCCAAGATGATGTGGTGGCTGGTGTTTTCTCTGTGCGCCGGTCTTGTGGTGGTGCCGTTTCTCATGGTCATGTGCGCCATTGATAACATTGAAGCTACAGGGTCCAAGCGCCACCCTTGGATTTCGATGGACGGACCTCCTCTGGAATTTATAGGGTAAGACAGTTTCCTCCTCCTCGGACAGTAAATCCTCATCTCCTTTCTTCCAAAATGCGGCAACGATCTAGGTTTATTGCATACCCTGTTTCCGCAAGACTCCTTACTTCTGAAAACAATGTCGTTTTGCTGAGAACCGTATTGAACGTAAGGCTCGTAACATCTGGAGACAATCTAGTTTTCCTGGAAACCCTGTTATTGGTAGGGCTCTTAACATCTGAAAACAATCTTGTCTTACTGAAAACCGTGTTATACCTTAGGCTCCTAACATCTGAAAACAATTTGGTTTACTGAAAATCTTGTTATACAGGCTCCTAACATCTGAAAAACAATCTTGTTTTACTGAAAAACCTGTTCTACACAAAGCTTCTCAAATCTGTAAAACAATCGAGTTACCCTAAAAGTCCTATTTTTCGTAAGGTTCCTATCATCTAATTACAATTTAAGTTGCTGCTGAGGGGTCGGTGAATTCACAGGTGACGAGGTGAATTCACACCTCTCCCTTACTGACTGCACTGTGAATGGAGACTTTACATTAATGCATCAGTATTGACGACTAATATTGTTTTATATCTGCTCTGCCATTACGAATGTTCGAGGTTGTGAAGTGTAAAGTATTGAAGCTCATGGGGGTATAGGTTGAGTTCAACCTGAGGTATATGTTCGCACTTGATGTCAGAGGTGGTGTTAGCGAAAACTGAATCCAGTCCAAAGGTTTCAGTCCCAAGACTCTCTCAAACACAACTCTCAACACTAAGTGAAAACACACCTAGAGACCCAAACCAAGGGAAGATGTATTGGAGTAATATTGGCGACTGCCATTAGTTTGGTATTCTGCACTGCCATTACGAACGCTCAAGGTTGTGAAGCATAAAGTATTGAAGCTCATGGAGTGTGTGATGTGTCCCACTGTATTGCAGTGTGCATTGGCGGTGGAGTTTGTTGCGAGGCAGCAGTGAAGCAGAGATGGTGACCACCAAGGACTCCTCCGAGGAGCCGAGAGCGGCCTTGCAAGGGATGGGGACGCTGCTGCGCGTGGGAACAAAAGCCATGCAGGAGCTCGTGGTGGCGCATCTGACGGAGGACACCAGCAGCGAGGATCTGCGGCTCTTCCTGCGCTCGCTGCACCGAAGTGGCGCCACGACCAGAGCCGACGTCGTGCTCCTGTTTCCTGGCGGACCCATGCCGAGCGCCATGGGGAACGTCATCCAGGAGGAAGAGGAAAGCTTCCAGAAGTTGCTGGTGGAGTTTGAGCCTAAGGATGGGGAGGAGGAAGCTATGGCGTCCCAAACTGACGACTCCGCATCTGCAGGTATGAATCCTGTGCAATGCAACCCTTGCACTCCGCAGATTGAGTCGGCAGACTAAGAGACTGAATATTCAAACCTTTAGTTGTTCAAATCTAAAAAGGCGCTTTCCATGTGTCGCCAGATTGACTGCCGCACTGATTCATCACTGAAGCTTGTCTTACGTATACTGCAAAGGCTGTAGAAGATTGTCTTACGAATGCTACAAAGATTGCAAAAGCTTGTTTTTCGTATACCTCAAAGATTGCAAAGATTGCAGAAGCTTATCTTACGTATACTGTAATGACAAGTTTGTCATACGTTTGCTGCAAAGGTTGTAAATCATGTCTTATGTATACTGCAAAGATTGTAGAACCTTGTCTTACGTATATTACAGAGGCTGTAAGGAGCTTGTCTTATGTGAACTGCAAAGATTGTTGAAGCTTGTCTTCCGAATACCATTGCAGTAAGTCTGATAGGATGAGAACTTCTCTTTGCGAATGATGAAGAATGTAAAACCTGTCCATGTGTTTCTAACGCAAAAGAATGGGACATCACAGACGGCACCCCATCAATCGCCTCCTTCAACGCAACAGCATTCAAGAGACGCACCGAGGACGACACTCAACAAGATCCATCTCCAGAGATCATCTGGGGCCGACGTCAACCCGCACCTTCGCCACCAACAACAGACAACCCCAACCCCGACACCATAACAAACCCCATCACCCCAACCAGCTGGGCATCCTACGGCAGCATCGTGTCTTTCGACACTCAAGAGCTCGACCCCCAGGACGCCTTACAAGGCTTCTTCGACACGCCCCCAGTACAGCTCCGTCGCTGGCTCTGCTACGACATGCTTCTCGGCATGGTCAAGTCCCGCTACAAGAACGTCCTGGTGTCGCAAGTGAAAGGCGTCTACATTCTCGGCGACGCCTTATCCGTTTTACGCAAGAAGCCCGCGCTCTACCTCACAGCTGAAGATCTGCAATGGCGCGACGCAACTCAAGAATTTGTAACGATGGCGCCCATCTCGCAGCCTGAAGTGGAGACTACGCCGACTGTGGTGGATCTTCCGTCGGCGCGGTACGAGTCCATTCGACGGAGCTTGCGGGAGAGCAGCAAAGTGAAAGTTCAAGGAGAAGTGGCGCAGTTGGGGTTGATGCAGAGCGTGTATGGGTTGCAGATGTGGAAGACGCTAGCGGAGAGTGACAAAGAGCGGGTGGTGGTGAGCTCTGCGGTGATCATGGGGGGGATGCAGTTTGTGCGCGGGTTGGCGAGCAAGATGACTTCGGAGATTGTGAGGGTGGCGATGGAGAGGAAGAACCGGCGACACTTTCATGATAAAGCGGTGATCAACATGTGGGTGCACAAGAAAGCGGCGCTCGGGAAGCGTATTGCCGATCATCTGAAAGTGGTGAAGAATCAAGACTCTGTTGTGCAGACTTCAATTCAATCTTTGCCATCGTCGCTTCGATCTGTGTTGCCGTTGCGCAATCGGCGTCGGTATCTTGTGGTGCATGACCGGGAGCCTTCCGCACTGCGTCTGGCATTGTGCACTTTGGGTTCCCGGTTCTATCAACGCTGCTTGTAACATCGTCATCGTCGCCTTTGCTCCCATTCATGCACATGATTTTGTAGACGGTGCTAAGCCCTTAATCCGAAACCCTTGCAACCCTTGCTACTGTGGTGTGGTTCGAGTTGTGTGCGTGATTTTTATCACTTTGCATACTCTTCCGCTTCCTATCTGTTTGGTTTGAGGTTCCGTTCCATGACACATTCTTCAAAGTGAAGACTGCCTTGCGTGTCCGGAATTTCATGTGCGATGCCTCGGGATTCAAGTGGAAGCTTCAGTTCAAGTGTTTTCTATTGTGAAAGGCTGTGATGGGAGTCACCAGCCCTTGAAGTTCAGGAATGTTATGGTTGGAAGTGGGTGGTTATTGTATCTCAAATATTGCTCTCAAACAGGTTGTGGCTGCAAATGGTTAAAATGTGGTGGTTATCACAAAGTAGCTGCGTGCTCTCAAACTGGTGGGTTGGCATTCTAGGAGCTTTATTCAGCTTGAAACAATTGGCTCGAGTGTTGTTTGTATGAGGCGGCGTCTGCAGGGCTACCCGTGCAAGGACTGTCTATGAACAACATATAGTACAACCTTGCTTTCAGCAAATTGTGGTGGCAGGGCTTGGAAGCCGGAAATCTTTGCTGCCAAGCCCAAATGGTGTTGTTTGGGTGCCATATAACTGTCCTTATGGAAGATATTGGCTCAAGGGGTTGATTACATGAGACGGCACCTTCAAGGCTATCAATGCAAGCAGTTTCCATCAACAACATACAGCAATTACACCATGTTTTCAGCAAATTGCGGTGGCAGGTCTTGGAAGGTGGAAATCTTTTCTGTCAAGCTCAAATGGTGTTGTATTGGTACCATGTAAGAGACCCTATTTGTGTCGTGACTATTTGTGCAACTTTTGTAGCCACTATGTATTAATAGCGTACATTTGTAAATTGGAAATGTACAACACTATTGATACATAGTGGCACAAATATGGTGGCTTCTTAATTTGTGGCACAATTAGAGTCTCTTACCTTAAGTGACCTTATGAGAGTCATGGATTAAGGGTTGTTTATATAAGATGACAACTGCAAGGCTACCGGCTTGAAGACAACGATTGACAAGTGCCCCATGCTTTCAGCACACTGTGGTGAGCAAGACTTGGCCGTGCACCATCAAGCCCAAATGGCACCGTTTAGGTGCTGTGTACCATTTCCTTACCAGGATTACCCCATTCATTGACAACATAAGACTGATGTAGCTTTAACTTATATTCTTTTGGTTCAGTGCTGTAGACTGCTCTGATGCCCAATCTAATTTGTTATTATTATTTTTCCGCAGAAGCCTTGTGAGCGCTGTTTCTGCGTTGGGTTTATAGTGTCATAAATCTGGTGGGTAGGAAGTTGGAGATGCTCATTGCTCTTCATTATCACGTTAGGTGTGAATAAAAGAAACTCTAGAACAGTGCTCTCTTGAAAAATGTGTAGGAGCTGGAATTTAATGACTTTCATGTATCAATTGAATTCCTTGACAACAACTTGTTCTGTGCACGTGGCATATGTTTTGATGTCTGGTTGTTTTGGCACCAACTTAGTGATGTGTACAATTATGAACACGTTGGTATGTAACTTAAGGTGTAATATCCCACTGTAGGATTGTCAACGACGCTCAATTGCACATTAACTTGAGAATCTCAGATAAATGCGATTACACAACTTCTGCATGCGGATTTGTGAACAACTATGTGTTAAGACTGCATTTAGAAGCCCATTTGTGCCCTGTATACTGTAATTGTTTTAAGATATAAAGATGATCATCAAATATTTCTTTCAGATGTGCGAAGTGGGTTACAAGGTACTGGAGCTCCTCCTACCAATGCTTGATCGGAGCAGACACAATCCTCGCATCAAAATGGTGAAGGCAAAAGTTCAGCGAGTTCGCTGAACCCACTGTGACTCTCCCACTCTCCCTAATTGTGGAGTAGGGCAACTTTCACACAAGTTTCGTCACAGAGGCGAGTTGTGATTGGACAAGAATGTCAGGTTCAGATTCATACTACCTGATTTCTATTAATGACCCTTAACCCTGTGCACAACAACATGAAGTATGCATTAAGAATGCATTTAGTAGCATAGAAATGTAACAATAGAGTTGCAAGTTGTTTTTTATGCAATTCTTTGGGATCTCAAGGCAATTGAATGGCTCAAACTTACCTACATTGAGATATATTTGTTAATGGCAAAAACAACCAAGTCAAGTCATGAAGAACAACTATAGGCTAGTATTCCTTTTATAGTTAATGCGGTTTGGTAAGTTTTTTCATGTAGTCAATTTTTATAGCTTGAGTTGCTTTGTCATTACATAATCCATCTCATTACGTAGTCCATCTTATTGATGTGCCTTGGCAATTTTAGTACAGTTACAACATTGACAATTAAGTTATGCTAATTAGTATGAACAAAACCTACATCAATAGTGAATTCGAAGAAGCTGGATAAACTCTTGTAAAACAAGCTACTCCTTTATTGCCAAAGCTACTCATAGTATAGCTACTTGATGCATCAATAGCTTTGGCAACATGTAGGTGAAACTCAAAATTCAAGAGCTTCTCAAATTTCACATTTGGCAATGAGCAAAATGTGTCCTAATTGAGATTATCCAATAAGCTGGGAAAAGCATCATACTTTGTCCCTCCCACAAGATTTAAGTAGGGACATCTAAAACTGACGCTTTTCTACTTTGGATCATTTCTATTATTAGATTGCCAAATTTGTATATTTTCTCTTTAGCAAGTGATAAGAGATTTCAATGCACCAAAGAATGCATCATTTGGATATCATAAGCAAAAGTTACAAAGAATCAATTTTTTGGTTGATGTTCAAAAACCATTTCTTCAAGACTAGGTACACATTGACTTAGGAGATGTGCACAACGTGAACATTCTATCAAGTGGCTCTTTTAGGCACTTGGCACATGTTGGTGTCCCTACCTTAGGGATCACTTTTGAAACTACAATACTGGATAAATCATATAGAAATTTAATCACGACATACAAAAACTTGCCCAAAGCTGCCATTTCTTTAAGCATTCAAGCAAATTGAATAATTCAAGTTTAATCAAAAAAATTCAACTACAATTAGGAATGTGTAGAAAGACTTTCAAAAAATTTGGCCACTCAAATTGCAAGATAGCATTTGGATTTAGAAGACACTTTTTTGGCTGGCCCTATTGGACATAGTCAACATACTTCAACTCCTTTTGGAGAAAGATTTTGCACAATACATACTAAGTATTTTAACATTGCACACTATATTATGTTAGTAACCCAAAGCCACCCTAATTTTAGAAGTCAGTGCAACCCGAAGCCACCCTAATTTTATTTTTTTCCAAGCAGCATAACTTTTGATCCAAGACCCAATTGGGCAAAAAAAATCCCACAAAGAGAATACATGTCAACACCTTGTGCCAAAATTGAAAAAGATTCATTCAATAGACTTCACAGGAAGTATCCAAATTCTAATTCATGGACAAATTTTGTCCTTCAGGGGTACAAATAGTACCCTATTCCTTACTCGAGACCTGAACCCAGTGACCAATTCTAGTCACAAAATAGGCCAATGAAGGCTTTTGCACAATACTACCTCAAAGAATTATACATAACGAATTCAACCGCATAAAATCGCGCCTGTCCAGTTGAGAGGATGAACATCCCCAGTCTAACAAATGATCGCTCAATTTTGCTTCTGCACTGATTATCAATGCACTGCCTCGAGCATCATTAATTCTGTAGTAAGCTTGAGAAGCAGGCCTACATGTTTTGAGGTGAGTATAGTTTTCATTGGAGATAGTCACAAAGCGAGTCTGCACCGATTCACCCTCCCCATCCGTCTGTTCTCTTTGGCACATCACTTCTCCTGCCCAAGAACCAGACTGGGAAGACCTTCCGGATTCTATCTGCAGGGAAAATAACATCGACTTATCATTAGAAAAAGTCCCCAAAAAATTTGGACTCCAAAACTCTTAGTGAGTTAGTTCCCTCTACTCACTTTTGTACTGTCACTGCCTCACTGGAGAACTTTAGTTTTGCATAGTGACAGATACATTAGGTGATGAAAGAATCCAGTGAATAGAACAAAACAATACTATCTTGCAATTAATGAGTATATAACTTCCTCTTGTACTAAGAGAGCGTCCCCCGCACATGTAACAATCCACTCAAACCTTCTCTAAAACGACATTCTGGAATATCGTTCACACTAGTCAAACTATCCTGAACTGTCACACACTTGTCACACATTCAAACTGTGTCATAGTCATTCTTCGCCCCAGGAACCCAAGGAATATAACAAACATACTATCCTGCAATGAACAAATACGTAGCTTCTTCCTGTATTGGGAAAGAAAGCCTGCAAGTGCCGCAATACACTTAAACCTCTTTCATATGACCTTCAATGAAACGACTTTTTGGAATATCAAGCACACTACCATTGACAATCGCACACTCGTCACACATTCATAGCCATTCTTTTTCGACCCTTAAGGCAGTCAGATTCAAGAGACCACACGTTATGTTCCTCTTGTATTGGGAGGGGAAGAGAACACAAGTGTCACAACACACTCAGTTCTCTTTAAGCGAACCTTCTCTAAAACAAATATCTTGCACACTTGTCACATTGTCAATGACTGCAGCAAATTTGTCACACATTCAAACAATGTCTTTTGGGGGGCACTCCAGGCAGTCGGATTTAAAGAGGTCAGGGTGTACCTACAAATTCGCCCGGGTGTTCACCAGTGTGTCAATCGGATGCAGTATAGAGCTTCGTAGTTGAATCAAATGTCCTCAGTGCCTATGCATCTGAAGACATCATAACTTCCTTGTGCCGCTTACTGAAGACGCCCATGACCCCTTTGTGAGTATTCACAACAGTACGAAGGTTCTTCCCAGTCATCTCGTGAAACATCCGGCACGCTTCATCAACACGTCCCTTGGTGTCCAGGCCCTTGATCAAGGCCGCATGGGCGATGGCATCGGGACTGAGGCCCCGGTCTTCCATGTCCTGAAAAATGATGAAAGCCTCGTCCACGTGCCCCGCTTGGCACAGTCCCTCAATGAGACCGTTGTAAGTAAAATTGTCGGGAATGTAACCGAATTCCATCATCTTCATGTAGATGGACAGGGCTTCCAAAGCTTGGGTGTTCCAGACTAACGAACGGATGACACACTTGAAGGTGAACGCATTCGGGCTCCACCCGTACTTGTCCATCTGCTTGAAAGTCTCCACCACTCTGTCTGTGAAATTCGCCCGACTGAATCCTAACAAGAGGATGTTGAAAGTTGAGGTGTTTGCTTGTAGACCTTGACGATGCATATCCTGCGAACACACCAACTCAGTTGAATATAGAACAGGAATAGTATTGAAGATGGAAAGCAAGCCATAGGTTATGGATGGCAACGAAATTCTCTCCGAAGTACAGAGAACCCTAGTGTAATTACAAAAACCTAGGGAACCCCTTTTTTGTAATTAATTAATTGAACCTTAAACACAGAGGACTCTAGGGTAGTAATATTACCAATGGTCTATGAGATCAACCCCTAGGGATCCCTCTTTGTAAAATTTTATTAGACCCTACGCATATCCTGCGCATCCTAGTGACAGAAGGATGCGGTTCCAGCTTTATCACAAACCCTCCTCACTCTACTTGAAGGGTTTGTGATTTATGAGGGATTTCAACGAGCAGAGCACGCGATTGGAGGTTTTCATCAGCAAGAGTTCTCAAAGCATAAATTTTGCAAGAGTGACCCTATACTATGCTAATAACTAACAGACGTCTGTAAGAATTTTGGCGTCAACTTACTGCATAGTACAATCATGAACAAGGACCTTCTGGTATGCACAGTATACTGCCTCCCTCTAGAATTGTCAACAATCATGCAGCCAAACGTCACAGGAATGTTAAATCAGACAAACCAACAGACCAGCCCTTGGTATCCCTTGAACCCTTAAACCCTAGCTTGCACATACCTGTAGCAGCTCACTCTGCGCGTCGAATTTCTGCGCAGCCCCCATGATCTCAATCATGGCATGATAAGTCTGCAAGCTGTGACTAAAAGACGGCCGCTTCCCCGCCCACAGGAAAAACGAGTGCGCCACATCAGGATCATTCAATTCTCGCAGCACTTTGTTCAACAGCTTGGACCGTAACCGAATCTTCAGCTTCTCCAGCTCGTTCACCGTGTCCACATTCCACTCCCCTCGCTTCTTCACAATGCCATAAATCTTCTCCACAACCTTCGCCTCCGCTGCTCGCCTTTCCTTCTCCTTCCGAAACGCTCTCCAACCTGCGGAATCCACAGTGGAAGACGATGACGACGAGGACTTGCTGTGGAGAGATGCCAAAGGTGGAGTAGGATTGAATTGAAACGGGGATGAGTACGAGGCTGAAAGGGTGGAGGGGCGATTTAGGGTTGAAGGCGGTGAGGATGGGGAGAGGAGTTTTTGCAGCAACAATCGGCCTCCTGTTCTCCACATTGTGATGCATGTGAAAAACGTCGAGGCTGCTGGAATCCGAGCTCGAAAGCCTAATTCTCATTGCCACGGTCGCACAATTGCAGAGCAAAACTTCGCTCTCGCTACGACAAGAAGAAGCAAGCAGCTACACTACGAGAGACTGTCTGAGTAGTACCGCTTGCACTAAAACCTTGAAGGCTTGAGCCCTTCGCAATGCAATGACACAAAAAATGTTTCATCAAGCTTGAGGGGTTCAACGAACGTTGTCTTGGTGATAGGTGCTCAAGTCAAAAATGACTCAATTTTTGGATAAATAGGTGTATTCTTTGTTTTTACAATCGTCTTGAACTCTATTGCATGTGAATATGGTGCATTGAAACACTATCGTGATTTCTGCTTGTTAGGTTATTATGCTGTAGAAAATTCATAAAAATTCCGCCAGAGACTAGTTCCCTTGGTTCATTGTATTGTTTCCTCTATCAATGAAAATTGTCCATGTGCTTTTAAGAAACAACAACAACACACTATCATGATAATTTGGTGCCAACCTTTGTGCCAACTTAGTATCAAAGTGAATGGAAAAATGACACTAAAATGGCCTTTGTTGTCAAAGTGGCATCAAAATAATTTGGTCTAACTCTTATGATGATAGTAGAAAAAGTCATCCATTGGACACTTTGGGTCTTTAGCATTGTTTCAAGGTTAACCGTGAAAGGACAGACCTATGACCACTTTTTCAAACCTTGAAGTTCCTCCTCTAGATGCTTGCATTTTGAGACTATACATAATTAAGTAAATAGAGATATATACAAATCTTACATGTTCTCTTAGACATGTCTTCTGTAAGTCTTAAAATTTTCAAATTTTGTTGTAAAAATTTGAAATTATTGTGAAGTTTTGCATAAAAATTCAAAAAAATTCATATCATACAAAAAAACATATTCAAAAAATCTTAAAATTTCTCTATGGTGCGTATTTAAGTATAAAATTCTACAGTGCAAAAAAATTGTTGTATCATTCTAAAACTAAAAATCAAAATTGTATGGTAATAGATCCAAAATTCAAATCGCAATACAATATGTAGATTTAAATTTATAAATTTTTCAAAATTTCAAATTGGAATAGAAACTAGAGTTGATAAGGTTCATTTCATCTAAATGGACACAAAGCCTCCTTCAAATCATCTAAAGGACACAAAGCCTCCTCTTAGGACTAAAAAAATGTTTGCATGTCATTAGACTTTAGTTAGATCACATGAATGAAAAATTGTGTGGATGAAAATGTGACAAATGAAATTTTAACACAATTTGCATTTAACATAATAAAAATAGCTTTTTGCTCTCTAAAGCCTCTCTTGTGTTTAAAAAAAATACATACTCTATAATTATGCAAATTATGGAGGCAACCCATCAATGGTGCTAGTATGTGAGCCCAGGAATGCGAGCTTGTGAGCATTGAGCCTACAATATAGGTACCTATAATATAGACACCACACACTATAGAAGGTGTATGTATCATAAACACCTATAACATGGATATTTGTAACATGTATACCCTATAATTATAGATGTTTTTTATAGTGTATACACCTATAACATAGGTGTGTAGTATTCTAGGCTCACGGGCTTACACTCCTATCAAGACTCCTATGCTCACATAATAGCACCCCTCAGCAACCCATAAAGGAGGAAGATTTTGCATTAGAGATGTAAAGGCAAAGTTATTATGAGAAAGTAGAATTTGCATAGAACCTACTCAAAATTCAATCAGTACTTCCACCATACCGTTAGTACTCCTTGCCAAATAATTAATTAAAGGTGACAAATGTGATTTGATAGATGATTAAAATAGAACAAGCCATTTTTTCCATGAAAATTTTTTATTCCAAAATTTTTGGCATTGGTTTTTAGAATTGTTTCTTGCCAACAATGACCATCAAGTATGATATTACAAAATGTCTTTATAAATCAACAAAGTTAGAAGAACAAAGAATTTTTTGGGGATTCAAGATTAGAAGCTCTCCATTTTTCATTGGCTCATATGGGCTAACTTTTCTTTAAAATCAACCTATTAACCTTCCATGAAGTCTCTTCAAAAGACAATGCATCTTCCATTGCTTGCAAAAATGAAGGAAATTGCCAATCTTTACCTTTTCAGAACATTCAAGCATTCAATATTATATTTCACTTGAATTTATATCAGAGAGTGTAATTTGTATTGTAAGATTTCATAATGTCTTTCCAAATTTGGAAGACCATACAGAATATGAAATTTTGTGTGAAAATACTACCTTGTTATAGTACCAAATTTTTAATTTGCATTTGCATCCTCTAATCTTGAAAAAGAAAGCTTGCACTTGTATAGGGAGAACCAACGATTAATGTAAGATGACCTCGGATTTATTTTCCAAAAATGACAATTCAAATTTTAAAAATTATAAAAATTATCAAGAAATATTCATTGAAGAATCAATTTCAACCAAGCAGCATTCAAATAATCAAATTACATCACTGAAAAAGCATTTATTAACCCCTAAAGTCCCAAGGCCATTTTTTTTTTCAAAAACCACACAAAACTGCCATTTCCGATGAATTCATTCATAAAAGCAGAAAAAACATTTTTTTTAAGAATCTAACCGTAGGGTCTTGTACTTCACTTGTCTGAGATCATATGGTAAAAATTTCATCAAATTTGACCGTACGGATTGGAAGATATTAGCATTCAAAGTTGGGCAAATTTTTTTTTGCAAGAATTACTTAGATTGCCTGAAAACAAGATTGTCCATAACTTTCTCATCACTAGTCCAAATAGAATGAATCAAAGTTTTACATGTAAACAAAAATATAATATATTTTAGGGAAAAAAAAATTAAAAAATTATTTTGACTTTTTGTGATTTTTTTTGGGCTACCCACTGACCTCCATATTCGGCTATTTGTGCAATAACTTTTGCTTCCGGGCACCGATTGAAATAAAAATTATTTTCCCAAGAAGCTTATGTGTTTTCCTAGCTTTACAAGAAGTTTTAGAAAATTATGATGAATATAGAGACTGTGTGAGCCTCCCCGAACTTGCATTTTGACTCCCGTAGAGCCAATGGGACTTTAGGGGTTAATAGGGTGTTTTGAGTATTGGCAAATTTGACTAATTTCTACCAATAAACACCTCTTACTATTATAAATTGGCAACTTCTACATGCTTAAATAACCATAGTGTATGATAAATATTTTAAAAAGTGTCCTTCATTCAATAATAATTTATTAAAAAAGCTTCAAGAAATACCAATATGAGGAGGAAAGAATGCTTTAGGCATGAATCAATGATATGGATAATTAGAAAGAGTTACCATTATTTGTTATGATTCTTTAAAAGTGATTTCATTATCTTATATTCAAGCACTTAAGGATTTGTAACATTTTTGAAAATGAATCTTGAATGTCCCTTTTATAGTAGCAGTAGCAGCAGTGAAGATGGAATCATTCCTAGTAAGTACTACCAGATTTAGGGAAAAAAATCAATTGAAGAATTTCAATAATTTTGAATAGTAAAAGAGAGACGCAATGCATGGGAGTTAAAGGGACCCAATCCTTGAAGCAATGCTTGAGGAGTTTTTTGAACTTTATTATGGAGTAGTAATTATCTTGCATTCATTACATTTCAACCAACTTTCATGTATATACTTCAAGTTATTGTTTCTATACACACATCTCTTGAATTTTGATGGATATTTATCTTGTATTTCAAAATCCAATTTAAATTTTTCATTTTGATTGGTTCATACGACACTAGCTAAGAATTCTCCTTGATTATTGCCATAATCTTTAAAGTTTCTTGACTGTGTTTTGACCAAAAATGCTCCAAAATTGCCATTTCTAGTACAAGTATCAAATTTTAGAAAAAGAGCATTTTTTGACACGTGTAACCATATGATCTTGTAGTACGCTGTTTGAAAAGATGTAGAATTTTTTTTTAAATTTACACTGTGTGGATTGCAAGATATTAGCATTTGAATGACAGAAATCTTTTTCTTTGGCCCTACGAAAAACAGGGCAGCTACACTTTACAAGGTCACATTTGTATGAAAAAATGTCCATGTTGGTGGTTGTCTCCTTTGGATTCATTCTTCAAGGCAGGTTTGCCACATGCTTGAAAAGTTTCAAATCATTTGGAATTGTATAATAGGGTACCAATCAAAAAGGCATTTTTGCATTCCCTGGGAAAAAAAATTCACTGCTGCCAACTTTGACACCTTTTTGAAGGCTAAAAAGTTTTTTTTTAATATGAAATTTTTGGCACAAGAACATATTTATGTTAATAATATGTGTGCCAAATTTCAAAGTCAAAAGATTTACACAAAAAAAGATATTTGAAATCTACCAACATGTGTAGTTGTGAGAAACTATTTCACTACTACCAACTTCAACACTCTCCCAAGGGTTGAAAAACTGTTTATTTACCATGGAATTTTTGTTATGGAATCATCTCTATGTTAATAACATGTATGCCAAATTTCAAGGTCAAAAAATTTACCCAAAAAAATATATTCAAAATTTGCCAACGTGTATAGCTATGAGAAAATTTTAACTACTGTAAGCACTACTGCCAACTTTGACTCTATTGCAAGGGCTGGAAAAAAACCATTTTACCATGAAATTTTTGGCATGAGATCATATCTATATTGATAACATGTGTGCCAAATTTCAAGGTCAAAAGATTTACAAAAAAAAGATATGCTAATTCTACCAACATGTGTAGTTGTGAGAATGATTTTTTAAATCCATGTAAAACTTTACCCATAAAATGACACTATTCCAAGGGCTGAAAAGATCATTCTGACAACTACACATGTTGGTAGAATTAGCACATCTTTTTTTTTGTAAATCTTTTGACCTTGTAATTTGGCACACATATTATCAACAAATAGGTAATTTCATGCCAAAAATTTCATGGTAAGAAAAAAATATTTCTGCCCTTGGGAGGGTATCAAAGTTGGTAGTAGTGAAAATTTTCTCTGTGCTACGCATGTTGGCATACTTTGAATATCTTTCTTTTGGTGAATCTTTTGACCTTAAAATTTGGTACACATATTATTAATATAAAGATGTTCCCATGCCAAAATTTTCAAAGTACAAAAGCAATTTTTAAGTCTTTGAGCGGGTGTCAAAGTTGGTAGCAATGAAATTTTTTCCCAGGAAATGCAAAAACGCCATTTTGATTGGTACCCTATTGTACAACACATAGGAAAAAATAGTAAGTAGAAAGAAATAGAGAGTGATTCAAAATACTAAATTGTTAAGATTTTAGTTATATAAAATTGAAAATGCCAATCCCAATGGTTGTAATGTTGCAATAAACAATCTACATCCTACGATTTTATTTTTTTCAAATAATATTGGACATTGAGTTAAATTAACAACTTCAAAGTTTATTTTAGAGTATAAAATCCATAACTACTTGCAAACTAAAATTTCTCATAACTTTCATTCCATTGATTAAAATGGAATGATTCAAACGTTTCCATGTATAAATAAATCCAGAAAACCAATTTCAAATTTTTGTTTCTGAAAAAAGTTGCTTATTTTATACATGGAATGATTCAAAGCTTTTCATGGACAAATTTTTGGACATAGAATTCTGGCGAAGAAAATACATACTTTGATGTTTTAATTTGTAGAAAATAGGTACAACAATTTCCAATAAAATTAGAAATTATTAACTTGGAAGGACTTCTCGATGATGAGATTTGACCAAAAAAATTAGGTCAAAGCCATTTCTAATGTTTAGAAGTGTGTGCGCAAGGGAGGCTTATTTGCACATATATGGAGGATATATAATACTGTATTTTTAGATGCCCTTTGGTAGGAACATGTTTGACTACTAAAGGAATATATCACAGAAAGTTCAGCTGAAAATCATTAATTTACATTGCTCAAGAATATTAAAAAATCCAAACATCAAAGTGTGACAAATTAACAAAATGGACATTTAAATATAAAATGATCTTTTAAAACTTTTGGAAAAATAAAGGAGAAAATTTAATTAAGACATCCAGAAACGGATTTTTGTTTTTGGCAATTGATTCAGAATTCAAAAGTTATAGCGCTCCAAAATCAAAAGGCAACCAAACTTGCAGGTGTTTCTGGCAATCACCCTCTATCGACATTGTCACATTAAGAGAGTTTGGATTACCAAACGTCTCGGACGGACGGGCAGACATATTGAATAGATAATGTGATTACCTTAAAATAGTTGCATCCGACAAATTAGGGTCATCTAAATTTTGGATGAAATTCCATTACAGTGTGATGAAACCTCATTTACCAGCAAAATGTCTAGAATCACCCACAGTGCTTTATATTGTAATGCCGTGTAGTTCCTTCAACATGTTTTGAATGTAGTTTGAAATCTAGCATTGAAGCCAAGTGTGCAATGCTCTATATTAAATGTAAGAAACCTTATACTTGAAAGAGAAGGCTGCCCTTTTTACAATATTCATTTCATGTTACAAAATGAACAACAAGTGGAAACACAATTTTGGTATACAATTTACGAAGCTTCTATTGTTGCTACAAAGTGGTAAATGTTTTTTACCATGCAGTACAAAAAAATTTACATTGAAGCAAATACAATGTCTATGACAGCATGTTTGCCACATTAGGAAGTTGAATAGGTAAATAAACTTTTAAGAGAATTTCATGAGGAATTTCAGGAGGTCTACTACCCAAACCAACAAAAGAAAATTCACATTTCTAGAAGCAAGTACAGAAATTAGTTGAACCTCCCAAGTCATATCCAGTGGTGCCCAAAACAATACAAATTTGTCAATTTTTTGTTAGAATAGTCATCACTTCCTACTAGTGGCTGTGCTGAGCAATCTCCACAAGCAATTCACAAAAACAAGATAAAAACCTAGCCAAAAATGTACCAGTATAGAATCAATCTGCAATGCTTGTCTAGAAGGGGAAGATCGAGAGAAATTGTTGTTAGCTCAAATAATGGCATACCCATATTTGTCACATTGGACTGACCTTCCGTTAGAATTGTCTGATTTGTCCATCCATCTGGGATGTCTAATAACCCAAATTTGCCCAATGTGACTACTTTTAAAGTATAACATTATCTGTCCGAACTATTTAATATGTCTGCCTGTCCGGGATGTTTAGTAATCCAAACTCACCTAATGTAACAATGATGGGCACACCACCATACAATTATGAAAAACTTGTTGCTCCAGAGAGAATCGATTCTATCGACAACTAGTCAAATGTCATCATCGGAGCCAAAGTCATATTGTTAAGCATTTAGAGTGAAGTACACAAGGGGCTTAGGTCGGAGACAATTCAAAGGAGTAGGTGTACTCAATAGTCTACATTTGAGCATATGAAGGAGGAAGGGTGGCTTGAATTATTACTGTTGCCAAATTTCAAGCATATTGCAAAGGAATGTGGTAGGGCGCCTACTCCTGTTATTAGAACATTATATTGTACAATACAATATTAGATTCTTGAGGCAAGTACATCCTGTAGGAAGTTAGTAAGTTTACATGTTTGGCATAGAATTTATTGATCATACCCTTGTTGTGCTGTCATTGCAAGAAAGATTAGTATTTGTTATCTTCGGATCCAAGTAGTAGATTGTTTATTTGATTATTATTTAAGCTGCAAGAGTGCAAAATCTAAGAGTTGGTGTATAACCAGAATATTAGAGGTACTCAACAATAGAGTACGGTGTCAATGGCTTTTCTTCGCATACGATAGAACAAAACTTCTTAAGAAGTCAAAGATTATGACTTGTTTTGGTGTTTAGCCTTTAGTGCTTTAGTCTTTTTTTGAATTTTTGCTTGTTTATTGATTGGATTGGATCCAGCCTTTGGGCCTTAGCATCCTTCCAATGTCAATAAAGCTTAAAACTCTTTTTTCATATACTCTAACAACTTTGGTATATATTCCTTTCACTTAAGAAGTGATGTCTATTATATTATTCCTCCAATTGTGTTTAAATTTAATAGGTTGAGATTGTTTAAAGATTACGTTCTTATGTGAATATATAAACAAAAAGAGGAAAAGCTAGAACTTGTGGGCATGTAGTCAAAGAGAAATTTGAATTTGAAGAAAAATCCCCATCTAATTTTCTTCAACTTGGGGTAATTTTGTTAATTGTTTATAAATAATATGTTGGATTTTTGAGAATTTGGGCACCTTCTATTGATTTCATAATTTTGATTTTTTCTTTGAGGTTTGTAGGATGGATGCTAATCATCTTCATCTACATGAATACACATGAAGTTTAGATTCACTTCATTTACTACAAGAAAAGGGGGGGTAAAGTGACTGCAGAAAATGACTGATTTGTGACTCTGATTAGTCATTTTCCCTGCATGTGACTTTCAGGTGACTGAAAACTCATCAGTTGTGAAAAAGTCAAATATATTGGCCTAAAATCTATGTTTTTTGCAGACTTAGGGAAAACTATTATCACCATCTTTTTCTTTCTGGGTGGGAGATGGATGATAAAGTCTGAGGTGGAAAGTGGGAAGGAAGACAATGTGACGTGGACAGCCACGCGTCCAGTCACGCTGCAGTCGCGACTGAGTTGCGTCGGATCCATGATAAATCTGACGTGGACAGACACGTGGCTGGCCGCTACTAGCGCGTACCAGTTTTGTAGGACCCCTAAAAAATCTGACGTGGACAGCAATGTGGGGTGAGGGTCACAGTTGCCTCGGAGTCGCGACAAAGTCGTGCGACAGTGACCAACTAGTCACAAGTGAGCACTACTCGAAGTCATTTCAAAGTGACACTGCTATTGTGGGAACGACGCGACAGGGACGCGTGAGTCATTCCGGAGTCGTGACCCAATTACAATGAAGTCACTGCGGTGGAGGGCGTTGCCACTTTCATAACTGCATGAGTCACTCTGAAGTCGCGTCCTAGTGAAGTTTCATGCCATTAGAACTAGTCACCTACAACGACTAGGTGTAGCATTCCAGTCTCATGGGAGTGGCGACTGTGTTGTGCAAGTGACAGCGTCTCACGAACACGCTATGAAACATCACGACGGCGATCAATGAGCACTTCCAACTGAGCATGAATTAGGGACTATGGACGCCCTCATTCAACAGAGACTGTAACTGCACTCCCACATTGCTTCACGGAGAGACAGCAGACATTGACGAAAGTCACAAAACTGAACAAAGAAAGCATTCAACGTCAGACAGTTCATGCAAAGGAGATAGTTCTGCATTTCTCAAAAGAGAACAATTCGCTGGCTCTCAGCACTTACAAAGACTACGTGTTCATGACGCCATGCTCTGTACCCTGATCTATGACGTCACCCAGCCTTCAGTGCCTTTCACGTGCTAAACTTCACCTGCTTGCCGTGCCACAGTACGGCACTCCCCAGCGCATATTCTATAAGTACCATGTCGGGGTCTGATGGCGGGATCATCAGCGGAACTCCAGGATTCAAAATTGCAGAGACGTCAACCCTGACATAGGGCTCCGGAATATCCTTCAAGTGAAATGTCTGCTGACCAGGCAGTCCACTGACTTTGCCCTTCGCCACTTTCTGCCGCACCGCTCGAGGGTTGTAGAGGAAGACTTCGTCGCCGATATGGAACTGCTGCAACCGGGAGGTCCAGTACTTATTAAAATGGTAATACCGCTTTCAAACATATATTTTGACAGAGGATTAGGGTCTGCGCTGCAACACTTCCCCAACGTGTGAAGTGAAAAAAAAATGACCCACTGGGTGTGTGGTGAAAGTCGAATGACACGCGACTGGTAAACAACTCATACGCGGCTTACTGGCTACTGATATGTGACTTCCCTGCATCTCAGACCTCTGCGCATTACTGAAAGGGCACTTCATCGCTACTTCCTCACAACTTCAACAACACTTTCGCGCCACTGTCCACAGACTCCGAAGCCAGAAAACACCACGCCTACTGTGCCAAAACTGGGTTCATGAAAAGCACCTTTTTAGACCACGCATCGCGCTTCGGCGCCATCCCCGCAGTCCCCACCGCTGCCTTGGCCCTCGACTCCCTCGGCTACTGCTGTTTCGCCTGCACGAGCACAACATAGCAGTTAGTGAAGCGAGAGAAGGGAAGGTGAGGGGACATGTTCCGCCAATGCAACCACGAAGGTCGCTAGTCCCCTCACCTTCCATGACGTCAAGAAACTTGTACGGGGAATCATGACGGCATTTGGAGTTCATGTCATGAGCGGATTGCGAAGCTAGTAATGGGTGCTTTGAACAAAAGGATCCCACGTCTGGGCATTTGTGGAATGACTCCAAAAGCGGCCACAAGTCGCACTTCAGGTAGTCCTTGTCCTCAGCCAATGTCGACAGTTCCGTCACATAGAACGGAGAGTTCACGACCACATTCGCTAGGGGATTGCACGCTACCCTACAGAGTTTACTATCTACAATCACTGTGTTGTGGGCGGTAAATTGAGGCCACTGTGCATACACTCGTTCCAATTTTTTCCCCCACGATGCCTCTGCGCCATCTCCCCCGTCCCAGAACTCACACTGTTTACCTGACCACGAAAATAAAGGGAGACAATTTGGACCCCTAAAGGGACCAGCCATTATGGTTGGAACTACGTCCTCCATGAAAGACATGCTCTTGCTGCCCCAAAAGCCCACTGCAAAGTGCACAAAACATCTGGAAAGAAATGGCTTAAGCCACAGCCTCAACACTACTCTTCGCAGGTTAGTCTTCATTGAAGCCCTTATTTTGCTGTTCGGGTTGGCTTCAGTAAGCAAACTACAGTCCAATAAGGTTCCCTGCACATTGAATACTACCAATTTATCCCTCCCCCGAGTACTCCCTGCCGCCCCAACAACATCCGGCATTCCAGGCCTCCCTCTTGTCAACATGTTCTGAGGCACCCCGGTGGCAGCGTGTACCTTGACAGGAGATTTTGGAGGTTTCTTCGACTTCTTCTGAGACGCCTCCACTTTGACGGGACTCGCAGGGATGGCCGGGGCTATGGCGTGAGTCTCGCGCGTGACTAGAGAACGACGTTCTTCCCTTCTTGGCTCTTCCACTGCGCCTTGGGCGGGCGTACCTCCTGCTCCCTCCGCCACCGCTTCTTCTCCCTCTGTCGTTGCTTCCACAGTTGCAGTCGTTGCTTCCACAGTTGGGGGCGCTGCTTGGACAGCCTCGGTCGGCGCAAGGACAGTCAGAGCCGCAGTCTGAACCTCCTCGGATGCAGCTTCAACTCCCTCGGCCGAAGCTCCTCCTCCAACGGTTGAGACTTCTCCTCCAGCAGCGGCACCTCCTCCTGCTGAATCCCCACCCTCTCCTCCTTGGGGTGCATCGTCTCCGGAATTGCCGTGTTTTGTCACGACATCTGCTGGCGTCTCCATTTCCTCATCATACGGAGTCTTCTCAGGCTCCGCGGGTCCAAATGCCTCCAAGGACGCGTCGTCATGCGCCACGTCGGGCGATCTCTCGCTCTGTGCTGCTGATGCCAAGTTGCCAGAAACTCCCGTGCCTCCCGCATCATCCGCCACGCTCTGTTCAAGAACCCCGGGACTTGACGGGGTCACGTACGGGTCGGTGACAGTGGGCTCGCTGGGGGTTGAAGATTTCCGCCCCAATCGCGCGTCTGGCGCGGGGTCTTTTCCCCTGCTTGCCACCTTCCACTTCCTAGGCGCTTCCGAAGACGCACTTCGTGGACGTGGCAGAGCTGGCAGATCCTCCTCCGACAAGGTCAGCTGTGCTCCGGTCGCTGTGATCTCCGCTGCGTCCGCCAGCTGATTTTGGCGTCGCTTCTTATTCTTCGACGATCTTCGACTCGACGGTTCATGCGTTTCCAACGCCGACTTCGAAGCAGATGGGCTCGCGCCGTCGGCAACAGCAGACCGACTCATGAAGGACGCGAATATGGAGCGCAGGTCCTCGATTGTAGAGGATTGCTTGTCGGCTGTCTTTTGGAAGGCATCAAACCTCCATTCCACGTCTTGCTTCCAGCTTGACAAGGTCGAGGCTGTCACAATCTCCCCTGCAGCGCCACTCTGTTGTCCAACACACATTCACACACGCATTGGAAGTCAATGAATTCATCATCCTACCGTCTTTGCTGGGGCTTCAAGGTTTACGGTAGCCATGACTAGTGCGTAACTACATGACTTCTCTGCGACTTTCACTCGACTGTTTCAAGACTGAAAAGTTACTCTTGCGCAACTTCACGGTGACTCAATGGCAACTGGGTGCTACTCCTGCTCTATTGCGTGACTACTGCGCACTACTACCCCGAAATCACAGCATCCCGCCATATTCTTTTCAAAAAGGTATAGCCCCCGTACTGGAATCTTATACGCTAACCTCGAGAATATGCAAATGATCCCACCCTAAACAAGACAAGGAGAACTCACCGGCAAGTATTTTCTCCGTATAAGCAAACATAATCCCACCCTAAATTACAATGAGAACTCACCGTCCCTGACCCGCCGTGACATGCACTTAGTGGGATATTTGAAGTGACCCCCGGGCTGCTCAAGCGTCCTTCACTCTGCGTCAGGAAGGCACAACACAAGTCACACTCAAGGTCATGACTACGACGATCAGAAAGCCCTCACTCTTGCAGGAGAAGACAAGGCATTGCAAAGGGACGGAGGCCACAACACTGGGTTAGACTATGACGGCCCAAGTACTTACCACCTGCGGCTGCTTAGCAGGTTTTACTTTCTTTGTCCCCTGCCCTCCAGTACCAACACATTGCCGAGCAGGAGCCATTAACGCTGCCTTCCGCCATTGCGCAGGCGTGTCCCAATACGCCATGAGGCGATCCCACTGCTCCTCATCTATCCGAACTGGGCAACTGTGATTGCCATGATCAAACCGGTACTTCAGCCGGGACCGCTCCGACTTCATATACCGCGTGATGGCCGCCCGATATCCAATCATGCTCACTGGATTTCCAACATACTGGAACTTGTTGTCCAGAGCGTCTCTGAGGCGCTACACAGCCTGAGGCTTCTGCTTCCTCTAGTCGATGAAGCTCATGTCCAAAATTTTAGGAACAAAATTGCGGACAGCCTCGTCCCATGCGTTTTTACCCTCCCCCGTCTGGTCAATGTCTCCATTTTCCAGGACCTCAACGCGAGCAGCTTTAGGACCGCCTTGCACGCGCTCAGTCCTCCCGAGGTCGTACTGGGAGCCTGAAGCACGTCGGACCCCGCGGGAGGAGACTTCCTCTGGCACTGATGGACCACACAATCCCTGCGCCCACGGTGCTGGAGCCTGCGACGTGCAAGCGGGCATGTAGTGGCCAGGCACCCATTGCAAATTGGGCGGGTACCCTCCGACATCCGCTGCACGCTCCTTCGTCGAGGGTCTGGGGACTACCACAGCAGGCCACGTCGCAGGTACCTTAGGAGGAGATTTCTTGAGAATCCCTGACCCCCATTGCCTCTTCGGCCTTGGCTCGGGCTCCGGGTCCTCCTCCTCTAACGACACGTCTTCATCGCTGGAGTCAAAATCTTCGTTCCCTTCATCACCCAACAACAAAAAGACACTGACAGCGTTAGCCGGCTGTAGAAAAAGACATTCACCGTGCGGGCGCAAGTGACATGATCCCCACAAGACGAATGCATGGAGGCGACCTCAAAGGACCAGTACTGCAAACAAGGTATAAAATGACACCCTACATCATGCATGGAACAAGACGGACGCCTAAACCCTAAACCCTAAACCCGCACCCGAATTCATGGCGGAGTGATGCCAAATTACCTGCCGCAACTGCCTCCAAGGTGGCCTGCTGCTGCACATGGGAACAAGCTAGTGCTAATTTCATCATACCTTTGGCGATGGCCTCGTCATAGGACTCCGTCGCCTCGGAGGAGGAATTGTCGCGGTTGCTCATTTCGTCAGCAAACCGGACACGTCTTCCCGCCACTCCTGAGATCTGCTGCTTCCTCCCCCCGCGTCCTCGAAGGCCCCGCGACGAACGCCTCACCTGCCCTTGCTGTCTCTCCTCTCCGGCTAACAAGTCCGCGGATTTCTTCTTCGCATGCGGGTTGTCCCTGCAATGCCCAAGTCGCGAGGTCAAGCTTCCCGCAAGAAATCGACGGCCAGGGTTTAGGGTGACGCTGAACGCGTTGATCAACGCAATGCCAGTGGTCACGCGCGGCGGAAAAGGAAAGAAAAAACATCTCCGTGGAACGTCTCCATGGGCAAGTGACGAGGGTTTACGGGCGCAGTGCAAGGATAGGGCCCACGTGGCTTTCATGTTGAAATAGGGCTCACTTTCCCCGAGGCAATCAGTAATTAATGGCAGTTGAACTACCCCCTGACTCTACCGTGACTCTATCGTGACTGGAACCTGTCGCTTGGCTGTGAGAAGTCATAAACTATGACTCCGGGACGACAGAGAGACCACAACTGACGCGCTGCTGTGGGAGGCGGCGGTCCTAAAATTAATACGCCTGCAGTAAAACCCTATTCCGCCGCCGCATAGACTCATGGAAGAAACAGCGCAAGGATCAATGCACAGTAACTACTAGACTCGACCATGAAAGTCACTCTGTGGAACAATGCACTGTAGGCTTGGTGTTGGGAACAACTTCTCACTAGACAATGTCCCCATCATGCCAAATTACCTGCTATAGCGCCGATAGAATTAGAGTGTACATGCAGTGAGACTTGTACGCACGGAAGGGTGGCCGCGTACTTACAGCTCTGAGCGTGCTTCGAACATTGGTTGCATCTTCTTCCGAACCTCCGCGACGTTTCTATCACGCGCCAATTCGTACTCCGACTTCTCTTGCGGCGGACTCTCCATCGACTGGACTCTGGCGCAGATCTGTTACTCCTGCATGCAACGGCGACTACGCTTGGCAGCCCCCGCTGTTGGAAGCTGCGGAGGATGTAATTCGGCCACAACGTCTTGGCGGCACAATCTCCGCGGCGCTAAACAGTGGCGTTAGAGTCCGCTGGGTCCTCCTCGTCTTCTGATCCTCAGGTGTTGGAAGCGATAAGTGCCGGAGGAACTCAGTCATTACCAGGTTTGTATTTGAAATGCCCTTAAGAATGTGAGCAAGGCTGCTGTGTTTCATGATTAGGGAGGCCCATTTCAATGGCTCCCCATTAATTACTGTCCGTAGTAATTATATCGGACTAGTGGGTGACTTGACGACCTCGATGTCCACGATCTTTTGCTGATCGCCCTTGAGCGCTGTCCATTTAGGGGCAATGATTGCTTGTGATTTCATACTTTGGAGTAGGCCTAATTATTTCGATTCAGCTTAATTAATATCTGTGAATTCAATTACAGTGGATTTCACGGCACAATGAACGGCACAAGGCCGGAGAAACGTCGACAACAGACGTCCGGCTGTGGACGTTCGCATCTAAGTCACAAGTTGTGAATAATGACTTCTATGCGACTTCTTGTAGTCATCCCTCAGTGATGACAAGACTAGAAGAAGCTGAGTCCAAGTTACGAGTAATGCTAAATGACTTTGAGGTCACTGTGGTCTTCAGGCCACCTGTCTTCGGTGGCCGTGACGACGGTGTCATCCACATGCCGATGGAAACAAATGAATTTGTTTACTACCAACTTCTGGATTATGACAGTCCATTCATGAATGTGCCCAACCTTCGATTGTGCCTGTTAACCGGAATTCCTTGTCAAGACATGCTTCTCATATTGCAAAAGATGAGCTGCTTTGCTTGAAGTCGGGTCTCCTTTTTTTTAACCTGTCCTCCCTCCTTACCCTCCCCCCTTTGCTAGAAATTACAATTTTTTTTTTGGCCCGCTCTTCCTCATGGAAGAGGGCATTCCCTTTTTTTTTTGGGCCATTCTTCCTCATGGAAGAGGGCATTCCATTTTTTTTTTGGCCCGCTCTTCCTCATGGAAGAGGGCATTCCCTTTTTTTTGGGGGGCCATTCTTCCTCATGGAAGAAGGCATTCCCTTTTCTTTTTGGACCAGGAGTCCTCATGGAAGAGGGCATTCCCTTTTTTTTTTGGGCCTTTCTTCCTCATAGAAGAAGGCATTCCCTTTTTTTTTTGGACCATTCTTCCTCATGGAAGAGGGCATTCCCTTCTTTTTGGGGGGCCATTCTTCCTCATAGAAGAGGGCATTCCCTTCTTTTTTTGGGCCATTCTTCCTCATGGAAGAGGGCATTTTTTTTTTGGCCCGCTCTTCCTCATAGAAGAGGGCATTTCATTTTCTTGGGGTACATATGCTTTCCAGTATTCCTCCTGGAGTGTCACATGAATACGATTTTCTTTCCTTGAACGCTGAGAAGCATCCCTTCGTGCGGAGGATTCGGCGTGAAGAAGGTTCCACCTTCCAAGTGCCATCGTTCTGCTTGCAATATTTTCCTAGTAGTCACTTGTTTGTTTGAAGGCGCCTCCTTTATAGTTTAAGCGTGTGAGGGGTATTTTTTTTCATGGCGCACTTTCATGCAAGTCACTCTGTAATGTTGGTTTAGGTACGTCGGTATCGTAGTCCACTACTGTGCACCATCATTTACTATGTTGAATTGTATGGGCATAGGTTGTCCCTGACTCTAGTGATATGGACTTCAAAGACTCCATGGCATTTATTATGTACGTGTATTTTCATTGTTTCCGCTTGACTATACTGTTCATATTCTTGCAGCGACATGGAAAGCGAAACAGGGCCTACCTTGTATTTCATAATGCTTGATTGATTGGCTAGAAGAAACACCTCCTGGGCTTTTTTGAATACAGCCCCTTCAGAAGACATCTTAGTTTTCGGAAGACTAGCACTAGCAACCAAACTTGGCACACAGTATTTGAAACTGTGGGAAGAAGATCACACTATCCGTTTCAATTGAAAGTCCATACTTTTATCTTCTCGCCTTTCTTCCAACCGTCTCCGTCCGCTGTTGTTCGAACGCAATGTCCTTCTGCCCGTCTCATAGTATTTTCCTAGAGTGGGGTATTCCTGGACTGTGTGATTGGTGTAGCTTAATCTTGTATTTTCTTGTCCACGCCCTCCGGCCATGCGTTTGAACCTTCCTCCCTCGCTTGGCAGCGGCTAATGGCTCGGCTCTTCGGAAGGATACCGCCATACCTTTGTAACGAAGGCCTACTGGCTATTCCATATTCACACATCAATCTTCACATCTGACGTGAGGCCTAATACTATCGCTGGTAATTGAGAGATAGGCGTTCCGCACATGAGTCCATGAATAGAAGTTTAGAAGTCCTCAAATTTGCTCGCCCGACCGCCCAGTCACATTGTGATACTCCAGAGTCACTGGGTGAAGTAGTGTCAGAGTCGTAGGCAGGAAGCTTCACTGAAGCGGAACTCATTGCAGTCACTCTTCAGTCACAACAAAGTCAAGACAGTCCCGTCTTCGTGCGCAGTCCCAAGATGTTCAAAGCAGGAATTGCACACCCTAACCGCGTGTCCTGCTTGGAGTACAGGACGTGGAAAACTACTGATATCGTAGGCGGAGTCGATGATACCCGCAAGACTTCCCCTCTCTGCCAGTGAGAGGCAGCGGCTCAGAGATGAGCGTCTCTGGACAAGGGAGGTGCAACTGGCTGCACGAGACAGCGTCACAAGACTGCATTGCCCTTGCACTAAATGCAAGGGCCGGAAGAAAATCTTGCTTCGTAATGTCGGGACCACCTCATCCGCAACGGCAGGGATCCGACTCTGCGGAGGTGGACCGGACCTGGCACCCGGGACTCTTCAGACAAGGAGTGGGAGGACGACTTCTGGGCACCTGCCGTAGAGGCTCCGCGTGAAGTGGATGCCACAGTGGATGTACGCGGCATGGTCCACCAGGCATCACGTATCGAGGAGGAGGCACCCTCTGCAGGTGATCGATTTCAGGAGGCCGTCATGGACGCCTTTAATTTGCAACGGCAGATTCCATCAACGAAGAGTGCAGGGAAATGGACGCAGGGGACGATGCTGAAAGCAAGGAGTGTCGTGATGTGGCCGTCATGACGGCCTCGGTTGAGGATGCCCGGGTGGCTGACGACCACCCCACCGTCACTGCTCTGGAGGAGTCCATGAATGTGTTGTACGATGGCGCCCGGTCCAGCACACTAGCTGCCACAGTGCTGCTGATGAATCTATGCACAGTGCACGGTGTTACCAACACATGTGCAAACAAATTGTTCAGCATCCTCAACCGTCATCTGCTACCTAAAAACAATACCTTGCCAACTACCTATCATGCTGCGAAGTCCCTCACAGCGAAGCTGGGTTTGTCCTACAACACCATTCACGCATGCGAGCAAGGCTGCGTACTCTTCCGTGGTGAACACGTGGATGCCCTCCGTTGCCCTAAGTGTGGTGGGAAGAGATTCCGAGATGAGGAGCGGAAGGCCTTCCCTGTGAAGGTTCTATGTCACTTCCCAATAATTCCTCGTTTGCAGCGAATGTTCCGGAGTCCGACGTTGTCGAAGCTCATGGTGTGGCATCATGAGAACCGGAGCAACCAGGAGGGAGGGGACGGGCTGGTTCGTCATCCCTGTGATTCGAAGGCTTGGCGGCACTTCCATGATAATGTTGACCCCACCTTTGCATTGGATCCCCGGAATGCTCACTTTGCTTTGGCTGCAGACGGCGTGAACCCGTTCAAACATAATAGTTCGTCGTGGTCCACGTGGCCAGTACTTCTGCTGAATTACAATGTCCCCCCTTGGCTGTGCACAAAAAAATTCTTTGTGCTGTTAACACTTCTAATTCCAGGGAGGGAGTCCGTGACCTCGGAGGTGTTTGACGTTTACCTTGAGCCCGTTGTGGAGGAGTTGCTCCAGCTATGGACGGGAGTGCCTGCATATGACATTACAAAGGGTCCAGGTTGCGAGGCATTCCAGTTACACGCCATGTTGTTGTGGACAATCCACGACTTCCCTGGCTATGGGACAGTGGGGGGCTTCTCCCATCAGGGCTATGCAGCGTGTCCGTGGTGCGGCATGAACTTGGACGCTGAGCATTCCATGGAGTTGGGCAAGCAGACGTACGGAGGGACACGCCGTTGGTTACCTGACCACCACCCCTTCAGGTCATTTTCCATGAAGGACTACTTCAATGGTGCCATGGAAACAAGACCTAAACCACCGGCCATCACAGTGGAGGAGCAGCTGGCACATGCGGCAGAGTTTGAGGCCTGGAAGGCGGGTAACCACAAAGACAACGGTGCAGGTGACCCCTCCAAAGTGCACGGAGTGAAGCGCATGAGCATTTTGTTCAGATTGCCGTACTGGAAGGTGAGCCTCCCATCTAGCCTTGTCTCTTAGTAAACCGCATCTGCGTTGTGAGTTTGACGGCAGTAGAACGACTATGAAGTCGCGGTTTAGTAGAGAGGAAGTTGTAAATGAGTCGCAGTGACATTAAGAGACTTCTTCGTCACTATTGTGCGACTGGTCTCCGTTGTGACCGGGTCCCCCAAAACCGCACTCGAGGTAGTCCCTATCCGCCGTATGTATGCTGTCACTTGCATTGATTCTTTATTTACTTGATTGCATACAAGATCTTCTCATTCGGAATACGCTGGACGTCATGCATTGCGAAATGAACCTCGCCAAGAACTTCCTCAAAACCATAACAGGCAAAAAGGACACAGTCAAGGTAAGGAGGGATTTGCAGAGGCGGCAGGTGAGGAGACACCTGTGGCTCACCCCACACCCCCGGAAGGCCGGAAAGATGTTGAAGCCAAGAGCCTCTTACGTGTTGACTGAAGAGGAATTCAAGACGTTTGCCCATTGCATAGAGTCTCTGAAGACTCCGTCTTGGTATTCATCTGACCTTGGGAAGTGCATACGGAAAAAGAATTTTGGGGGCCTCAAATCCCACGACTACCACGTGCTGATGCAGCAGGTCTTGCCTCTTGCGCTTTGCGGGCTAATGGAACCTGGGCCATGCATGGTTGTGATGCGGATGTACAAGGTGTTCAGACGCCTATGCACGAAGGTTTACAATCCGAGTGATTTTCCCTCCCTCGAAGCTGATGTCGCCGAGAGCATGGCGTTACTAGAGATCGAATTCCCTCCATTGTTTTTTGACATTATGACTCATCTATCTTACCATCTAGCCAAGGAACTGGACCTGTGCGGGCCAGTGAGCGCCAGGTGGATGTATCCAGTGGAATGCTATATGAAAGTGCTGAAGAATCATGTCCGGAATTTGGCTAGGCCCGAGGCGTGCATGGCGGAGGGATACTTGAAGGATGAGTGCATTGGCTTCATCACGGAGCACTTGCAGAGGTTTGAGCACACTCAAAGACGCGTGTGGGATGAAGATGAAGAGTATGGGGATGCTGAAGAAGTTCTTCAGGGTGCAGGGAAGCAGTATATTTTGACCGCTGCGCTACGCGACATCGCACATGAGTACGTGCTGATGAACACATCCGTTATGGGAGACTTCTATGCGTGAGTGCTACCTTCATCCTCGCATGTCAATCGAACTGACAGTACTCCAGTTATGACAGAAGTAGTTGTGACCAACCTGGCTTGCACGCATTTCTTGTACTTGAAACCAGCGCTGTGAGGGACGCAATCCCTGCAGCTTGTAGGACAAACTCGCGACTCGTTGTCTTGGAGTCGTTTTGCAGTCCAATGCGTGTACGGAAATAGCGCTCACTATCAATCTGTGACTGTCTGTCAACTTCTTTCAGTCGAGTAGAAGTGGTGATACTGTCGCGGCTCGAACATTGGTGCATTTGTCAAATCCCCTCAGCGTCTATGCATTCTGGTCAGACGTGTCAACTGTGTGCACGATATTGTCTAATGAAGTGCACCGTTTCCACGCGCAGGAAATGGAGGGCTGAACAGAGGTCAAATCCATCCACCCCAACGCTAGCAGAGTGGGTACGGAGCGCCGTGCGCAATTCTGATTTGGATATGCGCTCTCCTGAGGACCGGGATCGCTTGTTGCTAAGCACGAGGCCGTCGCAAAGGGCCATCGAGGTATTCCCGGATCACCGCTTTCGGAAACCACTTCCGCGTGGACGATGCAACCACATCCGCATTGCAAAGCTACAACAGCGGCGTGGCTTCGGTATTTGAACAGGCTTCGGAGGGAGCTGTGGACTTACCCGTGAACTATGTCGGGGTGCTAAAAGACATTTTGGTGCTGGATTACGGAGGTCTCGGTACAGAAATAATTCTACTGTGCTATGATTGGGTGAAGGACCAAGACAAACGAGGGAATGCAACTTATGCGCGGGATGATGCTGGTTTCCTACTTGTGAACACTCGCCATACTTTACCTCATATGGCAGATCCCTTCATCTTTCCCAGCCAGGCCACACAAGTCTTTTTCTCAGATATTGCCGGCAGGCCTGGATGGAAAGTTGTCTTACGGAAAGAAGCAAGAGCTCGCCGGGAGGTCGTGGACAAGACAGACGCCTTCATCACCACCTCGTCGGAGAGTGCCGGACTGACTGCTCCGCACACGATGCCATTCCCCCCAGAGGCGGCGAATCTTTTAGGGGCCATTGAATTGTATGAGGAAGACAATTTGTTGGCGCACTCACGGTACTAGTGGTCAGTAGCCCTGCAGTCGTGTCACAGTGTCCGTGGTACTCTGCAATCAGTTATGGCCCAGTCGCGGCGGAGTCGCATTGTGGCCACTCCCTAGCTAGGTGTAGCATGTGACTGAATACGATGCGTGAGTCCTTTCATGTTCATGCACTAACTGAAAAGTGAAGGGCTTGTTTCCCCGCGTCTTTGCAATCTCTGTCCCCCTATATGTTCCCCATTTAAGGTGTTCACATCGTTGCCAAAGTCACCAGTGTTGCATATCTGCATTTTCCCTGCTCTGCTCGAAGTCCCTCTACAAAATGAGTACTTCAAAAACCCCGTGCGTACAGAAATTCCGTGCAAGTCGCGTTCAAGTTCCTGTAAACTGAAGTTCTAGTCGTCTCCCAACGCCTTGAAGTGGCACATGGCGACTCACCGTGACTCCATAACGACTGACGAGTTGGCAGGGGTCACGTCAACTCCCGTAATCCACGTAGGCAGCGTCAAAGACCATGTGACGTGGACAATAGAGCATCTCCAGTCACGTACCAGTTATGTTTTAGTCATCCTGAGTCCCGAAATGTGACTTTAAGCTTCTTGCAGTAAAAGAAATGAACCGGGAAAGAAAACATGCGTAGGAAGCCTGCTTTTCTTTCCAGTCTTCATCTCCCAGTCGTGTCCGCGACTCCAGCTTAACTGTACTTGTAAATCGCATTCCAGCTCGTGCAATTAGAGAGGGACAGTCGCGCCCACGACTGCAGGGCTGCAGTCACGTGACCCCGCAATCACATATACCCCCATTTTCTTGTAGTGATTGCGATAAATATTGCAAAAAAGTTATAGTAGTTTTTCAACTTCAATGTCAAAATGGGTAGATAAAATATATATAAAAGAATAAAAATTATTTTATTTTATTGTATTGTATAGATTGATAATCCACCTCAAAAACATTTAAACCATTCAATTCCAAAATTAATAACAAGATGAAAGTCATGATTATTGAGTTTAATTTTTTAGGCATTGAATGTTGAAAAAACATATAAGTGTTTTTGGAGTCAATTTTCCAATTTTCCAAATTAAATAAAAAAATAAGGTTATTTATTGTTTATTAAAACATTCTCAACATTTAGAATGACAATTTGTAATTTTTTATAAAAGTTATTAGCAATTTGGGTTTTTCTTTCATTTAGTACTATCTTCTACTTTATAATTTTCTAAAGATGAATATAAAAGTTTTTATATGTAATTTTTTTTCAAGCATTCTCAAATCATTTTTTGACATATTGACTAATTGAACAAATAACTAATGCATGGGACATGTGTCTTTTTTATAGAAATGTTGAAAGACAAAATTTCACTAGTCTTTTGGAAAGGGCTAGAAAAAACTACTTTGGAAAGTTTAGGCATATTGAACTTGCTATAAATGGGTTCTTTTACTATGAAATCTTGGAAGGGCATACTCAAACAAGTTAATTATCCTATGGTGTGATTTGTTAAAGAATAAATATAGATGAAGTTTTTAGTCTTGCTTTGAATATGAGTATTTTGAACTAATTTTGGGCCTCAAAACACTGGAAAAAATTAGGGGTTTGAATCTCAAAATTGGTTCAATTACTACAAGGGCAAATCGTGAGGCCGCTTGTGGCCCATCCTTGCATTTGAATCCAGTCATCAAATTGTGGAACAAACTCTCACAGACAAGCCACTTGTATAAGCTTATCTCTGAGCACTTCAAACTTTCTGAAATAGGGTGTTGTTTGGTACTTGGGTCTATGAAGGATGAGAGGTGTTTTCCTACTTTAACCCCTTAAGGCCCAGGGACTTTTTGGATTTGAAAACGTCATTGCTTTTGAAGTGATATAGTTCAAAATGTTAGTAAGGTATAAAAATCTCAACCGTACAATCTTGTAGTGTATGTGTTGTAGATGGCGCAAATCAAATTTGGAGTCATTTGACCATGTAGATTGCAAGGTTATAATGTTTTAGTGTAGAAAAAAGATGCTGAAATTTTCCTAGAAACACAGTTGGAGGTGAAATTCAATTTCTAAACCTACTCAAATAGAAAAAACATACACTGTAAAGTGATTCAAAACCACCATACAAACACATTGGTGAATAAAAAACATCATTGAATTGCCTCATTATGTCTGCAAAATGGCTTTGAAATGTCAAAAAAATAGCAAAAAAGTTGTAAAAAACACATCTAGGGCTGAACCTACTTCTACTAAAATGCTTCTCAGTCACTCAAAACTTCTTGGATTGTTATGAAATTTTAGACACACAAATTAGACTAGTATGCGCAACTTTTCCAATCTTTTTCTTTTTTTTATTGAAATCAGACATTGTATGAAGAAGAAACAAGCCGCCAAAGTTCACTGTAATCCAAAAATGTCTCGACTTTGAACTTCAAATTGCTCCCAAACATTCAAAACATCTTGGATTGACATGAAAATTTTACCACAATAACTAGACTTAAAGGGAAACATAACACAACAAATTTTATTGAAAACAAACATTAGATGAAGGAGATATAAGCCCCCGAAGTTGCAGCCTTCAAATGTAGTTTGGTAAACTCAAATTGAACCTATGAACTTTGATCAGCTTCCAAGACATCAATACATCTTGGATTAGTCTGAATTTTTTACCACATAAACTAGAAGATAGAGCGCAAATTTTCCAACAAGTTTTATTGAATTTGGACATTGGATGCAAAAGTTACAACACTTTGAATTGGACTCAAAATTCTGTGAGGCCTTTTTTGGGCCCCTTGGGCATTGAGGGGTTAAAGTTCTTGAAAGCCGGCTATAGAAATAGACTTGGCCCTTGTTGAGCGCATGTTTGGCCAACAATATTTTTTCCAAGAAAATTTTCGTTACAAGGATTGAAGCTATTAATTCTTGGAGAAGTGCTGTCAAGATTGGCTGGCAAGGCCGCAAGGGGATTTTTGAATTAGAGCTAGTAGATTAGTATCTTTTCCTCAGTATCCTTACCATTGCCATTCTAGTGTTTATCTTTAGTTTTCATGAGGTTTTGCAAGGCTTGACGTTCATGTTCACCTTGATACAAAACTTATAAGGTAAGCATCCCAAATGCGCCACTGATCTTAAAGCGCCATCTTCAGTGTGTGTACATCTCCAAAATCAGTTATGTACCTCTGTGAAAGAAACGCTTTTAGAACCAAACTTTGTTTCTTCATAACTTTTGCATACAATATCCAAATGTTGCGGTCTTTAGTACGTTGGAACCTCCTTTTCCTTGCCAATAAGAATATATAAGAATTTGAACAGTCTAATAGTAGTAATTAGGCACAATAGCAATTATTGGCGGTTTTGGGATACCTACTTTACTGCATAGGATGAAGCCTTGGTGAAGATTGCTGGGATTTGGAGTTTCCATGCTATTGTGGAGTGGTGCTTTAGTATTATTGCGTTGATTCAAAATACTAAATTGTTAAGATTTTAGTTATGGAATTGGAAAATGCCAATTCCAATGGTTGTAGTGTTGTAATAAACAATTTACATCCTATGATTTTTTTTTTTCAAAAAATATTGAAAATTGAGTTAAATTCACAACTTCAAAGTTTATTTAGGAGTAGTGAATCCATAATTGCCAGCAAATAAAAGTTCCTCATAACTTTCATTTTATTAATCAAAATGGAATGATTCAAAGCTTTCCATAAATTTAAGAAACTAATTTAAAATTTTTGTTTCTAAAATAAGTGATTTTTTTTTCTACCCAGACTGTCCAATCTATAAAAGAATCTAACTATCATACAATGTTGTAGTGAGCTGCCCAAAATCGCTATATTGCTGAAAAACACAATTTGGTTCTAGGAAGTAACACCTAAAGAACCAGCATGTGTTTTTTGGCAACATAGAAATTTTGGGCAGGTACATGTGACTAGAGAATTGCATATTTTAGGCTAAAAATTTAATAAGAAGTCGGCACGAGGAATATCTTTCATACACACTAAATTCATAACACTGGAAAATATGAGTCAAAAGTTATGGCCAAATATGTTATTTTTTTCCTCGGCTAGGCAGTCTGGGCAAAATAGGAAAAAATCACTTTTTTCAAAAACAAAAATTTGAAATTGGTTTTCTAGAGTTATATATACATGGAAATCTTTTAATCATTTCATTTCAATCAATGAGTCAAAAGTTATGAGGCAGTTTTGTTTGCGGGCAGTTATGGCTTCTCTACTCTAAAATAAACTTTGAAATCCTTTATCTTACTCAATTTTCAATAATTTTTGAAAAAAATAAAATCATAGGATGTAAATTGTTTATTACAACGTTGCAACCATTGGAATTGGCATTTTTCAATTCCATAACTAAATTCTTAACCATTTTGTATTTTAAATCATTCTCTACTTCTTTCTACTTACTATTTTTTTCCTAGATGTTGTACAATTCCAAATGATATGAAATTTTTTTTTGACACAAATGATGTAAAATTTTTCAAACATGTAGTCAATTTGTCTAAGAAAAAGAATCCAAAGAAGCACCACCAATTTGGACATTTTTTCATAGAAAAGTGAGCTTGTGAAGTACAACTGCCATGTTTTTTGCTGGGCCAAATAAATGTTTTCAATGAATTTGAATGCTTATATCTTGCAATCTATGCGGTGGAAATTTCTGAAATTTTTACCACATGTTCTCAAGCCAATATACTACATGATCCTACGGTTACATGTGTCAAAAAAAGTTTTTTTTCAAAAATTTGGTACTTGTATTAAAAGTGGCAGTTTTTGAGCGTTTCCGGTGAAAACATAGTCATATGTCACATTTAACTACTTTTGGACTATTGAAAGTCCAGAATTAATAATGGTCATCAAGAGAAAAAAAAATGGTCATCAGGCAATAATCCAAAACATCGAGAGTTCTATGCAAAACATCGAGAGATCAATACAAAACATCCGGAGATCTATACAAACATCAAGAGATCAATAGAAACATCGGGAGATCTCCTGATGATTTTTTTAAGAGATCTCCCGATGTAAAGTCCAGAATTCATTGAATAGTCCAATAGTAGTTAAATATGGCATTCATGAAATTTTAGGGGTTAAAGTTCAATAGTGTTATTTTTACCTCCTAAGCACTCCAAAGCCCATATTTAAAATGATGAGCAAAATCATTGGTCCAAAGTAATGCTAGAATCTTCAAAAGTCACACTTTCTTTATCAATGAAATTGAATTAAATAAAGTATTTAAAAAAAGTATATCTTATATTAATCCCTAATTTATTGTTGTATTTTAAAAAACTAATACTTCAAAATACTCATATCCATAGCAAGGCTATAATCTTAATCTATATTTATTCTATAAGAAATCCAACCATAGGATTCTTTAGTTAATTTATTCAAGTGCATCTTTTTTAGAATTTTAGAGTAAAAATTGTCATTAATTGATAGCAAGTTCAATGTGCTTAAACTTCTAAGAGTATTTTTTTTAGCCCTTTCTAAAAGTGAAGTATTGTCTTTTAATATTTAAAAAAAAATCCATGTCTTTGCAATTTAGTCAATATGTGGCAAAATCAGTTGAGATTATAAAAAAAAAATTTAACCAAAAAAAATTTAGTGTTCATCTTTTAAAATTATAAAGTAGAAGGTTGTATTGGATGAAAGAAAAATCTAAATCACTATTAACTTTTTTTTTAAATTGAAAATTATAAATTCTAATAATAAGAATGTTATAATAAACAATATACATATTATGATTTTAAAATTAATTGGAAATTTTCAAAAGTGAGTTCAAAAAACAAATTCATATATATATATATATATATATATATATAAATTTCATTGCCTTGCAAAATAAAACTCCTCACAAGTAACTGTCATCTCATTATTGAGAATTGAATGGTTCAAATGTGAGGGTTGCTACTAAGCGAGCATAGAAGCATGAGCCTATGAGCCTAGAAAACTATACACCTATGTTATAGGTGTCTATATTATAGAAACCTTCTATAATTATAGTGTAACTATAGTATAGATATCTATATTATAGATGTATATGTTATGAGCACCTTCACTGGTTGTAGGATATCTACTTATATATATGCTCAAGGCTCACATGCTTGCATTTTCATGCTCACACACTAGCACCATTGGTTCAAATGTTTCCACAATCAAATCAAATCAATAGTTCTTTAGAATACATTTTTAGCTTCCCGCTTCCACATCGAAATAAAATAAAATTTATAACTTTTGCAATTTTTATTGGAATTAGATGTGAAACAATTTATTTTCTGATTAGCATCCATTCTAAAAATTTCATGCAGAAGTTTCAAATTATAAAGTCAATAGAAGGTGCCCGAGTTCTCAAAAAGCCTAAAGTAAGCTCCTTAGTCAATAAGGGGTTAAATGCAAATTATGTCACAATTTTATCTGTCACCTTCTCATCTACACAATTTTTTATTCATTTTTTCTTTCCGAATCCTATTGACATCCAAACATCTTTTCAATGAAACTTTGGAGCTTAATGAAACCTTTTTGGTGCTAATTGCAATATACTCCATCCTTGTAATCAAAAACATGAAAAAATATGTAGATATTTACAAAAAAAAATGAGCATTAAAGGGTTACTCCTATAGGAATGAGGCACGTTTTGGACACAAATCGTGAAAAATTGCCACTTTTTAGGGCAAAAATGAAAAAATGAAAAAAAAAAAAAATAACAATTCAACCATACAAATTTGTACTAGACTACTATGAAAATATGTAAAAAAAATCTCAGAAACTTTGACCACATAGATTAAAAGATTATAACATTTGAAATTAAAAGATTTTATTTATTTATTTATTTTTGATCAGTCAAGAGACTTTAACCCCTAAACATCCAAAGCCTTCACCAGAATTCACGATTCGAGAAAAATCATTGTAAAGTACTATTTGGAAGAATATTTTGGAAGTGATATACAAATAAAAGTTGTAGACTTTGATTTTTAGATTCTATCCTTACGGTTAGATCACCAATGCTATCAACGTTATTTTTTTATAAATTTTGAAAGGGAAATTTCAAAATTCCTTCTAAATTCATTTACAAGCAAAATATGATGCAATTTTGGCTTGGTCAACCACTTGATATAATTCCACATTTGCAATTTTAGAAAAATATGTACTCTACTAATACCAAATCCAACTATAGGACAACAACTTGATAAAGTATCTCCAACAATTTTGGATGACTTTCATCCAAATAGTAATGAAGATGAAACTTGAGTTTCAGTCTGTTAATCAACTAAAAATTGGACATTGAAACTCCTCCTAAAGTGAGATGTTTACACTAAACATGGTTAAATTTTTTTGACATTCGCATCTTATATCATGTTAGTTACATACTTGCCAAATTTTGAATGGTCATTCGGTCATTTAGGGGGTAACTTTCCTTATGTTTCGCTACCTTCCTTGAAAGTTCCTCAATGATGAAATCCAATACTAGTAAACAACTGTAGACCAGGAAGGGCAACCACGTTTTGGCCATTCAAGCATACATCACTGAAAACAATACGTCTTCCCTCTGTCGCTACGACATAATTTGCAGCTCTAGTAGAGCCCTGTTGGTTTTGCCATTAGATTTGCTTTCCTTTTGTTTCTCTGTGTGAGTTGAAGTATTGCTCTTCATTGTGTGGTGGTGTTAAACAGCGCACAAGAATTTAGGGTTCTGAGGTTGGAACTCCATAGTTGTAATAGTTGTTTCGGCAAACGCTATGTTGAGAACGGGAGGACGACGAGGGTTCTCGCAGCTACTGCAAAGGGTCGCAGCAGCGGCACCGCCTCCGAACCGTGGTCGCTCTTTGAGGGTTTTAGCTGCGACGGCGACGACGGATACTCCATCACGGTTCAACTTTGGTGGAGAGAATGGTATCGATTCTACTCTTATCATAAATCCCAACTTTTCTTTCCTGGATTTCGAAATTAGGGTTTAAGTGGTCGCTGGGGTTTAGAGAAGGAGATATGAGCCATGTTCAGTTGCTGGCTTGTTTTTGTGGAGTTGAATTAGGTTAAAATGGGAACAGTTTAGGAGTGGTTGAATCGCCGTTCTATTGGATCGAGAGTTATCGCTGTCTTGTACTTTGATATTGTAATCTAGTAAGACTTGTATACTAGTGATATTCTTATCACTAATCCCAACTCTTATTTCCTTGAATTTGGAATTCAGGGTTTAAGTGGTCGCTGGGGTTTTAGGAAGGAGATTGAGTCAGGTTCAGTTGCTGGCTTGTTTTTGTGGAGTTGAATTAGGTTAAAATGGGAACAGTTTGTGAGTGGTTGAGTTGTCGTTCTATTGGATTGGGACTTCTCGCTCTGATGTATATTCTAGCACGACTTGTATTTTGGAGACCTGTTTCTGTTAATTTCATTTATTGATCAAGTGGAAAAGAGGACGCGTTGAATTAAACTGTATTTGGAATGGCAGTGCTATGGTTGCAAGCACGAGCTAGTATCACCATCCCTGCCGGAGATGAAGCAGATTCACATGACGACTTTAAGCCTGTTCAGAAACAGGCTTCTTCTGTTTCCTCCGTGCATGAAGCCATCGAAAAGGTATTACATGTCGTCTTGTAACGCCCGTAAAGAGTTGACCCCCCTCCCAGATGTATTGTAGAAAATTTATCTGCCTTAAAACCTTGGCAATTGCCGTGCCATTTCAGGCAGTTTCTAACGTAATTGTAAGGTGACTAGGTTTTCGAGAATACCTCTGAGGATGGGTTTTCTACGAGTGGCGTATCCCTCCAGATGTTTCTGTAGTTGACCTTACTTCTGACAGCTTGTGTGTCTCCTTCAGGAGCTTCAACTGAACGATCACTCACCATCTCTCTCTCCGTTGTTGTTGGGACGCAGGATGTCAAGCAAAATCCAGTGATGGTTTACATGAAAGGGGTGCCTCAGGCGCCCCAATGCGGATTCAGTGCTATGGTGGTTCGCATTTTGGAGGAACATGGTACAATATTGCACAACTCAAAAGCCTCCGATTCTAGGTGTCTATTGCCCAGATGTGTCCCTACCCGAATTCCAGAGTTTGGATATGGATTATTATCTTGAACTCCATAAGCTAGGAAGTTTTCTTGCTGCAACGTTTCTGGTGTACATCTCAAAGATCCCCGAATAAGGTTCACAAATTTATTCAATTGTAAGTTGATGTTACTTAACATGAAGACTCTATGAATCTAATCCGATGGGGTTCTTTTTTGATGTACACCAGAAACGATCCAGGCTTGTTCTATTTGAACTTTCAGAAATGAACATTTTAACAGGAAATGTCTTATAATTTGGTCTATTGGGAGAGGGAGGCTCTGCATCTGATGCTAGCCTCTTCGTTTATCAATTCGATTTCTTCATAGGCTCACCTACTTTGCTACTTGCAGAGGTGGAGTACCAGTCCAGAAACGTTCTGGTGGATCCGGAGCTCAGAACAGCCGTCAAGGATTACAGGTGATTTGTTTTTGTGTAAAAAGGGATCACTCGACCTATGTGGAGTGTTAGCACTTCCAATGCACATGCATGGTTATAGTTGCTCAGCGTAGTTGCTTGACACACTTTGGATTGAATTTCTGTCTTCGTTTCTTCGACTGGCATATTTTCTCTAGCAGGAGAACCTTATTCCCCAAAGGTGTTCTGGAAAATCTACAGTAGCTGCATTAGAAACTGCCTTAAATGGCGCTACAATTTGCGGGGTTTAACGGAGCTAGGCTTTGGGGGAGGTTTTTTTCTGCTGTACAGTACATAGTGCCCGAAGGTAGTGGTCTAATCTTTGCCTGTCATAATATAGACTGGGACTCGCCTTTAAGTTTTTGGTAATCCGGTGAATGATCCTCCTCTTCTCTTTCGATGCATGAAATCGAATTGGTTCGTTCTTTTGGATGCAGTAAGTGGCCAACGATTCCACAGGTTTACGTGAATGGCGAGTTTCTTGGAGGATCCGATATTCTCATCTCCATGCACCGAGTAAGTCTCCAGGTTTCATGTCGGCGTTGTCTTTGAGCGGTGTATTAGTGTAGATTTTCCAGTATGTACCTGATTGAAGTTCTGATTTGTCTGTGGCAACAGTCAGGAGAGCTGGAGACATTACTGAAAGATGTGAAGAAGATTGACAGCTGATTCGTCCCTGGGGTGAGCTTTTCTCTGCTGTTTTGATATGGTCACGAGGCCGTTTATTGTATTTTGTGTCATCCTTGATTTATTTTAATGCCCCAATTGTGTATCCTAGAGTAAATGGATTCGTTTTGCTGAAATTGTGTACGTTGGGCCCACCATCAAGAATGTTTTGAGTGAATAGTCCCCTCAAGCCACACGTGGCCAACACAAGATCCAAAGCTTGGTACATGGTTTTCATCAATAGGTACATGGGTGTTAATAGTGTCCCATAGGCCTAGAAGACCGTGTGTCATATACTGCGTATTAAATCGATTAACTAGTGTTGCTGAACCCCCCCCCAGGTATGTTCGAGAGAACCAAAGCTCATGTTACTGTCATTTAAGGCGATTCCTAGCCTAAACCCTGCCAATTGGAACGCAGTCCGGTTTTCTAGAATACCTCTTAGGGGTGGGGGTTTTACCAGTGGGTGACTGCAGCAACAGCAGAACCATAAGGGAAATGGATCAGGTATTTGTGGCCATACCTCCTTGCCGTTAACACCCGATGATTTCTGCTGCAGAGTCTGGAAGGAGATCTCAGCTCTGGTGTTGGCATGATTCTGCATGGACAAGCTCTTTTAACGTTGCTCTGATGAGAAGCTGTACATCGAAGTATATTTGTTGAAGGGCAAGGTTCGGTGGTGCCAATTAGGTTCCAAGTGCATCCGCTGCAGTTCGCGGCCTTGTGGAGTGAACTCTGTGAGTGTTGGTTTGTACTGGAATTATGAGTGATGCTAACATGTTGAGTTGCGGCCATGGCTGAGAGCTCATGTGATCTCCTTTAAAAGGTTAACGTGAGTTGCGGCCATTGGCACTAGAAATAAAGCCTCATTCCCCACTTCATTGGGATGTTATATTAGTAAGTTGTGAATAGGCTCATGCCCTTGGAGTTTTGTTTTCACTATACCCACGTTAAACTTTTAAAGGAGATCCAATGAGGTCTATTTCAGAAGTATATTTTTTAATGAGGGCACTCACCGAATACTAAGAATTCAGTGAGGCATGAAATGTTCGATTGCAACTTAGATCACAAATTGATCTCAAGATACTTGCGAATACATTGTAATCTTGTTGAAAGAGTTTTTTTTCAAGTTCAATCATTGTTTGAGGGGTTAAGAGTGTATTGAGATTAGTAATAAATTCAATAATGTGGTTTCCTAACCGAGCGAATAACGATGTTACTAATCAGGCTAACAACGAAGCTTCTAGTTAGACCAATTATATAGCTACTAATCAGCTGAATAGTGAAGCTATTAACAAAGCTACTAAGCTTACAAATATCAGGCTAAGAACAAAGATTCTGATCAGACCAATTACAAAGCTGCTAAGCTTTCTAATAATTAGGCCAAGAATGAAGCTACTACATTGGAGGAGATTTGGGCTTCTAAGAGCCCGCGAGTTCCCAGATTGTGGGAACTCTGTAGGACTGCTGAAACGTTGCCGCATGGCCAGTCAGACGTGGCCGAGGGATTGCCACGTCATTTTTTTATTTTTTTTATTTTTATTTTAATATTCTTTTAACATTTTAAATTTTTTTTTTTAAATTTTTTAATAATAATTTTTTCTGACAGCAGGGTTGGTTCCCAACATTGGGAACAACCCTGAAACAATCTTCCAAACGGCCACATTTAATAATAATTTTTTCTGACAGCAAGGTTGGTTCCCAACATTGGGAATAGCCCTAAAATGGTCTTCCAGACGGCCAGATCTCCTCTAATGATTAGACCCATTATAAAGCTAATAAGCTTGCTAGTACCGTACCCGGAGGTCACCTTCGGCACAAATTTGCCGAATAATTAATTAAAACCAGAATGAGTGGTTCGGCAATTCATTTTTCATTATGAGATTATTCGGCAATTATTGAATATTTTTTCTTAATTTTCGGCAACCATTCAAATTAATTCAAAAAATTGCATAAAGATTTCTTCATTGCATACTTTTAGATACACTAGTCTCTAACCACCACACGGAAGTGGAAGTCATTTATGATGTGCACATCAAGATGAGTACAAGCAATCTCTTTATACAAGTGGGATAGTAGTAGGTAAGACTAACCATGTGGGATATGTAAATAAGGATTAGTAGAAGCTCAACTTCTCACACTTAGTTATGTTAAATGTAGAACTTCAGACCTCGTTTTAGCATAGTAGAATAATTTTTTTCAAAAAACTTTGAACTGAAAAAAGTTGGTAATTTAGTCTAAATTTCATCTTCAAAAATCCGTTTGAGATTTAGAGTCTCCAATCAAAAGTTATGGATAAAATTTAGAGAGGGGTTGGGAGGGACATTTTCTTTGACATTTTCAAACATCCTCTTTGATTTTTGTCCATAAATTTTTTTTAGAGGCTCAAAATCACAAAAGGATTTCTGGAGATGAAATTTAGCTTAATTTTACAACTTTTCTTAGTTCAAAGTTTTTTGAAAAAAATTATTATACTATGCCAAAAAGAGGTCTAAAGTTCTACATTGAACATAATTCCTGCGTTTTGACAATGAGAGGTCAAGCTCTCATGTTCAAATTGTCCCATATCCTTTGAGGATTCATGATGGATAATGGACTTCATTATAAAAACGACCTCTCCACCCAAAGTTTGGAGGACATGAGTTGGCATCAAGTTGAATTGGAATATTTTTCAATATTTTGACATTCTTTACCATTAATTTCCTTTGAATTCGGCAGAATGACTTATTAATTTTCAAAATTATTCGGCTTAAATTTTTTTTAATTAATTTTCGCCGAAGGTGACCTCTGGCTACGGTAATCAGGCCAAGAACACAGCTACTAATTAGAGCAATTACAAAGTTGCTAAGCTTTCTAGTAATTAGGCCAAGAATGAAGCTACTAATCAGACCCATTACAAAGCTACTAGGTTATCAATAATCAGGCCCAGAACAAGGTTACTAATCTGGTCAAAAACCAAGTTACTAATTATTCCATCTCCTAATTCAAGGGAGCATCAAGATGTTCCGATCATTTAACATCCCCTATCTTTACATCCTTTCTCTTACACCTTGATATCAAGAATTTTGAAGAAGTAAGGTGGAAACAGTGTTTTTTTAGGCAATTTAATGTCAATTGCCTAAAAAAAATGGGTAGCTTCAAGTCTTTAGGAAAAAAAGAAGGTGAATGTGTTTAAAAATGCCAGATTGTAATGATGGTCATGCACACTGTTGCCTCAATGTTTCCAAAATCTAATTTCATCCATCGTGCAAAGCCAACATATACGACAATTGTGTACAAAAATTACATACTCAAAATTGCATACTTAAAGTTGGCCTCCTTCAATTCAAACCCCCAAAATAAAAGAGTCAACAAATTCAAAACCTTCTTGAAAGAAAGGCCACATAACCATTTGTCCAAAAAAAAATACCAAAAAACTGGGTGGAAACATCCTAAACAATCCTTGTACCCATTCTTGTACACTAGATTTCCCTTAAAGTTTCCTAGACTTCTATTAAAGCGTCCCAATACCTAAGTATGATTAATTGTCTGTTGATTTTGTGAGATTTCAGTTTTAGATCCAACAATATTACGGATTCAGTGGTTTAGGGACCTTTCACTTTAAAAATTTATAGAATTTGCATGCCATATCCAAAAACTCTAATTGTTTTTTTGAAAATTCATGATTTTCAATTGCTAATATTATGAAAATATTATTTTTAGGAAAAGGTGTCTCCAACTATGTTGAATTGTTTATTTTGACGGTTTTAAGATTTCCAACTTAGTTGACATTGATCACTTTAATAGCTATTTTGTAGTAGCTCCCAAATTGACCCTTCTAAGCAAGGAGAAATAGGAAAAATGTATTCCTCTAAAAGTAGAGAAAATCCCCCTCCCAAGTTAGCAATTTCCACAAGTAGTAAAGTAACTGCACCTAAAGCAATCCCTACATCTAGATGGTAAGAGCCATCATATAAGGCTAGATCTTCACAACAAAGTTGCATCAATACACAATCAAAACAAAGTGCGCCTGTGCTTGATTTTGGATACCCACAGAGAGGCATCAGTCTGAATATTTACAACTAATTCAGACAATATCCAAATAACACATGCTAAACTTCTTTGGAATCCCTTTCAATTATCAACACGACCCAATACAAATCAAATCAGTCCAACCACAGAAACTAAGATGCATGGCTATTCCTTCTCTGCATCCCAAATCGCTCTTGAAACAATCGTCCCAAATCTAATTTTCCTAACTAGCTCAACTTGTTAAAACACGAGCAAATGTGCTTGATTTTCAAATTCAACACTGCTTTCCACATTCTTCGTTACCACATCCAATATGTAGGGCAGAAGATTTGCTGCATTTTGAGAAATGACTCCATTTAGCCGCATGTTAACGGTCTTCCCTGTACATAAGCACTCTCAAAACTCAAGCCCCACAATGCAACAGCTCCGTTTAGGGCTTTGGTTCAGTAATAGTGGCTTCTGTAATGGGCGCCACAGCGGGAACATACGACGCGGTTCTTGTGCTTCCAGAAGAGCGGCACGAAGCAGAAGCGGTACATGTCCCGCATCTCCACCTCGCTCAACAGCCCGCCGCAGTTGCCGCAAACGCCGTTCACGGGGCGACTGCCCACCACCTCGCGCTGCTCGTCGCACACGAAGCAGAAAAACATCCTGATCCTGCTGCAGGTAACAAAATTCTCAAACTATATTGTAATGCGCACAAAACCCCTGCACATCAAATGGTTGATTCAACATTAACTCCTGGAGAGGATTACAATTCAGTAATTCACAGGATTCTTGCATGCAATCCCCTGTTTGATCGAGTCTCACATGCTAATCCCGGTTAGAGTCTCACATGCAACTCCCTGTTTGAGTCTCACACGCAGTTCGCTGTTTGAGTCTCACTGTTCGGACTGATGCCCACCCTAAGACATAAATTTGTCCTAAAAGAATGTGGCAAATGATGGAATTCGTGGGAATATGGAATCCACTAATAAATCCTAGTGCAACCTTGAATGCTCGATCTTCAGAGCACACAATTGCAATTAGCGGATTTCTCACTCTGCTTATTTATTTTGCTCTCTTTAGTGAATTCTTATGTGAGTTCTTGTTGATGGATCTCCCAGTGTGGTAGGAGCTCTTGTTCACTTCAATTGTTGATTCAAAACCCTGAATTAAATTTGAATCAAACAATTGAACCCACAGTCTTCGTTAATTTAGACTCAAACTAATCTACAACCAATTAATCAGAACACTGTCTCCTTAAATCAATTTTCTTCTCCGTAGTGAATTATGTGAGTTCTTGTTGATGCTATCCCCCCGGTCGACTGTGGTAGGAGGAGCTCGAGAATTCTTTTTCACTTCAATTGTTGCTTTATAACCCTGAATTATATTTGAATCAACAGTTGAACACACAGTTTCTTCAATTTCGACTGTGACTACCACTGAATCAGAACCCTTCTCAAAATTTTCAACCAATATTCCTTCAAATTCAGCACTCACTCTTGGTTGGAATTGTCCCAAAACTTGCAGCAATTGACAAGAAGTGGTGATTTTCAACTGATCAACGACGAGAGAACCCCACTACTGCGAGAAATGAGCATCAATGGTTGCGGAAAGTTTGCGAAAGAGAGCGCGCATTTAAGTGAAGAATTGAACTCACCAAGCGAGAGGAGGTCACAGTCAGGGAACCCAAATAGAAAATTGCGCCGGAAACTTGAAATTTTTTTGTGCCGGAGACTGGATTTGGAGTGGGAAATGGATACAACAGAAGGATTGCCTGCAAGAGAAATTGGAAAGGCCAAAATTGGGGAGCGGCTGCATTTTACAGCTCGCATTTTACAACTATATTCCCACCGACATTGACGGAGGGTAGGCGTGTACACGTGGCGGAACGCTGGCGTTTCAGGAGAAATCCACGTAGATCGAAGCTTCGGAATGTGGACTCGGTATCCTACTCTAGTAAAGACCTGCTGCCAGGAATTTCAGAGTTCATTTCCTGGAATGATTGTGGGGCGTAACTAGGAAATTCAATTTTCATTTCCTGGAACAATCTTAGTCTAATTTCAGAGATTCTTTGGAAAGCACCCGGCCCTTGAGAATCAATGAGGGAAGTTTATGAGAATACAGCGCAAAAAGGTGGAAATTCATGACACAAAACTGAGAATGTGAGAGATCGATCAGACTCAGACAATCATGATAAGCATTGCACACCCTGGATTCAGGAAAGGGACTCCGAATAACCAGATTAGTGCCTTGAAATGCTTGACTTCCTTCTCAGCCTTGCGAGGATATCCCCTCAAAAGGAACAAACTGACAAGGGGCATTTAAATACATTAAAACCTTGGTGCCATTTCAGACAGTTTCTAACGTAATTGTAACGTGACTAGGTTTTCGAGAATACCTCGGGGGATGGGTTTTCTACTAGTGGCGAATCCCTCTGTTTCCGTAGTTGACCTTACTGCTAACAGCTTGTGTATCTGCTTCAGGAGCTTCATTTGAACGATCACTGGCCATCTCTCTCTCCGTTGTTGTTGGGACGCAGGATGTCAAGCAAAATCCAGTGATGGTTTACATGAAAGGGGTGCCTCAGGCGCCCCAGTGCGGATTCAGTGCTATGGTGGTTAGCATTTTGGAGGAATATGGTACAATATTGCATAACTCAAAAGCCTCCGATTCTAGCTAGGTATCTATTGCCCAGATGTGCCCATTCCCAAATTCCAGAGTTTGGATATGGGCTATTATCTTGTCTCCAACTCTATAATTAAGCTAGGAAGTTTTCTTGCTGCAACTTTCTGGTGTACATCTCAAATAATCCCCGAATAAGGTTCACAAAGTTATTCAATTGTAAGTTGATGTTACTTAACATGAAGACTCTGTGAATCGAATGCCTTTTACCTTACCATTATGGTCCACTGTCCATCCAATGATTGGGGTTCTTTTGTGATGTAGAGCGATCCAGGCTTGTTCTATTGGAACTTTCAGAATGACCTTGTAAGAGGAATTCTCTTATAATTTGGTCTATTGGGAGAGGGAGGTTCTGCGTCTGATGCTAGCCTCTTCGTTTATCAATTCGATTTATTCATAGGCTCACCTACTTTGCTACTTGCAGAGGTGGAGTACCAGTCCAGAAACGTTCTGGTGGATCCGGAGCTCAGAACAGCCGTCGAGGATTACAGGTGATTTGTTTTTGTTTAAAAAGGGATCACTCGACCAATGTGGAGTGTTAGCACTTCCAATGCACATGCATGGTTTCTAGTTGCTCAGCGTAGTTGCTTGACACTCTTTGAATTGAATTTCTGTCTCGTTTCTTCGACTGGCATATTTTCTCTAGCAGGAGAACCTTATTCCCCAAAGGTGTTCTGGAAAACCTGCAGTAGCTGCGCGCATTAGAAACTGCCTTAAATGGCGCTACAATTTGCAGGGTTTAACGGAGCTACAGTAGGTTTTCTGGGAGGGCGGTGTTCTGCTGTACATAGTGCCATGCCATAAGGTAGTGGTCTAATCTTTTCCTGTCATACTACAGACTGGGACTCGCCTTTAATTTTTTTGGTAATCCGGTGAATGAGCCTCCTAGTCTCTTTTGATGCATGAAATCGAATTGGTTCATTCTTTTGGATGCAGTAAGTGGCCAACGATTCCACAGGTTTACGTGAATGGCGAGTTTCTTGGAGGATTCGATATTCTCATCTCCATGCACCGTGTGAGTCTCCAGGTTTCATGTCGGCGTTTTCTTTGAGCCCTGTATTATGTGGGACGTAGTGCAGATTTTCAGTATATATGTACCTGATTGAAGTTCTGATTTGCCTGTGGCAACAGTCGGGAGAGCTGGAGACATTACTGAAAGATGTGAAGAAGATGGACGGCCGATTCGTCCCTGATGATTTCTGCTGCAGAGTCTGAAAGGAGCTCTGAGCTATGGTATTGGCATGATTCTGCATGGACAATCTCTCCTAACGTTGCTCTGATCAGAAGCTGTACATCGAAGAATATTTGTTGAAGGGCAAGGTTCGGTGGTGCCAATTAGGTTCCAAGTGCATTCGCTGCAGTTCGCGGCCTTGTCGAGTGAACTTTGTGAGTGTGATCTGTACTGGAGTTATGAGTGACGGTGAGTTGCGGCCATGGCACTTCCCTACTTCATTGGGATGTTATATTAGTAAGTTGTGAATAGACCTATGCCGTTGGAGTCTTGTTTTCACCATACCCACTTTAACCTTTTAAAGGAGATCCAATGAGGTCTATTTCTGAAGTTTATTTTTTAATGAGGTAACTCGATCACCCGATACTAAGAATTCAGTGAGGCATGAAATGTTTGATTGCAACTTAGATCACAAATTGATCTCTCAAGATACGTGCGACTACATTGTAATCTCGGTGAAAGAGTTTCTTTCAAACTTCAATCATTGTTTAGGGGGTTTCGAGTGTATTGAGATTACTAATCAGTCCAATAATATGGTTCCTAACCGAGCCAATAACAACGTTACTAATTAGGCTAACAAAGAAGCTTCTACCGGTAGTCAAACCAATTACAAAGCTACTAGAGGAACGAAGCTACTAATCAGATCAATTACAAAGCTACGAAGCTAACCAGTAATCAGGCCGAGAACGAGCTACTAATCATGCCAAGAACCAAGTCACTAATTAGGCCTAAAAAAGAAGTTACTAATTAATTCTCTCCCATGGAGCTTCCTCTCTCTGCATTGTCGTTGCATTGCACTTCCTGCAGCTCGTCCATCGCCATCGCCACCGCCATTTCAACCTGCCAAAGCCTGCTACCTTACAACTTGCTTCAAAAACTCATCAACAAATCGTAGACAAGTTAGCACCTCGCTCGATCTTGATTTGCATTGACAAACAAGACTTCGTTTATCTCTCTCTATGGTTTGACCTACCCAACACACATTGTCATGTTTCGAAACCAATACGACACGGACGTGACGACATGGAGCCCCGCGGGACGCCTGCACCAGGTGGAGTACGCCATGGAGGCCGTGAAGCAGGGCAGCGCCGCCGTCGGCTTGCGGTCCAAGACGCACGTGGTGTTGGCCACCGTGAACAAAGCCTCCTCGGAGCTTTCCGCGCATCAGAAGAAGCTGTTCAAGATCGATGATCACGTTGGAATCGCCATGGCCGGATTGACAGCAGATGGGCGCGTGCTGTCGCGCTACATGCGGTCGGAGTGCATCAACCACCACTTTGTTTATGAGTCGCCGTTGCCGGTGGGACGGTTGGTGGTGCAAGTGGCCGATAAAGCACAGGTTTGCACAGTTTTGTGTATTGGAGGTTTTTGAATCAATACGGTAGAGTTAATCGTCCAATGAGGGGCCAGGAGCCCAAGTTTGAGAAAAAGACAGGACGAAACTCCTTGAAGCACCCTCCCAAATTTGGTGTGATGGAGTTTGGTGGTTTTCTTTTTATACTCTTTTTTTTTTCTTTTTTGATATAAGTGTGTTAAGGAAACACACTGCAGAGGTTTATGTTAGGATGAGAGGTTGATTTCACACAAGGTAAAGAACCTGTCACCGCTAGGGTATCGAACCTACAACCACGCCATCCTTTCAAACCAAAGCCCCAAGATAGCAACACATTTGGTCACCACGCAGCCCACACCACCCCTGGAGCAAATCCCAAGGGTGTTTTTATGCTCTTCTCAATAAAACCTTCCTCTGGCACCCCTTTTACAAATTGGGGTTCACTTCATGATGAACTCTAGTATCTTCTTTAGGTTTTCCCTTGTCCTTGTAATATGATAATTGAAATAATTGAAAATTCTATTCAATTACTATTAAAAAAAATATGAAACATAGGGTGCTATAATTCCTTGGTGAGGTCATTTTAATATTTTTAATTTGATTTAAACTACAAAATGCTTAATCACCACTTTGTTTAGGAATTGTTGTTGCGAGTGGAATAATTGGTGGTGCGAACGTCTGATAAAGCATAGGTTGGCCACTTTTGTGCATTTGCAGTTTTGAAGCAATATCTTCTTTGGTGTTTTTGTTTTTTGTTTTGAAAACAAATGAAGATTCCTTGCATAAAAATCAGCATACAAAACAATCAAACCCTAGAAGGATTGGACAAGAAAAGCGATTATCAATGAAAGCCCTCAAGGCACAACTCATATGAGAAGGCATTGGTTTTGCCCAAACTATCCAATCCTAATGGTAAACAACAAAGAGCAAGATAGCATCCCTAAGCTTTCAAAGACAAATGACTCCCACATATGGCAATGAGGTCTTCCTTAGGTTTTCATTGCGTTTTTGTAATATGATATTTGAAATAACTAGAAAGTTTATTCAATGACCATAAAAAAAAAACATGAAAAATGGAACCTTAGGGTGCTACTTTCTTGGTGAAGTCATTTAAAATTAAAAAAATGGTTTTAATCTACAATATTCTTAGTAATGCAATCTTGGATTTTACCAATTAGTTATAGCTTGTGGACATTTTATGTTGTCCATTTCCCATGTTCTCCAACCAAGTGGTAAAGGTGTTAACTTACAGTTCTTATTATGGTTCACTTGTAATGTATTTTTATTAGCATATCAAAGAAGAATCAAATGCACCAAAGAACGTGGTATATTAGATACTATATGCAAAGGTCATAAGCATTTGAAGTTTAGTGAGTGGATGACAAAAATCAACACTTATTCTTATGTTTTAGATGTTGTATATTCTTAAAAGTAAATTGTACAAGATTTTAGGGTGTCTCAAATAGGTACCTCTACCTTGCATAAAAGATATTGGAGTAGGGAATATTCATTTTGTTAAAGATATTTTAGTTGCCTTTCACCTCCTTAAGAAACTTGCGCATTCCAATATCTAAAAAGACTTTGCACTAAGCAATAAAGGAGAAAAATAACTTGATATCATTGAAGTCAATTTGTGTATTGCTTCAAGTTTATGGATCAACTCTTATTCCTTATAACCCTATGTCTACATGATTATCCTCTCATGCATTAAGGTAGAGGATACTATTAACATAACTTTAAACATTTTACATATGTAAGATTATGCTCTCATTGGGAGATCACAATTGAGCTTGGGAGTTCAAAGAATGAAACTCTCTTTGGATCAAATATTTATTGTTGTATATGAATTCTTATGCAACCATTTGAAGTTAGAGGATCTAAACCACTATAAGCAACACCGATAGCTGACAATTCCATTTTCCATTCAAAGAATAGTAGCCATAGACATTCTAAACCAAGCCATGCTTACCCTACTTACTAAAAACTCCAACCAAGTTTTTTGATTTTCTGGGCACAAGTAAATATATTTTATTCACTGTAAAAAACAATATAATTGTCAAACAAAAGAAATTGTTGATCAAGGGCTCCAACTAAGTTTTATAAATTGATGAATTGTTGTTGTTAATATGATTCTATATTTTAGTAGGCCCCTAATAATTTTAGTATCCTTTATCTTATAGAGATTTGAACATAGGTTGTGTTTTTAATTTTTTAAGGAGTGGGTATGTCTTGGAGACATGCAGGTGTGCACGCAACGTTCATGGAAGCGACCATATGGAGTAGGACTTCTAGTAGCAGGATTGGATGAAGGAGGGCCACATCTTTATCAAAATTGTCCTTCTGGCAACTACTTTGAGTTTCAAGCATTTGCTATTGGTTCCCGCTCTCAGGCTGCAAAGACCTACTTGGAACGTAAGTTTGAGACATTTATGCAATGTTCCAAAGAGGAGTTGATTCGACATGCTCTTTATGCTATCAAAGAGTCTCTCCAAGAAGAAGAACTTAGTAGTACCAATTGTGGAGTTGCTATCGTGGGAATTGGAGAGCCTTTTACGATTCTTGACCCTAAGTCTCTTCAAGAGTACATTGACTCATTGGAGGGTGGAAAAGATGAACAACAAATTAAGGTTGACGTTGAGGAGGAGAGACGCACTACGGAGATTCATCGACATGATACTTCTGGTAGAGGTGGCATCGGCGTGGGTGCTGAAGGCCCCACTAACATGGAGACTTGAAGATTATACCACAACATTGATTAGAGGTTGTATGTGCTATGACAATGGAGGTGATTTGGTAAATGTCATGTTTCTCCAAGGCAAGTCCTTTTAGACAAGGTTTCGGTGACTGAATTTGGAAACTAATGATAGAATTGTAAGCTTTTAGAGCTTTTGTTTGCAACAAAGATAAATGAAAAGGAAACTAGAAGATTGTTGTCAATTCCAAAAAAATTGTAGATGCTAGAAATAGGATTATTACCAATTTTTCATTTTCTTAGTGTAAATTTTATTTTTGAAAAAATAATTTTTTTAGAATTCTTGCCTAAATTTTTTGAATTATTTTTTGCCGTTTATGAAAGCTAGGTGCAATACTATTATAGCATCGTGTAAGATGTATGTCTTTTATTGAAGATGGATTGTAATAGAAGGCAAACATAATTCATGCATTATCATGTAAGTTCACTAGTAGAGGGTGATTGCAAGAAACACCTATCCTATTTTGCATCACACCTTGTGTACTAATATGTTTTTTACCCATAACTTTTGCATTTTGGCTCTAAATGACTCAAAATTCATAAGCATGATATTCATGACTATTGTACGCCTTGTCAAATTTTTTAGAATTTTTTAGAAATATTTTACTATCCAAAAATAGCCCCCAATTTTATGTCACACGTGCCAATTTTTGGGTTTTTTGAACAAAGTAGTACCCAAAGAAACAAATTTAGAGCTGAAATTTGGAGGGATGGTCTTCTAGTATACTTTTAGCTTTTTTCAAAGTATTTTTTAAAATAGATAATTATATGTCATGTACAAGTCCCCCAAATGAGCCTCTTTCCACTTGCTTTTTGAAACATGTAAACAATTATTTTGGCATTTTTTTTGGTGAATGACCATTTTTATAAAGTTCTTACAAATACAAAAAATTATTTTATTTGTTTAATTTTTTTCCTATTTTCTAATAATTAAAACATCAAAATATATTTTCTTCAGATTTGGCACTTCTCTAGTTTTCCTACTTAGAGAATTTTTCTATGATTTTTTTTTGGTGGTCACCTTCATCTTATAAGTGTATACATTGGCCATTTTAAATTTTTAAATTTTAAAAAAAAAAAATTTAAACTACTCTAGAAAAGAAAGGCATGAATACTGTAAAATGCAACAAAATTGGCAGGTGTGGTTCCAAAGGCCCATATTAACAATGATCTGGTGCCAATATGGAACTTGGACACAATACTTTGTCACTATTCTTTGGTGCTTAAAGTCCACCCTTTCTACTAGTGATTGTTTTAATTAATAACTTAGAATTCCTAACTTTTGAATTGTATACAAAGATCCTAGGATATAGAATGATGAAAGAAACAAAAACAACATATAGAATAACAAATGACATACACAATAACAAAACAATAAGATTATTTTTTTTCCCAAAGAAATCACATGCAAATCGAACAACAACAATAGTGTGCTAAAAGAAAGTGGAAGGGAAATAAAAGTAGAAGAAGGAATGCATACAAACTCACAAAGAGAGATGTCAATTCCTAAAGGAAGGTTTGACACGCATCCCAAAAGTGGATGGGCCTAGACTACCTCAATCATAACTTTCAAAAGAGCCATTTTTGGTATTTGATTTAAATTAAAAATATGAAGCCTAACAAATTTTGACTCTATTGTATTTAAAATTTTGGAAAAATCTAAAAATTGAAAAAATTATTGCAATTGCAAGCTCTATGTATTAAAATCCAAATTACACAATATTTTGCGTGTTTCATTTGTATTTTTTTAAATTATTATAAATTAAAATTCATTGCTACTTGTACCTCTCAGAATTTAAAACTGACTTTATCATTCTAACCTTTATTTATGATAAAATTTCCATATTAACCTAATATATATTGTGTAATCTAATTTTATTTCTACCTTTTATTTTTTTAAATCACAATAACTTGATTTTTCTACTGAAAAATTAAAAAAATCAGCATGAATAGAAAAAACAATTATTCACAAGTAAAAATATCAAAATTCTATATTTTAATTATATAAAAGGATATATTTAGTTTCACAATGAAACTTGGCTTGAAGGTCATTAGCAAGAGTGTTTTGATTGTAAAAATTAAAATAATTAATTGGTAAATCTTTACACCAATCTTCATTGCTACTTGTACCTCTCAGAATTTTTTAAACTAGTTGGATTGTCTTAGGTATATCTTCTAATTTATTTGCACTTTTCACTACAGAATTATAATGTTGACAATACTTTATGCAACAAGTTGAAATTTTTTCAGGTTGATAGACAATTTACATTAGAAAAAATTTCAGCTTTAGGAGGGTTAATTTGACTGCATAAAAATGTGAATTAGGAAAAAATATTTGCCCAAGCTAACTTATAGAGAATCTTGCCAATAAAAGTCAGCTTGTGTGCCATGTTGGATTTTTGAATTAAATTAAATTTTTTTAATTTATTATTATTTTTAATATTTTTTTTATTTCATTGTATTTACACATACACCAAAAGTCAAATGGCCCTTCAAAAGACCGAGATTTTCTCTAATGTAATGTCATATAATCAAAATGCGAGAATTATACTTGAATGCAATTTGAAAGTGTAAATTGCGTTTGGACATGAGTATTTGAGCATTTCACAATGGATTTGGTCCTTCAAGGTTCACGTTTGTATTAAGAATAGAGACACGAACAAAAGTCATGGGTATGAGCTATTTTGCAAATGAAGTTACTTCCATTCTTCACAGTCTAGACCTAGTGTATAGGTTGATTTTTCCCACCTTTATTATAGTGTGCGTGACATTGGTGTGAAATTTATGGAATATTTTTTAATTCAATTGTAGTCCTAGATGAAAGAGATGAATTTTTCTTAGATTTTTGGAGTGGACTACTATAATAAAGGGATCTTGTGATCTTGTCAATAATAGTCAAAAATATTTTGGCAAATAGGCTTCCTAAACTAATTCGTTTTTATTTACTGTTTTATTAATATAAAAAACAATCTTCACTTAGTAGAGCAACATTAGGCGTTGTAGTTGACCACCTACAAAACATCATGGTGTCTCCACAGTTATCTATTTAGTGCTTTTAATGAACTAGCTTACATTCGATTCATTAAAAATATAAACTATGGAAGATAATGGAATTTACGTAGAGAATGTACAAATCTTGCTAAGTGATCTTCTTTTTGTGATGTCAAGGAATATATAGGTAAGTTTAGAATCTTTAATTTCATTGAAATCTAACCTATTGTGATACCTACTAAGGTAAATGCACCTAATTATCTTATAGTTTTAAAACCAAGCCCTACAAATTCTGGCCAAAAATTTACAACATCTATTTAGGAGAGCTTGAGGTCAATTTGAATACACCTATTGAACACTTTAAAAATTCATAATTTATCCATACAATGTCCAAAAGATGCATTTTGAAAGAATCTAGAATCCCTATTGACTACCAACAATATTAAGAAGTAAATAAATAAATTTAGTAATAGAAACCTCTTATTTAGACAAGTATTTTTTTTGGCCATGCATTAGCTTGTTGGCTTCACTATATAGGCCAATTTTGGGGGGACAGTGACAGAGAGGTTAGAATCTGGTGGGTCAAGCGAATTTTTGCTCAAAACAAAAACATTGAAATTTAGAGGGTTTCAATTGTGGTTACCTTATTTTATTGTTGCTCCCACATTCTTTCATCTAGAAGTTTGGAATTTTCCATGCAAGCAAAATTTTGTATTCTCCAAGCTATTACTAAGGTAGGAGGCTGTAAGGGCCGTGGTCGATTTGGGGGGCAGTCGTAGTTTTTGCATACATTTATAAAAAAGTATTGTTTCATGCCTTCTTCAAAGATGTAATTTTAGATCAGATTGTATAAATTGATTCTATGGGTTAGATCCTTGAAGCAAACAAAAAAGGAAAGTGATCCAATGGTTCACATCCTTGTAATTACTCTTTGAAGATTGATGTGTCGTAAACACCCTTTGGCACTAGTTCTAATTAGGGTTTGCTACAATTGGACATAAATTTAAGTATATGGTTTGAAAATCGACCAAAAACCTTTCGGCTAATCCCTTCACACATATATATAGTTGTCTTTTATATGAAATTTGCGTTTTTCTTTTGAAAACTCCAATATGAAAGGTTAGGCCATTTCAAGTTTAAACAAGCACAACTCACTCAATTTTGCACGCATTCTCTTGAAATTGGCTCTGTTAGGAGTATATGAAGACACTCTAATTGCGTTCTTCTTTGAGTTTTTTTAAATTAGATGTTCTATAAATAGTAGGAGACAAAAAGTCGTGAAATCGACCAAAAGGTGGTCGACCGGTCCTTAAAGGGTTAAGAATGGACCTTATAAATGATTGTGAAATGGACATGAGTTGGTTCTGAAATTGACCTCTATAGTCATTGAATGAATTAAGGAAAAAAACATTATTAATTGCAAGAGCCAATCATTCTCTTTGCTTTTCCCATTTTTATTTAGAATTGCAAGTGAACCGTTTCTAAAAGACCTAGGGTCACAAATAGGGAACTACAACCCAACTTGTTTGAAAATTCATAAGTAATTCAAAAATGCTCGGAAAAATACAAAACCACTTGGGTTAGATTCTTCATCAATTTCTCTATGTCTGAAAAATGAGCTAAAAATATTCCCGTCCAAAGAAATACATGACAAAGGCGGACCAGCCCTTAGATGCTCCATTTCTGAGCCTCCTACCTTATATGTGCCATGGATTTTTGATAAAAAGGAGCCAGCTGCTTTCTACTTTGAAGGTAAGCTTAGGTCAAAATTTATGTTCGTATGGACCGCCAGCGCTGGGTATGAGAACATTGATTTCTAAACCCTTGGAAGTACTGGAAGTACTGGATATGGTCAAAGTCAACAAATGCTGACTCCTGTCAAGTCATACCCATGTGGCAAGTTGACCCCTGCCAAGTCACACCCATTGACTGCAGAATCATGTCAAAATATTTACGAGTTTACTATCCATGCTTTTTGAACACGTGGCATTTTATGCTCTGGTTGACAATTTGACATCCCTCCAACTGGGACAGTGGTCTAAAACTAAAAGGGGTGCACCCACTCCACTTGTCTGGCTTGTCCCCGTCATAACATTCTTTTTGAACAGGTATCATAATTCTTACATTCAAAAATTGACATTCTTTGGCCCTTGCCCTGTTGCAAATCTGCACTCAATTTCTTTGAAAATTGGAATGAACTTCACATTCTACCGTCACTTTCTATAAGCTTTCGGCAAACTTGAATTTCATTAAGGAGTCTGCTCCTACCATTCAACCCACTCTTGTCAACTCTGATGGCAAGATATATAACAAGCGAGCAAACAAAACGATGAACATTTGTTAGAATCATTAATAAGGATGGATCCCGATAGTGAAAAGCTGATATGGCTTTAAAATTCTCTCGTGTCCAAGTTTTCAACCTGTCTGGATCTTGGATGCCTAACTGAAACCCTGAAGAAAGAATCATGTTCGGATAGTACGCCCATGTTGCTTGAATCTCTTTCGCCCTTTCTTCTCCTTTCCCAGACCCAAAGAAAAGCTTCCTTTCTCCACAATCCAGTCACACTCAGCGCTTGAAATCCCTTTCCACACACCAGCAATATCCCTTTTCAATCCACCCAAACAGCTCCTTCTACGCCACCTCAAACACGCAGTCCATTCGCACCTTATGAATCACTTCAGACACACTTGGCATGAGTCAGAGAGGGTCACAAAATGTTCTATACATTGCCGTAGCTAGCTATTAGAGCTTGCATCTGCCTGTGCACAAGTTTTGGAACCCGTTTCTTAGGTGCCAACAATTGGGGCTAACTGAGGAGGGATTTGATCGAGGCGGGATAGCATCTGCCTGACTGTGCACAAGTTTTAGAACCCATTTCTTAGGTGCCGGCAATTGGGGCTACTTGAGGAGGGATTTCATCGAGGCGGGATAGCATCTGCCTGTGCACAAGTTTTAATTTGGAACCCGTTTCTTAGGTGCCGACGATTGGTGCCACAGACTTGAGGAGGGATTTGATCGAGGCGGGATAGCATCTGCCTATTCACAAGTTTTGGAACCCGTTTCTGAGGTGTCGACAATTGAGGCTATTCGAGGAGGGATTTGAGGCGCGACATGATGCAGTCTTCTGTGGGTGGCAGCAGCTTGGGCGACAAGCTGGTGGAGAATTACACTGGCTTGCTTCCTGTGCTGTGGAAGGCGGTGGTCCGATGGAAGGAGAGAAGCCGCCAATATGAGAAATTGGGTGAGGCTCGGTGGCGACACAAGGCTCACGGCAACATGATGCAGCGGCTGCTCGATGGTCATCACTTCAAGGAGACGGCTATGGAGGGTGGTCACCCACGTGCACGGCTTCAGAGGGACGTGTGAGATCACTTTTCTTGAGGATGTATAGTACTGTTGCAGTGTATGCGTAATCTTCGTTTGTAGAATGTACTCACTTCTTTTGTAAGGTTGCCAGATTTTATGCTCGATTTCATGGAAATCGGGATTTGTATGATTAAGTTATGCTACTCCGAAATCTGAAAATGTGCAGCGATAGAACCGCCTTCCCTTCCCTTCATAGGTTTTGGTTTCGTATTTTTGCTGAAGCTCGGGAAGTTTTGGTGTCTTGAATCAGTAGAAAACAGTAGAGAGTGTTTGTGGCATATTGGATATTTCAGAAGTCTCTTACTAAGACTAAGATAGCTGTGGAGGTCAGTGAGTAGTCCTGTCTGTATCATTAATTTTCAAGTTAGTTCCAAGGACAACTTACGAGTTCTGCCTAAGTAATCGAAGAAATTCTAGTCATAGGGCTTCTAAACATCTTTATTCTTTGTATTCTGTATTGCACATTCTCTGTAGAATTTTGATTTTGCATGATGACTAATGTACAGTATGTATTACGTTACAGAATAGACATTGTTGGCAAATATTGTGAATCGTAACGAGTGTATGATTTTTGATAGATGGATGGTGAACTACTTGGACTTAAATGGCATTGAGGGCCTAACTCTGCCAAATTGTTTCCTACTTAAAAATAAAGTTGTTTGCTTAAGATGTGTAGTCAGCTTAGATTTGTAGGAGTCACATGTTTGTGATTTGGAGATATTAGAAATAGAATTTGAAATGGCTCAACTTTTAGAGGTGCTTGCAAGATGAGTTATACAATAGAACTTTGTGGACTTTGACGAAGGAGCTAATTTTAATCCTTTAAGGATGAAGGAGTCATGATTTTAAAATGACTATTTTGATTGATCATATTGTAGAAAGTATATTGTATGAATTGCTTCAAAAAGATAAAAAAAATGAATCAAAACAAACATCTAAATTATTCAAATCTATAAAAATAACATGAGGCCCAAATTGGGTCTAATGGTCCTTAACCCCTAATGACCCAAATGACCATTTTCTAGTCGTTGCCCCTCTTTTTTGAGTTGCCCGTTTTCAAATTTTGAGTTTTTTAAAAATAAAAATTATTTTTAGAAAGTAGACTATAATATAAATCCAATGACTGTAGTTTCATCAAATTCCAAGTTAAAATCCGCCTTGTGAAATTTTTCAAAGTTAAGTGATGTAGTGTAGTTTATAGCTCATTATTTTAGGTTTGGTTTGGGTATGGACCAGATAGTCAACCAACCAGTGTAATTCTTGTCCACCTCAGAAAGGGCAAATCCACCTCAAAAAGGGCAGATCTAAGGAGTTCAAGGAGAAGACAAGTGTCCCATCATTTTTCCTCTTACAAACACCACTCTCATTTTAGTGACCACTGTGCCTTGTAAGCTCCACCATGAATTCAAAAATGCTTGGAATGTTGTGAAATTTTACACGTACATTTTCAACTCTCTTATCATTCAATGAATACAAAAAGGGTATCATTTCAAAATATTCTTGCAAAGATATGCTCCTTCAAAGTGTGTTGGATCAATGGAAATGTAGGGCAACATTGATCCAAATAAAACTTAAACTTAAATATCTCCTAAACCATAATGTCAAATAATCTGAAATTTTTTGAAGTGCTCACCAAGGCTTCTTTTTTTGGCGAAATTTTGCCAGATTCTAATTCCCTCTGACAGATTTCCGCCACTGTGCCTGGCTCCCTCCAAATATTCACCAACAAACGGTAGGCACACAAGGGCTCCACTGTTCATCTACAGTGCGAAAAAAAAAAGCCTTGGTGCTCACTCTCAATGTGAACTTCAAGATCCTATGGTTAAGGTAGCACCACCCATTCCTAACTAGGGAGACATATCCAACTTGTAGGTTGCAACTATTTTCGACCGAGGTTGGAACATATTTCCAACCAAAGCTTTTTTTTTCCTTTTCAAGATTGGAACTAATAGGTTATTACACATATCCCAAAGTAGTGACCAAGAAAATAGGAAGTAGCGAGCAGAAAAGTAATTATTTTATGATCGGAATTGGAAGAGTCTAAATATTGGCTACTAGTCCGGACAACTTTCTGGCTTCCAAAAATCAAAATAATTTCAATTTTGGGAATAAAATTCTAGAAAATTTGCAGTCCCAATAATTCCTATCTTCCTACATGTAAAAAATTTCATTTGCTTCATATTGCATATGATCTATTTGAAAATCACTTAAGTGATCAATTGTTGTTGGTTCTACCTTACATTCTATTTGATCTCAAAAAAAATGAGCAAAAAAACTACTCAAATTCTAGGCTATTTTGGCCTATTTTGAAAGTGCACCCCCCTTGGGTCATTAGGGTTTAAGGTAGTCTACTCTAAAAGCGACCATATATATATATTTTTTTAAACTCAAAATTTGAGAACGAGCAACTCAAAAAAGAGGGCAACGACCAGAAAATGGAGTTAAAGTTGAGAGTAGAGTTGATGTTCCTGTTGTGAAACTCTAATATTTTTCACTCTGCTTACTTCATTTTCCTACCATATTCACACATGAAAATGCAATCTTCTGTTCTATTCTCTAGAGATGAAATAATAATAAAATAATAATTAATTTCAAATGCAATTTGTAAAGGAGAAACATGAGATTCTCACCATACATATAAATTAAAATTTAAAACATTGTATTGAATGAACAACTTATTTTCATACCATGAAAACTTGGATATAAGCTTTCAATTTTGAAATGCAATAAAGCACTCAATTTAAGGATTTTTTTAAGTTTTGAAGAAAAGTAGAAACTATATTTTCTTAAGTCCCATTGTCCCCTTAAGGAATAAAATGGATTTTGGGCAGGCTTGTATGATTTGAATATTTGTCATGATTTTTTGAAACTTTTTGTGGAGATAGGAAAAACACATTAGCTTTTTGGGAGTATGATATTTATTTCAATTAGTGCTTGGGAGCAAAAGTTATGGTGTAAAAAGACCAAATTTTAATTCAACAAGCATAGAAAAAAAAGTTATTAAATTTTTATCTTTGTAGGAAGCTTTGATTCATTCCATTCGGATCAATGATGTGAAAATTATGGACAATCTTGTTTTTTGGGCAATCAAAGCATAATCTTGAAAAAATAAGTTATAGGATTTGTTTTTGAATTCAATTTTTACAATTAAAAAAAAGAATTCAAAAGGTAAAAATCTCTTGCTAGAACAATCTCATTGTTTCAATTCCATCTAAAAGCTATTAATAGTTTAATTATTCCTTCATTCTTGAATCTACTTCTATTTAATAATTTTTTAATGAGTGAAAATTAAATTTTTGTTTTTTGAAATTTTTTCTACAAAAATTCTAACCTCAATTCTTCAACAAAAAAATCTAGTCAATTAAGTTGCGAAAAACTTATTTTTTTCACTTCAAATGTAAATATCTTGCAATCTATGGGGTCAAAGTTTTTGAAATTTCTTCCAAACATTTTTGCACTAGTTTAGTGCAAGATCCTATAGTTAGATATGCAAAATAATAATAATAATAATTTTTTTTGCTCTTTGCAATAGACATGGTAGTTTTGAGTGTTTTTGGTTGGAAAAAAGACCCTGGGACTTTAATTAGGGTTCAATAAAAAGCAAGAGGCAAAACATTCTATAATTGCTAAACACCAAAACTTTGAGAATTAGAAAATTGGAGATTAAAACATTTTTCCCATGTTAAGGAATAAATAACCTTTCTTACAATTAAAAAGTATTCATGACCAAAGCAATTGCAAGCCTAGTATTCCATCCAATTCACTCCTTAGCATTCCAATGTTGAAAATTATATTCAATTTCAAACACATACATTTTTAGTATTAAATGGGAGTGAAAAATTGTAGAAATTGGATTGGAAATTGAAAATTGAGCAAATTTTGACTCATTCCAAAAATTCAGCAAATTGAGTGAAAGGAACATAACATTCAGTAGCCTTCAGAGAGGCTGCCTTTTCCTCTCCGAAGTCGTCATCCACGACTTTCAGCCCCACTTAATTTATGTAAGCTTCGGTACCGGGATAGTGACAGTACATTATGGTATGTTCCATTTTCTTTATTTAATTTTAGGGCTAGACATACAAATCATCAAATATTGTAGTGAAAGACGCTGGCAAAGAATCCAATGAATAATACACTAATGCCTTGTCAATATTTGCAATCAATAACTTATTTTGGGTTTCTAGGTGAAAGATAACTCTATATATACACATGGGATGGTAGGAGGTAGAGCAATCTATGTGGGATAAACAAATTAGAATTTGCAGGTTCTCATGCACTCATAGTTAAGTCAAAAACAAAGAATTGTGTTAAAAGTAGAATTTTAGACCTCTTTTAGGCATAGTAAAATAATTTTTTTCAAAAAACTTTGAACTAAAAAAAGTTGTTAAATAAAGATAAGTTTCACCTCCAAAAATCCGTTTGGGATTTTGAATCTCCTATCAAAAGTTATGAATAAATTTCGGAGAGGGGTTGGAATGGATTTTTAAATGACTTTGTAGAAAATGTCCATTAAAAATCCTCTCCAAAATTTATTCATAACTTTTGATTGGAGATTCAAAATTCCAAACGGATTTTGGAGGTGAAACTTATCTTCATTTAACAACTTTTTTTAGTTCAAAGTTTTTTGAAAAAAGTTATTTTACTATGCCTAAACGAGGTCTGAAATTCTACTTTTAACACAACTCTTTGTTTTTGACTTAACTATGAGTGCATGAGAACCTACAAATTCTAATTTGTTTATCCCACATGGATTGCTCTACCTCCTTCCACTCCATATGCATATAAAGAGTTGTCTTCTCACTTCTAAATCACAATGCATGAATGGGTTCCAATTCATAGTGAGGTACTTCTACAATAACATAGAATCAATACTCCTAATGAATCCATTAGCTTTTTGTTTAAAGTTCTTATTGTTTTGTATTCAGTTTTATATGGAAATTTTTTATTTTCCCCTACTTCAGTGTACAGTCGCGGCGCGGGCTTGAAGTTAAGTTTTGACAAATATTGACAACTGTCTGCACGAAATCAGTAGTTACTGATATGGTGTGGTATATTCCACACCATTTCGTTCGGGTGAGGGCAGAGCCAATGACTGCTACTGAATGTTATGAATCATGACAAAGGATTCATTTATTTTTCTATAATTTTCGATGCCATTTTTTGATTAACATGGCAACAATGTAGGGGAATAATAGAGTTGCATCAATACCTATAAGGTCAAGAACAGTCCCACATTGTCTACAATGGGGAGCTATATCTTTTTTATTTGACCACCTATTATATATATATATATATATATACCCGTCCCACAAAAAGGACCAATAGGGTGAAAATGCAGGAATTTTTAATTTTTCACATGAATTTTTTTGCAGATTTTGAATTCATAATTGCAATCAGAGGCCCCAAATTAGCTAGGAGGGTGCCTAATATAGGACAAGTATAGCACAAAATAGTGGATTTTTTTTTACATTTAACCTCCAATTTCTACGTTTTCACCCTGCTGGTCGCACTTCGTGGGACTGATTTAACATCTTGTAATGTTTACAAAATATTCTTGGATTTGCCAATATTTTAAAAAATAATTGAAAAAAAATCTAAATATTTAAAACCATTAAATAAAGAGACAAGAATGGGCTTTCTTCTTTATAGGTATTTTAGTGGACTTTTTCTTTGTTACTACATAACTAAACCTATAAAATTTCAAAATATTGATTGCAGTTGTTTCCAAAATCAACCCTATGATCGCAAATTCAAAGGGCATACATTTTAGGGAAGAATCTAAATTGATTACTTTTAATATATAAGGAGAAAAATTAGGTATATTTATTTAAATTAGCTCAAATATTATTTTATGTTGTACTATTTGTTGTTGGAAGTGTACTATCATATCATATACAATATACAATGTGTATATATATGTGTGTGTGAGTCTACATTCAGACTTCTTTAATCTAACCCTTCCTACATAGATATTCAAGAATATTCTATTTATTTGCCATATTCTTCTTCCTTGGAGCACACTTATCTCTCATGCAAACTATTTGATCTATACTATGACGGTCTCCTAAATAGTTAACTTAACCCCTAAAGTCCCATGGCCATTTTTTTTGTCAAAAACCACTCAAAACTGCCATTTCTGTTACATTAATCCATGAAAGCAAAAAAATATTTTTCTAAGAATCTAACCGTAGGATATTGTACTTCACTTGTCCGAGATTATGTGGTAAAAAATTTGACCATACGGATTGGAAGATATTAGCATTCAAAGTCGGACAAAAAGTTTTTTTTCAAGAACAAGCTTAGATTGCCCGAAAAACAAGATTGTCCATAACTTTTTCATTACTAGTCCAAATGGAATGAATCAAAGTTTTACATGTAGACAAAAATATAATATTTTAGGAATTTTTTTTTAAAATTATTTTGACTTTTTGTGAATTTTTTTGGGCTGCCCACCGACCTCCAGTTTCGACTTTTTGTACCATAACTTTTGCTTCCGGGCACCGATTGAAATAAAAATTATATTCCCAAGAAGCTTATGTATTTTTCTAGCTTCACAAAAAGTTTTAGAAGATTATGATGAATATTGAGACCGTATGAGCCTACCTGAAGTCGCATTTTGGCCCTCGTAGGCCCAATGGGACTTTAGGAGTTAAGGAGGTTATAGCATATACTAATTTGCCCTAAAAGTGAGTATAATGTCAATTTACCAAAGTCACATTATTTTGAATTTTTGTAGATTGAAATATTATTGTAGTGTACCAATTTCTACCAAAAAACAATTTTAGTGATACTAATTTTTTAGGTGATGCAAATTTCTCCCTTTCACTAAGAAGACAAATTGTTGAATCACTACAAAATGTTGAAATGGTATTGCTCTTTTTGAATGGGTGTATATAATTTTAAATAAGCAAAATAATAATTGACATCTTTGACAATGAATGTCAATGATACAAATTAGGTGCTTAGTTTTATCCCAATACAGTAAGGTAGAAGCACTAGTAATCAACCATGCCCAGCATCCAACTTATAGAGGTGCTGTATCACCCAACCAAAGTTGGCACAAACTTCCAACCAAGCTTGGAATGTTTTTTTTGTCCCTTTTCAAGGTTGGGAGTAATAAAGTCATGACACATGTCCCAAAGTAGTGAGCAAGAAAGTATGAAGCAATGAGTGGAAAAATAGTTCTTGAATGATCAGAATTGAAAGACTCTAAATAGTGGCTACTAGTGAAATGCACTTTTTGATTCCCAAAATTCACTATAAATTCAATTTTGGGAATAAAATTCTGAAAATTGTGCAATCCCCATATTTCCTATCTTCCTACATGGGAAAAATTTCCACCACTTGTTACTGCACACAATCTATACCAAAATTGCTTAAACGATCGACTACTGGTACTTTACCTTATGAACACTTCAATGTGCTCCCAATCTGCTCCCAATCTGCCATTGTGTTGTTTGTAAGTACATCACTTAAAAAAATTTTGACTACTTAAGATACAATGAAGCGCTATTGAAAGATCTAGTAACTTAGATTTTAGGGCCAGCTTACATGTGAGCTTGATGGGCAAAGAAAGCAACTAAAAGACAAGAACAGTGCCACCGATGATCGGCAAGCGTGGAAGTAGGAGAGAGAGTTCTACCGATCCCGGTGTATTCCACATTATAGAAGGAGCATAAAAATGCTTTCTATATTTCGACCCTGTTGACTCCTCCCACCCACTGATAAGGTAGGAGGCTCAAACTCCGACAAGGCATTTTGAACCAAATAGGACACAAAGATACATTTTGCTTTCTTCAATTTACCAAAATTCACTATCAATGTACATTCTAGGAGGTGGTCGCTTCTAGAACCCTATGGCTTTTCAACTTCAAAATTTCATAACTAATTCCACAAAGCTCCAAAAAATATGAAACAACTTGGGCCAAATGCCATTTCCTCTTGTCTTTCAAGGAAAATTTACTGAAAAATATTTCAAGGTGTTTTACCTCCCAAAAATTCAGTTTCGGCACTTAGATAGTCACTTTATGGACCTCCTATCTTACATGTAAGGAGGCCCTTGCAATAGGGAGGATGATGACAATGGGTAATTGTACTGTAATGCAATTTTTTCAATTCATTTGTGGATTGTCCACTTCAACTCACTACGTGAAGTGCTTAACTTAGTTGACCTTTTACTTAGCTCCATGTGCAGTTTTTAGTAAAACTATTCCCATCAGCCTCTTTACAGTATTTGCAAGGACCAAAACAACTGTTTTACTCCTTGTCTGACATGACTGCGCCGTGTGTCCCGCCATCACCTATGCTCAAGCAGTCAAGCTCATCTTCTTCACGGCGTGTTCCACAGCAAAAAAAATGGACAAAGATTCGCAGTAGGAGTACCAATGTTTAGGTTGTTTGGTAGACTGTTCACCACTTCAGTGTTGCACTTCGTTCATATACTCTCTCTCTCCCTTTTTCACTTGTGCACATGTAGAAAGTACATAACATTCAGTAGCAGTCACTGGCTCTGCCCTTCCCCGAACGAAATGGTGTGGAATATACCACACCATATCAATAACTATTGATTTCGTGCAAACAATTGTCAATAATTGTCAGACATCACTTGTGCCGGCGCCACAAGCCTGCAACTATGCATTGCTGGTGGCAAATTAAAAATTTATAAATAAAACTGAAAACCAAACAATAGGATCTTTAAACAAAATGCTAATGGATTCATTAAGATTATCGATTTCATTGTTATTGTAGAATTACCTCACTTTGAATTGGAATCCATTTGTGCATTGTGCTTAAGAAGTGAGAAGACAACTCTTTATATGCACATGGAGTGGTAGGATGTAGAACAATCCGTGTGGGATATGTAAACTAGAATTTGTAGTTTCTCAACTACCACTCATAGTTAAGTCAAAAGTTGAAATTGTGTTAAAAGTAAAATTTCAGACTTCATTTAGGCATAGTAGAATAACTTTTTTCAAAAGAATTTGAACTAAAAAAAGTTGGTAAATGACAATAAGTTTCACCTCCAACAATCCGTTTGGGATTTTGAATCTCCAATTAATAGTTATAGACAAATTTTGGAGAGGACTTTTATTGGACATTTTCTTTTGACACTTTTGAAAATCCATTCCAACCCCTCTCCAAAATTTGTCCATAACTTTTGATTGGAGATTCAAAATCTCAAACGGATTTTTGGAGGTGAAACGTATTGTCATTTTCCAACTTTTTCTAATTCAAAGTTTTTTGAAAAAAGTTATTCTACTATGTCTAAATGAGGTCTGAAATTCTACTTTTAACACAATTTTTTGTTTTTGACTTAACTATGAGTGCATGAGAACCTACAAATTCTAATTTATTTATCCCACATGGGTTGCTCTACCTCCTACCACCCCATATGTATATATAGAGTTGTCTTTCCTCTTCGAATTCCAGTATAAGTTATTGATTGCAAAGATTAATAATGCATTAGTTTATCACTCATTGGATTTTTGGCCAACATCTTTCATTACAAATATTTGTTGATTTGTATGTCTAGTCCTAAAATTAAGAAAAGAAAATGGAACATATCATAATGGACAGTCACTATCCCGATACCGAAGCTTACACTAAATATATGGGGATGAAATTCGTGGATGAGGACTCCAGAGAGGAAAAGGCAGCCTCTCTGAACGCTACTGATGTTATGTAAGCTTACACCATAGAACTGTTTTTCCCAATTAAAGAAGAACTCTGCCACTTGCCTACTCATCACAATCTTGAACTTCAAGAGTTGGGTGACTTGGGTCCCTCTGCCTCTTACGCAATTCAACCTCCTTTTTCTGTTAAAAACTATTAAAATTTTTGAACTGATGCTTCCCCCTCCGCAATATATTCTAAAGTAACTTCCCACTTGAGAGGGGACACTCGCCTTCATGATCAAGAATGTTAAGAGAAATTGCTAACTTACTTTTTTTTTTTTTTTTTGAAACATGGACAATTTCCATTGATCGGGAAACAGTACAGAAAACCAGAGAGCAAGCCCTCGGCGGAGATATTTTTGTATTTTTTACAAACTAAAATCCAAACACAACGAAATTGCTAACTTTTAACTTACAAGAACTGCACACAGCATTCACTGCGTGAAGGAGGAGAACTACTAAAGTTTTCTTTATCCACAAGTTTTTGGTCATTCAACTACAGTACCAAACCACTCATTTGATGCCAGAATTCAACAGGAGCAGGAAGGTACTACTCAAAGTCCCTCTCATTTCTCCTCATATAAATATACCATCACCAGTCAATGCATCCCACATTCAGTCCACTTGACACTGTGCACTAAGTTACGGCACAAGGTGGGCGGGCACACCTCCCAAAACGCCTATTATACATCTACGCTATTAACCCCTAAATGCCCGAGGCACCAAAATCTGGTGTTTGCAAAACTTTGAAGTCAAACAAAACTCAACCAAGTTGCTATTTTTAGTAGTTTAATATTTTTGGAAAGTTCTTTGTGAAGTCTAGTTCTAGCATCAAAAATTCGATCTTGAAAATAATCAATAGTGATTTTTCTATTGAAGATTTTGTGCAAGGGTACCCATTGCAATCTTGACTTCCCGTAGTGTTGAGAGCTCTTGGAAATGAGCCTCAAATACACTAGATCTTGGATCAAAAATCACATTCAAAATTCATTTAAAAAAACTATAGAGTAGATTTTAAGAAGCCATAAATTGATTGGGGTTATACATGTTAGGCTCTTTAACCTCATATTTTTTTGGTCACCATTTTTTTAGATTCAACTTGTGAAAAGAGGGTTGAAAGTTTTTTGCAGTTTTAACACCCTCATGGTCAAACATTATAATCTTTCACACTATAAGTGATATTGTTGTGTTTTTTTTTCCTATGAGATCTCTAACATGTCTAGTTTGAATTGGTACGGTTACAATTCTAAAAAAATTGATACAACTTATCAAAATGTTGGCATTCTGTTCAATTTAGAGCAAATTCCAAGTCACTCAAAACAGGCCTTGGGCATTTAGGGATTAAATCTTGTACTTATGATGCAACATTATAAAGTTGCAAGATCCTTTTGTGTTGAATCAAGCCTATATATTGTATCTAGAACACATGTATCATACTCCATAAATTATTATGTTTAGGGTTCAAATCTTTACTATGGAAAATATACATTTATATATTGAAATCTTTAATATAAAAAATATAAGTTATATATTGAATTATTTTCAGTATTACAACAATCATTAGAGGAGTTTTGAGGGCATTAGGAGACAATTTCAACCATGTTCCCCTTGCAAGGAACAATGCAACGCTATTAGATTATTAAATAATAATTTTTTTTAATATTACAAAATTAATTATATATTAATATATAATGTGGCACTCTCTCGACCATGTTAGATTGCAAATGTGTCAAAGTTTCTACAATCCAGGAACTCGTAGTATCCAGAGGCCTCAAAAATCCGCTAATGGTGGAATTTTTTTATTTATTAACATTATTCTACAATAGAGCTAAGAGTTGTCATTTAAGTTTATGAACAAAAAAAATACAAAAACAAAACAAAACTAGTTGCACAATATTTCAACATAGAGCAACTTCTTACTAATCTTTCATTGATTTCTTATCCATTTTTTTAATCTATAAATGTTGGGGTCATCCTTGTCCTATTTGTGGAATTTACACAACTTCGACAAGAAAATATTCTATTTCTTTGATTATACTATAGAAGAATGATGTTTAAATGACATGTGCTATATGCAAATTTAATCAACATTGAATCCTAAAAGAAAAAAGGGTGAAAGCAAGAGAGAAATTTCTTTAATATAAAGTTTATTAAGTCTTAGTTTACACCAAGACTAGAATGACATACCACTCAAATTCAATAGTATCTTGTTATAGGGGATATAAATTTGGAAATCATGGTACCTAAGACAAAAATGTAATGACACTTTCTTCAGTCTTTTGTAAACCTGAAAGAGAGCATATCAAGCGGCCTTATTTGCTTATTTTCAAATCCCACAATGTGAATCTCAAATCAATTAAGAAGGCAAAATCTATAGTTGTGAGATTCAAGCTGACACGGTTCCCTAGTATTGTAAGGCCTAGTATTTTAAAGAGTAGGGAAAGAAATGCTCCTAAAAATTGAAAAACATTATCTACCTTTTAGCCATATAAGATTCCAAATGAACTTGTCATCCATGGACAATTAAAGCATTGCTAGCATTGTAGAAAATACTCCCACCATACCATTCTGGGGATGAAAAGTGTGCAATTCATGCTTAAACATGTCCAAAGGTTCTCTTTTGCATTGCAAATAAATACCTTTTTGTTGAGGTTGACTACTTTGTAAAATACTACTTTTTCTTCTACAAATGGTTCATTGAATTAGCAACAAACGAGACCACTTTTGCTTTTCCTTACTATGTGCCTTCCAATTGGTTGGAAGACAAAATAACAAGCAAACACTGTAGCTATGGCCGGGGATTTTCGGTGTTTATGCCCTTTCACCCTTGAAAGGACATAAACTAACTTATCCTATTCAACAATGCATTTGACACTAATTTAGTAAAGTCACATTGTTTCAAACTAGTGCACTTTGAAATATTTGTATATTGTACTATTTTCCACAAACATGATTTTGTAGGTGACACTACTTTTGTACCTTCACCTAAAAAATAAACCCTTAGATTCCTTTCCCATACCAATGCCCATGTGTTTTGACAAAATTTGTCGAACATTTGTTGAACTATTCACTATGCTTACTACCTTCCTATCCATACAAAAGAGGCCATGTCCCTTCTATTCCCAATGCTCTTTTTCCCATGTGCCTTGACCTAAGTGGAAACTCTCCCATTTGGAAAGACTCCAAGGAAGCCCTTCGTAAACCACCCCTACTTAATTGACTCCGCACACTCATACAGAATGCAGCATGACAGTTGCTTTCACTTACACGGAGCTCCACAATGCAGCGGCTCCCAAACGGCATCCTCGTCGCCATCGCGTAGGTGTCGTCCTCCTTTTAGCCGTGCTCGTCTTCGGACTTCCCCGGGGAAGCGATTCTCTAAAACCATCGCTTCTTGAAATTAGGAGTTCAGCTTCCGCCATAGCCGTTTCTTTCTCACAAATTGACCCTAAACGTTTCTCATGAACTCTTTTGGATCATAATGCGAGAATGATAATGGCGCTTTGACGAGTGATCGAGAGCTCGGGGGGGACGGTATGGGTGAGAGTTGCAATTGCAGAGTATTGGAGTGAGAGCCGAGGAGGAGGAGGAGGAGGAGGAGAGTGAAATTTGAAGGGAGGTGCAAGATGGCGGGGAGAAGAGGAGGAAGTTGCTGTAGCTATGGCCGGGGATTTTCGGTGTTGATGTTGCTGGTTGTGGTTTGTTTCGTGGCGGTGCGACCTTGTGTGGCGGACGATGGTATCGAACATGATGATCCGGTGGAGCCGTCGCAGCCGGGATGCTCCAACAGCTACGTGCTGGTGCGCTTCGTGTCCTTGTGCTCTTCGTTGATTTTCTCGCTGCTTTGTGATTGATTGATTGATTTCTTTTGCTTCGTTAAATCTTAGGTTCTTCCTCATCATGTGTTGTGTACTTTGGAAAATTGTTAGGACTAGAAATAGGTTGATTCAATCAGCTTGAAAATGAATTGTCTCCATTTGGGAATTGATTTCAATTGCTTGGACTTGTTATTACTCTGGTACGTGTGATTGATGCCAAGTGACTAGTAACGAGGCCTCTGGACAACATTTGGTGGCATTGGCGCTGCTATTATTTTTTAATGGTTTCCCGGCATGGGAATTCTAGAATTATAAACTGTGTTTCTAAGAATTTATAATGATTCTAGTGCTGAATTTTTTGATTCTAGTGCCCGAAAAAGTTCTGTACTCTTAAGTGATTTTGTCGTGTTATGTACTATCAGGCCAACGGCCGAATCAATACTTATTTGTCAAGGCAAAAACTGTGCAGAATGAGTGGAGGGCACGGTTTTTCCACATGAGCTCCTCGGGGACCTTGGAGAAATGGTTAAAATGAATCACATGTGCACCACTGCGCTGGCTTGAACTGAATTGGATTATTATAAACGAATGTTTCATTTGCTGACTTATAGCTATTAGTAATCTGTGGATATGTGTCGTTTGTGTGCATCGGTTAAGACAAAGTGATGATAAAGTGGCGGTAAATTGTGTTGCAGGTCAAAATTAGGAACTGGATTCAAGGAGTCGAGGAACCAGAGGTTGTAGGAGTTGGTGCCCGATTCGGCAAGGTGATCGGCAACCATGATAAAGAAGATCATACTGTCCCACTGGCAAAGTTGGATCCTGAAGACGCATGCACTGATTCTATCAAGAATGTAGGTCCTTTTAACCTTGAGACGCAGGGATTTGTTTTTTTATGACTCATCTTAACCCTCAGGTTTTGAAGACCAATTTAGACTTCACTAATTTATCCTATTAGTGCGTGTTACACTGACTCACCAAAGTCACACAATTTCTAATCAGTGCAGAATGAAATTCTAATGCATTTATACTAATTTTTCACAACAATGACATTAATTTTGCTGCCTCACTAATAGGATATCAGTGTAGCCATAGCTTTCTCGTCCAAAGTCCAAACCTGTAGATTCACGTTTTGGGTGAATGTTTATCAGAACTGGTTTCTTTTCCAATTTATCAAATTATAATTTAAGTCTTAAATGCCCAAGGCATCACATTTTGGTGCTGATGAAATTTTGAAGTTAGATTACTATTTTAGTATCACCTTTTTAATGAATCGTTGCCCATGTGAATATCTGCTGAAATGAATATTTTTGAAAATATAGTAGTTGAGATCTTTCTATTCACTTTTTTTTGTAATGAATTCCATTGCAAAACTTGATTTTCTAGTCTTAAGAGCTCTTTGAGGTGAATCTCAAAATCATTAAATTTTTGAAAATACATCTCCAAAATTGTAGAGTAGATTTTGAAATAAGGTGAATTGTTTACTGCTATGCATATTAATTATTTCCTTTAACTTCATATATTTTACGTAACTATGATTTTAGTTTTGACATGCAAATAGAGGATTGAAGGATTTCAAGTCACTTTCAAGTTTCCAACCTCCTTGTTTTCAAACATTATTATCCTTCGTTCCATAAGTGATTTTTTCTATTTTTTTTCTCTATAACATGTCTAGTTTAAATTCCTACAGTTAGAATTCAAAAGAACTTGTTAAATTTTAAATAAGTTTTTGACTCTTTTTGTTAGTTTGGAGCTTAGTCTTTGAAGGTGAAAAATGGTCTTGGTCATTTATTGGTTTAATGTTGAATGACTTATTGTACTTACAAGGTCTACATGTCAAAGTCACGGGTGCTTTAAGTGAGATTTAACTTGAAGATTATTGCCAAAGGTGATTTTGTTCTTGGAGAGTGTAGTTTATTGCTCCTTGCACTTGCTATGAACGTTCTAAGTTAATTGAGTATGTTATGATATTTTAATCAAACTTTCTTCATATTTGAATGTAAGAATTATAAGAATTACTTTTCTCTTGAAATCATTGACAATTTGTATAAATATAATAAAAGTACGAAATTAACTTTGTACCAAAATCTAACACCTAGTTGCATGTGGAGATGATTATGATACTATCAATACGAGGAGGACGTTTAGGCCTAAAAGTTGTTCTTTGTATGAGAGGTTTGCCCAATTCAAGGAGTTTTTGGTGATCCTAAGTTTAACTAGGACACTTCGTCTATTAGGTTTTGGATTTGTGTTTTTGTGGCATTCCTTGTTCTTCTTGGTGTCTTGTTAACTTAAAGCTAAATTCTAAAGAATTGCTTGTGCTTTGTGATTTTTCTTGTCTCTACAGATTCAGGGATATGCAGCCCTTGTTAGACGAGGCAAATGTGATTTTACCACCAAGGCTAGGGTGGCGCAAAAGGCAGGAGCAGTCGCTGTTCTCATTATAAATGATGTGGAAGGTTGTTCCTCTAGCCGGCAGTTCTATTGCATGATTTGTTTATGAATGTATCTGAATGACGGTTCATACCCCTCATTTACTAATTGCTAACCGTTTTTAGTTTATTAATATGTGTTTACCAGCCTTACCCTCTTGATTTCTGTATCTCAGCTGTTACTCATTATAAGTTTTTGAATGAGGAGGAGGCCTCAAGGTAGGTCTCGAAGTTCTCTTGTAAGGCATCGTCTTTTGTACATAAAGACAACCTATATATGTTTTGAATTGCTTTCAATGTCTTGCAGATCTCTACAAGATGATGTGCTCCGGAAATGATACCTTTCACGATATTGTAATTTCATCTGTTATGTTACCACAGTCAGCTGGAAGCACTCTGGAGGATGCTTTAAAACTCGGCCAAGAAGGTACCATTTGTATTCCAGATTATATTACTTTGTTACAAGGTATATGGCAATGAATCTTTAGACCGAGATGAGCAACTTACTAAGAGAAAGGGTACCATTTGCGCCACTTTGAGAAATTTAACATATGTAGAATTTTGACTTTTTGGAGATCTTTGGAGAGACATTTATATACAGTACGAGTCTCTTAAAGATTGAATCTCATCACTTTATATGAATTTCATACACAATTTCACTTTGGGAGGTTGTTGAACACTATAAGGACTACTATAAGTGATATTAGACAGCCTCATTTCTATTCAAAGATCAGTGGCCATAGACATGCTTACCCCACTTGCTAATAAGTCTAACCAAGTCATACTCAAGTTTATGAGTAAATGAGCTTTTCGGTGCCAAGGGTGTCAATATAGGAGATGGGATTAGGTACCATTGGAGTTTAGTATCCTCTACCTTATGCCAACGAAGTGTCGAACTATAGATAGGGTCACCTGGGTGGATTGAGTGAGAGTTTATTAATAATTATATATTCTTGCTGTTGGATTTCAGTGAGAGTGGTGCACTATTCCCCGAGGAGGACATTAGTTGACATAGGAGAGGCTTTTCTATGGTTAATGGCTGTGGGCACTATTTTGAGTGCCTCTTTCTGGTCAGCTTGGACTGCTAAGGAAGCTGCGCAAGAGCACTACAAACGCATGAAGGTATGAAGCATCCGATGCCTGATTCACTCTTATCCACTAGTGGACCAAGGATTCATAGGTTTATAATGACGAATTTGACTGGTCATATTGTATAATTCAAATGGGCCAAAATAATGTTGCCTATCACCAGATCAGTGAATATTGCACGAGTTATGCACAAAAGAAGCAGAAATTGGACAAAAGAAAGTCTCTTTACGACCAACTCAGAACTGGTAAATAACACGGGGCCCAATTTGGGCTTCTTGACCCTCTAGGGGCAAAACTACTCCACCTGCACCCTCAATTTTTTTATGGGATTGACTAATATCTTTGTGTGCTGCCCATACGAGCTGCGTTGCAGTTAACACACCTTTGAATGTGCTAGAAGATGCTATTTTCCTTTATCGGTGAAAGAACATGAAAGCTCTCCTCTTACACCAGTACAATTCCTTCGTATCTCAGCAGGAACGACCACAGCTTCCAGTTGAGGGTTTTGTGGATGTGGGAGAGCCTGAGAAGGAGGGCAGGGATGACGTGATTGACATCAATGTGGTCTCAGCGGTGCTCTTTGTGTTGTTGGCTTCAGGCTTTTTAATGCTTCTCTATTTCTATATATCGGCTTGGTTTATACGGGTTTTGGTTATTATTTTCTGCTTCGGCGGCTTTGAGGTGAGAACCATGAACTTTCATGATATTTAAGCTCCTAGTCGTGCTCTGTTTCTACTTTCTTCTCCTCCTAGCAAGTTTTTTTTTGGTTTCTTCTGTTAGAATACTTCCTGCATTTTGCACATGAGATGTGTTTTGAGAGAGCATCTTGGAACACTATAGATTAGTATACAACTTGCACCCTCTTCACTGTATCACAAAAAGAATCTGGAATAGTAAACCATAGTAATCCCACTTTTGAAGCAATGTATTCTAATGTATAAGTGCACCCTGCCTTTCCAAACATAACGTGAGATGAAGATTGTGCACAAAGTGTCTGGATTCCTTCTCTTGGCTCACTGTTCATTGAGTCCTAGGGTGCCAGGTAGCTCCTCAAGAAGCTATGCAGTCAGCTATTTAATGTGGTGTCAACTGTATTATTCCAGGGTTTGCAGACATGCCTGGTGTCCCTTCTATGCAGGTGCTTGACCCTCTTCTACATCTTTTTCAAATATTTCACTCTATTTCGGAAGTTTTATCTTATTTTCATCTTCTTTATCAAGAGACGAGAAAGTGTTCACAAAATGTTAATTCGACGAATTCGCATAATTGCCCTCACAGGTGGTTTCCGAAGGCAGGTGCAACCTTCATCAACGTGCCCATTCTTGGAGCAGTGTCTGTTCTTGCTTTGTGTCTTTCGCCGTTTTGCTTGACGTTTTCTATCATTTGGGGCGTCTACCGTCTGAACTCCTATGCCTGGATAGGCCAGGACATTCTTGTAAGTTTTCTGCTCTCCTTTTTTTGTATTGCTCATAGTAATATGCTGTTGTGCAACCCCTTGCAATGTGACTCTAGACTGGCACTCACGTACCAAAATCAATTTGTCGGTCGTCTCTTTTGAGGAATTTCCTCTTTAGGCTAGTTCCTCGTCATGCTAGTTTTATTTGGGGCTAACGTTTGGAACTATATTTTTCGGGCTTCTGTGTCTGCGTCTGTGTATTATTGGGAAAGTTTCAGGATCATCAATCCATTGGAGATGGTTAATTACTGATTTTGACCGGATCTCATTCACCAGAGATTATATTAATCAACCGACAAGCTCTTATTGTGCAATTGCTGTGCTTTTTGAGAGGTTCAAGGGATTCCTTGCACTCAGCTAGTAGAACCTAATTATGTGTACGGAAGAAGACACATTGATTAAGAGTTGCTTTTGTTGTCTCTCTTCCAGGGTATAGCGCTCATCCTGACAGTCCTTCAGATTGTACGACTCCCAAACATCAAGGTTAGTTGCTCTGGAGTCTGGAACCAATAACGAGGCCTCTATCTAGGATTAAACTAGGATCAGTCGGTAGATCAGCGTGTGCACTCCAATTGTGATCTTCTGGCAGAATGTCCATTTGTTTTGCTTGGATACACATAAAGAAAATCTATTGCAGAAAATTATGGTACCGAAGACTTGAACCAGATCCACTCATGTCCGGACTTGTCTACTTTGGCATCGCGAATTCATTTGGGTTTTTATGTAAACTCTTGCTTTTGTACACAGGTCGCTACAATACTATTGAGCTGTGCATTCCTTTATGATGTTTTCTGGGTGTTCATCTCTCCGTCATTTTTCCATGAGAGCGTGATGATTGTGGTACGTGTCTTACTCTCCAAACCTGAACCACCCTAGAAGACCATAGAAACAATTTCGTGAATTTGCGTTACCTGTTGAAGTAATAAGTGGAAGAAATGCGGTTGACACTTTTGCAGGCTGATATTGTGCTATTGCTTGATGTCTCATGTTTTGGACATTTTTCGTGATCTTTACGAAATTTTATTGTTATCGAAGAGTTTTTGGTGCTCACAGTTAATTTTAAAATCATGTGGACCTTCTGGTGGTGACAGGTAGCACAGGGTGATAAAAGTGATGGTGAAATGATACCTATGCTTTTGAAGGTCCCAAGGTTGTATGATCCTTGGGGAGGTTACAGTATCATTGGTTTTGGTGACATCCTTCTGCCAGGGTTGCTTTGTTCCTTTTGCCTAAGGTACGTGGTATGTTACTTTTCCAATGTAACGTCTGTCAATAATTTGTGAGTCATGCATTGCAACTAGTTATCGTCTTGGAGGGTTATCACACTGAAAGTATCCTCTTTGAATTCTACGTGAAAGTCACACAAAAGCGTGATTTATCGCCTTAAGGACCAAGAAGCCCAAATTACGACCTCATGTTTTTAGCAGTTTCGAGCAGGTCATATGGGGACTTTTATTTGTCAAATCATATATATTTTTTGACCAAAAAACGCATGCAATGTTCTGCACTGATTCTAGTGAGAAAGTTTGCCACAATATGACTTATGTTTTTCTCAATATGATCAATCAAGTCGGTTGTTTTCAAGCACGTCTCCTTGACCTTTTAGAGGTTAGGATTGGGGTTCTGGTCAAGGGATCTTACAACCTAGTAACTTTAGTGAGGTCTGCACTAATTTTAAAGACAAGTACTGCTGCCGTAAGTTGAGATGGGAGTTCTGCCCGGACGCAGAAGAGTTTTTGAAAGTCTAGAACGCTCTTATCCTTCAAAAAGTTGTTACTGATAAATGTTACTGGTTTCAGGTATGACTGGACTGCAAGAAAGAGTTTGTTCAGGGGCTACTTTTTGTGGGTCACACTTGGTTATGCAATAGGTACATTTCAACTGTCTTGACTTTCTTTGGTTGCTCAAAACTGGCAGTGTCATTCATGAGGATTTGGGGGAATATTTAAATACCTGCTTGTCCAGTGTTTATGTGTACAATGAAAGACAGAATTGCAAAATCTTTTGTCAAACCCTCTTTTGATGACTTCTATGGTCTCCATTTATTTGACATTTTCCGTACAGACAATACAGTGTACTCACCCCTTGTTGGATCTTTTTGTTGGGAATTCCAGGTTTATTTCTGACATACGTTGCACTGAATGCAACGCACGGCAGTGGGCAACCTGCCCTTCTATATATCGTGCCTTGTACTCTTGGTATGTCTCACTATCCACGAGGGAATATACTGGAAATCCGTTATGTAATGGTGTCCCACCCCTCTTTTCTCCCCCAATTTGAACAGAGACAACTCATATTTGCTTGCAATTTATTAACATTGGGTTGGTTTCTTCTCCAAATTGGGGTTTTAGTCACTGAAACTCTAGCAAAAAAACACTTTTGACCCCTTCCTTTTTCTTTTTTTCTATTGAGTGTTTTTGTCTAAAGTCAAACTCATTGAAGATAAATCCAATTCCTCTGGTTGCATGCGGTCAAAGTGGATGTCAAGAGAAGCATGACATTCCACTACTTTCAGAATAACTCTACTTTAAAGAGCATTTCGATTTTATTTTCGATATGGTTTTGGATTTTTTGTATCTGCCTCCAGCTGCCTCCAGCTTTTTGGATTCATCTATTATGAAACCGAAACAAGATGGTTGGTTTCATGTTCTCAAGCTTTGATCTTATTCCTAACAAATTGTTGACTACAAGTTACTGAAAACTTTGTGTATGTTTACGCAGGCACAGTATTGGCACTCGGATGGTGGAGAGGGGATTTGAAATCTTTGTGGTATAAAGGAGATTCCCTTGATCAGTTTCCAGTTGTTAGTTCAGTTCGTAGCTCTACTGATTAGAACATTTCATAACTAATGTACTCTACTAATGTTTTACTTTGTTAGGTTTGGGAAAACCACAGTGAATAGATCCGGACCAACGGAGAAGCAAACATACTTAGGTTTGCTATCCCATTTGGGTTTGATTCAACTAATTGTGCTGAAAATCACAATTTTTTATTTGAACTTTGTAGGGTGCATGCAGAATTGTATATTTTATTTTATTGAAAAAAATGACTGATTTTATTACATGAACCCCTAAGTGTTTAGCATGTTTAATCCTGTAACAAGGTGGCCTAAAGGTGTCTGATGGATGACTTTCCAAATCATTGTAGGAATGAAGAATGTACCTATGGGTCCAAAAATTAAATCATTTTTGAGTGACACTAGGTTATGGGTTTGCGTCCTTCCAGGGCTAGTTAAACCTTATACATGAAAATGTAATGCTTGCAAGGACTTAAGTATCCATTTCCATATTGTATCAACAAATGAGTAATCTTGAAGAAGGTGACACGGCTAATGTTGGAAAGTAAATATCCATCTACGTAATAGTGGGGGTGTAGTTAATTCAACAAGAAGTTTATTTTGGTTTAGGAAAATTCAATCCCTTTATACCTATGTTGACTAAATTATTCATTTCCATACCACTTAGCTTAATACAAGTAATTTTGGAGATCCCTTAAAATGCCACTCTTTAGGGAAGTGAAAAAAAAAAAAAAAAATTTAAAATTTAAAATTCAACTACACAAATTTGTACTATACTTGTGTGGGAATGCATTAAAAAAATATCAAAAACTTTGACCACAAGGATTGAAAGATTATACGAGTAATGTTTGAAGTTAGAAGTTTTTTTTTTCCAACCTTGTCCTACAGGCCGAGCATAATTTAAATACTTCGAAAGTGATATTTTTATACTACACATGGATTTGTTTTCTACATTTGCATGGCTTGTATCATGTAAGTTACAACCCTACTAAATTTCAGAATTAGAAGAGGAATTTTGCACATGTTGTTTTAGTTGTTTGAAAAGTTCGGGACACCATAACTTTTGATTCAAACACTGGATTGGAAAAAAATTTATTTTCCTACTATAGGGGTACATGTTCACAACTTGTGTCAAATTTTCATGAACATCCGACCAAAATTAACTTCATGCAGAAGTACCCAAAATCTCTTACATACATTGAACGATCACTTAGTCTTTAAAGAATTAAGGACCAAAGAAGAGTCCAAATTTTCAAAATTATAAAGATGTATTATAAAATGAAATATAGAAACACAATTTAATAACAACTCTTAATCGATAGATGTTAAATATGATCCTTAAATCCTAAAGTTCCATGACTATATTTTCACCAAAAACGCTCAAAAATTCCCATTTTAGTACAAGTACCAAATTTTTGAATTTCTTTTGACACATGTAACCATAGGGTCTTGAAGTATTCTGACTTTAAAACATGTGGTAAAAAATTCAGAAATTTCCACCGCGTGGATTGCAAGATATAAACATTCAAATTCACTGAAATCATTTTTTTGGCCCTACAAAAAACACGGCAACTGCACTTCACAAGCTCACTTTTCTATGAAAAAATGTCCAAAATGGTGGTGCTTCTTTGGATTCTTTTTCCTAGACAAGCTTGAAATATTTCACATCATTTGGAATTGTACAACATATAGGAAAAAAATAGTAAATAGAAAGAAGTAGAGAATGATTTAAAATACAAAATGGTTAAGAATTTAGTTATGAAATTGAAAAATGCCAATCCCAATGGTTCCAATGTTGTAATAAACAATCTACATCCTATGATTTTATTTCTTTCAAAAGATATTGAAAATTGAGTAAGAAAAAGGACATCAAAGTTTATTTTAGAGTAGAGCTAGAGTCCAGAACTGCCCACAAACTAAAACTCCTCATAACTTTTGACTCATTAATCGAAATGGAATGATTGAAAGCTTTCCACGTAGATAGAAATCTAGAAAACCAATTTCAAAATCTTTTTTTTTTTGAAAAAAGTGATTTTTTCTGATTTGCCATAACTTTTGACTAATATTTTCAAATGTCATGAAATTTAGTGCACATGAAAGATATTCCTCATCCCCACCTTCTATTAAAATTTCAGCCTAAAATATGCAAATCTCTAGTCACATGTACTTGCCCAAAATTTCTATATTGCCAAAAAATGCATGCCTTTTCTAATGCTAGTCCTTTAATGATTAAATTATATCCATGCAATCAGATCAACTAGTTACAAATCAATATGTTTCAATAAATTTTGAAGCCAATTTTTTTTTGTAAAATTCTAAAATTTATTGTATATTGAATGATTTGGGTTTTCATAAAAAAAATTCTTCTTTTAAGTTCAAAATATTAAGTTTTAATCCTAGTGATTCTTGTAGATTTTTATTTTATTTTTTATTCAAGTTGATTTTGAAAGGTCATTTTTCAAGCTGAAAAAGTTGTTTTTTGAGGGCAAATCTACTAATATCCTTTGGATTATAGAATGTTTGCAAAGCAAGGTCTTTAGAATCTATACCATATAAATGTTAAAGGACTAACAAAGGAATCTTTTAAAAAATGATGGATGTAAAAAAAAGAATTTGTGTACTTGGAATGAATTTGAGCTCATCCGTTGTCAAAATTTGAATACTTGGTCTTTAAGGGATTTAATAATGAAGTAAATTTTTTTACAAAATGCTAAAGAATATGGAGTAATCTTTTCCTTATGAGAGTGCCCTCGTGGCCTAAACAACATCAAAATGCTTACAAGAAACTTTAGCAGCCATAAGTCATGAAACTTGGATACTCCTATTCTTTAATCCTCAAATTACTGTGGTTTATATCCTAGTCACTTACAAAACATTTTTTCCTATATTGTGGACTCAATTTCTTTGAATTTATATTGAAATTTATTTTGAACTTATAATTATTCAATTGTATACCAAAATTTTAGAAATATTGGATATTCACTTAGAAATAATTTTGTATTTAAAGGCTACTTTCCTTTTGCGGCACTTCATTTTGACAATTTGGATCAACATTGATCATTTAGTCTTGAAGCCACTCCATTGGCTCTTGATGAAACTTTGTGCAATAGTGGACAATTGAGTCTTCTTCAAGATCGTGCTGGTACTTTTTTTAATTGAATCATTTCAAAAGAATTTCAATCAACTTTCATCATTCTATCCTTCAAATTATAGATCTTAATGAAATCTTCTTCAAAATCCTACAATTACTATATTGAGTGATTGCAAGAAACACCTGCCAATTTTGTTGTGTTTTAAATAGCACTCATGATTTTTTTTAGAGTCTTTAAAATTATAATTTTTTTTTTAAAAATTTAAAAAACATGGCTATTGTAAACACCTTTACGATGAAGTTAACCAGTGAAGGAAATGAATAGAAAATTTCTCTAAGTAGGAAAACTAGAAAAGTGTCAAATCTCAAGAAAATAGATACTTCAATGTATTAATTAGGAAAAATTAGGAAAAAATAAAATAAAATTTTGCCACTTGTGCCAATTCTATGGAGATGGTCATTCACCAAAAGAATTATCAAAATAATATTTTATATGTTTCAAAATGCAAGTAGAAAGAAGCTCAAATTGTAGACTTCTACACTACATACAATTAATTCTTTTAGAATTTTTTTTAGATAGTAGCTACAAGTATACTATAAGACCATCCTTTCCAAAACCTCCAAATTAGCAAGTGTGACACAAAATTGGGGGCTATTTTTGGACAATAATCTATTTTTGAAATTTTAGGTGTTACTTGAACAATAGACTTTGATTTTCTCATAGTATGTATAAATTCTTAATTTTTTTAAATTCAAATAGGATTTAATGATAGGAGAGTTAAGGAAACAAGTTGTAGTATCTACGTTGGATAGAATTTATCCCCTAAAAGGTAAGTGATGAAAACATCAATCCTTCACTTCTCAACCATCTCCACATACTAGTTTCCCATCGCATTTTCAAAACTATAATGTTTAAAAGTTAACACTTCCTCATAATAATAAATTGCTCAGCACTAGGTGAACATTGAATATTTTGAACTATTTTTTTTAACATAGTTTTTTTTACGTAGTAATCTTAATTTGCAATACAAACTAAGAGATTATTTAATTTATTGGATTGGCATGTGCAAAGATATTAATATTGTATTTCTTGCAATGCTCACAACCTCTTCATCGGGATTTGGGAGTATATTTACACCAAGGGAAATAAACAATCCTACTGGAATCATATAGTCCCTAAACAAGACATAATCCATCTATAATTTCTACTTATTGCAATTTTATAAACATTGATTTGGATGACAAAATAATGTATTATTAGCAATTATATACGAGAGGGTGTATGAAAGTGCAAGTTGAGAACTTCATTCCCATAGTGAAGAGATATTCACTTCCGAAGTCCATCTTTATAGAGCACCAACAATTTGTTGTTTCTCTGTTGTAATTATTTTTTCTACATAATAACCCAATTATCACACACACCCAACAACCCTTGGGGATTCAAATGCATTCATGAAAGCTTCCCTTCTTCAGCCATTCCATTGCTACTTAATTGGCAATGGCAAAAATATGAGCTACACACTACTAAAAGTGTAAGTAAGGTGGGGATGTAGGAGTTCAGACTAGGGGGTCTCAAATTCCATAGGACCTTTGCTACTAGATATAGACTTGAAGGCTTTTTTTGAAATAGGAATGCCCCCCACCCACCAAAATAATTTTAGAGGTAGTGCAATTAGCACTAAAGAGTGAAGAATATTGCTCTTATTATTATTATTATTATTATTATTATTAATAATAATAATAATAATAATAATGTAGGTGCAAGACAATGTGCTCCTCGCGAAAAATGCCTTTTCCTGTCAACACTTAAAAAGGTACTTGGAGGGGATCTATAGTTGTTTTAGGGTTTTTTTTTGGCTTTTAGGGGAGGATATTTTGCACAAAACAACAACAAAGGATTGTAAGAAAGGAGGTCTGCTTTTCGTCTCTTTGGTGGAGGAGAGCATTTCTAGCAAAATAAGAAATTGCAAGAGGAGAGACCCTCTCAGCACAAGCGGTAGGAGGTTCATCGTAAAGCGTCTATTTAATTGTTGAAAGGCCCTTGGAATCCCTCTGTATGAACCGTATTTAGCCTTATAACTCTTCGATCGTGGGTTAATATATGAATTGTGATACATTGTTATTTACGTACTATCATGATCATTAATTTACTTTGTCTTGAAAAGTATTTGGTCAATGTTTTTCTAATCAAATACCACCAAATTCATAATATACTATGTGACTGCAAAGGACTTACAGGCCCTTCAAGAGTTAAGAGTTGATAATTAATTTAAAGAGGTTAAACTTTTTGAACATATTTTTACAATAAATTTTCCTTGAAAGGCAAATGGAATGGACATGGAACCCACGGTTGTTTTACATTTTTTGGAGCTCAATAGAATTAGTTATGAATTTTTGAAGTTGAAATGCAGTGGTCACTAAAAGCATCTTCTAGTAGAAAATTGGTCTTAGAGCACCATTGAAAGCACTAGAGCTTAGTGCCCATATAAGTCTCTAGCACCAAGCTCTCGGTACTCTTACTCATGCTCCAAGACTAGCTTTCTACTCATGTCCATGTCTTGGAAATGTACACACTGTTTGTACATTGTTGGTGCAATGAGAAAGCAAAATGTGCCTCTGCATTAGAAGATAGTGCTTTAAGAGCCCAAGTGCTTTATGGACCTCCTACCTTAGCATTGCCACACTTGGCAAGGGAGTTTGCAATTGCAAATGTACTATACAAGTTTTGCAAAGCATATATTGTCCTATGCATTGGAGTTATATAAGCTTACTAATTCCCATTGCCAATTCCAACTCATACAACCCTTAGGGCACACCTACACATAGTGCACCCACATAAGGCAACCTCCTTGTCAACCATAGTCCTATTTTTGCTTTCCCACGTGTAGCTTATGTCAATGCTCTACCTCCTTCCTCTTAATCTATAGTCAATAAATTATATCTTGAAATAAATATTTATACATATGGTCTTCATTTTTGCAAGTTTTGTCTTTTTTCTTCTCATTTTTACACAAATTTATTTAGCACTAATAGACCAAGATAGTCCTACTATTTAAAAAATAGACAAAAAAAACTCATAACACTTGAGTGTACTTCATCCATATAGCAAGCTCCTGTAATTAACTCTTGAAAATGCAATAGAAGAAGAATGAAGCTTGAAGAAGGCCGCAAGTTTAGGGAAAACAAGGAACGCTGGCCAGAAATAGAAGGGAATTTTATTTTTAGAATTTATTTTCTCGAAAATTGCAAGGCGACTAAAGGTGACTAAGAGTGCTTGAATTGTACGGGACAACTTAAATAAATGATTAAATAAATATTTAAAAATTAACATTAAATGAAACCAAAATTGGAATTTGATGTGGCCAAAATCAGACACTTCAGATTGCTATTTTTTAAATTTAATATAATTTATTTTTTAAAAAAAATTTTAAAAAAATTCTAGCCAATATTGTTCATTGCTAAATCCAAGGTCTCAAAGGAAAGCAACACAAACAAGAGCCCATTTTTTTTCTAATGTCCTTCTCTACCATGTCAATGGATATTAGCTCTCTCCAAGGTTGAATCTAACAAAAAAATTTAGGGCCTTCTGGGCGCGCCGCACAATTGAAGGCACGAATAGGGGCTCAACAGTGCCCCCAACAAGCTTCTACCATTTGGGATAGATTTGATAACATTTGGATCCACTCTCTTGTTTTTGCTAGTAGGCTAGACTCATGTATTATCTGGAACAAGAAGGGCCCTCCCCTTTGTTTGTTTCAGTAGTTCTTTTGGTTTCTTTTTTGGTTCATGCTCTTATCTCTTCATTGTCCAGCTCTTGAGCTTGGTTGTTGTTCTTGGTGTTTTTTTTAATGCAATGGTTCATTCCATTTGTTCAAAAATAAAAAATAAAAAAATTTAGGGCCAATAAAAACTACCCTTTTCATTGCCCTGACCAAACTAAAGCCCTTTCACTACCTTCAAACCAATTTCAAGACTTATTGCATGCAAAAATAAATGCCATAGTTTATTTCAACAACTTAATAGAGAGAGAGATGAAAAAGTAGTGTTTTGAAAGGTTGTAGGCCCCCATTTAATTTTTTTAAAGTCAAATAGACGATAAGTTTTTGGAAGTGGGCCTCAATATTAACCCCTAAAGGACTAAAGAGCCGATTATGGGCTTTTGCAAGACTTGGGTAGGCTTTTCTGTTGGCACTATGTTTTTGAAAATTGTGAAAAAAGTATGGAGATGGCAATGTTGAGTACAGTATCTTCAAATAAATAATATTATGATTTGATTGAATTTGAAGGAAACACGACCTTCAATGTAATTCTAAATACAAAGGACTTGAGCTCATGCGACCGCCCATTTAAGGTCCAATCTTGAATGAAGGTAACCAAGACTTGGTGATATGTTCAAGTTTGACTAGAAATTAAAAGAAGCTCCATTATGGTTTTTTCACTTGTGTAGAGAAGAAAAAAGACTTTATTTAGACCATTCAAATTATTTTTGAAATAATTGATATGCCACATCTATGCCCTCAAATTCTTGTGTCTATCAGTTTCCATTGATTGAACTACATGACATTCATTAATTTTTTTATGAGTGCTAGGGCATCAAATGATTGTCAAATTTGACACATAAAAAACCCAACTTTGTCTTTGACACTAATATTTCAAATTGCACAAGCACCTTTATATGAGAAAAAATAGAGCTTTGAATCACCCTCCAAAATAGAGCTTCTTGGTCAAGCCCCCCTCTCACCATGTTTGACCTCTATAATCTTTTAGACTATGTAACATTAGAGGCTGAAATTTGTGAGCACGTAAAGAAGCAAGTTCACAAAAGGATCTAACAATCAAGTCCCCCCCCCAAAAAAAATTGTATTTCATTTTGATACCCATTTTATGATACAATATCATTTTCAAGCCGTTTGAGTCTCAAAACACCAAATAACTTCATGGGTTAATCACACACTCTAATTCAATATTTGAAGATGCCAAGTGTTTATCTTGAAGTATTATGGATGTTCTGAGGAGGGTTGCTATTATGTGAGCATAGGAGTTTGAGCGCATTCTTGGGCTCACATACTAGCACCGTTGATGTTCTAAGTAACTTATTTTTGGAAGGACTAGGAATGATTCTAGATATTATTTCTCTTCTAAAACAAAAAAAGATTTTGCAATTAATGATGACACTTAGGGCCAGTTTACACCAAGGCCAAACCAAAGGCCCTCTAGAATTATCAAAGCAGTGATTGGTAGAAGATAGGCATGGTTCAAGTTGGGGTTATATTTTGGCAAAAGCCCATACCATTTTTCATGGATGAGAAGTCCACTTGGAATCCCATATGGCCAAAGTAGATAATGTTATGCCAGTTTCTAGGATTTTTCCTTCTTAACCACCTCTTTGAGGTAGGCCAAACGGATTTTTACAGAGACCAAGATGGACTAAAAACTCACAACCATAGATTTTGTCTATTTAATTGATCTTGTAGTTGAAAATGTCGGGTGAAATAATAAATAGATGTGGCCCGGCTATGGTCTCTCTTGGGTTTATACCAAGACCATCCAAAGCGCCATTACTATTTTTTTTTGTCTTGGGCTCAGTTTCTTCACGTGATCACATCTAACAAAGTTGAGTACCTTGAAGTGCTTTTGGTCCCTCGAACTAGCCTTGGTGTAAACTGGCCCTTAATTTTCCTATGGCTTTTCCTCTTTCATACAATAAGAGATTTGTGGTTGGTTGATAGTCAATTGCATGGGTGAGGTCAACCGAAGCAACTTGCCTTCCAAATCCAAGACCAATTTATTTTTGTTACATTGATGGAATTTTCTTGTAGTACAAAATCAAAGTATTACTTTCCACACTCTTTTTGATATATTAGAGTTTATCGTAAAGGTCATCCCTAGTTGTAACAGTGGTCTCATAAGAAGGTTAAACTAAGAAATCAATAGTACAGAAAAATGCAACATCAAACTCCATCAGACTCCAATTGTCCTACTCCAAGGAGTTTTGACCTCTATTTTTCTCAATCTCCAGCTCCTCGTCCCACATTGCACACACTTTACAATTAACTCTATTATTCAATATTCAACACTTTTAACCCCTAAAGGCCCAAGGCCTTTTTTCTGCCAAAAAACCATCAAAACTGCCATTTCTATAGCAAGTAGTAAAAAAAAATGAAAAATGTTTTTTTTTTTTGCACATCTAACCGTAGGATCTTACACCTAACTAGTATGAGAATGTATGGGAAAAATTTCAGAATTTTTGACCGCTCAGATTGCAAGATATCTGCGTTTAAAGTGGAAAAAACAAGTATTTCAGCATATTGCGGGACTAGATTTTTTGACTTTAAACATTTTTAACTTAAAATTTTTGCACTACAAAGTTTTGTGCTTCAAATCTTCATAGTGGAGAATTGAGTTGAAAGTCTAGGAAAAAAAATATATTAAAAAAAACTTAATTATCATTCCTAAAAAATTTATTAAGTAGAAGTAGGTACGAGATAGAAGGAAAATCTAAAACATTAATATATTTTAGATGGAATTAAAATACACTAATCCCAATGGTGAGATTGTTCTAGCAAGTAAACTAAACCATGAGAATTTATTTATTTTTTAAATTGCAAAAATAGCATTTAGAATTGAATCCTACAAGTTATTTTTTTCAAGAAGATGCTCTAACTGCCCGAAAAACAAGAATGTCCATAACTTTCTCATAACAAATCCAAATGAAATGAATCAAAGCTTTCCAGATAGACAAAAATATAATCTACAAGAAAAAAAAAATTTTAAAAAAAAAATCAAATTTTTGCCAAATTTTTCTTGCTGCCCGGACTGCCTAGTTACAAAAAAAAGTAGCATATTTGGCCATAACTTTTGACTCCTATTTCCAAATGTCCTGAAATTTAGTGCATATGAAAGATATTCCTCGCGCCCACCTTCTATTAAAATTTCAGCTTAAAATATGGAAATCTCTAGTCACACGGACCTGCCCAAAATTTCTATATGGCCAAAAAACGCATGCCGGTCCTTTAGGGGTTAATATCAAAAACTTGTTCTTGATCACCAAAAGGAAAGAAATAAAAGGGAAAAGGAAAAAAAAAAAAAAAAAAGAAAAGAAAGAGCCTTGAACTGTCAAAAACACCACCATTTTTATTTTTTAATTTTGTGTGTGTGTGTGGTGCTCTAAAATCTACAGTATTTGTTTAAAAAAAATAAAAAATAAAAAAAATCTGCAAAGTAGGGGACTGTTCCAACCCCATCAGGGCACGGAACCGGGGTGTCGCCCATCGCACGTGATGCAAGTACAGTACTGCGCATGCAAGCTCCCCCAATGTGAGGCACATGCAGTTCCCACCCACTCAAGCGAAAGATGCCCACGGTCCCCCTTGCAAATGAAAGTAGTGCAGGTGTTCATGTAGAGAGCACGGTACTCCAGGCGGGGGTTTAGGACAGGACACCATCCAAGCCAAGCCTACCCCAACCAGTTTTTTTTTTTTTAAATTTTAAGGGAATCTGAACGTGGGTTCCAAGTGAAAAGTAAGTGGCTGAGGTTAGGTGCCCTCAAATTTTTTTTTGGTGCAAAATTTGGCTCCAAGTCAGGAATTAGTGTGAGTTGTATGGCTTCAGAACAAAAACCAAAAAAACATCTTCGGCAATTTCAGCTCTTGAACTAGAGAAAAAGAAGTAGAGTCGAATCTGTTTTCCCACAAGTAGGCACAACAATCTCTCTTTTTGTTTTGTTTTCTTTGAAATATATGGATTCCATTGCAAAATGAGAAAAAAACGCATCCAAGCCACGGAGGTTGGACAAAGAAGAAGACAAGACAAGCAAAGAAGAACCAAGAGAATAAGTAGGGGAGGCCTCAAATGATTGTATTCCCAATTCTAGAAACATTATGGTAGCTATAGCTTGTGCCCATATCTGCAACTTTGGTATATTTTAGGCAACTGTGGATGAAAAGTTGTTGAATCAACATCTACATACGTGGCGACAGGGTGACAAACTCTAGTAGTCATTGTCGAGGTAGTGGCTGTGAGGGTGTGATCCAAGATCTACATCTACCTTTTTAAACTTTTTTACCTCTATTTTTTTCTAAGGGCTTGATGCAACAAATAAATTTTTGGTGCTGTTAGTCTTTTTATCGCCTAAAAAAAAACATTGACCCCAGTCAGCCCTTTTTTTTACTTTTTGAGAAAGTGCCAAGATGGCAATCACTTGAAATTTGGCATTTCAACATTCATCCATCTGTTGGACCAGAAAACACTTTTCAATCATATTCATACACTTTTCCATCCAAATTTGGCGACTTCATCCACATTTTTAATAAAAATGGAAAAAATTCTGGCGAAAAGAGTAGACATTTATTTTGAAATGGTGCAATCTGACCCCGTGGTGCCCCAAATAAAGGGCTGAAGACCCCAACCCGCTTGGGGAAGTCATAATCCGCTTATTAGTCCACGTGCTAGAATGCCTTGTCCTAGCTCACATCACCTCCCATGGGAATTTCCATCCATCCGGGATGGGGATTTCGGTGGTCCGGGAGGGACTTCGCTCCATTGCGGGGGGGCTCTCCCGCATCAGCCTCGTACAAGTTTCCGCTGGGGGGCGGGTTTTTTGGGCCTTTCCACCCACCCAACCCACGAAGGATTCATATGGATGGAGGGCAGGCTAACTTATTACTCCGTATTAAGTATAGGGCAATCCCCGACGACGAGGAGTAATTGTCCGACGTAAATCATGACCAGATGGATGAAAATTGGGGATGAGAAATCGCAGTCAGATGAGAAATCCGTAATGCCCGATTACGCAGGAAAACCCGCGCAATCGGGCATTACGCCCCAGAAGCCTCCCGCAAAATGAACAGCGCAAATCCCGGGAGTGATTTACGTTATACGGAGTATCTGTTCAAGGGGCAGGACACTTTGTTTCCTCTGTCCCTCAGAAAGAGACTACTGTATGTTATGGCACTGAACTCTCATGGTTTAGAAATCTGAATTTCCCAATCCTGTCTATAATCGCATCCACACTTCACAACGCAATTAGGGTTTGGTTGGAGGGGGGGTCTGATTTTGTCTAAGTGGTGAGATGGAGGTCTAATTTTTTTTTAATTTTCATTTTGATATAATATGCAAGCAAATTTTTCACTAATAAATTTGATTTATTTTTAAAAAATTCAAAATTTTATTTCTAAATTTTTTTGAAAAATCATTTTATACAAGTATCTTACTTGCACTGTCCAAAATTTCAACCTGTCCAATTTTTTTTGATAAAACACCCCCTTAATTTCTCAATTAGTTATGACAGTTTCTAAAATGTATGAATGATTGTAGGAGCAACTGTAAATGCCTATATAATAAAATTAAAAATTAAAGAACTTTAACCCCTAAAGGACCAAGTTGCGTTTTTTGGCAACATAGCGATTTTGGGCAGCTCACTACGAATGGAGTTTTTATTTTTTTTCTTTGAAAATTTTATACAACCTGTGCCCAAGGGGTAGCTTTAAGGCCCAACAATTTTCATAACTTTTGACTACATAGATAAAAAGTTATTGCATGATATGTGATTTTCTTTGAACTTTGGGAAGCCCGGGCAACTCTGAAAATGACTTTTTAAAAAAATAAAAATTTGAAATTGGTTCTTTAGATTTATATATACGTGGGAAGCTTTGAATCATTCAATTTCGATCAATGAGTCAAAAGTTATGAGGAGTTTAAGTTTGTGGGTAGGTATGGTTTTCAAAGACTCCATACCTACCCGTAAACTTAAACTCCTCATAACTTTTGACTCATTGATCAAAATTGAATGATTCAAAGCCTCTCGTGTATATATAAATCTAAAGAACCAATTTCAAATTTTTATTTTTTAAAAAAGTTGTTTTTAAAGAAATTTTTAGAGCTGCCCGGGCTGCCCAAAGTTCAAAGAAAATCACATATCATGCAATAACTTTTTATCTATGTAGTCAAAAGTTATGAAAATTATTGGGCCTTAAAGCTACTCCTCAGGCACATGTTGTGTAAAATTTTCAAAAAATAAAAATAAAAACTCCATTTGTAGTGAGCTGCCCAAAATCGCTTTGTTGCCTAAAAACGCAGCTTTTTCCTTTAGGGTTAAAGCAAATAGCCGTAGGCTGCAGAATTCAAATAGCCACATTTTGGCTTCAACCTCAAGACTTGTCAAAAGCAGAAAACCTTTCCATTTTCCTTAAGAAAAGGAGGACCTGAATTTTTCTTCTTGTAAAAACTTTTTATTGAGTGGTCCTTTCGAGATCCAGGAATATTTGCACTTGTGAATTAATTTATACTAGTGTTACCTTGTGCCATTGCCACAGCCAAATCAAAAGAAAAAGTCATTTTAAAAACCAAAAATAACTCAAAAAAATAGAATTTTCCCACCATAGCTTGAAACGCCACGAAAAAAAAGCATGCGCACCCCTCCTTGTCAAGGGCTTTCCAATGGTACCAAGAACGTGACAAATTGACACACGATTCAATAGATATGTAATTTAGCATATTATAGTAGTTTTTAAGATCCCCAAATAACTAAAAAATACACAACTTTCCCACCATAGGTCCAAACACCACAAAAGAAAGCCCTTGCATCCTTCCTCGCCGAGAGCTTTCCGACGGTACCAAGAACGCAACCAAAATCAAAGTAAAAGTAATTTCCTAATTTTTTGACCCATAAATACTTCGAAATTTAATAACTTCCGCACCGTAACTCCAAACGCAACGAAATAAAGCCCGTGCACTCCTCCTCACCGAGGGCTTTCCGATGGTACCAAGCACGCCACTGGGGGACACAGGTTTTGGGAGATCCCAATGTGACAAACAAAACAAACAAAACAAACAACCAAACTTAAAAGAATATATACCATGCAAACTTAATAGAAGAGAAACCGTAGCTATTCATATTTTGTAGTCACAAAGTCAGACTATGGTGACGCCTACTCCATTCATAATAATGCACTCAAAATCCTCATGGGATTTAGTACAGATATTTCCAGTAAGAGACCCTTTCATGCTGGAAATAAAAGCTTTTTTTAATTGAACTTCAACTGTACAAAAATGTAGTACACAAAATAGTGAAAATTAGGTTGCCTTGTCCGGAGAAATTAACTCATGACTCATTGCTTATTCACATGGAGGCACATGCGACTCTCTAAACCCTGGCCGAGAATTAGTGCACCAACCCATGCATCACATATGGTTCTTGCATTACTACATCCTTCTACAATAACAATACATATTTATATAGTGTAGAATGTTGAGAAATTAATGAGGGGCAGCCTAATTTCACTATTTTGTCTAGACTATTATGACAATGTGTTGGAATTTTTTTTGGCCCATTTGACCACGAAGGACGTTAAAATTGTCCCACAAAGTAGGACTAGTAGAGTGGATTTACCCCAAGGAAAAAACACAAGAATTTTTTAATACTTTTATCCCTAAAAACACAAAATTTACCTTGTTGGTCCCACTTTGTAGGATAGATTTAAAGTCAACTTCAAGACTTGACAAAAGCAGAAAACCTTTCCTTTTTCCTAAAGAAAAGGAGACCTGTATTTTTATTCTTGTAAAAACATTTTAATATTCCTTTCAAGATTCAGGACTATTTGCACTTGTGAATTAATTGATAAACCGTAGCTAAGGTAGAAGCATCAATAGTCAACCACGCCCAGCACCCAACCTGCAGAGGTGCTGTATTTCCAACCAAGGCTGGAAAAGATGTCCAACCGAAGCTTAGAATATGTTTTCTTGGTCTTTTTCAAGGTTGGGACTAACAAGAATATGACACATGTCCAGAAAGTAGTGAGCAAGAAAGTATGAAGCAATGAGTGGGAAAATTGTTCTTGAATGATCGGAATTGGAAGACTCTAGACAATGGCTACTAGTGAAATGCACTTTTTCGTTCCCAAAATTCATTGTATATTCAATTTTGGGAATAAAATTACGAAAATTCTGTAATCCCCATATTTCCTATCTTCCTATATGGGAACAACTTCCGCCACCTCTTATTGTGCAAAATCTGCTCCAAAATTGCTTAAAAGATCAACTATTGGTGCTTTTACCTTATTCATATTTTGTGGTCACAAAGCCAGACATTAGGAGAGGACGTTAAACCCACCTCACGAAGTGGGACCAGCAGAGTGAAAACGCAAGAATTTTATCCCTAGGAAAAACGCAGGATTCTTTTATTTTTCACACATTAATTTTTTTGCAAATTCAGAATTCATATTTGCAATCAGAGACCCCAAATTATCTGGAAGTGGGACTAATGCAGGGTATAAACGGCACCAAATAGGGGGCGTTTTTTTACATTTATCCCCCAATTCATGCAATTTCACCCTGTTGGTCCTACTTCGTAGAACTGGTTTAATGTCTTGCAACATTAGGAATGTCCTAATGTTTGGCTTTGTTTTGTGGTCAAATTACCATACTAAATATTTTGTGGCCGTTTTGCCCCCTATTTTTCACCTAGGAAAAATGCTGGAGCTTTTTATTTGCAACACATGATAAAATTCGCAAATTCTAAGTTCATATTTGCAATAATTAGAGGTCCCTAATTATCATGGACATGTGGTAACAATAGTATTAAAACGGCACAAAATAGGGGGCTTTTCTTTTTACATTCATCCTTCGTTGGACCTTTGCATTAGGCTTGTTGCACTACTATAGACTCGACCAATTTAGTACATATAATTCTAGTAAGAGCCCCCTTTATGCTGGAAGTAAAAGTTTTTTTTTACCTTCAATTGTACAAAAATGTTGTAGACTATTATGACAATGTGTTGGAATTTTTTTTGGCCCATTTGACCACGTGGATTGAAGATTATTACATTTGAAGTAAGAGAATTTTTTTTTCATTCCTGCAAAACAAGGTCAACAGACTTTGAACTCTCTCTTTGAATAAATTTTTTGCTCTTCATGAATTTGAATCAATCCACCATTGAGTTTTTACCTTGAAAGGACCAAGGTATTTTTTGACTTGAAAACCACTTAAAACTGCCATGTCTGCTGCGATCATCCACGAAACAAAAAAAAATGTTTTTTAAGATTCTTCAATAGGATCTTGTACTTCACTTGTCTCAAATAATGTGGTAAAAATTTCATGAAGTTTGACCATACAGATTGGAAGATATTAGCATTCAAAGTTGGAAAAAAAAGTTTTTTTGAACGTTGGCTCCTAATTTCAGATGACTTCAACCGGCATTTGTGGAATTTTTTTTGCACCATGGAGTTTGAATTAAAAATTTTTATGCTGAAAATTTGAGTTGAGAGTTGGAGAAAAAAAATTCAAAAATACAACAACTTGATTTTCATTCGTTAACCCCTAAAGTACCAAAGTCCCCTCGGGGACCACTTTAGATTTTGGGTAGGCCTGTGTGGCCTCAAATTTTGACTTGATTTTTTGAAACTTTCTTTGAAGATAGGAAATCACATTAGCTTTCTAAAAATATAATTTTTTTTCAATCGGTGCCTGATAGCAAAAGTTATGCCATCCTAAAGCAAAAAAGCAATTCGCCGAGCAGAAAAAAAAAATGATTTAAAATTTATTTTTTCTCAAAGATCATGTTTTTGTCTACGTTTGAAGCTTTGATTCTTTCTATTTGGACTAATAATGAGAAAGTTATGGACAATCTTGTTTTTCGGGCAATTTAAGCATCTTCTTCAAAAACCAACTTATAGAATTCATTTTTGAATGCAATTTTCAAATTTTTTCAAATTTTTTTTTGACAAGGTCAATTTGGTTTGCAAGAACAATCCCACCGTTGGGATTATGGTGTTTGAATTCCATCTAAGAGCTATTAACAATTTAGTGTTTTGATCAATTTTGGACCTACTTCTACTTAACATTTTTTTTATATGTGAAAATCAAGTTTTGATATGCTGAAATTTTTTTTTCCGACTCTCAATTCAAATGTTCAACATAAAAAAATTTAACTTTATGCTGTGTAGTGCAAAAAAAATCCAAAATGGCCGTCAAAGTTATCTAAAATTGCAGGAAACAGTTCAATTTTTTTTTTCCAACTTCAAATGCTAATATCTTCCAATCCGTACGGTCAAACTTCATGAAATTTTTACCACATGATCTGAGACGAGTGAAGTACAAGATCATACGGTTTAATTCTAAAAAGAAGTTTTTTTTGTTTAGGGAGTGATCGCAGCAAAAATGGCAGTTTTTAGTGGTTCCAGAGCCAGAAAATGCCTTGGTATTTTAGGGGTTAAAAAATTGTTAAATAGAAGTAGGTCTAAGATTCAACAAAGCACAAAATCATCAATAGCTCTAAGATGGAATTGAAACACATAATTTCAACGATGTGATTGTTCTTGCAAACAAACTTAACCATGTCAATAAAAAAAATAAAAATAAAAATTGCATTCAAAAATGAATTCTATAAGATGTTTTTGAAGAAGATGCTTAGGCTGCTCGAAAAACAAGATTGTCCATAACTTTCTCATCATTAGCCCAAATATAATTAATCAAAGCTTCCAATGTCGACAAAAATATAATCTTTGAGAAAAATAATTAATAATTAAAAAAATTCAATTTTTTGTATTTTTTTGTTTTGCTAGGCGACTTGCTTTTTGGACTTAGGGTGGCATGACTTTTGCTCCCGGGCACCAATTGAAATAAAAACTATCTTTTCACAAAGATAATAAAAATTTACTATCTTCAAAAGAAAATTCAAAAAATATTATGTCAAAAATAGAGATCACATGAGCTTGCTGAAAATCCCAATTGTCCCCTAAGGGGACTTTGGTCCTTTAGGGGTTAAAATTTTTTAGGTACACTCATGCAAAATTTCAAAAGCAAATATAGAATTTAATTTACTCTAAATCACCATACAATGCAAGGAGTTTAAGTGATTTGGCAATATATTAGTCATTTTTTAATGATTTCTTTTGCAATGAGGAAATATTTGATGTGAAATCTAAAAGGTGAAAGTTGAGACAAACATTCGGAATATGTGAGAAAAATTTCAAGAATTTTGACTTCACAAATTGTAAGATAATTGTGCTTGAAGTTAAAGGAAAGTGTTTTTTTCTTGAAATCGCTAACAAAGTTTGACTCCTTTTAGAATGTGATTTGAGAATTAAATTTTTTTGGGGGGGAATAATTTTATATCATATTTTATTTGTTACAAAAATGCTAAATTTCAAAAGTCAATGAGCTTTTTAGCAAAAGATGCCCCAAAGATGCCAAAATTGCCAAAATTGCCAAAATGTTTTCAGGCAGTGAAAACTTTTGATCCGAGCGCCCAATTAGAAAAAAAAAAAAAAAAAAAAAAAAAAAAAATATATATATATATATATATATATATATATATATATATATATATATATTTATTTATTTATTTCTACTAAGCAAATACATATTCTTACCTTTTGTCAAAAATTTACGACTTTTGATCAAAATTGACTTTATAGGAACCTATTTTTTTTTTTTTTGAACAAATGGAAAAGACCATTGCATTATAAGGAACCCGGAAACAAAAGCCAAGCCGAAGCTGGCAAATGAAGAGATAAGAGTAAAAAACAGAAAGACAAAGATAAGACGAGAAACGCAACCAAGGACCTAAATAAAGGAACAAATGGTAGGACCTTGACTACTCCAAACAATGGTGGAACCACTCCGAAAAGCTAACACAAGAGATTGGAGCCAAATACTATCAAACTTAGACCAAATAGCTTCATGACTATAGGAACCTATTCAAGTTTTCAAATGTCCATTGAACAAACACTTGGTCCTTTAGGAATTAATTCCAATTCATAGGTACTTCAATGATTTTAATAAAATTCTTAAATACAATAGTACACTGAAATGGTTGTTTAATATTAGTGTGACCAATCTAAATAATTGGTCACTATCAACATTAGTGTGACCAATCTAACGCCCTCCCTGCATACCACAAATGCTATAACATCACCACTAATTGACAACTTAAGGTAGGTACACCCAAATGTGCCACTGACCTTAAGCCGCCATCTTTACTCTATGTACATCTTGCAAATCAATTTGTATCTATGTGGAAGAAACCATTTTAGAACCAAACTTTGTTCCTTAATAACTTTTGCATACAATATCCAAATGTCACGTTCTCTGGTGTGTTGGAACCTCCTTTCACTTGCCAACAAGAACATATGAAAATCTGACCAGTCTAATAATAATAACTAGGGTCAGTAGCAAAAAGTGGTTTTGGGTATACCCACCTTATGTTGATCAACATGTCCTTGTGATGAGTAGTTTAGACCATACTACATAATTCCTTCTGTGTCACCACATCGAAGCTTTTAGCAAACTACCCCACCTATTCCAGTATCCGACTGAGTGAAATTATCCCGTTCCAGCTGGTGATATCCATTAGATCCAATTAAATCAAGGGCATGGTCACCACCATGATGTTGTCCACCGTCGCAACAGTAAAACTGGCTGGCTATTCAACACAAAACAAGCAAAAGAACAACGGCTACGCTGTGACAGGCTCTTTTTATTCGTTTCCATTGTCCACCCACTATAAAGATGACAAGAGACTTATTTCACATCGTACTGTACCTCGAGAGCTTCTGTAAAACGTACATAACATTCAGTAGCCTTCAGAGAGGCTGCCTTTACCTCTCTCGAATCTTCATCCACAAAATTCGTCCTCAGATAATTAATGTAAGTTTGGGTATAGGGATAGTGGCAATACATTACGGTAAGTTTCGGGTTTTTTTGTTAATTTTAGGACCCGACATACAAATCAACAAATATTTGTAGAAGAAGATGTTGGCAAAGAATCCAATGAATAATGCTATTCAATCATTTTCCATCAATAACTTGTTTGGTTTTTCAAGTGAAAAGACAATTCTATATTTACACATGGGGTGGTAGGAGGTAGAACAACCCATGTGGGATAAATAATTTAGAATTTGTAGTTTCTTAAGCATTCATAGTTAAGTAAAAAACAAAGAATTGTGTTAAAAGTAGAATTACAGATCACATTTAGGCATAGTAGAATAAGTTTTCTCAAAAAACTTTGAACTACAAAAAGTTGGTAAATGAAGATAAGTTTCACCTCCAAAAATTCGTTTGGCATTTTGAATCTCCAATGAAAAGTTATGGAAAAATTTGAGAGTGAGGGCTTTTTAAAATGTTAAAGAAAAAAGGTCCATTTCAAACCCTCTCTCAAATTTGTCCATAACTTTTGATTGGAGATTCAAAATGCCAAATGGATTTTTGGAGGTGAAACTTATCTTCATTTACCAACTTTTTGTAGTTCAAAGTTTTTTGAGAAAACTTATTCTACTATGCCTAAATGTGGTCTAAAATTCTACTTTTAACACAATTCTTTATTTTTGACTTAACTTTGAATGCTTGAGAAACTACAAATTCTAAAATATTTATCCCACATGGGTTGTTCTACCACCTACCACCCCATGTGTAAATATAGAATTTTCTTTTCACTTAAAAATCCAAAGTGTTTTGGTTTTGTATGAAAGCAAGCTACATGCGAGGTTCATTTTTTTTTCATTTTTTTAATGTGTTTTGTTATGTTACAAAACACCCAAAAAAAATAAATTAAATGAACCAAGCATTTAGCTTGAATTCATACAAAGCCAAAAATATTTTGAGTTTTCAAAACACACAATATATGGGTGCAGAATGTTTATTGTGTTTTATTTAATGAGTGTATGAACTCTGGTTTTGTTTTAATTTTAAATGTACCTTGAATTGTTATGGCCAGCTAACTGACTCTCTGACAAAATCAACGCGCGTATATTAGCTACTGATGGTGTGGTATATTCCACACCATCTCATCCGGCATATACCACACCATTCCATCCAGGGGAAGGCAGCCCAACAGTCTGCTACTGAATGTTATGTAATTCATAAATACTTTGCTCAACATTTTGTATTTTGTATTGGCTTTGGCACAAAAAAGATGAGGCTTTGCATCCACAAAAGCTATCGCACAATACTATTAACCTCTAAAATCTGGAGGGTGTTTTAGAAGACTGAGAACAAGTTCAAAATTGCCAATTTTTGATGCATTGTCATAAATTTAAAAAATTAAAACTTTTTTTTAAAATTCCAAATGTACAAAATTGTATTAAACAAGTAAAGCAACATCTAGAAAAAATTTCAATCCAATTGACTGCGTGGATTGAAAGATTATAATGTTTGAAGTGAAACGGGGTCAACAAACTTTGAGCCCTCTTGGATTCAAATTTTTGCTCTACACAAGAATGTTGAATTTGGCCATCTATAAGTCTATGATATTAGGTTCACTCATGCAAAATTCCACATGCAAATATAGAGTCTAGATTATTCTAAATCACCTTGCACTGCAAGGAGGTTAAATGAATGGACAATACACTAGTCATTTTTTGATGATTTCTTTTGCAATGAGGAAATTTAAAATTAAAAAAATCCAAATAGTGAAAATTTAGAGACAAAAACTTGGCATATGTGGAAAAAATTTCAAGGACTTTCACTTTACAAATTGCAAGATAAGAGGGCTTGAAGTTAGAAGAAGATATTTTTCTTGAAACCACCCATACATAGCTAACAAAGTATGACTCCTTTAGAATGTGATTCGAGAACTAGAATTTGTTTTTATTTTGAACAATTGTATGCCATTTTTTTATTGGTTACATACAAGCCAAATTTCAAAAATACATGAGTATTTTTGTGAAAGATGCACAAAAGATGCCCAAATTGCTTGAGCTACCAAAACAATTCAACGCAACATAACTTTTGATTTTGAGGCTTGATTGGAAAAAAATTATATTTCCACTAAGGAAATATTTGTTCACACCTTGTCAAAATTTCATGAACATTTGACCAAAATTGACTTCATAGGAACCTACTTAGATTTTCAATTGTGCATTCAATAGACAATTGGCCTTTTGCCGGAATTGGAGGTTAACCCCTAAAGGACCGAGGTGTTTTTTAAAAATTGAAAATTGAAATGTTTTTTGAAAATTCAACCATACAAAATTGAAGTAAATTATTTTATTGAAGTGTGAAAAAAATTTCAGCCCATTTCACTAAAAGAAACTTGCGTTGCTTTCAACAAGCTCTCAACAAAATCTAACTGATGTTTTTTGTTAGAAATAAAACATGTTGGTATCAACACCTCTTCAACGCAAAAACAAGTTATAAACACAGTTTTCAACACAATCAACATGATACTCTTATGTTGAGAATCATATTTATAATTTGTTATTGCGTTCCAATAGTGTTGAAACCAACATGTTTTCAATTATTTCTAACAAAAAACATCAGTTAGATTTTCTTAAGAGCTTGTTGAAAGCAGCATAATTTTCTTTTAGTGTTTGACCGCGCAGATTGAAAGATTATAATGTTTGAAGGGAGAAAAAAAACTTTTTTTCATTCCTATCGACTTCGGGCCCTCTAGGAGTAAAATTATTGCTCTACACAATAATGAGTATTTTTGACCATTCATAATTATATGATGTTAGGTTCATTTGTGAAATTTTTTAGAAGCAACTGAGATGTCTAGCTTACACTAAATCATCTTGCAATGCAAGGAGGTTAAGTGAATTGGCAATACATTAGTCATTTTTTGATGATTTCTTTTGTAGTGAGATAAAAATTTATTTGAAATCTAAATGGAGAAAAGTTAGAGACTAACGTTTGGAATATGTAAAAAAAAAATTCAAGAATTTTGAATTTACAGATTGCTAGATAATAGGATTTGAAGTTAGAAGAAAATATTTTTTTCTTGAAACCACCCCAATATAGCTAACAAAACTTGATTCTTCTTAATGATTTGTGATTTGAAAACTAAAATTTGTTTTTTGTTGGACAATTGTATGCCATATTTTATTAGTTATATACATGCCAAATTTCAAAAGTTGATGAGATTTTTTGCAAAAGATTTTCAAAAGATTCCTAAATTGCCTAAATTGTCCAAAAAATTCAAGGCAACATAACTTTTGATCCAGGCACCCAATCGGAAAAAAATTAGTTTTTCACCAAGGAAATGCATTGTATCCAAATTTCATGAACATCCAACCAAAAATTACTTTGTAGGAACCTACCCGAGATTTCTTGCGTACGTTGAACGGACACTTGGTTCTTTAGGGGATAATCCCTAAAGTTCTTTGACAATATTTCACCAAAAACGCTCCAAAACTTCCATTTCTAGGACAAGTACCAAAGTTTAGGAAAAAGATATTTTTGAACACATGTAACTACAGGATCTTGGTACGCTGGTTTGAGAAGATGTGGAAAAAATTCTAGAATTTCCACCATGTGGATTGCAAGATGTTAGTATTTAAATTTACAAAAATCTTTTATTTGACCCTGCAAAAAACATGGCAGCTGCACTTTACAAGGTCACATTTGTATGAAAAAATGTCCATGTTGGTTGTGCTTCTTTGGATTCATTCTTCAAGGCAAGTTGGCTACATGCTTAAAAAATTTCAGATCATTAGAAATTGTACAACATATAGGAAAAAAATAGTAAGTAGAAAGAAGAAGAGAATGGTTCAAAACAAAGGATGTATTTTCCTTGTCAATTTTGCAAACTATTCTAGCAAAGAGGAAAATACATCCTTTGACATTTTAATTTGTAGAAAATAGTGAAAACAATTTGAACAAAACTAAAAATTGGAAATTTGGGAGGACTTCTTGGTGATGAGATTTGACCAAAAAAATGAAGTCAAAACCATTTCTAATGTTTAGAAGTGCGTGCGCAAGGGAGGCTTATTTGCACAACTGTGGAGGATATAAAATAATGTATTTTTAAATGATCTTTGGTAGGAATATGTCTACCTACTAGGGAAATATACCATAGAAATTTCAACTGAAAATCATTAATTTTAACCACTCAATAGTACTAAAAAACCCTAAACGTCAAAGTGTGACACTGTGACAAATTAACAAAATTGAATTTTAAATATAAATTGTTTTTTTTTATTTCTAAAAAATAAGGGATACAATTACAATCAGGATATCTCGGAATATTTTTTTTTGGTTTTGGCATTGAAACTATAAATCAAAAGTTATTGCAAAAGTTATCGCGGTCCAAAAAACCCCGCAACTAGACAGTACATGTGTTTCTTGCAATCACCCATAACTTTTTAACCATGTAGTCAAAAGTTATGAAAATTGTTGGGCCTTAAAAGAAAAACCTTGTTTCCATGTCATGTGAGAATATCAAAGAGAAAAAATAAAAGTTTCATTTGTAGTGAGTTGCCCAAATTCATTATGTTGCCCAAAAATATAGCTTGGTCCTTTAGGGATTAATCAACATTGGAGGGAGACTCTTTTGCTCCCCTAGAAAGCAAGAGCCCCTAACATTGCAACTTCCCGATCAGCCAATGATTCTTTGCAACTTCCTAGCCATCCAATGGCTCTTTGCAAATTAAACTAAATTTACTTCCAGGAATTCATGGAAAGATTATCCCAATCTCTAAAGGAAAATGGTTTAGGCTAGTTAACAATATTATGTTATAAAGATATGAAAGTATATTGATTTGTCTTATTACTGCATGTTACAGAATGGATTTACAAATGGTTAAAAAAATTTACAAGAGAATTTTTTTACCACTGATATTTTTAAAAGTTTTCAATATGAATAGCACTCATGAACATACAATGGGTAAAAAAATTCCCTTTATAAAAAATTATATCCATATTTAAATTCATTTTGTGGCATACACTACTATAATAGGACAAATCATTGTAGTTATCTTACTCAAAAAGTAAACCAGTGTTTATAGTATAGCTACTAATTTTATTACTATCAATTAAAACTCTCTTACTACACATTCAAAATATGGTAATTCCTAAAGTCCTAAGCCTTATTTCCAAAAAAAAACTCAAAAGTCAAAACTACCATTTTTATTGCAAAGTGCAAAAAACTTGAATTTTTTTTGCATATCTAATTGTAGGACCTTGCACTAGGTTGGTGTGTAAATGTGTGGAAGAAATTTCAAAAACTTTGACCATATAGATTGCAATATATTTGCATTTTAAAATTAAAAAAACAAAAAACAAATAAACACTTTTTTGCATCTTCTTCAAATAGATTTTTTTGACTTTGAATCATCTTAACTTAAAATTTTTGCATTGTTGATTTTGAATTTTGAATTTTTTATGTTGAAAAAATGAATTGACAGTCCAAGAATTAAAAACAAAAAAAGGAAAAAATAAAAATAAAACGCATAATTTTTATTCATTAAAAACATATTAAGTAGAAGTAGGTTCAAGATTGAAGGAAAATCTAAATTATTAATAGCTCTAAGATGGAAATCTCAATGGTGAGATTGTTCTAGCAAGAAATTTCAATCTTGTGAATTTTTTTCTTTTGAAAAATTGTGAAAATTGAGTTCAAAAATGAATCCTATAAGTTATTTTTTCAAGAAGATGCTTTGATTGCCCAAAAAATAAGATTGTCCATAGCTTTCACGTAACAAATCCAAATGGAATGATCCAAAATTTCTTACATATAATTAAAATTACAATTTATGACAAACAAATTTTTTTTTAAATATTTTTTTATTATTTTAAATATATATTTTTTGTGTGTAGGGGGAGGTTTCTGCCTCCCGCACCTAAAAAAAGATATTTTTGTACCATAACTTTCACTCCCATGCATCAATTGAAATAAAAAAAATTATATCTCCAAAAAGCTAATGTATTTTTCTATCTTCACAAAAAGTTTCAAAAAATCATGATGAATATTGAAATTATAAGAGCCTGCCCAAAATCCATTTTGTTCCCTAAGGGAACACTGGGACTTTAGGGGTTATAAGCTTGGTCGAGGTGAACTCACCCCTTCACTTGTCCTCCCAAAATCATTCCAGAGGTGCATGTAAAGGAAAAGACCTCCTATTTTGTACTAGTACCTCCATCCCAAAACGATCTTCTTGTTAGACAAAATGTTCCAGATTAAGGCTAAAAATAATATTTTTAAAACCCGGTTTGCGCTATAAGTAGAGTTCTAGGTTCTCTTCCCTTACTAAAAATTTTGAGTTTGAAAGCCTTTTTTTTTTAAAATTTTAAACAAGCGTGTTGAGGAAACACATTGCAAGGGTTCCATTAGGTACAAAGGCTTTGATTTCACGCAGGGACGAACCTGTCGCTACCAGATATCAAAGCCCTTTTTAAAGTGTAGTTTTGGAGTATTCAAAAGTGGAATATTTTGAGCATTTTCAAAGAACACCAGTAGGGCATTTAATTATTGAGTGTGAAATCATTGTTTAGGCATTTAGTATGAACCTAAGATCATGTGTGGACCTCTATTCCGCCTTCCACAGCTTCATCTCCTTTAATTGGGCAATATTCAAAGAGAAGCAAAAAATAAGCATGAACAACGTTGATTGACCCCTTTAATCATTTCATTTGTTTTTTGATTGATGATTGCATAGATGGAGGGGGAACTACTACTCGGAGTTGTTTTGTTGGTCCCTGATAGCAATCAAAAGCCAAATCTGACCAATATGCAAATTAGAAAGTGCAACAGGAAGATCATTTTGGGATGGAGGGAGTACTTGATAACATTATCTTCTACACCTCTCTCCTAGCTAATTTGGAGCCTCTAATTGCAAATATGAATTCAAAATTTCCAAATTTTATCGTACATGACAAATAAAAAAATTCAGCGTTTTCCCAAAGGTAAATCAGGGATGAGCGAAGGGGTGGTTCACCCCAACCATAACCTTAGTCAAGAGCTTATGCCCCTGTTTCATTTGTATCAGGGGCTACCAGCCAATACATTTGGGGACATGCCAATTAACAAACATGCTATGAATGAATATCCAACTCGTTTTTTGAGCTCAAGTCGCTCAAATGAGTTGCAAGAAAATGCCAAAAAAAAACTTTGCTAGGTGACCCCAATTGAGTGGAGGGGCATATACTAAGAGAAATGAAATACATTTTGAGAGTACAGTCCAATTTCATAAGATAAGTACACCTAAAACTATTGGGATAAGTATTTGAGTATAGTTCCTAGTATAAAATTGTCTAAGTTATTGTTAGGTTTTATTGAGGGTCAAAATTAAATCTTAGATCCCATATATAAATAAATTGTTAATTTGAAGAGTTGCAAAATAGATGTATCAAATTTGATCCTAGATTTTTATGAACAAAAATTGTACATTTTAGGCAAGAGTCAATAGAATTGAGTTTTAGAGACAGGTCACCATAAGTAGTAGTGACACTAACTCCTAAAGTCCCAAGGTCTTTTTTAATCAAGTTCTATTCAAAATTGCCATTTCTATTGTAAAGTGCAAAAGAATTTAGAACAAACTTTGTTTTTTTTGCTTATCAAACCATAAGATCTTGCACTAGACTAGTATAAAAACGTGTCAAAGAAATTTCAAAAACTTTGATTGGGTGGATTGTAAGATAATTGTGTTTGAAGTGAAGAAAATTGGTTTTTAAGGCTTTGAATCTTTTTAGCTGAAGATTTTTGCACTACCAGTATTGAATTAAAAAAATTAGGTGGAAAGTAGGCGGAAAATTATAAAATTATAACTTAATTTTCATTCTTTAAAAAATTATAAAATAAAAGTTGGTATGAGATTGAAGGAAAATGTAAAACGTTAATAGGTCTAAGATGGAATTAAAATACAATAATTCCAATGGTGAGATTGTTCTAGCAAGCAAACAAAACCTTATCAATTTTTTTTATGAATGGGGTCAATTCGACTTTAGGGGTCAACGGGACTTTAGAGGTTAAAACCTAATTGCCACACTTATCCAAAAGTGAACCTTGTAAATTCTTAAAAGTCAGATAAATCAAAGTATATTTACACCTAATCCACTCCAAGATTTAGATTCATAAAGTTTTGCATTGATTCAAGGCCCAAAATTGCTTCAAAATGCTTATACCAAAAGCAAGGCTATGATATTCATGTACATTTATTTTCTTATAAATTTAACCATAGGATCTTTTCATTAACTTGTTCAAGTACATCCTTCCAAAATTTGAGATTGCCCCCCACCCACCCACCAATTGCAAGATCAATGTGTCTAAATGTTTTTTTAAATGAATTTTGAATCCCTTTTTGAAAGTAAATTTTTTAGGCCTTTCAACAATTTTAGACAACAATATGTCCTTTAACTTGTGCAATTTTGCCAATGTGTTGCCAAACGGGTTGAGAATGCATGAAATTTCATTAAATAAAAAAAAACTCCACAATCATCTTTTAAAAAATTATAAAACAGAAGGTAGTACTTGATGAAAGAAAGATCTAAATTACTAATAACTTTGAAAAGAATCTCAGAATTGTCAATTCCAATGATAAAAGTGTTCTAGTTAGCAACATATATCCCATGTTGTTTTTATGTAAAATTTTAAACAATTGTGTAGAATGAATAACTTCACTTGTTTTTTTGCCTTTATTGCTTGCAAAATAAAAAAATTTATAACTTTCATCTTACAAGTTGAAATTGAATGACTCGAAGGTTTTTGTATAGATATCAATCTAGCCAACCAAATAAAATTTAAAAAATTATATTTAGAACATATTTTAAGCTACTTGCTTTGACATTTAATAACAAAACCTTATAATTTTTGCAATACTGATGAAAATGACGTACAACAATGTTTCATTTATAGGATCATCACAAAGTTTAGATCCTATGGTTTGTCAACAATTACCATGTGATTATCGTTGTTTCAGAGGTTTGCACATTAATTACAATTTATCACATCATTACGATGCATTACTTCATTGTTACAATGCAGTTGCAAGTAATGCACTATAGCGATGTGATAACAATGCGAAGTAATGCATTGTAATGATGCAATAAGTTGTAATTAACCCCTAAAGGCCCAAGGCCTTTTTTCTGCCAAAAAACACTGAAAACTGCCATTTCTATAGCAAAGAGTAAAAAAATTTGAAAAATGTTTTTTTTGCACATCTAACCGTAGGATCTTACACATAACTAGTATGAGAATGTATGGAAAAAATTTCAGAATTTTTGACCGCACAGATTGCAAGATATTTGCGTTTAAAGTAGGAAAAACAAGTTTTTCAGCACATTCCGGGACTGGACTTTTTGACTTTGAACATTTTTAACTTAAAATTTTTACACTATAGAGTTTTGAGCTTTTAATCTTTGTAGTGGAGAATTGAGTTGAGAGTCTAGGGAAAAAAAATATATTAAAAAAACTTAATTATCATTCCTAAAAAAATTGTTAAGTAGAAGTAGGTACGAGATAGAAGGAAAATCTAAAATATTAATATATTTTAGATGGAATTAAGATACAATAATCGCAATGGTGAGATTGTTCTAGCAAGTAAACTAAACAATGAGATTTTTTTTTTTGAAAAATTGCAAAAATAGCATTCAGAAATGAATCCTACAGTTATTTTTTTCAAGAAGATGCTCTAACTGCCCGAAAAACAAGAATGTCCATAACTTTCTCATAACAAATCCAAATGAAATGAATCAAAGCTTTCTAGATAGGCAAAAATATAATCTATGAGAAAAAAATACTAAAATAAAAAAAATCAAATTTTTTGCCATTTTTTTTTAGCTGCCCGAGCTGCCCGCCGTCCCCTGTTTTGAGCTTATTTGGTCATAACTTTTGTTCCTGGGCACCAATTGTGAAAAAAATTATATTCCCACAAAGCTTATCAGCTTTTCTACCTCCAAAAAAAGTTTCAAAAAATCTGGACAAAATTTCAGCCCGTAGGTACCTGCCCGAAATCCCATTTGTCCCCCGAAGGGACAATGGGCCTTTAGGGGTTAACGTGCAAACCCATGAAACAACGATAACCACATGGTAACTGTTGACAAACCGTAGGGTCTAAACTTTGTGATGATATGATGAGTAGAAGCTATCCTAAAAGCTAAGTTGCCCATTCTTAAATTTTAACTTTAAAAAAATATATACTAATTTTGTAAAATAGATTGCGTTCCAAATCCAATGGCAATAATTTCATCAAATTTCAAGTTAAACTCGGCCTTTTAGAATTTCTTTAAGTTCAATGGTAGGGTGTAGTTTACGGCTCATGTTTTTTGGTTCAATTTGGGCATGGACTAAAAAGTCAACCAACCAATGCAATTGTTGCCCAGTCCAAGGAGCCCAAGGAGAAGATAAGTATTCCATTTTTGTTTTCTTACAAACATTACTTTCAATGACCACCGTACATTGCAAGCTCCACCCTAAAGCAACATTGTATATTGCAAGCTCCTGACCACCCAAAATTGCAAAATGACCAAAATGTTGTAAAATTTTACATAAGCACGCTCAACTTTCTTGTCTTTCACTGAGTACAAAAGGTCATCATTTCAAAATATGCTCCTTCAAAGTGCGGTGCCTTGTTTTTCCATTGACGATGCAAATAAAACTTCAAAATTAAATTTCTACTAAATTGTGCAGTCAAATTATCATAATTTTATTTGAAGTGCTCACTCTCAATGTGAACTACAAGATCCTACAATTACATTCTATTTGAAATCAAGAAAAAATGAGCGAACAAATTGCTCAAGTTTTTGGTAGTTTAGGCCCATTTTGAAAGTTCCCCCCCGACTACTAGGGGCTAAGGTCCAATCTTGTATGAAGGTGCCCAAGACTTTGTGATATGTTCAAGTTTGACTAGAAATTAACCCCTAAAGGAAAAGCTGCGTTTTTTGGCAACAAAGCGATTCTGAGCAGCTCACTACAAATGGAGTTTTTATTTTTTTCTTTGAAAATTTTACACAACATGTGCCCAAGGAGTAGCTTTAAGGCCCAACAATTTTTATAACTTTTGACTACATAGATAAAAAGTTATTGCATGATATGTGATTTTCTTTGAACTTTGGGCAGCCCGGGCAACTCTAAAAATTTCTTTGAAAATGAATTTTTTTTTAAATAAAAATTTGAAATTGGTTCTTTAGATTTATATATACGTGGAAAGCTTTGAATCATTCAATTTTGATCAATGAGTCAAAAGTTATGAGGAGTTTAAGTTTGTGGGTAGGTATGGTTTTCAAAGACTCCATGCCTACCCACAAACTTAAACTCCTCATAACTTTTGACTCATTGATCAAAATTGAATGATTCAAAGCTTTCCACGTATATATAAATCTAAAGAACCAATTTCAAATTTTTATTTTTTAAAAAAGTTGTCTTTAAAGAAATTTTTAGAGCTGCCCGGGCTGCCCAAAGTTCAAAGAAAATCACATATCATGCAATAACTTTTTATCTATGTAGTCAAAAGTTATGAAAATTGTTGGGCCTTAAAGCTACTCCTTGGGCACATGTTGTGTAAAATTTTCAAAGAAAAAAAATAAAAACTCCATTTGTAGTGAGCTGCCCAAAATCGCTGTGTTGCCAAAAAACGTAGCTTGGTCCTTTAGAGGTTAAAAGAAACTCAAATATGTTTTTGTTACACTTTTTCAACATGTGTAGAGAAGAAAAAAAAGTTCTATTTGAACTATTCAGATTTGTTTTTTAAACAATTGATATCCCAAATCCAACCCTCAAAATTTTGTCTGTATAAGTGGCCATTGACTGCACTATATAAAATTCGTTTATTTTTTATGTGTACTAGAGCATCAAATGATTTTCAAATTTGGCACATGCATATTTAACTTGGTCTTTGACAACAATTTCAAATTTCATATGAGAAAATTGGAGTTTTGAATCATAAAAAAAAAATAGAGATTTCTCCCCTCTTTTGCACCATGCATTAGGAAAACTTTTGGGCCTGCAGAAGGTCACGCGACTACATGGCAGTAGTGCAATCACGAAAATAAATAAATAAATAAATAAAGAATTTGACGGGGCACTACTGGTGTCATGTCAGATTGGCGATTTTCTATCTATACCTTAAAACAGGTTGTTTGTTTTGTTTGTTTGTCACGTCAAGATCTCCCAGACCGTGTGTCCTAGAGGTGTGCTTAGTACCGTCGGAAAGCCCTTCGGGAGGAGGGGTGCACGGGCTTGGTTTTGTGGCGTTTGGACCTACAATGCGGAAGTTATGGATTTTTGAGTTTTTTTTGGATCTGAAATTATGCTAAATTATGTATCTTTTGAACTGTGAGTCAAATTATCACGTTCTTGGTACCGTTGGAAAGCCCTCGGCCAAGAGGAGTGCCCGGGCTTTGTTTCGTGGTGTTTGGACCCACAATCGGAAAATGATAGATTTTTTAGTTATTTTTGGTTTAAAAATTGATTTTTATTTTTGTTTTGGTTGTGGCAACGGCACAGGGCTACACTAGTATATATTGTATTTGCAACACGGGGGTGCCAAAAATGAAAACTCAAATGGCCCTCTCCAAGGTTCAGTTTTTTTGTAATGTTAGAGGTGCCACTATAATCTTATAGACTATGTAACATAATTAGAGGTGAAATTTTGCAAGCAATTACGAAAAGGATCTAATAATCAAAAGTTCCTAGAAAACATGTTTTAATAACCATTTCATGATAAGGTGCATGTCATTTTCAAGTTGTTTGAGCCTTGAAACAACAAAGAATTTCAAGAGTTAATTGTGCACTTTCATCCAATATTTGGAGTTACTGAGTGTTTTTTTAAAATTGGTATGGTTGTTCTAAATATCTTCTTTCTGGAAGGACTAGGAATTATTCTATATACAACTTCTCTTCTAAATCAAAAAGATTTTCTAATTAACAAAGACACTCAATTTTCTATGGCTTTTCCTTTTTGCACACTAAGAGATTTGTGATTTGTTGATAGTCAATTGCATGGGCGAGGTAAACAAGTGTCTTGCCTTCCAAATCAAAGACTAATCTGATTTTTTTTTATGTTGGCGGAGTTTTCTTGTGTTACAAAACCAAGGTGTTGTTTTCCACACTCTTCTGACACTAAATTTTAAACATTTTCAGTGTCAAAATTGAGTCCCTCAGCACTAAAAGTACAAAATTTAAAAAAATCTATAACCGTTGAAAACACCTCCATTTTTTAGTTTCAATTTGTGGTGCTCTAGTAAAAATTGCAACGTACATGGCAGTTCCTCCTATCCCATCGGGGACACGCATAACATTGTTAACCAATCCCATTCCATCCCTCATAGAAGAGGGATAATGCCTCTCTAGATTCCAAGGAGATAATTCAGTTATAATGTAATCAACATTATTGGTTGGCCACTTGCAACTTTTGACTGGAGTTCATGTGAGCTGGTAGAGGAGCATTGGGTCTAAAATAAAAAGTATAGAGAGGAACAATGCATGGGAGAATTTGAGTGGCTATTGATTATGAATCACAATAGTAACTTTGCAAGATTTAACGTTGGGGGGCTTCCGCTTTCTTGGAAGCAAAAGGGCCTCCCCAACGTTGGTTAACAATGTTATGCGAGGCTATTTTCATTTCTGCTCATGCCAGTGGGGCCCATGCTCCTCATTGCAACTAAGGCCTATGAAGTTTCATTCAATAAATTTAAGGGGTTTCATCCAATAAAAATCTAGATGCCCATGGAGGATTCATCCGGTAAAATCAAGATTCCCTTGGGTCCCTTGTTTGTACCATACTTCAATCCATCCCCCTTCAAATCAACCCCTAACAGACCAAGGCCTATTTTGAGCTTCTTGAAATTTGTTCTAAATTGAACAAAAAGACAACATTTGATAAGTTTTATCAATTTCTTTGGAATTGCAACTATATGGTCAATTTCATTAAAATGGCGATATTCCATTAATTTGGCACTTTTAGCAATTCAGACCGCCCAGTTTGAACTGTTTTTTTTTTACCAAAATCTATATCTGTATTAGATTTTTGAAATCTACATTAGTCCTAGATATTTAAAATCTATACCATTCCTAGATTTTTCAGATTGCATGGTCTGATATCTATGTCAGTCCTAAATTTCTGAAATCTAAAAATAATCTAGATGTTAGCAATGTACACTTATCCTAGATGTCATGGTGTGAAAATGGCACATGGAATACCGCCATTTTAATGAAATTCGCCATCTATACAAATTCAAACTAGAGATGTAAGAGATCACATGGGAAAAGAAAACACAACACAATTATATCTGTTATGGTTTGAAAGAATATAATGTTTGATCATGAGTGTGTTAAAACTATGAAAATGATTTGAAGGACTTCAATCCTCTTTTTACATGCCAAATCTAAAATCGAGGTCACCAAAAATATGAAGTTAAAGTACATAACATGTATAACCTCAATCAATTTACAGATTTTCAAAATCTATTCTATAGTTTTTTAAATGAATGTCTAATGTGACTAATTCCTTTAGATCTAGTATATTTGAGGTTCATTTCCAAGAGTATTAAAACACTAGAAAATTTGGATTTGCAAGGACAACCTTAAACAAAATCTTGAATAGGAAAATCATAATCATTCATTTTGAATTTTGAATTTTTGATGCTAAAACTAGACTTCAAAAAGCATTTTTCAAAATACAAACTACTGACAATAGTAACTTGGTTAAATTTTATTTAACTTTAAAGTTTTGTCTAAACTAGAATTTGGTGCCTTGAGCATTTTGGGGTTAAATTGAATCATTTCAAAAGAATTTCAAGGAGCATTGATCATTCTATCCTTCAAATTATAGATCTTCATGAAATCTTCTTCAAAATCCTACAATTATTATATTTATTTGTAGGTCAACAAAATAATTCCAAATAGATTTATGTAGAAGGATTATTTTTTGCTACAAATGACCAATCACTTGTAGGCAATTAGGAATTAATGTAGAATTAAAATACTCATGTATGTATAAGGTATTACTTGAACAATAGACTTTAAAAAATATAAGGAAAAACTTCATGTGTTTCAAATTCATACAAATAAAAGCATGTCTTGTGAATTCAATAGACCAAAGATTTACCTTTAGCTTCTTAGTCAATTTAGAATTGATTAAAGCCAATCCTAAAATCAAAACTCTTAGTGCACAAGCAATAACCTTAAAAAAGAGTCAAATTTTGATTTTCTTAGGATATGTTTATATTCTTAATTTTTAAAATTCAAACAAGATTTAACAACAAAAAAGTGAAGGACACAAATTGCAGTATCTAGGCTAGAAAAGAATTATCGCAAATTCAAATTTGAATTGATCTTTTGAAATTTGGATACAAGGTGAATTACAAAAATTATTAATATTCCTTAATCACATTTGGGATTTCAAAATGAAAAATAATTATATTATTCAAATTTGAAAAATTTATTGACTGTATCAAATTTAATGGAAATTCACACAAAATGCAATTTCTAATTTTATTTTTTTTAATTCTCTATGATATGCCAAAAATATACTCCAATTGATATGTAGATGAAGGAAAAAGATTTAATGATGAAAACATTAATCCTTGACTTCTCAACCATCTATGCATACTAGTTTTCTAATACATTTAAAAAAATGTAACATTTAAAGGTTAACACTTCCTCATAATAAGTAAATTGCTAGGCATTGGAAAAACATTAAATATTTTAAGCTATTTATCTTAATGTAGTTTTTGTTACCACAGTGATCTTAGTTTCACTACAAGAGAAAGGGGTGTTTTAAGTGAGTTTTTAACCCCTAAATGCCCGAGGGGGGGGCTTCAAAATAGTGCCAAAACGACCGTTTTCTAATAAAATGGACAAAAAATTGCCGAAAATGTTTTTTGGAAATCTAACCGTTGGATCTTGTTTATATTGTACACATTTATATATCTTGCAAATTTCAGGCCATTTGACCGTACGGATTTTCCGTAATTTGCTCCTAAAGTTCAATTTCAGCCCATGTTAGTGGAATTCTATGACGGGTGACTTGCATTCTAAGGCTAATAACTGTTTCAATTTTTTTTGGATTACTAGCATTTTTGGACTCACATTTCGGGCCTGAAGTCCACTTTACTCACCAAAAAAAAAGGAAACCAATGCATTAGTTCTGTTATTTTTCATGGGGCTTGCAATAGCAAAGCCTCAAATTTTGGATCACAATTCTGAAATTTTGGGGTCCAGGCACCCTTTCCTTGCTATCTTGGGCCTAGCCTGCATCGACCATGTGCATGTCAGGTAACAGCCTCCCATGCATGCCACCCTCCCCTTCTAACCAATACACGCCTCCCTTCTAATTTCCATCAGCCCCACCCCCTGCCATCTGGACGCCCACCTTCCACTGGATGCCCGTTGGACGCAGCGCTAGCCCCAACACGGCAGTGCTATCACTACAAGAGAAAGGGGTGTTTTAAGTGAGTTTTTAAGTATAGTCTTAGACATAAGATTTTAAGTAATGACCTTTTAATGAAATTTTCAGCAAAATTTTACTTAAAACACATGCGTTTCAAGTAAAATTTTGTTGAAAATCTCCTTAAATGTCATTACTTAAAATCTTATGTCTAGGACTATACTTAAAAACTCACTTAAAACACCCCTTTCTCTTGTAGTGTATTCAAAAAGCCCGCTCTCTTCCCCTACCTTCGTGCGGTGCCGGGAGATTTCAAATCTTGCCGCCTTGCTTGCCTCCCGAAGTTGCCGCCCACTCCTATGCTGCGGCCACGACACTGGGCGCAGCGGCTATAAGGGCCCACGTTGCCGCACCTTGCCGCCTTTGGCTGCTCGACTGCCGGGGTAAAGGAAGGCTCACATTCTGCCCAGTTCAATTCAGAATGGAAGGCTATGAGCATGGGACGTAGGGTTATGGCACAGCCCCTATAAAAAGAAACAACAAATCCACAAACAAAAGTACAAGGCAGATCCTCCAAAAAAGGGGAAAACATCAAAGAAAAAAAAGGGGGGGAAACATCCATGAAAAAAAAAGGGGGAAACATCAAAGACTAAAAAAAATGGAGGAAAAATCAAAGACCAAAAAAATGGGGAAAACATCAAAAGAAAAAAAAGGGGGAAACATCAAAGAACAAATGAAAGGGGAAACATCAAAAAAAAAGGGGGGGAAGCACTGCAGTCAAAAGGAATTGTAAAGACCATGGTTATAAAAAATTGCGAAAACCAAATCAAAACAAGAATTGGCAAGACAGAAACATAAAAGATGAGGTCAAGCTCTCACCCTTTCATAATTGGTAACACCGATGGTAAAATTGAAAGTAAAACACCAACAAGTGCAAGGTTTAGGTAACAACCTAAGATAAAAACAAAATGCTAAGATCCCATGACATAAAGAAATGGAGGACCAAATTATAAAAGAAATGAAAAAATCCAATCACAAAAGAAATGGTAAAGCCCTCGTTAGAAAAAAAGGAAACCCTACAACAACAAAGACAAATCAAAACACATAAGCAAAAATTATATTCTAGAACCAAGAAAAAAATAAGGCCAAAATTCAATAAAAGAAAAGGAAAGACCGATTCCTAATAGATAAGGTGAGGTCCAAAGCAAGAAACAAAACAAAAACCAAGGCCCTAAAAACCATCGGATATCTAAAGCACAAACGTAATTTTATGACCAAAACCAAGAAAACGTGCGAAAGGCATATAAAAAATGACTCAAAACAACGTAGCCTCTTCTTACCAAGATTGGGTCCACTCACCTAGAATGTGCCGCTAGGATGGTGCATTTTCATGTAGCATCCACGTGTGTAGCACATCCACTGGAAGGAGCATAATGCACAATAATTATTTGTTCATCTCTTACACACGACGCACCGACGGCATAGGTTACTTCTTTGAGGGCAATGAATTCGTGGCATGCCATCCCATAGTAGTGAAATAGTAGCTTTCTGGTCTGCCCAGCTCTTCGTCAAAGCCTTGCATAATGCCACTATGAAGTTGAAATGTGACAAGGACTCCTTCTCACATCCTTTTTCCCTCAAGATCTCCTTGTGAATAATCCACATGTTCACCACACTCGTGTCAATGAGGAAGTAAAAAAGGCGGTGCCACCACTTATGGGAATGCACTTGGCATGAGTAGGAACCGCGGAGTTGATCCGCCACGTCAACACCACGCATAAAAGTAGTGTACTCCAAATGAACAGGTGATGTCCTGATTTTATGAATTTTCCCAGCGACCCGGCGTGGTACTTCCACTACTTCACATGGAAAAGACAAGGGCAATGTGCTAGTGGATAGTAAGAGCATCGGTTTCTTATCCATCTACATGACGGCATACATCCTGCGAGAGTTGTGCATTGCCCACTCCAAACTTCCTTGCACAAACTTCTTGAATGCTTTTTGGTCCTTCACAAAATCCGGAAGTCCAATGCGGTTGCTTCGGAGAGTGCCTGTGGCATATGTACCACCGCTTTGTAAATCACGAAATAATTCCACACTTGTGAAGAAATTATCCATGACTACTACATATCCTCGACCTTCCAACCCTTGTAGCAGTGCTTGTATGACCCTTTTGTCAATCTTGGGCTCACCTTTCTTGGACTTAGGGGCCCCCACAGTCTCAATTGAGGCTCCACAATAAACATCGAAGTTGCTCACAAATCATATCACTGAATCAGCAAGGCACCAAATCTTCAGTCCCCACTTCTCAGGCTTGTTGGGCATGTATTGCCGCACGGGGCAATACACCCCTTTATAACGAACCATCATCTCATCAATTGTAATTTTCTCCCCATTATTCCGTAGCGCCTTACAACGATCCTGCAATTCATTCAACAACCACCTCACTTTGTTGACTTTGTCATAAGTCGGAGATTTACGATCCACGCATACGGAGGATGGGTTGGTGATGTGGAGGCATTTTGATACTAGCAAAAATTGATTGTGTGATAGAAGTTGGGATATGACATGGCAATAAAGAAATGGCTCCGACTTCCGCCAATACATGCGTACGTTAGGGAGTTTCTTGAGTCCCATGTAAAGCGAAATGGCAAAAAAGTCTTCAATTTGCCTACATCCACCGGTTTCCATCCAATGCCATTATGGGTGTATGTCTCGTAATCGGTAGGAACTGTGGGATTCAAAATGCCACGCTTTGCCCTCTTCAATTTCTCGGTGGCGTACCTATTAGTTTCGGTACAAATACGCCTCAATGTCTGAGTAGACCAGAATACTCCAAATAATTGAAGTAGTGAAGGGACTCGATCCCACTCTTCAGTCAAGCTCGGCGTAGGACCAGTGAAAAGGCTCACATGGGGGCTAAAATTCATATACTTTTTGCCCCATGTACGTAGTCTTCTTTTATTTTGTCTGAACCCTGGGCTGGTTGTGACAAACTTTGGCCCCTTCCTTACCGCCCACCGCGCCACGATCCCTGCCTCTGCTGCCCCTAGCAAGCCCTTTTGCTTTTGCATCTTCCTGAATAGAGCCACTCCCTGCCGCCAAAACTTCCCCTCCAGCGTCAGATGCCTTCCGCGCTCGATTGCTCCCTTTGCTGCTTGTGGCGCCCTCCATCGCTGCCAGAGGCACACTACAAGAAATAGGGGGTATAAATGACTGCGATAAATGACTTTTGCTCGACTTCTAGAAGTCATTTATCAATTTTGTGACTGCAGAGTGACTTTGACCGATGCAGTCGTCACACTGTCATTCTCATTGAGCTAAAATCTACCAAACCTCAAATGTACATAAAAACTAATATCCCCATCTTTTTCTTTCTGGGTGGGAGATGGATGATAAACTCTGATGTGGAAAGTGCTTCAATAGACCATATGACGTGGACAGCCACATGTCTAGTCATTTGGCAATCACTTCCGAGTTGCATTGGACCCATGATAAATCTGACGTGGACGGCCACGTGGCTAATCATTAGCCAATCATTTATCAATTGCGTCAGACCCCTAATAAATCTGACGTGGATTGGGACGTCGGGGTGAGGGTCATAATCATTTCAAAGTTGCAATGCAATCGTGCGCCAGTCATTTATAAGTCATCACAAAGTTATCAAGGCGTCGTATATAGTAATGTCAGAAGTCATTTGTTAGTTGTTATCTAGTTTTTAAAATGTATGCAGAAAGGAATGTGGGGCCTTTTGATTGAGGAGAAGTTGTTGTGCAGTACATTTTGAATTGTATTCTAGTCATTTAAATTGACTGAGTCAAGTAGGAGTTGTCATTTAGTTGGTCATCAGTAGTGCTGCTATTGTGTGTGATACAACGATTTCCATACAAGTGGAGAAACATGCAGTGCAATTGGAAGACAACACTCTCAAACATAAATCTTTGACTTCTAAATGCACTCCTGCAGCACTCCCACATTGCATGCTGGATAGACACTAGCCACTAACAACTGAGCTTGGATATCATGCAATCCATTCAACTTAAAAATAGTGATGGCAAAATGGGATTTTTACATTTCCAAAAGAAAGAACGGTCTATAGGCTCTTAGCACTTACAACAATATTGTATGCAATTCCACTTGCACTATAGGATGAACTACTTCCTCTTTCCTATTCATCTGCAGGAAGCTAAAGGCTGCATTAAATTATAAATTTTGTATACCTGAAAGTCCAAAACTTGTGTTGACATAGCAGTTTGCTAATGCTCCCCATAGCCAGTTTCTGCTTCACAGATCAAGGATTCACGAGGAAGATTTTGTTGCTGAAGTTGATCTGCAATAGGCAACACATTAGCCTTTGCAATCTTCCATGAAGTACTTACAAAATTGCAAAGTATTAAACTCTCTACTGGTTCTCTACTTTTTCGTGACTAGTATGTGACTAGTACGTGACTAGTGCGTGACTTGTACTTGACTTCACGGCGACTTCTTACCTGGACCAAATGCAAGTTCACTACCTTGTAATTTGAAAACGACATTCTAAGCTTCAATACATCACTAAGGATTAAAAAAATCTCCAATTCAGCAACATTTAGGCACCTGATGACACAATTGAAAAACAATACCACATTATAGCAGGAAGAGTATTAGAAGACTTCATTAAATCTTGATCCAAAGAAGAACTATATGAGTGCAAAAAAAAGAAAACCTTTGGCAATAATAAATTCAAAAAATGCAACTCCAAATGCTAAAGAACTTCCCCTCTAAAGTACAAGTCCACCTAATAATCTTACACAATGAAAGAGTGACTACAACACAGAGAAAGAGTGACTACAACACAAAGAAAGAGTGACTACATGAGCCAGGAGAGGTTTTGCAAAGTTTCAGTCATCCCTTCAACAAAACCACAGAGAATAGTAGCTTCTTTGCAAGGCTACCCCACAATCAAAAATGACTACAACTCAAGATATCAAACCCTAAGCAAAAACTAGTTTAGGGTGTCTTCATTGATCCTACTGCAAAACCCTAAGGCGCAAATACAGCATAGGAATTGATTGTACCTTCTTCGGAGAACTCACAGTTGGTCTCCATCTCCTTCAAATCTGACCGCTCTTCCTCCAGCCATTGACACGCTTCATTTGACAGTGGAGTTGTCTTGGAGAACCCTTGCTATAGAAGCACACGAATGGAGCTTGCCACAGGAGTCCCTAGACAACTTGATCTTTCTACCTAAAATACTTCACTCTATAGCAAGAGGAAAGAAGGAAAGAAGCTATCTGAGTTTGAAATTGAGAAGATACTACACATTGCAAGGGAGGCAAGCAATATAAGACATTTGCAACAATAAAGGTAGAGACACAATGATAGACAAGAGCTCAAGGACAGACCTTTCAAATCGGGAGAGATGAAATGTAGGCCACTGAAAACCTAAGATCGTCGCTAGTAGGTTCTGTGGCCACCACGTTGCACCGCAGCCGTTGCATTTATTGCGCTATAAATGAACTAGTCGATGACGTGTCAAAGAGTGACTGCTTCACAACTTGACCAATGACTGCTTTAGAACTCGGGAGTGACTACTAACCAACTAATTAATGACTTACGTACAACTTTGAGAATGTTTTTGTGCCCAATATGATCAACATTGTATACAAAAGTTGTGCAACCTAAATTTGCTGCCAAACTCCTTTCATGCAGTTTTCACAAGTGCTGAAAGATCTTCGGAGGAACAAGAGTAGCACTTACAAGTCAATGTGGGCTTCTTGGATGGACTTCAGTCTTCAATTCTGCAACTTGCCTATCTTATGGAAGCTCATGTTCACATTTTTTCCCTTTTGAAAGGCTTGATTCCATTCTTTGATCTCTTGTAATTAGGCCCATTTTGATTTGTTGTGTGGCAAACTGTAGGTAGTGAGGTATGTTTATAGGACTCAATGAATGACAAAATATGAACAAAGCAAGGCAAGGAGGTTCCTCAAGGCGCAGGGAAGCCATATGTTATGTCCGCTGCGCTATGACACAACATATCAATATGTACTCATGAACGTGGCCATTATGGAAGATTTCTATATGTGAGAGCTTCTTTCACCCTTTGCAGGCAATTGAATTTCTTCTTCTCTGAGTTAGGCACAAGTATTTGTACTTCATAGACTTGTACGGCAATCTTTTACTTAATAGCAAAGGTCTAAGGGACCCAGTTCTTGCATCAGTAGTGAAAGAGTGATGGAAAGTTGTGACAAAGTCGTTCTAAAGTCATTTATGTGTCAAGGAGGAGTGCGCAGTAGCAAAATATGACTTTCTCTCAACTGCGTTCAGTTGGGTGGTAGTGTTGGCACTGTCGCGACTTCACTGTAAAGTCCTGCAACAGCTACAACTCTACAAGACTGTAAACTGTCTATCTATTACGGTCTCACCTATTGCATTCATCCTACAATTGTCTAATCATATAGCCAAGTGCACTTGCAGAAAATGGCGGGCTGAACATAGGGCGAATCCAGCCACTCCAATGCTAACGGACTGGATGGTGAGCTCCATCCTCAATTTTGATTTGGATATGCAATTGAGGACTGGGATTGCTTGTTGTTGAGTGCAAAATCCTTGCAAAGAGCCACAAGGTACTTCTGGATCACAGCTTTTGAGAACCACTTCCGAGTGGACGATGCAACTAGTGTTGGATTGCAAAGCAACAACAGCAACATGGTATTGGTCTTTGAACAGCCTTTGGAGAATGTAGAGGACTTATCCATAAATTAAGTTGGGGGTACTCAAAGACATATTGTTGCAAGATTACGGAGGTCTTAGTATACAGTTAGTGCAAGAACATTATTGGTAGTCACCTTGGCTATACAATCATATTGTAGTGTTGGAGAAGTCCCAACTTAGTCAAAGAAAAATTTGCAACGGAGTCGTGTCGTGGGCACAGATTCCAACGGTCCTGAAGTGCACAACATTAGATAGTCCTATGATGTTCAATTTGTCTTTAGAAAGTAAAGCGCTTTGTCTTTAGTGTTTTTGCAATCTCTCAACCATTAAATCATCCTCATGAATTGTATCTATAGTGTAGCTGCAGTCAATTGTATCCTATTTCTTTAGCTTACCTACTTTGGTAACTTCACAATGTAAGAATGACTACTCTCCACTCGAGTACGGCACAAAATTTTTTGGAAGTTTTGAAGAACTCATGTCCTAATCATCCCAAAGTGACCTGAAGTGACATACGACGACTGAACGTGACTCTGAAATGACTCACTTCTAAACTGCAGACAGGTCAGCGCAGCGTGATCCACGTAGGCACCATCAAATTGGCTCAAAATCCCCCTTCAGTGAGCAAGAAGTCAAAATGCAGTCGTATCATAGTGATACCAAGTCACAAAATGTGACTGTCATCTTCCAAAAGGAAAAGAAATGAATCGTGAAAGAAATAACGTGCAAGAAGCTTGCTTTTCATCCGATTTTCATCCTGCAGTTGTGGCCGCGACTGCAAACTGACTGGGACCCAATCGACGGAGGGCAGAGCGTGCAATTAGAGAGGGACAGTCACTGTCGCGACTGCAACTTTGGATTCCCGTGACTGCACAGTCACATATACCCCCATTTTCTTGTAGTGGCACTTCTTCCGCTTGTCCCTCCGTCGAGGTTTGCTTGTCTTCACCATGACGCTGCTCCCGTTCTCTTCTGTCAATTGTCTCTTACGTTGCTGCTTTTGTACATGGTCGGAGTTGTGCCGGCGGATTTAGGAATTCATCGATGCAGTCTTTTGTAGAGAATTTGGGTGAAGGAAGGCAACATGTGGAGTGTATGTGGGAGTCGGATTGTGTGTAATCCTCGTGTTGGTCATCATCGCCTTGTTCTTGTTGGTCTTCGTCGGAGTTGTTGCTCGAGTCGCCTTTGTCATCGTCACTTTCAGTAGAGCCGTTGCTAGTTTCTTCACTATCGCTAGAGGATTCACGACAACCCTCCCGGTCTGTGTTCTCACTTTCAGAGTCTGAATGGGCTTCTTCATCTCGCAGTATTTCATGCACGTGTTTTTTTCAACGCAATTGTAGTTTTATTTTGCATTATAACAAAATATATTTCCTCCTTCGTCACCTTATGGAGGTAAGAGTAGGTGGCTGTAAGCGCTTATTTACCCACCCTTGATAAATAAGTGAGCACAACCAAGCTCTTGAGTTTTAGGTTTGATTTTTGTCCTATGGGTGCCTAGCGTAAATCCATTGTGCCTTCCAAGCAATGGATCTTTTCTAAATCCTAAACATACACAAGTTTGCAAGAAAACCAAAGAAATCAAGAAAAACTAACTTAATTTGCAATGTTTATTCTAATTGGGGCGTACCAACTAGGCCGCTGTGGTTTTTGAACGAAAGGTGATACAGTCTAAATTTAGACACATATAAAGAGAGAGAATTTCATGCCATTTCTAAAAATATAAAACTCAACATTATACGACCTTCCTAGCAAAAGTTATGGATGGATGAAGTTCTAGCTTCTATAAGTCTATCTAAACTCATCCTTGAATTTAGACCCTTTCCTTATTCTATTTTACTTCAAGTTTTTGACTCTAACTCTATATTGCCAACTTCTACCTAAGTTCTAAATTTGGACTTAGATGGACGAGTTTTACCCTATTTCATCCATATCCTAACTCAAAGTTCATCCGTCGTTTGCTCCTAAATGATTAAGATTTTTCCTAAGTTAAACTATTTCTGGACTCTACTAAGTGCCTTCTACCTATTTCCAAATCTAATTTTTCTCCTTGATCACCTCTTTTTAGTACTTGTTTGATTCCTATCCTACTTATGTGACTCGGTGCTACTCTTAGCAGTTTACTATTTTTAGATTTTTGTTAATTTTTCTTTGTAGATCTTAATTCTAGCTTTTCAGAATGCTAAGACACTTTCTAATTGGACTTTCCTACTAGGAGTTATCAATGGATGAAGTTTGACCGCTACTCGGTACTTCTAACTTCATCCATGGTTTTCTACTACCCTACAACTTGAATTCTAATTTTTGTTTCACTTCTGAATTCTAGAGTGCGCTATCCTGACTGGCATTGGAAACGATGACTTTGGAAGGGCGGGCTCCTCTTTGAACACCTCTTCTGGGCATGTCGACGCTGCTGCTTGCTATGGGTCCTTCATCTTTTCAAAAACTTTGGGCGAGCTAGTCAGTTGCGGCAAGGTCGTGAAATTGAGCAACTCCGGGTCGGGACGTGCGCTGTAGAGGCAACCCGACAAATTGAGCGGTGGAGTCCTCCTCTCGGTCGTTGGAAGCGCAGCGCCGACGTTTATAGCCTGCATCCAATTCCAAGGTTGGAGTCGCTGTGTTTCAGGTAAAGGCTACAACCCAACAAACCTTGGCAAAACAAATTTGAGGGAGAAGAGGGGTCCAGAGACAAACCTGTAGAACTGCTGGTTGGTATGTCGTAGCTACTTCTTGCTCTCTAGTTTCCCTTGTTTGGTGTTGCATCTTTTTTGATCTTCTTATCCCCTGCTTCGATTTGTTTTGCAGGTCAGTACCGTCGTCATAGAGCAGAGTACAAGAGAAGATCACAAAAAATTTGGACGGGACTAACATACCTGTGGTTGAGTTGTTCCTGCGGTGGAGTTTGGAGATTACTGGGTCAGCGCTATTGATGTACAAGTCCGGTCCCCCTACGTGGCTGCCGAGGTTAGTAAACAGCAACCCTCAAAACACCTAATCAGAGAGCGCAGGGAGGACAGGCGTTTAGGGTATCACCTTCTTTTGCGCAGCTGAGAGCGTCGTTTTTGATCTGTCGCTGCCGTCCCTACTTTTTTTATCAGTCCCCCTCCTTCCTTGCCTGCAACCACCGCATCGGTCCAGCCAAAGAATCATACATTGATAGAGGAACATGTGCCTCCAATTTTGTTGAATGGAATGCTACTGATTGCATTTAGCTACAAGAATAGGGCGTTTGTGGGTCGGGAGTTAGCAAAGAACCACCAGGTAGCCATAAAAGTTGGTAATGAAACATAATTGATCAAAGAAGTTCCTGAAATCAAAAGAAGTCGGTAATGGAAACGACACAACAAAGTCCTAAACCAGGCAATGAAAAAAAATTGGGAAAGGAAACAACATAACTAAGTGAAGTAGCATGCAACAAAAAAAATCGGTAAATAGAATGACACAGCTAAGTAAAGTAGCAAGCAATGAAACGAAATGGTAAGGGAAATGGCAGTGAGAGGAGAAGTATTGGGCAGGGTGAAAAAAGGCGTTTAGGGAACAAACCTGATGCAGTCGTAGAAGGGTCTGTGGTCTTTGATGTTGCTCCTGTGAATGCTTGAAGAGGTGGGTGCCGATTATGGCCGTCCTCCCCTTTTGTCCGCTCAAAGGAGTCTTCTATTCCCGGTCGTCCCTTGATGTTGTGTCCTTCACATGTAGGGCCAGATCCGTCATGTATGCCATCAGGAAAAATCACAATTTGCAGCAGTTCATAGACGGTGGTGCTGAAACCTTGCCCGTCACCTTTGTTCCATCGCGACGGCCCCCAACCGAGGATGGCAGCAACATTACAGATATATTATTGTCTGTAGTTCTTGTTGGTCGACAGTTTCGGCAGCACTCTATTCTTAGCCAACCTTGACCTCCTAGCTAAAAAGCGTTTGTTCATGCAGAGAAGAAGAAGACAGACATGAGCCTCAGAGGCACCGTGGTCATTGCAATCCCAGTTTCATATAACTTCAGCAGCTGCAGAGAGAGCGGGCGAGGTTGGGAGGGATGGAATGGAGGAAGGGGAATCCATATTTGCAAGTTGGCTGCTTTTCATGGGAGTTAGCATTCTTGTTTTTGCCCTCACCCTTTCATAAGCATTCGTCATGCATGGTAGAGAGTGTGCATTCATTTGTCATTAATTTGCTCCTTGTGTAGTGTGGGTTGTGAATCTGCATGAACGGTGGCTTTTGTTTCAAGCATATGAATGAGGGGATGTGAGACCTTGCCTTAGTTCACGAACTGGAGCATGGCATTCACAGGAGAGTAGTAGAGCATGAGATCGTTAATGCAATGTGCTTTCAGTTATGATGCCACATTTTTGAATGTGTTATGATGTGAAGTCACATGAGTGACAGTTGAGGAGTTTGGACACGTCAGTGAGGAAGTTTGAGTGGTTTGAGACCGTTTATTCTTAGAGGAAAGTATTGAGACTTTGATGACAAGAATAGGCACATGTAAGAACTGTTTTTTGTTTGAATTTTGAAACAGCAATTGTTGAAGATATAGCCATCTTCTGTGGATTGGCATTTTGGGCTGGGGAGGGTTTTGTTGTTGATTGTATGTTCGTAACCACTCTTCAACTGAATGAAGTTGGCAACCACCACCCCCTAATGCCAAATTCCGTGCAGACTCCACTTTGGCAGGGTTCACATTGAGCCTGCCAGTTTCCTACGTTCATGTCAATGATACTCTTGTCAAACTCGGTGCAGTGAGGCCGCTGCAGGAATGGGAGCGACCTAGCAAGCCCTGCCCCAAAGAGGGGGCAGTGATGAAAACCTCACACGTGGCCTTTTAGTATTGGTCAATGATCACAAGCATCATAATCTTCAAGCCTAAAAATGTACCTTTGAATTTCAAAAAAATAAAGCAAAGGCATTCTACAATTAATTCTTGTAATTATTCATAGAAACTTGTAATAATCGCTTCAAGTCACCCAACATAAAATCAGTTTGCCAAAATTTTGAATTTTTTGAGGTTGGGCAGTCCCATGAAGTAGGGCAGCGACCAGAAAATGGTCGCTCGAGCGCTTAGGGGTTAAGTATAGTCCTAGACACATGATTTTAAGTAATGACCTTTAAAGAGATTTTCAGCAAAATTTTACTTAAAACACGTGTTTTAAATAAAGTTTTGCTGAAAATCTCCTTAAAGGTCATTACTTAAAATCATGTGTCTAGGACTATACTTAAAAACTCACTTAAAACATCCCTTTCTCTTGTAGTGTTTGCAACACAATATAAGAAAGTATTAGATTTTATTGGATTCGCATATGCAAGAGAATCAATATTGTATTTCTTGCAATGCAGAAAATCTCTTTATTGTAAATGTATTTACACCACAACGACGCTAGTTTATGAGCCTAAAAATGTGAGCTTAAGAGCTTAAGAGCTATGAGCATACACTTTGTGACCCCAGAGCGTTGACAAAAAAAAACTTGAAATTTTTGAGGTCAACAAAGTAAATAGTGGAGAAATTCCAAAATTTTATTATTAAGCCCTATGGCCATGGACTTATGACCGTGGAAGCTTGTTAGCATGCATGCCGCACTTGACTTGGCTTGCTGGCCGGTGACAATTCTAATCCACCTCAAGCCCTAGAAGGGGTCTCCTCAAACCCTGGAAGGGATTTCTCGACACCCAGAGGCGTTTCTCGGGGTCATACAGTTGCCAAAAAAATTTGGAAAAAAAAAAAAAAAAAAAAATTGAAAAGGTCCCAAACCCCAAATTCCGGAAGGGGTCTCTTGCTAGCGAGAAAGAAATCTTAAGCTCACAAAATTGCGAAAAAATTTGAAAAAAAAAATTGAGAGTCTCAAACTCCAAACCTTGAAAGGTCTCTCAATACTGAGAGGGGTTTCTCTGGGTGGTGAAGTTGAAAATTTTAAATTTTAAAAAATTTTAAATTTTAAATAAATAGTTTTGAAAGTCTCAAACTCCAAAATCCTCAAGGGGCTTTTAGAGGGTGATGAAATCGCGACAAAAAGAAAAAAATTGAAAGAAGATTTTCTTAATTTTAAAGTCCCAACCTCCATACCTCTAGGGGTGGCAGAGTTGCTACTAAAAATAAATAAAAATAAAAATAGACACAATGTATAGATAAGGTGTTTAGAAAACATTTGGACTATCTCAATCCTATTTTTAAGTTCACTAGCTACAAAGATCCTCAATTCTTAAACCACGGTCATAGATCTACATCTTGAAAATAAAATAAAATTACGCCAAAAATTGTAGGCTCACAGGCTCTTGGGCTCACGCTCCAAAGCTCACAAAATAGCACCTCCGTTTAAACAAAGGGAGAATGCTTTAAAAAAAATTTAAACAATTCTATTGAGATTAAATAATTAAAATAATTTTTAAACAAAACATGTGCATCCGCATAATCTCTACTTATGGCAATTCCATAAACATTGATTTGAATGACAAAATAATGTGTTTTTAGCATTTTGAAGAAGAGAAGGTATATGAAAGTGCAAGTTGAAAACTTCATCCCGATAATAAATAGATATTCACTTCCAAAGTTCATCTTTGTCAAGCACCAAAAATTGATAGTAGGCTCACTTATATACCAAGTATAGAAACATGCTAAAAAAATACAAATGAATATCTAAATACAAGAATCCCACTATGACACTTCTTCAATGCTTTTCTTTACTAACTAGTCGTATTACCTTCCGTCTTTCCCTATTCATGCTCTTATTTTAAATGTTGTTTATAGGCAAAGTTGTTCATACCTTACACCTCTCCAATTTGTATCCTCCACATGGTGATCATTTTTTTACCACAATGAGGGCTCTAAAATGCCCCCTTATTGAACAATGTTATCTTTTTTGCCTTGGTAAATAATTATACCATCTCTTTGGCACCCTAACCAACAGTTTGTTGTTCCCTTGCTGTAATTTTTTTTCCCACGTGATAATCCAATTTTGTTGTTGTTGGGTGTTTTTTTGGTGGTGGTGGTGACTTTTGCTAGAAGAGGGGTTATTTTGAGCAAAATGACAACAAAAGGATTACAAGAAAGGGGGTTGCTTTTGGTCTCTTTGGTGGAAGAGAGCATTTGTAGCAAAACAAGCACCTGCGAGAGGAGAGACTCTCTCCATATAAAGTAGGAGATTCATCATACCTTATAACTCTCCATTCTCAATCTTCCACATGGCGGATTTTTTCTTATAACCCCATAAGGGCTCTAAAGTGCCCTCTTTGTAAATAATGTTATATACCCTTTTAGCCTAGGTGAATAATGTTACACTTTAACACCCTAATCAATAGTTTATTGTTTCTCTATTGTAACTTTTATTTCCATATGATTACCACATTCTTTGACACATGCTTCTTTGGCAATTCATAGGCCCACAACCACTAGATATAGCCTTGAGGGTCTCTTATAAAATAGGCGTAATGGAAAATTGTCCCCCCATGTAGCTTTAGAGGTAGTTCAACCTAGAAGAATATTGCTCTTATTATTAATGTGGGTGCAATACAATGTGCTCCTCGCAAAATATACTTTTTTTTGCCAATACTAAAAAAAAGACGAGCATTTGGAAGGATTTTGTTATTGTTTTGGCTTTTGCAGGTTTTCGGAGGGATATTTTGTGCAAAATGACAACAATCAATTGCAAGAAATAGGGTCTGCTTTTGTCTGCTTACATCTTTCCAATCTCAATCCTTATGCTATTGTTGCTTTTTTTTTTAAATTTAACCCTAGAAAGGCTCTAAATGCCCCTTTGGTGTGAATGTGCCCCCATATAGTACTCTTTTCTTTTTCTTTTTCTTTTTTGAACAAATGGAATATAGTACTCTTTTTGCCTAGGTGAATAATGTTACTCTCTAACAGCCCAACCAATAATCTGTTGTTTCCTTATTGTAACTTTTCTTTCCATGTGATATAATCACCCCACCCTTTGATATTCCTTTGGCATTCACGAAAGAATTCCAAGGCATTTATGAAAGCTTCCCCAGCCATTGCTACTCAATTGGCAATTAAAAGAATATAAGCACACTGCCCACTCATACAAGGTGGGGGTGTAGTATAGACAAGGGTGTCTCTAATTCCATAAGCCCATGGCCACTAGGTATAGCCTTGAGGGCTTTTTATAAAATAAGCTTGATGGAAGATTGGCCCCTTCACCTAACTTTAGAAGTAGTCCAATCCAGAAGAATATTGCTCTTATTATTAACCACTAAAAGACTAAGGAGCCCACTTTGGACTTTTTGAGAATTTGGGTAGTCTTTATTGACTTCATAATCTGAAATTTTTGTATGATGTTTTTATAATGGATGCTAATCATCCTAATCTATATGTAAAGCTTTGTTTTATGTTGTTGAACCAATAAATATTGCAAAAATTAGAAGTTCGATTTTATTTCAATGTCAAAATAGGGAATAAAAAGAATATTCTAAAAATTAATTAATCATTTATTTTAAATTGTATAGATTGGTACCTTCTCAAAAACATTTGAACCATTTAATTTCAAATAATGAAGTGAAAGTTATCAGAAGTTTTATTTTATGGGCAATGGAGGAAGAAAAAACATATAATATTGTCTTTTGCACTTAGTTTTGGGAATTTTCAAATAAAAAATAAATACAAGATATCAATTGTTTACTAGAATATTCTTACTATTGGAATTAATACTTCTCAATTTGTGGTAAAAGTTATTAGCGGTTCAATTTTTTCTTTTGTTCAGTACCACCTTCCATTTCAGAATTTATTTAAAGATGAATATGAAAGTTTTTTTGGTTGAATTTTTTTCATAGATTTTCAACACATTTTTTCAGCATAAATTCTAAAATACACAAGTCATGGGGTGGGTGTTTTTTTAATGTTGGACACAAAACTTCACCTTTTGGAAGGGCTAGAAAAAACTACATCTTGAAGTTTAGACACATTGAAGTTGCAATTGGTGGAGATATTCCCTCTAAAATTTTGGAATGATACTTGGACAAGTTAAAAAAAGGATCCTCTGTATGGTTGGATTTGTTAAAAAATAAAAATAAAGATGAAGATTTTAAACTTGCTTTGGAGGCAAATATTTTGAAACAATTGTGGGCCTCTAAACATGAAACAACTTTAGTGGTTAATACAAGACAATGCGCTCTTTGTAGAGAGTACCTTTTTCTACCAACACTAAAAAAAAGCCAGGTATTTTGAGGGGGTCTTGTGTTTTTTCACTCTTGGCAAGGGATTTGAAGGAAGAGGTATTTTGTGCAATACAAAAAAAAATTGATTGCAAGGAAGGAGGTTCGCTTTTTATCTGCTTACACCTCTCCAATCTCAATTCTCCTTTGTAGTAGTGTTTTTTAATTTATTTATTTTATCCCTAGGAAGGCTCTCAAATCATTGTGTTTTTTTTGGACAAGTTGCCAAAAGCCTTTATAGCACTAGCGCAAATTGGAGGGGACTAAGTCTGACAGGCTCAAACCCTCTGATAAGTGCAAATTTTGCCCAAAAGAAGAACATTGTCTCAAATGCTCCTTTATTATGAATGTACCCCCCCAATCAGTTTTTTTTTGGTGTGTGTGTGGACTAATGTTTATATGGCCTTTCAAGAAGGTTATGACCTACCTGGCTCCTTCATTTTGGAGGCTTGAATTGAAAGAGGCCAATTATGAGTATGTAATTTTTGTATGCAATTTTTGAATATTCTGGCTCCACATTTCAAATGAAATGAGGTTTTGGAAGCATTGTGGCACCGGGGTGCAAGACCACGATTACAACTTGGCATTTTTTTAAATAGATTTACCCTTTTTTATCTATAGGCTTGAAGCTGTTCACTTTTTTTTAAGCAATTGGGCCTCATGAGGCTAAAAAAAACATTGCCTCCAATGGTCCCCTTTTTTGTCTCGATGAACAATGATATCATCTCTTTGACCTCCAACCACCAATTTGTTATTTCCCTATTGTGACTTTTCTTTCCACGTGGTAACCCAATTATCACCCCACCCTTGGACATCCCTTCGGGGTTCCAAGCTTTCGTGAAAGCTTTTCCAACCATTTAGGTTGCTCCTCCATTAGCAATTCAAGGACTAAGGTAGAACCACCCATTCCAGATCGCGGAGCTAGGGCAAACATGTAGGATGTGCTACTTTAGATCAAGAAGGGTTCCCAAAAGTGAAATGTGTTTTTTTCTCCTTGGAATGTTTTTTTTTCTCCTTTTCAAGCTTGGGACAATTAAGATCATTCCACATGTCCCAAAGTGTGCAAGTAGTGAGCAAGATAGTAGGAAGTAGTAAGTGGGAAAGAAATTCAACTATGATCGGAATTGGAAGACTCTAGAGAGTGGTAATGGGTTTGGAGCACTTTTTGCCTCCCAAAATTCCTAGTAATTTCAATTTTGACAATAAAATTATGAAAAATTCTCAATCCTAATATTTCTTATCTCTCTACATGAGAAAAATTTCCATTGCCTCAAGCTGCTCCTCATCTGTTCTGAAATTGCTTATTTGATCAGGTACACTGTAGGTGGTCCTCCCTTATATGAGTTTTTTAGTTGCATTTATTAATTATTTTCCAAAAAAAGAAGAAAAAGAAGAGTATGAGCTGCAGGCACACTACCCAGTGGTGCCCGGTCGGTTGGAGTATAGCCCCGGGGGTCTAGATTCCATAGGCCCACCGCCAGGAGAAATAGCCTCGCGCGCCTTTGGAAGTGAGACTTGATTGCTGTTCCTATTATTAGCGACTGGAGCGACTTGGCGCAGGACAGTGTGCTCCTCGCGGAGAATCCTTTTCCTCCCAAAGCCGGGCCGGGCGTTGGGGAAAGGCGGAGCCGGTCGGTTTGTGTGGACAGCCCAGCCCGGCCTACTCGGGATTCGGAGAAGGAAGCTCCGAAGGTCAGCTGCGTCCACGTGACCGAAAGCATGGGCCTCCGTCACATGGGGATATCCGTCCAGGAGGGCACTTCTGGTCGTGCGCATTCATTGGAACCGGGTGGAACAATCAATGATTGGAGATTTGGTGGGTGGGACCCGCACCACGTCAGCCCCGTACAGGACTGATTGGAGGAGGACCGAACGGACCGAACGGACCGAACGGACCGAACGGACGGAGGGTCCAAGACTCAAAGTCCTTATTACACTTTGTTCGAAAGGGAAGGTAGGAGGAGGTCCAGAAAGCGCCCCAGCGAAGTGGAGCTGAAACCTGAATTGGGGGAGGTGAAACTTCTTGAGATAGTTCTCAGTAAAATTTCCTTGGAAGAGAAATGGAATTGGCATTGAACCCAAGTCGTTTCATATTTTTGGGGTTTTTGTGGAATTAGTTATGAATTTATGAAGTGGAACTGGCATAGGACTCGAAAATCGCCCGCCTCCTCAAATGTATGTTGTTTGTGCATTGGTGGTACATTGAAAAAAGAAACATGTACAAATAGTGTACATTTGGGGAGGTGAAACTTCTTGAAATAATTCTCAGAATAATTTCCTTGGAAGAGAAATGGAATTGGCATCAAACCCAAGTCGTTTCATATTTTTTGGGATTTTGTGGAATTACTTATGAATTTCTAAAGTTGAACTAGCATAGGTCTTGAAAATCACCCACTTCCTCAAATGTACGTTGTTTGTGCATTGGTGGCACAATGAAAAGGAAACATGTACAAATAGTGCACATTTGAAGAAGTGGATGACTATAAAGCTTGAGTGCTTTTAGAACCTCCTATGGCTTAGTCTGCTCTTTGAGCAACCTTGGAAGACCTGTTTGCTTTGGGGGGGAAGCTAAACTCCATGAAAAAATTGTCAATAAATTTTTGTAGGAAGACAAATGGAGTTGGCATCAAACCTAAGTTGTTTCATATTTTCTGAACCTTTGTAGAATTAGTTTTGGATTTTTGAAGTAGAAAATACAAGGGTCACTGAAAAGCGACCTCTTCATGAAATGTACACTGTTGGTACATTGAAATAAGCAAAATATGCCTCTATGTTAGAGTTTGCTTTTAGAGCAATCCTACCTTGTATCCGTGTGGAGGGGCGGTACACTTTGTTCTATACAAACAAGAAATTTAACAATAGATGAAAAAATGCCTATATAGAGTGACTAGCTCTCAAAAGGTTTTATGCACTTATCAAAATTGCCATAGCTAATTGAAGACTTTGAGATTTTAATCCTAAATAAATGCCTGAGGCACCAAATTTTGGGTGTCAAAAAAGCATTGAAGTTAAATAAAACGTTATCAAGTTACTATTTGTAGTAGTTTTTTGTAGGTAAATTTTTTTGGAAGTCTAGTTTGAGCATTAGGATTCTGATTTTGAAAATGTGATTATAGTTTTTTTATTCAAGATTTTGTGCAAGTGTTTCCTTTGCAAATCTTGATTTTTAGTGTTGAGGGCTTTTAGAAATGAGCCTCAAATATATTAGATCTTGGAGGACAAAAAATTCATTAGAAATTTATTTAAGAAAAATTATAGAATGGATTTTGAAAAGCTAAAAGTGATTGGGATTATCCATATTATGTCCTTTAACCTCATTTTTTTTTGGTGGCCTCAATTTTAGATTTGATAAGTAAAAACAAGATTGAAAGACTTCAAATCATTTTCACAATTTTAACACACTCATAATCAAACATTATAATCTTTCAATCCGAAAGAAATATTGTTGTATTTTCTTTTCCCATGTAATCTCTAACATGTCTAGTTTGAATTTGTGCAGTTGCAATTAAAAAAATTTGTTAAAAATGTTGGCTTTTGTTCAATTTATAGCAAATTCCAAGAAGCTCAAAAAGGGCCTTCAATATTTAGAGGTTAAGCAAAATTTGAATATGTTGTGGAATACCAGGTAGGATTAGTGATGCTCTTATATCTTGAAAGGTTGTACACTTTATTCTAACTTATATCTTGAAATGCTTTACACTTTGTTCTATACAAAAAAAAATTAACAATAGATGGAAAAAAAATGCCTATGTACAAGTGGCTTTCAAAAGGTTTCGTACACTTACAAAAATTGCCAAAGCTAGTTGAATTTCTATAGCTAATTGAGGAATTAGAGATTTAAAGCAAAACTTGGATATGTTGTGGTACAAGTAACACAATTGCATAAAATAAATTTTCAGAGGTTTTAAACAATTTTAGAATTTTTAGAATTTAATCAAATTCATCAATGAAGAAAAACTTTGAATACAAGTTTGGTAAGAATTTAATGAATTTTAAAATTTTATTGAATGAAATATTATTGACTAAAATACGATTCTAAATATTTATTATTATTATTAACAATAATAATACTATTATTATTAATCCAAAAATTCTCCAAAAAAATTATATAAAATATTTATGTATTTTTTTAATAATTTTTTTGGGTTCTTTTTGGCGTGAATTGTAAGAATTGTAAATATTTGGGTTCACATTTTTAGTCAGTAATTTTTCCCTCAATAAAATTTTAAAATTCATGAAGTTCTTACCAAAAACATCTAAAAGTTTACTTCTAGTGAAAAGTTTTCTTCACTAATAAATTTTATTAATTTATAAAGAGTTCAAAAATTGTTTTAAATTTTTTGAAAAATCATTTTATGCAAGCGTCTTGCTTGCACTTCAACATGTCCAAAAGTTGTTGAAAAAAAAATCTAATTTCTCAAAAAAATTCACTAATAAATTTGATTAATTTAAAAAAAATTCAAAAATTGTTTCAAATTTTTTCACAAATCATTTTGTACAAGTGTCTTACTTGCACTTCACCATGTCGGAAATTTGTTGAAAAAAACACACTAATTTCTCAATTACCTATGACAATTTCTAAAGTGTATGAATACTTGTAGGAGCTACTGTAAATGCCTATATAAATAAAATAAACACTATAATGCATTGCAGATAGTCGTAGGCTCCGAAATTCAAATAGTCACGTTTTGGCTTCAACTTCAAGACTTGTCAAAAGCAGAAAACCTTTCCATTTTCCTAAAGAAAAAGGAGGATCTGGATTTTTCTTCTTATAAAACCTTTTTATTGATCCTTTCGAGATACAGGAATATTTGCACTTGTAAATTAATTGATCAACCATAGCTATTCATATTTTATAGTCACAAAGCCAGACTACGGTGACAAGTGACAACACCCTCAAATTCCTCATGGGAATTAGTACAGATATTTCCAGCCCTGCATGCTGGAAATAAAAGCTTTTTTTATTGCACTTCAGCCATACAAAAATGTAGTAAGCTACTATGAAAACGTGTTGGAAAAAAATGTGGCGCATTTCACCACATGGATTGAAAGATTATAACGTTTGAAGTGAGAATTTTTTTTTTTCATTCTTGAGAAACGGGGTCAATAGACTTCAAGCCCTCTCTTGGAATAAAGTTTTTGCTCTTGATGAATTTGAATCTCTTTACCATTGTGATTTAAATCTTGTTAGATACACTCATGCAAAGTTTCAAAAGCAAATATGGAGTTTAGTTTAGTCTAAATTACTTTGCAATGCAAGGAGGTGCAGTGAACTGGCAATACATTAGTCATTTTTTGATGATTTCTTGTGTAATGAAGAAATCTTTTTATTTAAAATCTAAATGGTGGAAAGTTAAAAGGAACATTTGGAAGAAGTGAGAAAATTTCATGAACTTTGGCTTCACAAATTTAAAGGTAACACGGCTGGATTGAGTTAAACAAAAATGTTTTTTCACAAAAATACCCTGCCATAGCTAACAAAGTCTGACTCCTCTTAGGATGTGATTTGAGAACCAAAATTTGGACATTTTATGCCATATTTCATTGGTTACATATATGCCAAATTTCAAAAGTCATGCAATAAGTGCTTTAGCAAAAGATGCCCCAAAAATGTCCAAATTGCCCAAATATTTTGATAACGTAACTTTTGGTTTGAGCATAAATTTTGATCTAAGCATAACTTTTTATCCAAGCATCCAATCGGAAAAGAAATTATATCCCTACCAAGGGGGTACATATTCACACCTTGTATCAAATTTCATGAACATTTGACCACAATTGACCTCGTCGGAACCTATCCAAGTTTTTAACCTCTGAAGTTTCAAAGTCCCTATGGGGGACTCTTGGGATTTTGGGTAGGCTTGTGTGATCTCAATTTTTGACTTGTTTTTTTAAACTTTTTAGAAGATAGGAAATCATATTCTCTTTTGGAGAATATAATTTTTATTCCAATTGGTCCTTGGGAGCAAAAGTTATCAATGCTACTTTAAGTCCAAAAAGCAACTCAAGGGGTAGCCCAAAAAAAATCACAAAAAAAAGTTTTTTTTTTATTTTTCATTTTTCTCCACAAAGATTAAATTTTTGTCTACATTTGAAACTTTGATTCATTCTATTTGGACTATTGATGAGAAAGTTATGGACAATCTTGTTTTTTGGGCAATCTAAGCATCTTCTTGAAAAAAAACCTTGCTACAGAATTCATTTTTGAATGCAATTTTTACAATTTTTCAAAAAAATTGTTTGACAAGGTTAAGTTTGCTTACTAGAACAATCTCACCCTTGGAATTTTTGTGTTTCAATTCCACCTTAGAGCTATTACCGGTAATGGTTTAGTTTTCCCTTCAATGTCAAACCTTCTTCTATTTAATAATTTTTTAATGAGTGAAAATTAAGTGTTTTTTGTTGAATTTTTTTTCCTAGATTTTCAACTCAATTTTTTAATATAAAATATTAGAAAATCAAAATCAGTAGTGCAAAAACTTTAAGTTAAGAAGATTTAAAGCCAAAAAATCTAGTCAAGCAAGGTATTAAAAAATTTGTGTTCTTCACTTTAAATGCAAATATCTTGCAATCTATACGGTCAAAGTTTCTAAGAAAAATTCCACACATTTTTATATTAGTCTAGTACAAGATCCTATAATTGATATGCAAAAAAAATAAAAAATAAAGCTTTTTGCTTTGTGCAATAGAGATGGTAGTTTTGAGTGGTTTTGGATGGAAAAAAGGCCTCGACCCTTTAGGGATTAAGTGTCCATTGAACAAACACTTGGTCCTTTAGGGGTTAAGTGTAACTCAGAGGTATTTCAATTTTTTTAATAAAATTCTTGAATAGTATACTAAAATGGTTATTTAACATGGATGAGTAATTGGTTAGTATGAATAATAGTGTGACCAATCTAACAATGCCCTCCCTGCACACCACAAATGCTACAACACACCAATACAATCTATGTTTAATAATATGTCCTTGTGATAACCACTTTAGACAATACTCTATACTAAGTAATCATTTTGGTGTCACATGATTGAAGCTTTTCGCAAACTATCCAGCCTATTCCAGTAATCAAAGTGAATTTGTCCAGACCGAGCTTTATCCAACTGGCTTGGAGGTTCGCCCTCTCGATTCTGTATTTGTCACAAGAGATTTTGCTGGGAGCAGGGGGTTGGCCTAACCTCACTTGGCAGCAGTGCTTACTAGGCTCACCCCTTCCTAGACGACTCCGAGCTGGTGCCACAGTTTGGTCAATGCTGAGAGGGTCAGTGGTGTGGCTCTTCTGGATCAATCGGAATGCGTGGGTTTTCAATCAGGAGTCGTGGTCTGAGGCGAAGCTAGAGCAGCTGATCTGGGAGGCTACTTTTGACCATGGGAGGATAGCTTGGCTCAGGACCTCTAAGCTCTATGACAGGTTCCCAGGCAAGTCCCACAAGTACCTACAGAAGTTTGAGACTACGTGGCTACGCACTCCATTTTTTGGGACTAGACAAGGGGGGGTCATCTCTTGGCGCTTAAAGAAACCCAAATGCGGGTCTTTCATATAAATTAGCATTCTTTGTGGCTTCCTGGTTGTTGAGCATGTTATTTTCTCCAGCACTTTGCCCTCGGCTGTCTCGCCGTTTGTTCTTGGTTCTCTTGGAATAAACTCCGGGTTTAAAAAAAAAAAAAAAATGAATTTATCCAATTCTAGTTGGTGATATAAGGTAGTGAGCTAATAAAGCAACCATTTAAGAGTTGATTGCCTTTGGGGGGAAGTTAAACTCCTTGAAACAATTTTCAGTAAATTTTCATAGAAAGAAACATGAAACTGGCATCTAACCCAAGTAGTTTCATTTTTTTTTGAACATTTGTGGAATTAGTTACAAATTTTTGAAGTTGAAGCACAGGCGTCAATAAAAGCAACCACCTTTTGAAATGTACACTATTGGTACACTGAAGAAAGCAAAATGTACCTCTGTGTCATGTTTGCTTTTAGAGCACTGTCGCTTTTACAGAAGACTACCTTACATTAAATCCAATCAAATCCTGCATTCAGTCTCAAGGGCATGATCACAGCCATGATGTTGTTCACCACAGCAACAGTAAAACTGAGCTATTCAACGCAAAACAAACAATAGACAAACGGCTATTCTGTGAGAGGCTCTTTCCATTGTCCACCTCTAAAGCTGACAAGAGGCTTTTTTCACATTGAACTCTTTTGTAAGACAAAATTCATAAATATTTTGCTCAACATTTTGTATTTTGTATGGCTCTGGCCCAACAACAAGATGAGGCTTTGCATTGACAAAAAGCTATCATGCAACATTATTAATCGTGGGGGTTCTTTTGCTCCCCTAGAAATTAGGAGCCCCAAACGTTGCAACCAGGGTTTTTTTTTTGGTTTTCGGACAAATGGTTATGTGGCTCCAAAGAAAGAAGGTTCTGAGTTTTGTGGGTCCTTCATTCTGGGGGTTTGAATTGAAGGAGGCTAATTTAGAGTATGCAATTATGAATATATAATTTTTGTGTGCAATTTTTGTATTCATTGGCTCTGCACAATGGATGAAATGAGGTTTTGGAAGCATTGTGGCAATTGTGTGCACGGCCATTATCTTAGTCTGGCATTTTTTAACACATTTGCCCCCTTTTTTTTCTATAGGCTTGAAGCTGGACATTTTTTTTTGAGGAAATTGGGCATTTAATTACCTAAAAACAACAACCTGGTTGCAACTTCCCAAACAACCAATGACTATCTACAACTCCTTACTTAGCTAATGACATTAGTGCTACAACTTCCAAGCCGACAATGACTGTATGCATATTAATACTGAAAGGATCAAATTGCGTTATTTTGGCAACATAGCGATTTTAGGCAACTCAATACAAATGGAATTTTGATTTTATTTTATTTTTAAATTCACACAAAATGGGAATGAAGTTTTTCTTTAAGGACCAACAATTTTTATAACTTTTGACTACTTGGTTAAAAAGTTATTGTATGATATGTAATTTTCATTGCTCAGTGGGCAGCTCAAAAAATTCTTATAAAATCACTTTTTCCATAAACAAAAATTTGAAATTGGTTTTCTAGATTTATATATACGCGAAAAGCTTTGAATCATTCTATTTTGATCAATGAGATGAAAGTTATGAGGAGTTTTAGTTTGCAAGCAATTATGGATTTTCCACTCTAAAATAAACTTTGAAGTCTTTTATTTTAACTTAATTTCCAATATTTTTTGAAAAAAATAAAATTATAGGATGTAGATTGTTTATTAAAACATTACAACCATTGGGATTGGCATTTTCCAATTCCATAATTCCATAATTCCATAATTAAATTCTTAACAATTTAGTATTTTAAATCATTCTCTACTTCTTTCTACTTACTATTTTTTTTCCTATATGTTATACAATTCCAAGTTATCTGAAAATTTTCAAGCATGAAGCCAACTTGCCTTGAAGAATGAATCCAAAAAATAACCACCATTTTGGACACTTTTTCATACAAATGTGGCCTTGTAAAGTGCATCTGTCCTTTTTTTTGCAAGACCAGAAAAAAGATTTCTGTTAGTTCAAATGCTAGTATTTTGCAATCTACATGGTGGAAATTTTTGAATTTTTTTCCACATCTTCTTAAATGAGCGTACTACAAGATCCTACAGTTACATATGTCCAATTTATTTATTTTTCCCTCTAAATTGGGACTTATACTAGAAATGGCAATTTTGGAGCGTTTTTGTTGAAAACATAGTCAAAAAACTTTAGGGGGTAAACTAAATTCACTCCCAAGGATCTAGAAGGGATTATCTCAATCTCCATAGGTAAATGGTTTAGGCTACAATGAGTCATATGTTTAAGGCAACCTAATTGTTAAGGCAACCTAATTTCACTATTTTGTATAGTTAATAATGTTATGTCATAAAGATGTGAGTATATTGATTTGTCTTATTAGTGCATCTACAAAATGAACTACATATGGTTACAAATTTTTATGAGGGATTCTTTTTACCATTGATATTTGTGAAAGTTTTCAACATGAATAGCACTAGTAAACATAGAATGGGTGAAACAATTCTCCCCTTGTAAAAGATTATACCCATATGTAAATTTATTTTGTGATACACACTACCGTATCATTGGACAAATCATTGTAGTTATTTTAATAAAAAAATGAATGTGTTATAGGTTATAGGGACAATGACTTTGTAGTATAGTTGCTTGGTATATTACTATTAACTAAAATTCACTTACCCCACATTCAAACTATGTTATAGTCTAAAGTTTACGCCCCCTATGCTCGCCCCTATGGAGTCCCTTTGAATTGAAATAAATTTTTCCTTTTTGTGACAGAAAAAAGGAAAAATTTAGGATCCTATACAATCATTTTAAAAGGTTAGGATGTCAAAGACTATATTGATTTATCCAATTAATTAAGGGTGCAAAATTAGTGTTATTGCAAAAAAATAAAAACTTATTGACATAAGTATAATATATTAATATTAGAAAAATACATTAAGATAATGTGACTTTGGTAAATTAGTTTCACACGCGAAAATGAGATGAATTTGGTATTGTACTCAATTTTCAAATTGCAACAAACACTACTAATATATAAGATCCTAATTAGATATGTAGTTTGTATTGATGCAAACCCTATAGACAATTCTTGGAACTTATATATCTACAATGCATTTCATTATAGAATTACTTTAGGATTTGATTTAAAGAATTTTTTTGCTCTTCATTATTTATTTTCAGAATATAAGAACTACATGTCCTTTTAAGGCTATTTAATTTTCTTACATAATATCAATGAAGAATTCAATAAAATCAATATTTCAAATATTTTGTGATTTTAGAAGACAATTTTTAATACAAAAGATGCATTGTTGAATTTATTTTTCTAAAAGAGGTAGCAAAATTTAAATTATTACCTTTGGAGCATTCCGTAGATTAATGGACAAAAGGAAATAAGTCTTACTAAAGAGTCTTGACGGAGGTTTTTAATATGAGGAAATTTTCCTTAAAATTGAAGTACAATAAATATTTGTGGACTTGTGGTTGAAAATAGTACTCCTTTTGTCCCAAAATGATCTTCTAGTTACTCAAAAATGGTCATTTTTTGTTCTTGAAGGTTCAATAAATGGATAATAATTTCTTTGAAATATTTCAAAACGGATTGAAATAAAACTATTTTCAGTCTTAATTCCAAACATTTTGTCCAACTGGAAAATCATTTTGGGATGGAGAGAATACTATTTATATAGAATTTATGTAATTCATGGTGTATCTCAAATCTAGGGCTAGTAATCAACATAGAAGCACCTTCAAGCAACACATGTCGGGATATATGAATTTTATTCTTAGCCAATTAACAAATATACTATGAATGAATATCCTATGCTATCATTTTTTGGAGCTCAATTTACTCAAATGTAGTTGTAAGAGAATGCCAAAGAACTTTGCCACATGATCCAAATTGAGTAGAAGGACATCCAATAGGAATGAAATTCATTTTGAAAATATGGTGCAATTTCGTAAGGAAACTACATCTTTAATTATCTAAAGAAGTATTTGAGCATGTTTCCTATTATAAAATTGTGTAAGTTATTGTTAGGTTTTGTTGGGAGTCAAAACAAAATTCTAGATTCTTTGAGAATTGATTTTTGCACTATGTATAAATAAACTGTCAATTTGAAGAGTTGCAAAATAGAAGTATTGAAGTTGGCCCTAGAATTTTATAAATATAAATTGTACATTTGGGGCAAGAATCAATAGGATTCAATTTTAGAGACGGTGCACCATTAGTAATAGTTAATTTAACTTCTAAAGTCCCAAGACCTTTTTTTCATGAAATTCCACTCAAAATTACTATTTCTATTGCAAAGTGAATAAAATAAAATGAAAATTGTTTTTTTTACATATCAAATTGTAAGATCTTGCACCAGCTTGACATAAAAAACGTGTCAGAGAAATTTCAATAACTTTGACTACACGGATTGCAGATAATTGCATTTGACGTGAAGAAAACCGGTTTGTTTGCACCTTGCTTGACTAGATTTTAAGGCTTCAAATCTTTTTAGCTTGAAATTTTTACACTACCAATATTGAACTAAGAAAAATTATGTTGAAACATTGAGTTGAAAGTCTAGAAACTTGAAAATAAAAAATAAAAACTTGATATTTATTCTTCAAAAACTTATTAAATAGAAGTTGGTATGAGATTGAAGGAAAAACTAAATCATTAATAGGTCTAAGATGGAATTGAAATACAATAATTCTAACAATGAGATTGTTCTAGTAAGCAAACTTAATACTATCAAATTATTTTTCTTGGAAAATTATAAAAATTGTATTCAAAAATGAAACCTACAAGTTATTTTTCAAGAAGATGCTTAGATTGCCTAAAAAAGCAAGATTGTCCATAACTTTCTCATCACCATTCCAAATATAGTGGATCAAATATTTCCATGTGGACAAAAATAGTTTCAATGAAAAAAATTAAAAAATTAATTTTGACTTTTTGTAATTTTTTTTGTGCTACCCAATGAAACCCATTTTGAACTTAGGATGGCATAACTTTTGCTCTTGGGCACTAATTCAAATAAAGATTATATTCCTCCAAAGCTAATGTGCTTTCTTTTCTGCAAATGAAGGTTTCAAAGAATCACAACAAAAATTCTCATACCCAAAAGCAGGGCTATAATATTCATCTATACTTATTTTCTAAGGAATTCAACTGCAAGATCTTTTCATTAACTTAGTAAACCCTAAACCTTTTTCAAAATTGTATATTGCCCCCCCTCCACCAATTGCAAGATCAATGTGTCTACACTTAAAAAAATAAAAACTTTTGAATCCCTTTCTGAAAGTAAAGTTTTGTCTTTCAACAATTTAAAAAAAATAAGTATGTCCTATAACTTTTGTAATTAGCCAATATGTTGCAAAACGAATTGAGAATACATGAGTATAATTTAACAAAAAAAACTTCATAATTATCTTTAAAAAAATTATAAAGTGGAGAATAATACTTGATGAAAGAAAAATCTAACATACTAATAGTTTTGACAAGAATTTGAGAATTGTCAATCCTAATGATGAGAGTTTTCTAGTCAGCAATATGTATCCCATATTGTTGTTTTTATGTAATTTTTTCTTAAAACTATGTAGAATAGACAACTTCATTTGGTTTTTTGCCTTCAGTGCCTGCAAAATAGAATTCTTCATAACTTTCATCTTATAAATCAAAATTGAATCGCTCAAAGGTTTTTGTGTACATATCAATCTATCTAGTAAAATAAAATTATTAAAATTATTTTTAGAATATATTTTTTGCTACCAACTTTGACATTGAATAAAAAAACTTATAACTTTTGCAATACTTACTACACTGAATAGGGGTATTAAGGGACCAGAACATTAAAGGGACTTATCTTGGAAAACTGTAGATGTTCAAAACATGATGAACAACCCCTGCACACTTCAATAACTATCGATGTACCGCAAAGGTAGACATTTATATAGTGTGAAATGTCGATTAATTAGTATGGGTCCCCTTAAAACCCCTATTCAGTGTAGAATGACATACAACAATATTTTATTCATAACATATGATGACTTGAAGCAATCCTAAATGTTTTATACAAAAAAATCCAAAATATGAAGTCAAAAGAGCTTGACTATGACTATGAGTTGATTTCCTTTTCTTTTGAAACGAATGAAAAGGAATTTATTTCTTTTTAATCTTGAAAGACAAAATTCCTCGTGCTTCATATATCATACTTTCTAGGCAAAGTAGGGTAGGTTGCTCTAAAAGGGACCATCATCTTCAAATTGCCCTTATAAATAGCTCTAGAATGGACATGAGGTGGTCCTTAAATGGACCTTTTTAGCCATTGAGTGAATCAAGGCAAAATTCTTATTTATTGCAAGAAGCAATCATTCTCCTTGATTTCTTCACATCTCTTTACAAGTTGCAAGTGGACGGATTTGGGGAGACCTACAGACACAAATAGGTGCCCACTATACAAATCTTTGAATTAATTGATAATTCAAGAATGCTTGGAAAAATACAAAATCAAGTGTATTACTTTCTCCATCTATTTTTGTTATTTGTTTTTTCTTGCAACACATGGATAAATTCCATTGATAGAGAAAAAAGTACACAAAACCAAAGGACCACGTCCTCAGCAAAGATTTTTACATTTTCAGAGAGAAAGAGAGAGAGAGAGAGACTGGAGTCAGACCACCACAGTCCTCTGTCTATTTTTTTTTCTCTGAAAAAATGAGTTAAATTTTTTTTCCATCCATGGAAATCCATGAAAAAGGAAGACCAGCCCTTATCCCTTAAACGTTGACGCAACCATTCTGTGGCCAATGGATGACAAAGAATCAAACTGTATAGGACATAAATGCAACTATTCATCCTCGGAATTTGTTGTGAAAAGGAGAGATCTTCTACAGTAACTTGACTTCCATAAGCGCTTTTGCAATTTTTTAACCCCTGTAGGACCGAGGCCTTTTTTTTGCCAAAAAACACTGAAAACTGCCATTTCTGTAGCAAAGATTAAAAAAAAAATCTAATTGTTTTTTTCTACATCTAACCATAGGATCTTACACCTAATTGGTATAAAAAAGTATGGGAAAAATTTCAGAATTTTTGACTGCACAGATTGCAAGATATTTGCGTTTAAAGTGGAAAAAACAAGTTTTTTAGCACCTTGCGGGATTAGATTTTTTGACTTTGAACATTTTTAACTTAAAATTTTTGCACTACAGAGTTTTGAGCTTTAAATCTTTATAGTGGAGAATTGGGTTAAGAGTCTTGGGAAAAAAATTTCAAAAAAACTAAATTTTCATTCTTAAAAAAAATGTTAAGTAGAAGTAGGTACAAGATAGAAGGAACATCTAAAATATTAATATCTTTTAGATGGAACTAAAATGCACTAATTCCAATGGTGAGATTGTTTTAGCAAGTAAACTCAACCATGCAATTTTTATTTTTTTTAAATTGCAAAAATTGCATTCAAAAATGAATCCAAGAATTATTTTTTTCAAGAAGTAGCTCTAACCTACCTAAAAAACAATAAATAATGTCCTTAACTTTCTCATAACAAATCCAAATGAAATGAATCAAAGCTTTCCAAATAGAAAAAAACATAATCTATGAGAAAAAAAATTCAAATTTTTGCAATATTTTTTTTTGCTGCCCGGTCTGCCCCCTGTCCCCTATTTTGAGCTTATTTGGTCATAACTTTTGTTCCCGGGCACCGATTGTGAAAAAAATTATTTTTCCACAAACCTTATCAGTTTTTATATATTCAAAAAAAGTTTCAAAAAATCAGGACAAAATTTCAGCCCATAGGTACCTACCCGAATTTACATTTGTCCCCCAAAGGGACAATAGTCCTTTAGGAATTAAGCCAATGATTCACACGGTAATGCAAACGGATGATTTTGAAGGTCACCCCTTCGTCCTTTAACCCCTAAAGGCCCAAGGCCTTTTTTCTGCCAAAAAACACTCAAAACTGCCATTTCTATAGCAAAGTATAAAAAAATTTTAAAAATGTTTTTTTTGAACATCTAACCGTAGGATCTTACATAAAATTTTTGCACTACAACGTTTTGAGCTTTAAATCTTTATTGTAGAGAATTGAGTTGAGAGTCTAGGGAAAAAAAAAATTCAAAAAAACTTAATTATCATTCTTAAAAAAATTGTTAAGTAGAAGTAGGTCCAAGATAGAAGGAAAATCTAAAATATTAATATCTCTTAAATGGAATTAAAATACACTAATCCCAATGGTGAGATTGTTCTAGCAAGTAAATTACACCATGCAAAAAAAAAAAAAATGAAAAATTTGGAAAATTGCATTCAGAAATGAATCCCACAAGTTATTTTTTTCAAGAAGATGCTCTAACTGCCCGAAAAACAAGAATATCCATAACTTTCTCATAACATATCCAAATGAAATGAATCAAAGCTTTCCAGATAGGCAAAAATATAATCTATCAGAAAAAAAATATATAAAAAAAAAAAATTCAAGTTTTTGTCCATTTTTTTTCTGCTGCCCGGGCTGCCCGCCGTCCCTTGTTTTCAGCTTATTTGGTCATAACTATTGTTTCCGGGCACCGATTGTGGAAAAAATTATATTCCCACGAAGCTAATCAGTTGTTCAAGCTCTAGAAAAAGTTTCAAAAAACCAGGAGAAAATTTCAACCCATAGGTACCTGCCTGAAAACGCATTTGTCCCCCGAAGGGACAACAGTCCTTTAGGGGTTAAGGGTTAAATGCTTGCTTTTAGAGCAGACTACCTTACTGTACATTTCACACTGAAGAACACATCTTGAAAGTTGGGTGGGTCCCAGGCCACTTGTGGCTGGCCGGTTTGTATTTTTCTCCCCTGCAATGAAATTCCGTTTCATTTGTGTCAAAAAAAAAAAAAAAAAAAAGTTGGGTGGGTGGGTGCATCTTTTGTGACGGCACATAATTTTAAGTTACCCGTGTGACATTTGTTCCAGGAAAAAAAAACTTTGGCCCAATTTCACATGTGATCCAGTGAGGGCACAAGACAAATTTTGAATGGTAGGGGTGAATCATCCAAGCTTCAGTTGCCCAAATTCATAAATTTCTCACATCATAGCATTATTAACAAATATAGTGTGGTCATGAAAATTGGGCCCTCAAGGCTTTGTCCGTAGGCTTTCCACCATTTGTTCTTGGTCCTCTTGGAATAAACTACGGGTCTAAAACTAAAATAAAAATGGGACCTCAAGACCTTGGGAGTGAAGTAAGGTAAACTACCCCACTTAAGTTTAAACTCTCATTATAGACATCTAGGAAAAGTCCCATTTCAGGCTATTTGCATTGGAAAATGGAAATGCAAATGAAATGTTTATTTAAGAAAGTTGATTGCACAAAATGAAGATAACACGTCTTTGGAATGGGCAAAATCTATGCCTTTAATACACATTGTCATCAATTCACTCTTAGTTAGCTTCCAATCAATGCAAACCAATTCATTTTAACAATAGAAGGTACTCGTATGGATTGAATTGGGTATATGTTAAATTGGATATGGATTGTAGAAGTCCTACAATAGCTATTTTTTAATGCTCACAAGCATGTCTACAAGCTAAAATGGGATTTCCCACATGTACACATCATGATTTTGATATGCAATTTTTTTCAAATCATTGAGGTATGGAAAAAAAAGATATGAAGGTGTAAAGTGAGGCCCATAGCACCTTTGCCATTCTCAAAAAAATCACTGAAAATTACACATTCAATCATTTCTTCATCGTTTGTACCGACAGACTCACCAAAAAATATTGTTTAGGGTTTCTTTGTTGTTCACATGTTAGTGAGGTTCACATTTCAAATATTCTACAAATATAGTTGTAGAGGTTACTTAGTGGCTTTAACCCCTAAACGTCTGGATTCATCTCCAAAATTGACGATTTGATAAAAACCATTATAAACTACAATTTGGAAGAATATTTTGGAATTGGTATACAAATGAAAGTTGTAGATTTTGATTTTTAAATTCTATCCATACGGTTAAATTTACTAATGCTATCACCAATCTTTTTCTATAAATTTTGAAAAGAAAATTTCAGAATTCCTTCTAAATTCAATTACAAGTAAAATATTATCATTTTTTGAGTAAAACTTGTTGGAATGGATTTGAAATAAGGTTCTCTTCATATGGTGATTTTTTGAAATTTTTGTGACCTTTACATCTTTGACCTCATTTTTGCACATCTAGTTTTGAACTAAAGTCAATGCAAGTTGACCACTTGACATACTTCCACATTTGTAATTTTAGAAATGTATATATTCTAGTAACACCAAATCCAACCGATGGATAGGACAACTTAATAAAGTATCACCAAAAATTAGGATGACTTTCATCCAAGCAGGAATGAGACAGAAACAAGGATCTGAATCTGTTCATCGTCCAAAAAATGGACGTCAGAGTGCTCCAAGGTTAAGGTAAGTTTGCACTTGGTGTTAAAAAGTGTTGTTACTGAAGGTCTTAGGAGTGAATTTAGAGCTACTTCTAGACCAAATTCACATTGCAAACCATCACCCCTACCATCAAGTGCAAACATACCTTACTGGTGCTTTAGGGATTGAGGAGTCATAAGGAACCCAAGAGTGCAATTTGAACTTGCCACATGATCATATTTTCAACAGTAATCCAATTTCCAATGTATTCCACAATAAAAGTACCAAATCTTCAATCAACATTTCTTTTGAAGAATCTCAGACAAGGATATTCCATCTTCTGTTGCAGAACCGTATCATGGAAGACCTTAGGAGAAGGCTTTTGAACTTGCCATCAAAATTAAAGTTTCAATGTATACCTTTGGAATATACAAAGTGATTAATCAAAGCATCACAGGAAAGAGCAGATCTATCCAGAATGTTGCTACAGAATGGATGATGGTTGATAATGCAGAGGAGGAGGTTGGAGACACAAACATTCTGGTGGTGCAGTGCAGCCAAAAGCTGGAAATAGTGGAACAGACAATATTCAAAAAGCAGAGTCAGCGTGACGCCACTGCTTTATCAAACGCAGCAAAAGCTTTTTGCAGCGCAGCAACACGCATACCAGAAGGCATGACACCTGGTATTTCTCAAACAGAAAAAATCCTCCGAGTTCTCAAATTGCTAAATCCCTGCTAATCAAATTATTTCATGCTCACAAAGAAGGGCGGGAATACGGTAAAAAACACCCTTCTAAAAAAACATGTACACTGAGACCACCGTCTCTCAACAACCAAAATGTACACTATGATCCATTTGATTAGCATGAATCCAGCAACAGGGAATGGAGCAGCTACTACACCGTTTAGCTTCACTCACATCTCTGCTTAGTTTCTGGGCACTCTCTCTGGACAAAACTGTGGATTGTGTGATTAGTGTGTTCTCAGTCATGCTCACCCTAACCCTGATCACAATATATACAAAGTCCACAAGTTCAAAAATCAATTCATGGTCCCGTTTTACTTATAGCTGTTGGCGCCCTCCTCATCATAGCCTGCTCCTTAGCCTTGCACCAGCCCATACTGCGCAGCGACGCTAAATATCGTTCTCCTTACATCCTCAGTTTCCATTTCCGGATCCTTCATCTGGAATACATTGCAATGTCGTTAGCATCAATCTAAAAACCATTAGTGCTTTTGATTACACCCGAAATGCAAAAATACGGTCTAATCCCCGTAGGAATTTGCGATTTACGAGGGGTGTCACAGGCACAAACGATGGGAACTATGAAGACGAGATGATGTTGATGGATCGAGTACCTCAGCAATAAAACTGTTGAGAATATTCTCCTGGAAGGCTGTATGGTGCGCATTGAGAACTTGCACACCCAAAGATTCCACAGCTTGCACTAGCTGCACCAGCACGCCAGGTCCTCTCTGGCAAAAGATACGGAGATGGTAGGTCTGCTCCTCCAATCTCACCACGTCCACCTGACAAAGCCAAACAGTACTAAACCATCAATCAATTGAAACCACACTAAAACCATTCACAAAACATCATTAATCACAACATCATCTAATCACAATCCATGAAAACAGAAAGCGCCTGAAAACATACTGAAGTTCGATCAAGCCAGAAGCCTCCCATTCAACCTTAAGAAACATCCAGGTATCTAGCAAGAATGTGCCTTTAAGGTGGCCACACTTCCTTGACGCACAATAAGTATGATTCTTTCTGTGAGACTCTAATTTTGTGAGCTTCAACAGTGCTCTAGGGATCCAAGCTTAAAATGTTGTGTAGCAGCTTACTTCCAAGATTTTCTGCACCAGTTGAGCCGGCGTTTGCACATGAGTGGAATCTGCCGAGACTTTATCCACACTGCTCTCAATTGCCGCCGTGGTATCCACACCAGCTTCTCCTCCTAGAACCAACTCTGCTCCAGATCCAGGGTTGGAGATCGTGAGTCCTGAGAAATTCTCCCCAGTGGCAGCTTCCACGGAGCCTGCCTCGTCTCCGACTGATCCCGTGCACTTCTGCTCCAAATCGTCAATCTCAGACTCAATCTCTTCCAGCTCCTTCTGAAGCTCCCTCACGTAGTCAATCGCGTCTCCAATGATGGAAGCTTTGTCCATCTGAAGCACCAATTCCATATTCTCAACATCCAAACCAGCATTGCCGAAGTTGCAAAACCCAAATACTACTAACACGTCAGTCAATTGAAACCACACTTAATCCATTCACAAAAGACCGCAAAGCTCTCTCAAGAATCGGAAGCCCGATATCGGAAACTGCACAACGAATCTAAGGCAAATTAGAATCGAAGCAAATTAGTTCGGATGCTTTTGCTTTTATCATCGTCACATTGATGAAAAGCTTTGGAGGAGTGTATGAGTGCTGTTTCTTGTGGCTACTTGGTAACCAGGTTGAGGAGGAATCGGAGAGGAGAGTGGCTACAAAAAGGATGAGAGTGACCTAGTTAGAAGGTCCTAATTGTAATTGTTTCCTCACCTTGCTAATCTTGGGCACTTGGGAGCGCAACTGGAACAGCCCTTCGTTGAGCTTCTTCCGGCGCTTGCGCTCCGACACAAGATTCTTCGATGCCACACAGCGACTATGCGAGCGCTTGCTGTTGCTGTTGTTGTTGTTGTAATGATGCCCACCATTCTCTTCAGTCTTGGCGTCTGCGGTGTCGGAGGAGTGGGCGGGGAGGTCCACCTCTTCCCGTGGTGACCCCATGGAGCCTGGCGAATTATCGATCTTTTTGGAATCCTCCCGTCCTCCGGCCTCGCACCACACGCGACTCGCATTCTGATCCGAAGGCGTCAGGGGGGCCGGGAAGTCCTGGAGCAGCCAGAAACTGGGGTCGGAGAACCGAGGCTCCAGCTTCTGTTGTGGGTGGTTCATGGCTCCTTTGGGTGTCTGATGCAGATTCTTCAACGAACGAAGGAAGCAGTAGGAATACTAATGTTAAGCAACAGCAGGTTAGTCGTCAACAGATTCGTGCTCAAGCTTTTGCAGCTGCATGCCTCCTGTGAACATTCCTTACCTGTCAAAACATGAAGGGGGACACACATCAGGAAGTAACCACGCCATAGCCACACACCACTCAGAATGCTCTCGACACTACCAAGACACTTGCACTAGAAAAGGATCGTTATCACTTCATCACTCCACTGCAAACCATCAGTACCCTCGCCTACTCTTTTCAACAGTCGCACCCCTCGTCTCGCTTGCCTCACACATCGCACGGGAAGGAATTGCTAATGAACTCACCTCCACACACACCCTTATCCTGATTGCCGCTATTCCAATTCCTCCTTCCAAACACGGTTCTCCACTACCTATCCAACCTCAAACAAAGGCTCCAGATAACAACTCATGATCAAACTATTCACGCACATCCCCTGCAAAGCTCCCACCGCTTGAGAAAATCTGCCACTCACTCCACTCACTCCCTGTCTGCAGCACCAAGAGACTCCCCTATCACGATCGAGTAGTGTACAAACTACTACTCTTCCAAAGCCTCTCTCACATGATTCTCACAACGTTCTCCTCGTGCGCCCCCGGGAAGAATCTTAACCCAGGAGCTCAGTTCCACATGGCACCACTTGCAAGAACCCAACCCACAAGCTCCCGGAGTCTCGGGACCCCCGGAAACCCAGCTGGGAGCTGCTGCCACAACTGAGTACTGAAAACTGCAAATAAAGCTTTAAGTTTTGAGAAACTGAAGGAGTGTGTGAACTCACCTTGCAAGCTCGAGTAACACGAGGGACAAAGACACAGAGAGAGCAGAGGGATGAGCCCTACGAAGTTGGGAGAAAGGGGAACGTAGACCAGAGAGACGGAGGTACCGGGGGAGCCTTTATATGAGGTTTCCAGCGGTAGAGAAGGAATGGCGGAACGTCCAACGGACGGCGCCCAGGGTCCACTTGGCTTCTGTGTGTCTGAATTTGCTGTACGCTAGTCAAGCCCTGGCGTGCACTCCTAGCCTCACCTCCCCCTCCTTCACAGGACTGCAGTGAGAAATCCTCTTCAATCTGCCTCCACATTTGCTACTGTAGATGTTTTGGGGGTAGTCTAGGGGGTGAAATAGGCAGTGTGATTTTTTCCTTCTCCTTATTTCATGCATGCCAGGGCCTCTCTGGCCGTAGCAGTCGTTGCAACCCCAGAAGGATCTTCCACTTTTAAATTTTTATTTATTTTTAAATAACACCAGAAGGACACGCTGGTCACCGTGGAAATCAGCCTTTTTGGTATCCTCTGAATCATTTGCTTGAAAAGCTCCAAGAGCACTCATTGGAGGTCAAACTACTATGCAAGACTTACCCTTTTCACACAAAATTTCAAGAATCAACATCTACAATTTTGTCCAACATAGAAGGATTCTCTAGGATTCTCCATCATCCATAGGACATTTAGTGTCTGCGGCATCCTTTTAGAATTAATCTCAAAACAAAGGACTGGGTCAGCATAGAAATAATCCTTTTGCATACCATGTAAATCATTTGCTTAAAATAAAACAAAACTGCTAATTGAAGATAAAACAACTGTGTAAGGCCTCCCCTTTTCACACAAATTCCAAGGATGAACATCTGCACCTTTGTCTTACATCAAAGGATCTTCTATCAATACATCCATCACACAAATATGGTCTACAATGTCTTTTCATGGTTAACCCTGCAACGTCAGGCTAGTCACCATGGAAATCATGCTTTGGAGTACCATGTGAATCATTTGCTTAAAAAAACCAAGAGCGTTTGTTGGAGGTCGAACGATTGTGCAAGACTTCCTCGTTTCACACAAAATTCCAAGGATGAATATCTGCATTTTTGTCGTACATCAAAATTGAGATTCTTTGTCATCCATCAAATACTCTTAGGCCACCACATTGTTACAAAGTTAAGGTAACTACACCTAAGATATGGACATCTATAATCGTCACCAATTACAATTGAGCATAGCTATTGTCAATAAAACATAAAATATTTATTGGATTCTATTGGTAACTATAAGGGAATTCCAATGCAATTTAGTATGTATTATTTGAAAATCGTATAAATGTTATTAATTTTTTAAGTATTATGTCTAGGTGTATCCAAAACCAACAATAGGTTGCCATAAACTTCATGTTTTGATTGTGTCTAATTTGCATCCATCTCATGTCATCAATATTAAGTTTTTGTAATACTCTTTTGTCCATCTTATATCATCAATATGTAGGTCTGGCAAGAGACAAGTGCCCTGGCAAAGTGACCATGGATAAGTGGCATGGCAAGAGGAAATATAGTTGTACCTAACATTGTTTTAACAAGTATTTGAACATAAATCCTATTATTAAACTATCTAAATTTTTGTTGGATCTTATTGGGAGTCAAAAAAGGATTTAGATTCCTTTATCATGCATTTTTTGGGCACTTTATACATAAACTATAAAGTTTGAAAGTACTAAAAATAGGTGTAACCAAAATTAAATTTAGTGATAAATATTCATTGTATAGATTTTAGGCAAGAATATATAGAATATGGTTTTAGAAATATGTTACAATTAGGTGTAGTTGTCAAAACTCATGTAGTTTTCAAGGTTTGGAGACTAGACACTATACTTAATATTACAAATGTTGTTTGTCTAAACATAACTTTTTTGCTACTTTAGTTTGGAGAAGTTGCTTTAGAGAAACCAAAGGATTTGTCACATGTGAACCTCATCCACTTATTTCTCACGTGTCTTTTCTTGATGACTAGTCAACACAATCATGGACAAAGTCCAAGGTCCATTATTCATGTTTGCTCATTTGTCAAGACTTGAATAAAACAAAATCTCTCAAGATTCCATAAAATTTTGGATCATTTTTAAAAATAAGCTGAAAGAAAAAGAGACAAGATCAATACATAGGATTCCAAATGGAGAATGGATTGGACCTTGGCCTTCGTGTAAATCCAACTTACACAACATCTTATAGATCATCCAATTGTTGATTTAAAGATTTGAGTGCACTCTTACTATGATCTTAGTATAATCGCTTCTAAAAACGTGAGTTTAAAATGAGATAGAAAGTTTGATTACAAAACCCAACATGGTAATCTTTAAACTAACTAACTAAATGTCACCACTTATTTTTTTGCAAATTCTTTGTTTTAGAGTATCATTTGTACTAGTTTTGACCAACATTTACACCCTTTATTATATGTGGGTAATGCTAGTATATAGTTTTTATTTATTTATTAATGTGGCCTACAATAGTCATGCCCAAATGAAATGCAAAACATCAATTATATTAACAATTGTATACCAAGGTGGAATATCTTGATTTAAAGAAGGAAAAATTGACCCACTATGATCAAGTGGTAACAACACCTAAATGTGACCTATTTGCAAATTAATCCGTCCCATCTAGATTCTTACGTAAAGTGTACAATCTCTATACATGAAAACCTAGATTTAATTTTAGGTATTCATATTTTCAACTCTTTGAAAATTCATAGTTTATTCATATGGCCAATTTCATTAAAATGGCGGCATTCCGGTAATTTGGCACTTTTAGCAGTTCAGAGCGGGCACTCTAAACTATTTTTTTGTCCCAAAATCTATGCCGGTACTAGATTTTTGAAATCTACATTTATTTTAGATATCTGAAATCTATAACAATCCTAGATTTTTCAACTACTTGGTCTAATATCTATGCCAATCCTAGATTTCTGAAATCTAAAACTGACCTAGATGTTAGCAATGTACACTTGTCCTAGACTTTATAGGGCTAAAGAAGGAATTAAATGGAAAAATGGCGGATTTCACATGCCATTTTAACAAAATTGACCATTCACACGGAGTCCAAAGAATGTATTCTAAGAGAATCTAAAATTTCCTTTCAACTACCAACAAGACTCAACAAAAAAATTTAATAGTTCAATAGTAGGAACTATTTTCAAATCCTACTGGAGCTCGTTTAGGTGTTGTTACCTTAGAGGACAAAGAAATATTTGGAAGTATTTTTTAGCCATTGTTGTATGAATAAACTATAATAATTCAAATGACGTTTTATACAAGTCTTCAAAAGCTCAAATTCAAAGCTAGGTGCATGCTTTTAGTTCCTTAGATTGTGTACAATTGAGTCCAATAATCTTATGAATTGCCTACTATACCATTTAAAGAATTTTGTATAATATAGAATACAATTGGCATTTTTTGTCTTGCATAATTAATATTAATTAATTTGGTCTTGCATAATTAAAATTCCCTTTGTAGATTCCAATGTTGAGGGGATAATGTACAAAATTTATAAAATAGATATCTCTATATTTTGACTAAACTAAATAGTGAAATGAAGTTGCTTGAATAATTAGGTTGCTTAACCCCAAGAAAGTTATTGTATAAGCCATCAAAGTCAACAGATATTTCTACAAATATTTCCATTGGTACACATAGAGGTTTACAAGTCCCAATTATAAGAATAATTAATTCAAAAGTAGTGCATTCTTGTACAATAACAATAAATCTTTATATAGTGTCAATAAATCTTTTATGCTCAAATATACAAAATTAGTTACATTATGAGGGTCAAATAGCAAAATCTAATTACAATAAAAAATGTCTATTTTACAAAATTTGGGCATTGGCACCCCAACATTGAATTCTATATAGAAAGAATTTTGAACCTTTTTTGGAGATGCTTGTTGAAGGAAAGATATGCATATGAATAATTTCTACATATCTCTGCAATTGAATTACAAAAGTTCATCACCCATGTTTTTAATGAATTATCATGCAAATCCATGCAAACTAAATGAAAAAATTCACCAAAAATGCATACTAAAACTAAAATTTAGTATGTTTGATTGGGATTGTATAAGAATTGAATGTCAATTATGCATTGATATGGACATCTCAAAACAGTTTGGTTTTTTTCCAAGACCAATGGCCCATCCTCAATATTTGTAAGACATTATTGGATAGCATTTTGGACTAAGGACGTGCAACATTGTTGAAGACCCAATGTAGATTACACCATAGCCTTAAGATGCTGATAGGATATGGGCTGAATTTGATAGAGTTTGGCTTCAGTCCCTGACCTTTGTTAGTAGGATTGGTGATAGTATTCTTTGGAATAGGAAAGGTCCTCCTCTTTATTCTTTCTTCTGGGTCTTGACTATCACGGTTTATGTCCGATGCTCATTTTATCTTCATTTGTCCAGCCTTCTTTGGCTTAATTGTCTATACTAAATAGTGAAATCCGATTGCCTTGACAATTAGATTGCCTTACCATAGAGAAGTTACCTCATGTTACTTCATAACTCGTTGCTTGTCCAAATGGAGGCACAAGCCATTCTCTAATCCCGAGCCATGAATCAATACACCAACCCATGCAGCACACATGTTTCCCACATCATTGCATTCTTCTACGGTAAATGTGATATTGATATAGTATAGACATTAGAAGATTTTTGAGGCCTCCAAGAGATCGCGAGTTATTTGGCCCTAGGAACTCTGGGAACGTGTTGGGAACAATAATCTGACGTGGTCACGCGAGTGCCACGTCAAAAAATAATTAAAAAAATTATTTTGTTTAAAATATTTTTTAAATATTTTAATTTTAATTTTAATTTTAATTTTTAATTTTTAATTTTTTTAAATATATTTCGGCTGTACCCAGCTGCGGGAACAACCCTGAAATGGCCCTCTGCAGCCCTCAAATTTCTTCTAATGATATCAAGATACTAGTGTGGGGCAACCTAATTTCCCTATTCAGTGTAGTTATGCGGTTCTTTTTTAATGCAATAAGCTCCCATTCATTTAAAAAAAAAGTCAATTATGTGAGACAAAAAAACATCAGTTTTATTCTATATTAAGGTAGGAGGTCCATAAAGCGACCATCTAAGCGCTGAACCTGAATTTTGGGGAGGTAAAACATCTTGAAATATTTTTCAATAAAATTTCCTTGAAAGACAAGAAGAAATGGCATCTGGCTCAAGTTGTTTCATATTTTTCGGAGCTTTGTGGAATTAGTTATGAAATTTTGAAGGTGAAAAGCCAAAGGGCTGTAAAAGCGACCACCTCCTAAAATGTACATCCTTTGTACATTTTGGGAAATTGAAGAAAGCAAAATGTACCTGTGTGTCCTTATCGGTTCAAAATGCCCGGTCGGAGTTCGAGCCTCCTACCTTATGATGGAAAGAAAACTAAATGGTACAAATTGCAATGACAAAAACTTTTCAGCCCATCTTTACTTTTTGAAACAAATGACATCTGTAAAAAAAAAATTGACACAAGAATGACATCTGTACATTAATTAAGCTTATAGTCAAGCATTAAGGTAGGAGGTCCATAAATGGAGCATCTAAGCGCTGAAACTGAATTTTGGGGAAGTAAAACATCTTGAAATATTTTTCAGTAAATTTTCCTTGAAAGACAAGTGGAATTGAAATCTAACCCAAGTCGTTTCATATTTTATGGACCTTTGTGGAATTAGTTACAAATTTTTGAAGTTGGAAAAAAGCGGTCATTTGTGGTCATCAAAATGGACCACCTCCTGAAATGTGCATAGGTTATACATTGAAGAACGCAAAATGTACCTCTGAGTCATGATCCATTTTAATGCCCGCTCCGTTTTACAGCCTCCTACCTTAGTAAGTAAGGGGTCTAGCTTCATGCAAACTTGCAATTATATACATTTATGCAATTAAATGCACTCACCTAATTTCAAAAGTGTTGTGTACGATATTTGCAATCACTGTCAACTTGTTTTTGTATATTAAGTTTTTATTTATTTTTTAAACAAATGAAACTGAATTTCATTTATATATTAAGCTAAATATGCGTTAGCATTGAAGGAGTGCAGATTCACATAAGTACAGGCAGCAGTTTTCATACAAAGCTGACACCCGTCGTGGCTTGCATACACTATTCAGGCCGACTACAGTAATTTTTGTTTTTTATTTTGCCAATTTTATAAGATAGCAACGACACTTAATTTGCGTTGACATTAATTTATTAAAGTCACTATGATTGTGAAATAAATAAACTGGTGCAGGTTGAAATGTATTGTATTGCAGGAAATTTTCAGAAATAATTTTTATTTTTCTGGATAACAAATGGAATAACCATTGCATTAAAAAAAGTAACCAGATACAAAACAGCCAAGCCATACGGTTGGTTAAATGAAGAGAGAGATGAGCAAAAAGAGAGCAAAGAGGGCCACAGCAAACTTAGGGTCGCTTTACACCTAGAGGTCGGGCCGATTGTACAGAATTTCAGCCCGTTTTGGGCTAAAGGCCGGCCTCAACTACTCATTAGAATAAGATAATAATGGGGGCCAATTCTCCCATATGTAAAGGCCTTGAGGCCAAGAAGCCGAGCCGATTCAACAAAACATGAAAATTTCAGCCGCCATTTCTCTCATTTTTCAGGGCCGCTTTACACCTAGAGGCCAAGCCAATTCCCCTTGAGGCCAATTGCACAAATCTAATGAATCCGATTCGTTGAAAAAAAATAATATTTTATAAAATAATTTTGTTTAATTGAAATCTGAAATTGGCCCTAAGGCCAAGAATTGGCCTCCCATTCTTGGTGCACCCAATTCACCAAGCTCGGGCCATGTCAGATTATGTCTTTTTTGAATAAAAAATTCATTCCACCAAACTAGCCCGGCCTCTAGGTGTAAAGGGGTTGGGGCTAATTTCAACCTTTTGTCCAATCACAGGTGAGGATTCTTGGCCTCTGACACAGCAAATTGGCTTGGCCTTTAAGTGTAAAGCGACCCTTAGAAGAATAAACAAGGGGGAGACCCCTTGTTAGTCCAAGTTGTGTAGTCACCGTCCCTACTAGCTAGCACCAGGTGAAACCAAATACAAGTGATCAACACTAATTTGTGGCGACACTAATTTTGAAGGTGAAACTAATTTTGCACAATCACTAAGAGGACAAATTATTGAAGTTGTGATCCTTGTTGGATTCATGAAGCATTTGCATCTACAAAATATAATACCAAATTAATAAACTTTGCACTTGACCAAGTGCAACAATCAATTTCAAAATGGTACCATAATTAAAATTATTATTTAAAAAATGGTACCCTCTAATTGCTAAGTTCTTGCTTGTCATGACTTCATTGTACAAGCATCCATAAGATTAAGGAAACTCATAGTTAGGAGTCCACCACTAGGATTGGTTCTATATTTTCAAATGATTAGCAATTACATCTTTACAAACAATTGTCAAATGTGAATAAGAGTTTGTCACTATAATACACACATCATTCCGTAAGTTTTTAAGAATTTTCTATGATTCAACACCAATTGCACTACGGTACTTAGCACTTACAATCAAATATTAAGAACCAAAAGATGATGAAATATGATTCTTTTGATGTTGTTTCCTACAATGACATTTCAACTTCTTCTCATGCACTCTTCAAGCCTTGCACGAACCTTTTGATCAAATCTTTGGGGTCTATACACTTCAAGGCCTACTCTACCAAAGCAGCCTTCATTGGAGATTGAACACGATTTGAATTGAGCTTCCTATGATTCTTATTCAAATGCATTGAAGCCTTTCCCTCCATCATGATCGTACTATATTTCTTCCATAGCTCTATAAATCTATCATTGCAATCCTTTGGTGCCATTGCTATAACTACATATAGACCTACACAAGTAACCAAATGCAAGCCCTAGTTCAATAAAACTAAGACCAAACCCGTATTTGTCTTATTGTATTGATGAAAATTGGAATTCATCGCCTAAAAAGAAACATCTTTGCTTCTAACAATTAAATAAGGTGTGTATGTGGAGTACTAGATTCTTCATATTTGCCAAAAAGAAAGAATAAAAAAGGAGATTCAACTGCTATGATTGTCGTACATACGGATGATGCCACCACGTCCACCACCTCATACAGCTTTAAATATTACTAGATTTGGTTTGATTTTCTACTTCTCTTTTGGTTATTTGTATATCTTTTTTAGCGCATTCTATCAATTGACACAATCTAATTCACATTCACAATCACAATATACTTGCGAAATTCATTTTGTATCCACTTACTTATATTTTTTAGAAGATGTTGTCACTATAATCAACATGGGATATTGGTACCGCATCTTGTATCAATAGTTGTGATTGTACATCAATATATTTTACATTTACATGTATTTGTATGCTATGTATCATATATCTATATATATTCCAAATACCCATATGTATTCTATATATTGTATTTAATAAGTATTGTACTCAAGATTGACAATGGAGATTCAATCAAAACTATTTTTTTGTGCAGATTGATAGTGTAGGAAGAGGGAATTGAATTTTTTCAAGTACATCGATAGTCTTGGATTTTTGTACCGGGGTTAGCAAGCAAGCATTAGAAGAGATTTGAGGGCTCTAAGAGCCCGCGAGTTATCAGGCAGTTCCCTGCTTGGGAACTCTGCCACGCGCGCAGGCTGACGTGGTCGAGAGAGTGCTACGTCAGATTTTTCGATTTTTTTTTTCTTACTGTTTTTTTTAAATTTCCGAAGCAATTTTTTTTTTTTTGGGTAATTAGGGTCTGACAACAGCCCGATGCTCCCTTCCTGCATCAAGAACAGATCTGGGAACGGGCCTGAAACAGCCCTCCAATGCCCCCAAACCTCTTCTAATGGGTGGTGTATTCGCATCTTTTTAGTACATTTTAGGCTAGGATGATAATGACATAGTAAAGTTATTCTTCATAGCCTAATATGCTTTGGCATTACATATAACAATTTCAACGCAAACAAATTTGGATTCTTTGATTGCTTGGATAATTCAAAATATTCATTCAAAAGAGAAACAATTTATAAATGTATTATTAGAACTCTCTCTTGCTGGGTGCATACTTAAAACTATTGTGTACAAAAGTAACCCTCAAATGCTAATTGTCCGTTGAACGGATAATTGAAAATTCAAGTAGATTCCTATGAAGTCAATTTTGGTCGGATGTTTACAAAATTTTGACACAAGGTTTGAACATGTACCCCGTTAAGAGAAATATAATTTTTTTCCAATTGGATGTCCAAATCAAAAGTTATGTTGCCTTGAACTTTTTTGGAACCTAGATAATTTAGGCATCTTTGGGGCATCTTTTGTAAAAACGCTCATCAACTTTTGAAATTTGGCATGTATGTAACTAATAAAATATGGAATTCAATTGTCCAAAAAAAAATTTTAGTTTCCAAATCTTATTCAAAATAGAGTCAAGTTTTGTTAGCTATGGCAAGATTGTTTCGGGAATAAACATTTTCTTTCAATCCTTAAATGCCCGAGGCACCATATTTTGGTGGTGACAATGTTTTGAAGTTGAATAAAACCTTATCAAATTACTATTTTTAGTACTTTGTATGTTTAAAAAAATTGAAGTCTAATTTCAGCATCAAAAATTAGATTCTTAAACCCCTAAAGGACCATCATGTGTTTTTGGGCAGTATAAATATTTTGGGCAAGTACTTGTGACTAGAGATTTCCATATTTTGGGCTGAAATTTTAGTAGAAGGTGGGAAGAGGAATATCTTTCATGTGTACTAAATTTCATGACATTTGGAAATATGAGTCAAAAGTTATGGCCTAATATGTTATTTTTTTTTTCGTAATTGGGCAATTTGGGCAGATCAGAAAAAATCACTTTCTTCGAAAATAAAATTTTGAAATTGATTTTCTAGAGTTATATATATATATGTGAAAAGCTTTGAATCATTCCATTTTGATCAATGAGTCAAAAGTTATAAGGAGTTTTAGTTTGCGGGCAGTTATGGATTCTCTACTCTAAAATAAACTCTAAAGTTGTTTATTTCACTCAATTTTCAATATTTTTTGAAAGAAAAAAAATCATAGGATGCACATTGTTTATAACAACATTAAATTCCATAATTAAATTCTTAACAATTTAGTATTTTGAATCATTCTCTACTTTTTTCTACTTACTATTTTTTTCCTATATGTTGTACAATGCCAAATGACTTGAAAATTTTCAAGCATGTAAACAACTTGTTTAGAAAAAAGAACCCAAAGAAGCACCACCATTTTGAACATGTTTTCATAGAAAATTGAAAGTACAGCTACCCGGTTTTTTGCAGGGCCAAAAAAAGGATTTTTGTCAATTCAAACGCTAATATCTTGCAATCCACATGGTGGAAATTTCTGAATTTTTTTATATATCTTTTCAAACTGGTTTACTACAAGATCCTACGGTTATATGTGTCAAAAAAGTTTTTTTTCAAAATTTTGGTACTTGTACTGAAAATGGCAATTTTTGAGCGTTTTCAGGGAAAACATAGTCATGAAACTTTTGGGGTTAAATGAATGATTATAATTTTTCTATTTAAGATTTTATGCAAGGGTATCCTTGCACCATGACTTTCCATAGTGTTGAGGGCCCTTGGAAATGGGCCTCAAATACACTAGATCTTAGAGAAAAAATCACATTAAAAATTCATTTATAAAAATATTAGAGTCAACTTTAAAAAGTTGTAAATTGATGCATGTTATTCCCTTTAACCTTATATTTTTTTTTACCATTTTTTTAGATTTGACATGTGAAAAGAGGATTGAAAGACTTCAAATCGCTCTCACTATTTTAACACTCTTATGATCAAACATTATAATCTTTCAATCTATAAGTTATATTGTAGTGTTTTCTTTTCCCATGTGATTTCTAACATGTTTAGTTTGAATTTTTACAATTATAATTTAAAAAATTGATAAAACTTATCAAAATGTAGTTTCTTTTGTTCAATCTAAAGCAAATTTCAAGAAGTCAAAAAAGGCCTTCAACATTTAGGGGTTAATCTGAAGTCCTATTATCTTGCAATTTGTGAAGTCAAAGCTTTTTGAAATTTTTCCTACATGTTCCAAATGTTTTTTCTATCTTCTTACCATTTGGGTTCCAAATTAAAAAAATTCTTCAATGCATAAGAAACCATCAAAAAATGACTAATGTATTGCCAATTCACTTAACCTCCTTGCATTGTAAGGTGATTTGGAGTAAGCTAGACTCCATATTTGTTGTCACATTATTTGATGACGGGTGGCTAAAAGGCTCTATGGGGCTTTACAGGGGTTGATTGTAGACATGGCATAGCCGAAATAACCATGTATTGGCCATAAGGGGGCTAAAGTAGGGTTTTTAGACTGTTTGAAGTGTGAACGGAACTGTTTTGGGACACCTTTGGGGTGGTTATAATCCTAGGCCGCCCCTTTGCTCATTCATTCTCTTCAAGTCTAGTGTGTGAAGGTTTCATGGAGTGTTAGGAGATGGTATACCTTGAGGGTTGTTTGTAGATGATGGCGGTGTTGCCAATTTACTAAATCTAAGGTTTCTCCTTGTATACTTCAATTCCTGTGCAAGACTAGTCCTATCGAGATAAAGTAGAAGCATTTTGAGAAGCTTATTATTTGAAGAGAATGATTTAGGTGTTGATGTTAGAGCACCAGAGTGGTAGAGGAGCTTTAGTTTGTTGGTTTGGTGTTGGATGCGTTGTTGGTGACGTGCGGAAGCGCTTGCAAATTCAAATTTTGGAGCTTTGGAGTTGAAGGTGCTGATTTGGAGTTGGAGAGGCATGGAGGGCTTAAGAGGTTGCTAAGAAGACTTAAGAAGAAGCTCTTGAGTGCAAGGATTCATGTCCAACTTGTTTCGTGCAATTCTGGTGAAATTTGAGAAAATTATGAGAGTTTGAGTGGGATAGTCAAAACTTTCATGTGTGCTGGACCAAACTAGCAAGAGTGCTGATTTGGTGTTTTGAGACCCCTAAGGTGGTGATTTAGTGCTAGAAAGACCGCAAATTGCATTAGCTATCCAAAAACTGCAAAATTGCCAAAAACTATCAAAAATTGAAGAAGTTATGACATTTTGAAGTTTGGCATTGGGGTTTGTTTTTGGAGGTGTTTTTGGTGGTGTTTTTGGTGGTGTTTTTGGTGGTAGTTGTTTACGTTTTGTAAGCGTTGATAGCTTGGCAAAACGAGAGAGACAAAGACCAGTTTACTTTTAGAAGTTACCGAACTATTACTACGTCAATTACGAGGTAACTTTTACGAGTTATTTTATTTTTAAAAGTTATTTTAGGAGTTACTTTTATTTTTGGAAAAATAAAAATAAAAATAGAAATAAAAGTAAAAAATAAAAATAAAATAAAATAAAAATAAAATAAAATAAAAATAAAAATAGTAATAATTCCCCATTATACGAAGGGATGATTTTAGTTTGGGAAGTGTAGAAGATTAGACAGCCAAAATTTGTTTATGGTTCAGATACGTTCCCGTGATTACAATATATTGGACAAGGTTGATGTTCGTAGAGAAGCGGGCGGAGAAGAGTTAACCCCTAAAGGACCGGACTGCGTTTTTTGGCCGTATAGAAATTTTGGGCAGGTCCGTGTGACTAGAGATTTCCATATTTTAAGCTGAAATTTTAATAGAAGGTGGGCGCAAGGAATATCTTTCATATGCACTAAATTTCAGGACATTTGGAAATAGGAGTCAAAAGTTATGGCCAAATATGTTACTTTTTTTCGTAACTGGACAATCCGGGCAGCAAGAAAAATTTGGCAGAAATTTGATTTTTTTTTTTAAATATTTTTTTTCTTGTAGATTATATTTTTGTCTATCTCGAAAGCTTTGATTCATTTCATTTGGATTTGTTATGAGAAAGTTATGGACATTCTTGTTTTTCGGGTAGTTAGAGCATCTTCTTGAAAAAAATAACTTGTAGGATTCATTTCTAAATACTATTTTTGCAATTTAAAAAAAATAAAAATTCTCATGGTTTAGTTTACTTTCTAGAACAATTTCACCATTGGTATTAGTGTATTTTAATTCCATCTAAAATATATTAATGTTTTAGATTTTCCTTCTATCTCGTACCTACTTCTACTTAATAATTTTTTTAGGAATGATAATTAAGTTTTTTTGAATATTATTTTTTTTCCTAGACTCTCAACTCAATTCTCCACTATAAAGATTTGAAGCACAAAACTCTGTAGTGCAAAAATTTTAAGTGCAAAATGTTTAAAGTAAAAAAATGTAGTCCCGCAATGTGCTGAAATACTTGTTTTTTCCACTTTAAACGCAGATTTCTTGCAATCTGAGCGGTCAAAAATTCTGAAATTTTTTCCACACATTCTCATACTAGTTAGGTTTAAGATCCTACGGTTAGATGTGAAAAAAAAACATTTTTCATTTTCTTTTACTCCTTGCTATAGAAATGGCAGTTTTGATGGTTTTTTGGCAGAAAAAAGGCCTTGGGCCTTTAGGGGTTAACTCTGCCACTTGTGAGGGTTGATCTATCCAACACTTGGGGGATCAACATCTTTGATAATATGGAGGACCATGGCGGTGGATCTATGGTTTGTGACCACTACTCGGGAAGAGCTAAGGATGTGGCTTTCAATGATTGGAAGACCAGATTTCGATCTTGGCAACAAACACAGAGACAACGGAATGCAATGTTCAATGATTGGTGGGCCTTTGAGCAATTGCCCACCCATCTTGAGTTTGAGGCGCTGCAAGCCTATGATTCTTGGTTTGAGGATCATAAAGATGAGCTTGAAGAGGTAGAAGACTATTGGGCTCAAAGGGTGGAGTTAGTCACTGCTTTGAAAGAGGGAGCTGCATTTCCAGCAGCTCAAGCTTCAAAGCCCAGTGATGGAGATGAAGACAAGGGCGAGGAAGCTACCTCAGGCCTTGATGCAGCACGAACTGCAAGACTAAAATCAAAATCCACAATTAGTAGCGCTGATGGAACTACATCCACATTCATCTCGCGGTTGTCTCGAGCATTAGCTGAAGCTATAGCTACGATGGGGCCCCCTCCTCAGTTTGATCCTCTCTTGTTGTTCTTTGCGCATTTTGAGATAGAGTTTGTCAGTATTCGTCGAGATCGCATGCGCCACATTCAAGACTTCAAGAAAGAGGCTAGGCTCTCTAAGTTTGCTCGTGAAAGTGGAGATGCATTCACGGAGCGCCAATTGGTGGAGCTTTACATGGGAAAACAAGATAAGAAGATCCGTGACATGGCACATCCTCACATGTTGCTGGTATATGGCGGGCGAGCTACATTAGATCAAGCTTTTGCTATTGTGGAGCAATTGGATCAAGGGCTATGTGTGGAAGAGGCTGGGAGATTGTCATCTATAATGACTTCAACAATGAGTCAGTCAAAAGTTGTTGTTGTTGGCTCTAGCAAGAACCAAGGGGCTCCTAAGGTTTCTAAACAAATTGCTATGGCAGCTGAAACGGAGGTGATAGCCAATCCTCGCATGCGTTGTTGGAACTGTGGATTGTTAGGCCATGGAAAGAGAGATTGTCCTACAGATACATCATCTGAGGACAAAAATGGTACTACCAACAAAGGCAATGCATCCACAACAAATAAAGGGCAGCAGAAGAAGGCACAAACCAGAGGCACACCTCCAAAATGCACTTATACACCTTGTAGCCGAGTTGGTCGCACAGAAGACAAGTGTTGGGTAAAGAATCCACAGCTGAGGCCTTAGTCCTTCACTCTACAAGTTGCTCAAGGGAGTGGGTCAAATTCTGGGGGCAATAGTCTTGAGGCACGTATGGGAGAGTTGCAAAACACTCTAGCATTGCTCGTTGCAGCGACATCAAAGATTATCCCAGTATCTTCTCGCTCAAAGCCTGGTTCAGATAGATTTGAGTATGGTACAGTTGGTGAGGTGGTTGCGGCAGTGGCTACTAGATCACAAGACAATTCTATGCCAGTTGCACATATGGTGGATGAAAACTCAACTACTCAAGTTAGGCCTCATGCGCGCCATCAAGGGCCTTCTGACAGCATTGGACAATCAAGATTATCTATAACATTTGGCTTGGCAGATGTGGTGACTAGTCCATCAGTTGGAGCAATTTCTAATGGAAGAGATTCATCGGTTGAAAAAGATATAGTCAAGAGTTTGGCCTTCAAATTATTGGAGGTTCCACTATTCTCTAGGATTCAGTTGCAGAGTGGCAATTTTGATGCATCTGATGTATATTATATGATAAGAAAAATGATGCAAGGTACAGTTCAAATGCCTGCCAACGTGGCCATGAGGGAGACAAATGAGATGGTGAAGAAGGCTTAAGAAAAGATGCTGCCAAGGTAGCAGCAGAGGCTTTGCGATGCTGAAAGGGATGGCCAAAAGAGTCTCTTTTACAAGCAAAGTTTGATAGCAGTTTGACTTCAAGTGGAGAAACTGTTGGCAATAGTATTGAAGTTACTACAAGCTATTTGGCAACATTACCTGCTCGAGCAACTCGTGAGTGCTTGCAAGTCAAGTCTGGAATAGTACGTTTGCCCAATTCTGGTCATGTCTTTTCTGTGGCTCGAGGTGATGCATCTCAAGTGTTTCTAGAGAAAATATTGCTTGACACTGGTGCTCAACCAGTTATGCTAGAAAAACTTCTAGCTCAGAGCTTGGGGCTTCTTTCTAGTGACTTGGACCCATGTCCTTTTACTATAGCAACATTGCTTGGAGGCACGGAGCAGCCTATGGGGATGACAAATGAGCCGCTACGACTTCGGTTCAAGATGAGCACTGATGCGTACACTCACATTTCCTTGAGGTGTGTTGTAACAAGTGCTACCAGCTATGACATTTTGTTGGGGCAACAAGCTTTATACCCCATTGGTTTTGGTCATGATTCTTGGACTGAGGAAGCGTGATTTAGACCGGGGTGGTCACAAGGAGATGGGTGGAAATAAGTGATTCATGTCAGCTTTGGTGCTTCTGCTGGTATAGTTGAAGGCTTGGCGGCAGTGTATGGATGTGTTGTAGAATGGTTTACAACTAGAGATTTGTTGCTTGAGGAAAACATGTCTGTTGTAGATTCACCTCCAAAGTTTGATTTGCAAACACATGGCGAAATCAAGTCGTTTGTCAGTCATCCCAAAGATCCCATACCACTATGGATTTCACCAAAAGATTTGGGTGAGAAATGTCATACATTAGTAGAGGATATAGACCAGCATCTATGGCGGCCGCAATCTACTCTGCCACCTTTACAACAACTTGTGGATCTTCATGATGATCCAGCAGGTATAGTTCTTGTGGAACTTTTTGCTGGGCTTGGTACTGGTTTAGCTGTAGTTTTGGAGGCAGGATTGTTCATACGGAGTTATACGTATGTGGACAACAATATTGTGGTGAGCAGAGCTGCAAAACACCATTTGGAGCAGTTAAAGATGCGATATCCAAAGCAACTACCTGTGAGTGCCATTCAAGGGTGTATGTCGCGAGTTCCTTCAGACATTGCTTTGATTAGAGAGGAAGATCTCTTGAGGTTGGGCAAAGTGGACCTTGTAATGGCTAGATGGCCTTGCCAGGGGTATTCTTGGGCAAGTCCTCGCCAAGGACTTCAAGATCTACGCTCAAGTTTATTTTGGGAGCTCTTGCGGTTGTTGCATTGGTGGCAACGCAGACAAGCCACTAGTGTGTCTTATATTCTTAAAAATGTCTTTGCATTAGGAGATGTTGGAGCTCGAATTCATGAGGATGCCAAGGTGGTATGTCAACACCTTAGAGAGCCAATTGTAGTAGATGCTACAGCTCTTGGTTCTTACGCTCATTGTTTACAGTAGAAGTAGACCAATTTGGCTCATATGCCAGGGATTTCAGCAGCATTACATTGCATCCATTGTGCAAAAGGCAGACACCTTGATGACATCTTAGAGGACTGTGAGCTCCCAATTTGTCACTTGGGACTCGTAGAATTATTTTTTTGGAAATTTGCAATTTAAAGTTGATAAAAGTATAGAAAAATCCATAAAAAGAGTGTAGAACCGAAATAGGGTTGTGTCATATCCATTATAGTATTTGGTCTAGATTTGTGTTTTTTACTTAGAATCCCCCAAACCTTGCCTAAAATAGTATAGAAATAACGGAAAGGTTAGATTTGGAGGATTCGAGTCACACAGCCCCAAAAGGGCTAAATCCCACCATGAATGTGGCGATTCATGGCTAGGTCGGTCCGAGGGATCCATAGCGAGGCCACTAGGTCGGGTCCTAGAGTTAGATTTAGAATTCTCCATTAGATCGACGAATTCCCAAAATCCCGATTGGTAGCATGCAGGAGCCACTCACGCAAGACCGGGCCCGTGGAGGAATCTACAGCCCAAGGATGGTGTTCTAGGGTGAATCCCATGCCAGGAGTCCAACGGCGAAATCGGTTTACCAAGATTCCTCCACCTGCAGAAGATTCCCGCACCGTCGCTAATTCTAGGAGATGTCCAGTTTAAATCTCCATTGACCAATCGTGCCAGGTACGGAAACACACCCGCACGTCTTTTATGCGACTCCCTGAGAGGTCACGGAAAAATCCCGGCATCTTCCGACTTGCAGAAGAACCTTTTTCCGGGTGGTCAACCCTCCTAACCTCCAACGGGAATTTCATGGAAATTATCCAGGTTACAATAAAATCTCACTAAAAATTAGACTAGCTTGTTTTATGTTAATAATGCGCTCCGTGAAGTTTCACGACATTCTGATAGCGGCAAGTACCCGAACCGGCGAGATTCCTCGGGAATTGACCACGTGGCGGGATCCCCGCTACGTTGACCGGCATTCCGGGACCATACGATGGCGAAACGAAGTCAACCAAAAGTCCTTCCCGACTCTCTCGCACCTACCGGAGACCTTAGGCTATTCACATTTCTCAAAATAGGAGACCCCCAAGATCTAGGATTTTACCACGATTTGGTTTTTAAACTAAATTAGCCTACGATGGGTTTTTGGCCTCGGTACGAGGGATAGGGGGGTCTAGGATTAAACACGGCGATCTGGATCCAACGGCGCAATCCGTTCGGCGATTGGAGCTAATCTCCAAAAGTTAGGATGTTGGTCCAGCATAGATGGTAGAAGTAGAAATTTAGGAGGTAGGATGAAAATCTTTGAGGATGAGGATGAAAATCCCCGTTGATAAGGTTACCTTAGAACTCTAGAGGGAGGGGTGAGCCCTTGGAAACCTATATAAGGGCCCCATTTCTCTCTCTAGAACACCCCCAATTCTTGTTTTGGGTCCGTGGGTCCAAGTTATTTTGGATATTTTGGCGTTTGAAGCCAAAAACCTCTACGGTGTTTTCGGAGCACTTTTGGCTTCATTGTTGCTTATTTTCAAGCTTTGAAGGTCCTTGGGGGTCCTTCTACCTTGCTTTGTGTACTCTTTTGTGAAGTTGTTGGCATCTTGTTGTAAGTGGAGAGCCTCTCTCTCCCTCTTGTACGTGTTGCGGTCTAACTTGTGAAGTTTGAGTTTCTTTTTTGTATCTTGCACTAATCCTAAAGTTACCCCCCACCGTACCTTGGCGATGCCGCTTTGGGGGGCCTTTAGCGTGTGAGCTTTGTGTTGCTACGTGGTCTAACTTGTGTTTTTTTTTTCTTTGTGTTTTTCTTACACCCTCTTCTAACCTTCTCTTTGTTGAGTGGACCCCTCTCCGGGACGGCGAAGCTTTGAACCTCCTTTGTGCATGTTTCCTAAAGTTATCCCAAACCCTCTTCTAATCTTCTCCTTGTTGAGTGGACCCCCCTCCGGGACGGCGAAGCTTTGAACCTATGTGTTTTTTTTTCTTTAAAAGTTTAGTTGTTTTCCCTCTTCTAAAGTCTCTCTCATTGTGTGGACCCCCCTTGGAAACGGCGAAGCTTTGAACTAGTGACAAGTTGAAGTCCTAAAACATGTGTTAAAAGTGTAGACGGCGAAGCCTTGAACCCCCGAAGTGTCAAAGAAGTCCTAAAGTTGGTGTTAAAACCAACTTAACGGCGAAGCTTTGCACTTCCCCCGTGTTTAGTTCTAAAGTCTAGTTTCCAAGACCTTTGTGGAAACCTCCAGAGTTTAGCTTTCAAGATATTAGAGTCTAGCATGAAGTAGGAAGTGGTGGGCCAAGTTTAGTTACCTAGCCCTGGTATACGTGGTTTGCTAAGCCGAGTGTCTTGCTTCACAACTTCGGGCCTAACCCCCGGACGGCGAAGCCTTGACTCTAACACTAATTTTTCCAAAATTCCAATTTTTATTGGTTAAGTGGGTTCCCCTGAGGAAACCCGTTGGGGTGATTAAAAATTTTGTGGTGCCAACGGACCAGCCAGCCCAGCAGTAACGGGAGCCCAGCTGCAGTAAGGAGCCCAGCGGCAGCCGGTACAGGGCCGGTAACCGAGCCGGTACACTGCCTGTCCAGCGCCCCACCTTGGGCCGGTTTTGCGATTTGGTAGACTGACCATGACTCACATACATCATGGCTGATTTTCAGACCACAACGGGATGATGCCCTGCGGGGCCTCAACTTTGGTTTTTGTTTGAAAACTCTCCACTAATCAGAACCTAGTTTAGAAAATTAGTTATAGATTTAGTTAGGAAGTCAGTGATAGATCTAGTTTAGGAAATTAGTGGTAACTCTAGTTTAGGAAACCAGTGATAGATCTAGTTTAGGAAATCAGAGATAGAGCTAGTTTAGAAAACTAGTTAAACCCAGTGGGGATCCAAGGCCAAAAATTCCAAAACTTCCAAGTTGTGACTAAAGAACAAAGGGAAGGGAAGGAAGAGAGTCAACACCTCACATCACTCCTACACACATAATTGTACCCTCCACGTCACACCTGCACGCACACTTGAAACCTCCATTCTAACCAACCAAATATACACACGAACAATGGAGGGAGATTAGAAAGAAGGAGATGAAGTAGAGAACAAAAAGGAGAGAGACGATAAATAGTGACCTAGGTCTAAGCCTAGGTAGACTTAGGGAGGGAAATCTTGAGAATTTGTGGTGACCGTTGGGAGGAGGATTAGGATGACACAAAGGCAAATGGTGTAAGAGGGTAGGAAGAACATTTAAACCCTTCTCGTAGTTTGAAACCATAGTGTAAGACTCATAAAAGCTTAGGTGGAATAGTGCTAGTGTAGAAGAAAGAGGAATAAAGAAAAGAAAGGAGGAAGGGAAAGAGGGAGTTTAGATCATCAAAAATTGTAATCTTTTCTCAATAAGCGGTGAGCTTGGGAAAAAATTCAAAACAAAGCCAAAGACTACCATGGAGCGTGAGGATGTACACGTGGACGGGGACGAAGTCATTTCCGAGACCGGTAGTGAAGAGGTGAGTTTTTGATTTAATCTTTGATGTTTCTCCCTAATTAGCATTTATTTTCCTAATCAGCTCTTAGAGCGTGATTAGCATCCGAGATTAGTGTAGATTAAAAGTTTAGATTCAAAAGTTGATAGATTAGGAATAGAGATTTTCAAAAACAGCTTATAATTAAGATTTGACCGTAAACTGACCGCGTTAGGCTAAGTTAAGCGGTAAGGGGTAGAACGGAGGAATTTTAATTAAATTTGATCCACAAGGAACAATGGACGGAAATTAGGATTAGATTAGAAGGAGAATTTGGGATTAAAATTAGGGATTAATTAGCAGGTAGAATTAGAATCAATTTACACTTTTACTTTTTAAAGTTAAACTTCTAAGGCCAAAATCTAGAGTTAACTTTGGGAAGTTAAAAAATAGAATTAATTTAGAACTTAACCTAGGGGTTTCAACTCTCAAGTCAAATCTTAGGGTAGGTTCATGTAAGAGTTTAGAAGTTGATTAGGGAGTCAAAAATTAGAGTAGAAATAGAGGTCAACAATAGAATTGAAAATCAACTTAGGAAGTAGATTTTTGAGTTAGGAATAGAGTCAAAAGTCAAAAGTCAAAAGTCAAAAGTTTAGATTAAATTTAAAGGTTAAATTTTAGAGTCAATTGGGGAGTAAAAGGTTAGAGTCAAAAGCTAAAAGTAGAAGTTAAAACTTAGAGGTAGAAGTTAAATTTCAGAGTTAGTTGGAAGTAGAAAAAATCTAGAGTCAGTGAAAACGTAGAGTCAAACCTAGAGGTTAAAATTGGGAATTAATTTTAGAAGCAAAAATTTAGAGTTAAAAGTCAAAAACCTAGAGTTAAATTAGGAATAAAAATCTACAGTAGAAAGTGAAAAGTTAGAGTTAACCTAGAGGGTAAATCTTAGAGTAGTTTGGAAATAAGAACATAAAATTAAAAGTGAAACTTAGAATTACTTTAGAAGGTTAAAACTTGGAAGTTAGGAGTTGAAGTTGATTTAGAAGTAAAAACCTAGAGTCAAAAGTCAAAACATAGAATAGAAGTCGGTAGTTAATACTTAAAGCCAAGTTAAAAGGGTAAAAGTCTGGAGTTTCATTTAGAGGTTGAAAATTAGAGTAAGAGTTGGATTTTAGAATTAGGCTTTAGAAGTAGAACTTCTAGGTGGAGTCTTAAAAACCCACGATAGTCTTAGAGGTTCATGGAAGGAACATAGGGGTTCCCCTTTTTACGTAGTTAGGAACGTTAGAAATGACGCCAACTACCCAGTCTACCCTCGACATAGAATAGATAGTTAGGGAGTTAGAATTTCACCATCACCCTGAACATCGCAGTTAACTTGTGAGTCACTACATGCATTACTAATTATTCGCTGCCATCCACGACCCTTAAGAAACGTTAGCAAAAAAGATCCATTGCTTGGAAGGCACAGTGGACCGGGCTCACAACACCCCCATATATTAAAAAAGTGGATAAAGGCATAGAACCTGGTCGGTGTTCGCTCTATTACCAAGGGTGGGTAATCTAGCGCCCACAAGGACGGACAATTTGCCGAAGCAGTGGTGCAAGAAGATCAAACACCATTAGCAATAGTCAATCGTGTAGGAATGCCTCGCTTAGCGTTTCCTACTTTGATGAGTTATCCTCGGTCTTTTGCTTTTCGTAATGGTGGACCAGGTTTGGTGTTTGACAATACTTCTATGAGATTGGAGGAACCATGTGCTACCGAGCAGGAGCGAGCTATGGATTTTCCTACCAATACTACTAATGGGCCTGGATTGACAGAGTCTTAGAGGCGCAATTGCCTTGGACAAGCCATGGATCTCACATCTATGGTTTGGTTCGTTGGAGTATGTTTGGCAGCTCAACGACACAAGAAACTTGACCTTGAAAGCCATCTGGGGGTAGATGCTTCAGGTCAGGGGACAGAGAGTGTTGTGCTTCTAGTGGTGAAAAAGTTGGCTACTTCAGATGACAAGGCATGGCATGATAGTCAGCAAGCTTGGGGCCAAGTACTTGAGAAAAGAAGAGCTCAATATGCTGTGGAGTGGCTTGTAGCAGATGACTTGCGAGGACAACGTGTTTTGGCAGCATTGGCTCAAGACTTGGGTATGAAAGATGCTAAAGAGAAGTTTAAAACCATATTTTCTTACTAAAGAAAATTCATATATCATTACAACACTTCACTCTACAGATGGTGTAGTTCATGATACAAGTAGAGATGGTTTAGTTGGAATGAAAGAGGGTGAAGATGCATCTATTGTCTTGGACAAAGACAATAGTGCAAACTCTTCCAACTAGCAACAAAAGGTAGTGTCAGCATCACTAAAAGGGTCTCAAAAGAAAGAACTAATCTTGCCAATTGACAAGGATTGGGAGATGAACATCGGCATGGGACTCACTGGTGCAGAGGCACAAAAGGTGCGAGCATTCATTCGCTCGTATAGGGCTTGCTTTGCTTTTAAATTGCTACAAGAGTATGATTTTGATATAGTTCACAAGGCGGAGGTGCAAAACTTAGATGCTGATGGCTTGAGTCGCAATTCAAGCCCTTTTAGAGGAAGACTTGACTGGTGCCCGATGGCATAGCACATGTGATCAAGAGGTAGTGCCAGGGTGGCATGCTTCATCTTATTTGGCATGGATGGAGGGGAGATCTAGCCAAGATTTAGGAGAGACTCGATTGGATGTTGTTGATGAAGACTTGGATGAAGGAGGATCTCAAGTTACCACCGATGTATGGAAAGACCAAGGGGTTCTACATCGTCTTCAACATGGGGAGTTTCTACCGAATATTACATCTCAAGAAAGAGACCGGGTAGCCCATTGCTTGGCTAGGTTTCATTGGGAAGGTGGCCTTATATTTCGTAGATGGCCGGATGGAACAAGGAGGGTTGTTCCTAGACCTGACCAACGGCTTCAATTGATACATCAGATTCATGAAGAGTTGGGTTATTTTGGAGTGCGTCGGACATATTCTATGTTACATAGTTTGTATTGGTGGATGGGCATGCAACAAGATGTAGCAACCTATGTGGGGAGGTGTAAAGTCTGCGATCGGATTAGATCAAGCTTCAATACTCTAACTCCCCAATTACGACCTTTACCAATCATGGGTTTGGGTTATAGGTGGAGTCTTGACTTTGCTGGACCATTGACAACCACATCACGAGGGGCCAAGTATGTACTTGTGATGGTAGAGCATTTCAGGAAGTAGATTGAGTTGGTGGCATTGCCACAAAATTCCTCGGAGTTAGCAGCAGCAGCATTTCTTGACCGTGTGTTGGCTAGATTTGGAGCTCCAACTGAAGTATTGACAGACCAAGGAAGAGAGTTTCTTGGGGCATTTGAAGAGCTTTGCACTAAAGTTCTAATTGACCACCGTACAACTACAAGGAATCATCTAGAGGCTGATGGATTAGCAGAGAGGGTGGTCCAAACAGTTAAGCGTGATTTGCGCAAGTATGGGTTGTTGGCAAGCAATCACCGAGATTGGGATTTGAAGTTGTCATGGATAGCGATGGGTTATCGCTTCAGTCGACAAGCATCTCTTGCATCTTATAGCCCTTATCAACTGTTGTATGGCAAAGAGCCAATGTTACCGTCGGCGGTGAGGGAGAAATTGGATCCAGTAGTAGACTTGGATGACCCAAGAATTTGGGCAGAGGTATTACAAGATCGAGCTGAATATTTTCGGAGGGCCATGCCAATGGCTATGGAGAATTTGGCAATAGCACAACACAGAGATACTCTCAGATATGCGCGCATTAGAAGTGGGGCTTATAAGCCTCAACTTCGACGGTTTAAGGTTGGAGATTACATGTATTTACGGTGTGAGGCACCAAAAACTTTGGATGTTCGAGCAGGGCAGACCATTTTGAGGGTCAAGGCAATTTTGCCCAGTGGAATTCTTCTTTTGGAAGGGAAAGATGGACAGGAGTGCAAAGATAACACAAAGAATTGTGCTCCTTGTCATTTGCCCATTGAAGGGACTGTGGATTCAGAGTTGGCAGTAGTTCCATCTGGATATAAATGTTATGTATGTGGAGAGAGCAAGGGTGCTGCGACAATGTTGTTATGTGATTCATGTCAGCGAGGTTGGCATATGGCATGTCTTTGACCACCATTGACTTCTCTTCCTGTTGGACGTTGGACATGTCCTCGTTGTAGAAAATGATCAATTGGTACTACTTTTTTAAGTGGTAGCTGATGATTTTTCTTATTGACGGAGGCTGCATATACTTGGTAACATTTTATGTTGGAGTATGAGCGGTGGTTCTTGAATTTGAAGCTTGGATGAAGATTTTGTGGAGTCCAACTATGAAGTTGGAAGCGATTGAGGATGGGGCTCGATTGCACCCAGCTTACCCCTTCACTTATGATTGATTCAAGACTCCAAATAGATGGAAGCCTATCAGCTATCTTCTTCAACATATTGATTATACAGTGAGTGTAATTGCAATTATTTCATTTAACTTCTGTTGCTAGCTGAGTTGCAAGGGCGCTTTACTCAGCTAGGGGGGCAATTGGATGGTTGTTCATTCATGCCTTGTTGTAGTGTGGACTTGCTTTTAAGTATGTGTGCATGTTCTAGTGCCTGTAGTTTACGACATCTCTTGTAAATGATGTAGAGTGACACGACGTTGTTCCTAAAATTTTGTATGCATGAACTTAACATCATATACTTATGAATGACCAAAATCCGCATTTGTATGTAGAACAAAGATTTTACCTCAAAAGGGCTCAAAGTCTGTTGATCTTATTTTGCAAAAATGAAAAAAAAGTTTTTTTTCTCACATCAAATGTTATAATCTTTCAATCCATGTAGTCAAATAGTTTACATTTTTTCACGCATTGCCTTACTTATTTAATACACCTTTGTACGGTTGAAATCCCCCAAAACTTAATTTTTTATTTTAGACAATGTATCATAAATTGGCAATTTTGGACTTTTCCTCTTCTAAAACACCCTTTAACATTGAGGGGTTGAAGCCTATTTTCATAAATCTTGCTTTGTTAGTCATAACCAAACTCTTCTTTTCTATTTAAAATAATTGCACCTAAAATTGCACAATTAAGCTCTGTGGCATGACCAATATGCTTTAGAAAATGAACAACAATTTTTGTATATAGGTAAAGGACTATAAATCAAAATGCAAGTTGTTCCAAAAAGTTTGGATGCATTGTGAATTAGTCACATATTTTCAAAGATATGAGATGTAGGGTGCTAAAAGTATCATCTAGGTGATGCCAAAATCAAGTTGATGCACATGAAGAAATGTCAAAGAGAAGAAGTTAAAGCAACATAAAGGATACCCAAAATGGACCACTTGTGAGGTTGCCACCTCCACAATTCTATTAATAGAATTGCACACTACTTCAAATGGGCCTTAACTTCATCTTACACTTGTCCTGTAATGTGTACCATTTTGAGTATCCTCTAAATTTGTTTTCCCTTCAAAAATAGGGGTCAGTACATCCCGGTGTTTCAAAAAATAAAAATAAAAATAGGGGTTGATTTTAAGGAGCAGTCCATTTTAGGTGTAGTTACCTTACAATTTGCTCCCACCACAAATCTTGTTTGCATTGAGATTATGAAATACATGTGAATCCACCATCTCCATCACATACACTATTATTTTAACTTTGGTTCATTGTACAACTCCAAATTTCCAAGGGATGTACAATAGGGTACCAATCAAAATGGCGTTTTTGCATTCCCAAGGAAAGAAATTTCACTATTGTCAACTTTGGCACCCTCCCGAAGGCTGAAGTTTTGCTTTCTTACCATGAAATTTTTGATAAGGGAACATCTTTATGTTAATAACATGTATACCAAATTTCAAAGTCAAAATATTCACCAAGAAAAAGATATTCAAAGTCTACCAACATGTGTAGCGGTGAGAAAATTTTCACTGCTGCCAACTTTGACACCCTCCCAAGGACTGAAATATTTTTTTTTTACCATGAAATTTTTGGCATGAAATCATCTCTATGTTGAAAATATGTGTGCCAAATTTCAAGGTCAACAAATTCACACAAAAAAAGATACTTGAAATCTACCAATATGTGTAGTTGTGAGAAACAATTTCACCACTACCAACTTTGACACTCTCCCAAGGGTTGAATTTTTTTTTATTTACCATGAAATTTTGATTGAAGAATCATCACTATGTTATTAACATTTTTGACAAATTTCAAGGTCAAAAAATTCATACAAAAAAAGACATTTGAAATTTACCAACATGTGTAGTTGTCAGAAACAATTTCACTACTACCAACTTCAACACTCTCCCAAAGGTTGAAAAAAAACATTTTACCATGAAACTTTTGGCATGAGATCAAATCTATATTGATAACATGTGTGCCAAATTTCAAGGTCAAAGATTTACGGAATTTTTTTTTCTAATTCTACCAACATGTGTAGTTGTGAGAATGATCTTTTACATCCATATGAAACTTTACCCATAAAATGACACTATCCCAACTCTTAATCATTCTCACAACTACATATGTTGGTAGAATTAGCATATCCTTTTTTGTGTGAATCTTTTGACCTTGAAATTTAGCAAACATGTTATTAATATAGAGACGATTCCTTAATAAAAAAATTCATAATAAATAAACAATTTTTCAACCCTTGGGAGAGTGTCAAAGTTGGTAGTGGTGAAATTGTTTCTCACAACTACACATGTTGGTAGATTTCAAATATCTTTTTTTGTGTGAATTTTTTGACCTTGAAATTTGGCACACATATTTTTAAATATTTATAAAAATTTATGAACATTCCCAAGTTTGAATGCAATTTTTATAATTTTCCAAAAAAAATTGTTAGATATGGGTGAGTTTGCTTGCTAGAACAATCTCACTGTTTGGATTATTGTATTTTGATTCCATCTTAAAGCTATTAATGGTTTTGTTTTTCCTTCATTCTTGAACCTACTTTTGCTTAACAATTTTTTAATGAGTGAAAATTAAGTTTTTTATTCTAGATTTTTTTCCTAGATTCTCAACTCAAATATTTAAGATAAAAAAGTTAAGAAATCAAAATGAATAGTACAATAATTTTCTTTTAAGAAGATTCAAAGCCAAAATATCTAATCATATAAGGTGTAAAAAAACTTGTTTTTCTTCACTTTGGATGCAAATATCTTGCAATCTAGGTGGTCAAGTTTTTTAAATTTCTTCCATACATAAGATCCTATGATTAGATATGCAAAAAAAATTATTTTTAAAGATTCTACTCTTTGCAATAGAAATGATAGTTTTGAGTGTTGTTTGATGGAAAAAAGCCTCGGTCCTTTAGGGGTTAACATAAAGATGTTCCCTTGCCAAAAAATTTATGGTAAAAAAACAAATTTTCAATCCTCGGAAAGGTGCCAAAGTTGGCAACAATGAAATTTCTTTCCTTGGGGAATGTAGAAACTCCATTTTGATTGGTATACTACTGTACATTGCATGGATATGCAGTGCAAAAGGTGCCTCCTACTTTGGAGCTGTGTAAGCTATAAAAATTCCATTACAAATCACGACTCTTGCACACTTCGGTGCACCAAATTATAGTACACACATGCAAATGATTTGCTTGGCCAAATTTTTTACTTTGCCACATAAGGTGGAGGCACCCATTACAAACCACCGCTCCATGAGCAATCAATAGGTGTCTAAAATTTAGGAGAGGTTGGGACTAATTTCCAACCATCAGTTCTTAGTTTTCGATCGTCAATTCCTCCATTCTTGTCACGACACATGTCTTTGGTTTTGTAATAGTGTAAACATTGGAAATAGGTCCAGATCAACTTTGAGCTTTTAAAATTCATAGTTTTTTCAATTCAAGTAATAAAATTACTAATTTTTTTGCAATCCTCATTATTTCTATGTTTGCACATAGGAAAATATTTGCTTTGCCTTATTCTACTCCAAATCATGTTCAGAATTGTTTAAGTGGTGGATTATAGGTGCCTCCACTTTAATCCATAAATGACATGGTGGTCATTTCTTGTTCGATGAATGATAGAGAATCCTTTTGTATAGGACAAAAGTGCAACTATTCATCCTTAGAATTTTGTGTGAAAAGGGGAGGTCTTGTACAGTAGTTTGACCTCCAATTAGTACTAGCCCATCCTTTAAGGGTTAAATGTAAAAGCTATCCCTCTTGTATGATTGGATAATTCTATTAATTATTCTACTTCCCCTCCCCTAGTTAAGTCATGTGTCAAAATATGAATTTCTATTTGCCAAATTTAACCATCTTATAGTCAATAGAAAGTTCCTACAATTTCTATCCAAGTGAGTGAATACATTTGGCTACTTAGAGCATTGCCACGGGTGCTCCAAATGTGGCGCAGACCCTGGGAGTGGCAGGGGGAGGCCAATTCAATTGCCCCGCAGCACACACGGCAAGGCTCAAAAGTTGCCCAGCCAAGGTCAAATTTGAAAAGGACACGGCCAAATGGAGAGCTTTGCCCGCAGCTTGCTATGGGCCACTTTTGTCCTTGTTTACAATTATCGAGGTATTTTTTGAATGTTCCAAAGCTCTTTTGTCTCGGCATTGATGAGGTGATGCAAGGTGGCGCTTATGGGGATCCAAATGTGGCACAAACCCGGTTCCCCATGTTTGTAATCCATGCAAGGTGTTGCAGTGGGATGGAGGCAGGACACACGGGCCGGGCTTGTTGAATGGGTTCGCCAAGTATCGCATTCCCGTCCCTGTTCGCCGTCTGGGGTGTGGGGATGCTCTAACCCTGAAGGCCCAAGGCCTTTTTCTGCCAAAAAACACTGAAAACTGCCATTTCTATAGCAAAGAGTTAAAAAAATTGAGAAATGTTTTTTTGCACGTCTAACTGTTGGATCTTACACCCAACTAGTATGAGAATGTATGGAAAAAATTTCAGAATTTTTGACCGCACAGATTGCAAGATATTTGCATTTAAAGCAGAAAAAAATAAGTTTTTCAGCACATTGCAGGACTAGATTTTTTGACTTTGAACATTTTTAACTCAAAATTTTTGCACTACAGAGTTTTGAGCTTTAAATCTTTATAGTGGAGAATTGAGTTGAGAGTCTAGGGGGAAAAAAAATTCATAAAAACTTAATTATCATTCCTAAAAAAATTGTTAAGTAGAAGTAGGTACGAGATAGAAGGAAAATCTATTTAAATATTAATATATTTTAGATGAAATTAAAATACACTAATTCCAATGGTGAGATTGTTCTAGCAAGTAAACTAAGCCATTAGAATTATTTTTTTTGAAAAATTGCAAAAATAGCATTCAAAAATGAATCCTACAAGTTATTTTTTTCAAGAAGATGCTCTAACTGCCCAAAAAACAAGAATGTCCATAACTTTCTCATAACAAATCCAAATGAAATGAATCAAAGATTTCCAGATAGACAAAAATATATTAAAAAAAAAATTTGCAATTTTTTTTTTGCTACCTAGGCTGCCCGCCATCCCCTGTTTTGAGCTTATTTGGTCCTAACTGTTATTCCCGGGCACCGATTGTGAAAAAAATTATATTTCCACAAAGCTTATCAGTTTTTCTATCTTCAAAAAAAGTTTCAAAAAATCACGACAAAAATTCAGCCCATAGGTACCTGCCCAAAATCCCATTTGTCCCCCGAAGGGACAATGGGCATTTACAAGTTAAATCCTTAAATCCATCATTTGAAGTGGGGGCCATATAGAGTGAATTTTGTGTTTTGCAGGGTAATTATAAAAAAAAGCCCCTTATTTAGTGCCATGCTAATTCTACATTCAAGCTAAATTTGGAGACTCGGAATGCAAATACGAATTCAAAATTTGTAAATTTTATCATGCGTGACAATAAAAAATTCCTATACTTTTTCTAGGGATAATTTCACCTTGCAGTGCCCACTTCGAATGACAATTTTAGCCCCCTGCATACAATACCATAGGCAGGATGCTTAATCCGTCCTACGAAGTGGGCCCTGCGTGGTGAATTTTGTGTTTAGTGAGGTAATTATGAAATAAAAGCTCCCTATTTGGGGCCATGTTGATTCTACGATCGACATCCCTCCTTGCTAATTAGGGGCCTCTGATCACAAACATGAATTAAAAATTTGTAAATTTAATCATGTGTGGCAAAAAAAAAACTCATTCTTTTATTTTATTTATTTTATTTTTAAACAAATGGACAAATTCCATTGAAAAATCCCTGTGTTTTGACCAGGGCCCACTTGGAATGACAGGTTTAGCGTCCTGCATACACTAGAGCTCCATCCATCACCATGCCTTGCAGTAAATGCTAGAGCGGGGGCTGGTGCTCGGATAATGAAGCCAGAGCAAGGTATTGTACCTCCGTCCAGGGACAGGGAGTTGAGTACTTAGTTACTCACTGCAGTAGTGCAGTTGTTCCTGTGCAACCAATTTATCACCATACCATACTGAGTACTGATAAGTTCCCAGGTGTTCAGTTATAGGACCATGCTGCAGATCCATCCTCTTAAGGTAGAAGGTCCATAAACCAACCATCTAAGCACTGGAACTGAATTTTAGGCAGGTGAAACTTCTCAAAATATTTTTCAGTGAATTTTCCTTCAAAGACAAGAGGAGTTCGCATCTAATACAAGTCGTTTCATATTTTTTGGATCATTTTTGAATTAGTTATGAAATTTTGAAGTTGAACTACCCTAGGGCTCTAAAACCGCCCACCCCTGAAATGTACACTGTTGGTACATCAGTGAAGGCTATGAAAAAACAACATGTACAAACTGTGTACATTTATGGGGTGGGCGGTTCTAAATGCCCGAACTATTCTTGAGCCTTCTACCTTAAGTTGCATGGATGCCACTTGCTTCACTTGCTGTATGCCAATTTTGTGAACAATAACCTAAAATTTTATAAATAAATAAAAAGGAACAATAACCTAAAATTTCTCTTTTTTATGGTCACCGTTCCATTAAAAAAAAAAAAAAAAAAAACACAATAATTCTCAAGTATGGCCGGGCCAGCCAGCCAGGTGCCCTACCCATTTTTTTTAACCCCTAAAGGACCAACGTGTTTAGAGGCCCAAAACTGCTTCGAAATACTTGTCCCCAAAGCAAGGTCAAAATCTTCATCAATATTTATTTTTTAACAAATTCAACCGTAGAATCCTTTGGTTAACTTGCACAAGTACATCGTCCCAAAATTTGAGAATGAATATCCCCACCGATTGCAAGATCAATGTGCCTAAACTTCAAAATGTAGGCTTTTCTAGTCCTTCCAAAAGATAAAGTTTTGTCTTTCAACATTTTTAGAAAAAAACACGTATGTCCTATTACTTGTACATTTTATAAGATATTTTTGAAAATGAATTGAAAACATATTTAAGAAAATTTAACCAAAAAAACTTTTGTATTCATTTTTTTTTAAATTGTAAAATGAAAGGTATTACATAATGAAAGATAAAACTAATATGCTAATAACTTTTGGAAGAATTTGAGAATTGTTAATCCCAATGGTGATAATGTTCTAATAGACAATTAGTATCCTTTCTTTTCATTTTCATTTGAAAATCTTCAAAATCGAGATCAAAAGATGACTTTATATGTTTTTTCTACCTTCAGTGCCCGCAAAATAAAACTCCTCACAACTTATACCTCATTATTCAGAATTGAGTGGTTCAATTTTTTTGAGTAGGTATCAATCTACACAATTCTAAAAAAATAATATATATATTTTTTAAATATATTTTTTGCTACCCGGTTTGACATTGAAATTGAAAAAACCCTTCTAACTTTTGCATTACTTATCGGAATGACATGAAACAAAGCTTCACATGTAGATTATGATGAGTAGCATCCATCCTAAAAAATTTATACATAAATTTCAAATTATGTAGTCAATAGAGCCTGCCCAAGTTCTCAAAAAGCCCAAAGCAGGCTCCTTGGTCCTTTAGGGGTTAAACAAATGAAAGGGGATTTTTATTTTTATTTTTTTGAAACAAATGGACAATTTCCATTGATAAGGGAAACAACACATCGAACCACGGAGGGAAGCCTAAGATCTCAGGCAAAAACTCCCATCTTGGGGTGAGCCAAGTTCTACTAAATCTTCTTGTGAAACCTATAGGAGGCAACCCATTTCTGATCGGCCACCCATTCTAGCGATGTAGGTTGTTCTCTTTCCGATTAGCAGGAGATGACTAGTGTTTAATTACAGTATGGTTCCCAATGTAGTTGCGACGCATTTAGATTAGCTTTAAGACCTCTCAATATTGCAACACGCCTTGGTCAATTTTGTTATTAGCCCATGGTCGGAAATAGCAAGCCCTATATCACTAGTATGGGAGAAATAGAATCTTCCGCTGAAAAATTCATAGTAATTAAATTTTGAGAAAGAAAAAATCTGAAAAATTATAAAAACCTTCTGAACTCTGTTTCCGCACATGGAAAAATTGCCCTAGTGAAGAAATTCACCCTCCAGATGTGTGTAATTGCTTAAATGGTCGGAAATGGGTTGCCTTTCTTAACTTAGTGCCAAAGAATGAAAGGGGATTTCATTACAATGGTAGGAGGTCCATAAAGCGACCATCTAAGCGCTAAAACTGAATTTTGGGGAGGTAAAACATCTTGAAATATTCTTCAGTAAATTTTCCTTGAAAGACAAGTGGAATTGACATCTAACCCAAGTCGTTTCATATTTTTTGGACCTTTGTGGAACTAGTTACAAATTTTTGAAGTTGGAAAAAAGTGGTCATTTGGGGTCATCAAAAACGACCACCTCCTGAAATGTGCATAGTTGGTACATTGAAGAAAGCAAAATGTACCTCTGAGTCGTGTTCACTTTTAATGCCCGGTCGGAGTTTGAGCCTCCTACCTTACACAATCACCATAGACAAGTGGCCTGGCAAGGGGGCTTTCTCTCTCTCTGTCTCTCTTTGCTTTTGAACAAATGAAACAGGTGCCTACCTTACCTTGAATGGATTTCCACAGCTGCACTGTACTGAGCTTTGGTGATGAACAAATCCAGGACTTCCAAATGGTTGCATGCATGCATGCATCTCTGGGCTCCAGCTCTTGCTCTGATGAGATCCAGTGAAAAAGCTCAGCTTGAGTTAAGTTAACCACCGAAGGACTGGGGTGCAAAAAACAGTGTTGCAGAAGCAACCTGGTGGCCTTATGGTCCTTTAGGGTTTAAGAGCATCCCTACAGCTAACGCGTGGAACCAGGGCACCAAATAAGGAATTTTTGTTGGTTGGTGTGCCGTCATTTCGATTGAAGAGTCATGGCCCTATGGGAAGACTCACAAAGTGGTCAAAATGTGCACCATATTTCTATTGTTTCAAGAAGGATCTCTTTGATTTTTGAAGAGAAACTTTCAAAAGGTGAGATTCAAAAGATTATTAAATAGCTTGGTGAGCCGCGTTCAAGAGTCTCCATTTGCCCGTGCCTTCTTCATTTTTGGAAGTGGCCGGGCATATTTTTGCCCTTAGCGAGCGTGCCATGGGGCAATTTCTAAGCCACGGCCCACCCATTGCCCGTGTTCAGTGCCTTTGGCGAGTAGCTGTGGCGATGCTCTAATTCTCATCTCACAAAGTTTCCACTGTAAAATGCAAGCCAATTCGTTATTTTTTATGCTTAGTTGGATGAACCCATTCAACTGTAGATTTGATTGAGATTTAAGTTACACCCTCAGGAATGTTGTACTATTGTAAGGTAAAAACACCCCAAAGCGTCCCTGTTCCCATTCTTGTACCCTAAATGACCACTAAATGTGTCCCTAGACTTTCATCAATGTATCCTACAAATGCTTAACTTTGATTTGTTGACGCATTTGAAGGACACATACTTAACTCTGATTTTGCTACTTTTGATTTTTGTAGATTTCAATTTAAGGTCCACCTATGTGACAGTTTCAGTGGTCTAGAGAATGAACACTTTGAAAAATCATAGAAATTATATATTACATCCGAAAAATCTTTTTTTTTTTTAATATTCATGATTTTCACTTGCTAATACTACAAAAAAACTTATTTTTAGGAAAATGTATCTCCAACTATGCTGAATTGCTAATATTGACGATTTGGGGTGCTTCCACCTTAAAAGTTTATCCCAACATGATGGAACAACTTATATGACCTACACTTGTTCTTACACGACGTGCTGGACTTTGTCATTATTTGACATAATCTCAATGCATGGCCAGGTTAAGATATTTTGATTGCTCAAAACTAATCTACAAATACAATTTTCTACTCCTACAATATCGTATATGTGTATTTAACTCTAAAAGCACATGCCCATGACCATTGATTTCAAGCCTCATTGTCTATGAGCCCATTTTTTTTTATTGTGGCCTTGGTGTTCTTGGCATCATGTCATTGAATTAAACTTAAAGAGACGTCAGTATATTAGCTCCTTGTGTTAGAGTTGGTAAAATTTTGCTAAAAAACAAACAAATGTTGATGTCCGTCACTCTGTGTGTGGCCATTTTTTAGAGATGAAACCACATGCTTGCTGCAAGTTACAAAATTTTCAAATTTTTTGGGAAAAATTTGAAATTTTTGTGAATTTTTTTTAAATGAAGAAAATTCATATCAAATATAGAATATCACTATAGATGTATGTTATAGTAGTGTATAACATCGTGGTATAAACCAGAATTACCATGTTATTTTAAAAATAGAAAATTAACAAACTATGGTTATGGTCCCAAAGTTTATATTGCTATAAAATACTGAAATTTATGAGTTTATCAAAAATTTCAGTTGAAGTAGAAATTGCACTTGATAAGCTTTATTTCATTAGATAGACTTAGATTGAAAAAATATCATTTTTATAGCTAAAATTCACATCAAGAGTAAATACAAGGATGATCCGTAGATGAAGCATCTTCTTCTTTAGAAAAGTCGGTATTACCGTAATAAGAGAATTTGAAATATTATAATTCATTGAAAGTGTACTCAAGCAAAACCAAAAAAAATGGATGAATCCCCCCCCCCCCCTTATCCTACAGTTTCAAGTGAAGTCATCCATGAACACTTAGTGTTTGTAACAACGTTATAGGGTTAAATGGCATTGTATAGAAAGTTGAGGTCCCTTATTAGACCATATCCAATTCTTAGTTGGTTCCGGAGCACTACAATGATACATGCAGAGCTTGTTTACGCAGATGTTTTCTTACTGTGGCAAATCCTAGCCACAATGCTTCAACCCTTGTACATTACTTTGAATCCTAGAGCTCTTCATAGTGTCCTACCTATGGACACTATCCACATTGCTAGCGTTAGAGACAAAGATGGATGATTGGCTAGAGGAGTTGCACATTGGGAAGTAGGCGCTATGATTTCCTTTTACCATAGTTACTTGCTTGCTTGCCGCGCTCTACATGGAAGCAAAAACTATTGTGCAAGAGCCAAAATCTAAACTGACCCATAACATTTAGTAGCAGTTAATGGTTTTGCCCTCCCATGAATGGAATAATGTGGAATATTTTGCACCCAATTAGTAGCTATGGGGACACTTATTAATAACTGCTAGAAATCAGCTCGGTGCCTGCGTAGCGACTGTGTATTGTGTATTGAGAAGACAATTCTTTATATACACATGGGGTGGTAGAAGGTAGAACAACCCATGTACGATATATAAATTAGAATTTGTTGTTTCTCAACCACTCATAGTTAAGTCAAAAGTAGGGATTGTATTTGAAGTAGAATTTTAGACCTCATTTAGACATAGTAGAATAACTTTTTTCAAAAACAATTCCACTAAAAATAGTTGGTAAATTAAGTTAATGTTCATCTCCAAAAATCTTCTTGAGATTCCGAGCCTTCAATCAAAAGTTATGGACAAATTTTAGAGAGGGTTGGAATTAACATTTTCTTTGACATTTTTAAACATCCTCTCTGAATTTTTTCTATAGCTTTTAATTGGAGTCTTGAAATTTCAAACGGATTTTTGGAAATGAAACTTTTCTTCATGTATCAACTTTTCTTAGTTTAAAGTTTTTTGAAAAAAATAATTCTATTATGTCTAAATGAGCCTGAAATTCTACTTCAAACACAATTCCTACTTTTGTCTTAACTATGAGTGGTTGAAAAACTACAAATTCTAATTTACTTGTTCCACGTAGGTTGTTCTACCTCCTACCACCCTATAAATATATAAAGAGCTTCTCTTCTCACTAGAAAATCCAAAATTAGTTATTGATGGCAAATGGTTAGATTGCATTGGTGTATGATTTAATGTATTCTTTGGGTTTTTGGCAAACCATCTTTCTTTACAATTATTTATTGATTTGTATGTTGGTCTAGAATTAGCCAAAAAAAATAGAGCACACCACAAATGTATTGCCACTATCCTAGTATAGAAGCTTACATTAATGATTTGTGGATGAATTTTATGTACGAGGACTTTGGAGAGGAAAAGACAGTCTTTCTAAATGCTACTGAATGTTATGGAATTATCATGTAAAAACATGAAAATTCAATAAAAAAATTCACCAAAAATTCACCAAAAATTCACCAAAAATGGAGTTTTTGTTTTTTCAAATTGAAAATTGGTATGCTTGATTGGGATTGCGTAAGATATGAATGTTGGTTGAGCAAAACAAAAAATGTCAATTGTATTCTACATTATGCAAAGAAAACTAAATGGTTCAAATTACCATCACGTATCTTTATGGTACCCCACTATACAAAGGAGCAAAACGGTGCCACTACAACCTCTTCAATATTAGTTTCTATAGTCCCACCAACACAATGCTATTTTTATGGTCACTAATGGTTCCATTGCAAATGCTCTAATTTAGCAATATGGGGGATGTAATGGTTGGTGTACACTACAAAAAATGTCCCCTATTCTAAAATAAAGAAGGCCTTGAAAATCCCTTGGCCAATCACCCTTGTACACCTCGGAACACCCACAAAGATTGCGTCTAGAATTGTCAATCTTAATTTTCCTTATCTTTACTATTAAAAACTTGCGACAATAACAAAAGTCTTCATATACAAAAAATGTAAGGTAGGAAGTCCATAAAACAACCATTTAACCCTTCAAGTTCCTTGACTATGTTCTCCCCCTAAATGCTTGAAAACTGCCATTTTGAGCACAAGTACCAAATTTTGGGAAAAAAACATTTTTGGATACATCTAACCATATGATCTTGTAGTAATCTGGTTTGAAAAGATGTGGAAAAAATTTCAGAATTTTTCACCATGTGGATTGCAAGATATTAGCGTTTGAATTGACAAAAATCCTTTTTTTGGCCCTGCAAAGAATCGGGCAATTGCACTTCACAAGGTCACATTTGTATGAAAAAATGTCCAAAGTGGTGGTTACTCTTTGGATTCATTCTTCAAAGAAAGTTGGCTACATGCTTGAAAGTTTTTAGATCATTTGAAATTGTACAACATATAGAAAAAAATAGTAAATAGAAAGAAGTAGAGAATGATTCAAAATACAAAATTGTTAACTTAAAAATTCAAGTTAAGGAATTGAAAAATGCCAATTCCAATGGTTGCAATGTTGTAATAAACAATCTACATCCTTTGATTTTATTTTTTCAAAAAATATTGAAAATGGAGTGAAATAAACGACTTCAAAGTTTATTTTAGAGTTGAGAATCCATAAGTGCCCGCAAACTAAAACTCCTTATAACTTTTGACTCATTGATCGAAATGGAATGATTCAAAGCTTTTCTTGTATATATAAAGCTAAAAAAACAATTTCAAATTTTTGTTTATGAAAAAAGTGATTATTTAAAAATTTCCTGGCCTGCTTGAACAATGAAAAAAATAACATATTAGGCCATAACTTTTGACTTACATTTCTAAATGTCATGAAATTTAGTTTATGTAAAAGATATTCCTTGTCCACAACTTCTATTAAAGTTTTGGCCTAGAATATGCAAATTTCTAGTCAGAAGTACCTACCCAATACCGCTATATTGCTAAAAATAGCAAGCTTGTCCTTTAGTTAACCTCTAAAGTCCCATTGTCTCTTCATGAGACAAAATGAATTTATGGGCAACTCCTACAATCTCAATATTTTTTGAGATTTTTTGAAACTTTTTGTGAAGATAGAAAAAACATTAGCTTTTCTAGGAATATAGTTTTTACTCCAATCAATGCTTAGGAGCAAAAATTATTGCATAATAAATTTGGATTTTAGATCAACAAGCACCCCCTTCCCTTCAAAAAAAACTTAAGATAAATTGTTTTTTCCCCCTCATACTCTTGAAAAAATAATTTGTCGGATTCATATTTGAACTCGATTTTCACAATTTAGAAAGGAAAAAAGGTTTACAAAATTAAAATCTCTTGCTACAACAATTTCACTATTGAAATTGGTATGTTTCAATTCCATCTTAGAGCTATCAACGGTTTAGTTTTTCTCTTCAATCTTGAACCTATTTCTATTTAACAAATTTTTAATGACTAAAAACCTGGGTTTTTTTTCTTTTAAAATTCCTTTAACTTGATTTTTCATCACAAAAAAATAGAAATTTAAAATCAATAGTACAGAAATTTTAAGTTAAGAAGATTCAAAGCCAAGAATCTAGGTGCAAAAAAAATTATTTTTTTTACTTCAAATGCAAATATCTTACATTCTGTATGATCAAAGTTTCTACAATCTCTTCCACACATTCTTACACTAGTCTAGTAAATAATCTTACAATTAGATATTTTTTCAAGTTTTTTTGCTATTTGCAGTAGAAATGGCAATTTTGAAAAATGACCTTCTGAAATTAAGGGTGAAGAGTTGAAAATTAGCTTACGGAGGGTAGACTTTTTGAAATATATTTGAGTAAATCTTCCTTGAAAGACAAATGGAATTGACATCTAACCCAAATTTTGGAGCTTTGTAGAATTAGTCATGAACTTTTGAAATTGAAACACAGTGCGGACTCAGTTAAAAGGGTCCTCCTGAAATGTAAACTATTTGCATATCCCAGGTGCAATGGAAAAGTAAAATATACCTTTGAGTTAGAGGCCAAGCACTTCATAGACCTTCAACTTTATACTACATCAAATTAGTGCAGTCTGATTAGTGTCACTGTCCAAATTTCCACAAATTTTCTATTCTTGTAGTGACACTATTTTTGCACCCTCACTATTTGGATAAATCAAAGTATAGGTACTCCTGACCATGAACTCCACTACAAAATCGGGCAGAGTATTTAATCCCTAAATGTCCGAGGCACCAAATTTTGGTGTTGACAAATCTTTGAAGTTAAATAAAACCTAACCAACTTGCTATTTTTAGTAATTCATATTTTTGAAAAATTCTTTTCGAAGTCTAGTTTTAGTATCAAAAGTCCGATTTTGAAAATGATGGATTATGATTTTTCTATTCACGATTTTGTGCAAGGGTACCCATTGCAATCTTGACTTTCTGTAGTGTTGAGGGCTCTTGGAAATGAGCCTCAAATACACTAGATCTTGGAGAAAAATTCACATTAGTAATTCATTTAAAAAAATTGTAGAGTAGTTTTTGAGAAGCCATAAATTGATTGGAGTTATGCATAGCTCCTTTAACTTCATATTTTTTTGGTCACCACCTTTTTAGATTTGGCATGTGAAAAGAGGATTGCAAGACTTCAAGTCACTTTTGTAGTTTTAACACCCTCATGTTCAAACATTATAATCTTTCAATTCATAAGTGATATTGTTGTGTTTTCTTTTCCTGTGACCTCTAATATGTCTAGTTTGAATTTTTACGGTTACAATTCATAAGAAATTGATACAACTTATCAAAATGTTGGCTTTTTGTTCAATTTGGAGCAAATTCCTAGAAGTTCAAAAGAGGCCATCGGCATTTAGGGGTTAAGTCCACTACCAGCAGAACGATTAGAAGCGGTCCTCTGATAGCAGCGCATCAAAATATTGATTGAATTTGATCTAGTACAAATATTGAACATTCCACACAATTTCAAAAATCATAGTTATCAGCGTGGCTACGCATGAAGTGGGAGAATTACTAAACAAATGCTTTAGGGACCTTAGGGCTAAAACTTCGATATTGAGAGGAAGTACAAACTGTACTGTCCTCAAATCAGGATCTTCAAGAAACGTGGTTAATGAATAGGTCTCAAGCGAAAATTTCAACTGAAAGTGAGCTAAGCATACCCCAAACCGAAGTACCACTCCCATACTAAAGACCTCTAAATGTATAATAGTGGTTTCAGATGTGGTGTTGGTTTTGGTAAAACTTACCTTATTAGCCGTGATAAATCAACAAACAAACCAAAACAAGCTTTGGCACCACCACCTCAATCATCAAAGAGCTTGTGTGAATACATCAGCATTGAAGACGACTGGGCATAGAGCTGACACACTTGAGACTGAAAACTGGATTTCGCACTTTGGATGTCAACAATTAAAGGTGGTACTCCCGACAAGGCAACAAATGCACTAGACACAGATCTCTAGGCCTTGACTGCGAACTTCCTCATGGGAAAGTAAGCTTCCTTCTTCTTCTGCTTCTCGGACTTCATTGAAGACTGCAAAAGCTCAAGCAACATTCGTAGTCAGATAAATTCACTTAGAAGATGGTCCTAACTCAACCATTCCCTATGTAAAATAGCGTCTCAACGAACTGATCACTGAGAGTTCCACACCCACCTGGTGCTTTGTCAACCTCCTGCGAATAGCACGCGTCTTCTTCGGGCGCAAGTCAATAGGAATGAACTTCTTCTTGCTGTATGCTGCACGAAGGCTAGCTTTCTGGGTCTGAGAGATGACCGTCAGCACCTGAGCGATTGAAAGCCTCACCACCTTGCTGCACGATAAACGATACTATGAAAATTCCAAACTCTTATGAACTTCAATACAAAAATCCGAGCGCAGAGTCAAATCAGCTAAGAGACGAGAACATACAGGATTGACAACATCTAAAAAGGACCCAGACCAGGAGCAACCCTAACTAAACCTTGGCTACAATACGGACATTGACTATAGTGATGTACTCTATCGAACAGCAGAACCTAGGGTTGCATATTGATGAACCTGTAGGTCAGACTTTGAAAATTCATAACGAGTTCAAAACGAAAATGCGTTGGACTCCCGAACAAGACCATTCAAAAAAATTTAGAGCAGGAATTAATCTCAGTCGTAATTACCTTAACGTTAAAAAATTTACGAAAACACATCGCATAACAACCACACACACGAATTGAAAACCCTAGAGGGAAAAAAAACGTACATCTTGGACAATTTGTTAGGCGCGCCTCCAGTGACCTTGGCAACTCTCAGAGCGGCGAGCTCTGCCTTCAGCTCTTTCAACTGTATCCAATACTCCAGTCAGAACCACAACCCTAAAGCAGCTCAAACCCTACTCATGGTCCTTTCCAAACCTCCAGAACTATCTTTCCAAATCTAAAGAACAAGAATCTAAACTATAATCAATTGAAGCGACGTACCTGGTTGAGAAGCTCATTCTTGCTCTTGGCGCGGAGCTCATGGACTTTGATCTTGGCTGTAACACATTAATGTTCACAACATCAGAAACCCTAAACCCTAATCGCGAGTTTTAAACCCTTAGACGAATTCTAGTGAAAGAGAGAAAAAAGGGGTGCAGTGGAGAGAGGAGGAGCATCGCTAACCCATTGCGGAAGAGATTCGGACGATGGAGGCGCTGGCGTAGTGATGCAACTGACGGAGCGTCCGCAAAGAGCCGAGGTGGAAAAGAGCTGCCCAGGCTCCGCCATTGCTCCAAGTAGGTGGACGACGATGACGACGGAACCCTAACCCTAATTTCTCAATCCCTGTTCACACTTTTGAACCTTGAATCATCCTACCTCCGTAATTGCACACTCGGTATTTGCTCATTCAATTATTTTACTCCGTACTTCACAACCCGTTGCCATGGTTCCATCCATTTTCACATTTTCATCCAAAATTTGAAAGCACTTGTGAATTTAAAATCTACACAAAATAGTGAAATTAGGTTGCCCCAAACTATAGTTGACCATGTCTGAAAGTGTTAGATATGAGAAATTAGTGTGGGGCAATTTCACTATTTTGTGTAGCTCTTGTAAACTAGAAAAGAATATTATGTTTTTCACAATTATATTGTATTTGCATAATTCTATAATACCATCAACATCTTTAACATCTTTAGGTTCAAAATTCCATTTTTATTTACACTAGCATATCATCTAATATAATCATCAATATAGATGCTATAATATGAAAATAATTTTGAAAAAGATTGAGGTTTTATAAACTAGATAATTAACTCCTTAATCCCTAAAGTTCTTTCATGTTTAGAAGTTCAAAATTGCTTCAAATATTCATATCCAAAGTAAGGCCCAAATCTTCATTTATATTTATTTTTTAACAAGTTCAACCATAAAATACTAATTAACTTGTTCAAATACATCTTCTATAATTTTAGAGTGAATATCCCCACCAATTGCAAATTCAATTTGCCTAAACTTCAAAATGAAGGCTTTTCTAGCCCTTCACAAAGGTGATTTTGTTTTTCAACATATTTTGAAAAAAAACATGTCTTGTCCCATAATTTGTGTGTCTTAGTCAATATGTTGAAAAATGGGTTGAGAATATATGTGAAAAAATTTAACCAAAAAAAACTTTCATACTCGTCTTAAAGCTTATATAGTGGAAGGTGGTACTAAATGAAAGAAAAGCCTAAAACACTAATAACTTTTATAAGGAATTGAGAATCATTAATCCCAATGGTAAGAATGTTATAGTAAACAATTATTATATATTTTTTATTTTTTTTAATTTCAAAATTGAATTCAAAAGATGCCTTTAAATGGTTTTTTGCCTTTAATGCCTCTACAAAATAAAACTCCTCATAAGTGTCTCCTCATTATTTGAAATTGAATAATTCAAATATTTTTGAGTGGATATCAATCTATACAATCTAATAAAACTAATTAATATTTTTTTAGATTATATTTTTAGCTACCCAATTTGATATTAAATTCAAAAAAAACTTTCTAAATTTTACAATATTTACCGGAATGATGCAAAATAAAGCTTTGCACGTCAATTAGAATGATTAGCATCCATCCTAAAAAATTTATAGAAAAGTTAACAAAGTCTATTTGAGTTCTAAAAATTTCCAAAGTGGTCTCTCTTTAAATAATCCATTACAAATTAAGGACTTAGGATACTCTCGAACAATAGTTGTAAAACATAATCCATAATCTTTAAGTATATCATTGTTTTTACAAAAAAATTATACAAAACATCAAGTGCAACATTTAATAGTGTTCTTCAATAAAATTTAGAACTAAAAATTAAAAATTCCTTCCAAAACAGATTATAGCTTGAATATTAGTAATTTTACAAGATTATTTTTCCTATAAGTTCAATATGCTCAATTTTAATTGTAATAATACTTTAAGATTTTAATTTTATTGATTTATTCAAGTCTTTTTTGAAGGGTCATTTTTTGAACTGAAAAAGTTTTTTTTTGAGGTCAAACATAATTGCACCTTTTATGTATGCAAAAAAAAGTATAGAATATTGATATAGGTACCAAAAATATGATATGGGATTATATGGATGTATTAAGTGAAATATTGATATGATACAATATATAGATACATATGCAAAGATACGGGATATGCAATACAATTGTTAATCCCTTATTGATTGCAATCTAACATGTTCAGAAAAATCATAAATAGGGATAATGAAAATACCAATATGAAGGTCATTAGTTCACTAATTTATTAATCCCTAATTCAATTTGATGTTTTTAGGCCCAAAACTGCTTCAAAATACTCAAATCCAAAGCAAGGCTAAAATCTTCATCTATATTTATTCATGAACAAATTACACTATAGGATCCTTTAGTTAACTTGTTAGAGTATACCTTCCTAAAATTTTAGAATAAAAAACCTTATCCTTTCAAAAGAGACAATTGTTAAGGTAGGAGACCTGAAACCATTCGGGCATTAAGAATTGTCCCTCAATAGTTAGCTCTAAAATGGACATGAAGTGGTCCTTAAATTGACCTCTGCAATCATTAAATGAACCGAGGAAAAAAGTATTATTTATTGCAAGAGCCAATCATTCTCCTTGCTTTCCCCATGTCTCTTTACAAGTTGCAAGTGAATAGTTCATGGAAGACCTAGGGTCATAAATAGGTGCCCACAACACAATTTGTTTGAAAATTCTTAAGTAATTCAATAATGCTTCAAAAAATATGGTGTTATTACCCACATCTATTTTTCTTTGCCTAAAGATTGAGCTAAAAATATTTCCATCCAAGGATATACATGAAAAAGGTGGACTAGCCCTTAAATGAGCGGCTTTTGAGCCTCCTACTTCAACCTTGTAAGGACGGGCTGGTCTCCGCAGAAATCATCCTTTCTGATACAATATAAATCATCTACTTTAAAAAAAACAAAAGTACTCATTTGAGGTCAAACTACTGTGTAAGGTCTCCCCTTTGTGCACAAAATTCCAAGGATGAACAGTCGCACTTTTGTCATACTTGAAAGTATTCTTTGTCATCCATCGGACACTTAGTGTTTGCGGCAACATTATAGGATCAAAGCAGTCCCACAACAATGCTCAAGCAAACCAATGGAGGACATTCTTCTATTATAGAAGATTAATGGTATAGAACCTTTAGAGGTCAGTTGTGACGTTGCTGTGGGGCTGCTCTTAGCTACAACTTTTACGTTTGCACTTTCACATTCTAAGTTATCACTTGTGCTTGAGGTACAACTAACTTTCCAAGTAAAAAAGATACACCTCAAACTTGATCTTGGCAGGCAGTGTAAGGTAGGAGGTTGTAAAACAGAGCGGGCATTTAGAATGGACCCTAAAAATGGCTGTGAAATGGACATGAGTTGGTTCTGAAATTGACTAGTATAGACTAGTATAGTCATTGAATGAATCAAGGAAAAAAGCATTCTTAATTGCAAGAGCCAATCATTTTCTTTGCTTTCCCCATTTTTATTTAGAATTGCAAGTAAACCGTTTATGAAAGACCTAGGGTCACAAATAGGGACCTACAACCCAACTCGTTTGAAAATTCATAAGTAATTCAAAAATGCTTGGAAAAATACGAAACCACTTGGGTTAGATTCCTCATCAATTTCTCTATGTCTGAAAAATGAGCTAAAAATATTCCCATCCAAGGAAATACATGAAAAAGGTGGACCAGCCCTTAGATGCTCCATTTCTGAGCCTCCTACCTTATGTTGACTTTATCTTTGTCATTGTCTTTGTATGAAAATGAGGCCTCTGCCAGGCCACCTGTGGCTGGCAGGCTGGTATTGTGCCCCTTTGCAATGAAATTTTGTTTCATTTGTTAAGAAAATGAAAAAGAAAATGAGGCCTTCCGTTCGGCTGTAGCAGTGACCCATCATAAGTTTACTACTGTAGGTACAACTGACAGCACAAATGACTCATGATGCATTGGATGTGATTCTGAAGTAATATCCTTCCCTTGCCTTTTGTAAAATTTCTTTGACAGCTTTCCAATCTCAAAATCTGCAAAAATGTGATAAGAACATAAGTTCTACATGCAGGTACAGTATCTCTGCAATATCATTCACTGCTAGGACAAATAATTTCGTGAGGTTCCAATTTTTAAAGACTAAAATTAATGAGGCTGGTAGGTGATTGCAGGTTAAAAGTCACTACACTGATTATTAACTGCAATTACTGCCACTACTGCAATTACTGCAACTACCACACTGCAATTTTTGAGTTTTTATTTATTTTTTGAAACACATGGACAATTTCCATTACAGAGAACCAGAGGAAAACACCTGGCAAACATATTTTCGTTTTCAGACAGCTAAACAAAACGAGCACCAGGATCCCCACAAGCAAACAATTTTTTGAGTTTTCAATGACTTTGAAAGCAATGAAGAATAAGTCCTGGCAAGCGCAAATTGCCCCTGGGATTGACATCAAGTGTTCATGTTGTGATTTAGGTGCTGATGAAGACCCCATGCATCGATTTTTCCTCTGTCCAAGGGCGCAGGAGGTGTGGGATTATGCTCAGTCAATTCTTCACCACCTCCTTAGAGCTCAACCGATTCCAGGACCTCACCATGGATTTAACTTCAAACAATGTATTTTTGGCACCAACCTCCCAAGGAGGTTTACAGTATGGGCTTAGGACGATATGGAATGTCCTCAGAGGAGCTTCGTTAAGCTTATGGATTCTTTGGACCACACGAAACAAACTGGTTTTCGCTCAAGAACCCTGGCCTTCGGCCAGCGTCCGCAGAAGAAAGCAATGAAGAAACATCAAGCACATTCTTGGAAAGAATGCAATATGAAATGATTAGTACTTCTCAGAGTACTTGAAAAAAGTAGTGTACTGTAGTTGGGAGTTATCCCAAGTGTACCCGGTATCAAAGGGACGGGCTTCCAAAAAAAACTGTTCTCAGCTACAACTGCTGCAGTAGGTACTCTAAAAATGTCTGATGACCCCAAAGCGTCACTTGATTGGATGTTCAACTGAACTCGTGCACATTGTCTTCATCAATATGAACCAGTTGATAAAAAAGAATTGATTTCGGAACATCTACCAACAAAACTCTTCGACTCTGTATAACCTTCGAAAATACTATCCAAAGAATGCATTTTTTGGTGCCTTGGGAATCCTCTATCATCTGCCAACAAGAACATATAAAAATTTGACAAGGCTAATAAAACTAACTAGGCTCAACAACGGAGGCCATACCTATGCTGATGGTAGCTTGTGCCATTTTTCATATGTGTTGAAAATCAAAGCTACAAATGCCCATGCCACTATTGAAATTACCCAGCCTTGCCCTGCAAATGGAGACTGGTGGAAGTTGGCTGGTTTGGAAGTCCTTGATCCCTTAACTGAATCCCATGCTGTTGTGAACACTCTGCATTAACAAACAGAGAAGGCTAAAACTATGTAAACCCACATTCAAATTCATAAGACGGCACTTACTGACGACTAAGAAATAAGAAATAATACGAAAACATGTGAAAATGTAAGAAACGCCATGCTGGTGAGAAGCCTTACTTTCTAGAGCAGTAGACCAGGGCAGCGGGAATGATGAGCATCACTGCGCATCCAGCAAATGCCCCAGTGAAGCCCACCAACTCATCCACAGAAACATTTGAATGCTGCAGCAATTCGCACATGTTAACATTGATGTATTATCAGCAAATTATCTGTTCTAGAAAACCCAACCACATAATTATTGGTAACCTATACATTACCTACACATTACAAATTGCTTTACAATTACTAGCATAAAAAATCTTTCCACACCTCTCAAACTATATGATATCAAAATAATGGTTTTCAGTATACATGAAAATCTCAAGAGAGCCTTCAAATTTGAGGAAGCATAAGCTTGGTATAGAAGCGAACCTGAGCCATATAACTCATGAGGGTGGATGGCACAACAGCAAGCAAAGTGAGCATCAGTCGTCGAAGGTTACTATCTTGCGGTGGTGCTGTGTCTGATTAAAAACCAAAACAAATATCAATACAACGTCAATCTATGTGTATCAAGCATGTTGAAACCCAGAGGTATTCTGAACACTTTGTCGTGTTAAATCCTGAAATTTTAAGTACATTGAAAGTAGTTTCTAACATAAACCTTGCCAATTGTACTATTAGCAAAGTTGTCTAGAATACCTTGGAGTGGAGTGGAGTTAATGCAGCAAATATACACAATTCAAGTCTTGTCCTAGACCAATGATTACCAATCTTAAAATTTTGTGTTTGTTATGATAGTTCACCTTGGTTTGACACAAAGTTGATCAAGGTGTCAATGTTGTTGCGCAACGTGATGGAGAGCATGGGAAATGTGGATGACAAGGTAAACACTGATCACCCCAGGAACCACTTCATGGTCAGTTCGATATGGGAAGAGTAGGATTTCTCAAATCAATTTCAACCATTCACAATTATGAAGATAAGTCATTGGAACATAAGAGGGGTAAAATGAAAGAGCGACATCAATTCTAACTTAGAAAAACGAAACAATGAATTCTTGTCCTCTTAAAGCTACTTAAAATTGATAGCAAGTGAATTAAGTGTGTTTGCCTCTGTGGCAGGAACAAACCTGGAAATAGGAATAGGAAGTCTCCGACAAAACCGTACTCTGCATCCTTCAGTCAAGGAATGCTACATTACACGTATGAAAAAACCTCAACAGACAATCACGCAATTGTTATTTCAAGGTGGATACGGTCCGAGGGAAAACTGAATGTCAAAGGATCCTTGACAGCAATGCCTGCATTACAAAGAAAAACATGTATTAAGGATTTGTTGATTTACTATGGATAATTAAACAGTGCCTCCGATGCCATCAAAAGTGTCAGTGAAAAAACCCGAAGTACTGAAAAACAGGCTGTTTTACTTCACATCCACAACCACAAGGCAAGTGGTTCCATACCAAATGCAAACCCGCAGGAGATGAGGAGCAATAGGTACACAACAACTACACTCCCATATGCCGTTGCTGCAATGCGCTGTAAATGGGATTTGTTCTGCATTGGTGTGACAATGCCAGGTAAACTGTGTACAAACAAGACAATACCATGAACCACTTTATTAGGCCCAGTACGACAAAGCCACTGTTCTTTGCATACCTACAGTAATAGAAAATTCAAGGTCCTAGTCACATCCTAAAATGGGTTTCATTTCATTTAACCCCTAAGGGACCAAGGGGTCATGGTCCATAAAACATACTGTGGCAAATAATATTCAAATGAAGCCAATCTCTGGATGCAACGCTTTGCTCAGAACATCTTAAAATTGGACAAAAGAAACGTCCTCATATAACATGCTCAACAGTGCTAAGAAAATGTTAGGTCTAAATTTGAGCTTCTTGATCCTTAAGGCATCAGCACACACAACACAATAGACAGCGTTTGCACCCAAAAAGCAAATTTGTGATGAGCATGAAGCAACGTACTGAAGACCTACATACCTGTGATGGCACATAAACGAATAAACTGCTCCTCCAAATAGGTTTGGCAATGCCCTGTGAAAAAACAGCTTCTTTCCATTAGTGTTCGTTCCATACACAGATCAACCCAAGCTCTACTTGTCTGTCAAAAAAACATAACCTTCAGTTAACTCTGAACTGTTTTAGAAACATTAAGACAACACTACTTAGAGAATCTTCTCCATGATTCATGGGGATTTCCCTATGTCACAATGATCATAGAGATACGTAAAAAAAAACCTCAGTATGATCAGCTTGGGGAGACCTCCCCATGATTCATAGGAAGATTCATTTATGATGATGCCTAAAAGTTCCTGAAAAAATCTATTCTACTAGACACTCTGTTAAAGAATTGTAGGAGACTTGTTCTTAAAGGCTGCATATAAGGTGAGCAAGGAAAAATAAAAAATCTACTGAAAGTTGCGTCAAAAAGCTCGCAAGAAGATTCACCAGCGCACGATTCTTAACACTGATACACTGACCACTGCAGAATTCAAGGATTACTTTATATCTATGAAATAAGTCACCTGCTGATTTGTCAAGGTTGAGTCAGAGAGTTTAGAGTTTATTGTCTATCGCTAACAACAGAAAAATTACACGCAATTGACAAGTGGCTTACGTCAAGCTGATAGTTGGTACATCGGAGTCTCGACGGCCACCTTTCACAGTTTTCACAACTGCCAAACCGATCATGCTGCAAGATACCAAGCCACACGTTGAGATAAAGGGAATCTCTGACCTAAACCCTAAACCATCCACAATAAGTAAGATGTACATACGTGTAAAGTGATATGTTTCTGATAGCCTGCACGTTGTTCAACAAAGCCAAGTATCAGTGGAAACGAGTGAAAAGATGCCCTATCAAAGGTTTGATTAATGCAATACTTGACAGCACAAAACAGTGTCAATCTTCATACGCACTAGTAGAAAATCCATTCTAGAAAGTCATTCTAGAAATCTAGTCGCATAACAATTGACTGGGTTTACGTTAGAAACAGTCCTGAATGGCGTTACAATTGGCAGGGTTTAAAGCGTCTAGGTTTCTGGTATACCTCAGGAGGGAATTCTGTGAGTGTCGAACAGCTGTAAGCTGATTTGTACAGAAAGACATCAGTCACAGAAAGATGTCCCCTTAAGCCCTAAACCCTAAACCAAAATATCAATTACAGGATAAACGAAGCCTAAATTGGTAGTCTGACAGGATGGTATTAGAGGACATACGAGTGTTGTCATCTGCAGTAGCTTCGTCTTCTGGAAATCAAAGTAGCTGCCACAAACCAAGAATATCATACAGGCCTTAGCATTAAAACGAGAATACTTCTTGATGTATGATGATACTTTCTACTAGAGTACTGGTTTCGTTGAGCACATTAGAAGACCCATCCCCATAGGAATTCAAGCAAACCTAATCACATGGCAATTGGCAGGGTTTGTGTTCGAAAATGCTTAAAATAATGTCACAGTTGGTAGGTTTTTACACACCTAGATTTTCTAGAAAACCTCTAGGGGGTCCGCTACTTGTAGCATATTACCACAAACCAAAAACGAGAGGCAAACTGAAGCAAATTGTATAATTACCAGAGAGGTAAACTGAAGCAAAAGAAGATACCCAGGTACAAGTCGAATGCCCATGGAGCCGGGGTAAGGTTAGTGAAATATTCTGCCAAGGACCGAGCAACCAATGTGCTGTAGATGAGAGAATCTCCCACGAGATACAACTGCATTAATTTTCATCCACACCATTACTACAAAATATTAGGTTAAATCTTGTAACGAACTTTAAAAACTTTGAACTTCCAGTAATCGACACGTAGAACGACCTGCATACCCAAAAGGCTAGATTCTATTTTTCCTCCTCAAATACGATATGCCTAAACAGAAGTCCCATTGTTTCAAATGAAAAATGACACTTACAATCAAGGCACAGTAGAAGACAATGATGCCCCACTGGTTGAAAAACAGGCCCTGCACTCAAGATTACCACCCCGTCAGAAGTAGCACTAACAAATCCACTAATACCAGTCTCAAAAATCGACATTCCTAACAATCTTTTAGAAAATGTGGATAGTTTGTCATTAAAACCTGTCTTAAATGGCATTACAATTGGCAGGAATTAATGCAGCTAGGTTTCAAGATTACTTCCTGGGGGAGATTTTCTACTAGTATGTATGAATTTCAATCCACATCCAAGGATATAGAATTATGAGATGGTTAGACTCCAAACAAAAGAGTAAAAGAAAGGGTTATTGCAGCATACAGCCATTTCCCCCATCTCTATCTTCTTTGAAATCTGGAATATGCCTTCGTCACTTGCTGTGCACGATTCCTTACTAACAAAGTCATCTCCTCCATGTCCAGCCTCTTGACTCAGAAGAGATTCATCAAGCCCATCCTGCCAGAATCAACGACACACACCAAATAAGACGCTGGAAAGTGACGTAGATGTCGAATCACTCCACATCCTTGTTGTGCAAGCAAATTTCTAAACCTAGTCAAATTCTCTTCATTCAAGCGTTTCAATAGGCTTCCACTAAACTCAAATCCACACTCTGCCACTTCAGCGTGAACCTGGTCAATGTGTGAAGCGCACACTGGTAGAAATACACCCCAGAAAACCTAATTATAAGTTTTACATTAGAAGCTGCCTTAAATGGCGTTGCAATTGGCAGGGTTTTTCATGACTAAGCATTGTAGGTTAACTCATGGGTGATCCGACTAAGAAAGAAAAGGAAAGAAAAAAGACAAGGAAACACCTTTTTCAGTTGAAGAAAGGCATTTGCTGTGGCCATGGACTCTAGCACGAATGTCACACTGACATAGCTGCAACACAAGGATGGAAGGAACTTGAGATCAATTTTGTAATAAATAACAACAGACGAGTTTTAACAAAGGCTGAGCAAATTACTCCAATCACATGTATTGCACTTTGTTCAAGGCAGAATCACAATTTGCGTACCTGCAAAAGGCGACGATTATAACGAAGGAGATACCCAAAACCTGTTGCAGATGCAAGTCCACTTGAATTAACATGCTGACAGACTTGCCAAAGCTCACAAAATGGATTACATTCACTAGCCATTGAGGGAAGGAATTTTCACGTACCCAGCCTCCTTTCAACAGTACTGATGGCAGAGCTAAACAACCGGTCCCTACCATGAGATTAAAAAGGTAGCTGCAAGCCCACACATCACAATATCAGCAAAATCTTCGGATTCCGAATTGAACGTCTGTAAAGGAAAGTGAACAGCTGCACCAAAATGAAATTAGAAAAGGCTCTGTCGAAAAGAAACGCACATAAACGCCACAAAAGGTGAATACTGAGTTCCATGACTGCTCTCCTCGGTCGCCATCCTTCAAATTCAAGTTGCACTCCTCAATATCAATAGGACGCTACTGCACTCCTGCTGGTAACAAAGATGTGACATCAGCAGCAGCAACATCCTTATTGCAGGCTAAGAAAATGGGTTACAATCAAACAGAAGGTGTTCTAACGAGTGAAATCTGATTCCAATTTGAAACAACTTTGCAATACAGTATCCAAATAATCCAAGATTCGGTGCATTGGAATCCTTCTTCGTTTCCCAACCACCAAATCAGCAAAACATTGACCAGCCTAATAATAAAATCATAAACTGGCCATTTCGAGTGTCTCGCTGCGACATTCTCTCACTGAACAACCTTGAAGAGCAAAGTACAGCGCAACAACGAGAACCCAAATTTGAAAGAATAATGTTCAAGAACATGAATACAAATCATACCCAAGTTCCGAATACTACCCTTCACCAATCCTTCCAAGATTTCAACGGCAGAGCGATGCAAAGCAGAGCTGCTTCACGTCCATTGACCCAACTCCAGACTGAAAGAGAGGAAAGGAAAATTCTTCATTGGCAGACAGGACATGAAAAAGAAGCTTAAATGGTGCGCCGCGGCGACTAGAGGCTGCTTGCTAGGTGTTGATGCCAGCGTCTTGTCTCCGCTTCTGCTTCCCCTTGCGCCATATCCGTACTGACCAGTGCCACTGGCAAGGCGACGACAAAGGAGATGGGAACTGGAACTTCGGATAGTTACGTCAAATTCATCGCATGTTGGGAGTATGGCATTGTTTTGAGGAATTGGGCAGCGTGGATTTCGAAATTTTTGGGATCTTTTTTCGGAAAAACCTTGGCTCTATGCAATGAACGGCCTGTGGGACGTGTTGACGTGGAAGGGTAAGTTTGAAAATTTCGGTGATTCCGAGGACACGACGACGCAGAGTGATGAGTCAGTTGCTGCGGATATGCTCAAACCGCGTGGTGGGCTCAGTCATGTTCTTCTAGTGTTTGGAAAAGGAGCCAGAAAGCTCTATCCTTGGTATGGTAGGAGCTGAAACTGATTTTGGGGGAGGAGAAACGTCTTTGAAATATTTTTCAGTAAATTTTCCTTGAAAGACAAGTGGAATTGGCATCTAACCCAAGTCGTTTCATATTTTTTGGAGCTTTGTGGAATTAGTTATGAAATTTTGAAGTTGAAATGGCATAAGGCTCTCAAATTGCCCTCTTCCTGAAATGTACACTGTTTATACATTGTTGAAGGCTACAAAAAAGCAACATGTACAAGTAGTGTACATTTGAGGAGGTGGGCAATTTTAGAACTTGTGCGCTTTTCGAACCTCCTACTCCTTAAAGGCATTTTTTCTTTAAAAATAATATTTTTTTAGTGTTAGCAATTGAAAATCATGAATTTTCAAAAAAATAAAAAATAAAAAATTGGATAAGGCATCTAATTTCTATGAATTTTTAAAGTAGAATTCTAATAGGGCACCCCAAACCGCACTCTAGTAAAGCTACCTTGATTCTGACACCAAAATCTAAAAAATCAAAGCCCACCAACCACAATTTAGCATGGGGACATTTTCAAGGTACTTTTGGGGACACTTTAAGTGAATTCTCAAGAGCAAGTATGGATAAATAGAAGGGAATGGATGCACCTACCTTAACTCCTAAAGTCCTAGTCTCCCCTTAGGAGACCAAATGGATTTTGGGCAGGTTCCTATAGTCTCAATATTTGTCATGGTTTTCTAAAATTTATTATGAAGATAGAAAAACACCTTAGCTTTCCAAAAATATAATCTTTATTCTAATTGGGGTTTGGGAACAAACGTTATGGCACAAAAAGCCTTTTTTTAGTTCAACGGGCAGAAAAAAATCCTCAAAAAAACTTAATATAATTTTTTTTTAAAGTTTGTTTCTCACAGATTATATTTTTATCTACATGAGAAGCTTTGATTCATTCCATTTGGATTTTTTATGAGAAAGTTATGGACATTCTTGTTTTTCGGACAATCAAAGCATCTTCTTGAAAAAATAACTTGTAGGATTCATTTATGAACTCAATTTTCACAATTTTTCAAAAAAAAAGTTTTACAAGGTTAAGGTCTCTTGCTAAAACAATCTCACCTTTGAGATTTGTGTGTTTAATTCAATCCATCTTAGAGCTAGATTAACATTTTAGTTTTACCTTCAATATTGAACCTACTTCTATTTAACAAATTTTTAATGAGTGAAAACAAAGTGTATGTTTTTGTGAATTTTTAATCCTAGATTCTCAACTCAATTCTTCATCATATAAAATTAGAAATTCAAAATCAATAGAGCAAAAAATTTAAGTTAAGAAGGTTCAAAGCCAATAAATGTAGTTGAGCAAGGTGCAAAAAAACTCATTTCCTTCACTTTAAATGCAAATATCTTGCAATCTACATGGTCAATGTTCCTAAAATTTCTTCCATACATTCTTACACTAGTTTAGTACAAGATCTTACAGTTAGATATGCAAAAATCCTATTTTTTTTTAAGTTTTTGCTCTTTACTATAGAAATGGCAGTTTTGAGTGGTTTTTGATGGAAAAAAGGCCTTGGGACTATAGGGATTAATAATTTTGTAGTTTATTGGGTCTAGAATTTAAACATAACATTATTACCCACCAAATGGATCCCTTTTGCTTCCTGAGAAAGCAGGAGCTCCCATGGGAAATTTTGTTAAAATGGCGGTACTCCATATGCTATTTTTTCATTCATTTATAGGACTGGTATAGATTGCAGACCGCATGGTCTACATGTAAAAGTGTCAATTTTACGGAATACCACCATTTTAAGAAAATATTGGTTCCCTAGAGTTGCAATTTCTCAGGGCCGATTTACATTGAGGCCAGACCAAAGTTCCTCTAGAATTATCAAAGCAATGATTGGTTGGAGAGATAGGTGTGGTCCAAGTTGGATTTACACTTTGACCAAAGGCCCATGCCATTTTTTATGGATGAGAAGTCCATTTGGAATCCTACAAGACCAAAGTAAATAATGTTTTGTCAATTTTTAGGAGGTTTTCCTTGACTACTTCTTTAAGGTAGGCCTAATAGATTTCCAAGATACCATGGCGGGCTAAAACCTCACCACTATAGATTTTGTGCATTTAATTGCTCTTGTGGTTGAGAATGCCAAATCTAATAATAAAAGAATATGGCTTGACTAAGGTCTCTCTTGGGTTTAAACCAAGCCCATGCAAAGTGCCATTACTATTTTTTGTCTTGTATTCTCGCTTTATATGATCACATCTAATAAAAATGGGGTACTCTAGAGTGCTTCTAGTCTCTCAATTTGGCCCTGGTGTAAACCTGCCCTCATTCTAATCTCCACCTTCATGCAATTCATATCTCTCTCTAGCTAGCTAATGACTCTTTGCAGATTAAACTGAATTCATTCCAATTATCTTTGGAGGAATGATCCCAATTTCCAAGGAGGAATGTTTTAGGCTGGTTACAATGTTATGGATTAAGAGGGGAAGAGGCTTTGTATTGATATTAACTAAAGTAAGTCAAAACCAACCATGCACCCAAATCCAACAATATGTACTATTGTTGTACATTTGAGATCCCATATAGGATTCTAGTACATAATAACAGATTTCTTATTTGGTTGGTTTTGGATATACTTACCTTAAACTAAGAAAGTTTAAGTAGCTGTCCTAGTCAAAAAGTCAGGCGTGCTACAAGGACAAAGCCTCTCACAGTGAACTTGCTTGTTTTCTTTTATATTCATATAATTAGGCAAACCTTTATATTACTTAAAATTCAAAGTAATTTAGAAAAACAAAGCATTAGGAAAAATTTGAGGCCAGCAGAAGGCCATTTGACTGCATGCAGCAATGTAGTAACATGAAAAAATAATAATTTTAATTTTAATTTTTTTAGCCCATGTGATGCCACATTAGACTAGAGATTTCAATAAACAAATAAATTATTATTTAAAAAAAATATTTATTATTTATTAAAAAAAAATCCCTTATAATTGCATCGCAGCCAAAAGTTAAACAGTTAGATTTTTTGTAATGTACATATTAAAAGTTTTTGAAATGATGTCATCTTATTCTGGTTCTAGTAGTGGCTAGTAGGACGGAAGAACTAACATTAGAGGAAGAGTAAAGTCTACAAAGGGCTGTGAATTCTCAGACAGTGGGAAACATTGACTAAAACCCTCGGAAAAAAAAGTAGCAAAGGCTGCGAGGCTTGATTTGCGTGGAACAGTTTAATTAAAAAATTAAAAAATTAAAAAATCTTAATGTTTCAAGAAATCCAAAATTACAAAAGTGAGAAATTTGAAGTAGAATAGGCATTACTATATCAAATAATATTATTTAATTATTTTTAAAAATTATTTTAAAGTTTTTTAAAAATTAAAAATATATAATATTCTAGCCGACATTGCGCTAATTTACAGCTTGGGGAACAACCTTGAACGGCCCTCCTGTGGCCTCCTTTTCATTCTAATGAAGTGTCTTTTTTACCTTTGAGAAGTTCTATTGGAGAAGGGAAGATAATGTAGATTTGAAGCATTTAAGGAATCAAGTATAGCCTAAGAGAATCTAGAGTTGTGACCTTCATTGTTGCAAGTTTTTTTTTCTTCCTACATACATGAACTAATTTGTACAAATATCATGAAGCATTGACTGACCTTTCTCATTAGATGGTTGAAGAATAAACATAGGAAAGACAAAATTGCTTTATCAAGATACTTTAATGTATTTCATTTGTTTTGGAAGCTCTTAGAAGAAGGTCTTGAAATTATTTGTAACCCACCCACAATGGAAGCTAAGACTTTCAAGAATTAATGTTTGATTTAGTTGGTTAGAGGGGGTGCATACATGCATCCAAACATTTTTGAATAAATTCTTTTTATTCTTGATACAACAAATAGAAGTCACATCTTATCTAATTATACTCATATTTGTTGGGCTTTTGTAGAATTAGTTATGTGGAATTTTCATAGTAGAATGGCATAAAGTTCTAATTTCTCTTTATGAAGAAATTTATGTTTGAAACCTTGCAATGGTCATTCTTGGATTTACTATAGGACCATTCAAAGATTACCCCCTAAAGGACAATTGTGTACTTATTAGTGGATAATTGAAAATTTAGGTAGCTTACTATAAAGTCAATTTTGAATGGATCACTTTTTGGAATTTTGACACCAAGTGTGAATATATACCTCCTTTGTGGGAATTATATTTTTTTGAAAATCAAGTGCTCAGAATCAAAATTCAAAAGTTATGCTTCCTAAAGTTTTTTATATAATTGGGAAATTTTGGTAAACTTGTTCAAAAACTCTTTTTTACTTCTAAAATTTGGCATGTAGATAACTAATACTCCCTCTATCCCACTAAAAACCTCCAAATGAGGCACAATTTATGTCCTACTAAAAACCTCCATTTATTGATTTTGACCATTGAGTAAGCATTGGCTGTATTGAATGACCTTGTGGGAGTAAGTGGCAAGCAATCAAGGAACATTCCTCTCCTAGCAAGCTTGGTCTTGCCCATATAAGGCACCTTGGACTTGTTGCTTTGTCAAATAGTTGTGTTGACAATGGATTTGGGGACTACTTTGGCACTATGGAGATTTGTTCATGAAGGGGGCCGGCCAGGTTTTGTAGATGCGGTATTTAGATTGGGAGCATATATTTCTACAATCCCATTGTTACCACCAACCTTTAAATCATCAGAAATGATGAGCTGGCGGCAATTATGCTCAAATATGACACTTTCCACATAGATTTGGGGTGCCTAAACCATAGTGTCTAAGTTGGAGATTTCTGCATAGATCTAGGGGATAGATTATTAGTTCTAGAATGTATGTATCATTGGCACAAAGACTAAAAATATAGTTAATCCCTCATGGAGAAGGTATTTGGAGTTTTTTAGTGGGAGAGAGGGAGTATGATATAATATGGATTTGTTAAAAAAACGGTAACTATGTTCGGTACAAAAGTCTCACTCTAATATAAGTCAAAATTTGTTGACCTAATTAGATAGGGTTGAAAAAAAACTATTTCTTCTAACTTTGATTGCTACTAGTATGCCCTATGCTGTTGTTACAGTCAAAATAAAATAAAAATAAAAATAAAAATAATTTTTTAATTTATAAAGCCTTCAAAATTCAATATCTTTTTTGTAATGACTTAGAATGCCATGAAATAAAATCCGTGCACTCTTCCTTGCCGAGGGCTTTTTGACAATACCAAGAACGCCATAGTTCTAGAGATTTTACCATTGCAAATAAAACAAACAAAAACAAACAAACTAACTAACTAACTAACTAACAAACAAACAAACAAACAAACTAACTAACTAACTAACTAACAAAACAAAACAAACAAACATGCAAACAAACAAACAAACAAATTTAACCCCTAAAGTCCTGTTGTCTTCTCGAGGGACAAAATGGATTTCAGGCAGGTTCCTGCGGTCTCAATATTTGTTGTGCTTTTCTGAATTTTTTTTGTGAAGATAGATAATCACATTAGCTTTCTGAAAATTTAATTTTTATTTCAATCGGTGCCCGGGAGCAAAAGTTCTGGCACAAAACCTCCAAATTTTAGTTCGGCGGGCAGAAAAAAAACCTCACAAAAATTTTAAATTAATGTTTTTTTAAATTTATTTCATATAGATTTTATTTTTAACTACATGGAAAGCTTTGATTCATTCCATTTGGATTTGTTATGCAAAAGTTATAGACAATCTTATTTTTCGGGCAATTAGAGTATCTTCTTGAAAAAATAACTTGTAGGATTCATTTCTGAACTCAATTTTCACCATTTTTCAAAATAGAAGTTTTACAAGGTTAAGATTTCTTGCTAGAACAATCTCACCGTTGAGATTAGTATATTTCAACTCTATCTTAGAGCTATTAATGATTTAATTTCTTCCTCAATCTTGAACCTACTTCTACTTAACAATTTTTTTATGAGTGAAACCTAGGTGTTTCTCTTTTGAATTTTTTTTCCTAGATTCTAAACTCAATTCTTCATCATATAAAATTAAAAATTAAAAATTATTAGAGCAAAAATTTTAAGTTAAGAAGGTTCAAAGCCAAAAATGTAGTTGAGCAAGGTGCAAAAAAACTTGATTCCTTCACTTTAAATGCAAATATCTTGCAATTTACACGGTCAAAGTTTTTTAAATTTCTTTCACACATTTTTACACTAGTTTAGTACAAGATCCTACGGTTAAATATGCAAAAAACACATTAAATTTTTTTTTTTGCTCTTTGCTATAGAAATGGCAGTTTTGAGTGCTTTGTGATGGAAAAATGGCCTTTGGGACTTTAGGGGTTAAGGTATACATATAATCCCCATATATATACAATCTTTCAATCTATGCAATCAAAGTTTCTAATTTTTTTAATACATTGTCATTGTAGTCTATTGCAATTTCTATTGTTGAATTTCAAAAAAATCTTTTTTTTAGTAGTCATTGTAGTGCCCTAAAAATGATTAGTTCTTGCTTGAAATGTGCCACTGTCTTTTATGGGTTAACCCTATAAGAATGTTGTAGACCTAAAAGGTACGATGGATGACTTCATTGTTAACTGTAGAAACAAAGAATACACCTATTGGTCTAATAATTGGAGTATTTTGGTGACTACTTTAGTCACATGATCCATGTCCTTCTAGAGTTAATCCTTGAACAACATTGAGGATATTTATTGCCCAATAGATGACATAGAATCCTTCTATGTAAGGCAAAAGTGTACATATTCATGCCTAGAATTTTGTGTGAAAAGGGGAGGATCTTGCCCAATAGTTTGACCACCAATCAGTGCTCTTGGTTTTTGTAAGTACATGATTCACACGAGACCAAAAAGGATGATTTCCACAGCGAAAAGCCCATCCTTTAAGAGTTCATAACGTTTTTTTTGGAGTCTTAGGTCTACTACTTCTCATGGTCATATCCAACAAAATGGGATACCACTGAATTGTTGTGGAAATTGATGTTCATGATGTGTGCCCAAAAGTTTATAAGTTTTTTTTTCAATTTAAATAATATATAAATACACATGTGGTGCATCATTCCAACTGAATGTGCCATAGTCTAAAACCCTAAAGTAGCTTTGCTGCTTCTGGTGGAGCTCCAGAAACTGGTTTTTTAAAGGGTTTTAGGGTTCTCGAGTTGTTGTGTACCCTTGTTGGACAAGTATATATTCAGACAGTCAAAAGACAAGCATATAGTTAACTCCTAAATTCCCAAGGCACCAAATTTTGGTGTTGATAATACTTTGAAGTTAAATAAAACCTAATTAAATAGCTATTTTTAGTAGTTTATATTTTTGTAGAATTTTTTTTGAAGTCTAGTTTTAGCATCTAAAATCCGATTTTGAAAATGATTGATTATGATTTTTCTATTCAAGATTTTGTGCAAGGGTACCCATTGTAATCTTGACTTTCCGTAGTATTGAGGGCTCTTGGAAATGAGCCTCAAATACACTAGATCTTGGAGACAAAATTCACATTAGAAATTCATTTAAAAAAATTGTAGAGTAGATTTTGAGAAGCCATAAATTGATCGGGGTTATGCATGTTAGGCCCTTTAACCTCATATTTTTTTGGTTATCAACTTTTTAGATTTGATATGTGAAAAAAGAATTGAAAGAATTTCTTAGTTTTAATACCCTCATGTTCAAACATTATAATCTTTCAGTTCATAAGTGATATTATCGTGTTTTCTTTCCCTATGTGATCTCTAACATGTCTAGTTTGAATTTGTATGGTTACAATTCAAAAAATTGATACAATTTATCAAATTATTGGCTTTTTGTTCAATTTTGAGCAAATTTCTAGAAGTTCAAAATAGGCCTTGGGCATTTAGGGGTTAAGCGTAATATATATATAACACCTCCCTCTGTACCACACATGGTCACAAAGTACACACTAGCTGCTGACAACAAGCACGGCCAGGAAGGATTGACCTCCTTATTGCCCCATCCAACGGTGAATGTAAAAATTGCCCCCTATTTTGTGCCATGTAAATTTTGTATTTCTTCACCTCTCCTAACTAATTTGGGTCCTTTGATTGCAAATTTTAACATGGGCGGCAAAAAAAAAATTCAATGTTTTCTCCAAAGATAAAACACGGGGCAATAAGGAGGTCAATCCTCCCTGGCCCAACAAGCACTACAAGCACTAAGCCATAGTAGGCTCATAAAGCGACTAGGCTGTAAAACCAATCATGGCACATAGATACATTTTGCTCTCTTCCATGTACCAACAATGTGCATTTCAAGAGGTGGTTGCTTTTAGTGACCACTACTTTTCAACTTCAAAAATTCATATCTAATTCCACAAAGGTCCAAAAAATATGAAACGACTTGGGTTAGATGCGAAGTCCATTTTTCTTCCTACTAAAATTTAATGAAAGTTGTTTCAAGGAATTTAGCTTCCCCCAAATGGCAAAAAGCTCTTAGATTGTCGGTTTATGAGCCTATTGGGTTAGGCAGTGCTGTACTTACACTAAATAGTGAAATTAGGCATTAGAGAAAATTTGGACTCTCCAGAGGGCCGTGAGGCTTTGACAAGCCAGTCTATATCAAGGGCCCTACGAAGCTAGAAAAAGGACAGAAATTCTGACAAAAGATGCGGGTCAGCTTGTGTGAATATCGCGACTGTCACAAAGAGAAGAAGCGTACAATGTCTCCGCACTTATTCCGGAGATGTGAAGAGAGACGACTCTGAGCAATACTTTGGTTTCTGACTGCACATATATAGTAAAACAATAACTACCTCCACCTGGTTTCCATTTTATTATTAATGTTTGTGATTTTAATGCTGTGACATTTGGTTGTGCTGACAATGAGCGACAATAGGGGAAAAAATTATGTGCAACCAAAATAAATGTTATCCAGGGTCCCTTTCGGCACATCTTAGCGGCCCTCCCGAAAGTCCAAATTTTCTCTAATAGTTGCCTTAACAATTAGGTTGCCTTACTTCAAGAGAATCACTTTACAAGCCAACCAATCAACAAATATGTCTATTGTTTTTTTTGTTTGTACACATAGAGGTTCATGAGTCCCACATGCATTATAAATTTTTAATTCAAAAAAGTAGTAAATTCTTGTAAAGAAACGATACATATTTATATAGTGTAGAATGTCGAGAAATTAGTGTGGGGCAACCTAATTTCACTATTTAGTGTACACAAGATGAGAAAGAGAGAGCTAGACTACAGACAGTGCCCTCTACTTCTGATCAGATCGAGCACTAGGCGGGTAACGTCGATCAGTCGTGATTGCTTCTTGAGCCATATTTCAAATTCCAGCTCGAACTAACTTCATCATGATGCGTGACGTACAGTACGTACCCATGCAAGCCATGCAAGTCACTCAGTGCTTAATTTGTCCTTCATCCAATAACCCCGATCGATCCCTCAAGAATCCCAGCTGATTTGCTTCATACCCATTTCAGAGGAACCTCCAGCAATCACCCTAGCTTGCCACATGCAGCACTGCAGCACTTCCCTTTCCTTCGAGATTTCACAGAAATTTAGCGACTCATATTAGGGGTAGTCACACCTTCTTCACTGCCTGAAGCTTCTTCTGCAAATTGGGATGTGGTGGTTATCCATTAAGTTTTTGTCACCTCTTTGACGTAGAATATATTTTTTCTGCGAAAGCCTTGTAGAGTGCATTATTCTCCTGTGGAGGTGGATTTTGGATGTCACGACTCGCGAGGGCCTCGCAAGCAAAGTTTGTTGCTGATTTCACCTTGTGGACTGCCGATTTCACCCCGGAGGCTAGTGATTTCACTCCGGAGGCTACCAATCTCACCCGGAAAGATGCCAATCTCACCTTGGAGGTTGTCGATCCAGTCACACAAGTAAAAACATTTGCGGCTTTTCAATTCTGCACGCTCAATACACCAGAAGGGAGTGTCACACCCGGGTATGCAACTTCCATATTATATATCCCTGATTATAATCACTTATAATGCATTTTAGTCTAATTTCAAGGGATACAATTTGTTTTAATGTAGAAAACTCTTGTAGCCCTTTTAACAAGGAATCCAAAAACGTAATTATATATATGAAATGATATTTCTTTGAGGACAATAATAGCATTAAAAAACTAATTATATGAATTTTTTTAATACATGTATCATAGGACAAGCTACCCAACTTTTGGGGCTTTTTAATAAAATTTTAATTTTAATTGGAGGGAACTTTTTGTAAAGAATTTTTAAAACTATGCATAGATGTTTCAATTCTTCATATATATTGTTAGTTTTTTTTCTCATATGTATGCAATTGAACATTTTCTACATTTAATTTTTTTATAATTTGGTCTTCACCCAACTTTTTGATCTTTTTAATTTGATATAATTTTTACAAAAGCCTTCCTCTGAGCCGTTTTAATGCCGATGACCCCTGTGTATAATACATGAGTTGCGTACCCGGGGTGTCACACCTTCTTCACCCACTGTCACTCTCTATTGGCTCCTATTTTGCCTCCCAAACTTCTCACTCTCCAGATTTCTTCCACTGGTGGAGAAGGTTTGACTACCCCTATTATTTGCACGCTCAAAAGCATGGCACGCTTGAAGTCGGGAACCAAAGCGGGCACCAAATTCTAACCGAGTGGTCGCTATTGGAGAAACAAGACATTAAGTCCATCTCACAAAGTGGGACTCACAAGGTGAAAACGCAAAAATTGGGAGGTAAAAGTAAAATCTTGTCCCTATTTTGAACCGTGTCAAGGATTAGCTGTAGACCTCTCCTATCTAATTAGGGGCCTCTAATTGCAAATATGAATTCAGAATTTAAAAAATAAAAAATATGTAAAAAATAAAAAATCCCAGCATTTTCCCCGATTTTTTTAATTCCTGCGTTTTTAATTCCTGCATTTTCACGTTGCAGGGTTCACTTCGTGGGACTGGTTTAAGGTAGTAGGCTCAAAAAGCGACCCTTTAAGGGCTGGTCCGCCTTTTTCACAGGTGTGCATGAACCAAAATATTTTTAGCTCATTTTTCAGAGAAAGAAAAATAGATGCAGAACGTAACGCAAGTGGTTTCATATTTTATGAAGCATTTTTGAATTAGTTATGAATTTTCAAAGATTTCAATAGTAGGTGCCTATTTGTGACACTAGGTCTCCCAAAATCTGTCCCCTTGCAACTTTGAAAGTGATTTGAGGAAATCAAGGCCAATGATTGGCTCTCGCAATACAAAACAAATTTTTCTTGATTCATTCAATAGCAAAAGAGGTCCATTTAAGGAACACCTCCGATCCATTCTACAGCAAAATATAGGGACGCATTTAGAGCCTACTACCTTAGCGTCCTCCATTGGAGAACTTCACAGCACATTGTGTGAGGACTCGACACGTGGCTGTACGTGACACAGGATTACGGCGTGTCGCATTAGCTGTAGCTTGTAGGACAGCTGAGTATACAGTATATGCACCAAGTAATCATACCAGAGGCTCCCACTCAGATCAAGAAGATGCATGCTGTGCATGTCCTGTGAATCATCTTCTACAGTGTGTCTGGGCGAGCGTATGTCCTTGTGTTAAGGACCGACGGAGCTGTTTCCAGCCTAGTTGTCTGTAGCTGTGGAGTTTGTGCGTATGCTTTCTAGTGGTATCTGGGTGTATGGCAAAGCACGGTACTAGTTATGCATTAGTACTACAGTAGAACCTCTCTTAATGCATAGTGTTGGGACTATGCGTTAAGAGAGGTTTATGCATTTGAAGAGGTTCAGTACTGTTCACTACTTAACGTGGCTTCTAACTAACTACAGGGCCTCCAACCACATGGCTTCTAACAACAAGGCCTCCAAGCACTGTTGAGCAGTAAAAGCTTCAAAGGACAATCTCTCTTAGTGCATATTATGCACTACCAGAGTATGCACTAAGAAAGGTTCTACTGTATACTGTGAGTGTGTTAAGTGGCTACTTACGTCGATTGCTTGGAAGATGATCCGTTATCTGTGTTTCTTGTGTACACTTGTGTGTGCGCGATTGGTATGCTTGCTGGTACTGTAGTAAGCGTTAGAATTCAATAGTCGCCATGGATCTGTGCGTTGCTGTCGCTTGCGTGCTGTTGTCGTGCATCACCCCCGAGCAAGCGTTCCACTTGCCCGGGACGTACGTGCATCCCTACAGGACAGGCGCCGAGCTTGGAGGTCGGGGAGAATATCGGAGATCAGATCGAAAACTCGCCGTATCAGTTTCAGATGAAGACGGACCAGGACGATGTGAAGGTGTGCGTCGCGAATCCGCTCACCGAGGGCGATGTGGAGCACTTCCGTCAGCGTATCGATGATAATTACAAGGTGAGATTAATTTTCCACGATCTCTTCGTGATGAGTGGGCACTTCGCTTAAAGTCTGTTAGGGATGTTGTGTTCTCCTTTCTGGTTTTTAGATACGTGCATTCGAAGGTGTTTATCTATATATCATTTTCTTTGTGTTGTTTGGTTTGGGAAGTAAATTAAGAATTTCGTTGGAAAAAGGTTTGATTCGCAGAGGAGCTGGTTAGTCATTGGAGAGGAAGAGATACTGTACATTCTTGGATGTGATTCAAATGTTGTGGTTTTTGTTAGCCTGATTCTGTCATTAAGCGTTTGTTAGGCTGGTACGTGATGGGAAGCATTTTAATAAGCGGTTCGATGATTATTGCCAGGTGAACTTGATGCTGGACCATCTGCCGGTCTCTCGCTTGAAGAACTCGGACACTTAATTTGTTGCGGTGGCCGGGGTTGCCGATTGGGTTCCAGCTGGAGATGCTGGACAATCTGCCGGTCTCTCGCTTGGAGAACTCGGAAAATTTGTTGCGGTGGCTGGGGTCGCCGATTGGGTTCCAGCTGGAGGGCGACAAGCAGCATTATGTTTATAATCATTTGAATTTCAAAGTATTGGTGCATCCTTGTGAGAAGCATGCTTCTTCGGGGGCAGTTGTGTGGACTGGAGAAGGCTTGGACGCCATGCCTGCTGCGACACAACAGAACTTGACGGGGACATTCATAGTGGTAGGGTTTGAGGTCGTGCCTTGTTCTGTCATGCGTGATGCGAAAGCTGCTGAGTTGCTGCCAGAGGACGGCGGTCTTCCGGTTTCTGATTGTGATCCTGATAAGCCGCACCAGCCGATCAGGATAGGAGAGAAGATCGTGTACTCGTACAGTGTGCATTTCTATGACAGTGCCATCCGGTGGCCGAGCAGATGGGACGCGTATTTGAAGATAGAAGGCGCAAGAGTCCTCTGGTTCTCCATTTTTAACTCGCTCATGGTTATTGCCTTCCTTGCCGGATTCGTGTTTGTGATTTCCTTCGGACGGTGCGGCGGGACTTGACGAAGTACGAGGAGTTGCATAAGGAGGCGCAATTCAGATGAACGAGGAGCTTTTCCTTGGGATGACTGTGGTGATGGTCCTGGGGATCATGTCGCCTGCGTCGCGAGGGATGCTTTTGCTGTTGTTGTGTTTGTTCCAGGGTATCATTGCGGGTACTTGTCTTCGCGGCTGTGGTGCACGCTCAAGGGGATGCAATCTGCTGGATGGAGACCTACGGCCTGCTTTTTCCTTGGAATTGCGAACACGATAGTCACGATCTCCAACTTCAACTATTTCTATTGGTCTCGTGAGAGCACGGGTGCCATCCCTATGGCGCTCTACTTCGTTGTGCTGTTTTGGTTCACCACTTCTGTGTCGTTGACCCATCTCGCTAGAGGATCTTGAACCTGAGAACAATGCCGAGAGCTGCGACGAGAGTGTCAGTTGTTAGCATGTACTTCTATTGTAATAAATTCAACATTTGTGCAAATCGTTGATTAAATACAAGCCCTAGTAACCAGTTACCCAACAAGACGATCAGAAACTGAAATCAAGTTAGAAAACTCATTGGTTGCTCTCCCACTGGGAACCACATTCAGTAGCTCTCTCTTGAAGATTTTGCATCCAGCCTGAGCAATAAATTAATTCACAAATCGTGAGATGTATCTTCCTACATTAAGATAATAACATTAAACAGCAGAACGAGATGTTAACAAAGCATATTGCATACTTTAAGAAGATCTTGCACTCACCAAAAGGCATCTCCTTCAGTATCTTTTGCTTGACCTCCACGCCGAGAATGAGGCCACGATCACGCACCGCATTCTTCAAATTATCCAAGTCAGTGGCAATGTGGTTCGCTCGATTCTGCAGTAAAAGCAGGTACAGGAGCGTGACGAACTGATACAAATTCGTCAATGCCAACTACACTCTACTAGTAATAGCCGGTGAAAAGCCATGCCAGACTCATAATGTGCTCACAAATATACCCGACGACGGTAAAGACCGACAGGGTGTACGTAGCGTTTCGTTTTTCAAATTTAAAAGCCTACAAAAGAATAGCTAGCAAGCACAACCGGACAAGTACCAGAAGAAGAGCGTTGGGGTCGCCACCATGTTCCGCTTGAAAAGCGCATCTAGAAGCTCAATCTTCTTCTCCTGCAATAATACAGAAGAGTCAACCAGTAAGAAAGATTCGTTTGTACAGAAAGCACATCCAATCCGGCACAAATCTCCTAAAGAAAGTCACGGTAAAATGTATGGTTCGACGCCGGTCATGTACTGTACGTAGAGGGCTTAGTTGACTTTACGCAACGAACCTGAACATCTCGAACATTTGCATTCTCGACAGCCAACTGAGCATTCACTTCTGTTGCAGCTAGCCTTGAACTTCTCATCATATTTCTTCAAGTGGAAAAAACTCTCGTTTGTCCACAGCAGCTCTCTTGGATATCTCAGATAGCTTACTTTCACAGCGACTTTTAAGCAAAACCTGGTAAGTTCACAAGAAAGATTCATTTGTCATACTTGAAGAATAAAACTTCTAATCAAAAGGTGAGAACAGGACGATTACGTTACAGTCATAGAGAAACAGACCGTAGGATATACCTTATGGTATAATAGACCGTACAAAATCTTCCAAGCCTAAAGAAGCCTTCAGCTATATAATAATATGAGAGACCTACAATTTCTTGAAGCTTGGTGCGATAATAAGGCGACTTCTCTCTGTGATGCATCAGTTTCCTATCTACAGTGACCTGCTGCATGACATGCACTCACTACACTTAAAAACAAGCTATGGGACTTCTGGGTTATTACAACCGGGATTACAACTCATTTTAAAATCAACAAAAAGCAAATAAAGAGCAGTTGACTTCCACCAATACGTCAAGTGTCCCGAAAAAGAAAAAATTAGTCAAGAATCGATTTCATTAAACAACCACCAGACCAGCTCAAGAGACTGGCCCGTCAAACATAGCTTTCTAATACATACCTTGTTCGCAAAGTTGACTTGCCCACTTGGTATGGCATTCGGAGAAGGCTTAGCAGGCATGGACCTCGGAGCTTCTCTATAAGGCTGCTTCTTTACATTCAAAAGGTTGAATTCACCAAAAGCGTCGTTGGGGGTGTTAGCAGTCAGCACCAGTTGAGCCACTAGAACTTAAATTTTGGAGATGCATCTGTCCTGCTGGTGTGGTCAACAGTGTAGGAAGTATGGGTTAGGAGCAGATACCGGTGCAGATACAGGACCCACCTGTTGCATATTGCCTGCAAACGTCAACCCACAATACAACAAATCAGGATCTCACAAATCGACCTTGCTGACTGTTGACCTACTGATGTACTGTCACATGAGCAGGTACAACTAATCCTCAAGTCAGATACGTAATTTTCCCTGTCCAGTGCCTACAAAGCTATTTCGTAAAACAAGAAAAATATTATTACCTTGCTGTTGCCAATTAGAACCACCGTATGCAGGACGTTGATCGGCATGCATACATCTGCCCACCAGGACCAGGGGGATCATCCAGATGAATGCCTGGTGGAAGTACTGGAGGAGGGGGTCGACCCTACCTGAAGCGCTCCATGAGATATACTGTAGAGCTGTGCAAAACTCACGTATTGAGAGCATGCTGTCACCACCTTGATCAGAAAGATTCCAAACCTGCTTGAGCACCTCTGAGTCCACAACACACCCGAATAGAGTGTCAGCACAAGGATCATTTTAGCTATTTGATCAAGAGAAAGCAACGTGCAAGTTTTTCTTCTTAGCAAATAGTATATCAGAGAATGGGGCAAAGGACTGTCAACAACATATGCAGTTCAAATAACCCGCCAGAATGGAAACGATTGCTCTCCAAACATCGCAATTCAGACAGCAAATGCAACTTAACATCAAGTCAGATCAACAGGGCGATTCATCCAGTATATGTACATGCAGTCCGACATCAACCAAGTGCAGTGGATTTGACGGAGCAAATGGTGTATGCAAGACTCTTTGCGACTTGCCACCCTTGGTTTATAACATAGCAACAATAAGGTAGGAGGCTCATAAATCGACCTTTAAGGGATAATGGACCTCTATAGGAAATCAGTAGAGTGTAACATTTTTCACATGTTTTTTGTAGAAAGAGAAAGGAGAAACAATTCATTGACAATTTAAATCGTAATTTTGTGCCTTAGAATGAATTAACTATGAATTTTCAAAGTGAAAGGTGTGTAGGTAGCTATTGGTGCTCATAGATTGGACCAATCTTCAATCACAATCAACCTTTGAATGGAGCACTTCAAACTTAGGATGTTTCTATAATTTTGGCTCTCAGAGAATGATTGGTTTTTTTTTCCCCTTGTGAGGTTTCCATTGCTTTTCAAATTTATAAATTTTATAATGAGTGGTACAAATGTATGTATTTGAAGGCATTTTATTTATTATATGGAACTGTAACTATAAAAATTTCTAAAATTCAAGAAAAGTTAATCAACAAATATAGGTCAATATTCCTAGAGTTGTAAATGAATGAAAAATATATAGCTATGTACCAAATTTATATGAAGTTTAACAATGTAATTCAAATAAAATAATTTAGGTAAAACCAATTCACTTCACTAAACTTTATATAATTTATTGTAAGGAATTCAACTAGCATTGGAATTAAAATAGAAAATCTTTTGTTTTATCTAATATATATATATATATTTAATTTTAATTTTATTATTATTATTATTATTATTATTATTTAAAATTTAAAATTATAGGACCTTTAGGATTTAGGATTTAAGGTTTTAGAGTCTTAGGGTTTAGGATTTCAAGATTCAGTATTTAGCGTACTATTGCAGAAATGAAATGGGAAAATTCTTAGTCAAATTTGCAACATTTGTTTTTAATTTGTTAAATCACCATGACAAAAAACACATGATTGCGAGTATCAACTTTGAGAGTTGCACCCGAGGAGTTGCAAGGCAGCCAAAGAAAATCGCAAAAAATTGAATTTTTGTTTTTAATGTTTTTCTCAAAGATTTTGTTTTTTCTACATTTGAAGCTTTGATTCATTTAATTTGGACTATTGATGAGAAAGTTGTAGTCAATCTTGTTTTTTGGGCAATGCACGCATTTTTTTTCAAAGAATAACTTGTAGGACTCATTTTTGAATGAAAATTTTATAATTTAAAAAGAAAAGAATTCAGAAAGGGTTAAATCTTTTTTATTAGAACAATGTCACCATTGGGATTATTGTATTTCAATTCCATCTTTAGTTAGAGCTACTAAGGTTTAGTTTTCCCTTAAATCTTGAATCTAAATCTACATAATAATTTTTTAATGTATGAAAATTTAGTGTTCATTTGTTGAATTTTTTTTCCTACATTCTCAACTAAGGGCATCTTTAGTGCTACACGGTATATTGGCCCTCTAACGGTATATGCACTTTTTGAACGGTATATAATTAAAATTTGAAATTTGTATCAGTGGAAGCGCATCCAAAAGCACTTTGAGAAGATACAAAAAAAAAATTCAAATTTAGACATTGGACAACCTCTTCAAAAGCAAGGTAAAAGTCAAAAATCATAGAGGGCTTAGCAAACTATAGTTACTAAAGCAAAATTTGGCCATTGACACTCTACATTTGCCACATTTAGAGTGTCAATGGGCCAAATCTTGCTTTGGTGACCATGATTTGTCGAGACCTCTATAATTTTTTATTTTCACCTTGCTTTTGAAGTGGTTGTCCAATGTCTAAATTTGAATTTTCTTGCACCTATTCAAAGTGTTTTCGAATGCGCTTCCAAAGATACAATTTTTAAGTTCTAATTATATACCATGGAAAAGTTAAAAATATACCATGTAGGCCAATATATTATTAGGATTGAAGACGCTCTAAGTTCCTCAACATAGAGAATAAGAAAATCAAAATCAATTGTGCAAAAATTTTAAGGTAAGAAGATTCAAAGCTAGAAAATAATTTTTAAAGTTCTTATCTTTGGCAATAGGAAAAGCAGTTTTGAATGGATTTTTAAGGAAAAAGGACTTAGGACTTCAAGGGTTACAATGCATTGAGAATACATAAAAATAATAATAATTTGCGATAGAAGTTGCAAAATACATATTTTATTAAATTTCACCAATAATATGGTGGTATTGTACAATATGTTCCACTAAAGTAGTGAACATGGTACCAACATCTTAAACATATTTTTGCCACCAAAGATATTTTGCAAAATAGCTATTGTAGTTTTTCTTTTTACCGTGCCTGTCATGATCGGCAATTCCACGGCCAATCCTCCAATCGGATTCTCATCATACAACCTTTAAATCCCATCTTCCTAACTCATTGAGATGCAAGACAAACATCAACTGGATTCATCACAATGCAAGCTACATCACACACAGTGGATTGAATCATTCCTTTACATTACAAAATACCGCATAAGGAATAAACTCCCCACACAAGCCTTACATAGCAAGGAAAGGATCCTACCTTCTATTGTAACCACCGTAACCGCTATGCCAAGTCTAGCCAAGTCTAACCGTCCAAGTCCAGTTGTTACAACGGATAGGGACTTGTAACATTACCCCCCCCTTATCGTCACATGGCGCCTGAGGATGAAGCTTGTGAAACTCTGCGACAACATCAGGGGCGTTCTCGAGATTTGCTGCTGGCTCCCATGAATTTTCTTCCGGGCCGTATCCCTTCCACGAAACTAGATATTGTAGTTTTTTCCAACGACCAAAAAATCTTAAATCCAGGATCTGGTGGACCTTGTATTCTAAGTCCCCATCGGGAGTGACAATTGGTGACGGGATTGTGGGACGTCGACCAATAATGGTGTCTTGACAATATCGTTCAAGTAGCGACACATGGAACACATCATAGATACGTAAAGTTTTTGGCAACTTCAGGCGGTAAACTATATCCGAGAGTTGAGATATTACTGGAAATGGTCCCAAGAATTTAGATGATAACTTTCTTGATGGTACGTTTGTGGCAATATTGTCATGTCGAAGAAGGACCCTATCCCCAACTTGAAAAGTTGGCTGCATTTTTACTCCCTTATCATAAATCCGTTTAGCTTGTTCACCTGCCATTTGAATCATAGTTTTTAATTCTTCATGGACTTGTTGTAAATGCCTCACCCTGTCTTCAGTAGCTGGAACGGTGGATGAAGTCGGTGTCATAAAAGATAAAGATGGGTGATATCTGTATGTGGCGTAAAAAGGAGAGAAGCCCGTTGCCGAATGGGAGGCATTATTATACGCAAACTCCGCAAGAGGAAGTAGATCCGCCCAATTATCCTGGCGTCTTGTGGTAAACATCCTTAAAAATTGTTCAAGAACCTGGTTTACCCGCTCGGTTTGATCGTCTGCTCTCGGGTGAAAAGCAATTGTTGGACATGGTTTAATGCGAAGTAGGTCTGATAATCTCCTCATAAATTTCGATACAAATATCGGTCCGCGATCAGATATCACCTCGTCTGGTGTTCCATGATGCTTCCAAACATGGTGTAAATATAACAAAGCCGTCGATTGCGAATCAATAGTCTCGTTTGTGGGAATAAAATGGCCGAGTTTTGTATTCTTGTCTACCACAACCATCACGGAGTCGTATCCGCTACTAATGGGTGACTTGACAATAAAATCAGCAGAAATTCATTTCCATGGTGCATGAGCAGCTGGAATGGGTTGCAAGAGTCCATAGCGTGCATGATGCATAGGCTTAGATCTTTGACAAATATCACATTTGTCAACGTAACGATGAACATATCATCGAAGAGTAGGCCAATAAAAAGTTCGTGTGACCAATTCTAAAGTCTTGGCTTGTCCTGGATGTCCCACAGCTGGGGCGTCATGTCTAGACCGTAGAATTTGCCTCTGAAGCTCCTCATCATCCGGTACATATATGCGGTCCTGGAAACGGAGAACCCCTTCACTAAAAGTGTATGCTTGGAGCCGGCGACGAATATCCTCTGAGATTTGATGCGAGTCTTTTCTAAAAAATTCAAGTCTGGGCTAGAGCATTGAATCTTCCTCAGTAGCAACCTTTAAGCGTTTGAGAATGCGATCATCGGTCCACACTGGTTGACAAGATTCCAATGCTGCCAACCGTAAGAGGGGTCGTTCTTCTTGACTTCTTCCCTCCATGAGATCGACTCGCCTAGAAAGTGCATCCGCTCTCCCGTTCAACAAGCCCGGCCGATGCTGGATTTCAAAATCAAATGCCGACATAAATTCCGACCATCGAGCTTGCCATTGATTTAATTACTTCGTAGTGAGAAAATATTCCAAGTTCTTATGATCGGAAATTACTTGAATGTGATGCGGGGATCCTTCCAAATACACACGCCAATCTTGAAATGCTAAAACCACACTGAGAAGTTCTTTATCGTAAATATCATAGTTTTGTTCTGCAGGAGACATCTTTGAACTTTGATATGCATAGGGATGCAAGTAGCCGTCGTCCCCATACTGTAAAAGAATTGCAGCTGTTGCCATGTCAGACGCATCAGTCTCAACGACAAACGACCGTTCAAAGTTGGGATGCATTAATACTGGTGCTTGAGTAAATTTAGATTGAAGATCCTTGAATGCGAGGTCCTCCTGGCCCGTCCATGCAAAATGTTGATTCTTTTGTGTCAATGCTATGAGAGGCATAGCAACCTTTGAATAATCAACTATAAATCTGCGGTAGAAATTTGCAAATCCAAGGAAGGCTTGAACTTCTTTCACCGAGTTTGGAATTGGCCATTCTTGAATAGTTTGAACCTTATCACGACACATTTCAAGTCCCTTCGCTGAAACTGTCATTCCTAGGAATTCCACAGACTGACGATGAAACTCACATTTTGATTCTTTAGCATAGAGTCCATGTTCTTGCAACCGCCGTAATACTTCTTGTACAATTTGGCAATGTTCTTCCAAATTTTTTGAGAAAATAAGAATATTGTCTAAATATATCACGACAGAAATATCTAAGAGATCACCAAAGATATCTTGCATATGAGATTGGAATTGAGCTGGGGCATTTGTTAATCTGAAAGGCATTACCAGGTATTCAAAGAGGCCGGAACGTGTCTTAAAAGCTGTTTTAAACTCGTGACCCAAAGCCATGCAAACTCGATGGTAAGCTTGTCGTATATCCAATTTAGTAAATATTTTTGCTCCCACCAAACGATCGGTGAGCTCCGGGATCAAGGGTAGAGGATAATGATTTTTTATTGTGACTTTATTCAGGTTACGACAATCCACACATACCCTAATAGAACCATCCTTCTTTCTTGCGAATACTATGGGCGCCAAAACTGGAGATTTTGATCTTCGGATCCACCCCTTTCCCAAATTTGCTTCTAAATATTTTCTGAGCTCCTCCAATTCTTTTGGAGACATTGGTCTTAAGCCCGTGTTACGTGGCTCTTGCCCTTCCTTAGATTCAATTTTCATATCTAACATGCCATGGTTTGGCAATTCATTTGAGGCATCCTCGCTAAAAGCCCCACGCAAGTCATTGTATTCAACTGGAATTGAAGTATCCAAAGGCTTAGGAATCCCAACCGTACTACTACATTCCAAAATTTCCAAAGCATAAATTTCCGCTTCTCTCGTAGATAACCAGAAAGCTGCGGCCGAGACGAAGGCATGCCGAGGTGCCGTTAACTTCGAGGAAATTGAATCCGTTACTGTAGTGCCCATGACCCAACCGCTGGCGCTTGCCTGTCCAGTAGCCGATCGCACTCCCTTGTTGGCCCTTCCCTCTAGAGCCCCATCCGTAATATCTTGAAACTTGTCGATTTCTTATTCCTCTAGTGACTGGTAGAGTATGGGAAGATTGTGGGTTGGCTCGATTGGCTCCACCGTTGTTGCTCCCCGTTCCTCCACACATCGTGACTCAAGAACTTCAACAATTCTCTGGGATGGGCCCACCGGCTACAATTCCGATGGCCCTACTTCCTTCACGGTGTCCTTTTCTTCTGCTAAATTTGCCCCTTGATGACCAATGTAATTTTGATGGCAATAAGGAGAGTCAAACAAAACCTCCCGTCGTGACCAATGAATCGTCGGATCGTGGCAGATGAGCCATGGTGTACCCAAAATGCAAGCATATCGTCCTGTATTGGTGATATCAACCAATAATGTTTCCCGATGACTTCCAATGAGGAGCTCCACTTGGGCCTGATGCGTGATCAAACCTGAATTAATCAACCGTCCATCAATTACCCGAACCTCTCTTGGCTTGACTTTAGGTCGTATAACAGCATTGCACTGCGCCGCAAATGTGGGGTGCATAAACACCCCTGTGGCTCCCGAATCTATCAAGGTGAGAGCTTCATAAGAATTGATCTTGGCATCCAATGCGAGATGTGCATCTGGATCTATGGCCCGCAAATACAAGGAATCACCCACTCCCTCTTGGAATTTTTGCAGTTTAGTGAGAGCACCGTCTGGGAATAATTCTCCTCTCGGTATTGGTATCGTAGCTGCGGCACTCTGAACCGTGCCCGGGTACTGAACCACATCGTTCAGTCCCGGGCTACACCTTTTCCCGAGACCAAGCTTCCCGATTCCGTTGTTGCTGCGATGGATAATGGTCGAGATGGATTTGTGGGGCACTTTGCACGTACGTGACCAAGCTCTCCACAACCCCAACATCTGCCTTGACGTTGATATTCCAACCTCCCCGCCGCCGTCTTTGCCAGAGCTGGAGGCCCACGAACCGCTCCGAGTTCCATGGGTACTAGACCCGAAGTTACTGGATCCGGTTGAAATCTCCCAACTGGATCCCGAGAAGGAAAACTTGAAGTTTTTACATTAGAGGACTCCGCTGGTGACCGATGAATTTGCTTCCGACTCCAAAGCCGTTCATCAATACGGGAAGCCATCGCCATCCACTCATGCAACCGGCGCGGTTGAGTCTCGGCAGTAGCCACCGAGTCCAAAATCTCGTCCTTGAGGCCACCCCGGAACCGCGCTACGAGACTGGACTCATTCCAATCAATTTGAGAAGCATACTCGTTAAATGTAGATATATATGTTGCCACGGCCCCCGTTTATCGGAGTCTTGCAAGGCGATCTTCGGCGTTGCCTCGTCGATCAAGATCACCGTAAACACCAATCACAGCCTCATGGAAAGCGCCATAATCTTCCAACAATTCATGCTCCCTTCCTTTGTCAAGTGCTTGCAAGATGGGCATGGCCCAATTTTGTGCCGATCTTGACATATATGAGAGTGCAAACGCAACTTTGTCTGCATCAGACTGGTACGTGCGAGGCTTTCCGCGGAACACCAATCTTAATTGTGCAAACCAACGATATACCTCGTTGCCCTTCTTTCCCGAAAATCTCTCAGGATCCACCACTTTTGATTCCCTACTTCCATCCTCAATTGTATTGTGCCTCCCCGTCTCTCGACAACCCCTATCAACTCCGAGGTTTGAGTTCAAAGGAGATCCCGGTCGCTGTCTTGCAATCGCCTGGTCTGTAATTTGTTGGACTATATGGGGAATCGTGGCTTAAAGAACATTCTGCACCTGCTGTTGTATCAATGCTGCCCAATCCGGTCTAATTTCCTCTAGCATCGGGAGACTTCTAGGCTCCGCCACTCCTTCTCGATCCATCCCGCAACAACCAAGGAATCAAAATACATATAGAGACAGAATATAATAATTTAATAACTCATGACCTGCGGCCATCTTCCGGTTGTGACCTCTTCTCATAGCCTTGGGCACTCTTTTCCCAATTTCGTCACCTTTTCCCGCAGCTGCATCTCCCGATCATGCAGCTCCGTGCTTCAACTCGTCACCAAGAAGCTGCACGCGGCAATGGTGCTGGCTGCCACGCCATCACCGGACGTCACACCCTGCTCGTCTCTCGATTTGTCAGCCCTGATTGCCAAACTCCTGCAACAACAACAGGATTGATTCTCCGACCCCACCGAGCTGGTCTCCAACCCCACTGATCTGGTTTCCGACTCCACCGATCCAGTCCATTTATCAAATTCTCTCAACGTGTCAATCCCGGCCAGGCCGTAATTTCATCAAATGGTTGTTCCGCCCACTGACAAGGCCTCTCAGGGATTCCATGATCTCATAATTAAAATGGTTTAATTTACTTCGGACTTCTTATTGCAAACATCATGATCGCTTTTCAATCTCTCTACTGATCAACATTCCGAATGAATCACAAACGGAGCATGGACCGTTTGAGATGCGGTATTATGTCATGATCGGCAATTCCACGGCCAATCCTCCGATCAGAATCTCATCATACAACCTTTAAATCCCATCTTCCTAACTCATTGAGATGCAAGACAAACATCAACTGGATTCATCACAATGCAAGCTACATCACACACAGTGGATTGAATCATTCCTTTACATTACAAAATACCGCATAAGGAATAAACTCCCTACACAAGCCTTACATAGCAAGGAAAGGATCCTACCTTCTATTGTAACCACCGTAACCGCTATGCCAAGTCTAGCCAAGTCTAACCGTCCAAGTCCAGTTGTTACAACGGATAGGGACTTGTAACAATGCCATACTATGCTAAAGAACGTTTAACTGCATTCCAAATCCCTTCAATAGTATTAGTATGTGCACTCGTATTTGGATCTCAAAAATGTAAAGAATGATTAACCGTTTGATAAAAAATAGCCCAAAAAATTCAATCAATCTATGCTACAACACGCCAATTCAACAATTGCTAGTAATAGTGGTGACGGGCTTCACAAATTTTACAATTACCTCCTCCAATGTTTCTGCCATTCGATTTGGAACATATGATAAAAGAATGTTGTTTGAACCATGCTCAATCCCCCCAAATACCCATTGTCCTTCCATTCTTCTACCATGGTTATATTTTCTTTTATTCATACCCCAAAACCACAGTTTTTGACAATATCTCCCAGAAAACCTCTGACCGTTCTTTAGAGGTTAATAACATTTTTTGGCGGTCTTAGGTCCACTAAGGTAGTATGCTTTGAAAGCGACCATTTAAGGTTTGGTTTGCCTTTTCCATAGGTTTCCATGAATAGAAATATTTTTGAATCATTTTTCAGAGAAAGAAAAATGGATGCGGAATGTAACACAAGTGGTTTCATATTTTTGAATCATTTTTGAATTACTTATGAATTTTAAAAAAACCCTGTTGTAGGCACCTATTTATAACCCTAGGTCTTCCAAAATCCAACCACTTGCAACTTCTAAAGTGATTTTAGTAGATGAAGGCCAATAATTGACTCTTGCAATAAATAATGTTTTTCTCTTGATTCTCTCAATAGCTTGAGAGGTCCATTTAAGGATCACCTAATGTCCATTTTAGACCTAAATATAGGGTCAATGTGAAGAGGTCGACTTTTAGAGTAGCCTACCTTAGGGCATCGCCACCGCAGCCGTGCCAAATAGGGGCGCCAAGTCCATGTTTGGGGAGTGCTTTCAACAAGCCCAGTTTGTCTTCCTCCTCTCTTCCCCACCCTTGCACAGAATTGGCATACGGGAGCGTTCTCAATGCACAACACCCAAGGTTCTGACAAGCCTCTAATTGGAGACTTTTGTGTTGCCCCTCAAAAACTGCATCACACTGCATTGTTTGTACCTCAAAAGTTGTGTCAGAGCACATAACGCGCACACTTCCTTTGCCTGTCCGCTCTTCAAAGTTTGAAGTGGTTGGGCTTTTTTGGTGAGGCCCCATGCTTGCGGTGGGGGATTAAACTTCACCTGACGCAACAATTCAACGAGTCTGCGCCTTGCAGTGGGGATGCTCTTACTTCCCATCCAACAAAATGTGGGATAAGGTAGGAGGCTCGATCTCCGACCGGGCATTAAAAGCGAATATGATTCAAAGGTACATTTCGCTTTTGATGACCACAAATGACCACTTTTTTCCAACTTCAAAAATTCATAATTAATTCCACAAAGGTCCAAAAAATATGAAACAACTTGGATTAGATGTCAATTCCACTTTTCTTCAAGGAAAATTTATTGAAAAATATTTCAAGATGTTTTAACTCCCCAAAATTCAGTTTCAGCGCTTCGATGGTCGCTTTATAGACCTCCTACCTTACCACTGAATTGGTGTGGAATTTGATATTCATGATGAGTGTGTGCCCAAATATTTATAAGTTCTTTTTCAATTTAAAAAATATGTAAATACACTTGTGGTGAATCATTCCAACTGAATTAACCGTGGTCTAAAACCCTACAGTAGCTTTGCTGCTTCCGGTGGAGCTCCAGGAACTGGGGTTTTAGGGTTTAAGTTTTTAAGGGTTTTAGGGTTCTCGAGTTGTTCTGTACCCCGGTCCCTCAAGAATCCTAGCTGATTTGATTCATTTCCATTTCAGAGGAACCTCCAGCAATCGCCATTGCGACAGCTATTCCCTTTCCTTCGAGATTTCACAGGAATTGTAATTTTTTTAGGGTTAGACTAGCTCCCTGCTTCCCTTTTCGGGCTTCATGGGGAGAGGATTGCTGTGGTCCACGGCAGAAGATCTGTCACGTAGCAAGCCCCTCGTGCTGTCTCTCTACCGACAGTACCTGCGCGCTTTGAGGTCGGAGAAATTAGGGCTGGGCTTGGCAGCTCAAGAGACGCAGAAGGCGCATGTGCGGGAGATTTTTGACATGGGCGCCCAGGAGCGGTCGAAACACAACATTCGCGACTTGATCGACGCAGCGGAGTACACGCTCACGCTGTTACGCAAGGGCCAAATCCCTCGCGAGAGCTACAACAAGTGATGCTCCGCCAATTTCGAAGAATACTCTACTTTAGGATTTTTTGTAAGTTGGATCCTCATTTCCAGAGCTCTTTGGTACTTTGCAATGCAGCTATGGTGCATTCCGGTTGAATCACAGACTTGAAATACTGCAATTCTCTGTTTCGGGTTACGATCAAGCATCAGACCTGTGTTGAATTTTGTCTACCTCAAATTTTCTTTTTTTTTAACGACTTGTCACAATGAGCAAGAATGTAACTTGATCTCTAATTCTCGTGAATTTTATGATGAGTAAGAATCTTTATAAACCCTAATTGCCTATGAAGTTTGGATATAAATTAGATGAGCTGTAATATATGTCATTCACAATTTTTTTGAAGTTGATATGCAAGAGGCGATCCTAAACCCTGAACTATAAACCCGAAACCCAAACCCAAACTATGAAACCGAAATTATGAACAATGAGAAATATCGGCATACTTGTGATTTTGGAAATTCCATAATACAGGAAAGCATGCATTGGTGCTGCAAACAACTGTCAGAAATTCCTGAGTTTGGCAATATCCAATAAGCCTTCTAAAGAACGTCCTACTATATGACAGCAGTGGTTGAATCCGATGAATATGGCAATTATGTCCTGCACAGCAATTAGGGGTTAAGATGTAGTGAATCATAAAACGGCTCTGGTATACATAACACTGCTTGGGAGTCGATCATTGCATGAAACCTCTAGTACGCTTGGTAATAAATTTTTTTAAGTCCCTGACAATTTCTATGATGTGTGTGACAACAGAGTAATTGCTCGGGGCTCAACATGTGTGGCATTGCATTAAGCCTCTCTGGGGTTCACATTGAGGGTCATTTAGGTGTCACCTCTGACCATGGAATTCCTACCGTAGAGCAACAAGAGGTGCGTATGAAGCACACAACTTGCTGACTTCCTTTTTGGCGGGTAGAGCTGACGTTTTGCCAATGCCAATCCAAACTGTTTCTCTCTCTATCTCCACTGCTTCTCTATGTGTCTCCATGTCGTGGGTACTTTTGTAAATGTTGAAGGAATGGTTGTTGATCTGAGCTGCAATTTAATCCTTAAACACCACATGTGGCTGTAGAGGTCATTCGCAAAGATGTTGATTTCAAATGCTTTTGAGCTAAACTAAGTCAGACTCACTATATGCGCTGAAAGAAATTCTCCAAGAAATAACCTTTGAAAATGAGAAAAAGTGGAGTTCATGACGTTTAAGGTTTTATTTTTCGTTGGCTCTGCTGCTTTCTTACAATTAACGTTGCCTACATCAGGGTTTTTGCTTCAAGGGACCTGGCATTGCAGATCTTTCTGAGGCGCTGAAGCGCAGGGGTCCGGATTCTCTAAACAAGGAGACGCTTTGTGTGACAGCCGTTCAATCCTCCCGTGAGCTTCAAAATGATGCTAATGCAAAGAGTTCCAGAGATGCACATGTTCAGGTTGACCTAATGGTTGAGGAAAAGAGAAATGGTGCACATTGCATTGATATTGATTTTGTTGGTGCCTTATTATCGCTACGTGGTGATCGTCCAGTTTCGCAACCTCTCAAAGACGCTGCAGGCAATATACTTGTCTATAACGGTGCGTTTCGTGTGCTGTTCTTTTTGAAGCTTAGAATGAATAGAGAATGACTTTTATTTGGTGCTTGATGGTGATGATTTGTTTTTTTTCTGTCAAATTGATGGAACAGGGGAAATATTCGGAGGCTTGCAAATGCAGCCAGGCGAAAATGATACGCTGCTTCTGATGGCAGCCTTGGGCACGTGCTGTGCTTGTACTTGCCATGCCACTCCCAGTGACAATCTTTGTGCTTGCAACACACAGGATACAGCAACGGGTTCACACGAGACTGTACAGGGAACACTCTCTGCTTTGAGAGGGCCTTGGGCTCTTGTCTACTGGCAGGTAAGTGCTTGTAACCATGATTGTGTTCTTAAGTCCTGTTCGTCCTACACCTGGTACGAGGATTCTTTACTTAGTTACGTGTCGTGCACAAAGTTCGATTTTTTTGGTTCTATTATTATTCGCTGCATCACCAAAGGCCCCTCGCAGAAATTGCCTAAGTTTTTAATGTTAAGTTAATAGTCAGTAGATTCATAAAATCCTCATATTGAGTTACTGTTAGTGTAACGCAAATGATGTTAAGTTAATATTTGTGTGTTGTTAGTGTCCTTGGCACTAATTTGATATTATACTGGCATTTATTTAGTTAACATTAATTCATTGTTAACTTGACGATAATTTAATATTACCTTATCGTTGATCTAATGTTCTATTAATTTTAACTTTAATTTACCATTAATAACTTTGTGAATCTACTAGGGGATTCTTTGAGATGTGTGTATTACTCCTACATATTTCTGCAAATTTAAAGACTACTCGACATCTTCTGCCGTGATATTTGAGCCAAGTCTATCTGCTCTAGCCATCTTAAATGCTAATCTAACTGTTGGAGAAATTGGGCATTGTAGACGGTGTGTGCACTAGCACGTCAGGATTTTTAGTTGACATTTCTCTATTGGCTTTCCTGGTTCAGGCTAAAAACCAGTTACTCTGGTTTGGAAGGGATGTTCTAGGACGGCGAAGTCTCCTCTTGCATAGACCGTCACCATCAGATTCTCGTTTCCTGTTGGCATCCGTTGCCCCTGCTGAAAGTACCGATGCAACAGAAGCCAAAGAAGATGTTCAAACTTTTCAATATTGGGAGGAGTTGCAGTGTGGTATCCATAGCTTGTCATTAAAACTCCAAGGCAGACCGAATGCTTCTTTCATAGGACTGACTCAACTGCATGAGTGGGATGACCCGCTTTTGCGGAAACTGGTCACTTGGGATCGGCAATATTTTGACCCTAGCAGTATCCTTCCTCTTAAGATCAATCCACGAGGAAAAGAGACCGCTGCTGATTCTGTATTGAAAGTGCTACGGAGTTCGGTGATAAAGCGAACTAGTGACATAAGGAAACGGCAGCAGGTCAGCAGAGTGCCAAATTGGTATATTCAGAACATTCAGAAGAAAATACTGCTTATCTAGCTCCTAAAGGATCAGGAGGACCAAATCGGGCGTCATGTTTTTCGAGAATCTTTTTATTTATTCATTTTTTACCGACATATGCAATATTCTTTAATGATGGCGTTGATATAAGACTTGACCTCGTCTGAAATTTATTTTTCACAAAATGATCAATCGAATTCTTCATTTTGAAGCCATAAAATCTCTGGTCCTTTTAGAACTAGTGCTAATAAGTTTTGTGACGGTTGTCTGGCAGGAGTTGGTGAGAAGCAGTTCCCAGGAAGGCCTAGTGGAAGGGGATGATGCATATACTCCAGTTGCTGTTCTGTTTTCTGGAGGTTTAGATTCGATGATATTAGCTGCATTGTTGGATGAGTGCCTACAACCTGATTGTAAGTAGTTTTTCTATGATTTGTCTGACGAATCGTATATATGGTCCTGTTTGTAAGTTAGCTTCTATCCATTGCAAGATGGTGTTCGCGAAATGATTGATATATGTGTGGTGTGTTGCAGATGGGATCGATCTGCTTAATGTTAGCTTCGAGGGCTCTACTGCACCAGATCGAATATCAGCCATTGCAGGCCTTGCTGAGCTTGACCGCGTTTCACCTAAAAGAAGGCAATTTTCTTAAACTTCAACTTTTCAGACCACCAAATATTAATTGTTTTTCTGTTGACCTGACTTACTTTTCCTCTGGTTGACTGACATGTTCGAAATTTCCATATTTTTGGTTTCGTAATTATTCTTGGAGTCAGTTCCTCTTAGGGAAGGTTTATTGAATTCAAGCACACCGGAGCGGAGAGGGTTGTGGATTAGAAACGGCCGAAAATAAACAACCGTAATTATACTTAATATCTTCCAAAATTGTAGTGATGACCTCTCTTGATAGCTACGTCAAGTCTCAATTAATGCTTTAATGAAGTCTCAAATTTAAACCGTAATATTGTCTTAGAATTATAAATTCAGAAGAAAGAGACATGCAAATATTACACATTTTGATTTGAGTAGTGATACTTCCGATTTGTCGCTTTTGTAAAACTTTGGCAATTTATTTGTATTATACAGTTTGTTATCCAAAAAATTGTTGTCGAAATAGTCTACAATGTTATTAAAATTTGTGTAATGAATTTTACAGTTGAGTTTGTTGATCTATGAACAATCAATCATTCATAATTAAATGAATAGAGTAATGAAGAGTCCTGTTGCTAGAGGTGCAACTGACGTTTTTGAGGTGCAAATGATTTGCAGATGGAGATTGGTGAAGGTTGATGCTGACCTAGCAGCAATGGATTCACATCGCACCCATCTGCAGTCCCTCATATGTCCTTCCAATACATTTATGGTGAGCATTTGCTATTTTTGTAGATTCTTACCGCGAAAATAGCTATTCAGTTTTAGTTTAGTTTTGGAAATGGTAACTGTATGCGAGCGATTCAACGAAATCTCTGCAAGCTATTTTCGCGATTCTGAATCGTTTGGAACTTGTGCTTGCTTTGATAGCTTCCTGGATATCGAATAGCTGGATATTGATATTTGAACTTATGATTAGCCTTTATTTACGCAGGATCTCAATATTGGAACGGCTTTGTGGCTTGCTGCAAGAGGAGAAGGATATTTGCACGATTCTCAGGAAGAAACTGACTCTACTAGGGGTAGAACTTTCTACAGGTCCACTGCACGAGTGTTGCTAGTTGGATCTGGAGCTGACGAGCAATGTGGAGGCTACGGACGACACCGCACAAAATATAGGCTTGGGGGGTAAGGTCCTTTTTCTTCATACTGTCCCCATCAAATACCTCAATAGCTAGTTTTACCTATCACTCCTGCCAGGCAGCTTCCAAGTAATTGACATAGCTCGGCTTGTTAAACATTGACCGCAAAGCTGAGGTTTACCAGTAATATCGTCTGAAACAAAGTTGTCTGGTGCTGGGGATGCAGATGGTCAGCATTACAAGCCGAGATGAGAATTGACATGCAACGCATCTGGAAACGAAATCTGGGGAGGGATGATCGATGTATGGCCGATTTGGGTAAAGAGGTAACAAAGAAGAATGACAATGTTAAATTCTGAAGGATCTAGAATCCCGAATTGAGCTTTATGTTGAATTCTAATGTTTACAATACAAATAATGAAACTGTCTATTTTATGACTATGAACCCTTGGTCTTCTACTGGTTAGTTTTTGTTACCGGCAGAGTAACACGAGTGTTTTTGTTATCAGAGCACGAGTCAATCGCATGTTGCTTAGTATAGAATCACGTTATGCTCACTTTTGTAAAATGTGGTTTTCTGATGGTGACTGCATTGGTTGTTTGCTCGGCAGGCTAGGTTTCCGTTTCTTGATGAAGTGGTAGTCGAAACTCTGTTGGATCTGCCTCTGTGGGACATTGTGGATCTGCGGTTACCAATTGGGAATGGTGATAAAAGAATTCTTCGTGAGGTATGTCTCCTCATTCTCAAATTTGCATGTGTGGCAACCATGTAACATCATGATGTTGATTCTCTTATTATTTTTTCTTTCGAGGAAATCAACGAATTCCGTTCTTTGACCTCTCCTAGTAATCAGGACGGTTCTCCTTGGTTTGTTTCTGTGCAGGTGGCCATGAGCTTGGGTCTGCCAGGTGCCGCTTCATTACCGAAGCGAGCTATCCAGGTACGCCGTGTCAGGTTGTTTTTCATTTTCTAGAGAGTAATTACTTCATTGCACATAGTTTGGAAGAGCACTTGAATTACGGAGGTCTATTTGCGTCACTTTAAGCAATTGCTCATACAGTATATGCATGTGTCAAAATATTTCTGAGAAATTTTGGGGTGATAAACAATAAGGTTTGTAGTCTAATATTGAGAAGAACACAGGTCAATGGATGTATCAAATAAAGCAGGAATAGATACCTGAAGGTCATAGTGCTTGTTACCATATTGTGAGGGATTGGATGTGATGGCGCGAGTATGATAATACTGATTCTCTTTTTGCAGTTTGGGAGTCGTATAGCACGAGAATCGAATAAGAGGGAGTTCGGAAGTAACCGTGCTGCTAATCAGGCTTCTGCAGGCAGTGCATTACTTCCTGGTATTGTGCGTTCAGCGTAGGCAATTGTAGAACCAGTACTTGACATTTTAAAAAGCTAGGTGATTTTGCTTCAAAGCATTAATTCAGTGCTTGCAACATTGCAATAACGAGGAAATGAATTTGTTTTCCGAGAGAAGCTGGATTCTTATGCAACTTAATTAAGTTTGGGGTTAACGAGAGTGTAGCGTAAAGGCTCAATTGCAACATTCCGATCTGATCAGAAAGTCTAGGGTTGATGATAGGTACGTTTATAATCAGAACTTAAAAAATAGATGGTAAGAAGCATGGTAAGATTCAATGGTAAAATTCAACGGATAATAGGTAGTTCAGTAATACCAACCATATTGAACGCTTATTTGGATGCTTTTAATTGGTACTTTAGTTCCCCTACTCATGTCATACTTAAGGAATTGCGTAAACACTTCGGAAAAGAAATCTGGATTCTTTTCCTATTCAATCTTGAGTTCATTGTAGGTCGGATGTATGTAAATCAAAACAAATATTGTTTATGCATTAGAGATATCTGTTAAGTAAAGCAAACGAGGATGAGTATGAGATTCAAAACTCTTGACCGCTGTGCTCAGAGCCTGTGACTGGTGGAAAACTCCACATGAAACTCATGGAGTACTTATCGAATATCATCGTGAATGGAGGCTCCTTCCAATAGGGCAACAAACGCTTCACTCAGTTTTCAAACAAAGACTTTCACTCAAACGACACAACTTACTTACAGACTGCATATCTGACAGCAATCGCCACGCAACACTTCGTTAGAAAACACGAAATCACCACATTTCTTCAGATATTTACACCAGACTACGTTAAATCCTAATTTTTCAAGCTCTCAGCACTGGAAAGTCATGGTAACGAAAACCACCACATGTACTGTACAATAAAGACTAATCAATCTAAGAAAGCATCGAAAAGGCTTTCCGAGGGAATCGACCATTTGCCCCCCTGTACCTGCGCCACTGCTTCCAGAGGGTGCAAAATCCCTGTACCGGGCCCTGCAAATTCCAGCGGATCCAGAAGCTGCAAATGCTCCATCCGAAACTGATCAAAATCCCACCCACTACTAGCATGCCCCCCCTGATCAACCAAGCAAGGATTAGTAGAACTCTGCAAATTATTGGAGTTCCCAACAGACGACCAGGGCTCTTGCAATTGGAGCTCGGAACGTCCGGGACTGACAGAGTCCCCACTGACGCTCTCGTTGCTGGTGGACGTGGACGTGGAGTTGCTGGGACTGGACACTAGTTGGGAACTTGCCATTGTTGTTGGTGTTTCTGTTGTTTCTGTTTTTGTACGGTTTTTTGATTGATCTGGTTCTGTTGGCGAGGAGGACGATGGGGATGGATCAAAGTCAGTATTGATCTGTGGTAGATTTGTGTCTGTGGTGAGCTTGAGGCCGACTTTGTACTTCGTGGGATCGATGCCCAGGCTTCGCAGCTTGCGTCGCAAATGCGTGTTCCAGTAGTTTTTGATCTCGTTGTCTGTGCGGCCCGGTATACGGCCCGCTATCAAGGACCACCTGCACAGTTCGTACAACGATCGACAGTTTAGACATACTCAACATACGATTTTAGTTGAAATTGTTGACTTTGGGTGATATATCTATATACCGCACTCATACGTGGATAACTTCTTGGTTTAGTTTTCTTTGGCCTCACGCTCACCAGACACAAATCCACTTTGCTCTCACAATTCTTACTTAGAGTTTTTTGCAACACAACTGATTTTCTTGAGATAAGAAAAGGATCCTTTTTCCAGTTTGTAAGGACCATTTTGGTGACTGTGGTCCACTGGTCACTGGTGCACTTGCATAGGAGTTTAGAATAACTTCAATTTCGTTAAATTGGAGGACATGCACAGCTTCGGTACTTCTGAAATGTTGATATTTTCTACACCGGTCCTTGTTTTTAGAGCGTTGTGCGATTAATGTTACAATTTGTGCACCCATAATCACGCCATTTTAAGCAAAATTGACGACCGTTTACTTAAATGCAATTGTTGGCTTTCGATGACACATTAATATATAGTGCACTTTGTAGCTTCCACAAGGAAAGTCAAATTCGTGTTTCAGAAATGTTTGTTAACACAATTTGCTCGATCACGCAATTCATACTCTTCAGTGCGTTGCTTTCAACAAATTTGCCTTTAATGAAAAAAAGAAAAACATCCTTCTTCCACTTTGGTGACTTTAGTCCACTAATGCACTTGCGTAGGAGTTTAGAAAAACGTCAGTTTCGTTACATTGCCAAAAATTCCACGACTTTCGCACCTTCACAGCGTGAGTACTGAACTTTAATCTTGCCTGTTCAAAATTTTTGAGCTTATTGCAGGTGTATGTCACAGTTTTAGACGCCCAATTAAAATCGTGCCAGTTTAACGAAATTATCCGTAAAACTACTGGTCCAGACGACGTCCTAGCTAGACTATTCACCGCATTATATAATTGAATTGAAATTTGAGATGTTGAATCGATTTTAGATTGATTTGAAACGGTTGTTGAAATTTAATCTGAGTTTAGATTAACACTCACGTACAACCAAGCGTACAACCAAGCGTGGTTATTACTCACGATGGAAGAATGCGAGTTAGGAGGAGGACCTGTTTCCCAGGAGAGCATGGAGAGTGAGAATGAGGTTATCCTCGTCCAGCGAGAAGTTGCCTCGCTTCAGGTTGGGACGCAAATAGTTTATCCAACGCAACCGACAGCTCTTCCCACACCGAGCCAGCCCTGCAAATTCCACGTTTACATATTTTAATTTGAGCCAGCTAGCTCCATCCTCATCATGAAACACCCATTTATACTCAATGTGTAAATGGGAAGTCGATCTCATCGATCAAAATATAATACGTAGTATTATTCTAGTACTGGGGTGCAACCAATTGGAGTGCACGTCCAGAAGACTACTGAGCTAGCCAGTAAACCTTCAAGGCTTCAATAATCATCTTTTTTGGAAATTAAATGCCTGCTCGATCATGAGGACGTACTACCTACTGTGTAGCTAACGTCATATATAATTGAGCTGCCTAGCTACGTCAGTGCAATTCCAGAGTTAAGTTATGGTAAAAGGAAAACCATTGCAAACTAAATTCAACCCCTTTCTAGCTAATGACATTCCACGTTTATCCTCAGAATCTGTCATGTTGTGTAGACATCAGATAACACTTCCACTCCAATTTCCGCGTTCTAAACAAAATATTTCGATCAATCCATGTGGTGATCTCTATTCTCCAAGCCAACCAGTATTAATAGTGCAATTCGTTCTTACCGTAATAAGTGAAGTAAGCGGATAGGCTTCGGAAGTTTCATCGACTTGGAATATATGGGGTACCAACGAACTACCTGTCGCACAGGAAGAACGGGGAGGCGTTACCCTCCCCGGTAATCTTTCCTAGGGTGTATCTTCACACCCCCTTGAGAAAGTCAAGGGGGGGGTGAAGATACACCCTAGGAAAGATTACCGGGGAGGGTAACGCCTCCCCGTTCTTCCTGTGTCGGTAACGTCCAAGCGAATTTTCTGGACTCGGAGCTAGCTAGCATGAAACTATATTTGATTGACCGTATTGTCGAAAGTACAATTTAATTGCTACGATGCAAGAGGAGGGGTGAGTAGTTGCAGACCAGCTACTTTGGGGATGAGTCTCCAGTTGCCTTCGCCGTGCGCCTTCACATGCGCCGACAGAATCTCGTCTTCCGCCTCCGTCCACGGCCCCTTGTTCTTTACCACAGTGGATCTTCCACCAGCATCTCCAAAAGCCTTACTAGCGCCTGTCTCAGGTGACCTCACCATCTCGTCCTATCGATCTATTTTAATTCTAGTCTCACCGACTGAAAGTACAAAGCTCTTCTTCACAAGTACGTGCACTCTGAATTGAATACTACGTATTCCCTCAGTCAGTCTCCAGAGGCATTCGGTACATTCCACCTCTCCCTCTGGATTCTTCACTCAATCCATATATCATTCAACATTTACAACTAGCTAGCTTCTTCACAACTTGCACGGACCACATTTCTGAATTCAAATTACTAAGTACGGTAACAAGAAAATTCACTTGCTGGAACTAACTATCCATTCTGCACACAAGCCGACTTAATGATTGAAATGAATAATACTAATTGTCCCATTCAATATTCTCGAAAGTTTTCATTAGCACTCCCTCTGGATTTCTTCACTCGCTCCGTCAATATATGCAACTAGGTTCTTCAAAACTTGCACGACCCCGGTTACTCTCATCTGCTGGAACTAGCTATCCGATATTCTTTTCACAAGCCGAATGCTTCGAATATAATTGTCCCAGTCAGTCTCCAAGTGGTTTCATTGATTATATTCCAGCACTCCCTCTGCATTCTTTGATTTCTTTCACTCGCTCCAGCGCGCAACACTAAATAACTAGTTTCTTCCCAACTTGCAGGGACCCCTACGTACTCTCATCTACTGCAACTAGCTCTTTTCATACGTACACCCCGAAAGCCTCGAATATGATTGTCCCAGTCAGTCTCCAAGCGCATTCATTATATTCCAGCACTCTCTCTCGATTCCTTCACTGAATTCATCAACACTTGCAACTTTCAAGCTGCTTCCCAACTTGGACGGAGTACCCCTTTCAATTTTCGAGTTATTTAATGTCAACGTTTCTGCTCCAGGTCGAATTAAATCGATTGAAATGAACCACTATTATGGATTCCTATACTCCAGGAACATTTGAATTGCGGCTTGCACCGACCCGGCTCTAAGCTAATGCCGTTTAAATTCTGCTCCAAATCGACATCGATCGAATCGAGGGAAACTGAAACCCATCTTTGAAAAATCTATCGACTATCTAATTAAGAAAATCGTGACATATGTAAACTCTCCCCACAAACTTGACAACATTACGACATATACCACTAGCACTTGGAACCCCTTGCGCTCTCTAAGGGCACTCCATGCATCAGAACGTGAGTTAAATTCACGGGTTCCACTGAGCTGCCGATCGGTGACTGTGTCTTCGTCTCAGGAGTGGTGGCACGTACTCCTAGTGCAGAAACTCAGTACCTTTCGACGAAAGTCGCTCTCGCTAGCTAATCTAATGCGAGTTTCGGTTTGGTATGGAATCTCCGACAGATAGGACGAGATCTACCCCGTCCATTTCAGTTCTCTACAGTAGCTATCAGGATGCCCGCTCGTGACAGATGGTACCGAGGCCAAGCTGCATTGTACAGCACACAGGAAAAATCCACTGAGTGACGGGTGACCTTCACTTGTTGTTTAGAATTACGAAATGATATCATCCACGTGGTGCACCTTGTTCGTTCAGGAAATACTGCGCAACTGTAAGTTAGTACTGTACAGTGGGGATCAGAAGTTGACCGAGTCGGCTTCATCGATGCTGACACGTGATTTTTTATAATGCAAAGGTTTGTATTTTTCTTGGAGACACAATTGGGTCGAGCTCATTTTCTTGCTGGAAAGCCGGATTTTCTTAAGGAAGTTTCGAATGTAAGCACTGACATGAAAGGCATGGAAAGATTTTTCATTAGTTTCGAGTGATAAGAAAAAAGGTAGGAACCGTCATGGATGCTATATTTGGAAGGAGTGATGTTGGAGGAGGACGACTTGGGTGCACGTGCTGTGGCCGTCACGGGGCTTGGTTTCAGTGGGCTGTCACATGTGAGGCTGAAATTTGACTTCAGTTGGTGTGCGTGTATTTTTAAATTTTTAAATTATTTTATCACATGGAAAGAACCATTGCATTTTTTTAAAAACACAATAACTTACAAAACAGCCAAGCCGCAAAGGCTGGCGTGCACGTGTATTTTTATGTGGATTTTCTGCGGAAAGGTTCTCATGAGGAAACTGATTCTTTTGTGAAAGTGTCTGAATAATAAGTGTATGTCCATGCGCAACAGTATTCAGCAATGCTCGAGGTTCTCCAAGTCAATTCCATGTTTGCAATCAATAGGCAAAGAAATGAGAGATATCCATTTAACCCGTAAAGGACGCCCGGCCGTTTTTCGGCCACTGAATGACAAAGAATCTTTTTATGTAAGACAAAAGTGCAACTATCCATCTATGGAATTTTGTATGAAAAAGGGAAGTTTTCTACAATAGTTTCACTTCGAATGAGTGTTTTGGGATTTTTTTTTGAACCAATGATTCGCATGGTACCACAAGGGATGATTTCTATAGGCACCAATCCGTCCTTTTAAGTATTAACCCTTGAAGGGTTAAATAGTTTTCAAAGAGGTTCTCCTTTTCTCAACAAAATGATGTTGAATATTTTACATTATTTCATCCCTTTGTTGAAATGATGTAGAATATTTCACATCCCGTCAGTAATTATAGAGACAAGTGGCTAGTGGCTTTAAGCAAAAGAATGGTGAGTACAATATTTGGATAGTAGCTTCAGCATGTTGGTGTCGATTATTTACTTAAAGTACAAAAGTAAACTTTGATGCTTTAAAATCTAACTTCAAAAAATCCAGCATGAAATTCAAAATGAACAAAATATCCAACAATTCATCAATTATCTCATGCAGCTTCAAAAGCTACTTATTCTTTGTGTGTATAGATAAAAAGACAAGTTCTTTATATATGAACGTTGTGGTAGGATCGCAAGTAAAACAACCCATGAGGGATATATAAATTAAAATTAGTAGGAGCTCAACTACTCATAGTTAATTCCTAAAGGATCAAAGCCCTCGCTAAGGCCTTTTTTTCGCCCAAAGAAGCTCAAAACTACCATTTCTATTGTAAAAAGTAAAAAATTGAATTTTTTTTTGGCACATCTAACCATACACCTATCTAGTATGAGAATGTGTGGAAAAAATTTCAAAAATTTTGATTATTCAAATTGCAAGATATATCTACATTTAAAGTGAAAAAAACAAGTTTTTTAGCACATTACAGGACTAAATTATTTGACTTTGAACCTTCTTAATTTTAATTTTTTACACTACAAAGCTTTGAGATTTAAAACTTTATAGTGGAGAATTGAGTTGAGAGTTTGGAGAAAAAAAAATTCAAAAAAACTTAATTTTTATTCTTTAAGAAATTCTTAAATAGAAGTAGGTACAAGATAGAAGGAAAATCTAAATTATTAATATCTCTAAGATGGAATTAAAATGCACTAATTCCAATGGTGAGATTGTTCTAGCAAGCAAACAAAACCATGTGGAACTTTTTTATTTGAAAAATTATAAAAATTGCATTCAGAAACAAATCTTACAAGTTATTTTTTCAAGAAGATGCTGTAATTGTCCAAAAAACAAGATTGTCCATAACTTTCTCATAACAAATCCAAATGGAATGAATCAAAGATTTTCATGTAGACAAAAATATGGTATACAAGAAAAAAAATTTAATTTAAATTTTTTGATATTCTTTTTGCTGCCCGTTCTCCCCTATTTTGAGCTTATTTGGGCATAACTTTTGTTTCTGGTCACCGATTGAAAAATATATATATTTCCATGAAGATAATCAATATTTTTTATCTTCAAAAAAAATTTCACAAAATCACAACAAAAATTCAACTCGTACGTACCTGCCTGAAACCCCATTTGTCCTCCAAAAGAACAATGGTCTTTTAGGGGGTAAAGTGTCCCTACAAGGACCTCAAAACCATGACAATGCTTAATTGCGGTTGGTGTTTGCAGATTTTTTTAGATTACCATGTCAGAATCTAGGGAGCCTTACTAGAATGTGGTTTGGGATGCCCTACGAAGTTTGACTTTGAAAAATTCACAGAAAATAGATGCCTTATCTAAAAATTCTAATTTTTTTTTGAAAATTCATGATTTTCAATTGCCAATACTACAAAAATATTTTTCCTAGTAAAAAGTGCCTCCAACTACTCTATGTGAAGGTCAGATTAAGACATAAATTAAGTATTTTTGGAAGTGTTTGAATGTTTGGAATATTACAAGTGAAGTATTACCAACCAATAATACACTACCACCAATACTTCTAACTGTCTGAAACCCCTTTGCACGTGAAAAAGAAACTACTTTAACACTCACCTACCCTCGAGCACCTCGAGCACCTGCCAAATCAGACCTTCATGTATGATATGCTGAATTTTATAAACGGACAGGAATTGGTGCTTCTACCTTATGACGGGGAAACGGCATGGGGAAACTGTTCCACCAAAGACAGGGCATGGCCGCGTGGGGTGATAACGTCATGAGGAGATATGTTTTTCTATTTTCGGTTATGTTCTTGAATGTTTTGAATTCCACAATTGGAATCTTTACCAATGTGCAGGAATGGGGCTAATCACTAGTGGGCTTCATGAATCTTCAAAAAATATATGGTGCAAGAATCCAAGGGCGGTGGGGATGCACACATTACATTGCATTGGGATGTCGTAAAGCAGACCATGATAACAAGGGCAAAAGCAACAGCTAATTAATCAGGTTGGTTGATAGGACCATGGACACACAACAATCTGCAATTCTTCAGCCAGGGCACAAATCAAGAGGCCAGAATTATGGTGTGGATCGGTCATTCACGGGACAGTTGTTATAAACTAGAAAAAGTAAAGCAAGGTGCTACCACATTGAGTTGTGCAAAACAATTTTCAACGCATGTAAGGATTAAAAAGATCTTCCGCATCCCCACAGGGCCACTTGGTTTGGTGGGCACACCCCAAATTGCACCCTACCTAAGTAAGAGCAGTCCCATTGCAACACGCTGAAGCAATACTATAAAGGTAAGGTTCTGCACCATTGATCCCCTAATACATTAGATGAGATTCACCTACTCAACAAGGCCAAGAATTTCCTGGAGTTCTCAGACTGTGGGAACTCTGTTGCAGCAGCAGGCTGATGTGGCACAATGACTGCCATGTCAGATAATAATATTTATTTTTTTTTATTTTTTTATTTAAATATTCTGACTTTGACACTGTTCATTACAACAAGGGAACAGGGCTGAAACAGCCTTCTAATGCCCTCCAAAAACATCTAATGATGAAGAACGTCTTCCATTGATTTGCTTTACAGTGTTGCTTCATCGTGTTGCAGTAGGACTGCTTAACCCCTAAGTGATTTTGGGTGTCTTCTATACATCTATACATTGCCTAAGTACGGAATACACAACCTTGCATGTGAATGATTTATTGTCCATTTTTAAATTTTTTTTTGTTGAATGCACACCATGTATCTAGTCATGGCAGATGTGGACACAATGGACAGATGTGGACACAAGGGACAAATGTGGTGGAAGCAATTCACATATTTCTCTATAAATACACACTTGAGCGTGTTCGGCACCCTCTCAATTCAACAAGTATCACAATATTTTTCAAGGAACAATATAAAATCCAGGGTTGTTTTATCTTCAATTTTGTAGTTCACATATTTGGCCAATACTTTAAGGAATTTGGAGAATAAGGGCCACGTATAAATGTAGAGGACACAATGTGGCCCCTAAACCACTTCGGGGTTAAGAGCATTGCCAAACATCACAAAGTTCCTTTGTCACGAATTGTCAACAGTAATCATACGATTATCGTCGAGCATTGCTTTCTTGTTACATTCATTCATTTGGAAACATTGTTACAACACGATAATGACATTCATTAATACCATATAGTTGAGGCATGTCATTCATATTTGAGTTTGAAGTGCTAAAGTTGCACAATAACTATGCATGACGAAATATGTATGACTTCAGTGGTTTAATGATGAGCGACTAACTTCGTGCAGCATTAGTGCTTTTCTAAGACATATAAAGTTAGTGCAATAATCACACAAAATCATGTCCATGCATAGTTATTGTACTAACATTGCATTTTTTTATATTTCACAATTTCAATACTAAGTCAATTGAAAAGCAGGAATTGTGTTCAAAGTAGAAATTCAGATCTGATTTAGGCATAGTAGAATAATTTTTTCAAAAAAATTTGAACTAAAAAAGTTGTAAAATTAAGATAGATTTCATCTCTAAAAATCCTTTTGAAATTTACAGTCTCTAATCAAAAGTTATGGACAAAGTTCAAAGATGGCTTGGAGGGACATTTTTTTGACATTTTCAAACATTGCCTTTGAATTTTGTCCATAACTTTTGATTGGTGGCTTTAAATCTCAAACGGATTTTTGGAGATGAAAGCTAAATTCATTTAACAACTTTTACTAGTTCAAAGTTTTAAAAAAACAGGTACTCTACTATTCCAAACTGAGGTCTGAATTTCTACTTTGAACACAATTTATACATTTTCAAAACAACTTGATTATGAGAAGTCATGCTCTCATCTTCAAGTTCTCCCATATCTTTTGAGTGTGTATAGAGTGGATTGTAGTATAAAGAGGACCTCTCTACCATCAACTCTCACCAATTGCCAATGAAGAGATTCCATCACTATGTTACCAAGTTTCTTGGTGGCCTACTCATGGAATCAATTCAAGCTACAATGAAGTAATTCTTTTACTATGTTATCAAGTTTCTTGGTAGCCTATTGATGGATTTAGTTCAAGCTTAAATTTGATGGCCTATAGTAATGATGGATTTAGTTCAAAATGCTAGAAATTTAGTTAAGAATTTTTTTTAAAGTAGAATGGTGATCAACAATTGATTGACAATACTTTTTGGAACATTGATACTAGTTGATAAACATTAATGCAGTGATGACTCAAATGATATTGTTGTCATGGATTTTCCGTGTCCTTCAATGCACAGAAAATGCACGATAAAGAATGTAAATTTTCGTGCATAATTTGTGTCTTTTGCGCACTTGTGATTAATGTATAGAAGTTACATAGTTAATATAATTACAAAGTAGTGCCATTTCTTTGAAGTAATCGTGTGCATCGTAACGATGCGATAATTTGCAAATTAACGTACGCACCCATGAAACAATAATAACTACATGATAATTGCTACCAATTCGTCGGTCTTGAACTTTGAGATGAAGTTTCATTGGAAACGTAGCTCGCCAAGTGGGCTCCCCCAAGCTCCAATTGCTCCTTCTGAGCCACGAGCTAGCTAGCCCCCCCACTTCGATTCTCAACGTATGAGCCCAGTGAAAGGAGGATTCACCCAATCATTTGAATTCTTTTTCATCCGTTGATGAAAGCCTCTTCCTAGAACCACCTGGCTTGGAATTCAAGCTAGGATTGCGGCTTGGAGGGAGGATGAAAAATTAATCACGGCCCCACAACCAAGATCTCTAGTATTGAAGAAGTGTTGACAAAAACAAATTTCAAGCAACTAGCGTGGACAGAAGGATGGTGTTTGGAAGGTTGTTTTCGCAAAGGACGATGACTTTCGAGCATTGCTGGGTCTGCGGCGGGGGTATGAAGTGAGGCCGGCCATGCCCTAGCCCGGGCCGGGAACCCAGCTAGTGAAATGTTGGCGATGCTCTAAAACCACCATTGCCATTTTGCATACATCTCTAAAATCAATACGTAGGTATATTGAAGAAACGATTTTAAAATATCAACCAAATTTGTTTTGATCCTTCATAACTTTTGTATATGGTATCCACATGTTGAGTTCTTGGGTGTGTTAGAACCTCCTTCACTTGCCAACAAGAAAATATGAAAATTTGATCAGTCTAATAATAGTATCTAAGCACAATAGCAAAAAGTGGCAATTTAGACCATTTTACTATTGATATAGGGTTTTATATATTTATATTATCATTGATTTAGAACTTTATATATTAGAGTTTCATAGATTCATAGACTTAGAGCTTGATAAATTAGGAATTTACATAGAATTTAAATTGTCCACATCAAATTTCAAAATATGGTGTGGCAAATGCATAAGAGAAGGATGACGTGGCATGAATTAACACATTTGTGTTATCTATTGATTAATTGAGCCATTTGAAGCACGATGTCATTTGAATATGCATTTATAGTATCAATTGTTGACTATCTTGAACATCAAATAATTCAATAGTAAAATGGTTTGAACTTATACTAGTAGATGAAAATACAAAGTACATACTATAAAAGATGCAATACAAAAGTATTAGTTTAAAATCAACATCATGTTCAAGTTGAAATGGCAAAAGATTATAGTGATACAATTACATACCTTTATAATGCATTGGAAAAGATGATAAGATTAACACATTGCAACCAATAGAGTGCAAAAATGTCACTATAGAGATTCAAAATTGATATCAAAAGCAATTTCTTTTGGAATTGCATATTTTCTTATAAACAACCATATTAGAATATTCCAAGAGATGAATATTTATATATTATTTTTTCCTTCATAATGCACGTATACAAAATTAATTTGAAGTGGTAAAAAAGAGAGAAAGGTTCTAATAAAACTTACATAATCTACAAAATTTTATTAAAACATTACTCAAGTGAAAACTCAAAAAATCTAAATGCATATTGAAGGAAAAGTAAGATGGAGAATGAAAATTGAGAGAGAGCCAACATTGACAATCTATCAACACGCTGTAGAAAGTTTTGTTGAGACACCAAGGTAGTTATTGTAGAATTGTGTTGAAAAAATTGAACTACAAGTTAGAAATTTCTAGTAAGTAATTATAAGAAATAAAATTGGACAATGATATTAGAGAAAATTTGAACTCTCAATAGGGACGTTTATCTACTTGCCAAATGTGGAAATACAACAAAAAGTGAAAATAAAAAAGCATATTTGATTTTTTCAACACAATAGATTACCTCAAGTGCCACGCTAGATTGCAATTTTTTAATCATTATTTTCTATTTTCTATTTTCTATATTTGCACAACTGAATGATGTATCTCGGCCCTCTAGAAAATCCAAATTTTTTCTATGTCAACAAAACCTACAACCCCCTAGTGGGTGATTGCAAGAAAGACTAGTACTATTTTCCGTCACATTCAAAGTGATGAAGTTGTTTTCCGCTATAATTTTTGAAGGTTGAACCCAATGAAATTGAAATTTTGATTGGAGATGGCTAACTTGATTGTAATCATATCTCTTATTTTTTAGAAATTAAAAAAAATCATTTTATATTTAAAAGTCAATTTTGCTAATTTGTCACACTTTGAGGTTTAGGGGTTTTTAGTATTGGGGAGTACCCAAAATTAATGATCTAGAGCTGGAATTTCTGTGGTCTATTTTCATAGTAGAAAGTCATGTTTCTACCAAAGGAAATTTAAAAATATTTTATTTTATGTACTCTACATGCGTGCAAATAGGGCTCCTTTGCGTGCACATTTCTGAATATTGAAGATGATTTTTAGATAATTCTTTTGGTGAAATCCCTTCATTAGAAAGTTCTCTCAAATTGCCAATTTTTAGTTTTTTTTAATTCATGATTTTCTATTTATTATTAATTTATACCTCATTGTATGTATTTTCTGTGACAAACTGCATTTTTTTCCAAATAGTATTGTTTCAGTACTTATTGGTAGTCATAGTACTCACAACAGTACTTTCAGCTGTCAATTTTTCATATCAATGGCTGAGATTGTTTTCTTTCACAGTACTCCTAGTATTGAGCGCAAAAATTGCAGTTTTGGCAAAACGCTACAAAAATTGAACGGTCTTTCTTGCAATCACCTTAGTAAAAACATTATCTATAGTCCCAAATTTAGTTGAAACATTGAACTAAAAGGGACAAAATTGTAATATTTGAAACATTGAAACAACCTAAAATAGGAGGGAAGTGGAGAGTGAGGGAAGAACCCTATAAATCTATCATCAAATTATTCAAAGACTATTGAACTATCAAACCAAAGCCTACAACACTTTGCTCAAACATCAAAAAAAGACTTCAAATGCTTGTTGTGTAATCAAGTGGATAGTGAAAGAAGATAGTTAGATAGGGGGGATTTCATAGATTTAGATTTTCATTTTTTTTGTGAAAGTTTAAATTTCCCTGAACATTTGAAGAAAAAGTAAAAGATATCATTTTGACTATCAAAATCAAGGTTTTAACCCCTAAATTCCCAAGGCCTTTTTTCCATCAAAAACCACTCAAAACTGCCATGTTTATAGCAAAGAGCAAAATATTTAAAAAAATGCTTTTTTTGCATATCTAACCGTAGGATCTTACACTAGACTAGTGTAAGAATGTGTGGAAGAAATTTCAAAAACTTTGACTTTGTAGATTGCAAGAAATTTGCATTTAAAGTGAAAGAAACAAGTCTTTTTGCACATTACTCAACTAAATTTTTTGGCTTTGAACCTTCTTAATCAAATTTTTGTTCTATAGATTTTGAATTCCTAACTTTATATAATGTAGAATTGAGTTGAAAGTCTAGGAAAAAAATTCAAAAATAACACACTTAGTTTTCATTCATTAAAAAATTCTTAAGTAGAAGTAGGTTTAAGATTGAAGGAAAAACTAAACCATTAATAGCTCTAAGGTGGAATTGAAACACACTAATTCCAATGGTGAGCTTGTTATAGCAAGAAAATTTAACTCTATGTAACAATTTTTTTTGAGAAACTCTAAAAATTGAATTCTATAAGTTATTTTTTCAAGAAGATGCTTAGATTGCCCAAAAAACAAGATTGTCCATAATTTTCTCATTATTAGTCCAAATAGAATGAATCAAAGCTTCAAATCTAGACAAAAATATAATCTATGAGGAAAAAAAAATTATTTTTATTTAAATTATTTTTGAGATTTTCTTTTGCCCACCAAACTAAAAAAAAGGGCTTTTTGTGCCATAACTTTTGCTTCTAGGCATTGATTGAAATAAAAATTATATTTTCAGAAAGCTAATGTATTTTTCTATTTTCAAAATAAAATTTAGAAAATCACAACAAATATTGAGATCGTAGGAGCCTATCCAAAATCCATTTTGTCCTACAAGGGGACAATGGGACTTTAGGGGTTAAGGAACAAGCGCCAATAAGAGCTGAAAATTAATTTGGGAAGGTTAAATTTCTTAAGATATTTTTTAGTAAATTTTACTTGAAAGAGAAATGGAATTGGCATCTAACCCAAGTCGTTTCATATTTTTTGGAGCTTTGCGAAATTAGCTGTGAATTTCTTGAAGTTGAAAAACAATGATCATTAAAAGCGTCCACCTCCTAAAAAGTATACTATTCGTACATTGTTGGTGCAATAAAAAAGTAATGTGTACCTCTAGATTAATGGATGCTTCTAGAGCCTGAGTGCTTGTTGGATCCTTCCTTCAAGGTTATAGGCTTTATCCTTTAATCCCTTAAGGACCAAAAGGTAGTCCACATTTCCAAAATTGTGCAAATGACTTATAAAATGCTTAGAAGAATAACTTAAAATAATAATTTTATGACTCTCAAACAATAGTTGTAAGATATGATCCATAGGTCATATCCATATGGTTTGATCAAATATTACACAAACCAATATTTTTCAATAAAATTTGAAACCAAAAATTGAAAATTCCTTCTAAAATCAATTGTAAATTGAATATTTGTGATTTTTACAAGAATTTTTTTCCTTTAAGTTCAAAATGCTAAGTTCTAATCACAATGATTTTTGAAGATTTTAATTTTCACCTTCTTATTCAAGTTGTTTTTGAAGGGTCATTTTTTGAACTAAAAAGGTTACTTTTTAAGGTCAAACCTACCAATACTTATTGAATAATAGAATATGTGCAAAGCAAAGTCTCAAGAATCTATACCATACAGCTTTAAGCAACTAAATACAAGAATCTCCAAAAAAATCAATGGATGAAAAGTCGCATTTTTGTGTGTTTGAATTCATCTATTGTTCAAAAATTGAACTCCTAGTCCATTTCCTTTTTCCTTTTTTCCTTTCAGGGGTTAAGGGGTAGCTTCATGTATGATAAAACCACCCATAGTCGACTACTTAAGCGATCCTGCACATGTTTTGGAGCAATAGAAGGCAATGTAAATTTTATGCCCTGTAGAAAGATAGAAATGATGGGCATTGCCAATTTTTCGTGATTTTTTTCCTTGAAATCAAATTACTAAAAGTTTTGGAAGCCAACAGTTGGCCTAAACCCATACCCAATGTATAGACTCTTCTAATTCCGATCATTCAAGAATTGCTTTCCTGCTGACTTCCTACTTTCTTGCTCACTACTTTGGAACATGTGTCTTGACTTTATTAATCCCAACCTTGAAAAGGGAGAAAAAACACATTCCAAGCTTCGGTTGGAAATATGTACTAACCTTGGTTGGAATTTGTGCACCCTACAGATTGAGTATGGCTCCCTGATCAGGAATGGGTGGTTCTACTATAGTGGCAGGTCTGTTTTGCAAGCCATAGATTAGTACATTAGACCAACTGGAACCACTGAAAAAAAAGGCTGCATCACCATTTTCAAAATCCTAAGATCAATATTTGTCCCTGACACCAACATAAAAGGAAAAGAAAAGAGTGGCTTCTTCGTACAAACAAATGAAGGTTATGGATTTATGAGTAGATGGCAAATTTCTGTCAAGGTGACACATGGCCACACTAGAACATTCACAGTGATGTTCTAGAGCGAAAGAATGTATTTGTGAAATATGAATGTTACACAAGACGCAAATATCAGGAACAGAAAAATCGTCAAGCCTGAGTTTGGGAAAGCTGAGATCATCAATTCAAAGTGTAGTGAATAAGAAAAGCAAAATCAAAACATCACATTACATCATGATATGGATAACGAACTCAAATTGAAAATTTAGTTCCAAGCTTCAAAGGGCAGGAGCAGAAGTTTTCTTATTAGATACTCTAGAAGACCCCTCCGAAGCACTTCAACGTGATGACATAACTAATGCACGCTTCAATGCAACCCTGCAGAAGCAAAATCCCTGCAACCTGAAGTAGCTCTAATTCTCTCAAAATCAACTGAGAACCAAACCTCCTACGTATCTGAACACACGAATGAAACTCATTCTGAACTCAAGTCTTCAATAGCTATACAGCAGAAAGTAGTCGACTAATTACATATAAAAAAACACTAAGGAGCCTCCATAGGAAGACGACACGTCTTCCTCAATAGCCTGGCTCTCGAGAACAACCGCAGAATGTGTGTCCAAAAGCAGCTGGACATCCTCCATCCAAGTATGCCCTGCGAACAAGTAGGTGTATCCCATGACAAATAGACCGGCTTGTTTTCTTCCTGATGCAAATCGCGGACCCTCAGAATTTCTTAGGTGTTACAATGCACTCTCTTTCCCAGTAAATTAAGAAGAATATTGTACAAAGTCCACGTGTATAACCAACCTTCGATAGACACTGGAACATGCTGGTCAATGTGAGCCCATGTTGAGTTTGCAATGTTACTTGGCTCTAGCTTTAGCTCCAACATCGACAACTTTCTTATCATCAAGAAGGCCTTCACTTGGTAGGTCAAAGATTGACTCCTGGTTTTGACCACTGGATACACCCCTGTTCTCGCTAAAGAAGCCCTTTGGTGAGGCCCGAGAGCTAGTCTTCTTTTGCAACTCTTCAAACAACTGCGAACGAATGGAATCCTGTTCCAGTCTCGGGGGCTTCGGAGAAAGCCTCTTCTCTACCCCCCCGCTGGATTGACCCCCCATTTCCGCCTTCATGTCCTCAATGATCTTCTTCAATGATTCATTGTCTGAGTGCAAGCTCTGCAGTTGATTACGCATGGAACAGCATACGGATGCAATCAGTCCCAACTGAGATCCATCGTCAACAGGATTCTCGAAGTATCTCATCCTGTAACTCAGAGGTCCCGAGTCAGGAGGAAATGAACTACTCTGCGATTTGTCTACACTGCTGATGCTAATTTTGTCAAGCACAAGAACTGGCAGTTTATAACCAAAAAAGTTGCCACTCCCTTCATTAGAGGGCATTTGCATCCCCCACTTCACCCGCCCCATCGCCTGCCTGCCTAGCGGAATCGCGCTGTGCACAGTCAGTCCCCAACTGCGATGCATATTACCTGACCAGCTTTGAAGCAATCTACTTCTCCTCGCCTTAGATGGATCCTCCCTAACAACTGCACCCCCATCCGTTGCAGCAATAGCTCTATCCCCGTCAGGTTCATCCATGAGCCCAGCGCCATCGTCAAGCATCTCCAACTCACCAGACCCATTCCCAACATGATGCACATCTCCGTTACTGACAGGGCTACCAGGATCATAGCACTTCTTCTCTATAACCTTCACCTGGCCTAATCCTAAAGGACTAAGCCCACAATCGTAATCATTCTCATACGCAAGCCCATCACCCTGTGTAGGAGCACCAGACGGTCGGCTCGTCGAGTCAACCTCAACTTCCTCCTGGACCTGCCTGTCAGAGCTCCGTTGCTCTCGCCCAAAGTTTCCACTGGTGCTTAAGAAGTGTTTGCGAAAGCTGAAACTGCCAACCCGAGGCTTCAAACGGAGCGTGAATGATACATTCTCTCGGCGTGCTATGTTGAACTCCGCCGCAATAGTGAAAGGCGCCGCATGAGGGGACCCCCATAGCCCAAACCCTGTCTTCAACAACACGGCCAGAGGGGATTGCGGATCGTTCGGCCTGTAGGAGAGGCTGCATGAAGGCCCGGCCTCCATGTTGGTGCCCAAATGTAATGCCAGTTCTTTCTCATCGCCCACGCTGATGCCGGAGTAGAATGGCAGCCCGCCTACTTGCACCGGTACCTTGCCCCGAACCAGCGGTCGCTGCCCCTCCCTCACTTTCACCGATGCCTTCATCGCATCCTATTCCTCCTCAAATCCTAAAAAAAACACTTCCGTGATCTTCTCCTCTACATAATAATGCGGCTCCAGTATTCCCTATACAAACACCAAGGTCATTAAGAGCCAACACCTTCATAAGGTAGAGGACAATAAAATCGCTAGAGACCTGATCCCGTCTCCTGTACTGTACTGACCTCCATTGCCAACAGCAACTCAACTGTTCATACACTTGGTTGTACTTATTAGCAAGAGGTGTGTGCGTAACGAAGGACAATCTGTACAGGGAAGAAGCACTGGAGTTCTAAGCAGTCTCTTTTGCAGTTCTATGTCATACACAAAATGGTTTCGAAGGGGAGGGATCTTCAAAGCGCATATTCCTGATAGGTACATAACATTTACAGAGTCTAAAAAGTCAAAATCCTAAAATTAAGAAGTTTTGAAATTGAAAGTCATTCTCGATTGAAATAGCTATAAATTGAGCTAACTGTAAAAATTTGTACTTTTGACTTGAATTCAGGCATTAATTTTGACTTTTAAATGTACATTCAAAAACTACGGGCATAAAAATTCTCTAATTTTTTGAAAAAAATTCATAAAAAATACCAAATATTCTGAATTTCCACACGAAGTGCACAATCCAGTAAAGAATGTGGGGAAAATACCAACTAAAATTATGGCCCAATGAGTGTTGAGGGTTTCAAAAGTAAAATATAATTTGAATTCTTTTACATAAATTGCATAATGTCGTAAGGTATGAGCACCCAGTGTGAAAATATCACACCTACATATAATGAAAATGAATGTTCAAGAAAGACACAATAAATCCATCACTAGAGGAGAAGTCATTACATTGTCAATCCGGGAATTCACCATTTTGGTGTTCATTTCACTCTTTCACATATTTATTGTACTTGATTTCCGAGTGACGCTATTTAACAATTATTGGTGCTCGACTCCAAAAAACTTTGAAAGTGGATATCTCTATTTTTTCAGCCAATATGCTTTACTTTCACTTTAACACTTCGACAAGCCTTCTCTCCAACTTGCAAAGAAACACACATTATTCTTCAATCCAAATTCCAAACAGTTTTGAAGTAATTACAATAAACGGCGATTATAGCGGTGCTCATACCTCACAGAACGTACGAAAAAATCTCAATTAAAATTTCAACGATATGTAGAAATTATGGCCCACAGAGTGCTGACTATTTTTCACCTTCGCGTGCTTTAAACGGTGAAACGAACTCACTATGAATATGTAAACCTATTCGGTTAAAAAACTATCTACCGCATGCCAAGGACCTTCGTCTATACATGGGCATGCCAACTCTACGATTGACGAAGGAGAGGTTGCAAAGAAATCGAGTCGCAAGGAATGAGACAGGAACCACGCAGAAGCCCTGACAGTAAACACCTCCCCATCCCAACAGTTCATACTAACCCCAAACACAGAACACTGACTACCAAAGTAACCGTAAGAAGCCAATAAAAGCCACGAAACCCTAGCGCCCTCCGGTGCTCAGCGACTACTCTGGGCAAGCGATTAATCCCCCGTTCATTTCCACAACCATAACCATAGCAAGCGGAAAAAACTCCACATACCTAATTGCAGCAAATGGCAGTCCCTCAGCTACGTCCTCTTCTTTCAACAGCAGCACCTCGACAGAAAGTCGCAACGGCGTACAAGCTCCTCCTCCAGCACCAAAATTTCCACTGCAACGGAACCAGGCACGAAATCCTCCGCGCAAGTCGAAAAAGCCTTGATTATGTTATCACCCGGAGAGATTCCCGATGGTGCAACAAACAGAATCAACAGGTGGACGAGAATAGGGAAGCGAAGCTGGCAAAGGGAGAGAGCTGGCTCTGTTTCTCCGTCCGTTGAACGCAAGACTACGTCCAGCGGTCGGTGCGTGGCTACAGGGACCAATGAAGATACCCGGATGTGATACCCGGACGATCAATTTCTATGGTATTGGGGTACGTGGCTCAAATTGCGTGGCTGCTTTCGGGGACTCCTATAATAAGTTTGTGGTTTCTGGGCCTTAAGAATTTGGTTGTTTTCTTGAGAACGTGGGAAAGACCAGCCCATGTGTAAAACGACACTAAGGGGAAAGGAGCCTTTCCTCATGCGAGATTTTTTGTTGTAAGATAAAAGACCCTATTTGTGTCACGTGACTATTTGTATCATTTTCAGTCACTACGGTATGCAAACCCAAAGTGCCAACCAACCAAATTGCAACTCCTACTGTTGGGACCAATTACAACCACAGTGAAGTGACCCCTTCATTATCCTGCAGGGAAAACATTGGAATTTTTTTATTTGCAGCACATGATAAAATTTTGAAATTTTGAATTAATATTTGTAATTAGAGGCTCCAAATTAGGTAGGTGAGGTGAAGAAATACCAAAAAAAACGGCACAAAATAGGGGGCAATATTTTTTAAGTTACCCTTTGTTAGGGCATTGAGGGGATCAATTCTCCTTGGGCCCTAATTACACCCTCTTCGCACTTTAATATAGTAAAACTATGAGGGAAGTGGAATTGGAGTTCAAAAGGGTGGAATTGAGTTGAATAGTCACCATTTAATAACTTCTAACAACACCTCATGTGGTTTAGACACATAGGCAAAGGTTCCTTCATTATTCGATTATTTGAAGCAATGCTTTTGGATCACCATTGCAACTGTGTAGGGAGTTGAAAGAACCACAATAGAATCCAAAAGGACAATAATAATACTCCCTAGGGAGTCACAACAATGGGATACTCTATGTTTTTGCTTTGACCACTTATTATATGTTTTTTTTACTGAGAATTGAGTTGACCAAAATACATGTTAAAAACTCTCAAATTTGCCATTCTATTGCAAGAAAAATAAATTATATAACTAATTAGTCTAAATATGTGTAATAACAAAGTGAAAGGGACCACAATAGATATATATACCTTGTGTATTATTTAGAATACATTGAACATATATAGTCGTACAAAGAGGATGACTTTTAAATTGTGGCTCAAGGAAGGTCTACTAACTTAAATAATTTTTTTTCATAAATAACATAAGTGTAGCTAAAACCAATAAATTAAAAAAATTGGTAGTATGTATAATAGTTGTATATTAGGAACTCCAAATGTACAACAACAATAATGTTATCCTAAGAGTCATGACTAAATGTCATCTCTTCTTTAGTTCCTAATTTACATCTTATTCTAGATTGCATTTGAATTACTATTCAACTTAAATTTTTTAAATGACAACAAGGCGCGATTGCATGCAATTTAATCACATTGGGTTCTTTTCTTCTTAAATTTAGGTTCAAGCCTTAGTTTTGCAAAAAGAAGGGATCAAATATAAGCTTGCACCTTTTAATAGTAGGGATGAAATTAGATGTCAAAAGTTGTGGAAAATTATTATTTCAACAATAAAATAAAATTGTATGGAAAAAAAAAGAATACCATGGATTAATTATATTTAAACAAATATTGGAACCTATTTTTCTAAAAACAACTAATTATTTGGAAGGAAATTATTGCCCTTGCCATCCACCTACAACTTGGTAAAAACAAAAATTGAATGAGTAACTCTTAGTAAAATAACAATGACAAGTTGATTCTTTCATACAAATTATATAAAATTGAATTTTTGGTCATTCATTCTTAGCATGTAAAAAATGTCTCCATATACATACATACATACATATATTCTTTAATGTTGTAACTAGGGTGTCTACTTGCTACTTCATGATTTTTGAGCAAAGTTCTAAATCCATGAAGGAATAAAACAAAAAGAACATCTTGTGAAAATGAAGATCTTATGTCTATAATCTACATAGTGCACTAGCCATAATTAATTTAGTGTAAAAAAGCTTTAGACCTACATTCTCCTCCCTACCAAAAACATTTTTGAGGGTGAGGCAGAAGAATTCTTTTTCGTTCCCGAGCGTTCCCGGTGAACACTGAGGACGACCCACCTGCTTTCTACAGTATGTGAGTAGCAAACCCTAATTGAGCCTTCCTCTTTGGAGTTTTTGCCATTGCCGTCAGCCCCTGCGGCGGAGCTTCGCACCTTTCAGCTATGGTGGAACGCAAAGGAGAGCGCGTCAGGTTCTTCTTCTCTCTTGTGGTGTTCCTTTCTTACTCTATCTTTCCTGATGGTTATGTCACACTCGTAGACCCTGAGCCCTTCACGGGGAGGCACTTAGGGTTTGCTGGATTTCGTTTGGTGCGCGTTTGCTCTTCTTTTTAAAGTGAAATTTATGTACTTGATAAGTGACTACGATCTTACTCTCGTCATTTGTGAGCTTTTCGTGCGAAGATTTGAACCTTGGAACGGTGTTTTTTTTTTTTTTCCGTTTTCGACGTTGTTCTGAGTGATTGTATTCTTGCTTTGTAACAGGTTATACGTTCGGGGGACCATCCTCGGGTATAAGAGGTAATGTGTTCTTCGAGGTTTATGGGAGTCACGTGGTCTTCGTTTGGTGTAGTTCTGAAGTACTTAATTTCGTTGGATATAGACGCATTATCTATTGTATCGCAGTTGTGTTTAAGTTTAATTGTGTTTAGTGGAAGAGTCGCAACAGTTACCTGAAGTTTAGGGCCAATACGTTATGATATCGGTATTCTGAGAATTCAAGTGGTGTTCATGCAGGTCGAAGTCGAACCAATATCCTAGCACCTCACTTCTTCAGATCGAAGGAGTAAACACTTCTGAGGAAGTCAACTGGTATCTTGGGAAGAGATTGGCCTACGTTTATAAGGCCAAGACCAAGAAGAATGGATCTCTGTTCCGGTGCGTTTGGGGCAAGGTGGTCCGCCCGCACGGTAGCAGTGGAGTTGTTCGTGCCAGATTCAGGAGCAACCTTCCCCCTTCTTCCCTGGTATGTTGGACAATTCCTTTTATGGTTTCAGCTATTATTGTGAGAAAACAATTTCGGGTTTTGTGTATGTTTATACGTAGTGCTCAGTCAGATTGATATATGTGTCGGGTTTCGACCTGCCATGGGGGCGTTTACTCTGAAGGATGTGCATTTAATGAAAGAACTTTGTAAATCATAGTCGATCTCATTAAATATTTAATTTAAATCATAGTCGCTCATTTCCTCAGGCGCATTACAATTTGCTCTATGAATTAGGTTTTTCTCTTTCCTTTTCGATTTTTTACAGTACCGTTTTCTCGTTGAACGGCAATTTTACTCTACAAGATTGTATTTCCCCAAATGATTGTCGTCCACTCACCCATCACTGCCACTGGAAGGACGACATTCTTTTGGGGAGGCCACTGTCCAGTAGATGACGCAGGAAATAACTTCTACCATTGATAAAAAATTTTGTTTGTTTTCAGGGTGCCAGAGTCAGGGTTTTTATGTACCCCAGCCGAATTTAAACTGGTGAGTGGATCACTAGATCTGGAAGGACCTAATTTTATCTTGTCTTCAGTAATGCTTCTGTTCGTTTTTAGTGTCCAACTTTAGCACACTTTAGAAATGTGTGATATTGAAGATACCATAAGACTACAACAGCAGGATTGACACCCTCTATGATGATTTGAGATACATGCTTCGTCTGTTGGTGACAGTTTTTATCAGATTCGGGAGCACTTTTAGTATGACTTCTCTTTGAATGAATTTGTTGTTTTATATGCAAGCAAGTTTTTGATATTTGTTCATGTTAATGCAGGAGCCCTTGGATTTCACCAGATTTTAGTTGACTTGAGAAAGATATTTCTGGTGTCCAATTTTCGAGCCCAATAGATGATTAATGATGGTAGTTGGTGGAAAGCTGTCATCACTGTTTCCTTCTAAGAAAGATCAATTCTTCCGATTTTTTACAGCTCTGAAATTTTCTCGAGTTTTGGTTCAATTGAGGTTCTCAAAATGGATCGTTATTCGCTTGATTTGTCGATATCTTGAATACATTCTGCATGCATATTAATTATCGATGCTCTCTCTCGTTTCGCGTGATTGAAGGTTGCAAGACTCCAATTTCTGTCCAACTTTTCCGTTTCACTTCCCCTAGTCTGGTTTGAGGTGTGAGCATGTGAACTGGTTTCGAGTTATTTTTGACCACAATATTTACATCCGTATAAGAGTGCATCCAATGGTAACATGCTGATTAGAAATGACATACAGTAGAACCTCGCTGAGTTGATACCCTCTAAGTCAATAAAGCGTTGTCAGGAAGTATTGATTGTCGGTCCCAATTTAACAATATGAACCACATATGAACATGATGACCCTCCCTAGTGTAATAACTTCTTTAACTCAATGTGTCAGACCGGTCCCAATTCTATCAACTTAGAGAGGTTCTACTCTATTTACTAGAAAATAGATTATATTGTAGATGGAAGATGCCTTCTATTGATAAACTAGTATAAGGCCCAGTTTATACTTGGGGCAGGATTGAAGGCCGGCCAGAACTCTCCAAGTTTGAACCAATAGGATCACTCAATTTCTTTAAATCCGGCTCAAGGGCTTTATACTTGGGGCCGGATGGAACTACAGCTCATCCTACATGTCATCTTAGGTGGCATGGTTTTGGTGTTAAACCATTTGGCCCCAAAGGAGCAATGGGGACGAGGTTTTGGGTGGTTCATCTAGGGCTTGATTGGGCCCCTATGTTAGATTGTTCAAATCTCTATTGTTTGTGAATTTTATTTTATTTTACTTTAACAAGCTCCTTCATCTCTCTTGTTTCTCTTCTGGTATGTCTCTCTTTTGGTCTATCAAAGATTCTTGATCTGGTCTGTCGAAGGATTTTTATCTGGTCTCTCATTGATTATATTTAGTAATTATGTTTTTATTTTGCATTGCAGTGATTGGCCATAGGCAAATAAAGACCCTAGAGATATTGGCAATGAAAAATTTCAATATTTTTAATTTTATTTTTAAAACTAAAAGAAGAGACTTTTAACATAATAAAAAGCTTCAAGAAAAACAGCAGAGAATAAAGAAACCATTCTTTTTTATTTTTGAAATAAAATAGATAGGAAGAAAAAATAATTTAAAAAAAAACAAAAACAAAAAATTTTCTTTTCTATTTGAAATAGGATAGAGAAGAAGAAAATTCATGCTTGTTTTCATATTTTTTTTAATTGAGCATTGAAAAAATCCAAGAACACGTAAATTGGAAATTGGGCCCTAGAATTGAGCCCAAGGGCTTTACATTAACTTGGGCTGTATGGAAGAATTGGGGCCGGATAGAAGGCAAATCCGGCTGGCCTTCCATCCGACCCAAGCGCAATATAAAGCCGGTCTACTTGTCATATATAGGAACCTGAAAATGCAATGCCCAAACGGATGACAATGGACTTCATACGTTTAACACTTATGCTTGGACGTCCATATTCTGGGCGATGAACAGAGGGCTTGCAATCACTGTTTAGTCTAGCCAACTTCTCATTCATCCAATGTAATACTTACATGTTGAAAAGGCAACCTTCCTCAACCCCTTTTCAAGTGTATGTTTTTATGAAAAAAGAGCATCCCAGTGAAGCAAATTGTTTTTTCTTTCAAAATCTACCCATATAGATGTTTAAAGAGCTTGCTTATTAGTTTGCATACCAATTTAGAGTATGAATTTGCGTAGGAGTTGTGAGATTATAACAAGAAAAATGGAATCATTCTATTTTTAGTATGCTGCCCTTTCCTACAATGTTCAAGAAATTTGCATATAAAAGTATTTTGGGATGGGAGGTGACATGAACAACTACAAATAGTATTAGTACACTAAAATGCACTTTCAAAAAACTTAATTTTGCATGAAAAGCTATCAAGCTCATCACACAATCGACCTTGCAATTGTTGAAATGCAATTTTTTTATAAGTAAAAATTGCAAATAACTCCAAATCAACACTTGAATGTTTAAATTTTCAACGGTGAAAATCATGAAAACACTTTACGCTTCCCATTGGGACTATTTTCAAAGCAAATGGATAAGTACAATCTTTCAAATTTCAAATCAAGTGATTTTGGCAAGCTTTGCTCAAAGTTGGGAAATCGAGTAATGTTTGCAAGCTTTATTCTTCCACTACTAGTACATATATGCCTTTGAAGATCTCTCAAAAATCAAATATTTACCTTTTTCACTAAAAAATAAAAGCTTCCAATAGTTAACCTTCAATAATGTCTACAAAAAATTTTAAGCAATCAAATGAATTTAACTACCCACACCAAAACGAGCCTGAAATTTTGCATCGACCACATTTGGTTGGTTAGGCACTTAGAGGTTAATGACCAATTTCTTGCGGTAACTGATGTTTCTGTACAAAGTTATAAGCAAAAATTCAAAAAAGGATTGAGGTGTTTAAAGGTTAACCCTGTAAGGATGGGTTGGTCACCGTGAAAATCATCCTTTTTTATCGAAAATCAGAAGTATTCATTGAAGGTCAAACTATTGTGCAAGATCTCCCCTTTTTGCACAAAATTCCAAGGGTGAACAATTGCACTTCTATCTTACACGAGAAGATTCTTTGTCATCCATCGGACCATGCATTTTGATCTGCGACATTGTTCAGGGATTAAAGGCCTCAATTTTGGGGGCTACATCCAAAAATTCTAGTGTTATGATGTGTGGCACTTGATGCTAAAGAAAACACATAAAACTTTACCTTTTCACTAACTTGCAATCATATGAGCGTCTAGTTGGGTCCACGTCTCAAAGATTAAATTTTTGTCTACACATGAAGCTTTGGTTCATTCTATTTGGACTAGTGATGATGGAGAAAGTTATGGACAATGTTGTTTTTCGGGCAATCTAAGTATCTTCTTGAATAAAAACTTATAGAATTCATTTTTGAATGCAATTTATACATTTTTTCAAAAAAATTATTTGATAGAGTTGAATTTGTTTGCTAGAACAATCTCATTGTTGGGATTATTGTCTTTCAATTCCATCTTAGAGCTATTAATGATTTAGTTATTGTTCAATCTCGTACCTAGTTCTAGTTAATATTTGTTTTCAAGAATGATAATTAAGTGTTTTTTTTCTTGAATTTTTTTCCCTGACTCTCAACTCAATTCTTCAACATAAAATATTAAAAATTCACAACTTAGTAATGCAAAATTTTTAAATTTAATAGATTCAAAGCCAAAAAATCTAGTCGAGGAAGGTACAAATTTCTTCCACTATAAGAAACCGTTGTTTTCAAGGACACACTGGAAAACATGATCTTATATTTTTTTGAACGTCGGTCATGCACTCATGCCCCCATTGATATTTAGGAAAATCCATCAACATTAATAGGACGGAAACATAGAGAAATCACAGAAAACATGGTATGTTTTGATTGCTACGTCGTCATGAACATGGCTTGAGAAGGTAAAAAACCTTGTCATGTGGCATTCACATCGTTGCCACATCAACGCCACGTTTTTTTTTCCACAATGAACCCATGGATGATGTGGCCGCTGATGTGGTGTCACCGACTGTTACGTAGAAAATCATTTTTTTGACGTGGCAGTTTTGGAATCTAATGTGGCACTGCATGATAATGGCACGTTGAGGGTTCAGACAGTCCGTTTTCTATTGTTGCGGACGTTCCATGCAACATAAGGTTGTTTGAAATGACGTTTGTGCTAGCATGCAAGTTTTACATGGATATGTTGTTGCAATATCAAGCGCATCGTTCATGATGTCCACTGATGTCGCTGGAACATCTTATAGCATGGGCCAGTAACCACTTCATATATGAATTTTGATATGAAGCTAGATCTATGCTTGTTAGCCAAGACGTGATGATTGGCAGCAAGGGTGAATTCTTTGTGTCCAATATGCGTCACAAGCGTTGTTTGAGACGTTTCATTGTAGGCGCTACACAAGGGTTTAGGCATCGGAGGAAGCAGACCTCACACTATGGATCATTTACTTGAACATGCACTGTACTAAGCGTTACTTTACTGCCATTTTCTCTTGTGTTGACAATGTTCATGCAATGTTCCTGATGTTGTCAATGTTCATAGGCACCCTTCCAATTAAGCAGCTGCAACCGTATAAGAGAACATTTCCATAAGCATGACTTAGTGCAACGGATGCCTAAATACACGTAAATATCAACATATATTGGCAACATCCTCATTGTCGAACTGATAGAACGCATTCTACTGCATGTTTGTGTGTACATTGTGGCACACTTTGTCTGGCAAATGTTCTTGTCCCTAAGATTTTAGCACGCATGTTCCTCAGTCAATTCTTGAAGCGCTAGTACTCAGCATTCAACATGAAGGCCACTGGTCACACGTTTGGCCGTTGACGTGTGCGTACAACCTCATGAATTATGTTGCGTAATTATAGCACAGTTGGACGCTTGTTTCCTCATTTCATGAATGCAGTGGCCCTCTATCATCGTCAACAACAGTTTCACTGTCGCGCTTATTGGTTAGGAGGACTTGAAACAACTAGCACATTCCTCATACTTCAAACCATGGTACATGCAGAGACTTGTAAGCAAAGACTATGGTTCGAGGACTCATTCGTTTACGTCACACAATCAGATGCTCATGGGGTGAAAGCACACTACGCTAGATAAATATGGATGTCACAATCCTTATTTCAATGGGATTTTCTTTAACCCCTAAAGGACCGGCATGCGTTTTTTGGTTGTATAGAAATTTTGGGCAGGTACGTGTGACTAGAGATTTCCATATTTTAAGCTGAAATTTTAATAGAAGGTGGGCGCAAGGAATATCTTTCATATGCACTAAATTTCATGACATTTGGAAATAGGAGTCAAAAGTCATGGCCAAATATGCTACTTTTTTTTTAATTGGGCAATCCAGGCAGATTAGAAAAAATCACTTTTTTCAAAAATAAAAATTTGAAATTGGTTTTCTAGAGTTATATATATGTGGAAAGCTTTGAATCATTCCATTTCGACCAATGAGTCAAAAGTTATTAGGGTTTTTAGTTTGCGGGCAGTTATAGATTCTCTATTCTGAAATAAACTTTGAAGTTGTTTATTTCACTCAATTTTTAAACCTAAAAAATCATAGGATGTAGGTTTTTTATTACAACATTACAACCATGGGGATTGACATTTTTCAATTCCATAATTAAATTCTTAACAATTTCGTATTTTGGATCATTTTCTACTTCTTTCTACTTACTATTATTTTTGTCTATGTTGTACAATTCCAAATGATTTGAATTTTTTTAAGCATGTAGACAACTTGTTTAGAAAAAAGAATTCAAAGAAGCACCACCATTTTGGACATTTTTTCATACAAATGTGACTTTGTGAAGTGTAGCTGCCTTATTTTTTGCAGGGACAAGAAAAAGATTTTTGCCAATTCAAATGCTAATATCTTCCAATTCGCATGGTGGAAAATTCTGAATTTTTTCCACGTCTTCTAAAACTAGTTTACTATAAGATCCTACGATTACATGAATCAAAAAAGTTTTTTTTTCAAAAATTTGGTATTTGTACTAAAGATGGCAATTTTTGAGTGTTTCCGGTGAAAACATAGTCATGGAACTTTAGGGGTTAAAGTCTTGTAAATTTAAAAATATTCAAGTCATAAAACATCAAAAAGGACACATATTAATGTTGTATACTTGATGATCTATAAAATACAAAAGAAATCTTTGTAAAATTGTTCATACGCTATTTGTAAAGGATTTTGAAATGTACAGTTTACAATTATCACAGTCCATATTACTTCATAGCATCAAAGATAAAGACTAATTGATCTATTAGGAATTCAAATATTTTGCAAAAGAAAGACTCATATATATATATATATATATATATATATATATATAATAAAATATTTTGATTTGAAATATAATGAATTGCATCCCTAAATTTCTAGATATGGACTAATTATGAATCATCATTTATGAATCATCATCTTATCAAAATAGTCTTGATTTTATGAAGTCCATTAGACATACTTAAAATCAACTTTACACAAATCTATCTTATCAAAATAATTTTAATAAATATTTCTAAGGTTGAATTAACCTTCAAAAGAGTTAATTTTCATTATAATCAATTCTACAATTTATTAAAGTAAATCAAAATCTGATGTCATCTTTCAAGTTTTTTTATATAAATATACAAAGGAATTTTTTATTAAAATTTTTTCATCTTTTGCTTTGACACACTATAAAAAAATTATAGAAAAAAAATTAAAAAAATTTAGAGATCATATGCAAAAAAAATAAAATAGACTTTTATATATGTATTTCTGCCAACTTTGTTCCAGAGTAGTGTGCTTTTATCCCATGGAAGTCGGAACTTTTATTGAAATGCACATTTCCAATTTCATGCATATCTCTGTCTACCATTGGCTTCAAGCATACCTCAACTGTGCTGCAGAGGAAATGAACTCTATTTCAGTTGAGCTTCCAAATGTGTTGAGAAGTGCATCCCTAGACAGACTTGCATGCCAAACAATGTCACGAACAACTGAGAAGACCGCCTTCCCCTCCGTCATTATAATCGATGAAAGAAGAAAATCAACTAACTTCTGCAGCACAACTATGTGGTGTGATGGTACGGTGCACGCTTTCCATGCATAGTGAACCAACCTTGAGTGCTGATTCAAATTCTAAGGCACATTGACAAGGACAACGATTAATTGCTACTTGTGTGCTGACAGGGCTTGTATTCCTCAAGCTTGATAAACAACACAATTATACACATACCATGCATGCTTCCTATTGTATGAGCGTGTCCACAAAGTTCACAAATTGCCTTCTACAGTCCAACTCTGTCGCTGAGTTGCACGGGCGTCAAGTCTTTTTAGCTTTCGCTTTTCCAGAAGTTTCTTGACCCTACTACAAAGCAATAACGCCCACGCATTTATAAAGAAACAAAGTTTCCTGAAGTAGACTAGAACAAGCATCATTATTGTAGTCATTCAGATTTGTTCACATGTTTCTAATGTTGCGGTAGCTCTCCCAAAGAAAGCATGGAGTGAGTGCCTTTGCATCTTATATGGTGCACCCATTCCATGACTACCATCGTCAACTTCAATCCAATTAGTACATTTGATGGAAGAAGACGGTTGCAATTCTAGTAGTTAGTAAGAACATTTAAGTTCTAGGCATTTATGTACATCATTAGTATATGAACACAGCCATTCTTGTAGACGCTGATAATACTCAATGTTACTTCTTTTTCATGTCAATGCTGGCTACCTCATTGTCTTTGTTTATCTTCTATTCTCTCTTATTTCCGTCTTGGCTAACCGGAATTATACCTTTGTTGTTAAAAGCAACTACTCTGTCAAAAGCTTTTGTGCTACTTGTAAATCAACGTTCTGTTCCTGGCATGGAGGTGTTCACATTTGATTGACACCCAACCTTCATACTAAGGCTCCAAATTCCATCGGTTGATTAATACTGTTGGACATCCACATGTACTTGCCAATAAACAAACAATTATTTGATAAGTGAGCCCCCAATGACAGCAACATCACATCCTCATTCTGAAGATGAAAAACAATGGTTTCATAGTCCACCTTCCAATTTATTATTGAAAGGTATTGCGCCATTTTTCATCTTACACATATTTTAGTGACACAATCATACCCGGTTTCTTCCAAGCAATTTTAGCTGTGTCTCTAGTTTGCTCAAAAAGACATATATTTCACAAAGCCTTAGTGAAGGGGTGCTCTAAAAGAAGGTGCAGCTGTGCACAAAAAATACAAGTTCTTCTTTGACAATGAATCCACCTCATTTTCAAGAACGGTAGCAATGTAATTGGCAACATGCTAAGATTGGCATGGCAAGCCCAAGTGAATGAGAGAAGTTCACAATTTGCATCAAATACGTTTTTTATGAAAACCCGCATGCACATCTGCAAACATCATTCACCATTCCCTTTAAAAAGAGGAAGCACTATATACTAAGTTTCAACAAGCACTGTCTAAGAGCATTTTTCATAATTGCAATTTAAGAGAGTCTCTGCTTCCTACTTTCATCAACATACTCCAAAACATACAGAATGCTCCACATAATGCAGAGAATAATTTTGAGTGGAATATCCCTATCTCAATTGATATTTTGAGGAATGCACTAAATTGATTTCCTGTACCCAGTAATGACTTGACACTTTTATACCACAGCCTCCTCACCTCAACAACTCCAAAGACTTCTTTATTCTCCATGGATGTGAGCCTTCCCTACATATGCATATTACATTTTGTCACTCATGATTTCTTATTGGTCGCACTCATCTACAATAGCCCTATGACATGTACTTTCACTGTTCACGTCTACAGATTTTTGTAACCATATCACTAGTAGAAAACACGAGAATTTTGACAGAATTTTGTTGATTTGGTTGCGTTGTCCCGGTCATTTTTTTGTTGATTTCAACATAAATCTGTTAATTTTAACAGATTTATGTTGAAATCAACAAAAAAATGACCGGGACAACGCAACCAAATCAACAAAATTCTGTCAAATTCTTGTGTTTTCTACTAGTGCATTCAGATAGTAGATTAATCTCTTATATTGCATAAATATTAGACATGAATCATAACTCCTGGAGTACTAGAGAGCATGCGACAAGGTCAAGGAAAACCTCGGAGATAGAATTTTTCACAGTATGTCATGCACTCCAAGTCCTCTTCCTCTAGTAGGGGATGCACAACATCAATTGTTTGTCTTCCATGCTGATGAAAGCAGCTATCTTACATAAATTAGTAATGACCATTGAAAACAAAACCTCCCATTGTATCAACAGTGAAGTCTTCTAGACAATATCGTCCCTTTTCACAACAGCACTTCATCTTGCTTCCAAAAATGAATGTATGTTTGCTGTCTACTAGTAGAGTACTCACCAATCACGTATGCTTTTCCGTTGGCAAACCTGGCTCTTCCCTGCTCTTAATCTAGAAGAAACCATCTTAGGACTAAGCCTCCATGATATACCTGCAAAAAGCTCAGAGAAATGACATGAAAACAAGTTTATCAAACAATTTCTGTGATGGCCGTGTAAAGGACGACTGCTCATGACCAGTCATCATCAACTAAAAAACTTCTACATTCCATGCTTTGACCTTTTCACTCAAGGTCACTGACTGCGTAGTCGAAGCATCTGGAGTGCAGGAGTTGTACAACTTCTTCAGAGAGAATTCCAGGACATGAACTCATACATCCACGTCTTCTAGTTTGAATTACTTGAAGACCACTACAAAAGGATGTCCACAAATGCAATACCCAAATATCTAATGATGAACTACCGCGTATTTGACAAACCTGCGACCTCTTCTTCCACTCATTGCCAAACGAATGTAGGACAATTGGTCCTACTCTCACAAGAAAATGTGTAAGCTCCTCAAAAAATTCCACCACACTAGAAAACCAACACCAAGAGGTGAGTTGCAACAGACAATGATAACGTCACAAATGTAGTACAAAAGAACGGATCATACTCTGCAATTGCATGTACAATCTTCACATGAGATTAGAAGCATCCTTGGTTTTTGTTTGCCGCATAGCTATGACAATGTCTTTTCCATAGCGTTATCCTTGGATTTCTCCACATCAACAGTGGTGCCACAACTGAATGTTTTCACAACATACAGGAAGCAAGCACCCTATAGACACTCCGTCTCCTCCACCTAGTGAGCATATACAATTGTCATTTGAATGTGTATTTATTCACTTTTACATCCGCAACTCTTGTTGGTGCTAAATGTGTATGCAAAGTTGCAAGGGCCTTATTTTTTGGCCTTATTATAATTTACCAACCATACAATGCCAAAAAAACATATGATGCAATAACAAATACCTCAAATGCTTGTAATAGATCAAACGTCTTATCGTGCTAGATTCTGTGCTGTCAACATTGGCAATAAGCAAAGAATTGCTCTCTATTTGAACAAGCACAAAGCTTGCTTCAACGTATAGTCATCCAAGCACAAACCAACTTGTCACACACTACAAAACCAAATCCAAAAAATAAGCTTATAGATCCAAAACCGATACGGATGCTGCTACTATGCAGAATTTTTTTTGAAGAACAAGTTTACAATGGCAACATTTTAAAAAACACAGATGCAAGAGTGAATCACCAGAACTCTATAAATTCAAATAATCTATAATCTCTAGAAGTATCAAAAAGAAGTTTACAACAATAAACCATACCTTGCAGTGCTTCCTAAATATACCCTCCAAACCTCAAGATATATAGGTAACCAAGATTTCTTCCCTAGTTTGATGTTGCCTCCATTTGATGTGCAACTTCCTACCCTAGTTTCAGTAGATTTTGTTGGGGTCTCCTAACCATTTTCCACACTATCTTCTACAAGTTCTTACTTGCACATAATCTGAGGATGGTTACTTCCTATTTGCTTTGCGAGTTGCTTTGTATCCTCCACCATTAGGGAACTTTGCCTAGACGACTTGACTTTGATCTCTCTAAGATTAGGTGGTACAAACTCCATTTCTAGCTCATGGCCGTTTGGTGTAATTTCTATAATTTTAGCAAGATCTCTTAATTATCATTGTAACTTCAATAATCAATTAGCCACTTGCTTTCCCAAGACTTGAGATATAATTTTCCTTTGCTCTCATAAGTCAATTGTCAAGAGCAAACCTATCAAGAACTACAAAATAATGCCAAATTGACTAAGCCACATAGAGTGGTTCTTGAATTAATGTAATGCAGCTGAAATAGACATTCCACTCACAACCAGATTGCATTGTACTACAAGAGGTGAACATTACAAATTAATGTTGCATGCAATTAAAGATGACCAAAAACATTCAAATTCCAACATCCACCCTATTACTATCACCGAAATTCTAATCTTCTTCTGGAAGTGGCAGCCAAGAATATACAACCACCGTACACCACTTCCTCTTCTTCAACTGCCTATTCTTGAACATCAAATTTTATGTTTGCAAACATGACTCTTTTGTGCTCTTGACATTACGGAAACCATCTTAGAACTTAGCCTCTATATTATACCAGCAAAAAGCTCAAAGAAATGACATGAAAACACATTATTGAACAATTTCTGTCATGACCATGTGAAGGACGATAGCTCATGACTAATCATCATCAACTAAAAAAACTTCTATATTACATCCTTCAACATTTTCAACCGAAGTCCTTGACTACATAGTTGAAGTGTGTCAAGTGGAGGACTTTTTCAGAGAAAGAATCCCAGGACATGAACTCATACATTGTGAGCATTTATTTACCCACCCTTGGTAAATAGATGAGCACAACCAAGCTCTTAAGTTGTGAATGATCTTGTCCTACTAGGTGCCTAACGTCGATCCATTGTGCCTTTTAAGCAATGGATATTTTCTAATTCCTAGACATACACAATTTGCAAGAAAAAACAAGAAAAACTAACCCAATTTGCAATGTTTACCCTAATTGGGCCATACTAACTAGGCCATTGTAGTTTTTGAGTGAAAATTGAGACAATCTAAATTTAACTACATAAGATGATAGAATATTTCATTCCATTTTAAAAAATGTAAAATTTGAAATCATATGATCTTCCTAGCAAAAGTTACGGACAGATGAAGATTTAGCTTCCACAGGTCTACCTAAACTTCATCCATAGATTTAGACCTCTTTCCTATTCCAATTTACTTTGAATTTTGGACTATATATGAATTTATACTACCAACTTTTATCTAAGTTCCAAGTTTGGACTTGGATGAATGATTTTTGTCTGGTTTCATCCATATCCTAATCCAAAGTTCATCCGTCATATACTCCTAGATTTTTAAGTATTTTTTCTAAGTTAAACTAGTTTTTGACTCCACTAAGTTTCTTCTATCCACTTTTAAATCTAAATTCTTTCTTTGATTACCTTTTTGATTTGTTTTTTTAAGCTTATCCTACTTCTATGGTTCGGTATTGCTCCTAAAAATTTACTATTTTTAGATTTTTGTTAATTTTTCCTTTTAGGTGATAATTCTAGCTTTCTAGATTACTAAGACACAAGCTAGTCGAACTTTCCTACTAGAAGTTGTTGATGGATGAAGGTTGACTACTAATTGGTGTTTAAAATTTCATCCACTAATTACTACTAACCTAAATTCCAAAACTAATTTCTAATTTCACTTTTGAATTCTAAGTTTTTCCTACTTCCTAATTTTCTAATCTTGCTCCTTTTGGTCACTCCTAAGTGTTTTTCATCCAATCTAATTACCAAACATCATCCACCTATATCTTCTTTATACTAACTCCAAGTCCTAAGTATTTTATGTTTTTATAAATTTGGCCCCCAGACCTCTACTTTAAGATTATAACTTTAAAATTGACCTAAAACTTTAATTTAATGGTCTAACTTGAACCTAACTTTCGGCTATGGTTTAAAATCTTAATCAAAAGACTTAAAAGGAAAACAGTGGGATTAGGCACTTATCTTGTTCTCCATCTTGCCCCTCCTTGGTAGTTTGCTCACCCTTTAATGATAATTTTGATTGCAATTCCTATTCCTAATTCTAATTTCTTCCTTTCCTAGCTTTGAATCTTATTTCTCTCTTCTAAATATCTTCTTTCTAATTCCCTTCCTTCTCATTCTAACTCCTCTTCCTTTCCTTCCACTAGTAGAAAATAACTAACCAAAACAACAAAAATCTAACACAGAAGTGTTGATTTCATTTGCTACAACGGTCGAGTTGACTTGGACATTATGTAATATCAAATTGTTGATTTTTTTGTTACTGTTTTTGTTAATTCGGTCAATTTTTTTTAAAATTTTTTAATTTTTAAATAATTTTTAAATTTCAAAAGCCACATGGCAAAGGCAAACACGTGGCAATCGCCACGTAGGCAGCCTACCACATGGACAACCCACCACATAGGCAAACTGCCACCACGGGGGTCTGAACCTTGGACCTCGTGGATGAGGTCCAAGGCCTAAACCATTGAGCCACATACAAGAGTATATGTTTAAGAAGGAATTTGTATTACATTTATATAGTTTTTGCATTTTTTTTCTTTTGTTTTGTAAAAACAGAAGACTTTGGTGGCCGTTTTGGCACAGTAAAATACGTTTTTTGAAAAAACTTTGAACCAAGAAAAGTTAGACAATCAAGCTAACTTTCTCCTCAAAAAATCCGTTTGCAATTTGGAGTCTTAAATCAAAAGTTATGAACAAAATTCAGAGAGGGTGTTTAAAAATGTCAACGAAAAAGTCCATTTTAACCCCGCTCTGAATTTTGTCCATAACTTCTGATTGGAAACTTCAAATCTCAAACGGATTTTTGGAGGTGAAAGTTAACTTGAATTTCTAACTTTTCTTAGTTCAAAGTTTTTTCATAAAACGTATTTTACTGTGCCGAAACGGCCATCAAAGTCTGCTGAGTTCAAAAAACACAGAATTGTGAATGATTGAGTGTTAAATTAAATGAAAATTGTACATAGAATTGAACCATGGGGATTTAAACATTGCCCAAATGACAAAAAATTATTTATAACTTTTGTAAGTCTAAATGAACAAAAAAGTGTTGATTGTGTTGTTGATTTGGACGTTGAAATACCAAAATTAACAAAAAAATTTAACCATTTGGTAACCTTGTGCCAAATCAACAAAATTTGTGAAAATGAACAAAAAAGTGTTCATAGTTTTGTTGATTTGGACGTTGTACTACCAAAATTAACAAAAAATTATAACCATTTTTTTACCTTGTGCCAAATCAACAAAAAGTTGTGAAAACGGTCGATACAGTGCCCAAATTAACAAAAATTTGATGATTTTTTGTTGATCTGGACATCATTTTCTACTAGTGTTCCCAATTCTCATTTTCCTAACTGCCTTTCCTTATCAATTATTGGAAGTCACATCATTAACTTCAATCAAATGAACAAACTATTCTCTTGCAAAGTCAAGTACACAAATCCCACAATATTCTTGTCCCCTACTTTGGAAACATGTTCTAAATACTATTCTACTCTATTTTGTATGGCTAATTTGATTAGGAAATCTCACATTCTATACTTTTACAAATCATTTTTCCTTCAAAAAGAGTGTTCGTTCAAGGTCCCGTACGAATGTTCAATAGACAGTGGGAGCGACTTAAGAAGTATATGCCCGTGTTTGTTTTCGAACAAGAATTAGGTTATACTGAGCTCCTCTCGCATCTATAGTACATTCTGCAATTTGCAAGGTTTGTGATGTACATACAGTCCAAGGATCTTTGAAGATCACATTGAAGTCACCCTTGGGGATCTTCATCTGTACAGGGTCTTCAAAACGTTAAAGCCTAAACCCTAAGCCCTAGAACTTCTTCCTCTAGTTGTCAAAACCCTAGTCCACTGGATTTCCTCTTGCCATATCAAAACCAGAATTTCTTTTCATCAGTAAAGGACCAAGGCATTTTCTCCTCAAAAACCGCTCAAATTGCCATTTCATGAAAGAATTGTTAAAAGCCATCATTAAATTATCCTTTTAAGTTGCATTTCATGATGCACAACTTTGAAAATCTGAACTACCTCCCATGGTCCTCATGTACCACGAACCTTCAGGGATAAGGTAACAACACCTAAATGCATCTAAATAAGTTTTTGAGTATGGTTCCTATTTTTGAACGTCAAAAGCTTTTGTTGGATCTAATTGGCAATTGAAAGAAGATTCTAGAGTCTCTTATAATGCACTTTTTGAACTCTGTATAAATAAACTATGAATTTTCAAAACACTGAAAGTAGGTGTACATAAAATTGACTCTAGGCTCTCATGTATAGAGGCTGTACATTTTTGGCAAGATGACACGGATTTGCAAATAAGTTGCAATTAAGTGCTGCTTCCTTACCAGTTCTGAATTCAATGAGTAGGTGTCTAATTCAATGTTAGAATATCTAGAGATTACTAAAAAACTAGACATTGAAGAGATGGAATCCACAATATCTACATGAACTTGTAGGTTATTTGCTTGCTCAATGTCGATGGAGTGCTTTCATCTATGACCATTCATTTGGGAATTGCCTTGGATTTCCTTCCTGCTTGGGGCCCTGACTTGATGAAGGACTGCAGGCATGGATGACTCAAGAGTCTATACAGTACACATTAATTAGTCCAAGTTTAGAGGCCAATTGGTTCAGGTCCAACTTTGGATAGTTTGATCCAATATACTCAACATTCTTGACCCGTGAGACACCATTGAAGCATGTCCTCAACCATTTGTACAAACCAACTTTCCTTAATACTCTACCCATTTGCCACCCTAGTCCCAAATTGGCTCTTAAGCTTAAAACCGGATCTCCTATGGCATAGGTCACAAAGAGTGCGCCATTAGAAGGACAAGGTCTCTGTTTAATATACATTTTTATCCGTATTTTCACTAGCTAGCTGTTTGTTTAAATCCACGTGACTTCCCTTGCCACACTGACAATCCTATTTTGACATTGCAATGAATTATTGGTTCAGAAGAACCCACCATCCATGCAAAATTTTGATCATCTACACTAATTATAAACTGAAGCCCTAGGCTCTTTTTTACTAACACAAAGTTGGAAATAATAATTTAAATAATTTTGTAGACATCACAGAAATCATAAGAGATGAAAAAAAAAGCTTAGAAATGGGATGAATCAAATTTTATTAACACTAGTAGAAAATTCAGCTTTTCTGTCGTTTTGGTCGCGTTAATCCGGTCAAAATATGACAGAATTTTGTTGATTTCAACAAAATTCTGTCATATTTTGACCGGATTAACGCGACCAAAACAACAGAAAAATTGAATTTTCTACTAGTGTAAAGTGCATGCCAAGCTAAAGAACTTGAAGGTCAAATTCCTTGTACTAGAAGAAAACTGTGTTGGAACCTAGGAAAACATGTGGGATTGGTTTTGTTGAGTTTCTAGTTTCCAACGCACATTTTTGTGTTCCAACGCGTTTTTGCGTTGGAATTCCAATGCAGAAACGCGTTGGAACACAAAAATCTACGTTGGAAACTAGGAACTCAACAAAACCAATCCCACGTGTTTTCCTAGGTTCTAACGCAGTTTTCTTCTAGTGTTGTGAGCCTGCCACCAGAAACGGTTTCATCTAGCTGCTTCCGTTTGACATGTGAATCTCCCTCAATCCTTTCCATATGCTTATCTTCACATCACCTGGTTCACAGAAATCCAATATATTACCAAAGCCAACACAAATACCATGACCGCACGAAATCGACTGTTGTGCAGAACTTCTAATCTCCAACTTAATTTCTACAGGTGCGGGGAATGGACCTTCAACTTCTGCAAACGTGAACATATCGATCTCAGGAAAAGCTAGCCTACATTGAAGCTCTTCATCCCATCATTGAACTATGAGCTCCCTCAGAAATCTCGGTAACTCCTCTAGAAGTCGAGGTCTTTTCCCTTGACCTACGACATGTCCCTTATATTACCAAGTGTCATGCGGACACGATATGGTTTCTCTCTAGTGATAAGTTCAACGCAAATCATAGCAAAACTATAGATGTCTGACTTAGGTAAATAGAGACTATTACCATCACCACTGGACGTGAATATCTCTGGTGCCATCCTCATCGCAGTCCCTACTTTGCCACTAGGCCCGCGCACATGGCTGGTGGTGAAGGCTGGCTACGCCTCCCAACCAACTGGGGCGGGCCCCCACCCACCACCAGCCAGCTCGACCCCCGGCAGCTGTTGGGGGGCTTCCCCGGGGGATTTCACCACACCTTGGGGCTTGGACGATAAGTCTTCCCGGCCTTGTCAGTGCCCTCCCTTTTCTCAGCGCCTTCCTTTGTCAGCACCTGTCCCAGCTAAAGAGAGAAAAAAAAAATTCTCTCTCAACTGAGCAGATTGAGAAACCTGGGAGGTTTTGGGTCATGGAGACTTGAGAGAGTTTGGGAGAGTTTGGGAGAGCTTCAATTTCATGTTCAATAATCTTGGTATGTTTATTTGTTTCTTTCATTTATTTTTTGCAAATGGTAGTACAAGTTGTGGAGAATGTTTCTTTGTTGTTTTTTACTTACATTTTGTGTTGTGTAAGCTTTGCAAGGTTTTCTCCATTTTAGGTTTTTAGTACCAAATTTTTGTTTGAAAACAATTTATGAGTTTTTTTAAAGTGGATATGGAGCCCTCATTTTGTGCTCAAGTGGTGCTCATGTGACTCATGCTTTATATGACAATGAACAATTGCTTGAGTTATAAAAGCCGGGCTTGGGAGGTCTTGAATTCCGATGGTGGGAATTCTATAGGGTTTCATTTTCTTTGGTTGTTATTGTTGCTTTCTAAGAGGAAGAAACCAAATGCTCCCCGTCTCTTTTGGGTAGAGCCTTGGCAAGCGACACATTGGAATTATGTAGAGACATTAGTGTGGAGATCAAGTAATGAAATGCACCACAACAAATTTAAAAAGTTTTATAGAATGAGTCTTGGTGTATTTGAAAACTTGTTGACCATGTTGACACCATTCTTGAGAAGTAGGTGTGTGAATCAAGTGAGACCACAAATGGAGATTAGAAAAATTGTGGCATGTGTGATTTATATAATTGCACATGGCCATAGTCCGGAGCACATGGCGGACCGTTTTAAAATTGGAGCTTCAACTATTAGGAAGTATGTGGACATAGTTTGTGACATACTTACGGACAAAGACAAATTGTTTAATCATTACATTAGTATTCATAGTGGAGAACGCCTTCATACCATCATATCCGACTTTGAAGAAATAACGGGATTGCCAAACATTTGTGGAGCTATTGATGGGACTTACATACCATTAGCAAAGAATCCTAGCTAGTAGAAGAGTGACATTAGCTGCTAGTGACTTTTTCAATAGGAAAAAATTTCATTCTATTGTTCTACAAGCGGTTTGTGATTCCCGAAAGATTTTTTGGAATGTTTGCGCCAGGTAACCCGGAGGGGTGCATGATGGGGGTCAATTCAAAGTCTCAAGTTTGTACATGAGTTTGAGGAACCGGGAGATTCTTCAACAACCGGTTGTTTTGGTGCAAGATGTCCATTGCACTCCTTACTTGATCGGAGACGCTGCATATCCCATCCGTACTTACTTGATGAAGAACTGGAAGGCTCCAAATGATTTGGAGAAGAAGCGATTCAATAATTCAGTGAACTCTGGTAGAGTGGTCATTAAACAAGCGTTTGGGAATTTGAAGAATAGATGGAGGATATTGAGGTATTTCAATTCAAGAGTGGATAGGGCCGCTAGGGTCACTGTGGCATGTTGTTGGCTTCACAATTATTGTAAGCTGTTGAATGAGCCTGAGCCTCATGTGGCTAATGCACAATTTAGAAGAGATCCACTAGTTGGATTTGGGAATGTAAGGTTATCTGTGCTTAGGGATGGAGAAGCATCAAAACGTGAGGGAGAAAGATTGAGGGAAAAATTGTTTTCACACTGGGTTTTGGAAAACCCTAATGATGAATGAATGCAAACATATTGCATATGCAATTTCTCAAATCTTCCAATGCAAATGCTTCTATATATGATCATATAATTATGTTTAAAAGAAGTCTTTTATTGAATGTAGTGGAATTTGGAACAAATCCAAACAAATCCAAATAAAATCCACACAACATTGGTAGAACATTTCAATGCTCTAAAACCTTGCAAGAGCATAACACATGAAAGGAACTTCTACTTAGAAGTATTGGTTGAGTCCTTGCCCTTGAGCACTTCTACAAACAAAGCGGCCATTTGCAATTGGCCCTTCATTGCCAAGTCTCTACTCTCTTTGTCACTCTCTATCATCTTCTCTGCAAGGGACATCTTCATTTTCTCCACCTTTAGGATTCCCTTGGAGAAACTGGTAATGGTGGAGGCAATGGACTCCTCGGCAGTGGCTAGTTTTTTCTTCCTCTTTTTAGTACTCCTATTGACTTTCCCCTCACATCCCAGTTGGTTAACCGCTTGTGTGCGTGGGGATTGTGCAGAAGTAGCACCTGCAGTGAGGGGAATAGGAGGAGTGGTAGGCAAAGTGCTCTCCTCATCATCACTCACAATATGAACCTCCGAGTGCTATAAACGGACGCCCTAATCAACCCCATGAGGAACCCCATTTATTTTAGCCGTACCACCAAAGATATTATTGAAGATTTCATACCATGGAATCCAAGAAGAAGCTGTAGCTCCCGTTTCTTCTTGCTTGAATTTCTCCTCTTGGTAAGTGGTCTTCATCTTGTTCCACTTGTCACGAGCTTGACTCCACGTTCTTTGAGGGTCGTTAGGGAACTAGGCGTTCAACTTCCTCGCAAAGACCTCCCAATTTGCTTGCTTGAATGGCTTCCGGTTGTACTCCCAGTACTTCTCCTCACACATGTCTACAAGAAATTTCAAAGCTCCCTCCGTCCACTCCCTCTTCAAATTTGAAAAATCGGTCCTCCCTCTCTCTTGAGTCCCTTGAAAATCAACCCCTCCCTCATCACCAAGCATGAGCGCTAATAGCCCCCCCTTGGAACCTCCATTATGTCCCAAAAGCACAAATCCTAACTCAAAAACTCAAAACTCAAAAATGAAACCACTCACTGGAGCAGTTGAGAAGAATACTCTACAGGGTCCGTGGCGATTGAAGGAGGAGAAGCCCCGAAGCTGCAAGGAGGCCCCCAGGCTCTAACATGCTGCTACAGTGTTACTTTTTTCTTACCACCGCGGTAAGAGTCGCGCAGTAAGCCCACTGTGAGGGTGTAGGTCTCATCTTTTGTGAGCTTCGCCTGTGAGGGCTCGGTGAGGGCAAACCCGCGTTTCCGCGCCCTCACCGCGACATCACAAGCTACTCGTTTGCTCCATGTGCGCGGGCCTACTAAAAGACCTGTTGTTAACCGATTTGTCATTAGAGGTGATCTTGTCGCCAAACGACCAACTGTTCACCAAATCGTTATCCAAGGTGATGTCAACGGAGTCGTTATCTGCATGAACCACAATTGGCTCTGGAATCTGCTGTAAGGCACCGAAATTGGTAATCTTCACCTCACAACGGCCATTGATGTCTTTCAACAACATGTTCTTAGACTTGAGATCACCATGGAAAATCCCTTATCTGTGCAGATAGGCCATTCCTGTGGCAATCTTGTGCATGACATCAACTACTTTGCTCCAACTCAAAGGATGGCGGCAAAGCCATAGCTAATTTTCCTATACATGATTCTGGATACAAGATCTGGCTTCCATCTCTGGTCACTATGACCCAAGTGGACTGGATACAAAATTCTTTGATTAGACCCTAAGCTAGAGAAAAAACGCACAACTTGGCAGACATTTTAGCGTATCACAAACCTCAAACCCTACATACTCACTCCACAATCTAGGTTTGTGATTTACATTCTGAGGGTCTTCAAAGACCACCGTGAAACTGAAATTGAGATTTTATTCATCTGCGAGGATCTCGAAGCATTAAGAAAAAAAACCTAAAGCATGCAAAATTTCCTATTCTAATCCCTTAATAGTACAAATTAGTCCTCAATCTTCTTAGTAACAAATAGCATGTTGGGAGAATGGCTGAATTTTCCCTTCGTCCAAACCATACTCTCATCAAGGATTGCATTCATTCAATGTCGTGCATACTAGCAGCGAGTCTCATCTGCACCATCCTTAGAGAACTGAATACCAATTTTGGAGTCCATTCCATTTTCTATTGAAGGCGCAGTGGACTCTATGGAAGCTCTAGGGTCGAAAGGAGATTCTAGTTGTTTAGCCATTCCAACTTCTTGCACTGTTGTGGAGGTCTCTATAGGCTGGGACATAGGAACAGAGTCAAGCCCCTCCAACTCGTGTGCGGGCAAATTGAGCTCTGCCAAAGAGCTGTATAATTTGCAAGCTTTGATGTCATATGCTAACGCCGCTTCCATCTCAATGGAGAAGCTGCCCAACTACAAATTCAATTTCTTCTCGGGCTTGTGAATTACTACCACCTACTTGCTCCATGTTTGTTGGCGCACCCCACAATACTCACAAGCTCTGCCCTTACCTTTCATTGAGCCCTTTTTCCATCAGTGCCCAGGTTTGCGAGGCGATTTCTCAATGTGACCAGAAGTGGGGCTCAGCTTGTCAGTCCCCCTGTTTTGCAAATGCATGCCAATTAGCCTCGTGATTTGTTTCGCGATCACTATTGTTCCAAACCACTATAAAAAAACCTGTGTTTTAGGTGACATTAGCATAATTTTAGGAGACGGATTTTAGTGGACGTCCGAAAAATCAACTTGTGTTTTTATGTCAATAATAACGTCCAATGTAGCATCTAGATGCTACACTGGACGTTATTATTGACATAAAAACACAAGTTGATTTCTTGTACGTCCACTAAAATCTGTCTCCTAAAAATTATGCTAATGTCATCTAAAATGTGGGTTTCTTATAGTGAACTGAGCTCCGACCAAACCCTATATTCACTCTTCCAAAACAAGCAACAAGACGCGATCAATATCCTAAGAATATGCTGAATCTCGGGGCAAACATACCCACAATTCCAAAATGCAAAGAATTGAACACCTATATAAAAGCACCCAAATGATCGAGGTGAGCAGAATTTACTTTATTATGACAAAACAATAGTATAATTGTACAAATTGAGAAATCGCCTCGAGTAATTACTACAATAGGGACTCAATCTCGAATCGAATTGAATCGAATCGAATTCTTATCACTTAGCACCTTTAAGGCGTTTTTTGAGTTTCTTGAGCCTTTTTTGAAATTCAACCCACTTGTTCATGTTTTTCTTCAACTCCTCGTCGCGTTGTTTCAACTCCTCTGCTATTGCTTTTCAAAGAAAGTCCATTGAGTACGACAAATTTTTTTTTTTTTACACAAATAAAGGGAACCCTTTACTGCAAGAGATAAAATACAAGGCCCTAGCCACAAGCAACCTAGGCAAAATGGATTGAACAAAAAGAAAACAACAAAAACAAAAAACAAAGTGCCCCAAGGGGCAGCGAGAGCCGCACCATGTGGCGCGTGGTGCCTAAGGAGGTTGGTATACAAAATTGGCCTTGGGACTGGATAAAGCCCATCGTGGGTTATCGTCCACCATCTCAGCCACAATCCCATTCCAACACCAACACTTTGAAAAACGGCTCCTAGTAACCATCGCAAGGTCTAGCCTCTTGGCCATTGTCCTACACGCCTTATCCCACTCCAAACGTCCATAATCAATAAAGCCAAGCCAAATTCATTGCAGTTGTTTCACCTGTCTCCATAGCAGTGATAGCACCTCATTGAAAACCAAGTCATTTTGTTCAATCCAAATCGTCCGAAGAATGACTGTCCTCAAGGCAGTCCACATGCTACTCACTTCATTGAATTTACTTGGAATTCTATCACTGAAGATGCCTTGTTTCCATGTCAACAGTTGCCATGGACCGCAAGCATCCTTTGTTGTGACTAAGGTGTTTAGGATATGGATTCCTCACTGCCAAGCTTGATGGGAAGAAAGGCACTTCCAAAATCTATGGAGAATGGTTTCATGGGAGTGACGGGACACACAGGATAGCCCATATCAATACCTTGAGAGATTCTTCCACGCCATGAGTTGACCGTGACTGTCCGGTACCAGACAAGCCACAGCAGCCTAGCTTCTTTGGGAGCCCAAAACTTAGTCCAAACCAAATGCCATCGCAACCTGTAAGTAAGGGTAAGTATCCCCTGCCACTTCCTCTCAATAACATTTGAAATGACATGTTTCTCTTGGAGCATCTTCCTACCTTGTTTTGCACTGAAATGTAAAAACGGAACCGCATTCTCACTGGCCAAACCTTGACTGAGTGCCCACTGGAATCGGCGAGGATCCCACTCAAGTTGGTCCACTTGTCCATAAAAAGCGAGACTATAGACTTTTTTGCCCCTCGAAAAGTGTTGGAGATCGGAACCCAATGAAAAGACCCTTCATATCTAATTTCTTGGGTCCCTGTGGAGTTCCTGGAAGTATCCGCATGACGGTGTGAGCACTGGATTACCCACCCTTGCATTAGATGAGATTTCAGCCTTGTGGAGGGCTGCATGTTCCCAGCATGTGGGAACTACCGAATTCAGGGCCGCGGCAGCTCGCTGACGTGGCCGAGCGATTGCCACGTCGGAAAAAAAAAAAAAAAAAATTCAAAAAAAAAAAATGAAATTTTTTTTTCTGTTTTTTTTCATTTCAAGACTAATTTTTTTTTTTTTTTTTAATTTTTTTAATTTTTTTTGTCGGGAACAGCCGTTCCCTGAAATTGCGGGGGGACCAGCGTCGGGAACGGGCCTGAAACGGCCCTCCCGACCCCCCAAAACCCATCTAATGGTAATAAAGCGAACATGACCAAGTTCTTAGCTTTTATCCACTTTTGATTTAAGGAGGTGTTGTAAGCGCGGTCCACTGTGCCTTCCAAGCAATGGATCTTGCTAATGTTTCCTAAATTTTTTGTGAATGGGCAAAAGAAATGCCTAGAGATGCAAGTGATGACTTCCAACTAGCTGCTAATGATTAAAGGTTACGGTGATTTAACTGTGAAATTCTATCGTCCTCACTAGCTATCCTATGTTGAGGGTAACTTGGTAGTCGGTGCCATTTCTACAACCCAAACTAGCTGAAATGGGAGTATGGGACCCCCAAGGTTCCTTCCGTGAACCCCTAGACTATCTTCTACTTTTTAACCCCTAAAGGACCAAGGCCTTTTTTTTGCCAAAAAACACTCAAAACTGCCATATCTATAGCAAAGAGTAAAAAAATTTGAAAAATGTTTTTTTTTCACATCTAACAGTAGGATCTTATACCTAACTAGTATGAGAGTGTGTGGAAAAAATTTCAGAATTTTTGACCGCATAGATTGCAAGATATCTGCGTTTAAAGTAAAAATAACAAGTTTTTCAGCACATTGCAGGACTAGATTTTTTTACTTTGAACATTTTTAACTTAAAATTTTTGCACTACAAAGATTTGAGCTTTGAATCTTTATAGTGTAAAATTGAGTTGAGAGTCTAGGAAAAAAAATAAAATTCCAAAAGAACTTAATTATCATTCTTAAAAAAATTGTTAAGTAGAAGTAGGTACGAGATAGAAGGAAAATCTAAAATATTCATATATTTTAGATGGAATTAAAATGCACTAATCCCAATGGTAAGATTGTTCTAGCAATTAAATCAGACCATGTAAAAAAAAATTGAATAAATTGAATAAATTGCATTCAGAAATGAATCCTGCAAGTAATTTTTTTCTAAAAAATGCTCTACTTGTTTTTCTAAACAATGTCCACAACTTTCTCATAACAAATCCAAATGAAATGAATCAAAGCTTTCTAGATAGCCAAAAATATAATCTATAAGAAAAAAAAATATTAAAAAAAAATTCAAATTTTTGTCCATTTTTTTTTGCTGCCCAGGCTGCCCCCCGTCCCCTGTTTTGAGCTTATTTGGTTATAACTTTTGTTCCTGGGCACCGATTGTGAAAAAAATTATATTCCCACAAAGCTTATCAGTTTTTCTATCTCCAAAAATAGTTTCAAAAAATCACAACAAAATTCCAGCCCATAGGTAGTAGGTACTTGCCCGAAAACGCATTTGTCCCCCGAAGGAACAACAGTCCTTTAGAGGTTAACTTCCGGTATAGTGCGGTCCCAATCAAAATGGCGTTTTTGAAATCGTAGTGAAGGAAATTCTAGTACTGCCAACTTTGACAACCTCTAGAGGGTTCAAAATTGATTTTGAACTATGAAATTTTTACCATAGCATTATATTTAAGTTAATTATATGTGTACCAAATTTCAAGACCAGATGATTTTAAAAAAAAAAGATATTCAAAATCTCTCAACATATATAGCCGTGAATTTTTTTTCACTACTGCCAACTTTGACACCCTTCCAAGGACTGAATTTTTGTTCTTTTTCTATGAAACTTTTCGCATAGGACCATCTATATGTTGATCACATGTGTAAAAAATTTCAAGTCCAAAAGATCCCCACAAAAATAGATATTCTAAATCTCCCAACATGTGTAGTTGTGAGAAACAATCTCACTACTACCAACTTTGACACTATCCCAATGGTTGAAAAATTGTTTATTTACCATGAAATTTTTATGATGAAATAATCTCTATATCAATAACATGTGTGCCAAATTTCAACTTCAAAAGAATTACACAAAAAAATATATGCTAATTCTACCAACATGTGTAGTTGTGAGAACATATAATTTACTTAAAGATGATGCTATGGTAAAAATTTCATAGTCAAAGATCAATTTTTGAACCCTTGGAAGGCTATCAAAGTTGGCAGCACTGGATTTTCTTTCATTGCAATTTCAAAAACGCCATTTTGATTGGGACCCCACTATACAATCCTAGATTTTAACCCCTAAGGTTAATTCTAAGTTTTAACTTCTACTCTAAATTTTAACTTCTAAATGTAACTCTAGATTTTTACTTCTTTAAATTAACTCTAAAATTTAACTCTAGGTTTTGACTCTTAACACTAGATTTTTACCTCTAAAACTAACTCTAAAATTTACCCTCTAAGTTTAATTCTATATTTTAACTTTTAACTCTAGATTTTTGCATCTAAAACTAATCCTAAATTTTAACTCTATGTTTTGTCTTCTAACTTTAGATTTTTACCTCTTAAAACTAACTCTAAAATTTACTCTCTAAGTTTAACTCTAAAGTTTTAACTTTTAACTCTAGATTTTTACTTCTAAAATTAATCCTAATTTTTAACCTCTAGGTTTGGCTCTATGTTTTCACTTTTAACCCTAGATTTGCTACTTCTAAAACCAACTCTAAAATTTATCTTCTACCTCTAACTTTTAACCTCTTACTTTCAGCTTTGGCTTCTACTCTCTAATTTTTGCTCCAAGTTTTAACTTTCAACTCTAAATGTTTACTCCTAAAACTAACTCTAACTTCTAGACTAAATTTTAAATTTGACTCCTATTTCTAACTCTTAAAATCTACCTCCTAAATTTACTCTAAATTCCACTTTCTAAATTTACCCTAAAATCTTTACTTTTAATTTCTACTTTTTACTTGGATTTTTGACTCCTAAATTAACTCTACCCTTTTACTTTTCAACTACTCTAAGATTTGACTTGAGAATTTAATCCCTAAAGTTAACTTCTAAATTAACTCTAACTTCTTACCTTCTCCATTTTGCTCTAATTTTCACCTCCTAAATCTAATTCCAAATTCCTATTTCCTAATTTATGAACTTCCAAGTCTATACTTGCTAATCACGGATTAAGGTCTAATTGAGAAAATCAAGAAGTAATTAGAAAGAAAATACCAAAGATGAATTTCTAATGACTTACCTCATCACTACTGGTGTTGGAAATAACTTTGTCCACGTTCTTGTACGCATCTTCTTCTATGGTACTTCCTTGGTTATTTTTTTTCTTTCCAAACTTACTGCTTATTTTAGAAAATATTACACCCTTGCGATCTAACCTCCTTCTTTCCCTTTTTCTTTTCTTTTCTTTCTCCTCCCCTCTTCTACTCTAAAACTATTCCACCAAATGCCACTTTTTGTTGTTTTTTGCTTACACTATGGTCTCAAACTCCGAGCACTAGTAGAAAATCTATCCGGTTTTGTTGTTTTGGTCGCGTTGATGATCAACAGAAATCTGTTGATCAAAAAACGCGACCAAAATAACAAAACCAGGCAGATTTTTTACTAGTAGAGAGAGAATTAATGGTGCTCCTACCCTCTGATACACTCCCACCTTTGTGTCATCCCAATCCTCCTCCTAACGGTCACAACAAATTCTTGTAGATTTCTTCACTAGGTCTACCTAATTCTAGGTCTAAATACTATTGATCGTGTCTCACTTCCTTCCACCTATTCTTCCCCAATCTCCTTCCATTCTTGTCTTTGTCGTTTTGTTGGTGAGAGAGTTGGAAGTGCTTGTTTGCAGGTGTGCACGTGGAGGTATTGCTTCTATTCTCCCCCTTCCCTTTTTCTCTTTTTTTTCCTAATTTCTATTCCCCTAGTACCCTAAACCCTAGCCTAATAGAATCCTACTCCCCCATTTTTGGGAAGGAGAAAAAAAAACCAAAAAAAATAGCGTGAGGTAGCCTATCTTTAAGCCCAGCTTCTTGGGCTTCGAGTTCAGCTTGTCTGGCTCCGACCCAGCCTCCTGCCGGGCCCCCCTAGCTGGCCGGCCAACTGGACTAGCTGACTAGGGGGTTTAATTTTGTTTTTTTTATTTATTTTTTTTCGTATTTTTTTTCTGAATCTAAACTAATGGTTGGTGTGATGGTTGGTCTGATGGCTGGTTTGATGGCTGGTCTGATGGCTAATATCGGATGGCTAGTCTGATGGACTGGTTTCTAGACTTAAGAAAAAGTGGATTTGCAAAAAACTTAGGAAAACTGGACTTCTAAAAAACTTGGAAAGGCTGGACTTGCTAAAAACTTGGGGAAATTGGACTTACAAAAACTTGGAAAGGCTGAACTGCTAAAAACTTGGATAAGGCTGGACCTACAGAAAACTTGGAGAGGACTGGACTTGCTAAAAACTTGGAGAGGACTTTACCAAGTTTGATAAACGGGATTTTCTAAAAACCTACATATCTTGGAAGCTAAACTTTGGACGTTTCCACAAAGGTCTTTGAAACTATATTTTGGAACTAAAAAGCGGGGAGGTTCAAAGTTTTGCCACTAAGTTGGAAATAACACCAACTTTAGGACTTTTGTGCACTCCGGGAATTCAAAGCTCCACCGTCGGGACCGTTTTAAAACACACTGTAGGACTTGTCTTAGTTACAAGTTTAAAGCTTCACCGTCGGGGAGGGGGGGCTACACAACAAGGGAGATTTTACAAGAAGGTAAAACAAAACACTTAAAGAAGACACACAACGGGGTTCAAAGCTTTGCCATCCCGGAGGGGAGATCCACTCAACAAGGAAAACGTTAGAAGAAGGTAAAAACGTACTTAAAGAGAACACACAAGTTAGGGCAACGTGGCAACATAAAATCACACAACTAAAGGCCCTCCAAAGCGGCATTGCCAAGGTACGGTGGAAGGTGACTTTAGGATTAATACAAAACACCAAAAAAACTCCTAAACCACACAAGTTAACTCACAAAAACACACAAAAGAGAGAAGGGCTCTCAACTTACAACAAGAGTACAAAAAAATACACAAAGAGTATACAAAGCAAGATAGAAGGACCCCCAAAGACCTTTAAAGCTTGAAATACAACAATGGAGCCAAAAGTGCTCCAAAAACACCGTAGAGGTTTTTGGCTTCAAACGCCAAAACATCCAAAATAACTTGGACCCATGGATCCAAAACAAGTATTGGAGGTGATTCTAGAGAGAGAAATGAGGCCCTTATATAGGTTTCCAAAAGCCCACCCCTCCCTCTAAATTCCTAACGGTAACCTTATCAACTTGGATTTTCATCCTAATCCTAAAAAATGACTATCTACCATCTATGTTGAACCAACATCTTAACTTTTGGAAATTAACTCCAATCGTCAAACGAATTGCGCCGTTGGCTTCAGATCACCGTGTTTAATTCTAAATCCTCTTTCCCTCGAACCGGAACCAAAAAACCTTTGTAGGCTAATTTAGATTAAAAACCAAGTCGTGGTAAATTCCTAAATCTTGGGGTCTCCTATTTTGAGAAAAGTAACTAGCCTAGGGTCTCCGGTAAGTGCAAGAGAGTAGGAAAGGACTCTTGGTTGACTTTGTTTCTCCATCTTATGGTCCCGGAATGCCGGTCAACGTCGCGGGGACCCCACCACGTGATTAATTTTAGAAGATTCTTGCCGGTTCGGGTACTTGCCGCTATCGGAATGTTGTGAAACTTGACGGAGCACATTATTAACATAAAACAAGCTATTCTAATTTTTAGTGAGATTTTACTGTAACCTGGGTAATTTCCACAAAATTCCCGTTGCAGGTTAGAACGATTGACCGCCCGGAAGAGGTTCTTCTGTAAGTCAGAAGATGCTAGGAATTTTCATGGCACCTCTCAGGAAGTCTCATGAAAGATGTAGAAGTGCGTTTCTGTACCTGGCACAATTGGTCAGTGGAGATCCAAATTAGCTGTCTCTTTGAATTGTCGATGATGCGGGAATCTTCTGCAAATGAGGAAATCTTGACAAATAGATTTTGTCGTTGGACTTTTGGCATGGGATTTATCATGGAACACCATCCTTAGACTGTAGATTCCTCCACGGGCCCGTCTTGCGTTAGTGGCTCTTGCATGCTAACAATCGGGATTTTGGGAATTCATCAATCTAATGGGGAATTCGAAATCTGAGTCTAGGACCCGACTTAGTGGCCTCGCTGTGAATCCCTCGGACCGACTTAGCCATGAATTGCCACATTCATGGTGGAATTTAGCCCTTTTGGGGCTATGTGACTCAAACCCAACAAATCCCGCTCTCTTGTGATTTCTATTCTATTTTTAGGTGAGGTTTGGGGGAATTCTAGATATAAAATCAAAACTAGACCAAATACTATAATGGGTATGACACAACACTATTTTAGTTCTACACTCTTTTTATGGCTTTTTGTATACTTTTATCAACTTTAAATTACAAATTTCAAAAAAAAATCTATGAGTCCCAAGTGACAAATTGGGAGTTCACAGACGGTCAACCACAACCCCGGAGGTCAGAAGAACAACCAATAATTGAGTGTCTCCAGGGAGGGACCAATGTCTGTGAGGCCCACCAATGGATATATGGTGACTAGGTCGAGACTGGAATACCACTGTTGAAATCTAGGCATCGTCATGATCAAAACAACCAAGCCATTCTTTATTTTTTGGTGGAGGGTAATCCGGAGAAAGATAAGTATCCCACATATTGTGTAAAGAACGGGTGGATGCATCCCACGTCCAACCCTCCTCAGGAAGCAAGCCAAACTACGTAGCCGCCTCAATTTGTATGAGAAATCGTGAACCTGTCCAGGCGTCTCGAATTTGACGAAGCCCGTCTTTATGCAATTTAGCAGCCTACCCCCTAGAGAATCCTGGACCAATCTGTGGTGAGGTCTCCAACTACCACAAGGACTCACTGAGAAGTTCCTCGGGCAGGGACGATTGATAGAAGCTACGTTACCAACTAATTTCCTCCATGCATCACACGCCCGGTTCCAAGTTTTGGAGCCATCTCTTGCTTGAAATTTGAGTAGCGTGAAATAATCGAGACTGGGAGCCCAGGTAACTTCCACTGTATGGCTGGAAATTGGATAAATAGTATCTCAATAATATGTGAAGGTTGGAATCATTAGGCTCACAAGCCTTTAGAATCCACTTGGCCATGAGGGCAATGAGTGCATCAACCGGGTTGACAAGTCCTACCCCACCGTTAGATTTGCTTTGACAACATTGCAGCCACGCCACCTTTGCTCGCAATTGATGTACGGATCTGGACCTCATGTAATTCCAAACATCACTTTTGCACTTTGCCACTCCTGCTAGGGTACCGGCCTAAATGGCAATGAAAAAGAACAGTGCCAAGAGAAGAACATGATTGACCACAATTGTGCATCTCACTGTGTTTATTTTAGTAGTACACCAAAAATCCAATTTCTTATGTGTCTTTGTAAGAAGGAACTTATCCACATCCTCGGAGCTCAAATTTAGCCCAAAGATGGAGCCCAGTATCTTGCTGACATCACTTTCTTCTGTCCAAGGAATCCTCAGCTAATCTGTCCATTGAAGGCGCCTCAATCCATCATGAGACCACCAGTACCAACAAGACTTGTCCCAATTCATGACCAGACTTGAGCCTAGACAGAATGTATCAAGGGTATAAATAAGACTATGCATGACATCTTCCTCTCCTAATAAAATCAAGGAAGTATTATCTGCATACTGAGCCATAACTTGTTGTCTGTCTTCCGTAGGGAGTTTTATTCCTTTAATTGTCCTCTCTTGGACACCAAGTTTGACCATGGAGTTAAGAACTTTGGTAACAAGAAGGAATAAGTAGGGGGGCCAAGGGGCACCCCTGGAGACCACCCCTCTGGATGGCAAATGATGGAGAATGTGCCTCATTGACCTTGACAACAGCTTGGGCATTTTGGAAGAGCAGCTTCACCATGAAAATGAACTCAACTAGGAATCCTATCACAAACATCGTCCGAAACAAGAAGCCCAAATCAACTATATCATAAGCTTTACTAAAGTCAAGCTTCAGGAATGCTATAGGCTGCCTGGAGTGAATGGCCCAGTCAAGAGTTTCATGAATTAACAAGATGTTGTCCAAAAAAAATCTCATTGGCAAAAAAGCTGACTGGTCCAAGGAGATAATCTCCATTAAGACTGGTTGCAGTTGGAGCTGGAGAGCTTTGGCATATATTTTATAGGCTACATTTAACAAGGTAATCGGTCGCCAATTGTATAGTTTCTCTCTCTCGCCTCCTTTGTGTAACAAAGTAATAAGTCCGTTGGTGAGACCTAGCGGCATGGTGTCCGTTAGAATGGCATATGTAATCATCAAAAAGTAGTCATCCTTGATGACGTCCCAATACTTCTAGAAAAAGCCCGTGATGACACCATCCGGTCCCGAAGCCTTGTCCGCGTCCATGTCTTTTAACGCCTCCTCTAGCTCCCCTAAGGTCAATGAACGTTTAAGTGCATTTTGTATATCCATCGATACACGTCCAGCAATCCCTCTGAGGCATACCCCCTCGGCCCCTTCTCTTGCGGGCAAATTATCTTCTACTGTATACACCTTAGCATAGAATTCGGAGCAAATCTTTAAAGTTGGCCTATGTGGATGGAACCCAAAGAATCCTCTGGAGCCATAATACAAGAATTGTCACTTTGGTCCTTATGGGCCTAAAAGAATTCCTTTGAGCAAGCATGACCAACACTCTTCCATCTGATTCTATTCCTAATTTTAAGGCCTTCCACATGGTTTTTCTCTACTGTGCCCAATTTTTCTCCAAGATCACTAAGGCGTCCCTGGAACTCCACACTTGCTAGATCAGATTGGAGGCTCTCCATAGCTTCTTGAAGTTGGGACTGTAGATGAGCTTCCTCCTTCCTTTGTGCTTTTGCCGCCCTCACACAATATTCTTTATAGAACTTGACCACTTTGCGGAGCTTTTTGAAGAAGGTCAAGGTGTGACTAGAACTCTATATCTGCTCAATGCGGGATCTCACCAATATATCATTCAAATAACGAGAGCTCATCTTATACGAAGATTTCCTTGGGGCAGAGGCTTGAAGGATAAATTTCCCCCAAACTGGCAGGTGATCTGAGTGATTGCAATCACCTTTTATAAAATATTCTGCAATCAAGTTGGGATGTCCACCATCCGGGAGAAAAGAATAGAAGCGGTCTAGCCTTGCTAATATTTTGACTCCATCTAGTCTTCGGTTATCCCAAGAGTACCCAATAGGGTTTGTACATGGAAAATGGTCTCCCAAGTGTAATGCCCCCTTTAGCTGCTCAAAGGCCTGGCGTTTTGCACTTCTACAAGAGAAACGAACTTCCCGCACCAATTGGACTTATCGGCCCTATTCTCAACAAAATTCCAGTCACCGCATAGTATCCATTTACAATCCTTGGCTAAAGAGGCCAATAATTCAATCCATAGTTCAATGCATTCACGTTCAATTGTAGAAGCATAGACATTAAGGATCGATAAGTCACCACTAGGGGTGCCACTCAAATGCACCCATTGGGCTCTCCCGCATCTCAAGAAGCCAGAGAAAGAGACAAGGTGTTGAATTGCGGCACCACCCACATACAGACGCCACCTTTGCCAGCTCCATTGTCTCCCAAGATGTGACCGTAGTCAAGCATTGCCTCTTTGCCAAAAAATTTCGCTCTTGGTCACATAGTCTCACCAAGTGCCACCAAGCGGTTGCCTCTAAGTTTATGCTCCTGAAAACAAAGAAAATCCAAGTTGGATTGCAAAGTCCAATAGTAATTTTTAACTACATCTAACTTCCCAAGGTCATTGACCCCGTCGAGGTTCTATGTTACAATTGTAACCTTCATAACAATAGTTGGGGTTTTTGTGGGAATACTAAAGGCCCCTGGTTTGCTTCTCTAACTCCATCTTCCTTTGGCGAAGTAACCACTCTCACCCCAGACCTTCCAGACGTGTTTCACTTGCTCTTCAGGATCAAGGCTTGCTGCTTCTTAGCCGAATTGGAGATATCAGCCCTTCTGATCAATAGTTGGAAATCAGATAACGGCGTGGCCGTAGGAGTGTGGAAGCCTCCATGTGACTCAGCTTTGCATCTGGCTTGATACCATTCAACTACTTCAGTCTGCATGTTCTCCAATAAGAAGTTCTACAAATTGGACCATTAGTGTGGCACGCCCTGGTCTGTGTTACCGGCAAGAGTTTCCGATGATAATTGAAGAAGGTGTTGTCCATGGAACAGGCTTTGTACCGCATGAACATTATCTGCCTCACTACCATCTGGGGCTGACTCAGAGAGCCCTGGAGTCATTCCATTTAAGTTAATTTGGATCCTAATCGGAGTTAATGTAGTCTCCGCTGGCATCAAGACTTCTCCAGTACCGAGGGTGCCATTGGTAACTCGGCTGGCAAAATCCCCCACCTTTGAGAGAGGAGCAACTGATTGATTGATTCTCGCAGTTTGGAATACTGACGTTGCTGAATTCAGGGCAGTTAGAGTTTGCCCGAGAGGGTCTCCAGGGAGTGCCAGATCATCATTGGAGGTATTTAACAGGCTTGAAACCTCCGGATTCTTACTCTTGGATCCCGGGTGATTGCAAGAAACACTTAATGTGGTATGTCATACTTTAGTTTTTTATTTTTGCATTGGCCATAACTTTTGTATTTTAGGTCCAAATGACTCGAAATTTACAGGGAAGCTACTCATAACTATTATATACCTTACCTAATTTTTGAGGATTTTTCAAAAATAATTTACTATTTTTAAACAGCTCCAAAAATTTCTCACAATGGCTGATTTAGCAGTTTTTAGCACTAATTGGAATCCAAAAAAACGAATTTTGAGCTGAAATTGTGAGAGGATGGTCTCTTAGTAGACTAATAGCTACTGTCCAAAGGAATTTTAAAAATACTTATTTTTATGTGGTGTAGAAGTCCACAAAGAGAGCTTCTTTCTACATTTTTCTCAAAGATATAAAACAATATTATAGTGAGTTTCTTAGTCAAATCTCATCACCAAAAAGTCTTCTCAAAGACTCAATTTTTATATATTTAAAAGAAAATCCTATTTTTTACAAATTAAAATGTTAGAAGTGGTATTTTCTTCACCGGAATTCTATGTGATTTCTATGTTCAAAAGTCTAGTGAAGAAAATACCACTTCTAACATTTTAATTTGTAAAAAATAGGATTTTTTCTTAAAAAAAAATAAATAAAAATTTACTATTTGAGAAGACCTTTTAGTGATAAGATTTAATCAAAAAAATCACCGAAATATTGTTTTGTATCTTTGAAAAAAAATGTAGAAAGAAGCTCTCTTTGTGGACCTCTACACCACATAAAAATAAGTATTTTTAAAATTCCTTTGGAAAATAGCTATAAGTCTACTAAGAGATCAATTTCTCCAAATTCCAGCTCAAAATTTGTTTTTTTGCGCTTAAATGGTGCTAAAACCCCCTAAATCAGCCATTGTGAGAAATTATTGGGGTTGTTTAAAAATAGTAAATTATTTTTGGAAAATCCTCAAAAATCAGGTAAAGTATATAATGGTTATAAGTAGCTTTCCTATAAATTTTGAGTCATTTGGACCTAAAACACAAAAATTATAGCTAAAACAAAAATAAAAAAACTAAGGTGTGACAAAACGCAACAAATAGTACAGGTGTTTCTTGCAATCACCCTCCCGTGGGAACCCACACTATATTCGACGCTCTAATAGTATCTTGGACTCCTTTGGCAAATGGAGTTATTCCCATTGAGGTCGATGGATTGCCAAAAGGTCGGAAGATGGGTTGCCCCGACGTTGGCAATGCCAATTTTATAGGCCCCAAATTAGTTACTGTGTTGCAATCGGGTCCATTTTTGAGTGATTGCTACTTCTCTAGGCTCTGATTTAGTGGCTTTGGAGATGAGGTTGACTGCCCGGGTCCGGATGATAGATCCGCAAAAACTTCAGCTAGAGCACTTCGGATCAGTTAGCTTGAGCACCGCTTTGTGCCTGCGTTGGGTTTGCTCTAGCTGATCGGGGTTGAATTTAGGTCCTCTCTTTTTATGGCCGCGATACACCTTCTCCCATCCATTCCACTCATACAATGGTGTTTGTCTGGAATTTGCCTCTTGTAAATCGCTATCCTCCCAAGCATTTCAATCTCCACGCAAGTCACTAGCTTGAGAGCACTGAAGAGGTTGCCGAGGTTTCTGAGAGTTAGCTTCCGAGGCTTGCTGAGAACGCTAACTCTTAGCCGCACCGCTGAGCCTGCTTGCCCATTTGAAATAGAGCTGATGGATTGAGGGCCGGCTTGTAAAGGTCCTGCTTCTTTTTGTGGTCCAGTAGACCCTTCTGTCGACTGAGAGGAGCTCTTATGGGTCGCAGCCATTTCTCAACTCTCTTTATTGGCCTCCTTCAAGGTATCTTTGAATCGCCCTGCAACTCCTGCTCAGTCTTTGACAAGATGATTTGTCTCTAGACAGTAGCGGCAACAAATTGGCAGGTTACAATATTCCAGCATAAGCGCTTGCTTCTCACCAGTTACCTGATTAGTGACTACTATGCGTGACTACGCCGCCATCCCGATTCCGATGCAAGACCGAGACAGAATCTCTTAGGGTCTGTATTGAATTAGTTGCGCCGATCGATACCTAGTACGTCCCCAAGTCCACCTGCCATTTCTTGCGCTACCCTAAGTAGATCACCTGGCACATCTTTCACCGTGACCCATGTAGGAACCTTAAGCCCTTTAGGTTTTGCAGAGTTGAATCCCGGGGTCCACTGTTGTAGGATGTATTTTCTCCACCTTGATTTGTAAGGAGTAAGCATCAATATTTTTGGATGACAGTCGGCTGTTTGGTATTAAGTTGGAAAAACCGTGCCCCAAATCTCTCCTAAAATCCAATAGATCTCCCACCATGCTCTGAAGACTACAGAGCCAGTAGGTCATGGATTCCGAGAAGATCCTGCTAGGCTGCCACCAACGAAGTAAGCAATGACTGCATGCCTCGGGGGGTGCAGTCCTTGAAAAAAATAAGGATATAGGTGCAAACACCGGGTATTTAAATGGGGGGTATTACTTTTTGTCCACTGATTATTTGGGGGTCTATCATTATATAATTTTCTAATATGGACCATTAAAAAGGGGGCATACATTAATTATAATTCCTAATTGCCATGAATATATCATATGCTATATTTCCTAAAAAATTATTTCCACTAGAATTTTTTGGAATACTCACTTTTTAGAATTAGGGGATCTAAAGCTCCCTTTTGATTTTGGCCTATTCACTACTTAGAATTAGGGAATTTGAAGCTCCCTTTTTATTTTGGCCTACCCACTACTTAGACTTAGGGGATGTAAAGTTCCCTTTTTATTTTGGCCTATCCACTACTTAGAATTAGGGAATTTGAAGCTCCCTTTTTTTGTGGCCTACTTACTACTTAGAATTAGGAGATCTAAAGCTCCCTTTTTTTTTTGGCCTACTTACTACTTAGAATTAGGGAATTTGAAGCTCCCTTTTTTTTTTGGCCTACTTACTACTTAGAATTAGGAGATCTAAAGCTCCCTTTTTTTTTTAGCCTACTTACTACTTAGAATTAGGAGATCTAAAGCTCCCTTTTTTTTTTGGCCTACTTACTACTTAGAATTAGGGAATTTGAAGCTCCCTTTTTTTTTTGGCCTACTTACTACTTAGAATTAGAAGATCTAAAGCTCCCTTTTTATTTTGGCCTACTCACTATTTAGAATTAGGGAACTTGCATAGAGCTTTAGGATTCACAAAAAGGTTTTCTTAAACACATAGAATTACAAAGTCTCAAACAAATACACTTACAAAACACACATTCAATGCTGTAATGGAATGAAACAAGCTCCAAAGCATTCAGAACCACAATGCACAACATGGATCACTGCATCAACTCTTTCAATGTGGGAATGGATCACATTCACATCCAAATGCACAACACAAATCACATTTCTAGCAAAATACACAACACGGATCACATTCACATCCAAATGCACAACACGGAGAATCATTCACAGCAAAATGCACAACACAGATAACATTTACAGCAAAATGCACAACACAAATAACATTCACAGCAAAATGCACAACACAGATAACATTCACAGTAAAATGCTGTTTACATACCATACTGGAACCAGATTCTGTGTTGTACAATAGAAAGTTTGGAATGTGTTTACAAACACATTAAGAAACAAAACTGTCATAGTATGGTTTTGTGCAAGTTATGGCGACATGAAGAAATGGCAATGTGAAAACTATCTAAAGGAAACGTGCACAGCCATAACTTGCACAAAACCAGGGTCAAAAATGGAATCAAAATGGAGGCCCTCATGCTAGTTTTGGGTCTCTGCAATGTTCTAGAAGCCTACGTACAAAGTCCTCATCTTGTGCTGCAAAAACCACAGTGGAACGTCATTGCAAACCCATAGAAGTACAACAGTTGCAGAAAGAAAACTATTTTTGAGAAACAAAACAAAACAAAACAGCGGAACGTCATTGCAAGCCCTGAGAAATCAGGTTGCTGGAGAAAGGAAACTATGTCTAGAATCAACAACAACAGTTGCCACAAAACTAACATTTACAAAATGAAACATTGAGACATGGTTCTGCAAGAAGGACATGCACAAATGTACCTGAAAAAACCAATGACTTTGCATCAATCAAGCACGGTGGGAGGGAGTAATCCACATCCGTGGCGAGGGCTGCATCTTCTCACCATCGCGAGTCTCAATCTCCACAGCGCCCCACCCCTCTTGCAACTTCGACATCAAAGTCTGCAGTTCGGAAATAGAGAGCTCCGCTATTGTGGCCGTGCGCAGGCGCTCAGAAACATCAACCTGCAACTGCCAATAGCGGGACAGGAAAAACCAAGCTGCCTCAAATTTTGAAGCAAACAAGCTGACCTCGTCGCTCCGTGATCGCCTGCCCAGTCGTGAGATGCTCCCAGGGTTCAGCACTTGCGAATCAGCCACAGCAATGCGAATTGCAGCATACCGAGTCATTCCAAATACCGCGTCTCGGAATTCTTTGCATGTCGCGGCCAAACGTGGGAGGAGAGCAAGCGTAGCTTCTTCATCGACAAAGGCGCGCACCCAAACATCCTCGGGGAGAGCTCCAGCTAGTGGCACCATGCATTCACGCATAATGCCGGCAAAATGAACGTGCTCCATGGATGACTGCTGCAGACTGAAGCTGGAGAATCAAAGAACGACCCCAAGTTTAATGAACAAATCAATCAGAAAGCACAACGAGGAAACCAACGCGCACAACCCCAACAGCGGCCGCACAAGCTGAAGCATCAACGAGGAGGGTGACAAACACGGAAGTCGCTCTTCCAATTCCAGTGACACACAAGCATCAACAAAACGCTAAAGCATCGCGCATCCAACAGCATCCTCCAAGGAAAAAACAAGAAAAACATAGCAGTACCCGTAGAACTTATCAGGCCTTCTTCGCATAAAAGAGTCGCCCGATCACAAGGAGGGAGCGTCGCCAACTGCAGGAGAACCTGGCACGAGGAAAAAGGCAGAGCAACAATCAAAACTAGCAAGGAAGGATCCAGCTGATCACGCAAGAGTTCAGAAGTGCGCCCTAGAATTTGCTCAACGGAAACGAACAAAATGAAGACCCAGCAGCGGCGCACAAGATTTCTGAGCGCGAGGATGAAAACCCACAACCAGGAAGGGGAGAAATACCATTGCGCTGGGAAATTGGAAGACGGCGGCGTCATTTCCAGAAGGCTGCGAGGATCTACACATGAATCTGCGCAGTCAAGTTCTGAGCCCAAAAAAAAGATTTTCCTGAAATCATCCTAAGAACTCTACTCAATCAGTTTAAAAAATGAGGATCGTATCTGAACCACCTACATCACAGGGGGTCATCAATCAGGTGAATTAGGCAAAAGGTGGAGTCAATGTCACAAGTATTGTCACTGTTGGGGGAATTAAGTGACATTCAGGTTATAGTACTAGAGGACCCTAGAATTAAGCCAACTCCACTTTACACGCATGCAAAAAAATACAAGGGTGGTCCTTATACGCACCCAAGAAAAACCTGATACTAAGCAGTTTTAGGGTCATGAAGTCCACATGGATCTATCACAAACAAGCTGTATTAAATTTTTTTAATCCAAATTTCCTAGTATTGGTTGAATCAAATTCAAAACCGTATCAATCCCAAGGCTGTAAGTTCCTAAGTCATGATAGAGCCATATGGGCCTAGTACCTGGATATTAAAATTGTAAATTTCTGCAATTACACTCACGTACCTCAGCAAAATCAGAACACCGTATCCACCACGAAGGTCAGGCTTCACAATTGAGGCTTCAGAAAACAGCAGCATATAAATAGAACCGCAGTAATTAGACACGTTAAATGGAAGACAAGATAAAAACTTGGAGAGTTTCAGGATTTAGCACCAAACCTAAACCGGGAGTCAGTATAATCCACCGTTGCAGTCACTTGGAATGGCTCGAAGTTCAGGGTACAGGGACTCGCAAAGTACCAGTCAGAATCAACTTCATATAAAGCATGGACTATAACAGGTCCGAATTACCACTGAGACTCAACTTCATGCTCCAATCCAAGAAGCACACTCTAAACCACTAAGACTAACGCCACATACACTCGAAGACACGGTAACCACATCCCCGGAAACAGCCTCGATATCTGCTGAGCTGGAGTACTTTGCTTGCAAGATAAATAAGCCAATGTCAGAAAACAAGTGCAAAAATACAAACAGGTGCAAAACATCCTTGAAGATGAATTGAAAGGGTTCAGGGTATAGGGTGTCCTGTATCACTTTCCATGTAATATCGGATATTATTGCCACAGCCACCAAGTTCAGCAAGAGCCACCTCAATCTTCACATCTTCTAAGTGGTATTATTGGTTTTCAAATGCGTGTTCATGCTCAAATGAGCACCTGCAGCAACCAAGACTGCATAATAAGAAAAAATGGGCAATGCAGCCTTGTACAAAAAGTAGAAGTGTTCACAGGAACATCCCTCGTTAAGTCAAAAACAAAAAAATAAGGCATGCTAGTTCACGGTTAATGAATTCACAGCCGTGACGTACCTGAGTTCAGGATGAACATGAATATCCACTGTCCCTCTTCCAGAAGTGCGGCATACTAAAAAATGAACATACTCCAAGATTTATGGTTTACAATTGAAACGCATTGCAATGATCAAGGATTTTTGGACACAAATTCATCAAGTACACCCCTATCGTTCTCTTCTAGCGTGTACAGATTGCTGGTAGAGTTGAAAGAAAGTGCAATAGTACAAATAACGCTATCAATGTCAATCCACTGTGTGTCAGTGACATCATACTTGAATTTGTTCCTCCCTGGCGCAGTTTTGAACCAATTTAGCATAATTTGAATTGAGGGTGCAGCGCTTACCTTCTTACCTACAGCAGTCTGAGACATCAAGTCGACTGGGTTTCTGCACAGTCCCCACTTGTTGCCAACTCTCCTCCTAATTTTTTGGACTCAGCCCAACCACCAAGTACCCACGTCTGCACTAGTAGACACCGGAGTTGGGCGTCCAAGTTGACTACATCCGCGGTTCCGCTTCTGTGCGGATTTCACTGCAGAAGTTGTGGTTAGTGTGGAAGATTGCACAAAAAACACGCCACAATCAGTTCCAAGTCCAAGGAAAGCAGTTGTGGTCGAATTTGCAGCAACCAAGTATTCATCAGCATTGTTGAAATACACCGAATTCTTGATCCGGGTTAAACGGTCCTTTGACAGGAGTGGATTCCCATTCAAGTCAGCAACCAAAATTGATTTGTAAATTGCCTTCCCCATGTACTCAACTACCGGGAGCACTTTGGTTTCGGGCACTACTGAATTAGTCACCAAGGGCTGACTTGGCTCTGCTGAATCGCACATCTGTGATATGGCATCCCGGCATTCTTCCTCCACCACTTGAAGATCATCCTGCCCATCGTCCAGGGCTGCCTCCACCACACTAACATCAGCGCCGCTATTTTTTTCTTCAGACGGAGCACAATCAACCTCCATGTGGGCTTCCAGGGACTCTCTCAAAGCCTCTGCGTCACCATCTTCGCCTGGGACCGGTTTTGCCAATGGTACATAGGTCCAATGCTTGGGATCCGCACTTTCTACTCTCCAGGGCTGTAAGAACCAAAGCTTGTTTTTTGCATAAGTGGAGGGTGCCATATTTAACACCTTCAACTATGTTTGTGCTTCCTTCAACCCTTCTTTCAGCGCGTCGACAATGTTTGAATCTGTCATGAGACTGCTGTAATCGGCCAAATCTGCAGGTGCCTCTCCGTCTTCTACAGGGTGTAACTCAGCCCAAATGTTGCGTTGCTTATTATGAGCGCGGTTAAACCGCAATCCATTCTCTCCATATTCAATTGCAGCTAGTTGGTTCACCGTATTAGCACAACCCACCAATTCTTGGAAATCATACGCTCTTTCCATACCCTACATCCCCCCCACCTTACTAAAAAAGATCTCACACGAATCAGACCCTGTGAGGTGAAATGGAACCGGGAGGTGAGAACATGCATCTCTAAAATATCTAATCAATAATACCACAAAATGACACGAAAGTTGCACGTCAAGGTAGCATTGGTTACTCACAAAACATTCTTGCAATGTTGGTGTTTTTGTATTCCCTCCTACACCGTGGTCCCCATACTTGAACCACAACTTCCATGTATGAAAAAAGAACAACACTTTGCTTGCAAGCACAATCCTCTCCTTTAGGCTCAAAGACACGGATAGAAAAATGTCAATGTAATCAGCACATATGGACAAGTAGAACTCGGTTCCTAGTGTTCTCTCCTGATGTGCGTCCCTTCCAGTTCTTAGTGCATGTAAACAAGTCCTTGCCTTTTTGGCACAAATACGTTGTGCACTGGCCCAGTTTTGTCTGTCAGTCCGCTGTACATCTTCTTTCCTCAAACTGTGCTGATCTAGAGCAAACTTTTGATAAACCTGACCAAGATGGTCTAGGTAACATACATCAGCCCCTAGTTGAAGGTTTTTTACAGGAGTATCAAGTGGATTAATCAACTTCTTTCCATTATGGATAAAATCCTGATCATGCAAGCCCTGAATTTTATTTTCACCTAACCATTCACAAGACAAAGACCACCCTTCCTATGGAATCTCATACCTCAACCCCACCTTGCTAGTGTAATCTTTCACCATAAGCTGTCTTCTGCGTGAGTCTCCATCTGAAGCATGGCCTATAACAGGTCCCACTGATGTCCCACAACTTGCTTCCCAAAGAGCATCAATACTCTTCCATTGATTTCGCACCCAAGCAGAATCAAAGCAGTTGCATGTACAAGATACAACCAAGACTAGTCTCGGCAACTGAGCATGCAACGGATTCACCATAATAACTCTAGCAAAAGTTCCTTTTTCATTTTCCCGGAAAGCCTCAACTATAGCAGAATATCCAGACTCACCGTTGCCTACCTGTAGTCTGAATGTTGAAACACAGACATGATTTTCTTTAATTCCGCAAAAACCAACCAAGCCATCGGAACGAGCCTCCCACGAAATCCTTGACTTTACCTTTGTCTCATCTTCAGCCAAGATCACTGGCACAGGTCCTTCAATTCCATGCGCTGATTTGGCCTCCCTGTAGATTAGAGCAACAGCAGTAAACAAAGCAGCATGCTCCCCAGCAATAAATTGCACCCCTTTGTTATTTTCACGTTTTATACTATCATAGGAAGGACCTCTGAAATTCAAGGCAAAAAGATCACACATACGTCGGCCTCCATATATCTTCATAGCTTGTGCAAATGATTTGGTATTTTTCGAGAATCTGTGACCCTGCCTGACTCGATTCAAGTTTGTGGCGACATCCCGGAGGAAGTCCCACAGAGCTGGCTTTCCACCAAAAGCATTTGTTCTATGAGCAGCCAAAATGTTGTTACAAAAAGAGAGCACATCCTTCCTATTGAAGCTCTCTACCGCACTCAATTTTAGTCCACGCTGGTGCACTTTGAGTTGGGCAACCCTAGACCTCATCAACCAATGCATGGCCTTTTCTTCCCGAAATTTCCTAGCCAAATTGCGAGAATGTGCGGCTAACTCTTGAGGTGACAAGTAATCTACCCTTCTTCCAGACTGAGTATCCCTAGAGCCTCGTTTCACAAGTGCACGACCCTCCCTAAACACCCTCAATCTGAAATCCGTGGTATGCACAATCTCGGAGCAATCAGAACAAATGAAATTTGGAAAAGGTTCTCCCGTGAAAGACAACCGTTTACAGCGTATGTGGCGAAAGCAGCCCTTGACAACCACAATTTCTTTATTGAACCCAAATTTTGCAGATGTACTAGGTTCTGATACCCACAGTCTTCCAGGTTTGGGATCATTCAACAACGAATCCACTCTATACAACTTACCACCATATTCAGTGGTCTTCTTCCAGAAACCCCAACACAATAATGACAAAATTGAGTCCAAATCCATACCTGATTGAGATTCCACTGCAATCCTTGAATCCTCAATGGAAGAACCGTTGAACCAGGTATGCAAATCAAGTTGCTTCCCCAACGTTGATCTGGACCTAGTTGATGGCCTACCCCGTTTTCCAGTACTCAGTGCAACTGACTTCGTCTTGGATTTCCCAACCGCAGCCAAATCCTCACAGCATTTTGTGTGAATCAGCCCGTGGAGGTGATTCTCTAGGTTTCCTCTTAGATTGTTCCTTAGGTGGGCACAACAACATTATTTCTCCATCAATCTTGCAACGCACCTTGTACCAAAAAAATTTTAACTGCAAACCTCCCGCATCTCCCACTAGTACAAAGGGAGGATCATCTACGGAGATAGAATCGTTTACGCTTTGCAGAATGCTCAAACCTTCTACCACAAGCCTCTGATGGTCAGCTGAAGTATAAATTAAGGGTTTACCCTTATTGCCTTCCTTCTTAGGATGATCGTTGTACAAGATGTTCTTCCCCTTGCACCACTGTTTAATGTGCAGTGTGGAGTGCAAGTGAGATTTCTTAAAATTTGCAAAGAGGTTTTGTATGACTGACCGAGAGTTATCACCACTTGTACCACCAGTGTCCTTCTGGCACTCCAGGCAATGAATTTTGACAACAGCCAGACCATGCTGATCGTAACTCTTAAGCGACCACAGATGATCTGCAAAATCCATGGACGCTAGCTCCCTCCTTAGCTTCAGGGCCCCTTGCTTGTAATTTTCCATGATCTCATCTGAAATCACTTTGGATAGCAGCAAGTTGTTCTCCTCTTGAATCACTTCAGGCGTCTCGACATTGACAGTCACTTCCGCCTCTTGCCAAGTAGGGGTGACATCCTCTTCCAACTCATCGGCACCTGTTGTAGGAAACTCTACTTTGGTGGGTGCCACAAAGTCGTTGCTCCCGGTTTCTCCGACATTGTGAGTGCAAATTCTCTTACGAACTCCTCCATTGTTCGAAGCGGCCTCAGGAATCACATAAACACGCTCACTCACTGGATTCAGAGCCTCAAACTTCTGTCGGATGCGACACTGGTCATCGAAGTCCCAGAACTGAAAAGACCAATCAACACAACCGCCGTTCTCCAAACGAATCCGCAAATCAGCATAAGTATCGCCACTTTGGCAAAAAAAAGGGCTCAGAAGCTCTGGCCACACGCCCTCATCCAAAATTGTGTATAACTTCAATTTGAAATTCAAAGCCATCTTCCAAACTCTACACCACAACACTCAGTTCCTGTGATAACGCAGCCCTTGTCCAAAAACACAGCCTTCTACAACAAACTACACCGCAAATCCTAATCGAAAACCCTTCAACCAAATCGTAGATCACAAACAGGAGCGACCAACCCTAGATCAGAGAAGAGAAAACCGACGAGCTGAACCCTGCAAAAACCTAAAACCGTCGACTGTACACGCTGCATCCAACGGCCATGTACGAACTACATCTGACGGCCATCTGACTCCAATTTGATCCGACGGCCACACCCTAAGCCAGCCTGTACAATGTTCAAAATTAAATTATCTGACTAAACATACTCCCAGGGCAGTGCTAATTAAGACATTTGGCCCAGAAATTGAATTTAGAGGGGGGTATCTTATGTCAACTTTTTTTCTAATGGAACCTAATATTTCACACCCTATAGTAATTTGAAGACACCCAATGGCATTTTATATACCCTATAGTACATAAAATCAAATTATAATTTTTTCCCCAAATCTTTTTTTCGCACCCTACATTTGTTTGTACCTATATATCAACTCTTCACGCTCACTGCACCCCCCAAGCTGCATGCTTCTATAAGTGCTTCGTATCCCTCTTGACAATGTCTTGGTTCATCATAACTATGAGAATATTGTTATTTAATAATAAAAACGCACAGCTACGTGAAAAATCAAGTGGCCGCTCCTCCCTCGGGCAAGCAATGGTAGGATGAAGTTTGTTGTGCTTATCCAGATTTGTCACCGCTGCAATGAGTTCGGGCTCCACGCAACCTTCTGCTCTAACCGTCGTAGATCGTCCATGTGCCATCTCTGACGTAGTGGGTGCCACAGGCGCATGCACTAGACGCATCGAGTCAACGTATAACGCCATCCTTGCCAGCCACTTCAGCCAAAAATTTTAAAAAAAACTAACCCTAATAAACGTGTCCGAACTCGTTTTTGTCCTCTATTTCGCTTGTATTTGAGTTTGAAAGGAAGGGTGAGAGCCCGTGCTACCACTCAAAAACAGATTGAGAGCAACAATTCAACACAGAGCACGAAAGATCCTTGATCCACCCACATTCGAGAGACCCGCCGCATCGCTCTACTCCTCGGGCTTCATTGTACTCCTCTCGTACGACAAACTTCAAGTTTACTTTTTCAAATAGCCAGGACTTCAAATTCCTTTGCAAAAGCCTTGGAATTGGGTTTCAGATTTTCCCATGAAGCAAGGTATCTATTTAGGCATTGGAATTTGGGACACCTCATTGGAGGTAATTATCCCCAAATGCTTGCAATCCCTTGCTTAAAGTAATGGAAAATATATAAAGCGGATCTAGATAGTCCTCATCACGAGAATTGAAATATACCAAGAGCAGCGCATATTCTCCCTCCAATAACTTGGCTAAATGTTTTTTAAATTTTGGCGTACTCTTGTCTTATTCTACTAGCTCTATGTAGCTCGTGTAGTCACCATGGCTCATTAAATACTTAGCCAATGTCATTTGACACTCGTCCCTAAGCACCTTAAGGTTGAGACTCAACATGAGGGCAATCAAATCGGTAATCTGCAATTCACCAACATTGGAATTGACATCTATCTAAAAGTCTACATGCATCGGGAATGGCAACAAAGGAACTGAAACGAAATAACAGCTTTATCGACTTCGATATGTCTGTTGATTGAAGGCGTGAGAGCTAGGGCAGATTGATGGAGATCAATTGCAGTCATGCCAGTGATTCTATGCCAGTAACTCTAGCTAGCTCATTGCATCATTAGAAGAAATTTGAGGGCTCCGAGAGACTACAAGTTATTAGGCCCTGGAAACGCCCTGGGAGTAGTAATCTAACGTGGCTAAGACTGTGCCACGTCAGAAAATAATAAAAAAATTATTTTTATATATTTTTTAATATTTTAATTTTTTTAATATTTTTTAATATTTTTAATATTTTTTAATATTTTTAAAAAATTTTAATCATATTTTAATATTTTATTTTATTTTTTAATTATTTTTATATTCTGACTGTTCCTAGCTACAGGAACAGCTTGAAACGGCCCTTTGCAGCCCTCAAATCTCTTCTAATGGTTTAATTTCAATAATGTGTTGTATTACCTCACAACATTCACTCCACGGAAGTACATCGACTCAAAGCTCTTCGCACATCTATAGATAAAGGTGCAACAAATAACCTGCAAGATCTCCTACACACCTAATGAACACAGTATGTTACGGTCTGAGAATACATCAGGTAATGTTCAATGTAGGACTAACTTCCAATGCAATCTCGGATTAAAAAAATAATAATTACTGAAGTAAGCATCACTAGCTCAGGCTCATTATTGCATTGCTTCAACTCAATCATCACTGACAATGACCACACTCAACACCTTCGAAACAACAACTAGGAGTTTGTCGATAATGAATCCATCCTCACAATTTGGGTTGTAGCTGTAATTTGACTAATTTCGTTAAATAATTCAATCAACCGGTTTTCAATTTAGTTGTGACGCTCCAAATATGTTCAATAATGTTTGGCTATCACATCGGTAATCTGCAATTTCAAGAATCAATTCACCAGCATTGGAATTGGCGTCAATCTGAGAGTCTATATGCATCGGGAATGGCGTCAAAGGACTTGAAACGAAATAGCAACTTTATCAACTTCGATATGTCTATTGATTGAAGGCGTGGGAGCTAGGGCATATCGATGGAGATCAATTGCAGTCATGCCAATGATTCTATGCCAATAACTCTAGCTAGCTCATTGTATGTTTAAATTCAATAATGTGTCGTAGTACCTCACAACATTCACTCCACGGAAGTATGTGAGCTCCCAATTTGTCGCTTGGGACTTGTAGATTTCTTTTTTTGAAATTTACAATTTAAAGTTGATAAAAGTATACAAAAATCCATAAAAAGAGTGTAGAACCAAAATAAGATTGTATCATATCCATTATAGTATTTGGTCTAATTTTGATTTTATACTTAGAACTTCCTCAAACCTTGCCTAAATATAGAGTAGAAATCACAAGATAGTAGAATTTGTTGGATTTGAGTCACATAGCCTCCAAAGGACTAAATCCCACCGTGAATGTGGAAATTCATGGCTAAGTCAGTCCGAGGGATCCATAGCAAGGCCACTAGGTCGAGTCCTAGAGTTAGGTTTTGAATTCTCCATTAGATCGATGAATTCCCCAAAACCCCGATTGTTAGTATGTAGGAGCACTAACTCAAGACAGGCCCGTGGAGGAATCTATTGCCCAAAAATGTTGTTCTGGACAAAATCCAATGCCAGAAGTCCAACAGCGAAATCGATTCGTCAAGATTCCCTCATCTGCAAAAGATTCCCGCACCATCGACAATTCAAGGAGACGGCCAATTTGGATCTCCACTTACCAATTGTGCTAGGTATGGAAGCGCACCTACACATCTTTTGTGGGACTCCCTTAGAGGTCCCATGAAAATTCTCGGCATTTTTTGATTTACAGAAGAACCTCTTCCAGGCGGTCAACCGTTCTAACCTCCAACAGGATTTTCTTGTAAATTACCCAGGTTGCAAAAAAATCTCACTAAAAATTAGATTAACTTGTTTTATATTAATAATGTGCCCCAATAAGTTTGACGACATTCCGATAGCCGCAAGTACCCGAACCGGCAAGATTCTTCAAGAATTAATCACATGGCGAGGTCCCCTCGACGTTGACCGGCATTCTGGGGCCATACGACAATAAAACAAAGTCAACAAGGAGTCTTTTCCTACTCTCTTGCACCTACCGGAGACCCTAGGCTAGTTACTTTTCTCAAATTAGGAGACCACCAAGATTTATGAATTTATCTTAATTTGGTTTTTAATCTAGATTAGTCTATGATGGGTTTTTGGTTCCGGTATGGAGTTGGAGGGTTAAGAAGTGAACATGGCGATTTGGAGCCAATGGCGCAATCCGTTTGACAATTGGAATTGATCTCCAAAAGTTAGGATGTTGGTCCAACATAGATGGTAGATAGTTAAATTTTAGGGATTAGGATGAAAATCCAAGTTGATAAGGTTACTAGTAGGAATTTAGAGGGGGAAGTGGGCCCTTGGAGACCTATATAAGGGCTCCATTTCCCTCTCTAAAATCACCCCCATACTTATTTTGGGTCCATGGGTCCATGTTATTTTGGATATTTTGGTGTTTCAAGCCAAAAACCTCTACGGTATTTTTGGAGTACTTTTGGCTCTATTCTTGTCATATTTCAAGCTTTAAAGGTCCTATCTTGTCTTTCTGTACTTTTAGTGTAGTAAGTTGTGAGTTGAGAGTTTTTCTATCCTTCATGTATCCTTGTGAGCTAACTTATGTGAATTAGGAGTTTTTTTTGGTGTCTTGCACTAACCCTAGAGTAACCTCCCACCGTACCTTAGCAATGCCGCTTTGGGGGCCTCTAGTGTGTGAGTTTTTTGTATTACAACGTTCGTCCTAATTTATGTGTTTGCTTTAAGTGTTCTTACCTTTTTCTAACGTTTCCCTTATTGAGTGGACCCCCCTCCAGAACAGCAAAGCTTTGAACCTTCTTTAAGTGTTCTTTTTGAAGTGTGTTCTAGGGTGATTGCACGAAACACCTGTACTGTCTGGTTGCTTGTTTTTTTTTACCGTTATAACTTTTGCTATAACTATTGATTTATAGTTTTAATGCCAAAATAAAAAAAAATGCTTCCTAGATGTCTTGATTGTAATTGTATCCCTTATTTTTCAGAAATTAAAAAAAATCAATTTATATTTAAAATTCAATTTTGTTAATTTGTCACACTTTGACATTTAGGGGGTTTTAGTACTATTGAGCGGTTTAAATTAATGATTTTCAGTTGAAATTTCTACGGTATATTCCCCTAGTAGGTAGACATGTTCTTGACAAAGATCATTTAAAAATATATTATTTTATATCCTCCACAGCTGTGCAAATAGGCCTCCCTAGCGCGCGCACTTGTGAACAATAAAAATGGTTTTGACTTCATTTTTTTGGTCAAATCTCATCACCAAGAAGTCCTCCCAAATGGCCAATTTTTACTTTTGTTCAAATTTTTTTTTTCTATTTTCTACAAATTAAAATGTCAAAGGATGTATTTTCTAGGACAATTCTACAGACTATTCTAGCGAAGAGGAAAATACATCCTTTAACATTTTAATTTGTAGAAAATAGAAAAAAAAAATTTAAACAAAACTAAAAATTGGACATTTAGGAGGACTTCTTGGTGATGAGATTTGACCAAAAAAATGAAGTCAAAACCATTTTTATTGTTCACAAGTGCGCGCGCTAGGGAGGCCTATTTGCACAGCTGTGGAGGATATAAAATAATGTATTTTTAAATGATCTTTGGCAAGAACATGTCTACCTACTAGGGAAATATACCGTAGAAATTTCAACTGAAAATCATTAATTTAAACCGCTCAATAGTACTAGAAACCCCTAAATGTCAAAGTGTGACAAATTAACAAAATTGAATTTTAAATATAAATTGATTTTTTTTAATTTCTGAAAAATAAGGGATACAATTACAATCAAGACATCTAGGAAGCGTTTTTTTGGTTTTGGCATTAAAACTATAAATCAATAGTTATAGCAAAAGTTGTAGTGGTCCCAAAAAAAACGCAACCAGACAGTACAGGTGTTTCGTGCAATCACCCTCTATCTTTTTCTAACGTTTCCCTTGTTGAGTGGACCTCCTTCCGAAATGGTGAGGCTTTGAACCTCCATTGTGTGTTTTCTTTAAGTGCGCCTTTATCTTCTTATAAAGTCTCCCTTGTTGTGTGGACCTCTATAATGTAGATTTTGCCTATTTGACAAAACCTCAAGACAATAAACATAGGGGGGTTAATTCCTAAGGAAAGGTCAATAAGTCAAACGTTTGTATGATTGAAGTCACTTGATTCATATTTTGGATACATATTTATGGGTACTTTGGATTTGTTTTAAAGAAATACACCCAAGGAAATAATTCCTAATGTCAATTTGTCACAATCCAAATTCCAATGCTATAATATAGACTCAATGTATGACGTTCCAATCATGTCTAGTGTTTTAGCTTTGTTGGTCAAATCTCAAGTCAATTCGTCAAGAGAGGTCAATTTGTTTGGATGCATGCTCTAACCACATTATCAATGTGCCAAATTATATATTCATAATTACAATAAACTTTTAGGGACAAGATAACTCTTTAATTAATTCTTTCTATATATATTTTTTAACTCTCCTAGGCTGTATTCTATTTACTAGCCTAATTACAACTTTAATTATGCTCACAAAAATTGTATTTTCTATGTCAATGCACCGTATGCAAGAGCATGAAGGAATTGGGTCCTTCCTGTGCGTGTTTAATGCTCGTCGCCACTTGCTTCATTTCTTGCCAGCTAAGTGGTTTTATACCGCAATTGGGTCAAATGGTCAAAAAGTTCCCCCGAGACCACTCAAGAACTCCGCTTGTTCTATGACCACGGAAAACTCGATGCCCGTGATCTAGTCGACTAGACTCAAGCTATGCTGCCAAATAGACATATACTGCAAACTGTGCCAGTAGGCTGGCTAACAATTACACACGTTGGAAACTAATTCAAATTTAAACGCTTTACAAATGATTCTATCAATGTAACTCTCAAGAATTGTTCATAATTGCAAAGGCATTTAGACTGCAACTAAATTAATTTTGTCAATTTGCTCTACACACTTACTCAATTACTACAAAACTCTGATTATATTTCCAGGTTTGCTCATTAGTCCATCAGTTTTGCCATCAATTAGACATAACTAGTCTCCAACAAGGTTTATCAATTTTATAATTGTGTTACGGATATTTCTATTTTGTGTAAATGGGTTGTATCTACAATGAGTTTCTCCATTACTCGCAAGAAATCCAAACACAAGCACACATAGCCAATTAGATTGTGATCAGTAAACAACTGGAATAATATTCATTACAATTTGACAAACAACCCAACATTATGAGCAGCTATTGCATTTGTATATACTACTCCTAGTTCAGCACAAGATTGCAATTGTTTTGAACGCCCACTAGCATTCACTAAGCATCCTTGCTTCTTTGTAATTTAGTCAGGTTTTCACATTAGAAACTTTCTAAATCTCACGTCTGGTAAGCAACTTCAGTCATGGTATACTTCGAGAGATTTTGAACAACTTTAGTCATTAAGTTCCGGGCATCATGCACCTTGAGAAGGCAAACTTGACATCTTCAAATCAATCCAATAAGAATTAATTTCACACAACAATACTTACGACTCAGTGAACAAATATCGGAGATCCAATAATTTCCTTCATCAAATTATTCTTGGGACCTTCACAGTTTAGTTCTTCCAATTTGACTTTATTATACTGTAATATTAAATTGCAGTCAAGCAACGCTAGAATTCATCACGCCAGTAATTACAAAAATTTCACACACTTAATTGTTTACACAACCTTTATACTTACTCACAACCGATTTGTCCAGACTTAGCCAAACACAGTCAAATCGATTGAGAACGCAGCTGAATAGCACAATTGAGACACTATTAATCCGTTCAATTTTAAGTTCCCAATATTCAAAGTTCCAATCACTTAAACTTTCAAGCAATTGACTGAACAACTTAGTTTAATTCACAATTTATTCACCGCTTAGTATAGTCAAATAGACCGATTCATATACACAAGCATAACAGACAAATATTACTTAAGTCCTTGTGTAACTTAATGCCGATTTGTCCAAGCTCCAGCGTCACACACCACTACGCAGTATCACATCGCCAATTTGATACAAATACACTTCACTGAACGAGAATCCTCACAACAAGAACAGCCAACTTGCAAGCTTGGAAACTAAAAATATATTCACCAAAATTTGAGCGCAAGAATTACATAAGTCATACACACTTGTATGAACTAAGTAAAAGCAATTAGACCTTTGGACTTATAGTCCCAAAACTGTGAAGATGGCTCTTCACTGGAAAGTTGCCTTGTCAAATTGACACCCTTCCGATCTTGCCAATTTGTCCCTTTCATATCTATAGAAACCTGCTGATTCGACTCTGGTAAAGTATCTAAGACACAATTTGACTTGCAAATGGAAACCAGTTTAAATTGCTAGTCCTATTTACACTTAAATTAAGTCTATAGACAAACAGCCACAACATCCAGTTTCATCCACATTGTAAGACCATAAGCAAACTTTTCCATCCAAAACAATAGTCCAGCAAACTCATAACTGAACCTACTAATAATAAATACCTTAGATCCATCTCTTGGAAGGTATGCTAGATCTTATTTTTAAATATGAGGTATTATTGACCTAGTATATTACTTTAGAGTGAAAGTACATGAATTTGAACATCGTATATTACTTCAAAGTATTTTCTAATTTTTGGACATTGTGAATTAATAGCTCCCTATAAATTGTTTGTTTGTCTACGGACTTAATTAAGCAATTCAGTAATGGAAAATGCTTCCTTCTAGGATTATCAAAATTTTAAGGGTTTGAGGATTGACTATTGGAACTGCACTAGCAACTTCTGTCATTCTTTAGCAAAACGTTAGGTGAGTTTATTAGGAGTTGCCACTTTGAAAGCTATGAATTATAGAGTGGGATAGACATGCTTTTCACGGCTTTGTGGAGTTAAGCGACTCAATAAACGGAAGTGACAAGTTTAGGGTTTTGGGATTTGAGGATTTTACTACTAGAAATGCAATATTCAATTTTGTCATTCTCATAACATTTAGTAGCTGTACAGTGATGGTAAAGTATATTCCACACCCCAACAGTGTTTCATCAGTAGCAACTAATGAATTAGATAGGTGGAGGATGTAGAGGCACACCATCACTGTAGAACCAAGGCAACATCAACACATGCTACTAAGTGTTATGCTCTAGCAAAAAGTTGAAGTTCCCTTAAACTGTGCAAATAAGGATCTACCCTATGTACATATGATGAGAAATAACTAATTAATATGGTGTCTTCTCCAAAATCATGCACTAGATCATGCTTATTCTCATTTGCCTACTCCTTAAAGTCTTGCATGAGAAAGAAAAGCCAATTCGCGTCTACAAATTGAAAAATTAATTTTGATTAGTTTTATGGTTGCTACTTGAATAACTTTGAGTTACAGATGTGTAGTTTAATTTGTATCCTGGAATTGGGGCATCTTCCTTAGTTTGATAAATGCTTAGATGTGAAATTAAATTTCTTGCAAACGATGGCTGTCTTTTGGGTCTTCTCCTTTGGGGCATGTCCTACATTATTACAGGGAGCGGTTAGAAAAGGCTTTGATATCTTGTGAATGGGAATGGACTGCTTGGTAGTGACAGAGTGCATGATCTTAGGAACCAAATTTGTTTTTAATTTTTGGATTGATAATGTTGTATTGCCTTGTTGATTGTTTTAGGGTGTTTGTGTCTTCAATAGACCTTTTTATTCATTTCAATCAAGCAAGATTGCCAAGTGAGGCAACAACAATGAAGCCGTATCAAAGGTTGTTGGTGAAAATTCAGAAACCATTGGGAAGAATCCAAAGGCTGAACTAGGTGTTGTAAGTCCTCTCCCCTCTTTCTAATGGCGGTATAGTTTTGTGCTCTAGATTGCGTAGTAATCTTACTTTTAAGAGTTTGTATCAACCACAACACTTGTGTCTTTGGTTAAATTGATTGAGATGTCATGCTTTATTTAGATGCTTTCTATTTTTTAGTTTCAAAAACTTATCACTAATAATGTCCTTGGATTCTAGAATAATGAACTTTAGACTGACTAAAGATTGTTACTTAGGTGAACGTTTGTGCTTCTGCTGTAGCAAATATCCTGGGATAGCCTTGCACTCTTGGTGGTGATTGGAATTTGCTTGATTTTGTTATGGGAGCAAAAAAAGAACCGGCGGCTAGAAGTTGGTTGGCCCTTTTCCTTAAATATCTTGATTGTCTCCACCCCAAGGTGAAAAATTAAGCAATGGTTCAAAAATGTATAAAATTCTCGTATCTAATGGAAATGAAACATGTAAAAAGCATTGGTAGCATCAATTCAGTACATGAATTTCTCATGTTTAATAGAATTTCTCATGTTTAATAGAATTTCTCATGTTTAATAGAATTTCTCATGTTTAATAGAATTTCTCATGTTTTAATTTTGACATGTGATTTTATGAATAGTTGCATTCTAAGATTGTGTTTTTGAAAATTTCACTAACCATAGATTATATTAAAGATTCTACTCAAATTCATACTGAACAAGACAATACAAATGTATTATTTAAGTGAACTTATAATATGGATTACAAATGTATAAGTTTATGAACTTATACATTTGTATTTATGGCACAGACTCTTGCAAATAGCTACTTTTTGGTCCCTGTAATTTCAATGGTTGCCATGAGGGGCTCTCAAATGTTTTGGAATTGCACCCCAGGTCTTTGGCTTTGTAAATGACTAATCCAAATTGAACATATCAAAGCCTTCCATTTAGACATGAATGTAATTTGTAAGGAAAAAAATTCAATTTATAAATTTGGATTTTTTAGTTTCCTTTTTGTTACCTAGAATTAAGCATTTAGAGGTTAGGAGGGCAACATTTTTTTTCACAACAACAATTGAAATAAAAGTTATATTTCTAGAAAGAAATTACGTTTTTTTCAATCTCCAAAAGTAGTTTCAAAAAATCATTGTAGAATTTCACACCATAGGAACCTGCCCAAAATTCTTAAAACTCTATTCTAGAACTTTGAACCTTTAGAAGTTATTAAGAACAATTAATCCTTAACCCCTAAAGGACCAACACCTTTTTTCTGCCAAAAAACACTGACAACTGTCATTTCTATAGTAAAGAGTAAAAAAAATTGAAAACTGTTTTTTTATCACATCTAACTATAGGATCTTACACCTAAGTAATATGAGAGTGTGTGGAAAAAAATTCAGAATTTTTGACCGCACACATTGTAAGATATCTGCGTTAAAAGTGGAAAAAACAAGTTTTTCAACACATTGCGGGGCTAGATTTTTTGACTTTGAACATTTTAACTTAAAATTTTTGCTCTAAAAATTTTGAGCTTTAAATCATTATAGTGGAGAATTGAGTTGAGAGCCTAGGGGAAAAAAATCAAAAAACTTAATTATTGTTCTTAAAACAATTGTTAAGTAGAAAGAGGTATGAAATAGAAGGAAAATCTAAAATATTCATAAATTTTAGATGGAATTAAAATGCACTAATCCCAATGGTGATATTGTTCTAGCAAGTAAACTAAACCATGAAATTTTTTTTTGCAAAAATTGCACTCAAAAATGCATCCTACAAGTTATTTTTTCAAGAAGATGCCTAACTGTCCAAAAAGCAAGAATGTCCATTAATTTCTCATAACAAATCCAAATGAAATGAATCAAAGCTTTCCAAATAGACAAAAATATAATCTATGAGAAAAAATAAATTTTAATTCAATTTTTTTCAAAAAAAATTTTGGCTGCCCAGGTTGCCCTCCGTCTTCTGTTTTGAGTTTATTTGGTCACAATTGTTGTTCCTAGGCACCAATTGTGAAAAGAATTATATTCCCACAAAGTTTATCAATTTTTCTATCTCCAAAAAAAGTTTCAGAAAATCACGACAAAATTTTAGCCCATAGGTACCTGCCCGAAAACACATTTGTCTCTTGAAGGGATAATGGTCCTTTAGGGGTTAATCATTAAAATCCCCAAGTCCAAAATTGAATACACCTTGGTCAAACTTGATTGTAACTTCTACCAAGAAAAATTGGTTTTTGATTTAAAATAAGAAAATGCATCTTGATGACTTTTTTTTCTACTCCATTTTAATATTTTTGGAAAAATTTAGAAACTCAGTATATTTTTGCCATTGCAAGTCCCAAGTGTTAGAGTCCCAAGTTTTGTGTTTGTCATTAGATTTTTCTACTTTAAAATTGTTTTCAAAATTAAAATTTACAAAATACTATAGCTTTCACCCCTCATGTAGGGTTCACGATCGTCTCATCTGTCGCGCTCTTTTGAAGTTTACCAATGTCGGAGTTTCTTTGTGTTTCTGACTGCCTGTGATGATACCCCTGCAGGCTGTGTTGAGACCTTGTTTGACAAAAGAACCTCTTCAGTATGCCCATACATTTGTATGACCTTTAATTGTAAACTGAGGCTCTCAAGATTTTACCGTTGTATCAAGATACCCTACGTGAAGGTCAGATTCAAACATAAAATGAGTATTTTTTGGAGTGTTTGAATGTTTGGAATATTACAAGTGACATGTCCAAAGTGTTGCAGAAATTTTTCATCTATATTGTTTGAATTTTAGAATATTTCTGAAACCCTACATCATGTCTTAAGCCTCGCATGACAGGTTTCCTAAAATAAGAATACCTAGAAGTTGCTGAATACAAAAAAATTTAGGTGTCAAAATGTCGAATCTCTAACACCAATCATTCCAGCTGTCGAAACCATGTGCACGCGAAAAAGAAACTATTCTAGCACTTAGGTGCGAATTAGACCTTCACGTACGGTAGGTGCAAATCTAGATGATAAAGAAGTGATGAAGAAGATTAACCTCAAAAAAAGGATGGGTTGATGACCGTGGAATTCATCCCTTTTGGTACCATGTGAATCATTGATTTAAAAAAATCCAAAAGCACTCATTAGAAGTCAAACTACTATATAAGACCTTCCCTTTTCACACAAAATTATGAGGATGAATAGTTGCACTTCTGTCCTAGATAGAAGAATTCTCTATCATTCATTAGCCAAAAATGGCCACGGTGTCCTTCAACGGTTAATTATTGCCCCAATCCTGTACAAGCAGATGATGCTCTATAAGGATTGATTCTTTATTTTTCTGTTTCTTACATGGTGGAATTATTAGGTGACGTTTTGTTCACTGTTGTAAGAACCGGTGACACGATAAAATCCACAAATCTCTGAAATTTGTGATCAAGTAAATCCCATTCTTTACACAACACAGGAGGCCAGTGTCACACCTTCTTCATAGAGAAGGGTTCCTATTGGCTCCTCTTCACTCTACAATTTTTCATTCTTCATGGAAGTTTCATCTTTAGAGAAGGTGTGACAAACCCTAAAATCCTAAACCCTAAACCCCTAAAATCTACAATGCTCCAAAAGTCCATGATCTATCACTCTTGTAGAGCACTTGTAAATCTATCACCTTAAAAACTGATTTTAAAAGAAAGTAAGACATTAAATAAACTAAAAACTAGAGGTAACATATTTATAAAATTAAGAAATGCAAAAGTTTCTCTAAATGTAAAAGTTTAAGAAAAAATTACAACTCTCTCTATATATTGATACTAACTTCCTTTTTTAGATCATTCTAGTTGTTACGCTATTAGGTTGTTGCTTTCCTTACATGTATATATTCTTGTGCACTTTTACTTTATGTATATGTATGTAAATATCCAATAAGATGGGTCGCCGGAAAATCCAAATCAAACCTTTGCCCGAGTCCCAAATCAAGGCCAAATTTAAGAAAAGGAAATTGGGACTGGTCAAGAAGGCTTATGAGCTTGGGACCTTGTGTGAGGCTCAAGTAGCCCTCATCATATTTTCGAAAGACGGAGAGGAAGTGATTGACAAGGGGTACAATGGAACTCCTGTTGAGATAATTCAGAGGTATTGGAGAGAGGTACTTGGTCTTCCCCAACAACAAATTCCAGCGTTACAAGTTCAACAGTTACAGTTCCAACCCAATTCTGAATCAAGCACAATCGATCCTTGTATGCAACAAGAAGTAGCGGTGGATCCTAATATGCAACAAGAGCAGTACATGAATCCGCAAGTGCAACAAGAACAATTCACGAATCCGCAAGTGCAGCAAGATCAATTCATGAATTCGCAAGTGCAGCAAGATCAATTCACGAATCCGCAAGTGCAGCAAGATCAATTCATGAATCCGCAAGTGCAGCAAGAACAATTCATGAATTCACAAGTGCAACAAGAACAATTCATGAATCCGCAAGTGCAACAAGAACAATACATGAATCCGCAAGTGCAATACGGAGTACCGATTCATCCTAATTTTCAACAACCTCCGTACGTGAATCGGCACAGGCAACAAGAAGTATCGACAGGTCCTTGTATGCAACAAGACTTGTGCGTGAATCCTCACAGGCAACAATCGAGGACAGGGATTTCTCAGATGCAACAAGGGATGCAATGTACCGTGGGAACAAATTTTGTAGGCACTAGTAGTTACATGCAAGACATGGCGGAAGGAAATCAGCAATTCCATGCCCAAGGGCACCCAATTCAGTTTGAGAATCAAACTAATGTTAGGTGCAAAAATTGTCAACCTTCAGAACCTGGATTTCGTAACTAAAATTATGATGTATTTGTGTGAAGGCTGTGAAGTCATTTACGTGTATTGAACTAAGTTAAATGATGTTGTAATTGTGCCGTGAACCCTCACACTCATTTACATATTCAGCTTACTCTTGGTATGGATGGCTCAATATTCAGCAGTAGTTCTTCCTAGGTGACTTCAGTTGGTTTGTAGCTAGTCTGAGCCTTCGAGTGAGGCTACATGATTAGAAAAAATACCTAAATTTAGTAATTTTTATAGCTTGAAAAGCCATACATGGATTTAAAATTTATCACTAGTAGAAAATAGAGTCCAAATCAACACATCATGTTGATTCAGATGGCTTGATTTGAAGCCTATTTTCTAAGAATGGATGCAATTTATATTTCTATTCAAAGATGAGGTCCTTTCAAAGGGATCCTCTTCAACCCCTACAGTCCCAAGTTGATGCCTTCTTTTCATCAAAATACTTAAAACTGTTGTTTCTATTGCAAAAAACTTCACAAATCTATTTTTTGCATATTTGACTATAGGATCTTGCACTAAACTAGTATAAGAAAGTGTGGGAAAAATTTCAGAAATTGTCAACATATAGATTGTAAGATATCTACATTTAAAGCAAAGAAAATGGATTTTGGTGCACATTCTGTAACTACATTTTTTGACTTTGAATCTTCCTAACTTAAAATTTTTGAACAAAAAGAATTGAGTTGAAAATTTATAAATTTAAAAAATAAAAAAAACTCGATTTTCATTCTTTAAAAAATTGTTAAGTAGTACATATGAGATAGAAGAAAAAATTTAAAATGCTAATAGCTAAAAGATGGAATTAGAAACCACTAATTTTAATGATGAGATTGTTTAAACTTACAAACAAAGTTAAACCTAAGGAACTTTTTGTTTTGAAAAAATGTGAAAATTGAGTTCAAAAACAAATCTTGTGAAGTTTTGGCATGCCACTATATACTGCTAGGCGAGCCTTTGCAAGACTTTTTTTTTGCTCCTTTTGTTTTTGACGGTCTCGATTGGCCCAACTCTCCATCCTCCGCTGCATCGCTTGTTCAACAAACATTTCTTATTCTACAGCCCTGGGGGCCTGTTCTCACTTCCATGCTGGTGCCAAATCCATCTTCAACAACATCATCCAATAGGCGTGCTTGCCGCATTGTCCATGTCCTATCTTGTTCGGATCCAGAGGTCTAGGAAAACTTGGAACAACAGTGAAACTTGATGAGGCGGTTTAACCCCTAAATGCCCAAGGCACCAAATTTTGGTGTCGACGATATTTTGAAGTTAAATAAAACTTAACCAAGTTGTTATTTTTAGTAGTTTATATTTTTGTAAAATTCTATTTGAAGTCTAGATTTAGCATAAAAATCCAATTTTGAAAATGATTGATTATGATTTTTCTATTCAAGATTTTGTGCAAGGGTTCCCATTGTAATCTTGACTTTCCGTAGTGTTGAGAGCCCTTGGAAATGAGCCTCAAATACACTAGATCTTGGAGAAAAAATCACATTAAAAATTCATTTAAAAAAATTGTAGAGTAGATTTTGAAAAGCCATAAATTGATTGGAGTTATGCACGTTAGGTCCTTTAACCTCATATTTTTTTGGTGACCAAATTTTTAGATTTGACCTGTAAAAAAAGGATTTATAAAATTTCTTAGTTTTAACACCCTCATGATCAAACGTTATAATCTTTCAATCCATAAGTGATATTGTTGTGTTTTCTTTTCCTACGTGCTCTCTAACATGTTTAGTTTGAATTTGTATGGTTACAATTCAACAAAAATTGATACAACTTATCAAAATTTTGGCTTTTTATTCATATTAGAGCAAATTTCAAGAAGCTCAAAACAAACCTTGGACATTTAGGGGTTAATGTAGTGGGTTTTCCATTTGTTAAAAAAAAAAGAGAAAGAAACTTGATGAGACAGGACAACGCCTAATTTTGCACACATCATTATGGGGTACGTGAAGAGAGGGTTAGGAACATCTCCTCCTTTTCAAAGGTGTCCGGGCAATAGACGCTTATGGAGGTGTAGTTTGGATCCTTAGTAACTCTACCATTTGACATAGAAATTTTTCATTAGGTGTACCTGGATCTAGATTCAATGATCTGGACATGGATCATTGCAAGAAAGACCCTGCATTTTTTGTAGCATTTTTCATAGTACTCATTTTTTTTTCAAGGGGGTTTTATAATTAGAAAAACAATTTTAAAAATATATAAAAATATGTTTAATTTATACACCTTGAAGAAGAAGATACCCTAGGAAGGAAAAGCATAGAAAAGATCTCTAAGTAGGAAAAATAGAAAAGTGTAAAATCTCAAGAAAATAGGTTCTTACGTTGTAGATTTACATTTTAATTTGTAAAAAATAGGAATTTTTTTTTTAAAGAAACTAAAAATTGGATATTTGGGAAGAGTTTATAGTGATGAGATTTCACCAAAAGACTGATCTTAGAACCATCTTCATTGTTCAAAAATTGCAGACAATGGGAGTGTTGTTTGCACTCATGTGGAGGACACAAATAATATATTTTTAGATTTCTTAGTTTGATAGGAATATGCTTTCCTACTATGCAAATAGACCATGGAAATTTCAGCTCCTAATCATTAACCCCTAAAGGTTTTTTACTATGTTTTCACCAAAAACGCTCCAAAACTGCCATTTCTAATACTAGTGCCAAATTTTAAGAAAAAAAACATTTTTGGACACATATAACCGTAGGATCTTGTAGTAAACTTGTTTAAGAAGATGTGAAAAAAAATTCAGAATTTTCCACCATGTAGATTGCAAGATAATAGTGTTTGAATTGACAAAAATCCTTTTTTTGTCCCTGCGAAAAAACGGGCAGCTGCCCTTCACAAGGTCACATTTGTATGAAAAAATGTCCAAAATGGTGGTTACTCTTTGGATTTATTCTTCAAGGCAAGTTGGCTACATGCTTGAAAAATTTCAGATCATTTGGAATTATACAACATATAGGAAAAAAATAGTAAGTAGGAAGAGGTAGAGAATGATTCAAAACACTAAATTGTCAAGAATTTATTTAAGGAATTGAAAAATGCCAATCCCAACGGTTGTAATGTTATAATAAACAATCTACACCCAATGTTTTTATTTTTTTTCAAAAATATTGAAAATTGAGTTAAATAAAGGACTTCAAAGTTTATTTTAGAGTTGAGATTCCATAACTACCCTCAAACTAAGAATCCTCATAACTTTTGACTCATTGATCGGAATGGAATGATTCAAAGCTTCCCGCGTATATGTAAATCTAAAGAACCAATTTCAAATTTTTATTTTTTTTAAAAGTGATTTTTAAAGAAGTTTTTTTTGCTGCCCGGGCTGCCCGCCGAGCAATGAAAATGACGTATCATGCAATAACTTTTTAACCATGTAGTCAAAAGTTATGAAAATTGTTGGGCCTTAAAGCTACTCCTCGGGAAAATGTTGTGTGAAAATTTGAAAGAAAAAAAATAAAAACTTTGCTTGTAGTGAGCTACCCCAAAAAGCTATGTTTTCAAAAAAACATGTTCGGTGCTTTAGGGGTTAAATTTGGGGACTCCTAACGTAGTAAAAATCCTAAACCTTGTAGTGTGACAAATTAACGAAAATGATTTTAAAATATAAACTGATTTTTTTAATTTCTAAAAAATAAGGGATTTGATTACTATAAAGTTAAAAATCATCAATAAAAATTACATATTCATTAGACTTTTGCTTCAAAAGTTATAGCGAGTGACAAGAGAATCACTCTCATTGTGACTAGTAAATAGGACAGGGCATTCTTGCAATGACCCACGTATGACTTGTTGTCTGCAGGGAGTATAATGAATAATTTTGCTAATTGTTGTTGGTAGTACTTGTGGAAATTGATGAGCTCAAGATGCAATGTCATGATGAAACCTGAAGATCGTCTCTTATGAGCAACATGCATCAGAAACATCGGAAATGGTCACACGGAAATTGAAATGGTACGAACACTACAAGAAAAAAACAGTGTCCAATTCAACATGATGATCAACTTATATATGTTGGTTAGGACAGTTGATTAGGACATCTTGATTTGGACAAAATCAACACATATATGTAGATTTTATATCTTGATTTTGTCAAATTTTAAAAAATATTATTATTCAATATTTTGCCACATCAGCAAATCTTGCCACTTAGACAGGTCTGCCACGTCAGTATCCAACAAATTCATAACAAATAATTAATTAAAGTTTCCAAAATGATTTTTGCACTTTCAAATTTAACTTTAAAAGATTCAACACTATATTCAAAGTAATTCAATATATGTAGCAATTGAACTTTGAATGCCAAAATTCACCACTATATTCCAATTAGTTCAATGCATATTGCAATTAGACCTTTGAATGGTGATTACCTTGGTGATAGAAGAAGACAAGGTTTTTATACAAGTGGGGTGGTAGGAGGTAGAACAATCCATATGGGATATATGAAGTGACGTTATAGTCAAGTCAAAAGTTGGAATTGTGGTTAAAAAGTAGAATTTCAGACCTCATTTAGGCAACATAGAATAAATTTTTTCAAAAAAATTTGAACTAAAGTAATGTGTAGAATTAAACTAACTTGTATCTTCAAAAATCCGTTTGAGATTTTGAGTCTCCAATAAAAAGTTATGGACAAATTGCAAAGAGGATGTTTGAATGTCCCTTCCAGTCCCTCTCTAAAATTTGCCATAACTTTTGATTGGAGCTCAAAATTTCAAACGGATTTTCGAAAATGCAAGTTAGTTTGATTTTACATATTAACTTAGTTCAATTTTTTTTGAAAAAAGGTATTTTACGCTGCCTAAATGAGGTCTAAAATTCTACTTTCTAACCACATTTCCAACTTTTGACTTAACTATAAGTCCCTTCCAACCCCTCTCTAAAATTTGTCATAACTTTTGATTGGAAGCTCAAAATCTCAAACGGATTTTTGAAGATGCAAGTTAGTTTGATTTTACACATTAACTTAGTCCAAATTTTTTTGAAAAAAATTATTCTATGTTGCCTAAATGAGGTCTGAAATTCTACTTTTTAACTACAATTCCAACTTTTGACTTGACTATAACTACTAATCCTCATTTCACATATCCCATATGGGTTGTCATACCTCCTACCACCCCACTTGTATAAAGACCTTGTCTTCTCTTCCCTCTACTACCAAGGGAAGCACCATTCAAGGGTTTAATTGCAATGTGCATTGAACTAAGTGGAATATTTATTTTTGGCTTACTTTTAAATAATTATTTTTTGCCAACCATGCCCTACTACTACAATATGTAGGAAAATGAAAAGAATGTTTAGAGGATTGTAGAATCAATTGAGCAAGTTTTCTTTTTGGTCAAATCAACACAATTATCTTGATTGATGTTTAGAGGACTACTGAATCAACTGAGCCCAAATTTTTTTTTTCGTAATCAACATAAATGCCTTGATCTTCTGATAATTAGGACCCTTTTTTCTTGTAGTGGAAACAACAGTCAAAATGCAAGAAATGGCACCTCTCGACAGTGTGTTACATCGACACTACATTGAGCAATCCCCCAAGCAATTCACAAAAACAAGATAAAAAATTGGCCCAAAAGATACAAGTACAAGATCGATCTGCAAAGCTCGTCTACAAGGGGGTGATCAAGAGAAGAAGTTAGCTAAAATAATGGCATACCCCCATACAATCATGGAAAACTTGTAATTCCAAAGGGAATTGATCATTGTTGTCACATTGGGTGAATTAAGATCACCAGACGTCCCGGACAAGCAGACATATTGGACGATTTGAACAATGTGACTACCTTAAATTAGTCACATTGGATCACTAAACGTCTCAAGCAGGTAGGTGAATTGGACAATTAGGACTGACAATTTGTCTAATGTAATAACTATGGAATTGATTCTTTTGACAACTAGTTGGTGTCGTCAAGGGAGCAGAAGTCATATTGTTAAGCATACTGTGTCAAGCTACAAATGTTTTTCAAGATTATCATGGACCAAGACTTTTGGCTAAGCGCTATTGGCATTTTTTCAAATTCAACGTGTTAGCTTGCGCTAAAATTTAGCCCATACATTTGTTTGCAATTACAGCTCTTCGTCCTTTTGCATTTGTTGTTCAGCCGCAATTGCCTCATTACGCATGGTCATCATTCATTGGATTTTGAGCTTCACTTAATGATCGGTGAAGAGCTCATGCTCTACAGCACAAGCCTTCTAGCACAAGCCTTGTGGTAAGGTTCTAGATTGTTCCATAAATCTAGATACTTCTTCAAAGATTGGAAGATCTCATGTCCAAATTTTCATAGAGGATAAATTAGAAAGACAAGTAATGGATTTAATAAAGCATCATCAGTCGCACTGAAAGACTCCCAATACATAGCCACAATAACATATTTAGGCCTTAGTATCTTTGCTAAATTTCTCTCAAGTTATGCACTTAGTGTCTTGGATTCCACAAGATCCAAGCAAGGTTGTCACATCGGGTGTTTCAAGGTCATTAGACGGACGGGCAAACCAGACCGGACAAATGGGCGGTTTGGATGGATTTTAGAGTTTAGAACTTGAATTTTGTCAAGTAAAAAATAATTACTATAATTTACCTTCACTGTGTGACGTGGCATTCCACACTGGAATCTGAGCACAAACGCTAGTCAACCACGTCATTTGATAGGCATATTGCTTCATCATCCAGTAACAAACTCCATAGGTCTAGGAAAATCTATAAAATACAGGAAGCTTGATGACCCGAGAGGATATTTAATTATGCGCAAAGTGTGATGGAGTATGGGAAAAAAGTTTGTAGAAACATTTGCTCTTTGTTGAATACATAGTCCTAGTACACGCTAACTGGAGCATACTTTGCCATTAGTAACTCCATTAACTAGGGTATACTTTGTAGAAACTGTTCATTGCATGTACTTATGATCGGAGCTAGATCAAGGCAGCTTGCAATAGAATTTCAATTTGTACAATTATAATAATATTACTCACTTAAATTTATAGTAGTTTGTAAATTTGTAATAACAACAAAACTTGATGAGATGAGATGAGATGAAGCCAAAAAGATGCTTTGATTGTTTGCAAAATAAGAAGCTCCATAACTTTAAAATGTGAAATAGTAAGTTCAAAAATAAATCCTACACTTTATTTTTTCAAGAAGATGCTTTAATTGCCCACAAAACAAGAAGCTCTATAACTTTTACAACACTAATCCAAATGGAATCAAAGCTTTCCATTTGTACAAAAACATAATCTATAAAAATAATATTTCAATTTTTATTTCAGTTTTCTTAGATTGTTTTTGCTGCCGAGTCTCCTCCAATTTGAGGTTATTGGAGCATAACTTTTTCTTCTAGGCACTAATTGAAATAAAAATTGTATTCTCTAAAAGATAATGCATTTTTTTATATTACAAAAAAATATTATAAAATCACATCAAAAATTGAGGTTACATAAGCCTATCTAAAATCCATTTTGTCCCCCATAGACAATGGGATTTAAAAAAATCATTGAACTATTTAGATGCAAATTTTAATTTAAAAAATTCATTACTATAATTAAAATGATCCTCAAAAAGAATACTACTCCCTCTGCTTGAAAATGATCTTTTAGTTCTTTTTAATTTTTTTGTCCCACAATGATCTTCCAATTACATGTTGTGATGTAGGAAGAAGGGGGGGTGGCAACAATTCCAAGGGCGATTACAATGGAAATGAATGAAGCATGCAAAGATTCAAGCCCAAATAGAGATTCAAATTCATAAACTCATGATCATTTTGGGATAGAGGGAGTAGCATCTTAAAGAGAACACAAGCAACAAATGAGATTGATAAGTGAATTGTTTTCAAATTTAGGTCTACAAACTACTAGATATGACAATTTTAGAATGTTTTTGCCAAAATATTGTCAAAGAACTTTAGGAGTTAACTAAAAATTAATTGTTAACACATATTTGTATTACAGATCATACTTTTTCAGGTCTATTTGTAGTTGACAATGTAGGTGGTCCTTAAAATGTTTCAAATATTAAAATTTACTCCAAATGTGATCATGTGTTTTATTATAATTGATGCATTGAATAAATATGGTTGCTTGACAACCAAATATGTCATGTTGCAAAGTTTAATGATTATTTTAAATGAAATGTTTGATGTCTATTTGAACTTGATAGTATAGATAATAATGGCAATGGCTTAGTAAATGTACTCCAAACATAAAGCTCATTTCATATGATATATTTTAACAAATCATTTGATACAAAGTTGATGATTACAAATGAAAAGACATGCATGTTAACTTATTAAAGATAATTTAATCGTTTGCTTTCGTAGATAGTTTTGGAGAATACAATGAGCTTTTGAAAACCTTAATTTGAAAATAAAATTTAATTTAGAAGACTTAATAGAATACAAAACTGATGAATTATAAGTTCAAAAATATATTCCTAAATATAATTCTTTCAAAAGTTATAGTCAAATAGATATTGATTAAAAAATTTGAGAACATTGATAATTTGAAGTTTGGTTAGTAGAAAATAGAAAAATCTTTCAAAAAAATTAAATTAACATTTGATATTTTACAAGCTTATTAAAGATGCAATTGAAGATTGAGCATGATGATTGTACAAAAGATTGGTAGAGTGTTTTTTAATGTCTAAAAATGCACAATGAAGGAGATCTTCAATTCTTTGCATCCATGTGAAGGACTCAAGGTTTTGTTTTCCCTTGCATTGTAGATATATGTCTGGTGCAAAAGATCCTTGACCTTTTGGTCCTAGATTTTGAATTTTGGATATTCAAAAGTCTTAAAAACTAGAAAAATTGAAAATTGAAAATTAAAAGAACCTAAAGCATTGATGATAAGTGAATTAAGTCCAAGTGTAGATCTTGCCTATTGATTGTGTTTATTAAAATGCTCATTGTTATGAAATGAAAGATAAGTTAAAAGATTTTGATTTTAGATATCAAATAAATAGGATTGCTTTTTGGATGTAGATATATCATTTGCATGCAATATTGAAGGCATGGTGCTAAATGCATTTTAAAAAATGAACCTCTATAATTTCACAAATTTTGCATTAATTGGACAATTTTTGTGATGTTTAGCATAATTGCTCTAAAAAACGTTTGAAATTAAACCTTTCAAGATTTGGCCTTTCAGCCTTGAAGCAAAATCCATTCTAATCCTTTACAAATTCATGACATTCTTTTTGACCCAATGGATTGCTTTTGACTCATTGGATCTAAGCAAGATGTTACTGGATCCCTTTTACTCAAGCAAATTGGTTTTGATTTATTGGATCCAATTCGGATGCTATTATCCCTTTTGATCCAATGGATTGGTTTTGACTCATTGGATATGAGCTGGATGTCATCGAATCCCTTACAAATTCATCAAATCCTTTTGACCCAACGGACTGCTTTTGATTTAGGGAGTTCATTGAATCGAGTGCCATCACATCCTTTATGACCCCTCGGAAACAAGATCACATCAAAGTTACATGCCATTGGATCCCTTTTAACCCATGGGATCCAAGGCAAATGCTATATAAACTTATTGGACTTCATATTATTTTAAATGATTCCAAATGAATCCTATGAGATCCCTTAAGAATCTATTGGATTCATATAATAGTTGTATGAACAATGAACAACTAAAATAATAATTTTTTTATGGAATAGTTGCTCTTATAATCTATATATTTGCAATATTTTAGAAGCAAATATAGAGTCCAGTTTATTCTAAATCACCTTCCAATGCAAAAATATAAAATAAATTGGCAAGTCACTAGTCACTTTTTGATGATTTTTTGTGTGTAGTGAGAAAAAATTTGATTTGAAAATCCAAATAGCAAAAAGCTAGAAATAAACATTTGAAATATGTGGAATTTTTTTTAAAAACTTTGAGATCATACATTTCAAGTTATTAGCTTTTGAAGTTAGAAGAAAATGCTTTCTTTTCAAACTTTCCCAACTAAATTAGTAGAGTTTGACTCCTCTTAGAATGAGATTTTTGTGCTACATAGTTTCTTTTACAATGATATGCTACCGCATATCATGTTAATTACCTACATGCCAAATTTCAGAAGTAGATCGATGAGGGATTTCATAAAAGATGCTAGAATTGTCCAAAGTGCTTAAATTTTTTTGGGACAATATAACCTCTAATTAAGCATTTGATCAATTAAAAAAACATTCTCGTAGAGGAGGTGAATGTTCCCATCTTGTGTCAAAATTTTGCAAATATGCGTTCAAATATTAACTTTGTATGTGTTTTAGTATTTGTAGAATAGACACTTGGTCTTTTACAGTCAATCAATTTTTTTTGGGGTGGGAGATTTTGGTTGAAACCATTCAAAAGCCTACCTTCCTTCTTTCCTATACTCTTCAATATAATGAAATTTTATAACCTAGAAAACTGTAGTTCCTCAAAGAGGTCATTACCTTATAAAATTCAATAGAGTGCAAGAAAAAAGAGTATATTTGAACATTTGAATGAAAAAATTACAGTACTCAATATATTGACTTACATTTATGGAGAATTTTAGTATTCCACTCTTACATACGACAATAGGCGGATTTTTTATGCATGATTTTTTGCTAATTTGCTACAACTAAAGGATGTTGGCTATTTATTGTGAATTTTTTTTTGGATCAAAACAACCAAATTATTGTTTTAATTTCACACCAATAGCCAAATTACCTGTATATCACCAAATATTTATATTACCTGGTTTGATATAAATATCACCAAATATCATACAATTATCACATGAATATTGAAGAAATAATTGGTTATTTTTTTTAAATGGTAAATGAAAAGCCATTGTCATCAATTGGAATAAGTGTTGAAAATTGATGCTCATATCTTTAGAACATCACCACCTCAGTACGTTGGATGTGACTTTAGTGCCTCTTGGAATGCCCTTGCACAAAACACTGGCCCACCGTTACTCTCCTAAGATAAATTTGAGGTGCTAGTTCTTCAAAAAATGACCTAGCTACTCAACAGTTGGGTGTCTCTTCCTTGATGCAAAATTGTGGATTGAGACAGTTGGGTGCCTCTTCTTTAATGCAAAATTGTGGATCGAGATAGTTGGGTGCCTCTTTCGTGATGCAAAATCGTGGATTGAAAATAACCCCTCTGTCACATTTGTTCTAAAGTGATGGCAATGGGCACTAGTGGAGCTTCAACAGCTACTACGTGGCTAGAGATAAGGGATGTACAATGCAAAAGGGTGGGGGATATGCTCTTAACGATGTCCCGGATCCTTGAAGTGCCCTTGGAAATTCCATTGGTACGTCAATTTCAAAGGTGCATGGATGGTCATGCTCTTACTTTGTAATCATAATTTATTATAGCACGGAATGGACGCTTGTGGTCACTCAACTCATTTCTTGAATTTATAATGTAAATGCACCCATTCCCACCCTTGCACCCAATTCCAGCATCATGTACCAATAGAGTACATTCTAGAAGGAAAATATGCACCCCTGGTACATTTGAGCTCTGTGAGAGGAGCTCTTGAAGGGATGGGTCTATTTAAGTGGATTCTATTTAAAGCCCCATGAAATGACGGAGAAAACAGGGGCCAAGCGCCACGAGGGCGGGGTGGCCAGCTTGCGTGCCACTAAAACAAGGACACGGAGGACACGGTGGAACCACGTCAGCCTCATGCCGCATCTCTCCCTGTACAAGAAGGCGATAGATTCACCAAACCCTAATTGATCCTTTGCTTCCTGTTCACGTTGCCTGCTCCAATTCTCAATGCAGTCGTCAAGCTCCCTAGAGCACAACTGAAACGCACTTCGATATTATAAAATCCTTAAGTGCAAAACTCTCGTTTTCTCTCCGATCATTTCTAACAAAACACATTTTCCCCGCCGGGTTTCTTTGAAAAATCCGCCACATATCGCCGAACACCTCTCATAGTCTTACGCAAACCCTTATTACCCAAGTGGGAGCCACGAATCAACGACAAATAACATGAACTCTTGCCTCATTGCCGAAATAGAATTCTGCTTCCATTTGGGTTGATTGATTAGTAGTAGTTTAATGAAAACATGATGTAATTGCTTAAATTGGGTTGCGGAAGGAGCGGAACTGTCGTGTTTTGTTGTTGCGGAGAAGATTCAGTTGCGGCTTTGGCGGTGGAGGCAAGTAGTTTCGAAGCACCTCTGGAGTCCCGTGCAGTCAGTCGGTCGGTCGGTCGTTGCTCCTCCTCCGCCTTGTTTGTAGCCTTCTCGAAGCTTCAAGAGCCGACTTCGACGTTTCGTGGTGTCCATTCAGTTCGCTCGGTGTCGTTTTGCTTTGGATGTTGTTGCTGAGGACTGGGATCGCTTTTGTGGTGATTACCGATCTTTTGTTGTCGCTGGGGTTTAAAGTGTTCGTTGAGGTTTCTTGAGGCTTTTTTTTGAGGTTGGGGATTCCAATTTTGTGTGTGTTTCGATCGTCGGTCTTCACGCTCGGTTCATTTCACGCGGAGGGGTTAAGGATCACTCATTCAAATCAAGGTTTATAAGAACTTTATTGGTGTTCGAAGCAGTTTCGTGAACCTCCCTTTCGGGGGAAAGAGTTTGATGTAACTTGGAGACTTGGAGACTTGGAGGTCCTCACTTGAGAAGTATATTGTTTGTGTTGAACGATAGAAGCACGCGCGTCTCTCACTAGAGGTCGATGTTTGGGATAGAAGCTTGGTTCAACCCATTTCGGAGTGAAGCGGACTGGTGATATAAGTGATTCAAAGTTGCTGGTTAATGCAAGTGAACAAGCATGAAGTTCGGCAAGACCTACACTGAGTTCATTGAGAGGGAAGCCAGCGTGCAACTGGCAGGCTGTTCTTACGTGAAGTTCAAGAAGTTGAAGAAAGTGTTGAAGAAATGTACAATGCTTGACGCCTCTACTACTGGCGATGACGGTGACGTTAAAATGTCCACGTCGTCGTCGCTATCATACTCTAAGGATTCACGAGCTTGCGTAACGGCAGGCTTGAAGGCCAAGTCATCCATTCTGACGAAGAAGAAGCCCAGAAAAGGGTCGCCTGTTTCTCTCTTAACGAGTGGCGCATGCCCAACGTCGTGCCCAGGTATGTGGACTGACCCCATTTGACCCCATTGACTTAAGAACATGATTGTATGCCTGCCAAGATCTCCTGTGTGCTTGATGTTCATATATGCTCATAGGTTCTGATGGGCACTGAGGCTGCAGTGGAAACGAAACTTTTGATTTCATTGTTGTATTGAGTTCCCGTCATATGGTAAGGGTCTTGAATGAGCTGTAAGTTTTCGTACCTGCACACCCTCATGAGATGCTCATGGTCCGTAGGTTGCGATGCGAAGTTCTTTGGGGAGCTTATGGAGGAGCTGTCGGAAGTGGTGGGATGCTTCAATACCCGTGCAGAGCAATTAGTGAAGTTGCACATGGCAACAGGATTGCGAAAGTACTTTTTGGGACGGAAACGTAATAATCGCGAAGCTATGATTCAGGAGGGTCAGCTCCTCATCAGCTACGCATCAATGAATGCAATCGCTGTTCGGAAAATTCTGAAGAAATACGACAAGGTATTCTTTTGATACATTTTCGGCAATCACATGGTGTGGTAATCACATTTTCGGCATGGGGGTACGGTTTGAGTAAGAGATTATCGGTGTTGAATTATAAAGTGTTCTACGTTCACTTGGCTACAAACGAAGTTTATGGACGTTGCAGTTAATGTAGGAATGCGGAATTTTATTTTTTGCATTGAGTATTTTCTTAATGTGCAGGTTCACAGATCGAGAGAAGGTGGTATATTGAAGAGTCGTTTAATGGCCATGCGTGGTGAGCTCTTGAAGTCACCGTATTTGGTGGAATTGGGAGCGCTGCACCTGAACCTTGCCAATGGTACGGAGCAATCCATGTCAGAGTCGGAATTGATTGGGGAATTTTCTTGCGACTTTGAAAGCTCATCGCCGACCCTCACCTGCACGTTGGTGGATTCTGCAAATCTGGACTTCGACCTTTCGTGTGCCATATGCCTGGTACTTGACTTTCGGTCTACTTTTGCTTTATCAATGTCCTGAATTTGTGAGTTCTATCTCTTTCGGTTCATGCGACACTTTTTTCCTAAAACCTCACATGAATCGCTGTCATTACAGGATACACTGTTCGATCCAGTAGCCTTAGGATGTGGGCATTTATTCTGCAACAACTGCGCATGCACTGCCGCCAAGGTGTTGGGACATGAAGGTCCCAAGGCAGCTCGCTGCGACGCACAGTGCGCCGTTTGCCGCCAGGTACATTTGGTTGTGTTTTGCATGTTCTCATTGCTTCGTTATCTGCTTGTGGACTCGCAGTTTGTTGGTATTAACCTAGTGGGAACCAACCAGTTTTTTAATTTTATGTTACCGCTTGCAAATACTCTGGTTCAATTCTCTGGATCTCACCTTGGCTATGTCTACAGGTTGGAGTTTATGCTGACGCAGTGAAATTGAAGGAGCTTTCTTCTTTGATAAAGAACAGGTAGGTTATTTCATTTTTCACCACGTCGTGAAGCAGCTCACGTGTGTGATATCATACAACTTCGTGTAGCTTATGCACTCCTCTTTTTTTAATTTTTGTGTGTAGAGTCTCTTGATCAAGGAATCAATACTTGCACACAATACAATTTAGAGGTTGATCATTCATCTTTTGACCAAGTGATCGCCTAACGTATGACTGGCAAATTGCTGCAGGTGTCCTGAATATTGGGTCGAGCGTTTCCTACAGGAACGAAAACAACAGCTGAAGCTTACCAAGGAATTTTACGATCAGCAAATGGAATTACTTTTGGGCTTGCGGGATGGGATGTTTAGTTAGCGAACTCGGCAATGTAGAACTCGAGGGTGAATCTCTCGCCCTATTCCATTTTTAGGGTCCTTTGTATGTAGAAACTCAGATGCACATAATCGATTGTGATAGGATTCTCTGCCACAAGTCACAAGTGCGAATGTGAATATATGTTCGTAGCTTGTATTGCTTTGCTTTATTGATTTCAGAAGTGTACAGCACATGCAGGATCCCTTACTATCAGGGGAAACTAGCAGAGAGTTATTGAGGTAACGCTACTGACAATCGAGTGTTACCGGGACTCGCCCATTCAATTGAATCTCCGCTTTCTTGGCTTTTGAGTCCCAATTTTGAAATCAAATTTTATTCAAATTATTGTGATGAAGTGGATCAGGAATCTGGAGTGTGATGGTCTTTGATTTGCTGCCTTGGCAAAAGGCACTACAGAAGGGCTTAGCAAGTCGGTTTGATAGAGCATGCCCAAAGTCCTGCCATGTTTTCTCACTGATTGCCTAGTCTATGCCACGTGTACTGTTCCCATATTCTCACAGATCAGCAGTTGCCAGACTCTTAGGATAGCATTTACCAAGTGGGCTAATTTTGTCTCATTCATAGTGAGATAAGCATGAATCGGAATCTGGCACCGGCCCTGAGTTCACTAAGATTCAGTTCACTAAGTTCATGATTCCGCATCAACTTGGGTTTCGCCAGCCTTTTGGGGGTTCGCCCAGGATGCATTCTGTTGATAATCTGTGATTTCTGTCTCTAATGTCTCATTGGTATCCGTTGGAAGGAATTTTATTTTATTTTATTTTGTTGACTCTTCCAGTTGGGGAGCAACTGTGCTGCGTGCTCAATGGTTCCGGTGGAAAAGTTAGAAAGCCAAATGAAATGTCATGTTGGGCCCATCTTTTAAAATAATTTACTTACTACGGAGTATAAGAGTAAACATAACATTGAGTAGCAGACATGGGCACTGCCTTTTGCTATATAGGAGCCCCACCCAACAGTTTTCATGCTCATTGTATTTCCTTTGCATCCTCCACATGTCCGCTTGGCTGCTAATGGAGTATTGTAGAGTGTGGAATACCCCACACCATCTACTCTAAGCTAAGGTAGCCTCAATGCTTGATACTAAATGATATGAAAGTTTTCATGCTCATTGTATTTCCTTTGCATCCTCCACATGTCCGCTTGGCTGCTAATGGAGTATTGTAGAGTGTGGAATACCCCACACCATCTACTCTAAGCTAAGGTAGCCTCAATGCTTGATACTAAATGATATGAAATTGTGACTTGAAATATTGACATTTCAAGGCCAAGTGGAAATGAGTAGAGGAGTCCTCAGTAGGACCAGTGTACTACCAAATTTAATTTTTCAGTGCTTTGTCATTGGAACTTGAAATTTCTATCATTGGAAGCGCATTCAAAGTACAATGGGGTCCAATGATCTTATGAATTTTTCTTCTCCGGTAGTTTCAGTTCAACTAGCAAATAGTCCATGAACTTCAAGATGCTCTTTCATGTTCAAAAATGCATAGATTTTCAAACCACAAGTTGTATTGGTAAAGCGTACTTAAATATCATACAATAACTTTCAAAGATGTGGAGGCAAGCTCATGGTATGGAGAAGTTCATTTGGACTCCTAATTCACCATAGAAAACCTTAAGAAGTTAGTCAAGATTTGTTGTAGTACCGGAGAAGTCTGAAGAAAGTTATGATACCATGCAAGACATGATACAAACAATTCAAGAAGTATGGTATGGAGAAGTTCATTTGGACTCCTAATTCACTATAGAAAACCTTAAGAAGTAGTCAAGATTTGTTGTAGTACCGGAGAAGTCCGAAGAAAGTTATGATACCGTGCAAGACATGATACAAACAATTCAAGAAGTATGGGATCAAGTTTTTCAACCTCAATTGCAAATGCTCATTTCTAATATGCCCAATAGAATGCAAGCTATAATTTCAGCAAAAGGTGGCATCACTAGATGGTAGATAGTATATAGAAAAGATCCAAATTGTTGTATGATTTTGAATTTCACATGTATGTATTTGTGAAGATGATCATAGTGCTCTTCTTTGCAATTCCCACAAAATTTGTGGTTTGAAAATTTGACAATTTTTGAGTATGCTAGAGCTTCTTGAAGTTCATGAACTTTTTGTTGAATTTGCTTGGGAACAAATTTGTAAGATTATTGGACGTGACTATACATTGGATGTGCTTTTGATGATAAAAAATTTCAATTATAAACCAATGACAAGTTAGAGGTTTATTTGGAGGGACAAATTCTGAAGTACAGTGAGGTCGAGTTCATTTATGAACTGCCTATTTGAGCCATTAAAGATTTGTACATAATATATAAATAAAATTGGCATTTTTTGTCCTACATAATTAATACTCAATTATTATCCAATTCCAATCAAGCATACCAAATTTCAGTTTTAAAAAGCAAAATTTTATTTTTTAATAAATTTTTTAAGTCAATTTTCATGACTGTACATAATATTTTATTGAAAACAGTTGATTCAATTGTATAAATACATAGGGAACATCCATATGCACATCTTTCATATTGAAAAACACCCCCTTAAGTACTTGGGGCCAACACTAGTGATTCTTTAGAAAAGACATGCAATAAAAATAGGGTAATATATATTAGTTGGAGTTAAAATTTTGAATATTTTTTGAAATAAATTAGGGGTCATGAAAATAAAATGAGGTGTTCAAAAAAATAGGATCATTATAAGGGAAGGTTTTTAACATTTTAATTCTTTTTAGATTAAATGTAGGGTTCAAGGTGGAGTAAAGGTGAATTTTTGTGTATGGATGTGGATGAAATCTATATTTTCAATCAATTAGTTGGATGAACTCATGAATTAATGAGAGATGAGTTTCACTGCGGATTGCTTACTGGTAGAAATTAAAGTGCACAAGCTTTAGATGCTTGCTGCCTGCAGTCACTAAGCCTAACTTAATTTGTAGGAGTTGGTGCTTGGAATGCAAAAATTTATTGACTTTTTGGATTTTCCAAAAATATAAAAATGGAGTAGAAAAAAAAGTTATTAAGATGCAATTTCTTATTTTAAATCAAATAGCCAAATTTTTTTAGTAAAAGTTACAATCAAAGTTTGACCTAGATGCATTCAATTTTGAGATGCGGAAATTTTAACAAGTTAAGGATTAACTAATCATATATTAACTAAAAAAGAAGAGTTCACTTTGAATACTTACAACCATTATATTAACCTTTTCAACAAATTTTTATTGTTCATAACTCCTAAAGGACTATTTGTCCGTTTGACATACAAATGGGATTTCGGGCAGGTACCTACGGGTTGAATTTTTGTCCTTATTTTTTGGAATTTTTTTGGAGATAGAAAAATTGATTAGCTTCGTAAGAATATAAATTTTTTTCAATTGGTGCCTGAGAACAAATTAAAGTTATGTCCAAATAAGCTCAAAACAAGGGAGAATGGGCTTTAAAAAAAAAAGCAAAAATTTGAATTAATTTTTTTTTTAAATTCTCATAGATTATATTTTTGTCTATCTGGAAAGCTTTGATTCATTTCATTTGGATTTGCTATGAGAAAGTTATGGACAATCTTGTTTTGCGGGCAATTAGAGCATCTTCTTGAAAAAAATAACTTGTAGGATTCAATTTTGAATGCAATTTTTGCATTTTTTCAAAAAAAAAAGTTCCGCATGGTTTAGTTTGCTTGCTAATACAATCTCACCATTGGGATTAGCGCATTTTAATTTTATTTAAAAGATATAAATATTTTAGATTTTCCTTCTATCTTGTACCTACTTCTACTTAACAATTTTTTTAAGAATGAAAATTAAGGATTTTTGAATTCTTTTTCTCTTAGACTCTCAATTCAATTCTCCACTATAAAGATTTAAATTTCAAAACTCTGTAGTGCAAAAAATTTAAGTTAAAAATGTTCAAAGTCAAAAAATCTAGTCCCGCAATGTGCTAAAAAACTTGTTTTTTTCAGTTTAAACGCAGATATCTTACAATCTGAGCAGTTAAAAATTCTGAAATTTTTTCCACACATTTACATACTAGTTAGTGTAAGATCATATGGTTAGATGTGCAAAAAAAACAATTTTCAACTTTTTTTACTCTTTGCTATGGAAATGGCAGTTTTGAGCGTTTTTTGGCAGAAAAAAGGGCCTGGTCCTAAAGGGTTAATAACCCCTACAAGTTCAAAGTCCTAGAGTGGATTATTAAGAATTTTGGATAGGTTCCTATGGGTTCAAGTTCTATAGTGCTTTTTTGAAACTACTTTTGGAGATTTAAAAAAAAAATCTTTCTAGAAATATAACTTTTATTTTAATCGTTGATTGGGAAAAAAAATTTGCCCATCTAACCTTAAAACGCTTGATTTTAGACAACAAAAAGGAAACTCAAAAATTTAACGTTATAACTTGAATTTGTTTCTATACAAATTACATTCATGTCTATTTGGAAAGCTTTGATATGTTCAATTTGGATTAGTTATGTGATGAGTCTTGTTTTGGAAGCAATGAAAGAAATTTTCTAAAAATATATCATATAGGATTCATTTCTAAGATCAATGTTCACACTTTTTCAAAACAAAAGTGCCGTGAAATGCAAATTATTTGCTAGGACAACAATGTCACTATTAAGGTTGATATGTTTCAATTCCAATTTAAAACTATTTGTAATTTAATTTTTCCTTCAATCTTGTACTTACTTCCCAAGGGGTGCATTATGAGTTTTTTTAGAAAATAGGTGTATCCAAATGAAAGGATTCCAATAGAAAAATGGAAGGAAAAATTTGAAAATTATTTTTTCTACTATAATGTACCAACAAAGGGTCATTGCAAAAAACACTCGTAATAGAACATTGTCACAAAAGGAGTGCCAAAGCTTTCTTCTGCAATAACTTTTGAAGCATGACTCGCATGAATTTGAATTTTTTATTGGAGACGTTGTCTTGAGTTCAATCATATCTCACATTTTTCAAAAATTTAAAGAAATCATTTTATATTTAAAAATCAATTAAAATAATATGTCTCGTTTTGAGTTTTAGGGGTTTTGAGTGCTATGGAGTCCCCAAATTTAATGATCTAGGGCTGAAATTTCTATATTTATTTCCATAGTAGGAAGTCATATTTCTATCAAGGAGAATATAAGAATATTTTATTTTATGTCCTCTCTGTTCATGCAAATAGGGCTCCCTTGCACGCTCAATTTTGAACATTAAAAATGGTATCAAGACTACTCTTTTGGTGAAATCTCTTCACCATGAAGTCTTTTCTAGTGGACAATTTCTAATTTCTTTGAAAAATGTTTTTCCTATTTTTTACAAATTAAAACGTCCAAATATCTATTTTCTGTTGATTCTCCACTTTTTTAGTTCTCCTATTTACGGAATGTTTTTAAGCTTTTTCTTCATAGGGTACCTTCTTCTTATAGGTCTATACATTGGTCTTATTTTTCATATTGATTTTTTTTTTCTAATATTAAACTACTCCCCCCCCCAAAAGGCCCCAAAAGGCCTCAAAAGACCCCAAACTGCCAAAGTGGAACAAAAACAGGAAGTCTTTCTTGCAACGACCCCAAAGTCATTCTTGACATTACAACTAACAAAGGGTATTCTAAAATATGTGTTGTTTTCCAAATTTTAAAATTAACATAGCACCCATTTTATTTGAAAGTGTTGCATGACAACATCTAAGCTAATAATTTTCTAATAAAGTTAGATTTTAGAAGGCTGGAGCTAATCTTATACATCAAATTCACAATATTATAGTCACTGATTGCTCAAAGGATTGTATTAAAACTACACCATGTTTCCATTGAGAATACAAATGTGGAATTTAATAGTAAAGTTGTACTTTAGAAAGTTAGTATTTTACTCTTGCATATCTATATGTGTTGGAAAATTTAAAAATTCAAACAACATACTCCACTCTAAAAAGAACTAAATAAAATTGAAATGGCCCCCCCTTGCAAAAATTGTTGATAACTCTACACTCTCTTGTAGTGGCAACCCATTTCCTGCATTACACGATAGAAGGGCACTTGCTCTTCAATTGAGGGCATTTGGAGGGTACATTTCTTGTTCTTGGGCTTCTAGGCAAGCTAGGGCTTCTAAGCGAGCCATTCTCTGTTCCATGGTTTGTTGAAAGGCCCTTTCTTGTTCTTGGGCTTGTTGGCGGGCCATTTCTTGTTCCAAAGCTTGTTAACAAGGTCTTTTTCTTTCTTGCTCCTGGACTTGTTGGAGGACCATTTCTTATCCTACACAATAGAAGGGCACTTGCTCTTTGAGAGCATTTGGAGGGAGCATTCCTTGTTCCTGCCAAGCTTCTAGATAAGCCATTCTCTGTTCGATGGATTCTAGGTGGGCTATATTCTGTTCAATGGCTTGTTGCAAGGCCCTTTCTTATTCTTGGGCTAATGGGCGGGACCTTTTCCTTTCTTGTTTGTGAGCTTGTTGGTGGTCCATCACGAAGCCAATCGAATGGAGGTGAATTATAAACCTGACAATTGTGCAAGTCAACTAGTCAATCTTTCTTGTATGTTGACCAAGTAGTCACTTTGAATCCAAATACCTGGCTTGCAAATCTGCCTTTTCAATTGATTTGTCACTCAATTGTCTGATGCTAATTAAAATAATGAAATTGTCGAGTGGATGTATCTTCAACAAATAAAATATATTGTTTAACAACCCAAGTTAATAACATTATAATAAAATAAAAGATAATATAGAATAAAAATAATTAAAGTATAAGCAAAATAAAAATTAATTTAAAATAAAACATAAGCAAAATATAAGTAAAAAAAAAGGAACTACAATATAAAGTACAAGTCATTTAAAGCATAAGCCAAAAGCAAAGAGACATGACAAAGAATTGAACAAAAGGTCCATAAAATAATTCAAAAATCTATAACTTTTACAAAACAAAGTTTGTACCATTGTAGGTCCAAATGTCACAAAACAAAGTTTGTACGCTCCTCTTTGCAAAGAACTTTTCAATAACACCAAAAATGTGACCGGAAGACACACGGTCTAAAAGATCCATAATTTAGGATAATGTAAGATCCAAAAATAATTCAAAAATGTATAACTTTCACACTATAGGTCCAAACGCCACAAAACAAAGTTTGTGCATCCCTCCTTGAAAAGAACTTTCTAACAATTATACCAAGAATATGACCCAAAGATTGTAAGCCTTGTAGTTGTCACCTGGGTCTCGGGATTTTTTGCTTTTGCTTTTGCTCATTTTATCATCATTTGTAGTCAAAAAGACCTAAAAAGAGTGTAAACATCGTGTTTGGTAGAGGTCCCTACAAATATGGTGTGTTATTCCTAAAAGTCCAAAAATGACTTAAACACTCCTATTTCTTATTTCTAGTATCTAATTGGGTGTTTAGAATGGTGATTAGGGGTTTGAGATAGAATTAAGCCCTATTGGCTAAAATAGTAGAATGACATCAAAATTAGATTTTAATTGGAATTTACCTCTGAATGCATGTGACGGAATATAGAATATAGGAGTTGGTAGTGTAGATTGTCAAATTTTCTTTTAGGTTCTAGAAATCCAAACGAGTGAACCACATATAGGTTACCATTCAATTCACAAGAACTAGAAAAAGTCACTTTGTACCGCGTAGGTAAAATTCAACTAGTTCTAGAAACATGCAACCAAAAATTAGAAGGAAGTGTTTTAGTTCAAAAACACGCCAAAAACGCAACGACAAAATTGATTCGTTTAGATTCCCTTGTACGAAATGATTCCTCTCGGAGGATTTAAAACTAGAAGTATTAATTTGGAACTCCCCAAAATAGTGTAAAAGTGAACATATAAACTTGCACTTGGCATTTGAAGACTTTTTGGAAGTTAACCCAAAAGTTTCATAATTTTCTTATGACAAAAGATGACTCCTTGGGAAGTCAACCATGTTCACTGGCATTGAAAAATTCATAAAAATTACCGAAGAATTTGAGTATAAAGAAAATTTAAAAATAATTGACCTTCTTAGTATATCACATGTAAAATCCAGATGCATAATGGTGATGTTAAAGGAAGCTTTAATCATAACATCATAGTTTGTAATAGTGATATTAAAGGATGCAACTTTGCTATACACCAAATGAGTTACAATTTTTTCTTAGATTTGAAGATTTAGTTCATGGATTGTCAAAGAAAATTTCATTTCTAAAGATATACAACAAACTGGATGAAGAACAAGGGGCACCTTATTTAAAGTAGGAGGTTCTTAAAGCGCTCATGCTCTAAAATTGCCTACCTCCTCAAATGTACACTATTTGTACTTGTTGCTTTTTAGTTGTACCAACAATGTACAATCAAGTACTGAAAGCTTACAAACTGCCTTTTGGAGCCATTTAAAGATTTGTACACAATATAAAATAATTTTTTTTGTCTTGTATAATTACCACTCAATTCTTATACAATTTCATTCAAGCATACCAAATTTAGTTTCAAAAAAGCAAAATTTCATTTTTGGTGAATTTTTTAAGTCCATTTTTGTGGTTTTACATAATATTTTATTGAATACAATTGGTGATTAATTTTTTTAATTCAATTGCACAAATTTGTAGGGAAGATTTATATACACATCTTTCATATTAAAAAAACACATCCTTAAGTAACAAAAATATGATTAGTAAAGAATTCAATAAAAGTATTGTATGACCAAACTTTGAAGAAATGGATATCTGTATATTTTAACTTGATTTTGGCAAAATAATTGTACCATCATGCTCAAATTTACAAAATTAGTTATTGTGTGGGGGGCAAATAGAAAAATCTAATTACAATAAATAAATATCTATTTTACAAAATTTGGGCATTGTCACCCCAACGTTGAAATCTATAGAAGGAATTGTGAAACTTTTTTGGAGATGCTCATGGAATAAAAGATGTGCGTATAGATGTTTCCTACATATTCTTGCAATCAAATTTTAAAAATTCATCACCAATGATTTTCAATCAGTGATATTGTAAAATCACAAATTTTAAATGAAACAATTCACCAAAAAGGGAGGTTTGATTTTTTGAAACTAAAATTTGGGTATGCTTGATTGGGATTGTGTAAGGATGCAATAATAATTATGCTTACCAAAAAAATAGCAATTATGATCTACATTGTACAAAAATAATTGAATGGCTCAAAAATGCAATTTGTAAGCTTTTAGTATCTGACTCTACAAATAGTGTACATTTTGAGGAGGTGGATGATTTTAGAGCCCTATGCCATTTCAACTTCAAAAATTCATAACTAATTCTACAAAGCTCCAAAAAATATGAAATGACTTGGATTAGATGCCAAATCCATTTGTCTTTTAAAAAAAATGAAAATTATTTAAAAAGAAATTCCCTCTCCAAATTCTGTCTGAGCTCTTAACCCCTAAATGCCCAAGGCCTTTTTTGAGCTTCTAGGAATTTGCTCTAAATTGAACAAAAAGACAACATTTGATAAGCTGTATCAATTTTTTTGAATTGTAACCGTACAAATTCAAACTAGACATGTTAGAGATCACATAGGAAAAGAAAACACAACAATATCACTTATAAATTGAAAGATTCTAATGTTTGAACATGAAGGTGTTAAAACTACGAAAATGACTTGAAGACCTTCAGTCCTCTTTTCTCATGCCAAATCTAAAAAGTTGGTCACCAAAAAAATATGAGGTTAAAAGACCTAACATACATAATTCCAATCAATTTACAACTTCTCCAAATCTACTCTACAATTTTTTTAAATGAATTTTTAAGGTGGTTTTTTCTTCATGATCTAGTGTATTTGAGGCTCATTTCCAAGAGCCCTCAACACTACGGAAAATCAAGATTGCAATGCGCATCCTTGCACAAAATCTTGAATAGAAAAATCATAATCAATCATTTTTAAATTCAGATTTTTTGACGCTAAAACTAGACTTCAAAAAGAATATTTCAAAAATATAAAATACTAAAAATAGCAACTTGGTTAGGTTTTATTTAACTTCAAAGTATCGTCAACACCAAAATTTGGTGCCTCGGGCATTTAGGGGTTAAATGGGCACTTTATAGACCTCCTACTTTGGGCCAAAGACAGTCCTTCCCGTACCCGTATAGGACCACTGTCCAACATGAGCTTGGCAAGCAATGACTCAGCACCAATAGGGGTAGTTACAACCCCTCCAAGAATTGTCCCTTTCTTGGAGATTGGACTTAGTTACCTCACCCCACCCTCCAGGCAAAGGAGATTTTCTCTGAGATTTCATCCTAGCTGCAAAAGGGGTGTCACAGCCCCTCCACATAACAAGGCTCCCCATTGGCTCCCCATTTCATGCTCCTAAATTTCAATCTCAGAGAAAATCTCAACCTCCGAGGGGCTGTGACTACCCCTAATAGGTGGCTGCCATGATGCAAATGATTGCGTATAGGTACTGGTTGTTTCTTGATGTCCACTCATGATTATAGTTTAGCAAATAAGCTTACTTCCCTCCACTACTTTCCTCTGATTGCTCTTCTTTACACATTCAAATTTCTCGCAATCTCATTGGCCCACATCATTTTTTTCCTCTCCTTCATGAAGACTTCTATCCTCTTTCACCTTGATGATGATCACAACTCTCTCATGTCGCACAAGAATACAAGTCTAGACTCAAGACCTGTTGTCCGGTCCTTTTACAATCCTTTAACCCCTAAAGGACCGAGGTCTTTTTTCTGCCAAAAAACATTGAAAACTGCCATTTCTATAGCAAAGAGTAAAACAAAAATTAAATTGTTTTTTTTCACATCTAACCATAGGATCTTACACCTAACTAGTATGAAAAAGTGTGGGAAAAATTTCAGAATTTTTGACCGCACAGATTGCAAGATATTTGCGTTTAAAGTGGAAAAAACAAGTTCTTCAGCACATTGCAGGACTAGATTTTTTGACTTTGAACATTTTTAACTTAAAATTTTTGCACTACAGAGTTTTGAGCTTTAATTCTTTATTGTGGAAAATTGAGTTGAGAGTTTAGGAAAAAAAAAAATTCAAAAAAACTTAATTATCATTCTTAAAAAAATTGTTAAGTAGAAGTAGGTACGAGATAGAAGGAAAATCTAAAATATTCATATATTTTAGATGGAATTAAAATGCACTAATCCCAATGGTAAGATTGTTCTAGCAAGTAAATCAGACTATGTAAAAAAAAAATTGAAAAATTTGAAAAATTGCATTCAGAATTGAATCCTACAAGTTATTTATTTCAAGAAGATGCTCTAACTGCCGGAAAAACAAGAATGTCCATAACTTTCTCATAACAGATCCATATGAAATGAATCAAAGCTTTCCAGATAGACAAAAATATAATCTATGAGGAAAAAATATTAAAAAAAATTCCAATGTTTGCAAAAAAAATTTTGCTGCCCGGGCTACCCCCTCGTCCCCTGTTTTGAGCTTATTTGGTCATAACTATTGTTCCCGGGCACCGATTGTGAAAAAAATTATATTCCCCCAAAGCTAATCCGCTTTTCTACCTCCAAAAAAAGTTTCAAAAAATCAAGAGAAAATTTCAGCCCGTAGGTACCTACCCAAAAACGCATTTGTCCCCCGAAGGGACAACGGTCTTTTAGGTGTTAAGGTCTACTGAAACTACAAAACCATACAATAATATTTAACCTTATTTTGCACATTTTGAGGTAATGGACATGTTTATATGGTCATATGCCAAAATCTAGCCTTTTAATGATGGCCACCTCAATAACCATTACCACATAGCACTTTTGACCCCTAAAGTTCCAAGGCCATTTTTAGGATCTAAACGTTGGATCTTGTACTTCACTTGTCTCAGATCATGTGGTAAAAGTTTCATGAAGTTTGACCATACAGATTGAAAGATATGAGCATTCAAAGTTGAAAAAAATTATTTTTTTGAACATTAGCTTGCAATTTTAGATGACTTTGATTGCCATTTGTGGAAAAAATTTGTATTGCAAACTTTGAACTAATTTTTTTTTGGCTTGAAGAATTGAATTGAGAGTCTAGGAAAAAAAATTCAAAAAACACACACTTGATTTTCATTGTTTAAAAAATTGTTTAAGTAGAAGTAGGTCAAAGATCAAAAGAAAAACTAAATTGTTAATAGCTCTAAGATGGGATTGAAACACTATAATGCCAATGGTGTGATTGTTTTAGCAAGCAAACTTAACCTTGTCAAATAATTTTTTTTTAAACTGTGAAAATTGCGTTAAAAAATGAATCCTATAAGTTATTTTTTCAAGAAGATGTTATAATTGTATGAAAAATAAGATTGTCCATAACTTTCACATGACAAATCCAATTGGAATGAATCAAAGCTTCCCATGTAGATAATATTACAATCTATGAGAAACAAATTTTTTTATTTAAAAAAAAAAATTGTTCGAGGAGGTTTTCGCCCGCCACATTGGAGAAAAGGACCTTTTGTGCCATAACTTTTTCTCCCGAGTACCAATTGAAATAGAAAGCTAATGTGCTTTTCTTTCTTTACAAAAAAATTCAAAAAATCATTATGAATATTGAGGCCGTAGGAGACTGCCCAAAATCCATTTTGTCCTCCCAAGGGGGTATTGGGACTTTAGGGCTAATACTTAAATATATATTTACAATCACAACCTACATCTACACTCCAAATATGTCTACAAACAAATCATAAATGCATATCCGTACAAGTCTTTTTAGACATTTTCCAGAACTGGAACAATTTTCTTGAATGTACCTAAAAAGACTCATCCAAACATCTTAAACCACTCTTTTGATCTTAAAAATAATTGCTATTTATACGTTGGGGCTATATACTGTGGAAAATCTTGTTCATTATGTGTTGTCGAATTTCCACTTACAGTAACATATTTAGCTTGTCCGTCAACTAAGTTTGGTTACGCAAATAAAGTAACAACAAGAATCCTGGAATTTTCATAATATACAGGAAGCAGTCTTGACACTTTTTAATAGGGCCTTACAATATAATGAAGCCCTACTTTGCATTGTTGGATATTTATGAAATTCCTAGACAAATTTAAGGTCAACACGATATGGCTGATCAATTGTTGAAGACAATGACACGGAAGTTCAACACTTCTGCATGGGTAGACTTTTGAAACCTAAAATTAACTCGATGATGAGTACCAACATGATTCTACTCCTGGGTAAGCAACTATTATCATAATAAAATTTATTTATGAAACCTTCAAATGCATAATAAGCTACCCTAAATGTTTATGATTATAAAATAAAAGTTTTGATGTAAAAGTGCTTTTAAAGACAGATTCAATAATGTAACATTTAATAAACATGGAAATGTATCATATAAGTTACAACAAATAACAAGTAAATAATAAGTCAAATCATAAATATAGATATGCTCATCTAGAGGCTAGGTCATATTTTTAAAATAATTAATAATTAGATAAGACAATAAAATAAAATAAAATAAAATAAATTTTTGTTATTGGGATGAATATAGATGTTATAGTGTTTTATGTGAAATTGTAGGGTTTTGTGAACAACCCAATAAGCAATTGCATGAAGTTGCCAGGTGAACTCGGTGAAGTTAATCACTTCAAATTTCAAAAACACTAGTTTTGCAGATGCATCCTTCCGCTGCCTCTTTTTTGCTTGCTTCCTTTAATTTCTACTTGCCTTCTTTTTGCTTTCTTCCTTTTTGCTTTCTTCATTTCCACTTGCCTTCTTTTTGCTTGCTTCTTTTTCGCTATCTTCCTTTCTACTTGCCTTCTTTTTTGCTTCATGTTTCTAAAACCTTGCGTCCCATTGTTGTAGCTAGGGATAACAGGCGTGGAGAGCGTGCCACAAACAAACGCTAAGATTTGAAAACACAGATACAATAAAGCATTGGCGGTGTAAAAAAAATTCAAGTCATATTTTACCTAGTCTTACTAATTAGTACTCTAGCAATTCCTTTTGTTTAGATTATAGCATGTTGATGTTTTGTGGTCATTCGCTTGATATAATTTAACTTTGATAAAAAAAACTTTTGTTAAGTCAGATGATTGTATTACACCAAACAATGACGGCGATGCGATTTGGCTTAATATTCTTCAACTTATGGCAAACAAAAGGAAATACTCAACAAATCATCAATTTATGAGCTTTTGCACCTTGATGTAATGTTTGCCTACTGGATTTTTAATTGTTTTCTTCTTGAAAGCTATGATTTATATTTTGTGGTTCATTGATTATATTTATACTATTCCTTTTGATGAACCTGATATTGGTGTCTTGCCTAGATACTACAAGTATGTAGTTGATTATTTATTATTATGAATATGGTGGTTTTGGTGGTGAACAGGTTGATTTGGTGAGATTAGATTATGTCATATGTTTAGTTTCTCTAACATTTGATGAAGGTACTGGACTCTATATCTTATCAAAAGAAGACAAGAAAGTATTTGACGGTTTATCAAGGAATGCATTGGTAGTTCGAAGAAAAAAAATATAGGTGTTGGTTCATTAAAGAAGAATGAAGACATTGGTGATACAATGGTGACAACAATGTAGAAGAATGGAGGTGATAGGATGGCAGCGAAGACTAGATCATGGTGGTTAGCAATGAAATTTCAATTTGTAGAATCATGGTAATTTTGCTCACAAAGATTCATAGTGGTTTGTAAATTTGTCTATAGACTTTGGTAGCAAATTCATACTAATCAGATAATGTAGGTGGTTTAAAATCATTGTTGTCACACTAGTTGAGGTAGAATTGTCGGACGTCTAACGTCTTGGATGGGTAGACATATCGGACAATTGGGGCGGACTTGATGGAAAATATAACTACCTTGAAATAGTCACATTGAGAACAAGTTAGGGTCAACGGATGTTCCCGATGGGCAAGCAAATCGGACGGTTTGGACAGATAGTCTGTTTAACCCCTAAAGGCCCAAGGCTTTTTTTCTACCAAAAAACCATCAAAACTGCCATTTCTATAGCAAGGAGTAAAAAAATTTGAATTTTTTTTTTCCACATCTAACCATAGGATCTTACACCTAACTAGTATGAGAATGTGTGAAAAAAAATTCAGAATTTTTGACCACTCAGATTGCAAGATATCTGCGTTTAAAGTGGAAAAAACAAGTATTTCAGCACATTGCGGGACTAGATTTTTTGACTTTAAACATTTTTCACTTAAAATTTTTGCACTACAGAGTTTTGTGCTTCAAATTTTTATAGTGGAGAATTGAGTTGAGAGTCTAGGGGAAAAAAAAATATTCAAAAAAAACTTAATTATCATTCCTAAAAAATTTATTAAGTAGAAGTAGGTACGAGATAGAAGGAAAATCTAAAACATTAATATATTTTAGATGGAATTAAAATACACTAATCCCAATGGTGAGATTGTTCTAGCAAGTAAACTAAACCATGATAATTTTTTTTAAGTTTAAATTGCAAAAATAGCATTTAGAAATGCATCCTACAAGTTATTTTTTTCAAGAAGATGCTCTAATTGCCCGAAAAACAAGAATGTCCATAACTTTTTCATAACAAATCCAAATCAAATGAATCAAAGCTTTTTAGATAGACAAAAATATAATCTACAAGAAAAAAATATTAAAAAAAAAATCAAAATTTTGCCAAATTTTTCTTGCTGCCCGGACTGCCCAGTTACAAAAAAAAGTAACATGTTTGGCCATAACTTTTGACTCCTATTTCCAAATGTGCTGAAATTTAGTGCATATGAAAGATATTCCTCGCGCCCACCTTCTATTAAAATTTCAGCTTAAAATATGGAAATCTCTAGTCACACGGACCTGCCCAAAATTTCTATACGGCCAAAAAACGCATGCCGGTCCTTTAGGGGTTAATGTGACAACTGTAGTTGAAATGGTAGTTTTATCTATCGACTAAACATGTATTTTTTTTCATTTAAATATGAAATCTTATTTTAAAATTTGAATTATTATATTATGTCAACCTAGATTTTTTTCAAAAAAATTATTAATGAAATTTATTTTATTTATTACAATTACATATTTAGCTTGAAAATGGATTTATGATTTGAGCACTCCTGCAGATTATAGTGAAGTTGTTTACTTGGGATTCTACTGAATCACCTTCCTCCACCTTTGCTTGTCAAGCATGTTTCTGTCGCTTTTTCTTCTTACGACGATCTTGATTATCCGTGAAGTTGGTCCAGTGGGCCATCCGGCATTGTATCCTATTTAGTTCCTCGGACATTAGTTCCGCTGCAAGGGCCTGATTTTTGAGGTTCATTGTCCTCTTCATTTCATAGTCAACAACGGCATGCAATAAGCGTACTACTTCTATATTTGGTAAAAATCTTAATAGGTAAAAGATAACTTGAAGAAAAGCGGACTCTTAAAAATCTAGGAGGATATGTAATCTAAAGCACAATAACATCGGGAACAAGAAAAGAGGTTCAAGAAATATTTGTTCCTCATTGGATACACAGTTCCAATATACCTTAAGTAGGACATACTTTGGCGGTGTTAGTAACTCCGCTAGCTAGGCCATCCTTTGAGGAAACTGTCCATTACCAGTACCTATGATTGGGCTCGTTCAAAATTAGCCAGCGGAATTGGTACACAAAGCGGTTCAAATTTAAAAACATCGGCTAAAAAAATCCATAAATTTTTTATTGTGAATGAAAAATAGAGAAAATAACCGGACTTGAAAAACCGGTTCAACTTGGAAATTGAAAGAAAATAGTTAGTAAAACTCAAAAACTTTCCGAACGCTGGGGCGTACCTAAAGTAGATTTTGTGATTCGTATATATGACACATAATCTACACTCAACATCATAAACTTAGCCAATTTTTGCTAACATTGCTTGCAGAAAGCGATGATCTTGGGCCGCAAATTCATGACGCAACTGGCTAGAAAAAGATTGATCTACAACAACTCAGAAGTAATATGACATTGAAACCAAAGCTTCGTGGAGATGGCATATGTACAGATTTCGATTGCCTAATTGAACTTCTTGAAGAGGATCCTGAACTTGAAGATTCATTGTCTTGGAGTAGGGCGTAGGGCTTTACTGGACACATATGTAAAACACATGAGTCAACAACCCTTGATATATGTCTACTCCACTAGTTGTACTCAGCTCCAAATGATCCCCAATACTGTAAGTGCCAAACAGAACACAACCCCGCAACTTTGAAGCCATCATTCTCCATGTCACTTGAGCATAGATGATTTAGGATTTAGGGTTTTAACATTGAAAAGAATAGGGAGTACCTTCCACAACGACCAGCTTATCACACACATTGTCACGTGCATCACTTATATCACACGACGATTTAAGATTTTGCATTGTTACAAGCAAAATGTCATCCCAGCAAGTACCTCAAAAACAGAGAATGAGCTTGCAAAATTCAGTCCAAACTCATCCACACAATTCAATCAAAGGTGATGCATGCACATTTTTGAGCAAATTCTTAAGGCATTACAATAGTTGTAGAGTCCAGAAATTATGCTCAATTTAATCTATTTGTAACCTATTTAGACAATGTAGTCAAAGTCTATGATGTATATATGTTAGTCTCATCCTCCATTGGTTGGACCAAGAAACAAATACCAGATAAGAATAAATCACACAATCAATAATAAAAGTGAGCAAAGTGACTGGTATAGAATTGGTTAGGATTATTGAAACTGAGAAAATTCATCATGCACATAGTCAAAGAGAACATATAAGTATTTCTCAGTACGACTAAGTTAATTTCACAACCTCGGCGTAAGACACCAAAGTGATCTTAAAACTGGCAGCAGACAATTGCATAGGAGAACTTGATTTAGGTACTTCGCTAATTCCTTGATGAAGACCAAGCGCAACGATCTCACTTCTCCAAAAATGCATCAAAGAAAGCCAACACTACGCGAATACTCCGACACAAACCTCGGAACAAAATACAGGAGCATAGTATTTCCCCCCCAAATGCAATACCTCTAGGAAATCATTCACAACTAAGAAATCATTCAAGGGAAACCAAAACATAATACAAATTCCAATATAGTGAATTTCTTCATCTTTCTTAATCCTCTAATTTGCTTCAAAACATTAAGCATAATGATAAGCGAAATGGAACATACTCTTGCACTACACACAGTAAGCCAACCGCTATTCACAGTGCAATAAAATCATGAAAGAGCGAGAATCTGAGAATGTGGAGAAAGGAATCAATTGATTTCACAGGGCAAAGTGCGTCAACGATGCGGCGGGCAAGTGAATTTCTTCATCTTACTTATCCTCTAATTTGCTCAAAAATAATAAGCATAATGATAAGCAATATGGGTACAAGCATGCTTGGAGTACACCAGTCAAGAACCAAAGAACAGGAATGGAATTATTTTCAATTAGCCTATTTTACAAATAAAAATTAGAGTAAAATTTTAAAAACATTGATTATTGTTAGAACACATATAGTCAAATCATTTTCTTGAATTAAAATTTATAAAATCTTTAATTTTTAAATTTCATATTTGTTAGGATTTAGTAGCTAATATCATGTCAATAGAAAATATATATGTATAGACAAGAATTTTACCATGATTTTTTGCCTATTCACTACTTTACAACTCATTTTCCATGTTTTAATTATGAAATCCAAAAGAATCTCCAATTTTGATTTCCTTTTAAACGTAGCCCTTCCTTGTGATATTTAAGATGATTTGAAAAATAATAAAATATGGTTAAATGTCCCATATCGAGTTATAAATTAAGAAAAATTGGTTATTAAAACATTTTAAATCAATAAAGTGATTTGAAAACACTTTCTACTAAATATTTATATTCCTTCTTGATTCCTGAATGAAAAGTGGATACTGTGACAGAATCCTGAATGGGGCTTCAGGAATCAAATTAACAATTTTAATCAATTAAAGGCAAATTTTTTGAATGATTTCATATTGTATTCTACTTGAAGCAAGTAAATTTGTATTAAAATTAAATTTTTACAACAAAATTTGTAACTTAATCTACATTTGAACTTCACTGCATTTTATTGTGTGACAACGTTTATGGGATACCCCAAGCATGCTTGTACCTATATGGAACATCCTCTTGCACTTTACACAGCAAGCCAACGTACCGTGATTCACACAATGAAGTAAAATCATGAATGAGCGAGAATCCAAGAACCTGTAGAAATCGATTAATCTAGCACAGGCAAAGTGCATCAACAATGCGGCAGGCAAGTGAATTTCTAACTAATTTTGATCTTACTTAACCCCTAAAGGTCTGAGACTATGTTTTCACCAAAACCGCTTCAAAACTGCCATTTCTAATACAAGTACCAAATTTTATTAAAAAAACATTTTTGGACACATGTAACCGTAAGATCTTATAGAACACTGGTTTGAGAAGATGTGGCAAAAATTTCAGAATTTTCCACCATGTGGATTGGAAGATATTAGCATTTGAATTGACAAAAACCCTTTCTTTGTCCCTGCGAAAATCCGGGCAGCTGCACTTCACAAGGTCACATTTGTATGAAAAAATGCCCAAAATGGTGGTTACTCTTTGGATTCATTCTTCTAGGCAAGTTGGCTACATGCTTGAAAAATTTCAGATCATTTGGAATTGCACAACATATAGGAAAAAAATAGTAAGTAGAAAGAAGTAGAGAATGATTCAAAACACTAAATTGTTAAGAATTTATTTATGGAATTGAAAAATGCCAATCCCAACGGTTGTAATGTTGTGATAAATAATCTACATCCAATATTTTTATTTTTTTTCAAAAATATTGGAAATTGAGTGAAATAAAGGACTTCAAAGTTTATTTTAGAGTAGAGATTCCATAACTACCCTCAAACTAAGAATCCTCATAACTTTTGATTCATTAATCCAAATGGAATGATTTAAAGCTTTTCATGTACATATAAATCTAAAGAACCAATTTCAAATTTTTATTTTAAGAAAAAATTGATTTTTAAAGAATTTTTTTGAGCTGCCCTGGCTGCCAGCCGTACACGGAAAATTACATATTATACAATAACTTTTTAACCATGTAGTCAAAAGTTATGAAAATTGTTGGGCCTTAAAGCTACTCCTCGGGCACATCTTGTGTGAAAATTTCAAAGAAAAAAAATAAAAACTCCACTCGTAGTAAGCTGCCCAAAATCGCTATGTTGTCAAAAAACGGTGTTTGGACCTTTAGGGGTTAAATCCTCTAATTTGCTCAAAAACATTAGCATAATGATAAGCAATATGGAACATAGTCTTGCACTACACACAACAAGTCAAGCGCGATTCACACAATGTAATAAAATCATGAAAGAGCAAGAATCCAAGAACCTAGATAAAGGAATCGATTAATCTCGTGAGGGCAAAGTGCGTCAACAATGCAACAGGCAAACAACATTGCCGCTGGATTGCCTTCGCTGGGAGATAGGGATGGTAGAAACTAGAAACTCGTCTGCGTAGATTTTTGGCCTTCCCATCCTGTATTGTACATGTGAGAACATACAGGTTAGTGTTGCCTTACCATCTTGTACAGCACTATACAGTACCCGGCAACCATGTTACAGGCACCTTATTGTGCCATTTCAAAGAATTTTGCACAATATAGAATACTATTGGCATTTTTTGTCTTGCATAATTGACATTCAATTCTTATGGAATCCCAATTAAGCATACTAAATTTCAGTTTCAAAACAGTAAAATTTTATTTTAGGTGAATTATCAACGGTGCTAGTATGTGAGCCCAAGAATGCGAGCTTGTGAGCATTGAGCCTACAATATAGGTACCTATAATATAGATACCACATACTATAGAAGGTGTATGTATCATAAACACCTATAATATGGGTATTTGTAATATATATATATATCCTAAAATCATAGACGGTTTCTATAGTATATACACCTATAACATAGGTATGTAGTATTTTAGGCTCATGGGCTCAAACTCCTATGCTCATATAATAGCAGCCCTCCTTCATGAGTACCAAGATTCATGCCCAGAACTAAAAGTGGCCTTTGGAAGATTAAGGAGTCTTTTCTCACATTGAAGAATGAATCATTTTCATCCAATTTTGATTGCATGTGCAACTTTATTAAAACTATGTCCACATTAAATAAAATTCAAGTCATATTGCATGTTTTTTAATTTTATATAGGATAGTTTATTAAAAAAATGATATCCCAACACATTGTACTTTGAGTACTTTCATCTTTAGTGCTTATAAATTGATTTTGACATTCAATTTGATAGCTTTTGTTTTTGAGCAACATTATATACGAAGCTTCAAAAGTTTGTACTTCATCAGAAATTTGCAAAAAAAAATTAAAATGAGCATATATATTGAAGTTTGAAGTTAAAAATGTATCACCATGTTTTTAAATATGGATTCATGTAGAACTTTCTTTACATTATAAGGTTCTATACTATAATATACTTTTATTGGAAGATTTTTAGATTTTCTTAGTATGTTTTGTATTTGATATGAATATTCTTTTCATGAGTTCAAAAACTCATGATAATTTGGAATCTTCATGAAAAAATTTTAAATTTTTATGAAACATACTAGGGATGTGATTTTATCTTTGCAAAATGGAACTAGTAAATTTCACCCATGACTAGAGGCAAAAATGGAGAATAGAAAGTAGAGAGGTTTGAAGTTTGACCACAACATCACAAAGTTTAGAACCTGTAGTTTGTCAATAGTTATTGAGTGGTTATCATTGTTTCATGGATTTGCACGTTAATATACAATTTATTGCATCATTGTGATGCATTACTTTACTATTCATCGCATTGTTACAATGCGTTACTTTACGATTTATCGCAATGTTACAATGCATTACTTTCAGTTGCAAGTACTGCACTGTAACGATGCAATAAATTGTAAAGTAATGCATTGCAATGATGCAATAAATTGCATATTAACGTGTGAACCTACGAAACAACAATAACAACACGATAATTGTTGACAAACTGCAGGTTCTAAACTTTGTAGTGAAGCACACAACCTCCATCTTTTAAGGGCTAATAGGATCTATCATTTGGCTTATTTGGCAATAGAGAAAAAACAAGGCCTTTGGAGGGCTACTCCACAACCTTCCAAGGACCCCACACCTTAGGGGTTTTTTTTGCTTAAAAATTATTTTTTCTTCTATACCTGCTCACCTTAAGTCATGATGTTGGATGCTTGGCAATGGCTCAAAATCCAAGTCTAAAGTGTTAAAAAATAAAGGTTGAGATACTCTAATGCACACTTTGTACTCAAAATGCACTTTGCACTCAAACCAAATTGTGCAGAAAATGTGCAAAAAAATGTCCAAAAAATCTGCAAAAAAATGTCCAAAAATAGTCTAGTGACTAAAAACCACCCAATTTTTTTTGATGGCAATGTAAAAGACTCACTTTATAGACATTTGGTGAATATGAACGGTGAAGAAGTTGGTTTTATAGAGAAATGGATTGTCCACCATGAATCTACAGAGGTTATGGGATAACGTGAAGACAGTTCATTCATTGTCAAATGAGTGAAAATACATATTCCACATCGGTTGTTAACCCTACCACTACTCCACTTGCATAAAGAGTTTTTCTTCTCATCTTCTGACTCACAAATGAAGTAAGTGGCTATTGAAGCTCGTTACCTTTGGCTACTAGTTTTATTAGCCACTTATTTAATTTGGCTTAAATTAAGTTCAATTAAGCCACTAAATTTGGCTTAATTGGATTAAATTTGACTTAATTGAAAAAATTGTCAATTAACCCCTAAAGGACCAACATGCGTTTTTTGGCAACATAGAAATTTTGGGCAGGTACCTGTGACTAGAGATTTGCATATTTTGGGCTGAAATTTTTCAAGAAGGTGGGGACAAGGAATATCTTTCATATGCACCAAATTTCATGACATTTGGAAATACGAGTCAAAAGTTATGGCCTAATATATTGTTTGTTGGTCAACTCGGGCAGTCTGGGCAGATCAGAAAAAATCACTTTTTTCAAAAATAAAAATTTGAAATTGGTTTATTAGATTTATATTTACGTGGAAAGCTTTGAATCATTCCATTTTGATCAATAAATCAAACGGTATGAGGATTTTTAGTTTGCGGGCAGTTATGGATTGTCTACTCTAAAATAAACTTTGAAGTTGTTTATTTCACTCAATTTTCAATATTTTTCAAAAAAAAATAAAATTATAGGATGTAGATTGTTTATTACAACATTACAACCATTGGGATTGGCATTTTTCAATTCCATAATTAACTTCTTAACAATTTAGTGTTTTGAACCATTCTCTACTTCTTTCTACTTACTATTTTTTTCCTATATGTTATACAATTCCAAATAATCAGAAAATTTTCAAGCATGTAGCCATCTTGCCCTGAAGAATGAATCCAAAGAAGCACCAACATTTTGGAATTTTTTTCATAATAATCTGACCTTGTGAAGTGCAGCTGCCCGGTTTTTCGCAGGGCCAAAAAAGGACTTTTGCCACTTCAAACTCTAATATCTTCCAATCTACATGCTGAAAAGTTCTGAAATTTTTTCTACATATTCTCAAACTAGAGTACTACATCCTACGGTTACATGTGTCTAAAAATGATATTTTTCAAAAATTTGGTACTTGTACTAGAAATGGCGGTTTTGGAGCATTTTTGGTGAGAACATAGTCAAGGAACTTTAGGGGTTAAATACCAATTGTACCATTAAACATTTCTAATACATTTTATAATTGCGAAAATAGTCATGACTACTTACTTTAGATCCTTTTCATAACTTTTCTACCTACTCTTTAATAGCTTGGTTTATCACTCCAGAGTAACCCTCCAGAGGCCAGAAATTTCTTCTAATGCCAGAGAATCCTACCACTAAAAATCAGTTTGTGTGCCCCATCCTAATTTTTTATTAAAAAAATATTATATTACTAATATTCAAAATTATTATTTTTAAATTAAAATTAATTAATTAATTTTGTTGTAATTTTGTTGTATTTGCACATCGGCTGAAAGTCAAACAACCCTCTACGTGGCTCAGATTTTTCATAATGAATGGGACAAATAAAATGCACATCTACCTAGATTACTTCTACAACCAATGATCTAAAAATGATTCCCTAGATATATCCTTTTTTGGCCAAAACTACTTGGGAACCTAAAGAATTAATCTCTATGAATCATTGCATCTATTGTGTAGATTATAAATATTTTCAAGAGCTTCAATAGGAACTACAGGAAATGGATGAAGTACACCCAAGTATGTTGAAAAAACATCTTGTTGTCAATCCTTTAATGATGTGACTTGCATTATCTCTCAATGCTTTGTCATTGTTGAATTTTTTTTTTTTTTTTGTTCTTTAGTGATGCAACTTGCATTGTTGAAAAGATTATTTTTCTTCATTCTTTAGTGATGTGACTTGCACTAGCACTAGCACTCAGTGTTGAAAAAATCATTTTTATTTATTTTTGAGTAATGTGACTTGCATTGGCATTCTTTAGTGTTGTGCCTTGAAAAAACTATATTTGTTCATTCTTTAGTGGTGTGACTTGCACTGGCACTTAGTGCTTTATGATTTTTGTGCAAGGTATAATAGGCAATTTTTGTTCATTCTTTAGTGATCTAACTAGCATTGTCATTGGATGCTTCATGATTACACCAGTCAAGAAAAAATCCTATGTTATTGATAAATAAATGGTATTGTGTCAAAGTCTCAAATGGTTGTGTTATTTTGTATTAGTTTAATAATAGATTTGGAACCCAATAGTATTAGCTCTAATGCAATAGTGTTAGATAGCTTTCTTAGTACTAAGTCACTATTGCAATTTGAGGCATTGTTGAATTCATTACATACCATTGTGTCCTATATTGTTGCCACAATTAAAATAAAAGTAAAAATACTTTTCTATAATCTTTTAAGTCATAAAACTTTCAAAATTCAATAACTTTCATACCGTATGTCCAAACACCACGAAACAAAGCCCGTGCACCCTTCCTTGTTGAGAATTTTTTGATGGTCCCAAGAATGCGACTGGGAGACATACGGTCCGGGAGATCTCAACGTACCAAACAAACAAACTAAACTAAATTAACTAATTAACTAACTAACTTAATCCCTAAAGGACGAGGGCAGTGTCCAGATTGGCAAAATTGTGAAGATCTATTATAAAATGCAACTTAAAATAATATTTAGGGTGATTGCACGAAACACCTGTACTATTTGTTGCGTTTTGCTATAGTACTCATGATTTTTTCTGGAGTACTTTAAAATTAAAAAATCAATTTTTAAGAAAATTAAAAAATATGGCCAATGTATGCACCTTTAAGATGAAGGTAACCACCAAAGGAAATTCATTAAAAAATTCTCTAAGTAGGAGAACTAGAAAAGTGCCAAATCGCTAAAAAATACATACTTTGATGTTTTAATTAGTAGAAAATAGGAAAAAACTTAAATAAAAAAAATAAAAATTGGACATTTGTGGCAACTCTATGGAGATGGTCATTCACCAAAAAAACCACCAAAATAGTTTTTTACATGGTTCAAAATGCTAGTAGAAAGGGACTCAATTTGTGGACTTCTACACCACACAAAATTAAGTATTTTTAGAATTTCTTTGGACAATAGCTACAAGTCTACTAGAAGACCATCTCTACCAAATTTCAGCTCCAAATTCGTTTTTATGGGTACTAAATAGTACTAAAAACCCCCAAATTGGCATTTGTGACATAATATCGGGGGCTATTATTAAATAGTAAATCATTTTTTAAAAATTCCCAAAAAATAGACAAGGTGTATAGTAGTCATCAGTACCTTGTCTATGAATTTTGAATCATTTGGAGTCAAAACCCAAGAATTATGGCCAAAAAACTAATCAGCACGCGACATGTGACAGGAAATAGTACAAGTGTTTCATGCAATCACCCTTTAATGATGATTCAAAAAATAGTTGTAAAGTATGATTTAAAGACCACATCTACACGGTTAAATCAACAATTATACAAATCAATATTTTACAATAAAATTTGAAACTAGAAATTGAAAATTCCTTCTAAAATCAATTGTACATTGAATATTTATGATTTTTACAAGAATTTTTTTTCTATTAGTTCAAAATGCTAAGTTCTAATCATAGTGATTTTTGAAGATTTTTATTTTATTTTTTGATTCAAGTCATTTTTGAAGGGTCATTTTTTGAATTGAAAATATTACATTTTGAGGCTAGACCTACCGATGCCCTTTGAATTATAGAATATTTGCAAAGCAAAATCTTCATAATCTGAACTGTACAAATATTAAAGAACTAATACAAGAATCTTCAAGAAAAATTGATGGATGAAAAAACGCATTTCAATGAGTTTAGGATGTGTTTTTGTTCATTCATTGTTCAAAATCTGCACTCATGGTCCTTAAGGGGTTAAGAAATGTCATATTAAATTACAATCATAAACTAAGTAAATCAATATATTTTGACTGCAATTTTGTTTCAAACCTTTAGAATAACAAAGTTAGGCTATAGATTAAACAAGTAGATCTATAGAATTTTCCATCTAGTAAGCTCATTGAAATACATGCCTTTATATACTGATATACACTTGCTTCTCTTATTGACACGTCTATGAATTTTTTATAAAAAATGGAATTGATCAACAGAGAAAGATCATATCTAAACTATCTCATGTGGAAATGCAGATATGAAACAGTAATTATCGAATGATGTAACATTTAACCCCTAACGTCTGGATTCATCTCCAAAATTGACGATTTGAGAAAAAACATTATAAACTACAATTTGGAAGAATATTTTGGAATTGGTATACAAATGAAAGCTGTAGATTTTGATTTTTGAATTCTATCCGTATGGTTAGATCTACTAATGCTATCACCATCTTTTTCTATAAATTTTGAAAAGAAAATTTCAGAATTCCTTCTAAATTCAATTACAAGTAAAATATTATCATTTTTTGAGTAAAACTTGTTGGAATGGATTTGAAATAAGGTTCTCTTCATATGGTGATTTTTTGAAATTTTTGTGACCTTTACATCTTTGACCTTATTTTTGCACATCTAGTTTTGAACTTAAGTCAATGCAAATTGACCACTTGACATACTTCCACATTTGTAATTTTAGAAATGTATATATTCTAGTAACACCAAATCCAACCGATGGATAGGACAACAACTTGATAAAGTATCACCAGAAATTAGGATGACTTTCATCCAAGCAGGAATGAGACAGAAACAAGGATCTGAATTTGTTCATCGTCCAGAAAATGGACGTCGGAGCGCTCCAGGGTTAACACTTAATCTGGAGGGACTACACATTTATTGAACCAGAAACAGAACCCAATTGAGTATGCATGGAGGTTAACCCCTAAAGGTCCAAACACCGTTTTTTGACAATATAGCGATTTTGGGCAGCTCATTACGAGTGGAGTTTTTATTTTTTTTCTTTGAAATTTTCACACAAGATGTGCCCGAGGAGTAGCTTTAAGGCCCAACAATTTTCATAACTTTTGACTACATGGTTAAAAAGTTATTGTATAATATGTAATTTTCCGTGTACGGCTGGCAGCCAGGGCAGCTCAAAAAAATTCTTTAAAAATCAATTTTTTCTTAAAATAAAAATTTGAAATTGGTTCTTTAGATTTATATGTACATGAAAAGCTTTAAATCATTCCATTTGGATTAATGAATCAAAAGTTATGAGGATTCTTAGTTTGAGGGTAGTTATGGAATCTCTACTCTAAAATAAACTTTGAAGTCCTTTATTTCACTCAATTTCCAATATTTTTGAAAAAAAATAAAAATATTGGATGTAGATTATTTATCACAACATTACAACCGTTGGGATTGGCATTTTTCAATTCCATAAATAAATTCTTAACAATTTAGTGTTTTGAATCATTCTCTACTTCTTTCTACTTACTATTTTTTTCCTATATGTTGTGCAATTCCAAATGATCTGAAATTTTTCAAGCATGTAGCCAACTTGCCTAGAAGAATGAATCCAAAGAGTAACTATCATTTGGGGCATTTTTTCATACGAATGTGACCTTGTGAAGTGCAGCTGCCCGGATTTTCGCAGGGACAAAGAAAGGGGTTTTGTCAATTCAAACGCTAATATCTTCCAATCCGCATGGTGGAAAATTCTGAAATTTTTGTCACATCTTCTCAAACCAGTGTTCTATAAGATCTTACGGTTACATGTGTCCAAAAATGTTTTTTTTCTAAATTTTGGTACTTCTATTAGAAATGGCAGTTTTGGAGTGGTTTTGGTGAAAACATAGTCTCTGACCTTTAGGGGTTAAGCTGCACACAAAAAAATCGCCTATTGGAATTCTCAAAAAGGAATGTGCAAAATTTTTATTCAATTGATGGCAAATGAATGATCTCCTTGGTAAATGTCCTGAGGATGGTGTCTCTTCCAGACTCCGAACTTGCACTCCGCAGTTTTAAGTCTACCGATATTTGCGATAGCTTGGACTGTACATGCAGCTCTTGGCATAAGCAAAGAGGTCTGTCGGCTTCGGAAGTCTTGTTGCTAATCCTACATACATCAACCCCCAAAACGTTGTCAAAACTTATGTGTTATGATATAATGAAGAATGTTTATAATACAGTGAGAGAAACAGCATACCCAATTCATAGGCCTTTGCAGCTACTGCGGCACCAACATGGGCTGAGATCTCGCGGATTTCGCTAAATGCAGGATACAGTTGATTCTTAGCAAGATGCTCCTCATCGATCTGCTTCGCAAGTGCCTCAGCTAAAATATACCAGAGAACCCATCAGAAACGGTAATACGAAGAGGGACAAGACTGACGTTGAAGGTAAACGGAAGTTCGAAATCTAAATGATTGGAAGTATCCAAATGCGGGGAGGAAATGGAACAACATACCAGCAGCCAAGAACATATCATCATGGACACGCACAGCCCCCGATATAGCGCAGCCAAGGCCTATGCCGGGGAAGATGTAGCAATTGTTCGACTGCACAACAGAGCGTGTTTGAGCAGAAAGTCATAAAAGAACCAGTACGGAAGTGTACCCAATGCCATATCAGTTTACATCTACAGTGTATTTGGTACATCTACAGTGTAAGCATGTTTTAAAGAAGCTGTTGTCACAGAGTTGGCTAAGAATCTTCAACGATAAAAGGATAAAAAAATATGATACATTGAAACATTCAGAAAGTCATACCTGACCAATTACATATGTTTTACCCTCGTGTGTAACAGGACCAAACGGACTTCCACTGGCGAAGACACACTTCCCCTGCAATTCCGGTTATAAACAATGAGACAGTACCAGTAAATTATCATCCGATGAAATGAGTGCCACAGCCTCTGCGTGTTCTTGGCACAAAGCAATATACTCCAGCACTACTTGTAAAACCAATACAACGATCAGTTAAAAAAATCATACCTTGGTGTACTTGTAAGCTTCCTCGGCAGTGCATTCAGATTGCGAGGTAGGGTTTGAAAGTGCCATGATTATTGGTTTCTGCACATATAATTGGATAAGCACCTAAAAGTGTTCAACTTAATCGATTCCAACACAAATGTAAACATTTTCAAGAAATGATGAAATTTCGTTTTAACAAGGAACACGGACCGGGCCTCTTTCCAAGTCCTGGCATTTAACAAAGGTTCAAGCTCCTAATAGCAAGAACTGTGTTCCAGAATACGAACCTTGGATAATACAAACAAATTAAAAGTGGTCCTTTAGAGCTTATGCCTAAATTCCCTCCAAAAGAAAAATCCCAAAACGGGAATTTATCTTTCTGAAATTAAGTGTAATTCTGCTGGGCTGCACTGTTAGAGCAAAAAATCAAAATAACAAAACTTACATCCTGGTATGAACATATCTCCTCCAGCACTTCCTTGGTGAAAGTTCCGCCCTTTCCAGAGGTTCCAATCAACACGGTAGGCTTCAAGGCCTAAACAGCATAGGGCACCCCATAATAGAAGAACTAAGTCTTAGATATTAAAAAAGAATCCAAATCAAAACATTAACTATCCAAAATTAGGATTCCAGTAAGCAACTCATGAGAAAACATATGAGGTGAGTAATGACCGCTGTAATTTAGAAGTCAGACGTCCATATCACCTTCACTGCAGAGAGAAGGTCATGAGCAGGAGGGTGATCATGTGCGTAAGGCCGTTTGTGTTCTTGTAGTGATTCATATCGTGACTTGGTCACTAAACCCTGCAATGCATAAAAATGTAATATACATCATGCACTGGAGAGAAACATAAAATCGAATATCAGGCAGATCCGCCACACACTTATGAATGAATTGACCAAATGAAGTCCCACATTACCTTGGAGTCCACAAGGTGAATTGCTTTGCGTGCTTCTTCGACTGTCGTTTTCCCCTACATTATTCACTTTCGATCATATCAATTCCAGTATCCAAATCGAAACCTGGTTAACAATTACATATTTCATGTTCTTTCACGTGGCATCACATACCACTATATAAAAGCTTGTGAATATCACAAAATTCAATTATCACAATGAGCAACCAAGTCTTAAACACTAGCGTTATCCCTATAATGCATTAGAGTCCGCATACCTCTTGACTGAAGCTAATAGTTTCAAAAAGTCCATCTCGTATATTCATTGGAATTTTCGTGATCTGTTCCGTGAAAATTACATTAGACTAGCACAGCTAATCTACAACTATTCGGTTTAGGGTGAGTTCACAAGAAAAATATAATAGTTCATGGTGGCTATGTACTGGCTATTGCACATTAAGTAATCAGAGATCATATCTCAATAGGATTAAACCTCTCACAGTCCACCAAAATCAATGTAATTTCACCACTGGAGTTGTTAGACGGCCAATTGGTAGCCAATTGAGTCAATTGAGAATGGTCAAATGGTGACAGCTTTGTAATAACTATCACATGTTGGCACGGGTAAACGACGGAGGTGACTGACCTGCCTCGATACTTCCAAGGCGATAATTTCAGCAATACCTGTACCTGCCTGGATATATCACAAAATGCCACTGACTTCAACAAAGAGAATTCCTACTCCCACAACTACGATCTTCCAAACCTGTAAGTCCCAAAACTACCGAAGGAGGGAGCCAGACTTGCACTCAAAATTAAATAACATGCATAGTAACTGGATAATGTTATTGTGGTCACGTAGATTCATCAGGCTACGTTCTGGACGGTGAACGAAGTCGTAAGACAAACCCACAATAACTAGTGAGGAATAAGAATAGACGTACTTCACCAGCACCCAGAAAGAGGAACTTATGATCAGCAAGCGTGCCCCCGGTTATAGGTAATGCCGCCACCAGTCCAGCAAGTGCCACAGCGGCAGTTCCCTGCGTTGACCTCTCCAACGAAAATTGAGGATCTCTGTACTGGATGGAAATTTACCAGAATATGACGATGAAAACGGAGAAGCCTACAAACTTTCTGACATCGGAAATTTTCCCATATCTGGTCTGCTCGGACAAACAGCAATTTCGTGCCAACCGTACCCTATTTAAAAAAGTCAAGAAAGAGTAGAAATTCTTCCGAAGATAACCTGAATATCATCATTGAAGACAAGGTGTGTGGTTGCATATTTCTGAAGCAGGCGGAAAGCATTGTGGTTTGCAAAGTCTTCGAACTACACCGCAACCCAACACCATGATAACAGTTCATGGGAATATATTATCAACAAAGTTAATGAACACGTTGAGAGTTATCAACACGTGAGCACTCCATAAGATCCAAGCACAAGACTCTTAATGAAATTTGATATAGGCTACACAATATAACCAGTTGTTACTTTGGCTGAACGTAAAACGACAGATACTGGACAGATACTGGACCTACACATCACGGAACTCTCACAGGTATCTTACCTGAACAAGGACCTTTTCTCCATACGCCTGCTTGCAGGCCATCATGAACTCATCCAATAAATCATCATACTCCTGCACCACAGTCGATCGATCAGCATGGCATGATCTCCATACAGTCAACTATCGTGGGCGTGGCAGATCCTCATAAATTCAGAGGAGACTCGTTGACGTTGAAAGAATTCTTGTGCTTTAAAGCATGACCCTAAGTTCGAGGTAGGTATCATCTTGATAATGGCTGCCCATATTTTCATTACCCATTGCGTTATGCGGAGATAAGGAGAGGACGAAGGCCTATTTGCAAACAAGCATGCAGCGTGATCTTCGCTGACAAAGAAGTACATAGGGAAATTACGAAATTACGAGTCAAAACATATTGAATAAATGAAGGGTTTCAGAAAAACAAAAGTACTCAAGTTTGACCTAGGCCAATTCAGGAACTTACCTTGCCCGTGGTACGCTTCTGTCGCAATCCAATGTAGAAGGGGTCCTTCAGAAGAGCTTCGTTATTGGTACCCACGTCGATAGCAACAGGTAATGTCTGTTTCCTCCAAAAGTCATCAATTTCTTCATTTACCAAAATCGCTAACACGAACAAGGCTCACCAAAGATCCTTTTCAAACTGGTACTGCTCTATTCTATGGTGCGGACGTCGATATTCAATGTAGATAATAGGCTAAACTTACAGAAGAGGGCCGAATTCCACCTAGAGCCGTGTATAAAGCTAGCTTCCCAACTGGAATGCCCATCCCCTGCCACAGAACCCGCAAATCCTTGGTATTGATCAAGATTGAATTTTTTGTCCCCGTAAATGCTTTGCCAATCGCCTATCCATTCATACGTACGGTTTGGTGGACCTAAACTTTTCATCACCTCCTGCACCTTAGAGAATACCTAAGATGTTCGACACTGAGTATGTAGCTCTTGTCTTTTAAACTCCATTTACCAACAGGATTACAGAGTTTACATGTGGTGTCAGAATAATAGAAGAAGTGGATTATGCGACGCACATTCAACCCAAGGTCACCGAGTCCAAGGATACGTTCACCATCTGTCACAACAATAACCTGGACATTCGTCTCAGGCCAATTCTTGAGAAGGTCCAGCACGTGACCCCTACATAGCATTTGTTGGGAGATGGAACGCAATAATTGTCAATTTTCTAACTTCGTAGCTGAAAAGAACACAGTTGACAGAACAGAACAAAATAACAGGAAATTAGTAGATGCCAAATAACAAGAGGCTGACTGGTGGTGATCTTACCTATCCTTCAGACTGATGTAAAGGCCACGAGGACGTCGGAAGATGTTGCCATACTTCTGACAAGCCTCTCCTACAACCGGGGTGTAAACAATTGGAAGAAGCTCCTCTACGTGCTCAATCAGAACCTTGTAGAATAACCTCTCATTCCTTTCCTGAGATTATTGACATTCTAACAATCAGTTCAAACTCCCCCTGGAAGCCTACTTAATTAAAATTCATAACGTTCAATGTTAAGGCATGATGCATATTCAGGTTTAGTAATAAAGCTCCAACGATACCAAAGCTGATATCTCAGCCCAACACTTGCTTGTTAAAGAAAACATAAACATTCGCATACGATAGTAATCATATACAATACAGACTAATCATTCCAGAGGCATTGCATAGAACCGACATAGATAAAAACATATATGAAAAGAATGTCTCGGGGAACATGCACCTGCGAATCCATCAAAGCAATGTACTTTTCGAGAGGGTTCTTGTAAGATCGCACATTCTGCAGAACGCGTTCAACCTAGTACCAAAATGCGAATGGTAAATAAATGAGATCTTAAATACTAACAAATTTACAGCCTCACAAGACATCTTCTTAAATATCGAGCTTCAATAGGTTAACATAAAATCATGTGGCTCGAAACACTTTATGACTTACCTGCAAATCTTGTGAGATAATGGTAGGTGGGAGAAGTCCTCTCAAGTAGTGGCGATCTCGCTCCTCCTTAGTGAAGGCAAGACCTTTGTTATATCGTGGATCTCTCAATAATTCCGACCCACTGGCCATCACATGGGATAAAAAAGTATGACCATTTCAGTCAAATCGAAAACTAGACCGAAGTAAAATGAGGACGCTGTAACCTAACTGCATGTGTAATTGACAGAACAGGTAAGCAAAAAACTCAACTCGTAAGCAGCCTAAACTAACAAATAGAATTGAACGGAAGCAACTCAGAGAAGCAGATGGTCGGTCCAGTACTGATACAAACATCTTAGCCAGAAATCAACCCTCTCCTAAAATATGTTGATGGAAACGACAATCTCACGAACACCATCATCTCCACAACATTTCAATCTAACATAAATGAGCAAATCGATCACCTCGCTACTATTCGAGCCCACGGAGTAAGCGTCTGATCCTCGGTAGCTGCGTCTTCACCAAAAGTGTCGCTTACACCACCTCCAACCGTGGAAGTTTTTTTTCCGTCCAGCAAATCCGGAGTACCGTTCCGCAACCCCTTCAACTCCTTCAACTGAGTCTCCATGGCAAAAGTTTTCCGCGGCCTCCTGTATCCCAACTTATTCTCAGAATGATTAACTCCGAAAACCCTAATTCATATCCAACAACAGATCATGCAAGTTGCCAGTGGGGCTGATTATAAAAGAAAACGCACGTATATATAAGCCTTCAAGGAACAGTCACCTGTTGCAGCCAATATCCCGGAAACCAGCTGCAGCAAGATCTGCAATCGGAGTGGCAGAGTATAAGCTTCGCCGGAAGATTACATCATCCAGCTGCCTGCCGCAGCGACTCAGAAGTAATATGGCATTCAAACCGAAGCTTCGTGGAGATGGCATATGTACAGATTCCGACTGCCCAATTGAACTTCTTGAAGAGGATCCTCAGCTTGAAGACTCACTGTCCTGGAGTAGGGCTTTACTGGACACATATGTAAAACACATGAATCAGCAACCCTTAATAGATATCTCCTCCACCAGTTGTGCTCAGCTCCAAACGATCCCCAATATTGTACATGCGAGACAGAACACAACCCCGTAACTTTGAAGCCATCATTCTCCATGTCACTTGAGCATAGATGATTTAGGGTTTAGGGTTTTAACATTGAAAAGAATAGGGAGTACCTTCCACAACGACCAGCTTATCACAGACATTGTCACGTGTATCACTTATATCACACGACGGTTCGAGATCCTGCATTGTTACAAACAAAATGTCATCCAATGAGCTTGCAAAATTCAGTCCAATTGAGCTCCATAAGACAACGACGAACTGTGTGAAGGTGACCGGTTTCCTTAAGAATAAAATACTTTGAAAACTTTGAAGCTGTAACAAAGAATACACGATACTCTGAACGATTTCGCAGGTCAGTCATAGGACTTCCAGTAATAATTCGCACAGAGTATCGACAACCGCATTTGGTATAAGTCAGAACTCATCCACACAATTCAATCAGAGGTGATGCACGCACATTCCTGAGCAAATTCTTGAGGCATTACACTAGCTGTAGAGTCCAGAAATTATGCTCAATTTAATCTATTTGTAACCTATTCAGACAATGTAGTTAAAGTCTATGATGTATACATGTTAGTCTCATCCTCCATTGGTTGGACCAAGAAACAAATACCAGATAAGAATAAATCACACAATCAATAATAAAGGTGAGCAAAGTGACTGGTATAGAAATGGTTAGGATTATTGAAACTGAGAAAATTCATCATGCACACAGTCAAAAAGAACATATAAGTATTTCTCAGTGCGACTAAATTAATTTCACAACCTCAGCGTAAGACATCAAAGTGACCTTAAAACTTGCAGCAGACAATTGCATAGGAGAACTTGATTTAGGTACTTCGCTAATTCCTTGATGAAGACCAAGCGCAACGATCTCACTTCTCCAAAAATGCATCAAAGAAAGCCAACACTACGCGAATACTCCGACGCAAACCTCGGAACAAAACACAGGAGCATAGTATTTCCCCCCGAATATGATACATCTACACTCCGTCAGCGCGCTTACACTCATGCACTCGTAAAAACACATAAATAATGCACACATAAAAACACTGGACGGCGAGTCAACTGACTGCAGATCCAAAACCACAACATCTAGCAACAACACGCCAAATCAAATCCCTTCCACATTTTCGCATTTCAAAACCTGCTTGGACCATCTCCAGGATGCACGATACTAATAGGAGCATGTCTCCAGTTCACTCCTCTCTCTCTCACTTCCACTCTCACTCTCTCTACGTTTTCAATCACTCTCCACAGCACCGAGCACAGCACAACTACGAAATCATTCAAGAGAGACCAGAATACAACATGAATTCCGATATAGTGAATTTCTTCATCTTTCATAATCCTCTAATTCGCTCAAAAACACTAAGCATAATGATAAGCGACATGGAACATACTTTGCACTACACACAGCAAGCCAACCGCCGAATCACATAATTGGAACAGATCCAAGTGACATCAAAATCATATACCCGAGCGCAACACAGAATGCATCACCACTTCAAATCCTCCGAAGCTCACAATGTGCTACTCCCGCACGCATGTCCAAAGCGACATAGTCCGCACAGACCAGCCGCGATTCATACAATACAAAAAATCATGGAAAAGCGAGAATCCGAGAACCTGGAATAGGAACAGATTAATCTCGCAAGGGCAAAGTGCGTCAATGATGCGGCAGGCAAGCGATCGAGCTTCGCAGTGGCAGCTATGGCGATTGCAAATTCTGTGACGCTCAAGCGATTTGCGATTTCAAAAGGAGAGAGAGAGCGAGAGAGAGTGTGTTGAACCGGGCGACGCGTGATCGAGTGGTGGTGGAACTCAACCTCGAGCGTTACTGCGCTGGAAATCGAGGACGCAAGGTTTGGGAGTTCTGATGAAAGGGAAAACGTGTAAAGTGGAAGGAGCCCGGTATGATCTGGCAATCAGCGTGTGGTGACTTCATAACATACCGGTGCGGGAAAATCCTAGTACAGGGGGGAAGGGACGGTAAAGAGACCGGTAATAAGATTTGAAAGCTTCATACTGGGACCTTGCTCCGATTGTTAATTTCCACTGATAGGAGTGGCAATTGCAGGCAACCGTTGGTGCCAAATTGCGGTGCATTCAAGGCTCTCATCACTCGTTGCTTGCAAGCTCTCCTTGCTCATCATGCAACTTGGCATCCCTGCCTACATCGCCCACAACGCTCGTTGCGTACGTTCCTCAATTCCTCCACTCCTATTTCTTTCATCGTTCCTGTCCAATTTAGGGTTTCTGATTGGTTCTTTCATCGACGACATTCGGAATCTTTTAAAGTCTGACTCGGAATTTCCTTATTTGCATCTTCCGGTAGTTGAGACGATCTGCTGGGTGCTTGGAGGTTTGGCGATTTGAGGCTGACACAGGATATTGTGAGTTGTGCAGTTGTTTCGGGAATGTTTGCGACGGGCGGATTACATTGGAAGTCAGGTGCGATGATCTTTCATTGGGCTATATAGTTTTGCGTATACGATTCACGGCTTTAGGTTAGATAATCTGGACTGTATTTTCAGACTGTGAAAAAGAGTATTGTGTTCACATTACTTGGAATGAGAGAGAGCTATATACAAGAAGAAAAATTGGACAGGGTACAATACGGGACCCGTTGTGCAGACCCATAGGGTATGGAAGGCAACGAAGTCCTACCTCAAGTATAGTGTATTTTATAAAAACCAAGTGTCAAGAAGTTGAACTCCTAAGGGACCCCTTTTTCGGAAATCTATGATTGGATCGTAAGGAAAACAGCCTGCACGGTCTAGCAAGCAGCTATAACGCCCTTGTCACTTACTCCGATCCATAGGATCTTCGATTTACAAGGATATTCGAAGAGCACCCCGAAGTCGGGATTAGGGCTCTTTCTCTGATTGGGGTTCTTCTAAGCATCAGGCTCACATAACCAACCAGAAGCCCAAAGCAGAAATGTGTCCCAACGTGGACTTGATGAACGGATTTTTTAGTTTGCTTGCTAATTTCGACTGCACATGCTGTGATAAGGTTTTTTCAATACGTTGTGAGTAAACCTTGTAGCAATGCATCTGTTGTTCTCTTGGAATCGTGCCCATTATGTCTCGGTGAGTGCTTTACTTCATGATTTGTTTTGTTCTTCCCTGTCGCTAATTTCAATTGCTTGTGGGCAGAATGGGAACAGGGAGGTACTCAAATCGATCGTACGGGAACAGTTTAGACGAAACATGCATGAGACTGACTCTGAGAAAATTGAAGAGCAGAAACAAGCGTAAGCTCTCATGTCTTGCAAAGCATTCATCGGCTTGACTTGCATGAGTATGGACATGTGATGATGGACAAACGACTCAAGAATTTTCTTTCTGAAAGTCGAATCTTTTGGCAGGGCTGCACGTGCATTGTTCAACCACATGTATTATGAAGCAGGTCGCATGGCTGCACAGCACGCTGAGGCTGCCATGATCAAGGAAGAACTGTTGGGATTGCCAAGACCAGCACTTGGAGTGACTTTACAGGATGAGGACAACAACGCCTCGAGGTGAAGAAAACTGAAGAGCTCATGTCCGTGACGACCTTGTGCTTCGAGCTTGTCATGGAAATTTGAAATGGCTGATTTTCCATTGGTTTATCGCAATCATGATAGCTGGCTTTCTGAAGGTGCAACCCAACTTCTCAGCCCTTCTAGAGTGTGAATGATGTGAAACTTGCATCTACATTGTTACACCAATCTCCAATTCATAAACAGACACTTCTTTGATAACTAGTATGAGGCGGTTGGACATCTGTCATTTGATTATGGTATATACAACCTTGGAGGTATTCTTTTATACCTTAAATGCTCATCATTCCTCCCCTTCGTGACTGTCATTCGGTTCTTTAACGAAGTTCTCGTGCCCATCAGAAAGTAGTTGCTGTAAATTCAAGGTTCGTTAGAAAAAATACAAGAAATGAAAGCCAGTTACTGAATCAGGAATCACTCCACCTGCTAAAGTGAGATTTTTTCCCATCAGAGAATTCTCCTACCATTGAAAATTTTCATGCGTTCCATTGAAATGTGAACCATAGATGATGCTATGACTATGGCCCACAGCGCAACGAAGTTCAAATTCTTTACAATCAGCTAAGAAATAGATTTTCTTCAAAATAATTTCTTTGAATTGCAGAGTTTGAGTGCATTTATGTCGGGATTCTGTCTCTTTTTCAGTTTAATTTGCAGAGCTTTGCCATACGGAAAGTAAATTATGCTTTTTTTCTACCATCCTGCAATCTGTACAATGTTGTGATTTTTTGAATTCTGGAGAGGGGAGATGATAGTGAATTATCCTCTTTTGCGTCGTTGCACCAATCCGACTTAACAAGGTGGGAGAGAAGAGCCCGTACCATGGCGCGCGTTTTCTCACCGACAAATCCAATTGCAAGTGAGAATCGTCCGCACTCGGTCATTGCTTCCAGCATTCGAACAGTCCAATTTTCATCAACATCTCTAGCACAAGCTGCACGGAGTAGCCTCTGTCGTTCCGGATCGTCCCGTGCGTTTTCCTCAGCCCTAAAACAGGTGCAAACGGTTGCCAAGATATCAGCCAGTAGATTGGGAGGCAATTCAACCTTAAAGATTTCAGCGAAGTTGGCAGGGTCAACGCTTGTTAAGAATGCCATCTGCAGAAACACGTCCTTGTTGAGGTGACGCCAATGCTTGGCAAATACGTCATCTGTGATTTTGGCAAGAGCCGAGGGATCGTCGCTTCCCGGCTTGTGAAGGCCTAACAGGGCAGGAAGTCCATCTTCATTTCCGTCCTCTACGTCGGAGGATCTGTCTGTGCCGGCTGGATCAAATGACCATGCCGGGGCTGCTCCTTTGTAAAAATATTTCATGGGCTCCTCGTCTCCTTCCCCTGGCATCTTCCTCTCCACCGGTTTGAGATGTGCTACAGAGACCTTGTAGTTCACAATCAAGGCATGAAGCACATAGAGGTCATTAGTTTAATCCTCATGAGACTATGGATCATGCTGCTGTCATACAAATTGTACAAACACATAACGACCTTTCATGCGGGAGCTAAACCGAAGAAATTTCTCAAATATCCAAGGGAAGTGCAACAGATCGACTGCAAACTCTGCAAACCTAATCCATCTACTCTAATTGAGAACTCGAAAATCATACCAGATTTGCAAAAGTTGGATAATCGACATTTTGCGCCACTGCTCTCTTTTTTGCACTGTCTATGGCCTTCCTCTTCCAGTCGTCGTAAATGGCATTGCGCAATTCTTTGCTTTTTTTGTCCCACAAATGCTTCGGTAGCAACATATCGCCATCCATCTCCGTGCTTGCCAACATTGGAAGCAGGCTTGTAAAATGTGAAACCCTAAGCGATGATGAAACTTCAAATCCAAAGGTATAATGTAAAGTCCACCACTATTAACCCCTAAATGCCCGAGGCACCAAATTCTGGTGTCGGCAATACTTTGAAGTTAAATAAAATCTAACCAAATTGCTATTTTTAGTAGTTTATAATTTTGTAAAATTCTTTTTGAAGTCTAGCTTTAGCTTCAAAAGTCTGATTTTGAAAAAGATGGATTATGATTTTTCTACTCAAGATTTTGTGCAAGGGTACCCATTGCAATCTTGACTTTCCGTAGTGTCGAGGGCTCTTGGAAATGAGCCTCAAATACACTAGATCTTGGAGAAAAAATCACATTGGAAATTCATTTAAAAGAATTGTAGAGTAGATTTTGAGAAGCCATAAATTGATTGGGGCTATGCATGTTAGGCCCTTTAACCTCATTTTTTTTGGTAACCAACTTTTTAGATTTGACATGTGAAAAAAGGATTGAAAGAATTTCTTAGTTTTAACACCCTCATATTCAAACATTATAATCTTTCAATTCATAAGTGATATTGTTGTGTTTTCTTTTCCTATGTAATCTTTAACATGTCTAGTTTGAATTTGTATGGTTACAATTCAAAAGAACCTGATACAACTTATCAAAATGTTGTCTTTCTGTTCAATTTAGAGCAAATTTCAGGAAGCTCAAAACACGCCTTGGGCATTTAGGGGTTAACCCAATTTTGCGAAAAGAGAGGTAAGTCGAGACTTAAAGAAGAGGTTTGTCAAGGTGCTTCCTTATCAATGGAAGCAAATTTTGGCCGAGTTGTGATTTGCAAAGAAGAGACTGAACACAAGGATTGAAAATACTAATAGTTATGGCAATGCAAACAATAGCACAAAATGCACATACAATAGTAGAAAGTTGTAACAATAGATTTGCATCTTTGCAGGGAAGATTTTGAAATTGCAAGACAATCAAATGCATCAAATTTGCCTATATTGAGATTAGGTTAAGTAGTGACAAAGCTAGTTAGGTCATGAAGAACAACTCAGAGGTCAACACCTCTTTTACCACAAATCTACTATTTATTTGCAATTATTCTTAATAACTTAATAACTTGATTATTCAATAGATAACACTATTTGAAAACCAACTCTTGCTTACATTTTGCAAGTTTTTTCCGAATAATATTTAACAAAATATTCTATTAAATTTTTGTTAAATAGTTTAAAAATAGTCTTCCAAAACATAAGCTAGGCTAAGGGTCTAATATATTTTATAGATCCCTAGCAACATCCTAATATATTTTATTCAATTAGTAAAAATGGAATGAATAATGTCTTTCCATATATATGTGGATCTAACCAACCAAGATTTTAAAATTTTAAAAAAAATCTTTTGTCGACATTGAATTTTTTTATTTTAATATATTTTTAATTTGAGAGTTAGAGTTTTATGAAATTTGATTGCCCATTGGCTATTGATTCACAAAACCTCCATAAAAACTTTGAAATAACAAATCAAATCTTTAACTACAACTAGCTATCTAAAATCCTTCAAAACCCACTTGAAGACCCACTTTGAATCTTTAGAGGCTAAAAAAGAATTATTTAAATTATAAACAATGGGTGAACAAATATAAATTTGTCCCATACATACAAAAATTTGATTTTTTCATCCATCCAATTGTATGTAAGTTCTTTGGTTAGTTTTCAATCATACATTTGATATAGGTTTTCAAATCTTTTCTTGCAAATCTTCTATGGTTGTAAAGAATACAAGGATGTTTTTGCTCAACTCAAAGAACTAACCTTTCTAATTCAAAAAAATGACCTTGGTCAAAATTAGATTAGATCAAAATCTTAAAAACAAGATTCATAATTAAATTTAACATTTTGATCTTAGAAATATAAAATTCTTGTGAAAATCACTAGCATTCAATTTGCAATCAATTCTAGGAAAAAAAAACAATTTTGGTTTCAAATTTTATTGGTGAATTTTGTATAATGCATTGGTGATCTACTACCATCTCCTAAAGGGATTAATTCCAGTAAGTACAAATACCTAATTTCAACATTTTTATTAAATTTATAGATGTATATATAATTAGAATTTTGAAATTCATAGTTTATTCAGACCATGTCCAAATATACCAAATACATGAATTTAGGAATTTACAAGATTCAACAATAGTTTAGGAATTTTCATGATATGAACCACGGCTACATATTTATGGATGATTTCAAATTTTTTTACCTTGCATTGCCAATGGAGATTAGAATACCACGCTTGGAGAAATGGAAAAGAGAATACATTGGATGCTCAACCCATAAAAGACAATTGAACTTTTAGAAAATAATAATTGTATGCTTTATACATAGTTTTTTAGTGAAATGATCATCGTTGGCATATGTTAAGCATGAACAAATATGATGTTCATCTTAAAAAAATTGTCTTGATGTATGATTTGAACAAATATGATATTTTCTTTTTAAAGGTTTGATTTTGTATTGAATTTATAAAGTAATATAAACCTCCATACAAGCTTAATGCCCATAATTACAACTAGGCTCCCCCCAAATTGATAGAAAGTAATAATATAATGGTCATCTAACTCCTAAAATGAACACAATGTATTTCTAAAACGGTGACAATGTCATGGTCAAAAAATAGTCACATTCTTTACTTGATGACATCCTAAAGGTAAGGCCCCCTATTGTGGTCACAACTTCCACTTTAGTTCTTTGAAGGATTGAAGAAGTATTGGATTCTTTTCTTGTGAAAAAATAAAATACAATGTAATTAGAAGTGATGGCACAAAAAAAATTCTATTTTGTGCCGTGTTAATCCTATGTTCTACACATGCCCTAGCTAATTTGGGGCCTCTAATTGCAAATATGAATTCAAAATTTGTAAATTTTTTCATGTGTGGGAAATAAATAAAAACTTGTGTTTTTCCTCGGGACAAATTTGCCCTGCTAGTCCCACTTTGTCATCGTTGTCACATCAAGCGAGATTGGATTACCAAACATCTCGGACAGGCGGACATATTAGACAAATTGGACAGATAATGTGACTACCTTAAATAGTCACAACGGGCAGGTTAGGGTCATCAAACATCCTAGACAAGCAGATAAATCAGATAATTTAGACAGATGGTCCGTCTAATGTGACAACTATGTACTTCATGGGACGGGTCTAACGGCGTCCTGCCACTCTTCTTCTCACTTCATACAAGCTTAGCCGTCCCTTCCAGAGACTCTTGCACATTGCACATTCAGTTTCTTGAGAATTTTTTTATTGCTCGCGGATTTTCTCAAAGATTTTAATATTCAGTTTCTTGCGGGGTTTCACATTTTGTTTCTTGGAGATCGTTGAGGTGTCGTATATTTCTTTAACTGTCATTTCAACTTTTGACGGCCTTTCAATTTTATTTAGTTCCTATATATGCATGGTTCTCATGATGTTACCCATCTTCTAGTACATCATGTCAAATCTGGAACTAAGGCAGTTCAGGGATTACTACCAAAGGAAATTGGCAAAGTATTTCATGAGCCCAGGTGATTATAAGAGTTACATGGAGATATTCACACCAAAGTATGCGCCAGTCATCGTGTAATGGGAGGACCATGAAGACGTGTGATGATGCCCTCGCTATTGAACAGCAAATCTCCGACAATGAAGTGCTTTAGGAGCAAGTGAATGCCTCGACACGATTTAATTGCAAACTAGAGCATCGCAAACTCAAGTAACGTCAATAGCAATTGGCACGGAGCTTAGGCCCGCCTGGCAGCACATGATGATCATAGCACCTTGTCCACACCTAAATTCAGAAGGTTTTCATTAATGATGCAATCTGACAATGGAAAACAAGAATTACTTCCACCATTGGTGGTAAATCAACTTTGGATAATTTAATCAGATGTGTACCTTAGCACCCGATGTACGTTTAGATATAGACATTGTTGTCACATCGGGTAGTTTAGGATCACCGGATGTCTCAGACGAGCAAACATATCAAACAGTTTGGACGGACCGGACAGACATTGTAATTACCTTAAAGTAGTCACACCGGGCAAACTAGGGTCATCAAACATCTTAGACAAGCGGACATATCAGACAATTCGGATGGATGGTGAGTTTATATGTGACAATTATGGATATAGATATCGTTTCCATTGGGGTTTTTTGTTGAAAATGTTGATTTTCGAAGGGAGTTTGGCTTCACTTGGATGTAATCACTCACTACACTAAAAAGGGTATTTAGTGTTGGCAACACTATTTGCGAACCATGACACTAAATATCATTAAGCCTACTAAAATAAGTAACATTAAATGTAATTTCTAACATTAAATATACTCTATGGTAAATCTGAAATCTGAAAATGTTTACATTTAGTGTTAGAACTTATTAAAGGAAGGTAGAAGGGAAGAGAAGGCGGCGGCGGCGGATTGAAGTTTAGCACTACACTAATCGTCCTAAAATTGACATTTAGTGTAGGATCAAGTAGGGTGGTAATTACACTAAATGTAATCCTACACTAAATACCCTTTTCAGTGTAGTTATTATTATTATTATTATTATTATTATTATTATTATTATTATTGTTGTCTGTTGTTTTACAATGGCTTGTTCAATACTTAAAATTGAATGATACAAACTTGTTGGCAGTTTAGTGATTCCAGGGAAATGATGAGTACACCAATCTTGATTGTACTTCTGCTGCAATAATTTCTGTGTCACTACAATGGAAATCGACAAAGGTTAATTTGAAAAATCTGTTGGTTTTCCCTTACTTGTTAACATTGGCATTTGCTAATATTGGATGGCAACAGCTGTGAAGAATATGGAGGCTCTGTGAAAAATTGTTTGAAGGTCTAACTTGAGGACACTTACCGTTGTTTTCTCAACAGCTTCTTGGTTCTTTTAGTTGATTTCTTAGCATCTTCAAATTCCTTATCTTCTTCTTCAGAATTGACATTTCAATATTGACCAAAAAAAATATATATATTTTCAGACGTTGGTTGGTTAGATGCACATATACATGGAAAACTGTTATTCATTCCATTTTCACCAATGAGATGAAAGATATGAGGGTGTTTAGTTTGTAGGAAACTAGGCCCGGTTATCCCTGAATTGTAAAAACATGAAAAATTCATTTGTGAAGAGCATATTTTTCATAAAAATTGCATAATTTTTTACTTCATTAAAGAAAAAAAATCTTACTTTGAGGCATATAAGTAATCTTTGCATTGACCATTTGGATTGAGTTGTTATGAAATTTGGAATTTCCAAAAGATTATATCCAAAAAGCAAGTATTATTTTTGGATAGCCTCTTATTGCAAGATGTTTTAAATATGCTAAACCTATCAACTAGCTCTAAAATTTGTAACACAAGTAGCTAACATAGTCTTTGTTGAGATGGATTTAAAACTTAACTTTGCATAGTATAAAAAATTTACACTAAAAAGAAGGAATGTTTGCAAATTTTGTTGGACATTGTAGAAAGAAGAATGACTTTTCTATCCACTTCAAACGCTAATAAGATAAACCAACCTATGACATGCAAAAGATCCATCACATACACCTAGCGGAAATGATCCATTAAAGTCTTGCATCAACCCATGATAGATTTTTTTCAATAAATGAAACTTAGACTATATTAGATTGAATTAGTGGCCATAATTAATGTCTTGGATGATGATAATGGAGTGATTAGTGACTACAATGGGAACTTCCACCTTTTGGATGCAAATTCATCTTAGAAGGTGACTTTTTGAAGCCTTCAAGTTGTGGCCATGTTAAGAAATTTTGTGACTACTTTATAGGTGAATGAAAGACCATTTTGGATACCTTCTTTGTTGGTTAACCCCTAAAGGACCGGGGGTGTTTGAGCAAAGTCCTTGTTTTCTTGACTAGCTCTTATAATTTACAAGCATAATTCCTCATTTGTGTGGAATAATTTTGATGATCACCATCGTTGACATGAAACAAGACTTATTTAGGTTTCCTATTAAAAAAAAGATCAACATAATCGCACAATTTTTGAGAAAATGCAACCGTTGACAAGATTGATGAAAGATGTTCGGTTTGGGAGTACTTTCTACGTACGCTGAAATCAAAATGTTGAAATTGGAATGCTCAAAAGTGCTCTAAAAATTCTGATTTTTTTCCCAAATATGTATATCATCATAATATTGATGTGTAATTTTTTTCAAATCATTTTGAGGTGCAGAAAAAAAGATATGAGAATATAAAGTAATGGCCCACAATGCCTTTTCCATTCTCAAAAAATTCACCAAAAATTGCACACTCAATCATTTCTCGATTGGATTGCGCCGATGGATTTAGCAAAGATAATCATCTAGGGTCTCTTTGTTGCTTACAAATTGTTAGTGAGGTTCGCATATCAAATTATTTACAAATGTAGTTGTAGAAGCCATGTGGTGGCCTTATGGTCCTTTAGGGGTTAAGTAGGAATTTTTTTTTTTTAAATTTCAACAATGTCAACAAGGCAAACCATTCATTTTGCTCGTCATAGGTTGTTTTACATTACATGTTGAAGAATGTTGATTTCATGCAACTAGGATCCTAAGATAGGAACTTGGGCGAGCACAAGTTCACTTAGAGCGTCTCCACCAGGGCATGCCAAACTACCCGGGTAAATTGTTTGGCGTGCCCAAAAGATGGAAGGTGCCCCACTAGTCGTGGACTTTTTTGAAAATGAGCAAAGGCCACTCCAAAATTCATGCTCATGCTAGAAGCTACAATGCCATCACGTTTAACTTTGCGCCACGTTAAACACTGAATCTCAAGGTTTCCTTGAGGTCAAGGTCACGTGGACAAGAAGAGCTAAGGTAGAAGTACCCATTGTCGACCTTGACCCATGTCCAACGTGTAGGGTACAATTATTTCCAACCAAGGCTGGCATAGATTTTCAATTGAAGCTTGGAATGCGTTTTCCCCCCTTCTTAAGGTTGGAATTAACCCCTAATGGGCCGTTGTCCCTTTGGGGGACAAATGCGTTTTCGGGCAGGTACCTATGGGCTGAAATTTTCTCCTGATTTTTTGAAACTTTTTTTGGAGCTCGAACAGCTGATTAGCTTCATGGGAATATAATTTTTTCCACAATCGGTGCTCGGGAACAATAGTTATGACCAAATAAGCTGAAAACAAGGGACGGCGAGCAGCCCGGGCAGCAGAAAAAAAATGGACAAAAATTTGAATTTTTTTTCTAAATATTTTTTTTCTGATAGATTATATTTTTGCCTATCTGGAAAGCTTTGATTCATTTCATTTGGATATGTTATGAGAAAGTTATGGATATTCTTGTTTTTCGGGCAGTTAGAGCATCTTCTTGAAAAAAATAACTTGTAGGATTCATTTCTGAATGCAATTTTCCAATTTTTTCAATTTTTTTTTTCATGGTGTAATTTACTTGCTAGAACAATCTCACCATTGGGATTAGTGCATTTTAATTCCATCTAAAATATATGAATATTTTAGATTTTCCTTCTATCTTATACCTACTTCTACTTAACAATTTTTTTAAGAATGATAATTAAGTTTTTTTGAATTTGTTTTTTCCTAGAATCTCAACTCAATTCTCTACAATAAAGATTCAAAGCTCAAAACGCTGTAGTGCAAAAATTTTAAGTTAAAAATGTTTAAAGCCAAAAAATCTAGCCCCGCAATGTGCTGAAAAACTTGTTTTTTTCACTTTAAACGCTGATATCTTGCAATTTGTGCGGTCAAAAATTCTGAAATTTTTTCCATACATTCTCATACTAGTTAGGTGTAAGATCCTACGGTTAGATGTTCAAAAAAAACATATTTTTAATTTTTTTTTATACTTTGCTATAGAAATGGCAGTTTTCAGTGTTTTTTGGCAGAAAAAAGGCCTTGGGCCTTTAGGGGTTAATGAGGTCATGACACATGTTTTGAAGTATTCAGCAAGAAAGTAGGAAGTAGTGAGCGGAAAGTAGTTCTTAAATGATTGGAATTGGAAGAGTCTAGACATTAGCTATGGGCTCTGAGCACTTTTTGGTTCCCAAAATTTACAATAATTTCAATTTCAACAATAAAATTACAAAAAAATTGCAATCCCCATATTTCCTATCTTCCTACATGGGAAAGTTTTGTTGTGTCTTCAATTGCTCATGATTTGCTGGAAAATCCCTTAACCCCTAAATGTCCAAGGCCTTTTTTGAGCTCCTAGGAATTTTTTCTAAATTGAACAAAAAATCAACATTTTGATAAGTTGTATCGATTTTTTAATATTGTAACCGTACAAATTCAAACTAGAGATGTTAGAGATCATATAGGAAAAGAAAACACAACAATGTCACTTATGAATTGAAAGATTATTATAATGTTTGAACATGAAGGTATTAAAACTGCAAAAGTGACTTGAAGTCTTTCAATCCTCTTTTCACATACCAAATCTAAAAATTTGGTCACCAAAAAAATATAAGGTTAAAGGACCTAACATGCATAACCCCAATCAATTTACAACTTCTCAAAATCTACTCTACAATTTTTTTAAATGAAATTCTAATGTGAATTTTTCTCCAAGATCTAGTGTATTTGAAGCTCATTTCCAACGGAAAGTCAAGATTACAATGGGTATCCTTGCACAAAATCTTGAATAGAAAAATTGTAATAAAATTTTTTCTAAATCAGATTTTTGATGCTAAAACTAGACTTCAAAAAGAATTTTACAAAAATATAAACTATTAAAAATAGCAACTTGATTAGGTTTTATTTATTCTCAAAGTATTGTCGACACCAGAATTTGATGCCTCAAGCATTTAGGGGTTAAAGGATCAACAATGTGTACCTCTACCTTAGTAGCTTCTCCCTCTTGTGTGCCTCACAAGTGTCGGACCCAATGCCCGAAGTAGAATTTACAATCACGCACAAGCCCTCATAACTACGTGCCTCGGTGATCATGAACTTGCCGCACCTGCAAGCCATTTCCGATAGGGGCCCGGCAGGGTTTTTTTTTCTGGCGATTTATCGCCAGATTGTCAGTCCCGTGAGCCACTGCGCCCTGCTCCCTCCAGAAATACACCTTTCGTGGGAGGCCACAAAGGCCTTTACTGTTGATGAACAGTGCCAAAAAAAACCCGTTGGAGCCTGGAAAACACACGAGGCTGCTCCAACAACTAGCACACGGCAAATGAGCTCTAGTGTGTTCATTTTGAAGTGCACCACTGGAGATGCTCTTACGTGGTACCCCTATACAACATCATTCAACAGGGCAAGTAGGCTGATGCTTACATCTTGTGGTCTAAAGGCGCAAGTGGGCTGATGCATTCACTTCACTTCTTTCATTTGGATGATGACCGGCAGCATTTTATTTCTTCAATTCTAGCTTGACTGAAAAATCATCCAAAAACTGAAGGCATGGCATAATAGCCTTCTTTGTCATTGTCAATATTATTGCAGCATTTTGACCACCACACACTTAAAGTTTTGTTTGCAGTACAGTAGTTTTCTTCTCCTGTAAACACGTTACCGGTATTCAAAATTTAACATGACATTGCTAAAATAACGATCTTCAAGACAAAAATGTAACTTGAAGCTATAAATATTTTTTTAAATGTTTGATGTATGTTCAAATTTGAACATTGGAAGTTAAGAAATGATGCACCCTATACAAATGATTGGAAGAGAGCTATATAAGTAAAATCATTCTAAAAGTCATAAAATGTCACACTCCATAGTTCACTTTTTAATTCTAAATTGCATTTGAAATCTTTTTTAGATTATATTTTGTTTGGAATGAACATAAATTATGATTGAATATAGATTTAAAACTCTTCATTGAGCAATTTTTCAAAAAAATACCAAATACATAACTAATTTGTCCTTGATCACTTCTTTACAAATCTCACATAAGGTAAAGCAACCCAATGTCGTCAGTTACCTAATGACATCTACTTGACCCTCTCATTTGCTTCAGTCACACACAATTTAGCATCACGACAATGTATTTGAGGAAGCGACACATGAACCATCATGTTGTTTAGCATGGGTCTACCTACGCTTACCAATTTTGTCTCAACAAACTTTGAAAAATCACAGAAAAATTCATTTTTTGTCAGAATGCCTTCATCCTCATAACATTCAGTAGCATTTGTTGGCACTGCCTTGGTTCTAGAGTGTCGAGTGTAGAATATCCCACATCCAACAGTCTTTCATCAATAACTACTAACAAATAGAGGATATAGAAGCTGTTGGGTGTGGGATATTCCACACCCAACATTGTAGAACGAACGTAGTAGTAGCAAATGCTATTGAATATTATGCTACTTGCAAATGGCTTCTCTCAAACCTTTTTTTATTTTTTATAACATCTCTCAAACCTTTCAATCTCTGAAAAATATGTGAGTTGACAAATAGCTTCTCCAAGGTACTTCAAGAGCAAATGTGGATGGTGATACCTTACATCACATGCTCATAGAAAGTTTGTATTTATTGATTGGGAAACAAACAATTCTATGGAGTACATTTGTAATAATATTTTATACTTTGTGCAAGAGTCCAAATTTCTCTAATGAAGTTGCAATTTTTCATCCAAATCAAGTTATCAATTCTGAGTGATCCACATTACAATACTACCTCCGTCCCAAAATGATCTTCATGTTGGACAAAATGTTCCGAATTAAGGCTAAAAATAACATTTTAGAAACCCATTTTGCATTATAAGTAGGATTTAGGGTTCTTCTTACTTCCTCAAAATATTGAGTTTCAAAGCCCTTTTTAAAGTGCAGTTTAGGGGATTTGAAAACTAGAATTTTTTTATCATTTTCAAGGAACGCCGGTAGGCACTTAATTATCGAGTGTGAGGTCATTGTTTTGTAGGCATTTAATATGAACCTAACGGACCATGTGTGGATGTGTTTTCCGTCTCTCAAAGCTTCATTTACTTCAATCGGGCAATATTCAAAGAGATGCAAAAAATAAGAATGAATAATATTGATTGATCCCTTTAGTCATTTAATTTGTCTTTTGATTGATGATTTCATGGTTGGAGAGGGAACTACTACTCAACTGAAAGTTGTTTAGTTGGTCCCCTATAGCATTCAAAAGTCAAATTTGACCAATTTGCAAATCACAGACTGCAACAAGGATCATTTTGGGACAAAAACAAAGGCCAACAGGAATATCATTTTGGGACGGAGGGAGTATTTTTCTCCATGACAGTGGCTTTCATCTTCACTATCATAGCTTCTACAGTTCCCTCTTTGTACCAATACCAAGCCTTTGCTTACTAAATATCATACATCTAACTTAAAACACAGGCAACTACGGCAGTCAAGCATTCAGTGCAACCACTCACCTGGCGTTTACAAAAGTGCCCCAGATTCTTACCTGCCTGGCCTTTGCCGCTTTGCGACCTTGCCCTCACATTGGAAGTGATTCTGTCCAGTACATTGCTACCAGACATTTGCCAAATGACAAAATATTATTCCAAATGCTGAAAATGGTGACCATGATCACTGGTGTTTTACATTCATGTTTTGTTTTTTTCATTTTTTTGTTTGATGGTGTTCGACTTTACTTTACAGTTGGTAAGATGAACAACGCTAAGGTAGGAGGTCCAAAAAGCGACCATCTAAAACATCTTGAAATATTTTTCAGTAAATTTTTCTTGAAAGACAAGAAGAAATGGCATGTGGCGCCCAAGTTGTTTCATATTTTTTGGAGTTTTGTGGAATTAGTTATGAAATTTTGAAGTTGAAAAGCCATAGGGCTCTAAAAGCGACCACCTCCTAGAATGTACATCTTTTGTACATTTTGGTTAATTGAAAAAAGCAGAATGTACCTCTGTGTCCTGTTCGGTTCAAAATGCCCTGTCGGAGTTCAAGCCTCCTACCTTAATCTAAAGGGTAGCTGAATAAAGATTCTGTTGGCGTAAGTTTGACATGTGAATGTACATAGCCAGAGTGTTAGAGCATCACCACCGTCACACATAAAATCTTACTCACTAATGTCTCATTACGGGCTCCACAAATCTCTTTGTTGATTCCACTTGCCAAGTCCCCACGATGAGGTGGAATATCCAACACACTCCATAATATGTGGGCTACTATTCATGGAGTCAAGGATACTATTCATGTGCCCATTATTGCTTGTCCAATGAGTTGTTGGAATGGTGAGATTTCAAGAGTGAATCCCAAATTGGATATCATAGAAAGGATGATGAACAACACTAAAGGATTCTATATTAAGTTCAATTTTTGGAGGGCCTACTCAAGAATTTTATCCCCGGCGTGTGAAGGTGGGGTAGCATTTTTAGTCCGGGCGTGCTAGGAGCCAGAGCGGCTAGCTCTTCATTGTGATAGTGCGGGTGCTCTCAAGCTTGAAGTCTTCTTTCAAAGAACCACCAAATACAGATCTAAAGTTTCATTGTCATTGTTTTGGAATTAGAAGTTCAAATTTCTATTATTGGAAGAACATTCAAAACTACTTTGGGTAGGTACAAGAAAACTCAAATTTAGGCATTGGATAAAGAAAACAAAAACGGTGTGACCGTGAGGCTTTGTCCACTCCAATCAAATCCTGAGTGCATTGTGCATTGTCAATGCGGTTGTAGACAAGTGATTTGGAAACTCAAATTCAAAAACCAATGAGTCAGTGCCATAACTTAGTCTATGTCCAAAGGACAAAGCCAATAAACCAATTGTTAAGCTAGCTAAACGACAAAAATTATAGTAGTATTGGCAAATCACAGTTATTAATGCACATTTCACTCCAAATTTGGTGCAATTTGGAATGCAAAGTGCATTGGTAAGCATGATGTGCCAATACCACTATAATTTTTTTGTCTTGTAGCTAGCTTATAAAGTGTATTTTTTTCTTTGTCCAATGTCTAAATTTGAGTTTTCTTGTACACATGCAAAGTACTTCTGAATGTGCTTCCAATGGAAAAAAAATTCAAGTCCTAATTATATATTGGTTGAAAGTTAGAAGTTCATTTGGAGGGGCCTATTCCACTTTGCACTAGAGCTGATCTAAAGGCATCCCCAATGCAGGCATGGAGAAAGGGACGGAAAGTTGCTAGAAGCGGGGACGTTGGCAGCACATAGGCCGAGCTAGGCCTCCTAATCAGGGCTTTTTTTTCTGGTGAAATTTTGCCAGATTCCAACTTCCTCTGACAGATTTCAGCCACTGTGCCTGGCTCCCTCCAAATATTCACCAACTAACGGAGGCCACAAAGGGACTCCACTGTTTATCTACAGTGCAGAAAAAAAGCCCTGCTCCTAATATCGGGGCGTAAAGAAGAGCAGTATTTGGAGCAGCATGTTTCTTTTAAATATTTCAGAGTACTCCATGTGTTTCAAAAATAAAAAATAAAAAATTCAGAGTACAATATGTAAGACTAGGAAAGAATTATAGAAAGAAAGAAAGGAAAAGATTCTAAATTAAAAAAAGACCTTTCATTCAAAAAAAGAAAGTTTTAATTTTTTGACACACATAACAAAGCTTGAAAAGGTATGACAATTATGATTTTTCATATTGTGAGCCAACTTACGGGCTCTCGCCAACTTGCCAAACTCAAAAAGGGAAATCGCAGGGCAAGGAATAAAAAAAGACTAATATTAGTTAAATTAGAATATGTTTTTTGGAATTCTCCCGTCATTGTGCCATTGGCATAGTGGTTTCCAATTGGATTGGGGATGTTTTATGGGCATCCCCAAAAGAGTCCAATATAATTGACCTCGCCAAATATAACTCTAACTTTCCATTGCTTTGTAATTAAAACTTGAAATCTCTATCGTAGTTACCAATCAATGGTCAATCCATTGTAGCTCTTATGAACAATGTTGGATTCCATTATTTCCATTGAATGCTACAGACTAGAGTGGTTATGTGGATGATAGAGAATCCTTCTATGTAAGACAAAAGTGCGTATGTTCATCTTTGGAATTTTGTGCAAAAAGGAGAGGAGTCTTGCACGGTAGTTTGACCTCCAATGAATGTTTTTGGTTTTTTAACTAAGTAGATGATTCACACTCTGTGTACCAAAAAGGATGATTTCCACAGTGATCAGCCCATCCTTACAGGTTTTAATTTCGATCCGTATCTGTGGCCCTCCAGGTCGATCATTGCTCAGTACTTTATCCTTCCTTTCCATTGGAATCAACAAACATTTAATTTAAAATGGAGCATATTGTATACTCAATCCTTATTCCTGAATATAATATACAGACCCACCGATCAAAATGGATGAAAAAAACATGGGATATGTACCAGACAAGCACACAGTAACTTATTTCTGGCTTGAAACTGCTCTCATGTTGAACTAAGAGCATCTTCAGTGCACTCCTCTATAAATTGATAAACCTCCTAAACCTCAATCCACTCCTCAACTGAATGCACTTCTCCATAAATTGTTAACTTTTTTTCAATTAACAATTCAAACTTGAATATTTTATCCTTGGAAGCACATCTGAAAGTATTTTGAATAGGTACAAAAAAACTCAAATTAGACATTAGACAATGAAAATAAACCACTACAAAGTTAGCTCAAAGATAAAAAAAACTATAGAACAGTGGGCAAATCAAGCCTTCTAAAGGAGGGGTGCTATGTGAGCCTATGAATGTGAGCACATGAGTTTAGAAGACTATACACCTATATTATAGGTGTCTATATCATAGAAACCTTTCATAAATATAAGGTACCTATGTTATAGGTATTTATATTGTAAACACCTTCAATGGTTGTAGGATATCTACTTATATATATGCTCAAGGCTCATATGCTCACATTTTTATGTTCACATTTCCATACTCACATGCTAGCATTCTTGCCTTCCAAAGCACCCTCTCCTTCAAATTTGGCTTTGTTTGTCCAATCCTTTATAATTTGTCTTTCGGGTCGTTGCAAGAAAGACTTGTTTTTGTTCTACTTTGGCCGTTTTCAACCATTTTGGGGGGAGTACTATAAAAATAAATAGAAAAATAGAAAAATATTAAAAATATGAGCAATGTATACACATGTAAGAAGTACGTACCCTAAGAAGGAAAAGCAAAAAAAAAGTTTCTAAGTAGGAGAACTACAATAATACAAAATTGCAAGAAAATAGATATTTTGACATTTTAATTTGTAAGAAATAGGAAAAAAAATTCTCAAAGAAACTAAAAATTGGGAATTTGGAAAGACTTTATAGTGAAGAGATCTCACCAAAAGAATGATCTTGAAACCATTTTCAACGTTTAGAATTGCGTACGCAAGGGAGTCCTATTTGCATGAACGTAGAGGATATAAAATAATATATTTTTAATTTCCCCTTTGTAGAAACATGACTTCCTACTATGGGAATAGACCATAGAAATTTCAACTCTAAATCATTAAATTTGGAGACTCTATAGTACAAAACATGACATATTAATTTAGTTGATTTTTAAATATGAATTTTTTTTTGAATTTTTTTGAAAAACAAAATATATAATAATACTCACAACATAAATCTCTAGTCAAAATTTCAACTTCATGTGAGTCATGCTTCAAAAGTTATCGCAGAAAAAAAAAATTGGTGACAATGTTCCAGTATGGGTGTTTCTGGCAATGATCCTTTTAGCTAACTTTTGAAGCGGTTAATTTTCATTGTCCAATGTCTAAATTTGAGTTTTTTTGTACCTATTAAAAGAACTTTTCAATACATTTCCATTGGTAGAAATTTCAAGTTCTAATTATGAAGTAATGGGACTTTTTGTTAAAATACCATTTGAAATTTGTCATTTTTCCATTCTATTCCTTCTTTAGCCCTAAAGTCTAGGAAAAGTATAGACTTTAGATTGCGTGGTCTTAACTAAAAAGCACCAAGTTTGTGGAATACCGCCATTTTAATGAAGCATCAATTGGTAGTAAAAAATTAGAGTTACATTTGGCAAGGCAATTATATTGATTTATTGAAGACTTTCTTCAAGAAAACTCAAAATTAGACATTGGACAATGAAAATATTATTCGCTTCAAAAGCATACTAAAACACCCAAAAAAATTATAGTGAGTCTTGGCAAATCATGTTTTCCAATGCAAAATTTGGTCAATTGCATTCCCAAATGCCATGAGATTCGCCAAATGTTGCATTAGTAAACGTGATTTGCCAACATCACTACAATTTTTTGTCTTTTGGTGTGCTTTGAAGGGGTTTATTTTCATTGTCCAAAATCTATATTTGAATTTTCATGTACCTATTTCAAGTACTTTTGAATGCACTGCCAATGATAAAAATTTCAAATTCTAACTATAAAACAGTGATAAGTTAGAGTTATATTTGGCAAGAATGTATACGAGTTCCATTAAAGATATCCTAAAATAAATCATTGCTATGGTTTTGAGCTATATTGTAAGGTTATCATTATTGAATTTTTTAAAAATTTGTGAGTGCATTTTGGAAAATATTTGGACAAACTCAAATATTTGTTTATTTGTGTATTGTATGAGCAATTATGAATAGCTGACATTTGACGTAGTAAGTGGTCCTAAGAAGTGTTGGACATGGGTGTCATTGTAATCCAAATGTCATTCAAGTTCTAATCCAACCCCAAACCAAGATGATTTCAAATTTATCATACTACCTTTGACACAAGTGTTGCAGTAATAACATTTAATTGAAGTAGTATGATTAATAACCAATTTTGGAGGTTTCATATTTCTTAACTTGACCTCATACCATTATCATGAGTACAATTCAAAATGCCATAAGAGTATCATTAACCCCTTAAGGACCATGAGTGCAGATTTTGAACAATGAATGAACGGAAATACATCCCAAACTCACCTTAATGTGTTTTATCATCCATCAATTTTTTTTTAAGATTCTTATATTAGTTCTTTAACATTTGTAAGGTATAGATTATGAAGATTTTTCTTTGCAAATATTCTATAATTCAAAAGGTATTAGTAGGTCTAGCCTCAAAAAATAACTTTTTCAGTTCAAAAAATGACCCTTCAAAAACGACTTGAATAAAAAAATCAAACAAAAATCTTCAAAAATCACTATGATTAGAATTCAACATTTTAAACATATAGAATTTTTTTTTGTAAAAATTATAAATATTCTATTTATAATTGGCTTGAGAAGGAATTTTCAAATTTGGCTTCAAATTTTATTGTAAAATACTGGTTTGTGTATTTTTTGATCTAACCATATGGATGTGATCTATAAATCATACTTTACAACTTTTATTTGACAGTCATCATTAAAATATTGCTTTAAGTTGCATTTTATAGTAGATCTTTACAATTTTGGAAATTGGACAACCCCTTGGTCCTTTAGAGGTTAATATTGTTCAAGAACTTGAAATTTGCTAGTAGCTATAATAGTAGTTCTAAGTATAATTGCATACTGCAATTTTGTGAACTACAATCAGAATTGGAGAATTACAATAAGTATATTTAAGTTTTGTAATGCTTGAGGTTCTAAAAAAGTACAAGATCATGAAGTTTATTCCTTTTGTAGAATATGTTGTGTTAGATTCTTGAGCTATATATACAACAACTAGGATTTTACAATTTGTTTACGTACTAACTTGAGTTCCACCATGCATGAGTTTAAAATACTCATCAACTGTTCCACAATTGGAAAGTCTTGGCTAATACCATTGGATATACCAGTCCGGTATGCATTTCTAAAAGTTGAAACTTATAACAATACATTGATGTCTACAAAGCATTCCTAATCTTGTTGATACCTTTGTTTCTTTATTCTAATACATTTTAGAATTAGTAATCTCAAGCTCAATTATACCCTTTGAAAATGAATATCATTACTCTTCTTATATCTCCAAAATTCAACCCACTCCCAACACTAGTTATTGCTTAGACCTTTTGTAAACCATAAACATTCGAGTAAACATTATTAATATCTACATGGTATTTTGTGGAAACATTTAATGTTGTAGAGATGAAAAGTATTTCATTCCTTCAGTCAATCCTTACAAGTCACATGTTTGGATGATACTTGTATTATAAATAAATGACTATTCAACCAATAGAAAAGAATCCTCATGGGATCCTACTTTAGAGCACCTCTACCTCATATAACACAAAGGTTGCAATAAACAATATCAATTGTATGTAGAGAAAGTATTTTCCAATTTCCCCCACAATGCTATTTTATCGTTTTAGTAATTGAGACCAACCCAAAATAAGTGTAGAACCTTAGGGTATCTTTGTACATTTAATGTTGAAACCATAGGGGTAGAAACTATGAAGTGGAGGATTCAAATCCTTGATACATTGCATTGATTGGAGCATTAAAGACCTCAAAATATTAACAAGTATTGCTATCAACAACTTCTAGAGTAAACCTACTATTTACCATTCAGATCCAAAAATTGGACAATGACCATCCCTATCACCGCACAGGAAAAAGAGTGACATACAAAAGCAATGAGAGGGCTTCGTTGTAGTATTGTTTGGGGCTTGAATGCACCAACTGCTAATGATGGTGGCTCAAAAGCCTCATCCTTGCTCTTCTTTAACCCCTAAATGCCCGAGGCCTATTTTGAGCCTCTTGAAATTTGCTTTAAATTGAACAAAAAGTCAACATTTTGATAAGCTAAATCAATTTTTTTTGAATTGTAACCATACAAATTCAAACTAGACATGTTAGAGATCACATAAGGAAAGAAAACATAACAATATCACTTACAAATTGAAAGATTATAATATTTGATCATGAGGGTGTTAAAACTATGAAAAAATTTCAATTCTCTTTTTGCATGTCAACTCTAAAAAGTTAGTCACTAAAAAAATATAAGGTTATAGGGACTAGCATGCACAACCCCAATCAATTTACGATTTCTCAAAATCTATTGTAAAATTTTTTTAAATGAATTTCTAAGGTGAATTTTTCTCCAAGATTTAGTGTATTTGAGGCTCATTTCCAAGAGCCCTCAACACTACGGGAAGTCAAGATTGCAATGGGTACCCTTGCACAAAATCTTAAATTGAAAAATCATAATCTTTCATTTTTAAGATTGGCTTTTTGATCCTAAAACTAGACTTCAAAAAGAGTTCTCCAAAAATATAAATTACTAAAAATAGCAATGTGGTTGGATTTTAATTAACTTCAAAGTTTTTAAAACACCCTGGTGCCTCGGGCATTTAGGGATTAAGACTATTTCTTTTGCCTCTGTTTTTATCTTTCTCTTGTTGATGTAAGTGAATGCAACCAAACTCTACTAAGTTTAGTAACAGAAAAAGACCTCATTCCAATTGGTTTAGTTAATGAATTTTTTGAATCTTTTTCACTGTGCAATGAAGGTCTGCAAGGAATTTTTAACTAAATTTTAGCTTCATTGCCTTTAAAGTTGCAATAATAAAATTGTACAAAGAAACCTTTTTGCATTCTATATTTTGATGGTGAATCTTAATATGACATTTGATAATCATGCCAACTTTAGAGCTTGCAAGTCTCACTTTATAGTGGAGAAGGATTTGAATTTTTGTTTGTGTAATGATTGGCAAGTTTATTCTAAACAACGGAAATTTGCTAATTTTTTTTGCCAATTTGTTCAATTATTGAATATTTTTTAAATTTATTTTAGAAATAGGTGAGTATGGCTAGTTAATTATATCTTATGGAATGAAGTTTGGAATACTTCAAGGGCCTTTGGAGGCTAACTGTTAAACATCACAACTGGTTAGTATATTTTTTTTAAATGAGATGTTTAAGAGTTAACTCCTAAAGTTCTTTGACTATATTTCACCAAAAACCTTTTCAAAACTGTCATTTCTAGTGCAAGAATGAAATTTTAGAAAAAACAACATTTTTGGACACATCTAACCATAAGGTCTTGTTGTACGCTAGTGTAAAAAGATGTGGAAAAAATATCAGAAATTTCCACCATGCGGATTGCAAGATATTAGCATTTGAATTGACAAAAATCATTTTTTTGGCCTTGCAAAAAACCAGGCAGCTGCACTTTAGAAGGTTTCATTTGTATGAAAAAATGTCCATCTCGGTGGTGCTTCTTTGGATTCATTCAGTTTTTCATACATGCTTGAAAATTTCAAATCATTTGAAATTGTACAACCAATAGAAAAAAAATAGTAAGTAGAAAGAAGTAGAAAATGATTCAAAATACTAAATTGTTAAGAATTTAGTTATGGAATTGAAAAATGTCAATTCCAATGGTTGTAATGTTGTAATAAACAATCTTTATCCTCTGATTTTATTTTTTTCAAAAAACATTGAAAATTGAGTTAAATAAAGGACTTCAAAGTTTAATTTAAAGTAGAAAATCCACAATTGCCCGCAACCTAAAACTCCTCATAACTTTTATCTCATTGATCAAAATGGAATGATTAAAAGCTTTCCTTGTATATATAAATCTATAAAACCAATTTCAAATTCTTGTTTCTAATAAAAGTGATTTTCTTTATCTACCCGGATTGCCTAGCTTAGTAAAAAAGTTACATATCATACAAATAACTTTTTAATTGTGTAGTCAAATGTTATGAAAATTGTTGGACCTTAAAGAAAAACCTTGTTCACATGTTGTGTAAAAATTTTAAAGGAAAAAAATATAAATTCTATTTGTAGTGAGCTGCCCAAAATTGCTATATTGCCCCAAAACACAGCTTGGTCCTTTTGGAGTTAATGGTGAAGTTGGGATATTTTCAAGGATGATTGTGCTATATACTATGTTACTAAAGGTAATATTTATAATTAAAATGAACTTTATTACAAACAAACCACTATAGGTTTATGTGTGAAATATACGTGAATTAGCCTCGAGAGCCTAGAATTGTCTATAAATACACCTACAATGATCAACGCTTAAAAAATTCATAGATTATTCACATAGTGTCTAATAAAAACATGTTGAGATGCATTAACATAAGTTCGTCTTGAAAATTCATAATTTATTTATACAATGTGTACAAAATGCATACTAAGAATCTAAAGTTTTATTTTAGATTTCCAAATTCCAACAAAATTGTTCCAATAAAAACTTTGATAGTTTAATAATAGAAGACACACTCAATTATTTATTGAGTTGGTTTTAGGTAATGTTACCTCATACTCTTCTTACAATTCCCAATTTAATATGGAATAATTTTTAACTTCTAAAGTCCAAGTGTCTCTTCAAGGGACAAATGAAAGTTTGGGCAAGTTCCTTTTATCTCAATTTATTGGGACACTAAATTTTTTTTTTGTTAAGACAAAAAAACATATGTATTAGCTTTTTAGGAATATAATTTTTATTTCAATTGGTGCTAGGAAGCAAAAGTTAAGCCTTTCTAAGCTTAAAATGCTCGATTTTAGGAAACAAAACAAAACAAAACTTGAAGTATATAAAAATTAAAATTTGGTTTTCCATAAATTTATATTTTTTGTCTTCAAGGAAAAAAAGTTCTACAATATTCAATTTTTTTTTGCTACAACAATCTCACTATTGGGATTAGTGTGTTTCAATTCCATCTTTGAGCTATTAACAATTTAGTTTTTCTTTCTATCTCAACCCTATTTCTACTTATTAATTTTTAAATATGTAAATCAAAGGTTTTATTTATTAAAAAAATTCCTACATTTACAACTCAATTTCCTACCATATAAAAATCTAAATGCAAAATCTTTAGTGCAAAATTTTTTTAAGTAAAAAAGATTCAATTATATCTTATAATCTAGTCTTGCTAGGTGCAAAAAAACTTGGTTTTTGCACTCTAAATACAATTATCTTGCAATTTATATGGTCAAAGATTTTGAAATTTCTTTCACAAATTTCTATACTAGGTTAGTGCAAAATCCTACAGTCAGATTTGCAAAAAAAAATAATTAATTAATTTTTTAATTATTTGCAATAGAAATGACAATTTTGAGCAGTTTTTGGTGAAGAAAAAGGCCTTGAAACTTGAGGGGTTAAGATAATTTAATTATCTAGACTATACTATACTGCTTATTTCAGTGCTTTTAATCCTGAAAGGACATTTCTAGCCTCCTTGGACATTTCTGCATTAGAATAATTAAAATTGTCAATGCAATAGTTAACGTTTCTTTGATTGCAAGGGCTTATTGTATTCTTACTTCAACAACGTTTATACATGTTGCATTGGTGCAACACAAATCAAATTTCTTAATTTGCACAAGGAAAATTGTTTGATCTAGAGGTTGGATCAAGTGAAGCCCAAAGACATTGCTCGTGTAGAGAGAGTAGCAATGAACAATACATGATCAAAAACTCCCCTAGTTTCTTTGTCTTTCTAGGCTAACTGCTCTCATTTATTTAGTTGCTAACCTACTCAATTATTCATGCCCATGCCCTAAAATTTCATGCAAGATTCTCCGGACTGCTCTGCCAAGAATGAAACTATCCCCCAAGGGTTAAGTTATAGGTATCTACTTTATAAGTCCCCTTCCAACTTCATGCTACTCACAAAACATTATTAACCAAAGCTTGAGAGGGGGGAAGTCCTCTTTTGCTCCCCAAAAATCAAGAGCCCCCTTGCGTTGCAACTTCCCAATCCATTGAGAAATTACTATGTCTCACATCATTACTTGATGGCTTGTTGACTTGTTGACCATTACTTGGTAGTATTGATCATGTATAGAAGCTTGAATACTTGCGAACCTAGCCACTAATTTACTACCCAAACAACCTATGACATCGGGCACATTAAGCCTTAAAAGACGGATTGGTGATTGTGAAAATCATCCCTTTAGATACCGTGAGAATCATTGCCTTAAAAAATAAATATAAAAGCACTCATTGAAAGTCAAACTACTGTAGAAGACCTTCCTTTTTCACAACAAAATTCCAAGCATGAATAGTTGCACTTCTGTCTGCATGCAAAGATTCTTTGTCATTCATCGGATGCCAAACAAATGTCAGCCGTCGTTTATGGGTTAAACTAAATCCATCCACATGAATCCGGGACGCGCAGCAGCTGGTTAACAATGTTGTGCAAGAGCAGAAAGGCCATACTTTTGCAACGTGGTAAGTCAGATATTAGTCTGTTACCATTGAGTGATTGTAACTCCAATGCAAGTTAAAAGGGTACTACCAGGATGCATGGTCCATGCAGCACCACTTTCATGATTCCTAAAATCCAAATGTCATCCACTTCTATGATGGACGGAAGCTCCGTGCAGGATTCTTTTCAAAGGGACTCTGGCAGATGTACAAATAACAACTTATGACTCAAGGGTGTGATAAACTTGAAATTAATCCAAAGCATGCATCCAGAAAATACGACAACTATTTTGAAAGTGTACAACACCCACCAACAAGTTTTATGTTTAGAATTTCCAAACTCTCACTGAGTGCCACTCAGAATGAAGTGCAACTTTGATTGCCCATCCTATCTCCCACTTCAACTGATCTCCTGTATCACTACCACGTGAACTTCTACCACTTTTATATTGACGAGCCAGTTAACTATGTGCTATGTGTCGTGTAAACGTTAATTCAAGCCACTTGTCTAGCAAAAATTGAATTGCTTTGATTGTTGTTCAAGTTGTGTTTGGAGCTGTTGCAGTGTGAAGGCAAAGCTTCTTGTGCCAACGCAATTCAGATTTTTGTCAATTAGAGCTTCATACAATATATGGAGCTCCAACCACCTCTCAATGCAGAACATGCTTGGACCAAGCAATGTGGTAGCTTGCGGATACATTGTGTGTATGTTTTGGTGAGCAGTTGCACTTTTAGAGATGGGAATAAATTGTGTGAGATTGTAGGTGTTTTTTATTATAACAAATGACTTTAGTGGTGGTGTAAGGTGTGCTTTAAAATAAAGACTAGACATGACTGGAAGAGTGTGATATGGAAGGATAAATCTTCATTTGAAACTGGGAAAAGACAAGGCAAGTGAAGATATCGCGAAAGCCACATGAATGTTTCTCTTTGGATTGTTTAGAACCATCTTTTAAATATGATTGTTCATTAGTGATGGTATGATGTGTGTTTACTAGTTTCAAAAAGTGTCATCTTGTTATAATACCACCTGATCGACGGAGAGGTAGGGACTTTGTTGATGTAGTCTATGAAAGTTAATTGAGTGGATTACACTTCCTCCTCGATTACCTTGAGATACTTATACTCATGGAAGATGGCACTTTGGTGCATCGTAGCAAAGAGCCAAGTGACTGGAGGCAAGCGCATGGCATGAAAAAGCATCTATGGCCCGCAAAACCTCGTGACTTAAAATCCCATCAAAAAACTATGGAAGATTGTGAAAGATTATACCGTTCAAAATGAGGTGCTACCGCAAAACAAAGAGGAATTAGTCAAAACTATTGTGAGGACATGGGAACAAGTGTCTTTAGAGATGATTAAAGTTCTCGCTAGCATGCCTCACCATATGAAGGTTGTAATAAAAGCTAATGGTGGTAGTACTCGATGGTAGATAGTTTGTCATAAAATGCTATATTTATATATAATTTCATAAAAAATAAATTGTAAATGATTAATACATTAGTAAATTAAACTTGATTGTCTTTTAAATGCACTTTGCAGTTTGTGATTTGGATCATTTTTTAGCATCTTATGGCAATTCGAAATTTGAGAATTTTGTTTTGTTTTTGTAAATTGAATGCTTTGAATGTAAACTTATTAGTGGATATTGTACAATACCTAGTACTCAAAACTGACCCCTATAAATCGAGGTTATTGCCTAAGGATTTTAAAATTTCTCTTTGGTGGCAACAATAAAATAATTCTTATAGCCATTTTTTTTATAGATATAGAAATTCTTCCAAAAATTTATATCTTAATCATTATATATTGTTGATTTTATCTATATTTTAACAATTATCATCCTTTAGTTATCTTTTAATCCCTATAGTGTCAAGGCCTTTTTATCATTAAAAAAACACTCAAAACTACCATTCTATTACGAAGAGCACAAAAATTAATTAATTTTTTTGGCATATCTAACCGTAGGATCTTGATCTAAACTAGTGTAAAAATGTAGGGAGGACATTTTAGAAACTTTGACCTTGTGGCTTGCAAGTTATTTGCATTTAAAGTGAAGAAAGCAAATTTTTTGTACCCTACTTGACAAGATTTTTTGGCTTTTGAATCTTTTTAACTTAAATTTTTTGCAATATTATTTTTGAATTTCTAATTTTGTATATTGAAGAATTGAGTTGAGAGTCTAGGATTTTTTTTAAAACACTAAATTTTTATCCATTAAATAACTGTTAAGTAGAAGTAGGATTGAGATTGTTCTAGCAAAAGATTTTAACCTTGTGAATTTAATTTTTTGAAAAATTGTAGAAATTGAGTTTAGAATAAATCTTGCAAGTTATTTTTTCAAGAAAATGCTTTGATAATTCAAAAAAACAAGATTGCCTCCAAAACATGATTGTCCATAAAATTCACATAACAAATCCAAATGGAACAAATCAAAGCTTTCTATGTAGATAAAAATACATTCTATAAGAAGCAAAACCTTCAAATTTTAAATTTGTTTCGGATGATCTTTATTTTCTATAAAAATTTAATTAAAATTTAAAGCACGCTTAGAATCTAATGAAGCTATTTTTTGTGGATTTTTTTTTGCCTGCTATTTTTTTTAGGGCTTATTGTGCCATAACTTGTGCTCCCAAGTAATGATTAAAATAAATAAAAATATGTTTTCAACAATCTAATGTGATTTTCTATCTTTACTAAAAGTTTCAGAAAATTGCAATGAATATTGGGACCGTAGGAGCATGCCTAAAATCCATTTTATTCCTTGAGAGGACAATGGAACTTTAAGGATTAAAAGACAATTGTCCATTGAACAGACAATTGAAATGTTACTTTGGGTAGGTTCATACAAAGTCAATTTTTAACAGCTACTCCCAAAATTTTGACTCAAAGTGCGTATACTAACTACCTTGTAGGAAGAAAAAGAAAGTCTAATAGAATGCTTAGGTGAAAAGTTATGCTGTCCAAAAAAATTTGGGCAATTTGGAAATCTTTTGTTGAACCCCTCAATTACTTTGAAATTTGGCATGGATGTTAGTAACATGACATGGTATGAAATTAAAAACCAACTAATTTGAGTTCAAATTTCACACTCAAAGAGGATTCAAACTTTGTTCACTATAACTATAAGGCAATTTTGAAAAAAAATAAAATTCTTCCGGCCCGGTTTTCTTTTATCTTCATTTGTCATTATCTTGTATTATGTATGCTCAAAAAATTTGAATTCTTTTCTACATTGTCTACATGTTTGGTTGCATGTTTTCACTATTTGGATTTTTTTTAAAAAGATTTCTTTAATGCACAAGAAATCATCAAAAAATGGCTAGTATATTTGTTGGTTTATGTGACCCTACAATATCACAAGGTAATTTAGAATTGAAGGTAACCCCCTTATTTGTTTATAAAATTTAGCATGTGCACATCTAATAAGATGTATTAATTTATAGTAAAGAGGCTTAATTTTTAGTAGAGCAAAAATCTCACTCCGTGAGGGCTCAAAGTGTGCTAAACCTATTTCTTAGGCCAATGAAAAGGGACTTTTCTTAAACTTCAAATATTTTACAAGGGGAGGTCAAAAAAAATTTGCATTTTATTTTTGGTCAATCAATGCATCCAAAAATGACAATTTTGACAATTTCATTTCAAAAACACACTTTGTGGGTTTTTAAGAAATTAACACCAAAAATTTGATTTTTTAGACCTAAAAAATGAGTTCATGCATGTAAAATAAAAAAAAATGAGTTTACTAGTAAAAATCATTGCTATAAATTGCTTAAAATATAGATGGTTGAGACATCAAAATTGAAGATTGAGTATGAAGACAATTATAATTAGCACTTTAAAATTTTATCATTTTTTCATGAAGTGCTTAAAAAGTCTTCAATATCTCTTCTCTTGAGTGTTACATCTAAGTACTCTCTTTTGGACTAAGCGTTGTTTGACTTTGGCAAATATTTAGATCTAAGATATTTTTAGAACTTTTAAGAAAGGGTTGCAATTATTTACAATAGGTAGATTATAGCAAAAATAAAAGTATGTATTAGCTTCACAATTTAATTCTAATGTTGCAACTAGAATTAATAACTCTAACCCACACTAATTTGGAAATTAGACAAATTTGCCAAGTACACTAATATAGAAGTTCATTGAATATTAGATAAAATCAACATAATGTGGTCTAAGCTATTCTAATTCTATCACAAAATAGAATTAAATTGTCTTCTGATTTTTGTCTATAATTATCTTTGTACCTAAAACCATTCAAGTGTTCACAAATTAGACTGGACATTCATCTAGGCAACATTCCTCCAAATTCATGTGACAAAAAATACTTAAACCCTAAGGGCCCAAAGTCCCCTTGGGAGACACTTGGGATTTCAGGCAAGCTCTTTGAATGTGGTTTTTCGACGTGATTTTCTGAAACTTTTGTAAGCATGTAGTTCATCACAACCTTCGCGTACATATGTGTTTAATAGAAATCCGACATGATTTGTAGAAGTTACGATATCGTTTACCATCAAAGCAGTTCACAAGGTAGTTGGGGCAGTAGAATTACCGTTTGACTGTGTGGGGGCAGTAGTAATGATAAAAGGAGTGGGAGGAGGGGAGGATTGTTTCCCTTTCTACAAGGGTTGCCCAGTCCAGAACCTTGTATTGAGGCCGCTGCAAACTTCAGTCGCTCATAAAACCCTCAGATTTTCATTTTTTTCAAATTTTATTTTTCCTATTTGTCAAGTATAAGTAAGGTAGATCAGCCCTTCACCATTTGCCTCTCAATTCCATGCCCTACTGTTTGGCCCCAATTGTGTCCATTGGCCCATCTAAATTTGTTCAGCAAAGATCCTAAACAATTTAAGGTTTTGATAAAATTTGACAAGATTTTGGCTTTAATGTCAACGTGGGGTAACATGTCAACCCTTGATTGGTGGATTCTTAAGATCTAATAGATCCATAGAAGGATTTTTTTGGATTGTTGATAGGGTGTTTATGACTTTAGTCTATGAGTGATTTTGCAATTTCAGGCTGATTACTTTAAAAATTCACAGAAATTATAGTTTTGATTGGAAAATTATATTTCCATTTTGGTTTGATTTGTGAAACAATTGCACACCTCTGAAAAATATATGACCCTCTTGGAATTGGCCCTAAGGTATTCAAATTGCAAATCAAGGTGGTCATAGGCTTGTCTACCTTATATCTTTCAATCCACCTTTTGGATTTCCAATATCTGTAAGTATGTGGTGGAAAAACTGATTCAAAGATGCCCTAGTACATTGCCAATTCTTGGGACATTGTGGCATTACAAGTTTTTCTTCCATTTGTTAGGTATGTTGGATTTATCTGAAAATTGGTATGCATATGCCTAACTTCATTATCTATAAGAAAAATTTAACCCTATGGTGTATAGTGCAAATTTTTTTAACACAAGGTGGTCAAAGGCATTTGAAATTCTGGGGCACAGTGGAAAAAATACTAAACTTTGACTTTGAATGCCAATATCTCTCAATCCATACGGTGAAACCTCACGAAATTTTTACCACATCTTTTCATACAAGCTAACTTCAAGATCCAATGGTTACATTTTCAAAAAATGTATTTTCAAAATTTCAGCAACAAATGCAACAAAAAGGGCTGTTTTCAATGATTTCGGAGACAAGAAATGGCTTGGGCTTTTAGGGGTTAACTTGTATTGAATTTGATTCTCATATAGGGACTCTTCAACCAAATTGTTGCCTTCTTGCAGCTCAATTAGAAACACCTAAAAATGTCAAAATAAGCAATTCAACATAGTTGGAGGCACCTTTTTCAAGATTTTTTTTGTGGTATTTGCAATTGAAAATCATGAATTTAAAATAAAAAAGATCTTTGGATAAGACATGTAATTACTAAGAATTTTCAAAGTAGAAGCTTGCTAGGCATTTGAAACTCACAAACCTTGGTCATGGGGTGATTGCAAGAAAGACCGTTTAGTTTTTGTAGCGTTTTGCCAAAACTGCAGTTTCTGCGCTCAGTACTAGAAATACTATGAAACAGAACAATCTCAACCATTGATCTGAAAAATCGACGGCTGGAAGTTGGAAGTACTATTGCGAGTACTATGACTACTTACAAGTACTAAAACAATACCATTTGGAAAATAATACAATTTGTCACAAAAAATACATACAATGAGGTATAAATTAATAATAAATAGAAAATCATGAATAAAAAAAACTAAAAATTGGAAAATTTGGGAGAACTTTATGATGAAGGGATTTCACCAAAAGAGTTATCTTAAAATCATCTTCAATGTTCAGAAATGTGTGCGTAAAGGAGCCTGTTCACACGTATGTAGAGGACATAAAATAAAATATTTTTAAATTTCCTTTTGTAGAAACATGATTTTCTACTATGGGAATAGACCACAAAAATTTCAGCTCTAGATCATTAATTTTGGGTACTCCCCAATACTGAAAACTTCTAAATCTCAAAGTGTGACAAATTAGCAAAATTGACTTTTAAATATAAAATGATTTTTTAAAATTTCTAAAAAATAAGGGATATGATTACAATCAAGTTAGCCATCTTCAATCAAAATTTCAAGTTCATCCTGTTCAACCTTCAAAAATTCTAGTGAAAAACAACTTCGTCATTCTGAATGTGACGGAAAATAGTACTACGTACTAGTCTTTCTTGCAATCACCCCATGAAACTGAAATCTAGGAAATCAACAATCAACCAATTACAACTAAGTAAGGAAATGGTTTAATGGTACTTTGGAGACACTTTCAATGGAATTCTATATAACATTGTATAACCCAGACAATGATCTTCTCCACGTTTGGAAGGTATTATGCTTTGCTAAATACCTGGAACCAAATTTTTGTTAACCCCTAAAGGCCCAAGCCATTTTTTGTCTGCGAAATCACTGAAAATAGCCCTTTTTGTTGTGTTTGTTGCTAAAGTTTTGAAAATACATTTTTTGAAGATGTAACCATTGGATCTTGAAGTTAACTTGTATGAAAAGATGTGGTAATAATTTCGTGAGATTTCACCATATGGATTGAGAGATATTGGCATTCAGAGTCAAAGTTTAGTATTTTTTCCTCTGTGCCCCAGAATTTCAGATGCCTTTGACCACCTTGTGTTAAAAAATTTGCACTATAAACCACAGGGTTAAATTTTTTTCTTATAGGTAATGAATTTAGGCATACGCATACCAATTTTCAGATAAATCCAACATACCTAACACATGAAAAAAAACTTGTAATGCCACAATGTCCCAAGAATTGGCAATGTACTAGGGCATCTTTGAATCAGTTTTTCCACCACATACTTACAGATATTGGAAATCCAAAAGGTGGATTGAAATATATACTTATATTTGACAACTAGGAAAAATAAAATTTGAAAAAAATAAAAATCTGAGGGTTTTATGAGCGACTGAAGTTTGCAGCGGCCTCAATACAAGGTTCTGGACTGGGCAACCCTTGTAGAAAGGGAAACAACCCTCCCCTCCTCCCACTCCTTTTATCATTACTACTGCCCCCACATAGTCAAACGGTAATTCTACTGCCCCAACTACCTTGTGAACTGCTTTGATGGTAAACGATATCGTAACTTCTACAAATCATGTCGGATTTGTATGAAATACATATGTACGCAAAGCTCGTGATGAACTACATGCTCACAAAAAGTTTCAGAAAATCACATCAAAAACCCACATTCAAAGAGTTTGCCTGAAATCCCAAGTGTCCCCCAAGGGGACTTTGGGCTTCTAGGGGTTAAAATGGCGGTAGTCCACAAACTTGGCACTTTTCCTTATGGACCATGCAATTTGAAATCTATACTAGTCCTAAACTTTAGACCTAAAGAAGGAAATGAATGGAAAACGGTGTATGAAATACCGCCATTTTAACAAAATTTTCCATCTGGGAGGGATTTATCAATGAATTCAAGGATTGGAGTCAATTGAGGAGCCACATAAGATGATTTTGATCATTATAGGAGTCCCCTTTTCAAAGATGCAAAAGGAACCCTTGCCTCATTGGTAAACAATGTTATATACTTTGTTAGGAATGGCATAACATTGTGTAACCTGACAATGGTCCTTCCCATTCTGGGAAAGTATTATGCCTCCCTAGATGCAACTAGGACTTCTCAGTTAATGCAAGGATTGGGGTTGGCTGAAGAGCCATATATTCAGCCAATTATAAGACAATTTTGTTCACTGTACGGATCCCCTTTTCAAGGATGCAAGGACTCATTGGTAAACAATATTACGGGTCCACGGACGGTTTTGGGTGTTTTCACTTTACCTCAGTGAAAGTTGACAAAAATGCCTGTTCACTGAAGTCCTGAGCACCCCTGATTACAGAATCATGATGCTGAAGCCACGTACAAGACTGACTCGCCCACGAGGGTCTCGATGATTAGGTGCAAGAATCTCAGAGGCAGCTTGCTTGCAGAGATAAGAGATTGAGCTGCTTGGGTGTGAAGTTCAAGACAAAGAATGATATTCTCAAGTAGAGATTTCATATATTTATTTGTGGCGTTTTGACGCTGAGTTGCAAGCCGGAGGAAAATATTGGAATATTTTGCCAAATATTCTACAATTTTGAATGGATGGAATCGCCAAATATTTGATGAAAGTACATACTTTTTCACCACATATGGAAGAACTCGATCAATCTTCTAGACGATCCCTATAATGAAGATTACTAAATTAGCTGAGTTTGTATGTATAAGATTCTGTAAATCGATTATTATGTCGATTTTTTGTTTTCTAAATCTAACTTCCACGGAGATTCTGGTTCGCATAAATCTAAAAGTTTATACAGTGCTCACCATATGATTCTTAGAAGTCTGTTGGAGAGAAAGCCCGGGTCCAAAAGAGGAGGCTTTGCAATCGACAGAGGCTACCGTGGCTACCGAGAAAAGGAAGTTTGAGTAGCTACCTTATTCCAAAAGTGAGTCAGTGACTCAGTGCTGCACGGACAGAGCATCTTTTAGTGTAATTGCTAGTTATAATAGACATAGCGGTTTGTGCAGAATCGTTGGTGCAGTACTACCCAGTAGATCAAGTTGCAAACTTTCAACTCCAAAATAATAATAAAAAATTCGATCAGAACAACTTACATTAGTTTCACTATACGGAGTATATGAAATGGATGCAGTTCAGTTCAAACCAGGCTGCAACTACTGTAGCTGGCCTTGGGGTAACGTTTCTCCGTGGTATCAAAACATTAATATCTGGACTTCCACGCATTTCATATACTCCGTATATTCCGTATACTCCGTCACATATATGGTAATACAACGAAGAATTACCGTATATGTGACTCAGGCGAGGTTTTACTAAGGCGAACTCCTATTCTAAATAACTTAAATATACTGTACTCAATTGCAGCTAGCTGAACAATGAGCCCATATTTCTAGCTAGACACACGTGATCATTACATTGTTGTCTCTAGAACGACCAGACGTATTGTCTACCTTACTTTTTATGTCACTTGATTGGTCTGTACGAAGTCTTGAGTATGCTGCAAAGTCTAGAGCCTATCTAGCTACGAAGAAGCATAGAGCTAGCCGAATTATATAAATAATAATGCTCCATTGCGCATGTGAAGCATCACGATGGGACTGAGTGAAGGAGAATCATTCGAAGGGTGGAGCTGACCGTAGAAGATAACTTAGAATCAGATTGACAAGTCCCTTTCCAAGTCCCTAAGCGGTTTAGTTGATATCTCACTCCTGACCATATATCCAACTACTGCGTTCTGTTTCATCTTCCTAGTGCGAGCTGGTGAAGCAGCAACGAGCGGTTTACTTGATATCTCACTCCTGACCATATATCCAACTACTGCGTTCTGCTTCATCTTCCTAGTGCGAGCTGGTGAAGCAGCAACAACAGCAAGCACGGAGGGCCGGTCAAGTGCTCTCCTTCTGCTGGTGAGGTACATTCCTGGACACTGATCGACTTCCCAGCAGTCGATCAACCAACTTCAACGAACAGCATCGCTAGCTAGATCTCATGCTGAAGGTTGGCTCGAATTGAATTGTTTTGAGTCGTGACACCAGCCGAAGAGCGCAGGTTTGAAATAGTCGAGCATTGCTAGCCTGATGGGGCAGTTCAATTCGACTGTAACACAGACTCTTCGTATATTAAGAAGAAGGATAACCCAGGTTTTAGTGAAGGACCAGCGCTTACAAATAGAGGAATCGACCTCTGTGGGGTAGTACGTTGTTTAATTTTCAAACTGATAGTGAAGTGAGGATATGATGATTGGGAATTATATATAAAATACCAACATCATTGATACTTCGTGATAGTCTAAATAATTCTTCAAGCTGTACGTCGTCTTCGGCCCCAGCATATTGTCGGTACGTATCTTAGAGTTTCTAGCACCGTTCTCAACACACATGTAGATACACTTCACATGCATGAATAAAAGTATTGCCAGTGGCCAAATTATCGCAATTAAGTCAGTCAGTCAGGGTGAGGCGTGAATCTTACGCACGTAGTCCCCATCGTCGCCGAAATGCTAGTTCAAGACACATTTGCGCGGTTCAGGCAGCGGGACTTGAAACCAAAACCTGTACTTGTCCTAGTTTGTGACCTGAAATTAGTCCTTTCTGTAAGATATATGTCACAATGTTTGGCTTGTTGAATATCGCCAATTTAACGAAATTGACGTTAACAGACAATTCTGGGCTAGGAAAGTTGCACCTGGCACCGGAATACACAAATTGGGGTACCTGGGTATAAAACGAGCTTGCTAGCTAGCAGCTAACCGAGCAAAGGATCGTTTCAACCCCGGTTTCAACCAAGCACATCACTCCGTCATTGCAATCCGAAGTTGCCAATGCATGCCAAGCCAATGCCAAGAAGCGCAGTTGCCAGAATGAATCCACAGTGTGTGGAACAGCAGTCTAAGCAAAAGGCTAATTGTAAGTTGCAACGGTGTACATGTATGTGAGGGTGACAGGTAATATTACCGGGAATATTACATAGCTAGTGAGGATGAATCAAGACCGGGAAGACGATGTGGCCGTGGGTGCGGCGAAGTACAGCGAGCCGTCCGCGCTGGGCACGCACGCGCCGTCGCTGGTCTCCGAGAAGAGCCTGAACTCGAAGAAGCCATACAGGGACGCCCCATCCGAGCCGTTCATGGACGAGAAGGAGTGGCCGCGCTGGTCGTTCTGGCGCGCCGGCATCGCGGAGTTCATGTCCAGCCTCCTGTTTTTGTATATCACCATCCAGACCGTGATGGGCAGCAAGCGGAAAGACGATCCGTGTCTCGGCGTGGGGACACAGGGGGTTGCGTGGGCGTTTGGGGGCATGATCTTCGTCCTCGTCTACTGCACTGCAGGCATTTCGGGTACCAGCTAGCTAACCCTGCCTGCTTCTATAATTTCTAGCTAGCTTCTTCCTCTCTCTATATATATCCGTATGTCCGTCTATTATCGCTAATGCTTTTCAACGTTCACAGGGAGATTATCGATCTCTGGTTCTCAGCCTTTATACCATGATTTGCGATTGCAATAGTATTGCCAACAGTTTAGACATAGATATGTGTTGGTTCCGTGTCCAAGACTATTGCAAAAAGGTTTGCAGCACTGTAGCAATGGTTACGTTTGCAGTAGACCATGAGCTGAAGTTCGTTCCACAATATGGAACCGCAACAAAACCATTGCAATTTAATCATTGATGATGTGTTGCAACCGCTACTTAATGCCAACACAGCGCCAACAGGGAAACTTTGTGCTTCTGATTTTTGGTATTTGCCGCTTAGCCCTAGTGCCTAGTGCACAATCTCGTCTAGGAGACTTCTGATATTCTCGTAAGGGAAACAATGATATATAGTCGATCGTCCTTTGAATTTTGATTTGTCCCCGATTTCGATTCGGGTGCTCTAGATATGGCCGGCTAGCTGTTGTTCACTAAACATTCTCTAGCAGTTGTGAGAACTTCTCCTTCTTCGAGCACAGGGAGCTCGGGAAGCTATTACAGTGGTTGGCAAAATGGAAATCATGTGCATTTTGTATCGATCCAAGGGAGGAATGTCCAGTTGCCGCTCTTTCCGTATGCTTGTTAAGAAACTTTTCTAAAGAGGCATGTGGAAAGGGGTTGAGTTTATATGACTATGCGGTCGTTATGCATGGCTTACTGCACTCCATGTACTGTATTTATGGGCAATTTCATAAAATGGCGCTATTTCAAAACTTTGGCACTTTTACAGTTCAGAACACCTGTTCTGAAATCTATACTTGTCCTAGATGGTAAAAATGGCACGCCGTCAAAATGGCTCATGAAATATTGCCATTTTAATGAAATTGTTCATATCCATCGTTGATGGCTAAGAACAAAATCTCAATAGCTGGATACTTGTTGAAGAGAGCCACAAGGGAAGTAGGAGCTGTTACCATGTGGGAAGGGTCCAATTTTTCCCACATGGTAATCCCTCCTACTTCCCCTAGATGAGCTAGAATGAGTGTATTGCTAAGTGAGTGGTAAGCATTTATTTTCTTCTTATGGCTTTTGGTACTTCAAAGTTGAGATGAGCTCAAAATTGAACACGGAAAGATTGAAATTTGTTTCTTAATGATATGTGTGGATTACATCATTGTCCACTAATGGAAATTAGACCCTAATCTAGCCATATGGGCAATTTCGTTAAAATGGCGGTATTATTTTAAAATGGCATGAAAACAGTTTAGAACGGCCATTCTATATCTATAACTGTCCTAAATGGTTCAGAACGGCCGTTCTGAAATCTATATATATCTGTGATAGATGATGAAAATGGCACACCGTCAAAGTGGCACTTGGAATACCACCATTTTAACAAAATTGCCCATCCATAGAGTCCATCTCTCTTTGTTAGAATTGGTCACTAGTAACAAAGTTGGAGTTTTGGAAACTAACTCCTCAGCAGTGTAATAGCGTTGGTGTAAAAAAATACAGAGATGGGCAATTTTGTTAAAATGGCGGAAATTCCGTAATTTTGGCAGTTTTCACAGTTCAGAGCGGCCGCTCTGAAGCGTTCAACTGTCCTAGATTTCTAAAATCTACAACTTTCTTAGATGTCAATTTCAAAGTTCAAACCGTGCGGTCTGAAATCTACAATAGTGCTAGATTTATGAAATCTATAAAAGATCAAGATTTCTGAAATCTATACCCCTCTTAGATGTCTCTTTCGCAGTTCAGAGCGGTTGCTTTGAAAATGGCACATGGAATACCGCCATTTAAACGAAATTGCCCATAGAGCAATATTTATGTCAATTTAAATATTTTAACATTTGTAAATTAGAATGTTGTTTTAGAAGATGTACATATCTATGGGGAGAACTTTTAGTACATAAGGGATTATGTAGAAAGCTTTTAGTAAATGAGGTATTATGGTGAATGCTTTTTTAGAAGAGTCCAATGTGTTGGAGATTTTATAGTAGGTGTATGAATTTCTTGTACAATTTCAAAGTGAGAGGTTGTAGCCCACGTTAACTGACAAAAGATAACTTCATTTTCCTTTCAAAGATTGATGACTAGAGCCATTTAGCCCATGCTATGAGTACACCACATGCTAGAAAGTCCTACTAAGTGTATGAATAAATGAGTTTCTCTCAGTGATAGAGGTTGATACAAGTGACATATTTGGCCACATGGTTTTTTAGTAGTTTTGCAGAGGTTATTTGGGGATTTTTATTTACACAGAAAACTACTAACTTGAACCAACAGATGCAATGTTCTTCATTCAATCGAATGATAAATGGATTTCCCCCATTCAAATTATACTTTCCACTAAATGATCAATCGAAACTCTCATTTTAAAATCATGAACCCTTGGGTTAGTACTGTGAAATTCTGATATACTACGGCATGCAGGAGGGCACATCAACCCTGCTATAACGTTTGCGTTGTTCCTGGCGCGGAAGATATCCTTCAATCGGGCGTTGTATTACATTATCTGTCAATGCTTGGGTGCCATATGCGGCGCTGGGATCGTGAAAGGCTTCCAGCCGGGCTTCTACCAAAGGGAGGGAGGCGGGGCCAACGCCGTTCAACATGGGTACACCAAGGGTGGTGGCTTAGGCTCTGAGATTGTTGGCACCTTCGTGTTGGTGTACGTGGTGTTCGCTGCCACTGATGCGAAGCGCAAAGCTCGTGATTCACATGTGCCTGTAAGTCGTCTTCTGAGAGTCATTCAATCTATCATTTCCATTGCTGTTGGGATTTAAACACATTTGAATTTGGATGACTGGACGTTGAGTGTGCTCCATTGCTGTTGAGATTTGAGCACATTGGCACTTCTATGATTTGACAGTGGCTATGCTTCATTCGCTGTTGAGATTGGAGCACATTTACAAGTTGATAACTTGACATTGATTATACTCCATTGCTGATGAATTCTGAGCACATTAGGATGTTTTGACATTGACTGTGCTCCATTGCTGTTGAGATTGGAGCACATTGCAGTTCGGTGGTTTGACATTGATTATATACTCCATTGTTGTTGAAATGTGCCCACATTTGCATCTCGATAACTTGGCATTGATTGTACTTCACTGCTGTTGAGATTTGAGTACACTTGCATTTCGACTATTTGACATTGGTTATGCTCCATTGCTGATGAGATTTGAGCACATCTGCATTTCGATGTTTTAACATTGCTTATGCACCGTGGCAGGCGCTTGTTCCGCTGCCCATCGGATTCGCTGTGTATTTGGTGCACTTGGCCACCATTCCCATCACCGGCACTGGCATCAACCCTGCTCGCAGTCTGGGAGCAGCCGTCATCTTCAACACCCAACACAACGCCTGGGCCGACCACGTAAGTGAATTCGTCTGCCATGTCCATAGGGAAATCAATGGTGGTCGAGATTAGGGTTAGGTTTGGGTGGGGGTTTCTTGAATACTCCGTACTAAGTCAGTACCGTTGCGTAATCACATTCCATACTAAGGTAGAAACACCCATTAGCATCTTTGTTCTCATTCCTATACCTTAGACTGTCACTAAATTGGTTGCTAGACTCCCATTAATGTGTCCTTGAAATACTTAGCTATGATTCGTTGACGCATTTGAAGGACACATATCTATCTCTCATTGCTAACTCTCATTTGCTGACTACTGATTTTTGTTGATTTCAGATTTGGGTCCAGCTATGTGACAGTTTCAGTGGTCTAGTGAGCCATCATTTTGAAAAATCATAGAAATTACATACCACATCCAAAAAAACTAATTTTTTAATTTTAAATTCATCATTTTCACTCGCAAATACTATAAAAATATTATATTTACGAAAAGGTGCGTCCAACTATGCTGAATTGCTAATATTGACGGTTTTGGGTGCTTCCACCGTAGACCCCTTCTAGATGAATTAATGAATTCAGACTTGGTGTGTGCATTTTGGACGAGCTTTGAATTTGCTTGATTGTTGATGATGCTGTGGCAGTGGATCTTCTGGGTCGGTCCCCTGACTGGTGCGGCACTCGCAGCTGGTTACTATCAATTGATCATTCGCGCCTTACCCTTCAGGAAATTACGGTCCCGGACCCCAGTGCAGGCTTGACATCCTTTAACCAGAGGTGTCAGTTAGCTATGCTTTGGTTGATGTAGCTGGGTTCGGATCCGTGGAAAACACGGCTCTGGCTGTGGATATGGCTAAGAACTCTCAGGGTGGATAAGCTATCTAGTTCTTGTGACTCAATTCCTGTTTCTTTAGTGTCAAGAATGCATATATGATATGTATGTAGCTACCACAAGGTCAATGCAGTAGAGCACAGTGATCGTCGTTGATCTTGACTGTGAATAACCAGTTGCTTTTTAATCTTCTGAGAGTAGTATGCTTGTTGTGGAAATCGAATAATCTAGACTCCTGAGTTGGCTGTGTCAACTCGGTGGTTGTACTGGGTGTGATGTTAGTGTATCTTTCCATGGTCGAGCACAATTTCAATCCTCAAATCGTGCAAATTTTGTGCTCCTCTGCAAACATCAGCAAGTTTTATGTCAAACTGCAGTGGTTTCCATGTGATATTCAGATGCCAGCACCATTATGCATGAAGGAAAATGGCTTGCATGCAAGTGATGAAATAGTCTCGTTCGTGTAGTTCGTGCAGTTATGCAGATCTCGAAAGTGCAGGCAGTCGTCATTTCTTTTCGGAGGATGTTTCCTACCGTCCAGACCTGGAATTCTTCTTTGCGTTTTGCTAACAAAGAGCTCGGGTATAGCAACCTTATACAGGACCTGGCTTTACGAGTACACTTACCTCCAGCAGATTCAAATCCATGACTTTTTTGTCCGTCTACACTTGCATCGGACTTGCTACGCAATTCAGTACCTGAGAACCCTTACCTCCAGCAGATTCAAATCCATGACTTTTTTGTCCGTCTACACTTGCATCGGACTTGCAACGCAATTCAGTATCTCACTGTGAGCTAGTCACTATTGTTGATCTTTTCATTGTCAACGTACGTGGCAGTGATCTATATTCGCTGCAGTGCGTTTCACGCATCGTTGTTCGGGCAAGAATAACCATATATTGTCTGGTCTCTTAGAAGTTTTGTAGTCAATTGCTTACTTTCACAAAGACTGTTAATAAGCAATGTTGAAACCCCCCGTAGTGCGAAATGAAGGGAAATAAGTGGAAGAGATTATGAATGAGTCTTGGTTCTACTCTTGGGTTATTCAAGCAAAAAGCATGTAGTGTGAAAAATTCAACTGTTGATTCAAGAAATCCACATCACCAAGCAATAAGCCGTTCACCGACTCCTGCCACATCGGAAGCATCGTCAACAAGACCTCAGATAATAACCACCTGAAGATAGCCTGATTCACGCTATGTACTCAGAGCTTCTGCTATTCAAACATTATGATACTTCCAAGCATACTGTTTCCAGAAGTGGTGCGTTCTTCCGGGTATGATACATTCAACACTTCAGACAGACCTACCAATCGATGAAGCTTAATTTGCACCCAATTTGAATGAAGGCACAAGCAAGATATCAGCGTTTCGCTTAACAATGGGCTGGAAGACGAGCACGTGACTGTAGTCCGTCAAGAGATTGGGTTTCAGAGAAAGACAGATTTTAGGACCTTTCTATTTTTAGAGTTTTTCTTGAATTCTTTACTCCTTTCAACAGTCAAAGAAGGGTCCAAAGTTGAATGACCAGCAACCTGGTGGTCCAAGGTTATCACAAAGTGACGCCCTTGCTCACTTGTGTACGAAGTGAAGATGCAGACAGGCACCGGTACTTGAAACCTTTACGAGGAGCTCGTTACAAACTGCCCGAGTGGTTGAACTGATTTGAACGTCCATGTCTCGTCGACATCCTCACGGGCAGCTTTTGACAAGAGATTGCATGCCATGAGGCAAACATTCACGCCGCTAATGAAAGTGCTTGACTAAATTACTGAGAATTGAATTAAATCGTTAAAATCCAAACCGAAGTTGGAGAAACACCTCGAGGTGGAGAGGCCATCTCATCTTTAAACACTTCAGATGACGAGGCCTCACTCATAATCACCTATTAACAACGGATTTGGGTTGGTTCAGTTGTATCGAAAACATGTTATTTGAATTCAACTAAAGCTCTTAAAGGGGCTCCATCAGTTCGCAACACGCTAATTCTAAGCGCAAGTGCAAACCCCTTGCTGAAACATGCTGAAGAAAACAACATCAAAAGTCAACATTGAGATGTTCAAACCTCCCAATCCATCAAGTCAATTCAGCATCTCAATGTTACTTTTTTAATGTTGTTTCACCAGGCCAGTGACAAGGCCACAGCTCAGCCGTACTTTGGCGACCTGACCTGAATTTTTCGAAGATGTCTCTCCGAAGGTACAGTCTCGCCCACCTCATCCGCTGTATGGGACAAGCCTTTGGGAGCCTCCCACAAGCAAGAGATCACTCCATGGCCCAGTCCACATCATGGTCAATCTCGTCAACCCAAGTTGACCATTTAATCTGCTCAACTGGTCCACAATATGAGTCAACACAATTCTTTCCGCCGATTGTCAACCGCGCGCTGCTTCCATCTCTTTAGCTCAAGAACGAGGCCACCCCAAAGCACTGCCACAATCCTCTAAGAATCAGGCTACATGACACATGCTTGCTAGCTACAGTTACAAGCAAGTGCACACAAGTTCTGGTACGCAGACTGCAGGAGCCTCCAACCTAATATCGCAAACTCTTCTGTTACAAACCTCCTGTCAGTGAGCGAGCTTCAAATTCGTTAGCTATGTTGTGACACAATAGAAAATCTCGCGTCAGAAATTCGTTAGTGATCCACTTCCCGTCATGGCCGCTGTTAAAGCAACTGCAGAGGGTAGAGGAAGGATTCCGAAAGGTAGAATCAAAATCGAAGGAGAGGATTGAGGGTCCGAAAGTTCCGGTCCTGCGTTTGTGTGGTGGAATTCGATAAACTTGCGCCAGGAGCCACAAGATGTATCCGTCAGGGAAGCTGGAGAATTGAGGGTTCAGAAAATTGAAGTCTTGCGTTTGTGCTGCTGAAATTCGAAAACCTTGCGCCAGGAGCCACAAGATGTATCCATCAGGGAAGCTAGAGGCTTATCCGACGTCCATGACGTCCATGCCTGCAGCTAACCACCCTGGCGCCAACGGCGGCGACGACAAGTACATAGTCACCACCAAAATCTTGGTGCTGGCCCTGGCGGTTCTCTTCGCAGTCGTGTTCTTCGTGATTTGCCTCCACATCTACGCCAAGTGGGCGTGGAGTACACGGGCGCCAGAGTCCTTCTACTACTCCTTCTGGCCCTCAAGCTGGCGTCGCAGCCGAGATTCACCAATCCTCCTGGACGCGGAGATGCTCGACATCAACATGGTGGTAGGGCTGAACAAGGCGACGGTGGAGGCTCTTCCGACGTTCAAGTACAAGGCGGACATCGAAATGGGAGCGCTCGAGTGCGCCATCTGTCTGGGGCAGTTCCAGGAAGACGAACTCGGTCGCACCTTGCCCAAGTGCAACCACCGCTTTCACTTGGAGTGCATCGACATGTGGCTGTACTCGCACTCGACGTGTCCGCTGTGCAGAGACGTCTTGGAAGCCGAAGAAGACGACCCCGCCTCCCTAAATATGGTGGAGTCGGCCAGTGTTCAAGTGTTCCGTAACGAGAGGATGAGCACGCCGCGAAGACTGCGCGGAATGGAACCAATGGATCAACACATGCTCCAGGAAAGAGACGAGAGGGAGGAATTGGAAGACGAGGATCCCCATGAGCAAGAAACAGGGAACAAGAGAGCGGATGGGATCCCAGCGAATGTCCTGTTCTGGGGGAACCTCATGCAACAGCAGGGCGCCGAGTTCAGGGTCGTCAACAACGCTCCACAACAAGTGCCGTCGCAAATCACCATCGACAGAGACAGAGGAAGCCCAAGAATGCGAAATCAAGTCGTTGCGGGGGCTCACAACGACGTTTCACATGCCGCGGGTTCTCTCTAACCCCGCCTCTCTCGAGCTCCACCATCAGCTGCAACGAACTCCACCCGTGAACTTCGACATCGCAGCTCTTGCATGGTCATCTCTTGCCATCGCCATCTGCAACTCTAACTAACATCACCAGCTCTTCCAAGGTCATTTCTTGCCATCGCCATCTCCAACTCTAACCAACATCAACAGCTCCATTGCAAGGTCATATCTTGCCATCGCCCATCTCCAACCCTAACCAACATCGTCAGCTCCATTGCAAGGTCGTCTCCATCGCCATCTCCAACCCTCTAACCAACATCGTCAGCTCCATTGCAAGGTCATCTCCATCGCCAGCTGCAACCCCACCTGACATCGCTGTAATTGTAAGGTCGTCTCCATCGCCTGCTGCAACTCTAACCTCGACATCGCCGCAGTTGCAATCTAATCTCGAGGCCACGGCCATGGAATTTGTAAATTAGGAATCCTGTACATTGGTACGTACTCACTGCTCAGAGAGTACACTTGTAAATCTACGTGCAATTATTGACCGCCATAGCCTGCAATCATGCTGCAACTGGTCGTCTGGGGAGTCCCCAAATGGACACAGATTTGTATTATGTTACAGTAATCAGATTGATTAAGTGTTTGTTGATTCTTGTTACTGAAGTTAATTCGATTTGCGTGCGCAAGTTTGAATACGGTACAGTAGTGACCCCACACACACATCGGAATGGTTTTTGGGTGAATGTGGTCACATCAGTGTGAACATTTGGATGAATTTTGGATGTGATCTGGATGACAATCAAATTATTGTTCTTCTGATCTGATCAGATCAGAGCCAACAAAAAAATGTTTCTAAAAAATAAATGATAAATTTTACGAAATTTATTTTTTCACTTTAAAAAAATAAATAGGAAAAGAATGAATCATTTTATCTTGAAGCATCTCATGAATCACATATTCCTACATAAATTAATTATTTGGCATAGAATGTTGACTCTGATAACTAAATATGATATTTGGTTATGAGTATTGAAAATAATAGAAGATTGCACTACAATAGAAATATACAATAAATACCTTGAATTCAATATGAGGAGGGGACAAAGAGTGTAGTAAACCATGTTAGAGGCTAAAGATGAATGAGGAACTACAACCTTTTGATATCATGGCATGCATTCAACCCATTCAATGTGGCTTTGCTATTTAAACATTTCTTCAAACCTTATTACCATGTTTAACAACAATGCTACAACTTGAAAAATCTGATAACTAACTCAAAAAGAGTGTCGTACAAGACTACAAGTGTGAAAATACATTTCCAACCAAGATTTTTCAATATTTTTTTATCTCTCTCTAGTTAGACTTATTCCTAAAATTCTTGCAAGCAACTTTATTAACACCAAATGATCTCCCCATGCCCTTAGAGTATAAATATTTGAATTAAAATAGCAACACCTTAAAAGAAATACCTATTTTTTGTGTCATTGTAAACCTACAAGTTACCTACTTAAAACTTTAATAAATTGACAAGGGACTTTTCATGGATGCTTTTATTTATGCATCACTCTTTACTACTTCGAAGTTTTGAATTCGTTAATTTCATATGAGTCTATGACCCATTGCAGGGGCCTATAGTATGTTACTATAGGCCCTTGCAAGTAGTTTGAAAATTTATAACATACTCTTTGAATAACACAAAATTCAAATTCTACTTGCAATATCTTTTACTACAATTTGATAATCTATTTAAACCATAAATTCACTTTGTAACCACATAGAAGACATTGAAGCTCTTGTACTGTTGCATTTAAAATAAGAATCTTTATTTGCACCACATCATGGTCATTATATATTAGTGAAGGACATTTGAAAGTTTAGAATGTATACTATTAAAATATAGTGGTGCAAATAGAGGAGCTTATGAATTGTGGTGCAAAGAGGGGCTCCTACCTTAGAGTATTGCCAACATGCCTCAACCAATATAGCCACAACGGCAAGCGAGCGAGGTAGTTGTCAATCATCTCCCACCGTGCTCCGGGCACAAGCACTTTTCCAACTAGGCTTCTTCAAAAAACCTTTGGGCTTTTCAGATTGTGGAGCATGACCAATTTTTGTCATATGTGACCATATTCTTTTTTTTTTTTTTATCGAGATTCTCAATGCATTTAGAAATTCGAAGAGGGAAAATAGTGAATGGGAAGAATATCCTTGTGATTTCAAGGGATTTGCCTTTTCACCGCCATACGGTGTCTAGCCAAGATGGACTGGAGTCCGGGCCACAATGATGATGCTTTTAGGTGTTGCTACCAACAAACTCTTCATTCACAATGATCTTGGGACCAGATTTGTTATTATATTATTATTATTATTATTATTATTATTATTATTATTATTATTATTATTATTATTAAAGTTGTAAACGAAGCCGTCCATCCAATAGTCTTTGTTCATCGACGAAGAGTGATTGTTGGATGAGACCATCCTGTCTCCGTATGAAAGCTTAAACCCTAAACCCTAAGTTTTATGTCGTCCGCAGTCTCCCGAGCGCCCCTGCTCGCACGGTGCTGCAAATCGCCTCTCAATTGAGGTTCTGAGGCTTCAAGAGGATCCTCCACTTTTTTTATAAACTCAGCAGTTTCATCCGTTACTTCGTGCAGGTGCTAATTCAAAGTCTGAAACAAGGTTTTTGCCAGCAATTCGAACATGGCCGGGAAGAGGAAAAGCGATGCTGCGAGTGGGAGTGTTGCATCGAAGAGACGGCCAACGCTGGACGAGGAGGCGGAGGTGAAACCCGCGTCGAAGCGAAGCGAGGAGGAAGACTTTCCTCGAGGTATCTAGGAGTTGTTTCAATCTCGGTCGCCGCATTACTGGTTACTTTTAGTACTGTTCGATAGCAATTCTCATTGCTTGCAAATAATTTGCGATTAGGTTTTCGACTTTCCTAGTGAGCTCAGCGTCTCTAGCGCAATATTCTTTTGTTTTGCATTTAATGCGTGAGGCATTTGACGTAACTAGTGAGAATTCTGACGATGAACGTAATTTTCGACTACATTTTCGACTTTCATATTGAGCTGAGCGACTCTAGCGCAGTAATCTTGTGTTTTGCAATTAATGCTTGATGCATTTGACGTATCTAGTGAGAAACCTGAGGATTTCGGAAGTTACATGTGATTATTTGGCTCCTTATTGGAGTTGAAATCTGCATTTAAAGAACCACCGTGCTTAGAATTTTTTATGAAAGATTTCCTAGGTGTTTTGGATTTAGTGTTGTCAGTGGTAGTGTTTTGACTTCCTTTGTGCAAGCAATTCCGACGAGCGGATGAACTTTTTGCTTTGTACCTATGTATCCATTTCTCTTTCGCAGCACTTATTAAGGCGCTGGAAATGATATTGCAATTTTAGGTGGTGCAAGCACCTTGACCCCCGCCGAAATTCGTGAGGCTCGTGAGGAAGCAGATGCTGAGTTTGAGAAGGAAAAGGGAAAGAAGAGTGGAAAGAAGCGTGCGGAGGGCAAGAAAGGGAAGCGCGATGCAGGGGAGGATGGCGGATTGCTTGGCAGTGTTTTGTTTGGGAAACTGCAAAAGTCCGCTGAGTTTTTGCGGTATAAAGTAAGAGTTGTGAACCCTAGATGACGATTTACAAACCTTGATCTCTGTAACATCCTTCTCAACAAGTTTTTTTTCATTATCTATCTGTTTCGACTCGTCTGTTACTATGCACGAACCGATTCTTCGCTCGTGCACCTTGTCATGCATTAAGCTATCATTTTTGTTCCTTGCAGAGTCTCGTCGTGGGGATGAAAATATGGGGAGCTATTGCAGAGATTCACAAGAAGGACATGGTTATTAGCCTTCCTGGAGGCTTGCGGGGTTTCGTGACAGCTGAAGATTCCTCTGATGTATTTGAGAGCGCAAAAGGGCAAGGTAGTAAGACGGAGAAGCGCAAAAAGAGTGGGAAGAAGGTAGAAGAGCTCGAGTCCGATCCAGCTGACGTAGATAAGGTATACTTTGCTCGCCTCTTACACTGAGATTTGTGGCGCTTTAGTTGCGTGTTCGCATGATCGGATTTATTGGTCTCCCAACAAATCGGATTTTCGTCCTCTCTCTATTTTATCGTGCTCGTTTGGATCTCAGTGAATGGAGTATGGATTTAAATAGTGTGAGTGCTGAATTTGGATGTGCGGAGTTGCAGGAAGCCCCTCTTTTGTCCGATCTGTTTAGTGTTGGGCAATTAGTAGCTTGCACTGTGCGGAAGCTTGAGGTTGTTCAAGAAAGAAAAGGTCGTGGGAAGTCGGAGAAGGACAGCAAAAATGAGAAGAAGGGTCGTCGTATTGAGCTGTCTTTGAAACTCAAGTATCTCTACGATGGACTTTCAATTGATGCTGTACACGAAGGCCAGGTAAAAATAAAGCGACCTATGCATATTGAATTTTTCAAAGTCGGATATGACTTTCGATTGCTATAAGATGTCTCTCAAGTATCTCTACGATGGAGTGTGGGTCTCATGAAATGTTTGAGTTTAAATCTGTTTTGCAGGCCTTGTCTGCCATTGTTACAAGTATTGAAGACCATGGCTATCTGCTTTCATTCGGAGTTCCTGCTGTATCGGGTTTCTTATTACACCGGAACTATATGGATGGTATGTCGACAATGCTTTAAAATTTTATACGTCACCTATTCAAGCTGTTTTAGAGATTTTCATGAAGTATAGAAATTTTGCTTTTATAACCATTTGAGTGTTGTAGGAGCACATCTCTTACTTTTTAGCACTTCTTTATTTATGATCTACATTTGCTGCACTGGGTAATCAGATTTATTTCTTCTTGCCAGTTGATCTCATACTTGGCTTCCTTTCCGACCTTAGTATCGTGAAAATTCTGATTTTTCTTTCAATTTTTATATTATAAATTATGCTATCAGCATGTCTTCTCCCGAGTGAACCCGAGTTTGCATGTGTTTGTATCAGGAACGGAGACATCTAAGTTGCACAAAGGCCAACTTGTGGAAGGAGTGGTGATCTCAGTGGATAAGAAACGGGGTGCAATTGGTTTGAAGGCCAGTCCTGGTCTGGTTGCTAGTAACATGGTATTTCTCATATCATGTTTTACTCTTATCATGTTTGACATGTCGCTAACCGATAATGGTTAAGTTTTGTGCATGCAGACTGCTGTAATCTGTTGCTTGGTTTTATAGTTTTATTTGTTTTTTATTTTTATTACATTTTATATTTTATTTTCATTTGGGTACAATCATATTATACTTCAGTCTGGAACTCCTCTGAGTCATACCTTTACGCTTGGGAGAGTTTATTGATTCCTTCAGGAGTTCCATTTCAGGTGAAGGAGTTTGCAGGTTTAACTGTGGAGCTTCTCACTCCTGGTGCCATGGTGAATGCTCGAGTACGAGCAGTTCTGAAGAATGGCCTTTTGCTATCGTTTTTGACCTACTTCACCGGAACTGTAAATTCTTTAACAGCCTTGGTCCCCTATCATTTTCTGTTCTCTTGCTTCCCAAATTTGCTCGGCTGTCGATCCTCTTGCACTCGTTTATTTGACTTTGCTTTGTCTAGGTGGACATATTTCATCTTGAAGATCCTCTGCCTGGTGCTGACTGGAGTAAAAAATACAGTGAAAACCAGCGAGTAAGTACTGTCTATACTGTGCAGCAGTCTTAATTAATTCAAGAATACATGCTTCTTGTTGTTAGTGTGGAGTATAGTCTTGCTTATACGTTTATGTCAGGGAGCTTCTGCCTTGCTGCATTCACCTGGTCTGGGAACTTACTTCTTTGCACTAAGATTCACCATTTCGTTTTCAAGCATTTACGTTCTGAGGTTCTTGCGTCAGGTCTTTGACTGCATCATTGTCAACTGAAATTTCATGGTAGGAGGTCTCAACCGTGGAAAGATTCTTAAGTGATTGTTACTGTGTGCAGGTGAAAGCTCGAATTCTTTACATAGATCCTGTTGCAAAAACCGTTGGATTAACTCTGAACCCACAACTTCTAAACAACGTCACCCCAGCCATGGTATTCTCACTGTTCGGAATCCTCTCCACGATGCTAAATTCCTTGATCTTATCATCTTGCAACTTTTTGGGTGACTCAGTTGGGGAGGATTATGGTTAATTTGTGCTGCATATTGTTCATATTATTAGATATGATTCGCTGATCTCAGCGATGTCATTTGTTATTAATTCTTCTGCAGGCAGTGGATATTGGCGATGTTTTTGAAAATGCAGTTGTTCGTCGTGTGGATGCAACAATTGGGATGCTTCTTGAGCTTCCGACCAAAGTGAACGCCGCTGCTGGCTATGTGCATGTCAGTTACTCCTCAGAATATCATCATTTGTTTTTTGGGACCAGGTCTATAGTTATATATTGTCAAATATTCCTTCTGTGAACAGTGGGATGTATTTGCTGAGTGTCATTGAATGAATTTGCCCGTGAAATGATTGATTATTACATTGTTGTTAACAAGACTTCTTAATCTTGTCCCCGTTTTCTGTTTTGTTCCTTCTTAATGCTAACTTGATGACGGGTGTTTATTTGATTTTGAACAGATATCGAATGTTTCAGATGAGCACATTGAAAAAATTGAAAAGAAGTACAAAGTGGGAAAGAAAGTGCGTGCTCGTGTTATTGGTCATCGAGTAATGGATGCTCTTTCTGTAGCTTCATTGAAGGTTCTCTACTTTCTACCCTCATGCCTTGGTAATTTGACCTTGGTCTCTAATCTGGCAACGGTACTACTCAGGGCTTTCATGATGCTTTTAACTGTCCATAAGTTTCATGGGCAGTGAATGATTTATTAGGCCTCAGTCACTGCCTGTTCGACAATTTTATTGGGCCAACGGTTTAGACACCTTGTGATGGCATCTCATTCAACTCTCATTGTGATATGCAGGAATCTGTGGTGAAGCAACTTTTATTAAGTCCCGCAGATGTGAAGCCAGCTATGAATGTTACTGGTACTGTTGTTGGTGTTGAACCCTATGGGGCTTTCGTACAGTTGGCTGAAGGTTTGAAGGCTCTGTGTCCACTTCAGCATATGTCAGAGTTCCAGCGGTCCACTCTAAGTTCCAAGTTTCAGGTTAGTGGTATCAGCCAACCATTATGTTCAGAGTCTATGCTTTGGACAGTGGGAGGTGTTATGATATAAATTCTGCATACTTTTTAATCAAATATATGAGGATGATGGAACGATAGTTTTTTCACAGCTTAGGATTTCTAAAGTAATCTTCTATGAATTCTGAAGAGCTGTATGCTCTGATAAACGTAAGATTTTCTTATTTGGTGGGCACGTAAATATATGGTGGTCTACTACAGGTTGGAGCGAAATTGAATTTTCGTGTGCTGACCTGTGATCAAGAAACGAAGAAGATTACGTTGACTCATAAAAGAACATTGGTGAGTAATTCCAGTCCAGTCCGCTGATGTTCAAGTGGCGCTAGGTTTTTTATATTGAGGGAGTACGTACATCTATCTGTTCATGGATCAAGGAACTCAAACCCCTGGTTGTTTTTCCTAGTCACATTAATAAATGGAAGTCCCTATGGCAGGTTACGTCAAAGTTAAGCTCTATAACAAGCTATGAGGATGCTGTGGAGGGACTGGTGACGCATGGATTCATCACTGGTGTTGAGGATATTGGCTGCTTCGTGAGCTTCTACAACGAAGTTAGAGGATTGGTTCACAAGTACGCCTTGGCTCCTTCACCTGCGGCTCCTGAGCCGACCATAGAGACAAACATCATTCCTGCATTTTCTTCTTCGGAACGTTGTTGCATTATTGTGACACACTCAATTAGTGTGCATACTCAGCATATCCTGAAATTCTCCTGCCATGTGTAATGTTGTGTCATCTCTTGCTGCAGGTCAGCTCTTGGTATCGAGGCAGGTGTGAAAGCTGAAAACGTTTTTCAAGTTGGCCAAAGTATCAAGTGTCGGGTTCTTCGTTCAGATCCTTCAGCCCGCCGCCTTTCCCTTAGCTTTGTCACGACTTCTTCAAGGTTTATCCGAAGTAGTTAATCTGAAAGTTCTTAAAAGTTTGATATATCATCTCTTCTTGTTACTTGAAATCTACAATTACGTTCTTTGCACATTATCTAATCATTGCAAATCATGCTCATATGTTGACTGAACTCGATATCAGGAATGTTTCTTACTCTTTTCTTCTTTGTATGTATTATTTGGATGCAGTAGCGTTCTTTTTTCACTCATTTGACATCATGTTTATCATGCAGAGACGATGCCTCAGAAGTTGAGTTGGTTGACGTGAACCCGGGGACTGTAGTTGCTGGTACTGTAGCTCATGTTAATGACAATGTCATCATTATGGATATTTCTACTGCGAGAGGTTCAATCAAGGGATATCTAAATTTTCCTCACTTGTCTGACAACCTGGGTAAGAATAATCTCTGCTCTTTAGATTGTGCCACTTTTGATACCTCTTTTTCGTTTAGACCTCCGTCTATTCATTGAGATACTTCAATTCATTGTAGCATCCGATTACTGTTACCATTGCGCTCTACGATCGTAAGCTGTTTTGATATTATGAGTTTTATTCGTTTGCGGGTTGAGGAATTGATCAGACACTTCTGTTTGGAGCGCAGGTCATGTTGACCAGCTGAAGGCTGTCATGAAAGTTGGCGTGCAAATTGACCAGCTTCTTGTCTTGGGTACGTCATTGAGATCTTTGAGAAATTTATGTCTCTATTGGTGTATGATGCAGGTGTTTGGTTGAGATGTCTTAATCCCAGATTTAGCTGACCAGGGCTTGTTGTGCAAAAGGATTGGTTCGAAAGCTTTCGTTACTAGCCGTTCATTGTAGTTCTCTTACTCCAAGTTCCCCAGTTGAGTGTTACAAATATCTTCTCGTGCCTGGTTTAAGTATTTATGGGTAACGAAAAACTTTCGTTGACTGTGTTCCCTTTTACTTTTTCAGAAGTCAAAGATAAACAGAAGTTGATTGTTTCAGCCAAGCATTCCCTGTTGCAGGCTGCTTCATCCCTTCCATCAGACATATCACAACTACAGCCTCAGTCTGTCATTCCGGTATGGAAACCTTTCTGTTTTGCTCGAGTACCAGGTCATGTGAATATTTCGACTTCTGCATATTTTAAGTGAGCAGACTTTCATTTGGGTATTTGCAATATTATGTAACATTCATTCTGGGTACCTCGCAAGGATACTTGTACTTGCTTTGTATGCCCAAGAGTTACCCTCTCGCTTTTTGTCCATTTAATCTGCTTGCGTTCGCCGAAAATGGAGTCGTTACTGGATGCAAGACATCCTGAAATTTGGAACTTGGATATTTTTTTCCTTGTATGTTACTGCGTTGGAGGTCAAGTGTATATAGCTGAATTTATTTTGTTCTTTTGCAGGGTTTCGTAGCAAGCATTACAGAAAAAGGTTGCTTTGTTCGATTCTTAGGGCATCTAACAGGGTTGGCAAGCATTCCTCAGGTACTGCTTGTTTTGCTCTTCAGACGTAATCGTCGAAGTCTTCATTAGAATTCAGGTTAAATAATTGAGCTTGCATAGTTGACTGAAAGTTGTACGGTTGCCCTCTCTCTGTACAGCCCTTGTTGACTTACAACCTGCTTGCATGATATGCAGGTGGCTGATGAGTTTGTAAGTGATCCTAGCAATCATTTTAAGATTGGACAATCTGTGCGAGCGCAAGTGCTTGAGGTGAACGGAAGATCTCTGCTTTTCTGTATCAACTCTAGCGAATATTTGATCAGTTCTCAAGTTGCTAGCTGTAATTGACGTTCTTGAGTCTTTCACATTAATCAGAGTTTGTTGATAGCAGCGTCAAAATTGATGGCCCTCATGCCAGTCATGTGATGCCACGACAACCATACGACCTTCAATAGGGTTTCTCTTAAGGCATTTACCAACTGTCTTTGATTTGCCACTGCTAAAGATAATTTTCTTAATTCTACAGAGTCAACTATTCTGTAACCTGGGAGCCACTAAGCTGATCATTATATTGTGTTATATGCTGAATAAGATTTGCATTTGTGAGCATTTGTTCAAGTCACACGTTGATCGTTAGCTAAGAAAGTGTTGTGTCCAGGTTTACCACGATACTGGAAAATTCAGCCTTTGCTTAAAGCAGTCAGTGTGCTTCTCAACGGACGCCTCTCTCATCCATGGTTACTTTTTGGAAGAGGAGAAGGTTAAAGGATTAGAACTCTTTCTTCTTGTGGTTTTTTTACCGTTCACTTCCTGTCAGTTTGTTGAATGTCTGACTCTGTATTTCCAATTGCAAAAACAGAAATTATAATTTGGTTCTGTAGGCTTTTTGACCGCGAGGGAGTGTCAATGGGGTATTTATGTTTTATATTTTGGTGTATGCAGCTAGTGGACGCAAGCGGACTTTCCAATTTAGAATGGACGGAGAGCTTGGCAATTGGAACTCTTACAACTGGAGTAGTACAGGAAATTAAGGATTATGGTGTCATTGTCAAAATCCCGAGCCATAAAGATATCGTTGGCTTCGTCACACACTATCAACGTGAGGTTTTATGACGCTTAGCGCCTGTGATTTACCCATCCTTGACAATAATTGAATTTTTTAGCACTAATAGTGCTAAGAAATTCACTTGAATCCTCGACATAATTGTCTGTGTTCTGATCTTATTATCTCTTTCTTTCGTGTCCTTTTATTTGGAATCTCTGGGTAGCGAGAACTGACTTCTTGATATTTCAACAGTGGGTGATCCTGTAGAAGTGGGCAAGTCGGTTCAAGCAAGAGTGCTCGATGTTGTTAAAACAGACGGGATTGTGGATCTTACACTGCGGCCTGAGTTGCTGCAAGTCAGCAATCAAGAAACAACCAAGAGTAAAAAGGAGAGGAGCAAAAAGGTTTGACCATTACCTTCTCGTGATTTTATTTTGGATTGAACCTCCCTTTTTGCATGTAAAGAGCTGTTAATCGATCCAACGATATTCCACCTTGATAGTCTATGAAATTAAGAGTACTCATAGAGTTCAATGGGGTGTCCATTTAGAATGACCATCTTTGTATGCTATTCATTGGATATGCCCTTGTTGTACCCATCAACTTGAGGATATCTAAATGATACTTTTATCAATCGAGAGAACTGTGAATTTCCACCTGAGGACATATCCATGTTAAATGGGTTTGTGCACCTCTTTTGACTCAAAACAATTAAACCATTGGCTGATGGCTAGCTACTCCCTTACTATTCTTACCGACGGCTGGGAGCAAATTGTGGTCCTCATGGATCGGCATTTGCACTAGCTTCTTGAGGAGTATGAGGATGTAGTTGCCGTTGTATCAACACTGTGAACCGTGTCCGTACACTTCCAACGTTGAACTATGTAACACTGTTTGAAACAAATTTTGAGAACTCTTGAATTTCAAGGTTCCTTTCCCACTGATGTAAGGGGGTATAATCAATAGGGGGTGACTGATTGCCTGGTAAGTAAACCTGTATTCCAGAATTTTACTCCTTTGATTAGTTTACCACTACTGATGCTGACAACAAGGGCTGTAGTTTTGTCTCAAGTATGGGAGTTTTACAAAGTCAATGTCTTAAGTATTCCTATCATTGCTGTTGATTTAAAAACTGAAAGGGACGTATCTCATTAGCCACATTAGAAAATAATTCTAAATTCCTCTCCCGTTTTTGTTACATGTTTGTTTTATTCCATAGCACCATGGAGTTTACAAATAGAGCACACTGCATTTCTTATTTCATTCTTCTAGTGTCTATCCAGTGCATGCATTCGAAACATCTTGTCTGACCCTTTCTTGTTGGTTCCCGTATCAAACAGAGGCCAAATCCAATAACAACTTTAGAACTTCACCAGAAGGTGGCGGCTGTGGTTGAACTTGTGAAGGACACCTATCTGGTAAAGGGTTTGCACGAATTTTTATTTCTTAAATATGTTCAGAAACTAGCAACATGCAACTTTGGCTATATCCTTGTTCTTTTAGAATATAATTATTCTTTTAGAATATACTGTGCCGGTCTTTCTCTGTCCACTGATCAGGTCTGTTATTTAGTTTTATCAAAGCTTTTTCAAGCAACAAGAACTGCAATCACAACTGTCAAACAATAATTTGTTATCTATGATTTCAGGTATTGTCCCTTCCCGAGCAAGGCAATGTGATTGGATTTGCTGCTGCTGGTGATTATAATTCTCGACAACAGGATTCTCATCAGCTCTACAAACCAGGGCAGAGGTGAGCTAAGACAAAGGAATGATATAAGAATATTAAGTTATCAAAGATGGATTTGACTATCAGATGCAAAATTGCTGCACATGATACTGACGTGTTTGGTCGTGATCCATCATAAATCGCCTATAAATCTTTGATACTTCTCAAACTTCTGGGATGTTGTGCTTTGATCATTCAACATATTTCTGTCATGTTGTTGGCTGTAGATTCTTCAAGCCATAATTTGTACCTTATAAAGTTTTAGCAATTGTGGAGGAGCGGAAAGTCCTTAACATCTCTGTCCTCTTTTCCTATTCCATTTTCGGCATGACGGTGATGATTACTGAGCACCCTTGCCCCTAACCACTGGACTACAGAGTCCAAAGATCATTTTTATTGGAGTATTTGACGTCGCCATCTAAAACTTTCTCGTAAATGACTGAACAGCGTGGTAGCAACAGTGGAAAATTTGGGAGATAAGGCGAGTGGCCAGAAGGTACTTCTCTTATTGAGCAAAGCCGGCGATTCTTCTCAAGTTACAGCCAAGAGTGCGAAAAAACTTCGAAAAGAATCAAAGAAGGAGATTGGCACCATTGTTGATGCTGAGGTACGTCCTCTATGATATCACTAGAGTGAAGGATTCTGAACTATTGCTTAGAAAGTAGACCATAGTCTTGCAACTCAGATAAATTTTACCTACACTTTCTCTGCTACAATTGTCCATCTTTTTTCCATTTTCCACGTTATTCCTTGTTTTATCGACTGACAACAACTAAGGATACTGATTTATTTGTTTTATTATGCACCAGGTGATATCTATTGAGAAGCTACAGTTAATTGTTCGAGTAGGTACCATGATGGAGGGTCGTGTTCATATTACTGAGGTGAGTCTCATATTAATGTGGATGTTTCCATTATTTTAGTGATTTATCTGTGGCTATGAGCACAGCTGCATACACTTTTGACGACTGTGTCCGCATGAAATTAATTTTTAGAGAACTTCATTTGGTTCTGAGTAAATAGACGGTTGTATGTTATAAATCGTGATTGCTGGCTGTCGAACGTGTGGTTCTTTCCCTATTCCATCGTTTAGCGGTACCCTGCCTTTCATTTCTTAATATGTCAAATGAGCATAGATCAGGATTGAAATGCCTTAGCGTCTTGGTGTACAAATTATTCTAGACCTACAATAATCAATACAAAGTCTTTGCTTAATTTTTTTGATGTTGCCATCGTCTTGAAAATTGATAATTGATAAGTGTATCACTGCTGTCTTCATCAGATCATGGATCAATTTGTAGAAGAAAACCCTCTTAGTTCCTTCAGAGTAGGCCAAAAGGTGAAGGGCAAAGTGTTACAGAAAGTACGTGTGGTGAAGACTCCTGGCAGCTCAGAGCATATCCATGTTCTGGAACTTTCATTGCGACCCTCTCAACTCTCAGGTTCTTTTTCTTCTTCGTAAAAGATTTTCTGTTTCAGCCCAGTTTGATGCTACCCAAGTTATCCATCCGATTGTGAGCGCATTACAATTTCAGTAATCTGTGACTTGGGAGTTTTCGCACTCCTGTCTTGAAGTTGTAAAAAATTTCGAGGTTGAAGAGTCTGAGCTACTTTTGGAAACTCTTGTAACGAGTTCTTAAAACCCGTGAGGGTCTCCTAAGTTGCCACTTCAAGGACTGGCAACTCAATGCTCCTTCTGCTCATGCATGTTGTCCATGTTCCAAGAGGAACCTGCAATTGTCTATTGAAGATTATTTTTGTAGCTTTTGTTCACATGCACTGTAATAGTGGAACATGTTTGCTTTATCCACTAGGCAAATTGTTGAAAATTGTGTTCTTTGATGCAGATGCTTCGAAGGTAGCTGTGGGAAGTGCTAGTTCTGGGGGTTTGCCATCGATCAAGGGAATATTCACTGGCCAACGCTTAACAGCCTACGTGCAAGAGGTGAAAAATGATTGGGCTTGGCTGTTGGTTGCTCCGCACGTTCGAGGCCGCCTGTTCATTTTAGACTCCTCATCCAGTCCTTCAGAGTTAGAGAAATTTACAGAAAGGTTTCCAATAGGTAGTGGTGTAAGCTGCCGTGTTAAAGCTGTTGACCATGAGAAACAGACTCTAGATTTTACTCTGAGGGAACCTCTTCAACAGCAGGAGAAGTCAGAGTTTAATGTTCCTCCTATGGAAGATGAGGACTCTTCAATTGAGAAGGATGATAAGCAAGCCGTTGGGTTCCAGAAGGGTGATATCTTGGGTGGTCGAATTGCACGAGTTAACCCTGGTGTCGGAGGATTAAGTATACAGATTGCACCATCTGTATATGGGAGAGTTCATGTGACCCATCTTAGCGATTCATGGAAGGATGATCCCATGGCGGGATTCAATGAAGGCCAGTTTGTGCGCTGTGTTGTTCTGGACGTTGTTAAGGGCTCTACTGGGAAGACTCTCACCGACCTTTCATTGCGGAAATCCTTGGGTGGATCAGCCCCGACAACCGTTCCTGAGGGTGGCTTAGATACCGCAAGGTGCGCATGTTCGTCCGCTTTGCGCTTCCTTGAAATACTGATTCCTCAGCTCTTGGCCAAAAGCATCTGTGAGACTCATTTTGCGTCGTTTGTCACGTTACTGGGACCAGTATATCCGAGCAATTCAAGTAACTAATTAAAATATGGATAGGATTGGTTGCCATTATTTTAGTAGTCAGAGAGCCTTGTTTGATTTTATGAATTCTTCATCTTTGGACAGGTCCTCAAGCGCTGTTAAGGTTGACAGCATTAATGATCTCAAGCAAAATCTTGAAGTTCAGGTGAGACTTGTTTGGTCACCTCATCTTTACACTCCTGATATTTTACAATGAATGGAGAAGATTGTGTTATGCGATGCAGGTTTTTAAAAGCTCGACTCAAAAAGCTCTTTTGTAGCTTTGGGCTTTATTTACGTTGGTATTCATAATTCATCGTGCTTTACTGTGAACCATTACTACCTGGCATGCTCAGGGGTTCGTTAAGAGCGCTACTAGTAAAGGCTGCTTTGTTACTTTGGCACCTAACGTGGATGCAAGAATTCTCATCTCAAATCTATCGAACACTTATGTTCAAGATCCTGCCGAAAGTTTCCCCCCTGGAAAGTTGGTTACAGGGAGGTAGGTTCTTAAATCCCCCGTTCGAATTCTACTGTATTTGAATGAAGTATTTTTCAGTGTTCGGGAATATCGCCATGATCTGTTTGACGAGCCTTCGGGGGCTGTGTATCAATTCGGGTTGCTTTTCACCACTTTCGAGTGATGTCTTCTATTTTTAAACGTCACACCAACTGATTAGACCCTTTTGACTGTCTTATAAACAGGATCGTGAGTTTCGAGCCTGATTCAGGGAGAGTAGATATGAGCCTGAAGAACTCCAACGAGAAAAAGAAAGAACCTACCAGCAATCTCTTGGGTCGCCGTTTTGAAGATTTCAAGGAGGGTGAAATTGTTTTTGGTACCATAAAGCGACTGGAGCGGTTTGGAATGTTTGTAACTATTGAGCAGAGCAGTGTGGTAAGTTCATCGTTCCACTCCACTCATGTAGGTCTCTCGCAAGATTTGCAAGTTTTCAAGGGCAAGTGCTCTAGGCAATTTCACTGTGTGTGGTACTTGTCATAGTTTTGTTCACTACAAGTTCTGCCAGGGTAAGCATTTGGAAGATTTTAATCTTGATTCATTCGGAGACTTATGCAATCACAGACTGACTTGGAGTGTATACGAAACAATGCCGAGGGAACAAACGCACATCTAGTGTCGCAGCAGTGATGGTTGGTTCCCAATTAGTGGATGATTCTGTTGCAATACTGAGTTGGAAGATTTTCTTATCAATTGATGTAACATGCATCAGGTGGCTATGTGTCATATTTCCGAAATCGGTGACTATTACGTGCACAATGTTGACGAAGGTTACAAAATTGGTGATCGTGTGCGTGCTCGTATTGTGAAGGTGTGAATCCCTACCTATTCGTCTACGTATTGATATATTGATATATTTGCTCGTTTCCGTAAAGACGCTATGTACGAGGCGAGAACTGCGTCCATAGTTCTTCTTGAATTGTTTTTTTTTCTGTGGCAGCATTCTATCAATAGAATCCAACCAAGCGTAGATTTATCTGTTCTTCATTTTTTGAGATTTTTTCTAATATATTAATGGATTTCCCTCTCGTCTTTCTAGGTGGACCCTTCCAATCAGAGAATTTCAATTGGTCTTAAGGAGTCTTACTTCTTAGAAGAAGAGACACATGTGGAACCCATTTGTGAGAGGGATGGTATAGAGACCGCAAACGACCAAGATATATCGGATGATGATAGTGAAGAATCTCAGGAAGAGGATGACCAGGATGTGGAAAATACGGTGGAGCTACAAGGAGCTCATAGCGATGATGGTGATTGAACGAGCCAACTTTATCATTACTTTGTTTGTTGGACGTTGTAGGGTGTGACCTGTTTTTATTGGTTTTGTCTTATCTTATATGGACGGCCTGGTAATGCAGAGAGTGAAGACGAGTCAGAAGAGGAGAACGGAGTTGATTTGGATAACTTAGAGGAGGAGGACGATGATGAAAATGCTTCTGAGGATGATACTGTTGAGGCAGGTGTTGCTACTTTGGTAGCTCCACCTTTGGAAGTTGAGTTGGAGGAGGAGTCTCAACCAGGCGTCGATTCTGAGGAAGAAGAGGATAAGGAATCTGAAGATGCTAAGAAACAAACCAAAAGAGCCAAGAAGCGGTTGAAAGGACAACGGTAAGTGTCCTCAACTTAGACCTTCAACCAGCCTCCATATTCTTCACAGCTGTTGCTATCCAATATTACCAAATGCCAATGTTAACAAGTAAGGGAAAGCCAGCAGATTTTTCAGATTGGTTATTAACCTCTGTCAATTGCCACTGCAGTGAGGCGGAAATTTCTGCAGCAGAAGAAAAGCGGTTGAAGGGTGACCAGGCTCCGGAAACTGTGGATGAGTTTGAGGCTCTTGTGCGAACATCACCAAATAGCAGTCTTGTTTGGATAAAGTACATGGCGTTCCTACTACAGCTTGCAGACATTGAAAAAGCGCGAGCTGTTGCTGAAAGGTTGAACATTACTTATTCTTGCTTATTAAATTGGGAGTGTTATCATTTTACGGACACTCAACGTAAGACACTGACAGTTTATTGGACCATGTTGATATTGGTGTAGGGCTTTGCAAACGATAAACTACAGGGAAGAATCAGAGAAGCTGAACGTCTGGATAGCTTATTTGAATCTTGAAAATGTCTATGGCAATCCTCCCAAGGTTCGACTTATTTCAGAAAATCTTGTTTATTACGTGTTGTTTAATTTCCACTTGCAGTAACATATTTTAGTTTGTCCGTCAACTAAATTTGGTTACGTGGAAAAAGCAGTAGTAAGAATCCTTTCGAACTGATGAAATTCTTATAATATGCAGGAGGCAGTCTTGACACTTTTCAATAGGGCCTTACAGTATAATGACCCAAAGAAGCTCTACTTTGCACTGTTGGGTATTTATGAAAATCCTAGACAAACTCAGGGCCCTCAGCACGATATGGCTGATCAGTTACTGAAGACAATGACTCGGAAGTTTAACACTTCTGCCAAGGTAGACTTTTTGATACCAAAATTTATCTCAATGACGAGTACATTCGGTAGAATCTTGCTGAAAAATATGGCTGGCCTCGACTTCCTGAACATTGTTAGGATTTTTGCTTACAGTGCCGGAAAAGTTAATTGAATCACCTTCCTCCGCCTGTGCTTGTCAGGTCTGGTTAAGACAAATCCAGAGCCTATTGTCACGAGATATGGGCGATGCAGCTCACAAGGCTTTAGACCAGTCACTTCTGAGCTTGCCACGGCGTAAGCACATAAAAGTCATCAGCCAAGCTGCACTGCTTGAGTTCAAAACCGGGTCTGTGGAACGTGCAAGGTCTATTTTTGAGGGAATACTTCGAAATTACCCTAAAAGGACCGACCTCTGGAGTGTCTATCTTGATCAGGTACGCTTTATAGCCGCTCTTAACCATGAAGGACAGAATTATAACGGTTTTATATTGCCCAGTTTGATTGACCCTAATGTGAAAAATTCAATTCAGCTAAATTATTATATCACCTGAATCAATGAAAGGCATTCCTTGTGTTGGTCAAAAATGAATTAAATTCAATTAGGAGAGGTCTCCACAGGAGCCACGCAAATGTTCTTTATTTGTATGACCCCCATTTTAGGTTGTAATGACACTTAGTGGTTCTCTGGCTGATCACAGCTATATTGTTGTGAACCTGTTCTTTGTCACCGGAGCTTGCGATTCCCTTGAAATAAGTCTTTGGGAAAGCGCTACTTTTGTCCAGGTCTTTTCTCGTGTATTGGGCATCCTCATATCAAACTGAATCTTGTACCGATTTTTTTCTCTGCAGGAAATCCGAGTGGGTGAAATTCCTGTAATCCGAGCTCTTTTTGAGAGAGTGATCTGCTTAGAACTCAAACCCCTCAAGATGAAGGTATTATTTCTGCTCTTTAATAGCGGAACTGACTTTTGAAAATTTTGTTGCCGATTGTGTTTCAAAGAAACGAGTCTTTACAAAGTGTATATGATGATTATTATTTTGTTGCCGTGTGTAGTTCCTCTTCAAGAAGTATCTGGATTTTGAAAAGACCCAAGGTGATGAGGAACGCATAGACCACGTAAAGAGGAAGGCCATGGAGTACGTTGATACAAAGCTCGGTTAAGCACTCACCAGGAAGCAAATCAACTCTGGGAAATTTAACGAGACATACTTACATCAGATGTGTACCTTAGCACCTGATGTACGTTTAGATATAGATGCCGTTTCCATTGTTTTTTTCGTTGAGAATTGAGAATGTTGATTTTTGAAGGGAGTTTCCCCTTCACTCGGATGTGGTCACTCATTACTTATTAATATTATCTGCTTTTTCACAATGGCTTGCTCGATACTTAAAACTGAGCAGTACAAACTTGTTGGCAGTTTAGTGATTCCAGTGAAATGATGAGTACACCAAACTGGATTGTACTTTAACATTCACACAGCCCTTTATTGTACAGTACAGAAGCTGCCGTGGTATTTCCTGGACTTCTGTTTCTAACCAGCAGTAACTTAATTGGGGTTGTCTCTTGGACACCAGTTTGCCATGCGCCTCACAACAGTCACAAGGACCAGGAGCTGAATTTGGAGCTTTGGACCATGATACTGGTACAGTACTTGTAAGCCACTGTATGGAAGTGCTTGTCAGCTGCTGTACTACTGTCAGTCACTCAGTCCAAACTTCAAACTGGTCCTTGCCCAGAATCATATTGGCTTGTCCTTGTGCACATTGGTTGCGGCTCCTAACATGGTGAGCTGTGTCAGAGTTGGCCAAAGGGATGGGAGGTTATCTTTATTTTATGTTTTTATATGCTAATGATGAACAGTTCATCATGCTGTGGTGCCATATTTCAGAACTTGCAGAAAGACTATCATGGTCACTCAAGGAAGGGCTCCATTATGGCCATGCAAGACGAAAGTCTAATGGCGTCTATAATTTAAACGAATTAATGTGCATTCTTGGGATATCATAGTGACCAAAGTGTCTTGTCCTACATCTGAAAAGTAACGTAACTACACTTAATTTTGACCACTTTCTAAAACCGTGCAATTTATGGCAACTTCACACTGTGGCCGTCCAAGTCGAGAGGCCATGGGATTGAGTGGCCAAATTTTGTTGAGAGTCCAAAGAAATGAGCAATAAATAGGCAATAAAATATAGGAATTGGAGCCAACCATAGTGTGAAGCCTCCAAAGTCCAAGCCCAAAGTCCAAACCTATACCATTTTTTCTCTCTCCACATCAATCCATCAAATTTTTGAAAATTTCCATTCAAAAAAAAAATCACATCACATGCTCTCATCATCAAACAAGGAATATGAAGGGTATAAATGGGAATAAGAGGGTGGCATTGATCACCGAGCAGGTTCATTGTGAGTTTCCTGAAAGCTAATTGGTAGAGGCCAACGGACTCTTGAACTTCAATCATAGTGTTGAAATGACCCTTAGATTCTTGCTTGAAATGTACTTCCACTATTCATAAGATTCTATGGTTGATTACCCTAAATCCTATTTTTAACGCTTTGAAAATTTGTAGTTTATTCATACAGTGTCCAAAAAATGCATTCTAAGAGAATCTAGAAGACAAGACTACCAACAAGACCCTACAAAAAGTTATTCAATATAATAATAGGAACCTTATTGAATTGTTTATTTGTGTAATTTTAGGTGTAGGTACTTTATATGATTTTATTGTGGCCTCCAAAAAATTCCTATGCCATTATTTCTAACTACATTGTATTTTGTTTTTTTTACAAGAAAAGAATCCAATACTTCTTCAATCATTCAAAGAACTAAAGTGGAAATTGTGACCACATGCAACAAGGGGGCTTACCTAGTGTTGTTTTTTTAACTATCTCCATCACTCTAGGAATGATCCCATTATATGGTCATGTAAGAAGCCTAATTAGGGCTTGTTTGTATAAATGACATTTTAGGATTTATAAATGGTACTATTGGAGTGTAAAAATGATAATTTTAGAATGTTTTAGTAGTGAGAGTAGAATCATGAACCTTTAGGATGTCATCAAGTAAAGAATGTGACATTTTTTTTATCAAAACATTGTCACCATTTTAGAAAAACATTGTGCTCATTTTAGAAGTCAGATGACCATTATATAATTATAATCTATCAATTTGGGAAGAGCCTAGTAGTAATTATGGGCATTAACCTTGTATGGAGGTTTATATTAATTTTATAAATTCAATACTAAATCAAACCTTGTCAAAAAAATATCATATTTGTTCAAATCATGCAACAAGATGAAATTTTTAAGATGAACATCATATCTGTTCATGCTTAACATGTGCCAAAAATTATCATTTCACTCAAAAACCATATATGAAGTATAAAATCATTATTTTCTAAAAGTTCGATTGTCTTTTAAGGATTGAGCTTCCAATGCATTCTCTTTTTCATTTCTTCAAGCGTGGTTTTCTAATCTCTACTGGCAATGCAAGGTAACAGAATTTGAAATCATCCATAAATATGTAGCCATGGTTCATATCATGAAAGTTCCTAAACTATTGTTGAATCTTGTAAACAATTGAAAGACGTCCTAAATTCATGTATTTGGTATATTCTGGACATGGTCTGAATAAACTATGAATTTCAAAATTCTAATTATACGTATATCTATAAATTAATAAAAAGGTTGAAATTAGATATTTGTACTTATTGGAATTTAACCCCTTTAGGACATGGTAGTAGTTCACCAATGCATTACACAAAATTTACCAATAAGATGTGAAACCAAAATTGTTTTTCTTCCTAGAATTGATTGCAAATTTAATGCTAGTGATTTTTAAAAGAATTTTGTACTTCTAAGATCAAAATGTTAAGTTTAATTATAAACAATATTGCTAGTGTGTGAGCATGGAAATGCAAGCATGTAAACCTTGAGCATACATATAAGTAGATATCCCACAACCATTGAAAGTAATTATAACATAAACACCTATAATATAGGTATCTGTAATATAGTTACATAATAATCATGGAAGGTTTTTATAATATGAACGCATATAATATAGGTATATAATGTCTAGGCTCGTGGGCTCATAATCCTAGGCTCACGTAATAGCAATCCTCGTTCTTTGAGTTGGTCAAGAACATCCTTGTATTCTTTACAACAAAGAAGATTTGCAAGAGAAGATTTAAAAACCTATATCGATCAAATGTATAATTGAAAACTAACAAAAGAACTTACATACAATTGGATGGATGGGAAAAAAATTGTATATAAGGGACAAATCTATATTTATTCATTCATTGTTTATAATTTGAATACTTCTTTTTTTGACCCTACTCAAGGTTCAAAGTGGGTTTTAAAGGATTCTAGATAACTAGTTGCAGTTAAAGATTTGGTTTGTTATGTCAAAGTTTTTATGGAGGTTTTATGAATCAATATCCACTCAATGGGCAATCAAATTTCATCGATTTCTAACTCTCTCAACTTAAAAATATATTAAATAAAACAAATTCAATGCCAACAAAAGAAAATGTTTTATTTTATTTTATATTTTAGATCCTGGTTGGTTAAATCCACATATACATGGAAAGACATTATTCATTCCATTTTTACTAATGAAGTAAAAGATATTAGGGTGTTTAATTTGAGGAATCTAGGTTATCCCTAAATTGTAAAAAACATAAAAAATTCATTTGTGAAGAGCACATTTTTCATAAAAACTACACAATTTGTTACTCTATTAACCCCTTAAGGACTAAGCTAGTTTCAATAAAAGGAGGATGTGGAAAAGAGGGTCACATTTGAAGCTATCTCGGGAGCAAACGGTGGTATGTATGAGGCATCTGACCATACGAAATTGTTCATTAGGGCCTTTACTTCATGGTATATTTTTTTCAAAATTTTTGAACCGTCCGATTGAAATATCATAGTAATATTGCATGAACTGTGTGCCTGCGGACTTGTCAGTTTTTGAGTGCTAGAATCACTTCAAAAAATCCCCAAAAATACTAAAAGTGTCAGAATTGGCTATTTTTTTCTGGGATCGCTTACTTGCCAACCTCATCTACTCATCTGAAGGAAAACTTGCGACTTCGGGTATGCATGGCTCACGAAATAGACCCAAGAAAGGAGGGGTGGTTCAGAAGCCATGTTCTGCCCCTCCAAATTTTAGCTAATTTTTGAAAAATCGTTGTCCAGTTTCTGAAGAAATCCTCCGGTCATCCAGTGAATAATAAACCGAACTACCGGTGGCTCCAAAATTTTTTTTATAAAACTTGAACAGTGCTCCGGATCTTCTTCTACGTCCAATAAAGGGATCACGCGCCCCAATGCTGGGTTTCCTGACACCACCTCGAGAAGCCACTTGGCTACAGCATGTTGGTCGTGCCATTTGGGTGTATACTGGGCACGTAGCCCGCTGCATTTAGTGCGGGAACAGGGCGTTTCTTTGCAGGAACAGGCTCGGGGGGGTCACTTAGAGTGTCCATTAGAAAATACGTGCGAACAAAACTTTGGACCCCCTATATTATATCCTAAAATTTAAATAAAATGAAAAAAAAAAAATATGACTAGATTTTCCTACTTCAAAAGTTTATGTTTTGAATTATTGATATTTTTATTTGTTAATTATAATTAGTTACAAATTTTTGAAGTAATTAGATACACTGTACAACTGAAAAATAACTTTTACACCCCTATATTATATCCTAAAAAATTGTCTAAAAAATGAACAAAAAATTCCTAAAAATAGCTCTCTATTGAAAGTTCATTTTGAGTTGAGTATTGATGCAATGGTCATCTAAATGTGATCTCTATAAATATTTGAGTTGAAAAACATGCCGTTTTAGGCCATTTTCAACCTCTTGTACAAATCATTTCAACTATTATTTTAGTTTGAAATTTTGGCAATAGAAACCTATAGTCATTATTAAGCAACCCTCAAAATTTTAAGTTGAAATTATAGTTCATTAGAAACCACTTGTTCGCACGTGGTTTGTAGTAAAATACTAGGTGCCTCCCCCGAGGGAACAGGGCGGTCTGAAGCAAGAACGTATCTGCAAACAAAACATCAACGGCTCATAAAAGCATGCACGTCGCGGTGAAGGACAATGTACGCTGCTTGTCGTGGGAAATGCCACACGAGCCTAACGACCAACTGCTTTCGCTGCAAAGCGCCAACCTATGAAAGCTGATTACCTCACACCTCCGGGAGCAAGTGAAGGGCAATTTCGTAAAACGAAGAGCAAGTTACATAGACCGCAAGTTGCATGTTCAACAAACATCATATTCCAGAAGAGTTCAAACACGCATTTCCAAGGCATTCATAAACGCAAGAGTGTAAGGTCGCAGTTGCAAGCGGAACATGAACATCTGCACATCGTAGGATACAGCCGGCAAAGACATTTGGAAAATTGCAAAGCCTTCAGGGCATCCCTTCAATGAAGCATGATCGAGCAAGCCAAAACGTTGATTGCATAAGCATTTTTACAAAATTGGATTCACTAGAGTTCCCATAAACGGAGTTCAAAGGCGGGCAAACCTACTGCAACACCAGAAACAAGAGCATGTCGACACGGATGACATTAAATCGACCAACACTGATGACCAAAACCTATGACATCTGCAAGTCTGGCGATTCACTGAAGACGGAAGCGCTATTCCATGGTCCGGGTCGGCTGTCGGCCCAACTGACAAACGATGTGTCCAGAGGAATGTGCTCCGTAGGCTCCTTGCTTCCCGACTTCCATCCCAGATTGATGCCTCCATTGCTTGTGACGTGAGTGACCTGGGGAGTACCTGTACAAAACAGAGCACCCACGGACTACCACTGGCTCAAAACCCGAGCGGCCCATTTCGCTCGACTGTGAGCTTTCACGAAGCATTCTCCCTCGCATATATACTTGCCTCCGCAACCCCTGCAGATCCTCACTTGTTTCCTGCCGCATATACGGCATTTGCAACGCTTTCTCTTTGGATGCCTCATAGAGAAATGCAGTCCACGCCTAATGGAGAATCCCTTGTACACTGTTCTGCCCAATTTGATGGAGCCAGTTGTCAGCCAAGCAACAATCAAACGATGGTAGGCCTTGCGGAACATGGGCCGATCACCCCTCCGACGACACTCTAATTTGTAGAGCACATACGAGTTCCCTAAGCTAGTGTCCACGACAAACAGAAGCAAGCGGTGCCACCACTTGTTTGTTCGAATTTGGCATGTGTAATTCGCATGTTTCTGGTCTACTACGTCGATGCCCCTCATGTGGGTTACGTACTCAAGAATCATAGGGCAAATTGGCAGCACAATATGGCGACTGTGAATCCACCTTTGGGTAAAGCAATTTATAGGAAGGGGGCTACTATGTGTGCTCAAGAAGTGCACAATCTGGGAGTCAAACCAACACACAGCTGCCATCTGCTGGCCGGCGTGCATTTTTTGGAATAAACTGCCGCGGTTCTCTCCGTCACTCTTATGATGTCCCGTCAGACTCTTAGGGAAAAACTTAGCATTACTCTTACACGTTCCAGTGGCAAAGAATCCCTTTGAGAGCAACGTGTCAAACAACTTCACCCCCGTAAAGAAATTATCTACCACTACGCAATGACCACTGTGAGACAACTCGTCTGTAAGCCGCAGCACCACTTGAGCACCCATGAGCTAATCACTACTGTTGCCCTCAGTTGTGGCACCTAAGTAGACCTCAAAATTCCAAACATAATGCGTGACCGAGCAGGCAATAGCAAACACTTTTATACCATACTTTACAGGCTTGTTCATCATGTATTGCTGGAAACTGCAGTAACGACCCTTGTAGGCTATCATAATTTTGTCTACGGTCAAAAATTTATCGGGGTTCAAGTATTTCTTGCAAAGGGATACAAAACTGTCAACTAGCCACCTTACTTTTCCAAGCTTGTCAAATTGAGGATCACGACGGTTTGTACACAGGCTGCTATTGTCTACGAGGTGAATGTTCCTTAGTATACTAAGAAAGCAATCTCTCGACATAATATTCCTAACCATTGGACACCCGAAGAATGAATCACGTGACCAATAATCTTTCAGTGCCGGTTCACTCTTCAAGCCTAGGTATATTACAATGCCTAGGAACGCTTTGAAGGACTTCACTGTTAGTTTCTTCCATTTTGGTCCGCCGTTTGTCTTGTTCGTAGCTTTCCCAGTAGCACTGAAGACACTCTGACTGGCATATAAGTTTATTTGCTTCACTATCTCCTCTAGGGTTTCTTTCGGCCAAAAAAGGGAAAAAAAGCTATGAACCTCTGGTTTCCTTCTACCGTAAAAACAAGTTGGACCAAGTCTGGACAAATTATTTCGCGGACCACCGAAGTTCCAATCTGCACTCTCCTACTTTGACTCAGCATACTTCTCTTCGAAAGGCAAATTCTGTATGTCGAAATTGTAGACACCTATCTCACCCAACAAGTCCCCCGGCTCTCCTAACGAAGTAGAGTCTGCACTGTCGGATTCGTAAGGGTCAGCCTCGGGGAAGTCCCTGAAGATTGCCTCCCAATCCGAGGCTTCCAAATCGTCAGACACGTCTAAAGCCTCGCAGATGCCTCTTACAAGGCTCGAGAATCCGTATCCCACAGCGCGACCCCTCGGAACAGACTGTGGTGAAGGAGGCCGGATGGAAAACATACTTGCAACAGGGTCGGCTGCTGGCACAGCGTTTCGCTCCCCTCCCACGGTAGTTTCGCACCTCTTTGGCTTGTATAGCCGCTCGCCCGGGTAGATCCCACACTTCACAAGAAATTCCTCGGAAAACACATCACTCCCACTGTCGCTTCTTGCTCCCTCCTCACTCGCACTGCCGGAATTTTGGTCTTTGCCTATCTACCCAAGCAATTCGTTGCCTCGTGGCAATGGGGAAATGCCATCATACTCCGCCAACGCCATCCGAACGCTCAAGTCAATGCAGTCAAGTGCTCGAACATCCACGTATCCCGTAGTCCCAGCAAAATTGACTCGGTATATTTCTTCTCCAGTTGCAATGTCAGTGTGCATTGAGTGAATTGACGCCAAGAAGCGCTCAATGTGACCCCACTTTTTTGGCACCCCAACCAATTTGGTGGTTGGCACAAAAACCTCCTTTGGATATTGTCTTGTTGCATACAAGTCTCGATGGTTTGGGATTTTCGTCCTCACCACTTTCGGGAATCCATGTGGAGCTTCTGCTGTGTCTCCGTCCCCTGCATCAGTGATTGCGTCCGCCACGGCCAAGTCTCTCGTCCCACTAGAAGTGGGATGCGCAAAATGGAGAGCTCTTCGCCGGTCCTTATTCCACAGCAAAGGTGGAGTTCAGCCCAAAATTTCCACCTGTAGGATCATCCACCCCTCCGGCGTAGTCAGTGTTGTGTGAGGCGCTGATTGCATCTCCGGCTGGGAATTGCACCCCCTCCCACGTCTCCGCCCCCGGTCCCCACCTTGCCCTCCGCGGCTTCCTGCGAACACAGCGTTGCTTCCCGTGGAGCATGACTGCCTCACAGGGACCCTATCACCCTCAACGCTGGCAATTGCGGGGCCTCTTGCAGGCGCCTTCACCCTCGTCTGCCTCGGCCGGCCTTTTCGTTTCTTCAGCCTCGCGTGCTCCGGAGACCCGGCCTCCCAGTCCGAATTCTCCTTGCGTTGTTCCGGAGATGCTTGCCGTTGCGACGTGTAGGGTGGACCCTCTCCGAATTCCGCTAGCCTCCGCACTCTCCATGTCGCAACAGGCGACCTCGCCACGAGTTTCTCGACGTCCCTCACCATGATCTAAAACCCTAATGTCGGGCCAGAGTCTATCTCTCACAACGTCTAGGATTTCTTGCGGAAACTACTTCTGATCGCACCAACCCAGGAATCCAGCTACAGATTGGTAGAATTTGTGTCTCCACTCTCGAGGAGTCGGATGCTTTGGAAGCTTGCGACTACCCCTCTTCGTCGGAAGAGATCTCAGAAAACCCTTGCTCATACACCCTAAAATCAAAGCAATGGTTTGTGAATTGTGAGTTTGGGTGGCAACATACGCCTGAATTATACCTGCTTCCAATGCCCGGTGCTCTGGTGGTACAGGCGGCTCCCTTGATCGTTCCATCCCCGCAGCAGCCGCCCAGGCGCTCCTGTCGCTGCCCTCACACGTCGCAATGTACTTGGAACAAACAAAAACAAACCAGAAATTGGCAACCACTCGCCACACTCATTTCCTAAACGCTACATGAGAAGGACGCGCAGCAATTCTAAGGATTATGCAAGAGAGTGGAGCAAGGAATCCAAGACGCGAGGGAGGCGTCCAATTTCAAGTTCTGGCGGGAGGCAGGCCAGCTGAACGTGACTCGAATGCGGGTAGGACGCCTACGATAGCCTTCGCGCGTCTCAAACCCGTAGGTCTCCAACCCGCGGTGACAACATCCGTCCCATCCAACTATCCCGGGATTCGGAGCCTCAGACCTGGCCTGGGACAACTTGCAACTCCGATGCTACAGCCTTCCTAAATTTTTGTAAAATATCTATTCAAGTTTTTCCAGAATCCAATTATGCCTTTGTATTCCTTGTGTGAATGAGGGTGATTTTGTAATAAAAAAATTTGGCAATTTCGTTTTCAGTCGTTCTACATACAGCCCGCAAGCTTTATTCGAGGACACAATGTGTCTTCATAGTCTTCAAGGGGTTAAAGAAAAAAAAATCTTAATTTGAGGCAAATATGTAATCTTTTCATTGACCATTTGGATTGAGTTGTTATAAAATTTTGAATTTCCAAAGGATTGTATCAAAAGAGCAACTATTATTTTTGTATAACATATTATTGCATGATGTTTTAAATATGCTCAACCTATCAATGAGCTCTGAAATCTATAACACAAGTAGCTAACATGGTCTTAATTGTAATGGATTTAGACCTCAATTTTGCATAGTATAAAAAATTTACATTAAAAAGAAGGAATGTTTGCAAACTTTTTTGACAATGTGGAAAGAAGAAACTTTTCTACCCACTTCAAATGCTAATAAGGTAAACCAGCCTATGACAAGCAAAAGATCCATGAAATACTTATAGCAGAAATGCCCCATTATAATCTTGCATCAACCCATGACCAAAAAATTTCAATAAATAAAGCTTGGGCGACAGTAGGTTGAATTAGTGGCCACAATCAATGTTTTGATTGATGGTAATGGAGTAATTAGTAACTGCAATAAGAGCTTCAACGTTTTAAGTGTAAATTCATCACAAAATGTGACTTTTTGAGGCCTTCATATTGTGACCATATTAACCCCTAAAGGACCAAAGTCCCCTTGGAGGACACTTGGGACTTCAGGCAAGCTCGTGTGATTTCAAATTTTGACCTTATTTTTTGAAACTTCACATTAACTTTCTAAAAATAATTTTTTTTTCAATCAGTGTCAGGGAGCAAAAGTTATGCCATCTAAAGTCTTAAAAGCAATTCGTCAAGCAGAACCAAAAAAAAATGAATTTTTTTAAGTTTAATTTTTTCTAATAGATTATATTTTTGTCTAAATTTAATAGCTTTGATTTGTTCTATTTGGACTAATAAATGAGAAAGTTATGGACAAAAGTTGTACCAATTTCTTTTGAATTGTAACCATACAAGTTCAAACTAGACATGTTAGAGATCACATAGCAAAAGAAAACATAACAATATCACTTATAGATTGAAAGATTATAATGTTTGATCATGAGGGTGTTAAAACTATGAAAAAATTTCAATCCTCTTTTGCATGTCAACTCTAAAAAGTTGGTCACTAAAAAAATATGAAGTTATAGGGCCTAGCATGCACAACCCCAATCAATTTATGTTTTTTCAAAATCTATTCTACAATTTTTTTAAATGAATTTCTAATGTGATTTTTTCTCCAAGATCTAGTGTATTTGAGGCTCATTTTCAAGAGCCTTCAACACTGCGAGAATGCAAGATTGCAATGGGTATCCTTGCACAAAATCTTGAATAGAGAAATCATACTCCTTCATTTTGAAAATCATCTTTTTGATCCTAAAACTAGACTTCAAAAAGAGTTCTCCAAAAATATAAACTACTAAAAATAGCAATTTGGTTGGATTTTGCTTAACTTCAAAGTTTTCAAAACACCAGAATCTGGTGCCTCGGGCAGTTAGGGGTTAAATTTGTTTCCAAGATCAATTTTACCATTGGGATTATGCCGGTGTTTCAATTCCATCTTAGAGCTATTAACGATTTAGTGTTTTGTTCAATCTCGAACCTACTTCTACTTCACAATTTTTAAATGAATGAAAATCAAGTGTTTTTTTTCTGAATTTTTTTTCCCAACTCTCAACTCAAATGTTCAACATGAAAAAATATGATTTATGGTCAAAAAAATTCCACAAGTGGTGGTCAAAGTCATCTGAAATTGCAAACCAAAGTTCAACAAAACTTATTTTTCTAACTTCAAATGCTAATGCAGGAAACAAAATCCTCCATTCAAAGTAGGACCAACACGGTGAATTTCGTGTTTTTTGGTGGTAAAAGTAAAAAAAGCCTCCTATTTTGAGTCATGTCTAGGATATCTTGTAGACCTCACCTAGCTAATTTGAGGCCTCTGATTGCAAATATGAATTCAAAATTTGCAAATTTTTTGTATGTGCCAAATAAAAAATTCCCGTTTTTTTTCCCAGGGGTAAATTAGGCCCACAAAGGCCCACTTTGAATGGAGGATTTAGTGCCCTCCAATGCTAATGTCTTCCAATCCGTATGGTCAAACTTCATGAAATTTTTACCACATGATCTGAGACAAGTGAAGTACAAGATCCTATGGTTAAATTCTATAAAAAATTGATTTTTTTGGTTTTTTGAGTGATCACAGTAGAAATGGCAATTTTCAATGGTTTTGGAGCCAGAAAATGCCTTTGGCATTGAGGAGTTAAGAGATTTTGTGACTACTTTAGGTGAGTGCGTGAGAGCATTTTGGATACCCTCTTTGTTGGTTTTGAGGTACTCCAAAGACTCTTTTAGACTATAATGGACAGCATACTTCAGAAATTCATAACAAACTCATACTTTGTCAAAAAAAAATTCAATTGCTCTCCACATTACTGACATTTGTCTTTATGCAGAAGGAAAAAAAAATTCAGCAATGCCAATAAGGCAAATTAGCCATTCTACCTGTCAAAGGTTGTTTTACCTTATCTTACAACACGATAACGCTTGGGGTCAAGTTCTACTACTCGAGCACGCGTTGCCCTGTTCAACACCCTCTTACAGAATATTAAATCCATTGCACAAAGTGGGACCAACAAGGTGAATTTTGTGTTTTGCAGGATAAATGTAAAAAAAAAACTCCCTATTTTATATCATGTTAATCCTATGATCTATAGTCAATCTAGCAAATTTGGAGCCTCTTAGCAAATTTGGGGTCTGTGATTGCAAATATAAATTCAAAATTTGCAAAAAAAATCATGTGTGAAAAATAAAAAAATTCTTGTATTTTTCCTCGGGGAAATTTGCCTTCTTGGTCCCACTTTGTGGGATGGGTTTAATGGCATCCTGCCACTCTTTGCATCTCACTTCATATAAGCTTGTCCGTCCCTTCCGAGGACGCTTGCACATTACACATTCAGTTTCTCGAGGATTTTTTTGGATTTTCTCGCTCACTTTTACATTCAATTTTTCGCGGACTTGCTCATTGAGTTTCTTGCGGAGTTTCACATTCAATTTTTGAGAGATTGTTGAAGTGCCGTTTGTTTTTTTAACCACCATTTCAACTTTTGACTGCCTTTCAATTTTTTTTTCCTATACATGCATGATTCTCAATATGTTTCCCATATTTAATACGTCATATTCAGTTTGGAGATGAGGCAATTCAGGGATTATTGCTAGAGGAAATTGGCAAAATCCCTAATGGATAGCATTGACTTCAAGAGTTACTTGAAACTCGTCAAATCCAAGATGCCAAGTGTAGAATTTGAGACAAAATTGGCGGAGATATGTTTTAAGTATACGCCAGCACTACTAGAAAACAAGGCCCGAATCAACAATATTTAGTTGATTCGGACATCTTGATTTTCGGACATTTTTAACATAGTTGTGTTGATTTGGACATCTTGATTATCAAGATGTCCTATTTTCTACTAGTACGGTCGTCGTGTATTGGAATACCTTTGACAAGACGGACGACATTGTATTAAATTTGCTATTTGTGTATCCGATTAGGCACAATACCTTCTAATTAAATCTTTGCAATCTTTGAAAAGTTATTAGGATCTTTAGAGTGAATTGCTGGATCAAGACAAGGCAAGTGTTCTACATCACGTGCTCGTGACCAAACAACGGCAATTAAGAATGAAATATTGCAAGCCATGACAAGGCGCGATAAGACCCTTGCGGCTGATCAATAGATGCACGTGGATGAGGAACTACACTTGTAAACCCCAATATTGGCACCTTAGTATGCTCCTATGGCTGTGTATTGGGAGTCCTTTAGCGAGACTATTGACGCTTTATTAAATCCTTTATAGGTCTTTCCAATAACTTTGTGCGAACATTTGGAGATAATCAGTGGACATGAAATCTCCAATCGTTGTTGACGTCGCTCTTGAGTTTGTGACCCTCTAATTTGCGTTCCAAGCAAATGAATCTCTAAACACAATTTAAGCGCAAACTAGAGCGTCACAATCTCAAGTGACATCAACAACAATTGGCACAAAGTCTAGACCCGCTTGGCAACACATGATGATCATGGCACCTCACCCACACCTCAATTTGGAAGGTTTTCATTGACAATGCAACCTGACAATGGGAAACATGAGTTACTTCCAACATTCATGGTAAATCAACTCTAGGAACTCTAATGAGCCATACATACATCAAATGTATACCTTAGCAACTAATGTACTTTTAGGTACAGACATCATTGTCACATTGGGCGACTTAGGATCACCGAATGTCTCGGACGAGCAAACATATCCAACAGTTCGGACAGACATTGTAACTACCTTAAAGTAGTCACATCATGCAAGTTAGGGTCATCAGATGAATCTTGGATAGGGAGACTAATCAGACAGTTCGGATGGACAGTGCGTCCAATGTGACAACTTTGGATACAAATGCCATTTTCATTGGGGTTTTGTATTGAGAATGTTGATTTTTGAAGGAAGTTTGCCTTCACTTGGATGTAATCACTCATTAGTAATTATTATTATTATTATTATTATCTATTGTTTCACAATAGCTTGTTCAAATCTTAAAATTGAGTAGTAGAAATTGGTTGGTAGTTTAGTGATTCCAAATGAAATGATGTGTTGCATTAATTTCTACCTCATTGCAGTAGCAATTAACAGAGGTTAATAACCGAATTTGAAAAATTTGTTGGCTTTCCCTTACTTGTTAACATTGGCATTCGGTAATATTGGATGGCAATAGCTGTAAAGAATATGGAGGCTCCTTGAAAAATTGTTTCAAGGTCCAACTGAGGACACTTATCATTGTTCTTTCAATTGTTTCTTGGCTTTTTTGTCAACATTGAAAGATATTATTCATTCCATTTTCACCAATGAGATGAAAGATACGAGGTAGTTTAGTTTGGGGGAAATTAGGTTATTCCTGAATTATTAAAAAAAAAAAAAAATCATTTGTGAAGAGCACATTTTTCATAAAATTGCACAATTTGTTACTCTATTAAAGGAAAAAAATCTTACTTTGAGGCAAATTTGTAATCTTTGCATTGCCCATTTAAATTGAGTTGTTATGAAATTTTGAATTTCCAAAAGATCATATCAAAAGAGCAAGTATTATTTTTGTATAACCTGTTATTGCATGATATTTTAAATATGCTCAACCTATCAATGAGCTCTAAAATTTGTAACACAAGTAGCTAACATGGTCTTAATTGTAATGGATTTAGACCTCAACTTTGAGTAGTATCAAAATTTCAGACCAAGAAGAAGGAATGTTTGCAAATTTTGTTGGACATTGTGGAAAGAAGAAAAACTTTTCTATCCACTTCAAATGCTAATAAGATAAACTTGCCTATGACGTGCAAAAAGATCCATCACATACACTTAGCAGGAATGACCCATTAGAGTCTTGCATCAACCCATCATATTTTTTTTTAATAAATGAAATTTGGGCTACATTAAGTTGAATAATTGGCTATAATCAATGTCTTGTATGATGATAATGGAGTGATTAGTGACGACAATGGGAACTTCCACCTTTTGAGCACAAATTCATGACAAGAAGTGACTTTCTGGAGCCTTCAAGTTGTGTCCATGTTAAAAAATATTGTGACTATTTTACATGTGCATGAGAGACCATTATGGATACCTTCTTTGTTGGTTTTGGAGGTAGTTCAGAGACTTTTTTGAACCAATTGGACAGCACACTTCAAAAATTCATAACAAATTCATACTTTGTCAAAAAAATTAAATTTCAACTGCACTCCCCATTTCTCACATTTTTCTTTGTGTTGATTTTTTTATTTTTTAAATTTCATCAATGTCAACAGGGCAAACCAATCATTCTGCTGAGCGTAGGCTGTTTTGTATTACATGTTGAAGAATGCCAATTGTCCCAAGAGTCCCAAGACTAAAGAACTTGGTCAGGCACAAGTCCACTTATGTAATAACTGTAAGGTAACAAGCTCTGAAATTGCACAGGCTCTAAAATCACCCACCCTATTGAAATGTACATTGCTTGTACATGTAACTATTTCATAGCCTTCAGCAATGTACAAACAGTGTACATTTTAGGGGGTGGTACATTTTAGAGCTTTATGCCACTTCAACTTCAAAATTTCATAACTAATTCCAGAAAGCTCCAAAAAATATGAAACGACTTGGGTTAGATGCCAATTCCTCTTGACTTTCAAGGAAAATTTTCTGAAAAATATTTCGAGACGTTTCACCTCCCCAAAATTCAGTTTCACCTCTTAGGTGAGCGATTTCTGAACCTGTTACCTTAATACCCCTGTAACCTTACAACATCAGTCTTTCATCAGGGCAGTTAAGCTTACATCTTGTGGTCTAAAGGCACAAGTGGGCTGATGCATTCACTTCACTTCTTTTATTTGGACTAGCCAGTGTAGCCCTGTGCCGTTGGCCCATAACTCAAAAATCCATAACATTCACATGGTAGGTCCAAACGCCACGAAATAGAGCCCGTGCACCCCTCCTCGCCGAGAGCTTTCCGACAGTACTAAGAATGCGACCAAAATCAAAGTAAAAATAATTTCCTAATTCTTTGATCTATAAATACTTCGAAATTCAATAACTTCCTCACCATAACTCCAAATGCAACGAAACCAAGCCCGTGCACCCCTCCTCGCCGAGGGCTTTCCGACGGTACCAAGCACGCCCCCGGGGGACGCACAGTCCGGGAGATCTCAACGTGACATACAAACAAACAAACAAACTTAAGGTATGGATGATGACCAGCAACACTTTACCGGTATTTCTTCAATTCTAGCTTGACTGAGCAATCATCCAAAAAACGGATGGCATGGCGTAATCGCCTTCATTGTCAATATTATTGCAGCACTTTGACCACCACACACTTAAAGTTTTGTTCACAATTCTTCAATAAAAAGAGCATTTTGTTTGAATAAATAAAATGCTCTACTACAACAACAATATATAGATTCTTTTATTTATGGGTGTTTTTATATATGTTGGTAGACTTTTGTATGTCTTAGGGAAGGGGGTAGACTTTCTTTAGTAAACATAATGTTGATTACGGAGCAAGGTTGTAGTATAACTTGAGCTCTTGACTACCATATAGATGAAACGTAAATTATTCATTCAAATGTATGTACATTCATCCAAATACAACAATATCATCTACTTTGGGGGGAAGGAATTGAATTTTTTTTTCCAATTTCAGCAATTCAAAAGAAAAAAATGTTGTACAAATTATTCCAACATTTTGTATTCCAACATTGCAACTCAATGAAAAAAGACCACAAACCAATTACCTTTAGGATAAAAATAATTGCTTTGATAAGCTCTAGTTGCATCTAGTGTTAAAGGTCTAGTAATGCAATCATCTTGGGGTTTAATCCCTAAAGTTCCTTGACTATGTATTCACCAAAAACTTTCTAAAACTGTCATTTCTAGTACAAGTACCAAATTTTAGAAGAAAAAAAACATTTTTGGACACATATAACCGTAGGATCTTGTAGAATGCTGGTATTAGAAGATGTGAAAAAAAATTCAGAATTTTCCACTGTGTGGATTGCAAGATATTAGCATTTGAATTGACAAAAATCATTTTTTTGGCCTTGTGAAAAACATGGCAGTTGCACTTCACAAGGTCACATTTGTATGAAAAAATGTCCAAAATGGTGGTACTTCTTTGGATTCATTCTTCTAGATAAGTTGGCTATATGCTTGAAAATTTTCAAATCATTTGAATTTGTACAACACATAGGAAAAAAATAGTAAGTAGAGAGAAGTAGAAAATGCTTCAAAATATTAAATTGATAAGAATTTAGTTCTAGAATTGAAAAATTGAGTAAAATAAAGGCTTCAAAGTTTATTTTAAAGTAGAGATTCCATGACTGCCCGCAAACTAAAACTCCTCACAACTTTCATTTCATTAATAAAAATGGAATGATTCAAAGCTTTCCACGTATATAAAAATCTAGAAAAATTTTGATAAGCCCACATTGTTCTAGTTGAGAAACAAACTACATATTATGCAATAATTTTTTAAACATGTAGTCAAAAGTTACAAAACTTGTTGGCCTTGAAGACAAAACTTGTCTCCATGTTATGTGAAAATTTCAAAGAAAAAAAAGTTTATTTGTAGTGAGCTGCCTAAAATCACTATGTTGCCAATAAATGCAACTTGGTCCTTTCGGGGTTAAAACCTTGACTTTTTTGTTGGGCTATTAGTTAGTGGAATTGATTGGATTTTCCCAAGTCACTCGTGGGACCAAAGATGAACATATTCTTCATGTATGCCAATTGCAACAAAAAGTGGTTGGAGATTTTTCTTCTTCATGGAAGTGATTAACCCCTCAATGCCTAAGGTCATTTTTGAGCTTCTAAAAATTTGCTATAAATTGATCAAAAAGCCAACATTTTGATAAATTGTATCAGTTTTTTACAAATTGTAACCGTACAAATTCCAACTAGTCATGTTAGAGATCACATAGGAAAAGAAAACACAACAATATCACTTATGGATTGAAAGATTATAATGTTTGATATGAGGGTGTTAAAACTCCAAAAGTGGTTTGAAGTCTTTCAGTCCTCTTTTCACATGTCAAATCTAAAAATTTGGTCACCAAAAAAAATGAGGTTAAATGTCCTAATATGCTCAATTTATGGCTTCTCAAAATCTACTCTACAATTTTTTTTATATGAATTTCTAATGTGAATTTTTCTTGAGGATCTAGTGTATTTGAGGTTCATTTCCAATAGCCCTCAACACCACAAAATGTCAAGATTGCAATGGACATCCTTGCACAAAATCATGAATAGAAAAATTATAATCAATCATTTTCAAAATCGGATTTTTGTTGCTAAAATTAGACTTCAAAAAGAATTTTTCAAAAATATAAACTACTAAAAATAAAAACTTGGTTAGATTTTATTTAACTTTGAAGTATTGTCAACACCAAAATTTGGTGCCTTGGGCATTTAGAGGGTAAGGTAGAACTTTGTTTAGGATTTGTAGCCTAGTGACAAGTGTCTCTTCATACATCTAAATGCTAAATGTGCATAGAATATACTTAGAGAAATTACACCATTTGCAAGCTCTTGTCCAAGACCAATTATCAAACAATGTGGAAGGTAATCACATCTAAAATTGCACAGTTAAGCTTTTTGGCATGATCAATATGCTCTAGAAAATGAGCAACAATTTTGTATATAGGTGAAAGGCTATGAATCAAAATACAAGTGGTTTCATAATTTTTGGATGCATTGTGAATTTGTTACAAATTTTCAAAGATACAAGGAGTAGGGTGTTAAAAGTGTCATCTACTTGATGCCAAAATCAATTTGATGCATGTAAAGAAATGTCAAAGAGAAGAAGTTAAACCAACAAAAATTGTACCCAAAATAGACCACTTGTGAGGTTGCATCCTCTATAGTTTTATTAATAGAGCTACACACTACTCTAAATGGATCTTAACTCCATCTTACATTTGTCCTTTAATGTGTACCATTTTGGGTTTCTTCCCAATTCAATTTTTCTTCAAAAATAGGGGTCGATTTTGACAAGCGTTTCATTTCAGGTGTAATTCGCTTATCATGTTCCTATTTGCTTTGATAGGAACCATTTGAGCCACAAGCACTAAAATAAGTGAGCCCGTTAAGGCAAAAGCATCCAAAACCAACAATGTACCCAATTGCCATAATTTCTAGACACAATAGTCATTCTAGAACTTAAAGCTAGGTAGACCATAGATAGCTTATTGTTTGTTGACCAATATGATAAGCTATCTATTGTCTACCTAGGTTTATGTTTTAGAAATGACTATTGTGTCTAGAAATTATGGCAATTGGGTACACTATTAGTTTTGGATGCTTCTTTGTTACAGACCAAATGGGAGCAAGCCCACTGTGAACAAAGTTATATTAGTGGTGTACTTGAAATGTACACCACTAACATAATTTTGTCCGCAATGGGTGTGCTCCCAATTGGCCTGTTCTGGGCTGGTTTTCTTTTTCAGGCACCTTGGTGCCAAACTTCACTGTTGTGGCATAGTGACACTAGATTAACCCCTAAAGGACCAAGGCCTTTTTCTGCCAAAAAACACTCAAAACTACCATATCTATAGCAAAGAGTAAAAAAAATTGAAATTTGTTTTTTTTTCACATCTAACCGTAGTATCTTCCACCTAACTAATATGAAAGGGTGCAAAAAAAATTTCAAATTTTTTGACCGCACAGGTTGCAAGATATCTGCGTTTAAAGTGAAAAAAACAAGTTTTTCAGCACATTGCGAGACTAGATTTTTTGACTTTGAACATTTTTTACTTAAAATTTTTGCACTACAGAGTTTTGAGCTTTAAATATTTATAGTGGAGAATTGAGTTGAGAGTCTAGGAAAAAAAAAACTCAAAAAAACTTAACTATCATTCTTAAAAAAAATTGTTAAGTAGAAGTAGGTACGAGATAGAAGGAAAATCTAAAATATTAATATATTTTAGATAAAATTAAAATGCACTAATCCCAATGGTGAGATTGTTCTAGCAAGTAAACTACACCATGCAAAAAAAATTTGAAAAATTTGAAAAATTGCATTCATAAATGAATCCTACAAGTTATTTTTTTCAAGAAGATGCTCTAACTGCCCGAAAAACAAGAATGTCCATAACTTTCTCATAACATATCCAAATGAAATGAATCAAAGCTTTCCAAATAGAAAAAAAATATAATCTATGAGAAAAAAATATTAAAATATTAAAAAAAAAATTTGTCCATTTTTTTTTGCTGCCCGGGCTGCCCGCCGTCCCCTGTTTTGAGCTTATTTGGTCATAACTTTTTTTCCCGGGCACCGATTGTGAAAAAAATTGTATTCCCACAAAGCTTATCAGTTTTTCTATCTCCAAAAAAAGTTTCAAAAAATCACCACAAAATTTCAGCCCATAGGTACCTGCCCGAAAACGCATTTGTCCCCCGAACGGACAACGGTCCTTTAGGGGTTAAATTGGAGGGACCATCCTCCACTTACTACATGATGTAGTGCTACAGTGCAAAAGAAAAAACCCTAGTTCTAGGCCACTTACCTTACTAACTTAACCCCTTAAGGACCAAAGTCCCCTCGGGGGACTTTTGGGATTTCGGGCAGGCTCGTGTGACCTCAAATTTTGACTTGATTTTTTGAAACCTTTTTTGAAGATAGAAAATCACATTAGCTTTCTAAGAATATAATATTTTTTTTCAGTCGGTGCCTGGGAGCAAAAGTTATGCCCCCCGAAGTCAAAAAAGTTATTCGTTGGGCAGAAGAAAAACCTCAAAAAATTGAATTCAAATTTTATTTTATTTTTTCCTCAAAGATCATGTTTTTGTCTACATTTGAAGCTTTGATTCATTCTATTTGGACTTAGAATGAGAAAAATATGGACAATCTTGTCTTTGGGGCAATCTAAGCATCTTCTTCAAAAAAAAACACTTATAGAATTCATTTTTGAATGCAATTTTTAATTTTTTCCAATTTTTTTTTGACAAGGTTAAGTTTGTCTACAAGAACAATCCCACAATTGGGATTTTGGTGTTTTAATTCCACCTAAGAGCTATTAACGATTTAGTGTTTCGTTCAATTTTGGACCTACTTCTACTTAACAATTTTTTTATATGTGAAAATCGAGTTTTGACATTCTGAAAAAAAAAAAAAATGACTCTCAACTCAAATGCTCAACATAAAAAAATTTAAATTTATGGTGTGTAGTGCAAAAAAAATCCACAAATGGCCATCAAAGTCATCTGAAAATGCAAGCCACAATTCAAAAAAAACTTCTTTTTCCAACTTCAAATGCTAATATTTTCCAATCCGTACAGTCAAACTTCATGAAAATTTTACCACATGATCTGAGACAAGTGAACTTCAAGATCCTATGGTTAGATTCTAAAAAAAAAGTTTTTTTCATTTTAGGGAGTGATCTGAGACAAGTGAACTTCAAGATCCTATGGTTAGATTCTAAAAAAAAAGTTTTTTTTCGGTTTAGGGAGTGATCGCAGCAAAAATGGTAGTTTCAGTGGTTTCAGAGTCAGAAAATGCCTTGGGCCTTCAGGGGTTAATTTTGTGTCACTTTCTCAAACATTTTTTCAACTACTAAACATATACATCAAGGTAGCTTGACGTCCACAAACTGCAATGACAATGGCTTGCCCGGGCTGAGACCTGGCCACATGCACATGCACGATTGAATAGATGAGAGGCTTCCTGCATGGGCAACAGAGGCCAATGGCTCCCACCGGATTTTACAATGAATCACCAAAGATCTTCCGTGATTTTAGCACCACCGTCGTCTCAGTGGAAATGAAACAATTCATTCCTATGCAAATCTTTTTGACTTGAACCCTAAAGCAAAAAAGCAGCACCATGTATTGACAATATTGTATTTGACTTCTAGAATTCAAATTTATGTACTAAAATATGGCAAAATATACACCATTGAAATGATAATTCAACCATTAGCATCTTTCATTGGATTGCCATTTGAGCATCTAAAGAACTATCATACACAAATATGGCATCACACCAGGGCTTTTTTTTTTTTGGCTTTCTAGTGCCGCATATTGCACCAAAAAATAATAATTTGGCTAAAAAATGGAAAAAAAACGTGAAGTTTTTTGCCAAAAAAATTGGAATTAAAAAAAAAATTGGATGAAATCGTCAGATTGTGGATGAAAATAGAATTATAGACATGTGATATACACTAATGTGATATTTTCTATCCAATATGTGGATGAATGCTGAAATTTAGAGCACCACTAAAATAATTTAAATCTCCACTTTGGCACTTGATAAAAAATGAAAAAAAAAACACTGCATCACACAGGTAGAATACATGACTGTTTTGTAACTTTCTGGATGTGCAACATGTGCAATAATTTGATCCACTGGGAGTGCTCAACATGAGGACAAATTTTTTTCATTGTTGTATACATTTGTGGAGCAAGATGGTAATTTTGATGCACCTCTTTGTGTCAAATATACAAAAAAAAATAGAATCATAAGGTGACCACAATTTAGCTTCTAAGAAGTAGAAGGGTTAATTAGTTGTTGAGTCCGTAGTTCAAGGCATCTCGCTCCATTGCTAGATAGAGAGAATTTACTTGTTGTGTCCCTAAGGGCACTTCAAAATTTGGAAGCATGATTTGTTATGGCTTATTTTTGTCGTTTGCCTTTTAGCTTGCTTTTAATGGGCTTTATTTCAGTTGTCCAATTTTCAAATCCAAATTTTAATGTCTCTATTTAAAGTGATTTTTAATGTATTTTCAATTATTATAATAATCATAATTTTCTAAATTTACATCAAGCAAAAGATAGTAAGATAATTTAATGAGTTGTCTAGAGAGTTGGATTGATGATGCTCTTAGTCCCTCAATATAGTCATTGTGCTAATTTCACCATGGGGACTTGGAGACCTTGTAGCCTCATTGCTTACATATGGTTTGACTTGTAGTTCATGTTGTGGCAAAGTGGCAATGCTCTAAATTCTAATGAACCATACTTGGAAATTGTAGTAGAAACTTGCCACCATTTACCCTTAGAGGTTGGTTTCTATCCAAATTAATACATTTTATGATCCATTTTTGCAAGTGAATACACCAAGTCAAGAACAATATTTTCTTTGTGGACATTGCAAAAGGATTGAAATAAGATAGTTGACACAATTTTATTTTAAAATGACAACTGGCACATTAATTTTGCTCCCATTAAGGGGGCACTAATTTTATTATTTGTAGCTTCCTTCAATCCAATAAGATTTTGTATAATAATAGTTAAATGTTATTGAATTATTATTATTTTAAATATTTTCTTCCTTCAACAAATTTGGGGGGTCCTTTAACCCCTAAAGGACCAAGTATCCGTTCAACGTACGCAAGAAATCTCAGGTAGGTTCCTATGAAGTCATTTTTGGTCAGATGTTCATGAAATTTGGACACAATGTACAATTATGTGCCTCCTTCGTGAAAAACTAATTTTTTTTCCAATCGGGTGCCTGGATCAAAAGTTATGCTGCCCTGAACTTTTGGGGCAGCTCAGGCAATTTGAGAATCTTTGGAGAATCTTTTGCGAAAAAGCTCATCAACTTTTGAAATTTGGCATGTATGTAATTAATAAAATATGGCATACAATTGTCCAGAAAAAAAAATTTAGCACTCAAATCACATTCTAAGAGTAGTCAACCTTTGTTAGCTATGTTGGGGCGGTTTCAAAAAAATATATTTTTTTCTAACTTCAAACGTTATAATCTTTCAATCCGCGCGGTCAAATGGGCTAAAAATTTTTCCACACTTTGGTAAAATACTTTACTTCAGTTTTGTACGGTTGAAGTTTCAAAAAAAAGTTTCAATTTTCAGTTTTGAATAAAGTACCAAAAAAACACAGTTTTTGACAATGTCTCCCTGAATACCCCCTCGGTCCTTTAGGGGTTAATATTTGAATGAAAGCAAATAGAGCCATGAATGGTCAAAGTTCTGTTGTATTTACTAAATTTCAATTGAAAAATCTCCACATCTCATTTCATATTAGTCAGTTTTAACGAATTACAATGGTAATGAAATTAGAGTAAATTTTGTATGTATACTTTTAATATAAACATAAATTATGCCTTATACTGTACAATGTACTTGAATATCATAACAAATAGATACATGTATAATTCAAAAACATACAACAATTTGGATTTCTTCTATACACTATCTACTATCTATTGTTGCTACCCTTCTATGAAATTACAGCTTCCAATCTATTAGGCACATTAGGAATGAGCCTTTGCAGTTGTTTTAGAGATATGGTTTGAATTTTTTGTATCATTTCTTGCTTGTTTTTTGGCTTGCTTTAGTGTTGCAACCAATCTTTAACTATCTTCCAAAGGTCCTCTATAGGATTTAGATATGGTGAATTAAGAAGCAAAACTAACTTCTTCATACCATGAGCTTGCCTCCACTTCTATGAAAATTAACCTCAATAGATTGAAACACCATCTTCTATGATTTTGAGCTCATCAAGTTGATTGTGCATAAAATAGAAAGCAGTCAAACCACTTCATATGCCTTTGTAAACATTATGAATTGTATAGATGACAATTCTTTCCCCTTGAGGCGCACGTGATGACTAAAGGACTTGTTAGAACTTATGAAGGCACCACAGACCATTACAAATGTTTGGCCAAACTTAAATGTAGGCGCTAGACAATTCTATGCATATTTCTCACACCCTTTCTACTATACTTAATTTGCCAAAAGTTCTTTCCAATCTCAAAAGATGACTCATTAGTCAAGATAACTTTGCTCCAATTTTCTTCTATCTAATGCAAGTGTTTGCGAGCAAATGTTAATTTCTTTGCTATGTATTCTAGATTGAGATAGGATTTTTATAGAGGAATGTGGTTTCCAAAGCCAAGCCTACATAATGTGCTTGTATTGTATTATGATGCATGTTAAAAATTCTCACAATCACTCCAAGTGTTTGATGTCAATGTCAATTGACAAGACTCTCACTACACAATTTGACAACTTTATGGGCCTATGGCTTGGTTTCCAAGCGACCTTCCTTTTTTTTTAAATTTAAAAAGAATTGAATATGCCATGCTTGATTTTTGTGCAAACAATTTTTATTTTATTCCAACTTTATTGCATTCCAACTATTAGAGCTATTTCCTTTGTGCTCTATGTTCTCGTCCTCATTTAAAAAAAATTGCATTGAAAACACCAATAATATGCACTAAATATGTTGTCTGTCCAGGGACACACACAACTTGTATGTGGTTACATGCAAATATGCACCCTATATGAAGTTACATGACATTGACGTTGACGGTACATGAAGTTGACAAATGGAATTGAATTGATAAGTAATAAAACGAGCGCAAAGTATCTAGAAGTAAAACAAATTACTCTAACTAGTCACTTGGTATTGCACAATTGAAGTAATGTGAAGTAGAAACAAACTTTTTTAATCCTATAAAGATTGGAGCAGAGAACTCATAGGTGGCGCCATGCAACAGGGTCATTGCAAGAAAGACCAACCGTTTGTGTAGCATTTTACACAACCAGTCTTTGTTCAAAGCTATAAAATTTTGAATTATGAACCCAATGATAAAAAAATTATTAAAAAATTATAAAGTTTTTTATTGTAATTGTATCCCTTGTTTTTTCAAAAAAATCACCAAAAAGTCCTTCCAAAATGGCTAATTTTTATTTTCTTTGAAAATTAATTTTTCTATTTTCTACAAATTAAAACATCCAAGGATGTATTTTTTGGGACATATTCTTGGACATAGAATTCTAGTGAAGACTTGGGGCTTTCCACTACATTCCAAATCCAAAGTCCCACATCACTCCCAAATGCCTATATGGCAATAATTTTGGAGAATTTGTCCACTGAGAAAGTGGGACTTGGAGGCCGAATTGGGTCTAGAAAAAATGGAAATCCAACTCAGCCATGAATTCCCAACAAATCTTTTAGAATATAAAATGAGAAGAAAAACTCCATATAAAACATACCAGAGGGCTGAAATTTAGTTTAAATCTACCCAATGTAGTTTCAAAATTGGAGTTTTTAAATTTTTTTACCCACTTTTGGGGCACTTAATTCCTAAAGTTCTTTGGCTCAAAAATAAGAAAATACTCACAAAGTTGCACAAAAATAACACCCTGGACAAAAGAGTTGTAATTAAAAGAGTTGTTAATGCATTTTGAATAACTTCTAATGGTAGGATCTCATTCTTGATTTGTACTACAATGACATAGAAAAAAATTAGATCTTCAAGGATCCACATAAGTGACATCCATATATGCACAAAAACAATTTTTGCTACTTCACTTATTCCCTAAAGGACAATGACACATTTCAGGCCAAAACTGTCAAAAATTGTTACCTTTAAGGGCAATTAAAAAAATGAAAATAAAATATTTAAGCAGAAAATTAATTGTATAAATTTGTAGTAGAGAACTATGGGGATGTGTAAAAAAAAATTCAAAATCTTTGACTTCAAAGATTGAAAGATTATATTGTTTGAAGTTTGAAGAAAAAGTTTTTTTCCAACCTTGTGTAATAAGGCTAACAAATTTTAAGTCCTCTTAGAGTGAGATTTTTGCACTATACATGGTTAATTTTTTGACATTTGCATCCTATATTATGTTAGTTACATACCTGCCAAATTTCAACAGTAGTAGAAGAGTTTTAAATGAAACAAGTTGGGACTTATAGTTGGGACTTTGGTCTTCACACTATGAAGTTCCAAGTCCCACATTTGATTTTTTAATTTTACAATCCAAGGGTCATTGCAAGAATGACCTCCTATTTTTGTTCCACTTTGGCAGTACTGGGCTTTTTTTTTGAGAGTACTTTACAATTAGAAAAGTATTTTTAAAAAAATATAAAAAATAAAAACAAAGTGTATAGACTTATAAGAAGAAGGTACCCTATGAAGGAAAATCCCAAAAAAATTCATTAAGTAGGAGAACTAAAAAAGTGAAAAATCACCAAAAAATAGATACTTGGACGTTTTAATTTGTAAAAAATAGGAAAAAAAAATTTCAAAGAAAATAAAAATTTTCCATTTGGGAAGACTTCATGATGAAGAGATTTCACCAAAATAATGGTCTTGAAATCATTTTTAATGTTCAGAATTGAGCGCGCAAGGGAGCCCTATTTGGATGAACGTAGAGGACATAAAATAAAATATTTTTAAATTTCCCTTGGTAGAAACATGACTCCCTACTTGAGAACACACCATAGAAATTTCAGCCCTAGATCATTAAATTTGGGGACTCCATAGTACTCAAAACCCCTAAAACTCAAAATGTGATATATTATTTCAATTGTTTTTTAAATATAAAATAATTTTTAAAAATTTCTGAAAAATATGAGATATTATTACACTCAAGACAATCATCTTCAATAAAAATTTCAACTTCATGTGAGTCAAACTTCAAAAGTTATTGCAGAAGAAAGCTTCGCCAATCCTTTTGTAACAATGTTTTAGTACAGGTCTTTCTTGCAATCACCCCAAGAAAATTGTGATTCTACCTTGAACCAAGAGTGTTTGAGAGTTCTAACTTAGAACATACCGGCAGTGTGCAGTGTCCCTAAAAGCCCACACCGTTGTCATTTTCCTATCGTTAATCCCTGAAGGGCCAAACAACGTTTTTTTGGCAACATAGGGTAGCTCACTATGAAAGAATTTTTTTTTTCTTTGAAATTTTCACACAATATGTGCCCAAGGAGCAGCTTTAAGGTGCAATAATTCTCATAACTTTTGACTGCATGGTTAAAAAATTATTGTATTATATGTAATTTTCTTTGATCTTTGGGTAGCTCAAAACATTCTTAAAAAATTATTGGTTTTCTAGATTTATATATATGTGGAAAGCTTTGAATCATTCCATTTTGAGTGATGACATGAAAGTTATGAGGAGATTTAGTTTGCGGGCAGTTATGGATTCTCTACTCTAAAATAAACTTTGAAGTCCTTTATTTTACTCAATTTTCAATATTTTTGGAAAAAAATAAAAAACATTGGGTGTAGATTGTTTATTACAACATTACAACCATTGGAATTGGCATTTTTCAATTCCATAACAAAATTCTTAACAATTTAGTGTTTTCAATCATTCTCCACTTCTTTCTACTTACTATTTTTTCCTTTATGCTGTACAATTCCAAATGATGTGAAAATTTTCAAGCATGTAGCCAACTTGCCTTTAAAAATTAATCTCTATTCTAACCACCAACATGGACATTTTTTCATACAAATGTGACCTTGTGAAGTGCAGTTGCCCAATTTTTCATAGGGCTAAAAAAAGGATTTTTGTCAATTCGAATGCTAATATCTTGCACTCTATGTGGTGGAAATTTCTGAAATTTTTTCCACATCTTCTCAAACCAACATACTAAAAGATCTTGTGTTTGCGTGTGTTGAATTTTTTTTCCTTCAAAATTTGGTATTTGTACTAGAAATGGCAATTTTGGAGCGGTTTTTTTTAGAGAAAACATAGTCAAAAACTTGTAAGGGTTATGTTACTTGAGCTCCATATTGCTTAGCTACTTAAAGCTACTCAGAACAACGAGCTCATAAATTTCTCCGTTCATGGTCATAATAGTTAGGATTTGGCCTTGAACTGAGTGTTTGCAAGTTGGGACTTGGGACATAGTGTGAGGCGCCCCTAAAAGCCCACACTAGAATACTCCTACCTTTAACCCCTAAAGGACCGGCATGCGTTTTTTGGCCGTATAGTAATTTTGGGCAGGTCCGTGTGACTAGAGATTTCCATATTTTAAGATGAAAATTTAATAGAAGGTGGGCGCAAGGAATATCTTTCATATGCACTAAATTTCAGCACATTTGGAAATAGGAGTCAAAAGTTATGGCCAAATATGTTACTTTTTTTTGTAACTGGGCAGTCCGGGCAGCAAGAAAAATTTGGCAAAAATTTGATTTTTTTTTTTAATATTTTTTTTCTTGTAGATTATATTTTTGTCTATCTGGAAAGCTTTGATTCATTTCATTTGGATTTGTTATGAAATAGTTATGGACATTCTTGTTTTTCGGGTAGTTAGAGCATCCTTTTGGAAAAATTAACTTGTAGGATGCATTTCTAAATGCTATTTTTGCAATTTAAAAAAAAAAAAAATTCTCATTGTTTAGTTTACTTGCTAGAACAATCTCACCATTGGGATTAGTGTATTTTAATTCCATCTAAAATATATTAATGTTTTAGATTTTCCTTCTATCTCGTACCTACTTCTACTTAATAAATTTTTTAGGAATGATAATTAAGTTTTTTTGAATACTTTTTTTTTCCCTAGACTCTCAACTCAATTCTCCACTAAAAAGATTTGAAGCACAAAACTCTGTAGTGCAAAAATTTTAAGTGCAAAATGTTTAAAGTAAAAAAATCTAGTCCCGCAATGTGCTGAAATACTTGTTTTTTCCACTTTAAACGCAGATATCTTGCAATCTGAGCGGTCAAAAATTCTGAAATTTTTTCCACACATTCTCATACTAGTTAGGTGTAAGATCCTACGGTTAGATGTGAAAAAAAAAGCATTTTTCATTTTTTTTTACTCCTTGCTATAGAAATGGCAGTTTTGATGGTTTTTTGGCAGAAAAAAAGCCTTGGGCCTTTAGGGGTTAAGTTACCGGAACTCCACGTTGCTAGGCTATGTGAAGCTACTTGGAACAACAAGCTCAGAAATTTCTCCATTCATGGTCATAATAGTTGGAATTTGGCCTTGAACTGAGTGTTCAAGAGTTGGGACTTGGGACATTGTATGAAGCGCCCCTAAAAGCCTACACCACAACCCTTCTCCCACCATTAAGTTCTTGAACCTCCATGTTGCTAGGCTATGTGAAGCTACTTGAAACAACAAGCTCAGAATTTTCTCCATTCATGGTCATAATAGTTGGAATTTGGCCTTGAACCGAGTGTTCAAGAGTTGGGACTTAGGACATCGTATAAAGCGCCCCTAAGAACTTGTTGGCTAGGTTGTGCAAAGCTACTCGGAACAATGAGCTTAGAATTTCCTCCATTCATGGTCACGGTAGTTGGGATTTGGCCTTGAACTGAGTGTTCCGAGGGTTGGGACTTGGGACATCACGTGAAGCACCCCTAAAAGCCCACACTACAGTCCTCCTGGAGCTCCACATGTTGCTAGGCCGTGTGAAGCTGCTACTCGGAACCACACCTTGCCTCGCTCGCTCGCTCACTCACTCGCGCTTGGGCGGAACCTTCTCCATTCCCGGTCATGGTGGAATAAGTTAGTGTTGATTAGCAATTGCAGGCGCCCACCCTGCCTGGCCTCGCCTTCAATTGCCTGAGTGTTTTTTGGCACAGGCTTATAAGTAAGTGAAGTGGGTACACTATATTACTGTATAACTTATTCCAGCCGGACTTGGACTCGTTTGTTTCACGTGGGAGATGGACGGAGTTGTCATTGTGCCCAGTTGTGGTTGCCAGTCGTCCGTTTTATCATGTCAGCAATCATCCCACATGCCCAATTGCCCATATGCCAGAGCCTCAGTCCCTGCTCAGTGCTCATTGTTATGGTGGCATTTAGTAGTAGGTGAGCACAGCAAGCCCTAGAAACAGACACCCAGAACACAACAGAGGCAGTCAAAACCCCAAACATAAGCTTACATACAGTAATTAATTGATTAATTAATCAATCGCTTGCAAGACGATTCATTCCACTCACCCTATCATTACGCGAAACGAGGGAATGATACATGTGCCTCATTTCAAACTGATGCTGGAGTTGACCGACTCAGTAAAAAAGAATTGCCTAAATTGTAAAACCTCTATTTCACAAGAGTGTGAGGTCAATTTTGACTACTAACACCTACTTTTACTCTTATGTAAAGGTTGGCTACACTAAATAGTGAAATTAGGTTGCCCTACACTAATTTCTCGACAGTCCACACTATATAAATATTCATTGCTATTGTACAGTGTCTTACTAGAAGTTCTTGCACTGCCTTTTGTTCCCATATAAACACCTCCACTTTCAAATGATATTTTGTACAATTTTGACGCAATTCTTGCATCATTGCATTCTTACGTAGTCTTGATCTTGCATACCAAATTTCAACTTCAAAAAAGCAAAACTCCATTTTTGATAGATTTTTTCATTTTATTTTTATAATTTTACGTGATCATTTGTTAAAAAATATTGGTAATTAATTTTTTTAAATTCTATTGCAGAAATATTTAGGGAACATCCATACACACATCTTTTCTTCAATAAGCATCTCCAAAAATGTTTCACAATTCCTTTTAGGAAGAGTTCAATGTAAAGAGTCGTATGACCAAATTTTGTGATATAGATATCTTTATATTTTAACTAGATTTTGCTATTTGACCCTAACACAACAATTAACTTTGTACATTTGAGCATGATGGTACAATTACCTTGCCAAAATCTAATTTCACTATTTTGTGTAGGTGAATGACAATTGACTTATTTTACAATTTTTTCACTAGTCTTTCAATTAGTCAACCATTATATTAAGCATAGTAGGCTATTGAAAAGGTTTTCAAAATGAATTTCAACCATACGATCCTTTGGTTCATTTTTTAGATTTTGCCTTCCTAAAATTTTAGAATAAGAAACCTTACCTATTGCAAGAGCACGATGTTTGGATTTCAAAAAGAAACATTTTTAATTCTCCTGAATGGCTAGATTTCATCTTTCAAACAATTTATCCAAAAACGTGTACATCCTACAACTTGCAACTCTCTATAATGTGTTGAAGAAATAAGTTGGAAATACATATAACTTTTTTTAACAAAAAATATTTTGTATTCATGCTTGAAAAAAATAGTAAGTTGAAAGAAGTAGAAAATATTAAATTGTTCTGAATTTAGTTATGGAATTGAAAAAATGCCAATCCCATTGGTTGTAGTATTATAATAGACTACATCCTATGATTTTTTCCTCAAAAATATTGAAAATTGAATTAAACCCTTTAAGGACTGTTGTCCCTTTGAAGACAAATGGGATTTTAGGCAGGTACCTACGGGTTGAATTTTTGTCGTGATTTTTTGAAACTTTTTTTGAAGAATATAATTTTTTTCTCAATTGGTGCCTGGGAACAACAATTATGACCAAATAAGCTCAAAGTAGGGGACGGGGGACAGCCCAGGCAACAAAAAGAATTTGCAATTTTTTTTAAAATATATATTTTTTCTCATAGATTATATTTTTGTCTATCTGGAAAGCTTTGATTCATTTCATTTGGATTTGTTATAAGAAAGTTATGGACATTCTTGTTTTGGGGGTAGTTAGAGCATCTTGATTCTTGAACAAGTAACTTGCAGGATTCATTTCTAAATGTAATTTTTCAAATTTTTCAAATTTTTTTTTGCATGTTTGAGTTTACTTGCTAGAACAATCTTTCCATTGGGATTAGTGCATTTTAATTCCATCTAAAAGATATTAATATTTTAGATTTTCCTTCTATCTTGTACCTACTTCTACTTAACAATTATTTTAAGAATGATAATTAAGTATTTTTGAATTTTTTTCCCCTAGACTCTCAACTCAATTCTCCACTATAAAGATTTAAAGCTCAAAACTTTGTAGTACAAAATTTTTAAGTTAAAAATGTTTAAAGTCAAAAAATTTAGTCCCGCAATGTATTAAAAAACTTGTTTTTTCACTTTATATGTAGATCATATCTTGCAATCTATGCGGTCAAAAATTTAAAAAAATTCCACGCATTCCTACACTAGTTAGGTGTAAGATCCTATGGTTAGATGTGCAAAAAAAACATTTTTCAAATTTTTTTACTCTTTGCTATAGAAATGGCAGTTTTGAGTGTTTTTTGGCAAAGAAAAGGCCTTGGGCCTTTAGGAGTTAAATAAAAGGTTTCAAATTTTATTTTAGAGTAGGAATTCAATAATTGCCCACAAACTAAAACTCCTCATAACTTTCATCTCATTAATCAAAATGGAATAATTCAAGTCTTTCCACAAGCATAAAATCTATAAATCTATTCAAAATTGTCAAAAATCAACACTCTCTAAAAAAACATTTTTTAATCAAGTTTTATTCAAGTTTTAGAATTTGTAATTGTAGAATTTTATTCTTGACTAGTACAAGAGTTACATATAAAAAATTTGGTGTTCAAGGAAAATGTATGTGTAATAACAAAGCCTTTGAAGTGAACACAATGTATTTTTCGAGACAACCAAGGCTTTTGAAGATGTAGCTTGGTCGGACTTTTGAGACCATAACTCAAATTTACACTCTTCAGTACACTCCTTTATAAATGATTAATTTTTCACTAGTTTACAATTAGAACGTTGATTTTTTAATCATTAGTAGAGCATCCAAAAGTGTTTTGAATAGGTAAACCTCACCACCCTCAAATTTAGACATTTGACAATAAAAATAAATCGCTTAAAAAGTTAGCTAAAAGACAAAAATTATAGAGGAATGGACAAATCAAGCCAATTCAAATTTTGATTATAAACCAATGAAAAGTTAGTGATATGCATTAGAAAATGGATTGATCTTCTATTTGTTAAAAAAAATAAAAATGGATTGCATTTGTGCATTGAAGATGCTCTTAGGACATCACCAATTCAGTCCAGAATTTGCCCCGCAAAATACAAATCTAACTTTTCACTGTTTTGGAATTAGAATTTGGAATTTCAATCATTGAAAGCGCATTCAAAAGTACTTCATACAGGTACAACAAAACTCAAATCTAGATATTGGACCAAAAAAACAAACCCCTTCACAAGCTATCTAGAAGACAAAAAGTATAGTGATGTTGGCAAATCACGGTTACCGATGCAATTTGAACTCCCAATTGCACCAACTGGAGTGCAAAGTACATTGGTAACCGTGATTGGCCCACAACACTCTAATTTTTGTCTTCTAGCTAGCTTATGAAGGGGTTAATTTTCATTGTCCAATGTTTAAATTTGAGGGTTTTTTTGTACCTATTCAAAAATGCTTTGGGATGCGCTTCCAATGAAAAAATATTATAATTATAATTATGAACCAATCCAAAGTTAGCAGTTCATTTGGAGGGTGTGTGCCTCACTGTGTGGTAGTACATGTCCCATGTGTTGTTGTCCTTTTTGATCAGTGGGGTTTGTATTTTAAATTCAGGAAGAACGCTTGCGTATACTGTACCATATGCTCCATTTAAAATTAAATGTTTGCTGATTCCAATGGAAAGGGAGGACTGATCAATCACCGACCTGGAGGGATCAAATTTAATGGAAATAAAGGAATCCAACAGTGTTCAAACTTCAAAGGAGCTACAGTTCATTGACCACATCGGTAACTTAACTTAATTGGGCATGGAATGAATTACACACTTTTGCAGTCATTTGTCAGGTCCTGGGTGTGGCAGTACCCAAATAATGAAATTTAGTGCCTGTTGCCACACTAATTGATTTGAAAAATGCTACTCTTTTATAGCTTTTTTATTCTTGATGAAGGTTTTTAATAACTTGACATTAGAGGTTGCTTTTCATCCATTTTCAAGTGTGTTGGGTGATTGCTTTTGGGGGGTGGACTGAAGACGTTCAAGTTTTTTATTTTTTATTTTTAGTGAATGGCAAAACCATTGCATTAAAAAAAACCCGAATAAAAAACAATTAAGTCGTGAGGGTGGACAACAAAGAAAACCGGGTAGGAACCGAACTAACAATAAACTACTAAAACAAGCAGGGAGGAGGACCCTTCTTGCTCCAAATAATGTTAAAGCCAAATTTATATGCTAGAGCTGGAGAATGAATCCAAATGAGGTCAAACGTAGACCACATTCTAGCTACTTAGGTAGGACGTTGGGGAGCCCCGAGTTGGGCTTTAAGTTGCAGCGCCCACCGAGAATCAAGTAGGCGTTCAAGCTTTTAGTTATAGCAGAACTCGTCTCTGTGCATAGTGTTGGAACTAAGCACTAAGAGAGGTGTAATAATGTGCACCTAACTAATGTCTGCTCTAACTACACTACTTTTAAGAAAAAATGCTTGAAATTGGGCCCACCTATTCTATGCATACTTGACAATTTTGCGCTTAGAGAGGAAGCACTAATACGAGGTTTGTAGTAAATTTTGTGACATGTAACAATTTACCATATAGTTGTTGACTACATTCTTCTTATAAGTTTGTATAAGACTTCAACAATTACAAAGGTATCATTGAGTTTTGTAGTTGATTTTGTTGATGTGACATGGTCAATTGTTGACTTCCTATATTCCATCATATTCTATATGTTCTAAATTTATAACCTATAAAATCAAATCCTCTAACCTTAAAATCTTGTTGGTTGAAATTTTAACCACTAACATGGAATATTTTGCTTCTTTCCTTTCAAAAGTAGGAATAATCAAATTTGTTGAACACAAGTAGTTTTTTCCTATCTAAATTGTATAAATTAAATAAATAACCAGAAAATGAACTTAAGTTGGATTACTCTAACTCTAACAAGGGAATTGAAATCTTCGATTGTCTAGACCATGCAGAAAAAGTTTTATTTTATGTTTTTATTATTTATTTTTATAATTTTAATTCTTACAACAATCAAAGGATATTTAATTAATGTTGCCCAAACCTTTTGAGGGATTGCACATTCAATGTTCGGATCTACAAAGTAGGAAAATGTTGAATTTTTATCATTCAAAATTCAAAAATATAAGAAATTAGCCTAGAAGAGAAATTAGCACATATAAGACACATTGCTATGTTAATGACATTAGGTCCACTAATCTATTTATTAACCCCTAAGTGCCCCAAGGAACCAAGAGTGTCTTCATAAAGTCTGGAAGTCCAATTCGAATTGTTGTAACTTTTGCATCCAATGTTTGAATTCAATAGAACTTGTTGGAAAATTTGTGTTCTTTCTTCTAGTTTGTGTTTTAAAATTTTTAGATCAATCCAAGATGTACTGATTTTTTGGAAGCCATTCGAAGTTCATCGATTCAATTTGAATTCACCAAACTACGTTTTGATGGTCGCAACTTTAGGGCTTGTATCTCCTTCGTTTAATGTCCATTTTCAATAAATCTATTGGAATATGTTTTCTTTAATGTCTAGTTATTTTGGTGAAAATTTCATGTCAATCCAAATTGTTTTGAATATTTGGGAGCAATTCAAAGTTCAAAAGAATTTTGGACTACAATGAACTTTGGTGGCTTGTTTCTTCTTTATACAATGTTTGTTTTTAATATAGAAAATATAGAAAAGTTGCTCATATTAGTCTAATTTGTGTGGTTAAAATTCTATATAAATCGAAGAACTTATGAGTGATGGAAAAGCATTTAAGTAGAAAGAGGTTCAACTGTAGATGTGTTTTTTGCAACTTTTCTTGTTATATGTTTACATTTCAAAGCCAATTTGCAGACACAATGAGTCAATTGAATGATATTTTTTTTCACCAATATGTTTGTATGTTGGTTTTAAAGCACTTTTCAGTTTAAAGTTTTTTCATTTGAGTAGGTTTAGAAATCAAATTTCACCTCAAAATGTATTGCTAGGAAAATTTCATAATCTTTTTTCAACACTAAAACATTATAATCTTGCAATCTATGTGACCAAATGATTCCAAATTTAATTCACTTCATCTACAACACATACGCTACAAGATTGTATGATTGAGATTTCTATACCTTAGTGACATTTAGACCTATAAACACTTCATAAGCAATAATGTTTTTAAATCCAAAAAGTCCATGGGCATTTAGAGGTTAATTAAACCCTACAGTATGAAGGACTTCATTTCATCAAAAAACACTCAAAACTATCATTTCTATTGGAAAGAATATAATAAATAAAAGTTATTCTTGCATATCTAACTTTAGAATCTTGGACGAGACTATCATTAAAATGTGTGAATGAAATTTCAAAAACTTTAACTCCATAGATTACAAGATATCTACTTTTAAACAAAATGTTTTTTTTGCACCTAGTGTGACTAGATTACGAGACTTTGAATCTTCTTAACTTAAAACTATTGCACTGTACAATTTGATTTTAAATTTTTTTATATTAAAGAATTGATTTGAGAATCTCGATTATTTTTCTTAAACACTCAATTTTCATTTTTTTTAAAATTGGTAAGTAAAAGTGGATACAAGATAGAAGGGGATATTAAATTCTTAATACTTCTAAGATGCAATTGAAAAATCTCAAGAGGTGAAATCTCTAGGAAAAAAAATCCTAGGAAAAATGTTAAATTCTAAAGAATTTAAAAAAAAAATTTACTCTAAATCACCTTGCGGCAATACAAAGAGTTTAAGGGAATTGGCAATACACTAGTCATTTTTTGTTGATTTTTTGTGTAATGAGGAAATCTTTTATTTGAAATCCAAATGGTGAAAAATTAGAGACAAACATTTGAATTAGTGGAAATTTTTTCAAGAACTTTGACTTCACAAATTGCAAGATAATAGGGCTTGAAGTTAGAAGAAAAGTTAGGAGAAATATCTCAAAACCGCCCCAACATAGCAAACAAAGTTTGACTCCTCATATGGAATGTGATGTGAAAACTAAAATTTGTTTTTCGGGGATAATTCTATACCATATTTTATTAGTGACATATATGCCAAATTTCAAAAGTCAATGAGGGTTTTAGCAATAATTGCCCCAAAGATGCCCAAATTGTTTGAGCTGCCTAAATTTTTTACAGCAGCATAACTTTTGATTCGGACACCCGATCGGAAAAAAAATGATTTTTCCACTGAGGAGGTACATGTTCACACTTTGTGTCAAAATTTTGTGAATATCCAACCAAAATTGACTTTATAGCACCCTACTAGAGTTTTCAAGTTGAACGGGTACTTGGTCCTTTAGGGGTTAACCTTTAACCCCCAAAGGACTGAGGCCCTTTTTTTGCCAAAAAACACTGAAAATTGCCATTTCTATAGCAAAGAGTAAAAAAAAATTTAATTGTTTTTTTTTCACATCTAACCATAGGATCTTACACCTAACTAGTATCAAAAAGTGTGGAAAAAATTTCAGAATTTTTGACCAAACAAATTGCAAGATATCTGCATTTAAAGTTGAAAAAACAAGTTTTTCAGCACATTGTAGGACTAGATTTTTTGACTTTAAAAATTTTTAACTTAAAAATTTTGTACTACAAAGTTTTGAGCTTTAAATCTTTATAGTAGAGAATTGAGTTGAAAGTCTAGGAAAAAAAAAATTCAAAAAAACTTAATTATCATTCTTAAAAAAATTCTTTAAGTAGAAATAGGTACAAGATAGAAGGAAAATCTAAAATATTCATATATTTTAGATGGAATTAAAATGCACTAATCTCACTAGTGAGATTGTCCTGTCAAATAAACTAAGCCATGCAAAAAAAATTTGAAAAATTTGAAAAATTGCATTCAAATTTGAATCCTACAAGTTATTTTTTTCAAGAAGATGTTCTAACTGCCCGAAAAACAAGAATGTCCATAACTTTCTCATAACAAATCCAAATGAAATGAATCAAAGCTTTCCAGATAGACAAAAATATAATCTATGAGAAAAAAAATATTTAAAAAAATTTCAAATTTTTGCAATTTTTTTCCCGCCCAGGCTGCCCCCCATCCCCTATTTTGAGCTTATTTGGTCATAACTATTGTTCCCGGGCACCGATTGTGAAAAAAATTAAATTCCCACAAAGCTTATCAATTTTTCTATCTTCAGAAAAAATTCAAAAAATCACAACAAAAATTCAGCCCATAGGTACCTACCCGAAATCGCAATTGTCCCCCGAAGGAACAACGGTCCTTTAGGGATTAAAAGATACAACCCCCCTATGACCAAGGTAGTCACCAAAATGTTTTGGTAATCACCAGAATGTTCTGATCATTGAACCACAGATGAGGTAGGTACACCCAAATGTACCACTGACCTTAAACCGCCATCTTTACATTGTGTACATCACCAAAATCAATTATGTACCTACAGTGAAACCTCCCTTATTGCATAGGAACGGTGGAAGAAATTTTTAGCTATATGCACATAGAGAAGCTTGAGTGCCCAAATCCAATTCATTAAACATGCTCATGAAGTACATAAATTGTATTTGATTGGTTCAAATTGGTTGTTCAACTAAAAAAATTAGTGATGTATGACACAATCACCTCCATTAATGCTTTGTGTAGTAGACTTTATGCACATAAGGAGTATGCAAATATTGAACTACAATTCGTTATGCAAGTAGGGAATTTGCATTATGAGAGGTTTCACTGTATGTAGAAAAAACCATTTTAGAACCAAACTTTGTTCCTTATTAACTTTTGCATACAAAGGTAGGAGGTCCTATAATGGAGCATTTAAGGGCTGGAACTGAATTTTGAGGAGGTGAAATATCTTGAAATTTTTTTCAGTCAATTTTCCTTGAAAAACAGATTGAACTGACATCTAACCCAAGTCGTTTCATATTTTTTCATGCTTTTTTGAATTAGTTAAAAAATTTTGAAGTTGAAATGGCATAGGGCTCTAAAATGGTGCCCTAGCTAAAATGTACACAGTTTGTACATTGATGGAGGCTATGAAAAAATAACATGTACAAACAGTTTACATTTCAGTTAGGGCTCCATTTTAATGCCCGCTCCATTTAAGGACCTCCTACCTAATATCCAAATGTCTCTGGTGCGTTGGAACCTCCTTTCACTTGCTTACAAGAGCATATGAAAATCTGACCAATCTGAAAATAGTAACTAGGCTTAGTAGCCAAAAGTGGCAATTTTGAGGGTACCCACCTTAGGTGCATTCTTTGTTTCTCTACAGTAGTGAACAATGAAGCCATTCATCAACCACTTTTCAGCCTCGGCGTCCGTCATGGATTAAAGGCAATAACCAGTGTAGGTACATGAAAACACTGCTGTCCAACATGGGAAGACGAAGGATAATTGCGGTTGAGGCTCCAATAATAAAACGGCCAGGGCGGGACGGAGCCCTGATATGGGCCGACGGATTATTGGTGGAAAAGCTCCCAAACCCAAGCATGGTCAAAGTCCAGTACACCCAAGTGGTGAGTGGTCAATAAATAAGAGAGTCGTCCTGTTCGATGATGGTGCGCAATTTGGTGGCAGCATCGAAGCTTAACTTAACTTACATCATCCTGTAAGAATGTCCCTGACAATCAACAGCAGGCTAATGTCCCTCGTTTACCTTACCTTAGCAGCTGCCTGCAAGCTAAGCTTACATCATCTTGTAAGAATGTCACTTGTTTTTTTTTGTTTCAAAAAAAATTAAAAAAATCTTGTAAGAATGTCCCTGACAAAAGCAGGCTATAAGCTCATTTAGCAGCTGCCTGCTGAGTGGGTCAGTGGCATCAGTTCCATGAGCTCGATTATCACTAACTGAGAATCAGCAAGCTCCTGAGAGTCCTGACGTGCAGGTTACCCACAGACGCAGCAACTTCTGACGGAAAGGAGCATCCCGTGTGTGGCTTCAGTCTGGCTTCTGTGCATAATGTCGGTTCATGACAAGGCTTCATCTCCATAGCCACAGTCCGTGGTCCAGAATCGTCCAGAGTCATCCACACCAATTCATATGACTCTGAATTGCTGTTCATGAAGTGCTCCTCCATCCATCTGTACGAAATTTGAAACTGGACTAAAGCTTTATAAGGGAAGTACATACGTTAAGCTTACGTCCAAACTTGTTGCTGAACAAAAACAGTCACGTCTCAATTCTTGCCCAGAATGAAATATTGATGAATTCCAGAGCCTGGTGACGATTTAATCTACAGTATTCAAAAGTTGCAAGGCTTTTGGGGTGTGTGGGGTGTACTGAAGTTTGTACTGCCGTTTTAAGTTACTGCAATGAGTATTAGTATCAGGACTGGTGACAAACAAGAAAAGAAAAAAAGAACTTGAATAAGTTATGCTTGCGCCAACTGAACTAACTTACTGCTGAGTGAGTGCTGATCATGATTCATGAATGTACAGGGAATGATAATATTAATAATAATCAGTTAGTAGGGGGGGCACAAATCTTACAGCCAGTGTGCCAGGCGTCCAACTTCCATCTGCTGGTGACAGAAGGATAAACATGCTTCACGGTGGGTAGTTGGGTGTGAAAATCATGTCTTTATCGCGGCCACATGGCTGGGGTGGGTTGCTAAGTTAATGGAGCATTTTGAATTGGCAGGTTTTGCCAAATGACAATCATCTTTTTAGTAATGGCTGGTGCTTGCTACGGTGGGCAGCCCCCTAAAACAACAGGTTTGGCTGCTGTGCCTAATTACTATTATTAGACTGGTCAAATTTTCATATTTTTTTTGCTTGTTGGCAAGTGAAAGGAGGTTCCAACGCACCAAAAAATGTAGCATTTGGACATAGTATGCAAAAGTTATGAAGGGTCTAAGTTTTTTTGGATAGATGTTCTAATATTGTTTAATTTGCAAAGGTACATATTGATTTTGGAGACGTTACGAGAGTGATGATGGCGGTTTTGGATTAGTGGTACAAGGGAGGCCAAGCTAGGCCTAGTGGCCCACCTTACAACCCATGCGTATTTGAGTTCAAGACCAAGTTCTAACTTTGTTGGATTGTAGAAGGACAATTCAAAAGATTATATGAGGGATTTGGAACTCCCTTACATCTAATTATTTATCAAATTCTCTCTTGTATAAAACTTTGTGACTATAATATGTCAAAAATGGGTCAAAAAGTCAAAACTTTCAAATTTGGGATACTTTCTGTTTGGAATTTGCAATGGACAGATTTGTTCACATAAAGCTCCAGTTATATCTTAATTTAGTATTCTTCTTCTCATATTATATATAAATTAATAGTTGAAACAAGAGTTGAAACTTTGAGCAAGAAATAATCTAGCTAAAATAGAATCTCAACTCTCACTTCAAGTCCCAATTCTTTTGTGTCAAAACTTCCCAAAAGTGTTACGATTTAGGACTTAGGACTTAGGAGTTGAAACTTGGTGAATTTGAACTTGGTTTCCACTTCAAGTCCAATTTTTTAGCTCTCTACAATCAAATTTTGTGAATTCAATAGGACTCAAGTTGTAGTGAAAACAGGCCTTTCAATTACATTGTTATTGTCCCAAAACCACTAATCAACTTCATATCACACTAGGAACAAACTATTTGCATCCCGTATTCTTATGAATGTTATATTAATTGAAATTGTAGCAACTTTTTTTTAAGTTGCAGTTTCCTAATACTATTTGAGCTTTTAGCTTGTAAGGTCATTTTAACTTCATACAAAAATGACAAAGGGCTTCAAATTCAACACAAAATAATATTTGGTTTCCTTCCAAAGCAACGGTGCTAGTATGTGAGGCCAAGAATGCGAGCTTGTGAACAATGAGCCTACAATATAGGTACCTAGATACCATACACTATAGAAGGTGTATGTATCATAAACACCTATAATATGGATGTTTGGAACATACAGTGAAACCTCCCTTGTTGCATGGGAACGGTGGAAGAAATTTTTAGCTATATGCACATAGAGAAGCTTAAGTGCCCAAATCCAATTAATTAAACATGCTCATGAAGTACTGCAATTGTATTTGATTGGTTCAAATTGGTTGTTCAACTAAAAAAAATTAGTGATGTATGACACAATCACCTCCATTAATGCTATGTGTATTAGACTTTATGCACATAAGGAGTATGCAAATATAGAACTACAATTAGTTATGCAAGTAGGGAATTTGCATTTGAGAGGTTTCACTGTATATACCCTATAATTATAAACGGTTTCTATAGTATATACACCTACAATATATGTGTGTAGTATTCTAGGCTCATGGGCTCACACTCCTATGCTCACATAATAGCAACCCTCCCTTCCAAAGTATCATGAGACATTGCTTAATTGGCTAACACTTTTTGAAAAAACATTTTCGGAAGTAAAAATGCTAAATCTACAATACTACTAACATCAAAATGGTTATTTAGTATGATTGGGTGAATAATTGGTTGTCTACTAAATTAATATGGACCTTATTGAAATTCTCAAACTTGATATTAGGATGTAATTAGTGACATTTGTCACCTACTACTTGGTATGGCACATTAGAAACAACAACAAATAAGATATATAAGAAACATTTGCATGATCCAATCCAAGTATTCTATTGTCCATCTCATTAATTAGAATGTTTAGTAATATGGCGCTCCAAAACAATTTACATCAATAACAAATAAACTTAATAAATAGTTAGAATGTCAAACTTTTTTTTACCATGGTGTTTAATAATATGTGCTTGTAAGAAATAAAATGGTCCATATTAAATAACCATTTTGGTATACTATGGTAATGGTAAGTTCTTGTAACCAAAGTTGATGAATACAATTGCATGTAGGCTTATATATATTCTATATTCTATAATAATTTATATCACTAATAATTGAGTTCTTTTATGTAGGCAAACATGAATTTAACTCGTTAAGGCAAGAAATAGTCCACATTTTCAAAATTGTGAAGATGTATTGTAAAATTTAATTAGTAGTATAATCTAATGATAATTTTAAAGCAAAAGTAGTGAAATATTATTGATGAATCACATCTATAAGATTAGATTTGTTGCCTCACTAACCAATATTTTTCAATAGTATTTAATACCAATAATTAAAAATTCCTTCTAAAATTGATTGTAGATTGAAAATTTGTAATTTTCACAAAAAATATTTATATTCAAAATTTGAAGTTTTAGTCATATTATTTTTAAAATTTTACTTATTTATTCAAGTCATTGAAGTGCAATTTTCTGAAATGATAAGTAAGTTTTGTAGTAAAATTCTTTGAATTTGTTGAATAAATGCATCCTCTAATGCAAGGGCTTGGATTTGGGAGTGGTTTGGTGGATTCAAGCATCTTCATTGAAGAAGATTATTTCACCATCATCTATCAAGAAGGGCAAGGCAACACAATAACAACAACTTTCATGTTTATTCTACATGAGAGCTTTTGAAACTTTGTACAAAGCGTAGATAGTAGGGATCTAGTTTTGGATGCAGCTACTTCATCAAGCTCAAGTAACATTGCATCTTTGATTTGAAGACTAGACACTCAAGACATATTCATTTTGTCTTCTTCAGAATAATTAAATTAAGGGGTACTTCCTTGAAGTCTTTAATCTCTTCTAATGCTTCTATGATTGGCAATAACATTGCTTCAACAACCAAGGGCAATGAACCAATTCTTGAAGTCATTGAGCTATCCGACTTCACAAACGTAGTTATTATAATTGTAGTAATTAAGGGACAAAAGTACTAAGATGTATGGATGCTTAAGTTTTCTGGGATGGAGAGAGTGCTTGAAAATAGAGTATATTGAACATTGTCAAATACATCATTTTTACAAAAATCAAAAGGTGGCCTCACACTATCCAATTGAAGAAAGATATGTTGATTAATCACGTTGATTGAAGAAGAATTGTCGAAGTCATGCCAAATGAGGGAGTGTTGGCAGAGGATCTCTATTGTGATAAGTTGAATGAGCATTATAAAAATAACAAGATCTATACCACCATCCATCATGAAACCATTAGAAGAGATTTGGGGGCTCCAGAAGATTGCACGCTCTCAGACTATGGAAATTTTGGAAATACTGCTAGTTGCGAAGTCTAACGTGGTCGAGAATATGCCACGTTAGAATTTAATAATTAATTAATTAAATAAATAAAAATTTAAAATTTAAAAAAATTTAAAAAATTTAAAATTAATATATCTATATATAATTTGGCTGCGTACTGTAGTTCCTAGTGAAGAGAACAGGCCTGAAACGGCCCTCCCTTGACCTCAAATCTCTTCTACTGTTTGTTGCAAAAATTTCAAAATCTGGAGCTCAATCTCTTGAACAAGAAGTATGAGTAATTTGTTGTTGTATTCCAATTGCTTTGTTGTGGTAGATCTATGACAAATTACCCTTTTCACTATGGATTTCTTAGTTTTTTGGATGTTATAGTATTCATGAAATATTGATGCATAGAGTTGTCATAGTTAATAGCTTAAAAGAGCATTCACCACATTAGTCTAGAGGAGATTAGAGAATCCTTACACTTCCAATTTTTTAGTGTCATTTGTGATGAAACTACCATTGTGAACCAATAATGCTAGCATGTGAGTATAAGTTAGAAATGCGAGTATATGAGCCTTGAGTTTAAAGTATAAATAGATACCGTACATCCATTGAAGGTGCTTATCACATAGACACCCATAATATAATATACAATATTTACAACATAGGTACCTTCTAATCATGGAAGGTTTCTATAATAAAGACACCTATAACATAAGTATCTTATAATCATGGAAAGTCTTAATAATATAGATATCTATAATATAGGTATTTAGACTTCTAGACTCATGTGCTCACTTATTAGCACCCCTACATTGTAGACATCCTCTTTTGAATTTTAGTTTACGTGTATATTGTAAAAAATTATGTCTAATCTTTGATGCTATTGAAGTTGGAGAAGTTGGTTAGAGAAGGTTCGACATGTAAAATCATGGAGGTCATTATCAACATCTTGACAAGCATAAACAACCTTTCGAAATAATTTTGTTGTTCAAATTCAAGTCTTTTAGGTTTGATGGGGTGAATGTGTTTTGAGGGTGCAAAAATGATGTCACCAAGCAGTTGTAGAGGAATGTGGCTCCTCACATGATAAACTTTCACTGCATTGCTCATTGCGCCAACTCTTGGCCTTCATGTTTGTGAGCCAAATGGAAGACTTCGGTTGAACACGATTTATGGATGCTTTAAGACTTCCTCAAAGAGACAATTGGATTTCAAGACCCTAGTTGAGATCATAGAGATAAGAGTTGTGAAGATAATCAAGTGCGTCACAACACAATGGATTGGACTTCTAAATCCTTGTTAGAAGATTTTGGCGGAATACCGCACTTTGGTTGTGAAAATGGTATTGGATTAGTCTAAGGCTAATGAGCCTTCGAAGAACTTGTATCACTATTTATGTGATTTAGAATGTCTCTTTGTGTTGGCATCCATTGTGCCACTTATGGAGTCCGCCTAATGCTGTATGAAAGTTTGTCCAAGCTCGTAATGTGTATCTTGAAGATTTTGCCGCTATAGCTTGCCAAAAGGAGATGCAAGCTATATACTTAGACCTGCACATTTGCTTCTACTCCGATGTTTTTTGTTTATTAAGATATTTGTATGACAAAAGTTTGGAGTCCATTAAGATGAAGTAGATCACCATTTCAATGTGAGTTTGGAGCATTTGTGCTTCAAAAATTCATTAATATCTTTCAATATCATGTATATGCCATATGATACCTCTAATCGGCGTCCATGTTGCAAGCTTTAGTCATCCATGACTTACTAGAGCTCAGACTATACTTTTTGTCAAGGAAATTGTGAAAGGTATGTCTAGTCATTCTCATTTTTTGCTAAGTTCAATGTTTTTGTATCTTTGCCTTTACCATTATTCCTTCTTTATTTGCTTGTCAAGTTTGTGATTGCCTTATAAGACTTTTGTGAATTTTTTTATTAGTCCGGATTTCAATGTTGCAAGACTAATTTGGTATATTGATGTTTTTCTTTGATCAATATGATTGATTTCTTTGATTGTTTTCTTAGAAAGGGATTGAAATTAAATTTGGTTTGGTGCGGTGGGTTGAAGTCAACAATACTAGCGTGTGAGCACAGAGATGTGAACCTACTAGCTTTTAACCTAGTTGTAGATTATATATACACCTACAACCATTTGAAGGTGTTTATAACAAATGTGCTATTAACATTGGTACACTATAACATGGAAAGAGTCTATAATATAAGTACCTTTTAACATAAACACTTATAACCATAGAAGGTGTTTATAATATAGAGTCCTGGGCTCATTGGCTCATACTTAGATTCTATACTCATATGCTAATACTCCCCGGGTTGAAATTGCTTCTTTAAGTCTCCTTAGCTTGATTACCATAGTGCTTTGCCAACAATAATAAGTTATTCATCTCAAACTTAGTGGCTTCATACCTGCGTACCATAATCGTACATATTACATGTATTTGGACGCACTGAATCAATGCAAAAACAATGAATATCAATAACGTATGATTTTTGTACTATTATTAGTACAATTTAGGTGCATTTTGGATACTACATTTGTATAAATAAAGTACATAAATTTTATGCTTTTAAAAAAGTTTTTAACAACACTGATTTAGTGCGTCTAAATACATGTAATATGTACAATTATGGTACGCACGTATGAAGCCACTAAATCAGTACGATATTTGTTAAAAAATCGTCCTTCCTTAAATTTGAGATGTTGTAGTGATAGATAATTGCCGGTAATGAATTGGCCTTCCTTGAGCTTCGTTGATTTTCAATTAGTTTGTTTTTTCAAGCAACCTTTACATTCAAACATCCTTGATCTGAGCTTCTTGTATGTCTAATGTTGACTCTAATTTTCATAGAAAAATTTGGTTACTTATTGTTGGACTATAGATTGCTTTTTTAGGCCTAGTTGAATATGCAATCATTTAAAAATTGCATTTGTTGCTAGTTTTGGGTTAGTAAAGTTGATTGTTGTCAAACATTGAAGTCAAGGTCAATGCATGGGCTTGATTTTGTTCATCTAAATTTATCATTGCTAGGTGTTTTTTTTTGTTTACAAGATGGGACAGCCTTTGTGAGTCCAAGCTTGTCGAGGTAGCTTCCATGTGGTGTCAATTAGCTTCCCTAGCTTTGAATTGTTGGTGTTGACAATGAAGTTTCTACTAGACTACTAGTGCTTTGTTGTGATTTTTTTAATTTTTGGGTCAGTTTGAATTTGTAATTCAAAGCTAGAATTATGCACTTCATGTCAAATTTGAGTATTTGATCATGGTTGGTCTCATCATCACCATATTTTTGCACTTGTGGTTGAAAATCTTGTTCGAGCTTTTGATTGAATGACTGATGTAGTAGTAGAAGATGATCTTGATTTTGGTTTTGATTGGTTACTCTATATTGATTTGGTTATTTTTTTGAATGTAATTGGTGAGTTTGTTATTATTTGCTATTGCATTTGCATGTTGTTTTGATATGGGACTTTCATTAGAAGAAATTTGAGGCCTCTAAGGGGCTCTTTCAAGGTTGTTCTTGTTGTTGGGAACAATCAAAATATAAAAATAATTAAATAATAATAATAATAATAAATATTATTTTTTAATTGTTTAAAAAATATGTATATTTAAAAACTAAATTTTTATTATTTTCTGACGTGGCACAGTCTTGGCCATATTAGATTACTGTTCTCAAGGCGTTCCCAAAGTTTCCAAGGCCCAGGAACTCGCAGTCTCTTATTGCCCCCGAATCTCTTCTAATGATATGCTCAATCTTAATCACAACTACTAAGTCATTCTTGTTTGAGTAGTTGTTTTCTATTAGGCCAAAAATTAGATTGTAACAACATCTTTGACTTACATAAGCATCTCCATTGAGCATTATCGGCACCCATTGTTGGCATCCTTGTATACCTTTGGGTGGCAATAGGTTGCCTTAATGATGTTGAGAGGCCATCAAAGATTTTCTACCCCTTCTGCCAAACAATATTATGGATACACCATATCTAGTGCATCCATGTTGTGAACAGATGGTTCAAACTGTCTTGCCAACTCATCATATAGTTCTTGCACTATGTCTATAAGGTGCAATGGCGTGCCATGTTGCACAATTCCAAAGAAGCCATGTAGCCATCCTATATTGTGAATCCCCTCACTCATTTGTGGCAACCCCTCGGTGCAAATTTGGTGTTGAGGAATCAATCTTTCCTTGAGTACTTCAAGCTTTTCAAATTTACTCCCGTCATGGTGGTGGGATCCGTGGAGGATGAGCAAATATTCTTGATGGCAAATTTTGTGAAGGACAAAGTCCAAAACAAACTCTTTGAGCACTTGAATGGAGGCAGAAGGAGGTTTTCCAAAGTTTTTTTACACTTCAAACTTTTTCTTTTGAGAAAAGTATCCTTCATTGGAAGGATGTGCAACAGAAGTGTGGTATAGTTGGTGTATAAGTGCATTTTTTCTAGCATTTGAGGAAGCATTTCTAAATTGCTTCATTGTCTCTATGATCTCAATTATTGTTACGAGCTCCAAAGTTCAAAGAGTACTTGTTCAAGTAGTTATTCCACTTTCAAATTTTGATTTGCTCGATTGAATAAAGAAACCACTCTCCTTTGGATTGTTTTTTTCACTTCAAATGTTTTTTTGTTTTTTTGGGAATTTATCACCATATTGATTCCTAAATCACAAATTTATTAGTCATTTAATGAACTTGAAAAAAAACGCTTAGCATCATGGCTAAATCATTTTTTGAACATTAGCTGCAAAGCTAAAATTGGGTGCATGTATGTAATCCATTAGCACATTTATTTCACTTAGTGGAGCCTTTAATTATTTTATTAAAAAATTTAATCTTCGCCTAAATGCTAGTGGCGTTTGCCCAAAAAAGTCTCAATATGCTCCAAAGTAAATGATGGGAAAGCTATCGCTCCTACATTCTTGGCAAGGATTAGTCAATTGACTACTTGTTCAATTCATTAAAAAAAATCATTGATTTAAGGTAAATCCAACCTATAATAGACAAAAGACCCATCATAGATACCTAAATAATGACCTATTAAAGACTTACATCAACCCAAAACATTAAAGAAAAAAATTGAAACAAATGAAACGGAATTTCATTGCAAAAGAATAGTACAATAGTGCCAGCCACAAGTGGCCTAATAGGCAAACAAAACACAACCACAAGACACTTGCCAATCCAACACATGACCAAGACAAAACAACAAAAGGGGTAAGATGTTGGGAAGGGCCCAAAGACCCCTCTCGGGTCACCTCCATGCGTCAGATGTATTTTTTTCAAGAAATGAGATTTGAGCTACATTAGGTTGAGTTAGTGGCTACAAGCAATGCCTTGAACAATGGTGATGGAGTCGGATTATTGATTTCAATAGGAACTTCCCCCTTTTGAGTGTAAGTTCATCACATGAAGTGACTTTTTGAGGCCTTCATTCCGTGGCCTAATTAGGAGATACTGTGAACACTTTAGATGAATGAGATGACCATCATAGACACATTTTTTATGGTTGATTTTGGGGTAGTCTACCGTAGAGTTTCTTTTAGGCCACGATGGTCAACACACTTCAAAAATGCAAAACAAATTCACGCTTTGTCAAAAAAAGTAAAATTTCATTTCTCCCCATTGACTTTACATGGAAAGGAAATTTTTAATTTTCCAACACGGTCAACACGGCCAACCAGTCATTCTACCAGTCCTAGGCTGGTTCCCCTGAGTGGCGCTTATGGGGCTACATCCCTTCCTCCTTCCGCCACTCCAAAGTCCAAACCCGTCCATCTCCGTGGCTAAGTGTGACCCTGGAGTTAAGCTTAAGTTAGACGTCTGGCTGGCTCCATACCTCCGTCCGTCCGCACTCCGCAGTCATTCCTCCAAATGAAGAAACCACCGCCCTGGGCTTTAATTGCCGAAAACATATTTGGAGCCTTCAGTTCCTTCCTTCCGTCGAGAATTGAACTTCAACTTATCCCCACTGACCAGCGAAACTTAACAAACAGAATGTTGTTACGCCCCCATTTCAAGTTCCAGACCATAAATACCTTACAAGCCCCCACGCCTTGCTAACTCCGTCCTGATTCCTGAATTTGAAAAGTTCCGGCCGTCTGCTTCGCAATTCTTCCCAAAAGGTCGACTGCCCTGGATCCGTCAGTTCGTAAGTTAAGTTGGCAGCCAATGCCCTTTTTCCAACGCTTGCCTGCTGCATGCCCAATTTGCCAATAGCTTAGATGGGTCTCCAGGCCTCCGGCCAGCCCTTCCACTTGGCTTGAGGTATTTTTAGGGGACCCTCCGGCCCATCCGTCCACGGCATTGCATGCATGCGACAGAAGGATTTAGGGAGGACACTACTGTACTAAATCCTCCATTCGAAGTGGGCCCTGCGGGCTGAATATACCCCTGGGGAATACGCAAGAATTTTTTATTTGTCACGTATGAATTTTTTGGCAACTTCTGAATTCATAGTTGCAATTAGAGGCCCCAAATTAGGTCAGAAAAGGTCTGTAGCATACCCTAGACACGGCTCAAAATAGGGGTCTTTTGTTTTACTTTTACCCCCGGAAAACACAAAATCCACCCTGCCTGCTGGTCCCACTTCGAATGGAGGATTTAGTGTCCTGCAGGATTTAGCGGCTGGACTCTGGAATGTCTGGACGGGGAAGACGGGGAAGATGGGGAGCCGCCATTCGGTTGGGGAAGCGCAAAATCGGGAGTTGAACTGAGTTCAGGAGGATCATGGGCTTGACGTCAAATATTCACCAACAGGCCGAGAGTCCAACTGCAGCAGCAGGCAGCTCATTCCTCACGAAACCCTAACTTAACTTGTGAACTTTACCCCCGAAATTCCGGAGCACTGTACTGTAACTTACACGATTGCCGCAACTTTGTTGAATTGTATATTAAGAAAAAATGGTATCAACCCCTATAATGCAGGTCGGAATTGGACATACGGAGACCGCCCACCCAAACAGGACGACGCAATGACGAAACCCTGGTATACAGTAGGCCACATTCATCAGGTTCCTACCTGCATTGAACTAGTAGGGGTTAACCCCTGCAGCGCTCAGACGTCCATATTATGGACAATGAACTCAACTCAGGGCTTCTAGGCATTGTTTAATCCAACTAACTTCTCATTCATCTAACATAATATTTGAATCTAGAAAAGACAACCTTCTTCAATGACCAAATTCATGAAATTTCGGTAAATGATATTCTTGTCCAAAGATATTAGCAAAAATGTGCAAAAAATCAAAAAAGGATTGAGGCGTTTGGGGGTTAAACATGGTTTCCTCACCTAGATGTAATTTGATTTTGACTTAAATGAAAATTCCATTGCAAAGAGTAAAGTACAAAACCTAGACGGCCGGTAAATGACGCCAACAAAAAAGCACCAACCCAAGAAAGATTGTGATGATGCCAAAGTAAACCAACCTATAACAGGCAACAACATGACGTTTTTGCCTTGTTGGTAGTGTTTCAATTTTTTTAAATTTTAGTCCACATAAAAAAGACTAATGTGAAAAATAGGGAAAGCAATTGAAATTTTATTTTTTCGAGAAAGTATGAATTTGTTATGAACTTTTGAAGTGTGCTATCCAATTGGCCCAAAGCAAACTCTAAACTATCCCAAAACCAACAAAAGGGTACATACATGGTGATCTTCTCACTTACCTAAAGCAGTCATAATATTTTCTAATATGGCCACAATATGAAGGCCTGAAAAAGTTACTTCTTCTGATGAATTTACACTCGAAAGGGGGAAGTTCCTATTGCAATCAGTAATAACTCCATCACCATTGTCCAAGACATTGATTTTGGCCCCTAACTCAATCTAATGTAGCCCCAAATTTCATTTATTAGAAAAAAAATCTATTATAGGTTGATGCAAGATTTTAACCCTTAAAGTCCCAAGATCATTTTCTGTCAAAAACCACTCAAAATTGCCATTTTTGCTGCTTTCATCCAAGAAAGCAATTTTTTTTAAAGAATTTAACCAGAGGATCTTATAATTCATTTGTTTGAGATCATGTGGTAAAAATTTAATCAAATTTGACCGTACAGATTGGAAGATATTAGCATTCAAAGTTGGACAAAAAGGGTTTTTTCAAGAACATCCTTAGATTGCCCGAAAAATAAGATTGTCCATAACTTTTGCATCACTAGTCCAAATAGAATGAATCAAAGCTTCAAATGTAGACAAAACATAATCTTTTAGGAAAAAAATTTTAAAAAATTTATTTTGATTTTTTTTTGGCTGCCCGCCGACCTCCATTTTTGACTTTTTGTGCCATAACTTTTGCTTCTGGGCACCAATTGTAATAAAATTTATATTTCCAAGAACTAATGTGTTTTCCAAGATTTACAAGAAGTTTCAGAAAATTATGATGAATATTGAGACTGTATGAGCCTACCCGAAGTCGCATTTTGGCCCCCATAGGGCCAATGGGACTTTAGGGGTTAATGGGTCATTCCTTAGGTGACTGTGAGAGGCCTTTTGCTTGTCATAAGATAGTTTACTTTAACTATTGAAAGTGGCAAGAGGGCCAGTAAAAACTTACCAAACTTTGTGTTCTTCAAGGGCTATTCATCTAGTTTGAAAAGTTATTGATTTAGAAATGTTTGATTTTTAAAATTATACAATTTAAAGACAATTTTTTATTTCTAGTGTTGAATTTCTAGTAGGACAAATTAAAAAAATTATGTTTGCACTTAATATTAAGAGTGGTATTAGAGAGAATCTTATGAGTGAATATATATCCACCTTTGGACTAGATTCATCCTTGTTGAGAAGACTTTTCATGAATGTTCTTTTGAACTAGGATTTATTGCATGAGATAGAATGAACACTAATTTGGTTTATTTTAGTATTCAAAATATATATGATAGAAATATTTATAAAATAAAATATTCATCAATGGAAAAATATAAATATTTTATGATACATAAATTGTACATTCAAATAATGTCCATCACTTCCTTCCTCAAAGATTTTAACTTCTAGAGTCCCAAGGCCATTTTTTTTTGTCAAAAAACACTCAAAATTGCCATTTTTAATGCAAACAACAAAAAAATTAAACATTTGCTTCTTTTGCATATTTATAACCACATGATCTTGTATTAAACTAGTATGAAAATGTTAAGAATAAATTTTAGAGACTTTGACCCTATCAAACATAAGATATAAATATTTAAAACAAAGAAAATGAATTTTTTTTGCTCATAGAATGCCTAGGTTGTAAGGCTTTGAATCCTCTTGACTTAAATTTTTTGTACTACGCATTGTGAATTAAATTTTTTTTTGTTGAAGAATTGAGTTGAGGGTTTGAGAAAAACAATTCACCCCCACCCCCCAATAATTAATTTGCAATCTTAAAAAAATTGTTAAGTTGAAGTAGGTATGAGATAGAATGAAAAACTAAATTGACGATAACTCTAAAATGGAATTGAAACACACTGATCCCACAATGTCTTATAGAAAGAAAACTAAACCATGCCCAACTCTTTTTTCTAAATTGTTAAAATTGAGTTAAAAAAACAGTGTCCTTTAACCTTGTTATAAGATCAATGATGAATGACTCCACTCTTTAGTTGTAAAATAGATCACGCAAAGTATTGTAATTATATTTATGAGTGTCAAAAATTCCAACCCCAATACCTCCTCATTTTTGAGATCTTGGATCCTTTAAAAACCTTCACACATTTCTTTCAGAAAATCCATTAGGTGCTTAAGCCAAGGCTCTGGTTTTCACTCTCATGATCTCCTAGTTCATGAATGATTTGTGCTCTTTCAACTATTATGTATTTTGGCCCTCTAGTCTCTATTTTCTATTCCATAAATTGCATACTACAATCATTTTTTTGTCATTGAACTCCCATGCTTGTTCCATAGAGATGATAATCCTTCTAAAATATTATAAAATCATTAAACCTCCGTATTTATATTTTCTTTGTACTCTTTGGCCACTTCAATCTTCTACTTTTTCATGCTTGGTCTCTACCTTCTTTTAAACATTATTCATCTTTGTCTATTTCTTTGAGTGTTTTTTTTTTGGTACATAGTCACCAAATGTCATAGATTGATAGATTAGATTTCCATTTTTTTGTCGCAATAAGTCAAATTTTTAGTAATTTCTTCCAAAATAAGATTTAAACATTGGTTTTGCTTGATACATAAGGTGGGTACCCTCAAATGCTCCCTGATCCTAAACTTCCATCTTCACTCTATGTGCATATCTAAAATCAATTATGTACCTATGTGGAAGAAATTGTATTGAGAACCAAACTTTGTTCCTTCATAACTTTTACTTACGATATCCAAATGTTCCGTTTTTGGATGCGTTGGAACCTCCTTTTAAGTGCTAACAAGTAAATATGAAAATTTGACCAATGTAGCAATAATAACTAGGCAGAGAAGCAAAAGTGGAGGTTTAAGGGGTACCCACCTTAGCCCCTAATGATCCAAGGGGGGTGTACTTTCAAAATGGGCCAGAACTGCCAAAGATTTGACAAGAGACTTACATCAATGTATTTGATCATTTTGTTTTGAGATAAAATAGAATACAACCGTAGGATCTTCAAGTTGACATTGAGAGTAAGCACCTCAAAAAAAAAAATCCAGTTTAGGAGATATTTAAGTTTGAAGTTTTGTTTGGATCAATGGAAGTATAGGGCAACGCACTTTGAAGGAGCATATCTTTGTGAGAGTATTTTGAAATGTTACCCTTTTTGTTCTCAATGAAAGATAGGAGAGTTGAAAATGTACATGTAAAATTTCACAACATTCCAAACATTTTTCAATTCATGGTAGAGCTTGCAATGCAAAATGGCCTCTGGAATGAGAGTGGTATTTGTAAGTGATGGGACACTTGTCTTCTCCTTGAAGTCCTTGGATGTGCCCTTTTTAAGGTAGATTTGACCTTTTTGAGGTGGCAAGAATCACATTGGTTGGCTGACTTTTCAGTTCATGCCCAAATTGAACCCAAAAGAATGATTGTTGTAAACTACACTACACCACTTAACTTCAAAAAATTCCACAAGGCGGAGTTTAACTCGAAATATAACGAAACTACCGCCATTGAAATCACATTACAATCTATGTTTTAGAAAAAAAATTTATTTAAAAAACCCCTCAAAATTTGAGAACGGGCAGCTCAAAAAAGAGGGGCAGCGACCAGAAAATGGTCACTTGGGTCATCAGGCGTTAAGCACTTGAATGGACCGTGAAAGGATGAATTTACTGTAACAAGAATGGACGTGAAAGGACATTCCTCATTCCGACTAATAACTTATTAGCAGCCTCTCTCCGTCCCGGCCAGACGCGGGCTTCAGTAGGCGTTCGCGTCAGTAATTTTTGTACTGTAATTATTTTTTAATAGCCCTTGCCTGGCTATGGAGATTTGTTCTTTAGCTCCCAGATGCTCTCGCCCCTCAGGCTCTCAGGAGCAGGCTACTCTACAACTGGGGAGGTTCCTTGGATCAGCATCCGATCCGGCAGGAGGACTCTGGAGGCGCGGAAGCATCGGCACTCCTCTCAGATGCATGCGATGACGATGGATGCTGCTGGCAAGGCAGGCAACTAAGCTGAAGAAAAGAGGAATCAGGCTCGCTTCATTCTCTTTCTTTCGTCACTTCCAGTAAAAGGAAGGAAATTCCCGGAAAAGGCGGGCCTAGCTCTCTCACTCCGCTGTCTTCTTGCCCGTGTCTTGCTCGCCGTTAATCGCCTTACTCTGATCCGGCATCTCTTTTCTTAGTTTCGTGGCCTCACTCCGCTTGTGGACTGAGAAGAGGGAGGAATGCACATACAGAGAGTGTGAAGGAGTGAGTGAGAGTGTGTGAGAGAGAGAGAGAGTGAGAGCAAGAGAAGGTGTGCAACGGAGAGCAGGCGGGAGAGATTCTCGAGGCAGTGAGTGCGACGGAGTCGCGTGTGTCTGGCTGGTTTATTGGAACGGGTGCGGATTAATGGCGCACTTCGCGCTCAAATTTTCGTCGGCTCAGGGTTGCTCTGTGGCGTTTTGGTGTTCCGGATTTTCTTGTAGATCGTGAAGACGTACTGTTGCGGATCGGATGTGGATTTGGTTGGAGCTTCGCACCTCGGGGAAGGAATTAGGAGCGAGGATTTGGTAATTTGGATTTCAGAATTGGTGTTCCGAGCGCTCTTTTTCACTCCGGAATCTGTTTGTAGTTTTAACTTGGACCTTTGGGAGAAAGAGACGGAGTAGGTAGGAGCCGACATAGCTGAAGCTCGTTCGATCAACGGTGTATGTGGTTTTGAGTTATGTTTTGCGCTCCAATTTCGTCATCGTGTGGCTCATGATCGTCGTTTGAAGGGGGCAAGAAGACGACGTGGAGAGCGGAGTATCTTGGAAGCGTGAGACAGTCGTCTTTCTTGTAGGCACACTGTTGGTGTAGCCGAGCAGACGGCAGTCTTTGAGTTACTGAAAGACAGAAACCCGAATCCTCTGAAGAACTTTGGAGCGATGCTATTTGGTTGTGCGCGTTCTGGCTTCAAGAAGTACTGTTAGCTTGGAGGTATAGCAAGAGTAGAAGTAACCTTTAGACTTCAGCTGCGGCATACTGTTTCAAAGAAACAAACATTCTTAGAAGGAAGTGGTTAGCGTGTGAGGGAGTTTTCAGACTGGTTACAGTAGTAATGCGACAAGTCTGAAGCGGACATTGCAGTTCACAAATGGAGATGATGCACACAATGGATCAAAGGTAGTCATGGTCATCTTTTCCCAGAGAAGACAAAAAAGTCCTTCGCCTCGGATCTTTAGTTTCGCATGCGTTCTGCGTCCGTTCTTCCATATAGTGCCGATTCTGTAGGAGACCATCTCGGCATCTTACTATGTACTCTAGTCCTCCAGCGAGGCTTTCGGTCTCGGGCTACGCTCCAGCAGGAACCATGGACCCAGGTACTGTTACTTGTATTCCCATTTCTTCATGTAGAATTTCATCACTTATACGCTTAGTTGGCCGATGCAAAGTGTCGATGTCTTCCTCTTCTCCATGTCAATGCCTACACTTTAGTGTGTTTGTTTGCGACCAAAGATGGTGTCAGTCACAGCTTTTTTTTCTGGCGAACGTCCGGAACAGAATTCTTTTGTTGTGGGACCGTGGAGCGTGTAAGATTTTGATAGCAGTTGTTGACCACCTTACCGTGAGAAAATCGAGACTGCTGTTGCAGCGTTTGTTATTGATCGATGAGTAGATGAGCATTTTTTCGAGCAATCGGCTAATAGCTCGTACTAGAGGCACTGTAGTACGCGAGGGCCAAAGTTCTAGAGTTTTGAATGTCGTGTACTTGACACTAGTAGCGCTTCGCAGTCTCATAGTCTTTGGTTTTCAGTGGTATCTAAGTATGTTTCAAGCTGACTTTCACAGTGAACGGTGTGTTCATCGTAGTGGCTTCAAGTGTCCTCAAAGGTCAGTTCAGGGAATGGAGCTGGCGAACTCAACGCCGCATTTTTTAAGCTTCGAAGCTTACTGTTGCTGGCATTCGCAGATGAATGCTGGCTCTTGAAATAGCTGGATGTTATGTCGCCTGTATTCAGATTCCAATATGTTGAGGGAGATATGCTACTTGAGATACTACTCATCCGAGCTGGTCTCAGTTTGTATATGATTGATATTCTGATTCCACCTCATCAATGGCCATGTGTTTTGCAGGGGAGAGACGGAGTCTCAATTCTGAGCTGTGGCATGCATGTGCTGGACCTCTAGTTTCCCTCCCCCCCGTTGGCAGCCGTGTGGTGTATTTTCCGCAAGGTCATATTGAGCAGGTATGTTAAATGGATATTATCTTTGTAAAAATGCATTGGGATCTTTTTTTTAAGGTTAGGGTGTGATTGGATGTGCCCAGATTTATGAGCTGTTAAAATGTCTTCATGCAGTCACTGTTGTCTTCATAGCAGGCGTACAACTTTTGCCGTCAATTCACTTTGTTGATGTTTTTTTAAATTATTAGTATTTAAATCTCTTTCTTAAATGGCCATTTTTGCTTGCATAGTGTCAATGTTCTTTTGGATTTCTATAAGCTAGTAATGAAATTTAAGCAACATCTCAGATCCAGAAGACTAGGACGCCTTTCAAAGTATAGGTTGGTCCGCCCTGGAATTTCACTAGTGCGGATAGAAGTAATTCTGGAATTGAGCACTAATGATCCACAACCTGCACGTCTACATTAATGAAAAGATTTCAGTTTGGTTACCATAGTAAATAGTAAATTTCTGTTTCAATTTGTCAAAACAGGTCTATATTCTTTGAATCCAGTTCTCTTGGACGGTCTGTGTCCTCTATCTTGGCTTTTGTGTTTCCCCGGGGTAAGCAGCCTCGGCGGTGTGCTCTTCGTCCTGTCTGAGGTTATATGTAATTAACATGGGATGTTGTCAGGTGGCTGCTTCAACACAAAAGGAGGCTGATGCGCATATTCCTAATTACCCCAGCATCCCCCCAAGGCTTGTTTGTTTACTTGACAACGTCACACTCCATGTGCGTATTGTGTGAGAATGTAGAACGCATTATGACTCTTCTACTTTATTCTGTGAAATCTAACTTAACATTATGGACACCTCATGAATATTTGGTTGTTGCCCATTTGCATCGATTGAGATTTTATGATATACTTTAGGGTGTTGTTTCATTACGCACGTGATATGACAACGGAGTAGTGACTTCTATTATCTAGCCGTGCAATTTCACCGAAGTTCAATATTGATAGGCAAGGGAGTTCTACTGATCGGAGCTTGCGTTTGTCCAGGCTGATCTTGATACTGATGAAGTCTACGCTCAGATGACTCTGCTTCCCATTCAGAATCCTGTAAGCTGCCCAAACAACGTCGTTTCCAGTTCGGTATTTTTTTAATGAGGATATCTTTTACTTATAAAACTATTATTATGATATCATTATGATCAAGATTATGATTATGATTATTATGATTATTCTTATTAGTGGTTTTGTTGGGGACATCCATGTCCGAGGAGATGGGAGTTACGTCAACCGTTCTTTCTAATTTTTCATCTTGTAGGAGAAAGAAGCCTTACCACCAGATTTTGGAGTACTTAACAAGCAGCCAACAGAGTATTTCTGCAAGACCTTAACTGCGAGTGACACTAGTACCCATGGCGGCTTTTCCATACCCCGGCGTGCTGCTGAGAAAGTTTTTCCACCATTGGTATGTTTCTTCCCTGCAATACTTTATTTCTGCAAGACTTTAGTTAAGTGTGTTGTTTCTGAAGTGCTTGTTATACGATTTCAACCCACTCTGTAATTAAGCAGTACAAAGATGCAAAAGGAAGAAGAGGTTGTAATCTTTAACTTTTATGAATTGCAGGATTTTACTCAAACTCCACCAGCTCAAGAGCTTGTAGCGCGGGATCTTCACGATCAGGAATGGCACTTCCGCCATATTTACAGAGGTAAGGGTGCAATTTCCTTTGTCTATTGCATGAATCAAGATTGAGTTGCTAGTATGAGATCCTTACTCTGACCTCAAATCTCTTCAAGAATCATTCTGTGTGTATTGGTTCCGTAGTATTCCTACATACCTGCGATTGAGTTCGGTGAATTTTATGCTTTTGTGAATTTTTGTCAAGTCAGGTAGAAGATGACTATATTTTCAAATTCTGGTGGAATTGTGCTGTTAGTCCTTATCCGGGATATGAACATTCACACACTTTCTATATGCCATTCGTACAGGCCAACCGCGCAGGCATCTTCTCACAACCGGGTGGAGTGTTTTCGTCAGCGCTAAGAGACTGCAAGCAGGTGACTCGGTCTTATTTATTAGGTATTTAACCCGTACTGAACTGCATAATTTAAGAGGCAATTCTTAGACGCGGAATAATTTTTTCTTGTTACATGTTCTCTTTCTTTCTGTTCATACTGGCTTCTTAACATCCTCGACTGAACAAGATTTGATTTTGCGAGACTTACTTTCAATAGAGTCCTCCTAGTGGGATATGTTATTGCTCCTGTTAGTCCTATCTGATAGTCGATACTGTTAGTTCTGTGCACATCTAAGCCTTATGTAAACTTTCGCTATGTCTTTAGGGATGATAAAGGCCAACTCTTGCTGGGCATAAGGCGGGCTAACAGGCAGCAAACAGTCGTGCCTTCTTCAGTGCTGTCCAGCGATAGCATGCACTTCGGGGTCCTTGCTGCCGCCAGTCATGCGGCAGCTACCAGCAGCCGCTTCAAAATCTTTTATAACCCAAGGTGCATAGTTTTGGAATCGTGTTCATATATGATAACGGTATTGATATAGGATGGTTGGTGCTATTTGTTTGGGCTTCCGTCTTCCTGTTTAAGGCTTGGCAAGGCCTGCTTCTTCAGATTACAGAATTCTACAGATTGTTGAAGGGTTTAGGTTGGGGTTGTTTTAGTTATGTTAGCACTCAATGCTTCAATGTGTGCTTAATGCATTTGTTTACAGGCAAAGTCCGTCTGAATTTGTCATTCCTCTCGCCAAATACCACAAGGCCGTATACAATACACAAGTTACAGTGGGTATGCGCTTCCGGATGGTGTTTGAAACCGAGGAATCAAGTGTGAGAAGGTAGGTGACATCATTTTCATTGGAGAGCATGTACAAGATTAGTTTGGATGCTATTCGCGGCTCTCTTGTCTGTCCCTATGTTGAATGGGCTAATGCTTTTTTAGCTTTCAATGTCTGCGTTCCAGTTAACTTCAGTGTTTTCCGGCTTTCATTTGCCAGATACATGGGTACAATCACCGGTTTAGGAGATATCGATTCTGCTAGATGGCCTAAATCACATTGGCGCTCCCTGAAGGTATTTTTCTTCGAAGGTCCCTCTTATGGAACTTTATATTCGTCTTCATTGTGTCATAGCTTCAACTTTTTCTTCTATATTCTTTGAAAGGTAAATAAGTCTCGGGTATTCTGATGTGTTCTGATGTGCATTGACTACGCAGGTTGGATGGGATGAATCTACAGCTGGTGAGAGACAACACAGAGTGTCTCTTTGGGAGATTGAACCTTTAACGACACCGTTTCTCCTCTGCCCCCCTCCTATTGCATTAAGATCGAAGCGTCCTCGTGGCATGCCTGGTAGGATGACTTCTCATGAAGCGCACTTTCGGATCGAATTTTGATGTGAAGATTCACAGTTTGACAGTTTTAGTTATGATATTGGAAGTTCTAGTACTGAAATCCATTCTTAACAGTATCAAAAGTGACTAAAAGTTTTCTCCAATGCGGTGCGAGAGACCTACAGTGTAGGGTTTTGGTGGAGTTGCATGTCTATCCTGATTGCTCACAACAAGAATCTAATTTTCATTATATCAGGAGAAGAAGACGATTTGGATACGTTCATGAAAAAGTCTCAAATGTGGCCGAACGGGAATGACTCATTGGGGTCACTTAAATTTGGTGGCTTGGCGATGGATACCTCTTGGATGCGACTACCGCAGCAGAGGTTTGGACCGATGGTATCCTCAGCTCAGAATGGGCAGTACCGTGCTCTTGCGGCAGCTGCCCTACAGGAATTTCGAAGTGGAGATCCGTCAAAACAAATGCTGTCCCAGTCAGTGCCATCGTCACATATGCCGTTCCGTCAGCAGCAATCTCAGCCTCAACCTCAGCAACTTATGCAACATATCAATGACATTCCAGGCCCTCTATTGCAGCTGTCTACCTGCCAAACACAAGCGACAGATTTGGGGAACTCTGGAATGACCTCCGCAGGTTACAGAGAATCTGACTTGCACATGGCTTCTCCCACGACGATGTCTAATTCCTTTGGCTTACAGGATATGATGGGAAGGGCGCCGACTAGTGCACCACTGAGCTCGAGTGAAGGAAATCAAATAGCCAGTATGATGCAAATTGCAAGTCAAAACGGATTGCAGCCCTCTGGGACAATGCAAGGGTTGATTCAGGTACTGGCAGTTTGATTTTTTAACTATCCTACTGTACGAGCTAGTGCAGATTCAGTCAGTCACGATGGTCTTTACAAATCTTTCTTCTCAGTTCTCGACAATTATTTTGTACAACACACTTGTACAACACACTTGTACAACAATTTTGGCCTTGACTGCTTTTTATGACACCATATTCAGGGAGTATTGACGATGTCTCGTGATTCTTTTTTAGCTGGTTCTTTTTATCCACACCTTCCATTCTCAAAGTTGACTGCTAAGCGCGCTTGACGCTTAGTGCGACTCTTGACGTTGTATGGAAGAAATTTCCAGTGTTGAGAAATATGATCAATTGTCGTAATATGATTTGTAAGTTAGCTAACACTGTGTATGAAATGGGTGGCAGGTTTCAACTCCCTGGTTTTCAAATCAATCCGAACCACAACCACTCATCCCATCCCAACTATCTCGCATGGAGGTTTCCAGCGCTGGAGTACTTGGGTCCTTTTCTCTGCCTCAAAGTAACGAATCAACCTTAGAGCAAGGTCTGGGACATCTACCCCCTTATGGATTCCGCAATAATGATCAGGGCTCGGATCAGCTCCAAGCTGACCGAAGTCACCTTCTTTTTGGAGTGTCTATTGACCAACCATTAGTTGGATCAGGTACCGTTGTTCCTCACACTTACGGGAAAACAAAGGATGTTACAGGCAATAATATGCTGTCAGCTGCATACGGGCCACCAAGTACGCCAGATTCTATGAGCAATGGTTTGATGTCTGGTGAGGGATTGGATGAAAATGGTCTATTTCAGCGTAACACAGGATGGCCACCTATGCCAACGGCAAGCCCTCTCCGTACCTTTACTAAGGTTGATATCTGGACCTCTGCTGTGGAAAGCTTTTCAGGTTTTTTTTCTCAGTTAGATTTCTCTTCTCCTCCAAGGCCTGTTGTTAATTCGGCAATTACCTGATTATCTGTATTCACGTTTAGCTATTTTTCAGAAATGGTTTGTGCTTTGAAGGTGTGTATGTGATCGGTTCTTGAGTAGGTTCTGCTAATGTCCAGGTTCACAAGCTTGGATTTGTTGGAAGATCTTTGGACGTACGGAACTTCTCAAATTACACAGAACTCAGGAAGGAGCTGGCCCAGAGGTTTAATTTGGACTGCCTGATGGAAGATCCACCCACGTCAGGGTGGCAAATCGTGTTTGTGGACAATGAGAATGACACTCTGCTTTTAGGAGATGATCCTTGGGAGTAAGTTGCATACACCGTAGGAGTGATGCTAAAGTCTCTGGTTCTCCATCACCGGCCTATTTTTTCAGTTTGTTGATGATTCGTCTAAGCTCTATCCGCTTGACTCGAGCACTTCCATTTTCTCCGCAGTAAGATTTGAATGCGTCTTCTTTCCAGATTAAAACTGAAGAGTAAGTCATAGCTCTAATATTAGGATTATGCACAAGTATTTGGGTTCTTGTCCGTGGCTGCCGGCTACTGAGGCAGTTGTGAATGACAGTTGGCTTGCCTTTACTCACATGATTGTTCCCTTCACTTTCAGGGAGTTTTTGAACTGCGTACGTTCTATCAAAATCCTTTCGCCATCAGAGGTGGCACAGATGAGTCAGGAGCAGCTGAAGGTGCTTGACTCTGTGCCTGTGCAACAACTGCAGCAACAAAGGTCGACTAGTTGCGATTCCGGAGAGGCTCACCCCCAAAGGTCCTTTCCCGATCCTTCAGGTGGAGCTTTGGATCAATGAATTAAGGCCGAGCAAGAAAGAGAAGCGAAAGAGACTGACTACTAAGAGACTGTGTTTTACTATATCATAGGCAACGAAGTTTGTCTCCTCCACTGTATGCCTCACCAATTTCGCCGCCAGCTTGTCATGACCGACGTTTTGGCTGTAGACTTACAGAAGCGAGGGATTTGTAACGAAAAACCATCATGCAAAGTCATGCACTACCAGAAGCCTCGAATCGTGGGAAGGCCCATTTTGTGTTGAGCGTGAATCAGTTCCTCCTGGGATTTCAGCAGTCTGATGAAATGAGACGAAAGTTTTTGTAATATTATAAGTTGATGCATTTTTGTGCAGGCTCACCAGGGGTATCTAGGACAGCAAACAGGGATTACTATTTGTAAGTGGCCTAAAGCTTGAGATTCTGTCGAAAGGGTGAGAAGCGAAGTCTACTAAGGAGTTGCTATGCACACATGCGTGTAGGAGTAGCCTGTAGACTTGGCCTGCCAACAGTTCCACACTCCCTGGATCCTCGAGTAATGAGAAACTGACATGTAAGCTATTCGAGACACTCATTTCGTTGTCATCTTATAAGCATTGCGTTTCTCTTGCAGAAGCTGTGATGTCCCCCTTATTGTAGACAGATCTGGCAAGCCTGCTAGTTTGAGGTATGACGTATGAGATATGAGATTACTGCCAGGCTTCGGTGCAACCAGATATGAGATTTCACTTACAGCATTGCGTCCACGCTGTGCTTTCTCCCTGTCCCTCTTGTGAAATACAAACTTGTCTGATTCTCCAACTTTAATTAATTTTGTTGATATGCAATCCCTGGTTTCAAACGTAATGATCTTTTGCACTGTTAATTATCATTGACTTATGTTGCAGTGGACTCCCTGAATACTACACTTTGTCAATGAACTGTATAGGCACTGTAAATGAAACCCAACTTCTTGTTCTTCTGCCCGCTGATCAGTGAGCATTTCAATATGGAAGCCCGACTGTCAGGATCGGCAAAGAATAATTCAAAACAAAGATGCTGGAATTTTATGAAAATTATTTTTTCAAATCAATTTTTTTTGTATGGAGAAATTATGGATTTCAAAAGATTATTCTTATTTTAAGTATTTTTTGGGATTTGATTTCCCCAATTTAATTAAATAATTGGCATGAAATGCTGATCTTAATAGTTGGGTATGGTATTAGGTTTGTCATACGAGTGGAAGGTGAATTCTATCTCATACTTTAGTTCAGCAGATTATCGTTATCTTACCAATATTTTTAATTTGATTGGAAAGAGAGCTACAACATTGGTATATGTATATTACATATATCAAGAAATGAAAATTTAAAAGGAGATTTTGAAATAAGTCAAAGGTTTATTATTTCAAAGATAAGTCAATTGAGAATTCACTTGGCCTTGTCTAGTTAATTTTATATAATATTTTGCTTCTAAATTCTTTGGTTTTGCATTTGAGGATTTTAATCCATGGCTTTAGTGGAACATTGCACCATAACTTTTGATACATATCAAATTTTTACAATATGTTTTCATTTAACATAAACTAGTCTATCATTCTTTGTTGTCCAATTCCGTTTCCCCTTCTTTTGGCCCCAATTCCATTCATTGCAAAATTTAGATCCGTTCATCTTTATGACAATTTCAGTGCATTAATGCCAAAAGAAGTAATGTGTCAATCCTTCATTGGTGGGAACTTAACCCCTAAAGTTGCATGAGTATGTTTTCACCAAAAACACTCAAAAAGTGCCATTTTTAGTACAAGTACCAAATTTTAGAAAAAAACTTATTTTGACTAACATGTAACTATAGGATCTCATAGTATATTGACTTGAGAACACGCAGTAAACATTTCAGAAATTTCCACTGTGTGGATTGCAAGATATAAACATTAAAATTCATTAAAATCACTTTTTGGGCCCTGCAAAAAACAAGGCAGTTGCACTTCACAAGCTCACTTTTCTATGAAAAAATGTCAAAAATGGTGGTGCTTCTTTGGATTCTTTTCCTAAACAAGTTGGCTACATGCTTAAAAAATTTCAAATCATTTGGAATTGTACAGGATATAGAAAAAAAAATAGGAAGTAGGAAGAAGTCGAGAATGATTCAAAATACAAAATTGTTAAGAGTTTAATTATGGAATTGATTTTTTCTAATTTGCCCGGACTGCCCAGTTACGAAAAAGAGGTAACATGTTAGGCCATAGCTTTTGACTCCTATTTCCAAATGTCATAAAATTTAGTGCATATGCAAGATATTCCTTGTCCCCTTCTTCTATTAAAAATTCAGCCTAAAATATAGAAATCTCCAGTCATAAGTACTTGCCCAAAATTTCTATGTTGCTAAAAATAGCAGGCTGGTCCTTTAGGGGTTAAGTTCCAATAGATACATGTCAAGGTGGTAATAGGTTGTTTATGGGACACTTCTGACCCCACTCTGGTTGATTTTGTAATTTCAGGGCAGACCTCTTCAAAAATTCATAGAAATCACAATTTTAGTTGGGAAATTATAATTCCACTTGAGTTTGATTTGTAAAACAAGTGCATATGGCCTCTATGTGCCCCTGTGAGAATTGGCCCTAAGATATTCAGATTCCAAATCAGGGTGGTAATGGGCTTTTAAATGTAACCAACATAGTTAAGTATCACCACACAAATTTGAAGACTTAACCCCTAAAGGACCGAGGCTTTTTTTTCATCAACCAACACTTGAAACTGCCATTTCTATTGCAAAGAGCAAAAAACTTTAAATTTTTTTTTTTTTTTTGCATATCTACCCGTAGGATCTTATACTAGACTAGTATAAGTACGCATGGAAGAAATTTCAAAAAGTTTGACCGCATGGATTGCAAATATTTTGCATCCAAAGTGAAGAAAAAAAGTTTTTTTACACCTTTTATTATTAGATTTTTTGGCTTTGAATCTTTTTAACTTAAAATTTTTGTACTATTGATTTTGATTTTTTAACTTTTTATGTTGCATATTTGAGTTGAGAATATAGGAAATACAATTCAGGAAAAAAACACTTAATTTTCACTCATTAAAAAATTGTTAAGCAAAAGTAGTTTCAAGAATGAAGGAAAGACAAAACCATTAATAACTCTAAAATGGAGTTGAAACACAATAATCTCAACGGTGAGATTGTTCTAGCAAGCAAATTTAACCATGTCCAACAATATTTTTTGGAAAATTGTAAAAATTGCATTCAAAAATGAATCCTATAGGTTTTTTTTTTCAAGAAGATGTTTAGATTGCCCGAAAAGCTAAGATTTGTCCATAACTTTTTCATCACAAGTCCAAATTGAATGAAAAAAAACTTCACGTGTAAACAAAAATATAATATTTTAGGAAAAAAATTTAAAAAAATTTATTTTGACTTTTTGTGATTTTTTTGGCTGCCCGCCAATCTCCGTTTTGGGCTTATTGTGCCATAACTTCTGCTCACGGGCACCGATTTAAATAAAAAATTATATATCCACGAAGCTCTTGCAAAACTACACAACCTCAAAAAATCCCAAAATTTTTTACTACAACTTGAGACAATAGGAACCTACCCGGACCCAAATTGTTCCCCAAGGAGACAAACGGTCCTTTAGGGGTTAATTAATAAATTTTTGTAATGTCACAGTGACAAATGGTCTTGGAGTTGGTTCCCACCTTCAAATGAATTTACATAGTCTGTACATCATACCTGTATGTGGCAAGGTCATTCCTACACTGATTTATCCTATCAGTGAGGGCTAAAAATTGGTATCCTTAAAAAACCATCTTTTGTGGACGTTGATACAATACAGTAATTATTTTAGCCTATGCTAATTTACAGATTTTACAAATATTGTGTGATAAATTAGTGTCACATGCACTGTTACAACAATCTAGAGCACTAAGATCACAACATCTTACAAGTATACTTCCTTGTGTGCCAACCATGTGTAAAATGGTTGTAACTTCTCTCTCTCTGTGCATACTTGCATTGGAGTTCAATCAGGGGCAAATGATGAATACTAATGCTTGCCAATTTTTCACAACTATCCACAGAGAACAAACTGCACAGTACTATGCAAATGAAAGCCAGTGTTTTGTTTATCTACACATGATGAATACTATATACTTGGCCAACTGAGAGTGAGCACCATACCCATCTACAGAATAAACCTATCTCCAGTGGTGTCATTGAAACTGCTGCAGTACGGACATAGATTTGCTGCCTTGCCTTCATAGAGGAATGCGATTTGTAGCACACCCGTGAAGAGGGGAAGCCATTTCACAGGAGAGTTTCAAATTGTCTGTCAAGTCGATGGGGTGATGACAATCCTGAGACCATGAAAAATGGTGCAGTAGCCGTGCCAACCAGAGCTGAGCAGTTGCCATGCCCAAGACTCTTCCGGGACAGACGCGCCGTCCTGACCCAAAAGGAGCAAGTCGCAATTCTGTGCCAAGTACGTCAAGGTCATCCTCCAAGAAGCGAGAAGGGTCAAATACATGAGGATTAGGCCATAGCGTAGCGTCATGTGTGATTGCCCACATGTTCACCATGGCCGTGGTGTCACGAGGGACATGGTAGCCAGCCACTTCCGTATCCTCACTGGCGAGCCGTGCCCAGGATAAAAGCGGTCCAGGTGGATGAGACCGCAAGGTCTCCTTCAAAACGGCTTGCACGTAGGGTAACTGCTCCATGTCCTTGAGTTGCACAAGTCGGTTCCTCCCCACTACGTTATCAAGCTCTTTGTGGATTTGTGCTTGGATACTCGGGTTCAATATCACCTCTGCCATAGCCCATTCCATGAGTACTGCAATTGTGTCAGTGCCTCGGAACACCATCTCCTGGAGGGACATTGGGAGATTCAGCACATCAGCATTTTCACTAAAGTAAAGTATCAGATCTAACCACTCAAATTGAAAATTGCTGATTTTGATCAGTAGTACTATTACATCTCTTTGGAATTACCATGATCTCTATGAGGACTTTGATCTACATTTTGCAGGCAACCATTCAGAAGACAGTCAAATGCATAGCAGTTCCAACAACGGAATTTATAGCAACTAGGTGATTAAATGAACCACATTGCACACAAGTTGGCTGGAAAGAGAGTTGTTACGTACCCAAAGCACAGATATCATGTCGTCGTCTGGCAGTTTCTGATCGCCTTGCAAAGCGAGCAACACATCAACAAAGCTGTCGCTGGAGTAACTCCTCTGACGCCTCTCTTCCAGAATTGGTTGCACAAACGATTTCACTCGCCGCGTCAATTCCAGGCACCTTCTAGCAACAGAAAGGAAAGGCAAATGGCGAAGAAAAGGCAGATGATCCGCGCAGTTAAAACCACCCAGAAGCTCAAACCCTTCCCGTATCATAGCTTCCACGGCCTCCGCTTCGGGACACAAGCCATTGAAATCGAAGGTGCGGCCGAAAACGATGCTCATGACGTTATTCACCGCCGCTCGTTGTAAGTAAGGCCGAAGACAGAGGCCAGTGCGAGACTCCGCTGTGGAGAACTTATTACCAGCTATGGCGGAGATCATGCGAGAAGTTTCACTTTGAAGGGATTCGTAGTTCCTGACGATCTGCTTGTGAGAGAACATGTGGGTGACGGAGATCTTGCGTAAAATGCGCCAGTAAGGCCCTTGCGGTGAAAAGCCCATAGCGCGATCGAATCCCTGGTTGAGCGCTGCTTGCTTCAGCGGGCGGTCACCGAAGACGGAGCTGCGTAGAAGCTCTTTTGCTACCGTGGGATCGGATGTCAATGCAATGCGGTTTGTGCCTATGCTTAGCGCCATGAGCTTCCGAGTGGAAGCTCCGCCGGTCCAGGCGAGCTTGGCGAGCTCCCTGTGGACGTTGCTGCCTTGCATTAAAGTCCAGCTTCCGAGAACTGGCCATCCTCGGGGTCCATTTGGAGTTGGTAAGGCCTTGGGCGAAGAGAACACGCGCGAGAGACTCCAGGCCAGGCCGCCAGTATTACTCCACGAGATTATCAAAATGAAAGACGCCAAAAGGCCCAAAACAGTAACTGCAAGAATCTTGCTGCTGGACGTTGCCGTGGCGACCTGCTGCTGCAACTTGCCTCTCATGAGGAGCGTCGATCGCCATTGCGGATGTGGAACGATACGTCCCGTCATGAATAGTTTTGTAGCATCCATCAAATGTTCCCAGGAAATCGCGGTGATGATTAAGGAGGCCATAAGTAGTGTCAAGGCATTGACCACGAGATTGCGCGCTTTAGGTTTTGTCAAATACCTGAGAGTTTCTTGAATAGTTTTTACAATGGCTCTGCTAACGTTCTGGATATGGTCAATGCAAGCGTCGTTGTAAAGGATCACATCTCCTTTCGACGTGATGAGCATCGGCAGGTCCGCCAGTGGTAATAGATGTGCCGAGTTATCCATTCTCTGCAAATTTCTTTTTCGATCCGCACTTCCCGACATCAACCGTGTCACATGCACAACCAATACATTATTGTGGAAGCTGCAAGTACTCCTTATGTAGTCGTCAGAGCTTTCGCCGTATTGAAGCAGACACTCGCGCAGGATCGACGGTCCGGTGGCTGATTGCATGTGCATTCCAGATTTCCATCACGTCACTTCAATTAGTATATCGTAGTCTGTGCAAGAGTATATGCGGGAGTATATGTCAATTCTTTTTGAAATAGAATTGCACACTCACGGTCATTGAGCGAAGATATCAAGGAATTTGTTTGCAAGCTAGTAGGACCACAGAAACTAAGCAAAAGTACAAACAATATGCAACTGTTGACAGGAAGTTCACAAAATCTATGCAAGAGAATAAACTTATTCACTGTTCCGACGCTCAGGCTCAACGCGAGCTGAACATAGCGTGCACATCGATCAATGCTGACAATCATATATTATCTATTTCACTTGAGAGGGAATCCAACCGCAGACAATAGATCGACACAGCACGTTCGACCAACGACGTACGGGTGCCTAGCTAACTTGTCAATTAATGAGAAGCAATGCGCGAAACAGAATTCCAAAACCTGAATCATGATACCTACAGGACGCTGATTCATCGAAGACAGCGCGCAGATCACGGCTGAAATTCAGGTCTCGATGTCTCACCTTTTCATGTTCTGCTGCATGTCACAACCCTTATCACCATTTTCCGCCAAGCAGCTTCACTGATATCGATCCAGACTCTTAGTAGAAAGAGGAGTGATGAACCTGGCACTACATATCATGCACAGCATCCATTTAAGAATGTGTTGAATGCACTCGATTTTGTCACATGCAGAAACTTGGACGTCGAAGTGCGATTTTGATCGATTGACCATTAATAACAGATAGATTGCTTGCACTCATTCAAACAAAACTACTGCAGATCATAATTACAGCACAAAAGTCTAGCTAGCACACAAACAAGGAGGCTCGAAAGACAGAGCAGTACGAGACATTCAGTCAAGAAAGCTTTGACTAACTTATCTCGTTGGCTGCTTCTTCTTCTTCGTCTTCTTTGTGGTCGTCGATAATTTGTTGACAGGATGAGACAAAATATGCTGCTGCATGTCGAGATTCCATGACAGGAGTAACTGGATTGAATGAGTTACCGTGTTTCAAACGAAATCTGTCACCTGGAGTTAATTAAGAGAAGAGTATGCAACTTAACTCGGTCAATGCAGCTGCGTAGAGCAAACGCAGGATGCGACAAACAAGGGCGGCATGGCAAAGCCATGGATACGTAGAAGAGAATCGAATGCGGGCCATTTCGTACGGGGGGCGGCGAGGAGCAAAACCGAGGCGCTTGGACAGAGGCGGTAAGCAAATCCAAGGAACACACTACTGCACTTATGATCACTAGACCTGCGGTGCTAGTCGACTTGCTGACTAAGGTTAAGGTAAGGTAGGAGGCTCGAAAACTGCTCATTTAAGGGCTGGTCCGGCTTTGTCATGTGTTTTCTTGGATGGGAATATTTTTAGCTCATTTTTAGCTCATTTTTCAGACAAAGAGAAATAGATGTGGAATGTAACACAAGTGGTTTCATATTTTTCAAAGCATTATTGAATTACTTATGAATTTTCAAACGAGTTCTGTTGTAGGCACCTATTTATGATCCTAGGTCTTTCATAAACTGTTCACTTGACAACTTGTAAGGAGACATAGAGAAAGCAAGGAGAATGATTGGCTCTTGTAATAAATAATATTTTTTTCCTCGATCCATTCAATGACTACAAAGGTCAATTTAAGGACCTATTTATGACCCTAGGTCTTCCATAAACTATTCACTTGCAACTTGTAAGGAGACATGGGGAAAGCAAAGAGAACGATTAGCTCTTGCAATAAATATTATTTTTTTTCTTGATCCATTCAATGACTATAAAAGTCAATTTAAAGACCGCTGACAAGTCCATTTCAAAGCTAATTATAGGGACAGTTCTTAATGCTTGAGTGGTTATGGAACCTTCTACTTTAAATCACACACACATTATCTTCATTAGAGAAACTTTGGGCTCTCCAGAAGGCCGCTAAGGAGGCCAAATGGGATCCAGGGTTACATTTATTTTGGCCGTGCTGAGATTTTTTCCCCTATACTTGCTCGTTGTTGGTATTCCCCAATTCTGACAACTTTGATCGAAAAGCATGAGTAGTTTAATGGAGGACGTGTGTGGCATGATTAAATTAAGGCATCGCAAGTTTTCTTTAACAAATCCAGAATTAGAAATAGAAATATACTACTTGGCAGTCAAGATATTCACACAAGGTGAATCTTGCATCTGTCAGAAATTCCCGTCCTTTTTATAGCTGCTTAGGGCTCTAGAATTAGACTGTGCTATCAAAGTCTGGCGGCCTTATGAAGAGTCCAAAAATTCTCTAATGCTTTCTTCCAATTGTGTTTTCTACCTACACAAATGTATCATTCCAACCTACAAATCTTGGAGTGGTATAGATGGAAGACACCATTGGAAATGGGAGGCATATCTAAAGTTTGTATTGGTGTCATTTTCAAATGCTTAGACTCCTACACATAATTCATTGTCAAAATTTTGCCAAATTGATTGTCAAGTTTAGTGCCAAAAGAAGATTAAATAAATAGAGCATAAAACAAAAAACACAATGAAGTCAAAAGAATCTACAAATTGAGAGCAAAGGCTTCATTTCTTAAGAGTGGCAAGTGTGGAAAATTTTAGATTATGTGACTAATCTCATTGATTTTGGTGGTCACCCTACAACTTTTGAGTTTTGACGTTCTATCAATGTAGTGTAGTAAAAAATGACACCTCTCTTGCAATGCCATATTGAAATTCATGCTCTATTTTGTTCATCCTTCCTCATTGGGCACAAGATGGATTAAAATAAACCAAACTATGATAGGCAAAATGACTAGTTTGCCCTATTGTCATTGTTTAAATTTTTAAATTTTTTTCCTAAATAAAGAAAGTATGAATTTGTTATGAATTTTTGAAGTGTGTTGCCCAATTGGCCCAAAAGAGTCTCTAGACTACTCCCAAACCAACAAAAAATATATCCATAATGGTCATTTCACTCACCTACAGTAGTCACAATATTTAGGCCGCACAACATGAAGGCCTAAAAAAGTAAAAAAGTAAATTCTTGTGATGAATTTTCACTCTAAAGGTGGAAGTTGTTATTACAGTCTCTAATCATTCCATAACCATCATGCATTAAAGACATTGGTTGCAGCCACTAAATCAAATTAATGTATTTGAGCCCAAATTTCATTTATTGAAAAAGGTTTGTCATAGTTTGATGCAAAACTTTTATGAATTGACTGATCCTGAAGAGAGATAATATCAAGTAGATGGATGATGAATTTTTCAAGATCTTGTTGCGGAAACTATACAAAATGGATGAAATATACGAATGATTGTACAAAACAATGGTACTATTTTTTGTTGCACGTTATATGTTGATTTGGTTTTTGGCCATAACTTTTGCATTCTCGCAATAAGTGACTCAAAATTTATAGGCAAGGTACTCATGACTAATATATGCCTTGTTTAATTTTTTGGAATTAAAAAAATTTTACTATCCAAAAATAGCCCCCAATTTTATGTCAAACTTGCCAATTTTGGATTTTTTTGAACAAAGTAGTACAGTAGAACCTCTCTTAGTGCATAGTGCCGGGACTACACTAAGAGACATTAGAAGAAATTTTAGCCCTTGAAGGGGCCATGAGTTTTGACCCCCCCTGTTGCAATTGTGAAAAACATAAAATAAAAAATTATTTTTTATTATTTTAACCCCTAAAGGCCCAAGGCATTTTTTGGCTCCGAAACCACACTGAAAATTGCCATTTTTGCTGCAATCACTCCCTAAACCAATTTTTTTATTTTTTAGGATCTTGTACTTCACTTGTCTCAAATCATGTGGTAAAAATTTCATGAAGTTTGACCATACGGATTGGAAGATATTAGCATTTGAAGTTGGAAAAATAAGTTTTTTTGAACTGTGGCTTGCAATTTTAGATGACTTTGACAGCTATTTGTGGATTTTTTTTGCACTACACACCATAAAGTTAAATTTTTTTATGTTGAACATTTGAATTGAGAGTCGGGGGAAAAAATTGAGAATGTCAAAACTTGATTTTCACAAATAAAAAAATTGTTAAGTAGAAGTAGGTCCAAAATTGAACGAAATACTAAATTATTAATAGCTCTTAGGTGGAATTAAAACACCATAATCCCAAGGGTGGGATTGTTCTTGCAAACAAACTTAACCTTATCAAAAAAAAATTGAAAAAAATTGAAAATTGCATTCAAAAATGAATTCTAAAAAGTTGTTTTTTGAAAAAGATGCTTAGATTGCCCGAAAAACAAGATTGTCCATAACTTTCTCATTCTGAGTCCAAATAGAATGAATCGAAGCTTCAAATGTAGACAAAAACATTATCTTTGAGAAAAAAAAGATTTAAGAAAAAATTCACTTTTTTAAAGTTTTTTTTTTTGCCGGGCAAACTGTTTTTAAGACTTCGGATGGCATAACTTTTGCTCCTAGGCACCGATTGGAAAAAATTATATTTTTAGAAAGCTAATGTGATTTCCTATCTTCAAAAAAGTTTCAAAAAATTGGGTCAAAATTTCAGGTCATACGAGCCTACTCGAAATCCTAAGTGTCCCCTAAGGGAACTTTGGGCCTTTAGGGGTTAAATTCGGGTGTTGATGTGGCACTCTTGGTGCCACATCAGCGCCATGCTAGGTTTTAAAAAATAAATTATTTATTTATTTTTAATAAAAGAATATTTTTAAATTTTTTTTGTAATTGCACCGCAGGGGTGCCAAAAATGAACAGTTAGCGGCCTCTTTGAGGGCTAAAACTTCTTCTAATGGGTTTATCCAATTGGAGAGGTTTTGCACTAAACTATGGCTAATATGGCCTCTCACTATGGGATCTCCAACTATTGTTCACAAATAAATGCTTTAAAATACAACCTCTCTTATTGTACACTATGCACTAAGATAGCCATATGCACTAAGAGAGGTTCTACTGTACCCCCCAAAAATGAATTTGGAGGGGATGGTTTTGTAATATGCTTTTAGCAAATATTTAAAGTATTTTTAAATATAATTAATTATATGTCGTGTAGAAGTCCAGAAAGTGAGCTTCTTTCTTCTTGCATTTTGAAACATGTAAAAAATTATTTTGGTGGATTTTTTTGGTGAATAACCATCTCCATAAAGTTGTTACAAATAACCAATTTTATTTTCTTTCTTTATTTTTATTTTTAATTTTTTTCTATTTAAAACATCAAAGTGAGTATTTTCTTGAAATTTGGCACTTTTCTAGTTTTCCTACTTAGAAAATTTTTCTATGATTTTCCTTTGGTGGTTACCTTCATCTTTATAAAAAATTATAATTTAAAAAAAAAATTTAAACAAAAGGCATGAGTATTGTAAAACGCAACAAAATCGGCAAGTGTTTCGTGCAATCAAGTATGGTGAAATAGTGCTTCTTATCTATTCTTCAACAATTTGACAAATTTGATCAATTTGAGCTTCATGATTTTTGTATTAGGTTCTAATTTAATTCATGTAGAGATAGAAAAAAAAGAAAATTTACAAAAATGAAACTTTTATGCTTGAACTCTTTTCAAACCACAATTTGTTTTACCTCATTAGCTTTGGAACTGTTCCTATCACGTTCACTTAGGGTTCACTTAACCCTTGTATCTGTAATTGAGTTGAAATTTACAAAAATGAAGATTTTCTGCCCGAATGTCCCTAGAGAGTCTCTAGGCAACCCCCAAACCAACAAACAGTGTATTCACAGTGGTCATCCTAGTCATGTAAAGTGGTCACAATAATCCTAAAACAAATACAATATCAAGACCTATAAATAGACACTTTTTGCAATGTTTTTTCACTATAGTAATAAGTTGTTAAACCATCAAAAGTTCCTACTGAGGACACTATATCTCCCAAATTTGATTGTAGCCACTAAATCACTCTAATGGTAGCCAAAATCTGATTTATTGAATAATGATGGCTTTATCTAGGTTGAATGCAAGACTATAATGGAATCATTTATAGGTGTCTTAGTAATGGATTAGTTTATATGAGTATGCATGCCCATATGAGAATCACAATGGGTCCTTTGTATACGTTTACATGTAAGTGGCCTCCAAGACTTAGAAGGTATTTAAAGATAAGAGTGTAATAAGAATTTTTTTGGTTCCTATGTATCATATCGATCATGGCATGTAACTACAAAAGTAGAGGCTATGTTAATGTCATAATTTAACAACTAATAAAATTATTTTTGAAGCAACCATGCAAAATCTATTGTACATTGAATGAGCGTAATCTTGGATATTCAAGTTTTTGTATGGCCGATACTTAATTTTGACTACATGATTCCCTTGTTAGACTATTTATTTTTAACTAGATATTTGTGAATACTATCCACTATTAAGCAATCAAAGGTCACTTTAAAATTATTGTTGTTATTTTTTGGAGTTGGTGTAGACATGGCACACGAATTTATATACATCAATAATTAAGCGATAAAAGGCTTGTACATGTTATTGTCACACTTTAGACATGCTACATTTATTCTCCAATACCTTGGCAAATATCCTTTTGCAAATACAAGATGGAGGTGAATTGCATACATGAGTTTGAATGAATTTTTGAATGAAATTATGTCCATATGAAGACCCATAGTAGTGTAGTCAATGTTTACATTTGTTGTATGGAAAATAATTTTAAGGTTCGATTGCAATGTTGAATATTAAAGGCTACAATACATGTCATACAATGACTCAAGAAACTATTTCAATGTTGGCATACTTTGGATAGAGCGATCTATTGCATGTTAACTTGTAACAAATCATGTCTAGTAATCTATGTAATAAAGAAGTACTTTCTTTTGTCTACTAAAAGAGACCACATTCATAAAAATCCATCAAGTTATTGTGAACTATGACCAATCCAACCTCGAACATTATTAAAACAATTATTTGAGTGTAGTATCTAATTACATATCGATACTTTATAGGACCTTCCTTGGTCTTAATAATTGCCTCCAACCTCTTGCACATACTTTTTAATAACTTCCAACATACTTCTATATCAATTTCATTCCACTCCACAATTACTCTTTCCCATAATTTCCAAACTTCTTTTGGTTTCGTCTTTCAAGTGTTGACCTAGCATTTGAGATGCACCCAAAGATGTTTAATAGGATTAAGATTACAATATTAAATAGGCTAGTCCATTATCTTAATCACATGATCAAACTACTTTCTTGCCAATTTTGAGACATACTTGGGATTGTTATCATACTTGAAGATCACCTCTTCCTCAAAGATGCCAGATCTTTCAATGCTAGAGAGAAGATTTTCTTCCAAAATGGCCACAAAGTATTTGACATCCATCTCCACAATTTTAGAAATGTGGACTACCCCCTAGTCCTTAACCCTTGAAGGGCACATCCCACTACAACTAATGTGGCCACCAAAATGCTCAGATTATCACTGGACCAATCAATGCATTCTTTGTTTCTACAATGAACAATGAAGTCATCCATAAGACTACTCTAATCCACGTCTTTATAAGAGTAAGGAGTTAAACATTGGTTCACTACTTCACATGTAGCTTCCATCAACACAAAGCCTCCTCCCCTTTGATCAAAAACCAAGACAATTTCCTATAAGATGGATGAAATTCAGCCATAAAAAAAGAAGTATTTGAACATCATGAACAACTGTCTCCTACGACCTCACAAGGTTAATCCAAAAGAACTCTTTGACGATTCATAAGCCACTTGACCCCTTCATAAGCGACTATTTGGCTCTTGCAAGCTTACAGGGTTACTGTGGTAAACATACAACACTTGTCTTGTCGCACTGTTACTTACAGAACCCACATAACGACATGCATCTTGGGTGCCGCCTGGCCTGCGACATTAAAAAATCCGGGTGCACTGTTTGTCTGCACAATAGCTGGGCTATGGAAAACGAACAAGCCAAAGGAATCGGTCCACGAGAATCAAGACAAATTGGAATGCGGCCAAGGCAATGCAATACTGACTCGAGACGGCCCTTCTAAAGGGGTCCATGAGAAGGACCTACCGAGAAGAACATACATTCTAACTTATCTCTACACCACATAGATACTCCACAATATTTACTCCATGTATACAAATCTAAGAAAGTCTACATTTTGTAACAAAAAAATTTACTTAATGGATCAAAATAAATCACAGCCAAAGAAAAACCCTCCAACTTATATCAAATGTAGAAGGATTAGGTGGAAATTATATGTGAGATTAATTGCCAGAATGATTTCGCAGTATGCCTCTAGCAAAACTACAGCAGACTGATTGCAAATGCCCATGCAAACGTTCATGCTTGTCCCACTGGGCCACTTGGATCTATGCTCTACGGCCAATCTAGCAATATGAAACGGACTCTTAGAAAGGCATCCCTCATTCATCCCGAACCTATTCACAAGGGCAAATATTGTGTAAATTCATTTCAGTAGTTGGTCCAACACAGTACGTTCCGGAATAGGTGTGTTGAGTGTTGATCAGATTTACAAATTGTGACCTCAGGCTAGAGGGCTAAAACAAACCTCGCTCTTCTGTGATTGTCGCTAATTTAGGAGGAATCAACTCCTTCATAGGACCGCAGAAAAACCATGCCCATGCTGTCGTTACTTGCCTGTACAGTACTTGCATCTAGGTCAGACATGACATCACAGCCCACTCTGTTGGCCACGCAAAGATATAGCCCAGGCAGGACCAAAAATTAGCTCAAAATTGCTAACTTAACAGCGGTCTTTAACCAGTTGCTCCCTTAAATTATATTTTGTGGAGTCCCTCAACCTTGAAATTTATTCTTTATTTTTGGCACAACACATTGATCTAAGACGTTTAGAAAAGAGCGAAATAGTGCAATTATTTAAAAAGAGTGAAAACCAGCGATCTGATAAAAAGACATGAAGCTAAAGTAATCCAAAAAAGGGTTGCTATTTAAACGTACTCTTGATAAGAAAAACATTTTCTTGAATGCTTGTTCGTTCGCCTCCAGTCGGTAGTCCAACGTATCGTCAAAGATGTTATATTACCATATTCATAACAAAGTGGAAACAAATTCCAAGAAGAGAGTACAATTCTACAAGACCCAATAACACCAAGTCTAATAGGGTCAGAGATGAATTCGAAATGTATGAAATAAACCCGAGACGTACATCAATTCCTGTAGCCAATCCCAAAGTGGAACCGGCGTGCCTTACTATCGTTGAATGCATATTCTAATCGTAAAGGTCCCAAAGGAGAGTCCACTCTAAGCCCTGCCCCGTACCCATACCCGTGCCCAGGTTTTCCACGCACTCCTGCAGGGTCCCCTGCATATACAACACAAGTACATTGCCATGCAGAATCAATTCTAGTTCCCAAACTACTTCACGCAAGCGAAGGACGTGATGTCACCATGGTGCATTCAACTATCAACTAACTTCACAAGTAATAGGTGATAGCGTACAACCTCAAATATTTACCAAAAAAATGCTAAAAGATAGCATTACCTGGCACAGTACTTCCGGATCCCAAATCAGAACCGTAATCAGCAAAAATCGCTCCCTCCACTGGTCCAGCCTGAGAATACATGAAGATCATTGGTCAAAACTCACAATTTCCCTTCAAGAGATTATTTGATCTCACTTCACCATGTAAATATGTCAGTTGAAGAAAAAATGGACCACCTATCTCGAACAAGAAGAGAGACATACAAGTGGAATGGAGATTTCGCCACTCGCAACGACACATGAGCGGCCTGAACCCACAGCCCCTTCATCGTAGCCTCGGACACTATTGGTACCCCCAATAGGAAAAGCCTCGTGGGGTGCCAAGTCCCCAACTACAGTACCTCCTGAAAAACTACAAGCACAAGCCATGCGGAAAAACTGTAAGATCATAACCACAAAACATTCCCTGCCATCAACAAGTTGTACTTTTCTAATAATCTGGATTTCTCCTAAAAACACATCTGGATGAATGCTGCAGAGATAGGTATAAGATGCATTGAAAAGAATAAAGTTCGTGATAATTTACCAACCTTGCTATGCAACGAATAGGTCCAAGACGAAGCCCTTGCCTCGCACGTACATTAATTCGGTTGAAAAATAGCCAATCTGCAGCAATAGGCAACCCTTGCTCTGTGTTGAAAACCAGCTGCAACCCAGCACAAAAACTGTGTCACGACAAGGATTACAGAAGAATAGAGCCACTTGGATGATCTAGAAAATATCTCCATAGAAACTTCATACACATACATGTAGGAGACTTAATCCGGTACACAATCAAATTAAAGGGAGACAGGCAGTCAAATTACTTGTGATGAGCCATTGTCTCCCGAATCGGTGTAGACAATTTCCAATTTTGTCACCAGCATGTCATCATAAGCTCGACCACTGCACAAAGAATATTAACAACATTTACACCACGAATGACGTTAAACAGATAATGTTCTTAGTGCACCACATTGCATTCATATGAAGCGACCATTCTTTAGAAGCTAACAAATCACAATTTTATGGAGCTAGATGGTAAATTCACTTTCCAAGTACACGCTTGGCACAATGCTGACAAGCAGATCTCTTAACAACAAAACTCATCTTTTCGCCTAAAGGAAAGGAAAGAAAAGAATGACATCTACATGAGTTCGGTGACAAAACAAAACAAGGCTAGTCCACGATAAGTCCGAAGATCACAACAAAAACAACAGCAAACCATAAAGGAAATATGTTATTTGTACTTTACGGACCTTCAGAAATCACAAACCCTTTCGGGCAAAGCGAATAGAGTTTGTGAGTTGGCCAAAACGGCGTCCAGGCCATGCAAGGCGTCCCAATTGGGTCCAATAAAAAATTTACATGAAGCCAGCCCCCTCGCTATTGATCTCATTAAGCTTGGTTTTTAATAAACAAGACTATGGTTCCCTAAAGCGAAAATGCTCCCAACAGAAAATCTTGATGAAACAAGAACCAACCTGAATGTCAGAGGGCCACCGTACATATCAACCACCTTCACTGACCCATGTTCATCTCGAGCTCCTGCCCGCTGATAGAGAGGAAAACAACAAATCCCATTTCTTATTCGCCTCACAAAGATTTGAAGGGATAATGGTAGTACAAAACAAAATAAATCAGATTGGAAAATCGAAGAAACGAAAACTTACTTGAAAATTAATTCCAGCAGTGCCACTCCATTTTGGCAGCAAAGGTCGACTGTAATCTACACCAGCCATCAGTCTACCTATTGTCACACCCCCATGTAATGGACCAGTGGACAGCGCATCTTTGCGGACACCATGCACAGTTGTCCCAGGTGCTCGTGAGTTCTGCAACCATAACCAGCATCGATGCCACAACCCTGTATCAAAGTTTGTGTTTTTGCAAGTATGTTGCAGAAGCTTACCCAGGAATCGTTGCGATTCCTGAAGTTAAACGTGATTTCACTATCTACATGTATCGGAATGACACAGTTGACATTTGTAAAAGAATTGTTAAAGATGAACAAAACAAATCGTTACACAGTGGAGGCCCTACTCTCGATACATATGACAAGCTCTTGAACTATAAGCAAAATTTCAACAGTATGAGATTCATTCACTTAAAGAGCATAACTCCACCCGATATATTTCTACTCATACCTGGATATTTATAGAGCGGCATGTTCGCTTGTCATCACCTTCAATCCAAGGGTCGGTATAATTTATTCTGAACATAGAATCAACTTGTCCTCTCTCCAATGAAACATTAAGCTTCTGATTCCGTCCAAATGCATTCCTATGTGAATAGGCAAAGCTGCCGTAACACAACACACAATACACAGCCATTCCTCAGGATTACAACTTAGACAATTAAATTTGTATTTTCTTCATGAATACAGAAGCTGAGTGCGGAAGGGGAAAAATCAAATGCTCAGGAACACCAAGCGAAAGAAGAATTAACACACACCAGAAAAGCTATCACCGAAGGAAAAATGGCACCGAGGTACTAAAAGAGGGGGGGAGATAGTAACCCACCTTCCAACCAGACCAGAGAGGGCTCCATTTGAAATCCTGTCCACAAGAAGCAACATACAACAGTTAAGCTGTAACCGCATGGAAAAGAGGCAGAGTAACTGGATTAGAGCAATGAAAAATAAACTCACACCTGGACAAGAGGTGACTGGAAAACTTCCTCAGAACTCACATGTGCTTCCTACAGTACAAGGGGTTCAAGCTGAGGAATCTACCCATTGCCTGATAAACCACCTCCAGCTGAGAAACCGCCAGTGACACGCTCGACCACGTTCATTGTTAGATCCACCATTCCTGTATCTGTGCACATTCAAAATTGAAAGTCATTGACCAGAGAATGCTACGCTGGATCACATACCAATCTGGCTTTTAAATTGGAAGATATTTAGATTTCTAACAGGTTTTACATAATAACAAGAGCACAAAATAGACAGACTGTAGTGCATTTTACATATCGAAGGAAAAAGGTTAATCCTTACCACCAGCAGGCTGTGGAACCAAGTTAACATCCTCCATGATACCCATTGTAAATACAGTTTCCACATCCCGCCGCCCTTCTTGTAGACTATAAACCTGAAAATAAGTACAAAGTTCATATTCACCAATTAGAACATGAGAAAACACATCATGTTAATAACTCTAGATTTCAAGGATGTCGTACTTACAATCAGCTACAATTTCAATCACGATGATTCCAAGCTTCTCATCTTAAGTCATCAGAATACGGAGTTAGCTTTGTATTTCCAATCTCTTAGTAACCTCTTCTTAATTCCAGATAATCATTCACCTGCCCTTTCTTTGTTGTCAATTGACGAAGAAGAGTCTCTGGCCTGGTCTTCCCAACAGTAGGCTCTCCGCTGCAAGACACAAACCAAACCATACCATCCTTATCAACACAAAAGGAAACACTAGTAATTTCAGGAAATAGAAACCCTCTTGCATTGAAGCCCTACTTAATTCCCTTGTTGAAATAGAAATAGAAATGCAATGGTCCACGTACGTCTTTCTATCTAAAAACCTAATGTTGATGTTGTGCACCTCTGCCTCTGCTACTTGCACTTGAATCACACCATCTGGTAGAATCTCAACATCTGTGACCTGTAAATCAACACCGCACTTTCGGTACAAAAACGAGAAAGCTCTGGTGCTAAGCAATTTAGCTTCTAAGATGTTAGGAGACTTAGTATCTGAAGAGACTAAATCCAGAAAGCAACTGAAGCAAGTATAGTGCTCTAACCCGCCCAAACAGCTTCAACAGTTTAACCATGAGATTAGACTTAAGCCAACCCCTTATTGTCTAACTTGTTCAACTTGGCATGAGTATATGATTCGATATAGAATTACTTTCTTGAAGCTACACCCTCTTCTTCGATTAGATTGGACCACGTTAATAACCTAGCAGTACAAAAGTGAACTTGCCACGCACAGATTTTAGACAAGATACTTGGCGTGAAGGTGCTGGATGCTTCTATGCGCGAGGATTGAAGCCCATGCAATCTCTCTAGCACATTAATTTTCCATCCATACTAATTGGAGACAAGAGTGCCCGCATCGAGAAAGACACGATCATCATCAGAACTCTAGGTGGTCACGCATTTTAGCTCCCACGAAGCAACCGATTCCATGCGGTACCTTCCCAACAGTAGTGCAAGTTGGGAAACTTTCGAGATGGAATTATCTGATCAGCAAGTCTCAAATCGATCCATGAGCATTTGAGCATCTGCTCAGACAATATGCAATTAGTCCAGGTAGTTATACCTGTCCAAAAAGACCTCGGTCTCTGTACCAGCCATTAAGAGTATCCAGAACTGTGTTGAGCCGTTGAATATTGACCACCTTGCCTGCACTACGTTAACTATACATTAAAACACAACAATATCCTGCTGTAGATGTCAGCAATAGATTTCGTCACCATAACGCATACAGATGGTATAAAGAAACAGAGAAATCCCAGATTTCATAATTTACAGCTAGGAGACTGCGCATCTTCTAAATTTCAAGCTGCTCTAATCAACAATCTGCTCTAACAAGCCTAGTAGGTGGACTGATACATAGAATGAATGAAATATGAGCCTGTACATGATGAGGAAGACATACCAAACTCACTACGGAATGCATTAAGCACGACCCGGGTTGGAAGCACATTAGCACCATTGCAAACCAGACCTTTCAACTCCTGGTTCGGCTCTACCTGCAGTCACAGCAAACACGGAATCCCGTCACAATCTACCGTAAACTGAAGGACCATAAGGCCACACGAGCATGAAAGCTAAAACAAACAAACGATTTCAGCGTTTTGTGGGCTGCATGGTCTCCAGCCAAAATCACATTGAAATTCAACCAACCTTGAACACGAGGCGCACGCCGTCGCGGGTATCCTCAGCAGTTGGCATGCACGAAGCAAAAAACCCGGTGTCAATAATTCGGTGCACATCGGCCTGAACCTCCGACGTCGTCAAAGCAAAATTGGGCTTGCACGCCTTGAGCGCTTCCCACGCTGTGCTGCTGAGCTCGGGATCCGTGAGCACTTGCCCGTCTTTGTCTTGGATCAATATCTCACTAATAAGAACCCTCTCCTCGTCTTGAGCCCCTTCTTGCCCGAGCTGTAGTCCCCCGGGAGCTTTTCGCCGACTCTGTCGCACAGACTCCGGTTTCGCTTCCTGCTCATTACTCAACGACAACGACGCAAATCGCATTGGCGCAGCATTCAAAAACCTCAACGGTCTCTCAGCGGCGAGCGAGTCCCGAACCCTAATTGCCATGGAATCCCATTTGGCGGTGAAAGATTGGACCAAGCCTTCCGCGGCGGACAAAAACTTCCCGAACGCCGATTGATTCGGTAAAAAAGGAACTCTCCGGGGCGGCCGCCGCGGTTGATAAACCGGGAGCTTCACCCGCGAGAAGGACACCCGTGCGGGAGCAAGCTTGGCCGGAGAAGCTCCATGCTCCGACGAGCGCATGGTGCCTGAATCGCGCATTGAGACCTAATTTTCCTCACAATTGCGACTGAATCTCCACCGGGCGGGTTACGAATCGCCTTCCGAAGGTTTTCCGTGCCCTACATTGTACAAGAATCGCTCCAAGCGCATTGACGACTCCTCGAATTCCTTCACTTTCTGAACACACAACAACTTTGGAAAAACCACGGCGATGCGATATATCTAATTGACCGCGGCAAAAGTGGTCGAATACTGAACAATGCGGGATGGAAATCGCCTAGCAATGCCGCAATTGTGCAGCAGAAATGTGCAATTGCTCGAATCACGGCGCTTACCAAACCCTAAAACGGCCGAGCGCGCTCACTCCCGCAGAGCAGCAAGCCGAAATTGTCACCCGAAAATTTTCATCGACGAACATCCAAACAAACAAAGTATTTGAGTATGGTTCTTATTGCTAAACCTTTGTTAAAACCTTCACAATAAATCTTGTAGTTGTCCGCTACAATATAATAGTCTAATTGACTCTCCTTTGAACCTCCCATCCCAATTTGATACCGGGTGGTCAATTTCTAAAGTTAGGAATAAAAAATTTATATGGAGTGAAAAGAATATTTTTCAATTTTTATACATGTGTCAAATCACATTTCCCAAATTTGATTAATGCAAATCCTAACCACCAGGTATAGAATAGCAATTGTTGAAATGGACATTTTAGTGAGGGTTTAGGGCTTCTTGCTCACCCCTCAAAGTTTACATGTGTTTTCTCCTTCTCTGTAAATGAACTTTCAATTGTGGGAGGATATTTATCTTTTCATGGGTTATATATCAAATTCCTCTTCACTCTAAGAATTGTAATTTAAATTGTTCATTTTCATTACCCTTGAAGTAAATGTATCCTAGGATTCAAAGTACACAAATGAATTCTCTATGCATTTTTAAATTTGTCCAAGTGGCATCAACAAAATCCATCATGTAGCCAATGAAATAATTTTCATTTACAATTAAATATAGGAGTGTCAATTTCAATGATGATGAGCTTTTAGAATAAAAAAGAACTTTTTAGATTTGCCATTTGACCAAAAAAATTGTTGTTAAGAAAGTAGTTAACAAGTAGATTTTTAAACAAAATGTAATTATTCTATAAATAAACAAATATAGTTTCAATTGACCCTTCTTTCAATTCTTCAAATTTTCATTTGCATCATTATTGACCTTGTGGTTTGGAGGGATGATAATAACATATGATTGCATGAAATCTAATCTCATTGAGTTTTTTCTTTTCTAATTTGAAATTTTGTTCCAACCCTCAAAATTTTGAATTACAAAAAAAAAAAATCTTTAGAAGTGAAATTTAAAGAAAAGTCAATTCAATGAGACTACATTACATACATCAAGGGTTTTGTCATTCCTCTAAAAAATTTATTTTGAATAAGAATTTGAAAAGAAGTTAATCCCTAAAGGTCAATTGTCCATTGAACAAACAATTAAAAACTGAACGGTAGGTTCCTATAAAGTCAATTTTGGTTAAATGTTCACGAAATTTTAATACAAGGTGTGAACATATACCCTTGTAGTGGAAATATAGTTTTTTCTTGATTTAGTGCCCAAATCAAAAGTTATTCTGCCATTTTAACAACCCGGGCAATTTGGGCATCCTTTGAAAATCTTTTGCAAAAATGCTCGTCAACTTTTGAAAATTGGCATGTATTAAACTAATAAAATATGGCATGCAATTGTCCAAAAAAAATTTAGTTTTCAAATCACATTCTAAGAGGAGTCAAACTTTGTTGGCTACATTGGGGCGCTTTCAAGAAAAAACATTTTCTTAAAATTTCAAGCTCTATTGTCTTACAATCTATGAAGCAAAATTCCTTAAAAAAAATTCCATATATTCCAAATTTTTGTTTCTAACTTTTCATTGTTTGTATTTCAAATTAAAAAAATCTTCATTGTACAAGAAATCATCAAAAAATTATTCAAGTCTATATTGCCAATTCACTATATCCACTTACTTTGTACAGTGATTTAGAGTAAGCTAGACTCTATATTTGCTTTTGAAATTTTTTATGAGTGAAACCTAACATCATATATTTATGAATGGTAGATTTGAATTTTTGCATAGGGAAAAAATTTTATTCTAAGAGGGCTCAAAGTCAACTGACCTTATTTGCAAGAATGAAAAAAATTATCCTTCACTTTAAATGTTATAATATGTCATACCATGTGGGCAAATGGTCTGAACTTTTTTTCACACATTAGAGTTATTCGTAAAGTCCTCCCTACTTTGGGCAGAACTTTTTCTGAAATTGAGAAGGCAACTATAGTTGAAGTGTCAAAAAATTTTGCAAGATACTTATGACACACAACCTCAAAAGTGGGGACCAAACTTTTTTAGGCACCATTTTGATGGAAAAATAAGTTTCATACCCACTTTTATTCCGACTTTTTTAACTCAACCGGTTTTTTCACAAAACTCACGAGTTTAAACCCCAGTTTAGGGTACTTTACGAATAACTCTATTGCCTTACTTATTTAATACACTTTTGTACTCTTGGAATTCAACAACAACAAAAATTCAATTTTTGATTTTAGACAATGCATCAAAAATTGGCAGTTTCAGACTTTTCCTTTTCCAAAACACCCTCTAGCCTTTAGGGATTAAATGAAGGGTGACATTTCTTGACTTATAGGATGATTCTAATGAACCTTTGAAAAAATACATCTTTCCATTTGATTAACCTAAGACAAAAGTCCATTCCCGTGGCTTTTAATTTTTCTATAGAAAACAATTTTTCATATCAACATCAAAATTATAAATGTAAATCTTGTTTTTATTTCCAAAGTTGATTCTAGCATACTAAAATACATCTTATTTGAATTTTATATGTATAAATTTTTTTATTTTCATAGTTTCGTTTATAGGATGATTATAACCATGGGTTAGACATAGACTCTTTTGTTGAGTATTTTATGTGAAAGAAAAATGATCTTTCCTCTAGAAAACTAACTTATAAATAACACTTAAGCCCTACTAAGATCAACTAAAAGGTTGATAAATTGCTTGTATCTCTTAATAGTTTTAAATAGTTTATGAAAAGTTTACACTAAAACTCAACTGCGTTATCACTTGAATTCTAGTGCATATATAGGATGTAGTCAAGTTTGTGTTTTTCTAAGGAGGATTTAGCGGATGAAGTGTCTACATGACATCTTGTATGGGCCTTGAAGATAATATTGTCCTAAATTTGTAGTAAGAGATTTTTAACCTCCCAGCCTCTCCATACAGCCCATAGTTAGTTTGTTAAAAATCTCCCAAGACATTGTCTAGCTTCTATTTTCTCATCTCCAAAAGAGAAGAACCAATGAGTAGAATCAGCCACATGCCTTGGGATGTGGTGTAAATTGGACCTAAAATAAATTATCCTATTACCAAAATGATTGACAAATGCAACAAATTGGAGGGAATTATGTATGTTGTTAATGTTTCAAACTTTAGAAATTCTAATGCAAGCTTGATATAATTAAGTAAAACCCTATTTTTTAGACAATCTTTGAAATTGGTACAATTTAGAGAAGTTTCTTCAATCATGGAAAATAAAATCTGTCATCATCATGAAAAAGTGTCCAAATTGTGAAAATTTAGTCCATCATCATTCTTTCTCCTATGTTTGCTTACTTGTGAAGCATCCTAGAAACGCTTTGGAATACTTCAAATGCATGCTGCACAAAAAATATAATTTTCTTAAAAATTCCGAAAATTTGTTAGAAGAGTTCATGTAAGCAAGCTATTTGTAGTGTACCTCCCTTGTCATCTTTGTCACCCCACATTACGATTTATAGTCTATAGTCACATGGTCTCAAAAGTATATTCTTTCTATCCAATTGAAATTGTTGCGTATGTTGTCTCTCAAATGTACGTAGAGCAATCAAATGAAAATCGACACCCTTAATGCATGCTTGGCAGTTTGGGATGATAAATGGATTTTTGCCGGTCTATTTTAATCCTTAAAAGTCATTTCATTTCTTTGTGGGCAACTTCAAAAGAATCTATTGTAGCCTTGAAGATTATAAGTGCATGCACGAAATTAAAAGCCAAACTCAAGATGTGTGGATAAATGAATACCTGTAGTTAGGGACAAAAATATTCATTTCTTATGGAAACCCTTCCCTCTATAGTAAATTTCTCACCAAAATATAAAACTAACTACATAATCTGAAAACCATAAAAGAGAGAGATCAAAATCGTTAGATTTTAAGGCATATCAAACAAAAAAAAGTAATATAATTATTTTTTTAAATAATAAATAATATTTTAAAATTGCAATTAGAAGGCTCTAGAAGTTGCTCAAAATCTACCACCAACCTACTACTTCTGTTGTTTGTGAAAATGGGTGTAGATATGTCCATAGATTTTGGCCAGAAAGCTCTAGCATGCTTCATCCCCATATTGAATGTTGTACATTGTCTAATCCAACTCTCTCAAGCTCGTGATATATTCATTTGTGATTTCATGCAATCCATTAAGGTTTGCCAAGATGATTTGGCGAGGATGTTTGCATCTACAGTATTAGTACTCCAGAGTTTTAGCAGTACCATGACAAAGTTGATTATACTTACTTGTGAAGAGTTTCCTCTAGAGTGGAGGGAAAAGCCTAGGGATAGTAATGTTTTCCATTTTTTCTTTAACCCCTAAAGGATTGAGGCCTTTTTTCTGCCAAAAAACATTGAAAACTACCATTTCTATAGCAAAGAGTAAAAAAAATTTTAAAATGTTTTTTTTCCACATCCAACCATATGATCTTACACCTAACTAGTATAAGAATGTGTGGAATTTTTTTCAAGTTTTTTGACCGCACAAATTGCAAGATATTTGCATTTAAAGTGAAAAAAACAAGTTTTTCAGCACATTGCGAGATTAGATTTTTTTACTTTAAACATTTTTAACTTTAAATTTTTGCACTATAGAGTTTTGAGGTTTTAATTGTTATAGTGGAGAATTGAGTTGAGAGTCTAGGAAAAAAAATTCAAAAAAACCTTAATTATCATTCTTAAAAAAATTGTTAAGTAGGTGTAGGTACAAGATAGAAGGAAAATCTAAAATATCCATATATTTTAGATGGAATTAAAATGCACTAATCCCAATGGTGAGATTGTTCTAGCAAGTAAACTAGACCATGCAAAAAAAAATTGAAAAATTTGAAAAATTGCATTCAGAAATGAATCCTAAAGTTATTTTTTTCAAGAAGATGCTTTAACTGCCCGAAAAACAAGAATGTCCATAACTTTCTCATAACATATCCAAATGAAATGAATCAAAGCTTTCCAGATAGACAAAAATATAATCTATGAGAGAAAAAATATTTCAAAAAAAATTCAAATTTTTGTCCATTTTTTTTTCTGCCCGAGCTGCCCCCGTCCCCTGTTTTGAGCTTATATGGTCATAACTTTTTTTCCCGGGCACCGATTGTGAAAAAAATTATATTCCCTTGAAGCTAATCAGCTTTTCTACTTCCAAAAAAAGTTTCAAAAAATTAGGAGAAAATTTCAGCCCGTAGGTACCTGCCCGAAAACGCATTTGTCCCCCGTAAGGACAATGGTCCTTTAGGGGTTAACTGTGGCTGCACCAATATCTTTACCTATTGCCACAACAAGCTCACAAGGGAACACATTTTCATGACAGAGGAGGAGTTCATCTGCTCCCAAGCTAACTTTTAGAGGCAGTTTGTAGGCAAGTAGAACTATCTTTTCAATTTTTTTCATCTTCTTTATTTTTTTTAATTTCCTAGTTGTTTCTTCATTCTAATTTTTTGTTGCTTCGGTACCAAGCAATATGTTCTACGTTGTTTGATTAAATAATGACCAACTTGTTTTGGTTTAGAGTGATTTGGTTTTATTTTATTTGGTATTGTTTCATTCAGTGTTGTTTAGGGTGAAGTTTGGTATTCTTTGATTTGGTATTGTTTCATTCAGTGTTGTTTAGGGTGAAGTTTGGTATTCTTTAATTTGGTATTGTTTCATTTTGTAATTTTGTATTGACCAACATGTGTATACAAATGCAATTATTCAACTCACTTCAAGTATAATTTTACTTTCAATTTTTTCCATCTTCTTAATTTTTTTTCACCTTGTAGTTGTTGTTTCATTCTAGTTCTTTGTATTGTTAACTTGTTTCTATGCTGTTTGACCAACATGTTTTAATTTAGGGTGATTCAACATTGCTTAATTTTGTGTAGTAGGATTTTATATTGACTAGCATGTATTTACAAATGCATTTCTTGAACTCATTTGGAAATGACCAATTGTGTTCATTCACTTCATTGCTTTTGGTCTAACAGAGATTGCTTAATTACTTTCCAATGAGCTAAATAGGAGATTTTCGCAGCAGGAGCTCCTCAATGCTTTTGGCATCATTTAGCCATAGACCTAGAAGCAAGAAGGGGCCAAATATATCTTTAGTCACCACTTAGTAGTGCTCAAAAGTTTTATTTTCACCTGAAAATGTTGAATGCAAGGAAGCCTTTGCATGAAGAGGAAAGTATTACATTGCCCTTGAGATGCTTTCAGCTTCTAACTTAGACAACCACCAAAGCTTATTCAAAGTGACCTTAAAAGCTAATTGTGAGGCTGCATGTGCATTGCCTTTCCACATGAATTCAATTATTCAACTATGGCGGAGCCTTTCACAATTACGGCAATTGAAGGAGCTCATCTCAGAGTATTTCAAATTAGTTGAAATTGGTTGCTATTTGGTGCTAGGCTTAGTCAAGGATGAGAGGTGCTTTTCCACATTGAAGTTCTTTAAGTCTTGCCAAAGAAATTGGCTTGGCAAGCATTTGCCCCTTATTGGCTTGCCCCTTATTGTGCGCTTATTTGGGCAGAAATACTATTTTCTAGATAATTTCCCTTACAAGGAGGCAATAGATTCTTAAAAGAAAGATGTGAAGGTTGGCTAGTACGGGAATGTTTGATCTTTGGGCTGGTTCAGTAATATCCTCCTCTTCAACATTCCTTAGTTTCCATGAGATTACGCTAGCTTTGGGCCTCAAAACTCTTGAGTTTCTTTGACATTGAAGGTTTGTACTAGGATGTATTTTCTAATGCATACTTGTGTAAGATGGAGTTTAAGATTGTGGGTGCCATCAACTTGTAGGAGCCTTCTACAACTTCATGTTATTATTTACTCTAATTTATACTTCTAACGTGGTTTGTTTGTCTTGTGGTGTGCAAACACTCACACGTCACTTGGGTAGTCTTGTTTATAGCAAGTAGGGGTCAATTCCCTTATTAATTAGTGAAAGTTTTGAGTTCATGTGTGACTTACATTGTGCTCAAAGACATATTTCACAAAAAAAAAATTGAAAAAAATGAGCATTCAAGACAATTTCAAAATTAACTTATTTCCAAGGTCTTCCCTTTAAAAAAACTCCATTGTTTGACAAAATCTTTCATCACTTAGCAATTGGAGCCATTACAAATGACAAAAATTACCCATATACATTCATATCTGATATATAGAATTTATGTACTTGTCGCAACTCTTATTTTACCAAAGAAAAAAAATTCTATGCACTTTTCTACTGTTTGTGTCCAAGTTCGTGGGACGTTTTTTACCACTACAACTCCAACTCCATTTCTGACGGAAATAACTTAGCCCCATGAAATACACGGCTAAAGTAGGTACCCCCCAAACCGCCGTTTTTGCTATTGAGCCTAGTTACTATTATTAGACTAGTCAAATTTTCATTTCTTCTTGTTGGAAAGTGTTCAAAGGGAGGTTTCGACACACCAAAGAACGCAACATTTGGATACTGTATGCAAAAGTTATTAAGGAACAAAGTTTGATTTGTTAACCCTTTAGTGACCGTGGTTGGTTTGGGGGGCAAGCGCAGTTTTTGAATACAAATTTGGAAAAGGGAAATTTCATTACTACTCCAAGGAAGTAATCCCAGATCGGACCGTAGGAATTGATGTTGTAGGCTTTATCCATTAAAAAACAAAAAGTGAACATGATCTAACTGTGCAATTTGTTGTGAGTGATCTTCAAAGTGCAATGCATTGAAGTAGCCTTCAACTGAAGCAGCATAATACATTATTGCTCATAACTTTTGAAACATGCCTCCACAATTCATGGGATTGTTAGACGATGTTTCTATTGTTCATAGGCATCAATTTCAAATAGAATCACATAAGTTGCTGAATATATATGCGACTTAGAAGGTATGACTCAGGTCGGCCCTCTTGTCTTTGGGCAAGCACAGCTATCTTGTTACTGCATAGAATTCTCTAAAATTGGATTTGTTTGGAGCGCATGCTGAAACTCTATTTGCGCTACTCTTTGAGTTTTTTCAAATATTGTGTATTGAGGGCAGTAAAAGACAAAGAATCCAAAATTCGACCAAAAAGTGGTCAACCGGTCACTAAAGGATTAAGCACTGACCTGTCACCTTCATATACAATTATCTTCCAATTACATTCTAGAAGGCCCATTTTACGAGGCCTGACACTTCTCATAGGGCTCGGCACTGTAAGACAACATCTCCACTTTATGGCACTGCTTGGATTGTGCAAGTGATTAACATAGTGGGAGGGACCCAATCCTCGGCCCTCCCTGGTTGTGAGTTGCCCTCCCCTCAGGCTCGGGTTCCCACCCTCGCCTTTGTGGCAAGGCCCTCATAGCCTGGGAGGCCTTTGAGAGGGGCCCTCCCACTACCGGTATACTAAAATGGTTTCTTCCACATAGGTACACAACCAATTGTTGACTTTTCAAAGCTAACGTGGCACCTTCCCATTGCCATTCTCGTTGCCATTACAAAATTGCAACTCGTAACCTTCTTTCCTTTCAACGTACTTCTTACACCCTTGAATCATGAAGATCAAAGGTTGTGATTGAAAAATGTACAACCGGTTATGTACGATAACCTATTCGCCGCTAACACGGCTCATCGATTATCCAACACTTAATTAATTATGGAAATGTCCCTAGAGTGAAGATGGTGGTTTAGGGTCAATGGCACGTTTGGGGGTCGGCTACCTCCCTCCTAGCCTGGTCAGGAGTTACCATATATATCTGTCCTGCTGTCCTGGGCCTGATCGCTGCTGGGGAACCATTGGCCTGCTTCCACAATGATCTTGCTGCGGTGCTGCCATGCCGAGTGGAGATGCTCTCCAGCCAGTCCAGGACTCCAGGACTCCTGCTTGGCTCCGTCCCCGAAAGATTTGATTTTGAATTGCCATTCTGGGAAAACGAACCGGTCTAAGCTTACGGGACGGATCGCACGAACCGCCAGTGAGAAGTGAGAAGAGCGTTCTGCCAGGGGCCTGAATTCTGAACTCTGAAGAGAGCGCCAGCGGCCAGCCCTCCTGGAACGCCGACGGACGCCATCCGTCACTGACGGACGCGACTGACGGGCGGGAGCACGACGCGCACGACGCCGAGCCCAACGACGGAACGGACAAAAGCCTCCCCCCTCCACAATCCAAGTGGCGCAGTGAGCCCCGACGAAGTGCCTGGCAGCCAACCCCGATCCCACAGACGCACTTGCATGCACTCCCACCCGAGAGCAATTGGTCGCGAGAGTGCAAGACAAGATCGCAAGCAAAACAAAACAAAGGCCAGCGGCTCCCAGCCCCAGTGCAGAGCCCGAGTGCAGGTGGCCAACTTTGTTGCTCAAGTTCATTGGTTCTGCACTCGCCTCATCAGTAGTCTCCGCCTTCGCTGCCTCGTTCCCCGCAAACCCACCTGCACAGGCGGCCGCAGCAGCAGGAGCAGCAGCAGCATTGCCTCATTTGCCTGCCTCACAACGTCCCACATTCCTTAACTTAGCCCAGCTCCAGCACAACACTAACGTTAACGTTATCCGCCTCGCATCGGACCTGCCGTGATCGTCCTTGCCTTACGTTCCTGCCGACTGAAGCTCCAAGTTCTGCGCATTCTGAGACCCAATCCTGCGATCCCCACATTCCCGCACCCCGGGAACCAGGTGCGTCATTTTGTTTGGTTTCTGTTGGAGTTCTGTTGGGAGTGTTTTCTCTGCTTCGATTTGGTGGAGGAGGGAAGGTTCGGGTTGGGTTGGGTGGATGGGAGCATCGGTATTCTGCATTGGGCGCTGCTTCAGTTAGACTTTGGGGACTCACAGACACGCCAGAGGAAGGAAGGAAGCCCTGGAAGGAGGAGCGGGTCTATGGAATTTTGGTGGTACGAGAGCGGTAGGAGGTTGTGTTGGGAGTGTGAGGGTTTGTGAGCGTTTATTTGGTAGTTTGTCATGTTTTTGCGATCTGCGGAGGGAGGGGCAGATGGCGATGGCGGTGCTTTAGTTTTTTCGATAGGCGCCGTTTTGGGGAGTTAATTGGATTTCGGGGGTTGATTGGGAGTTCGGGCGGGGCGTGTTTTCGAAGGGTGGAAAACGCTTGACTAGGGTAATGTGGGAGACTGATGAGCATCGGTTTTAGGCGTTACGCAACCATCCTTGGTTGCTGCTCCTGCCGAAAATCGGGTCGTTGAGCTTCGGAATAGTGGTGAACTCCAGTTGTGGTCCTCTTTTTTTTTAGGGTTGCGCAATTTGCATCACGGCATTTCCTCCTCTCCGTTGGGCAACAGTGCTGTCTCTGTTTTCGACGGAATTTACTGATTTTGGTTTAGTATCTCAGGGTGTGATTTCTTCTTTGCATTGGAAGCTGCTTAAATGATTTATTTTCAAATCCTATAGATATGGAAGTGGCCACTTGGGGGTTCAGAGGGGTCCTTACGCGGGTTTTTTCCCGGCAAAGGGCTTTATTTAATATGTATGTGATGAGGAGAATGTTGGCGAGCGTTTGGTCTTCTAAGAAGTCTGCAAGCTCGGTGTAGTACACCTTTGTTGTGGAGAAGTGAAGATTTTTGTGATATTGGTTGACGGCAATGCACATTAGCGCTTTGAGCTAAGACAATTTTAGGTTGAGAGTTTTCTCAAGTCTGTTTTGATGTCAGCTCAGTGTACCTTTGCTTTCTCTGCTCAGCTCCTGTTAGTATAGGAAGTTCACTTTCGAAACTAATTGGAGTAATTCAGCTTAAGTTCCTTGAAACTTCGTAGATGATTTATTTCAGCTCCTGTAAGTATGGAAGTATCCACGTTTGGCCATTTGGGCACCTCAGGGTGAATCATGGATTTTATTTCTGCTGTTTTATTTTTTAATTCTGAAGTCCACGTTAGAAACTCACAGTTCATTATAGTATTCTTGAAAACATTTCTCTTTTTAAAAAAAGTCTATGCTGTGATTTGTTCTTCCTATTGGTACATTTTGTTAATCTATTGGTACATTTTGTTAAGCTTCCGAATTGATTTATTTCAGCTCCTGTAAGTATGGAAGCATCCACGTTAGGCCATTTGAGCACTTGTGTGTGAATCGTGAATTTGATTTCTGCTATTTTATTTCTGAATTCGGATCTTCACGTTAGAAGCTAATAATTCAGTACAGTAACCTTCAAAATGTTTCTCTATCGTTTAAGAATGTAGGGTGTGATATGTTCTTCCTATTGATACATTTTGTTGAGGCTTCCGAATTGATTGATTTCAGCTCCTAAAAGTATGGAAGCATCTACGTTTGGCCACTTGGTCACTAAGGTGTGAAACTATCTATCTTATTTTTGCTATTTTTTCTCTGCTGACAAAAACATGTTTTCCTGGAATGGGAAGGTGGCTACAATGGGAAACGAAACGCAGGTGGGGATACAGCATAAAAAGGAGTGGTGGAAGTTTCCTGCGGTGAAATTGTCCACAGAATATGATTCCGAGGGGAGTATGTTTGCCAACAAGATGTCAGCACGCGTGTTTAATGGGCTAGCCAAGATCACAGGCTCGATTCAACGAGAGCCTTCAGGAGATTTGCGCTATCCGATACTGGGCGTGTTTACCAAATACTTGTCCGTTCTTTACGACCACGAGGACAGAAATGCTCTTGTCACCATGAATGCGGACGTCGGCCGGAACTTGTCTGTCAAGTACCAGCGAGACATAAACGTAGGTATTCGGGAACCTCTTTTCATGTTTGTTTAGCAGTTTTGTCGAGGATATTTAGATTTTTTGGGTTCAGTTTATGTTATTCTTGATTAACACATGCAATGTTCTTCACTGATGCTGGTGAGATTGAATTTGACGCCATTTGAATAATTGCTCTTTCACAATATGATGAATTGAATTGGTCAGTTTAGAATCGCGAGTCCTTGGTCTTCTAGGGTTGCAGGGTAGTATGTGGCAGCACTACAAGCTTGGATTTCTTGACGACTTCATGTGAGTCGTGGCTGTTTAGTTTACATTTCCAGGCTTTGCTGAAGAGCTTCATGTTGATGTGCAGGCCCAGCAAGGCGAAGTGAAGGTGCAGGCGCATACAGCTAACCTTAGGTACAAGACGGAGATTTCCTGTGACGTCCCAGCCACGACTTTGGTATGTGACAAGTGTTTTTCTGGTGGCAATGGTGAATGAAGTTTCGTGTTCTTTTTATGCAGTCCTCAGTAATCTTTTTTATGCTTACGTGATGGCTTTTTAAATGTGCTTAATTTTTGGTGCAGCCAAAAGTAGTTTGTTCGTTCCCGGTTGGGCAGTTGAGGGCTGAAGAGGTTGAACTGGACGAGGACCGAGCGATCGCACTCAGTGGCTTTTTTGGTGGGAATTTGTTTAATGGTCATGTTATTGCAAGCTATTCTGACGAGAGTGCAACTTTAAAATATACATTCAAGGTACCTTATCTTTCTTTGAACGCTGGTTTATCATGGTTTTAGTTGTGACTGATTAAGACCAGAGTTCTATTCTAGGCATTACTAGTTTAGTGCTTTTGTTCAAGTGAAGATCTGCCTGTAGACCTGCATTCATTACCGTCATCTTAGGCTGGTCAGGTTCACCTTCAATGGATGTTAACTTCATCTCTATGTAAAGTTTGGGTTAGCTGCTGTGATAAAGGATTGAATACGTTAGCAGCTGCAATGATTTATCGTGGCTCTGTTCTGACGACTAGGATGAAGAGTTGACACTGGTACCATCAATCTCGTGGCCTCAATACTCTCCATCGCTTTGTTTAAAGCGGCAATTTGGACCAAAAGCCAAGCTCAGGTATTGCCTCCAATTTTTCTGAAATAGTGAAATCAATCGTGTTTCTATTTCAGTTGTGGTTCGTATATGTTCCAGACAAGGTAAGGTGGGAAAAGAGAAGGGGTTAAAGGCAGTGCAATTTTCAGGCATAGTATGAGCTAGTTAAAACTTGTCATTGGATGCTGCCTGACAATTGACTCTGCATGTGACAGTTATTTTCACAACTTCGAGACAACCGCTTGGAGTGCTATATACAAATACAAACCACTTGATGACTTCAAGGTCAAGTTGGGATACGATTCTGATGTTCGCCTTTGCTGGAGTTCATTCTGGGTAAGCTTCTGGCATCAATGGTGCAACCCATTCCTTTGAAATTGGTTCCTACGCTTTGTATTGGTATGTTTCTTTCTAGCTCTATCTATATGCAGCTTGTTCTATATTCAATACGACCTAAGTGCTGAAATTGGTAATCGTTGGCACTTCCGCATCTCTAACTGTTGAAATGTACTCCCTCTGTTTCTGAAATAGACCCGTGTTTCTTTTGTGTTTACAAAGGAAACACGGGTCTTTTTCAGAAATAGAGGTAGTATCATTTAGGAAGCATCATAGAAGGCAACAAGATGTACCAAGTGAGAACAAATCATTCCGTACATTTTTTAACGATCGAATTATACTATAGAAACATGTTTTAACCCTCGTATGTCCATTTATAATATTAACTGAGCTGTGTCTGCCGTATTTACAGATAGGGAAGGAGGATTCTGGTGCCAAGACTGCGCCTAGGAAATGTAAGCTGCAAGTAATGTTGCAAGTGCCCCAGGATAATGTAAAGGAGGGGGCTGTGTTGTTTAGAGTGAAAAAACGCTGGGATTTGTGTTGACACTGCTGCTCACATGTGCTTCTCAATTAGAAGCTGAATCCACCGAGTTTGATTTGATCAGCTACAACTGTTTCTCCGAATCTCCAGTCGCAGAATTTTTTTTTTTTTTTAATGTTTTAATTTTCCAGGGATATAGTAGAACCTCTCTTAGTGCATAGTGTTGGGACTAGCACTAAGAGAGGTTTTATGCAGTTGTACAGTTGTGGTAATGGCACTTGACTAATGTGGCTTCTAACTATACTTCTCTCCAGATTAAATACTTGAAATTGGCCCCACTCACAAACCTCTCTTACTGCATATTATGCACTAAGAGAGTATGCTGTAAGAGAGTTTCTACTAGAGTATCTACTAATCACTCCAAGGTCATGAACTACATTGCTAATTTAATAGTTCCTATGTTATATGTAACAAATATGGATTTTTTATTTATTTATGTATCAATTGGATTATTAACCTCTAAAGGACCAGTGTCCTTTTAGGGGACAAATGAAGGTTTTAGGCAATTTTTGGCTTTATTTTTTGAATCATTTTAACCCCTAAAGGACCGAGGCCTTTTTTCTGCCAAAAAACACTGAAAACTGCCATTTCTATAGCAAAGAGTAAAAAAATTGAAAAATGTTTTTTTTTCCACATCCAACCATAGGATCTTACACCTAACTAGTATAAGAATGTGTGGAATTTTTTTTAGAATTTTTGACCGCACAAATTGCAAGATATTTGCATTTAAAGTGAAAAAAACAAGTTTTTCAGCACATTGCGGGACTAGATTTTTTGACTTTAAACATTTTTAACTTAAAATTTTTGCACTATAGAGTTTTGAGTTTTTATTTGTTATAGTGGAGAATTGAGTTGAGAGTCTAGAAAAAAAAAATATTCAAAAAAAACTTAATTATCATTCTTAAAAAAATTGTTAAGTAGAAGTAGGTATGAGATAGAAGGAAAATCTAAAACATTCATATATTTTAGATGGGATTAAAATGCACTAATCCCAATGGTGAGATTGTTCTAACAAGTAAATCAGACCATGCAAAAAAAAAAATTTTGAAAAATTTGAAAAATTGCATTCAGAAATGAATTCCAAAGTTATTTTTTTCAAGAAGATGCTTTAATTGACCGAAAAACAAGAATGTCCATAACTTTCTCATAACATATCCAAATGAAATGAATCAAAGCTTTCCAAATAGCCAAAATATAATCTATGAGAAAAAAAATATTAAAAAAAAAAAATTCAAATTGTTGTCCATTTTTTTTTTACTGCCCGAGCTGCCCCCCGTCCCCTGTTTTGAGCTTATATGGTCATAACTTTTTTTCCTGGGCACCGATTGAGAAAAAAATTATATTCCCTTGAAGCTAATCAGTTTTTCTACCTCCCAAAAAAGTTTCAAAAAATCAGGAGAAAATTTCAGCCCGTAGGTACCTGCCTAAAAACGCATTTGTCCCCCGTAGGGACAATGGTCCTTTAGGGGTTAATAAGATAGGTAATAGATTAACTTTGAGGAAATATTATAATTTTTTCAATTGGTACCTAGGAGCAAAAGTTATGCTACCCGAAATCGAAAATAGCCAAGCTTGGGTAGTTTAAAAAATTACAAAAACTTTGAATAAAAATTTAAAAATTATTTTTTTATTGTTCATATTTTGGTTTACATAGGAAGATTTAATTTATTTGGATTATTAATGAGAAAGTTACAAAGAGTCTTTGTCTCTCAAGTATTCATATTGTAGCATTTTCTTCAAAAATTATTTATTGAACTCATTTTTTAATTCAATTTCACAATTTTTAAAATAAAGAGATCCACAAGGCTAAGATTGTTTAATTGGAATTAGCACATTGTTATGATTGATGTGTTTCATCTCCATCTTAGAATTATTAATGATTTAGGTTTTCTTTCCATGATTGTTATGATTGTTATGATTGATGTGTTTCAATTCCATCTTAGGGATATTAATGATTTAGTTTTTTTTGTATTTAACAATTTTTAAAGAATGAAAATCAAGTTTCTTTTCTTGAATTCTTTTCTATTAGATTTTCAACTCAATTCTCCATCATGATGATATGAACCTCTAAATTGTATAGTACAAAAAAGTTCAAGTTAATAAGAGTTGAAGTTTGAAAACTTAATATAGCACAGTACAAAAAAAATTATTGTTTATATTTTGAATATTGATATCTTATAATCTACTTGGTCAAAAATTTTGAAATTGCTTATATCCGTTCTTGTACTAGGTTAGTACTAGATCCCATAGTTGAATATGCAAAATAATGTAGAATGTAATTTTTTGTTCCTTGCAATAGAAATGACAGTGTTAAAGTTTTTTTTTTATGAAACACAATCATGAACCTTAGGGGATATGCCTAGAAGTCAAGCAGCTCTAACCAGGTTGCTTCTTGGTTGAATTATGGTAGCTTCCAAAACAGCTTTGCAGTTGTATTTGATTTGAGTTCATAAATGAAGCCAAGTTAACCTTTAAACATTTGGTGGAGATTGTATATAAGATCTTGTACTAAAATATGCCAAGACATGCACCATTGGATTATAAATTCAACAACTAACATCTTTCATTTGGAGGTTTAAATATGGCATTGTACATGTAGAATTTGTAACTATTGGGCAACTTCTCAAATACGTAGGAGGTGCAATAATGATCTAAATTCAAGGTGTCATTTGTCATTGGATCAAACTAAGTATATATACAAAATGTTGTAAGCCAAGTTAGGCTCCTCAGACCTTTAACCCCTAAGTGGTATAGGGGCCACATTGTATCCTCTACATTCATACGTAGCCCTTATTCTCCAATTTCCTTGAAGTATTGGCCAAATATGTGAACTATAAAATTGATGATAAAATAGCCCTTGACTTTATATTGTTCCTATAAAAATATTGTGACACTCGTTGTTGAACTGAGAGGTTGTCAAATATGCTCAAGTGTGTATCTAAAGAAATATGTGTATTGCTTCCACCATGTCTACGTGCATCTATCCCTTGTGTCAACATTTGCCATGATTGAGTGCATTGCGCGCATTCAGTCAAAAAAATAAAATAAAATGGATAGTAAATCATTCACATACAAGGTTGTATATACCGTACTTAGGCAATGTAGAAATGTATTGAAGACATCCAAAACCACTAAGGGGTTAAGGATGAAAAAACTAATTTTTTGTTTAGTTTGCAAATTTCAAAAATAAAGGGGATTGTGATTGCAAGCTCTATATTACTCTATATAATCCTAAGCAAAATAATAAGGTACTTGATGTTAATCTACCCTGCTCTTTAGGCATCTTGAGGTATATCTTGTATTTTATGGTCCAACAAAGATACACTACCCATTGTTCAAAGAATTTTGCATAATGCACAAAAGAATTGGTATTTTTGGTCATACATTCTTAACATTTCATTCTTTTGCAATTTCATCCAAGCATACCTGAAACTTCAATTTCAAAACATCAACCTTCATTTTTGATGAGTTATTTTAGTTATCTATTTCATGGTTTTTCATGATAACTTACTTAAAGCTAATGATGATGAAATTTCAAATTTCCATTGTATAAATATGTAGGACACATCCTTACTCACTTTTTTGTTAGAAAAATTGTTGTTAAGTCACAAAAACATGGAGGGTGTTGCATGTGAAAATTTTGTGATAAAATATTTCTATATTGTAACCGGATTTTTATATTGAGAGAAAAAAAAATCATTGTGTTGAGTCTTCTAATTAATAGAAGACACAAATAGGTTCCACCAATCTCTAAAGGGATATTAGTTGGGTGTCTACAAAAAATAAGAATTCCATAATTCTCATCAATCAATGATAAGAGGTGTAGAAATTCTAAAAAAATCAATAAGAAGTAGTACTTAACCCCTAAAGGCCAAAGCATGTTTTAAAAGAGAAAAAGTCTGAAACTGTCACTTTTTTATGCTTTGTCCAAAATCCAAAATTAAAACTTTTTTTCATTCCTATGAAAGATGATCAATAGACTTTGGGCCTGTATGGAGTGAAATTTTTGCTCTACATGAAAATGAGGATTCTAACCATTCATAAATATATGATGTTAGGTTCACTTATGAAAAATTTAGGAACAAATATGGAATCTAGCTTACTCTAAATCCCCTTGTAATACAAGAAAGTTAACCACTAAAGTTCTATGACTATGTTTTCACCAAAAACACTCAAAAATTGCCATTTTTAGTACAAGTACCAAATTTTAGAAGAAAAACATTTTTTGACACATGTAACCATAGGATCATGTAGTATGCTGATTTGAAAACACTTGGTAAAAATTTCAGTAATTCCCACCACGTGGATTTCAAAATATAAGCATTCAAATTCACTTAAATCATTTTTTTGGCCTTGCGACTGCGCTTTACAAGCTCACTTTTCTATGAAAAAATGTCCAAAATGATGATGCTTCTTTGGATTTTTTTTCAAAAGTTGATGAGTATTTTTGCAAAAGATGCTCTAAAGATGCCAAAAATGCCCAAGCAACCAAAAAAGTTTAGGGCAACATAACTTTTGATTGGAGAGCTGATTGGAAAAAAAAATAGATTCTCACTAAAGGGTTACATGTTCACACCTTGTGTCAAAATTTTGTGCACATCCAACCAAAATTGATTTCATAGGAACCTATCCATATTTTCAATTGTCCATTCAACAGACGATTGTCTTTAAGAGATTAACTAGTCAGTAGCAATTTACTTTCACCATGATGAACTCAAATTTATTACAGGTAATCTACTTCCAATATAATTGCTCTATTTTTAATTGTAGTTAATAAGGCTTTAATGTAGTTGTAGTTTGCACTTGTAGAACAAATGGACCCATGCTTGTTTGTTATCATCCTTCAAGTCTTCTTCATGAATTTGAAGGCAGCAAAGGGTTTAGAAGGAGTGCAAATTGCAAATTGACAATATTTTGAAAACGACGTGCATCTCTTTCCCTAATTTTTTTCCTTATTGATAGAAGATTCAATAAGTACCTTCTCAATCAATAGGTACATTGAACATCTACCAATGTTGAATTCATAAATGTCTTCATCAATAGGTGCAATGTATTTTTCAATCAATACATGTACAAATGTTAATTTTACACTAAGAGTGTGAAGGTGTAATTGGTCTTCTTTTGAATGATGTCCATAGTAGTTGCGTAAATAGAACAATTATAAAACATCCAATCCATGCTAGTTGAGAATAATTGTCATCAATGTTTTTTCCATACCAACTACTAGATTGAAAATCCATTGGCACCCAACTTGATGTAGTTTTTGATGTTCCAAATAAAATTACTCCAACTAAAAAAATAGACAATAAAAACCTTACAACTAAACCTACCATTGTGGCCTGCAAAAATTAAAATTTAATTTTTATATTATTAGTATAAAATGTATTTCTCTGTATTTTTTTGATAATATTTTACTTAAAAATTAATTTTTGTCATTTTTAATTTTTAAATATTAAATTTACCTCTCTTACTTGATGGTTGTATTTCAATGTCTTTACAAAGTCCTTCAATATGTTGGATTGCTCATTTAAAAGCCTTTCCATTAAAACAATGTGATTCTTTTCTAATTGTTGTATCATAGCTCCAAATGTCATCAATGTAGTTACCATATTAGGTTCATGCGTAAGGAATGCTCGATTTAAAGGTCTTACCCTCTTTTTAAATTGTGGCATATTATGTGAAGTACGCATAAGTGTTGTCATTAAAGTTCTAGATGATTGATTCCTTCGCTCATTCTTATACTTTGAAGAAACACTTAATCTTTTTTTTTGTTTTGAAGGAAAACTAGATTCACTTTGTGATGTTAAGGATGCTAAAGAGCTTCCCATTGAAAACATCTTAGTTGAATGAGCTTCCAAGTTAGCATTTGCCATACTCATAGCCATTTGTTCATCATTCCTGACAATGCTTATAGCCAAATTTTGATCTTGTATTCTTTTTTTGGGAGTAGTGAGAGATTTGGATAATATTTCTTTAAAAAGTTCTTTATTTTCATTTTTGCGCTTTATATTTGTAGTGTTTTCAATGCAAGTACGTTTATAGTTGCTATTAATGGATCTAGATAGCTCCATTGCATTGAATCTATTGACATGTTGGTCTTCACCATCCTTATCACTTGAACCAAAGTCTTCATATTTATTTGACATGCATTTACTATGAGAAGATTTTGGATCTATAGGACTTGATGTTGCGCTACCTTGATCTATAATATCACTCCCAAAACAATTAGAAGAATTATCAGAAAATGAATCAAAGTTTTTTAATGTACCTTTACCTTTTGTATCTATTGTACACACATTATTTGAAGTTCCTTGTTCACAATTCAAAGGCTTTTCTATAATTTCATTGACCAATAGAAAACCTTTTTTTCTATCTTGGGATTTAAATGCCTTTGCATTTGACAAACTATCTTGATATGCTTCTTTATCTGTAATTTTCAATTGAGGCGGAGTTGAATCACTCCATTTTACTTTCATAAAACTCCTTGGGCTCTTTGGAGTTGTTGGAGCTGAAAAATTTGAGTATTGAACAATTTTTTCATCTTCATGAAGTTTTGAATCAAAACTTTCTTCTTTATAAATGTGAGAAAGTTTTTCATTTACATCAAGTGAAGGAGACTTTCTTGATGTATTTTGTTCAACCATTACCTTTTCAGTATTTTTGTCATTTACATCACCTAATGTTCTTGAACTTAAAACATTATTATCTAGGCTAACTCTTTGTTTTGTACTTTTAACATCCATTGAATTAGCTATTAATGGAGTATTTCCATTGAAAAGTGAGTTCATAGTCTCGTACCATTCCCAACTACTACACTCATTTGGATTAAATTTTTTTGCCATCTTCTCTCGATTGTATCTACCTTGCATTGATTTTAATTTTGATTTACATTGTTCAAGGTCTTTAGATTTCTTTGAACTTTTACACCGACCACTAACTTCTTTTGAGATTTCTTTCCAAACACAATCCATATCCAATTTGCTAGATTCGGTGGAGTTTTTATCATAGTGACTCCATGCATTCAAAAGAAAAGAAATTGCATTTGGACTCCAATCTTCATTGTCTCTATTGAAATCTTCTTTTCGAATTGGAGTTTCTTTTCCTTCATTTTTTCCTTTCTTGATGATTTCATTACCACTTTTTATTGTCTTTATATTTATTTTTGACAATTTGATTATTAGTTCATTCTTTTTTCCTTCTTCTTCTGGAGTCAACAATGCACCAAATCCTGTCTCCATTCTACATGCATCCTCCATTTGTTCAATTCAATTCAATTTTTATTCAAAAATAAAAACTATAAAATACATCATTTTTATGTTGAAATCCCTGTTTACATAAATCATGTACCATAACAAGTAAAATTGATCTTACAAGAAGAAATAAATTTTGATGAAAACTTTCTTTAGAAATGCAAAATAAAATATATCCAATTTATATCAAAACATTAAAGACACCAATTGCCTCAAATAACATGATTATTTCATTTTTGAATCATATTGATATTTTTAATTGAAAATTAGAATAAATTTGGAAAATTATTATTAAAATTGAACAAAATTTGGACTTTTGTACTAATTCATTTAGTAAACTTTAATGAATTAAATGAATTTCTTTTAGTTTCCAAAAAATATTATTTGCATGAAATTGTGTTCAAAAAATTCATTCTAATTAATATAAAACATTTCAATAAACAAAATAATATCTAAATTAAAGAATTTAATATTGAGATTTTTCAAAAAAATCGTATAATATGAGATTTACAAATCAATGAAATCAATTATTTGAGTTGCCGGTTCATAGTTTATTAGTTCACTTTGTTTGAAAAGATATATTTTATTATCCTAAAAAATTATGAAAATGATAGATCACATCGTTATATACCTTTTCATATCATCTTGATTTTTAATTGTTTAAAAATTCATAACAGGCAAGTCAATTTTTATATAATTTAAAGAAAATTGATCATACAAATTATCCAATGACTAATATCTAAAGATATCTTTATACAAAATATGCAATGCATAGGAAGAAGAAAGGTAAGTAAAATAGTAAAAAATAAATAACAACAATAAAAAAATAATTTAAATTTTAATATTATTTGCATGAAATTGTGTTCAAAGAATTATTAGAATATTATTTTAATTTATGCATACAATAATTTTGATTGGATTTTAATATTAACCCCTAGAGGACCGTTTGTCCCCTCGGGGGACAATTTGGGTCCGGGTAGGTTCTTATTGTCTCAATTTGCAGTAAAAAAATTTGGGATTTTTTGAAGTTGTGTAGTTTTGCAAGAGCTCCGTGGATATATAATTTTTATTTAAATCAATGCCTTGGGGCATAAATTATGGCATAATAAGCCAAAAACGGAGATTGGCGGGCAGCAAAAAAAAACATAAAAAGTCAAAAAAAAATTTAAAATTTTTTTCCTAAAATATTACTACATGTAATATATTTTTGTCTACACGTGAAGCTTTGATTCATTCAATTTGGACTTGTGATGAAAAAGCTATGGACAACCTTAGTTTTCGGGCAATCTAAGCATCTTCTTGAAAAAATAACCTATAGGATTCATTTTCGAATGCAATTTTTACAAGTTTCCAAAAAAAATTGTTGGACATGGTTAAATTTGCTTGCTAGAACAATCTCACTATTGTGTTTCAACTCCATCTTAGAGTTTGTAATGGTTTTGTCTTTCCTTCATTCTTGAACCTACTTCTGTTTAACAATTTTTTAATGAGTGAAAATTAAGTGTTTTTTTCCTGAATTTTTTTTCCTATATTCTCAACTCAAATATGCAACAGAAAAAGTTAAAAAACTAAGGTTAGTAGTTCAAAAATTTAAGTTAAAAAGATTCAAAGCCAAAAAATCTAGTCATAGAAGGTATAAAAAAACTTTTTTTCTTCACTTTGGATGCAAATATTTTGTAATCCATGAGGTCAAAGTTTTTGAAATTTCTTCCATACATACTTATACTAGTCTAGTATAAGATCCTATGGTTAGATATGCAAAAAAAAAACATTTTTAAAAGTTTTTTGCTCTTTGCAATAGAAATGGCAGTTTCAAGTGTTGTTTGATGGAAAAAAGCCTCGGTCCTTTAGGGGTTAAATAATAAAATATTATTTCAAGAATTAACTAGAGCAATGCAAATTAGTTACAATTTAATATTATGCCACATACGAAGTACATGTGGTGCATTATTTATTTTGTACACACATGGATTACAAGTCTTCCAATATGTAATGAAAATAATCTCAATGAAAAAAATTGAAGGTAAATATGCAATAGTAAACAATGCAATCTCTCATTTTTAGGAAGATAAGAAATCAAACTAGATGAAAAGGAAAATATGTACAAATTTTGCAAAAATATCTTAGAATTTAAATATATATATATATATATATATATATATATATATATATATATATATATATATATTCATTGAAGAACATTCTTGAAATAAAATTAGTATTTTTCAGTTTTTTAGAATTTAAAAAGATTAATCATATAAATTAAATTTTAGAATTGATCTTTAGAAATTGAAAGACCATATATTGTAATTGCAAGTGTACCTTTGATGTTCTCATTATTATAGTATCTTCTGGGTACATAGACAAAAATGTTGTTTCTTGAACAGTTTCATTATTTTCTTGATGGGGTACACGTGTCAATGAGCCACTGGTGGTTAAACTTCATCAATTGTGCTATTTAGTTATCCCTTTCCTACTCCATACTTGTATTTTCAAAAGTAGTCTCACCTGGAATCAATATGGGATATATGTAGTATTTCTATATGTATTCCATATGCTCGTCCATATATCCATATCTATACTCTATACTATGTATCCATGTGTCCATACAGTGACTCCCAAAAGTAGTTGGCCACCCTAAAAATTGCTCTCAAAAATTGAGAAAGTAGAATTATGAAGTGAAATTTAGACATGTTGTTGTACAAAAGGAATTCTACCTTCATGTGTAATTTCACTTTAAATGGACTATATTTAGACCTATTATTATTTGAATGAAATTTCTATGGAAAAAAAAACTTTTTGTGAGAAGTCAAAATGTCCCATTTCTTTTTATAGGAAGAATATACATCTTGACTAGAATCACATGTTACAAGTTTCATGAATTTTGGATTTTTATTGATTGAAATCTAATTGACAGAAAATTGACCCCAAAATTTTGATTTTTTAATTTTTCACTCCATAAATTGCAAAAAAATAAAATAAAAATTGAAAATAACACAAAATAACTATGTATATCAAAAAAATATTTGAGAATTTTCATAGAATTCTTAAAATATCTCATAATAATCATCTGAAGTTTTTTTTTAATATTACTCTAATATGTATTGTAAAAAAAATTTATTTTTTATTTTACTTCTATTTTTAAAAATTAATTAATGTGTTTGATTGAATAGATTGATATGTATACAAAAAAAATTGAATTTTTCTATTTTAAATAATGAATGAAAGTTATGGAGTATTTTGTGTTGCAACAATGCCAACAAAAATAACACTTTAAGTTGAAATGGACTTGAATTTTTTTTTTTTTAAAGTTAGAATTGTAATCATGCAAACAATGAGGATTTTCATTCTAAAATCTTAAGATATACTTCAAACAAGTTAACTAAAAGATCCTATAGTTGAAATCATTACCAAAAAAAATTGATGAAAATTTTAGCCTTGTTTTGAAAAAGAATATTTTTAAAGCAATTTTGAAATTCAAAATTTATAACATTTTAGAGGTTGTGCCATCCAATTAAGTTATTTACTTACATAAAAAAGATTGTCTTTGGATGAATAAAATTAGGTTAAAGGATTAATCCTTTACCTGGAAAAGATTAGATTGTGTTTTTTTGGCAGTAAAGCGATTTTGGGCAAGCTGGTGTGAATGATGATGAATGATGATCTATATATTTTAGGCCAAAGTTTTAATAGAAAAGTTATGGCCAAATATGTTACTTTTTTCATAAATGGGTAGTTCAGGCGGATTAGAAAAAATCACTTTCGTCATAAAAAAAAATTTGAAATTAGTTTTCTACATTTATATATACTCGGAAGCTTTAAATCATTCCGTTTTGATCAATAAGATGAAAGTTATGAAGAGTTTTAGTTTGCGGGCAATTATGGATTCTCTATTCTTATATAAACTTTGAAGTTGCTAATTTAACTCAATTTTTAATATTCTTGGAAAAAAATAAAATTATAGGAGGTAGATTGTTTATTACAACATTATAACCATTGGAATTGACATTTTTCAATTCTATAATTAAATTCTTAACAATTTAGTATTGTGGATCATTCTCTATTTCTTTCTACTTAATATTTTTTTCCTATATGTTGTAAAATTCCAAATGATGTGAAATTTTTCAAGCATGTAGCCAACTTGTCTAAAAAAATGAATCCAAAGAAGAACCATCATTTTGGACATTTTTTCATAGAAAAGTGAGCTTGTGAAGTGCAGCTATCTAGTTTTTTGTAGGGCCGAGAAAATGATTTCAATGAATTTGAACGTTTATATCTTGCAATCTTCGCGGTGGAAATTTTTGAAGTTCTTACCACATGTTCTCAAGTTAGCATACTACAAGATCCTATGGTTGAATATGTCAAAAATAGATTTTTTTTCTAAAATATGATAGTTGTATTAAAAATGGCAGTTTTGGAGCGTTTTTGGTAAAAACATAGTCATAAAACTTCAAGGGTTAAGGACAAGAAGTTCAAATTTTGAACAACAAATGCCAATGCAAACACATCTTTAGCACACAAATGCATTTTTTCACCCGTCAATTTTTTTGAAAATTATAGTGTTAGCTCTTTAGTATTTGTAAGGTATTAATAACTTTTGAAGACTTTTGTTGTGCAACTATTCTATAATTTAAAGCGTATTAGTATGCGTAGCTTCAAAAAGTAACTTTTTCATTTCAAAAAATGACTTTTCAAAATGACTTAAATAAAATAAAACTTGTAATAAAACTTGTAATAAAATTTGTTAAAAAAATAAAATTTGTAATGTTAGAGGAGGTGATAATGAAATATGCTTGAATGTAAATTGTAAAGTTCTTTGATCATTAAGAGATTTACTACCATTTGACAAAGGAGAAATTTACGATTACTATTCAACGTAAAACATATTACTCTTGTATTGCTACATTCCAAATTAAGATTGGTAGAGTGAAAAAAAAATTTAAAAGAAAAAGTATGAATCATTTAATGTGTTTTAGTGTTAGAATTTAACTACCATGTGTATACAAGTTAGTTTTGTAAATAATCAGGAAAAAATTGAAGCATATCCAAGTTTTGATAAATTTATAATTAATATCCAACAAAGAAAAAGAATTTTATTTAGATGTCTTTAGCTACATATTAGCTCTAGGACTTCATACTATTAGTTTTTCTAGTTAAAGTTCAAAAATTGAAAAATGACATTTTGAATATACTCAATTTCAAATCAGTCTATTTTAACAAACATTCAAGTATTGGAACATCCCAAGATTTTTGTTTGGGTTTAGTTTTTAGTTTTTAGTTTTTAACAAAAAATAATAATAATAATAATAATTTAGAAGTCATAACAAGTTTTAAATTTCTAAAACTTGTAATTCATGAATTTTTAAGTTAGATGTTTACAATGTGGCTTAATGAAGTTTAGCAAAAGATTCCAAAATCAATACAAAGATAAATTATAATCTCCTTGAATACAAGGAATTAATCATTTTACAAGATTGAATTTTAATCTTCTTGATTAAATATTTTTATTAGATGCAAACTTTAGAAAATCAAAGAAGTCATATCTCATATTACATCTACCCAATTTCTTAGGCAGGCACTGATCATCTACCACAGTATATGCATATTGTCATAAAGTCACAATTCCATCCGTCATGCAGATGGACACATTTTCATCCATTATTTTCATTCATTTTTTTGGAGTCCAAAGAATGCATAAGTTATTGCAACATATGATGTTGCAAATTTTGCAATAGGGTGTACTAGATACTTCACAATTACATTAGAATTTATCTATGGTATGTACAATTGTGTACTGTAGAATTATACTAAGGATATAGAATCTATATAGAGTCTAATCAAGGGTGGCACTTTGTTTATATGTGAACCTTGGAAGGAGGGTCCAAATAATTTTTCTTGCATGGATTTGTCATTTTTGAGGGTACCCATGCATTTTCTTTTATTCTAAACATTGCAAGAAAATGTAGTAAATAGTTTATATGGCATTAGGTTTGAAAACATCACATAAGTGGTTCATACAAAAAGAATGATATGGGCATATACAAGTGTGTTGATTATGTGTGGAAATAGAAACCTGATTGCTCTTAGAGGTGACCTTCGTTTAATTATCAAGAGTGTCATCCACCCTTTTAATTGTACAATACTTCATTCACTTAGAGGACATGCAAACAATGAATGGATTTTGGAATGGAAGTAGTTTGCATTAAATCAGTAAAATGATTTCCGAATACTTTGTAGACTCTGTTTGTTTTTCAAATTTTTTAGGAGTGAAGGTCAATTTCTAAAAGACAATTGTCAATTTGAATGACAATTGAAAATTTGGGTAGAATTCTACAATGTTAAAAAATGTACCACTTTTGTGGAGTATAAACTTTTACCATTGGACCTTAGAATATGAAAATATGTTTTTTTAACCCCTCAAGGACTAAGAGAACACAATGTGTCCTCTTCAAATTTTCAATGACGAATTCTCGGTAGGGTGAAACAAATTTCAATATTTTGTATTTAGGTAGGATCTTATTGCATTTTCAAATCTTCGAAATTTCAATGTGAGAAGTAATTACAAATTTATTTAGGCAATGTAGTCTTCAATAGAAAAAGGGAGCCAAGCATAATTTTTTTACAATAAAAATAATAGTGGGGATAGAAAATAACATTTTCTTAAACATATCTAGTCTTTGATTTAAACAAACAAACTAGTTTTGGAGGAAATTCTTTCAAATGTGTATTTTTAGCAATTTTAAAAATACAAGATTCAATCTAGCGTGTTCAAGAACGCAAAATAATTAGAATGATTCCAAATTTTTTTGAAGATGTTCCAAACAATATGGTAATAATATCAATTGTTAAATTTCAAAAATTGATGCATATACAAATTTTTTCAAATTCTATAAGATCCAATTGGGTCACTTTTGGCTTTCTACTCCTTCTTTTTGAAAATGTGTACAAATTTTAGAGAGGTTTTTATTTTTAATATTAAGAAATAAAAAATACTACATTTGCCTTAAATTCCTAGACAATTTTTTTCAAGGGGTAAAAAGGCATTATTCATCTTATAATTTTTCTTCCTCTAAAGCTGCATTTTTTGCCTTTAAATTGATCATTCAAAATTGTAATCATCAAAAAATCCCGCGGTAAATATTATTTACAATTAATTCCATGGATGCTAGACAAAGTAGTCTTTACTTTTTTGTGGTTAAAATTAAAAATTTCAAGCACATCCATGTGCAAAAATATATCAAAGTGGGACATTTCATTGAAAACCTTTATTGTCAAGAAGTTTTTAGCCTTGAGGAATTAAATTAGAATTCAAGCAAAAAAGGGTTTTCTTATTCAATTATCACAATTTAATAAAACAAAAAGCATTGATTTGGTTTAGATTGCTTGATGCAACATTGTCACCATTGAAATTCAAAATTTTCAATTCCGTAGTAATATTGTTAGCAATTCCTTTGTCCTTTCATTTGGTACCTTTGTTTACACAATGTTTTTTTTATTAAAGATAATAAAGAATGAAGGGCTCAATGAATTTGAAGTGTGAAAAAAAAATACGGAGTCTCTTTAAGGTAAGGTAAACCAGGCCATGATAGGCAAACTGCCCAATGCAGGCACCTAGAAAACCATCCATTATAGTCTTACATCAACTCATGGCAAATTTTCACTAATAAATGAGATTTAAGACTTTATTAGGTTGGTTAGTCCCAAAATCAATGCCTTAGGTGATGGTAGAGTTATTAGTGTCTGTTTTAGGAACTTCTACCTTTCTAATGTAAATTCATTACAAGATCTATCTTTTTTTATTCTTCAGTTTATGTCATAGCCATGTTAGGAAATAGTATGACTGCTTTAGGTGGTAAGATGATCATTATGGCATTAGAAGAATTTTGAAGCCTGCAGAGGGCCGTTTCAGGGCTGTTCCTGCAGCTGGGAACAGTCAAAATATTAAAATAATTTAAAAATAATATTCTACTATATATATATATATATATAGTAGAATATTATTTAAATTTTTTTTTTTTTTTTTAAATTTGAAAAAATATATTAAAAAATTAATTTTTTCATTATTTTCTGACATGGCACTCGCGTGACCACGTCAGATTACTGTTCCTAGGGCGTTCCCAGAGTTCCTAGGGCCAAATAACTCGCGGTCTCTTGGAGGCCTCAAAAATCTTCTAATGGTACAATTTTTGGCGGTTTCGGGATAGTCTAGAGACTATTTTGGACCAATTCGAGGACCAATTAGAGAACACACTTCAAAAATTCATAACAAATTTATATTTTATCAAAAAAATAGTATTTCAAGTACTCTCTCCATTTCTCATGTTTGTCTTTTTATGGAAAAAAAATATAAGATTTTTCAAAAATGTCAACAAGGCAAATCCAGGGGCAAACCAACCATTCTACCTATCATAGGCTAGTTTACCTTATACTACCTCTGTTTCTGAAATAAACCTGGTTTCCTTTGTAAAACACAAAGGAAACACGGGTCTTTTTCAAAAATAGAGGGAGCATAACATAACTTTGTTGCAAAAGTTTGTGCAAACATTGTCGACATATGATGGAAATTGGTTTAGTACAAACGGATATTTCATTAAAATGGCAATATTCCACAAACTTGGCACTTTCAAGTTTAGACCATGTGGTCTGAAATGCAAACCGGTCCTAAATTTTAAACCATGTGGTATGAAATCTATACCAGCCTTAGAAAATGAATAGAAAAATGGCAGAAGAATATCGCCATTTTAACAAAATATCTGTTTCCCATAGAGTGCAAATCTGTTGAGAACAAGTTTTTTCAATTTTTATTGATTCTATAGATTTGCAGCTGAAACCTCAAGTCTCAATAGTGCAACTTTTTCAATTTGAACAAGAGCATTTGAAAAGTCGGTTGCCCCTACTAGAAAGGGTGCACAAAAATCTCTGTCCTTTGCTTCAAATACTATTCTAACAAGTCTTTCAATCTATTCAGTCCACGTTTCAAGAAAATTTATGACACATTTACTTCATTGTCCAAGACACAAGCCAGACCGACCTTGTGGTTGTTTGTCATCTGTTGAATTTTTATTTTTATTTTTTTAACAGATTTACATGTAAATTTTATCATACATTTGATTATACATTTGTTTATGCTCTTTGAACTACTGTAGAAACGGCACGGACTTTCAAAGTCGGCTTGTAGTCAAACAATTGTAGGGTTCCGAGTCTGCCAGCTCTGGACAGAATATCACTGACTGTGCCTCAAGCCATATCCCTCCACGGTTCCCGTAGAAAACGTCTCCGCCTCATGATGTTCTGTGGGTCCTTGTCCCTCGAGATCTTCTTCTTCTTCTCCATCGCAATTTCGCAATAGCGGTGACGGACCTTCAAACTGCAGCCCTCGATTGGTCTCCGTCCATGGTCTTCAGTTGCTCCAGCATCGATCAAAACTGCGCTTCATGTCACTTATACATTATAATCAGCTTTCATTTCCATTTGGCCCGGCCCACTTGGAGGAGTTCCAGACTTCCAGGCATGACGATAAGTTAGTCGATCCATCCAGCCCGATGAGGGTCCACATCTTCCTTGACAGAGGGTGCATCTCCCCCGGACCACCAGCAACCGCATTTTACAGGGAGACGTACTGTACCCCACATCGAGCAATTCACGCGGCCTTATCCCGGCTTTGTCGCGCTGCCCGGACAAAGGCTTGCCAAGCTGCCCACTCCCCTTCATACCATGCTCGCGGAACTTCCCAGCCTTTCTCATGTTCACCATGCCATCCCTCCATCTTCCTGCCTACCCCATCCAGAGCTTCATCGATTTCCAAATGCGATGCTTGTTGCTTGTTGCAATACTACGCGATGTAGTGTTAGCAGTGAAGATATGCAACGCGTGTTATAAAGGAGCTACTATCTAGCTAGCAAGTAACATATCTGCCCTGGAGGGTTATGGCTTCGTAGCACCGAGTTATATATCGATCGGCAACAAAAATGTCTTGAATCTCGTTTGGCAAGTTAAGAGTAGTGTCAAGGATCGAATCAATGATCCAGAACATACTGACCAACTACCAGTCTCCATGTGCAGAGAAATTTCTATATCCAGGTTTCAGTCTGTTTTGCCCATGTTCTTACAGTATCAAGAATCACGTTGGACGTGACGGTGAGCAAAATGCATGCTGGAAAAGACAGCTTGGAAAGCATTTGTTAGCCAGCGATATTTTGATTTATGCTGCTTGAAAGTAGCCATCAAATAAAGTAGGGATTGGTATACTGGAGAGCAATATTTAGGGAGCAATTAAGTCCGTGAGATCCTTTGTTGCTGCAGCTTCTAAGATGATAGACGGTATTGTCCAAATTAACATCGTTGTTTCTGCATGGGATGAAATCATTCCCATTCAATCTCTCCAAAGCTTGTAATCGAATATATATGTCGAATGCATATAAAGCAAGCATTATTCGAGGCCTTATCCAAACCCGAACAAAACAGGTGTTGTGAGTCATTGAATTTTTTGACGTACAGCTGAGATATCAAACACACTGGCCTGAGAATCGCAGGCCGTATTTATTTGATCTGGAAGCTTGCTTGAGCGTGTCTAGACATACTTGGCTCAGTTTAAACTCCTTAATTATGTCCTCAAGTATGTCCTCAATGTACTGGACAAAGGTGGTCAAACTGAAGGCAATCATCTTGTACCCGTGACTTACTTCATCCCCTTAAAGCTGGATACTCTCAAGATTATAATCTTCTAGAGATCTCACAATCCTCACAATCTAGGGCCATGTCGCTTAAGTTGGTAGAACTCTCTATGGATTCGTAGAGAGATCTTTCCACTTGATTTGATTGAAGAACAGACCGTAACAGGAAAATTCCCGAGCTCATTGGCCTCAACTTGAGTCGTTCTCTCTGCAACTTTTCTGCAATTTCGCCTGTTACACAACTAACACTCAGTCCAAGTACGTCCACCATATGACCAACATGTTGCCGAGCTATAACAGGATACCATAGCGGTCAACAGTGCACACCAAATGATTCAAATTTACTGTTGCTATGAGGAAATGCCGAAATTCAATCAACAAGGTAAACAACATACTGTTGAAGGAGCTCTTGCAGCTGCACTGATTCATGCTCATACTTGGGCCTCACTTATTTCTCCTATTTTCAAGAATAGACTGCCACTTTTCGCTAATGAGCGACCAGATCAAGAACTAGTCCATATCACACAAAATTTCTTTGATCTCAGATCACTTATTCACTGCACTCACGTCAGCAGATACCGGTTAAGCGATCATGGAATATTTTCCGAGAGATTTAGCCATTCAAGGGCTGTACTGCCGTAAGTAAGTTCAATGAACCCTGAGATATTACGAGATGGAGTACGTTGCACTCTGTTTCTTCCGTAAGTAGTAGTAACAATAACTCGATCGTCTAGCACCTGTATAGAGCGCACATCAAATATTCAGGCATTATCCCAATTCGAAATATTGCCTTTCATCGGGGAGGCCCATGGATTCTGTCGGCCATCAGAGGAAGCATGCAGTGGACGCGGGAGTATTCTGGCCATGCGAGAAATTCGACCTGTTGGTCGGGACAGGCGAGTTCTCTTGGCGTCGAGAGTTGCCACCCAAATATTGGAATCCACCTGGGGATCGATCATTCTCATCGTAATTGCCTCTTCCACTGTTGTACTTTCCAGAACCTCGATCGATCTCCCTCCATTGCAAAACTGCTGGCCATGACTAGCAGGAGGAGTGCGTTGTTGCACTGGTTGAGGCTCTGAAGCGCTGACAAGCTTATTTAGTCTGCGTCGTTTCTGGGGTGGTATAGCGACTGCGCGCCTCAATGGAAAATGCAGCAGACCTGCTTAAAAAGTCGTTCCACCTTCATGGCTCCCAGGGCGTCGTAGCGCTTGGCTAGTAACTCCTAAGAAGCATTGGCTAGCTCCAGAGCTGCCGAGTCCATCAAACGTCGAACAGCTAGGAACATCATCTATGTCTTCACTGCTAATTACACTGCTCGCGTAGTATTGCAACAAGCATCGAATTGGAGAATCAAGCTCTGGATGGGGTAGGCGAGAAGATGGAGGGATGCCAGGGTAACATGCGAAAGCTGGGAAGTTCCGCGCGCGAGCCTGGTATGAGCGGAGCGCCCGTGAAGGGGCAGCTTGGCAAGTCTTTGTCCGGGCAGCGACGAACTCATGCCGGGGCCCAGGCCGCGTGAATTGCTCGATGCGGGTACATAACGTGTCAGTCTCCATTTTACCCCCAATATATCGCTGCTGCGAATCTTCCACCCAATGGTTTTGGAGGTTGTGGCCTGCCTGCCTGCCTACCACATGGTGGACCATGCGAAAACGGAAAGACATGTGGAACCAAAGAATCTTGTGGATGAGCTCCAGGCAAGTATGGACAGACATGATCACGCAAGCAAGCAGGCAAGCAGGCCGGGCTCGGGCTCACATGAAACAGCAGGGACGGGAGGATTGAGTGATGGTGATGTCGATCAGATACAATTTGTGGGGCGGGGCCTGGCTCTTGACATCACGTTGCTTGTGGAATCGTTCAACATGAGTAGAAGGCTGACCCCACGCACCGCGGCCTTCAGTTGCCTGGCGGAAATCGGAATGGGAGGATCTAGCTCCATTAATGTGTGCTTCCGTCAAAGCAGGGGTTTCATGGAGTTCTTGTGATTGGCTCGGGAGGGGAAGAGCAATCTGTTCTGAATACCAGAACGAGAAAAAAATGGTTTTGAATTCTTTGTCTTTGGAACAATCTTTGGGTTCACGAGAAAACTGGGCCGCTACAAGCGGTGATAGAACAACTGAACCCATTTGCAACTGGATGAAAGGAGGTTGCACTCATCTTGAGCAAGATTGAGAACAAGGGATCCTTGAATGATAACTGACGGAATCGGACGAAGGGAATCACACCTAATCTGGTACACTTAATAATTTAGAGAGTGTAGAGAGCTTCGTTTCTATTGGCAAACAAGCCTATAATCTTATTGATAGTGTAAACTCCTTGTAAGGTAGAGGTACTCTCTTAGTGCATCCTCTCTTAGTGCATCCTCTCTTAGTGCATAATATGGAGTAAGAGAGGTAGTAGGTGGACCCAATTACGAGTAATTTTTTCTCAAAAGTAGTGTAGTTAGAGGTCAGTAGGTCACATTAGTAGGTTGCCATTATGACACCTCTAGAAATGCAAAAACCTCTCTTAGTTAGTGCATCGTCCTAGATGGCACCATACACTAAGAGAGGTTCTACTGTACCTATTTCGGACAGCCTCCTGTGATGGTTTTATAGCGTGACCTATTATAAACAACAATTAGATACAAATGTTGTTCATTGAAAAAGGTTCTCTATTTGTACCTTCTTATCCACTCATCTCTCTTCCCTCCTTGCTTAGGGAGAAGTGCCAAAGCTAACCGTAATAGGTGAGTCTATGAGACTAGAATGGGTCTGAATGAAAAATCTACATTTATATTGAATAAAATATTCAGTCTTGAGAAAAAAAATTCTTTTTTTTTTGCATTCTTCCTCATCCTTATTTCTGCACACATTGAGCTCAATTTCTCAACAAATTCCCTATATCCTTCAGGCTGAAATTTTGAAGTTATATGTTATAGGTACCTTTACCTTACCTAATCACCAATTAATTAAAATGGCCCACCCAATCCGAGATACACTATGATAAATGTTTTGGAATTGTTTGGGCATCTATACAAGGGACCTATCAAACATCTTAAGTCATTTTTTGAAAAACACAATGAAAATACGAGTGAAAATATAATATTTCTTCTATATCTAAATAATAATTATATTTTTTTTTATAAAATATTAAATAAAAATAGGTATTATATTCATAAATAGAAGTAATGGGTGATTGCATGAAAGAGCGGTACTAAAACATTGTCACAGAGGGAGTGCCAAAGCTTCCTTTTGCTATAACTTTTGCAGCATGACTCGTATGAACTTGAAATTTTTATTGGAGATGACCCTCTTGAGTTTAATTATTTTTCATATTTTTCAAAAAAATTCAAAATTCATTTTATATTTAAAAAACATTTAAACTAATATGTCATGTTTTGAATTTTAAGGGTTTTTAGTACAATGGAGTCCCCAAATTTAATGATTTGGAGCTGAAATTTCTATATTCTATTCCCATAGTAGGAAGTCATGTTCTTACCAAGGGGCATTAAAAAAGATTATATTTTATGTCCTCTACGTCCATGCAAAGAAGGCTTCCATGCACACGCAATTCTGAATGTTGAAGATGGTTTCAAGATAATTTTTTTAGTCAAATCTCTTCAAAATAAAGTCTTTCCAAATAAAAAAATTTTAGTTCCTTTGAAAAAAAAGATTCCTATTTTGTACAAATTAAAACGTCAAACTATGTATTTTCTTCAAAATTTCAACTCACACTTTTTTGTGAATAACTTTTTACGTAGATTTTTTTTAGGTCTGAAATTTTGGTTATGTGCTATTTCTAGTGTTATACTAATTATCCTTATTTTATTTTTAAAAATTCATATGCAAAAAGCTCATAGTACTGAGAGTACTTGCCGAAAACTGCCCAAGTGGAACAAAAACAGCCAGTCATTCATGTAATCACCCTAACATTTAAACACCTTGAGTACATGTATCTCAAACATCTCTAAAAAGTTGACAAATTTTATTTAGATAGAGACTCACACTTCCTCGATTGATTTACATGGCTCATGTAGCAATCGTAGACTTAAGAATCATATAATTGTGAAAAGTTTGCAACCCAGCAAATAGAAATTGCTTTAAGACTTTTATTTTAGCCTATTAATTATTTAATCATAACATGTCTATTATAGAAATAAACACAAACAGGGACAATGTTTTATACATTTCAATGTTTTTAAGAAACACATATCTACAATTTTATAGAAAATAGATATGAAGTTGTCCATGGAAGTTGTAAATTTTAAGATTCCATTACCAAATCTAGATGCTCCATTTTAATGATTGCTCAAAACATTTAATGAGAAACTACAAGAAAATATTTTTCCAGAGCAACCCTTCTCTTGGACAAACATGAGCAAACATTACCAACAAATGTTATTGTAATGGTAGATTTTGACTAGACATTCTATATTTCAAAAATCACTAGTATAACATTGTCACTTCTAAACCAAAGAAAGGCTAATCTTATTATTCAATAGTATTATTTTGATATCAAAATTAATTTATTACGAGTCTTCCCTTTGCAAAAAAGTCCAATTCTTGTATGAATACCGCTCTCTCTCATTGCCCTATAGACTTAAGACTTTAGGAGTGGGTTTTTGAACTAATAAACTTTCACTCATTAATAAACCTTCTAAAAAAATCTGAATTTCTTATTTCCTCTCAAAAGATGTTTTGTCAATACATTATGGGCAATTTCGTTAAAATGGTGAAATTTTTTTAAAGTGGCATGAAAACAGTTCAGAATGGCCGTTCTGAAATCTATACCGGTCCTAGATGGTTCAAAATGGCCGTTCTAAAATCTATATCCGTCCTAGATGGTAAAAATGGCACATTGTCAAAGTGGCACTTGGAATACTGCCATTATAACGAAATTGCCCATATTAGTATTAACAAAGTATATTTTTATGTATATTAAATATATAATTTTTCTATATAGAATCTTGATAACAACTAATATATATGCTATATAATTGTATAGCACTAGTATAACAAGGTGATTGCAAGAAGTACCTGTCCTACTTTGCATCACACGTTCTATGCAAAAGTTGTTTTGTGCCATAAGATTTGCAAAAATGATTGAATAAACTAAAATTTAGAAGTAAGCTTCCTATAGCAATAGAAAATATACTTGAATTATTTCAATTTTTGTAAAATTAATTCAATACTTGAGATTGAATTTTGAATATATGTCACTCATACAATTTGGATGGTTTTTAGTACTATCAAGGACCTTTTTTGAAGAGTTATGTTGTCAAATTTGGTAGGCTAGTTCTTCTAATAGAAATGCGCCTTTTGAAGAGAGGGATTTCCAAAAACATGTTCCAAGTGCCTTTTGCATTGTTCTAAAATATGCTATATTTACATTGAATTGAATTTTTTTTTAGTTTCCGCTTTGATCTTCCTTCTTTGCTCTTAGTTGGCAATAATGACCACATTTAAAATAAAACTTTCAAGTTCATTTTTTAATTTAAAAAAATAAAATTGTGAAAGTCTCATTTTGTAGCATAAATTCCAACCTATAGCTCAATATAGTATTTTAGGATACTCAGAAAGATTCAATAATACAATTGGTGAGGGCCCATAGCACCCCTAATTTGCCAATGTGGACTATTTTTATAGCAAATTAAATATTTTCATCCATCTTTGCCATCCAATGATGAACATCACGTATTGTCAGAATAATAGATCTGAAATCTAATCAAACATCCAAATTTCATATTCCATACTTCCAATAGTACTGAAGGTGACTTTTAATACAAAAAAATATTGAAAGGTTGAAAAAAAAAACGCAACAAATAGTGCAAGTGTTTTTTTCAATCGCCCAACATTTTTGTGTGAACTCCATTTCTAACCATTTAATATCATCATGGAGATAATATATATATTTAACATCATGTTTTTACCTCTTTTAAGTCATAATTTTTGTACTATAATAAAAATTTCATTCAATGTATTTTCACATATTGCCACATAAAATTGGGCACTTTATGTGGTTTAAAAAAATATTTGGATTAATTCTGAAATTTTTTTGATGGTTTACAAATTATATTGTAAAATGTTTTGTAAATTCATTATTGAGAACTTAAAATATAAGGCTAATTCTTGAAAAAAATTTGATAGCATAAAATTCTTTTTAAAACGCTAAATACTTAAGATTTTAAAGTGTCCACATTTCAAGGATACTGCAAAATTATATTAAGAGTTTGATTTTTCGTGGTTTCTAAATGTATCGTGAAACTGCACATGGAATTGCACATACATTTGAATGAAGCATCAATTTCACATACTTTTCAACATCCGATCTTCAAACAACGAATGGAATGTAGGTCATTGTCATAGGTAGTGATGGAATTTGACACTAATTAATTCCATTTAAACTACACTAAAAAGTAAAACTCTTTTTCATCCATGATGAATTCCAAAAATTCAAATTTGAAAGTTTGTGCATCCCAAACCAATGCATTAAGTAACCCTTAAAGGAACATAAGGTCACCAAGTGACTTTTGCAACTACATTTGTAGAAATTTTGACATGTTAACCCCTAAAGGACCATTGTTCCTTCGGGGGACAAATGCATTTTTGGGCAGGTACCTATGGGCTGAAATTTTGTCTTGATTTTTTGAAACTTTTTTTGGAGATTGAAAAACTGATAAGCTTTGTGGGAATATAATTTTTTTCACAATCGGTGCCCGGAAAAAAAGTTATGACCAAATAAGCTCAAACAAGGGGACGGAGGCAGCTCAGGCAGCGAAAAAAATGAACAAAAATTTGAATTTTTTTTTAATATTTTTTTTCTCATAGATCATATTTTTGCCTATCTGGAAAGCTTTGACTCATTTCATTTGGATGTGTTATGAAAAAGTTATGAACATTCTTGTTTTTTGGGCACTTAGAGCATCTTCTTGAAAAAAATAACTTGTAGGATTCATTTCTGAATGCAATTTTTCAAATTTTTCAAATTTTTTTTTTTTGCATGGTTTATTTTACTTGCTAGAACAATCTCACCGTTGGGATTAGTGTAGTTTAATTCCATCTAAAATATATGAATATTTTAGAGTTTCCTTCTATCTCGTACCTACTTCTATTTTATTTTATTTTTTTAAATGATAGTTAAGTTTTTTTTAATTTTAATTTTTTTCCTAGACTCTCAACTCAATTCTCCACTACAAATATTTAAAGCTCAAAACTTTGTAGTGCAAAAATTTTAAGTTAAAAATGTTTAAAGTCAAAAAATCTAGTCCTGCAATGTGCTGAAAAACTTGTTGTTTTCCCTTTAAATGCAGATATCTTGCAATCTAAGCACTCAAAAATTTTGAAATTTTTTCCACACATTCTCGTACTATTTAGATGTAAGATCCTACGGTTTGATGTGAAAAAAAAACAATTTTTTATTTTTTATACTCTTTTCTATAGATATGGCAGTTTTGAGTGTTTTTTGGCAGAAAAAAGGCGTTGGTCCTTTAGGGATTAATCTCACTAACAGCTTGTGAACAACAAAGAGTTCCTAGATGATTTTTTTCTCATTCAATCCGTTGGCACAATCTGATCAAGAAATGATCAAGTGTGCAATTTTTGGTGATTTTTTTGAAAATAGAAAAGACGCTTTGGGCTGTCACTTTTCATCTTCATATCTTTTTTTGTACATCTCAAAATTATTTGAAAAAAAATTACTCATCAATATCATGATGATATGTACCCATGAAAAAAAATCAGAGTTTTTGGAGCACTTTTGAGCATTCCCATTTCAACATATGTACAAAGTACTTCCTAACCAAATATCTTCATCAATCTTGTCAACAGTGGCATTTTCTCAAAAATTGTGCAATTTTGTTGATCTTTTTTTCATATGAAAGCTACATAAATCCTTCTTCCATTTCAACAGTGGTGATCATCAAAATTACTTTACAATCCACACAAATGAGGGATTATGCTTGTTACAAGAGCTAGTCAAGAAAACAAGAGCTATGCTCAAACACCCTAGTCCTAAGGTTGTTAACCCCTTAAAGATGTTGTTGTTTTCTATAAGCTCTCTTCTATTGTATACACAAGGGAAAATTGAATAGCAAATGTATCCCATTCTTGAAGCTATAAATTTCAGACCAAGTCACAGGCATATTGTTGGTCAACTAAGAATTTTTTAGGAATTTTTGAGTGTTTGGAGAGGATCAAATAAATTCATTATACACAGAACATACGCCAACTCTTTTGGTGGACAACATCCTTAAGGGGTTAACACTAGTAAAAAGGAGGTCTTGGAACACCAAGTAACAATGTTTGAGCTCCAACAATCTACATGGGCTTCTTGTCTACGTGGGTCCTTGGTAATGATTGACACAACAACTTGAGACTCCAAAAACTCATTTCGGCTAGTGTGACCAAGATTTTGAGTGAATATTGCATGTGTTGCAATAGGCTTGCTATAAAAGAAAAGAATATTTTTTTCAAGGTCGGTGTGAACTAGAGTGACTCTGTCCCTCAAATGAACAACAAAGTGAGAGCCAATATAAGGAATATACAATTCCCCCTTGTCATATTAAATAAAGCTTGAGAAATGAAAAAAAACAGCCTCACAAACTCCATTTGCCAAGGGAAAAAATAAAAAAATAAAAAAATAAAAAAAGTCATACATGCATTCACAAAATCCATGCACGAGCTCCGTACCATTTACTTCTGTGATTCATTCAAACAATATTGGACCACAAACCTTTGCACCGCAGCTTTTTACCGTGATCAACGTTTTTTTTTTTTCCTTCTTTCGGTGTGTCATTGCAAGAGCTTTCCCGGCCTCGCATGGATCCAATGACCTCCACTTTCTCATCCCAATCTAAAAGAAAAAGGGCCATGTGTTTCAAAAAATAAATAAATAAATAAAAGCAAAAGGGCCGGCGCAGTCCAATACATTGTCATTGCCTGCATCATTTCATTTCAAAGTCAGGCTTCTTTACTTCACTTGTTCCATGCTTGCTTGACGCGAGTTTTTTCATCACTTCCAAAATCTGATATGAGGCTCAATTTTTTGGCTTTGCAAAAAAGATGACCGGCCACGAATTGGGACGGACCGCCGCTCAAATTTGATGAGTTCAGCGGTCTGGTCTTGAACTCGTGGAAATGGAAAATTGGTAGAATATAAGATTAGCGTTGGCTTGTTCGTAGCGTGGCGAACATGTAAGATGAGGTCACCTACCAAGTCATGCTACCCATGCCTTCCAAATGAGCTCGCGTCCGGCTTTTGCAATAAGCGGTCGCAGGCGGGGCTGTTGTGGGCTTAAATTTAAAATGGGTAGGGTAGGGCCTGTGCGTGATGTGGGCCGGGTGGGGTAACCCATCCAGTCATAGGTTCATAAAAGACAGAAACCATTTGTCTGTAAATTTGAGAATCTGGGATGGGACGGCCGGAAGGGGATTCTTTCACTTTGGAATGGAAGGGCCAAAGTTGATCAACTTGAATGGGTGGGCCTTGGGTATTGAAGCAAGCACCCCGGGTATGGCCTGGTTCTCATCAACATCAGAGACATAGGTGGATATCAAACGGATATGTTAAATGAACAACTACCCAAGATTTTGTTTTGGAATATCCCATCCCATCCGAACACTGGTGGGAAAAAAATTCAATTATTAATCTTCGAAAACATCACTCAAATAATTCAGTATTTGAGTTGTAACCGCTGAATCAATGGATTATTTGCATAAAGTAATGTGGATTGATTGTTTTCAAGACTGAAAGGGAAGAGGGACACTAAATAGTGAAATTAAGTCACCCCTCACTAATTTCTCGATATTTGACACTCTACAAATATTTGTTGTTATTGTACAAGAATGCACTATTTTTGAATTCGGTATTGTTGTAATTGGGACTCATGAACCTTCATGTGAAAAAATGAAAATATCAATAGAAATATTTGTTGACTTTAATGGCTTGTAAAGTAACTTTCTTGGGGTAAGGCAACCTTAGTATTCATGCAACCTAATTTTACTATTTATTATAGAACATGTAGTTTAAGAACCTAAATATTGCTTTGGCATTTAAGATTAAGGAGATTTGCTTTGTAGGTTCTAAAACTTTGAACTAAGTTGGAAGGAAATAGGAAGTCATTGTAGTGTGATTTGGTACATATCAAATCAACAAAATTATTGTTACAAACCTTAATATCTCCCAAAGACACTTCTAGCTTATTGTTGAATAATGTTATGAGATCTTAAAAGATTATTATTTTAATTTTAGATATCCCATGCACAATTCCCTTATACCAATGAATACCATTTGGTAAATCCATATTGTGCTTTGAGATCTTCACATAATTATATCAAATTTTAGTAAATAGTATAGGATATTCTCACATTGCAAAATCTCACATTTTTCCTAATTCACATAATTTACAACAACAAAATTATTTGAAATTCAATACTTCTCTTTTTTCATATATTTCAATTCTTTCACATTTTACAATTTAGTCATGAAATGGAAAGATAATTACCATAAGCCAAAAATAGAGTCATATTACCATTTGCAATCAAATCCATTTGCTTGGAAAAAGGTAACAATGCCCAATACTGACGAAACAATCAATTGAACATAATTCTCAAATTGTTTTTATGGCGAATTTCGTTAAAATGGCAATATTCCATACACCATTTTCAAAATGCATGGTCTAAACCATCTAGAATAGATATAGAATTCAAACCACACAATCTAAATTGTACATGTGCCAAAGTTGGGGAATGACTGTCATTTTAACAAAATTTTCCATCCTTAGTCCTTACCAGATGTTATTGGAAGTCAAAAGGGTATTCTAGATTCTCTTAGTATATGTATTTTCAACACCAAATGACAAAACTCTGAATTTTCAAAATGCCAAAGCAATAATATTTAAAATCAATCCTAGGTTCTCATAAACATAGTCTAAGCATTTTAGGCTAGTCTCTATAGGGGTCAATTTTAGCGAACGGTAACATTTAGATGCAATTATTTCACTATAGCTTGGTGCTCAAAGAACCTCTTATTGACTAAGTACATTCTTTGTTTTATTTGTACATGTGACACTAATTTGCCTAAGTCACAATTTTCGTAAATAATTAATTACAATGGACTCAAATATTATTGTATTGTATCAATTTTTACAAAAAAAATGTAATTTTTAGCAATATTAATTCTAAAAGTGATACTTTCACCCTCACTAAGGTGGGTACACCCAAAATCACACCTTCTTTGAAACTGCCATCATCACCATGTGTACCCATCTCTCCCAAAATCAATATGTATGTATGTTGAAGAAACAATTTTAGAACATCTACCAAAAAAAACTTTGACCTTTCATAACTTTTACATACAATATCCAAATGTCACGTTCTTTGGTGCATTGGAACCTCTTTTCACTTGCCAACAAGAAAATCAATGAAAATGTGACTAGTTTAATAATAGTAGGCACAATATCCAAATATGGCGTTTGGATAAGATAGTCTGCTCGTAAAGTGACCATTTAAGCCTATCTAACTCATAATTGACAATGATAGATATTTCAAGGAACACGTCACTCATTCCTAGATAGGGGTTGCATTTAAAATGAGGGTCACTTTCAAATTAGACTAACTTCCTTACCCACCTTAACCCCTCAACGCCCAAGGTGCCCAAAAAAGGCCTTACAGAGTTTCAAGTCCAATTCAAAGTGTTGTAACTTTTGCATCCAATGTCTGAATTCAATAAAACTTGTTGGAAAATTTGCGCTCTCTCTTCTAGTTTATGTGGTAAAAGTTTCAAATCAATCCAAGATGTATTGATTTCTTGGAAGCCAATCGAAGTTCACAGGTTCAATTTGAGGTCACCAAAATGCACTTGAAGGCTGCAACTTTGAGGGCTTGTGTCTCCTTCATCCAATGTTAGTTTTCAATAAAATTTGTTGGGTTATGTTCCCTTTGATGTCTAGTTATTGTGGTAGAATTTTCATGTCAATCCAAGTTGTTTTGAATGTTTGGGAGCTATTCAAAATTCAAAACCCTGACATTTTTGGATTACAATGAACTTTGGCGGCTTGTTTCTTCTTCATACAATGTCCGATTTCAATAACAGTTATTGGAAAAGTTGCACATACTAGTCTAGTTTGTGTGTCTAAAATTTCATATCAATCCAAGAATTTATGAGTGACTAAGAATCATTCTAGTAGAAGGAGGTTCAGCCTTAGTTGTGTTTTTGTAGCTTTTCTTGCTATTTTTTTGACATTTGCAAGCCGTTTTGCAGACACAATGAGTCAATTCAATGATGTTTTTTTTCACCAATGTGTTTGTATGTTGATTTTGAATCACTTTGTAGTTTAAATTTTTTTCATTTGAAAGAGGTTTAGAAATCGAATTTCACCACCAAATGCGTTTCTAGGAAAATTTCAGCATTTTTTTTCTACACTAAAACATTATAATCTTGCAATCTACACGGTCAAATGACTCCAAATTTGATTCATGTCATCTACAACAAGTACATTACAAGATTGTACGGTAGAGATTTTTATACCTTACTAAAATTTTGAACTATATCACTTCAAAGGCAATGATGTTTTTAAACCCCGAAAGGCTTTAGGCCTCGAGGGGTTAAAGTAGAAGCATCCAAATGTAATATGAGTAGTATTGTGATATCTAAAATATGCCTTAGATGGGGAGCCGCAAGCCCGCAAGTGGACTTAATGCTAACAAGTGAGTTTACATAAATGTGTTAGAGTGATGGAGGCAGGATTTGCGTTGAGCCAATAAAACAAGCGTGATACAAGCTTATGCCGGTCTATTGCTTTGGGGAGTTTCTGTGTCCACTTTTGTGTTAGTCTACGGTCGACAACAAGTGCATCTACACATTTGTTTCCACAAATTCCTATTATATTCATACAAGCTTGAAAAAATACGAAACCAATTTTGTTGGTTCCCTAAACCATTTCCTAACAGGCGCACTTCATTTCAGTATTAAGTAGCTACCCTCAAGATCTGCAAATCGTGAATAAGTGTCACATTTAGGTGCTTCTACCTTACACTAGTGCACAAATCCGTGTACTACACACAATTTCTACTGTGACTGATTGCACCACCACCACCGGCGTTGTTGCTTGGCTTGGCCCTGTCAAAGCTGACGCAGATCCAGTTGGTTACACTCCAAGGTCGCACGAATCCGAAGCCGAAATCAAGCGACCGCACGCCTCACGGTATAATCAGAGACTCGAAATGTATGTTGGGAGCAGCGAAATCGAAATCACTTCATCGATCCTGAAGAATACTTTGTGGCGAACAAGCCAAGTAGGGACGGAATCATGAAATAATGGCTCCTGAAGTCGACACTCGCCACATGAAGATTTTTTTATTGTTTTTGTTTTCTCTCTTTTTTCTTTTTGAGACATTAAGATATTGATATTCATCTCATATGTCAGTAGAGAGAATTCAAAGTGAGAGAAAGTGAGAGAAAGCAAGAAACAAAGAAGAGCGAAATAATTTAATGATGTACGGAGTACAATACAACATCTCCGAGTGAGAGAAAAGAGAGAAATACGGAATAAAATGTAATGATATTGATCACAGATGGAGTGGATGGAGACGGAGAAATATAATAAGTTCAGATACTGTAGAATGATATTGATAGCAGATTGTGAGAGAGAAAAGGAAAAAATAGTTTAGTATTGTAGCAGAGGTTGGAGTAAAGTTATAAAAGGGATAGTGACTTCTGAAAGAGCAGGGGATGTTTTGAAGGAAAGCCGAGAAGGTATGGGAAGGTCATATGAAGGAGGCCCACCCCTGGAGAAAACATAATAATTTTTTATTTGCCACTCATGATAAAATTTGGAAGTTCTGGATTTATATTTGGAATTGGAGGCCCCAAATTAGCTTGAGGAGAAGGAGAACATGGAATTAACACAGCACAAAATAAGGGGCAATTTATTAACAAGTATTCTATGGAACATAGAACTCACCTTGCGGGACTCACTTTGTATGACCACTTAATGTCCTATCTTTGACAATAGGTACGTCACAAAGATTTAGAACTTGCAATGTTTGGAGATGAAGAATAAGACAAGTTTTTAATACTTTGAATTAGATTGTCACAATGCACTCATAGAATTGAAGCCACCTCAATTCTGTCAATAATATGCAATTCATTACCAAAACAATATGTGCTTCTATAGTTCTATTCTTGAATTTTTAAGTAATTGAAAACCAAAGAGGTCTAAAATCAATCGTCAATGAAATTCTTTTGACCAATTTTGTGCAATTAGAAGAGTAGGTAGAAGTCAAAACAAAAAGCAAATATTTTGTGCATGACCTCTTTTAGCATCATTCTTTGGGAATTGCTAGAAGGCACATTCTTTACATCAATGTCCAGTGAAGGAATAATGCAAATTAAGAAGCCTCCATCATTAAAATTAGCTTGACATATATGACAAATGTGGTTGTAGGAAGCAAGGAAATCAGAATTGGTGATCACGGCAACACAATGAGAGTCTCCAAGTTTCTAGTCAAAGTAGACAAAGGGATGTAAAAAGGAACCCCTCCCTCATTGGTAAACACTAATATGAAGCACTTCAAAAAACTTTTTTTTCCTTCATCCAAGTACAAATTGGATCATTTAGATGATGCGGTTCCTATCACTATTGTAGAGGTCCCGAAAATACCACAAATTATGTCAATTTCTGGATACTCGCTAATATTCTTAGTACACTTTTTGAGATGTTTTGAAACGAAAGTTGCACCATGTTTGTCCAAGTGCGGGGAATGCAGTTGTGGTTGCAAAATGCAAAAGGTGCCCCTACATTGGGCGTTGAGTAGGTCTTAGAATTCCAAGATCAATCCCAACCTCTGCACACCTATACACACCTCCCAAGTAAGGTAGGTATCCTAAATGCGCCACTGACTTTAAAGCGCCATCTTCAGTGTGTGTACATTTCCAAATCAGTTATGTACCTCTGTGAAAGAACGCTTTTAGAACCAAACTTTGTTCCTTCATAACTTTTGCATACAATATCCAAATGTCACGTTCTTTGGTGCGTTGGAACCTCCTTTCCCTTGCCAATAAGAGTATATAAGAATTTGAATAGTCTAATAGTAGTAATTAGGCACAGTAGCAATTAGTGACGGTTTAAGGATACCTACCTTATGCACAAGACCACCTTCCAAAGCTCCTTCAACTGATGTGAAAGTAACCAGGGTCCGGTGCTTACCTGTCACTACCGCTAACCAGTAGTGGATAAACCAGAAATTTCTACAGTACTGTTTCTCCAGGATACTTGTTCCGGATCCTTGTTCCGCACACCCCAGGCCAATTCAATTCCCAAGTCCCCACCCCGGGAGGCCCTGAATTTCCGAACGACTTGTTCTTCTTTCTGGTTCACACGCGATGGGCCCCGGGTCCGGGTCACCCTTGATAATTATAATAATCGCAGCACGTCACCCCCCCGTGGCCAGTGAACCAAACCGGGGTCACACCTGAAACCAACCTTTTGCCTCTTCCCAATTTGCAAGCCCGCCCCGACGGACTTGACTTGACTACTGACTTGCAACTCCCTGCGAAAAACGTTGGTCCATAGAACTCTCTCTCGCACACACACAACCGATTCTGCTCTGCTCTGCTCTGCTCTGCCGCTCTTGGATTTCAGTCATGCTAAGTGCCTGCCCATGTCTGTAACTTAGTTGCAAGCTCCGTCTGTGCAAGCTAGTTAGCCTTAATTGTCTGTGAGAGTGCTCAAAGAAGCGACTTTGGGGAAGATGGGAGGAGCATTCTAGCTTGAGCTTGTTTCTCCAAGGGAATTGAAGTTGTTTTGCCAATTCGATTGAACGATTTAGGTTTAGGTTGTTGGTCAGGTACGTGGCTGATCGAGTCTTACAGAGAAAAACAACACCATCGATGCTGAGTACAGTCGGGTGACTTGACTTCGGTGGTTTGAAAGTTCTGGTGTTAGCTAGCATGTCGTTCGTTGGGCATCGAGAATCTTCGAAGGCAGGAACTAGCAGCACATGACTCCGAAGAAACATGGATTGATAACCCAGGGGCCTGGGATGGCGGAAGGGGTTGTGGACACCCAACTCAGCGAGGGGCCGTTGTGGTTGAAGCCGTTGTTGAAGGCGGATTTCTTCGCCACTTGCGCAGTCCATGGAGTTTCGGCGAAGAGCGAGTGCAACCTCTTTTGCTTCAATTGCATGGGAGACGGCATTTGCGCCTCTTGTGCTGCAGCGGACCATAAGGATCACCACGTTGTTCAGGTAGGACTTTGGTTTTTAGACTTTAATTCCTGTGCTAACCTTGAGAAGTCGTACGCCTTGCAATGTCCGGACATAGTGCACAGAATTGGGTTCATGGGGACCTTTGCTTTGCTTAATTTGCTTTGGGAGGAATGGAAGGAAGGGGAGGTACAGTAGCCAAGTCAGAGCGAGCAATGTAGCAGCACAGCATTTAATTACACTTCACAGAATTCAATGAAGACACATACAGACAGGCAGACAAACAGGTTTCGCTTGCAGAATCCTCGGCGGCGGCGGCGGCTGACCTTTGTTTCACGTAAGGCGGGACAGCAGTCTATATACTAGATGGCAGTCAAAGTTAACGAGGCTTTTTTTGTTCTTGGTCTCTCTTCCCGTTCTTGGAAACCGAAGCGATACTGGATGATTTTGGATGTTCGTTGTTTTGCGGAGAATTTTTCTTTCGAGGAGCTCTGTCTACATTGGACTTTCTGGGAGACCAAGTAAGTCGCTTAGTTTGGGATTCTTGACCTACTCACATTACAATTCCATGCAATGCTGTAGATCCGACGGTCTTCTTACCATGATGTGATTCGAGTTTCCGAAATTCAGAAGCTGTTGGACATCTCGACAGTTCAGACGTACATTATCAACAGCGCCCGTGTGGTGTTTCTCAATGAACGGCCTCAGCCACGACCCGCCAAAGGAGTGACCAATACGTGCGAGACGTGTGAGCGAAGTCTTCTTGATACGTTTCGATTCTGCTCCTTGGGGTGTAAGGTACGTGCAAAGTTCATTTTTTCGTCGTGACTTCCTTTTGTCTCTCCCGTTGCCTTCTATTGCCAAACAAAGGATGAATATGTATAACTAGTCATTCGCCATGTACGACTAGGAGCGGATAGGTTGTCCAGGAAAGGCGTTTGTTCGTACCGTACATTGACTCAGACGTCATTTACTAGTCATTTGCTGAATTTACTTTCACCAATTTTGTCCAGGGAGGGGCCAAAGCCTCAATAACTAACTTAGGGGATGAAACTCTCGAAGGTCATGCGTTCTTCTGGCATCACGTCCTCCTCCATTGTAGCAATCAATGGTGATTTCACGTAATTGCAACTGTGTCGAGTTTAGTTTAATCACAATAGCACAATAGCAGAGCATTGAGGAATGAAGGTACTGCTAGTGCGAACATGGCAGATCTTGAGAGAAACACGTACTGCCACTCTCCTCACTTCTTTTCGTGAGGAGAGAGTGGAAGGGTGGATGCTTCAATGGGTTACTCTCCGACATTATGGTAAACGAAAACCCTAAAGTGAAGTTTACTATTCTTCTGATGGAGGTCGCGGTGTTTTGTGTTCTTGCCAGCTTGCAGGCATCAAAAGGCACAAGGAGCTCTCTTTCTTTCTCCAACCCAAATCTCAAGGTGTCGTTAGCACGAATTCGCGCGTCCCTTCGGACTCTGAAGACTCTTCCACTCAGAAGAAGGTTCCCCGGTCGAAGAAAGTTTCGCAGCTCCAAACCTCTCCTTTGTCTCACACCAGCTTCGAGAGCTCCGAGACGACGGATCACGAAATGATGGAGGAGGACGCCCCTTTCAACAAGCCGCGAGCGTGGCTGAAACAGTCTTCCCCAGTGGAGAGTGCGGAGCGTTTCCGGGCCACCAGTTGCTGGCCTGTCACTCTCATCGTCGACATGTCACCCAGGACACCCCCACGTTCGAATTTGCTTCGGATTGCCAAACGACGGAAGGGCATTCCTCACAGGGCGCCTCTTGGGACTTGATGACTTGATCCCTATTCCTTCTGCAAGATGTAAATAAGGGAAGGGGTGCACTATTGAATGCTGTATCATAGGGAAGGACTGGAATACAGGGGCCTGCAAATGATCGGCCCTGGCATCAATCAATCAATGCATCATCGGGACCGAGTGACAGCAAAAAAACAAATAGAAACAGTCAGAGAGTACAGCCTTAAACCGCAATTGGTGGCTATTGCACTACCTTACAGTTCCAGCGCCAAGACGATTTGGCCGATGGCCGGCCTCTCTTTGATCGAAGTGCTTTACCTGTGTCCGAAATGCGCTCGGCCTCAAAATGGTTACAAGAAGCGTAGGCTTGAGTGCAGTGTCTGCAAACCTTTAAGTGTACATATTAGCTCGAAGAGTGGCACTGTTACTATTAGTTGTATCATTAATACTATACGTGTAAGTACTGTCAACCAGCACGCCGAGGTCCCCACTGAAACGCAAGAAAGCCACAGACAGTCTTGGAAGTCCTCATCAATGGCAGATTTCACTAGCATTGCGCCAGCGAAAGTCGGAGATGGTTTGGCTGACTAGTGGTTCTAACTTATGTTTCAGGAATCAGGGCGGATGGTGCGCCAAGCACTTGGCCTGCTACCCAACCCAAACCAACCCAAGTGAATATGGTTTGGGTGTATCATATACAGACAGACAGACAGAAACAGAGTTGTATGGTATGCGCAAATGCCAGTGTACAACTCGAACTTCATGTACCTTTAGTTAGTCCCTTTGTCAGTTCATGGATAAAATGCTAGTACTATGAGAAAAGCTCATAATAGCATGGCATACTGTGGTATTATTTACCCCGCAATAAAGCAAAAATATGTCTTTGTATTAGAAGGGTCCGTTGCCAGTCAAAATGAAAATCAAACAGGTGTCCATGTGTTTCAAAAAAAAAAAAAAAAAGTGAAAATCAAACTTCTTGTACAGTGATGAAGGAATGTGGTTGATTGATGGAGAATCAGTGCACATGGGCATGAAGTCCTCAGCCCTAACAGTCTTAAGTCTTAACCCTCTTCAGTTGCCAATGACTTACTTTGCAGAATGAAAATTGGGACAGGCTACTAAACGCCACCACCATAATTGACACTTTAAGGTTTGCTGACCTATTCCGAACCCTTCTAAGAACCTTCCATCATTTTGGTTCAAGAATCATAGTGTTGTCATATACTATATCCCCATTAGGTCAGTGTCTCAATTAGGAGAATATCACAATTAGGTCAGTGTCACAATTAGGTCCTTCTGTCTTGGTGTAAACCACATTGGCCTGAGGTATCAATTTGCACACACTTTGACTAATTAGTAGCAAGTTTGTGCAGCTTACAGACTGTTATCCTTCTCCAAACATCAAGAACAAGGCGTACTTATATTGCTGGTGAGCATCCATTGAATTAACTCCGACTAACTTATATCAATCTCCTAACTGAAGCCCCATATTACCTCATACTCACCATTTGTGTTGGAATGGAGAACAATAGCACTTGTAATCTGTGGCCACGTATTCATCATTAGTAAGGAAAGTAAGATTAGACTAGTAATCACGTAGTCTTAGGTCTAATCTTATTCCACCCAAGGTATTCTGTTTGGGTTCAGTTGGGTCAATCATGTATGGTTAAAGGACCTGCTTTTATTAGTTCTTACTGCAGACTTCCATGAAGACTGGAAAATTGGAGAACCCAAAAGGGATCAGTTAGTCATCCGTCTTGTTGAGGAGTCTCATTCAGACCGGATGGTGAACATGAATTACGGGAGAAAGGTGTCCATAAAGAATGGACTTTGAGTGAGAGAAGTTGGAAAATGATTTACATGGACGGACCGGACCGAGGGGAGATTCTTGTTGAGCCCATCGGTGGGATTCTGTGCATCATGCATCATGGGCACAAATAAGGTCAGGGAAGGCAAGGTAGGGACAGCGAAAAAGGAAAGGGAAGGCAGGGGAGAACTTACTGTACAGTAAGTTACATACCACAGGATCAGATGTTCAGGGGTGTACATACCGCTTTGTAATGTGCAGTCCATATACTGTAAGGTAGTCTGTTCTTAAAGCGACCATTTAAGAGCTGATTGCCCGCTTTTCAGGGAAACTAAACTCCTTGAAACAATTTTCAGTAAATTTTGATAGGAGGGTCATTGCACGAAACACTTGTACTATTTCTTGTCACACGATGCATGTTGATTAGTTTTTTGGCTATAACTTTTGCATTCTGGCTCCAAATGATTTGAAATTTATAGACAAGATACTGATGACTACTATACACCTTGCATAATTTTTTGAAATTTTTATAAAGTGTTTTACTATTTAAAAAGAGACCCCAATAATATGTCACACTTGCCATTTTGGAGGTTTTTAGAACTATTTAGTACCCATAAAAACGAATTTGGAGCTGAAATTTGGTAGAGATGGTCTTCTAGTAGACTTGTAGCTATTGTCCAAAGGAATTCTAAAAATAATTAGTTTTGTGTCGTGTGAAAGTCCACAAAGTGAGCTTCTTTCTGCTTGCATTTTAAAACACATAAAACATTATTATTGGTGAGTTTTTTGGTGAATGACCATCTCCATAGAGTTTTTACAAATGGCCTATTTTTTTTATTTTTTTATTTTTTTAATTTATTTTTTAAACTAATTAAAACATCAAAATATCTATTTTCTTGAGATTTGGCACTTTTCTAGTTCTCCAACTTAGAGAATCTTTCTATGCATTTCCTTTGGTGGTTACCTTCATCTTAAAGGTATATACATTAGTCATATTTTTTAAATTTTTTAGGAATTATTTTTCTATTTTTAAAGTATTCCAAAAAAAATCCATAAGTATTGTTCAAAACGCAACAAAACTGACAGGTGTTTCGTGCAATCACCCAGGAAGAAAAATGGAATTGGCATCTAACGCAAGTTGTTTCATAATTTTTGGACCTTCATGGAATTAGTTACGAATTTTTGAAGTTGAAATGCAGTGGTCAGTATAAGCAACCACTTCCTGAAGTGTACACTATTGATACACTGAAGAAAGCAAAATGTACCCATGTGTCATGATCAATTTTAGAGCATGAACATTTTTAGAGCAAACTACCTTAATTGTGGAAGAACCAACAACCAGGTTGTTGTTTTTTAGAGAATTTTCACTAAAAAATGATGTAAAATTTTTTATAGGGAATATTTTGTGAGATATTCTTTTTTTTCAATGGATGAAATTGCAAATGCTACCAAATCCTAGGATGGCATCACTTTATTTTGGATGACTGTATGTTATTTTGGATGAATAAAAATTTCATCCATATATTGCAAGTTTTATCCATTTTTGTGGATGTAAATAGCTTCATTATTTCACTAATTATTGCTTTTTTGCATTGCCTTCAATAAATAGAAAAAAAAAAACTCCTAGAAGCAACTATGAAAATTCCTTCCTTTAAATTTTTTTTGACACTCCCAAATGTTTTCTTATAATATCCAAATAGTACATGTTTTTTCATACATCAAATTCCTCCTTTCTTTTGCCAACAAGAAAAGATCAAAAAATGTATTCGAGTAATCTAACCATATACGAATTCTGGTCAACATTCAACAAACTAAGTGGCAACTTGGGAATGAAGGTTCTTATTTTGTGCAATAACTTTGATATAAAGCAATACAAAAGAACTTTCAATTGCTTCTAAGTAGATGGAATAGTTGAATTGCTAAAAAATCTTGGGATGGTATTGCTCTATTTTAGATGAAGATTACCTACTACTTTTAAATGAATGCTTGGCTTCAGTCTCATCCATATCTTTCATGTTTCTTCCATGGATATGGATGTAAATGGCTTCATCATTCTAAGTAAATGGAGATCACTTCCGGATCTACCAAAAATAAATGAAACAGAGAACCTTGTTTAGAAGTCATTGCCATTGTTTAAGAAAAAACAAAGCCTAGTTCAAAGGTTAGCTAGTGGAAATTGGAAAAAACATATGTTTTGCAATTTGAAAACATTGGGAAAAAAAAACAGTGAAAAAAAAACTATGAAATTTGTCTTTAGAGTAAAAAAAGAGAAAAGGACCGGACTTAGTACTTCAAAATCCAATTCAATATGGGAATTATTCCCAGAAGGACGGGTTGGGTGCTGTAGAAATTATCCATTTGGATACTGTGTGAATCATGTGGTGGAAAAAAAAATCCAAGAACACTCATTGGAGGTCAAACTACTGTGCAAGACCTCCCCTTTTAACACAAAATTGCGAGGATGAACATCTTCACTTTTGTCCTACATAAAAAGATTCATTGTCATCCATCGGACACTTTGTGTCCACGACATCCTTCTAGAGTTAAAGAAAAATAGCTGATAAAACTCACAAAATATCCCAAACACTGGTCCCTACCATATTAATCAGTTAGTCTAATAAAATGACCCAAAATATCCCCGGAATCATAAATTATGAACCCCAACTGATCATGAAGTGAGTGACGAGAATATCAAGGGCCCCAAACCCTGAGTAACTTGCACATGCCTGCAGCCAACAAACAAGACTGTTGGACCCTGGTCCCTAGAAGTGTACCCATTGGGTAAGTAAAATTAAGGTGAGAACTCCAAATGCGCCACTGACCCAAAACCACCACCATCACTCTGTGTACATCTTTAACCCTTGAACGATGCGGAGGACGTTTGGCGTCCGATGAATGACAAGAGAATCTCCTGTGTAGGATAGAAGTGTAACTATTCATCCTCCAAATTTTGTGGGGAAAGGGAGGATAATCTACAGTAGCTTGACTTCCAATGAGTGCTTTTGCATTATTTTAATCCAACAATCCACAAGGTGACAAAACAGATGATTTCCACGGTTATGAGCCCGTCGTTTAAGGGTTAACCCCTAAATGACGGACCTATAACCACTGATTTCAGGCCTCCATGCCTATCACTCAATTTGCTGTCATTTTGCAACTAGATATGTATGAAAATTTTTTAATTTATTTTTCAGAGATGAAATTACATGTCTTCTTTACTTCATAAAAAATTTAGATTTTTTTGAGAATTTTTGAAGAAAAAGTGAAGAAAAATCACATCAAATAGAAAATTATATTAAAAAATCTGAAATTTTCACCATGTGTGTATATTACAATGACAAACATCATGGTGTAAATTCAATCTCCGTCTCATTCTATAATTAGAAAATAATAGACATTGAAAATACACCCAAAGTTCAAATTGCAATAAAATATTCAATAGTAGGAATTTTTTCAAAATTCAAATTGGAGAAGAAACTAGAGTAGATGACCTTCATTTTGTTAGTTGGGCTCAAACTCAAAAAATATCATTTTTGTGGAGAAATTTCAGATTTAGAGCAAGGAACAACAACTTCTCAAAATACACTAAAATAGCATATTTTGTGATCCGTTTTTTTTAATAACTTCACATTTATGTGAAGATAGACACTTGCATGACTACAAATTCAACTATACACTCTTTGTAATCCACCATGGAGGGTGAAAAAAAAGAAATGGATGAAAAAAAGTTTCCAAGCAATGTGCAGATGACTGCACAGTCATCCAAAAGCCACAAAATGGCTGTCCCGGCGTTACAGGGTTAAAATCAAAATGTATCCATGTGGAAGAAACAATTTCAAAACTTCTACCAAAAAACTTTGGAGCATGATAACTTTTGCATATGGTAACCAAATGTCGCATTCTTTGGTACATTGGAACCTCCTTTCCCTTGCCAACAAGAAAAATACATGAAAAATTGACTAGTCTAATAATAGCAACAAGGCACAGTAGTAAAAAGTGGCAGTTTTGGAGTTACCACATAAGGTAGGTATCCTAAATGCGCCACTGACCTTAAAGCGCCATCTTCAGTGTGTGTACATTTCCAAAATCAGTTATGTACCTCTGTAAAAGAAACACTTTTAGAACCAAACTTTGTTCCTTCATAACTTTTGCATACAGTATCCAAATGTCGTGTTCTTTGGTGCGTTGGAACCTCCTTTCCCTTGTCAATAAGAGTATATAAGAATTTGAACAGTCTAATAGTAGTAATTAGGCACAGTAGCAATTAGTGACAAGGCTGACTAGAAAACGAAGCTCTAGTGGACTTAGAGCAGCCTCACACTGCAACACGCTGAAGCAAATGAATGGAGGACATTCCTCTATCATAGAAGATCAATGGTGCAGAACCTTTGAGGTCAGTTGTGGTGTGTTGCTGTGGGTCTGCTCTTTAAGTTATGTTGTACTCTTTTAGTATGAAACTGCCCCCATTGAAGGAGATTCCTTCTGGAGGTTTTGTGCATCCCAAGCTCACATTGGCCCCTGTGCCGGACTAGTCCAAAATGGTATGTGATGGCGAGCACTTGTTCTTTGGTGGTCTTCTACAATCAGATGCTGCTTTAATACTTTAATGTCCTTGAAAGTCACTAGGTTAGTCCAAAATGGTATGTCATGACAAGCACTGGTTCTTGGCCACCAGCCAAATGGCTTTGAAGGCGGAAAAAAAATTTCCAGACTCATTTGGGCTGTGGTGTTACTTTTGGGTAAAATCCATACCTTAAGTTTGTTTTGTTTTGTTTTGTTTTGTTTGTCATGGTGAGATCTCTCGGACCGTGCGTCCCCCAGTTGCACGCTTGGTACCGTCGGAAAGCCCTTGGCAAGGAGAGGTGCACAAACTTGGTTTCATGGCGTTTGGACCGCCGATGGGAAAGTTATGGATTTTTGAGTTACTTTTTATTCTTAAAAATTACTAAATTATGCTAAATTATGTATCTTTTGAACCGTGTGTCAAATTCTCACATTCTTGGTACCATTGGAAAGCCCTCAGTGAGGAGGGATGCACGGGCTTTGTTTTGTGGCATTCGGACCTACGGTGGAAAAGTTATGAATTTTTGAGTTATTTTTGGTTTTTTAAATGACTTTTACTTTTGTTTTGGGTGCGGCAATAGCACAATGAAGGCTACACTAGTGTGGATGAAATCATCAAATTCTTTTCCCAAAATGTTAGATTTCTGCCTACATTTTGATGAAAGTTATTGAAAATCAATCAGATTTTTATGGATGAACCATGCCCCTTCGATTCCATACATGCATTCCAAGGTCCATGTGGCTCTCTCTACCAAACAAAGGGAAAAAAAAAGCTGCCGCCCTCCCTGAAGCTTATAAATATTCATTAATGGGTCCTGAAGCCAAAACGGGGCTGCTTCTCTGCAAGAACTGGGACATCATCCGAAAACGTCAAATTCCCGTCACCAAGTCCTAGACCGCACCAATTGGAACGCCCAACCCTGGCTGGCGGACCAATGTCAGCCCCCCAATCCGAAATTCCGAATGGGTCTTTGTTTTTGTTTGTCACACATTGCAACTCTTTAATTGTTATCGGTGCAGCCTCATGTTGGGTCAGCCCCAGATGGATGGATAAATACGGCCTGTTGTTGAGCGAACACTATTTGCTCTTTGTCAAAAGCCTTGGGAAGTGGGAAAGGCTGATCAATGGCCGGGCTTTGGATTGAACCAACTGAAAGGCACGGCAAGGCAGGGTCAGGTGTTGCAAAACTACAAACTAACTTACTCCCTGTTGGGACCACGGAAAACAATGGTAGGGGAAATGCCAGGTGGCAGTGAAACGTGGAGCGAAAGGCAAGCTTGCGTGAAGGACAGAAGCATCCGGAAAATTGGACCCCCGCCCTGGCTGAGAAGAAGTTGGACCAGTTTGGTTGGATGAGCGATTTGTGGGTCACATCATCCACCCAATTTCCTCCCACCCTTGGCTCCCTTGGGGCCCAGGCAGGCATTTTTTTCATGAATTGTTGGGATCCATCCATCCGTCCGACCGCAACAACAACAATAACACTACCACCATTTGTTCAGTTGTTCCCCACCTTGGGCTGTTGCTTCCATTGCTTCTTCCTGGCATTGTACTCTGGTGGTATAATTTTTATATGCGATTGGGCCGTGCAGCATCGGTGGAGATAGATGATATTTGAGCGACATTTGGAGCTCATTTTCAATTACCCTATGTGAAGGTCAGATTTGGCATAAATTAAGTTGTTTTTGGAAGGGGGAAAAAATGCCATGTATCATCTTGCAAATGGGGCATTTTATAATACATCTTCACAATTTTGGAAATCTCAGCTACCTCTTGCTCTTCAAGAGGTTAAGGATTCACATTTGTTTGTTTACATAATTAGTAGATGCACATCCAAAACATTTACATAACATAATAGGCAATCTCAACTTCTTTATATGTAGCAAAAAAATCACCACATTACAAAATTTGTTTTTAGAAATTCAATCACTATACTACAGAATTTGTTTTTAGAAATTTTGTCTTCTTATTTCTATATTTTTTCCTTTTCATGCCAAGTACTGTTCATTCATCCACTTCACCATCTTTCATCCTGTTTCAAAACAAAACAACATCCTTGATCACCACTTGAGCTATAGATGTCCTCAGAAAGCAACATTCCTCAAACAATCCTAAATATCTCCACCAAAAATATGCCTTTCTTGCTAAAATTTTGGACTTTCGCAATGGAGTGATTAGGAAAGAAAATGTAAGTTATTTGATTGAAAAAGCATTATTTTTGAAGGAATTATACAATTATAAAACAAAAGTGTTATTTTGTTGACTTCTAGCTTGGACTTTGATCTTGCTTTCAGGGGGTAGAATCCATCTTGGGGAGTTGAGCTTTGGAAAGAAGAAAGCGGTGAGGTAGGAGAAGCCTCCACATGTAGAGAAAGCTTGGATCATAGTGTTTTCATAACTGTAAAAATTCATTGTATTTTGGAGGAATGTCGGTAGTTGAGGACATCTATACAATCCTAAAATTTATAGGAAAGCCAAAGTCTGATAGTCCCCATATCATGAGCCCCATTTGGAATCCAATCTTTCTTTCAATAAGGCCCAAAACCAAAGCCGGTCAATAGATCCAACATGATTGAGTTTTCCATTCAATGGAATCATGCCACACCATCGCAAACACAGTCATAAACCAAAATCGCCCAATTGTATCCAACGAAGCCCAAACAAAAGTAACAAGAATGGTGCAACCGTGAGGCTATGTCGTAGGTTAATTTATTGACTCCAATCGGACCCCACATTCCCACTCCAACCAAACCAAACCCTAACCACGTTGTACAGTGTGAATGTGGGGTTGTAGATAGGATTTGGAAACCGAGATTCTCAAAACCAGAGCCGATGCCATAGTCTCTGTCCTTTGCACAAAGCCAATAAAAAGTCTTTGCACTTGCACTCTTCTTTGCCTGTTGTCTGTCTAACTCCCAAACAAGCGAAATCAACGGCTCTCCCAACAGTTTGCCAACAAACTTGCTTGTTCAGTTTGAGACCAGAGGCTGGCCGTTGAACCAAAAACTTGCAGTAAGAACAGGAGTTGTGATATATAACCCACCCAAAGTCCCAAAGCAGATTGAAAGGATGAAATCCCAACTATTATTACGTAAGTACTACTGTAAGTACTAATGTTGAGTGGCAATGGACGGATGCAAATACCAACAGTAGATCCGCTTGTTTGCTTATCCTGTTATCAAGTCCCAGTACAGCATTTCGTTTCATTTGTTTCATAAAAAAAGAAAAAAAAGGTAGAAGAAGCTGCCCAAATACAGCCTCGCATTGAGCGGAATATCCTGCATTATTATATCAATCATATCCACCGTGCAAATACAAAAGGATGAGGCGAACAACTAGATGTCAAAGAGTTGGTGAAGGCACAAATCAAAGCTTGAAGAAATGAGTCTAGAAAGACGGTAAGGCAAGGCAAGGGAAGGCAAGCAACGGCAAGGCAAGGCAAGTCAGCTGCTGCAGTTGTTGAGAAGCATCTGCAGGCGAGAGAATTGAAAGAAAGCCCATGTTCCATCCCTTCCCGGGTGCCATTAGCATACACTGTACGCTGGTTTACTGTAACTTACATGAGATTTGATTGCATCATCCTGAAAACGTGGAGGAGACGGACAATGGGGGTAGGAGGAGTTGGGACACTTTCGCAAGGGAGTGCATCAATTTAACCCTTAAACGACAGGCCCATAACCGTGGAATTCATCTGTTTTGTCATCGTGTGAATTGTTGGATTAAAATAATGCAAAAGCACTCATTGGAAGTCAAACTATTGTAGATGGTCTTTCCTTTCCCCACAAAATTTGGAAGATGAATAGTTGCATTTTTGTCCTACACAATTTGATTCTCTATCATCCATCGGCCATAGAATGGTTGTACCAACATTCAAGGGTTAAGGTGAAAACCTCTTTGAGCCTGCCTCCTAGGCTCCCTTGAGAACCAAATTGATCCTTGTTTTGTTTTTTCCCTCTTGGGTTTTTTAATGCACACCGTCACTTTCAAGTTTAAAAAAAAAAATTAAGGTGAAAACACCCAAAACTGTCCCTATATTTAAGCTTTAAACTTTTACTAAAACAACATTTTTTTGGGCTTCAAAATTTAGACATTTTTTTGAACACTTGGCTGGAAGTTCAAAAATATGTTGTCTAAATTGTCATACAAAATGTTGTTTTAGTAGAAGTTTAAAAAATTGTTTGAATGTTGTCCTTCGCTAGGACGCAGGACAATAAATTGTCCATTTGAAATGGGCCCATGCTAATATGGCATGATGTCACATCTACCTCACTCTGTTTAAAAGCCATCCATGATTTGTGTTTTGATTTGAGGAGACAACTCTTTATATACATGTTAGGTGGTAGGAGGTAAAACAAACAATATGGGATATCTAAATTAGAACTAGTAGAAACTCAGCCCCTCATATTTAAAAAGAAAACATCCAAATCCTAATCCACCGTCCTAACCCTTAAAAATCGTTGTCATGAATGTTTGTCGTCTTCTTTTGTTCCATGAGGATCGTGTCCTACAGCCGCGCCTAGCCACCTGCGTGCCGTGCTGGGCCCATCGTGTCAAAAGTGGCTCTGGTAGCTTGGGCCCACTTTGGTGAGTCCGATTTAACGTTCTGCTCTCCATGCTACTAGTGGTGACCAAATGAAGATTTCAAGGCTTTGTCTTGGGATCCGAAGATTGTGGCAACAAAAAGTTTTACACAAATATTGGATCCCGGAATGAAAGGTCGTTATAAATGACTTTGGAAAATGGTAAGAACCTTTTGTTATTGAAATGTTTTCGCACATGTGTCTCAAGCAAAGCAGGATACGTAAATAAATGTTTATAGCTTACGCTCTCACAAAGAGTCAATACCTATATCCACCACATGGCTATATGTATATTCATTCCATATGCATGTTTGAGTTAGGCAACAAATTTTGAAGCCTAATCTCTGCATTAGGAAGTGACCACCTCGTATGTGGAATTAAAGAGTTATAGATGTTACAAGGCCTATGGGCATCAACAAGGTCGATGATTGTGAGCGCTTGTTTACCCACCCTTGGTAAAGAAGCGAGCACAACTAGGCTCTCGGTAATTAACTGTTCTGACTCGATCTATGGGTGTCTAGCGCCAATCCATTGTGCCTTCCAAGAAATGGATCTTTTCTATGCTCCTAAGACTCATTAATTTGGATAATGAAGAAAACAAAACGAAACCCTAATTGGAATTGCTATGACTACTAAATCTGGGTCAAAGCCTACGAAGGCTTAGTGGTTTGGGAGATAAGTGAATTCTAGTCTAAATTTATCTATTCTAAATGAAAGAGTACCTTATGCCATTTCTAAAAGTATAAAGCTTGTTTGATTTGGACTCTCCTAGAGAAAGTTAGGGACGGATGAAGTTTGACCGCTACTCGGTTCCTCAAACTTCATCCATGCTTTTCTATGGATTACGGATTTTGATTTGACTTGGGATTTGGGCTATGAGCCTGATCCCCTAAGTTTAACCTAATCACCAAGTTTTGACTCAGATGGATGAAATCCTCTAGGGTTCATCCATTACTTGTTCCGGACTTCATCCCTTCTTAACTGCTTGGGGTTTAGGTATTTCCTTAAGCTGGGTTTAGTTTTGGGTTACCCTAAACTTGTTCTAAGATTTTCTAAATCTATACTTAACCTAACCTTAATCTTAAAAGCCCCTAATCCGCCTTCTAATCTTACTTAAGGATCTTAAGTGTGGTTACCAATGTACTAATCGTAGAACTTAAGACTTGTTTCGAGGAGATCTTGATTGTAGCTTCCTATTTTGACTAATTACATTAGATTTGGATTTTCCTATCAAAAGTTATCCATGGATGAAGTTTGACCGCTAATCGGTCCTTCAAACTTCATCCGCTAATTACGGCTAGCTCTAATTCCAAAACTAACTTCTAATTTCACGGTTGGGTTCCTAATCACTTTATCTTTTCAAATACTATTCCTTGTTCCTCTTGGATGAATTTTGCTAAGTTTCATCCAACATGACTCCCTAACTTCATCCGCCCATAACTCCTTCGTTTTAGCTCGGATTTGGATGAATGATGACTTTTTGGAATCCCGGGAACTTCTAATACAATGTTCTAAGCTTAGTTTAACCTTGACTTTGGTTCTTCCCTACTCTAGCTCTCGGCTTCCTTCTAATTATCTTGATAAAACAAAGTTAAACACGGAAGAGTGGGGTTTTTAGGGGCCCACCTCATATTGGAGGTCTTGGATCAAACGGTCGAGGTTCCCCCCCTCGGCCATGTCCCTTCCTCTTGGATTCTTGGCTCCTTGAGTGATTCTTGAATCGGGGAAGATTTGAGAATGAAGTGGTAGATGCGGTGGGATTTCTTTCTTCTCCTTCTTTCCACCCCTTCTTACACCAACCAACTTGTCTTCCAAAGTTCTTACGCGTTGACTTCGTTCTTACACCTCTTACACCTTGGCCTTCCCAAGTGCTTACGCGGTTGACCTTTCTCTTACGCCCAAGGGCACGTTCTTTTTTACTCTTATGCTTACTCTCCCAATGGCCCAAATTTGTTAGTTGAGATTTCCCCTAATCCATCCACTAGCATGCTTCTCTCCTATTTCATCTTCCTCCTTGTTCGTAATGCTCAAGGTTTTTGGTTATGGTGTGTGGAGAGCTTGGATGAGTTGTGCGTGGAGTGATTGTGTGAGTTTACAGGTTACTTGGTGCTTTAATACGAGTTCTTCTCTAACCCTACAAGATCTTAGCTTACACGTCCGTTTGCCCAACCCTTACCTCTACTATTTTGCTTCCATCCTTCTACTTTGCTAATTTCTACTTCTACTAGGCTAATTTCTACTTCTACTATGCTAATTTCTACTTCTTCTATGCTAATTTCTACTTCTACTATTCAGATTCTGGCCTTGACTCCCCTCTTTCTTTGTCACTTGTGTTTTTTTTTCTTCCTTCCCTAGAGTCTAGATTGCCAAAAAAAGCGGACAAAGAAAAGAAAGAACGAGAAGACCAAAATTTTGGCCACGGCCTGGCTGCTGCGGTGGTCCAGCGCTGCAGAACCCGGCGCTGCGGTGGCCCGGCTGCTGTGGTACCCGGCTGCTGCAGTATCCGGCACTGCGGTGGCTTGGCTGGCTGGGGCTTGGCTGGTTGAGGCCTTGGCTGGCTGGGATTTTAGGGAGGGCTCAGGCGTGCTAGCCGGGCTCCCCACAAGGCAAAGTTAACTTGGATCACAAGTGACTCGATCTAAGCCCGTAGGGGGATTTTGGAGGCTAAACCTTGAATTAGTTCCAAGAGGTTTTGGAAACTAAACCTTGTACGTAACTTCCGGGGGGGATCAAAGCTTCGCCGTTGAGTTGGTTTTAACACCAACTCTAAGACTTTGAGAACACGAGGTAGTTCGAAGCTTCGCCGTCTAACCGGTTTTTTAACACTTCCTCTAAGACTTAGGTACCAGTGGAATCAAAGCTTTGCCGTCTAAGGGGGAAGCCACATGTCAACAACCAACTTCAAAGGAGGACCCAGCTCGTTAGAACGTCACGACCCTAGGGGGACCCACAACTCCGCCGTACGGGGGGAGGACCACACACCACGGGTTCTTAGAGAGAGCAAAAGAGGTCCCCCACTAAGGGAGAAGCACTCGGAGGTTAATACGGACACGTGGGTTGGACAACACAATCCTTAAACGCTAAAGACCTCCCGGTGGACGGCAAAGCCAAGGCGCGGAGGGGGGAGCTTTAGGATTAGGACAAAACTCAAAGAACTCCCAAGCAAGCTAGCACTTCAAGCAAAAGACTTTAATTGACAAGTTAGCGACCAAGTGACCCAGAAATAAGCCAAATAATACCCAAGACTACTCAAAACTCATAGACACAAAGGAAGAAGGACCCCTAAGACCTTCAAAAGCTGAAAATAGAACAACAACGGAGCACCACGTGCTCAAAACACCGTGGAAGTGCCTTTAGCTAAAATAGCCAAAAAATCCAATATAAGTTGGACCCACGGACCCAAAACATGAATGGGGGTCGTTTTGGAGAGAAATGAGGGCCCTTTTAAAGGTTTCCCAAGGCCCTCACCTCCCCTCTTTTAACCTAGGTAACCCTATCAACTTGGATTTTCATCCTTATCTTTTAGGATTTTCACGTAGTTTGGGTTTTACGCTGGTCCAACACTCTAACTATTGGAGATTAACTCCAAATCAAAAACCGATTGCGCCATTGGCTTCAAAAGGCCATTTTTAGTCTTGGAGTCCCTCTACCCCCTATTCCAACGCCAAAATCCCACCGTAAACTATCGCCAACTAGAGTTAGTAAAAGAGGTAAAAATCTACTTTTTGGAGGTTACCTTTTCTGACAAAGGTGACTAGCTAAGGTGGTCTAGGAGGTCTTAGGGAGTAAAAAAAGACCCTTCGTTGACTTTGTTCCGACTTTGTGTGCTCCCGGGACGCTGGTCAACTCCACATAAATCCCGTCGCGTGGATAATTTGAAGGAATGTCGGTGATTCGGCCGTCTCCCGCTATCGAAACACCATGAAACTCGTCGGGGCGCGTTATTAGCATAAAAGAAACTATCCTAATTTTTAGTGAGATTTTACCGCTACCTGGGTAATTATCATGAATTTCCCATCGTGGTTTTAGGCGGTTGACCGTCCGGAAGGAGTATTTCTTCAATCCAGAAAATTATGAAACTTCTTGGGGAACCTCTCATGGGGTTTCCCAAGAGATTTGCAAGGTCTCATCTTGATCTTGCATGTCTTGGTATGGAGGGCAAAAAGATACCTCCGTTGGTTTACCGGCAGTCAGGGAATCTTCCGCATACGGGGGAATCTTGGCGAATGGATTTCGCTTTTGACTTCCCGGTATGGATTAGACCTAAGATCACAATCCGGTGACCGTAGATTCCTCCACTGGCCTGTCTTGCGAAAGTGACACCTGCAAGCTAACAATTGGGGTTTCTACTATTCGTCGATGGGATGGGGAAACTGAAACCTCTCTTGGGGAATCTACCTAAGAATCTCCCTAGACTTCCCTCAGACCAATTTAGCCCAGCTTAGTCACTTGCATAGTGATTTTAGGCTATTTTGGATAAGAACCCTCAAACCTTCTAGTTCCCACTACTTCTATGGCTCCAACCTATTTACAAGTGGATTTTAGGACTATTCTAAGGAGAAAAGGCTATTTAGGACCAAAGGGCATATTGGTATGTAACATGTCCATTCTGGTTTTACACTCTTTTTAGGACTTTTTGTGTATAATTATGACTTAATTTGTACAATCTAAGAAAAAAGAAGACTATGAGTCCCAAGTGACGAATTGGGAGCTCACAATGATGGCAAAGATTTAATAGGCGCCATGGGGTTACATTTGCAAAAGTGAATAAGGCACTACTAAATCCACATATTCTTTGTCTATGACAACGAATTTTTAGTTTTCATTAAAACAAAAAAAGAGTTTTATTGTACAATTTTGGAATTTGGTAGAATAATGAAAAAAATTAAATTATAATTACTAAGCATAAATGGCAGTTTATATTTTGACACTACAAAAGAAACGTGTCATTCACAACCAACTGAACTATGACTAGGTGTCCTAAATGACTATAGTACAACTGCAACTCTATAATTGCACATGCAATGTGATGGGGCAGAGGACTAGTCAATATGTAGGCATATTGTAGGCATATGGATGAAGACTGTGGTGGCCGTGATCAAGTACTCCTTTCATCTGGTGATTTTCAATGAGTAACTCATTCAAAGGCGTGACGTGGACCTCTGAAGCTTTGTGGTCCATCGTCTTAGTTGTAGATCAGTTGTGCTCCAATTGCGTAATGACTACCTATACCTTCATGAACAACTACAATATTACTCGGAAATGACTGCAAAGCCCAAATTTGAACTATTGTACTTAGGCAATCATTTTCAATCCATTTAGCAAATTTGTCTATAACTTTTGATTTGAGGCTCAAAATGTAAAATGGATTTTTGGAGATGAAAGTGAGATTGATTTCCTAACTTTTATTAGTTCAAAATTTTTTGGAAAAATTAATCTACTATACCTCATTGAAGTCTGAAATATTATTTGTAACACAATTCTTGCATTATACATATCCCACATTGTTTGTCTTGCCTACTACTACCCCACTTCTAAAAAAGGCTTATCATTTCATCTCTTCATACTTACCCACTAAGTGGATTTGGAAGTCATGCAAGATATAAGCCAAATATGGTGTATATTGTATGATGTATTGTATTTGGTATATTGTATTTGGTATATGGTGTACTGCTGTGAAACTTTGAATGTACTCATATGTGATTGTAAAATGACTAGTCCCTGTCTATACTTGGAAACGACTACGAGCATCACTTAAAAATGACTGGACAATCTTGACAGCACATCCTACAAATGATTGGACACATGTCAAAGTGTCATTTGTGCATTGAAGATAAAACTGCAACAATAACTAAAGAATGACTGGACACGTGTCAGCCTTGCATTGGTCAACACAATTCCCTCATAACTACAAAATAACTACAGAATGACTCACGCAAAGGTCCACGTCAGCAACGGTCGACCAAATTTTTTTTTAAATGGGCAACTGCCTGGCCTTTCCAAAAAATTTCGTCCCTAAACTTCATGGATGAACATCCATCTGCAAATACGGTTGGTAATATAAAAACCCCAGTCATTGTCATAAAGGACTGGTCCACAATGACTGGGGCTCCAAAAAAATGGACACAGTCATAGATGTCCTAAATGATTGAAAACGCAATCATTTACGTAGTCATAAAATGCTGAAATTCTTGTAGTGTGATTCACCTAAATTTCTAAGGCCCATGCTAGTGCCCTCTCTAAGAGAAAATGATATATAAATCCTTTGCTAATGTTGAGGTTCAATTTGATTAGAAAATATAAGGGTTACAAACTTACAATGAAATTGTTGTGATGGCCTTTGAATTGGAGTTGATTTTGAGCTCAACTTGTATTAAATCTATTTGGTAAGTGCTAGAGTGTTGAAGAGTCTACATCAAACTTTTTGCAAATTTGGTCACACTCTTGTGACCTAACATGCCCTTTCAAAATTTTACATTTTGGGATAATTTCTAATTGTCATGTTTAGCAAATAAGCCTTTACTTCATACAATCAAGGGTTGTCACATTGGGCGGGTCAAGGTCACCAGAGTGACCAAACATTCCAAAGGGATAGGTCAACCGGACGGCCGTCTTTGATTATAACTTTCAAAAAATCCAGTATTGCAGTGTGCTAAAAAAATAAAGCTTAAGAAGTTTGAATTCTATTTCATTTAGAATTTTTGAAGAAATTGAAGAATTAAAAGAATTATTGCAATTACAAGCTCTAAGTTTTGATATTACACCATATTGGGTGATTTTCACTCCAAGTTTCTTTTTAGAATTTAAAAAATATATATAAATTACAAAATTGTATATTTCATTGTAATTTTCATTGATGGTGAAAATCACAAATCATTCAAATATACATTTTCATTGATATAGTTTAATTTCACCTTTTTATTTCAGAACTTACAATTGTTTGATTTTTCCAGAAAAATTTATAAGAAAATTAGATTCAATAGAAAAATTGTTTTTTTCATGCCTGGAAAATATCAAGATTCTATATCACTAGAAGAAGCCTGTGTTTTTTTTGGTGTCACTAAAAAGGACCTATCTCCAAGTTGACGGATTTTGCTAAACATCCTATGTAACAGCTTGTGGTTTTTATGTCAACATTGACATTTAAAGTAACATCAAGATGTTACTTTTGACATAAAACCACAAGTTGTTACGTAGGATGTCTAGCAAAATCCGTCAACTTGGACACAGAGAAATTCAAAAAAATACAGGCTTCTTCTAGTGTATATCAATTGTATAATAGAATAAATTGAGCTTGACCCTGAAATTTGACGTGAAGGTTATTGCAAAGGGTATTTTGGTTGAAAATTTAACACTTAAAGGACATTGCAAGCCACATGCATTTTAACTTTCAAACGTGCATTTTGAAAGTCCCAAGGGCATTTTGAAAGTCAAACTTGCATTTTTCACATAGTTTTTAATTTTAAATGCTTTTAAACTTAACTAAGGAAATGTAGCTCCAATAATCTACTTTTTATTCCATCTGAATTTTTTTCAAAATTGTCTAAATTGTAATTTTTGGACACTTTGAAGATAGCATCTTGGAAAGCTCAAAATACACCGTTTTCTGAACTTTTTCTATCAAATCTCTCTTGGTATGATCTTAAGGAGTACATCAATTACACCATGATGTTTGTCACTATTATTTTTATTTTCTTTAGAAAAAAGTTACTATTTTTAGCATTTTTATAATTATATGTTTTTTATAAATATTTTTTTTAAAATCATATAAAACTGAATTTGATGTTTTTAATTATGAAAAAATGATATTAAATTTTAGACATATATTACTACATGTGAAAAACATTAAAATTTTGAAAGATATGTTCTAATGTAGAAATCCAATGAAGTTTGACAGAATCAAGCTCGGATGTGAAATGTCCTTAACCCCTAAAGGACCGAGGCCTTTTTTTTGCCAAAAAACACTCAAAACTGCCATTTCTATAGCAAAAAGTAAAAAAAATTAAATTTTTTTTTCACATCTAACCGTAGGATCTTACACGTAATTGGTACAAAAATGTGTGTAAAAAATTTCAGAAATTTTGACCGCACAGATTGCAAGATATCTACGTTTAAAGTGGAAAAAACAAGTTTTTCAGCACATTGCGGGACCAAATTTTTTGACTTTAAACATTTTTAACTTAAAATTTTTGCACTACAGCGTTCTGAGCTTTAAATCTTTATAATGGAGAATTGAGTTGAGAGTCTAGGGGGAAAAAAAAATTCAAAAAAACTTAATTATCATTCTTAAAAAAAGTGTGAAGTAGAAGTAGGTACAAGATAGAAGGAAAATCTAAAATATTCATATCTCTTAGATGGAATTAAAATGCACTAATCCCAATGGTGAGATTGTTCTAGCAAGTAAACTAAACCATTCAAAAAAAAATTGAAAAATTACAAAAATTGCATTCCGAAATGAATCCTACAAGTTATTTTTTTCAAGAAGATGCTCTAACTGCCCGAAAAACAAGAATGTCTATAACTTCCTCATAACAAATCCAAATGAAATGAATCAAAGCTTTCCAGATAGAAAAAATATAATCTATGAGAAAAAAATATTTTAAAAAAAAAATTCAAAATTTTGCAAATTTTTTTTGCTGCCCCCCGTCCCCACGCATTCCAAGAAATGGCATAACTTCTCGCTCAAAGGTTCCAACATAGTTTTCTTCTAGTGACTAGGACTTGTTCCAATACCCGTTGTTGATCTCCTTCCCCAACCTGACTCGTAGAAGATCTGCACTAACTCCTCAAGAGCGTCATTGTGGAGGAGGACTAAGTTGGAACATAAAACAATGGAGTAAGTGTACAAAGCTTGATCCCTAAGGGCTTCGTTATCATCTAAAGATTTGTATAGACACTGCCAAAAACCCCCAACTAGTCCACAAGTCCCGTTCTGTGAGCTCATCAACTCCTCCATGCATCTCCAAAACTCTTTGTCAGGGTTTGTTCCACGCGATACATTCTCTAATAAATGAACATAACAATTGTAGTCCGCAGGGAGCAATAAGGACCTGGCTACTTGGTCCGGATACCAGTTTCTAAATCTAAAGAGACACGCCGACATTATAATCGATACATAAAGCACACAGTCGAACCTGCTAGGAAATTGAAATTTGGAATCTGATTGTGCATCGGAAATGGCAATAATTTTGTGAGATATTCCAGGAACCAAAGCGCTTGCATTGCTCAGAATGAGTATCCATGAGCTCCTGCAACCATAAGTCTCCAACTCATTTAATTCTAAGTATTTGACTACTCTCAATACATACATTACCTGCGAATCGATCAATGCAACTGAGTGTAGCAAAGCCAATAAAAGCCAAGCGCTCTAGGGTGAATGCAAGAAACACTTAAAGCGTTTTGTGACATCCTAGTGTTTGATTTTTTTTTTGCCATAACTATTGTGTTTTAGCTCCAAATGACTCAAAATTTATAGGGAAGCTACTCATAACCATTAAACACCTTTTCCATATTTTAGGATTTTTCAAAAATAATTTAATATTTTTAAACAACCCCAATAATTTCTCACAATGGATTTTTTGCACTTTTTTTAACCCAGAAAAACGAATTTTGAGCTGAAATTTGGACAGAATGGTCTTCTAGTAGATTTATAGCTATTATCCAAAGGATTTTTAAAAATACTTATTTTTATGTGATGTAGAAGTCCACAAAAATAGCTTCTTTTTGCATTTTTTTCAAAGGTATGAAACATTATTTTGGTGAGTTTTTTGGTCAAATCCCATCACTAATTTTTTTTTCAAATGGACAATTTTTAGATTTAAAAAAAAAAATCCTATTTAAAAAAATTAAAATGTCAAAAGTTGTATTTTCTTCACCGGTTTTAGGGTGAATTTTATGTCCAAAATTCTGGTGAAGAAAATACCACTTTTGACATTTTAAATTGTAAAAAATAGGATTTTTTTTATAAAAGAAATCTAAAATTTTTTCATTTGAGAAAATTTTTTGGTAATGGGTTTTGACCAAAAAACGCATCAAAATAAATGTTTCATACCTTTGAAAAAAAATGCAAAAAGGAGCTCTCTTTGTAGACTTGTACACCATATAAAAATAAGTATTTTAAAAATTCCTTTGGACAGTAGCTATAAGTCTACTAGAAGACCACTCTCAAAATTTTAGCTCAAAATTCGTTTTTTTGGGTTAAAAAAGTGCAAAACCCCCCTAAATCACCATTGTGAGAAATTATTGGGGCTGTTTTGAAAAATCTTGAAAAATTGGAAAAGGTGTATAATGGTTATGAGTAGATTCTCTACAAATTTTGAGTCATTTGGAGCTAAAACACAAAAGCTATGGCCAAAAAAAAATAAAAAACTAGGATGTGACAAAACGCAACAAATAGTACAAGTGTTTCTTGCATTCACCCTCTACGCTGTCATGATATGGTCCATCTATTAATTGAAATGACATCTTTATTTGTTAAAAGAGATTGTTTAATATTAGGAGTTGTTTGTGGTAGGAGCCTTGTGTTAGTTGTTTTTGTTAGTATTCGATTGATAACCGGTTGGTTAGTAGTTGTACTAGGGTTAGTAAAATTAGGGTGAGGGTTAGCTTGCGGCTAGCCACCTTGGGGGCTAGTGGCTATTTGAGGCAAGGGATGGTCTCTTGTGTCTCTCTATCTTGTTTTGGTGTTTTGGGAGGTGTGGGAGGCACTTGGAGTGCAAACTATGTATTTGTTATTGGATTTTATATTGAAGGAGGCATTTATGTAAAAGGGTTTTGTGTTGTGTTTTGATAAAGTGTTGGATCAAGGCAAGCTTTTGGATCTAAGTTTTTGGAAGGTTTATCTACTATAATGCCAATCTTGAGATCTAAATATGTTATAAAGAAAGAGATATGAGGCTACAAAGTGAAGGTGTTTGAAATCTAAGGTAGCCAAGGAGAATGTATTGAGGAGCTTGAATCTTATTGAATTTTGGTTCTATGGCTATGAAACTTAAAGGGTACTTTTCTTCACTCATCTTCTATCTTGTGTCAAAATCTCGACTTCTATGGACTTGGGATCTATAAGCAATGCACAAAAATACAACCGGGTATAGAAACTATAATTAAGCAAAGTCAGAGTGGGGAAATGTCCACCAAAGTTGGACAATATCTTGAATTAGATTGAAATTTGGTATGTAGAGATTTAATAAGTTGATCTAATTTATAGCAAAATTTCAAAACATTTACACAAGCTATCCATAAGATACGCTAGGTTCAAGTCAGTTGTGCTAGTTTAGGGTATCTCAGGAAGGGCAGAAAGTCATTAGTGAGAAAATGTCCACCAAAGTTGGAGAGAATCTTGGATTAGGATAAAATTTGATATGCAAAGATTTTGTAAATTGATCTATTTTGTAGAAAAATTTCAAAACATTTGGAGAGATTGTCCATAAATTACCCTAGGCCAAAAGTAGCTATTTTGGTTAGTTAAGTTATAATGGGAAATATACAGTTAAGATTTGGCTAAATGGAAGTTTGGAAAAAGTTTTAGGGTTTAAGAACTTAAGGGTATAAAGTGATTTCACACAAAGCATGTCTATAGAAAAGGCCCCGTGCTATTCCGGTGACAATGTGACAAAACCCTAGTGCACTCCGATACTCAGGGACTACTCTGAGCAAGTGAGTAATTCCCCATTTATTTTCACAACCATAACCATAGCAAGCGGAAACACCTCCACATATCTAATTGCAGCGAATAGCAGTCCCTCAGCTACGTCTTCTTCTTTCAACAACAACACCTCCATAGAATGTTGCAATGACATACAAGCTCCTCCTCAAGCACCAAAATTTCCACCAACACGGAACCCGACACGGAATCCAATAAAGTGCAATAGAAAAATCTTCCACGCAAGTCAAAATAGCATGCCAATAATTATTGTGAAAGTTGTCAGACTCTTTTGATTTCCGTTTCAATGCCAACATCTTAATAAATTTCCTTCAAAAAATTCACTAATTTTTCTATTTTATTGGATAAATTGATGTTTGTTCAAAAACCTTTGTTTCATTCTATTTTAATTAATCCTATACGGAGCTAGGGGCATTTCTTTCTGAAATTGATTATAAGTTGAATATTTGTAATTTTCAAACATTTTTTTCTTTTTAACTTTAGAATGTTGAGTTGTTCTTTCAAAACTCTAATATCTCTGTAACGGTCATTCGGTCCCAATGATGCATTGATTGATTGATGCCAGGGCCGATCATTTGCAGGCCCCTGTATTCCAGTCCTTCCTTATGATACAACATTCAATAGTGCACCCCTTCCCTTATTTACATCTTAAAGAAAGAATAAGGTAGGTATCCCAAAACCGCCACTAATTGCTATTGTGCCTAATTACTACTATTAGACTGTTCAAATTCTTATATATTCTTATTGGCAAGGGAAAGGAGGTTCCAACGCACTAAAGAATGCGACATTTGGATACTGTATGCAAAAGTTGTGAAGGAATAAAGTTTGGTTCTAAAAGCGTTTCTTTCACAGAGGTACATAACTAATTTTGGAGATGTACACACATTGAAGATGGCGCTTTATGGTCAGTGGCGCATTTGGGATGCCTACCTTAAGGATCAAGTCATCAAGTCCCAAGAGGCACCCTGTGAGGAATGCCCTTCCATCGTTTGGCAATCCAAAGCAAATTCGAACGTGGGGGTGTCCTGGGTGACATGTCGACGACGAGAGTGACGGGCCAGCAATTGGTTGAGGTGATACAGTAGAACCTCTCTAAGTTGATCGGTCCTGGACCGGTCTAACAGATTGGTTTATAGAGGTTTATTGACTTAGGGCATCTCTACCAGTTCTCCACAAATCCGACTCGCTATTGGAGTGTGTCAGACACCCAAGCGGGACCGGCGTTGTTGGAGAGACCCACCAGTCACCTGCCATTCGAATACGACTTGTCAGGTTTCTTCAATTCTTGCGCTTGTGGGAATTAACGCCCGTCGGGTACAGAGCACCGGGCACCGGGCTGTTGTGAGGCCAAAAGGTCCTGATGAGCACAAGCCTTGTTCGGAAAATAGAGGCACAAACTGGGAGATTTTTTGTATTTGAATTGAGACCAAAATAAAAACTAAAAAGTGTATTGAGGTGGGTTGAGGTCCACCCAACACACCTCAACACACTTTTACTTTTTTGTATTTGAATTGAGACCAAAATAAAAACTAAAAAGTATATTGAGGTGGGTTGAGGTCCACCTCAAGACACTTCAACACACTTTTATTTTTTTATATTTGAATTGAGATCAAAATAAAAACTAAAAAGTGTGTTGAAGTGTGTTGAGGTGTGTTGAGGTCCACCTCAACACATCTCAACACACTTTTATTTTTTTGTATTTGAATTGAGATCAAAATAAAAACTAAAAAGTGTGTTGAAGTGTGTTGAGGTGGGTTGAAGTCCACCTCAATGCACCTCAACACGCTTTCATGCTTTAACAAAATTCAAATCATACTGAATTAATATTAGAAAAGAGTACTATTTTGGTTTAGGGATTTTAAATCCAAATAAACTCACTCTATTCTCATATCGTTTCTACTATCTTGGTCAATTGATGAGTCCTAATTTCAAATTGAAAGTTTAAGTTGATTCTTGGTCAATTGATGAGTCCATGAAAAAACTAAAAAGAGTTTAAATCTCATTTTGGTCCCAAAATGGGACCAAAAAAAGAAATTCAAATCTCTTTTTGGTCTCAAAATGGAACCAAGAATAAAAAAATCTTAAATTTAAATCTCTTCGTGGACAATTGATGAGTCCTAACTTTAAATTGTAAGTTTAAATGTCTTCTTGGTGAATTGGTGAGGCCTAAACAAAAAAATTTAAGTGTAAATCTCATCCCGGTCTCAAAAATGGAAAAAACACTTGCTGCGCCTCGCTTGATGAGCAGCTGTTCTTCCTACCCGAACTGCGCCCCCACGCGGCACCATTGGAATACGTTTTGTGACTTGGTCTTCTTGTCAGTGCCGTGCCTGGAGTCAAACGTGCGAGGGACGGGAGCTTCAAGTGTGGTGACAAAAACTTTCAGTGACCGGCGTTGAAAACAATGACAGGCTGCAACTGGTGGATCCTTGTTTTGTTTGAGGGCACGGGAAATCCTTTGAAGGGACCGTTTAGAGTGAATCGGTGGAGATGCCCTTAGAGAGGGTCATTTTTAGTCACAACCTTTGTTATGTGGCCCAATCCGGGACCGGTCTCACATGATTAGTTTACAGAGGTTTATCAACTTAGAGAGGATCAACTTAGAGAGGTTCTACTATAGCAGTTTACAAGTGCTGTACTATATTGTACAAGAGTGATAGATTGTGGACATTTGGAGTATTGTAGATTTTAGTGGTTAGCATAACATTATAAACTAATAATATCCGTTGCTGCTAAATAACGTTGTTGAGTATTACTCATCATTCCTTTTGGATGACAATTTAACCCTAAGGTTCTGGACTTTACATTGTACGGTATATTGTAAAATATGCACACTTGTAATTGTCACTAATTACAACTAAAGATAGCTATTATATTTCAATATAAATGATTTCTATTGGCAATTGAAAGAGGATTGCAACAACACATTGTAGCAAGTATGATTTGAACACCATTTGAATAGGATATGAATTTTCAAAGTATCGTCTCTAGTTGTACCACAAACCAACACTAGGTTCTCAAAGACTCTCATGTTTTGATTGTATATATGTTGTGTCTTGTGTGACTAATATCTTGTGATGCTTTTTAATAGTTGTCTTCAACGAGAAACTTAAATCACACTAAAGACACTAGTATAAATTTCTTTGTGTGAAGAAATCACCTTCCAATCTTCTTTGGAAGCTCCTAGGCAAAATAAAATGTCAAAGTAGCACAATGAACCAACTATCTCATAATTGAAAGTAGAATTATACTAATAATGATATTTAGTGTTACCTACATTAAACTATTTTAAAATGCTATAAGTTTTTACTCTTGATGAATATTTTTACCAAGAGTATAGACATTTCTATAAACATAGTTGGTAAAATATTCATCAACATTAAAATCATTAAAAACTAATAGTGTTTTGATATCAATTAATGTAGGTAACACCAATATCATTATTAGTATAGTATCAGTCACCTTTATGAGAAAAGAGAGCAAAACTACTGTACATTAAACAAAAGATGAACAAGAAAATGGGAGACAAATTGCATATCCAACTTGAATATCTTGAATAAGACTTGTATGAGAAAGTGTGGAATTTTTTTCAAAAATTTGATCAACTGGATTGTAAGATATTAGTATTTACAATAAAATGAAAAGTTTTTTTTTGCATCTAGGGATTTAGACTTTGAATCCTCATAGCTTAAAGTTTTTTGGACTACAAAGTTTTGAGGTTCAAATTTTTATTGAATAGGATAGAATTCAAATCTAGGCAACAAAAATCAAGAAAAAAAATTTAATTTTCATTCTTTAAGAAAATCTTAAGGAGAAACAAGATGGAAGGGAAAACTAAATTATTGATAGTTTCAAAATAAAATTGAAACATGTCAAGTGAAATTATTTGTAGTAAGTAAAGTAATTCAAACCCTATGAATCCTGTTTTTTTTAAATTATAAAAAAATGACTCAAAAACAATTCATATATGTTATTGACTAAATTCATAAAGCTTTGCAAGTCATGTGGAAATACAAAGCATCAACATATGCATGTTTTCTTACTTCTTTTTGTGTCCTAATAGATTGGTGTTGTAGTGGCTTTGGATGACAAATGTTGTAGGTCTTGCTTGAAACACTATAAGCACAAACCAAACAAACTTACGTATGGAACTTATGCATAGGCCATTTGTATTGTTTAGAGCTGTTGATTGTATATGCCATACTAATCATTCACACCATGCGCATCATTCTACAATGGATACTTTCAAAATGAATTGTACGCATGCGTGGTGTGAGGTAAGTATATCCCCAAATCAATAGTGTATCCAAATCCAATAGACATTTTGTAATGTTGTTGTACATTTGATGTTTCCATAAGGCCTTACATTACTTTTGTCATGCTTCTTTACCAAAAGGTTGATGTTGTGTATACACAATGTATGCATTGTGAAACTTCACTTGAGCACACAAAGAGCACACAAGGTAATGCCTAAGACTTGTTTCTATAGCTCTAAACTATGTGCGCCACTTCGTGACCATTATGTATCAATTTAGTACATTTGAAAGTTTAAGATGTACACCATTCATATGTAATGATGAAAATAAGGTGACTTTCCAATTGTGGCACCTAAACTCCTATCTTAGTTGTAAACCCCTATCTTATCTTAAATGCTCAAGGCCTTTTATGAGCCTCTTGGAATTAACTCAAAAATACAAAAAAACTCAGATTTTGAATAGTTTTATCAATTTGAAAATAATTGTAATCATATGTATTGAAAAGTGAATATATAAAACAATATCATTCATAGACTGAAAGATTGTAATATTTATTCAAGAGGGTGTCAAAATCTATAAAAATGAGTTGAAGTCTTCAATCTAAATTTAATTCAAAAACTAAAGTCATGAAAACAATATGAAGCTAAATGACATAACAAGCATAATAGTAATCGAATCACAACTTAAATGAATTTCCAATGAGTGCATTTGAGGCTCATCTTCACAAGCCTTACACTAAAAATCAAGTTGAGAAAAGATATGCTTACACAAAATTTTCAATAGAACTATCAAGAACAAATTTTTTCAAAATCAAATTGTTGATGCTTCAAATAGACTTCAAAAGTTAATCAACTAAAATTGGAAGTGCCAAATTTGGTACTTTGGTAAGATTTTATTTAACTTTGAAGTTTAGTCGACACCAAAATATGGTGCCTTGAGCATTAAGCAAATTGCAGGTGACATGGACCCCAATTGGCTGTTCATGACTGGAAGTCAATGAAGTGCTAAAATTTCACGTGATTTCTTTAGCATCAAGTGTCACACATCACAACACTAGAATTTTTGGACGTAGCCCCCAAGATTGCAACCCTTAAACGTATGAACCCCATAGTCATCCGTTTGGTCGTTGCATTTTCGGGTTCCAATGACAATGCTAGTTTATCAGCATCTTTCGTTTGCAACATTATCTGTTTTCTTAGTAAATAATTATGCCATTTCTAATCAGCATGTTATCATTGGGTGCAATGTTATACTCCACAGATGTAAATATTTGATATGGGCACAACTCGGAACCAGATCACATGATCACACCTCAAACCAGCCTCGGGGAAGTGAAACGGAAAAGTTGGACAGAAATTGGAGTCTTCAGTCAAGCGAACCGAGAGAGAGCATCGATAATTTAAATGGATGCAGATTATCTTCAAGATATCGACAAATCAAGCGGTTAACAATCAATTTTGAGCACCTCAACTGAACCAGAACTCGAAAGAAACTCAGAGATGCAAAATATCGAAAGAATTGATCTTTCTTAGGAGAAACAGTGATGACAGCTTCCCACCAATTATGATGGCATTAACCCCTAAAGTTCTTTGACTATGTTCTCACCAAAAATACTCCAAAATTGCCATTTCTAGTACAAGTACCAAATTTTTGGAAAATATCATTTTTGGACACATGAAATTGTAGGATCTTGTAGTACTCTGGTTTGAGAATACGTGGAAAAAATTTCAGAAATTTCCATCATGGAGATTGCAAGATATTAGCATTTGAAGTGGCAAAAGTCCTTTTTTTGTCCCTGGGAAAAATCGGGCAGTTGCACTTCACAAGGTCAGATTATTATGAAAAAATTTCCAAAATGGTTGTACTTATTTGGATTCATTTTTTAGGGCAAGTTGGCTACATGCTTGAAAATTTTCAGATCATTTGGAATTGTACAACTTATAGGAAAAAAATAGTAAGTAGAAAGAAGTAGAGAATGGTTCAAAACACTAAATTGTTAAGAAGTTAATTATGGAATTGAAAAATGCCAATTCCAATGGTTGCAATGTTGTAATAAACAATCTACATCCCAAAATTTTATTTTTTTTGAAAATATTGAAATTTGAGTGAAACAAACGACTTCAAAGTTTATTTTAGAGTAGACAATCCATAACTGCCCGCATACTAAAAATCCTCAAAACATTTGATTCATTGACCAAAATTGAATGATTCAAAGCTTTCCATATATATATATATATAAATCTAATAAACCAATTTCAAATTTTTTATTTTTGAAAAAAATGATTTTTTCTGATCTGCCCGGACTACCCGAGTTGAGAAACAAACTACATATCATACAATAACTTTTGACTCATATTTTCAAATGTCATGAAATTTTGTGCATATGAAAGATATTCCTTGTCCCCACCTTGTATAAAAATTTCAGCCCAAAATATGCAAATCTTCAATCACACGTACCTGCCCAAAATTTCTATGTTGCCAAAAAACGCATGTTGATCCTTTAGGGGTTAATGAACTATTGTGCTTGAAAATTGGACACTACAAATATCTTTCTCAAGTCAACTAAAACTTGGTGAAATCCAAAAGCTCTTGCATTAACATGAACAAATATCAAAATCTTGCTTGCATGTAAAAAAACAAATTCGTTCAAAAAGAAGTCGTACTAAAAGTGCTTCCAAATCTGATAAAAAAATGTCACCAACAGACGAAGCATGTATCTCAAATCATCAGAGGGTGTCAATCCTGCTGTTGCAGTCTTACGGTATCTTCAATATCATGAACACTTCTAAACTGTGCTAAAGTTGGATACCAAAAATGAACAAAAGCATTACTAACAACAAGACAAAATTAGATTCTTTAAAATCCAGTGATCCACTCACCAGTTTAAATTCGGCTGGGATACGTGAAAACCCTAATTTTGGCACCCTGAAAACAAAAAAGCAATTCATCAGTAGCAGAAGTTATTTCTTGCGTCATCTACTATACAATAAAATATACCGTCTGAAGAGAAAACGGTACTGTAAAATCCAAAAAGGGAAGAGAAAAAATAATTCATACGTAAGAGCAAATTGTAATGGGCCTGAGGAAATGAACGACTATGATACAAATTAAATATTTAATGAGCTCGACTATGATATAATAAGTAATCTATTATATTAATTACAGATTGTCACGCAATTTGTCACGACACTTTGTCACGAATATGGTCACGTTTTCATCCCATTGTTTCCATCCTGCTTTTTCATCCTTTTTTCATCACCCCTGTCTGTGCGTGCGTGACTGCTTCACATTAAGTCTAACCCTAATGACATCGCAGAGCTTTGGTTGCTCTGAAGGGATTGTTGCACATTTTGCAACGGGGTGTACCTAGTTTTTTTTATTAAAGGCACATCCTTGAGAGAAAATGCCTCCATGGCAGGTCGAAACCCAACATATGTATCAATCTAACTGAAACACTACGTATATACATACAAGAAACCGGAATTTTTTTTTCACAATAATAGCTGAAGCCATAAAGGAATTGTCCAACATACCAGGAAAGAAGGGGGAAGGTTGCTCCTGAATTTAGCACAAACAACTCCACTGCTACCGTGTGGGCGGGCCACCTTGCCCCAAACGCACCAGAACTAAGACCCATTCTTCTTGTTCTTGGCCTTATAAACGTAGGCCAATCTTCCCAAGATACAATTTCACTTCCTCAGAAGTGTTTACTCCTTCAATCTAAAGAAGTGAGGTGCTATGGTATTGGTTCGACTTCGACCTGTATGAACACCACTTGAATTCTCAGAATATCCATATCATAACGTATCAATCCAACTTCAGGTAATTGTTCTAATTCTTCCACTAGAAAGAATTAAACTTACACACAATTGCAATACAATATATAATGCGCCTATATCCAACGAAATTAAGCACTTCAAAACTACAATGAACCAAGACCACGTGATTCCCCAAAACCTCGGTAACACATTACTTCTTGTACCCGAGGATGGTCCCTCAAACGTATAACTTGTTACAAAGCAAGAATTCAGTCACTCAGAACGTCAAAAAAGGAAAAAACAAAAACCGTTCTAAGGTCCAAATCTTTGCACAAAAAGCTCACAAATGACGAGAGTAAGATCGCAGCCACTTATCAAGTACATGAATTTCAATTTAAAAAGAAGGGCAAACGCGCACCAAACGAAACCTAGCAAAATTCTAAGTGCCTCCTCATGAAGGGCTCCAACCTGTTGCAGGGTCCATGTGTGTGATGTAACCATCACGAAAGATAGAAAAAGACAGGAAAACTACAAGAGAGAAGAAGGACCTGACGTGCTCTCCTTTGCGTTCCACCAACTGAAAGGTACAAAGCTCCATCGTAGAAGCTAACGGTAATGTCAAAAACTCCAAAGAGGAAGGCTCAATTAGGATTTGCTACTCACATAGAAAGCAGACTTGCATGGCTTCAGGGCCGCCCCTCCCCTCCCCGGTTCTCAACTCGGCGACTTCGGCAAGGTCGTCGCCGTCTTTGACCTCTTCGGCAAGGATTGTCACATTGTTTTCTTTGCACTCCAAGTCTGCACTTCTTCAATGCACGCTCATCCGCCTTCAGGTAAGTTAATGTAGTATTTTTTTTTTTTCAAATGAGGTCATGGCTCAGGCATTCTGGGTGCTATGTAGTTGTAGTTGTTGTAATTGGATTAGTAATTTTGAAGTCGATGATTTTTTATCACAATTTGTAACTGTGTGAGGAATCTTCCTTCCTGTTAGTGAAACTAAAACATGCCTTTTTTCTCCCTTTGTCAGGTTTGCTTGCCCATTCTCGTCCACCTGTTTGTTGCTGTCATTACTCGCTTGCTTAGTTGAGCACCAGAGTGCACTACGATTTTGTCGCGGGTTTCAGAGCAGCTGCATTGATCGATTTGCAGGTATGTATTGAATACTTAGAATTAAATGAGTCTCCGAATTACGGTTGCAGGCGCTTGTAGATCCTCATTCCAAGCAATGCGAGCGCTTGCAAAATAGTCGAATATCTAACAGAATTATTGCCATTCCCAATGCACGATCAGGTTCCAATTTTCAATTTCCTCACAGGTCTGGATATTCCAGCCAAGTTCGAGAAGCTCAATCACTATTCTTGTGTTGAACGGAGAAATAGGGCCTTCTCTCTCCCTTTGCCACGTTTGCTTGCCCATTCTCGTTCACATGTTTGTTGCACCATCATCCTATTCACTTGCTCAGCTAAGCACCGGAGTGCGCTACGGTTTTGTTGCGGGTTGCAGAGTTTTTATTGGTTTCTTATTGACTTCATTACATTCAGCTGCATTGATTGATTTGCAGGTAATGTAATGGGAATAGTCGAATACTTAGAATTAAATCAGTCTCCGACTTATGGTTGTAGGCGCTTGTGGATCCTCATTCTGAGCAATGCGAGCGCTTGCAATAGTCGAATCTCTAACAAAATTATCGCCATTCCCATTACACGATCAGGTTCCGATTTTCAATTTCCTAGCAAGTTTGATTGCACGCTTCACAGGGTTGTTCCCATCACGTCACTTCCGGACGTCCGTCTGACCGACGATACGTTGGGATCCAAAATTTATTTATTTATTTTTCGCGGACGGCCTGTCCGTATAGGCCGAACCTATTGACGGACCGACCGTCCCAAATTTATTTTTTTGGCTGACGTTGATCTTGACGCGTCATGACCGACGCTGGCAAGACATCCCAACAAGAAAAGTCAGCATCACATCAGAATAGACAACCCTGGCGCTTCACATCGGTTCAATCATGACGTCGGTGCATCTCTTTCGATTTAGGAACTGGTGCTAGGACCTTGTTGCTTCCGGAGGATTACAATTGTTACGCTAATTTAATGTGCGGAGTAGACCCCGACAAAAAGTTTTGGAGTTGTTTGGAGAAGTTGATGGGACAGAACAAGACCTATGGAGCAATTGGAATTTATTGGTAGTGTCTCTACAAATTTGTAGATGACCATAAAGCCCTTGTGGATCATAGTCTCTACACTTATCCCATTGTATTGTGTTCCAGGTTGGGCCTCCTTGAAAGTGACATTCTTGAAGAATTAAAGGAGATCGTCTACAAGACGTCGTGTCGGATTGGGGAAGGAAATCAAGAGCGGGTATGGAAGCAAGCCTCTATGTACGCCAAAGCAGTTGACACTGAGGTTTCTAAGACCTTGAAGGTACTTGAAGAAGAACGTGACCGAGTCTTGCAGATGAATGTGAAGAAGTGGAAGCTCTTTAAGAAGGCGCAAGATCGTAAGAGATAGAAAAGAACAGTCTCTCATACGAATGGGGTTCTAACAAAGGTCGGAGCAGTGGTCAAGCCGAAGTCGACCACAGCAAAGGTGTGTGCACAATGTGCCTGAAGTGTTGGATCTTAACCCCTAAAGTCCCGTTGTCCCCTCGGGGGACAAAATGGATTTCGGGCAGGCTCCTACGGTCTCAATACTTGTCATAATTTTCTGAATTTTTTTGGGAAGATAGAGAATCACATTAGCTTTCCGAAAATGTAATTTTTATTTCAATCGGTGCCCGGGAGCAAAAATTATGGCACAAAACCCCCAAATTTTAGTTTAGCGGGCAGAAAAAAAACCTCAGAAAAATTTTAAATTTTAAATTTTAAAAATTTGTTTCATATAGATTCTATTTTTATCTACATGGAAAGCTTTGATTCATTCCATTTGGATTTGTTATGCAAAAGTTATGGACAATTTATTTTTCGGGCAATTAGAGCATCTTCTTGAAAAAATAACTTGTAGTATTCATTTCTGAACTCAATTTTGACAATTTAAAAAAAAGAAAAGTTTCACAAGGTTAAGATTTCTTGCTAGAACAATCTCACCGTTGAGATTAGTATATTTCAACTCTATCTTAGAGCTATTAATGATTTAATTTTTCCCTCAATCTTGAACCTATTTCTACTTAACAATTTTTTAATGAGTGAAAACTAAGTGTTTCTTTTTTGAATTTTTTTTCTTAGATTTTCAACTCAATTATTCATCATATAAAATTAGAAATTCAAAATCATTAGAGCAAAAATTTTAAGTTAAAAAGGTTCAAAGCCCAAAAATGTAGTTGAGCAAGGTGCAAAAAAACTTGATTCCTTTGCTTTAAATGCAAATATCTTGCAATCTACACGGTCAAAGTTTTTGAAATTTCTTCCACGCATTCTTCCACTAGTCTAGTACAAGATCCTACGGTTAAATATGCAAAAAAAACATTTTAATTTTTTTTGCTCTTTGCTATAGAAATGGCAGTTTTGAGTGTTTTTTCAGGGAAAAATGACCTTGGGACTTTAGGGGTTAAGTTTCTATGGATTTTTTGGGGGTCATCGGGTTCAACCTTGCAATGTTTCAAAACGAGGACGTAGCAAAAATCTATTTTTTTCCTGTAGACCACGACTCTTAGCGAATGAGGTCCAAGGGCAAATGTGGAGTGCTATCAGTTGGACGTCGTGGTTTAGGCGTCTTTTCAGACATATGGCGGTCTGTGTAGTGCTTGGAGGTCAAAAAAAGTGTCTGTACGTATATTTGTCAACTTTGAGGACAATATAGTAAATAATTTATGGACAGGTCTGCTGAGACAAGGGTTATGGACGGGCACTCATTTTCAGTTCCGTGGTTGTGCAGTTTTTCCTGAGATGCTTGTAGGTAGTGAGTGCATAGGCAAGCTTCAGGATTTTGAAGACGACTTCTGCAATAGCAAAAGTTTTTTCCTAGTATGGTGCCACTCAAGTAGGCCGGCATTAGGTTTACCACAGTTGTAGAAGAGAAGCGTTTCCGTTTTTCTGTTTCCCTTTCGTGACTAAGGACATTTTGTACATATACAGTTGAAGGGGAATAAATTTGGCAAATGCTTTTTCTTGTATTCATGCACCACTATTGTGTGTTCTATGTGCACTTCTTGATGTGGGCATGCGTGTGCTTGTGAACTCGTGAATGTAGTAGTGGCAAGGTCTTACTTCTGTGTGTCAGTTCTTTCCAATGAGTGAGGAAGGAAGGTTGTTGGTGAATATGAGATTATCTGGTAGAATGTTGCAATTGAAAATGGCTGCACTGGGATTCGGATTTGTCATGTGTTTGTAGTATTGAGATTCACCATGCTTTAGATGAATCAAGCGAGTGCTCTCAGTGTCTCTGATGATGAGCAAGCTTTGAAGCTGGATAGGCAGTGCCGCATGCTCATATCAGGCTCCACGCATTATCTACGCAATAGTCCTGTGGTGAGAGAATTTTCCAGACAATCAAGTAAATGCATCATTCAAGGTTCTTTGAGTCGGGATTCATTAGCTTTTGGGTGATTGCACGAAACACTTGTACTATTTGTTGCGTTTTGCAATAGTACTCATGATTTTTTCTGGAATACTTTAAAATTAGAAAATCAATTTTTTTAAAATTTTAAAAATATGGCCAATGTATGCGCCTTTAAGATGAAGGTAACCACCAAAGGAAATTCATTGAAAAATTCTCTAAGTAGGAGAACTAGAAAAGTGCCAAATCTTAAGAAAATACATACTTTGATGTTTTAATTAGTAGAAAATAGGAAAAAACTTAAATTAAAAAAAAAAAAATTGGCCATTTGTGGCAACTTAATGGAGATGATCATTCACCAAAAAAACCACCAACATAATTTTTTACATGCTTCAAAATGCTAGTATAAAGGGACTCAATTTGTGGACTTCTACACCACACAAAATTAATTATTTTTAGAATTCCTTTTGACAATAGCTACAAGTCTATTAGAAGACCATCTCTACAAAATTTTAGCTCCAAATTCGTTTTTATGGGTACTAAATAGTACTAAAAACCTCCAAATTGGCATTTGTGACATAATATCGGGGGCAATTATTAAATAGTAAAACATTTTTTGAAAATTCCAAAAAAATAGACAAGGTGTATAATAGTCATCAGTACCTTGTCTATGAATTTTGAATCATTTGGAGTCAAAACCCAAGGATTATAGCCAAAAAACTAATCAGCACGCAACGAGTGACAGAAAATAGTACAAGTGTTTCATGCAATCACCCTTTTGTTTTATCGGAGCATTTGTAGTGCAACCCCAATATATTGGATGGTGACTGTATAACTAACTTTTGAATGGTAAATGATTAGAACTTGAAAATTGTCTCATTGGAAGCGCATCTGAAAAACCTTGGAGAAGGTACAAAAAAATTCAAAATTAGGCATTGGACAAGTACTTCAAAAACTAGGTAAAAATCTGAAATTATAGAGGTCTTAGCAAATCACAATTACCAAAGCATGGTTTGGCCATTGACCCTCCACATTTGGTTACATTTAGAGGGTCAATGGCTAAATCATGCTTTGGTAACCATGATTTGCTAAGACCTCTATAATTTCAGATTTTTACCTTGCTTTTGAAGTACTTGTCCAATGTCTAATTTTGAATTCTTTTATACCTTCTCCAAGTTGTTTTGGATGCACTTCCAATGAGACAATTTTCAAGTTCATATTATTTACAGTTCAAAAGTTAGTTATATAGTTACTGGCCAATATACCGGGGTTGCACTACAGATGCTCTCAACACACTCCATATGCAAGTGACATCACTGAGGTAATCCATCTTGTTTCACTTGCACATGTAGCTAACTAATCTGGAAAATTTGGTCTCAACAGCCTAAGGCTTTTGAAGTCCTTCTCTGCTGAGTTTAAGCTGTAGTTATATAATTTATGGCTATGGTTCTTATAATAGGAACGTACGAGGATCCCTTGCATGATAAATCTAATTATGGGCCTGCTCTTAAATTATGTGATTCTAGACGTGGAAGCTTGTTTTTACTGTTACCAATTGGATGTTGCAAATGTGGCCAGCTCTCATTGCAAAGGCGAAGGAGGGGGGCTTCGATGTCATTGTAACATGTGAGTTCTGGAAAGGGTTCGAGGCCAGCACAAGGCTAGTACACTTTCGCCACTTCTAACTATTGTTTACTGATGGACAAAATTGAACTTGGGGTGCAGGAGTCCAGGTGAATTTTTGTGCTACCGGAAATGTCATATGAACTGGATTGTTCTCAGAGAAAACTTTTGGCCAAGATTAAATGTTTCCACTTCATGTGTATTATGGAATTCATTTTCTTAACTGTTCAGGACACGTTAATTTGAAAGTAGAGCTTGCTTAAGAGAAACAAAATGGTTGGCCATGCAAGTTTTAATAGGACACCGTAACTCTTAGAGAGAACAAACAAGATTATGAGATGGAACCATACTCGCCATATCGGATGCTTGGTTGACATTTGTACAAAAATGACTGACCTTTGAAGCTATGTGCTGTTATTGACAGGTGCTATCGTATTATAGAAGTGGAATTCAATGGTTTGATTGATATTCTAATTGATGATGAATATAGTAGCCTTTATATAATTTAATTTATTGCTTACACTGAATTGATAAGTTCAAGAGTCAATATTGTCTATTTAAAACACTGACCATCTGAGCTTGGAAAAGTGAATGATGCAGTGCATGCTGAATGTAGTTCAACTATGTTGGGAGGTATAACTTGCCCAAGTTCTTGAGGATGGTTCATGCCGTGTGGTTCCATTTTGTTCCAGAGTTTCTTACAGCAAATCAGCCCTTTATGGAACTGATTCCTTCTGCCATTATTATCACAGTGCCATTTCAAATCGCGAGTACTCTGAGTGGTTTCAACTCTTGGCCCTTGCAGTCATTGCCCGTTTCAATTCACTAGTACAAACCACTCGCTGAAATATGTCAAGTATAAACATGACATGACTAGTATTGGGATAGTTTTTCAAACCTCCCAGTAGGTTGAAACGACATTTGTCGGTTGATCTATTGAAGTTGTTCTAGTAGAACCATTCATTTACAGAATTTGATCAATCTTTTGATGGAATCCTCCACAGCCATTACCAGGTCAACAGGGTCATTAATTCACTAATTGAGTTCTGTGATATGCCACAATGTTGAAGAAGGAGAAGCTCATTGAGGTCCAATCGTCTGAGTGCAGGCATGCCCTACTTCATTCAATATGAAAATATAAGATGGTTGAAGTAGACACATTTATTAAATTTACCAAATTCTGCATGGCAGTAGCATTTTCGTTTTATGTATTGTTCGACATGTAAAGAAGTTTTTAAAATATTTAATGTCCACCTCTGCATGTGCATGGACTGAAAATGAGTATGGCAACATCGATGCATCCTATGGAAAAGTAGGCCGCAGGTACCTAGATACCCAGAATGGTAGTGCCGACAAATTCGAGTATGCCATGGAACTTGAAGCACCCCATTCTGCTATGTGTTGGCTGTACCTCCTGCATCTACCTTCTCGTATTCACCACTTAAATTTCCATGAACTTGCACATCTGTAGGCATTCCCTAGTAATTGCCCAAATTGTAGCAGTCTTGCGTACGTAAAGGAATGAAGCTCAGATTGTGAGCTCCCAATTTGTCACTTGGGACTCGTGGATTTTTTTTTTAAAAATTTGCAATTTAAAGTTGATAAAAGTATACAAAAAGCCATAAAAAGAGTGTAGAATCAGAATAGGGGTGCGTCATATCCATTATAGTATTTGGTCTAGATTTGTATTTATACTTAGACTTCCCCCAAACCTTGCCTAAAAATAGAGTAAAAATGACGAGATAGCGAGATTTGGAGGGTTTGAGTCACATAGCCCTAAAAGGGCTAAATCCCACCATGAATGTGGCAATTCATGGCTAAGTCAGTTCGAGGGATCCACAGCAAGGCCTCTAGGTTGGGTCCTAGAGTTAAATTTAGAATTCCCCATTAAATCGACAAATTTTCAAAATCCTGATTATTAGCATGCAAGAGCCACTAACGCAAGACAGGTCCCATGGAGGAATCTACAGTCCAAGGTTGGTGTTCTGGGGTAAATCCCATGCTAGGAGTCCAACGACAAAATCGATTTGCCAAGATTCTTGTACCATCGACAATTCAAGGAGATGGTCAGTTTTAATCTCCAGTGACCAATCGTGCCAGGTACAGAAACATACCTACACATCTTTTGTGGGACTCCATGAGAGGTCCTATGAAAATTCCCGACATCTTCCGACTTGCAAAAGAACCTTTTCCGAGCGGTCAACCGTTCTATCCTCCAATGGGAATTTTGTGGAAATTATCCAAGTTGCGGTAAAATCTCATGAAAAATTAGAATAGCTTGTCTTATGTTAATAATGCGCTCCGTGAAGTTTCACGACATTTCGATAGCGGCAAGTACTCGAACCGGCAAGATTCCTCGGGAATTAACCACGTGGCGGGGTCCCCGCGACGTTGACCAGCATTCTGGGACCATACGATGGCGAAATGAAGTCAACCAAGAGTCCTTTCCAACTCTCTTACAACTACTGGAGACACTAGGCTAGTTATTTTTCTCAAAATAGGAGAACCCCAAGGTTTAGGAATTTACCACGACTTGGTTTTTAAACTAAATTAGCCTACGATGGGTTTTTGGTCTCGGTACAAGGGGTAGGAGGATGTTGGACAAAACACGGCGATTTGGAGCCAATGGCACAATCTGTTCGACGATTGGAGCTAATCTCCAAAAGTTAGGATGTTGGTCCAACATAGATAGTAGATAATAGATTTTTAGGGATTAGGATGAAAATCTTTGAGGATGAGGATGAAAATCCAAGTTGATAAGGTTACCTTAGAAATTTAGAGGGAGGCATGGACCCTTGGAAACCTATATAAGGGCCCCATTTCTCTCTTTAAAACACCCCCAATTCTTGTTTTGGGTCCATGGGTCCAAGTTATTTTGGATATTTTTGGCGTTTGAAGCCAAAAACCTCTACGGTGTTTTTGGAGCACTTTTGGCTCCATTGTTGTTACATTTCAAGCTTTGAAGGTCCTTGGAGGTCCTTCTATCTTGCCTTGTGTATTCGTTGTGCCCTTGTTGTGAGTTAAGAGTCATTTCTATCCTTTATTGTACCCTTGTGAGTTAACTTGTGAGGTTTAGGAGTCTTTTTGGTGTCTTGCGCTAATCCTAAAGTCACCCCCCACCATACCTTGGCTATGCCGCTTTGGAGGGCCTTTAGTGTGTGAGTTTGTGTTGCCACGTGGTCCTAATTTGTGTGTTCTCTTTAAGTACTTTTTAACCTTCTTCTAACGTTTCTCTTGTTGAGTGGACCCCCCTCCGAGACGGCGAAGCTTTGAGCCTCATTTGCGTATTTCTTTAAGAGTTTTGTTCCACCTTCTTCTAACATTTCTTTTGTTGAGTGGGCCCCCTCTGGGACGGCGAAGCTTTGAATCCCCGTATGTGTTTTTTTTAAGTGTTTTGTTTTACCTTCTTTTAAAGTCTCCCATGTTGTGTGGACCCCCCCCCCGGGGACGGCGAAGCTTTGAACTTGTGACTAAGGCAAAGTCCTACAGTGTGTGTTAAAATGGTTAGGACAGCGGAGCTTTGAACCCCGGAGTGCCACAAAGTCCTAAAGTTGGTGTTAGACCCAACTTTACGGCGAAGCTTTGAACCTCCCTAGTCTTTAGCTCCAAAGTCTAGTCTCCAAGACCTTTTTGGAAATGTCTAGAGTTTAGCTTCCAAGATATTTAGTGTTGTCAAGTTTTTAGCAAAATCCACTCTTTTCTTTAGTCTCTAGCAAAATCCAGTCTTTTCCTTAGTCTAGCAAAAATTACTTAGTTAGCTAAAATCTAGAACCAATAACTAGATCAGAACCAGACCGGATTAAGAACCAAACTAGATCAGAACCAGTATACGAAACAAAAAAATTAAAAAAATTAAAAAATTAAAAGATTAAAATAAATTAAAACCCGACCCCCCAGCTAGCCAACCAAGCGGCTGGCCAACCGGGAGGCCAGGCCTGGCTCGGAGCAGGCAACGGCGTGGGGCCCCAACCATTTGGGCTCCCCCTTTGTTTTGTTTTTTTGTTTTTTGATTCTCTCTAAAAAAAGGATGTTGGATTAACCTACTACTAAGTTGGGGTTGGAGTAGGGTTTAGAGTCTAAAAAAAAAAGGGAGGAAGGAGAGAAGAGAAGTAGCACCACTGTACGTGCACACAAGAGGAGTCCAACTCTCACCAACAACCACAAAACCCACTCTACACACAATGGAGGAAGATTAGAGGAGAAAAAGATGAAGTAGAGGAAGGAGGGAGAGAGACAATCAATAGTGCCCTAGGTATAGGGCAATAATATTAAATTTGACATATAAACAAAGAATAGAAAGATTTCAAATATCCACAACAATTGCGATAATAAAATTACAATCGTCTCATAACAAAATGTAGCTCTTCATTTGGCACCTTTGAAATTTATATACTAGACAATATTTGAATGTTAACCCCTAAAGAATCATTTAGTCCCCTTGGGAAGAAAAGTAGATTTTGGGCAGGCTCCTACAGCCTCAATTTTTGTTATGATTTTTTGAAACATTTTTTAAGATAAAAAAATACAGTAGCTTTCTAGAAATATAGTTTTTATTTCCAACGGTATCTGAAAACAAAAGTTATGCCATCCTAAGCACAATTTACATCTCATTGGGTAGCAAAAGAAATCCATGAAAACTTGAAATAAATTTTTTAATATTTTTTTTTGTAGATCATATTTTTGTCTACATGATTTATTCCATTTGATGAGTGATGTGAAAGTTATGGAGCATCTTGTTTTTCGGACAATCATAGCATCTTATGTGAAAATAACGTGTTGGATTTGTTTTTGAACTCAATTTTCATAATTTAAAAAAAATAAAATTTACAAGGTTTAGTTTGCTTGCTATAACAATCTCACTGTTGGAATTAGTGTGTTTCAATTCCATCTTATATATATACATATACACACACACACACACATATATTAACAATTTAGTTTTTCCTTCTATCTTACATTTGCTTCTACTTAACATCTTTTTTAAGAATGAAAATTAAGTGTTTTCTATTTTAATATTTTTTGCCCAGATTCTCAACTCAATTCTTCATGATAGAAGTTTTTAAAATCAAATTCTCTAGGGCAAAAAATTTAAGTTAAAAAGGTTCAAAGTCAAAGAATCTAGTCACACAAGGTGCAAAAAGTTTGTGAAACTTCTTCCACACATTATTATACTACTCTAGTGTAAGATCATACAATTAAATATGCAAAAACATCAATTTTCACAATTTTTTGCTTTTTGCAAAGAAATGGCAGGTTTGAGTGTTTTTTTAAAAGAAAATGGCCATGGTCCTATAGGAATTAAGTCATTTTTTTTTCGGAATGACAAGAAGGCTTGATCACATTACCTTGGACACATTAAATTGTCTTATCTTTGTTTTGAACTTTTAGTTCTACCCATGCAACTAAGCTACTTTGAATGCATTGATTCTTTATGATAAATTTAGTTTAATCCCTAAAAGACCGACCTAGTGACTTTGGCAATATATCAATTTTGGGCAAGTTTATGTGACTAGAGATTTGTTTATGTGACTAGAGATTTTGGGCATGTTTTAGGCTGAAATTTTAATAGAAGGTGTGGATGAGGAATATCTCTCATGTGCACTAAATTTTATGACATTTGGAAATGAAAATCAAAGTTATGGCCTAATATGTTACTTTTTTTCATAAATAAGAAGACTAGGTAAATAAGAAAAAATCACTTTTTCAAAAAACAAAAATTTGATTGGTTTTTTATATATATATATAACTTTGAATCATTCCATTTCAATCAATGAGATGAAAGTTATGAGGAGTTGTTTATTTTACTCAATTTTCAATATTTTTTGCAAAAAATTTAAATCATAGGATGTAGATTGTTTATTACAACATTGCCACCATTAAGATTGACATTTTTCAATTCCATAATCAAATTCTTAAATAACAACTTCATATTTTGAATCATTCTCTACTTCTTTCTACTTACTATTTTTTTCCTATATGCTGTACAATTCTAAATGAAGTGAAATTTTTCAAGCATGTAGCCAACTTGCCCTAAAAAATGAACCTAAAGAAGCAACACCATTTTCAACTTTTTGTGACCTTGTGAAGTGCAGCTACCCTGTTTTTTGTAGGGCCCAAAAAAGAATTTCTACCAATTCAAATGCTAATATCTTCCAATCTGCACTGTGGAAAATTTTGAGATTTTTTCCATAGCTTTTCAAACCAGTGTACTACAAGATCCTACAATTATATATGTCCAAAAATGTGTTTTTTTTCCAAAATTTGGTACTTGTGCTCAAAATGGTAGTTTTCAAGCGTTTTGGGGGAAAATATAGTCAACAAACTTAAGTGGTTAAGATCTAGCAATTACAATTCAAAAAAATTGTTAGAACTTTTCAAAGCTTTAGCCTTTTGTTGTATTTAGAATGTACTCCAAGAAGTAAATAATGGGACTTAGGCATTAAACGTTTGTTATTTAATCATCTACCAAAAAGAACTTTGAATCCTTTTAAATATAATACTACAAGCCCAAATAAAGCATTTGGTGGTTTATTGAAAATCAAATAATAATTACTTAACAAAAGCTTGAGCAAAAGAATAATAGCAATTATAATTAACATTTAAAGTGTAATTCTTAGTGTAGTTCCCTTACCATAAAAGTGTCACCAACACTAAATTGATTGTAACAAGAGATTTTATATGCACATATAAAATTTGATACCTAGTCATACAACACTAAATGTAATGGACATCACCTAAGGTAATTGAGCCCATGACAATCATAACTTTGGACATGCCTATTGCAGTCATAATTCTTCTTGTGAACTACATTTTATAGGACACATGTTCACCGCAAGAATTTTTTGACTTGCATTAGACTTGTCCAGAGTTGTGGCTGTCATAGGATGAGTTACTTGCTATGAGAGAAAACACATGCTTGCTTTTTGAGGAAGATCCTACTCAAACTTCCTCACATGAAACTTTTGTCAATGCAAAGCCTCCTCCTCTTCAATCAGGAGCCAACAAGATGCTGCTGCTAAAGTCAAACAAGAGGATTTCACTGCAAGTTCTATAAAGTCATCAACAGATTACTACAAAAGAATGACTATGTACACAGAAATACATAAAACTATTGTACAAGAATTGCAGCAGTTGATCAAGTTTGCCCTATTAGAGATCTTAGCCACTTGGAAGACTGCAAAGTGTTATTTTCTGTCTCCACCGCAGTCCGGAGTACAACCACCACTTTCCTAATATCAGGACGATTCTTGGGAGACTCGTCTATGCATTTCAAAGCAAGATTATGAACCTCCTTCATCGATTTGGAGTTGAATTTCCCACCCAGCTTTGAGTCGACAATCACTTTCAAACTCCCAGATTGCTTCTTCACCTGACAAAAAAAAAAGGAAACTCCTATCAAAATTTGAGACGCAAACAAGGTCTTGAACCGAAAGCTGGTGTAACGATGAGCCAGTTCATTTTCAAAAAAAATTCAAAATCATTACTTCAAGCAAAACCGGTGAGGAACATTTCAAAAAATATATATTTCAAGTAAAAGTACAAGAAATAACCAAGAAATATCAATGAAAAACTGATTAATAATAGAGAACTATGGATGTTTGATGGTGTGACTCCAATCTCTCCCTAGACATTGTCCCCACAAGTAAAACCTTGAGGCCAAGACATGACTATTTGGAACACAAGACAAGATGACAAGAGATTGAGAAATGATTTGATTAAGTTAAACTATGTGATCTTCACTCATTCACCATTTTGTAGGTTAATTTTTTAAATCACTCCGCACAACGGAACAAGACCACTTGCAAAAAGTATTGCCATGAGGCATCGAAGTCATTTTTTCAGCAACTCCTAAATTTCTTATTCAATGACCTCTGGGACAAAGCGTAAAAGCCTCGAGAACAATGGACAACTCACTATGCTAGATTTCTTAAAATATAGCTGAAATGCCTGACTTGTCCTGACCAATGTAGACCTGCCCTAAAGAATTTGACCCCATACGCCACTGTCCAGATATAGAAAAACATTGCTTACCCACTCTCCGATAAATTGATCAGCTTTTGCATCATTAGGTTTACGACCAGTAATCATTTCCAAAAGAACCACGCCAAAGCTGTAGATGTCACTCTTCTCATCCAATTTTCCCGTTTTAGAATACCTGCAAAGCCCACCAACAATTAAATGTTCCTCAATGAATGCACAAAACGTAGCAACGGTTGAAATCGATTTACAAACACAGCTGATTTACCAAACTCTTGAACAATAATCAAATCAGTCATACAATACTATGTACTTCTGATATTTGGATTCATTACATATCGCAAGTTAAAAATAACGGAAGTGGAGTAATGCTTACGCAGGGTCGAGATATCCAGGAGTTCCCTTCACCCTAGTGCTAAACTGGGTTTGGTTACCAGAGTCGTCTTCTAAAGCTATTTTGGACAGACCAAAGTCAGCAACTTTGGCAACCAAATCTTTGGTGAGGAGGATGTTGCTACTTTTGATATCGCGGTGAATAATTCTTGGATCGCACCCGGTGTGCAGATACTCAAGGCCTTGAACACCAAACATTCCATACAGTCATATTAGTTTCTTGCCTATGCATCTAGCAAACAATAGGCAGGGTTAACGCAGCTAGGTACCCTTGGAATTTTTCTCTACTACATTGATTTATCCTATTATTGAACGTGCAATACTAATGTCACAGCAAAATTTAAAAGGGGTTATTTTAGTAGAGCCCACTGCAATGGTGAATTCCACTGCATTGATGAATTGCACTGGTGATTATTTAGTGGGAAATTTTACTGAAAATCGTCAATTATTGTCACACAAACTAATAAGAGTTCGATGTAGGATATTTGGATGACAATATCTACACATCTAACTTCACAAGCTTACAAACTATTAACAAAATTTGTACCACCCTATCAATATATCAAAAGATGAGTTAGTTTTTGAAGTTAGTGTCAAAACATACCACATGCAGAATCCAAACAAATTTTGAGTCGTTTTCTCCAGTCGAGAAAAATCCCAGTACCTGCATTCGGAGATGCACAAATGGCGCTTGTAAGAGGTAAAATTTCTTGCTCACAGAATCCTAAGAATTCTAAGAACACTAAGAGAATCCTAAGAATACCCCGTGATGCATTGAAAATACTAAAAGGAAAACGAATTGACTCACCATGAAGGTGATCCCCTATACTTCCTTGGTCAGCATATTCGTAAACCAAAACTCTATGGCTGGCTTCTTGGCAGCATCCTAGCAGTTTAACCAAATTTACGTGATTTATTCTTGAGAGAAGATTCACCTGCGTTCATACATGACAACACGATTGATGAGCACGCTCACAATTCACATACTAGTACGAAAACCCCTTCAGAGGTATCATACAAAATTTAGCGATGTTAAACCATGCCAATTGTTACGGGACTAGGTTTTCTAGAATACCTCTGGGGGTGGGTTTCTATTAAAGGCATTAAATCTTGATGTCACGATCCTCTACCTAGGATTAGTTAAAGTAGATGTCTAATATAAACTATGAATTTTCAGTGCTAAAAACAGGTGCACACAAAATCAACCCTAGGCTCTCATGAAAAGAGGCTGTACATTTTAGGCAAGAATCTGTTGGGATCGGATTTAGAACCAGGTTGCAATTAGGTGCAGTTACCTTACCTCGTTCAGAAATTCAGTGTCCCCTTGATCAGTCTTATCGCCAAGAATTTTGACTGCTACTGGCTTATCGATATTTCTGGCCAATATACCCATGTATACATTGCCAAACCCGCCCCTCCCAAGTAGAATACGGGGAGGTCCTTCAAGATCCGCGTCGTACTTATAAACTGCTCGGTCAGTCATATCTTCAACTTCTTTCCATGTGTAATTTTCAAGAAGAGGCTGTAATATAATATTTCGTGCTTGTGCTTCTCTTCTGGTTTCACGGTGTGCTTCAGCTTCTGGTTTCACGGTGTGCTTGGGAGCGTTGTTCTTGATCGTAGAACTAAGATTGCCTGGATTGCCTGACGAAAAGATAAAATGTCCTGTAGATACACTGCTAGAATCACCTGCCGTTGAGCTCCTTTTTCTTGAACCAGAGTCGTTTGAAAATGGTTTGGAGTATGATACAGAAGAACATGCTATGAAATCCAAATGCCCTACAGAGCCCCATACAAGAAGGTCTGAGGTGGTTAGTATTTCTCATAAAACTCTAGAGTACTGTTGAGCACCCTCAGTTGGCAGTATCAACACTTGCTTGATTATCATCACTTTCATTCTTTAACTCATACTTGGTGGATATTCTTCTGGCTACCATTAGCAATTGTCACCGGCTTATTAAGCAATCCACACATTCTTTTGTAGTCAGAAGAAAAGACTACTGCTCAAGAGATAAAAGGATTTGTGTCAAAGAAAGATATCATAGGATTGAGGAACCTTAGATAGCCAAAATCTTCCTTGAATTAGCAAATGGACCAAGATGTAAGCAGCTCCTTTCAAAAATGTTATGCCGGCAATCAAACTTCATGAAAAGAGTATAACATTCGAGAATTGTACCTGGTTCTATCTCGAAATTGAATGATTTTGGACCTCCTGATTTGGCACAGCTTTGACTGTTAAATTGCTCTGCACACCAGTTCAACAGGACATAAATAAACTCCAAGCTCTGACAGAAATGACCTTGCAAGTGGGTCCCAGCCACACAATATGAAAACATTGACAAAGATACTAAAAAATCTGCAAAAATGAAATGCTTTCACATCAGTAAGTTTCTGACTATGTTTGAGCATATGTTGGTAAATATTGCAAGATACGGTAAGGACTATTTACCTGGCGTTTCATAAGAAATAGTGGAAGATGGGCCTCCCCGCTTGCCATAGGGCCCTGCTAATATACAATAGGTTAGCAAATTTTGCAAATACCGGTATTGCAAGGTAGAGGTAGCTAATTGAAACACCGACCTAAACGCAAACCCCCAAAATCTTGAACCAAAAGTTCATATTGGTGTTGAGAACATACACCACCTCAACATAAGATTTCCTGTCAATCTTCCAATCAAATTTTGAACCCCTATAACTGTTGTAAATGGTATGCAAATGATGCACTCTCCTGCGCGTTGGAATCCTCTTTGCTTTTCTAAGAAAAATATTTGAAAATCTGATAATTCTAATAACAACTGCGGCCTTTCCTCTAATATATTTGAAATTGAATGATGGAAAAAACATTCCAGGACTTGTGAAGAGATTGGAAAATCTTACCGACAAAGCCTAATTTCTATATTCTATCTCGGTAATGGGGAAAATTTTGATTGCAGAGACGGAGAGGAAGGCCTCACTCACCAGTTGCAATGCTCGCGCTTCTAGGTTTTGCATCACCAACCTCAGTCGGATCATATTCATCAGTTAGCAACCCAACTTTGGAAATCCCATGCGCAACTACGTCTTCCATTCTTGCATCTGTGCTACAAAAAAGTACCGCTGGTACCAATGTAATACGAGCGACTTAGATGATCACCTACACAAAAAAAAAGAAAATGTTTAAAGCTACACGAAGTATGATCACATAAGCCCTTTGTAGCGCAAACAATATAGAATCAAGCACCCAGTTCAAGAGCAGTGTCGGTATCCTTACCACTGGGGACAAACTACTCCCAACAAGGTTTTGAGAAGCAGAAACCCTAAAGGGATGGTGACTAGAGGAATTGTACTGCATCAATAGTGCACATAACATAAATTTTGGCAACCTAGCTTATCGCCTATGCACAAATAAGGACAACGATTATAGCAAAATGGATCATGATCAGATTAGCTCTTTGAAGCTCAAGCACTTGAAGAACAAGCACCCACTTAAAGACAACTGTAAATCCTTACCAACGAGTATCTCCCAATTCAGCCTGGAACGTTTGAGAAAAGAAATCTAAAAGAGGGTGGAGACTATAAGTTAGAGGATTTCTACAAAAGTGTACAAATACATAAACTCGTGCAGCAGGAGTTATCAAAGAAAGAAGACGACGCAGACTCACGAGGGTCTGCACACAGAGCCATTCTTGGGTTCAGAAAAATAAGTTGGAGTCTTGGAGACGCGTCTCAGGGAGTAACCTGGAACATGAAACCAGTGGCGAAAAAAGGTGAAAAGCCAGATATTCAACCTATGAAAAATAACTGCAGAATTCATTGTGCTCCAAAAAATTACTGTGCGAGTATTTTATTACAGTATATAAAAAATACATAATACTTATTACTATAAATATAGTGGATCATTGACTGAGTTCTAGCTTGCGGCCAGCCAAATGCAGCAAGTGACCCCGGTTCCGGGGCACCGCGTTGAATCCAGCGTCACTGAAAGTTACATGAAAATGACTTGTGTTGACTTACGGAATATAATACTCCGTATTCTTTTTCACAAATTGCGAGTGCAGATTTCTCCCTCCATTTTTCCAAATCTTTGTTTCTCATATCGTCCATCGTAAGCTAAGGTGCCCCTGAAGTCATACCGATTCCTGGCTACTTGATCCTTGGCACCTTCTTGTCCTGTTGAAGTTTGAGCAATTATGATACCGAAATTCCTTTGCATGTACAAACTTTACTCATTTCATATCGGTCAAAGTAGGAACCAGCTCCCGAAGCTTGTGGAGTCAACAATTTCACGAAGTTATTTCTAACCGAGCATCTAATTTCACCAAGTTATTTCCACCTCAGTGATAGCTTGTAGCCTCCTGGTGCTGAAGACGAATCCTCAAAAACATTTTTGTTGGATCATGACGACATCAAAAAAAAGAGGTAAGAGAGGTAGCAGCTACTTCTCTCACCTCTAGGAAGCTAATATTTACGACAGATGATCAAATTTGGAAATATGGTTACACGCTTGGAATCAGAAACACCGAATTATCTTGGAGAGGTCACGAAATACAAAATTAAATAGAGGGCAGGTTTTTATAGTTAACCCAACGTGGTGGGGAAAAAAATTCTGCTCTGCCGTGGAACGCTCATATCAATACTCAAGACAGCTCCAATTTCAAGGCTCAGATGTTTCCAATTGAAGGGATCCGGTTATCCATGTGCACAATTGTACACAATAGCCAGCGTCACACTGCGACAAACACTTCGTTGCAGATGCCAACTACTCGGGAGCCGCCGCTTGTGTTGAATGCCGGCTCTCCAGAGATGCCAACCACTTGGAAGTACAGCAGCTCACCTCCTAGAGTTATTCTAGAAAATCTAGCCGCTCTACGATTGGCAGAGTTAACGTTAGAAATTGTCTTGACGGCATTACAATTTTGGAAATGTTCATGATAGAAATTGCCTTAAATCATGTTACAATTGGCAGGGTGAAATACTGCTAAGTGAAATTCTAGAATACCTCTGGGGGGCTCTCTACTAGTGGAGTGCATTTCAGAAGTCCAAGTGGATTCAAGTATCAACTGAAGAAGCTGTCGACCTTAGCATCATGTTGCTTGCAAGCATCCATGTGTGTGTACAGTGAGAGTGATGTCAATTTCGAGACCTCATCTCGACAAGTTCGACCGAATGCTTCAAAGCAGCCAGTTTTGATGCTGGGAGGAAGTCTGCAGCGTCCATAAGTTGAGTGAGTTGCAAATCCCACTTTGTCATGAGGTACTCAATGGACCTGTGCCCGCTGCAGAGACAAACAAACAACGCCTTTCAATTTCTGAGCACCAATTCATACATGCACATGATCTGAACTATTTGTGAAAATTGGTTCCAAATTCTCGGTTATTCATTATATTCTCGAGAATATTCTCGTTCAGCACACCCCCTGAATTGGCATGCCAAAAAATCCATGACACCTTGTTTTGCAAAGTTATGCTCGATTTGAACAAGCGTGAAGCCTCGAACCAATAAGCGATCGTTTTCACATGTGAGAGAATGTAAAAGATTTAGTTTCACTCTGATTTGGCATGACTTTGTTCTAAATAACTCTTGGTTGGCACTGTTCTAATATGTGCAATGCCGCTACTTTTCAAGAATGCTGTGTTTTGTAGAACATGGTGGTTGCCTTTGCCCGATTCGTTCATGATTGAATAACAGAGGGTTGCTCTAATAGGAAAACAAGCAGGAAAAACAACCCTCCTACTAGCTACTCAAAATATTGAGATGCAAACAGAGAACAGCTGGGACATCAGTCAAACCTGCGAGGTTGGTATGTGGTGATGAAAACAGAATCTGGCATTCCTTGTAACAAGAACTTGACAGTAGCAAGTAAGTCATCAAACTCTGCAAACCCGGAGTGTGAAGGCATAATAAATAGCTGAACCTCAATATTTAGCTTGAACGCTACTAAAAGCACGAAGGAAAAGTTCACGAGATGCAATGCGAAAAATATCAAAACTGAGGAGAAATTCGCACCTTTACTGGCATAAAGAACGTCTGCACCCAAAACAATCTGAGCAGGGTGTCGTAGAGCGAAAGATTTCTCATTCCACTGGCCCCAAGTTAACCCTTGCATCTGAGATCACAGCACAATCAGCTTGAACATATCAGTTACATAGCAGGACAACTAGGACACATAACATTCTACAGTAGTACACCGTTCGCACCCTTTGTAACACAATAGAATACGGACCACTGAAGTATTGAAAAATTGTCATACTTTTAAAGCAGTTTATTCCATAGCCAAGCATACAATCACTGTCACATGATCCCACATAGCCAAGGACTGGACGAAAGGAAATAAATAATTTTAATGTGAGCTACTCCTGCCTTTGCAAACATAACATGAGCTCAGGATCGTGCACAAAAAGAACTTGGATTCCAAGGGTGCTTAGGCAGCTTCTGAAGAATGTTACGGTTCAAACCGCATCACTGACTAGGCTTTCATTGAATAATCGAAGTTCAGAAAACTGGAAGATCTCAAGACCCGACCAAATAAGTTTCATATGATTTCTTTCCATGAGAGACAATGCTGGTTGCAATCTTCCTCTGAAGGTCAGCATCTTGGAATGGTGACGAAGGCTCAAATTGAAACAGAGTAAGCTGGCGTACCTCACAGCTAACTTGATTCAAATCGCAGGTCTTTTGCATATTCTCGAAAACCTAAAAATAAAAGTACAAACACGCTGAACACCTCAATCATGAGATTAACCACAAGACAATTTTACGTCAGTCAATTATCATCTGGAAGTCAAGTACAAACACTGATTTATCATTTTAGTGCGTGTGACTCTATTTCACCAAAGTCGCATTATTTTAACGAGTGCAGGTTGAAATATTTAATCGTACTAATGTCCACAATTTTTTATGAGGGACACTAATTTTGCAGGTGACACTGATTTTGTGGCATCTCTAATAGGATATAAATCAGTTTTAGCGATCTCGTTCTTTAACAACTTTCAAATGTTCTTGAAAGTCTTGCAAACACACTCGCCCCAAGATGCTCAAATGCTCTGTCATCTGGCACAGATCCTCTCAAATATTGAGTTCAAGAATGAAGCATTGGTATTCAGCCAACTATTATAGGAAGATGGAGTTACTGCTAACCAGAGTGCAGCTACAGTGCAAAGGCGGGCGATCGAACTGCTCTAGAGTGTGATGACGATTACAAGTTGCAACTGGAAAATGTCTCTATACCTGGGGTTGATCTTCCCGATCCGTTAACACAACTGAAGCTCCCACTTTTACAGCTAGCATGCCAGGCAGGGCAGTACCTGCACCCAACTGCATTACCCTAAGCTGAAAATGAAAAGACCAAAAACATTAAATGACCCTACCCTACTAGACAAATTGCACTTCTACAACTTCAAACTTCCAATCAAATCAACCGTTGGAGGTGCTCACAACAACGAGAGATTCGGAAGTTGGAAGATGAACATCAGTTTGGACCTTGCGTTTCTACTTGCACCCCCTAAAATTGAAAAATGAGTGTATTTGATGATTCAATTGTGTAGACTAATTGCGTCTCTACATGTTCAAATGTTTAATCAAAGTGAGATTGAAGTTGCACAACATGAGGTATGAAAGTTGAAACATGAAAGTGAGGGTGAAATTGAACAATGTACCTACCATCTCTTGAACATGTGGAACAAAAGCGCTCTGAGACTTACCTCAACAACCCTAGCGCCAGCAAATCGGAGACGATGTTGCCAAATGTATTCGGCCAACACAATGCTGCATGGCCACACATACAGCCCATACTCCTCTTGCATTACCTGCAATCATCAGACAATTCAGAATCGGAAATATCAGACAAATTCATTGCAAAACACAAATCTCTTGCACCTCCAAAGACCACAACCAGAATTCACGGCCCATAGCAAAAAGACGAGAAAGCATTGTTTCCTACTCACAATTCAATCGCAGAATAAATTAGATTAATGGAAGCATGCTTACCTCGGAACAAGAAATGGTCAAGAGCTCTGAATTTCCAGCATGTTGGAAATGGTGGTGAGAGACAGTCGTCATCAGAAGCCCATCCTCTTCTCTTTCCCGTTTCTTCGTTTCCTCCGCCATAGCCACTATCTCGTTGCAAAAAACAAAACAATAGACTCGAGTTTTGCAAAGGAATCGTGCGGGGAGATCAACTAAAGAACCCCCCACTAAACCCTAAAACCAAGACGCAGCTCTGTTTCGGAAAAAAGGCCCATCTTGAACCTAGATGAAGGACTCAAAATGTTCGTAAACTCTAGATTTCCTGCCCTTGAGGACTGGGACTTGTATTTCTGACGAGAGATGTGGCGTGTGATTGTTGACGTGAGAGATTTGACGTGAGAGTTGCAGAAGGAGAATCCAAGGTTTGAGAAAACGGAGTGGTCATGGCAGTTTCTGTGGCCATTTCGAGATTCTCCATGGACTGTGGTTTGAATGCCGGGCCTTCTTCTCGCCCGTTCTTTGCTGGAGGTGGAGTTCAGCAATTTTGTGCATTCACGGCAGTGAAGATGTTCTCGGGAAATTCCAAGGACTGGGGCAAGGCTAAGCTGAGAGTCGGAAGCGCCAGAGTTCAAAAATCGAGAACATTTGCTGCAATGAAAGCAGGAGTAGCAGTGGATGTCAATGCACCTCCTTCTGTTCTCGTTGACACCCTTCTCGCTTTAGTATGCTCCTCTCTCTGACCTCTTTTGCGCAATTCTCAATGGCTTAGAAATCAACAACAGTAGGTACAGTTCCGAGAGTCAAATCTTGTAAAGTTTTTTCTAGGCAAAGATTGAATGTGGTGTGCAGGAATAATGAGGATATCCCTACTAACGGTGGCAGAAGAATGAAATTGCAGGTCGAAGACACCGACCGTGGAACGCAAATTGGCGAGCCAGAGAAGCTTGCGATTGAAGAAATTGTGGGCAAGTTGGAGAGCCTGTGCATCCCGGAGCCTCTTTCTAGCCCTTTGTTGTTTGGAGGTAATAGAATGTCCTCCTCTCTAGCTGTACCGCAAACCCTAAATTCTCACCGCCTGCTCCCTCATTGCGAGCAGCAGTTTATTTACCAGATTTTCTCGCATGAGCTTCGCTATGGTGACTGTTAAGCACTAGTTTTAATTGACTCTGCTATCTGTGCTTGAATTAGAACTTGAAATGTAGATGTTTCGGGCGTCTTGCACACATTTGATGAGAAAAAAGTTTTGAATTGTGGAGCCAGATTGGGATGTGGCGTATAGTACTAATCCGACTGCACCCGGCGGGTACTACCGCAGCATGCTGGGTCGTGCGTTGCTGAAGACGCGAGAAATGGTGCAGGGCGTCTATGCCCCGGACGTGGTCACCAACAAGGTGGCCTTCGCTGCCTTCGGCATTCTGGACGGCCAAGTGACATTACAAGGTCCTCCTCCTTTCCCATTCTCTCTCGTATACAATTTCCTCCGCTTCATAAAACGCTCATTACATTTGCTACATGCAAGTGCACTGAAATCTGGTCAGACCTTGCAATTCTGGTTTTTCAATATGCAGGTTTTGACATGAAATATGTCACATTGTGATTCTTCATTCTCTACAGTACGGGGCCTCTTTTTAGAGTCTTGGAATGCTATTTGGAATCGCCTTGTTCTGTTGTCCAACTCTTGGCACCCCTTAGTGTGTGGATGTCTACTGTCTAGAGAATGTGGATTCATGTGCACCGAAACCTCTTTAATTATCACAGCCTAGACCCTAAAAAATCACTGCATGTGGGTTATCCATGGATTTCTGTAACATTGTGACACTCAATTGCGTAAAATTGACATTAATAAGTGCTTGGAGTAAGGAAGGCGGTTTAGAATGCTTTTCACACTTATTGATCTCGTTGTTGTCACGTGCATTTGTATGTAACTTTTATTGTGAGATGATATAGACAGTGCAAAGTGAGTTTTGAACTGGGTGCGTCTGCTTCTTAGGGTTTGGTGAGAGAACAGAGGATTTAATATTAGAGAAGGTGATATCAAAGAAGTCTGTTGTGTGTAGACTAACACTTGTGTCACAGTGACATTGCAAATACTACAGAATTCAATGGGTCCATACATGGACTGCTGCTCACAGTGGCCATTGCATCTGCAGGAAAATTGACACCCTTGGACAAGAAGTGGGTGGAAGTTGTGTTTGAATCTCCGCATGTGGAGTTAGGACCACTGAAAATGCAATATGGAGGCAACAGCAGTGTAAAATTAGCCACTATATACCTTGATGAAGTTGTTAGGATTGGGAGGGGCTCCAGAGGGTCTCTCTTTATCTTCAGGCGACGCACATGAGCACAATTTAAATTGTCAAAGTTGCTATCTAGACAATTACAGTATTTTCTAGACTTAGTACTGGAATGTGACGTTTCTGCTCTGCTGCTGTTGTTCATTCTGATGCATTTGAAAGAGATTTGCTTTTCCATATTTTGTATCTGGAGGAGTGTATATTATTGACGAAAGATTCAAGTGGCAAGCGTCGACCTCATTTCTGAAAGTTCACTTATGTCTTAAACTCCTGGTTTGCGTCGCGTCTATTGATTAATAACGTGGTTTTGGGCCCTAAACTTTCCCGTGGCCAAGTGGAATTGGAGGATTTCCAACAAAATTCTGCGGCAAGCCTCATCTTAATATTCATCAAGTTAATTGCCATAAGATATAGCACAGTCGAGAGATAGCGAGGTAGGCAGAGAATTGACGATACCCCAAAATGAAACAGTAGGCACAAAGAAATACACAAGTGCCATCGGAAACTTGGAAGTAACACAGCTGCAAATCAGTGCAAAAAGGAGCAGACGATCGATGTACCCAGCTGCTTTCATCAAAAGCAGTAAAACTTTTGATTCAATTCGAGTTTCAAAATCTTGATACGGAGTGAAAAAAGCTTCCTGTCTACAGTGCAAAGTTCGCATGCTGCCTACCCGCAACTCACCATCCATGTCATAATAAAACCTCAATACAAAGAAGCAAATTACAAATAAGGTAACTCAGAAGTTTTCACAGCACCGGCACCAAGTCATAGCCACACTCCCGCAAGATATTGTGAAAATTATTGATAAACTCTTCGAAAGTCGGCCGGATATGAGTGCTCTGTGCGTAAAGTAGCATCAGGAGCACAATCTGACAGACATATAAGTTATTCTCCGAAAACTATAAGGGCTCGAAAACCAGAGGTGCCTAGTAAGGCTCGGCAGGCTTGCGGAACTTGAGACCAGCATACACAGCCTTGTCGCCGAGCTCTTCCTCAATTCGCAGAAGCTGGTTGTACTTGGCCAACCTCTCCGATCGGCAGGGAGCTCCAGTTTTGATTTGGCCGGTGGAAAGGCCCACAGCCAGATCGGCAATGAAGCTGTCTTCGGTCTCGCCACTACGGTGGCTTGTCATGACGCCCCAGCCAGCTTTCTTGGCCATGATCACAGCTTCGATACTCTCCGTCACTGATCCGATCTGGTTCACCTTCAGGAGCAGAGCGTTGCAGGCCTTGTCCTTGATAGCATAGGCCACACGCTGCACAGGGCAACCCAAGATTCGTCAGTATGAGCACTAAAAATGCCGAGTCCATACAACTCATTCCTTTCTAAGGAATCAATCTCAACTACAATCTGCAAATTGAAAAAGAAATGAGTTGTACCTTAGGGTTGGTGACCAACAGATCGTCGCCCACGATCTGAACCTTGTCGCCCATGAGCTCGGTGATCTTGGAGTAGTGAGCCCAGTCATCTTGGTCAAAAGGATCCTCAATAGAAAGGATGGGGTACTCCTTCACAAAGGACTCGTACAACTTAATCAAATCGTCGCCCTTAAGCTTTGCTTTCCCATCGTTGTTCTGTTCAGTGAAAATCCACGAAAGTCATCAAAACCAACCACATCTCTCAATCTGCATAAACCTATTACAGGCAGAATCTACAAATGAATGTACGACGCATCCAAAATTCAATCTACTCCGGTATTGACCAAATTCTCGAAAACACTGTTCTGGAAAAGCACCAGACTGACCTCTTCCTTGAAGTTCAAGTCATAAAGCTTATCCTTTTCAGTGTAAAATTCAGAAGCAGCAACGTCCATTCCGATAACCACTTTGTCGGTGTACCCTGCCTTCGCAATAGCAGTCTTCAACAACTCCAGACCCTCTTTGTTTTCCTGTGAGTCCCCCACATCAAACCAGGGTTCAGGACCGTGTATGCAATCCTAAATATACTGTGGAACATCTTACTTGACATCATATAGACATCAAGGTACCAAGTACAACATTTTTCTAGTGCGGGTCTGCTCAAACATGCAGAACATTCTGGAGAACAGCGGTTGAAAAGAATACCAAACAAAAAACTAAGGTACCTGCACTTATTTGTGATCTGTTTCTAAAACTAACTCTTCAGATTCTTGCCAAAAATATAAAGCCTCTATTCATGAAAGCCTAGGGCCAATTCTGAGAACATACGGTTTCCGCAATTTGAAAATTCCTAGTTAATTTCATACGGTGTCTAAAAAATGCAGACTAAGAGAATCTGGAATCCCAGGTTCAAGTTCCAACAAGACCCAACAAAAAAATTAGATAGTTTACAAATGTAGGACCATACTGAAAAGCTCAAATTCAGACAATTTTAGGTATAGGTTCCTGAGTTGCAAACCTGGATGTTGGGAGCGAAACCACCCTCATCGCCGACGTTGGTAGCATCCTGGCCGTACTTCTTCTTGATCACCGACTTCAGGTTGTGGTAAACCTCAGTTCCAATCAGCATGGCTTCCTTGAAGGAAGACGCACCCGTGGGCAAGATCATGAATTCCTGCCATAAATAAACAAAACGTACACATTTGTACAGACACCGTTAATTTCTATTTTAAAGGCATCTGCATTCCCTGGCTCCCCAAACATGATTGAATGGCCGATTCAAGTGAAGAAAGTTAACCTGCATGGCGAGCTTGTTGCCGGCATGAGATCCACCATTGATCACGTTGAAGGCAGGGACTGGCATGATGATCTCCTTGTTGCCAGCCAAGTTTGCAATGTGCTGAACAAACGCAATTTCTGTCAGCACTAGTACTAATGTATGCTATTTCCTTGCTCTTAAGTATGACTTCCATTCTGAATTAGATCAAGTAATTGCGAAGAGGTCAACCAGGACAGATGGTTTCCTCATGAAACCGTTGAAAGCAAAAAAGCAAAATCTTTTTGATCGCCCAATAGCTCAGAGACAACAAACCTGGTAAAGTGGGGTTTTGAGAACCGCAGCACCAGCCTTGCAGACGGCCAGTGATACGGCCAAAATCGCATTAGCACCCAACTGCACAGAAAAATCACAGTCAAACAACAAACAATAAGATTCCACGCTGCAATCCGCAGCCAAATATCGTGACCTAGTTTGTGGTACACAGCAAGAGTCATTACACCTTCCTAAATCCTGTGCGATAATTTAATCAAATTGGTACCTTCTGCTTGCACCATCCCCACTCATTCTGAGTTCCGTCCAATTCCTGGACCATGAAGTTATCAATTCCAGCTTGATCGGTGGGATCCTGCCAAGCCAAACACACAACTCAGTAATTAACCCTTTCTTAACAAATCTAAAATCGTGCGAGAGCTTGCTGAGCCAGGAACGAAGAAAACTCACCTTTCCAACAAGAGCAGGGGCAATGATCTTGTTCACGTTGTCCACAGCCTACACCACACACAAGGGCACTCAAATCCGTTACAAGACCACTACAAAAAACCCGATGCTCACACTCGATCGAAATTCTCACCAACAATGCATTGCAATTTCGCCAATGAACAGGAAAATCAGTCCTGTAATCCTAAACAAGAGAACATCAACAGAAAAAACTTACCTTCTGCACACCCTTTCCCATGTACGCCTTTCCTCCATCTCTCAACTCCAATGCCTCGTACACACCTTCACAACGAAAACAGAAAACCGGCAAACGTCAATACAAACCTCACAAAAACCTCTAAAGCTTCCACCATTCGCTTCTCTTAAGACGCAATGAAGCATCTGCGAAAAACCAATACATCTGTAAAAACGAATCAAGCAAAAACCTCGAGCCACCGAGAGGCACTAACCAGTGGATGCACCGCTAGGCACAGCTGCTCTGAACCACGAACCATCAGACAGATGGATATCAGCCTGCACCCACAAATCCATCACTCAATCAGGCACCCCTAGCCAAGCAAAATTCAAACAAGCAAACAGAGAATCCTCCACACCTTCGAAAAGAAACCAAACAGTACATAATCGAGAGCAAAACCTGAAGAAACATTGCACAATCAAGAGTCACCCTACCCTCAAAACAGTACATAATCAAGAGCACAACCTGAAGAAACATTGCACAATCAAGAATCACCCTACCCACCAAACAGTACATAATCAAGAGCAAAACCTGAAGAAACATTGCACAATCAAGAGTCACCCTACCCTAGACCATCAAACCCTCCCTCTCTCACACAAGAACACCAACCTCCACAGTAGGATTGCCACGACTATCAAAGATAGGGCGCGCCTTGATCGTCTTAATAGTCACCATGTTTCACGATTGAGAATGAACCCGCCAAACAGGTTAATCCTCGGCAGATATCCAAAACGCAGCAAAAACTCGCAAAAAACCGTCACGATTCAGAAGGAAAAAACTCTAGTAGAAGCGAAACCAAGCGAGACAAAGCTCCCGAAATACGAAGCTAAACGAAGCTCCGGCAGTGTTGCGGTTCTAGAGGAGACTGAGCGTGGATTAACACTTATAGGGCGATTCTCCGGACGGGAGAGAAGACGGGAGAGGAAGGATGAATGTAGAGGGGATAGTGGATGAATGTGGTGCGACGTGCGGATGGATGTGGTGGATAATTGGATGAATGTCGTTCACGCCCATTGTGCGTTGGGAAGAGGCGGGCCACATGGGCTGTTGGCGCTGGCTGTGGGGACTTGGCTGAGTTGCCCTGCACCCTTGGCACATGAAAAAGGTAGAAACCCCTGTGACCGTGGCCGTGCATGGATGGATGAACGTTTTTCTCGGATTTTGGATGGCCAGGATGGGCTCTGGAGGTTTCATTTCCTTTTACTTCTGAAAAGAGTTGTGTTTAAATTTAGAATTCTATTGTATCTTCAAATTATATTCCATGAAGACCCGGGTCTCAGGGGAATCTTACCGGTATTGCTCATGCCAGTGATTTTTTAAATCGGTTTTTATTATTATTATTTTGGAGAAGTAGCTACTGTAGCTATTTGCTCAATACTCGTGTGATACTTGGGGTGATATTTGGTGACATCTACTAAAAGACCAAGGCCTTTTTTCTGCCAAAAAACACTCAAAACTGCCATATCTAGCAAAGAGTAAAAAAAATTGGAAATTGTGTTTTTTTCACATCTAACCATAGAATCTTACACCTGACTAGTATGAAAGTGTGTGGAAAAAATTTCAGAATTTTTGACCGCACAGATTGCAAGATATCTGCGTTTAAAGTGAAAGAAACAAGTTTTTCAGCACATTGCAGGACTGCTCAAAAAAGCATTTGTCCCCGAAAGGAACAACGGTCCTTTAGGGGTTAAAACTACACTAAATAGTGAAATCAGGTGGCCCTAGATTAATTTCTCAACATTCTACACTATATGAATATGTGCAGTTACTATAGAAGGTTGCAATGATGTGAGAACCATGTGTGTTGCACCGGGGGGGTGCATTGGTTCATGGCTCGGGTTTAGAGAATGGCATGTGCCTCCATCTAAACAAGTAAGGTACCTACACCTAAAATCGCATAGTAGTAAGCTCTGTGGCATGATCAATATGCTCTAGCAAAATGAACAACAATTTTTGTATATAGGAGAAGGAGCATAAATCAAAATGCAAGTGGTTCCATAATTTTTGGATGCATTGTGAATTAGCTACAAATTTTCAAAGATACAAGGTGTAGGATGTTAAAAGTGGCACCTAGGTGATGCCAAAATCAATTTGATGCACATGAAGAAATGTCAAAGCAAAGAAGTTAAATAAACGAAAAGTGTATTCAAAATGGATCACTTGTAAGGTTGCCACCTCCACAATTTTAGTAATAGAACTGCACACTACTCGAAATGGGCTTTTACACATGTGCTTTCCTGTGCACCATTTTTGGTTTCCTCCCCAATCATTTTCCTTTCAAAAATAGGGGTCAATTTTGAGGAGTGGTCCATTTTAAGTATAGTTACCTTAGTGAATCATGAAGTAACTTCTCTGGTGAAAGCAACCTAATTGTTAAGGCAACCCAATTTCACTATTTAGTGTAGGTGATATTAAGGTAAAAATTGGTTATTAGTCTTAAAAAACAGCAATAATCTTTAAAAATAGTAATAGGCTTTAAAAAAATTCTTTCACAAAAAATAGCCAATGTCACTTTTGGTTGTAGCCAACTAGGAAAAAATTGTACATAAAAAAAACATTCTTTCATACAAGGCAAGGAGAATCTAGGGGTTCCAACTTCAAAAAATTTGCTCATTTGAATGAAAATAAAGTATTTTGTGATTGATTCATTTTTTTTTTAAAATCCATCTTATGATGGAGGTAGATCAATTTTTTACACTTGCTTGTGATCACTAAGACTTTTCCTGATGAATCATTCATTTTTTAAAAAAAATTATTATTTTTATTTTTATATAATTTTTATATAATTTATAAACTTATAATCTTTTTACTTATTTCATTGCTTATTTTATAGAATTTATTTTATTTTTGCAATTATCTAATTATTATTTCATTTTTATAAAATTATTTTTGTTTTTAATTTTGCCTAGAATTAATATTTATTTTTTACTTTAAAATTATACTTTGAGCATACATCCTACTTTTATTTTTATTTTTATTTTTTTGTCCTATGCAGAGGACAAACTTTCAATGACTCTTAGGCTAATGTCTATAAAGTAGATTTTAGATCTAAAACTTGGAACAAATCATAAAACCTAAGATAGCCAATATCTCATGGATGGATGACTAAGAGTTCATTGCAAGGGCTATATGAAATGAATGAAAAACATCAAAGTATATTAAAAAAGTAGAGTTTTTGCCTATTTGTCAACAATGTAATTAGCTTCATTACTTGATAGTTTATAATTTTTGTGTAAGGTTCTAAATCAATTCATATAAAATGTTAAGGAAAAAATGATCTAACAAAAAATAGAGATTTTATATCTTATCAAACTCATATTTGGTTATGCCTCAAACGCTCAACATCAACGTTTTTCTTACAACTAGGGATTGAAAGCTTGTTTTGATATTTGAGCACATAATAAAAAGTGTTGGATTAATTTTGTCACTACTTCTAAAATTGTTTGAATAAGTATGCTAGTGTTGTTCCAATTATTAGATCTTATTGGTTTATGCTTTATCTTGAATAGTGAGCGTTGTCTTGATTTTTATTAGATTTTATTGTCAATTTGAAACTAAAAGGATTCTATATTTACTTTGTTTTTATATCCTTTGACACTCAATGAATAAACTATGAATTTTCAAAGTACAAATTACAAGTGTATCTCAATGCTAGACTCATATTCATTATATTTACATTTTATTAACAAATCTAGATGGAACATATATATTAGATCTATTTTAATTAAAACCTATTATTCAACCATTCACTAAATATATGATGAATGCATTCTATCTAATTAGAATTTAATGAGGAAGTTTGAAGTAAAAATAGTATGACACATCAAATGGTTCGTTTTGAATGAATCAAGGATTACATAGACACATCTATTTCTATTCATTTTTAACAATTATTTCATAATATATTGCTTGTATATATTTATACTTTAAAATGTATGCCACCAATATATGAGAATGGAATGGAGTGCTAGATGGTAATAGAATAATGGATACTTCTACCTTATAAACATTTTGGAGGAGTTACAATTATTTATTGTGATTTTTTAACCCCTAAAGTCTCAAAGCCTTTTTCCCATTAAAAGCCACTTAAAACTGCCATTTCTATATCAAAGAGCAAAAAAAAATTTAGAAATGTTTTTTCGCAAATCTAACCTTAGGATCTTGTACTATACTAGTGTCAAAATGTGTGGAAGAAATTTCAAAAACTTTGATTGTGTAGATTGCAATATATTTGCATTTAAACTGAAGGATATAAGTGTTTTGATACCTTGCTCAACTACATTTTTTTTAGCTTTGAACCTTTTTAACTTAAAACTTTTGCTCTAACTAAATGATTTTAAATTTCTAATTTTAAATGATGAAGAATTGAGTTGAGAGTCAAGGAAAAAAAACTAAAAAACAACACTTAGTTTTCACTCATTAAAAAATTGTTAAGAGAAGTAGGTTCAAGATTGAAGGAAAAACTAAATTGTTAATAGTTCTAAGATGGAATTAAAATACACTAATCTCAAAGGTCAAATTGTTCTAGCAAAAGACCTTAACCTTGTGAAACTTGAGTTCAAAAATAAATCCTACAAGTTATTTTTTCAAAAAAATGCTTTTATTGCCTAAAAAACAAGATTGTCCATTACTTTGTCATAACAAGTCTAAATGGAATGAATCAAAGCTTTCCATATAGATAAAAATATACTCAACAAGAAAAAAAATCAAAATTTTTTATTATAATTCTTTTTGAGGGTTTTTTTCTACCCGTCGAACTAAAAAAAGGGCTTTTTGTACCATAACTTTTGCTTTCATGCACCAATTGGAATAAAAATTATAATTCTAGAAAACTAATGTGTTTTTCTATTGTCACAAAAAATTCCATAAAATCACGACAAATATTGAGACCATAGGAGCTTGCCCAAAATCCATTTTGTCCCCAAGGGAACCATGGGACTTTAGGGATTAAAATGTAGTCTTGGTATTGTTGCTTCCATCATTTAGAAGTTAAGGCGAATACATCCAAAATTATCCCCTTAGTATTTATAACCATCGTGTCTAGATTCTTATCTAAAATCATTAGAAAAAAAATGAGCCTTTAAAGGGATTGTGAGTTCCCAAACAACAGGAAACGCTGGCTGGAATAAATAAATAATATTTTAAAGTATTTTTTATATTTTTTATAATTCAATATTTTTTAATATTTTTATTGTGGCCACTATTCATCATTGATGATGAGCAGTGGCTATTGTCCCTCAAAGGGGTTGTGAGTTCTATTGAGGAGAACTTCTCAAAGGGAAGTAGCTCCTTTTAGGGCTCATTTTTTTCTAATGGAAGATATTAGTTTTGAGGTATATACACCATCTAAATACCAAACTAGTACTCCTATGTTCAACACCTTAAAAATGCATAATAATTATTCATATGTTGTCCAAATAATATACAGTAAAATTTGTTAGTGAATCCCCTTTCACTTATCCACAGAAATCCAATTAAAAATAAAGTTTGTCATATAATAGTTATTATGTTCAATTAGTGACGATCATGTGTGTACATACCTTAAAGGGCCCACCAAGGATTAGTTATTATGTAAAAATATACCAATCAATATGCCATCAACTCATGCATGTTCTATTCAATTAAGGCATATAAATTCAATTGAACTTATTTATGCCACTATGTATAATAGTACACAATCATGCCAAATTTTGAATTGTATATTCTTAGTATGTCACACAAATAGGATGGCTGATCAATGTTCAAGAAGAGTTGCTAGTTAGTTCATTATTAACTTGTGCCTTTTGAAAAATAACCAATTGGAGTGTAAAATGAAAGATCCAAAAACCGACAAAAAATTGGTAGAACCAGCAACCAACCAGTGTGCAAAAATAAAAGGTAGATATGTAGACACCGCTTTCATAAAATTGCCAAATTTTAGCTGTTGCAATTTTGAAGCCAAGGCTAATACCCAAGTTGCTGGGGACATATATGTTTTTTGACAAGGGTTGGCCATTGAGGGGCTTTGGAGTGGTTGAATAGGGCGGAAACAGGTATTGCTTTAGGATTAGTCATGGCGGCCAGTCCCTATTTTGTCATCCAAGTTTGTCTGATGTAATAAAATTTGGAGTTTAGTTCCAAAATCCGCATATCTTTGAAACTTTGCAATCATATCCTTTGCAAATTTGAAGTTGAAGGAAAATACCAGTGAGAATTTGATACTAAGGTAGGCATCCCAAATGCGTCACTGACCTTAAAGCGCCATCTTCAGGGTGTGTACATCTCCAAAATCAGTTATGTACCTCTGTGAAAGAAACGCTTCTAGAACCAAACTTTGTTCCTTCATAACATTTGCATATAGTATCCAAATGTTGTGTTCTTTGGTGCGTTGGAACTTCCTTTTCCTTGCCAATAAGAATATATAAGAATTTGAACAGTCTAATAGTAGTAATTAGGCACAGTAGCAATTAGTGGCGGTTTTGGGATACCTACCTTAGGCCCGGTTCAGACTAGAGGATGGACAAACAGATTTCAAAGCTCATTGGCTGAAATTGCATCCTTGTCCAGTGTTGCGTTCAGACGTCGTAGTTTGTCCACTGCAATAAGCTACCACGTCACCAACCAATGTGCCACCTCAGCGGACAAGATGTAGGAATTTTGGGTCTTGCCTGCGGAGTGGCTCCAAACTTGTCCGGTGGACAAAGCGCTCCTACTTGCACGCAACATTCCTCTGCATTGTCCCAATGTTCATCATGCAAAGCACTTTTGCTATTTAAAAGTCATTGAAAGGATCCCGGAAGGTGCGAGCCCAAGGGAAAGCTGAGGAAGGTATAGCTGGAGACTGTAGCAAGGATTTGGAAGCCTAAGGGTTGGCCGGTCGATGAAACCACAGTCTGTGAAACCACATTGATGAACCGGCCGGCACTGCTATCATCCTCTTGACGTAGAAGGTATTCCGGAGGACGAAACACCGGCTGCGGCGCCACTGTTCATTGTTTGGCCGGTCGATAGTCTGAACCGGGCCTTAGAGGTCATCTTCGTGATAGGACTGATCTGGATTGATGCAAGGAGCGACAGATGTGTCAGAATTCATTGGGCTCTTTGTCTTGGTCTCCACGTTGGGAATGAACTTGGGATGCAAGGAACTGAAGGGCGGCTTCAGCTCCAGTCAAAAGGGGATTTATGACAAGTTAACTTTATTTTTTGTTTTTTTTGTTTTTTTTGACACAAATGAAGTGGATGGAACTAACTTTTAGAATGCCGCTGGCCAGAAGCCAAGCAATCGAACATTCTCCAAAGGGTGCTGGGAGATGCTTGCCGGAATCTTCGTCGCCCATGGGCAAGCTTACTAGTACTCCCTCTGTCCCACTAAAAACCTCCAAATCAAGTACAATTCTTTTCCCATTAAAAAGCACCATTTTATGATTTCGACCGTTGAGTAAGCGTTGGCTGTGTCGAATGACCTTGTGGGGGCAAGTCAAGAGATCGAGGAGTACTTTTCTCTTAGAAAACTTGGCCTTGCTCACATGAGGCACCTTGTACTCATTGTGCTTCCTCAGACAATAGTGTTGATGATGGGTTCAATGACCACTTCAACGCTATGAAAATTTGTTTATGAAGAGGATCAAGTTTTTTTCTTGCGGATATTTAGGTTGGAATAGATGTTCTTAGAATCCCATTGTTGCCACCAACCTTTAAATCATCAAGAATGACGAAGCTGGCGGCATTTACAAATTATGTTCAAATATGATACTTTTTGCATGGATTTTAAGTGTCTAAATGATGGCGCCTAAGCTAGAGATTTTACATAGATCTAAGGAATAGGTTGCTGGTTTTTGAATGCATGTATCACTGGCAAAAAGACTAAAAATATAGTTAATTCCATGTGGGAAAACTTTTTGGAGGTTTTTAGTGGGACAGAGGGAGTACTACATACTACTGGTAGTGTGCCCTGTGCCGGTGCCACTGTCAAAATATAAGTAAAAGTATTTTTCTAATTTTTTGATTCAATAAAAACTTTAAAATTCAATAACTTTCACATCCTAGGTCCAAATGTCACAAAACAAAGCCCGTGCACCCCTCCTTGCCAAGGGCTTTCCAGTGGTACTAAGAATGTGACAAATTGACACATGGTTCAAAAGATACATAATTAGCATAATTTAGTAATTTTTAAGATCCAAAAATAACTCAAAAATCTACAACATTCACATCGTAGGTTGGAACACCATGAAACAAAGCCCGTGCACCCCTCCTCGCCAAGGGCTTTTTGACGGTACCAAGCATGCGCCCGAGGGACGTACGGTCCAAGAGATCTCAACGTAACAAACAAAAAAACAGCCAAACTTAAGGTATGGATAATTTTGGAACCTGTCTTGTGCAGGAAAACAGTGGCTTCATCAGGTGCCACTTGGAATTGAAGTTTGAAACCAAGGCCCACAAAGTATAAGCCTATTAACCCCTAAATGCCTGAGGCCATTTCTGAGCTTCTAAGAATGTGCTCTAATTTGAACAAAAAGTCAACATTTTGATAAGTTGTATCATTTTTTTTGAACTGTAACCATACAAATTCAAACTAGACATGTTAGAGATCACATTAGAAAAGAAAACACAATAATATCACTTATGGATTGAAAGATTATAATGTTTGATCATGAGGGTATTAAACTACAAAAGTGATTTGAAGTCTTTCAATCCTCTTGAATTCACAAGTCAAATCCAAAAATTTGGTCACCAAAAAATATGAGGTTAAAAGGCCTAACATGCATAACCTCAATCAATTTATGGCTTTTCAAAATCTACTTTACAATTTTTTTTAAATGAATTTCTAATGTGAATTTTTCTCCAAAATCTAGTGTATTTGAGGCTCATTTCCAAGAGTCCTCAACACCACGGAAAGTCATGATTGCAATGGACACCCGTGCACAAAATCTTTAATAGAAAAATCATATTAGAGTTCAAAATGAATTTTTCAAAAATATAAACTACTAAAACTAGCAACTTGGTTAGGTTTTATTTAACTTCAAAATATTGTCAACACCAGATTTTGGTGCCTTGGGCATTTAGGGGTTAAGGCATGCGAAGAATATTTTATGGCAAGTGTCGAGGTTTCTTGCAAACGTCATCTTTTTTATTTTTTTATTCATATACTAAGGAAGAATGGATTGACCTACCCAAGTTGTTTGAGGGGCATAAGTATGGGACTTCAATGTGTTGGACTCTTTTGAATGTTGTTCCTCTAAAACCTTCCTATCAATCTCTAATCCAATTCTAAACTCTCAATTCCTACCCTAACGGCTCTTCTTTACAAATCTTAGAAACTTCAAACAAGAGAGAGCCTCCAATTGTCATCCACTGAGCTTCATCCTCCTTATTCCGCTTATAATTTTTTGTCTACAGAATTCAAATAAGATTTGATTTGGTGCATTGAATTCTCCTTGCATGTGCTAACAAGAATTGATATGTATTTGGTTAGGTATAGGTTTTACATTTAATATTCCTACATATCAATTATTGTTAGACTGCAAGGAGAATCCAAGACGATCTATATCGTAAATTGTTTTGTTTTGTTTGTTTGATACGTTGAAATCTAAGAAACTGTGAAATGTCCAGCGGCGTTCTTGGTACCTTAGAAAACTCTTGGCAAGGAAGGGTGCAAGGACTTTGTTTCGTGGCATTTGGACCTGCGCTGTGAAAGTTATTGAATTTCAAAGTTTTTATAAATAAAAAAATTTAATTAAATTATCTTTTATTTTGGAAAAAATATAACTTTTACATTGCATGTCCAATGCCACAAAACAAAGTCCTTGCACACCTTTGTGCATATAGCTTTCTATTTGTGCTAACTTCGTGGCATTTGGACCTACGATGTGAAAGTTATGGATTTTCTTAAATTAAAAAAATGAATTAAATTATCTTTTATTTTGAAAAAAACATAGATTTACATTGTATGCTTAAATGCCACAAAATAAAGCCCTTGCACTCCTTTTTGCATAGAGCTTTCTATTTGTACTAAGAACGCAACCGCACACTAAAATATGAAAGTTATTGAATTTCAAAGTTTTAATGTGTTAAAATTTTATTTTTACTTTTATTTTGGTTTAGGCAATGGCACAGGGCATACTTGTCAAAACTAAATTAGGAGACTTCTTCAAGCCATAGGTTTTATAATTAACCTCTAAAGTTTTTTCATGTTTAGAGGTCCAAAACTACTTCAAAAAGCTAAAATCTTCACTTATATTTTTTTTTTTAGCAAATTCAACCATAGGATCTTTTTTTTTGTGTGTGTGTGTGTGTGTGTGTGTGTATGTGTGTGAGAGAGAGAGATTTTAGAGAACTAATTTCAAACTTTGAAAAAGTGATTTTCTTAAATTGCCTGGATTGAAAAGAACTACATATTATACAATAACTTTCTAACCATGTAGTCAAAAGTTACGAAAATTGTTGGGCCTTAAAATTGTTCCTCAACCGCATGTTGCCATATGTGAAAATTTCAAAAAATGAAAAATGAAAATTCCGTTCTTAGTGAGCTGCGTACAATTCTACGTTGCCAAAAAACACTATTTGGTCCTTTAGGAGTTAATATTCCTACACGGTGGATAAAAACACTTTTGCCCTCCTTATATGAAGCCCACATCTTTGAAGGATCCATCATTTATAAATTCTTTGTGTGGTTTCCTTCTGAAACAAGTTTTTGTGAGGTAACTATAGGTGGCAACCTATTCCTGATCACCGCCCCTTTCTGGCTATGTAGGTTGTTTTCTTTTCATGAGGGAGGAGATGAACAATGATTAAATATGGTGTGGTTTTTGGAGCAGTTGTGGTGCATTTTGATTGGCTACAAGACTCTCAATATTGAAACGACCCCTTAGTCGATTTTATTTTCAGCCCATGGTCGGAAATAGCAAGCCCTACACCATTGTTAGTCTAGATTTGGGGAAATTCTTTAGGTCTCATTTTTCTTGTAATGCAATGTATAATTAACCCCTAAAGGACCATAAGGCTATCAAGTAGCTTCTACAACACTATTTTTTGCACCATTGGTCCTTCAAGGGTTAATTATTTTTAAAATTTTGTTGAATACTACCTCTGTTTCTAAAAAGACATGGGTTTCCCTTGTAAAATACAAAGTATAGGTCTTTTTTTTGAAACAAAGGGAGTAGCTACTAGTATACTAGAAGACCATCCCCTCCGAATTTTAGTTCCAAATTCATTATTTGGGCTAAAAATAGTATCAGCTTTCCAAATTGGAAAGTGCAATCTAAAATTGACAGCTATTTTTGGATAGTAAAACGTTTTTGAAAAATGGAAAGAAATAGCCAAGGTTATGAATACTAGGTTACCTATAAATCTTGATTCTTCTGGAGCCTGAACACAAAAGTTATGGCCCAAAAAGAAATCAGCACGCAACATGTGACAAAAAATAGTAGAAGTGTTTCTTCCAATCACCTACATATTCATAGATATTTTGGAAATTACTAATATTTTCTGAAAATTGAGACTACTTTCAAAATAGTCTCATGCTAATTCCACCCCAAAGTATGCAAATGAAATTGCTTCACATATGGGTTACAAATTCTTCCTCCTTTTCTTACTAGCTTACCTTGGTTAATCCATCTTCATTCAATTCACTCGAAAACACTTTATTTTCACAAGTGTTGAAGATCATATTGGTATCCAATTGCTTTGACAATTGTTCATTGTGTTTAAAAACTCATTGTAAAAATGTTTAAAAACTATGGTTTCAAGAGAGACTATTTGCTTTCAAAGAGTTTGAATGGTAACAAATGACCAAGAGTAGCTAGCTGCGTTATGAGAGTGGTCCGGAGTCAGCGAATAACGAGAAATAATACGATCCAGACAAATGACGACCGTGGCATAAATGAGGAAGTTTGGATTCAAAGCAATTCAAGCAAAAATGTCTGCCTCATGTTTCATTTATTTTTCAGCTACAGCTACTACAGATTCATCATCGAAATGAATGTGTGTTAACAACTCTAAACCACTTGAAAAGTAATCTGGTGTCAATGCGACTTGAAATATGAAATTTGGGATAGAGTAGAGGGGAATTCTCGAGTAATTCTTTTCCTGCATAAAATGCCCCACGGGTAATGACAAATGAATGATATTAACAACTCTAACCGGCTTGAATCAGAAGAGATTAAACCTGCGCTTATAGAAAGCACCAATCTCTAACTCGTAGGTAACATCCTGGTTGGGATTTCATCCCGTCTCAACGACAGTTTACTAAAAAGCTGGGCCACCTGACGCGAGAGGGTCCCGTACCATTTGTGCGCAGCAGATAAAAGTTCAAAAATCTCTGCAAGAAATCCGCCAAGCACACTGAGAATTTACGTAATGCAACAGAAGTACAAAACCATTCTCTCCAGCAAACAAAGCTCTTTCAACGGGAATTGTCTGATCTGAATGTACACATCTAAAGGAGTGTTAAGAGAGGTCCATTTACCCAGACGTAACCGTAGATGAGCGTAGTCAAGTTTTGCTCTTGTAAATGCCAACAATCCCTGTTCGTGAAGACCTGCCATAAGAATCAAACATCATTCTGTTAACCTTCGAGAGTTCAAATCAAAGAACCGCAGACAATACTACACAACCTGTCAAACGAACTCACAATCAGAAGAAATTGCAATCTCCGCACATACAAATCACACAAGGCAAGGTCTCTACTTTATCTGCAAAAATTCTCTAAATGTTCTACTACTATGGTAAAATAGACAGAGGCCCATACTCGGTTCTCCAGGATGTTGAAGGGCTAGGCCTGTAACAGCGTTCTTGACATAAGCCATGAGACGGGTTTTACGGGTTGCTCCTAATCTGTGTGCCAGAGACCTTACCAGGCCACTGTCGAATAATACGTGAGAAAACAACAGCACAAAAGTTCATCAGATCAAGGGAAGGAATATAATGATCATTAAAACAAAACAGCTCATAATAGAAATCTCTAGCGCTGGCTCAGGTACCAGAGGCAAGATCAGAGAAGGAAAAATGATAAGGAAAATGGAAAAAACACAGGGACAGGAATGGGCTTTACTCTGTCCTTAGCACGATAAGAAATTCACGATCTAGACCTTGCAACCATTCTGAGACGTCACCCATAGTGAAACGTCTCACTTCCTCCTTCAGCACCTTTTGCTCCTCTGGGGTCATCATCTGACCAAATGACGACTTGCTGCATAAATCCAAAACAAACACTCGCGAGTGATTATTAACTCAGTGAACAGTGTGAGTTACTTATTGCAAATGAAATCAAAATCACCAATTTTTCCTTGTTAGAGCCCAACAGATGAGCAGGGTAAGAATTGAAACCATAAACCCTGAAACTAACTAATTCAGAAAAGGAGACATTCATACCTGGCTATAGCCCGACCAGTAAATATGACAGGCAGAAAACGAGCATATTGCCCTGCTCCTAAATTCTTCCCAGTCTCTAGTATTTCCTCTCCATCAAGAAGGATGAGAGCCCGCCATAACCGGCAAAAGTTTGTACGAAATTTCTCATCCAGGTCTCTATAGAGCCCGTGATCTAATATCACTAAACAAGGCCACACAGCAAGAATTGCATCAAATTCAAATTCATATGCTGGGAAAATTCATCTCGTTAAGATCACATCACATGCACAATATTTTCATGGACCTTAAACTGCACTTTTGTGTTCACAATATGGCATTTCAAACCTCCTCATTTACGTTTCAAAATCCACTTTCGGCAATTAAAGTGGAATGTACGATGAAGGAACAATATTATTCTAAAGGACTCTGCAACGTGAGGCCTACATAAGAATGACAGCGTATTGAACCACCAACCTATATCAAAATTGTGCTTCCCTGAGCGAGAGGGATCCCGGTTCACCAAAAGATTCCCAGGATGTGGATCGCCGTGCACATATCCGTGGCAAAATATCATTTCCGCAAAAATATCCACCAGCAAAGAAGCGACCTGGTCATATGAATCCTATTAGTGACCGTTGAGCACACTAGCAGCTTGAATGGAAAGCCAATACGGATCACACCTTGCTTAGCAAATCACAAAGTTCATAACATTAACATATAGTTGTCTAGCACATCAAGAACTTTTATAGAACTCATTCGCAAAAGCCTACCTCCTTGGGATCAACTCCCGCTTTCTCCAGACTTTTGATATCATCAACCTGTAAAACACCACCGCGATCAAACAATCAGTTCCAAGCTAATTTCTACCTGAAGTTTAAAGTTTCCATTTTTCATCGACACATTTGATCTTCATTAGTCTCCAATAGGACCACCTAACAAAACACGGACATCTATATACACAAACAGAAGAAGGCTATTGATTGTTTTGAGCTCTCTATACTTCCAGTCCTGAATATTAGAATTGACGCCTTCAACGCTCAGGTCCATTCCCCATTTTAAAACAGAACATCTGAATACTGTATTCGTTACCAAAGATTTAAACACGTACATAAAACCAGAAATGAAAACCTGACCCAGTTTTCAAAGCTTTGGGCGCCTTAGCATCAACTCTGGCAACATGAAATCCGCAATTATGACTGATTTGGTGTTTCTGTTTTATCCTTCGAAGCCCATTGGTAAAAAGATGTGAGTTCACTATTATCAGAATATCGCAGCACATTATACACTCACAGCAGCACTTACCTTGCACCCTTCCATGAATTCCATGGTCAGAACCCTGCTTGTTGATAATTCCTGCAATAGAAAAATCAGAATCCAGACTATGTTCCTGACGAAGAAAATTTTGGAGGTCAAAAATCCAGTCAAGAAAACAGCATTAACGGACATCTGAGTTCTCGAAACTAAACTAGAGAAGAATTGCCAAGCTTGTTACATGTTCCAAACCTGGTCTGAGCACAAGGTTAAGATATTAAAAAATAACAAGATATTTACCCTGAAAATGTGAGGAATACGAACGCCCTGTCTATGGGCAAAACTTTTAGCAGTTCTATCTGCATTATCTGCTTCCTGAATGAAATCTGGACCAAACAATATAAGAGAATCAATGTCGACACATTTGTACATTTAAAGTGACGAAATAAACCCTGGACCTGCATCGCTATTACTACAGTAGAAATGGACAAGAAAGTACCCAAATTGTTGGAAAAGAAAACATGAAGAAAATGAAAAAAACGAAACAGAAATAAAGATGATGTTGCGTGGTGACTCTGGATCACTTACCAAGCTCTTTCACTAAACTCTTTTCAAATTCTGGTACTAGCCACTCAAATTGATAATCGGGAAATATCTGCAATACAAAAAATGCTATCAGCTGCTTCCAAGCATGCTGAGACGCACGCCCTATTTGCCTTTGATAAGATTACGAGTAAGTTGAGCTTCTCAAAATGAGGTCAGACAAATTTTCCTACAACGCACGTCAATGATGTGCCGAAAAAAAGGATCTCTTAAAACTATCAACTCAAGGCACCAGAGCTACCAAATTCACAACACAGCAAAAGAAAATCCGTACCCAAGCGAGAGCCTTGGAAAGGAGTGCCATAGTAGCAATATCATTTGCAAACTGTTTCTGCAAACCTGGATATTGCACCTGGCACAATACAAAACGCATTCAGACAAGTACAGGTTTTATTTGGTTATCAATCAAAGTGCAGAGTATTCACGAACTTCAAGCAATGAAGACATAGAATTCAACGGCAGAGATGTAGTGCCAACATATCCATTTTAACCAAAAGGATCTGACATGCAGAATCTTGGGTAGCTATACTTCCTTAAAATCCTAATGAGTGCAGTAGAAACAAGAGATAAAGCGGAAATTGGATTTAAACGTGAAGCTAATCTGAAACCAAAACCCACAACCGAAATATGTAAAAGTCTATAAGATGGTTTAGCAAAATAATAATAACAAAGATGAAAAAGAGAGGAAGAGGGAGAATAATGTTAGGAAAAGCAAATCTACTAAAAAGAAGAAAATAAGACAACCTCATTTTGAGCTAAAGAAGTACCTTAACAGCAACTTCTTCACCATTATTGAGAACACCACGGTGCACCTGAGCAAGCGATGCAGCTGCAATTGGCAGCTCATCAAACGTCTCGAACCTGGGACACTCCACGAATCACACATAAAGGCATGACCTCATGGGAATTAATTATCTAACGCACCAAGTATATTGAACATGTTTGAAGAACAACTCACATATTGCAATCCTCGAGTACATGCTTCTACTTCAGGTTGAGCAAAATATTGGTCCCAAATTGCCTAGACAAGGTATCGTAAACAGTACGCAATTCCACTTACAGCTCCTTGACGCCTTTGCCAAACTCCTCTAGAAAGACCACCTCCATGTCCTTGAATGACGTGAAACTTACCTGTCACAAATAAAAAACATAGCAATGAGTGAATTTTTCGAAATCCAAAAGGACTCTTTTGCTGTCTACACTTGACGTTTGACCGCAAACAACCGAACATCTTCAGTATCTATAAAAACCTATAAAGGAGATGGAGTAAGGAAGTACCTTTGAAAATCCCTAAACATACAAGTTTTCGGTATAAACACTTGCACAAATAAAAATTTCTTCACTACTCATTCCTTGCACCAATAGTTTGATTTTGTTGCAAGCAATGAGCAGGATCTACAATGCACTGGCAGTTCATTAGGGATGATTTGTCAATCACAAGGTGCTCAATGACTCGGAATATATAAGAAGGTCATTCAGCCTTGTAAAGCAGAGGCACAGGCAAGAGTAATTACAATCCTCATAAACTCGAAACTCCTCCAATAACATCACTTTGCGACCTCCCTCAAGCCTTGTGTAGAAGGGATAAAAAAAAGATTCACCTTATCTTGAAGAACGGACAGTGTTGAAACAAACTCCTTCGGAACTTGCTGCATTGAAGCAATAAATTGCCCAGCTTTGATATAGAAACCTCTATTCTCTTCACAAAGTCTCAGAAGCCTCTTGGCAGCTCTCTCATGCACCTATAGTTCAAAATCGATCGAACAAACTTCAATAACACCAGCCTCAGGACGACAATACAGTACTTCTTGCAGTCTTCCTTTGAACATGATCCAGTAATGGACTCCATGAAAGTCTCCTGGAAGTAACGCGTTCATCCAAGAGTTTATTACAATCTTAATTGCACGTATCCCATACTGTGAGGTGGACAGTGATTGGACCTTATCTCGAGCATCATAGTATGCATCAGATTTCTCGTCATGGCCCCGCAAGGAAATCTTGTAATCCAGACTGTTTGCTGCAAACTGCAAAGACAGCAGCATATTCTTGAGAACAAACAAAAATATTTTGCTTTATCAACGCAAGAACAACTCCAACCCTCCAACTCATTAGGCTTCACGAAATCAAGCCAGAAATCACGCAATTCATTTATTAATATACCAAGAAGTAAGAGGTGCACTAGCATGAAAGACTCTAGCAACCTATACATTAATTCAATTCCATAATCCTTGACACTGTCTTCAGCCGGAAGGTTGACAAAACGCCATGAACGTTTCTGATAACATCATTGAGATCTTTGGTTCTACAATGCTTCGATCCTGTGGTCATATCCATCAATAAAACCTAAAACCTAAACCCTAAACCCTGAGTCAACAATTCAAAATTGAACATCGAATGTACTCCATTAAAGCTAAGGCACTCACTGCATAAACTGCGCGGGACGACCGCATGAATCCCTGACCAGCAGAGAAAACATCTGGTAAGGGACGGGAAGTAGATGGAGGGCTCCACGCGATAGAATAAGTGTAAGGCGGAGTCCCGGTATATGACGTCGCCGCCGTCACGGAAATTGCAGATGCAGCAGCGGCAACTCCCAGCAATCGTCTGGCCATCCTCATTGCCTCTGTTCCAAAAGGTCACCAAAATTCGCAAAGAATTTATTCAATGGAACAAAACCTCTCAAAAACGCCAAAACCTCGTAATTCAATGCATTCCAATCGCAATCCACACCCACAAAACAAGTACATAATCAAGAGCAAAACCTGAAGAAACATTGCACAATCAAGCGTCATCCTACCCACAAAACAGTACATAATCAAGAGCAAAACCTGAAGAAACATTGCACAATCAAGCATCAACCTACCCTAGAACATCAAACCCTCCCTCTCTCACACAATAACACGAACCTCCACAGTAGGATTGCGGCGACTGTCAAAGATAGCGCGCGCCTTGATCGTCTTGATAGTCACCATGTTTCACGATTGAGAATGAAGCCACAAAACAGGCAAAAACGCAGCAAAACAAACGCAAAAAAATTCATGATTCTAAAGGAAAAAGACACTAATACGGTCGACTACAGAAGCAAAACCAAGCGAGACAAAGCTCCCGGAAGACGAAGCTAAACGAAGCTCCGGCAGCGTTGCGGTTCTAGAGCAGCGTGGACAAACGTGATTCTCAGAAGACGGGAGCGGAAGGATGAATGAAGAGGGGATCGTGGATGAATGTGGTGCGACGTGCGGATGGATGTGGTGGGATAATTGGATGAATGTCGTTCACGCCCCTTGTGCGTTGGGAAGAGGCGGGCCACATCGGCACTTGGCTGGGTTGCCTGCACCCTTGGCATTTGAAAAAGGTAGGTACCCCTGTGACCGTGGCCGTGCATGGATGGATGAACAATTTTCTCGGTTTTTGGATGGCCAGGATGGGCCCGGGCCCGGGGCTCTGGAGCAGCGATCCCAGAACCCTTTCCTCGTAATTCACGGAAAAACTACACCCGTGTGAAAGGGGAGAGAATTCCACGAATTTTCTTTTTTGTGTGAAAAAGGGCAGCTAAGAATGGGCAAAAAAAGGTGGTAATTTGTCTCCTTTTTTTTTCAAGTAGTGGGAATTTGCGAATATATTGCAAATTTTGGGGTGAATTATTGCTACTTTAGGGTTTTTTTAATGTTTGAAAAAGCTAAGGGACAATGGAAAAAGTGCAAATATTGGCGAATTTTTGGGAAATGGAAAATGTGCTATTGACAAGTGTTGTGTGCAATACAAATTTGTGTACTGAAAAGGTAAACTTTATTGAGCAATGGAGTTTTTGATTTACAATGGAATTTTTTTTCACTAACAAGGGAGTTGAACCCTTCTTGTACAATGCAAGACTGCCCAATGCAGTGTTAGTGTTCTGCACACAACAAACAAGCCACATTAGTAATAGGTTAGTAACAAACACAAAAAAGCAAGTTGAAGAAGAGCCGCACTGCCACAATCGCCCTGCAACGTCACCAAAACTACAGCAGTTCGTCCCAACTTCGCAGCATCACGACACCATCAAGTTTAATCTTCAATCTTCTGTCTTGAGCTCCCGTGCTTCAAAACTCTTGGTCAAGGTGAACATGAGCAATTGAGCACCAACTCGTGCAAAATCTCATGAAAACTAAGGAGTAAAGATAAACACTACAATGGGAAGGATACTATGAAAAAAGGATACTGTTGTCCCAACTCACAAATCCCCCTGCCGGCCAACTGAGACAGCACTTTTCCAAGAGTTAATGGCTTCCTTGTAAGGGAAAGTCTCTAGGGTAAAATATTGTTGCCCAAACATACGCACAACAAGGGGGAGATGCTTTCCTAATCTATTCCTGTGCTGTGATTTCAAGAACTTCAAAGTTGAGAAACACCTCTCATCTTCAACAGAGCCCAATACTAAACAACATCCTATCTCAGCCAACTTGAAATACTCAGACATCAGCTTACTGAGATGGCGGGACTGTGAAAGTCTCCACCAAAGCTTGATAACCGGATTCACAAGCAACGGTGGGCCACAAGCAGAGTCGCAGTTTGCCTTCATTGTCAATTTAAAGAACCCTTGCTGTAAGTTCAAGTGAGAAGCCGATAGCATTTCAGGTGCAGTAAGACCCTTGCCGCCTTCACACAACGGCTGGCCACTGTTCACAACTCGGGATTGGCAGTAAAAGCTTTTCAGAATAGCCAAGTGTTGCACAAAGCTAGCCTCAGCGCCCTCCTGCCGCCAATACTGGGGGTAAATAATCCCGAAAGCATCGAGGAGTTCCTGGCAAGGAAAGCGCCGATCCAACTCATCGCAAAGGGATTGCGCAATGTCTGTGCACAATTAAGCAGTCAAGCCACAGCTCAGAGCAGAGAGAGCCCCGTAAGTGCAAGCCACAGTTCAGTTCAGAACACCGTAAGAGTAAGCTACAGTTCAGAACACCGTAAGAGCAAGCCAGTACTGGAACACCGTAAGTGCAAGCCAGAACTCAACAGCGTAAGTGCAAGGCACAAATCTACACAGTGCAAGGCACTACAAGCCAGCACCGTAAGCCAGAACTGGACACCGCAACTGCAAGCCACAGCTGCAAGCAAAGAAAGTTTAGGGACGTTGAAACCCACATGCAATTAAACAAAGAGGAAACTGAATCACATTGAACAATGAATACACATTCAAACCCACATGCAATGAAAAAAATAGGAAGCTGAATGAAATTACAAACACAAGATGACTAACACAACCAACAAAAAAAATAGGAAGGGAAGAAAATTGCGCACCTGCAAACTGGCGTTCAATGTTGTCTTGAGTGCGGATGAAATCCTGCTGCGTGACAAAAATGTATTGCCCGGTTTCTTTGTCATGACACCGAGCATAGGCCTGAGAAGTCTTCAAATCGAAGAGAAGGTGGGCAATGCCGGAGTCCCCAGGCACGTCCTTCCACTCCATGGGGATATCTTTGCTTTGCACAGTTACGAGGTCATAGTACATGCGGAAGTCCGCCTTGCTGTAAGTAGATTCCCGATCCACAAAAAGCCTTGCGAGCTCACTCTGGCAAAGTTTAACAGCTTGAATGAAATCACAGACAAAAATGTCACGAGCCTGAGAGATCTTGATCAGGCAATGAACTGTGTTCACCAACGGAATGAAACAAGCGAGAGAGAGTAAGACTTCAACGTCAACCAAAAGATCAAAATTGTCACCCGCCCCTGCCACCGCTCTCTGACCAGAACCACCGCTCATATCTTGTCCCATTTTAACTATGAGAGTGGTGTATTCGTCTAGGATCCGCTGTGTTGGACTCCTCATGGAGATCTAGCAAGTTTCCACATTACGGAGCATCTTATTGCCCTTAGTTTCCATGAGATTTGCAAGTTTTGTAAGCTCAGCATGTCGCTTGTTACTGTGACAGAAATATGAATAAGTAGACTGGAAAAAGCCCTTGAGCCTAGAGACCATGGAATACTTCGAAAGAGTCTTGACAACCAAGTTAATACGATGACTAACACAACTGGCTCCGAGAGAAAAAGGAGCCCATTTGTCACGGATCTGGGCCGTGACACCTGATTTCGACCCCTGGAATGTACTGACTCCATCAGCTGCAAAGCAAACGAGTTTAGAAGCAATCTCCTCGTGACTTAGACCACCTTCAGCGATCAATGCCTGCATGATGACTGTAGTGAGCTGGTCCGTAGTACCACCTTCGGACAGACAACTCAAATGCAACAAATGCGGCTTCCTCTCCCAACTCTCAACGGCATAAACGTGCACTCCGATCCAGCAGGTGTTATCAATCGCAGTAACCTCATCTGCACTAATCGAGATGACAGAAGCAGACTGCACAGCGGACTTCAAAGCATTGAGGACGGATGCGTGCAAATGCTCACTCATCTCCTACCCTGTGCTTTCAGACCAATGCTTTCTAGGCAAGTTTCGAAGCTTCAAGTGTCTCAGCAAAGATTCTTGCCTCTCGTAATCACACATAGGTCTACCAAAACTCAAAATTTGAAAAAGGGAAGAAAATTGTACTCCCTTGCGCTTGATATCGCTCTCCAAACCACCACCAAGCTGATCGAGTACGGTACCAGCTTGCTTTCGGGCTGCCCACAGTTTGCACAACTTGGCATGCTTACAGTCGGATTTCAGATAAGTATCGCCCTTCTTCAACTCTAGGAATGGCACACCGTCCTCCATGCACACCCGCTTCCCCTCGTACTTCTTAAGATTATCAGCTTTGGGGACCAGCAGTTTCCTCCTCCCCGTGATTGCAGTGCAACTTTGGCAAATCACACCAATCACGTGTCCAAGTGAATCAAGCTCGGCCTCAGCCCAAGGGAATCGGCAGGCCCACACCTCTTGCCACCTTCTGGTGACAGGCCCCGGAGTTGTCTTGCTCTTCTTGTGCGGCTTGTTTGCAGATCGGGCCTTCTTCTTCTTCCCTGCAGGAGAGCACTCACCGTCGGTCAAAACATCGCACGCAGGATCAGCAGCTTGAGGGGAAACAACAGTGTCCTCGGATGGTGGATCACGCCCGACTGGGTGGGTGAGGGATTGCGACAAATGCGTCTCCGATACGTGCGTCACCCCCGCCACAACAGGAACAACGCTTGTGCTCGGTAAATACTTCCCAACACCACTTGTGTTTCGACTAGAACCAAAGGTTCGAACCCGAAAATTGTCGGGGAGCCTCAGTCATGGGGCCATTGGAACCTGCACAGAGCAAAAGCAGCAACCGCAACACACAAAAGCAACAACCGCAACATACAAGGAACCTAAACAGCACCAATTACGCAACTATGAAATACCCGATCGTTGAAGCGTGAACCGCAACACACAAAGAACCCAAACATCACCAATTACGCAATAACCAAATACCCGATCGTACCCGATCGTTGAAGCGTGAAGACTGAGCAAATGAGCAATTGAGCAGTGAGCAAGTGAGCACCAAACTGATTACAATGAACAAGAAAGCCTGAACTCAATGACAGAAACAAGATCAAAGCGTTGAACACCATCACAAAGTTTAGACCCTACGATTTGGCAGCAATTATCGTGCAGTTATTGTTGTTTCATGGGTTCGTACCATAATCGCACTGACTCAGTGTATTTTTACGCACCGAATATGTGCAAAAACAATGAATATCAATAGCGTACGGTTTATGTACTTTAACTATACAATTGTTGTGTCAAAACTGCACAGCAATCATATAGTTAAAGTACATAAACCGTACGCTATTGATATTCATTGTTTTTGCACTGATTCAGTGCGTAAAAATACACTAAGTTAGTACAATTATGGTACGAACCCATGAAACAACGATAACCGCACGATAATTGTTGCCAAATCGTAGGGTCTAAACTTTGTGATGACGTCTAAACTCGCAAGATTGCAATGTGCAACCAACTCACCCCGAAACCTTTAAATTCAAATCAAACCTGAACCTGCAAGCATCCGCCTTTGCCAAGCACAGAGTTCAAGCCCACAACAGCTCCTTGCAATTCTAAAATTCTCATTCACTCGTAGCCCCCGTTTCAGAGGCAAAGTGAATGCAAGAGACACTAAGCGCGCCTCCAAATTTTCACCACAACCCCGAGCTGGCAGAATTCCAGTGAGTCAGGAAATCAAAAACGTAGAATATGCCGCTTTCAAACTAGAATCTAACGCGCGCAGGCACTCAAGGCACGCATCTCAAGTGCATTTGGAAGATGGATGGTGGCGAAGTGCCACACTATGAAATTATCAAACATGAAGCATTCAAGTCTGCCATTAATGCGAAAGCTCAGCAAAACCCCACCAGAAACAAGAAGATAGTGCTACTGAACCTAATTTGGGAGGGGAACCTCGTGAAACCCTCGCCACAAAATGGAGGGCTTCGATGTCGCCGCCCTGCGAGACAGCAAGGGCTCAGATCGCGCCACGTCTACAAGGGAGCCGACTTGGAAGGGGATGAATGCTACCGGGCAACGAACGTCTGTGGGTTTGGGCGAATGGACAGGAAAACACGTGTCCAGTTCGGCTCAAATGTTGGATTTCCAAAAAAATTTCATTACAGACATTTCGCACACAATTATTTTTGGTAGATTTGTGGAGATAATTCGCCAGTTTTAAGATCGCTGCTCTGGAGGTTTCATTTTCTTTTACTTCTGAAAAGAGTTGTGTTTAACCCTTAACCCCTAAGGGCCTCCTGCCATGTGAGCCGGGCCAGCAGAAAAAGCACTAGAGGACAAGAAGTGAACATCGATTGTCTTGCCGGCTTCGGTGAGCGGAGAAGAAGGATTCCAAGTTTCACCGATCATCGGTGGACAATCCCATTGGTGAAGATGGAACAAGATGGAACAATCTTGAAGGAATCAATACGTGGAGGATTCTTACTTGATCTCTCCCCACCCACCGGATCCACATGACAGGACAATTGTGAACTTGGGGCTTGTAGCTCCCCGGCGAACTTCATCGGCCCGGCTCACATGGCAGGAGGGCCTAAATGCCCAAGGCCTGTTTGGAGCTTCTTGAAATTTGCTCTAAATTGAACAAAAAGTCAACATTTTCATAAGTTGTACCAATTTCTTTTCAATTGTAACCGTACAAATTCAAACCAGACATGTTAGAGATCACATAGGGAAAGAAAACATAACAATATCACTTACAAATTGAAAAATTATAATGTTTGATCATGAGGGTGTTAAAACTATGAAAAATTTCAATTCTCTTTTTGCATGTCAACTCCAAAAAGTTGGTCACTAAAAAAATATGAGGTTATAGGGCCTAACATGCACAACCCCAATCAATTTACGGTTTTTCAAATCTATTCTAAATTTTTTTTTAATTAATTTCTAAGGTGATTTTTTCTCCAAGATCTAGTGTATTTGAGGCTCATTTCCAAGAGCCCTCAATACGACGGGAAGTCAAGATTGCAACGGGTATCCGCACAAAATCTTAAATAGAAAAATCACAATCCTTCACTTTTAAAATCGGCTTTTTGATCCTAAAACTAGACTTCAAAAAGAGTTCTCCAAAAATATAAACTATTAAAAATAGCAATTTGGTTGAATTTTATTTAACTTCAAAGTTTATGATACACCAGAATCTGGTGCCTTGGGTAGTTAGGGGTTAAAGGACGAAGGGGTGACCCTCAAAATCATTCTTTTGCATTACCGTGTGAATCATTGGCTTAAAAAATTGCAAAAGTACTCATTGGAAGTCAAGCTTCTGTAGAAGATCTCCCCTTTTTACAACAAATTCCGAGGATGATATTATATGCAAAAGTTATTTAAAGGTCAAAGTTTTTTTGTAGAGGTTCCAAAATTGTTTCTTCTGCATAGGTACATATTAATTTTGGAGATGTGTCCAGAGTGAAGATGGTGGTTTTGGGTCAATGGTGCATTTGGAGGTGCCCACCTAAACCCACTTTAAAATTCATTATAGTAAGATTTTAAAATTTCTAACATTTTATTTATTTATTATTTAATAAAAAAATCTGTACTTTGTATAGATTATTTGGGATTGATTGTGCAGCCAAGGATAGTTGTGTAGTTTTTTTTTCTTCTGTTGAGTATTCCTCCTTCCACTAGATAATTTAAGGTAAGAGGTCCTTAAACCGTTTGGGCTCTAAATGTATCCTTCAATACAAAGGTTACATTTTACTTTCTCATGCATTGCACTAACAATGTACAAACAATATACATTTGAGGAGGGGGACGCTTTTAGTGACCACTATGTTTAAACTTCAAAATTTTGTATCTAATTCCATAAAGCTCCAAAAATATGAAATGACTTGAATTAAGATGCTACTTGCATTTGTCTTTCAAGGAAATTTTATTGAAAAATATTTCAAGAAGTTTTACCTACTCAAATTAATTATCAATTCAATTTTGGGTGCTTTATGGAACTCCTATTTTACTTCAAAAATATTGATGGATTTGTTTGATAGATAATTTTTCCACGCATACCACCTACTAAAGTGGAAACTAAAGTGCTAAAATAATATTGTCTTTGCTTTAAAGTGTCACCTTTAATACAAGGGTATATATTGAAAGTTTCATTTTATCTACAATGAAAATAGTAGGGTAGAAATGGTTTTGGAGGATCCCAGTTTTAGCTTCAAAAACCTATGACTAATTCAAGAAGAATGTGATAAATATAAAACAAAGTAGGTTAGATGTGAATTTTTTTCATCTTTCAACGAAAATTATTGAAAAATGATATGAGATGTGAAACCCTGCTAAAAATTCAGAGCAATCTTTAGAAGCACACCTAATAGATTCCTAACGTCCAATTAGTGCATGCACTCAATGGTTTTACATTTTGAGCGGCTTTAGTTGATTTAAAAAAAAAATCTAGTCACAAAATCAATTACATTTCATTTCACATTTTACTACTATAATAGTCTAATTTTGATTTTCAAACTATGCAAATTTCTTCTTTACTTGTATTTTGATGTTAAAAATGAAATCCTATAGTTGAGCCTTGGAGAAAAAATGAGTTGAAAGGCCCTATGCTAGTGGCCTTAATGTAATTTTCATAAACATTGCATAGTAAATGTGCTAATAATTCAAATTTAATTTCAAAATGCCCAAGATTTTTTTTGAACTTCTTAGATATTACTCAAAACTAAAACAAAAGCTTAAGTTCTGAGTGATTTGTTTTATCAGTTTAAGAAAATTGTAACCATATAATTTCAAATTAGATGTATTATAAATCACATATAAAATAAAAACACAACAATTATATTACTTAAAGATTCAAAGATTATAATGTTTGATCAAGAGGGTGTTAAAACTGTGGAAGTGATTTGAAATCTTTCAAATCCCTTCTAACATGTCAAATCTCAAATTGAGGTCATAAAAAAATGCAAGTTTAAAGTACATAACATGCATAACCATAATTAATTTATGGCTTCTCAAAATTTGTTCTACAAGTTTTTACATGAATTTTTGATCCTATTTTTCTTCAAGATCAAGTATATTTGAGGCTCATCTCCTTGAGCCTCTAACACTAAAAAATCACAATTTGCAATAGATAGATTTGCACAAAATCTTCAATTGGAAAACCATGAAATTTTATCCAAATTTTTTTAATGCTTAAAATAGTATTTAAAGGATATTCAACTTTTTAAAAAAGTACTTTAGAAAGATTTTTTTATAACTTTGAAGTTTAGTCAGCACCCAAATATGGTGCCTTAGGCATTTAGGGGTTAACACCTTGTTAATTCCTTTCTTTGTTGCTACAACCTTCTTATATAAAAGTTTTGTTTATGACACTATTTAAAACTAGTGTATGTTGACATCTATTCTATGAAATGCAAAGTGTTATATTTTCATTTGCATTATTGTTCATCCATTTGTTCACATTAAACCATAAAGACTTCCCTATAACTTTTTAACAATAGGAGTATCAAAGTTGAGAGTTGCAAAGGGAAGTTGTAGTTTGGATTTTCAAAAAAGAAGCCTTACTTTCAGGACAACCACTGCCATCACAAAAAGACAAAAACTTCTAGGTTTGGGAAATTCTATATCGTAAGGGCTAAATTTCAGGAACCTCTAGAATTTTGAGAATATCTTTTCTAGGCTTGGGATTGAGACTGTTTACTGTGGAAGGCATTAAGTTAGATTTAGGAAGTGCATAGAAGAGACGTCAAAGTCAGATTCTTCTTTTACTCTTAACAAGGGACATATATGTGATAACCACCAGTTAACTAAATTTTAAGAATCTTTAGAATTTTGAAAATATCTTTTCAAGGCTTGGGATGGAGACTGTTTACTGTGGAAGGCATTAAGCTGGATTCCGGGAAGTGCATAGAAGAGATGTCAAAGTCAAATTTCTTGTTTTCTCTCCATGGAGGATATATATAATAACTACCAGTTCTATTTCTCAGCCTCACCAAATCCACTCACCAAATCCACTTCCATGCCTCATGATGAAATCTTGTACATTAATAAAACGTTTTTAGTTTTATTGCATTGCAATGGGATTTGTTCTAGTACTACATTTTTGCTCTAATTTCCATAGTGACCCTGATCCAATTTTATAGATGACACTAATTTTGCACCCTCACTAACTAATCAGACAAATCAGTCCAAGTCGATTTTGCCCATACCCAGTCACCCTCGGACCTCCGTCCACCTCGTCAGCATTGGAAACCCCCGGATACAGCCGGTTGAGTCACCGGCGCAGCCGGTACCATCCCTGCTCGAGAATCACTTCAACACTGGCCTTCTCACAATACACAGCTTCGCAAGGGTTCGATGAGGGCGTCGCGGCCATTTTGTTTTGGTCTTACGCGATTTCACAGCGCCCTCGGTTCATTCGCAATTACATATCTGAAAACAATTCTCAAAGAATCCCGGTGGAAGTCAATGTGGACAACCAAGCTTTGGCACAATCCATTGTGGGAACGCACTTAGCTTTTTCACTTGGATGCAAAAATTTCTGAAGCATTTGAAGCGCTCATGCTGTTTGCGTAGGCTATTGTTCTTTCGATCCAATCTTTTAAATCAACCCATGAATTGTTTGGCGCTTTTTTTCGACTCCGGAGGAATTTGACCTAATTTTGTGTGTTTTGTCGAGTTCTGATTCTCAGTGGTGATGGTGAAGTTTTGGCGTTGAAGCTTTTGCTATTTTAGTTTATGGTTTAGGGGAAGGCGTAGCCAGCAAAGAGTGTCTGTCTTTGCGAATTTTGATGCTTCGGGGAAGAGGTTACGTTTGGGCGCGAAAATCGAGTTCGGATTGTACCTGTGGGGAATCTCTGAATGGCAGACTGATCAAGTTGACCTAATTCTTGAGGTGGCGGAGTTAGGGTTTGGTTCGGTTTGGAGATGGCTAGCGAAGCCGCGGAGGTGAGCTCGTCAGGGGCAGGGTCGCCGGAAAAGACTGAGATTTCGCAAACCATCAGGAGTTGTAGAGGATGTTTGCTATACTCGAGCATAATGCGTGAACATGGGCGGAATCCCGTCTGCCTGGGCCTCAGCCGGAGCAGTGAACCGGAAGTGTTCATGGTCCACAATGACCTGGACAGCGAAGTGGCGAAAAACTCCCGGAATTTCAGAGATTTCAAGTATGCTTGCATAGGGTACAGTGCTCACAAGGAAGTGAGCTCCAATCAAACGACACAGGCGATCGTCGACGGGCCCATTGAGCTTCCGTATTGTGTGGGCCTGGAGTTCCTTGCTGATCAAAAACCGACCAGGCATGCTGTTCCCGCCGAGACATCATCTCCTTCAGCGAATTCTGCGCCTCCGAAGCCCCTGGTACGTGAGATACAGAGCTTAGGGTTTGAAACTTGCACATTGTTTTACAAGTGACAAGTAATATCGAGATTGTCTGTTCAATCTTTTTAAGTTTTGTATCGCGTGTGAAAGCAGGCATGTTGCAATATTTTTGTATTTGAACCGAGCTTTGTCAGTAGAAGTTCGGACTCCATTTTATTTTTACAGTGCCAACAAGGATACCATAGATCTGATTAACGATTAAGGAGTGTTGGTTGTTCCACTTTAAAGATGACAATCTCTTGTAGCTAACAACGTCGTTCAATATTTTGGAATGTTTGGAATTAGAACTGATTATACTGACTAGATGCTATAATTCAAAATGGTGCAGGATCGACCAGCTAGAGAAGATGGGCATAACGTAATGCCAAGGCCACCATCCTCTATAGGCGGCGGCATGAGCGGAGGAGGAGGCTTGTCCCCTGACGAGTTTGCAACCAGGTTCTTTCGCACGTCTAGATTGGTGGCCTCTGCTGTTGTAAACAATTTGGGTAAGGTTGCGAACAACGTTCGGACCACAATAGATAAAATTTTAACGTCGGACCAAGGTCGCCCCAAAGCTTGACGGTCGTGTTCTCAGCAATCGGTGGGTAATTATTCATCTCGCGTTTGCTTCAGAGACAATATTGATAGGCAGTAATTGTCTACTGTGATTAGTTGCGTTGGACAAAGTTTTCTGCACAATTCCATGTATTTTCCTCACGTAATAGCTGTTTCTTTTATGTGTAGGATTAAATTTATGTGTAGGCTTTGAAATTGGTATCAAGGGTCCCTCTTCTAAGAGTTGAAATCCATCATTATGTTCTTTCAAGGATGAGTACTTCCGTTGAGCATATAACACAGTCTGTTGCGTCAGCTTGGACCTTTGTTATAAAAATAGTAACAGAACCAACCTCTGCTTATCATGCTCGAAATGTGAGACCGCCCCCTGAGCCTTGTATGAGTGCAATATGGACGACAATGTGAAACACTTTGTATGTCCTGCCTGATTTCAAGTATTTCAACTGATTGTATTGCAAAGAACCCGTAAACTTTCTTTGATCTATGTTCTGAAAGAATGTGAATCTGCGATGCAGTAGAGATACCCTTTATTATGTCAAAATAGGAGTGGCAACCCTGTGTCACTATGGGTCAATCTAAAATTATGCAACAAATTTGAGGGCCTAATTGAGTTTGCGACTTTGCGGGTGTTGGTAAGCATTTTTTTCGTCATTTTACCTTTATTTTTATTTTTTCTAATTCTCGGAGTTCAGGGAAAACTCCTTCTAATATTTTAATTTCTCTTCAATTGATGTTTTGTAAGCATGATATTAGATCGGTGTACTCTTTGATTTCTCCCTGAAACTAATTCTGGTAAACGTCTTCTGTCAACTCTCCTCAAGGATGCAGCTTCACCAATCAAAAGCCCAAAGCCTATACTGTCGACATGTTCGTTGGGGACACTCTACAGACAAATTCGGTTTGGTACAAAACAGAACCGACAGTCATCATAGTGTACCTTGAGCTGGCAATATCATTTCTATCATTCTGGAAATAGGGCCATGATGTCTTTACCATGAAGGAGAAAAAAACCCTGTCTGGTGTGGATGATGACGAGGTTTAAAATTTGAGAAAAATGTGCAGCTTCTTATGAACCTGGGCATTTGTTGAATTCTGCCATGGCATGGGTTATATTTAGATTGGAGAATTTAAAGGCTTCGATTGTCTTAACACACTCAAGTCAGCTTTTTTTTTTTCATTTTTAATGAAGTCCCAAAGTGGCAATATTGAATGTTACAGTGGTGCTCCAAATTTCAACATTCATCCATAAATTGGAAAGAAAATATCACATTAGCACATATCACATATTCATAATTCAGTTTTCATCCACAATTTGGTGATTTCATCCAAGTTTTTTTTTTAATATGAAGTTTCTCTGGTGATTTTCTGCCTTTTTAGTGCTATTTTGTTCTATGGGCTTCGTGCAAGGCCCATTATTTTGGTGCAAATGCCCGAAAAAAACAAAACCAACTCAAGTTCTGAACATGACATGACTCTTGTGGCAAGGAGATAAGGTAACAACACCTATAACCATCAAATTAAGGGTTTTGAACATGATTAATATTAATAAACATCTAATACCATTGATATTCAGATGTAGTACATCCTTGTAATCACATCTATTCACTTCCACAAATTTTCCAAGATTTTAGAGGTGATGGTTATAGGTACAGTGATAGTTATGGGTGTTGCTACCTTTTGTGTCTTTCAATAGTGTCCACTAAGTTACTGCACTGAACTTCCCAGCTGGCCATTTATACTTCATGAACACCCCTGCCTTCAGTCAGGATGAAGGCACTAGTTTTTTCTTATGCTGCATCCCAAAATGTAAGCCACCTATTCAATAGTAAGCATCCCAAAACCAAAATTTGCTATATTAGTACCGAAGGTAAGAATTTTTTTCTAGGATGACATCGTCACCATGAACATTTGGCGAGACAACGGCCTCACCAAGAGGACCTCTCTATACATCCGGGCGACATGAAACCTTATTCATTTCGAACAAGTAGGTTTCCAAGTCAATTTCTCATCCTCTCATTTATGAGGCTTACTGTGAAGCAAACAAGAACCAACCCCCTCTTCACCCCCAATCACAAGCGCCAAAGGCATTGGCAACAAGTGTGACAACCCTTAAATCACAAGTAACTTTGTTTATATAAGGGAGAAGTCGGAATTTTCCACACGCGTCAGCAATAGAGAATATTCACAACTAAGTGCAGTTGTACAATTGACTGTTTCCATTACAGACAGTTTTAAAATGCATTCCAAGGTCATATTACAGAGTAATAACCTAGGAGCTCTGCAATGTAGACATTGTTCAATTAATCACTTGCTTGATTGAACAATGTCTACATTCGTACCGTGACAGCTACACGTTGGTATAGGTATATACCGGTACCCAAAATTGACTCAATCCCTAAAGCTCACCAGGTAACATGGTTCAGTAAACTATCGCTAGTAAAGATCTCGTAGCTGTTGATTTTCTCGACGAAGAGTCTTGATCTCCTCAACAAGCTCCGCCTGCTTCGCTAGGAACGAATCCATCATGCTACCCATTTCCGTCTGCACAAACGGAACTCGTTTCAGAAAACAAAACCAAAAAAACAACCTCCTTATCATCAAGACTTCAGAAAGATATCGGACATCGGGAAATCAAAAACCAATAATCATACATTTCAAATTGGTTGGACGAAAACTGACAAATCTGAGCTGATAGCGGAGATAGTAGACCATAATCATCCAAGACGAGTACATCTTTCTGACTCCTCATAACCGGACCGTGGCGAGGAACTCCTCAAGCCGGGATGGAGCACAAGACTTACCTGCTGAATGTGAAACTGCCGAAGGAGCTCCAAATGCAAATTCTGGACCTCTTCATGAATCGCTCTCTGGACTGCACCAAGACTTTCTTCCAAGCCTCTCTGAACCAGCTGGAGAGCGAAACCAGTAGCTCCCATCCCTTGCTGCTGTTGCTGCTGCTCCAGTGGCGACTGAGCTCTTTGCCCGTTCCCTTGAGAATGGCCCTGCAAAATGTCGCAACATGTACTGAGCGTGAATGGACGAGGGGGAAATCAAGAACAAAACACGACTGCAGTGGAACGACTTGCATTGTCACGGAATGGGCTCCAGGATGCATACGTTTGTTGCAGGTGGAGTGGCCCCTGCGGAACCGGCTACATCTGATCTGGACAAATAGCCATTCTCAAGATCTTTCATTCCTTCGAAACTTCCCGACACCCCACCCCTGTCCTCTCGTCTCTCCAACCCCGACTTCCTTTGCTTAGGGGATCCCGCATCCCCAGCAGATCCTGGAAACACCCCAGGAAGAGATCGTGAAAAGCTTGAGTTCAGATCCCGGGCCTCGTACGACAACAACTTCTTGTTAGCAGCTATAGCTGCCGCCTCAAAGTTACTCGCGGGCGCAGTGGCTGGCTGATGGGCCACGCCATTGGCCACGGGTACGGACGACTCTTGATCCAAGGATCGAAGTGATAGAATGTCACTTTTGGCAGAAGACGGATGTTTGCTTTCTGCAGGAGTTGCCAATGAATCGAAGCGGGATGATGGAAGACCTGTACTTGAACCAAACCTGCACCACGCGCAAGCACGACTCGGAATAAGAGAAAACCACCAGGAGTAGGAATCTGATATGCAGTTGCACTTGAGAAGAAGAGCTACTGTATGCAAATCTGTAGATCGTACATAAATCGATGATAAAAATTCAGTGAAAAATCCAGCGTAGCATAAATGAACAGCCAGATAAAGTCCCCCTGATGTAAAACTCAGGACCTTCCCATGACCGCCAATGCCTATCCGGTCAACAGCACACTTCGAGCATGCAGATTACAACCGAACCCCTCCCGGGAAAACACGAACCTGGACATAGTCGGTTGCCTTGAACCCACTTTCTCCAAAGCTTCGCCGCCCCAAGCCTCAGGAGGCGTGACGGATGGAGATCGGTCCAGCTTACTGGATATTCCTGCAGGAGGGGTGACCGTCACAGAAGACCCAAGAGACATTCTTCCCTGTAAATCGCCCTGCCAAATAACCACATACATTAGAATATCGAATCGATAACCCACGCCCCCAAAAAGTCAACGTGAAAAGGCCAAAATGAAAACACCACGAGCAACCACACAAATCCAAGCAGCAGCCCTGCGCTGGCTTCATTTCAAGAGCACCTGCACGATCGAACAACCAAATACTACCTGAAAACCTATCGCTGAAAGAAGGAAATTATCCCCCCAAATAGGGAAGCAAAGACATACACCCAGCGTAGTAATAAGCATTTAAACAGATTGACTTGAGCATCGGTTCTAAGATGGTGCTTTCGGTGCAGTGACGCTACGCAAACTGCGGTGGTTAGGAGATGCACCTGCCGACCTCCGAGAGAAGACCTGCGGGAAACACTGGAATCGCGCGAGTCTCGCGACTCCCGTCTATCCTCTTTCCCTTCCTCAATGTTAGGGAACTGGCGAACCGAAGGGGTGCCCCAAGTACTGATCCTTCTGTTGTCTCCTCCAAGAGCTGCCATATCCTTGTTAAATTCATCTCCAGTACCTCCTCCATCCCAATAACCGGAGATGGAAGGCGTAATGGGTTGCACATCCACGAGAGGAGAAAAAACCTCCATGTCATCTTTCCCAGAGTTGAACGAGTTCGTCCGAGGAGTTTGAAGTCGAGAGATGGGACCGTTTCCCCACGCGCGCATGGAAGATAGAGGGGTAACATCTCCTCCTGCTGACTTCGGCCTGGGAGGCCCACCAGCGCCTGCAAGTTCCTGGTTGGTCCGGTTGCTAGGCTTAGAAGAAGCAGCACCGGTTGCTGTTCGCCCCCTGGTGCCAGCAGGAAGAGGATCTGGCATTATGACTGATTCTTCGTTGCTATTACCGAGAAGAGCAGACTCTCCAGATCTGGAATCTCGGACAGCAATTGGATTCGAACGCTGCCAACTCAAGCTGGTCACGGCCTGCACGAACAGGAACGGAAAAGGTGCACAAGTGTGAAGAATAGAGAGGAGGGATATTATAAACACCACAGCTTACAGCACGTGGAAACAGTGAAAAAAGAAAGAGCTCCAAGGCCGAGAATGGGCACGTTAAGCGCACGAAGTGATATCCCTCACAATTCGTGCTCAAACAATAATCATCCCCTCCATTGCCAACCTCCTAGAACACGATTTGCGCAATATCGAGAAAAAACATTCAAACCTCTCCGCGATAAGGCAGCCAGATAACTTTGGGAATGCACCAAAACTTAACATTTCCTCTCACCTCTGCAGCACTGTAAGCTCGAAGAATCGTGAACGGCTGGGGACGACCACGAACGTCGTAAAACACGACCCGGCCACTGTTGGTACCGGCGGCCAGGGTGTTGCCATCATCCCTAAAAGCCAAAGACGCAAAAGGAGCTTCATACGGGACACAGTAAACAGGCTTTTTAACACCAGGGTCATATGTATACAACTTCTTGTCAAGGCCACCACTCACAATCATCTGGCAATACATTTCGCATGAAATATTAGAACAGGCTTCACAGAATCGTTGCACCTTAACCAGCATCGGATATTTCAATCAATTCGGCTACAAAGAGGGAGCAGCCGATGCACATTGACAAACTTTTGGCTACGTAACCAGACAAATCTCATGTCCAGCATCGAACCAGATAAGCAACACAGTGCAGAGCTTTGAAAGGAAATACTGAATTTCCAAATGAAAAGAGAAACAACCGGAAATTTTGAAACTAACACAAGAAGTCGGGTCTAATGCGCACTATCGCGAATAGTATTTCGCTTAGATAACTTTCAATTCTTTGGGAAGTTCAGAAAGGTCGGTAGTGAACGAAGCTTCAAGGGCGCCTAACATTGTTCAGTCCGAGCGACTTCTTCGATGATCACAGTAGAGAACAAAAGCCCAGTTTCAATGGTTTCAGAAAAGGTCGCAAAAACGGACCTTGTCAGACGTCGGGGAGAAGCAGATCCCTGTAGTAGGTGCCGAGTGCTGCTTCAGCCAGGATAACTGCGCCAAAAAAAAGTTTATTGTTAGAGACTAACACGTATACACGCGCTCACAGTGCAACATAACCTCCCACATGAGAGGTAAACATCTCGAAAAAACCAAGAGGGACAACAACCATTCCAGGGATAACGGAAGTTCTAGATGCCATACTCGTACTTGAAAACATAAACTGATCTTCCTCTATCAAAAAACAATGGGAGTCTAAGAAACAACGACATGGCAGGTCAAGCAGGAACTAGGAGTCCAACTCAAGACATCGAAACTGAACAAAAACATTCCAACATTCGGTCGAATGCAACGGCACCAATAAATAGGCTCACAAGGAGAATTTGGAAGCACGAAAACGGAGAAAGGAGTGCAGTGGAAAGACAAGAATTGACCTGCCTTGGGACTACGTGAAGTGGTGTCCCACAAATGGACAGTGCCGTCGTCGCCGGCAGTCAGGAGCAGATGGCGACTCAATCGAGAGTACTCCATAACTCGGAGAACCTGAGCCAACAGGAAAAAAATAAATAATCTTCTTGAGATAACCCCGCAGATCCTTACCAAAAGACAAAGAAGTGGAACAAGCGGAAACGTGTTCATACCTGATTATGAGGATCTTTGAGCTCTGCTGCTCGGGTTCCTGATGCAAGGTTGTGGATGATCAAATCACCCTTCATGCTGATGGAAGCCAAGTGCTCATCTCGACAGTTGTACATAACGCCAGTGATAGTATCGGTGTGGCCCTTCAACCACTTGATACATCTCCGCCTTTGCAAATCCCAGACTCGGACAATCTTCCCAGTTCCACCAGAACCGAGGTACCGGGACCCTTTGCTGCTGAAACAGATGCCCAAAATCGACTCCTGCAATACAAACACAACCAATTACTCACCGGAGAGTCGAATTCTGGACAAACTTCTCGGCTTTACGGATAAGGTCTGCCACCACATCACGCTCGGTCACAAAACTACTCCCACATGACGATGGATACACTCTTTTCATAATCATGACGCATGCACGACTTCAGAAATACAACATTGTCCTCCACCACTTACATCGATATTGTCATCTGCTTCTGCACGAGGTTGAGGGACCACTCCTACTGTCTGACCATTTTTCATCCACAGCGAGATCTTGCAATCTTCTCCGGCACTTGCAACCACCAAATCTGCGGAACAGATGCTTCAGAATGGGACAAAACCTACCAGAGGAAAACCTTGAAACCTATTTCAAGGAGTCCGTGATGCAAATGGGGAGATCAACAGGTCAGAAAGACATCCTTCCAATAAAGCGATAGCTCCTTCAAACAGTAGGACACTATTCCTCAAACCAATCCTCTTCACCTCTAGCACATCATGATGCGGTTCCAGAAGTGGCAGGGGCGACCGTCTACACGAATCTCGACGTCATGACAGAAAATTCGTACACAGTGGTAAAACAAATGCAACTCGGATTAATGCGGTCATTGTAGGTTACGCATACCCTAGCGAGTTATTGTGCGTTAATTTCATCTTCCTACGCAAGATATGCAACTGGAATGGTTGCTTCTACCGACAAGTCGAACCTGGTAGCGGCTACCTTAAAGGTCTAACCTACTTCCATCCACACATTGACAAACTGCTAAACTTCCTTTCGCTCAACAGGAGAGCACTATTTCAGCACTGTTTGCAAGACACTAACATTCAGACCAAGTCAATTCCTATATCTCGTTGGACTGATGTTCATGTCAGCGAAGTTCACTCGAGTACGTCCACTTTTTAGTCACCGTTACGAAATCGGAAGAGTCCAACGTTCCCTCGGTTCTACACTGTGGCACCGCACAGAATATTTCATGGCGTCCTGCTCCAGCAAGCCTACTCAAAACTGGGCCCATTCAGTACATCGCATTTATACACGAACTCCAATGCGAAGCTAAACGTGCCGCCATATTTACTACAGCAGGCTTCAAGAAGATGTATTCTGCTGGCTGCCGTCAAGAATTGCTTTTTCAGAGGAATATTTAATTTCTAGCGCAATGCAAGGACTCATGCTGTCCGTCAACTCTCAGCAATCCAAAACACGTGCATTCAAGGAGGCGCTCGCAACCTACAGTAAAATAAACACACGGCTTGCCTCTGTTCTCAAACATAACAGCTGGCATATCCGCAAAAGAATTGGAACTACGTTGGACGATCAAAAGAACACGAGTTCAAAGAGAATTCTGCACTCCTGGCCTCGTGCAGCATAAAAAACGCAGAAGCGACCTCGCACCTCGGATTCTCCACGACTAATTCCAGTAACGAACTCACCAACTCCCAATCCTCCCTTAATCTGCTTCCCCTAAAAGCGTAAGATCGTCCAGAAACACCGAAACACGAAGCCAATGTGTGTCGAACTTACTGGTGTGGTTCCATCGCGCGCAATTGACCTGATACCCGGGAGAGGGAGTGTACTGGAACGTGCAGGGGTCCCCCGTCTCAATCGACACGTCAAACAGCTTCACCGTCTCGCCTCCGCACGCAGCCAGCAGCGACGTCCCCTGGGCCATAGCTCAATCCACCGAACGAGAAAAAGAAACTCGCCTCGAGATTCGTTGTGACCTGCGCGAAATTAAAAATGTCTCACCCAAACTGTCTCAGCTCCATGTCTTCCCACCCCGTTCCTGAGCTTCGATCCCGAAGAAGCTCCTCCTCCATCGCGCGTTCGTTCCCCCTCTCAACCCTAAATTCGAGACCTCCCGCAGTTCCGCACGGCATTCTGAGGCGTTCGTCTCGACGAGTCTCTCGCCATCAATGCCGCTCCCTCCGGATTGCAAATGCTGCAGAGCCAAGCCGGCTCATCACTCATCACGATCCCGCGAGAGCTTTTGCAATGCACGGTTTCGTCGATCTTGGCGCCAAGTGAAGCTCTGGGCCATCACCGGAGGCGGTCTGTTTCTATCTCTGTCTTCTGACACTGATGAAGCTCCGTTGGTGCTAAGTTACGCAGGCAAATGGAACAGGGGCGTCCAAAAAGTAAAAGCTTCGCTTCTAACGTTTCGGCGTGAGTGCTCCTTTGGCTTGTTTTGTTCCAGTCCAATTCAAAAAAACAAATCGAGGTACTCGTTATTTTAGAGAATGTTGAAAGGAAGGGTGTTTAGCCCCTAAATGCCCAAGGCCTGTTTTGAGTGACTTGGAATTTGCTCTAAATTGAACAAAATGCCAACATTTTGATAAGTTGTATCAATTTTTTTTTAATTGTAACTGTACCAATTCAAACTAGACATGTTAGAGATCTCATAGGAAAAGAAAACACAACAATATCACTTATAGAGTGAAAGACTATAATGTTTGACCATGAGGGTGTTAAAACTGCAAAATACTTTCAACCCTCTTTTCACAAGTCGAATCTAAAAAAATGGTGACCAAAAAAATATGAGGTTAAAGAGCCTAACATGTATAACCCCAATCAACTTATGGCTTCTTAAAATCTATTCTATAGTTTTTTTAAATGAATTTTGAATGTGATTTTTGATCCAAGATCTAGTGTATTTGAGGCTCATTTCCAAGAGCTCTCAACACTACGGGAAGTCAAGATTGCAATGGGTACCCTTGCACAAAATCTTCAATAGAAAAATCACTATTGATTATTTTCAAGATCAGATTTTTGATGCTAAAATTAGACTTCACAAAGAACTTTCCAAAAATATTAAACTACTAAAAATAGCAACTTGGTTGAGTTTTGTTTGACTTCAAAGTTTTGCAAACACCAGATTTTGGTGCCTTGGGCATTTAGAGGTTAGTCACTTCTAGCTAGAACTTGGTTTTCTTTTCATGCTTGCAATTCATAACAATCACTTAACACTTAGTTGCTTGGTTTGGTAAAGGTAAATACACCAATCTGCAACCCGTTCTAAAATCAACCTCTTCATATGCTTACCTAAAATATAGAGCTTCTAACCATGGAACATGGGGGCGATTTTAGATAGAGATGTTTTCAACATTTTAGAAAAATTTATTTTATTCATAAGGGCCAAAGTGGTGCATGCTTGGAAAATAAAAACTAATTGCATCCACTTTCATCACCAATTGCATCCACGTTCAAAACAAATTCATCCACTTTAATTTGTACTTTTATTCTTTTAAAACTTGTTAATAGAAGTAGGTACATAATTAAAGAAAAAACTAAATTGTTAATATCTTTAAGATGGAACTGAAAATTACAAAATGCAAAAGTGTCCATAATTTTCTCATCACTAATCCAAATTGAAGGATCAAATCTTCACTAGAAGAAATCTATGTTGAACTCAACAAAAACTACCCCACGTGTTTGTTGTGTTCAACACAAATTTCTTTTAGTGCTTTTTTTACAAACAAAAAGTACTTTCTGTAGAAAATAAAAATTTCAAAATTTTATTTTAACTTTCTGTGAACCTTTATATGGTGCCGAAAAACTCCATTTAAAACTTCCGGTGGCATGATATTTGTGTTCAAGCACCAATTGAATAAAAACAAAATTCCTAGAAAACAAATGTGGGTCCTTGATTTCAACTAAAAATTAAAAAATCACAATAAAAATTGTAACTATAGGAGCATAGCCAAAATCCATTATTGTACATTAGGGGCAAATTTGTCAGACTCTATACAAAACCTTTTTTTTTCACTTGGAATTCCCTTTCGTTAACTGCATTTAGAAATTTCAAATTTTCATTTACTGAGCCTTGGAATATTTCATAGAATTTTAGCACAAGCTCTTCTTCCTTTCCCATCAATGCAAATTCAGACTTTACCAACTTGAGTAGGGTCTTTCCGGCTTTACTCAAGTTTTACTATGGCTTTATTGGAGTATTGGACGCTTTATTTTTTATTCCCATTCCTACTTGAATTCATTCATAACTTTGCACAACAATCATAAAGCACCAAATGGCCATGCTAGGTGCAATCAGTTGAAGAATAAACAAAAATTGCCCTTTGCATGTACTTCATCTGTTTCAGATAGCTCTGGCAATAAGCTCTTGAAAACGTTCATATTCCATGCAGAGGATGCCAATTCTCTGAGGGGTAAAAGTAACTCGAGTACCTCGATTTGTTTTTTTGAATTGGACTGGAACAAAACAAGCCAAAGGAGCACTCACGCCGAAACGTTAGAAGCGAAGCTTTTACTTTTTGGACGCCCCTGTTCCATTTGCCTGCGTAACTTAGCACCAACGGAGCTTCATCAGTGTCAGAAGACAGAGATAGAAACAGACCGCCTCCGGTGATGGCCCAGAGCTTCACTTGGCGCCAAGATCGACGAAACCGTGCATTGCAAAAGCTCTCGCGGGATCGTGATGAGTGATGAGCCGGCTTGGCTCTGCAGCATTTGCAATCCGGAGGGAGCGGCATTGATGGCGAGAGACTCGTCGAGACGAACGCCTCAGAATGCCGTGCGGAACTGCGGGAGGTCTCGAATTTAGGGTTGAGAGGGGGAACGAACGCGCGATGGAGGAGGAGCTTCTTCGGGATCGAAGCTCAGGAACGGGGTGGGAAGACATGGAGCTGAGACAGTTTGGGTGAGACATTTTTAATTTCGCGCAGGTCACAACGAATCTCGAGGCGAGTTTCTTTTTCTCGTTCGGTGGATTGAGCTATGGCCCAGGGGACGTCGCTGCTGGCTGCGTGCGGAGGCGAGACGGTGAAGCTGTTTGACGTGTCGATTGAGACGGGGGACCCCTGCACGTTCCAATACACTCCCTCTCCCGGGTATCAGGTCAATTGCGCGCGATGGAACCACACCAGTAAGTTCGACATCCATTGGCTTCGTGTTTCGGTGTTTCTGGACGATCTTACGCTTTTAGGGGAAGCAGATTAAGGGAGGATTGGGAGTTGGTGAGTTCGTTACTGGAATTAGTCGTGGAGAATCCGAGGTGCGAGGTCGCTTCTGCGTTTTTTATGCTGCACGAGGCCTGGAGGGTAGAATTCTCTTTGAACTCGTGTCTTTTGATCGTCCAACGTAGTTCCAATTCTTTTGCGGAAATGCCAGCTGTTATGTTTGAGAACAGAGGCAAGCCGTATGTTTATTTTACTGTAGGTTGCGAGCGCCTCCTTGAATGCACGTGTTTGGATTGCTGAGAGTCGACGCACAGCATGAGTCCTTGCATTGCGCTAGAAATTAAATATTCCTCTGAAAAAGCAATTCTTGACGGCAGCCAGCAGAATATATGTTCTTGAAGCCTGCTGCAGTCGTTTGAGCGAATAGGGCGGTACGTTTAGCTTCGCATTGGTGTACATGTGTGTGAAGGCGATGTACTGTTTGAGCCCAGTTTTGAGTAGGCTTGCTGGAGCAGGACGCCATGAAGTCTTCTGTGCGAAGCCACAGTGTAGAACAGAGGGAACGTTGGACTCTTCCGATTTCGTAAAGGTGACTTGAAAGTGGACGTCCTTGAGTTCCATCGTGAACTTCGCTGACATGAACATCAGTCCACGAGATATGGGAATTGAGTTGGTCTGAGTGTTCGTGTCTTGCATTTCGTAACACTGCCTGAAATATCGCTCTCCTGTTCAGCGAAAGGAATTTTAGCAATTTGTCGCTGTGTGGATGGACGTAAGGTCGCTGCTCCCAGGGTTGACTTGTCGGTAGAAGCAACCATTCTCGTTGCATATCTTGCCTAGTAGCATGAAATTTATACACAATTACTCGCGAGAGTACGCATAACCTACAATGACCACATTGATCCCAGTTGCATTTGTTTTACCACTGTGTACGAATTTTTCTGTCATTACGTCAAGATTCGTATAGAAGGTCGCCCTTGCCACTTGTGAAACCGCATCATGATGTGCTAGAGGTGAAGAGGATTGGTTTGAAGAGTAGTGTCCTCCTGTTGTTTGAATGGAGCTATCGCTTTATTTGAAGGATGTCTTCCTGACCTGTTGATCTCCCTATTTGCATCACGGACTCCTTGAAATAGGTGTAGAGGTTTTCCTCTGGTAGGTTTTGTCCCATTCTGAAGCATCTGTTCCGCAGATTTGGTGGTTGCAAGTGCAGGAGAAGATTGCAAGATCTCGCTGTGGATGAAAAATGGTCAGACGGTAGGAGTGGTACCTCAACCTCGTGCAGAAGCAGATGACAATATCGATGTAAGTGGTGGAGGACAATGTTGTATTTCTGAAGTCGTGCATGCGTCATGATTATGAAAAGAGTGCATCCTTTGTGAACGCTCCGGCACGCTAGGGGAGTGGTTTTGTGACAAAGCGTGATGTGGTGGCATACCTTATCCGTAAAGCAGAGGAGTTTGTACCGAGTTCGACTCTCGTGTGAGTAATTGGTTGTGTTTCAATTGCAGGAGTCGATTTTGGGCATCTGTTTCAGCAGCAAAGGGTCCCGGTACCTCGGTTCTGGTGGAACTGGGAAGATTGTCCGTGTCTGGGATTTGCAAAGGCGGAGATGTATCAAGTGGTTGAAGGGCCACACCGATACTATCACTGGCGTTATGTACAACTGTCGAGATGAGCACTTGGCTTCCATCAGCATGAAGGGTGATTTGATCATCCACAACCTTGCATCAGGAACCCGAGCAGCAGAGCTCAAAGATCCTCATAATCAGGTATGAACACGTTTCCGCTTGTTCCACTTCTTTGTCTTTTGGTAAGGATCTGCGGGGTTATCTCAAGAAGATTATTTATTTTTTTCCTGTTGGCTCAGGTTCTCCGAGTTATGGAGTACTCTCGATTGAGTCGCCATCTGCTCCTGACTGCCGGCGACGACGGCACTGTCCATTTGTGGGACACCACTTCACGTAGTCCCAAGGCAGGTCAATTCTTGTCTTTCCACTGCACTCCTTTCTCCGTTTTCGTGCTTCCAATTCTCCTTGTGAGCCTATTTATTGGTGCCGTTGCATTCGACCGAATGCTGGATTGTTTTTGTTTTGAGGTTAAATGTCTTGAGTTGGACTCCTGCTAGCCCCGCCGTGTCGTTGTTTCTTAAACTCCCATCGTTTTTTGATAGAGGAAGACCAGTTTATGTTTTCAAGTAAGTGTTTGGCATTTAGGAATTCCGTTATCCCTGGATTGGTTGTTCTACCTCTTGGTTTTCTCGAGATGTTTACCTCTCATGTGGGAGGGAGGTTATGTTGCATTGTGAGCGCGTGTATACGTGTTAGTCTCCGACAATAACCTTCTTTTGGCGCAGTTATCCTGGCTGAAGCAGCACTCGGCACCTACTACAGGGATCTGCTTCTCGCCGACGTCTGACAAGGTCCGTTTTTGCGACCTTTTCTGAACCCATTGAAACTGGGCTTTTATTCTCTCCTGTGATCATGGAAGAAGTCTCTCGGACTGAACAATGTTAGGCGCCCTTGAAGCTTCGTTCACTACCGACCTTTCTGAACTTCCCAAAGAATTGAAAGTTATCTAAGCGAAATACTATTCGCGACAGTGCGCATTAGACCCGACTTCTTGTGTTTCAAGATTACCGGGTGTTTCTCTTTTCATTTGGAAATTCAATCTTTGCTTTGAAAGCTCTGCACTGTGCTGTTTATCTGGTTCGATGCTGGACATGAGATTTGTCTGGTTACGTAGCCAAAAGTTTGTCAATGTGCATCGGCTGCTCCCTCTTTGTAGCCGAATTGATTGAAATATCCGATGCTGGTTAAGGTGCAACGATTCTGTGAAGCCTGTTCTAATATTTCATGCGAAATGTATTGCCAGATGATTGTGAGTGGTGGCCTTGACAAGAAGTTGTATACATATGACCCTGGTGTTAAAAAGCCTGTTTACTGTGTCCCGTATGAAGCTCCTTTTGCGTCTTTGGCTTTTAGGGATGATGGCAACACCCTGGCCGCCGGTACCAATAGTGGCCGGGTCGTGTTTTACGACGTTCGTGGTCGTCCCCAGCCGTTCACGATTCTTCGAGCTTACAGTGCTGCAGAGGTGAGAGGAAATGTCTTATGGTGCATTCTGAGAGTTCTATGAATCTGGCTTCCTTATCGCGGAGAGGTTTGAATGTTTTGTCTCGATATAGCGCAAATCGTGTTCTATGAGGTTCGCAGTAGAGGGGATGATCATTGTTTGAGCCCGAATTGTGAGGGATACCAATTCGTGCACTTCCCGTGCGCATTCTCAGCCTTGGAGCTCTTTCTTTTTTTACTGTTTCCAGCTGCTGTAACCTGTGGTGTTTATAATATCCCTCCTCTCTATTCTTCACACTTGTGCACCTTTTCCGTTCCCGTTCGTGCAGGCCGTGACCAGCTTGAGTTGGCAGCGTTCGAATCCAATTGCTGTCCGAGATTCCAGGTCTGGAGAGTCTGCTCTTCTCGGTAATAGCAACGAAGAATCAGTCATAATGCCAGATCCTCTTCCTGCTGGCACCAGGGGTCGAACAGCAACCGGGGCTGCTTCTTCTAAACTCAGCAACCGGATCACCCAGGAACTTACAGGTGCTGGTGGGCCTCCCAGGCCGAAGTCAGCAGGAGGAGATGTTACCCCTCTATCTTCCATGCGCGCGTGGGGAAACGGTCCCATCTCTCGACTTCAAACTCCTCGGACGAACTCGTTCAACTCTGGGAAAGATGACATGGAGGTTTTTTCTCCTCTCGTCGATGTACAACCCATTACGCCTTCCATTTCCGGTTATTGGGATGGAGGAGGTACTGGAGATGAATTTAACAAGGATATGGCAGCTCTAGGAGGAGACAACAGAAGGATCAGTACTTGGGGCACCCCTCCGGTTCGCCAGTTCCCTAACATTGAGGAAGCGAAAGAGGATAGACGGGAGTCTCGAGACTCCCGCGATTCCAGTGTTTCCCGCAGGTCTTCTCTCGGAGGTCGGCAGGTGCATCTCCTAACCCCCGAAGTTTGCATAGCGTCACTGCACAGAAAATCTCATCGTAGGACCGATGCTCAAGTCTATCTGTCTTCCAATGCTTATTACTACGCTGGGTGTTTGTCTTGCTTCCCTATTCTGGGGAGAATTTCTTTCTTCAGCGATAGATTTTCAGGTGGTATGTAGTTGTTCGATCCTACAGGTCCTCTTGAAATGAAACGAGCGCAGGGGTGCTCGGATTTGTGTCGTTGCTGGTGGTGTTTTTCTTTTGGGCTTTTCACGTTGACGTGTTTTTCGGGTGGGTTCTCGATTAGATATTCTAATGTATGCAATTATTTGGCAGGGCGATTTACAGGGAAGAATGTCTCTTGGGTCTTCTGTGGCAGTTACCCCTCCCGCAGGAATATCGAGCAAGCTGGACCGATCTCCATCCGTCACGCCTCCTGAGGCTTGGGGCGGCGAAGCTTTGGAGAAAGTGGGTTCAAGGCAACCGACTATGTCCAGGTTAGTATTTTCCCGGGGTTTCTTTGGTTGTAATCTGCCTGCTTGAAGTGTGCTTTTTATGGGATAGGCATTGACGGTGATGCGATGGTCCTGAGTTTCTCATCAGGGGGACAGTATTTAGCTGTTCATTTGTGATGCGCTGGATTTTTCACTGAATTGACATCATCGATTTATGTTCGATCTAAAGATTCGCATGGAGTAGCTCTTCTCGATTTCAACTGGTATCAGATTCATACTACTCCTGGTTTTCTCTTATTCCGAGTCGTCCTTGCGCGTGGTGCAGGTTTGGTTCCACTACAGGTCTTCCGTCATCCCGATTCGATTCATTGGCAACCCCTGCAGAAAGCAAACATCCGTCTTCTGCCAAAAGTGACATTCTATCGCTTCGATCCTTGGATCAAGAGTCGTCCGTACCCGTGACCAATGGCGCGGCCCATCAGCCAGCCACTGCGTCAGCGAGTAACTTTGAGGCGGCAGCTATAGCTGCTAACAAGAAGTTGTTGTCGTACGAGGCCCGGGATCTGAACTCCAGCTTTTCACGATCTCTTCCTGGGGTGTTTCCAGGATCTGCTGGGGATGCAGGATCCCCTAAGCAAAGAAAGTCGGGGTTGGAGAGACGAGAGGACCGAGGTGGGGTGTCTGGAAGTTCCGAAGGAATGAAAGATCTTGAGAATGGCTATTTGTCCAGATCGGATGTAGCCGGTTCCGCAGGGGCCACTCCACCTGCAACAAATGTATGCATCCTTGAGCCCGTCCGTGACAATGCATGTCGTTACGCTGCAGTCGTGTTTTATTCTTGATTTCTCCCTCGTCAATTTACGCTGAGTACATGTTGCGACATTTGGCAGGGCCACTCTCAAGGGAATGGGCAAAGAGCTCAGTCGCCACTGGAGCAGCAGCAGCAACAGCAGCAAGGGATGGGAGCTACTGGTTTCGCTCTCCAGCTGGTTCAGAGAGGCTTGGAAGAAAGTCTTGGTGCAGTCCAGAGAGCGATTCATGAAGAGGTCCAGAATTTGCATTTGGAGCTCCTTCGGCAGTTTCACATTCAGCAGGTAAGTCTTGTGCTCCATCCCGGCTTGAGGAGTTCCTCGCCACGGTCCGGGTATGAGGAGTCACAAAGATGCACTCGTCTTGGATGATTATGGTCCACTATCTCCGCTATGTGCTCCGATTTGTCTGTTTGGTTTCGCCAATCCAATTCGAATTGCATGATCATTGGTTTTCGATATCCCGATGTCCGATTTCTTTCTGAAGTCTTGATGATAAGGAGCCTGCTTTTTTGTTTTGTTTTCTGAAACGAGTTTCGTTTGTGCAGACGGAAATGGGTAGCATGATGGATTCGTTCCTAGCGAAGCAGGCGGAGCTTGTTGAGGAGATCAAGACTCTTCGTCGAGAAAATCAACAGCTCCGAGATCTTTACTAGCGATAGTTTAATTCCCCATGTCAACTGGCGAGCTTTAGGGATTGAGTCAATTTTGGGTACCGGTATATGCCTAAACCACGTGTAGCCGACACGTTCCGGATGTATAGAAGAGCGGGCATTGCCATTGTATTCATCTTGTTTCTGTGAGCATAACTTGCTTCACCCTTTTAAGGGTGACGGAGACCATATTGTGGTCTCATATTTTTTAGGAGTTTTGAAGAGTTCTACTTGGGATTCTTACTTTTTCAAAATTATTATTTTTTTGAACTGACACATGAATGTTTCTCAGTTGATCTAATGTTTTAAAGACCATTTTCGTTTGAATTGTGATTTTTACAGTGTGGTCGATCAAATTGGGCATTTCCAAATGATGAATTGCTCGTCCTTAAAGGGTTATTTCGTTTTGATTAATAGCGTATTTTGATTTGCACGTATCAGATGAAGGTGAACTTACATGCGGCCTTCATTTTATTTCGGTTTTTGGAGATGGCACTCAAACTTCAATCGCTAGGGTTGCTCGGTTCCCTAGTTCATTCCCCATCTGCATCCGCTTTTATCATCTGGTTGACCCCTAATGGACTCGTGTTGGTGCGGCTTTCTGATTACTTCACGGTGTATATTTTTGTATAATTTTCCAAATTAAAGCTGTAGACGGTTAGATCATCTTCGTCACTTCCATGGTCGTGTTCAGATTCCCATCATCAATCGTTGAGTGTTGCATTTGACGCGCTAGCTACTTTAGCGGGCCATGATTCTAGGCTATGTACCGAGTGCTGCAAATCTTTACTTATCAACAGTAATCAAAAGTAGAGCCCTGCCATTCAGATTCGACGTCGAAGACCAATTGCAGAGAAATCACGGCCTTGAGAATTCGAAATGTAGTAGCGCTTATCAGGCCTGAGTGTGGGCTTTCTATTCGGGGTATTCGGCGATTCTCAAACGGCATTGAAAACTCTTAGTGAGAACTAGAATTGTTGATGTTCGTTGATGAGAATTGGAGCTCAAAATTGTGCAGGTCTTGAAGTCGAATGAAAGAAGAGAATCCTGCAGTTGACGTCTCGCACTGACATTGCTTACTACATCTAGTTGACAAGACTTTGGGCTCGTAATATTACGGGACCAAATTGGAAAGAAATAGTGGAATCCTGCACTACAAGTTGAAAGCTCTGAGACCTCCTTTTCGGAGTGTAGCAAGCTTTCAAGAACTGACTTGTCGCTTGAGGTTCGCATCCACTTTGCAGGTTGGGTTGCAACGGTGGTCCCCGAATTTAGAAGCTAACGGAATCCCAACTGCCAGTCTGCCACCATCGCTCACCATTCAGAAGTCGGACAAAGTTCTCGGAAACAAAAATCTTCCGAATTCTGATGACATGGGCCCGCTTCTGGTGGAGCATGGGAGAGTCTCAGACGGTGCGACTTAACAGGCGGCGTCCGCTCATTCGTTGTAACCTCTTTCTTTTCTTACAACGAGGCGGTTTGTAAGTCCTGTTTCTATGAACGAGGAGACTGGTAAGCTTATATATACACACTAGGTAGCCATTTAAGGTGTGCTTGCTCTTGAGGCTGCATCGCTGTCAATTTCGTAGCGATGGCGTTCGGAATCAGCAGAGGAATGCTCATCCCTCTCATGGTGCTCAACTTCTGCCTCTACTTCATCGCTGCTGCACTGGCAGGCTCTGTGTTGAATCGCAACTTCAACGCCAACTCTGGCTTCGGTGGATCCAGCGTCCCCTCTGGTGAGTACCAAACGACCTTCGCAAATTCTACTATCATTGTGTATTACGCAGAAAACGTAGATTAGAACCGCCTTTATTAGCTCCAGAATCATTCGAAGTTCTTGAAACATAGCTAGTATTTCTGGGACTTGCTACTACGGAGATCTTCTGTCACATCTAAATGACTGCATATTCTCATTCAGTTGATGGGAGAATCTGTGATTCAGCTGGAGTGCTGCTGAGGTGACACCCAGTTTCATTATTTTCTCTGGAGAGAATGTCTACGAGGGTGTGCACTTCAGGCTCGGCCGGGGTGGTGTCCCCAAATTGTACTTCCTGATCATCTTCTGTCACATTTAAATGACTGCGTGTCCGAATTTTGACGGGAGACTTGGTGATTGTTGACAGGAAATGTGGTGACGCCCGTCGTCACTCTCGTCACCTTGGTCGCGTGCATGGTTGGTCTGGCCTCTGTGTTGGCAGGGATGCACCACGTGCGCGTGTGGCGTACTGATAGCTTGGCAGCCGCTGGTGCTGTCTCTCTCATCGCTTGGTCGCTCACCTTGTTGGCGATGGGCATCGGCGCCAAGGAGATTCACACCCGCTACGGTCGCAGCAGAAGACTGGTACAGTACACTCTCACCTTGGATCGCAACTTTTCCACTAGGACATAGTTTGAATGTGTGACGAGTTAGCTGCAGTCAATGATAGTGTGCAGGATATTGTACTGTAGAAGTTCAGAGTCATGTGCATGTGGTAAATGACTATTTGTGTTTTGACAAATTGCAGAGAACTGCGGAGGCATTCATGATCATTCTGTCGCTCACTGAGTTGCTCTACCTCCTGGCGTTGCATGCTGGATCAGCCACCCGTGAGGGATATGCCAACGAGCCCGGCCAACTGAAAGCTGTAAATGATCCCAAGTTAGGCATGCCTGTCGCCGCCGCTGTGTAAATGTTGTCTGATGCCGGGTTTTCCATTTCGGTGACGGAGTTTTGTTGATTGTGTACATATATCTGAAGATGTACTATGATTATACTGTACTGCACATACCGACACTGTTGACCATACTGCCAATAAAGGCTTTTATGGATGACTTGAAACCTCCGTAGAAAACTTTCTTGCTGTAGTTTCTTCGATCACAGCCTACACTGATTTTTCTTTTTAGACTAGATAATACTTATTTACCAAATAATACAGTAGAACCTCTCTTACTGCATACTCTTTTGGTGCATAATATGCAGTGAGAGAGTTAGTGGGTGGGTCCTTCTGGAAAGGAGTCAGTGTAGTTAGAGGCCATGTTTCCTAGGTGCCATTACTACACTTGTACAAATATGGTCAATTCCACTAAAATGGTGGTGTTACTGAACTTTGGCACTTTTACAGTTTAGAACGGCCATTTTTAAATCTATACTAGTCCTAGATGGTCAAAATGTCACACCGTTTAAATGGCACAATAATACCGCCATTGTAATGAAATTGACCATAAATGCATAAAATCTCTCTTAGTGCAGAGTTCCAGCACTATGCAGTATGCACTAAGACAGATTCTACTGTATACATAAATAGTACAATGATACACCATTTCTTTTTAACTACATATATAGAAGCTCAAAGGAAAAATACATCATGAAAACTAGAGTTGAAATTTTAAGAATATATCTACTACTGTTGTGGTATTTCAATCGAGAAAAAAACTATAATATGGTGTATAGCATTATTAACTAATGTTTAGGTTCTTTCACAACACTATAAGAAACCCATGTTTTATTTTATCCCAGGATTCTGCGTGCTAATGCCTTGTGTGATGTCTAAAAACATCTGTGTGGATGTCCAAAATTTTACATTGTATGAGACATGTCAAAAACATCAAAAATCTCGCCTAACATCCAAATGTTTTCAACCAAACATCCAAAAAGACATGGGTCAACGGGGTCCTCAAAGGCCGCCACCTAAGCGCCATGCGGATATGGGCAACCATGTAGGAATTTTTCATCCATTCTTGTCTATGACGTGGCATGTGAGGTGGCATGTGAGTACGTGATGTGGCGGCGAAAAAAATGACGTAGCATTCAGCAAGGATGACGTGGCATGCCACGTCAGCATAGTTTTCTGTTGTCTAAGAATTTTAATATTGTCTTTGAAGACATCAAGTTAGACATCTACACGTTTTCTGAGACGTCAACTCAGACATCTAGACGTTTTTATAGATGTATTTTGGAACGTCACCTTACACTACTAGAAAAGGGGGCCCTAATCAACTGAAAATCAATGCACTTACATTGATTACAACAAAAAAAAATTGGGCTCTGTTGATTTGGCAGTCCTCCAAACATCAATCAACATGATTTGGTTGATTTGAACAAAAAGAAAATTTGCTCAGTTGATTCGGCAATCCTCTCAACATCATTTTCATTTTCCCACATATTGTAATAGTAAGATAGGGCCGGCCAAAAATAATTATTTAAAAGTATGCCAAAAAATAAATAAAATGAATAAGAAAAAATGTCAAATTTAGCAAAAAATTAAATGATCAAAATTTTGTAAAAAATAAAAATGTCCAATATTAGCGGGAAAGTCCAAAATAAAGTCCAATGACCATCTAAAATCAAGATATTCTATATGGCAAGGTGATGGACTTATGGTGACTCCCAAAAATAATTGGCTACTATATAAATTGTTTTAATAAACTAAAAAATTGGAAATATTAAGAGAAATTTTGACATGTTGTATAAAAGGGATTCTACCTTTATGTACAATTTCACTTAGAATGGATTATATTTAGACTTATTATTATTTGAATGAAATTTTTATGTAAAAATAATTTTTTTGTGAAAAGTCAAAATGTCTCATTTCTTTTCATAGGATGAATATGCATCTTGACTAGAATCACATACTACAAGATTCATGAATATTGGATTTTTATTGATTGATATCTTATTGATTAAAATTTGACTTTTTAATTTTTCACTCCATAAATTGCAAATATGTTTTTGATATATATAGTTATTTGATGTTATTTTGAATTTTTATTTTATTTTTTTCAATCTATGGAATGAAAAATGAAAAAATGAAAATTTTGAGGTCAAGTTTTAATCAATAAGATTTCAATCCATAAAATTCAATCAATAAAAATTTAAAATTCATGGAACTTATAATATGTAATTCTAGTCAAGATGTATATTCTTCCTATAAAAAAAAATGAGACATTTTGACTTTTCACAAAAAAACTATTTTTACATAAAAATTTCATTCAAATAATAATAGGTCTAAGTATAGTCCACTCTAAGTGAAATTGTAGAATCCCTTTTGTACAACAATATGCCCAATTTTCACTTTACAATTCTAGTTTCTCAATTTATGAGAGCAATTTATATGGTGGCTCCAACTACTACTAGGAGTCACCGTTTTTCATTGACATTTAGTAAAAATGATAGTAGAGAGGTTGTTTTTACAATGAAATCCATTGTTCATCATGAATTATCAAAGAATATGGGATAATTTGAAGATGAGAGCTTGACCGCTCATTGTCAAAATGTAGGAATTGTGTGCAAAGTAGAATTTCAAACCTCATTTTGTCATAGTAGAATATCTTTTTTCAAATCTTTTTGAACTAAAAAAAGTTGTGAAATCAAGCCAAATTTCAATTCCAAAAAACCGTTTGATGTTTCAAGCCTCCAATCAAAAGTTATGGACAAATTTCAAAGTGGGTGTTTGAAATTGTCAAAAAAAATGTCCTTTCTAACCCCTCTCTCAAATTTGTCCATAACTTTTAATTGGAGGCTTGAAATCTCAAACGGATTTTTGGAGATGAAATTTAGATTCATTTTCTACAATAACTTAGTTCAAAGTTTTTTGAAAAAAATAATTCTACAATGCCTAATTGAGGTCTGAAATTCTACTTAAACCACAATTCCTACTTTTGACTTAAGTATAATCGGTTGAGCTCCTACTATTCCTCACTCTTTACAAATCCCATATGGATTGTCCTACCTCCTACCACCCCACTTGTATAAAGGCCTTGTCTTTCCCTCTCTTCAAACACCAAGGTAAGCTACATTCAAAGTTAAATTGGAATATATGTTAAATTATTTGGTATGTAGTGGTGGATTTTGGCATTCAAAGCTGTATAGTAGTATATATTTATTTAATTATTTTGAATATAATGTTGGATTTTTTAAAGTTAAATTTTAAATTTATGAATTTAATTTGGAAACTTTAATTAATTATTTAATATCAATTTGTTGATTGTTGACATGGCAATCTAATCCGTTTGGCCGTTCTAGTGATGTGGCAGTCTTGCTTGTGTGGCAAGTTTAGCCTATGTGGCAGCTTACGTGGCAAATTATTGAATAATAATAATAATTTTTTCACTGTGACCGAATCAAGATATAAAATCAACATAGAAGTGTTGATTATTGTCCGAATCAAAATGTCCTAATCCACTGTCCAAAATAACATATATTTTTTGATTTTTTTGTTGAATAGGACACTAAATTTTGTAGTAGTGTTAGACGTTCAGATATCTTGTGACATCAATGTAGACGTCTACCTTTCATCATAAATACCTTTGGCAATGTTTAGTGTGATTTAGGAGAACAAAATGATGTCACGTTAGACATTCATGTGATTAAGTGCACGATTTAGCTTGATGTTAATATGGACAGTCTCAATCATATCTCCTACATGACATTTATATGCATTTCATAATGTCCAATGCAACATGTCATACACAATACACTGTACACAATATATCAAACATAATACACCATACACAATATGCCATACTTGACAATTATATTACATGACTTTAAAAGCCACTTGATGTGAGTATACAGAGGGGAGAAGATGGGCTCTTTATACAAGTGGGGTGGTAGAAGGGAAGACAAACCATATGGGATATGCAATATGCAAAAATTACATTTCTGTGGGGGCAGCACGCAAACGTCCAACAAGACCTCAGGCGGGACGTCATGAGGACAGAGTGGATTGTCCACTTCCATGTCTTCTAGAAGAATATTAGTGTCTTCGAGACATTCATTGAGGGACAAAGGTAGCGGTGCTTGATGCTAAGTGTGACATGCGTTTGACATCATTGCCATATGTAGAGTTGCTTATGTGAAATGTATGCATCAGTTTCTCAATTGTCCAGGAAATTGCCGTATTCAAAATCTTCTCACTAGTAATGCAAATACATTTCATTGCACTATTTCCCCCCAAAGAAATTGAAGCCATGCTAGACGTGGTTCAGTTGCAAAATGAATAAACGACGAAGAATTTGCTCACTTGTAACCACTAGGGCAAGAGGCAGACCCTGTTTGACGTCCCCGGGACAATGTTGACAACTTTAGAGACATACTAGGCAATAATGTTGTGACGGAGGACGAAGGTTAGTGCCTACCAGTCCTACATGTTTCACTGGGACTGCATGCGGACGTTTGGGCGGATGTCAATAAGAAAGAATGTGTGGTCTTCATGTATGTTTGCCAAGACATACCAATGTACTTTTAACAGTCATCAGAGGGGGAAGGTGTCATGAAGACAATTGTGCCTACTACTGTTGCCTAAGGCGTGCTTGGCACGTCAATGCCATGTTGAAGATCATTTATACAAAATGCATGCATAATTTTTGAATGGACATATATATTGCCTTGTTCTGTATGTGAATAATAGTATTTGGAAATCTGTTTTATCGCATTCCTTATTCAATAAGAGTGGTCTGTCTACCTTGTTCAAACCTTTTGTCCCTCGACCCTCACCATATGCATGTGCCATTCCATGTTAATATTTGTTGTCCAAAATCAATTGAGATGACGCCTTGTACTAAAAAACTAGAAGAGAGGAATACTAACTATGTACGTAACTTGTCCTACTTGTTGCCGTTTATGGAATACACTGAGTCTAGAAGTAGTGGATGTGGATGTTGTCAAAAGAATGACTCTTGGTCATATCCTAAGCAACGAGACATGGAAGAAGACGTCGTCCTTTGTTGTTTCCAAATACTAGAACTCCCATAGAATCTAATAGAACGCAAAATGTACCACATTATTCATAGTGGAATGCACCAGTGTGAGATATTCATTGAAATTGCGTCTTTCAAAACATCCAAACATCTCCATAGACATCTCTTTAGACATTGAGACTCATGTGACTACATTTCTTTTGACATTATGACGTCTACAATGACGTTAAACAAGACATTTTACCGTCTTATATAATGTCTCTGACAACGTCTCTATGTCTACTTAGACATCTCTAAAATAAGCGTAGAAATTGCATAAAAATAGGCCTCCTCAAGGGCCCCTTTGCTGATGTGGCATGCCACATCAACAATATTTGATGCCACGTCAATCAATATCCATGTAGCATGCCACATCATCAACCACATCATCTTTTTTTTCAAAGCTTGCTCAATGGTTGCCCGTACGCCTTTTTTTTAAACCTTGGTCAGCCTTTTTACACAAGACCAAAGTAATTTTTCAAAACTTATCCACTATGAAAATGGGTCAACAAAGCTGACATGGCAATTAATGTTTTTGCAGACGTCCCTGAGGACAGTATTGTGTCCTTAGCCATATCATCAAAAATCTTGGCATCTATGGTAACATCCACTTGTTTTCAATGTAATTTGGCGCCGTCATCTAAAACATCCACATAATTCTCCCCAAAATTGTGCCCCGTGTCTCAGACATCTTGATGTCTCTGCAAACATATATAGTATGTTCAGCCTTGGACATTGCATGTTTTCGCTCCAACATCGGAAAAAAAACGGGTTTCTTATAGTGCAAGGAACATTTTTTGATTTCCTTGCGGGTAATGTACTAAAAATCCCCTCCAAAGAAACATAGAAGTGTAGAAAATTGATGTTCACAGTGAATGTGGCCTTCATAGGGAAATGTGATGCAAGGAATTTTATAGAGGGAAAATCTATGCATTTTTTAATGTTATTAGAAGATGTCCCCACCTCCAAATCAACTCAATTTCTAAAATTCAATATTTTAGAATGTAGATTTATGCTTCTAAAATCTAACTTTAATATAGATTTTAGTACGCAAAATCAATGCTATTTGTAGATTTTGAAGTCTCAAATCTAATTAGTGTAAAGCTTCTTAATTTCAATCTCATTGATTTGTACATTTCAGAATTTTTGATCTAGATCCTTTCTAGATTTCAGAAGTTCAAAATATTAGTAATATGTAGATTTTATTTGCTTAAGAAATTTTAAACTTCATATATTATTAAAATTTCTTAGGTTTATGAAGTTTACAAATTCTAAACAACTAAATTTCTGTGAATAGAATTCATTGCCTCTTAAGAATTGACAACTTACAAGTCTTATGTATACTCCCTCATGCTACTCTTGACAATCCATATGGGATAATTGCATCTTGTAAAATCTACCAAATATTAGGTGGAAACAACATTGAAATGTGAGATGTGTGCAAAGTCTACCACTTTTTATTGCGCACAAGGGATTTGGAGAGATTTTTATGAAAATCCATGCAAAGAAAACTCACAATTTTTTTTTGTACAAGAATTCTTTGAAGATCCCTCCTTGATGATATTTGAACACCAGGAAACACATAAACTGGCAAAAGCTAGCAAGGAAAAACTAGAGAAGCTCCAAACCAGTCACAAGGAATTCCCAAAAAGTCTATTGTGCTTTTGCTCCCTGTGAAAATAAGAGCCCCAAGCATTGCAACTTTCTAAACAACTAATGGATTTATGCAAATTGAACTAAATTCACTATCAAGGATTTGGGGAAGGAATATCCCAATTTCCAAGGGGGAATGGTTTAGGTTGGTTAACAACAATATGTATAGGGTAAAAAGTTTTGAATCTAATATATTATATTGTAATGAGATAAAACCTTTTCAGTTGAGCAAAAAAAATTTAGAATGGCAAGAGGAAAAATGTATTATGTAAGAAGAAAAAGTCTTTAATCTAATATTTCATATCATAAATAAAGGTGAAGCCTTTTCAATTGAACAAAAAAAATTTAAGGTAATAGGTCCAAGAATTGACCCTTTACTAGGTGAATTGAAATTGGGGTTGGTTGTTGAAGTGAGTGAATTTTTAGTAAAAGAAGAATGAAATCCACAATGAATGGAAGAAGTTGCATAGTTTCTGGAATGTTGGACATTTAGTTATAATTTCTGAAAATGAAAGCTAGTAGGCCGCTATTTTGGTTCATAAGTGGTATAGTTTTTACATGGCATAGTTTTGTAAATGTGCCATGATGTATTCCAAAAGTGATCCTTTGGTATTTAAATGGCACAAACTATGGTAATAGAAAGTATCCCTCACTAATTGAAAATAAAACATTACCATATTTCTAAAAATTGAAATATGACAATCATGGCTTCTCATTTGTTTCTAATTTTTTTTTGTGCTATATTGCCCTTCTCTTGTCATCCATCTTAGGTTTGAATTGCGTCCCTTGCAACTTCCCATTTTGCCTGGACATCATGAGGGGACCAGGGCTTCTTTTTTTGGTGAAATTTCGCTAGATTCTAATTGCCTCTGACAGATTTCCGCCACAGTGCCTGGCTCCCTCCAAATATTCACCAACAAATGGAGGGCACACAAGGGCTCTATTGTTCATCTACAGTGCGGAAAAAAAAGCCCTGGTGGGAACAAGTATTTAACTTTTGCATATCAATTTTTCAATTCTACATTAACTGCACTAGACCTCTTATAGCGGCAATGTAAAGAGTCTGGTCACTTTGAAGACCTAGTATTTAATATCCCAAACTAATCCTAGCCATTGCATTCTTAGGCAAAGTAACTTTTTTCACATTTATTTTTAGGAGAGTGTATATATAAACTATGAATGTTCAAAGTCATTCAATGTGGTGATTATAGCCCCAGCCATTAAATTCTAACCTCAACCATTACATTCTTAGCCATAGCGTTTTGAATTTGCCCTAATCAATGTTTGAGAAGAACTGCTAGTTAATTCATTTTTTGCCAGTGTCTTTGGAAAAATAATCAGTTAGAGTATAAAATTGGATGACCTAAAACATTTAAGAGTTTGCCCGCATATCAGTGTTTGGAAAAAAACGTTGGTTAAATCATTATTGGCTAGTGGCTTTGGAAAATAACATATTGGAGTATAAAAATGTAGGATCCAAAAGCAAACAGAAAATTAATAGCTAGGACTACAAAAATGGACAATTTGGCAATAAATACTTGTTGTAGATTCTGAATCAAGAGAAAACTACTTGGATTGTGAGAGTGTTGTGTGTGAGGGATTGTTGAGTAAGAAGCATTGGCGCAAAAAATCAAAGTCATTGAATTTGGGACACACCAAGCACACAATGCACGGGGGGGGGGGCACTCTATGTAGACGTTTGGATATCATGTGCGGCCAAGGTTTTTTTTCAAGGGGGTATTTAGATGTCTCGGGCCAATTAAATGGTCCCTATTATTACCTAATTTTGGAATTCATGGTATTTTAGGCCTCTGTACCCTTACTTTAAATTTGCAAGTAGGGGCGTTTTTTAATACCCTAACTTTGTTATAAGGAAAAAAAAAAGTAAAGTGAAAAAAGCAAATACCAAGATTAAAGACAAAAACAATTGGCATGGAAAATATTGGGAAGCCCAAAAATTATAAACTACTTGAAGCCACAAAAAAAATGGGAAGGAAAAAAGCCACAAACTACCTTGAGGCCCCCCAAATGGAATGGACCAAAAACCTTAAACTACCTTGACCCCAAAGAAATGGGAAGGAAAAATAACCTTAAAGTACCTTGAGCCCAAAAAAATGAGAAAGGAAAAAAAATCATAAACTACCTTAAGCCCAAAAAAATGGGAAAGAGAATAAACTTTAAACTCCCTTGAGCCAAAAAAAATGGGAAGGAAAAAAAATGTAAAATACCTTGAGCCCAAAAGAATGGGAAGGAAAACAAACCTTAAAGTACCTTGAGCCCCCCAAAATGGAAAGGAAAATAAATTGTGAACTACCTCAAGTTAAAAAAAAAATGGGAAGGAGAATAAAACTTAAATTGCCTTGAGCAAAAAAAAGTTGGTAAGGAAAAAGCCCCCCAAAACTGCTTACATCCACAAAAAATTTGAAGCCAAGGAACAATTTGAAATTGCTTTCAGTTGAAAAAAACATGGAAAGGAACAGACTTCACAAACATTGTACAATATATATTGTGTTTGAAGAATGATAACACATGTTTCAAATGAATTCGTCCAAACAAATGGACCAATATTAGAATTTTTCCATCCAAGTAAGTTGTTCAACAGTTCCATAAATTGAACCTAATGACAGTAAATTCCTAGGATTTATATTTAGGACCCTATCTTAGGAAAAAAAATTAAAATATGAAATATTATTGACCTATGTATTTTACTTATAATTGAGTACACATGATTTAGTACACCGTATATTAGCTCTAAGTTATTTCTAAACTTTAGATACCGTGAATTAATACCTCCCTATATTATGTCACACGTTGTTTGCTAAATTTTTCTAAGTGACCCCCCCGTGACACAATGAGCGATAGCAATGCTCAAACAATAGACTCGATTGAGAGGGATGGTAACTATGGATTGTAGTATGTAATATGCACAACAGTCATATATTTACAATGCAAATAGATTATATGAAGCAATCTTATAAAGAAGATGGTCAAATTGTTGTATAAACTTTGTAAAAAAGCTTGACTCTAATTTGTAAAACAAATTACCCAATGAAAACACACCAAAAAACAATGATTTTTCAAGGATTTGCAAGTTTAAGATGCCTTAGGTCCTTTAAAGTTTATTTTAGGTCATTTGGATTATTGGTGGATTTTATATGGGATCTTAGTTCTTAACCCCTAAAGGACCAACATGCCTTTTTTGGCAACATAGAAATTTTGGGCAGGTGCGTGTGACTGGAGATTTGCATATTTTGGGCTGAAATTTTTATGGAAGGTGGGGACAAGGAATATCTTTCATAAGCACCAAATTTCATGACATTTGGAAATACGAGTCAAAAGTTATGGCCAAATATGTTGTTTGTTTCTCAACTCGGGTAGTCCGGGTAGATCAGAAAAAAACACTTTTTTCAAAAATAAAAATTTGAAATTGGTTTATTAGATTTATATATAAGTGGAAAGCTTTGAATCATTCCATTCTGATCAATGAGTCAAACGTTATGAGGATTTTTAGTTTGTGGGCAGTTATGGATTGTCTACTCTAAAATAAACTTTGAAGTCGTTTATTTCACTCAATTTTCAATATTTTTCAAAAAAAATAAAATTGTAGGATGTAGATTGTTTATTACAACATTGCAACCATTGGGATTGGCATTTTTCAATTCCATAATTAACTTCTTAACAATTTAGTGTTTTGAACCATTTTCTACTTCTTTCTACTTACTATTTTTTTCCTATATGTTGTACAATTCCAAATAATCTGAAAATTTTCAAGCATGTAGCCAACTTTTCCTAAAGAATGAATCCAAAGAAGCACAATCATTTTGGAATTTTTTTAATAATAATCTGACCTTGTGAAGTGCAGCTGCCCGGGTTTTCGCCGGGCCAAAAAAAGGACTTTTGCCACTTTAAACGCTAATATCTTGCAATCTACGTGGTGAAAATTTCTGAATTTTTTTCCACATATTCTCAAACCAGAGTACTACAAGATCCTATGGTTACATGTGCCCAAAAATGATATTTTTCAAAAATTTGGTACTTGTACTAGAAATGGCAGTTTTGGAGCATTTTTGGTAGAACATAGTCAAGGAACTTTAGGGGTTAATAATGGATTCCATGTAGTGTATTTTAAATTTTTTGGCTTTTTGGATAAAAAAAACTTTCCAAAAAAGTTCAATCTCTAATTATATGGATTTTAGAAGATACTGTAGTGTTCTAAATGAAAGTTTTTTTTATTGTTTGTTTGGCCAAATTTGAAACAAATTCAAAATTAAATTGACCATACATGGTGTAAATTTTATATTTGGATGTATAGCTATAGGATTTTTAATAGATGCATGTTATAATTCATGACTTCAGTATTTGATGACTTACAAAAAATTCAAAAAAATTCAAATCTTTATACTCAAATGTGAGTGTCCACATTGAAGAATATAACATCTCAAAGAACTATGTAGAAACAAATTCTAAAAAATGTAGGAATCTTAGATTCTAAGGGTAAAACAAATTTATTTTGGCAATATAATTTTTTAATTTTAGGAATATACAAAGAATGAAAATGGTCAATAATATAGAACTCTATTAAAACTATCCATTGTTCCATGGTTCAGTTACATAAATAGAACTATGCTACATTTGTATAGTCATAAATTTTGAACTTTGTAGTATTTGATCATTTTTATGTCATGCATATTATGATATGTTGATCTTATTTATAAAAATAATATAAAATATAAGAACTCAATCATGACTTTCATCAATTTTGGGATTTTCTACTCAAAAAGATGGTATTGATTATTGAAAATTTGACAAAATGAATTGTAACTTATAATAATAAAGCACTCCAAATTATGTCAAGAACTAGAATTTATTTAACCCCTAAAGGACCAAGGCCTTTTTTCTGCCAAAAAACACTCAAAACTGCCATATCTATAGCAAAGAGTAAAAAAAATTGAAAATTGTTTTTTTTCTACATCTAACCATAGGATCTTACACCTAACTAGTATGAGAGTGTGTGGAAAAAATTTCAGAATTTTTGACCACACAGATTGCAAGATATCTGCGTTTAAAGTGAAAAAAACAAGTTTTTAAGCACATTGCGGGACTAGATTTTTTACTTTGAACATTTTTCACTTAAAATTTTTGCACTATAGAGTTTTGAGCTTTAAATCTTTATAGTGGAGAATTGAGTTGAGAGTCTAGGAAAAAAAAATTCAAACAAACTTAATTATCATTCTTAAAAAGTTTGTTAAATAGAAGTAGGTACAAGATAGAAGAAAAATCTAAAATATTAATATATTATAGATAATATTAAAATTCACTAATTCCAATGGTGAGATTTTTCTAGCAAGTAAATCTTACCATGTAAAAAAAAATTTGAAAAATTGAAAAAATTGCATTCAGAAATGAATCCTACAAGTTATTTTTTTCAAGAAGATGCTCTAACTGCCCTAAAAACAAGAATGTCCATAACTTTCTCATAACAAATCCAAATGAAATGAATCAAAGCTTTTTAGATAGACAAAAATATAATCTATGAGAAAAAAAATATTAAAAAAAAATTCAAATTTTTGTCCACTTTTTCTGCTGCCTAGCTGCCCCCCGTCCCTTGTTTTGAGCTTATTTGGTCATAACTTTTGTTCCCGGGCACCGATTGTGAAAAACATTATATTCCCACAAAGCTTATCAGTTTTTCTATCTCCAAAAAAAGTTTCAAAAGATCACGACAAAATTTCAGCCCATAGGTACCTGCCCAAAAATGCATTTGTTTCCCGAAGGGACAATGGTCCTTTAGGGGTTAATGATACTTCCTTTGTAATAAACCTGAATTTCTACAACATCTTATCTTGCAATCAATGTAGCTCAATTCTATTTGTAAAGGTTGCCTGTACTCAGCCTTAACCAATTCTTCAATGGCTTCAAGTTTGACAATCATTTTTTGCAACGATTTTTGGTTTGATAAAGTTCGAAAGAATTCTTCAAAATCTATCTTGGGCTCAATTTGATTAGCAATGTGTAGTGCTGTCAATGCTAATTGTTCTAGAGGATAATAAAGGGGTGCATTTGTAAGCATCATCTTATCCACAATAAAAAGAGCTATTTTTTCTAACTCTTCTAAAGTTTGTAAGCCAATAGAATCCATCCTTTGTGCAAAGGGCTTTAAATAATAGATGAGGCCTTGTAGAGCACAATAAGGTGTGTGCACCATAAGATCAAATCCTATGCTTTTTAGCACAAGCATCTCATATTTATAAACAAATTCAAGGTCTTCTCCAAGACCCCTTCCCAATTCCTCAATAGACACATGGTTGTCTTCTAATTTGCATGCCATGTATATAAACGTGAGCATGATTTTTTTGGGATCATGCTCCATGACAGACCATTTTTGATAAAATTTCTTGAAACACATAATAGTTGTTGCTTGAATTTTATTGGGAAGTTGAAAATCTACACAAACTTGTTGAATTTTGCCCTCATAAAATCTTTGAAGGAAAAGCTCTTCTTCAATAGATAAATGATTTGGTAAAGGTCCTTCCTTTCTCTTTGCAAGTGAAATGTCACTAGGATAGCTCAAGCTTCCATCGTCTTGCACTTCTATTTTACTTGAGCCATACTTTTGTAGAGCATCCACGGCCCGTTGGTTTAAAGCTTGGTACTTCCTATTCAAGTCATTAGGACTAATGATCCAACGCTTCATAATTGTATTAATTTCTGCCATTGATATCGCTTAGTATAATCTTGTTTGTTTGCAATAGTGTGATTTGATCAAAAGGCTCAATCTCAAAAGTTTACAAACGCAATTCCAAACATACCTCCTTTCTATCTTTTTTTGCAAATATCTCACTTACTATTATTCACAATCAATTGTGATATAATGCTATAGTACCTCTATGCCCCTTCCATATATAAGTCTATATGTTTTTTAAGTTTGTGAAGTTAAGACTTTTCTTTTTATATATACAACTTTTCTTTCATTTAAAAAAGTAAAATAAAAGCAAAGATAAAATAAAGGACAATACTAAGGAAAAAATAAATGCTAAAACAAATGACAAAGTGAAGCGTAAAATTAAAATAAAATAAGAGATGAACTAAAAGATTACATGAAAGATAAATTGAAAGGTAAAGTAAAAGATAAGTAGTACATTTGTCTGCTACTGAATGTTATATTTGTTCTTGAATTTTTTGGAAATCGAGCCGTGAGATTTTGAAAGATCGCGGAATTTATCAATCTCTAGAAAAAGTAAAAGTAATTTTCTTGGAATTTCTTCAAGAGTTTCTGGTTGATGATCATCAAACCGGTTGTTGATTGTCCCTAACTTAAGATTAGAAGAGCAGAGGAAGAATGGTTTGTCAACAAAATCAACAAATTCTATGGTGAAGCAATTAGCTTTTGAATTTGTGGGGTTTGAAATTGTACAAAATAAGGTAGGAGGTCCATAAAGGGCTCAAATAAGAACTGAAATTGAATTTTGGGCAGGTGAAACGTTTTTAAACAATTTTTAGAAAATTTCCTTGAAAGACAAGTGGGATTGGCATCTAACCTAAGTCGTTTCATATTTTTTGGAGCTTTGTGGAATTAGTTATGAATTTTGAAGTTTAAATGGCATAGGCTCTAAAATTGCCCACCTCTTCAAATGTACATTGTTGGTACATTGTTGGTACAACAAAAAAGCAGCATGTACAAATAGTGTACATTTGAGGAGGTAGGTGATTTTAGAGCTTGAGCGCTTTAATCCCTAACTACCCAAGCAAACATGTATGGTGGCTTCAAAATTTTAGGCTCGTTTTGGTGTGGGCAATTAAACTCCTTTGATCGTTAAATTTTTTTTTTAGGGGCAATATTGAAGGTAAACTAATGGAAGTTCTTATTTTTCTGTAAAAAAAGAAAATATGTGATTTTTGAGAGGTCCTCAACGGCATATTTGTAACATAATTAGTAGAAGAGTAAAGCTTGTGAATTTTACTTGATTTCCTAGCTTTGAGCAAAGCTTGCCAATTTCACTTTATTTGAGATCTAAAAAATTGTATACATCCATTTGCTTTGAAAATGGTCCTAATGGAAAGAGTAAAATTTTTCATGAATTTCACCATTGAAAATTTGAACACAAAAGTGTTGATTTAATTGGAGTTATTTGCAATTTCTACTTACAAAAAAAACTGCATTTCAACAATCGCAGGGTGGATAAATTGTTTAATGAATTAAATGGCTCTTCATTTGATCTTAAGTTTTTTGGAAGTGCATTTGGTTAGTGTGCTAACACAATTTCTAGTTGTTCATATCACCTCCAATCCCAAAAAACTCTTATATGCAAATTTCTCAAATATTGTAGGAAGAGGTAGCATACTAAAAATAGAATATATCTATTTTCCTTGTTATAATCTCACAATTTCTATGCAATTTCACACTCAAAATTGGTGTGCATACTAGTAAGCTAGCTTTTTAAACATATATTTAGGTTAGATTTTGAAAAAAAAACAATTTGCTTCATTGGGGATAACTATAAATCCATATTCTTTTTTCTTGGGAAAAACACACTTGCAAAGGTTTGGGCACTTAGCGATTAAGAATTTCCTACCTTATTGAAAGGAGTGCAGGAAAATCATGTTGCAAAAGTCACATGGTAGCCTTGTGGTCTTTTAGGGGCTAATAAGGATTGTAGTTAATCCATAACAACATTCATTTGCCTAGAGGGCAGTCCAAATGGGAATCAAAAACCTCCTTAGAGCATGGCATTGATCATATTGCTTGTCTAAAGTTTGTACAGTTATGTCATGCAAAAGGAAATAATGAATAGTGCTTTAACTTTGCAACCTAAATACAGTGCTTTGCAAGCCATATTTACTATTGAAGTGGGTCTCATAGATTGAATCATTTAAAAAAAAATCATTTTTTTTGGTCAACAACTCTTTTAAAATCAAGCTTCAGGGGCTTAGCCTATCATTTAAAGGTTAATATTGTTGATTTGACAATAATCAATTTTTGGTTAGTTGCTCTCTTTTTAATTAGGAATGCAGCTTAGCCTATCATTTAAAGGTTAATATTGTTGATTTGACAATAATCAATTTTTGGTTCATTGCTCTCTTTCTAATTAGGAAATGCAGCTGCATGTGAGTAGTGCAAAAGGTGTCCCTATATTGGGTGTTGAATAGGCCTTGGAATTCCAAGACCAATTACAATCTCTGCACTCCTACATACACCTCTCAAATTGCAAAAGACAACATCCTTCCAAGCTTGTCTAAAGGTTTAAAACCCACAAAAGTCAATTTTCCTAACCTTGAAGTTTGTTGTGATTTTTCTTGAATTGCATAGTTATAATTGATGTTCTCTTTTGACCACAAGTTCAATAAAAAAACAAACTACAACGCATTTGAAGAAGTTAAAAATTGAATGTACTTTGGTATTTACAAAATTGCAACTACAATGAACAATCCTTGTCCTTTTAGTGATGAGGAAAAAATAGTGTCATTACAAAATTTTAACTAACAACCAACCAATGTGCTAAAATAAAAGGTGGATATGTAGCCATTACTTCCATAAAATTGTTAGATTTTAGTTGCATGCAATTTTGAATTGAAGGCTAACACCCGGGTTGCTAAAGGCAAGTATGTTTTTAAACAAAGTAGGTATTGCTTTTGCTTTAGAGTTAGCCATTGAATGGCTTGGAGAGCTTGGACAAGGTAGAGGTGGGTATCGCTTTAGGGTTGGTCGTGGCGTCGAGTCCCTACTCCAATCATTTTCATTTGCATCTACTTGATGTGATGAAATTTAGAGTTTAGTTTCAAAATCGGCATGCTTTTGGAAAGAGGAGGATTGTACCCTTTACAAATTTGAAGTTGAAGGAAAGTGTCTGGTGAGAATTTCAAACTAGGGAAATGAGCCAGGAGATTTTGATAAGGAGAGGATGCCCTTCAAAGAGGAGGCAAATTACCGGGGCAGCTCATGACAAGGAGGATGAAACACATTAAGAGTTCAGAAAATATTCTCATCAATGAGCAACAACACCTGAATTGGACACAGAGCATCCAATTAGTACCACAGAAACTCAGAGTGATGACAATTACCAACAGTGTCTCAATTGATGTCAATCTTGATCAAGCGCACCTGCTTCGCGCACAGCAGAGTAGTCCCTCTTCGAAAATATTCGTTCTAAGAATCAAAACAGATATTTGAATATGTTCTACGTCTTGATGACAAGATGAAGAACCAAAATTCAACCCTTGAAATCAACTACAATATGGCCCTTCCTCTTCCCCCCCTACTCTTGACAAAACTGCAACAGGAGAGTTCATCATATCATGCCCTGCTCTATCACTGTAAGAATGCACCTAAGCCTCAAAAGCCAGATACCTGACAATGCTGAACAGCAAGGGAATGGATATTTCGGTGCAGCAAAAGACTCTCCAGCAGTATGAATCATTCTCTGAACGCCAGAAATCAAAGGAGCCTTGAAAGCTTGTCTTATGGCTTTGCTTCAATCTGTTTTTCCTGGTCTTCGTCTATGGCCTCCGTGACCTGACCCTTGATCCGGCTCATGTCCAAGCGCGTCTTGTAATGGAAGTTCACTTTGAGCTGCACCCCCAGCATGTTGTGATTCTTCAACTGGTTGTACTTCTCCCGCAGTTTGCCCACGTCCATGTCCATGACCAGCAGCTGCTTGCGCGTCTTCATCTCGAACTGTTCTCGCGATTTCTTGTCCACATGGGGGGATCGGTTGAAGGTGAAGAGGATGCGCGTCGTGGGCAAGCCCACTTTGCTCACGTTTTTGAGCTTTCCTGGACGGATCTTCTCGAAGGACTTCAACGTGATGGACATGCGGGCTGTCGCTCCTGCTCCCGATGCCATCTCTTCGATACCGTCCAGTGCATCCACCTGTACCGATACACTGTAAGGTCACTAAAACAAAAAGAGAGACAACCCGAAATGCAAATATTCTCCAAAACTGTCATAAGTAACTAATGGAAGTCGAAGAAGAGGTAAGTAAACCTTAAAGAGACAGCAATCACACTATCCGAAAGCACTAAAAAAGGGAGCACATATTCTCCAAAATTGTCATAAAGAAGTCGAAGAGGTAACTAAACGTAAGGGAGACACCATCCGAAATGCAAAAGAGCCTCAAAAGGGAAGCAGATAGTCTCAAACTGATGAAAGTTGAAGGCATAAGAAAACTAAAAGAGACACCATCCGAAATGCAACAGCGCTCTAAAAGGGGCGCACATAAAAGAGGCGCACATACTGGCATCTCCAAAAATTGTCATAAGTAACTAATGGAAGTCGAAATGGTGAGAAAACATGAAAGACACACTATGTAGATTTAGCAAGAAAAGGGAAGCTCATACGATAATCTCAAATACAAGAACCCAATAAAAGTTGAAGAGTTCTTAGACGCAACCAGCGCGAGTTGGATGTCCGATTTGAGGGTATGGTGTCAACGTGATTTCAACTTTGCAAATCCGTAGAATACATTTGAACATGCGTGATTCTCTGAGTTTTTGCCCGTACCCTTAGTCAAATGGTGGGATCCGACAAAATGTCAGAAATGGGATGCATGAGCAAGTTCAGTTATATATATTGGAGAAATGGCCTGAATCCAATTACGCCAAACCCTCATTCGTTATTGAGAGAATCAAACCTACGAAGCAATCCAAATTGCTTCCTGAATCGCTGAGAGAAACAAATCAGAGAGTACCTAAGATTCTGGTTTTCAGGCGAGAAAGTGGCGCTATCGTAAGAAGCAGAAAAGGGATGCATGAGCGAGTTCAGATATATATTGACGAAATGGCCTCAACCTAATTTCTGCAAGCCCTAATTCGTTTTTTTGAGCGAATCATCCCAACGAAGCAGTCATACATAGAAAAATCGATGCGCTTCTTGACTTGTTGAGAAAAATTAATCAGAAGATACCTGAGATTCTGGTATTCGGCAAGAACGTGTTACTACCTTAAGTACTAGAAATGGGATGCATGAGCGAGTTCAGTACTCTATTGGCGAAATGGCTTCAACCCAATTTCTACAAACCCTAATTCGTTTCTGAGAGAATGAACCCTACGACACACTCCAAGTAGAGAAAACAATGCGCTGAGAATGCGCCCGAATCGTTGAGAAAATATATCTGAAGCAGAAAGTACCTGAGATTCTGGTATTCCGGCAGGGCGTCGTCCAACCCGGGCAGCAACAGCGTCAGTGTACATGAACCGCTTGCCATTTCCTCCTTCATCGACAACATTGTTCGAATTCAACTCTCGAAACGAGGACGAACAAACGCTAAACGGACCTGACGCCTGCATTCGCCACCACCCAAATCAGAATTTCGCAAGCCTCCTAAACCCTAAACCCTAAAACCCCTCCCAAACCCCTCCCAAACCCCTCCCTTGCGAAGACGAAAAACGAAACAGCAAGAATCCAATACCTGCACTTGAGGGAGCAACGACGAGGAAGGCGATCGTCGAAGCAGCAGCCTGACTGCCATCGCCATCGCCAGTTCAACGCCGACCTTCCAGTGCAACCTCAAAAAATGCTCGAAAAATGCACAATTCTTCCGCCTCTAACTACAATCCAATGCTCGTCCTGTAATAACATGCGCTCCCCAAAACGGCAAACATGTGTCCCAACTAAATCAAAGCAACAACGACCCCCATAAAAAAAATAAAAAAAATAAAAAAAATAAAAAAAATCAGTGTAACAATAGATATGGTCCCCTATGACCGTGTCGATAGGCCAGAGGCCAGAGGGCTCCTCTCTGCCTGATTTCAATTCTGCGAGTGATGTGACTTTCTGCATTCGTTGCAAATTTTACAATTTGAGAGAGCGCAATCAGCAATGGCATCAGGGCATTGCCTGGTGCACACATTGCCTGGTCCATTGCTGCGGAGATTTGCGGCCTTCGCAGTTGCGAGCAGGTCCAGTGGAGTGTTGCTGGGCAATGGAATGCGATGGAATGCTTTGCCGTTTGTGCAATTGCAGCAGCAGCAGCAGCATCGACGACAGAGTTCCGTGGTGTCGTACTCTGCGGCGAGCGTGGTGAGTAGTGGGCGAGTGCTGACGCGCAATGTGGTGGAGGTTTTGGAGGAGCGAGGCTTGATTGAGTCTGTGACGAGCGAGGAGCTTCGGGCGGAGTGTGGGAAGAAGAAGAGGATGAAAGTGTATTGCGGATTTGATCCCACTGCGGAGTCGCTGCATCTGGGTAACTTGCTGGGAATCATCGTGCTCTCGTGGTTCCAAAGGTGTGTGCACGTCGATGTGAAATTAGTCGTCGTCGATGCTTGTCCAATTCTTTGTCTCTCAGAAATTTTCGTGGCAACCATTTCAATATTGGACTACTTCTTCTTTGCCCAATCCTCTCCTTTCTGAATTGCTATTGAGTTCTATACAGAGTGTAGGGATCTAAAGGTGTGTGTACTCGCTTCGCATTGATTTTCCTCTTTGTCGATGTGGAGTTAGTCTGGAATTCAAGTTTGCGAGAACGCTTGCTCATTTCTTCCAATTCCTTGTCTCTCACACCATTCGTGGCAACCATTTCAATTCCGGGTTACTTCTTTCTTCACCCCTTGCCTTACTGAAATGCTATTGCGTTCTGTACAGAGTTTTAGGGTTTTAGGTGGTGAGGGAAATTGGTCACTTTAATCTGATGGCTGGTGAGGGGTGTCTGTTTCAATGGAGTTTTTTGAAGAGATAGTGTCACAGGAAGAGTAGCCAATTTGACGTATAAGCCATAAAAGACCAAGGAGTCATGGTCGTAAAACTACGAATTCGATTGAACACATTGTGAGGAAGTATAATTCAAATGGAGTCGAAGTTTATATCACTACAGTAGAATCAGTGAAAAACGTTGATTGTGTTGGTCGAGAAGTAAAGAGATTTGGACAAAAGAAATTTCGCAATTTGACCTACTTAAACTGCTTAAAAGTATCGTGAGACCGAATGTTGGCTTCGTGGTCCTTTAGGTGTTAATAGGAATGCGTGAGTTTCTGAGTGTTCACTTGTGTAGACAGGAATATTTTGGGTAGTTTGAGAGTGCTGGGGTGAATATGTGCTGATTCGGTCCGTGTAGGTGTGGCCATATCCCAGTTGCGTTGCTTGGAGGCGCTACTGCTCGAGTTGGGGACCCGTCTGGCAAGAGCACGGAAAGGCCGGTGCTTGACGATGCAACCATTTCCCGAAACTCGAAAGGAATCGGCGAGATTATTGGCAAAATATTAGAGGTACTCCTCTTCAGGTTTAGGGTTTATGCAACTGCTTTTCAATTGCTTGGAAGATCTGAAATTAACTCATGTTGTCACGAGGACGAGAGGGAATGTAAGGTAGAGGATACTCTGTAAGAAGTTTTAACCAATCAATGTAGGAGTATGACTCCATTGGGAGATCACTATTTGAAGATCTTTGGGTTATTAGAAGAGACAAACTCTCTTGAGATCAAATTGTTTTCTTACTCACTGTATTGGACGATTTCTGATGCAATGATTTAAATACTGGGAGGTCATGTAGACTACTGTTGAAGGGACAGTAGACAACCTCATTTCCATTCAAAGATGAATGGCCATTGACAGTTAGCCAGGAGTCATGGTTACACCCAACTGATAATTGAAGGCCAAACAAATATTGTGAATGTTGGTAACAGGATTCAGCTTACAGGAGACAGGATCAGGTCTGTAATAGTTTTATTATCCTCTACTTTGAGGTGTTGCATGTATATTATCTTGGTATCTCTCTTGGTAAGCAATCTTGGTATATGTTTGTAGGTGCACTCGGATGCAGATGAGAAAGCCATTGTTCTGAATAACTACGACTGGTGGAAGGAATTCTCCTTGCTCGATTTCTTGAGGGACGTTGGGAAGTATGCGAGAGTTGGGACGATGATGGCGAAGGAAAGTGTGAAAACGCGGCTCAACTCTGAGGATGGCATGAGCTACACGGAGTTCACGTATCAGTTGCTTCAGGGATATGATTTTGTACATCTCTTCAAGGTGCTTATACAAGTAACCCCTTTCGCTAATGCAGTGTTTTTCCATGTCATTGTGTTCGATGGAGAGATTTTTTGTCTATTTCATCCTAATCTGGGAGTATTATCTGAGGTAACCATATTATAAAAGCCACAAACTCTGACATACGAGTGGTTGTATTCAGGGTCACTGGAAAACGAAGTCTTACGTTTAATTCCATTTTTGAAAGTGCGTTTCTGACTGCTTTCTTTCGATTCTGTTTTCAAAAACTCCGTTCTCAAACTTTAAAAACACATACAAAGATTGAACAACCTTAGAAAAAGGCCAAATCACTACTGAAGTGGAGATTAGAAAACGGATTATAAAGGTTTTCTTCCTTGTTATTGCAATACTGGCTGTATCTATTGCAGGAGGAGGGCGTCTCAATACAAATTGGAGGGAGCGACCAGTGGGGAAACATCACCGCAGGCACAGACTTAGTCCGAAGGTTACTCCAACAAGGAGCATACGGTCTCACATTCCCTCTCCTCCTTAAGAGCGATGGGAGCAAATTCGGAAAGTCTGAAAGCGGTGCGATCTGGCTGTCCCCATCCGCTCTCTCCCCTTACAATTTCTATCAACATTTGTTTGCCACTCCAGATTCAGATGTGATCAAGTTCATGAAGCGACTCACCTTTGTTGACATCAAGGAAATTGAAGCGCTAGAGGCCAGCATGGGACAACCAGGATATGCCCCTAACTTAGCACAGAAAAGATTGGCTGAAGAAGTCACCATGTTTGTTCATGGAGAGCAGGGCTTGGTCGAGGCTTTAAAAGCAACGCAGGCTTTGGCACCGGGGTCCGCTGCCGAGCTGGATTCACAAGCGTTGGAGGCCATTGCACAGGATGTCCCCTCGTGTTCTGTGGCTTACTCCTCTGTGGTGGGAACATCTCTGGTCGATGTGAGTGTTAGCACTGGGCTTCTGCAAAGTAAAGCTGCTTCGCGAAGGTTAATTAAGCAGGTACGTAATTATATCCTTGATTTCACTTCTATATTGTGAATTCGCTAGGCTGCAAGTCGTCCCATTTAAGAAATAATCACACATAAGGTAGGAGGTGCTAATAGCGTCCAGGTTCTAAAAGCGTCGTCTTAACACAGAGTCTAACATATCGGAGTCTTAAATGTATCAATGGTGAACATAACACTCTTATAGCCCTATGAAATTTCAGCTTTAAAAATTCATAACTAATTTCAGAAAGGTCCAAAGCATTCAAAGCAACTTCGGTTAAATGCTAGTTCTATTTATCTTTCAAGGAAAATTTATAGAAAAATATATCACGGGATCAGCTGGTACATGGTCGCTTTATGAACCTCCTATCTTATACAAAAATGGGGTCCTCTAGCGGTTGATCTCATTGAATTCTGGGTTTTAGTATAACAACTGGGTCCTCTGTAGTTTAGATAGGACTTCGTCAGCTTCCATACCCTGTAGAAGTCGGTCTGAATGGTTTGTTCTCTAAACCACACTGGTTTATCCTTTTAGTGATCGCTCAATTTAGAGTCATCTGCAAAATTAGTGTCACCAAATTTTAATTTTGGGGGGGAACTCTGCACTCTTCTGTAACATTTCAGGTTACACTAATTTAAATTTATCAGAGGTAGTTTGACTTTGGCAATTTACACTCTAACTTCCTTAATGTGACTACTTGGAAGACAGTCATAGTAAAAATCAAATAGCTTGAATTGAATGTAATACAAGTGTGGTCCAGTCAATAATATTGTGGCAAGTGGGCACAATATTCCGGAATGTCATTGAAGAGAGGGTCAGAATAAAGAGGTCTGTGTGTATTATCATGCGCACTGATAGGTTAAATCAGCGATCTCCTGTCCCGGTCTGTTTTGAAAGCTCCATACAGTCATGCATCTGGTAATTCCACCCGCCAGTCAGCTTGAAAGAAACTTAACTATTTGTTGACGTTCCCAGTAATTGTGAGCCTTGAGGCGTCAAGTGTTGCATGCAAACATATGAACGTGTATTGTTGACAACAGTGACATTTCTTTCTGGACGTGAAATGTGTGATTTTGAATTGTAGCAAAAGACTCAGTGGTTTGAATGTGCGGGTGTTGACAGGGTGGTCTTTATTTAAACAACAAGAAGGTGGAAGACGAAGGGAAGGCCATGGCAGCTGAGGATATCATAGATGAAAAGATTTTCCTACTTTCTGCAGGTAAGAAGAGTAGGCTTCTTGTTAGGGTGACAAGATGATTTAATTTCTTCTATTGGTTCTGCAGATTTTGCCCATTTTGATCAGGAAGCAAGACACTTCCTGTCAGCACCTCGTTATGTGTTGAACCATTCGGATTGTGTACCTAGAGTAACTCATTGGGTTATATTCTATTGAAAATTTGAGAGCGGTGAAGAATTGAGACAAGCATTGCAATTTGGTATTCATTTACCTTACCCCACATGGTTGAGTTCTTTCCTGGTAAAGCTAGGATTTGAACCGAGGTTTAACGTCATACAGTGTACGATTTTCTCGGATATTGTTCTGGCATGTAACTTAGCACGGGGCAACTTCCTGATACTTCTATTTGATGCTGATACTTCTATTTGATGAAGACCCGGTTAAATTCAGTTCACATGACTGCTCCATATTCATAAGTAACTCCCACCTTTTCTAGGTGGCGTAATTTAAGAGTCTCTTCATCTTGGGTCCTACATCAAGTCTCTGGACAGCCATATGTCGACTTACAAAGCTGCATGCAGGTGGCTAACAACCTGTGCCAACAAGCATCAGCTCCTCCCATGTGGCAGCAATTGAGTGACCTTGTATGAGAAGTGCACCCAATGGCCATTGAATGCAGAGCTGATCCGTGCTTAGATTTTACAACACTCATTTGCTGTACATGAAATAGTAATGTAGGCTGCAGAGAACAATACATTACCGAATTTGACAAACGGGCAACAAAGCAATTATGAGCCAAAATTTTATTCCCAAACCTTCCTTATTGATTAGTGCAATTGTATAATGCCATCAAAACTTGGGAATGGATCTTAACCCTTTAAGGTCCATGCATCCAAAAAGTGGATGCGCCTTGGTCAACCTTGATTGTAACTTTCAAAACATCTATTTTTGGTATGTGTTTTAAACTAAGAAAATGAAGCTTGATAAGTTTCGTTTCTACTCCATTTGAAAATTTTGAAAAATGTCAAATCTTGAAAGACACTGTGGGAGGCCAAAAAGTGAGTGGTTGATGGATGACTTCATTGTTCATTGTAGAAACAAAGAATGCACTTGTCAGTCCAATAATTACAATAGTTTTGGTGGCTACCTTGGCCATGGGGGACTCTGTCCTCTAACCCCTAAATCCCTAGGCATTTTTTGGCTCCAAAACAATTGAAAACTGCCATTTCTGTTGCAATCACTTCCTAAATAAAAAAAAACAACATAGAATCTAACCTTAGGACCTTGTACTCCACTTGTCTCAAATCATGTGGTAAAATTTTCATGAAGTTTGACTGTATGGATTGGAAGATATTAGCATTTGAAGTTGGAAAAAGAAGTTTTTTTGAAGAAGATGCTTAGATTGCCCAAAAAACAAGATTGTCCATAACTTTCTCATTTTGAGTCCAAATAGAATGAATCAAAGCTTCAAATGTAGACAAAAACATGATCTTTGAGGGAAAAAAAATTTAATCAATTTTTGAAACTTTTTTTTTCTGCCCAGCAAACTACTTTTTTGACTTCGGGTGGCATAACTTTTGCTCCCGGGCACCGATTGAAAAAAAATTATATTTTTAGAAAGCTAATGTGATTCACTATCTTTATTAAAAGTTTCAAAAAATCAGGTCAAAATTGGAGGTCACACAGACCTGCCCGAAATCCCAAGTGTTCCCCAAGGGGACTTCGGGGATCTCGGGGTTAAGGGTTAATGTCTTTGCATTATCACACCCTCAAATTTTATAGGAAGCCACAATGAAAACTTCATACTATGAACTAAGGTAAATGTAAAAAAAGAGGTGATGTTTGAAGTTTACGACTTTGTCTCAATAATGTCAAATGGCTATATAGGATTTTTTTGAAGTGTTACCAGTGTAATCTTAAAACATCAATGTAGAGTGTCTTCAACTTTGTGCTTTGTGCATTGTGCATTGTAGCTTTCAAATACTGTAGGTGAATAGTGAGTTTGACAATACTATTTCAATAACAAAAAATTGAAACTACTTAGAAAACATTAGCCTAATATGTTGAAAAATTAATGTATTATCGGCACCCTAGTTAAAGTCTCTTACAAACATGGAAGTTGTAATATTGGTGGTTAAGTGACTTAAATGTTGAGCATTAAGTGAGATTAGAATAGACATTACCATTTGTATAGTCAAGTTGTAAGTTTGACCCTCTTGACAATAATATTTCATATAAAAATTTAAGAACATATTGAAATTATTATTTTATTTTTTTCAAGATGTCAAACTCCATTTTGGAGGAAAAAAATTGATAGACTAGTGTCAAATTTGCTATTTGCCAAAGCTTCAATTAATAAAATTGAAGCCATATACCATCATCCAACATTTTAATTAAGTGTTCAAAATCTAGGAATTCAAATACCAATATCAACTTAGCTTGTAACAAAAGATGTGGGATAATCTGCATCCTTGTAAACTATTGTGTACATATCTTTATCTATTTCTATATAGATAGAGTAGAACTCATCTAAAGTGAACATCTCTAAGGCAATGACTTCTTTAAAGTAATGGAATATTGATTATCCGGTCTTGTACTAGGCCCAATCCCAGACATACACATCAAAGAAGTTCTTTAATTGAGATTTGGGAGCATGGGGATTTGAGCCTAGTTCTTTATAGAAGCTCTACTATATTTGGATTTTTTTATTTGTATCTACATACATTTCCATATCTATGTATGTTCAACTGGACTCTGCCATGTTTTTTGTTTTCTTAATTTTAATATGTTGAAACACCCTTGGCCAACTATTTTCTAAAATGGATTGGTGTATTTGAGGGGATAGTTACTATTCTTGAGGACAATTCAAAGATGCACCTTTATATATGACTTGTTCAGGTGTTCACTTTCAACATTCACAAAAACTACTAAAATTTTCATAGTTTTATGTAGTTATTAAATTACAATTTTATTGTTTTCCCATTAAAAATGAATTTTGACTCTCTCTATACACATCAATTTAATCAAATAGTTTTGCATAATTCATTGTAATTCACCAAGGTAGTTAGCAAGAAAACACACAAATTTATGTCAATTAGGACATAATTTCTCTTGTAGTGTCACCAAGGCAGTTAGCAAGAAAACATAATTAGATTTTTGGATGAATAGGTGGATCCTTTGTCTCTATAATTTCTTAGAAATTTTTTTATGGGACGCTTTTAGTCTTTGGCGTTCTTACAAGTTAATCCTAAAAGGATGCTCACCTATAACTAAGGTAGTCACTCAAAAATAATCACTTGGCCTATTGGTTCAAAAATGATTTTTGGACCAATAAGTGCATTCTTTATTTCAAGATGAGAGTTTGACCACTCATTGTCAAAACAAAAAAACATATTTGGAGTAGAATTTTAGACCTTGTTTAGGTATAGTAAAATCTCTTTTCTCAAGTTCTATAAACTAAAAAAAAGTTGGTAAATCAAGCTAACTTTCCTCTTCAAAAATTAGTTTGAGATTTCAAGCATCCAATCAAAAATTGTGGACAAGATTGAGAGAGGATGTTTGAACATCTCAAAGAAAATGTCCCTTCCAACCCCTTTTTGAAATTTGTCCATACCTTTTGATTGGAGGCTTGATTGAACTTTTGGAAAGAATTTGAATTGATTTTCCAACTTATTTGAGAAAAGTTATTCTACTATGCCTCAATGAGGTCTAAAATTCTAATTCAAACACAATTCCTACTTTTGACTTCATTATGAGTGGTTGAGCTTCTACTCATTCTAATTTACATATCCTACCATCATGGGTCGTTTTACCTCCTACCACCCTACATACATACATACATACATACATACATACATACATACATACATACATAGTATGGCATGCATATTGAAGGGGCAATATGGCATGCCCTAATGGAGATGCTCTTATCTAAAGGTCATAATCTCTCCCACATACCATTATCAATTCAATAGTGCTAGAATGAGAGCTAGGAGGCTTGACAATATTATGGGACAAAACGTGACCAAGTCCTAATAGTTCATCCCAAACTTCCTTATTAGTTGAATTTTTTGCAACTCTAGGGTGTAGAAAGAGGGATAACAACTTCTAACGAAACTTGGATGAAAACACATTTATCTACATCCTTGCGGGCTTCTTGAAATCCTCCAAAGGACACAAAACTTTCTCTTATACGTTTCAAGATTCATAAACTAGTAAGTGGACATCAATTTTGTCCATTCTTGTAAAAGATATAAGATCAAGGCTTCTTCAAAGTCAGTGTGTGCCTCCCAACCACAAGGAGGGGGGACCCTTAAGGGGGTTTGCATATCATGTGTGATCGAGGGATATTATTTATTGGGGTATTTGGATAGAGGGGACTAATTAAATAGACATATCATTACCTAATTGTCTTAATTTGAAGTACCATACACTTACTTTGAATTTGAAAGATATGCCAATTTTTCATACCATTACTTTATTATGATTAAAGGACCTTGAATTGGTAATACTCTATATATATTAGAAAATTGTACCTTATAAATAATTAAATATTACAAAATACATGACATCAATGGTACCATAAAACATTGCTAAACACCTAACAAATGGAGTTACAAATGAAGACTGTGGACACATAGAGGTTATTATAAGTAAATGTCATTGCGTAGGAAATAAAACATGCTTAGTGTTTACAATGAATGTCCCAACCTAGGATACTTTGACTTCATAGTACATTAGTATAGTGTCTAGCAGGAATATAGACCCTATTCGTAGTTCCAACCTAGGATAGTTGTACTTCATGGTATATTTGATTTGAAAAAACCAAATGGACCAGATAATTTATGTCCATAGATTTACTATAATTGTGATTCACCTATTTTATCTATAATATATTATCCCAAATATTTTTCAAGAATTTAGGAGCAATGAATAAAATGTGCCATATCTTTGGCCACATGTAACATGCTAAATTTTTCTAGGTCACCCCCTCCGGGCTCCCAACAAAGTTGAATATAAAGGAATGAATATAGGTTATGCTAGCTAGTCCATTTGAAAGAATAACAATTTATTTTTTAGAAATGATAGTCACTATTTCATAACATTATTAATCCCTCAACGTCTAGAGCCTTTTTCAGGATTCATGATTTGAGAATAATTATCATAAAGTACTATTTGGAATAATATTATGAAATTCATATGTAAATAAAAGTTAGAGATTTTGAGTCGTAAATTCCATCCATGCGGTTAGATTCACCAATCATGCTATTACCAATAGTTTTTTTGTGAAATTTGAAAGAGAAATTTCATAATTCCTTCTAAATTCAATTGCAAAAGAAATAGTATCATTTTTAGAATAAAATGTGTTGGAATGGATTTGAAATGAAGTTCTCTTGACATGGTGAATTTTTGAAATTTTTGGGTTCTTAACCCCTAAGGTCCCAAGGCCATTTTTCTGCCAAAAAACCCACTCAAAACTGCCATTTCTATTGCATTCATTTAAAACAGCACATAAAATATTTTTTTAGAATCTAACCATAGGATCTTGTACTTCACTTATCTCAGATCATGTGGTAAAATTTTTATCAAATTTGACCGTACGGATTGGAAGATATCAACACTCAAAGTTGGACAAACCATTTTTTTTCAAGAAGAATGATGCTTAGATTGCCCAAAAAACAAGATTGTCCATAACTTTCTCATCACTAGTCCAAATAGAATGAATCAAAGCTTCATATGTAGACAAAAACATATTAATTTAGGGAAATTTAAAAAAAAAAATTAATTTTAACTATTTGCAATTTTTTTTGTATTGCCCGTCGAGTTTGGTTTTAGACTTTTTGTGGTACAACTATTGTTCACGGGCACCGATTGAAATAAAAATTATATTCCCAAGAAGCTAGTCAGATTTTTTATCTTATGAAAAAGTTTCAAAAAGTTTTATAAAAAATTGAAGTCATAGGAACCTGCATGAAATCCATTTTGTCCACAAAGGGACAATGGGCCTTTGGGGGTTAAACTATCTATGACCTCATTTTTACAAATCCAATTTTGAACTAAAGTCAATGCAATTTTGGCTTGGTCAACCACCTGACATACTTGCACATTTGCAATTTTAGAAAAATATGTGCTCTAGTAACTTCAAATTCAACCATTAGAGAGGACAACAACTTCATAAAGTGTCTCCACTAATTAGGATGACTTTCATCCAAGCAATAACAAGAATGATGCTTGAGTTTGAGTTGGTTCATCGTTCAAAAATTGGACGTCAGAGCGCTTAGGGGTACACCAATGTTAGGTCCCTTTTGTTCCCTTCAAAAGTGGGAGTCCCAATCATTGCAACTTTCCACTTCACTAAGGTTGACATGCACACAAGCCAATGAATTGGTTGGTACACACTAGAGCAAAACCCGTCATTTTTCATCCCGGAGATCTGGACGTGTGTTGCTTCTCATTGAAAATCATCTAATGTTAGTAGCCAAGTCGGCCCATGTTTTGTCATTTGTGTCGTTTTTTTCACTCACCCCACGTTTTGTCACTCTTTCATTTAAGGGATGAAAAGCGACGGATTTTGTAGTGAGTGACATGATGCAAAAAACATACAAAAAAATGTGAATGAAAACATGCAAAAAGTACATGATGTTGAATCTTGTTTGTGCCTTTCTTTGAAGCTAAAGTCCCACAAATTCATGACAAGCCACCTTCGATCAAGTCCCAAGAAGGACAAGCTAAGACCATGACTATGAAAGTGTACAGTCACTCGTACAAGTAACTAAGGTAGGTGACTCTAAAAGCAACCTGGCTTTGAAAGCGATTCTAACACAGAGGTACATTTTACTTTCTTCAATGTACTGACAATGTACATTTCAGGAGGGGGTCGCTTTTAGAAACCACTGTGCTTCAACTTCAAAAATTTGTAACTAATTTCACGAAGGTCCAAAAAATATGAAACGACTTGGATTAGCTGCCAAATCCATTTCTCTTCCTACCAAAATGTACTGAAAATTGTTTCAAGGAGTTTAGCTTCCCCCAAAATGCAATCAGCTCTTAACCCCAAAGTGACAAAGAGGACAAAAAGTGTCCTCAGAGAATTTCAAGTCCAGTTCAAAGTGCTGTAACTTTTGCATTCAAGGTCCAAGTTCAATAAGACTTGTTGGGAAAGTTGCGTTCTCCCTTCTAGTTTGTATGGTAAAATTTTCAGATCAATCCAAGACGTATTGATTTTTTGGAAGCCAATCGAAGTTCACAACTTCAATTTGAGTCCACCAAACTGCATTTTAGGGCTGCAACTTCGGGGCCTTGTATCTCCATCATCCATTTCTCATTTTCAATAAAATTTGTTGCATTTTGTTCCCCTTGAAGTATACTTATTGTGGTAAAGTTTTCATGTCAATCCAAGTTGTTTTGAATGTTTGGGAGCAATTCGAAGTTCAAAATCTTGCCATTTTTGGAGTGTAGTGAACTTTGGCGGCTTGTTTCTTCTTCCTACAGAGTCCATTTTCAATCATTCTTTTTGGAAAAGTTGCGCATACTAGTCTAGTTTTTGTGGCTAAAATTTCATGTTAATCCAAGAATTAACGAGTGACTGAGAAGCATTCTAGTAGAAGGAGGTGCAGCTTTAGATGTGTTTTTTGCAATTTTTCTTGTTGATTTTTGACATTTCAAAGCCGTTTTGTAGACACAATGATTCAATTGAATGAATTTTTTTTCACCAGTGTGTTTGTATACTAGTTTTGAATCTTTTTGTAGTGTAAAGTTTTTTCATTTGAGTAGGTTTAGAAATCAAACTTCACCTCCAAATGTGTTTTTGGGAAAATTTCAGCAACCATTTTGAACACTACAACATTATGATCTTGCAATCTATGTGGCCAAATGACTTCCAATTTTGTACATGTCATCTACAACATGTACACTACAAGATTGTACGGTTGAGATTTGTATAACTTGAAGACATTTAGATCCATAAAGCTTCAAAGCAATGGTGTTTTTGAACCTCAGAAATGGAATGTCACTTTAGGGTTAAAGTGTCGCTGTTAGAGCCACCTACCTTACGTCCGATAGCACATCTGCACAGGGTTCACATAATGTGAAAGTGTCTCCGTTTTGTTTCACTTATAGTCAAGTTGGGATTCAAAAGAGGATTGGAAGGAGCATGCGTTTTTCAAACATTGTACTGAGTATTAATGAATATTAACTTTTTAAATGTGCAGATATATGCAGATGTACCAAATGTTGCTGTACCCCGATTCTCATGTTCAAAGGTGCAGATTTTAGACTGTTACTAAAACTTTGTGAGGTTCAGGTCCACGTACTGTACATGCAGTATTCATATCACTCCTGGTTTTCCAGGACTTGGACTGTCAATAACCATGAAATTTTGAAGCCAGTGGATGACAATCTCTAAGTTTAAAGTGATGCAGGATCAATGTAGTTTCATCACTTTTTGGGTGAAAATAATTTCGGTGAAATTCTTTTTTGGTGAAATTTTGGTTCATGGCCATGCCGTTTCATCAAGTCATTTGATCAAATTTAAATTTTGCAAGAGAGCCCAATTCTAAACACCTGTTAGTAGTAAAACAGATCAGCATATTGTTGATTTCTGTTGGCAGGGTGTAAGCTATCTATATCCGTAATCAACTCTGCCCCAAATGCAACACTTCCTACAACTGGACCCCCAAACATCACTTTCCCCTAAATATGATCACACAAGACATACACAATCAAAACATGAAAGTCTATGAGAATACACTATTGATTTGGCATACTTCTAGAGAGAATATTTTGAAAATTCATAACTTATTAATTGGGTGCCTAAATACCGCATGCTAAAGCACATTGGAATCCTCATTCAATTGCCAATAAGACCTAACGGAAATCAATCCCTTTTTACAATAATGCCATTCAAATTTAATGGTTAGCTTTACCAATGCTATCACCAATATTCTTTTATAGACTTTGAAAGAGAAATTTTATAATTCCTTCTAAGTCCGATTGCAAGCAAAGTATTATCAATTTTGGAGTACAATTTGTTGGAATGGATTTAAAATGAGGTTCTCTTGACACGGTGATTTTTTGAATTTTTTTAGGTTCTTAAAATCTATGACCTCATTTTTAAAAATCTAGTTTTGAACTAGTCAATGCAATTTTGGCATGGCCAACCACCTGACATACTTGCACATTTGCAATTTTAGAAAAATTTGTGCTCTAGTAACTCCAAAGTCAACCATTAGATAGGACAACAACTTCATAAAGTATCTCCACTAATTAGGTTGACTCTCATCCAAGCAATAACAAGGATGATACTTGAGTTTGAGTTTGTTCATCGTTCAAAAATTGGACGTTGAAGCACTTAGGGAATAGGGGTACACCAATGTGAAGTCCTTTTTGCTCCCTTCAAAAGCGGGAGTCCCAATCATTGCAACTTTCCACTTCACTAAGGTTGACATGCACACAAGCCAATGAATTGGTTGGCACACACTAGAGCAAAACCGGTCGTTCTTCATCCCGGAGATCCGGACCTGTGTTGCTTCCCATTGAAAATCATCTAATGTTAGTAGCCAAGTCGGCCATGTTTTGTCATTTGTGGCTTTTTTTTCACTCACCCCACGTTTTGTCACTCTTTTATTTAAGGGATGAAAAGTGACAGGGTTGGTAGTGAGTGACATGATGCAAAAAACATACAAAAAAATGTGAATGAAAACATGCAAAAAGTACATGATGTTGAATCTTGTTTGTGCCTTTCTTTGAAGCTAAAGTCCCACAAATTCATGACAAGCCACCTTCGATCAAGTCTCAAGAAGGACAAGCTAAGACCATGACTATGAAAATGTACACTCACTCGTACAAATAACTACATCCGAATGCACATCTGCACAGTGCACAGGGTTCCCATTGTGAAAGTGTCTCCGTTTTGTTTAACTTACAGTCAAGTTGGGATTCAAAAGAGGACTGGCATTTTTCAAACATTGTGTTAATCAAGTTTAAATTTTAAATGTGCATATAGAGAGAGGTGTACCCAATGTTGCTGTACCGCCATTCTCATGTTCACAGGTGCAGATTTTAGGCAAAAACTTTGTAAGGTTCAGGTCCAGAACTTACGTGCAGTTTTCATATCACATGTTTTTCCTGCATTTGGACTGTCAAATAACCATGAAATTTGAAAGCCAGTCATAACATTCAGTAGCAGTCATTGGCTCTGCCCTCCCCCAAACGAAATGGTGTGGAATATACCACACCATTTTATCCGAGGGATGAAATGGTGCGATATATTATGCACCATATCAGTAACTACAGTACTGATTTCGTGCGGATAGTTGTTAATAATTGTCAGACATCACTTGTGTCCGCGCCGTGACTATGCACTGTTGGTGGCAAACTAAATTTTTTTAAGTGAAACTGAAAACTAAACAATAGGATCTTTAAACAAAATGCTAATGGATTCAACGAGATGATTGATTTCAATGTTATTGTAGAATTATCTCACTTTGAATTGGAATCCATTTGAGCATTGTGCTTCAGAGGTGAGAAAACAACTCTTTATATGCACATGGAGTGGTAGGATGTAGAACAATCCATGTGGGATATGTACATTAGAATTTGTAGTTTCTCAACTACCACTCCTAGTTAAGTCAAAAGTCGAAATTGTGTTAAAAAAAAAAATTTCAGACCTCATTTAGGCATAGCAGAATAACTTTTTTCAAAACAATTTGAACTAAAAAAAGTTGGTAAATGACAATAAGTTTCACCTCCAAAAATTCTTTTGGGATTTTGAATCTCCAATCAAAAGTTATAGACAAATTTTGGAGAGGATTTTTAATGGACAATTTCTTTTAACACTTTTAAAAATCCATTCCAAGCCCTCTCCAAAATTTGTCCATAACTTTTGATTGGAGATTCAAAATCCCAAACGGATTTTTGGAGGTGAAACTTATTGTCATTTACCAACTTTTTCTAGTTCAAAGTTTTTTGAGAAAATTAATTTAACTATGCCTAAATGAGGTCTGAAATTCTACTTTAACACAATTCTTTATTTTTGACTTGACCCCTAAAGGCCCAAGGCATTTTCTGGCTCCGAAACCACTGAAAACTGTCATTTCTGCTGTGATCACTTCCTAAACCAAAAAAAACTTTTCTTTTAGAATTTAACCATAGGATCTTGTACTTCACTTGTCTCAGATCCTGTGGTAAAAATTTCATGAAGTTTGACCATAAGGATTGAAAGATATTAGCATTTGAAGTTGAAAAAAGAATTTTTTTTGAACTCTGGATTTCAATTTCAGATGACTTTGACGGCCATTTGTGGATTTGTTTTGAACTACACACCATAAAGTTAAAATTTTTTATGTTGAACATTTGAGTTGAGAGTCGGGGAAAAAAATTTCAGAATGTCAAAACTTGATTCTCACATATAAAAAAATTGTTAAGTAGAAGTAGGTCCAAAATGGAACAAAACACTAAATCTTCAATAGCTCTTAGACGGAATTAAAAAACCATAATCCCAACGGTGGAATTGTTCTTGCAAACAAACTTAACCTTTTCAAAAAATAAATTTTAAATTTTTTTGAAAACTGCATTCAAAAATGAATTTTATAAGTTGTTTTTGAAGAAGACGCTTAGATTGCCCGAAAAACAAGATTGTCCATAACTTTCTCATTCTAAGTCCAAATAGAATGAATCAAAGCTTCATAAATAGACAAAAATATGATCTTTGAGAAAAAAAATCAAAAAAAAAAAAAAAATCATTTTTTAAAAGTTTTTTTTTTCTGCCCGGCAAACTGTTTTTTTTGACTTCGGGCAGCATAACTTTTTTTCACGGGCACCGATTGAAACAAAAATTATATTTTTGGAAAGCTAATGTGATTTCCTATCTTATAAAAAAAAGTTTCAAAAAATCAAGTCAAAATTTCAGGTCGCACGAGCCTGCCCGAAATCCCAAGTGTCCCCAAAGGGGACTTTGGGCCTTTAGGGGTTAACTATGAGTGCATGAGAACCTACAAATTCTAATTTATTTATCCCACATGGGTTGCTCTACCTCCTACCACCCCATGTGTATATATAGAGTTGTCTTTTCTCTTTGAAATTCAAAATAAGTTATTGATTGCATAGATTAATCACTCATTGGATTTTGGGCCAACATCTTTCACTACAAGTATTTGTTGATTTGTATGTCTAGTCCTAAACTTAAGGGAAAAAAATGGAATATATCATAATGGATAGTCACTATCCTGGTACCGAAGCGTACATTAAATATGTGGGGATGAAAGTTGTGGATGAGGACTCTAGAGAGGAAAACTGAAGGCAACCTCTGTGAAGGCTACTGAATGTTATGGTGGCTGACAATCTCTAAAGCTTGAAGTGATGCAGGATCCATGTAATGTAGGGTAGGAGGCCTGTAAGTTGACCATGTAAGGGAAAACCCCTGTTTGCAGAGAGTTGTGTGCATCAATATGTTTGTGAATTTTTTTGGCAAGATGAAAAATGATAAAGAGGGCAATGACAAATTTAATTTAATTTTTTTCACCCAGCATGCCAATTAATAGCGATTGTCCAACACTCAGACGTTTGTAGGGCAGTATTCTTATTTGTAGCCAAGAGTGCCCGTTTAGAGTTCAAGCCTCCTACCTTACTCATTTTTCTTGGTGAAATTATTTTTAATGGCCACGCCATTTCATAAAGTCATTTGATCAAATTAAAAGTTTTAGCATGAGAGATGGAGACCCAATTCTAAAGACTCGTAATTAGTAAAACAGATCAGCATATGGTTGATTTTGGTTGGCATGGTCTAAGCTATCTACAGTCATAATTCAGACTTTGCCCAATATGCAACACCTACTACAGTTGGACCCCAAAACATCACTTTCTCGTCAATATGATCACACAAAGACATACCCAATCAAAACATGAAAGTCTAAGAGACCATGCTATTGATTTGGATACTTCGAAAGAGAATACTTTGAAAACTCACAACTTATTCATTGGATTTCAAAATAACACATATGAAAATACATTGAAATCATCTTTTAGTTGCCAATAAGACCTAACAGAAATAAATTTCTTTTTAACTCCTAAAGGACCGGCATGCGTTTTTTGGCTGTATAGAAATTTTGGGCAGGTACGTGTGACTAGAGATTTCCATATTTTAAGCTAAAATTTTAATAGAAGGTGGGCGCAAGGAATAGCTTTCATATGCTTTAAATTTCATGACATTTGGAAATAGTAGTCAAAAGTTATGGCCAAATATATTACTTTTTTTTTGTAACTGGGCAATGCGGGCAATCCGGGCAAATAAAAAAATAAAAATTTGAAATTGATTTCCAAGAGTTATATATACATGGACAGCTTTGAATCATTCCACTTCGACCAATGAGTCAAAAGTTATGAGGGTTTTTAGTTTGCATGCAGTTATGGATTTTCTACGTACTCTGAAATCAACTTTGAAGTTGTTTATTAACTTCATTTTTAATATTTTTTTGAACAAAAAACAAATCATAGGATGAAGGTTGTTTATTACAACATCACAACCATTGGGATTGACATTTTTCAATTCCATAATTAAATTCTTAACAATTTAGTATTTTGGATCATTCTCTATTTCTTTCTACTTACTATTTTTTTTATATGTTGTACAATTCCAAATGATTTGAAATTTTTTAAGCATGCAGCCAACTTGTTTAGGAAAAAGAATTCAAAGAAGCACCACCATTTTGGACATTTTTTCATACAAGTGTGACCTTGTGAAGTGCAGTTGCCCTGTTTATCACAAGAACAAAAAAAAGATTTTTGTCAATTCAAACGCTAATATCTTCCAGTCTGCATGGTGGAAAATTCTGAAATTTTTTCCACATCTTCTAAAATTAGTTTACTATAAGATCCTATAGTTACATGTGTCAAAAAAATTTATTTTTCAAAAAATTGGTACTTGTACTAAAAATGGCCGTTTTTGAGTATTTACCGTGAAAACATAGTCATGGAACTTTAGGGGTTAACAATAATTCCCTTCAAATTTTGTACTTAGCCTAGTTTCAAGTTCCGTGTTCTTGAAAATCTACTTGTCCAATAGTCTTATGAGCAACCCTACCTTATCATTCGAGAAATTTTGGGCTCTGTGGAAGGCTGAGAGGGTTTGAGAAGGGAGTCTAAATTGGGAGCCCTACAAAGCTACTAAAAGAACGGAAATCTTTGACAATAGAGAGATTCACCTTGTGTAAATATCTTCATTGACGAAGAATATATATATATATGAGTTTCCTATTCCGTGGTTGTCAGAGGTGCACACTTGCGTTGGCTTTAATTATTTGCGATTAAATACAAAACACTAACCCCACAACCCTCCTCCATTTTGTTACCCATTCTTTTAGACCAATGCTCTCACATTTGGGAATAATGACAAAGTGCAGGAATAGGGGAAAGTTCCTTCTCATGCAAAATCAATGCAATGCAATGCAAAGGTCCCTTTCGACACTTCTTAGCGGCCTGCGAGAGAGTCCCAAATTTCTCTAGCGGGGGTAGTTGTAATGCACCTATTGTATTACATTCCTAAATTGTTTTACACTTTGAATCTCCACTTCCGAGCCCTATATAATCCTCTCCTGGACCAGCACTTCAACACCAGTCCACCACCCTTCTGACGTATTCTGGCACTCCTCGATCAGGCTCTGTGAAGGCGATTTCCTCCGCACCTCCTTTCTTTTCTTTTTCTCCAGTAAGTTAAGACGAGCACGCCAAGCCCATCTTACCCATTCCATGCCTTCACTCTAATGCCAAGTTGTTCTGTAGAATGAATTCCCTTCAGTGCAGTGAGTGATTTGTTGTAATTCCACAGTCAATTGGGTTCCATGAAGTTCCATGATCTTGATCTTCACTGACAGAAGTTTGGCACATAAATATATATGTGTAGTAGTCAGACTGAGTTTTCTCCTATCTACCAAACTGAAATTAAGAGCTAGCAATGTACATCAGAATATTCTTGGAACTGCAAAATAAAACAGTTAGCTTCTTGTATGCTTTCAGATTCAGTTATGCTTGCTAATGAAGTATGTGGTCCATTGATTGATTGCAGGTTAATTCGTGTGACTGTCATGGCAACTGCTGCGAGTGCCAAACGGCAGATTGCACTCTGCGTGGCTGTGCTTCTGCTGCTGCTGGGGATGATGGCCCCTGCGATGGCCCAGCCATCAAAAGCCACGAGCTATTTTACGTTTTCCGCGAGCAGTTTAAGGTGCAGTGTAAACCTGGTAAACGAGCGTGCATGTGGGTGCAGTAAAGTCCCCACCTACACAAATAAAGCCTTCTTTTTCACGCACAAAGGGCAGAACGCCATAACATACAGAGGCGCCAACTGCACCGGGGCCATTCAAAATGAGTTCAGGTCGGACAATGCATGCACCATTGTTACCTTTCAGAGTTTCCGTATCGTATGCTGAACTTACTCAGGATTGGGAAGCATGTTAATACTGTAAGCTGGATGAAGTGGCCACTTGAGATTTCTAACTCAAATCCACGGATCGAACTACCTCAATTGTCCAACCATTTCAGCTAAGTAATGTAGAAGGGCAACAGTCAGTTTGTTGGGTGTTTTTTTTGTTTGAGTTAGTGGGAGAGTTGGTTTCGGAACTTTATGGATGTCACAACTACCTTACCACAGCTGAATAAGATCAATTGTTGCTCTTTCATCTCTGCGTTTTCAGCGCTAGAATTCTCCATCATTATTTCAATATGGGTATGTGGCATATCTATGTTTTATCAATTGAATTTCTGGAGAAATAAATGTCAAGTTGGGTTACATTGCGACATGGACTTGTTACATATCATGTATGCTTGTATTTGTAATGCACAAGGGATGCTAAAGAGAGTTTCTGAATTTGTATGGGTTGATCTCTTCCAAGATTGTGATATGGACTGGATGATGCAAAAGTAGAGCCTCATTACTATAAGAATGAACATGCTAAAGGTCGATTCCAACTTGGCGTTTGCAAACACCACGACACCACGTGCTTAAAGATAAAAATCAGCATTAAAAGGAAATCATTTTTTTTGTGGCACTTTGGGTTTGGAACTATAGTGATTGTTTCTTAATGAAGTGCAGATCCCACATGATCAGTGGTACTTGATTCAGCAGTCGTGAGGGACCTGATGTACCCCGCACATCAGCCCAGTTCCCGATTTTGATCCCATGGCCAAAAATAATCAAAATTCCAAACTTTAAAAGATTTTGAAAATTAACAAGTCACCTTTCCATGGAATCCAAAGACAAGGAATTGTAATGAAAATCCAAATTTTGGAAAAGAATTCACTATAACTCAATGCCAACATGTGTGTGTGCTCTAAACAATGGGTGGAGAGATTGTTTTTATACTGAAATTCATTGTCCATCATGAATCTTCAAAAGGTATGGGACAATTAGAAGATGAGAGCTTGACCATTCATTGTCAAAACGCAGGAATTGTGTGCAATGTAGGATTCCAAACCTCATGTAGGCATAGTAGACTAACTTATTTTAAGAAAGTTTGAAATAAGAAAAGTTGGTAAATCAAACTAACTTTCATCTTCAAAAATCCGTTTGAGATTCCGAGCCTCCAATCCAAAGTTTGGGACAAAATTCAGAGAGGGACTGGGACAAACTCCTCAAGTTTCATTGCATATTAACCCCTAAATGCCCAAGGCCTTTTTTGAGCTTCTTGAAACTTGTTCTAAATGGAACTAAAAGCCAACATTTTGATGAGTTTTATCAAATTTTTAATGAATTATTAACCATACAAATTCAAACCAAACATGTTAAGTATCAAATGGAAAAATAAAAGTTTAACAATATTATTTACACTACCCAAAAACAAGGGTATAAATGAATTGTCCACAATGAGTGCAAAACAGTCATTTTGCAATCATTGTTGTGTTACAATCATTGTCATTCATATACTTGTTTTTTTATAGTGTTATAAATGGAAAGATTATAATGTTTGATTATGAGGGAGTTAAAACTATAAAATCAATTTGAAGTCTTTCCATCCTCTTTTCACATGCCAAATCTAAAAAATTGTCCACCAAAAAAATATGAGGATTAAAGGGCAGAACATGTATAACCCCAATCGATTTATGGCTTCTCCAATTCTATTCTTTTATTTTTTTAAATGAATTTTTCATGTGATTTTTCCGTTACGATCTAGTGTATTTGAGAGCCCTCAATAGTAGAAAATCAAGATTTGCAATGGACAGCCTTGCAAAAAATTTTGAATAGAAAATTCACAACCATTCATTTTCATAATTAGATTTTTGATGCTAAGACTAGACTTCCAAAAAACATTCAAAAATAAAAACTATTAAAAATAGGAACTTGGTTAGGTTTTATTAAACTCCATAGATTTGTCGACAAGAAAGTTTGGTTTGTCAAGCATTTAAAGGATTAAGATAGATACTCGCCAAACCGCCAGTTCTTGCTACTTTGCCGAGTTACTATTATTATTAGACTCAAGTCGAATTTTCATAATTTCTTCTTGGCAAGTGAAAGGAGCTTCCAACACACCAAAGAATGCAACATTTGAATATTGTATGCAAAAGTCACGATGGATCAAAGCTTTTTTGGATAGAGGTCATAAAATTGTTCCTTCTACATAGGTACATATTGATTTTCAAGATGTACACTAAAGTATGATGGTTTTGGGTAAGTGGCGCATACAGGGTATCTAGCTTATAGTTGCATTCTACAATGAGAAAAAAATGGACAACACACACACATTTGGGGCACCCCAAATGATTAGGGCGCCATTAACTCCTAAAGGCCCAAGGCATTCTTTCTGCCAAAAAACCATCAAAACTGCCATTTCTATAGCAAGGAGTAAAAAAAAATGAAAAACTTTTTTTTGCACATCTAACCGTAGGATCTTACACCTAACTAGTATGAGAATGTGTGGAAAACATTTCAGAATTTTTGACCGCTCAGATTGCAAGATATCTGCGTTTAAAGTGGAAAAAACAAGTATTTCAGCACATTGCAGGACTAGATTTTTTGACTTTAAACATTTTGCACTTAAAATTTTTGCACTACGGAGTTTTGTGCTTCAAATCTTTGTAGTAGAGAAATGAGTTGAGAGTCTAGGGGAAAAGAAAATATTCAAAAAAACTTAATTATCATTCCTAAAAAACTTATTAAGTAGAAGTAGGTACGAGATAAAAGGAAAATCTAAAACATTAGTATATTTTAAATGGAATTAAAATACACTAATCCCAATGGTGAGATTGTTCTAGCAAGTAAAATAAACCATGAGAATTTTTATTTTTTTTAAAATAGCAAAAATAGCATTTAGAAATGATTCCTACAAGTTATTTTTTTCAAGAAGATGCTCTAACTGCCCGAAAAACAAGAATGTCCATAACTTTCTCATAACAAATCCAAATGAAATGAATCAAAGCTTTCTAGATAGACAAAAATATAATCTACAAAAAAAAATATTTTTAAAAAGAAAATCAAATTTTCGCCAAATTTTTCTTGCTGCCGGACTGCCCAGTTACGAAAAAAAGTAACATATTTGGCCATAACTTTTGACTACTATTTCCAAATGTGCTGAAATTTAGTGCATATGAAAGATATTCCTCGCGCCCACCTTCTATTAAAGTTTTAGCTTAAAATATGGAAATCTCTAGTCACACGGACCTGCCCAAAATTTCTATACGGCCAAAAAACGCATGCCGGTCCTTTAGGGGTTAACTTACCGTAAGCTTACTGCAAAATTGATTTTGCGATATATTTGAACCATTATTTTCATTTTTATGTTGGAACCACGTTGTACTAAAAAAGTATATAGTGTCATCTTGACCTAGCTACTTACTCAAGGCTATAAATTTCTACAAAAGATGAATATTTTTACCAAGAACGTAGATATCAACACTATTCAAAGACCTTTTTTGACACATGTAACCGTAGGATCTTATAGTAAATTAGTTATGGGAGATGTGGAAAAAATTTCAGAATTTTCCACCATGCGGATTGGAAGATATTAGCATTTGAATTGGCAAAAATCCTTTTTTGTCCCTATGAAAAATAGGGCAGCTGTACTTCACAAGGTCACACTTGTATGAAAAAATGTCCAAAATGGTGGTGCTTCTTTGAATTCTTTTTCCTAAACAAGTTGGCTACATGCATAAACAAATTCAAATCATTTGGAATTGTACAACATATTAATAGGAAAAAAATAGTAAATAGAAAGAAGTAGAGAATGATCCAAAATACTAAATTGTTAAGAATTTAATTATGGAATTGAAAAATGTCAATCTCAATGGTTGTAATTTTGTAATAAAGAACCTTAATCCTACTATTTTTTTTCCAAAAAATATTATTAATTGAGTTAAGTAAACAACTTCAAAGTTTATTTCGGAGTAGAGAATGCATAACTGTTCGCAAACTAAAAACCCTCATATCTTTTGACTCACTAGTCGAAATGGAATGATTCAAAGCTTTCCACATATATATAACTATAGAAAACCAATTTCAGTTTTTTATTTTTGAAAAAAGTTTTTTGAAAAATTTGTCTGGACTGCCCCGTTACGAAAAAAAGTAACATATTTGGCCATAACTTTTGACTCCTATTTCCAAATGTCATGAAATTTAGTGCATGTGAAAGATATTCCTTGCGCCCACCTTCTATTAAATTTCAGCTTAAAACATGGAAATATCTAGTCACACGTACTTGCCCAAAATTTCTATACAACCAAAAAACGCATGCGGGTCCTTTAGAGGTTAAGCTACGAGAGTGATTGATGGATGTTGTTTTTCATAATAAAGCTCTCTTTTGCATTACTCCACATAATATCAATGCTGGATGGTTGAATCTAGGTCAATCATACTCAAACAAGAGTCTCGAAGGAAGTGCATCATAATTGGCTAAAACAACTCCAAGTTATAGAAATGGGAGTCTTGAAATGGCCTCCATGGGGGTTATGTTGCATTGAATTGAGATCTAAGTGCATCTCCTTAGCACTCCTCCAAAAGGAGCGGCTACATTAACTTTAACTTTTTTGTCATATAATTAGAACTAGTATTTAAAGTTTTGACTATTTAAGCAATGAGAAACCTTCATATGATTCAACAAAATCAGTGTATTATCTGCACCGAATGAGAATAAGATTTGTTAGTTGGTGCCCACTCTTCCCCCACTTGTGAACCAGTGCGGTTGCAACTTGGATGTCAAGCCATATTCACGATTCCCATATACTCATCTACACCTAAAATGAGTGTACCTTCAAACTTTGATTGCGGCATTGAAATGAATAAAAAATTCTAAGTCTTTTATCTAAAGCTAAACCCCAAACTCTAAAATGTTGGACAAATATAGATTGGGAGACAATTGGGAAGAATGTATACCTATCTTAGTTTGTGTCTTTGGATTCACGTGTGAAGTTTACCAACTTACGTTGCGTTTTTTAATATGGGCGGTGGGCCTTGCAATTATACTCCAAGATTTTCAGTTCTTTTACCAAATTAATCCAAAACAACTTAGTTTTCCGCTCCAATATGCACTAGCCTCCTCAGAGAGTTTGAAATGTATTTCACAAAAACCCTTCTTCTGTGGCCAGCTGCGATGTGTGAATCTTGTTAGGATACAAGAGGACACAAGAGCAAGTCAAATTATCAATACAATGTCAAAGCCTACCATGAGGTACAAGTTCTCATTAGGAGAAGATAGAGTCATTGTCGGTGAAACACATCAAATGTGCATTCAATCACTTCAAAGCATATGTTGTATTGAAATGAACGTAGTTTGGGCTGAAGTTTGTTCCCCCTACAGCTTTTGAACAAAATCAACCACAACCAAATGCACTGGATAGCTGCAACAACTCACACTCTAGCTTGCAATTAAGTACCCTGATCAATACGGAGCCACTATGATCTATGGCATTTGATCACTACAACACCACAAAATCAAACCTCATTCCATTGGAAACACAGTTGCAATTGTCAATTTCATTATTGCTTATCTTACAATTTACAGACTAATTATTAACTCCAGAGCTCCACTGCCACCACAGGCAACAATTGCTTACATTCAAAGTTCAATCTACATGATGACAAGCTATTGAGCAGATATTGGTGCTGGGATTCTTGGATCATGGGAACATTGTTGGCACTCATATCAGCCGGACCGAACGCCTCGAACTTTGGCATGCTTTATCCAAATACTGCAACGCATCCTTTGGAGAGCACCCTCCTTCATATAAACATGTAAAAATTTGGCAATCTAAGCATAAGAAAGTATGCTCAAGAATAGAGGTGGCCATTTCAAGTGTGCCTTGAAGGCAAAACCTAATTGCAACAGATACCTAAACGTGCAACTCTCCAAAACCTTGCACGATTACATACTGAATTTGAGAATGTGCATGTTACAATCAGAATTTGTATCAGAATTTCGATCCACTACCAATATGACTTAGAATGTTTATAACTTTTGCATGTCGTATCCAAATACGGCATGCTCTGATGCATCGGAATCTCGTTGCAATTGCTAACAAGAATCGATTTAAAAAAATTTAAATGTCTATCCAATGATTTTGAGAATATAGGCCCAGTGTCAAAATTGTCAAAAATGTTGAATTCTTTGAATTTCTCAACATTTCAAAATGGAGCAAAAATAGGGCTGCATAACCTTCATTATATTAGTTGACCTCAAATTCAAAAAAAAATCAATTTCATGCCTAAAATTCATATCGAGAGCAAAGAGGTAGGAGTTGTCAAAATGTACCAAAATATAATCTTTGTGATTTGCTTTTTTAGCATTTTCTTCTACAAATGTCAAAGGCGATTGTAAGAAACATTTGTCCTATTTTCTATCACATGTTTAGTTGCAGAAGTAGTTTTGTGCCATAAGTATTGCAAAAATGATTGAATGAACATGAAATTTAGAAGTAAGCTTCTTAAAGCAATAAAAAGTTTACTTTAATTATTTCAATAGGTGAGATGGAAATTTCAAACATATGTCACACATACAAATTGGGTGGATTTTAGTACTATCAAGTATCTTTTTTGAAGAGTTACATCATCAAATTTTGTAGGCTAGCTCTTCTAATAGAAATACACCTATTTGAGGAGAGGGATTTTTGAAAACTTGTTCCAAGTGTGTTTTGCATTGGCCTAAAGTAAGCTATATTTAGGTTGAATTTATGTTGAGTTAAAAATGGTTTTTTAGTTTTGGCTTTGATCTCCCTTCTTTGCTCTTAGTTAGTAACAATGGCCACTTTTAAAATAAAATTTTCAAGTGCATTTTCTAATTTAAAAAAAAAAAAAATGGGAGTCTCATTCTCTAGTATAAATGACAGCTTGGAGGCTCAAAATAGTAGTTTAGGATACATAAAAAGACTCAATAGTATTGGTGGAGGCCTGCAAAGCCTTTAATCTGTCAATGTGGACTTTTTTTTATAGCAAATTAAGTAACACCCTCCGTCCTTGCCATCCAACGATGAACATCACGTGTCGTTAGATTAGTAGATTTCAAATCCATTCAACTATCTAGATTTTATGTTCCATGCCTCCAATAGTACTGAAGGTCATTGGTAGTAGAAAAAATACTAAAAGGATGAAAATAAAAAATGCTACAATTAGTAGAAGTGTTTCTTGCAATCACCCTCTATAATACTTCAATGAGGGAATTTTCACTACCATGCACTTAAAACACATCCAAAGAACTCTCTCAAAAAAATTGGATGAAAAATTGCAATTTTACATCCTCTACTTGTCATTCAAAATCATCTAGAAGCCACTTTGGAGTACTATACCGCAGTTTATCAACCCCTAAAGGACCAAATGAATCACCATTTTGTAGTAACATAGCACTTTTAATCATCCATTGATTACATGGTTAAAAAGTTATTGTATGATTTGTAGTTTCTTATGCAACAATGGGCAGATTAGAAAAAATCACCATTTTAAGAAATAAAATTTTAAATTGGTTTTCTAGATTTACATACACGTGAAAAGCTTTGAATTGTTCCATTTTGTTGCATGAGATGAAAGTTACGAGGAATTTTAGTTTGTTGGCAATTATGGAATCTCTACTCTAAAATAAACTTTGAAGTCCTTTATTTAACTCGATTTTCAATATCTTTTGAAAAAGAAATCAAACAAAAGAATGTAGATTAGTTAATACAACGTTATAGCCATTGAAATTGGCATTTTTCAATTCCATAACTAAATTCCTAACAATTTAGTATTTGAAATCATTCTCGACTTCTTTCTACTAACTATTTTTTTCAAGCATGAATAGTTAATATGTTTTGTTGAAATTTTTTATATGTATTTCCAACTTATTTCTTCAATACATTACAGAGACTTTTAAATTGTAGGATCTACACTTTTTGGGATAGAAATTTTGAAGGATAAAATCTAACCATTTGTGAAGAGTTGAAAATACTTCTTTTTTAAATTCAAGGACCACGATCTTACAAAAGCTAAGGTTTCTTATTTTGAAATTTTAAAAGGGCGTACCCTTACAAGTTAACTAAAGGTTCCTATGGTTGGATTTGTTAAAATTTAAATATAGATGAAGATTTAAGTTTTGCTTTGGAGACTAGTATTTTGAAGCATTTTTGGACCTATTAACATGAATGATTTTACTCTAGGGGTTAAGGATTAACCTTTCAAAGACAAAGCTTATGACCATCTCCATTGCTTGTTCTATTTGTGCAAGTATTACTTACTTAGTAAAAGTCATATTATTTATGAATTGCTTAAATTAGTGTAGGATGAATATAACTACTTTAGTCAAACTTCTATATGTATGCAATAATATAGAATTGTATGTAAAGAAAATTTTCTTTTTCTTTTTCATAATACAATTATATGTCCTCTAAAGTTAAACAATTGAGATTTGTTTGTGAAGATCTTGAATCCTTATGGATTTTTGGCAAGAAATGAGGGAAATTCATATTAAATACAAAATGAGCCAAATTTTTTTGAAAACTTGACTAGGTATAGTGTATAGTGTGGAATATCATATTATAAATCAATTTATTGTGTCATTTTATATATAAAAAGTGTTGATAAATTCTCACCTTCAAATTGCAATAAAATATTTATTATTAGGAAGTTTGGAGTTTTCAAATGGTGTAGAAATAAGATTTGGGAAGTTTTATTTTGTTGGTTTTGCAAAGATCATTTTGAATGTTGAAGTCAAGTTTGAAGGACAAACAATCAAAAGTTTTCAAATACATTATGGAATAGTGTTATCTTGCAAGTTATGAAATGTCATCTTCCATTTTGTCCCTACTTCACTTCTTATTTTAGATTGCATTTGAATTCATTGTCAACTTGCATGTTTTGAAGAACAATTCCTCTTGGAAATGAGTCTCAAACAAACTAGATTTTGGAGAAAAAACCTCATTAGAAATTCATTTAAAAAAGCAATAGAGTATATTTTGAGAAGGCATAAATTGATTGGGATTATGTATGATATGCCCTTTAATTTTGTATTTTTTTGGTGACCATTTTTTTAGATTTGACATGTGAAAAGAAGATTGAAAGACTTCAAATCACTTTCACAATTTTTACACCCTCATGATCAAAATTATAATCTTTCAATCCATAAGCGATATTGTTGTGTTTTCTTTTCCCATGTGATCAACAACATGTCTAGTTTGAATTTTTACAGTTAGAATTCCAAAAAAAATGATAAAAATGATAAAAGTGTTGGCTTTTTGATCAGTTTAGAACAAATTCCAAGAAGCTCCAAAAGAGACCTTGGGCATGTAGGGATTAATCTTCAACCACTCATCCAGTTTTTCAATTTTCTAGCAAAGGTTGAAGGTGGGCACCCCAAAATGCGCCATTGCCCCTAAACCGCCATCTTCACTTGTGTACATCTCCAAAATCAATTCTGTACTTATCTAAAAAAACACTTTTTGTACCAAACTTTGTTCCTTTATAACTTTTGCATATAGTATCCAAATGCCACGTTCTTTGATGCGTTGGAACCTCCATTCACTTGCCAATAAGAAAATATAAAAATTTGAACACTCTAATAATAGTAACTAGGTACTGTAGCAATAGTGGCGGTTTGGGGTTCCTCCGTGGTCAGTATCAAGTACATGTTTTTTCAGACTGCCCTGCCCGACTGATTCTCAATATTGAGGAGGTGTTCGTGACAGGGCTGCCCCCGCCTTCTTCAGTTTCGAGACATCTGAATTGCAGCCATTGCGAGACTGCGCATGACTGCGACGGATCTCCCGCAACAGCAATCAATTCCGTGACAGGATCAATTCTCTCCCTCTATCAGCAATCCGATCGCCCAGCATCAAATTCACGCCAAATTTTCACGGAATCTGATCTCAATTCCGCCGAATTTGAGCCAATTTTGCGCCGAATCAAGCATCAATCTGCCTCGCAAAAGCAGTGAAACTCGCAACTCAGAATGAGCTGGAGCGCGATTCCCATTCTTCACGATTATCGTCTTCCGCAGCGATGCTGTTTTCTCCGTTGCATCTAGTGTAGTGCCATCCACCACTGTTGCCGACAATACAGCACCCCCTCGCATTCTCCTCGCATCCCTAACACCTTTTGTGTGCAACATTCCGGGATTCGTGGTTTAGACATTGGGTCGGTGTTAGTCGGAGCAGAAATTTAACACCTTTTGTGTCCAGATTTCCGGAATTTGTGGTTTTAGGCATTGTGCCGAGGTTAGTCGGAGCAGAAATTTGTGGGTGGTGAGTAACTTATTGGTGGCGCATCAGTAGATGGAGCTTTGAAATCGCGAGTGGATGCACCGACAGGAGGAGAGATGGCGCAGAGGATGGGATCGGAGGAGGCTCACGCGTGGATGACTGCGCAATTGGAGAGCTTCAACGCCTGGGACTGGAACGTGGCGGGACTAGGGCGGGCGTTGTACATCTTAGCTGCCGTGGTGTTCTTCTCCGTCGTGTTTTTCGAGCAGTACAGCAAGCGGAGAGAGCGCCTGGCGAAGCTGCCGCCGGGGCCGTTCCAGTGGCCGTACCTCGGAAATCTGCCGCTTCTGGTTCGCACTGCGGGGCTGAGATCTTTCTCCAAGTTGAGGGAAACGGTGGCGGCACTCGCGAGAACTTATGGACCGATTATGATGCTGCAAATTGTGGATCGGCACTTCTTGGTCGTGTCTAGCGGGGAATTCGCGAAAGAGGTGAGATCTCGATGCTTTCTTCTCATCTGTGGTTCCGACTTTTGTCACACTTTGCTTGTTGGAATGGTCAAATTTTTACTTGGTCTTGATAGCAAATGAAAGAGGATTCCAACACATCCAAGAATGTGTCATTTGGATACCGTAGGCAAAGTTTTGAAGTAAAGTTGGTAGATGACCTAAAACGGCACTTGAACAAAGATTTTGAGTGCTTCTTGATCGTTTCGAGCGGGGAATTCGCGAAAGAGGTGAGATCTTGGTTATTTCTTCTCATCGGTGGTTTTCTCTTTTGTCACACTTGGCTTGTTCAACTGGTCAAATTTTTACTTGGTCTTCATAACAAAGGAAAGAGGATTCCGACGCATCCAAGAAAATGTGTCATTTGGATAACGTATGCGAAATTTATGAAGTTTGATTGGTTGATGACCTAAAACGGCACTTGAACAAATATTTCCGTGGTCTCAGAATTGCTTGACCTTGTTTCAGCCGTGGTTTAAACCGTTAAATGTGGTTTTGAAATCTGGCTTGAAACCAGTTGCATTGTACTGGCACAACTAGAACTGAATTTTATTTTCACAACATCTAAGAAGCTGCAGTTGATAGCAATCCTGGTTAGTACCATTGATGCTATGCTTGCTGATTGCTAGGGTTTAGGGTTTAAGGCTCCAATTTTTCATGCTTTCCTCACTTGTTATGCAATTTTGGAAATTCGATGATAGGTGCTTGTCACGCACGATGCGGAGTTTTACTTTCGGCCTCGATGCGCAGTGGGGAAGTATTTGGGTTTCGGCAATACAAACATAGCCTTTGCAGAAGGAAGGCACCATTGGTCCTTGCGCAAGCTCTGCGACACGCGTCTGTTCTCCCCGGAATGCTTCTCCTTGTATGCTCCGATTCAGAAGGCCGAAGCTGGGAAGATGCTGCACTCGGTGTGGCAAGCTTCCCAGAGAGGGGAGGACATCTGCATTCGGGAAACAGTAACAAGCTTTGTACGCAACAGTATGTGTAGGATGTTGTTGGGCACGGCCCATCTGGACGTGGAGAATACCAGCATTCAGTTTACGAGGGAGACCCTGGCGACGTTGTTGGAGGACAGTTTGGCTCTGGTTGGGGAGACGGCGTTGAGTGATTTAACGCCTGGACTCAACTGGCTGGACTTGCGTGGTCGAGAGGAGCAAATGAAGGACTTGCATGTCAAGTTGACAAAGTATTTTCAAGTCATTCTTGATGATCGCTCTCTACGCTTGGAAAAGGAGGAGCCAGAGGCGCTTGTGGATGTGTTGCTGTCTCTGGAGGAGGATTATAAGCTCTCCAGCGACGCCATCATGGGCATTCTCTTGGTATATCTCTTGAACCTTGGTTTAGGGAGCTTGGTTTAGGCATTCTCTTGGTTTAGTGGTTTTTGCGTCCTTCAAGCATTCTAACTAATCAATAGAGTGTGCTTTCATTGAGAGATCGCTATGGAGAGATCACTCTGGGTACGAGACCCTTACTCTCTGTAGATCAATTTTTATATCACTTATGCGTGCATTTTCTCTTGCAATTTGGAAGTGGGAGGTCACTAGGCCACTATTGAAGGGATAGTCGACAGCCATATTTCATTTAAAGATCAAAGGCCGAAGTCATTTGAGTAAAGTCATGTTTACACACAGCTTGCTACTTGAAGACCAGTGGAGTGGAGTGGAGGGGATGAGTTGATGTTGGTAACAGGGGGCTGCGTAGGAGATAGGATCATGTCCCTGACTGTTTTAGTATTCTCTACATAATTTGAGTATCTGTTCTTACGGACTTCGTCTGTTTATTATCTACGTAGTATTTTCTTAAATGCAGAGTGTCACGAAATCCTGTCACGTTCTCATCCACTCTCGTATTCATCTAGAACTAAGATGGGTGCTGTGGGGAAGTAAGCATCAGTTTAGACCTCACTAAAGGGGACATATTCTTTCCTTTTGAGATATTTTCAATTTTGCAACGGGATATACTAGTATGAGATTTTTACGGATGTTGAGTTCGTTGTTGCAGGATGCTTTGGTAGGAGGCATATATCCAATTATTGCTACTGTGGAATGGGCTCTTACCGAGCTGGTTCGTCACCCTGCAATGCTTGAGAAGGTGCAAATGGAAATGACTGATGTTGTCGGCCCGTATCATATTATAGACGAGACCGAATTTTCGCAGCTTACGTTCTTCCAGGCAAGTACTTTGGATCGCCTGAGTTTTGAATCAAATAAACTCTCGTATTATCGTGCAAGATTGTTTTTCTGGATTTCTGAAAATGAGATTGGTGCCAATTCGGTTTAGTTTGTCTTTTATATCTGTCGCTAGGTTAGCTTAGTTCTATCCTTCTGTTGAAGAAATCCCTCATGCATACAACATCTAGTGTCAAGTTTCTGCTGCTATGAACTATCCTTGTATTTTTGTCGTCCTAGTGCTAGATATTGTGGTCTCTCTGAAGAAGTATAACCTCAATTCTATTGGTTGTATGTGTTCAAAGTGGGGTCGAAAGAGGGAGTGACACACCATTATTCATAGAATAACTCCATTGATTGTTGCTGCTAAATTATCTCCATATTCTTATTGTCCTAGTGCTAGACATGGTGTCCTTGTTGAAGTCAAACAACTTCATTGTCATAGGTTGCATGAGGGTCAAATGAGTGTGACACGCTTAATTATAAGGTATTAGGTAGAAGTATGTAACACCGTTCACCCCACCCCACCCCCACCCCCGGTTATGTCATGCTGTTGAATCTTTCCAAAGATGCACTTATGTCGCACCTCAAGGTTTCTTCAAGTTTTGACTTCGAAAATTCACAGAAATTACAAAATTCCTCCAAAACTATATATTTTTTGGGAACTTCATGATTTCCACTTGTGTACAAGTAAACTATTGCAATTTGACCTCTAGTTTTGAGTGTATTCTTGCACATCAGCTTAGATGAAAGGTTTTACCTTAACTCATTTGATTGTGCAGGCGATTGTGAAAGAAACACTACGACTCCATCCAGCAGTGCCCATGTCCCTCCCCCACATTAACAAGGTGGCAACTCCACTTGGTCGCTATGAAATCCCTGCCAACACAACTGCGGTCATGGACTACGCAGCAATTGGACGTGACCCCCAAATATGGCCAAAGCCGCTCCATTTTGACCCCAAGCGGTTCACAGGCACAGACGCCGCGTCTCAAATCGACACGTTCAAGCTGTTGCCGTTTGGTTACGGTCGCCGAGGCTGCCCGGGTGCCAATCTGGGCGTCATTTTGGTGCAGATGGGCTTGGCTTACCTCGTCCAAGGCTTCGATTGGCAGCCCATCAAAGGACAACTGCCTCACGACATCCATGTCCAGGAAGCCTCCGGGGTCGTCTGTTTCAGGTTCGTGGTGATCCTCCACAAGTTTCTTGTCAACTGATTTTGTTGACAAAACTTCTTTGTTGTATGATGTGTTCTCGAACCCGTAAGTGCTCGAAGGTCACCTTTAGAACCACACTTTGTAAATTATTGTAACTCCTCCAATATATCGATGTACACCAATAATCGTCACTAATTACACTTGAGCATAGTTACTAGTATTAAACGTAAATTATTTTTATTGGATCTTATCGTCAATGTCAACTGGAAAGATTCCAACACACGTTAGTATGCATTATCTGGACACTGCATGAGTAAGTTATGAATTTTCAAAGTTCAGTTTCTAGTTGTACCAAAAACCAATACTACGCTCTCATAGACTCTCATGTTTTGATTGCGTACATCTTTTGTAATCAATATCTAGGTTTTAGTGATGCTTTTTAGTCCAAATACTGTACGTGTTGCACTTGGTGTCGCATTTGGGGCGTCACACTTGGGGTAATGTAGATTTTGGGTGGACATACCTTACAATAGAGTATTCTTTCTATGAGAACATTGATATTTTACAGGATTTTCTTGAAGCTTCCTCAATGAGTATGAATTGGACGATAGCATTTTTCAAAACATTCATACTCTATTCCTTGGATGGTTGTACATTTAGGGGTTATGAAGATACTGGTTTCTGAATTATTAGTTTCAAATTGCTGATGTTCTTGACGTGTTTGAATCTTTTAAGCCTGTCAGTTAAGTTTTTTTGACGTGTAATGGGTGTAAAATTACTTGTTTCAGGTCGGTGCCTTTGACTTTGAGGGCCACTCCACGACTCGCCAGCACTCTGTATGAGATATAAGTTTAGAGGTAAATTGTATTCTCACAATTGTATTTCTTACACTCAGGCAGCCGTTGTAGAATGCGGGTAGTGATGGACTTGAGCTTTGATTCTTTTCACGGTCCTGAACCAGCCCTACATTTCTGGCCTTAGAGACAACAATTCACATAGAGCTTGTTTTTTGGGAGGTATTCTGGCGACTTTGTTATAAGCTATAAGTGAGATACTAATTGCCAAGAGACGCACTACTTGTAACATAGTGTGGGCTGAGATCTTTCTTGTAGGGTACTATTTTTTATCAAATTAAATTAGTGCGTTTTTGTTTTCCCTTCATTGTATGGAGTTTAATTCAAGTGAATTTTGCATGTATCATAATAGTATGTTATTTTGGCAACTATACTAAAAAAATTCATGTACAAGAGAATTCCATCATTGATATAGAATTTAGAACAGTTGCATTAGCTTGGTTGTAAGGTAGTATGGCCTAAAAGCAACCATTTAAGGGCTGATCTGCCTTTTTCACAGGTTTCCTTGAACAGAAATATTTTTGGATCATTTTTCAGAGAAAGAAAAATGGATGCGGAACGTTACACAAGTGGTTTCATATTTTTTGAATTGTTTTTGAATTACTTATGAATTAAAAAAAAACCCTGTTGTGGCACCTATTTGTGACCCTAGGTCTTCCAAAATCTGACCACTTGCAACTTCTAAAGTGATTTGAGTTAATGAAGGCCAATGATTGGCTCTTACAATAGATAATGCTTTTCTCTTGATTCTCTCAATGGCTTGAGAGGTCCATTTAAGGACCACCTAATATCCATTTCATACTTAAATATAGGGTCGATTTGAAGAGGCCGCTCGCTTTTAGAGCACACTACCTTACTGTACATTGGCTTGAAAGCATTTCCTTCTATTCAAAAGGAGGAATGGTGTGCCTTCTATTTTATTTTAAAAGCAAAATAAATTAAAAAAATTTAGACTAGTATTTTGATGCCTCGTACATAAACCAAATTTCCATGCCATTCTATGTTGAGAATCATTGGATTGGGCTTTCAATTTCAAACTACAATAGAACCGACACTCCAAGATTATTTTGAAGCTTTCAATCATAGTGGAAACTACTTTTTGGAAGCTTCATTTTACTTGGGCAGATTTCAACGTTCAAAATGGATTATTATTCTTTCCAGCAATGACTACAAATAATTTTTGGGAAAAGTCAAGAATCATGAGTGCAATTGCTTATGTGAAAGTTGGAGAGTTCATTGAGTACTACAACAATATTAACAAAATATCAAATATTATGTACTTCCATTTTTAATATTTTTAATATTTTCTTTACACCTAGTTAATATTCATTGAATAAGAGTATTTTTCATAATCTTGTTTTCTACATTTCATATATGGGCTTTTGCACATTATAGTACACAAGGTTTTTTGTCACAATGCACTACAAAGTAATCTTCTAATAAACTTGAAAAAATCTCATGCTAAATCACTACAAGAGAAAGGGGTGTTTTAAGTAGTGTCCTAAACATCACATCTTTCAAGTAACGTCTTTTAATTAAGTTTTTAAGTAAAATTTTACTAAAAAGACAATCTTTTTAGTAAAATTTTACTTAAAAACTTACTTAAAAGACGAGATGTCTAGGACACTACTCAAAACACCCCTTTCTCTTGTAGTGAATGCACATTGAACTTGGAAGTGAGGACAATTTTTGGAAGATTGGGATTATTGAAGCTACAAGAATTGAATTAAAATCTCTAAGTGTTCAAGTTGAGAAATTTACACCTAAAAGATTGTTTGTCAAAATGTATAGTGCACTCTAAAGTTAGAGATCTAATTCATTATGATTTAAAAAAATTTCAAACTTTTATATAAGTTTACAACATCACAAGGATTAAATTTAAATGTTCATTTTTTTTAGGATTTTTTTAGAATTTTTATATTTTGCTTTGATGTTCAAAGCCTTCAGTTAGTTCTAAGGATCTAAAAAATCATATTTCTCAAAAAATAATAAAGTTCATTTTATACAAATTATGTGGAAATTTTCTTGAATTTTTTTATAAAGTTTGTGAATTAGCTATGACAAAAAAAAGGTGCATATTCTAATACATATTTTAGTGCAAATATTCTATTGCAAATTTTAGTGCTAAATATTGAAATTTTGGTGCAATACTAGTGTGAATTGAGCATTCTAGTGGTTCATGAAATTGTGTATTGTAGCATGCAATTGCCCGTATGCTTTATATAATCATTTTGATCTTCAAGATGCAATGTCCGATGTCTACAAAGTTTTTATAGTAGTTGTGACTATGAGACATGCAATTGTATACAATTAAATGATTAAAATGTTCCATCCAAAATAAGGTGGGTACATACCCCTAAAACTGCTACTTTTTGCTACTAGGCCTAGTTACTATTATTAGACTGGTCAAATTTTCATATGCTCTTGTTGGCAAGGGAAAGGAGGTTCCAACTCACCAGAGAACGTGGCATTTGGATAATGTATGCAAAAGTTATTAAGGAACAAAGTTTGGTTCTAAAATTGTTTTTTTTTACGTAGGTACAAAATTGATTTTGGAGATGTACACAAAGGAAAGATGGTAGTTTAAGGTCAATGGCACATTTGGGGGTACCTAACTTATGTACACCTATAATTATCACTTTCTACAATGCCACACCTCCATTTGGAACAACAAGCGACTATACAGCCTAGATATTGATGATATATGATGTAATCATTACATAAGAGTCTACGAAACCTTGGTGTCCAGTTTTGATACACTTACAAACAATACTTTGAGATTTCACACCTTATTCATATTGTGACCATATAGAAGCTTACGACCCATTTCTAACCACTTAAAGAATTGAGTATATCTACAAAATGGATTTGGTGAGGGAAAAAAAAAATTCCAATGCAATGAAATAGGTTACAGAAGGATTTGAAAACTTTTCACATTTTTTTCTTCAAAAATGAATTTACCATGAATTTTTTTTGTAAAGACTCTGTTAAAACTTTTCTTGTTGTTTAGGTCTTTTTATTTCCAACCATAGGCTAGTTACAAAATCAATGTAAGTGATAATTGTGGCTTTCAACGTACATATTGTGATCATTCTATATTCTCAATATACACTTCTAGGACATTTTTGCTATTCCTACTCGTCCTACATTACATGAGTGGTTTCTACTACCACTACACAGAAATAGAGCAACCTAGACTCTGGAAATTAGGGGAAAAGGGGATCAAGAATGGATTGGTTACTCTACTCACACTAACGAGCCTTGATATCCTCTTTCACTTGCCAATATTATCTAATATGAATGTATCTTGTTTTATAGTAATTGTATTTGTACTCAGTTGCTATTAGTGTAGATTATAGATGGACTTCCCTTGCAATACAAGCAAAAGTACAGGTATTTCAAACAATAGTCCAAGAATGTGGTCAGCTACAGTACCATGGGCTCTGAAGGAGTTTTGCACGAGGAAAAACAATCCCTAGAAATGGAACTAAAGTTGTAAACCTGTTGCAAGATGAAGATACTTTTCTAGTCCCTTTTCTCAAAAGTCATAGACGAGCATGCAATGTTTGCCACATGAGATGCCGCACTTGTAGACTTACGTGATGTAATGCAGGTTTCAATTGAAGTTGGGCGCTGCTGCCAATGTGGACAGATGTTTGTGCCCAGTAGCATTATATCTCGAGAACCATTTACACATAAGCTTTAGTACATTTCTGAAGCCAGAAAGGAAGAGCCATTTCTTTTCGCAAAACTTCAAGCTTATCTGTGACGCACTTCGGGAGATTTGACATACCAGTTCTACAAAAAAACTCTACAAAAAAAAAGGACAAGTAACAATTGAAGGGGTTTGTGGTTTCAGTGCTATAAGAGGAGATCGTACAACACCTCAGGTTGTCGTCGAAATGGAGAACAGAGTCTCTGCAGTCATCACAAATCAAAGCATCAGCAAATCCCGTTATACTCTTGTGCAATTTCACCTACTGTTATTTCAAAGGATTGACAAGAGCTGAGTATTACGAGGGCCTTTGTACTTCCATGATACTGTTTTGTTACAAATGGAGACAAACCCAAATTTCATGGGTGAGAGGGATAAAGTATCCAAACCTCAATAACAGCTGCCACTTGCACTAGAGTAGCTTCTGACCATGGACGGCCGATGAGTTGCAACCCAATTGGCAAGCCATTTTCATCATGCCCGACCTGAAAGCCCAATTCACTAAGTTCACATTAATCCACCATGTACCTTGGACTCATGTTAAGTTGAATAGGTGAGCACAAATTTAGAAGAAAAATGGTTGAAGCTCCAGACTAAATCAAACCCATTTTAAGGATTTAGAATTGGTTCAGGGTTCTCTGGACAAGTCTTGATGACAAGCAGAAAGTGGAGGCCAAGACATACTTAGCGACTTGGAGCTCTCAGAGGACAAGATGGCAATACTATAAAGCATAAAAATAATCTAAATGGTCTTGCCTGTTTGACCAGTTTGTTGGCTGATGGGTGCCTGGAGCACTCCACAAAATGGTCACCCAGACAAGATCACTCACTGAAGCATCCCTGTCATTATTTCATCATCCACAGTCGAGATTCTCTCAATGGCCGTCCAGACAAAGTGTAAAGCCCTTCAGAGCAACCCTACAGCTCTTGACTACCGTAATCCCTTTTGCCAGAACGTTGGTCGAAATGTTTTGCCCTCAAGGCTTGTCTAGAGGAATGTGAACCAACTTTTAATATATTGAGAATACTATTCCAAAGAACACTTACCGGGACAGAAATAGCTGGTAACCCGAGAAAATTTCCAGCGATCTGAAAACGCATCAACTTTTCTGCAGCGAAAGAGAGTAATAAATGTCAAAGATTTTGGTATGAATTCGATGTATGTTTTTATAATTTGCCGAAGGTTTTTACATGGCCTGATACTCGTCAGTTCACGAGCAAGCTAAAAATTGGAGGACTCTTCGAATTGGCAATAAGATATTTTGGTGTATATCGCTGCTTGAACCCACATGAGGAGCGCAGTGGCCGAGGCTGATTTCAATTAATCAATACAACACAAACAAAGATGGATGCTTTACCTCCGATGACATAGTCCAGTTCACAAAATCTTTCAGCATTGCTCCGAATTAGTGGTGCAGTCGCCCTATTAAGCATGTTACCACAAATTTATTAGTAAACATTTCATCTTTGGTGCTGTGTCCAATTCAAATTCCACATTATGAGGAACTTGAACTCGAAATTTTCAAGACTTGCAAGACTTGAATGATCGAGCGATCAACTCACCCTGTAGTAGGTGTGATGATGATATCAGCCTTCTTGAAGATCTCATTGTGATATTGCATCTGCCGAAACCTGAATCATACGATGAAATGTTGTCGCTAACGATATTGCTTGCAAATCAACTATGAGCATTACTCTTCATTAGAACTTACTGCATTATTTCAGTTCTAGAGTCGTAGAATAATAGGGGTACCTAGTCAAATTCAAACTTAGTGATATCTGCTTTACATATTATATGATAGCTCTGGCCCCAACACATACCTTATCCTTTGTGCAGCAATGAATTCATGGCTACCAAAGCTTTTAAAAACGCAGAACCCAACTCGCACGTCTGCACCGGATGCATGAACCCCTCTGTTTGTCACTCACAAATGCACACACCACAATCAGAGAACAACCTAGATTAAGAAGAATGACATCACCATTCAGGGTGAAATGATCAAGAAGGCTTACGATTTCTGGTAGTCAACACCAAGCGAAGCGTCAAGTTCACTGCCAATGGTCACATAATGTGACAATCTCATCTCCTCGAGCTCGGGAATGGTCACTTCCACTATCTGTGATGGCCCAGAAAGACAGAAATATTTCATGAGGACATATTAATTCATGGTTTCCTCTCAAACATGGAATAAAATCAACAATGAGTATACTGAGTAAAACTCAAATGAAATGAGTCTTTACTTCTTCATTGCATTGTAAGCATGCCAAGACAATTAGAAACGCAGAAAATCTCACTTCGGTACTAAAGGACTGTTGCACTAATTGCACTGCTCGGGAGCATGCATTCCGTATAGGTTCGTCGCAATCTTCGAACCACTGCAAAATGATCCAACAGTTCAAATAGCCAATAGTGTGCCCTAAAGAAGATCAAAGAAGAGAAAAAGAACGGAACACAATCAGTAACCTCTTTCTTCGAGCATCAGAACATCTCATTCAAAAGATCCTCCTACCTTTGTGTACTTGGCGAACTTCAGATCCCGCATCATATTTGCAATGCTGGTGAGCTCCTCATTTGATTCCTTCAAAAGTGGCAAGTTTGCTGGCGGCTGCAAAACATTCAGGCTCAGTGAGTGCTAGGATTACCACGAAGTAGATCGGGAAAAATATGCTTTTGATACTAAGGATCTCTTTTATAAATCGAGAACGTACCGGGAAGGACACTATATCGTCGTCGGGAAGAGGCCCGTGCATTGCAGCATACCTACAAAATCAGATTGCAAATGTGAAGATATTGAAAATATACTTAAAAACTTGATACTAAGGAGACCTGAATCGAAACTCAGCACTTACGGAGGCCATGTCCATTGATTGAATTGCTTACATGATGAGTGAATCTTCCACGGATGCCGTAAGAGTACCCAACATTCCCACCGTCCAATTCAATGGCAAAAGACTGCACGAGCCACGAGCACTCAATTAATCTATCAGCAGATGACAGAATTTGCAGATGGATCCCTGACGAGACTTGAATGACTCCACTGGTAACTGAATCTAGACTCTGATGATATCCTCAAGAATGCAAAGATTCAAGAGCGGTCCACTAACATATCCAGCGTGCACTAGCTCTTCGAAATTCAGACATTTCCAGCAAATCAGAAGCTAAATTCTGAAAGAACGAAGAGTCCCAAATCGGGCCACATGATTTTGTTCATCAGGTTCATATAAGTCATACGGAGACTCTGTTCAATTTCAGTAATTTACAAACACATGCCATGTTCTTTATTGATCCTGATGACAAAATTTGGCCCCTTTTGAACTATATTTTCCCAATATGATCAGGTCTCCATAATATCAAGTTTAAAATACATTAATTCGTTTTCAAACCATGAATCCTTGATCCAGTTAGTGTTCAAATTGCCGTCCACAACAACCTTGCAGTTCATTACATACTATTGAATGCAGAGACAGATAGAATCACGTCCAAGTACAGCTTGAGATGTCGTGCTGGAGTGCGGAAGAGGGAGGACATACCCAGCACTTGATGTCCGGCCGAATGTCGGCTTGAGTCCCACCACTCCGCATAAACCGGCGGGCGTTCGCACTGAGCCTGCCATATATCCCAAAATGGTGAGCCAAAGTACGAAGTGGAACCTACAAATCTTTCATACACTTGGGAGTGAATGGGAGCTGTAAGTTCAAAACTCAATGCTGCACGACAGATTAATACGGTCTGCTTAATTAGAAAGAGACAGGACTGGTCTTCAGTCTTCACCTCCTCCATCGACACCCAGTGCAGCTGGGCAGAGGCCAGCTGCCACTGCTGCTGCTGAGCCTCCTGATGAGCCTCCAGATATTCTTGCCTTGTTATGTGGGTTACGGGTGGCCCTGTGTCAGAGAAAAGAACTAGGACCATCAGTGGCCTGCAGTTAGAAATCAATACGCTCAGGAAACCCTGCTGCATCATTACGAAGGCAGTTTCAGGAAGTACTACGATTCTTGTCTCTTGCTTTAAATTCTTAGCAAGAACTTCAGAGAGTGGAATCATTCTGTGTCATGGATTTGAAGATAATAATGAACGGTTGAGGGAGCTCTAATTTGCTCAAGAAGTAATAAATCTATGTACCCGTAGTGTGGGTTGATACCACTAGTGCCCATCCCAACTTCGTGCATGTTGGTCTTCCCAACCATTATAGCTCCACATGAACGCAAGCGTTTCACCGCTTCGGCATCCTGCTTCGCTTGCCGCACCTTGCCCAGCCAAGTCGTGCCCCCTGCACAACAGTTTTTTTACTCTAAACTCTAAACCTCTTAGGGTCAACAAATAAATGTTAACCCCTGAAAGACACACATTGGACCTCGTGATGATTTAGCAGTTTTATGGGGACTTCTCTTTTTGTCCGATATTACTTGTTCATTCAACTGTACATTCAATGCCCTTCACTGATTCTGGTTGTATAAAACTTGGCCCCAACTGAATTCTATCATTTTCACAATATAGTCAATCAAATTAGATATTTTCAAACCACAAATCCTTGCTTCTTTTTCATTTAAACCCCAAAAGAACCAAGTGACTGTTCAATGTACGCAAGAGATCTTGGGTAGTTAAGCGCAAGTCAATTTTGGTCAGATGTTTACAAAATTCTGATACAATGTGTGAGCATTTACCCCCTTAGTGGGAATATAATTTCTTTTCCAATCAGGTGCCTGGATCAAAAGTTATGCTACTTTTCAAGCAGCCAAGGCAGCTTCAGGGCAACATGTACAAATCTCCTCCTCTACTTCTGAAATTTGGCAGGTATCTAACTTACATGATTTGTACAAGATGCAAATGTCAAAAAAATAACCATCTGTAGTGTAAAAACTTTACTCTACGAGGAGTTAAAGTTTAAAGGTTGGAAAAGAACTTTTTTTTCTAACTTCAAACGTTACAACCTTTCAGTCCATGAGGTCAAAGTTTCTAAAAAAAATCCACACATTCCCATAGCAATCTAGTACAAATTTGTATGGTTAAATTTTGAGAAAAAGACTTTTTCTTCCATTTTTTTCTCACTTTCCTAAAAAGTGGTAGTTTTACACAATTTCTGCCCAAAATGTGCCTCAGTCCTTCAAGGGTTAATTCAATTCCAAGCTGCCATATTAATTACACGACACACCCTCGCTGATTGTTCAGTTGTGAATCGCGTACCAGTAGTCGCATAAGGTAAGCAGTCTATTTCATCCTTTACAGCAATAGGGACCCCATCCAAAACTGACAACGGTTTTCCTGCAACACATACAAACAAGCGAGGAATTAGAACCAGAGGAGATTCCTTGGATACGGTGGCAGGGTTATTCAAACATCAATAGGACACAAGAATATTTTTGGGGAATTCAAGAAATGCACTATATACGGAGAGGACTTGGCCATGCACCTTGTTTGTAACGTTCAGTGGAAGCGGCAGCCTGTGCAAGCACGTTTCGTGAGTCCACCGCTATGAACAGGTTCATTTTAGGGCTCTGCTTATTGGAATCCTCGACTGCAGATAGAAACCGCTCCGCCACCTGCACCACATGGGTTAATGCCATTCATACACGTACTCGAAACAAGTGCACATAGTTATCTGCACTTGCTTAAAGAGAAAACATTGGCATAGAATAAGTCTATTGCAATGGTCATACAATAGGTCTCTTACAATCGATTGTAATAGAATCAACTTTCTTACAATATGAACGAAATCTCTTGCAACCAGTTGGGTTTGCAGTTACAGCGTGGAGAAGGGAAATTGTGCAGTCCATGGCATGTCTACCCTAAGTTAGTACCTGCGTTGGAGTCAGCCTTCCTGAAGTGTAAGCGTGGGCATAGTCACGAATGGTCAAATAGCGAAAACTCTGTTTCTCTACGCCTCCATCCTTTGACTCCCTTGCTACGTGCGTTGGCAAGCCTTCCACAGCACATTGTACACTCGCAATGGGTATCGTGCCTGGCTCGACTTGTTGCACCCTTTTCTCCGGAACACACTTCGCTGCAAACACAGAGATTCTTAACATTTGTTCAAGAATTCCATGGAGGTTAATGAAATTAAATGTGGGAGTGATTAGGATTATACCAAGCTCGTAAGTAAATCGCGGAGTGTACATGGGTGGTTCCACGAAATCCGGCTCCAAGAGTGTCTGAAAACCATCACACGAAAGTCAAGGAACGAAATTAAAAAAAAGATGAGTGGCACTGTGTCCAAAAAATTGCTTTCGTTATCAGTAGGGGAATGCAATCGGCCACGACCTTATCAATTAGGTTGTTCTTCTTCAGCTTGGGAACTATGATCGAGCCCGTCACTCCCGTCTCCAAGAGCCAGACGAAGCACTTGAGGGGAAACCCCGACAAGATCGGCGCTGCGAACAACAAACAGTCAACCAAATCACTTCAAATACTCTTCCGATTCCCGCAATGTCAATGAAACACGTTTCCTTGCCGAAATTCAAATCCGGCCAAACGACCGTGGCAGCACTATTTCTACCACTACACACTTCCACTGAAGAAAGAATTTCAAAGACAGCATGCCGTTACTGCTCGAATACGAGGCTAAAGAGGTCAACGAAGAGACAAGGGCGCGCGTCCAATTTCAGCGCCAAATCTCTTTCTTGAGGATTCAATTTTTTTCAAAAACCTCGTCGAAAACAGGGGCGGGAGCCTCAACCCCGCCATATGTGTCACAATAGCGTAGATGTACTCTAGTACTGCGAATGGAGGGATGCTCAACTGGGATTTCTGCAGGTTTGAGTGTGACATTGTCACCGAAACACTAACTGAGAGTTGATGACAAAAAGTACGAGGTCGATTCTAGGGTGGATTACGAAGAAGCGTGTCTGCAGAGCTAGGAATCAAGCTTGCCGAGTTTCATTCTAATCTAGAAGGTGCGCCTCTATTTAAGTTATTATCTTTTCCCCCCTCTCAACATATATTTCGCACGAGAACAGTGCTTTGGAACTAATTGGAAGTCCTCTGGCTTTGCAAATTCTTTGGCGACAAAAAACAGATTGCAGGAAAGAGAGGAGAAGGCAGCAAAGCAAGCTTATACCTTTTACAACGACAGACATGTACTCTGCTTTGCTATCCTCGTCGGTGCTGAGGATCTCCATGTCTGCTTCTGCCTGCTCCTTCTTCTTCCAAATGGCGTTGGCAGCAACCTATTAATCAATCGCTACCTAAAATAGCCTGTAAGTACAAAACTCTTAGCGGACTTGCCTTGCTTGCGTGTGGAGTTTTGCAACCCACAAGAAAGACTCTCGTGCCTTTCACTTGTTCTTCAGGTGATCGGAGAATACTCGCCTTGAGAAAGAGCGACAACGTTGGATATATGCAAGCAACTGTAAGTTAGTGGCGGCTCAAGCCACATTCAATGCAGTTGGTCGACTGATTCGAGGAAGTTTCGCTAGCTGGTGATCGAATTGAATGAGATACAAACCTGCTGCTGCTGCATGAGAGAACAGAAAAAACACTAGGAGGAGTATCTTATACCATAATACAAGATTACAAGTGCATTATGCATGTGTGCAGGCAAGAGATTTATGAAGCTGGCACTTCTCTCTCAACCAGCTGTTCGATCTCTCTTGTTCTCTAGGGAAAATCTTGTTAAGTTAGGTCAGACCTCATTCAAGGTCTCATACTCTTGCACTCATAATCTCCTGAACTCACTGCCACTGACCCACATTGGAGCTGTACCACCAACCCTGATTGCTGAATTTTTTTATTTTTTTTCTGAAACAATTGAAACTGAATTTTCATTGCAGGCAAAGGGAAATAATACAAGCCACCAGCCACAGGTGGCCTGGTGGAATGGAAAAACGTCAAGGACCACAGGATGATTACTGATTTTCCAAATGAAACTGACAGCCCCTGCTGTCAACATGTAACCTATATGTTTGTATTTTCTGCTACTTCTGATTTACTCTCTATATAAGTTATAATGGCACTGAATGCCTTCTCAAGTGTGTTGTAAGTTGACAAGTGAAAGTTACGCTGTCTGTCCAATCGCATGTGTACAGATTCTGAGAAGTTGAAGGAAAGGTACAATTAAGTTACTCCGTACAACTTAGATTGTCTTAGTGTGTCATAGTCTCATAGAGTGTCATTTCAGAGGATTGATTGGAAGAGTACGACGTTGGGACTGCCTGCAGTCCCTGCACCCAGAGCGTGGGTATTAACTAGTCCAATTGATGAAGTGCAGGCTAGCTCGAGTGCAACGGAAAGAAGATGGAGCAAATTTATTGATCGTATGGGCCAGATGGGCTTTTTTGGTTGTTTTTTTAAACAAATGAAACGGAGTTCCATTGCACCAGAGTTTTTGTTTTGGGCGACATAAGGTGGGTACCCCAGGACCGTTACTTTTTGCTGCTGATACTAGTTACTATTAATAGACTGGTAAAATTTTCATTGGTTCTTGTTGGCAAGTGAAAGGAGGTTCCAACACACCAGAGAATGCGACATTTGGATACTGTATGTATAAGTTATTAACCCCTAAAGTTCCTTGACTATGTTCTCCCAAAAAATGCTCCAAAACTGCCATTTCTAGTACAAGTACCAAAATTTTGAAAAATATCATTTTTGGACACATGTAACCGTAGAATCTTGTAGTATTCTGGTTTGAGAATATGTGGAAAAAATTTCAAAAATTTCCATCATGTAGATTGGAAGATATTAGTGTTTGAAGTGACAAAAGTCCTTTTTTTGGCCCTGCGAAAAACCGGGCAGCTGCACTTCACAAGGTCAGATAATTATGAAAAAATTTCCAAAATGGTTGTGCTTCTTTAGATTCATCCTTCAGGGCAAGTTGGCAACATGCTTGAAAATTTTCAGATTATTTGGAATTGTACAACATATAGGAAAAAAATAGTAAGTAGAAAGAAGTAGAGAATGGTTCAAAACACTAAATTGTTAAGAAGTTAATTATGGAATTGAAAAATGCCAATCCCAATGGTTGCAATGTTGTAATAAACAATCTACATCCTACAATTTATTTTTTTTGAAAAATATTGAAAATTGAGTGAAATAAACGACTTCAAAGTTTATTTTAGAGTAGACAATCCATAACTGCCTGCAAACTAAAAAACCTCATAACGCTTGATTCATTGATCAGAATGGAATGATTCAAAGCTTTCCACGTATATATAAATCTAATAAACCAATTTCAAATTTTTATTTTTGAAAAAAGTGATTTTTTCTGATCTGCCCGGACTGCCCGAGTTGAGAAACAAACAACATATTAGGCCATAACTTTTAACTCGTATTTCCAAATGTCATGAAATTTGGTGCATATGAAAGATATTCCTCGTCCCCACCTTCTATAAAAATTTCAGCTTAAAATATGCAAGTCTCCAGTCACACGTACCTGCCCAAAAATTCTATGTTGCCAAAAAAGGCATGTTGGTCCTTTAGGGGTTAACCCCTAAAGTTTCTTGACCATGTTTTCACCAAAAACGCTCTAGAACTACCATTTCTAGTACAAGTACCAAATTTTGGAAAAAAAACACATTTTGGGACACATGTAACCGTAGGATCTTGTAGTATGCTAGTTTTAGAAGATGTGAAAAAAAATTCAAAAAATTCCACCGTGTGGATCAACGATCCCAAAATACGTATACCATATTTTGCGACAAAGCTACATGCAAGTGTAAGAGGGAGGTCTTTCTGCGAAAAAGATGTGCAATAGTAAAAACCACCTTCTAAATTTCCTAGGAAATGGTGGAATTTTGAATAAATTTTATTCTATTCAGTAAAGCACAACTTGCTATAACTTCAGAAGCGAGGTGTATGAGCAGGACTAATTTTCGTCCACCTTATTGTCTATGATTGCTAAGTGCCGGTCAAATTTATACAAAAATGGCGAATTTTGGAGCTTTGAGCTGTGACAACTTTTTTAGTTTTGTTTTGGGCTGAAGTATTGGTGCTCCTTGTTTGCAAGAATTCTTCAGTGGTTAGGGTGCAATGTAGACAAGAAGGTACACAAATCATTGACAGTAAGCATTCACAAATCAAGGGTCAATGCAACTGAACAAACACAATAGAAGCTTAAACCAAGCTCAGTATATAGAAAAGAAGTTTCCATGAATCTGAACACACAAATGAAGCTCCAGTCATTGTGGCATTAATCAAGTTTTGTTGAAGCTCATCACATACATGAACCTTGAATACTGAAAATTGAAAACTAACACTAACAAGGGGATTGAACCCTTTTTGCTCAAATAGCAAGACTGCCCAAATTGCAGTATTAGTGATCTGCACAATACAAAACAAATAAGCCACATTAGAGAAACAAGTTAGACTCCACAAAAAACATATGATGCTTCTCAAAGTTGATGCCCTTGCTGCTGTCCATGTGTTCCAAGTGTGCAGTCGGTGAAGCACATCCCAACAATTAACTTTAATGTCAAGGAAAGTAACAATGTTGAGGTCAAACACTAGCCTAATCTCATGAAAACTAAGGCTTGTAAAAAGTGGAGGATACTGATGAACCAGTTTCAGAATCACACATCTCCATGTCGGCCTATTTTCATGGCACTCTTCCATGATTTAATAGCCTCCTTGTATGGAAAGTTTTCCAAAGTGTAATAATTCTAACTGAACATGCGCACCACAAGTGGCAAATGTTTGCCCAGTCGATTCCTTTGGCACGACTTCAGAAACTTAAGCGTGGAAAAGCAACGCTTGTCCTCCACCGACCCCAGCACTAAACAACAACCGATTTCTACAAGCTTGATGTATTCGGAAACCAGCTTCTGTAAGTGTCGTGACTGGGACAGACCTCACTAGAGCAGAATGACTGGATTCACATTGGAGGTTGAAGCGCAAGCGACATCACAGTTAGCCTTCATTGTAACTTTGAATAACCCTTTCTGGTTATCCAAATTGGAACCAAAAAGCAGCTCAGGTGAAGTGTAGCTAGTTTCGCCTTCATGCAGCAGCTTCCCTGCATTCAGAACTTTAGAGTGAAAATAAAAGGTTTTGAGGACTACTAAGTGGTGACTAAAGGATTCATTTGCCCCTAGCTGCTTCCAATACTGCGGATATATTATTTCGAACGCATCAAGCAACTTCTGCTACGGGAAGTGCCTCTCCAACTTGTCAGAGAGAGAGTGGGCGATCTCTGCCAGTCCGACAGCAATGGTTTAGAGAAACATTGAAAAACCAGTAACTGAACACTGAGTAAAGATTCAACATTGAAAAGCAGTGACTGAACAACATATATGATGGAAGACATAAAGCAAGCAATTGAAAATAAGAACTACAAAACCTCACAATGCCCTCAAAGGCTCAAACTCATGATATTACAAAGAACCCAAAAATTGAGAAAACAAAGCCAATGCATAACATAGAGAAAGAGAACTTTTTAACTTCATTTTAGCAGAGGTGCTGGAGTCTTGCTTATGACCACACTACCACAGAAACCAAGCCAAAAAAAATGCAATGAGAAAAGAAAGTGAAAACTGAAAATGGAAGAAGCTTACCAGCAAACTGTCGCTGGATGTTGGCCTAAGTCCGCAAGAAGTCCTTTCTCAGTGACAAGTATGATTCCCCGTCAACTTATAGTGGCAGCATGCCAATACAGTTGTGCACCCAAAGTTAAACAATAAGTACAAACCACTGCTGCCCTTAGGGAGGTTGCTCCACTGCATAGGGATTTCGGCTGAGGAAAGAAAAATTAGTTCCTAGTATCTCTGAAACTCAGCGGTGGAAAATGTTGTTGTTTCATCTATGAACATCTTGGCCAAATCGGCTTGGCACAGTTTCACAGATTGCAAAAATCCACTAATGAATATGTCACGGGCCTGCGAGAGCTTGATGAGGCAATGGACGGTATTCAAAAGTGGGATGAAGCAGGAAAGAGACAATAAAACCTCAATGTCGGCAAGGTAGTCGAAGTTGGTGGCCGCAGCAGCACTCAATTTGCTGCCACTAGCTCTTGACATGTCAAGCGCCATTTTCAACATGAGAGTTTTGTACTCCGTCATGATGCGCTATGTTGGGCTCCGCATAGAGATCCACCAAGTGTCCACGTTCTTCAACATTTTGTTACCCTTGATTTCCATGAGATTGGCCAATTTTTGTAACTCAATGTGATGCTTGTGTGAGCGGCAGAAATAAGCATAAAGAGATTGACAGAGGGCCTCTAAACGAGACACCATGGGGTAATTGGACAAAGTCTCAACCACCAGGTTGATGTGATGACTAGCACAACTCGCACCAAGACAAAAGGGGGCCCATTTATCTCGAATCTGAGTATTGATCCCAATTTTGGGTCCTTGAAAAGTGCTTACCCCATTTGCCCCGAAGGACACAAGCTTACCTGCAATCTGTTCACGCGTAAGACCTCCCTCACCAACTAGGGAATGCATAATGACATCAGTGAGGTGATCTGCAGTTCCACCATCAGACAGGCAAAAAAGATGGAGGAGGTGCGGGATTCTCTCCTAGGATTCAACAGCATAAACATGAATTCCCACCCACAAAGTACTGTCCACTGCCGTTACTTTATCAACGCTTATAAACACAAATCAAGCAGACTGCACCACGACTTTGAGAGCAGCCATGACAGAACCGTGAAGGTATTCATTCATTTCCCAACCAGATGTTTCGGACTAGTGCTTCCTAGGTACATTTTTAACCTTTAGATGCCGTAGTCAATGTTGTTGCCTTTCATAATTGCACATAGGATGACCGGAACTCAGAACCTGGAACAAAGTAGAGAATTGTACTCCCTTCTTGCTCGCTTCACCCTCCAAGCCAACCACCAACTAATCTGCAACAGTCCAAGCCAAACGTTGCCCCGCCTAGAGCTTGTTGAATTGAATGTGTTTGCAATCACGCTTGAGATACATGTCGCCCTTTTTCAAATCCACGGAAGGATCGCCATCGAACTTGCATGTCCGCTTTCCCTCGTGTTTCTCGAGGTTGTCGCCTTTGGAGACGATGACTTTTTTCCGGCCACTTACACTGCTGCAACTCTTGCACATGACCCCAGTGAGATTCCCCGCAGCATCAAACTCCCCTTCGGCCCAGGTGAATTTGCAAGACCATACCTCTTGCCACCTTCTCGTCACGGTGGTTACACTACAAGAAAATGAGTGTTTTATTACTGCAAAATATGACTGCGTTGAGTCATAAAATCTGAAAATATGACTCCGCCGGAAATCACTGTAGATGACTTGCAATATGACTGCGCCCAGTCATTACCGACGAGTCATATTTTGCACCAGTCATATTTTCAGTCATATGGATTTGGAGGTATAATTAACCATATTTAGCCGTATTTTGCCAACATGGCGTATATGTTGACTATCCTTGGAGGCTTGACTTTCTCATGACCTGCCCGGGTAAATAAAAAAAACCTACATGGAATATGACTCTGTTCAGTCATATTTTTGGCTGATGTGGAATATGACTGTAGTGAGTCATATTTTGGCTGACGTGGCATATGACTACAATGAGTCATATTTTTTGTTGATGCGGAATATGACTTTTGTGAGTCATATTTTTTGTTGACATAAAAAGTAACTCTTGTAAGTCATATTTTTGTTGATGTGATGCGAAATATGACTTTTGTGAGTCATATTTTTTGTTGATATAAGAAGTGACTCTTGTGAGTCATATTTTGTTGATGTGGGAAATGACTCTTGTGAGTCATATTTTTGTTGATGTAAAAAATGACTCTCATGAGTCATATTCACTACTCATATTTTTTGTTTATTTGATTTATGACTCCTATGAGTCATATTTTTGGCTAATGTTGTAGTTCACATAGAATGTTACTAGTAATATTATGATTAAATGTAGTCATATTTTCAAAAGTATAGAGTTACTTTTTGGCATGACTTTGAGCATTATGTGACTACAACCAGTCATATTTGGGCCAAGATTTTTTGTGAAATATGACTCAAGCAAATGATATATTTAAAATAAAAGAGAGTCACATTTCTTAGATTTGTGTGAGTGGTTTCTAATTAGAATACGTGAGGTTTATAATAGCTTCAATCATAAATTATAGTCACATTTTTCATACATTCTAATTAAATGAACATGATACATTGCAATTATACATCAATATGGGTTAGTAGCCAAATAAGAAACTTCATCCAATTAAAAATGAGTACTTATGATTTTTGAGATGCACAAGAGGCAATTATATTAGAGAAATAAACTACAAGAAATAATGTGATTTTTCTCAATGACATTTATTTGTCACTAACACAAAACATATCACAATGACACTCTATAAATGTATCTTTTCACATGCGTATAGGACCTACATTCCTTACAAAAATGTAAAGATGTTGCCTCTTTAGTGTTGCAAGTAGCCTTCAATAACTTCATTCCAGCTTGGTGCCTACATGTACAATCAAGGAGGTTAATTTGTAGTGAATGAACAATATAGTTCAACCTTCAAAGTTTTAAGGCAACACAAAATATGAAGCACAAGTTTAAGATGAGAAAGAGCCATAACCACTATATCTCTAGAAATCGCAAATAAATAGGAAGAAAGAATAACAATGGTTATAGAGAGAACAAGAAACAATAGGAGGCAAGTGCTAAGAGGTAAGATGCAACAAAAAGCAAGAATGAAGATGCAACAAGAAGCACAACTTAAGATGCAAGAAATTGCAACAAATAACAAGAAGAAGCAAGAACTAAGATGCAATAAGAAGCATTAGGAAGCATGAATTAATATGCAACAACAAGAAATTAAAAACAAACAACAAAGAAGCAACAAGAAGCAACAAGAAACAAGAAACAAAAACTAAGAGGTAACAAGAAGACACTAAAAGCAAAGAGCAAGAACTAAGAGGCAATAAGAGGCAAAAGCTAGTAAGCAACAAGATGCAAGAATTAAGAAGCAAAAACAAACAAGATCTAAAAAGTATTAATAAGAAGCAAAATCTAAAAAGCAACAAGAAACAAGAGCTAAAAGGTAACAAGAAGCAAAACCTAAGAGGCAACAAGAAACAAGGAATAAGAGGCAACAAGAAATAAGAACTAAGAAACAACAACAAACAAGAACTAAGAGGCAACAACAAACAAGAACTAAGAAACAACAACAAACAAGAACTAAGAGGCAACAACAAACAAGAACTAAGAAACAACAACAAACAAGAGCTAAAATAAGCAAAAATAGCCAAATGGCGGCTAGGGTTTCAAAACCCTAAAGTAGTGGCGGCTAGGGTTTTAAAACCCTAGTCATGTGACTTGTTCTAGTCATGCACATGACTAGCTCTAGTCATGTACATGATTGGCTCTAGTCATAGAACTTGCTTCAATCATGCAACTGACCTGATATGACTATATTAAGCAAGTAAGTTGTTTTAACAATCAAATTTGATCCAGTGGATATATTGATAATATAACTCTACAAAATGCATGAAGGAGAGTTGCAAAGTCTTAAGCACCCTACAATTCTGGCAAAAAAAAGACATATAAATAGATGCCATGCGTCTGACACAATATCTACGTCCATGTACAAAGAGTGTGCAAGAGTGAAAATATTTGATAGAGGCACTATTTAAAAGCATCTTTGAAGCAAATAAAAGTTTTATGCTTTTATAATCTATATCCTTGTAAGAACATTCAAACGACCATCTGTTCATCTTTTGATTGCATTACGAGCGCACGTGCTTACAGTAAGCTTCAATCTTCATATGAACAATTTTGTGACTTCTGTAGGGCCTATGAAGACCCTCCATTAATGTGGCTTGTATGACATTGTTGAGAACCTTTCTAAGAAAGAAACAAACTTCAATACATGACATATGTGAGTGTTTTTTTAATATCCTTGAGATAAAACATGCTCATCCATGTTCTTTGTTGTTGGGCTCCAAATCTTAAGTTGGATATTTAAGTATTGTTCAATTGGCATTCTAAGCAATGAACAAGTATTTTCTAATAATAAAGTATAAGTGGTTCACATCTTAACTAAAATTGATACAAATTGCTAAAGTTAGAGGTTTTGGATGGTTTTGGCCCCGGAAAGATCACTATCGATTTTGAAAAAACTACATGAGTTAAAAAATAGGGTTCATTTAATTCAAAGCAGGAAAATTTTATGTAATATATAGGGCTACTATAGGTTCTATGAAATGCTATATATGCAGTTATATGTAAATTAGGCTATGTAAAAACATCATGTAGTAGGAATTTTTATTAACAAGTTAGCCTTAACAAATAGAGGCCATGCAAATCTTTCACATTACGATGAGTATAGGCGTAGACAAATAATTTCATGTGGATGATGAATGAACATAGTCAAGAAAATCAACAATGAAGGGGTTTGACTGAAATTGTACCATGGTACTAGTAGCACTTGTATATTGATATATCAAAAAAATTAAGTGTAAATGTAAGACATTAATCAAAAGTGGCAAAACTTGTCACATTACATAAATAGGGAATTTCACCTTAGTGGGTTCAACGAACTAAAAATTATACAATACAAGGATAAAATTTATAGTCCATTTTACTCTAAAATTTGAAGTCGTATGTGTTAATCACATTAATATTGAATGAAATATTCATAGGGTAATTTCAGTACTAGGGATTCTAAAGTGGTCAATGTTACTACCCCCTGAAGGCTAAAGGATATTTAGAAGAGGAAAAAATCCAAAACTGCCAATTTTTTATGCATTCTCCAAAATAAAAAAGTAATTTTTGTTTTTAATTACAACCATCAAAATTGTATTAAGTAATTAAGGCAATGAATTGAAAAAAATTCATCCCATTTGATCATGTGGATTGAAAGATCATAAAGTTTGAAGTAAAATTTTTATTTTCATTCCTACAAACTAGGGTCAAGGGACTTGGAGCCTTCTTGGAGTCAAATTGACTACTTATAAGTATATGATGTTAGGTTTACTCCAAAAGAAATTCAAAAGCAAATATGGAGCCTAGCTTACTCTAAATCAACCTGCAATGCAAGGAGGTTAAGTACATTGGCAATATACAAATCATTTTTTTGAGGATTTCTTGTGCAATGAGGGAATTTTTTAATTTAAAATAAAAATGGTAAAAAATTAGAGATAAACATTTGGAATATATGGGAAAAATTTCAAAAACTTTGACTGTACATATTGCAAGATAATAGGGCTTGAGATTAGAAGAAAATGTTTTTTTCTCAAAACCACCCCAACATAGCTAACAAAATTTGACTCTTCCTAGAATGTGATGTGAGAACTAAATTTATTTTTTGAAAATTGTATGTCATATTTTACTAGGTATATAAATTCCAAATATCAATAGTTGATGAGAATTTTTGCAAAAGATGCTCCAAAGATGTCCAAATTCACCAAGTTGACAAAAAAGTTTAGGGCAGGATAAAATTAGATTCCCACTATTGGGATACAATTTTACATCTTGTGTCAAAATTTTGTGAACATCTGACCAAAATTAACTTCATAGGATAATGTGTGTATAGGCAGTTACTACCTCTTTTGAGGTGAAAGTGATAGTGTAAAACCATGCACAAATGCAATAGTAAGGTAGTCAAAGAATAATATTCGTACATGTGGTACATCATAAATTCATAATTGGTCGGAAATGATTTTCATTTCCTTATATTACATCTCACATATAACACAAAACACGAGAAGTGTTTCAATGGTCATTATTACATTAAAAGACTATTGAGCAATCTACCGCAACTTGTAGCCTAAACAAGAACGATAGCTCCTTGCAAATGAAAGAACCTCAACTCAAATTTAATGCTCAAAACTTCATCAAATTTAGTGCTCTCCAATCTTCTGAAGCCTTTTTGAGTCCAATTGTGGAGAAGTCCACAGAATTGTCATTCATAAAACCTCTTTGCAAATAAAAGGAAAAATCCAATCTTCAAAACAAAAGGCCAAGTCCCATCTTCAAACAAAAGGAAAGCTTTTAATAAAGCAACAAATTCAAAATTGACAGAAAAAGTAGATCGTAGTTAATATCCATATGTGTCTATTGGTCATTGAGGCAAATCCTTAAATAAAACTTGAATATTTTGGAATTGAATTTCATTTCTTTGTTCAAGTTCATTGCAATAAGGAGAGCACATTTGCCACAATTAAGTTCAGTGGACTCCGTCGGCCCAACATTTAGAAACCGAAATTCCACAAAGCCACAATCAAACTCTAGCCAGCTGTGCCCAATTTTTTATCACAAGCACCAATAGCTAAAAAAATTCTCTTAAAAGATAAAGAATAAAAAGAAATAATGCATCCATGTCTCTAAGTCATTCATGCTTCAATCCAATTTTTTTAAATTCAATTGTTGTATAATTTTTTTAATAAACTATTCAAAATAAAAAGAAGTTTTAGCCTCGTCGTAGCTACTTGGAATTGACAGAAATCCAAATTGAAAAAGATTGAAGAAGAAAGAAGAAACCTCGATAGGAAAAATTAAGCCAATGAATCTTGTTCATGGGAAGCACTTGCTTGCGCTCTTGGATGTATCCATCTGCAATGCCTTCAATCTTCAATGACAATGCCACAATCAATGTTACAATCCTTTCCTGCCCATCATTATCAAATTTTGGAGCAGCAGATAGCAACATGATGGAATTGAATACACTGACTAGGCTGCAAGATTGCAAGATTATATCACTGGAGACCCCATTCATAAGTTTCTTGAAAATTTCTTTGTTTTGGTTGCTTCTGAACTTTATTAAGACTTATGAAATTCAAAAATCTCCTCAGTGACCTTATTGCACAATCTCCTCAAATCACAAGCGCAAAAATTTCTTGTCTATATACATCATCCTATATATTCACATGGAATCTCTCCAAATTCTCTGAGACACTCAAGCAATTGCATCAATTCACTATGAGGCACAAGGATATACATGTGCGCGTGTCTGTTATTCCATTTGTACTGATGATTTTTTCTTCAAGTCCAATCGCACGGCACTACGGGCATTGTTTTTTTTCGAATCGCACGATTGTTGATTTTGCAAAAAGGGGGTTATTTGTTTTCTTTTTGAATCGCACAGCCATTGATTTTTCAAAGGAAGGGGGGTTATTGTTTTCTTTTCAAATCTCACGGTTCTTGATTTATCAGAGGGGGGATTTCTGGGGCGAAGGGTGGTCTTCCTTCTTTTTACTTCATAGACAATTTTTTTAATTTGCATCGCATGATAGCAAAGGGTGGTCTTTTTAAAAAAAAACTAATTGCATGGTTGCAGATTTCTCACTTGAGGGGGCAGGTCCAAGGTGGAGTTGCTTGTCTCTTTTCAGGAGATATTGTTCAATGGACAATTGGCCTTTAGAAGTTAAAAACTACCACTTAGTCAATAGCACTTGAATTTAATAGATCGTTGTTAGTTTCATGGTGTATACATTGTACACATATGTAATAGAGGGAAGGAAAAAATTTGTGAAGAAGGATGGAGGCAGGAAAAAATTGGGCACTTAAATTTTATTTGTAAGATAGTCCCACTTAAAAAACCATAGGAAAGAATTTACAAAAACCATAAGGTATTAAAAATATGCCTCTCATAACTTTTTATATAAAAATATGATCATCTTAAATGCAATAATTAAGGCAAATAGCCCCACATCAAATACCCTCTTAATTGAGGTGTATACCTTAATTTATAAAGAGTGATCTCCCTAGATTTGGTTGATTGAGGCCAAAACTCTAGACTTTCAAATTCAAGTTGAGAAATTCAAAAAAATTGTTAGCTTAAGTTGTAGGGCATTGCATACAGCCTATTCTAAAATAGTAAAAATCTTTATAATGGAATATTTTTAGCAAAGTATAGATGGATGAAGTTTTGTCTCTAATTTATTCTTCAAGATTTCATCCAACATTTTCTTCTAGCCTATAAGGATATAAATGAATTCATAAGAGCCGATGGCGATGGTGAAAAGGTTCCTTTTGGAGTCCTATTTGAAATGTTAATGGAATGTTCTACTCAAAGACTTCAGCAAATTCATCAAAATTAGATGTAAGAATTATTCAAAGTTGTCAACAATGAAAAATGAATTTCAATATTGTACTTGCACAACACACCAACCATTAAATCTACTTATGCACAAATTCAACAGGTGATCATGTCATGTGTTTGTTAAATAGTGAACCCTCTATATAATTAAAAAATTCAAGAATTTGTATATTTGAACCACTACATTTGAAGAAAGCTTCTTTCACCAAATGTATATGTCAACCTCAAAAAAAATAAAAAATAAAAAAACAAAACATCTTTAACATGTATACATTTTGAGACCTTTTTCCCCGTCCCTTCCAATATGGCGGCTAAGAATGACCCATCAATTGTCTCCTATTGTTATTAGCTTCATTTTCCTCTACTTTCCTTATAAATCCTACAAAAAATTGATTAAATAATTATAGAAAAAACATGTGCCACCCAAAGATATTTGATGCCAATTGTGTAATGGATACAACATCCAAAAAAACAAAAAAATTTAATACGTATTTAATCAACTCACACTTACACCCAAAGGAATACAAGAGGGTCTTCTTAGATTGCCCACCTTTTGCTTGTGCCGCCTAAAAAGAAAAAAAATTACTACCAAAAAAATGTGACTACAAAATACACTAACAATAAAATATGACTACAAAATATGACTGAGGCAAAAACATGACTGCCCACCCAAATTTCCCTTTGGCTGCCCCTTTCAAAAAATGTCACTACCATGGAGATATGACTGCAAAATATGACTCACCCAAAAATATGACTAGCAAATATGACTTGCCGTTCTCCAAACATGTTCCCTATGAAGTACTTTGGCGTTCCCAATGGGCGTACACTATACGCTCGTGAAGTACAATGGCAAAATATGACTGGTAGTCATATTTGCAGTCATTATTTTTCCCAAGGTCTTGGCTTCCAATAATATGACTGCATGTGGTCGCCAGTCATCCCCAGTCATGTTTTTGCAGTCATAAAACACTCATTTTCTTATAGTGTTAGGGCAATTTTTTTCTCTTGTGCACCTTCGATTGTGCCTTCCCCTTATCGTTAATCACTTGAGGCGCTGGATCAGGAATCTCCTTTAAGACAACTGTAGCCTCAGACAACAAGGAAAACATCAGAAAAGGATGAACAACGGAATCAGTCAATCGCATCTCGGAGATCAGCTGAACCTCCTCGGGGACCGGCAAATACTTCTCCAAACCGTGATTGTTTCGTGAAGACCCGAATGTCCTCACGCGAAAGTTGTTCAGTAATCTTAACTTGGGCGCCATTGCGGAATTGCAGCCCTGTACCGCACCACAAACCCCCAACAGTGCAGACATGAATCAAAAGCAAAAAAGCAGAAGAACCACAAGAACAACGTAGAAAAGCAATTGGAACAAAGTGTGGGGGTCTTCTCTCAACGCATGACATCAATTCTCCTGAAGCTTACACAAGCGCAGTTCAGGCTCTTGCACAAGCACAAGCATTTATACATTATGCACTCCAAAATCAACTAGTTCCAGGAGACCAGGATACGCATTTGCAAAGAGCCCGCCAGTCCGCCACCCGCACTGGCGTCCAATTTCAAATTTGTACTATGAATTTCACTCCACTGATTCCAGACAGCCTCCAAATCCAACCAGAATGAATGCGTGGGACAATTGAGGCAAACATCTTTCAAATTTTCAAAACACACAGGAATTGGCGCTCCCGATTCCAGAAAATGGCATCGCACAATGAAAGCCCAGGATGCTCAATGGAAGAATAACCAAGCCATTCAAAACACATTCAATGCGTAGGAGAAGTTAATGTGAAACCCAGGAAAACTAATGAGCGCATTTGCTAAACCTACAGGTGAATAGGGAGAAGAGAAGCTGCAAAATTTGGAGGTGACAAGGAGCTAATGGCTGTGACACCAACGGTTGAGATGGAGCCGGCAAACTACAATCCTAAGGCGCAGGTAAAGTTTCTGCTAACCCTAATCGAAACTGGGAGGGGATAAACGCTAACTTGGAATTGCAGGAATACAAAGTTTTGCATCCAGACTTGGATGATAGTCGCAAAATTGCTCAAATCTTGATTTTTGCTTTGAATTCCAAAATGTACATCTAGCACGCCCCAAATTTAGGTAGAAACAAAGAGAAGTTTAGCCACTTTAGGGCCACTGGTGTAGATTGCAAGATATTAGCATTTGAATTGGCAAAAATCATTTTTTTGGCCCTGCAAAAAACAGGGCAGCTGCACTTCACAAGCTCACTTTTCTATGCAAAAATGTCCAAAACAGTGGTGCTTCTTTCAATTCTTTTTTGTAGACAAGTTGGCTACATGCTTAAAACATTTCAGATCATTTGGAGTTGCAGAACATGTAGGAAAGAAGTAGTAAGTAGAAAAAAATAGAGAATGATTCAAAATACTAAATTGTTAAGAATTTAATTATGGAATTGAAAAATGCCAATCCCAATGGTTACAATATTGTAACAAACAGTCTACATCCTATGATTTTATTTTTCTCAAAAAATATTGAAAATTGAGTAAGATAAAGGACTTCAAAGTTTATTTTACAGTAAAGAATCCATAACATTAGATGAGATTTGGGGGGTCTGGAGGGCTGTTTCAGGCCTGTTCTCGGCTCTATTCCCCCAAGCCTTAAAGAACACCGTTGCCAGATTTATTTATTTATTTTAAAAAAAAAATTTAATTCTTAAAATGAAAAACAAAGTTTTTTTTTTTTTAAATTTCCAGAAACTGATGTGGCGGTCTCTCAGCCATGTCAGCGCAGCTGCTGTAGTGCAGTTTCAGCCTGTTTTACAGGCTGGGAACTCTGGGGAACTCACAGCCCTCCAAAGGGGCTGAAAAACATCTAATGCTACCCGGAAACAAAAACTTCTCATAACTTTTGATTCATTGATGGAAATGGAATGATTCAAAGCTTTCCATGTATAGTGCCCTCTAGAAAGTAAGGTAACCTTGTGAGTATTTTGCATAGTGATGTGTAAACATTGTGCCTCCTAGCATTAATTACGAAGCTAATCTAGAGAAGATTTTGTAGATTAGAGAAGCTAATTAGGTGAAGAGTGTAATGCTGCCTTAATTGCTCCAAAAATATCAACCATATTAAAAAAATGAATGCATTCAACAGTTGACACTTGCTGCACTTCATGGATCCCTAAGAAGCAATTTTGATTGAAAATGAGGTTTATGAGTATAGATTCACTAATTTCTTGTTGCAATGTGATGAAGTTCATTATCTGCCTTCATTTTGAGCTTGAAGTCATTACACATGCTTGGAAATTTTTGGAGCAAAACTTAATTCTGTTGCTTGAAATTAGTTGTCAAGAGAGTTCCAGTGTGAGTTTGATCTCTGCAATTCTACAAATCACTATGGTTGGACACTTCTTGACATTAGGAGAGCAAGGCACTATCGTAGGAATGAGTAAGGCTAGTTCATCTTTGAGCAAGATTTCACGTCATTTTGGCAGACAAAAGAAAACTATTTCATTAGTCTGAAGAGATATTGTGAGAGAGGTTCAATACAAATTGCACAAATGTCTGGACATCCTCGGAAGTTGCAGGCTCATGATCGCAGGAAGCTCAAGTATGAGCTTCAGAGGAGTCATCGTGTGCATCTTGCAGAACTTGCTGATAGTTTGCATGTTTCAGTCTGCCAAATTACGATACTGAAAGAGCAGCATGAGCTTGGACTTTGTAGCCAAATGGCAGTCAAGAAAGCGTATTTGAACCACAAACACAAGCAACAAAGGTTGTGTTTTGCAAGAGCACATCAGAATTGGATGATTAGAGAGTGGAGCTGATCAGTTATTTGGAGTGATGAGGCATCGTTTGAAATAGGTAAGAATTCACTCCAAATCCGAGTATGGCGTAGTAGTCATGAAAGATATGATTCACAATGTTTAGCATCAACATTCAAGTCTGGAAGAATGTTCATCATGGTCTGGGGGGCCTTCATTGCAGTAAGCAAGTGTTATTTGGTCTTAATTCCTCCTAGGCAACGCACTGCTACGGACTTTGTCGATGTTGTATGTGAGCAGGTATTGTTGCCTTACTTCTACCACCATGCCAACCATGAGCATTTGACTTTGATGGTAGACGGCGTACCAGTACATACAGCCAATGTGATGAAATTTTGGATGCAAGACAATGGATTGAAGACACTCAATTGGCCTCCAAACTCTCCTGACCTGAACCCTATTGAAAATCTTTGGATGATTTGCAAAGACCGAGTCCAACGCATGAACCGGCCACGAAATAAAGCTCAAATGTGGGATACAGTGAATGCAACATGGGAGAATGTACCAATGGACATGTTGAGTGATTTAGTTGCAAGTATGCCAGAACGCATGAAGGTTGTCATTGATGCTAAGGGAGGTAGCACACAATGGTAGTAATCCTTGGTTTGTTCAAATTAGATGCCATATTTGATGGCAACAATTGTATATATTCAAAGTTGGATGTTTGTATATGTCCGAAGTGTTCTACTAATGCAAAAAAAATTGATCTATCATCTATTTCTGATGAAGCATTGACTATGTTTTTCCATTGTATGTTCTCCCTGTGCTAACACTTCACAGGGGGGTTACCTTAATTTCTAGAGGGCACTATACATATAAATCTTATAAACCAATTTTTTTTATCTGCTCAAATTGCCCAAGTTGAGAAACAAACTACATATTAGGTTATAACTTTTGACTCATATTTCCAAATGTCACTAAATTTAGTGCATATGAAAGATATTCCTCGTCCCCACCTTCAATTAAAATTTCAACGTGAAATATGCAAATCTCTAGTCACACGTACCTGCCCAAAATTTCTATATTGCTAAAAATAGCAAGTTGGTCCTTTAGGGCTTAGCCCCTAAAGGCCCAAGGCCTTTTTTCTGCCAAAAAACACTCAAAACTGCTATTTCTATAGCAAGGAGTAAAAAAATTTGAAAAATGTTTTTTTGCACATCTAACCATAGGATCTTACACCTAACTAGTATGAGAATGTGTGGAAAAAATTTCAGAATTTTTGACCCCTCAGATTGCAAGATATCTGCGTTTAAAGTGGAAAAAACAAGTATTTCAGCACATTGCGGGACTGGATTTTTTGACTTTGAACATCTTTAACTTAAAATTTTCGCACTATAGAGTTTTGAGCTTTAAATCTTTATAGTGGAGAATTGAGTTGAGAGTCTAGGGAAAAAAAATATTCAAAAAAACTTAATTATCATTCTTAAAAAATTTGTTAAGTAGAAGTAGGTACGAGATAGAAGGAAAATCTAAAATATTAATATATTTTAGATGGAATTAAAATACACTAATCCCAATGGTGAGATTGTTCTAGCAAGTAAACTAAACCATGAGAATTTTTTTTTTTGAAAAATTGCAAAAACTGCATTCAGAATTGAATCCTACAAGTTATTTTTTTCAAGAAGATGCTCTAACTATCCCAAAACAAGAATGTCCATAACTTTCTCAAAACAAATCCAAATGAGATGAATCAAAGCTTTCCAGATAGACAAAAATATAATCTACAAGAAAAAAAATATTAAAAAAAAAACATCAAATTTTTGCCAATTTTTTTTTGCTGCTTGCCGTCCCCTATTTTGAGCTTATTTGATCATAATTGTTGTTCCTAGGCACTGATTGTGAAAAAAATTATGACTCCATGTAGGTCTTTCCATTCTCCACCTCCATTAAATTTTTCAAAAAATTTTACAAATGTGGTTGCAAAAAGGTACATAACCAAAATTGCATTTGTCCCTTGGAGGGACAATGGGCCTTTAGGGGTTAAGGAACAGAGTTTGGTTCTAAATTGGTTTCTTCCTGAATATATTTTGGAGATGTATATAGAGTATAGATGGCGGTTTAAGGTCAATGGCACATTTGGAGGTACCTACCTTAAGAGCATCGCCATTCATTCACAAAAACGCTCCCCAGCCCGGGCTTGGGCATGGACGGCTAAAAAAAAGTACTCCACCGCGAGCCTAGCCAAGACAAAAGGAGATTGGTCATTCCAAAATTCTCTCTCCAAACACTAGGAGAGTGTCCCTGCCATGCTTTGACTCTTTGCTTGATCTTGGGTTTGTTGGTTTATGGGCCACAACACCTCGTTTCTTACAATTTTTTAATCAATTTGCATGTTGGTTGGCTCTTAATTTTACCAAGTCATTAACCCCTAAATGCCTAAGGCACCCAATTTGGGTGTCGACAATAATTTTAAATTAAATAAAACCTAACCAATTTGCTATTTTTAGAAGTTTATATTTTTGAAAAATTCTTTTTGAAGTCTAGTTTTAGCATCAAAAATCCGATTATAAAAATGATTGATTATGATTTTTTTATTCAAGATTTTGTTCAAGGGTACCTATTGCAATCTTGACTTTCCGTAGTGTTGAGGGCTCTTGGAAATGAGCCTCAAATACACTAGATCTTGGAGGAAAAATCACATTAAAAATTCCTTTAAAAAAATTGTAGAGTAGATTTTGAGAAGCCATAAATTGATTGGGGTTGTGCAAGTTAGGCTTTTTAACCTCATATTTTTTTGGTGACCAACTTTTTAGATTTGATATGTGAAAAAAGAATTGAAAAAATTTCTTAGTTTTAACACCCTCATGATCAAACACTATAATCTTTCAATCCCTAAGTGATATTGTTGTGTTTTCTTTTCCTATATGATCTCTAACATGTCTAGTTTGAATTTGTACGGTTACAATTCCAAAAAAATTGATACAACATATCAAAATGTTGGCTATTTGTTCAATTTAGAGCAAATTCCTCCAAGCTCAAAACAGGCCTTGGGCATTTAGGGGTTAATGCATGAGATTGACTTGGTTTGGCATGTCCTTGAGGGCAAGGATGGGTGGGGGACAGAAGCGGACAAGGAATTAAAGGACTCAGCCACCCCATTTCTTCTAGCCCTGTTTGGGGGGGATGGGTGGCAATGCTCTAACTAAAGGTAGAAACACACAAAAGTGTCCTTGTATTCATTTATGCACCATAGATTTCTCTTGAAGTGTCCCTAAACTTCTATTAATCTTAATTTTTCCTCCATAATCACCTTTGCGTGATGAATTGCAACAAATAAAATCCTTGAGGCTATGATCCTGACATGACTTATTGCTTTTAACTTTGTCTTGTGAAACATATACTTTCATCCATGAAAAATATTTGTAAACCATGGAGACTTTTACACGTCAAAGAAACAAAGACAAAGGGTCACAATTTCATTAACATGATTTGCAAATTTGTATTGAATTCAACCATCATTCTCTATAGTCATTTATCTTTTAGAGTGTGGCATACTATTTTTCCATTGTCAGACTATTTTAAATCAATATGAAGTTCAAATATTCTAATATGGTATTAATTTCTACCCATTTTTTTTGTAATGATACAAATATCTCAATGACACTAATTGTGCACCCTCACTTATATGATAAATTAGTTTAGGATAGGATGTCCATAAAGTGAACATTGAATTTACTAACTAATTTGCTAGTTTGAGGAGTTCAAAAGACAAGTGGAATTGGCATCTAAATCAAGTTGTTTCATATTTTTTGTCCTTTGAAGAATTAATTACAAATTTTAATCACATGAAGCTCTCAAACCATCCCCTCCATGATATGTTCATCCTGGGTACATTGAAGAAACCAATATGTACCTCGGTATTAGATGACACCTTTAGAGCCTCCTACCTTAGGATTGCTTAACCCCTAAAGAACCATAAGGGCACCACATGGCTTTTGCAACTCCATTTGTAGAAAATTTGATATGTTAACCTCACTAATAGTTTTTGAACAACAAAGAGACCCTAGATGATTTTTTCCAATGAATCCGTTGGTGCAATTTGATCGAAAAATGATCGAGTGCGCGATTTTTGGTGAATTTTTTGAGAATAGAGAAGACGCTTTGGGCCGTCACTTCACATCCTCATATCTTTTTATCTACACCTGAAAATTATTTGAAAAAAATTACAAATTGACAACATGATGATATGTACTCATGGAAAAAATCAGAGTTTTTGGAGCACTTTTGAGCATTCCAATTATAGTATTCCCATTTCAGCGTGTGCAGAAAGTATTGCCTAACCAAACATCATTCATCAATCTTGTCAACAATGGCATGTTCTCAAAAATTGTGTGATTTTGTTGATTTTTTTTCCATAAGAAAGCTACATAAGTCTACTTTCATTTCAATTGTGCTAATCATCAAAATTAGTCCATACGAATGAGGATTTATGCTTGTTGCAAGAGCTAGTCAAGAAAACAAGAGCTATGCTCAAACACCCCCGGTCCTTTAGGGCTTAACACCTAGAGGCCAAGCCAATTCCACTGAGGCCAATTGCCCAAAATTAACGGATCTAATTTGTTGAAAAAAATAATATTTTATAAGAAAAATTTAATTGAAATCTAACATTGGCCCCAAGGTCAAGGATTGGCCTCCCATTTTTGGTCCATCCAATTCATTAAGCTCAAACCATGTCACATCATGTCTTTTTTTAATTAAAAATTCATTCCACTAAATTGGCCCAACCTTTAGGTGTGAAGGGTTGGGACCAATTTCAATCTTTTGTCCAAGTATAAGTGAGGATTTTGGGCCTTGGTCACAAGAAATTGACCCTAGCTCTATGTTAGGTGTAAAGCAACCCTTAACCCCTAAATGTCCAAGGCCCGTTTTAAGCTTCTAGGAATTTGCTTTAAATTGAACAAAAAAAAAACATTTTAATAAGTTGTATCAATTTTTTTGAATTGTAACTGTACAAAATCAATCTAGACATTTTAGAGATCACATAGGAAAAGAAAACACAATAATATCACTTATGGATTGAAAGATTATAATGTTTGATCATGAGGGTGTTAAAATTGTAGAAGTGTTTTGAAGCCTTTCAATCCCCTTTTCACATGTCAAATCTAAAAATTTGGTTATTTAAAAAAAAATTGATCACCAAAAAAATGAGATTAACAGGCCTAACATGCATAACCCCAATCAATTTATGGCTTCTCAAAATCTATTCTACAATTTTTTTAAATGAATTTCTAATGTGATTTTTTCTCCAAGATTTGAGGCTCATTTTCAAGAGCCCTAAACACTATGGGAGTCAAGATTGCAATGAATACCCTTGCACAAAATCTTGAATAGAAAAAGCATAATCAAACATTTTCAAAATCGAATTTTTGATGCTAACACTAGACTTCAAGAAGAATTTTACAAAAATGTAGACTACTAAATAGAAACTTGGTTAGGTTTTATTCAACTTCAAAGTATTGTCGACACCAAAATTTGGTGCCTCAGATTTAGAAATTAACTTAGTTCTCCATATATGAGTGAAACAGAAGTTGTGACAGTGGCGTTGGCTGGACTGGCCATCAGGAACTTCAAGGCATGTGAACATGGTGCCACAATGGTGCATTGAAATGCAATTAAGTTAATTTGGTGCCAACCTCTGTACCAACCTAGTATAAATAAAATGACACTAAAATGACCTGTATGCAGTCTTTGATGTCAAAATGACACCAAAACAATCTGGCCCAACTTTTCTGATGTGGACGTGATATCAATAAATTTGAGGATATAATAACAGACCAACAGCTCACGCATCCACCATCAAATTTTACAAAATGGGGTAATTTACAGAGCTTTTCAAGGCAGACTTGCACTGGAAAATCAATTTCACTTTTCATCTTATTGCACATCAATTATCTTCAAAGAGGACTACGTATGATTTCTGTCCTGTCAGTGTACTCATAACCATGTGCAAAACAATGACCAAAAGCCACACTTTGAGAAGGACAATCAGACCTACACCTGCAAAAGAATGGCAACAAAGAGACCAGCAAGATTCAAGAGTCTGTTTGCTTAAATAAAAGAATGTACAACTCATAATCTTACCCAGTGTTTTTCCTGAAGAACAGTAATCCACACGGGGTTGGCAGCATGTCATTGAATTAAATTTGGAGGGATGTCAATGTAATAACCCCTCACTAGGTTGTGAAATTTCGTAAGCTAAAGAAACACTGCCCATTATTCTCACCACAAAAAAAGGTTTAGTTAAGGTAGAAAGCTCATAAACCGACCATTTAAGGGCTGGTCCGCCTTTTTCATGTATTTTCTTGGACGGGAATATTTTTAGCTCATTTTTCAGACATAGAGAAGTTGATGAGGAATCTAACCCAAGTCATTTCGTATTTTTCCAAGCATTTTTGAATTACTTATGAATTTTCAAACAAGTTGGGTCATAGGTCCCTATTTGTGACCCTAGGTCTTTCATAAATGGTTCACTTGCAATTCTAAATAAAAATGGGGAAAGCAAAGAGAGTGATTGGCTCTTGCAATTAATAAGTCTTTTTTCCTTGGTTCATTCAATGACTATAGTAGTCCATTTCAGAACCAACTCATGTCCATTTCATAGCCATTTATAGGGGCCATTCTTAATGCCCGAACTGTTCTCGAGCCTTCTACCTTACATTTAGTTTACTTAGTGTAGTATCTTAACTTTTGTAATCGAGTTCTATATTAATTTTACTTTGGCCATTGATGCAGGCCTTTTTCACCTAAATTCTACAGCATTTTCACTAAACCACTATTATAGTATTATCTACATCCTTTGATTTCTTTGGGCCATTGTATTTGTGGAATAAACTGTAATCCTTTGTGCAATTCTTGAATCATTTTCATTTTCTCACTTTGCCATCGGAGTGTGTTTGTGATGTGTGCAGGTTTGTGTTTGAGCATATGGGTATAAGAAGAACAAGCACATTTTTTTAGCTTCGAAATCTGTCAATTTTGCTTAGGTGAAGGAGTTGTGTGATTATTCGGGATGGCTATTTAACTGAAGGTACATCGTTTTATCTATGTCGTCAAGATCGGGAGCTTTTGCAGAAACCAAATTATGATCTGCAGGTATTTTTCCAACTGACTTGTATTGTCAGTCTTCTTTTTGAACGGTCAATTTTTTTTCCTAATTGCTCAGACAAGATGGCTTTCAGGAGTTTATAATGAATTATTCAGTAATAATATTACAATGTTCTTTCCATTGTGGATTTGGAAGTACAAAGGGTCCAATTTTTCAGGCATTCCATTCTCCACTTCTATCTTACAAATTGTGTTTTGTGTTTGGAGTGAGCTTAAACTGTTTTGATCTTGTGCTCTCCAGGTGTGCTGCGTTCTTTTGAGTGATGAGGTTTCTTTTTGCATACACTGGCTTTCTTCTGCTGATCTCTGAGTTAATGGTATGCTAAATCCTTCTCATCGAGTTGTTGATTTCAGTAGTCATCGGCAATGCAGGATTACCAGGTTAACACCGATTTCTAGTGTATGTTTTTCAGAAATTGTGAGTTTGTAGGTTGGTTTGATCTGAATGCTGAAGTGCCAAGGATCGAACTCAATTTGTACTACTGCGCATGATTTAATGAATTTGTCTCAATTTATTATACAATGGCATGATTTAATGTGCAGGTTACTAATAGACATGGTCAGCAACTCTTAGGAGCTAACGGCTGGGATGAAGGACCTGGTGTATGCACATTCACATCAAGTTTTGTCCGCTCTGTTCTACCATTGGCTTAAGTTCTTCTTGTTGTTTTGTTCTCGTCGGTGCAGTTCTTGATTTTTTCTATTAATTCTATTCTTGCTGACAGTGGTTGGGTATTTGGCCCTTCAGATTACTGGATGCACCAGGGAAGGAATCAACAGGCTGAATCAACAATCAGCATATGATGCCCGACCTTTTTGTTTGGGAGTTCGTATTATTCGCCAACTCTCGTTGGAGCAGGTGTGTATTCTGGATGTCTATTTGACTGAAGGTGTACTAGTATTAAGTGAGGTTAGACTCTTGCCCATTGTCCTGAATCTATTTGTATTGACACAAAAGTTCTTTATGCATAATAGTTCTTTGTATAATGCCCTCCCCTTTGTACGAGAGTTCTTTGTGCATTTTGTCATGTAGCATTGTAGAAAACTGTGTGTCTAGAAAGACTAGTACCAGTAAAGAGCAATCTGTGTAGAGCTCACTTAGAAGACACAGAGTTCTGACTACCCAGAGTCATCCATGAAAAAAGCTTGGAAGCACATGTGGAACATCTGTGAATCTGAAATCACCAGGTATTGATTTCCAGACAGCTTGAAAGGAAAATTTGTCTTTATTTCATTTAGCAATATAATAAAATGCACAATTCTTGACAGGACTTTGTATTAAGGTTATTAGCCTCTAGTGAATTTGAAAAATTGAGATGGTTGACTCACTATGGCTTCTTAGAAGAATTAATCAATGAGAGACAATTCTAACGAGAGAATGCTAACTGAACATTCAAATTCTGTTAAAAGTTTTTTTTCTTAAAGCTTCCATGTCTTGACTAAATTGTGTGCAGGTGTCCATGTTTATACTCAGGAGCTGTGACGATGACTGAAGTGGAAGAAAATCTGGACAAGTATTTAGAGTTGGAGCTTATTCCTTAGTCCTTACTAGTACTTTGAATTCAAGTCCCTTTTGTTCCTCCTTTCCCTAATTCCAATCTCCGCAGTCCCTTCAAAGTGAACTTCAGGTGTCCTCTGTACTTCGACTTCTTAGTGGAGCTGTTTATTGCAAAAATTATCAAAGTATGCTAACTCTACTCATCTCTTTGTTTCAGATTTACGACCACCAAAAACTGGAAGTGATATAGAGGAGTGATGGGAACATATAGAGGAGTGATCTTTTGGGAGATATTATGGGCTGTGGTAGAAGAGCTAGTGAAATTTGTTGGGATCAAATTCTCACTTGTATGTATGTATTTAGTATGCAGTTAAACATTAGAAAGTTCTAATCTTTGTGACAAGATACAACCCAATTCTATCTGTCGAACAATGGCCAATTTGATCTCCACAGGTATGTTGCTTCAACTTGTCCTGTGTAAAGTATAATTAATTGGCAATTACAAATCAATGTTGAACTCTAAATGCTTGAATATCTTTAAGCACTGAAAGTCTAGTAGGTATTGACCAAGGATATTCAATACTCATTTTGCCATCGCAGTGTTTGTTTGTTTTGTGTAGGTCTAGTGCGTTTCTTGGATCTGGGGATCTTTTATGGTTACTTTCACTTATAAATTGTAATATTGGTGTGAAGTTGTATTATTAATGTTTTTAGAATTTGGATCACAATCCTCATTTTGCCATTGGAGTCTTTGTCTGTTTTGTGCAAGTCTATTGCATAATGAACGAGTTATTTCTAGGCTACAATAGGGATAATACATAGGTTTATACACCGTCATTCTTGTAGCCACATAGCATGTGCTTCTGTATTTAGATTTGTATTATTGTGCCTTGTATACTTTCACAATTCAAATCCAGTGCCACTATTTTACCTCACAGAAAGAGTATTGTGCCCACATTTGAGTCCAAAATTATTTGAGTAATGCCAAGATGAAGTCCATATGTCTTTCTGGAGTGCCATTTCTTCCACTTTTGGATGTTGTGAATGTTGCCACACGAGTCCCACATCATTATTTCTGGAGCCACATTTTTCACTTAAAAAAAATCTAATGTAGCCAAACTTGAACTGTAGACTTCAGAATATACGCCTCTATGAAGATTCAAGAGAAAAAAAAAAAAAAACCCTGCCTTACATGCATATCAGTTGGACTTTAGGGATGCACCGTCTAGGACACTGACCCTTTCTGAGAACAAACATTAAAAGGCTGCTACTGTCTGTGGTCCTTCTGTTCCCCGCCAGGCCACCTGTGGCCCGTGTTCTTGTATTTTGCCCTTGCAATGAAATCCCATTTCATTTGTTTAAAATTATAAAAAAAATGCTGCTGCTATGGGAAGCTGAACTTCACTATTGTTGACTAGCCATGAAAGTTGTAGTTCCATATTATAGCTGTCATAAGAATAAGGTAGTAGATCTAACCATAAAGGTGCCGTTCAGAATTCAACATCTGTACAGTCTAATCACACATCAGCACCAAGTTAAGCCCTATTATATAATGCATGTTTACAAATATACAAATCAAAAAATGATTTAAGATGCTACGAGTTTGAAGTTTGGGCTCATAAATGTACATCACAACGAAATATAACAATGTTGATCATATCAGGTGCAGCTGAAATTCAGACCTCTCAGACTTCACCAGTCATCCACTGTTTGCTCAAAATGCAGCATGCATCCATTACTCACATGCTACAAGTGACTGAAAATTCTCATACATTCTATTAAAAAAGCAGGAACTTTTGAGCCTACCACTTAGGAGACTCTTATGAAGCCTGCTCAACTTGATCAGGGTAAGCTACACCTAATTGCGATCTTACCCCTACAGATAATTACCTAGAATGTAGACGTCCTGAACATGAGAGTCTAGGATCAATTTTGGGTTTCTGTACAATCAGAGCTTTAAGATTTCATAGATTGTTCATAAAGTGCCCAGAAAATACATGCTTAGATGTATTGGAAATGTCATGTGCACAGGATCCAACAAAAATTAAGGGAGTCTGATAATAGGGACCACTATAAGATGGCTATTTGGACGCTTTCAGTTGTACATACCTTACCAGAAGCTTCGAATTCTGGACAACACCATACCGGGACGTGAGTAAACAATTGTTGATATTCGAAAGCCTTCAGTGCATCCTCTAGACATGAGTTGTCACTATGTACGATGCCATGGGGTCGACAGCCGGGCGTGCAATTCAATTATCCATCATCTTTATCAAGAAGGCATATTGCAGCGCTGTTGTTCTCAAATGCTGGTACCGGCCTTTTTCACCGAAGTGGCCGGTGGTCATGCTGGTCTTCAAAATCACAGGCCTGTCTTCGTCCGGAATTGCCAAATCCCGAACCTTTGCAACCCATTTGGCCGCTTCCCAATACCCTACCCTGCTCAAGTAAAATTAATCACAACTGAAAACTGCACAGTGGATCCAAAATTCTGACTTTGACGAGAAGAAACAAAAACATAAACAAAAGGTTTCTTTGTAGCCAGGTACGATGTAGAGCATGAATGTAAGCAGAAATCTGACCTAGTATCATGCAAGGACGCTGAAACGAGTAACGCTGGATAGGCGGCTTGCTCTTTGACTGTATCATAAGGTGAATATTCACGGATATGCTTGAAATAGGTGGGGTCCTCAGGATTACCCCATTCATCATACTCAGCTATTGTCAAGGGTAAGGTGGGATCCAGCATTGTATTGCAAATATCCACAAATGGTACCTGCAACACAAATATTTATTGGATATTCAGACGACAATATTCTTCGATGTTACAACCACGTTTACTCTAAATTCTTCACTGAAATTAAAATCGTTAACAAGGAGGTACTTTAGAAACGAATCAAACAGAGCAATGAGAACCACCTGTAAAGCCCTTGTACAATTGTTTGAACGAAATCGATGAATCGAATTTAATCCTAGACAATCACAAAATATGCACACCTAGACGTACCTCAAGTATGGCAGCACGAAATAGATCAGGGACAATATTAATAGTGGCACCAACCAGCAGCCCCCCTGCACTGATTCCCCATGCAGCCATCTTTCTTGGATGAGCGTAACCATGCTCCACAAGGTAATTGGCAGACGCAATAAAATCTTGGAAAGAATTGCACTTCTTTGTCAGCCTTCCAGCATGGTGCCAGGCCCTACCGAGTTCTCCACCGCCCCTGTGATGAAATGCTTTAAATCAGAAACGACCTCCTCGACTTGAACAAAGCAGTAAAGAAGAAATGAGATGTGGATTGACATATCATAAGAGCCCCCACCTTACATGCGAAAAGGCCAAAACCCAACCACGATCAAGAAGACTCAATCGGTCACAGCACCATTCTGTCTCAAGCACCTGGCCATAAGCTCCATAGCCAAGCAGCAGTGCAGGAGAAGTCCCTTCATTGACAAGTTTGCGTGAATGGACTATAGTAAGCGGAACATTGACTCCATCTGATGAAGTTGCCATCACCTGTTTACATACATATAGAGAAGAAAGATCAAGCCACTCATGGGTCGGCCTTTGCACATTACTTTCCGTGTGATCAACACTAGCTCCACTGACTTGAGGAGAGGATTGAAGTACAGGTTGACTTTGCTGCAGAAGAATCGGTTTCCCAGTGCCAAGATCATAGTCGAATGTTGCCTCAGGCATCTGCACATCAGACGATGCAGGCCTTCAATGATGAGACAAACCAGAGAGAATATCGATGCTCACTTCACAGAATAGCCAATTAAAAGATGGCGTATAGAGAAAACCTATCAATTCAGAAAGTGCATTAAAAAAATCTGAAGGAAAAGTCAGAAGGAAAAGAAACGAACAAGCGGTGAGTTGATAGTGAGTCGGAGTGATGGTGAGAAGAAGTCTTGATTAGCACCAGGGAGGATATTGCAAACTTGTTGCGGAAGGGAAAGTTCCCTTCTGCCTTCTTCCTGCATTAAGAACCCGCCACATCAATGTGTTATCACGTATTTAATATGAGCAGGATTCTTGTCCCAAATGTGCACGAAATTCTGAAAATCCAGCTGCCCTGATGAAAAAATACGTCAATCTAACTTATGCATAGCCAAAGGGCTTGAGCGTGCTGAATTAAAACTTACATCACATATCCCGCCATTAAGTGGCAGATCCAGAATTTGTACACAAGGCAGGCCTGCTCTTCGCTGATACAGGACCAAGTGTTTGTGAAATACGTCCAAGTCTACTATGGCCATATTCTCCTCCGCCCCAACGATTTCCTGCATTCATAAGACACTTAGATTAATTATAAAGCCCATCATTCAAAGCGACAATAATCAGCAATTGTGACAAAAGCAGAGCCGTGATGTACATTATGCACCCATTCCTTCATCTAGAAGAATGTAATCAAGGTAGAAGTTTGCTATGACTGGCAGTTCAGTTTACCTCCCAGTGCTTTGAAGCAGGTGTTTGAACGGGACATCGCACCAGTCGATAATTGGGGGAAGGCCCTGCATTAGTAAGAATGTAGAGAAATCCATCATGGTGCTCCACAAAATACTCAACTTCTGACCTGCGAGGCTCCACTATGCGCACACCTCCACCAGGATTTCTTGCATCCACGAGATAGACCTGCATGACTTGTTTTCGTATATGGTTTCTGAAAAATGCTTACTAATATGGATACGGATTACGGATGATCTAATAAGCTGATGACCATTAAGAACTGAGTTCAAAACTGGAAAAAATAAAAATAAAATGAGCAGTGGGGTTATAAACCACTACCACCCTAGTCATATTTGCAGTCAAAATAAAAATTGAACACGATTCAGGTCAAAACTTACCTCTGATGATGTCTTGGAGTTAATGTTGAATGTCAAAAAGCGCCAGTCCTTAGTCCTTGCAATATCCACAAACCTACTAGCGTCATTTTCCTGCAGCACCAATTTGCTCTCCGAATTGGAGTCCAAGAAGCGACAATATACCCTGAAACGTCACACCAATATCTGTTAAAAATTTGTGAAGAAAAGATCTTGGGAAAATATGTATGGCTCTAATTAAAAAAACTTTTGGCAAACCGTCACGAAAACAAAAAACGATTTTCACATTAAACGCAGGAAAGAACAGCCAATTATTCATTTCGCTGCACTTAGCAGTTTACACAATGACAAATAAACACCATTCTCCTCACTGTCGAAGTGCTTAATTATATACCATAAGCCACTGACGACCATTCTTGTTCCTAGTTGATGATGTTGCATGGAACGAGCCGAATACCCATGTACACGCATTTGCAATGTTTAGGTTATCACTGGAAACGTCTAAAGTGATGCAATGTGAGGATTGCAACACAGATTGCGGGAGCTGAGGTGCATTGTGATTGAAATTTAATGGGCATAGGCACCGTGTACACGTAACTCAGCATTAGATATCTACCAATGCAATTGCGAGAACATAGCCAAATGAGGTATTTGGAAACAACACACAACTGAACTGTACTTGGAAGGTCGCATCAAGTTGTCGATAACAGTGTAAAACAAGCATGACTCTCTCTCCGCCCATTCAACACTCACGACCCCTTCTGTTGTGTGCTGATTTAGCAACTCTCCGGTACTCAAGTCCTTCACAAACAGTGTAAATTCCTCAGAACCGTTCTTATCCAGAGTATAAGCCAGTAATTTATGGTCTGCTGAGAGCTTACACATCCCCAAATGCGCATAGCCTGCGTCCAGTTTTCCACATCTTTTATCAGTACCCATTCAGCATCAACAAGCACTGTAGTACTATCACTGAACCTGAAATGCAGATAAGGTAGGCCAATACGTTTGTAGCTGATAATCATTTTTTCTACAGTCAGGCTCTTATGTTCACGCTCGGCCAATAGATGCAGATTGGAAACAATATAGTGCGAATCTCATTAAACATACCAAACTGCCTAGCGATAGCATTCTGATCAAGCAAAGTCTCCTCGTGCGCGCTCATAAAAGCCTTCACATCAGATCCTTCTGCACGCTTCCGGTAGTACACTGGAAACTCGTCTCCTTCTGGAACCTTACTGTAATACCACCTGTTAAAGTAATTGCAAGTTCAATTAGTGAAAGTACACGTCCTACGAACCTTCAAAAGAACCAAAGATGTTGTGTGCATGAGCTTACTGCAGAAAGTACGTCCATCAACTTTCACCAAACGCTACAACATTTATTCTATTTACTGTATGTAGACTACTTTAAAGACATAATGCTAATTCAAACACAATGTATTAGTGTACCTCTGGATGAATAAGACTGGAATACCAATTAAATAAAAAAATAAATACCAAGCTCCCAAGCCACTTCTTTGATTGACTCACTATTCACTCAAAGCTTCTCTTTCCCTTCATTAAACCAAGCACACTATTTAACGAAAAAAAGAGTTTATTTACTGTATGGCATGCATGGTACTTCGGTGGAACACTAAATCATTCATAACACTAAATAGAATGAGAGATGTAGCTTCCGAGTAAAAGGAGGCAAGCTAAAAGACTGTACCAGCTTCCCCATCGCTCTGGAGGAGTAGAAAGCTCCGCACTCATCCTGCCTTCCATCTCCAGCACTAAGAGTCGTTGCATGGATAGAGTGTCAGCCATCACTGCATCTGCATACCGATTCTCCCCGTGAAAATGCTCAGTCAATTGTGCTTTACCAGCGGGATTTGACATCCAATGATACGGGTCATTCCACTTGACGCCATGCGCTTCTTTGAGGACCGGCTTCTTTGGAGCAACCCGAGGTCTAATGTGAGCATGATGTTGCTCACTCCCAAAACCTCGCCTGGAACTACCAAGGAGATAGTTTCGCAAACTGGATGAAACAAGATCTGGTTCTCGTCTCCAGTAACAGGAGTAGAAGAGACGTGATAACGTCCGCCGTTGTCCCATTCTAACCCTCAATGGTCAGGCGCTCCACGACATCATGGGCAGTGATCGAAAGCAAGAGCTGATCGGACGTGCTCTTCGACAGATTTATGCGCCATTCATTCCTTGTTACTGTCCATTCCAACAGCTAAACTCCAGCTAGGAGCTCACAATTGAGTGACTAAATTGACGATCATATTTCGGTTGATTGCCTCGGCATGTTCCATAAAGTCGCAGTAATGGATCTGCATACGCCAATAATGTAATAATGCTCTAAGGTTAAGGTATCTAATTGTGACAAGAATCTAAACGCAAGACCCTTAAAACACCAGAGCTCGTGTGCGCAATAAAGTACACATTAATTTTGAGAATGCAGCCCACCTTAACATCAAAACTCGTGACAGTTTTAGGTTATCCTTGTACTTTTGCATACAATAATGCATTCAAATAAGGCATACTTTGGTGTATTGGAATCCTAAACAGGAACAACTCTAAACTAGATCAGTCTATACTCACCGCTTAAAGTGGCGCATTTTAGGTCTGCTTCCCTTCCACAATGGCTGCACTGCATGGAACGCTCCGAAATATACCAGTTCCAGCTCCAATACTGTCCAGCAGAAGTGCAAGTCTGCGTAATCCAGGGATTGATACGCAATTAAAACGCAGCATAATGCCGAATCAGATAAAAAATTTCAAGACAATCCGCTGCTTAATATGAGCCACATTCAAAAATATCGAGTCACGATTCATAAATCTACATTGCAACGAGTTCCTTAATCAAGCAACATCCATCTTTTACACTCTCACAATTCAAAATTCACCATGCTCTCTCTGCCGGTTGCGCACAGAAATAGGAAAATTCAAACTTGTAGTTCCTCGAACCAGGTTGCTAGACTGTCACAAATTCTAAAAGAAAATCCGCCGAATTCTCAACACAAGCAAATCGAGAATAAATCCAAGATTCAAACCCTCCGTGAAGCAACAGAAATATGAAAAATAAACATCTAGGATGAAAATCACAGAGAGGCACTTCGCGCTAGTAGCTGAAGACTCATACCTCTCTCGCAAGTCTTGAATTGGCGGAGACGTCCTCCACCATAGCCAGAACTCGAAGTGAGGGAAACTCATAAACCCTAAAACCTCAGGGAGATGAATAGTGACAACTGACAAACTGACAACGGATGAATTCTTGCACTGCACTAATTTCAGCCCTGCACTAATTTAGAATAATGTCACTTTGGTAAATTAGTGTCATATTCACTCATAGGGCAAATCGATGTACAGTAGTTTGGAAAATTTAGACGGTTTCCTTCATTGATCACTAGTGTCCCTTGTACCGTTGCCACAACCAAAATAAAAAATAAAAGTAATATTCTAATTTTAATAATTCGTAAAAATTTCAAAACTTCAATATCTTTCACACCCTAGATCCAAACACCATATATGCACTAAGAGAGGTCGTGATATTTGTGAACAATAGTTGGAGGCCCCATAGTGAGAGGCCACGTTAGCTAAAGTTCTAACTAAACCTCTCCAATTGCATAAACCTCTCTTAGTGCATAGTCCCAACTCTATGCACTAAGACAGTTTCTACTGTACCAAGCATATACTTCCCTACTTGCAGACAAATTTCCGATGGTAACACGAACACAAACGGAGGACGCACTATCCAAGAGATTTCAATGTAACAAACAAAACAAGCAAAACAAATAACCTAACTTAAGATATGGATTTTAATTATTTCTAGAAATTTTGGAAAATTTTGGAAAAACAGACAATTTAGACTTAAAAGAACTTTAATGTTAAAATTTGAGCCAACGTTATGTGAACTTCAAATACAAGAGAGAAAACTAACTTAAGATAATCCAAAATAGCATATACAAAACTTCAAGCAAAATGATGTGCAAGTAGGAGTGAAATAACAAGATTAAGATAATCCATTACATTTGTAACGCCTTAAGACAAATTTGAAATATCTCCTAGTATCAAATCCACATCAAAGTATCTGGTATATATAGATTGCTTTTAATTATCTTAAACAATTTGTAAAATGTGCCAATCTTCCATCTACAAACTTAGCCCTTAATCCTTAAAGGTTGGCTTGGTGATTGTGGAAATCATCCCTTTTGATAATGTGTAAATCATTGGATTAAAAAAATCCAAAAATACTCATTGGAAATATAATTATTATACTAAACCTCCTCTTTTCACACAAAATTCTCAAAATGAATAGTTGCACTTCTATCCTATACATATAGAGAGAAAGATTCTTTGTCATTCATCAACCAAAAAATGACCATGGACTTCTTTATAAGTTAAAGGACACATCCCTATGTGACGAAGGTAGTCATCCAAAGTGCTCCAATTGTTGAACCCAAAGGTGCAATTTTTGTTTTTACAATAAACAATGAAGCCATCCATTGATTATTTCTGGGCCTCAACATCCTTCAAAGGTTAAATAACATATCCAACCTCAAGGGTTGGATTTTCAAAGAATCTTCACACTACAAGAGAAAGGGGTGTTTTAAGTAGTGTCCTAGACATCATGTCTTTTAAGTAAGTTTTTAAGTAAAATTTTACTAAAAAGATTGTCTTTTTAGTAAAACTTTGCTTAAAAACTTACTTAAAAGACGTAACTTAAAAGACGTGATGTCTAGGACACTACTTAAAACACCCCTTTCTCTTGTAGTGTCAATATAGAATCCTCCAATATTGAACTACATGTGAACTTCCTTTGTATCATTCTCTTTCTCTACATTGTATGCATTTATCAATCTAAGTCTTGAGTTTTGTATCAAAATTAGAACTTGCGGATTTTGCATTTAAAAATTTAATAAAGAATTTGAATAGTGGCTTTGAGGTTACTCATAACCATGAGGAGGGCACAAGTTAACCCTTCATCGCCTAAGGTCCAAACATGCTTAAAAGCATCCTGCCTTTGTAAGTGTTAAAAGTCCAAATTTCAATAAGGTGTGAAAATCTCAACCATACAATCTTGTTGTGTGCATGTTGTAGATGGTGTGGAACAAATTTGGGGTCATTCGATGGTATAGATTGAAAGATCATAATGTTTTAGTGTTGGAAAATTAAAGGTGCTGAAATTTTCTTAAAATCACATTTGGAGGTGAAATTCGATTTCTAAACCTACTCAAATGAAAAAACATCAAACTGCCAAGTCATTCAAAAACAGAATGTAAACTCTTTGGTGAAAAAAAATATCATTCAAATGACTCATTGTGTTTGCAAAATGGATTTGAAATGTTAAAAAACAGTGAAAAAAGTAGCAAAAAATCACATCTATAGCTGAACCTCCTACTAAAATGCTTCTCAGTCACTCATAACTTCTTGGATCAATATGAAATTTTAACCACAAAAACTAGACTAGTATGCACAACTTTTACAACAAAAATTATTGATAATAGACCATGTATGAAGAAGTTATGAGCCGCTGAAGTTCACTATAATACAAAAAAGTCTAGATTTTGAACTTCGAATTGCTCTCAAACATTCCAAATAGCTTGGATTGACATGAAAACTTTACCTCAATAACTAGACCTTAAGGGGAACAAAACTCAACAAATTTTATTGAAAATGAACATTTGATGAAAAAGATACAAGCCTCCAAAGTTGCAGCCATGACTATGTAGTGTGATGAACTCAAATTGAACCTGTGAACTTCGAATGGCTTTCACAAACTCAATTCGTCTTGGATTGATCTAAAAATTTTACCACACAAATTAGACTAGTATGCACAACTTTTACAACAAGTTTTATTAAATTTGGACATCAGATGCAAAAGTTAGAGCACTTCAAATTGGACTGTTACAGTGTGTGAGGACACTTTTTGTCCCCTTCGGCGATGAAGGGTTAATCATTGATTGGTCACTTGAACAAGCTACATACTGTCCATGTAAGAAACATTTTGGAATCCAAATTTGGACAGCCTTGCAAGGCCTCAAATGTCCTTTTGAGGGCTAAAATCTAATCGGTATCACTCTTTCGACAATACAATGCTTGAGCAGACTACTGGTGTCACCACAAAACAATTACAAAAAAACAAGACTAAAAACACATACAAACATATTTGATGAGCAATAAATGAACTGCACTGAAGACGCAAAATGGACAAAGCTCAGGCTCAATTTAGTGAAACAAGTCAATGGGCTTAAAGATTTGGTGATAAATAACTTTGAACGCATTCAAAAATCCTACCGACAAAAAACTCTACCAAACTCTACCAAACCTACTTGCATCAATGTCTTACAGGTATCTAGCTTGACTTCCATATCAAAATTTTAAATATGCCAAGTTGGCAGTGTGCTATGATCCATTTCACGCACATCAACAATCACAACTCCATCATAGATCCAATACTAAATTCATAGTACAAGACCTGGAAGGTTAAAGGCCTTCAGCTGCTTCAAGAGTACACCTCCAATTGAATGGCTTCATGGCTAATCTTGAGCACCTCTTACAATAAAAGTGAGTATCTGCAATGCATCATTCATGTTCACTTGTTAAATAAGCGACGCCAGCACAATAAGCTTTAGTCCATTTCATTCACAAAAATAATCATAAATGATTCAATTACGCACCACTTCCTAGTCCAAGTTGAAGGCAAGAAGCTGAATAATTACCTTCAGGAGTCTATCTCTATTTGAATTGTTACATGGCTAATCTTAAACACCCTCTCACAATAATTGGTGACTGCTTGCAACGCATCGTTCGTGTTCACTTGCGGCTGCACCCGAATATGGCAAGCAAGAAGAGTTTTGCCAACAGTGATAGCCCAAATGTGAAGGTCATGAACCTCCACCACTCCAGGGAGGCTCAAAAGCCCCCTCTCCACAGCCTGGGCGTCAATCTCCCTAGGAGTACTCTCCATCAAAACCTCCACAATGTTGCGAATCATCGACAACGTCGTGCACAAGACAAGCACAGAGAATACAAGAGTACAAATTGGGTCGATGAACTTCCAACTCGGTTGGTACCAAATGACCCCACCGCCAATCATCACTCCCACGCTCTGAAGAAGGTCTCCCAAAACATGTAAATAAGCGCCCTGTACATTGATGTTGCGCTCTCCCTTCTTCTTCGACAAGTCTTGATCAACCCTCACACTCTGCGACTTCAACAACGGCTCTCCTAGTGCTTTGCTATGGGAGTGTCCATGGTGATTATGGTCGTCGTGGTCACCGTGTTTGTGATGTTCGTGATGCTCATGATGCTCGTGATTATGTACTGCACAGTATCAAAGCTCAAATCAGTATCAAACAATAGAAAAAACCTTGGACATAACAAGAGTAGACATGTCCACTTGAAAAGATATAAACTAAACACCTATGACAAAATTCACCATAAATTTGTGCTAGGTCACCCAGCTCTCCAAGCCAATGCACGACCTGCAATCCAATATATCGTAGAAACAAAAACCTGACGAAAGTAAGCACAAAACTTCAGCAGCCACGAGCCACGGCGACTTTAGCTGCAACATTCAGAACATTAAAGGGCCCTCCGTCTTATGTGTGGCCTCATATCTCAAGTTCGTCCAGAACGACCAAACTCTAGTCGCTAGTAGAAAACGAACACTCTAGCGATATTCCAGAAAACTTAGTCAAGTCAGGATCTACATTAGGAAATGCCTTAAATAACGTTACAATTGGCATGGTTTAACACGGTTAAGTTTTCTACAGTAGAATACCCTGGGGAGGTTTACTAGTGAATTCTGTGCTGTCTAGATAATATTGCAGCATGTACAAGGTCTGAATAAGGCAAACTGGCTGTGATACAAGCTGCACTTACAGAGGGAGACGTCATTGGATAACAAATTTACTTCTAGATAGTTGAAAGGCAGGGTCACAGAATTCATGCTCGTGAGTGCCTTTGGACCTGGAAATGCTCTACTACAACTGTGACTTTTCATAAGAACACGACCTTGGACCTCGTCTGACTCAAATCTGGAGCCTGTTCGTGGAAAAAGTACCGATTCTTCGCCACTTGCACAGCTGATCAGTTCTATTTTCCACAAAACGGCTCAAGCTTTCAATTATCTAAATACCTAAAACAATTGAGGTTCTTTCAACGAATTCGATCAACCTCCAGTCAATTCTATGCACAGTTATTGAGATTCAAAGCTAAAGAATTACTCAATAGAAGTGCTTGGGCGAGGGGAGAGGGAGCACCCAATTATTCAATAGACATAGCTCAAAATAGTGCTAAAAACGTCGCTTACCAGAACCCTCATCGCCATCGCCATGTGAATGCTGGTCTTGGCCGCCATGGCTATGGCTATGTCCATCACCGTGATCGTGACTCTGCTCATTCTCGTGTCCGTGTCCATGACTGTGCCCGTGTCCATGACTGTGTCCATGTCCACCATGGGCGTGCCCTTCATGTCCCAGCAAGTACATCATCGCCAAATTCACCAGCAATCCCACTGCCGCAATGCAGAACATGAGCCTTCCATCAATGGGTGCCACCTCCGTCAACAACCGCTTGATCGCTTCATACACCAAGATCCCTGTGAGCAGCCAAATGAACAAAATCGACCCGAGCGCACCCAGAATCTCCAGCCGCGAGAATCCAAACGTCTGTAACGGCGTGGCTTCCCAACCCGACGCCCAAATCGCAAACAAAGAGAGCGCAAACCCCGCCACATCAGTAAGAAGGTGCGCAGCGTCTGTGAGAATGGCCAAACTGTTGGCATACAACCCTCCCGCTACCTCCACTGCCATGAAGAACAGACAGATCATCACAGCTCGGGTGAGCTTCCTAGAGGACTCCCGGCGCTCAATTTCATCTTTTTGGATGCTTCCAGCAGTTTCGAGTCCACAACGAGTGGCCGCACATTTCATCATCCGGGTGGCATCGCATTGCATAATCGCACCTACATCGACGAACACAGATCCATTACCAGCGGCCATCTTGCTCTGTCGCGCCAAAATTCCGTCAGTCTCACGCTTCCTGCACACTCAAGAAATTTTTTTTGCTCAAATTGACGGCGTCAAACTCATCAAAACCTCACCAGATCACAGAACTCACCAAAATCACACGAGTCTCCTCAAATTTTAGCCAACTTCCCCGTCTGACAATACTACCAATCTCACCATACGAAAGCGCCCTAAACCCCAAACCCTCCACCAGCAAAACCTAAAGACCTACGCTTCGTCCATGCAATTCCCTAATCACCCACTACCCCAACAACAAAACGTCCCCAATTCTGCCAATGAAACTAACGCACGGCCCTCCAAACATCAACAAGAATGAAACCGAGCTTGAGTCCCTCCACACACTAAGTTCAATCCTCCCCCCAAAAGGTCAAGAGCCGCCAACATGGAAAACAACAAAACGTCCCCAATTCCGCCAAACTAACGCACGACCTTCCAAACATCAACAAGAGCAAGAATGAAACCCAGCTCGAGTCCTCAACAGTAAGTAAAATCCTCCCCCAAAACAGGTCAAGAGCCGCCAACATGGAAAACAACAAAACGCTCCAAAATGTCACACCAGCGTGAAAATTGCGAAATTGCGTGCGAGACAAACCTCCATGGACCGCGGTCCGCACAGAAAGAAACTGCGACAGGGAGTGACTTGAAAAGCTCAGGCTCGATGATGAGTGTGGTCCCGAGAAAATTGAAATGAAAACTGACGACGGGTGAGTGAAGAGAACTTTGTGCAACACTGAAAACAAACGGCGAGAACGATGACGTCCTGCGGATCACGGGAACTTACGGCGGTGGTTCCCGACTGCATGAAGAAGGCTCAACTGAAACAGCGACAGCGAAACCAGATCTTAGGACTTCAGAGTTCAGATGAAGGGACCAGGTGTTCCGTAACCTTCGTCTGGGGGACGGAGGTCGCTGGAAAGAAAAGGGAAGGAAATTAGTAAGTTACCTAGTGGGGTTTCGAGGGGACGGACTCCTTTATACTAGTCAGTTACCACCTGGGTCTAGCAGGTTGGTTGGTAGGTAGGTTGGTTGGTAGGTAGGTTGGTACGGTAGCCTCACTACAGTAGCCTGTCGGTCCAGAAGCTCGACCGGCTTGGAAGCTGAGCAGCGGAGCCACGTCAGGCGGCCACTCGCAATTAAAGGCAGTCAAACAATTTTCTGGGATTCACAATTAATTTTGTTCACTGGAGGGGTTCTTGTTTTTTGAAACAAATGAAACAGACACTGCTGGGGCCCTTTTTTTTTTTTTTTTTGAACAAATGGAACGAACCATTGCATTAAAAAAAAACCCGGGTACAACAATCCAAGCTCAAGAGCTGAACACAAAAGAGATAAGAGCAAGAGACAAAAGAAAAATAACTACTGAAATAGGCAAAGAGGAGGGCCCTTCTTGTTTCAGATAATGCATGAGTCTAACCTACTAGCAAGAACGAGAGAGTGAATCCAAATGTTATCAAAACTATCCCAAATGGTAGAGGCCTGTTAAGGACGATGTTGAGCCCCAATACGTGCCTTCAGTTGCGCAACGCGACCAGACTGGGGGTCCTTTTTCAAGGATGCAAGTAGACCCCGGTTTGTCTCATTAGTGAACAAAGTTATAAATGTCAAAGTCTCAATAATTATTAGGTGGCCATCTAGAATTAACCAATAAGTCCCTCCCACGATAAGTCCCTCCCATGTATCTAGGAATGGATAATACCTTTCCAACATGCATGAAGAGGATCATTGCCTAGTTATACAATGTTGTATAAAGGAATCTAAGTTTACTAAGCTTGTCAAAGAAGGCCCCAAAAAAATTTGGTATGAATTTCAAACATTGTAATCTTGCAATTTATAAGATCACAATTTTTTTTTAATTCCATACATTCGTATATTAAGTCTAGTACAACTTTGTATGGTTTAATTTTATAAATAGCATTTTATTTTATTTTTTCCCTTTTTGCTCAATACACTAAATAATGGCAAATTTTGTCAATTTTCACACAAAAAAAATCTAATTTCTCTTAAAGGTTAAATTTTCCATAGAAATAGGATATAAGGCAACAATTCTAACATGTAAGCATAGGAATGCAAATATATGAGCATATGCAAGTATATAATTCCTAGGCTTACTGTACTCAAGATCCTAAACTCACATATTAGCACCCTAGGATGTACGAGATGGGAGTAGTTAGACAAACATTACAACCTATTGGAATAATTTGGGTTGAAGGTTTATGGTAGTAAAACGGACAAGGTTCTAAAATGGTTTGCATATGTAGATGGTGATCATTTTAGGATATAAATGAACACCATCCATCTATGTGAACCAATTTAGAAACCTATCCATTTTGCTTACTTCTAAAGTAAAAGGTCCATAAAGCGCCTATTTCTGAGCTGATGATTAATTTAAGGATGTTAGACTGTTTAAAATAATTTTTTCAAAAAAAAATTCTTGAAAGACAAGTGGAATTGGCATTCAAATCGCTTCATATATATTTTTGGAGCTTCGTGCAATCAGTTATGAATTTTTGAAGTTAAATGCAGTGGTCACTAAAAGCGTCCACCTCCTAAAATGCACATTGTTGGTACATTGCTAGTGCAATGAAAAAGCAAAATGTACCTTTGCATTAAAGGATGCTTTTAGAGCCCAAGCATTTTGTGGACTTCCTACCTTACCTTATTTAGTCCCCCCAAGAATGGTTCGATGACTGCCTCATTGTTTTCTTCTTGTACAATTGTTCACCAATTGATTCTAGTCAAGAGATGTTGGCTATTTTTTGTAAAGGAATTTTTTACTGTTTTTCAATCAAAATAGCCAGATTAGTGCTACATTTTAAGATCAATATTAAAATTTTACCTAGATAGCATTTACTTTTGTCATTACCAGGTAGCGCATGAGTATCACCTAAGTATCACCCCAAAAATATCACCCCAACTATCACCCCAAAAATATCACCCCAACTATCACCCCAAAAATATCACCCCAACTATCACCCCAAGTATCACCTCGAGTATCACCTCGAGTATCACCTCGAATATCACCAAAATCACCCTAAGTATCACCTCGAATATGACCCCAAGTATCACCCCGAATATCACCTAAGTATCACTTGAGTATTCCCCTCAATATCATCCCAATATCGCCCTCGTAGCACCGCAGTAGCACCGCAGTATTCAAGAAACACCTGGCTCCTTCTCCAAAATGATAAAAAAACCCCTAAACCCTGACACTCATGCTGCCAATCTATCTTCTCGTTGACAATCGCCTGCCCTTCAGTACTGACGGATTTCATTGGATACATTTGGATCCCAGTTTCACAAAGTGTTCCTGTAGCCCCAGAGTCAGAGTCCCAGACACTCAGACTGGCGTGGAGGATGCGGTTTTAAAATAAGTTTAAAAATTTAAAAGTTATGGACCCATGGGTGTCGTTCAGTTGCCCTGCAAGTTTTTCCTACACGTGTGTCCAGTTGTGCAGCCCCTGGGATTGGTCCTTCAACTATGACAATAGGGGCAGCTTTTGGACTAACAGGTCTGGGGGTACATGGAATGGATATAAGTTACAGTTATGCACATGGACCGCATTGCTCTGTTGTACTTGTCCATTTAGGAACAAAACCATCTTCTCATTGACAAATTTAAGAGGAACAATTGGGGGGGAGAAGCGGTGGTAGTATCATTCAATTATTCTAAAATGATTTTGTTAAACAAGATCATGGCACTGAATAAAATCTTTGTACTCCAAATGGTACAAGATGGAATCATTGCAATGCATTGCAAGATGGGGGAGGGAAGTCGGTAAATACCACAGCATAATAACATTGGATAACCAAGGCAATGGTCTTCCCAGCCATCATGGAAAGATATTATGTTTCTCCAAATGCATGGGGAAGGATTTTTCATAGAATGCAAGGATTCAGGAGTCGGCTGACAAGCCATATAAAACAATGTTGTTCATTGTGTAGGGGGAGCCCTTTTCAAAGATGGGCAAAAATGATGCCTCCCTCATTGGTAAACAATATTATATAAACATTTAGTATACAAATTAATTCAATTAACCTTTAAAAGATCAGCTTGCTATTTTTAGCAACATAGTGATTTTGGGCAGATACTTGTGACTAGAAATTTCCGTATTTTAGGCCCAAACTTTAATAGAGGTTGTAGACAAGGAATATCTTTCATGTGAACAAAAAATTTACTACATTTGAAAATATAAATCAAAAGTTATGGCCTTAGCCATAACTTTTGTTATTTTTTTCCTCAGCTGAGCAGTCTGAGCAAATTTTTTAAAAATCATTTTTTTTAGAAACAAAAATTTGAAATTAATTTTCTAAATTTATGTATACGTGGAAAGCTTTGAATCATTCCATTTTGATCAATGAGTCAAAAGTTATGAGGAATTTTAATTTGCTGGCAATTATGGATTCTTTACTCTAGAATAGACTTTGAAGTTGTTTATTTCACTCAATTTTCAATATTTTTTGAAAAAAAGCAAATCATAAGATGTAGATTGTTTATTACAACATCACAACCATTGGGATTGGCATTTTTCAATTCAATAATTAACTTCTTAACAATTTAGTGTTTTGAACCATTCTCTACTTCTTTCTACTTACTATTCTTTTTGAATATGTTGTACAATTCCAAATGATCTGAAATTTTTCAAGCATGTAGCCAACTTGCCTTGAAGAATGAATCCAAAGAGCAACCATCATTTTAGAATTTTTTTTCATACAAATGTGACCTTGTGAAGTGGAGTTGTCCGATTTTTTGCAGGGCCAAAAAAAGGATTTTTGTCAATTTGAATGCTAATATCTTGCAATCCACATAGTGGAAATTTTTTTGAAATTTTTCCACATCTTTTCAAACCAATGTACTACAAGATACTATGGTTACATGTGTCCAAAAATGTTTTGTTTCCAAAACTTGGTATTTGTGCTCAAAATGGCAGTTTTTGATCTTTTTTTTGGGAAAAAAATTGTCAAAGAACTTAAAGGGTTAATCTTGGAATGTTGGGCTAGTCACTATGGAAATCATCACTACTAGAATGGCAAGCCCGATTCAGCACATATTTGACCCGAAGTTGCTGTTCCGGACGTTGTGTGGTGACAAAATGGCACTGACTGGAATGGGCTTGCAGAAATTAGCAAACCAACTTGACATCTGCTGATTCATGTTAGCTTCGCTTCACAATGTGCCACCGTGGCATGCACGTCATTTTTAAACTTCTTCCTAATTATAACTGTACACTTTTCCTTCTTCCCATGACCAATTCCGACGATTTATTCAAAGGTAATTTCCATTCTTCTTCCAAAGCCGCACCTCGTCTATTTCTAGTTTGGTTATTCTTTTCCTTGCATTATTTCTTGCGCATAAAAAATCGGTCAATTCTTGCTTACTAGTCACTGTAGCATGCACAATACATTCTACTTCTGATGTTCTTCTTACGGACTTTACAGGAAAAAATTACACTTGTATTCCGGGTCCTCTGCAACGACGTCAAAAGTGCACACTGCGGCTTTCCTGGTAGTGCGGTCCACGTCCCTAACTTCAACAAGCATTTTACTGTTCACGTACAGTCTAAGAGTACGGAACTTCCAATCATGTAACGGTGCGCTTCACAGCGTGAAGAAACTTTAACTGTTGTATTTCCAACTATTTTTAAAATCCCTGATGAAAACAGCGAACACTTTCATATCGACAATAATTTTTTTATTATTATTTCACAACGTCTCCAACCAGAGGTCATGAAAGACAACCATGCTACTACACATATCTCTTCATACGAAGAACTCACACTCAAACAGGCTTCATCACCGACCACTCACATAGACAACCCCGAAAACACATCCCTCTACCTAATCAAAGCAAATGTAAAAAAAAGCTTGTAACCTTCTCGAAAGATATAGATTGCCCATTCACTATGTCTGAAGCCATAACTTGTCTAGATACCATTCCTGAAAGGTAAAGTTCACTTTGCAAAGTCCGCCTCAAATTGCATTGTCATCACTCTTCTCCCTCGGAAGAGGAGCCTGACTCTCCCAAATCTTCGTCTCGCACTCCCCAATCCTCATACAACACCGCTTCTTCTTGGCGGACAACTCTCCCTGTTGAAGGTCGTTCTGGAATCTCCTCTGCCACATGCTCTGTTGCACGAAGGCCCTCATGGTCGTAATCTCCTCCAATATCGAACAGGGGTCCATCTTCTGCGCCTCCCACGCTTCCATATACTCTGCGCCCTCTCACCTCCCTATGCAACACAACCTTCCAGCCGGGTTCATCCCGGGCATCTGCAAAATAAACTTGATCAATGTGCATTGGAAACGCGAAACACTCGGGGCCATATGGCAACATGGAGTTAAAATTTGCCAAAGTGAAGCCCCATTTGTCCTTCTTCACTGTGGCTGTGTTGCCTCGGTAATTGGCCTTCACCCAATTGCATAGAAGGACAATTACACAAAGTCCCCTGTAGTCAACCTCCACAATCTCCTGTAACTCTCCCACATACTCCAAATTCGCCATCACAAAATTCCTGTCTCGCAAGCCAAATCGGCATGGTTGAGAAAAAGTTGCCGCCACTCCAGAATCACACGTACGAAGATGCTGCTCAACACTAGCAACACGAAGATGGTTGCCAAACGCCCACATGCTTCGATACTTTCTAGCCAACATGGACGGAGGTTTATGCAAACAAACAACATCGGGCTCCACCTCCTCTTCTTCAGATTCTAACGTCTCCGACACATCTTTTTCCAACCATTTGTCAAAGCTCATTGGCTCCTGCAAGTTGGTAGGATATGGAGGAGCTCTATGTCCCCTTCTTTGCGGGTTACTTCTTCTGAACTCCAGACGTTCTGCTACGACGTGATCATGATACTCCTGATAGTGCCTGCTAGACCAACAAATTACTCACTACAGTCATTCACAAAAGGACCAAATCTACCGCACACTTCCGATTACTCACAACAAAGACGTACGAGTCATACATGTCCCTACAATCCCACGACGTGATAGCTAAACGACCTCCACCTCACAATTTTGATTTACACACCGTCATCCAAATGTTCCAGTGCCCATTTAAAAGAAATTCAGACCTAAATTCCATATTACCCTGTATTTCAATTCACATGAACAATACGTTGTTGCAAAGTTCCCCCTGCCATATCCACAACTATTCAACGTTGCTCAAACAAATACACAAGCCACAACTAATTAGGATGAGGAAGTCCACATCCTCTTCTCTAAGCTTTCGGAGTCCTTCTATAGACTGCCTGCCTCTGGATTGAACCGACTTCTCCGCAATGAAACTGCTAATGCTGTGTTGCGAATGGACGGTTTCAAAACGCTGTACATGGAGAACTAAAACTAATTTCTCTTTGCTCTTATCAAATTTATGAACTGTTCAACTACTTAGTGAAGTTACAGACAATACCTTCTCTGCCTAAGGTATTCTGAACGACATTCATTCCCACGAATTTCAGTCAACACAGACTAGCTATACTTACTAAGTCGACGTTTACCTCAAGGACTTGGTCACTAATTGTCACACTCCTAACTACTCTCACAACGTTCGAAACATTGTCTTACCTCCTTACACTTCCCTCCAACAAATTTTGTTGTAATTGACTGCCGTAATCCTTACTGTGGTTTTTAGACATGACCGTATAATCGTAATATTAATGCAGAAAATAACATGATGATTCAGCTATTCGACTCTTAGTACAATGAATTGAAAAATACAGTCACATGACCTATACTCGAATAGTGGGGACCCGAACGGCTATGACCTTTCTCATACTTCTGGATGTTTAAAATTAGCACTCCACTTCATCTAACATTGCTTGCGGTACAAGTCTTCATATATTGCTCACTTAGTAATCTTTACTGTTCCACATATTTGGAATAGCAACATAATACCTACAACCCCGTCAACTTCAATGGTTAAGGATGGATTTTCATCATTTAAGAGCAAATGGTTGTCATGAAAATTTGCATTCTGAATTCATTGCGTTATTGAAAACAAACCAAATCCGGGAATTTACTCGCGGTAGGGATCCAGTTGGACCGCATTGTCCAGAATGAAATTGTGAATCCACTCTCGGAGATCGGAAGAAAGCACTTTGGGCTTCCCTTTGCCTTCAACAATCTCGTCCGTCATTGTTGGATCCTCTTTACTATCCCAGACCCTCCTCGAAGTTGGACTCTACTCCAACATGTACTCAGTGACAAAACCCAACGCCTCTTCAACCTGGTATCCTTGCGCTATACTACCTTCTGGTTTAGCCAGGTTTTTCACGAACATCTTCAAGCCTTTAAAATATCACTTGTACGGGTACATCCACCTTGTGTGGACGGGGCTGCAAATATAAAGCTCCTCAACCAGATGAATTGTCAGGTGCACCATAATGTCAAAAAACGAAGGGGGCATTTCCTTCTCCATTTGCGCCAAAGTTTCTGCTACATCTTCTAGTTGCTGTAGACGGGTCTCTGGATCTATCACCTTTGCACAAAGTCTCTAAAAGACCTTGCTCACCCTCATGATGGCACCCACTACTTTGTCATTGCCGACGTTTCTCAGACACACCGGTAGTATTTGTTGTAATAAGATGTGGTAATCGTGAGACTTCAACCCCCTCAACTTGCCCTCACTTATACGCTTGTGCAATGTTGACACATACCGGGACGGAGTCTTGATGGACCTCAAAGTGTCCAAGAATTCCGCTTATCATCCTTTGACAGAATGTAAGGGGCATCTGGTATCCACAGCCTTTCATTGTTTCCGCCTTGACGGAACAGCCACAGGTGAGGACGAATTCCACGTTGTTCCATGTCCACACGTATAGCGGCATTGTCTTTCTCTCCCATTAATGTTTTCACGATGTTCTCGCAAACATTCTTCTTGCAGTGCATGGGGTCAAGCAAGTGCCGCAAAGGAAGATCCTGCATTGCCACACAATGTATGAGACAAAATATCATTAGCAGAGAGAGAATGCAGGGTTGAAAAATCAGGACTCAGGAAAACCTTGATTTCACTACCAACTAATCATGCCTGGCATTAAATTGACCCTATCTACACAGTCGACATGTTCTCTGCTCTCCGAAATGGAATGTCATAAAATGTCCATGCTTCACATCATGATAAATGAAGCGGCCCTTCCTTTGGTGGCATATGACAAGCAATGCAAAGTAAATTCAAAGTTCAAACTACTCTGCTCAAACCAACGTTGATAGACGTATTATCAGATTACATTTTCATTGGTTCATGAAAGACGCTCCTAAAATCTATGTTCTCTCCATAATAGTACAGAACCGTTTGGGAAGTTGCATCCGCTTCACTTAATTACTCTGACTTAGAATCAAACCAACAGCGTCACTTCAAAAAATGTCAATCCACCAACAGAATAACATAATTGATCATAAACATGACAGAGCCTTCAGGACTTTGCAACGTATTCTTCTAGTCATCTACATGGCAGATTCTATCGGGATTTAATACCGCAACTCATTTGAAGAGGTGCTGCTCAAAGCATTCATCAGAGGACTTCAAACCAATGCAAATAATGAAAACCTGGACTTCATATCTTAACATCCACCTCAACCTACACAAAAGGCCGCTTAAATAACCAGCATACTACTTACAGGAACCACTTCTCTACCAAAACAGTCATTGGCATTACAAACTGGGAAAAGAATGCTACTACATACAAAGGATGAACGGTTGTGGTTCCACTTCGAAGACATTACGTACCGCCCAATATGGTAGTTGAAAGAGTATGCTAACTCTCTTGACACCGTGGAGTTTCACGGGATCGTCCTCCCCGCCTTTCTCTCCGCCATTACTGAGGTAAGTTGTGCGCTCTTCGCCCATTTCAAGTATTTCCCTTCTTGACGGTCTCCGAGGAAGTGGTCGTAACTTGGGGTTGCCATCAAATGCCGCCCTTGCTCTGCGGAATCGATGCTCCAGTGGAAGCCACCGACGGGCTCCCAAATATACCATTTTCTTCAGCGCTCCAGAGTGACCAGCTGTTGTTTCCGTCATGCACAAGGGACATCCCTTATATCCTTTTGTTTGCTGGCTAGACATCAAACCATAGGCCGGAAAGTCGTTCATTACGCATAGAAGCACTGCCCTCATCATAAAGTTACGTTGTCCAACAGGGAGTGAGCAGTCAGCAGCTGGAACTCCATGCCAAAGCTTCAGTAGATCCCGGACTAGAGGAGCTATGAAGACATCGAAACTCTCTGCACTTGGAGCCTTCTCTCCTGGAATCAGCAAAGCCAATGAAATGAAAAACTTTCGTGTCAATAGCCACGGAAGAAGGTTAAAGAAAACCAATAGCACTGGCCACATCGAATACTTTGTGCTTTGATTCCCAAAAGGGTTTACGCCATCCGCCACCATTCCCATGTACATATTTCGATCCTCCGTCGTGAATGTTGGATCAATCTCGTGAACTGCTGACCACTGAGCGCTGTCAACCATCGACCACATCATCCCATCATTTGAGTGGTTTGCTGCGTGCCACTTCATCAACTTGGCCATTTCTGGACAACGGTAAAGGCGTCGCAAGCGTGGAATGATGGGAAAATATCGTAAAACTTTTCAAGGAATGGTAGTTGACCCCTCTATATACCGAGGCGTTTGGCATTCTAGGCAGTGGTCACTGTCGCCATTCTCTTCTCCTTCATACAATACATGACCAGAGGGACAATAGTGAATTGCTTCGTGCTTCAACTCCATCTTCATAATCATCCTCTTCATTTCGTATGCAGTACGTGGTAAACTATTGGCATGTGGAAGTAAATCGGCACTCAAGAACCGTAGTAGCTCATCAAGGAATGTCTGTGGAACTCCATACATGTTTATCATGTTCATCATGACAATGCCTGCTTGTAGCCGATTAACGCCACATACTTCGTACAATGGCTGTGTTGACTCCTGTAGTAGCTCCTCCATGTCTGCAGCTTCCATGGCAATATTATCTTCTTCTTCTGTCCTTGGATTCTCTCTTGGAGAGTCAGGTTGTCCATGCACCTCTTGGTGAATGTCATCAGCTCGGGTGAAGGCATCGCGCACCATGTCTTTGACCTCTACTTGCGTCCTTTGAGGCCACACAAAACCAGGTTCGTCTTCATTGGATCCTCTCCAAGCATAAGCTTCTTCTCCAGCGTCAGGTATGTTTACGGGGCCTCTGACGTTTCTCTCGTCAACAGCCTGCACAAATTTATCAAAAACATTATGTCAAGGAAGAAACGATGTTATACCTAAAGTTCACTTTGTTCTACCTACGACACTGCAGCCGACCATCATTAAAGATGAAAAGGACTCCGTTATCATGGGCTTCCTTCGTTGAAATATTACCAATAACATGTTGCAAGAAGCCAATTCGCACAAGTGACAACATTTGGCATCACGAACAAGGAGGTCAAACCTACTGCCACCTAACTCCTGTAGAATGAACATGTATTTTGAACGCATAAGAGGCCCGGAATGTGAGAAACTCACCATGACAGGGTGCGGAAGGTAAGGGTCTCTCCTATACGACCTATGATGCCGTGCAATGAGGGCACAACTACAGATTCTTCCTCCACGACAGCGTGTGCACGCACAAGGGTACTTGGGTAGTCCCTCCCTAAACGCCAGTGCCCTTTCGATGTGGTAAGCAGCTCCCAAATGTCGTGGCCTCATTGTTACAGACTAGTTTACCAGCTTCACTCAGTTGGATAAGTAGACGAGTGCACAGTCTGCAGGGACGCTTGGTGTCGACAAAATCGAAACTGCATCAATTCACAATACAGACATGGTGAATTCTTGGGATAACGAGTTAATGTGAATCGATACGTATTGTAACACCTTCGATAACAATTCTGCAAACTACTACCTTCACCCTTCAGTTTGCACACCATCATACCATCCCATTGTTTCATGAAGCTACGGATCATAATACGGGACATAGTCCTAATGACCCGTGATGTCTGCTTTCAAAGCAATTTCACAACTGCAATGAATGTGGTCGCAACTGGATGGAGGTATTTGGTAATCTCAAAACCATTCCAAATGCAATATGATCCCCTTTTCTTACTATCAAGACGTGCAAGATGGCAACATGAGGTACTGCAAACATGTATAGAGCACCCGTGCAAACCATTTCAATTACATTTGGCACACACACCATAATATAATGCATATTAAATGGTTAACATATTATTAATACCATCCAAAGAACAGCCATGCATAACAATTTTACAAAGCCAAATGGGATATATTCAAATAATGACGCTTTGTTGACGATGTGGGTTACATGGTCTGGGTTTTTTAATTCCAAACGCAGTATGAGTCTACGCTAGAAACGAACATAGACATGGAATTAACATTTCCTACTGTCATCACTACTGTAGCCACTTTGACAATGAAAAACGCTTTTTCTGTGAGCTACCAGGTTCTATCTTTTCCTGACTAGTTTCATCTGGAATCTGAATGTGGGTGTCTACTTCATGATCTTCGTTTCTGCATTCCTTTAAAAAGGCAGCAGACTCGGCTAGCAATTTTTCGACCAATGGCTTAAAGCTAATTGCCCGTCTACGTCTCCTGACTTTCCTAGCGCAGGGCAACAGTGGCCGTCCTACTAACTCGGGACCATTCTGCACTCTACGCTGACTGGTTTCTTCTAAAGTGACCGATACACTTCCTCTGTCTGGAATGATGTCTACGACTGCGACATGTGTAATGTCCTTGACTCCCACATCTTTCTCCGTTCGGAACAAGCGGAAACGCACTTGGCCTTGCCTCTCCTCACTGTCGGAATCCCATTGCAGTGGAGATTCGTTGTAAAACCGTTCATTCTTTCCCGCTAGCTGCTTGTCATGAAAAGGGCAGTTGTTGTTCCTAGTTCTCTTCGCCATGCCTATGAGCGATCGACCTCACTTTCTGTCCTTAAACCAGCATGGAAGCGTGTTACCTCGAATTGTCCGACTTCCATGCAGTTATGATGAACAGAGACATTTCACTAAATCATAATTGTAGTGAAAGTTAAAAGAAACGGTTTTATACATTACTGCGCGTGTTGATGACATTTTTTTTGCTTACCCACTCAGACGAGGAAGCAAAGAACTTGTCATCCGCCGTAAAAGTTCACGCACGTAAACCGGGAGCAAGCTTTTCATTGACATTGGAAGATGGATACCATTTCTCCCGCTAGCCTCATGACTAAATTGCCCTCCTAAATCTAAGAAGTCTTGGAAGACAAGCAATAAGTCCCATAAGTCATTGGGCAACTGATTTCTTATTCCAAAACTATGTCGGACTGGTGTTTAGAATTATAAGTAGGGAAATCATACAAGGTTAACAGGAAAAAATAGGAAGTGAAATCATACCTTAATGTCGGTAACCTCGACAGAGTCTCCCGTTGCAGACGTGTTCTAGTTACTGAATGTGGAGCACAACAGGAGAATGAAGCCGACGACCTGCCAATAGAGAAAGCTCTTTACATCAAAAAATGAATTGCCCTAAACACTCTCAATCACCGAGCACATGAGTGTTGCTTACTTATGCACCATAATAAATGAAGTCAAGTACAAATGCATGAAACAAGAGGTCGACGTCCCTAGTTAACTCGACTCTAAATTCTACTGTCATTGTTTGACTAAGAAGTCATATCAAAAGTGTTATCTAATCAAAATATTCATTGCAGGGACTCCGAATCGACTTCCTACAAATTCACCATTACGGCTTCATGTGGATGCAAAGTTCATGCACAGTATAAAGGCGTGGAAATCCACCCTAAAAAACTAGAGAAACAAGTGTAGGTTTCATACAAACCCACGGTGTGAATCCATAGTGCCTCCGTCCTCGTCTAGGAAGAACTTTAGGAAGTTAGAGAGCACGGAAGGCAGTCTGCATTTTGAAATTGCAATACAAGTACGCGCATTGACGGAGTAAGCGGGAAACAAAGAGTCAGGGCAAAGGAGAGCGTGATTTTACCTGACTGGCAACAGTGGGCGCCATGAACGACGACCTAGACGCCAAATGGGATAGCTTGATGCATCGGCTTGACAGAATGCTGCACAAACCTGGAACCTCCACTGCTGCGGTGTAAGTAAAGTTTTACGATTCCTCCCCTTCCGTGAATAGCATCCCTCCGAAAGTGTTGTGGACCTTAGCGTGGCCTTCTCCGAAAATAACATGTTGCCGCCTTCAGGAGCTTCACTGCACATGGAGCAGCTTTAATGAATAGTACACGGAGCTGAGCAACTGTCAACGTAATTGTAGGGTGTGTAGATCTGGAATTAGCTTGGCTGCATCTCAGCATTCTCTGACACACCTAAGTGACATTCCAAACAAGTCGGGAAAGAGAATCAAGTGCTCGCAAGTGGTATAGTGCGGAAATGGAAGCTAGTGCATGATCTTGATTTTCTGAGTATGGCACCGAGAAGGCACTGTGGTCGAGGAGGCTCTGAAATTAGGGTGTCGCCCGATATATGGTGTGGGCGTTAGATTACCCACTCTTGGTAATAAAGCGAACACCGACCAGGTTCTATACCTTTATCCACAATTTTTAATATATGGGGGTGATGTGAGCGCGGTCCACTGTGCCTTCCAAGCAATGGATCTTTTTTGCTAACGTTTCTTAAGTGTCGTGGATGGCAGCGAATAATTAGAATGCATGTAATAATTTACAAGATAACTGCAAGCTCAAGGATAATGGTAAACTTCTAACTCCCTAACTATCTATCCTATGTCGAGGATCGATTGGGTAGTTGGCGTCATTTCTAACGTCCCTAACTACGTAAAAAGGGGAACCCCTATGTTCCTTCCATGAACCCCTAAGACTATCTTGGGTTTCTAAGACTTCACTTAGAAGTTCTACTTTTAAAAGCTACCCCTAAGTTCCAACTTCTTAATGTAACTCCAGATTTTACTTTTTCAGCTTGGTTTTAGGTACTAACTACCGACTTCTATTCTATGTTTTGACTTTTGACTTTAGGTTTTTACTTCTAAATCAACTTCAACTCCTAACTCCCAAGTTTTAACCTTCTAGGGTAATTCTAAGTTTCACTTTTAATTCTATTTTCTTATTTCTAAACTACTCTAAGATTTACCCTTTTAAAGTTAACTCTAACTTTTCACTTTTTACTGTAGATTTTTACTCCTAATTTAACTCTAGGTTTTTGACTTTTAACTCTAAATTTTTACTTCTAAACCCTAAACCCCAATCTTACCCTTCGGGTTTAACTCTACATTTTCACTTTGACTCTGGTTTTTTTCTACTTCCAACTAACTCTAAAATTTAACCTTTAAATTTTATCTAAACTTTTGACTTGTGACTTTTGACTTCTACTTCCAAATTCAATCCTATCGTCTTAATCCTAAATTAACTCTAAATGTTACCCTCCTAAATTCATTTCCAACTTTTAACTCTAGGGTTTTTAACCGTTATTTGATCATTAATTTTTAATCCTAAACTCTCCTTCTAATCTAATCCTAATTTCCGTTCATTGCTCCTTGTGGATCAAATTTAATTAATATTCCTCCATTCTACCCCCTACCGCTTAACTTAGCCTAACGCGGTCAGTTTACGGTCGAATCTTAAGTGTAATATGTTTTTGGAAACCTCTATCACTAATCTATAACTTTTTGAATCTAAACTTCTGATTTGCACTAATCTCGGGTGCTAATCACGCTCTAAGGGCTGATTAGGAAAATAAATGCTAATTAGGTAGAAACATCAAAGATTAAATAAAAAACTCACCTCTTCACTACCGGTGTCGAAAATAACTTCGTCCACGTCCACGTGTACATCCTCACACTCCATGGTAGTCTTTGGCTTTGTTTTGAATTTTTTTCGAGCTCACCGCTTATTGAGAAAATATTACAATTTTTGATGATCTAAACTCCCTCTTTCCCTTCCTTCTTTCTTTTCTTTCTTCCTCTTTCTTCTACACTAGCACTATTCCACCTAAACTTTTATGAGTCTTACACTATAGTTTCAAACTTCAAGAAGGGTTTAAAGGTTCCTCCTACCCTCTTACACAACTTTGCCTTTGTGTCATCCTAATCCTCCTCCCAATAGTCACCACGAATTCTCAAGATTTCCTTTCTAAGCCTACCTAAGCCTAAGCCTAGGTCACTATTTATCGTCTCTCACCTTCTCCACCTATTTCAACTTCTTCTCACTAATCTCCTTCCATTCTTGCTTGTGTTGTGTTGGTGGTGAGAGAATTGGGAGGGCTTGTTTGCAGGTGTGTGCGTAGAGGTGCTACTTCTTTTCCCCCTCTTCCCTTTTTAGACTCTTTTCCCTAGTTCCTACTCCCCTATTCTACCCCTAGCCCATCTAATCCAACACCTCTTTTTTGTTTAGGAAAGGAAAAATTCAAAAAAAACAAGGAGAATGTGGAGCCCGGGGCCCTGGACCAAGCCTGCCGAGTCAAGCCGACCTCTTGCTGGCCGGCCTCTTGCTGGCTGAAGGGGGGTCGGTTCAAGAATTTATTTTTTAATTAATTAATTATAAATTTTTTTTTTGTTACGTTCTTTTTTTCTGAACTGGACTTGTGACTGGCTGTGACTGGACTGTGACTGGCTGTGAACTGGACTGTGAACTGGCTGTGAATTGGACCGTGAACTGGACTGTGAACTGGCTGTGAACTGGACCGTGAACTGGACTGTGAACTGGACTGTGAACTTGGACTGTGAACTTGGACTAATTTTTCTCTTGCAAACTTTGGGTAGGCTAGGCTAAAAAAATAACACAAAGGAAAAAAAACTAGGGGAAAAACTAAACCTTGGGGACACTTAGACTAAAAAAAACTAGGGGGAAAACTAAACCTTGGGGACACTTAGACTAAAAAACTAGGGGGAAAACTAAACCTTGGGGACACTTAGACTCACTATCTTGGGGGAAACTAGAACTTGGGGAACCCTAGCCTAACTAAAACTTGGAACCATGGGACTTGCTAAACACAAAGAAAACCTACATATATTGGAAGCTAAACTCTGGACGTTTCCACAAAGGTCTTGGAAATTAAACTTTGAAACTAAACACGGGGGAGGTTCAAAGCTTCGCCGTCAAGTTGGGTTCAACACCAACTTTAGGACTTGATAGCACTCCAGGGGTTCAAAGCTCCGCCGCCTAAACTTTTAACACACACTTTAGGACTTTGATCTTGTCACAAGTTCAAAGCTTTGCCGTTTCCAAGGGGGGCCCACACAATGGAAGGGACTTTAGAAGAGGGTAAAGACAAAACTTTTAAAAAGAAACGTACATAGGGTCAAAGCTTCGCCGTCCCGGAGGGGGGTCCACTCGACAAGAGAGAAGTTAGAAGAAGGTAGACCAATACTTAAGAGAAACCCACACCACAAAGTCAAAGCTTCGCCGTCCCACAAGGGGGGGGGTCCACTCAACAAGGGAAACGTTAGATCAAGGGTAAGAGCGCACTTAAAGACCCCACAAACTAGGAACACGTGACAACACAACAATCTCACACGCTAAAGGCCCCCAAAGCGGCATCGCCAAGGTACGGTGGGGGGTTGCTTTAGGGTTAGTGTAAGACACCACAAGGTCTCTAAACCACACAAGCTAGCTCTCAAGGACACAAACAAAGATACACATGGAAAGAGAGGGTTTCTCAACTCAAAACAAGAGCACTAAGAGTACACGAAGAGTAAACAAGGCAAGATAGAAGGACCCCCAAGGACCTTCAAAGCTTGAAATAAGCAACAATGGAGCCAAAAGTGCTCCAAAAACACTGTAGAGGTTTTTGGCTTAAAACGCCAAAATATCCAAAATAATTTGGACCCACGGACCCAAAACAAGAATTAGGGGTGTTTTAGAGAGAGAAATGGGGCCCTTATATAGGTTTCCCAAGGGCGCCCCCGTCTCTCTAAAGCTCTAAGGTAACCTTATCAACGGGGATTTTCATCCTCATCCTCAAAGATTTTCATCCTACATCCTAAATTTCTACTTCTACCATCTATGCTGGACCAACATCCTAACTTTTGGAGATTAGCTCCAATCGCCAAACGGATTGCGCCGTTGGATCCAGATCGCCGTGTTTAGTCCTAAATCCTCCTACCCCTCGTATCGAGGCCAAAAATCCATCGTAGGCTAATTTAGTTTAAAAATCAAATCGTGGTAAAATCCTAGATCTTGGGGGTCTCCTATTTTGAGAAATGTGAATAGCCTAGGGTCTCCGGTAGGTGCGAGAGAGTCGGGAAGGACTTTTGGTTGACTTCGTTTTGCCTTCGTATGGTCCCGGAATGCCGGTCAACGCGGCGGGGACCCCGCCACGTGGTTAATTCCCGAGGAATCTCGCCAGTTCGGGTACTTGCTGCTATCGGAATGTCGTGAAACTTCACGGAGCGTACTATTAACATAAAACAAGCTAGTCTAATTTTTAGTGAGATTTTATTGTAACCGGGGTAATTTCCATGAAATTCCCGTCGGAGTTTAGGAGGGTTGACGATCTGGAAAAAGGTTCTTTTGCAAGTCGGAAGATGCCGGGATTTTTCACGTGACCTCTCAGGGAGTCGCATGAAAGACGTGCAGGTGTGTTTCTGTACCTGGAACGATTGGTCAATGGAGATTAAAACTGGCCATCTCCTCGAATTAGCGATGGTGCGGGAATCTTCTACAGGTGGAGGAATCTTGGCGAACCGATTTTGCCGTTGGACTCCTGGCATGGGATTCACCTTCGAACACCATCCTTGGGCTGTAGATTCCTCCACGGGCCCGGTCTTGCGTGAGTGGCTCCTGCATGCTAACAATCGGGATTTTGGGAATTTGTCGATCTAATGGGGAATTCTAAATCTAACTCTAGGACCCGACCTAGTGGCCTCGCTGTGGATCCCTCGGATTGACCTAGCCATGAATCGCCACATTTATGGTGGAATTTAGCCCTTTTGGGGCTGTGTGACTCGAATCCTCCAAATCTAACCTTTCCGTCATTTTTGTACTATTTTTAGGCCAGGTTTGGGGGGATTCTAAGTAAAACACAAATCTAGACCAAATACTATAATGGGTATGACACAACCCTATTTTGATTCTACACTCTTTTTATGGGTTTTTCTATACTTTTATCAACTTTAAATTGCAAATTTCCAAAAAAATAATTCTACGAGTCCCAAGTGACAAATTGGAAGCTCACATATGGCGGATGATTTCTCGGTGGATGAACGTGGATATTAGGGCACTGTTTGCTTGTGGGCGTCTTTTTGACGGACTTGGCGTTTTCCATTTCACTCCTTCGCTACGACTGTGATTGATTCGAGCGCTACAATTTTTTGTTTTGAACTGTGCTACACGGATTGTTGCAACTACTCGACTGCGTTTGTTCCTTCAAGCTTGTTCTTACTTGGCGATGCAAAAACTTATGTTTTGAATGTATTGGGACGCTAGACTTCTGTATTTGATGACCTCCCTCATTTTCCGTATGTCCGTAGTTCTCTTTATAAATTAGCGTTGGCTCTACTTAGGCTGTCAGGTTGTCTAGTTCATGGTTTTCATCACGCTGCAATAGTAAACTCAAGACATTGTGTGCATGCACGTCTTGGGCACAGTGTAACAGAGGAGGAGGTCTTGACTGGTGCGCATGAAGGCAACGTCACAAAGGCAAACGAGGAGGAGACACCTATAGTCAATGGTGGCAATGAAGGCATTGCCTTAGCTGTTGACGATGTCAATGAAACTTTGGAACTTGATGTGGGTGAGCAGCCGAGTAGGGGTCCAGAGATGAAGCACAGTCTCCAAGAGTGAAGTTGGAATTGGGCGAAGGCGGCGATCAGTTGTCCCAGTCTTTCGCATTGCCGCGTTCTCTAGTATTTGCAGAAGAAAATTCGGGCGAGCAGTTGGGAGAACGAGAGATTGAAAATTGCATCCTAGAAAGTGCTGGACATATTGGATTTGAAGGGTGGGTGCCCAGTCCTCCACGGCACGGCTATTTTTCAGAAGACAAAAGCGGAAAATAGCCTCTGCAAAGCGAGACGACCTCGACTTCTTCATCCGAATCTGAGTCGAACGACTCCGACCCCACTTGGCTACCAGGTACAAAGTCGTCCTTGTCTTTTGAATCTTACTGCTCCAGCACTGAAAGCCGAAGCAGTAGTGAAAGCGATTTCCGAGATCGCTTTGTCATTAGGACAGAGAAAAGAGGAGTGTCACGGAGTAAAACTTGGACCAAAGGATGTTGCTTTGGGAGTGCCTTGGCGGGCAACAGTCGGCAGCGACGTGAACAATCCGGACTGGCACAGCCCATTTGCATTCCAACGAAGGAAACCAACAAGGTACAGTGGCCTCTACATTTGAGAAGTTTATCGTATGTATGTTCTCAGAGTATGGATCCTCTTTATTGGGAGTGGTTGTCAACATTGCGAGCCAACGTCGTTTTCCAGAGTCACATACGTGACATTTGAATCATATAGAGTACTGTATGATGCACTAGTAGTGATGTAGCGAATGTCCTAGCAGAATTTAAAGCCTTATATAATGAAACTTTGCATTAAAAGGAGAGAAGGTTAATATGTGTCCACAAAAATGTTAGAGCTGATGTTGGCATCGCATAGTTTAGAACTGGAATAACACGTTACTTATCTGAACTTTCGATTCTTGACATTCAAAGCGCAGGTGGACAGAGAACTAAGGAAAAGAAGAGACCAGAATCTAAAAATCAAGGAGAAGTTTAAGGTACTCTTGTCCATTATTTGTGAGTGTATTGTGGATGTTATTGAAATTTAATATCGTGTTGGTGAATATTTATTAGCACAAGTTAAATGTTAATAAAAACAAAGCACACTATGTATGTTTAGAACAATGAATCCGCAATGTATCTTCATGGTTATGTGTAGTATGCTATTGATCGGGCATGTTTACGCGGTCGCCCATTTGATGTAGAATCTTGGAGTTGCCGTGAAAGATCTTGGTGTACAACAAGAGACAGTGAACGGAAAACAAATGAAGAAGGTGATGTTCCTCTCAAACATTCTTAATAGATTGTCATTTCAGAGATGAGGAATCTACTCTCTGAACTTGCCCGAAGTAGGCATTTGTGGTCTTTTATCATTAAAATAGCCTGGGAATTCATTGAAATCGCTACTTTGTCATTGCCCACATATTTTGATGCCAACGTCGCATCCTAGGAGAGTCAAATTTTCTCTCTTTAGGAAGTTATAATTCTTGAGATTTCCAACTTGTCCCTACCGATACATTACACTTGAATTGATTATTGTGAAGTTGAAACTGCAGGTACCATCCAAAATGCGAAATGAAAAAGAGACCTTCGAACCTTGGAGTGTGCCAAGGAACAGAGGAAAACATGCTACAAGATCAAATCCAACCGACCAAAAAGATGGCAGTAGTCGGGGGAAGGAGAAGGTGACGGAATGTGGCAGCCACAACCCTCACCCAAAAGGAATGAAGCGAACCGCACTACTAGTCTCCAGGGACTTGAATTATGTGGAGAGCTTGGAAGCAGACCATTTCGGTGATAGGGAGCCCGTAAGCAATGGCCCGAAGGTGACTGTCGGACAACAATGTCGAGGACGTGGCGTTTCGGAAATTCCGGCAAAAAAAAACATTGTGCCAGAGAAGGTGGAGGTGCCTCGGAAGAAAACAGCAGTGGAGCTTGCCGCAGCAAAGTTTGAAGACGACACCGACCTTGAAAATTCTCCTCGTTCAGAGGAACGTGCACTTGGTAGTTTCATGTTCCCTTTCCTCCATTTCATGTTCATCATTTAAGAGTGCATGTTGTTGCTGCGTGTGATTTATGTGAATTGATGCGTTGGAGAGGACAAGGTTCCACGTTTTGAAATTGAAGAGGTTAGTTGTAATTCATGAGGAAGTTGGATGACCTTGGATACCTCATTGAAAACTAACTTGAAGTCTATGACGGAGGATAGGGGAGAGTAGTCCGTCGTATGTTAAGAATGGCAGGCATGAAAGGAAGAAGAAGAATGATGTTTCAATTGAACATAAGCGGGCAGGGACGAGCAATAAGTTTTTGCCTGAACGTCGAAAAGCACTGAAGTCCGCAAAGGTCAGCCCAGACATTTCTTACAGTTCGCCATCTGATAGTGACATGGAGGAGCGGCAAAGGTCATCGAGATATGACAGCTACAGCTCTCACTCTGAGGATGTGAGTCTATTATTTGTATTGGGGTGCATTTGATTGTTTTTCCGTAATACTAGCATTGGAGCTCTAATACCTTCAACCTTGATGGGGTTTTTTGTAAGTATATAGGAGTCCAGACATGAGTTGACAGATAGTCATCAACTAATTTGGTGGTAAAGAAGTTGTTAAGAACGTTGTGTTGTTCACTGACTTTTGTTTGGATCAGAGGAATGGAAGAGGCAAGCGTCCACGCCATGAGCGAAGAAGGCGAAGGAGTTACAGTGAATCTGCAGAAGAATTCTATCACAGCAGATGGGACATGGAGAGGCGAAGTAGGAGGCGTTACGATGAGGGTGGGGGATGGGAGTACAGAAGGGAGGTCGGTGAGTCCAGTAAGTACGGAAGAAGAAGACAGTATCGAAGGTCAGATTCGGATGATGGAAACGGCCGAGACTATATTCGGGAGGAGCGAAGTCGTATGAACAGCTCGGAGGAGGAGTTCAGAAGAGAAAGACGTGGAAGGGAGGTGGCAGTGAACATGAATACAACTTCACCAGTCGATGAGAATGCCAAACGCAGAGAAAGACATCATAAGCAAAGGGAGAGGGAGGCAAGAATCAAGCAGAGAGAGAATGAGGGCCTAAAAGGGCACTACATAGCGGTGGATGAGCACGGAGAACCCTACTCTTATAGGAAAGGCGCATGGCGAGTGGAATTGAATAAATTATGCAGCTCCTTGGACCCTTCCGTCATGGACATTAGATGGCAACCCGAAGAGGATATGAAGATGTTGCGGAAGAGGTTGAAGGACAACTTTGAGTACAGCGCGCCAATTTCTCGGGCTTACATCAGATCTCTCGCTGGAAGGAATGTCACTCAACGATGCAACAAACATAAACTCTATGGTGGACAAAGCTCCATGCCCATCCGGGATGAATCCAGATGTATGGGAGAGGTTGGACAGGATTAGGAGAAATCCACGACGGGAAGAACTGTCGCAGCGGATGCGGTATGCCAATTCATGTCGTAGGCAGGTTGGGCAAACTGGACCGAAAGGCATAAGTGGAGTGCGTGACGATCTTCGGGAAAAACTTGGCCGAGAAGCAGACCCGGATGAGTTGGAAGAAGAGCTGAGGAAGGACAAAGGCTACGGCGATTGGAAAAAGAAAGAGAAGTTGAAAGCCAAAAGAATTTCTTCGGACTCAGATTCTGATGAAGACGGAGGTGTTGAAGCGGAAGACAGAAGGAGCAATGATTTTGCCCCGAGGAAACTGATGTGGGACAAGGGGAAAAATCTAGAGATTGAAGGAGAAGACGGAAGAAGGGACAAAGAGTACATCCGATCCCTAGAGAAAGAATTAGAGTAGCTCAAAGCCAAGAACAGATCTATTGAAATTGGAGGAGCATCAGTAATTATGGATGGAGGTGGCCCTTCTCAAGACTTGCCATCACTGATGGGAGCAAGGGAGGGTGAAAGCGATAGGACGTTTGCGGCTGTGGTGAGTAACACTTTGGACGGAGTAATTATAGACGTTAATTTTTTGTTTTGAAATCGCAGTGTTTGCTGTCGCATGATTCTGTGATGAGGACGACTGTGACATGGTGATGTTCCGCAATAGTCCCTGAACCCAGACTTCGGTGATCTTGCAGATTTGTAGTTTTGTAGTTGATGTAATTATTTGTTTGTTTGGGTCGGGACAGTCTAGACGCTTGCACGTGGTCTACAATTAACAGGTAAAAGTGACGTGTGACTAGAAGAAGAGATCAAGGACGAACGAATGTGATTGTCATTTTCCAAGCGAACAGGAAATCTAAGTCAAGTTCAATGTTGCATGCAGGCTCGGGGGGCAGAGGACGGAAACAGTGCCGAAGGAAATGCAAAAGCTGTCGACTTGGCGACGAAGGCATCTTCATCCAAAAAAAAAAGGAAGAGTGGACGACGCTGAGGTAAGAGTTGAGTGTTGCAATAAATTTAGCATGTCTGTGTAGAAGTGGTTCATGTAGGACGTGGAAGTGAAATTGAAGTAGGAATACTTGGCATCAGTTGAAAATATTTTGACGCGGAAGTTTGAACATCGAAGTCGGAGTGCTGGTTTGTAGGTAGAACCGTTTCCAATTCATTATTAAAATGCCTATTTTCATTTCGAATTAACAACGATTCAGTAAACTGTGGAGTTTGTAATTGTTAATGTTCAACGTAGATTAATGGATGGTTGTATGAAGTTGGAGTAAATGGCTCATGAGGTACGGTGGTTTTGTAGACCACCTGATTGTATGAATGCCATTGATATTGAGGGCAGTCGGCCATTGAAAATTATAGAATGCTAAATGCAATGTGAACGTGGATTCTCTTTGGAGGTGTGCAGGGTAGGCAGCAGTACAAGAGTACGAATGAGAAGAGTGGGCGTAGGATGCACTGGAGTCTGCATGGACGTGGAAAGAAGGAGTCAAGAATGAAAGAAGTTTTTGTACAGTGAGGAATTTAAAGTTGTAGTTAATATTGGCTTAGGGTGTGTATTATGAAGTTGTCTAATGGATTCATCGCCATTGGACGTCGTTGTTGTTCGACAAATACGTACTAGTAGCGAGAGAAATGCCATGGGATGCAGTATTAGAGTTTTGTGTTTTTGTTTTAAGTGGAGAAGTTAAGAGGACGTTGTGACAAGGACGTGGCTACCACTGAGTGCTGCAGTCGTTACAGTATGTTAAAAGTAAGATGGCATGCAAGGAAGTGCAATTCGCATAATAGAATAAGGGCACATAAATCTTTGTTCAGCCATTTTGTGAATATGGTATGAAAGTTTCATGTTTCGCTCTTTTGAAGCACTCTGGTAAAGGTACACAGATGGAAGAGATCGACTGATGCATTCATGCATGAGCCGCACAGAAGTGTGGCTTTAAATGAAGGAAACCGTTAGTCTACGGTTGTTTGAACTGAAAAAAGGAGCGAAAGGAATTCTTTCATGAGATCTGAATGAAGAATTTTCTGTTAACTAAAATAAGAGGATCTAAATCTGAGTAGAGATAGAAAAGGCTACTACCAAAAGTAGAAGCAAACAGGATGCAGAAGCTCGGAATATCAGGAGTGCATGCTATACTTATTTGAAGGCCTAAAATTGGGGTGTACGATCACTATAAATAATGGGTGTGTGAGGCTCTTGTCAGTTCCTGATTGGCCACTTTTGGTAAAGTAAGGTGTAAAATTAATCAATTACGCAATGGCAATGTAAGATTAGTCGTATGGGTTGTTATTTTGAAGTGTCGTCTAAAATTATGCAGTAATAATGACTTTGGAATAGCAATGTGAAAATTATTTTGGAATGCAAAATGTGAAAAACACGACCGAGTTGTATAACTATCACGAGGAATCCGGCTATATTTTGTCTTTACTGGAATGCCGAATGTTAAAAAGATTTCTCCGGAAAACCTTCGTAAGCAGTAAAACAGTAATTGCCGTACACGTTGGCACCACACCCTGAGAAGGGCTTCTGAAGCCCCAGTCCACGTGGCCTTCAATTCCAAGTTCCTGTTGAGTGTGACCGAACCTAGATGTCCTAATCAACTCACCGTCACGGTAGAGAAGTGTTGGAAATCTGTTGAAAAGAATGCCGGTTCTTCTAGTAGTGCATCTTCTGGAGATTTATGTGAATCATTTGCTTAAAAAAAAGACAAGTCGGCATTCATTGGAGGTCAAGCTATTGTGCAAGACTTCCCCTTTCCATACAAAATTCTAATGATGAACATCTACACTTTTGTCTTATATAGAAGGATTTTTTTGTCATCCATGGGACATTTGTAGGCCACCACATCATTACAAAGTTAATAGTAACAATTTGAATAATGTGAGACTTCTTCACACTAATTTCGACAAAGCTTGAATGAATGTGGTCTAATTAATGTGAGCATTTAGATGCATTTAACCCCTTCAAACTAACTAAGGTGTCCACTTTGTTTGTTTTTGAGGAATTCGTGTAGGCTTTATTGACTTCACATTTGGGATTATTGCATTATTTTTTTTAGGATAGAGTTTAAACATCCTAATCTACATGTGAAGATTTGTTTGCTGTCATTCCAATAAATATTGCAAAAGTTATAAGTTTTTTTAATATTTCAATGTCAAAGCTGGGAACAAAATTTGTATTCTAAAAATAGATTAATTAATTTTATTAGGTTGTGTAGTTCTCACTCTAAAAACTTTGATGTTATGTTGGACATTCTTGTTGACATAAAAACATTGGATTGTAAACATTGACATCACCTAAAATCCGTTTTAAAAAATTGGGGCTTGTTACCTAAAACACGGGTTTCTTATAGTGTTTACCAATACAAGGGCAATATGAAAGTAGTAACAAAGATTGAAGCAAAGATGAATCATTAGTAGAAATATGGTTTGTGAAGATTAAAAAAATTACCTATGAGAAAATTCATATAAGCAATTAGAACAATTTTGGGATTTCTTGTGTCCATTTTCTTAGTTTAAGTAGACCATATATTTAATTATTGAGTGTTAAATTTGAACTTATATTGGCACCTTCCTATCTTAAGATGACAAGAAGTTCACCTTCTTTTGTTATCAAGAGTCACCTTTGACTAGATTGTCAGTATTGATTAGCCTTTTAGAAAAAAACTCATTGGAAGTTTTTAATCTAAAAATTGTTTCTTTTCAATTTTCTATGAATATTTGAAGTGAAAGGTAGTAGCTTCCTAATAGTGTCCCTCTATATGTACTAAAGTTGTTCTTCAAAAATTAAGAATCTAAAGATTAGCCTTTTGGAGAAACACTTGGTAGGAAAAAATAATCTTCAAATTGTTCTTTTCAAATTTTCTATAAATATTGAAGTGAAAGGTAGTAGCTTCCTATTAGTGTCCCTACACAAGCATTAAAACCATTCTTCAAAAACCAAAAATCCAAGGGATGAGAGTATATCAGTATCTCAGAAAGTGAGCGGAATTCACTAGAATTGCATCATGAAGAAGTTGGTTTCAGATGAAGAAGTAGGGCTTGGGATGAGGTACAAGGTCGGAAAGGGGGATTGACCTACCTTATAGTAAAGTGAGCCCTACTCATTTGTATCCTATTGGCCAATGCAAGGATTTGAAGGGTGGTTTTATCTTGCATAAGAAAATTTTATAATTTTTTTGCCCTTTGTGTTTAAGGGTTGTCAAATTGATAGTCCTTCTTTCTTCTACGCACATGTAACAAGCACAATTCAATTGTAAGAATTCAAGGAATAAAAATACACAAATTCATTCAAATAAAAGACGTATAATAAAACTTCATTGAATCTAATAAAACATCAAAGTATGCTTTTACTTCTAAGTTCACTTTCAATTCACTTTTACATTTCTTTTACCTTTTTCTGAAAAAGTATCGAGATGGCACTTATTAAAAGTTTGGTGAAGCATTGTATTTTTGCAATCATTCATCTTTAGCCGGACCAAAAAGCCCTTTTCAATATATTCATACATTTTTTCATCCAAAATTGGCAACTTCATCCATATTTTAAATAGAAATGAAAATTTTTTGGCTAAAAATGACTACTTTTATTTGGAAAAAAGTAGTGACTTATTTTTAGTAGTAAGTACGATTTGGCCCCATAGTGCTGTCGAAAGAGGGATGCTTTATGGTGTTTCTTAGGGTGTTTCATGCCTCTCTAAATATCAAAGATTTTAGACTAATAAATGGCTTCAACTGCCTTTCCATGCAAACCCTCCTTCATTTATGTTTCCGAAGTTCTAAAATTCATGGTATTCCATTGTTTACATTTCACCAATTTTTTTTAAGAATCTATGCTCACGACTGTGCTTTATGGTTTGGCATGGCTAGTCAGTCCTAACAAACTAACCCTAAATCTATTGTAAAGCTTTTGACCTTAATACCCGCCTCTAATATTGATTGTTGACATTCCCCTTCTCAATACTTGTTCCAATTTTCACTTAGATGACCACTCTAGTACTTGTCAATGTATCCACCCTCTCCACCCTTCATTTGCATGTTTTAATTTTTGCAAGCCCTTCTTGATGAAAGGTTGAATTTTTTTTACATTTCTTTTAAAGGTCTCCAATTTTTCCTCCCATCATATAGAGTCAATTTCCAAGGCAAAATTCTCCAACCTTCGGAATCCGGCACTGCTTACTGGCCCATTGCTTTGGGGGGCCCGTAGGAAACTCATGGCGAGTTACTTGGCGAGGAACGGTGGGGATACCCTAACTGTCACACGCTAAAAATCCACTGAAGCTCAATCCAATTCCGAAACAACGACCAATCCAGTAATATATTCGCCGTACCCTATCCACACTCCCCTGACAGAGGAAAATCTAGCTACGTAAATAGATTCAGAATCGAGTCACGCAAAATGAACCTCTCTTCAAAATTCCTCACATCTACCACCGTTGTGTAAATCTTTCGATTCGTATTCTGGCTTCCCTCACCCATGAACTTGACGCCGTGACGTCGTAAAGGTTTTGGATCCCTCGGAGGCGTGCAGGTTTTGTAATTCGGTGGACTACTCCACAAATTCCTGCGAATATAGTCTCTCATTGCTCGAGTGAGGATTCTCTTGCAGAATTGAGTCGCAGAAATCCGCTTAGAATCGATGGATTCGCAGTACTAGCACTGTTTTAATTTCTATAGACTCAGACTCACTGGAGCCGTTGTTCGAGATGGCGATGGCTACAGCGTTGCCGAATGCTGGCTCGATTTATCAAAGCTCGAGTTCCTGTCGCCTTTCGATTTCCAAGTCGAGCGTAGTGGGGCAATCGTTTTCGCTGAGACCTCTTCCTTGCAAGCCGACACGCTTAAGCGGAATCCGATGGTAAGGGACTCCTACTCAATACTCGGAAGGTTAGAATTTGCGTCAATATCTGGAGTATTGGAATCGCCGTGATGTACGCACTCCGCGGTCATGGCTGCATTGCAATTTAGGGACATCAGTATTGAAACACGTGTTGAAGACATTGTGGACAGTCGCTGAAGCATTCGTTAGGGTTTAGATTTTGTCCTCTGGTGGTAGGGTTTTGTGATGTTGCGATGTTAGCTGATTACTCGGAAGCTTAGAATTGGCAAGAATTTCTGTAATAGCAGAATGGCCGTGGCAGATACACTTGGAGGTCATGGCATTGCTGCATTGCAATTAGTGGACATTAGCATTGGAATGTATATGTTGTGAGTAGTCGATGAATCATCTAATAGGGTTTTTAATATTTTCCGATGCTTTCAAGCGGAAGTCCGGTGGACTTCAAGTTACGTGATTTTAGCTGATTACTTGGAAGCTTGGAATTGGTAACAATCTCTGGAATAGTAGAAGGGCCGTGATATATAAACTCAGAGGTCATGGCATTGCTGCAGTTTAGCACTGAAACAGGATTGTGGATAGGCGACCAAGCATCTGTTAGGGTTAAGTTTTTGCCCTGCATGCATTGGGATTTTTGTATGACATGCTGCGGTGAGAATCCGGTTGTTAGTTCCGTTGCCCTAATTGTTGTTATCCGAAGTTCAGTCATAATATTCTTGTGTTCTTGAGGAGTTCACTGTTGGGAACCAATTAACAATGAGCGAAGAGAAGGAATCCTGATTCTTCATGAGCTCATGCTATGCTTTCAAAGGCAGGTTTGGCTCACAATTAGAATTATTTATTTCCTGTCATCCAGTCCTTAGTCAGAATGTTTGCATGTGAAAGAGAGCGCATACCTGGCAATGGAATAAGTTGCTTAAAAAATGGGTCAGTTCTTCAGTGTTTCATATTTTTTTGTGTTCTAGTGGAAAGCTTGCCATCTGTATACTACATTAGAATGTTACGGTAATGATCGTAAAACCATGTTTCGCGGAGATGTAAAAATGCCTGATTTATTAGCATCGGTTGTATGTGAAAGTGTGAAGACAGGATCAGATCGCAAGCCAGAAAGTGAGAGGTCGCTGTTGGACAACGCAAGCAATTTGCTGACGAATCTGCTGAGTGGGGGGGACATGGGGACCATGCCCATTGCGGAGGGGGCCGTCTCTGACCTCTTTGCACGCCCTCTTTTCTTTGCTCTCTACGATTGGTTCATTCAAGTAAGCTCTTCCATTCTCTGTGACTAAGGGACACAATAGCTGGCATTGGTCGATAGTTGCACACTTCTTACCTTATATGCGTCATAAGCTGTCATAAACGCAATGAATTCTTTTTTTAAGCTCATTATCTCACCCTTGTTGCACATGGTGTTAATTCAGAATTTAGGCTTGTTATCTTCAGCTTGTTGCTTCAACCTGTGAAATCAAAAATGGCCCTAAGGTTTCAACCTGCTCAAGCCAAACCACACGCAGATATTAGGATGAGCAGATGTTCCTTTATTTCCTCAAACTGGGATTAATCCTTTAACAACCATGGAATCACGGGTTAAAAATGGCTATTTTGATTTATCATACTATAGAAAGTTCAATTTAAATGGGGACAAAGTTTGTATCATTAGACGTGGTCAACAACATTGCAGTTATTCGCTAATTTTTTGGACAAAGAGAATTCTCCATTTGAATTACAAAACTTCCAAAACGAACATGAGACCAAAAATGGCTTTTTGGCCTATGAAGGATGAAGTGTTTAGTGGTGAGCTAGACACAAGAATTCGCATTTTCCGTGACCCTGTTGCTTTGATGTGGTCTGTGCAATCGTGACTCGGTTCCTCTAGTAAATGCGAGAGCATCCTTTGTATATTCTACGGCATATGAGCTTCTGAAACTTCCTGCACCATTGCTATATTCTTCATGATGTTCTGCTCGTCATAATATTTTGGTGATGCCATGTACTGCTCATGTATGATTCCTCCATACATGAGACTGACGTACTCCGTTGCTATAGTCCTCATGCTGAACTTTGGTCATTAATTGCTAATGCTTTGTGCTGTTTGTGTTGAGATGCAGCACGGGCCAGTGTACAAGCTCGCGTTTGGACCCAAAGCATTTGTGGTGGTCTCAGATCCCATTGTCGCTCGTCACATTCTCCGTGAGAACGCCTTTGCTTATGACAAGGTCTTTCGAGGATTCTATGATTCCTTCAATACTCTATCACAAAGACCTGTCATGAGTTGTGGATTACAGTAACGACCTTCAAACTTGTAGTTTTCTTACTTTAGAGTGATCCATTGTCTGCATGTAATTACCATGCTTTGACATCATAATGGAGATCAAGGTTTGGCTCACTTGTTTGGAGTGTCTTTGTAGGGAGTTCTAGCAGACATTTTGGAGCCAATCATGGGGAAGGGACTCATTCCTGCTGACCTTGAGACATGGAAAGTACGAAGGCGAGGTCTGGCGTCTGTACTAGCCCTGTAACAAAATCCACTTTTAGTTATATAAATGATCACTTCAGTTTTAGGGTGGTCAATCGTGTACTAGTCCCAAAGAATTTCTTGGAGTTTACTCTAGTGCCTTTTTTTGAAGAGTAGATTCACAGGAGAACCATCGCGATACTAACTTACGTGATATTTTGCTCTGTGGAATGCAGCAATAGTGCCTGGATTCCATGCTGCGTATTTGGACGCTATGGTTGAGGTTTTCGATAATTGTGTGGAGCGAACAGTGGACAAGTTTGATAAGCTTTTAGACGCTGCCCAGAAGGAAGGGAAACCACAGATTGAATTGGAGATGGAATCTGAGTATTCAAGTCTTGCACTCGACATCATTGGGTTGAGTGTTTTCAACTATGACTTCGGGTCCGTGACTAGAGAGTCTCCAGTGATTGCCGTAAGCTTCTTACGTCCTCTCAACCTGTTTGTGATGCGTGGTTTTGGATTGGTGCACCTAGTTAGATCATGGTAACCTCGATATAAATTGTAGTTCAGGTTAGACCGGATAGTGTTCTGAGGATTTCGTCCAGGGCAGAGTGTGACTAGGCTCCTTTGACCTGGTGTTGTACGACAGGACTATCATCCCGGTCTGTGAGCAACATCTTCCTCTCTCTTACATTTGCACCTCTGGTTAATGTTAGTGAGTCCGGTCAATGGCCCTTGCAATGTGCGATTTTTCAAGGGTTCATAATTTTAAATGATGTCTGCTTTTCTGCAGGCAGTGTATGGCACTCTTTCCGAGGCAGAGCATCGGTCAACATTCTACATCCCATATTGGAAATTTCCATTATCAAGGTGGTTGGTGCCCAGGCAACGAAAGTTTCACGAAGATCTGAAAGTGATCAACGACTGTCTCGATGACCTTATCAAAAGGGCACAAGCAACCCGACAGGTAAATGCGGTTAATGGGAGATTGAGCTTAGTACTTCCTGTTGTAGAATCTCGAGTTACATTGTAAGTTCTTAATTGAGATTGAAAAACTGAGTATACTCAAATGAGGAGATCAGAAACACAATTGAGTGCGCTTGCATGTTGTACTGCGCCAGAGGCGCAGCAGAATGGAGCGTTCCTGGTAGAGCCCATGTATTGATCCGTGTGTTCTGGAGAGCCCTTCATTTTCCTTCATGTAGTTTCGACATGTAGTTTCGTCTTGTAGTTTCCAATAAATATCAGATTTTTATTGGATAGGTCTTTCATTTATTTTGTTTCTACTTGAACTTGACATCAGTCGTGCTCGTACAGGAAGATGATGTTGAAGCATTACAACAAAGGGATCTTACAACTTCCCAGGTGATTATGGAATCTTGTAGTATGGCTTCTGTGCCGGGTTCCTTAAGATCTTCCACGATCAAGGCTTATCAGTCAATGTCTGTGAAAGTCGCGAATGCGCATTTTCATCAACTAGTTGCTACTTCTAGTCTGAGGTCAGGGAGATTACTAAAATATTTTAGGTTTTTATGCGATTTTAATAATATTTGGTTTGGATTTTGGCAGGACTCTAGTCTTCTAAGGTTTTTGGTGGACATGAGAGGAGAAGATGCCACTAACAAGCAGGTGAGCTATCTTGTAGCCTCCAGGCGCATTGAATTAAACAGTCTTGTTCAATCTTGAATGTGTTCTGGCATAAAATTTGTACCCGAATTGGTCAATCTAAGCATCACATGAATATGTGCTTATCTACAGTTGAGGGACGACTTGATGACTATGCTCATTGCTGGTCACGAGACCACGGCGGCTGTACTTACATGGGCAACCTATCATCTTGCTCAGGTAGATTCTTCTTCTCGTTTGATCTGAGTTTCTGTTTCCATGCCCCACATAATATTGCAAATCGAAGTTTGCTTGTTCATTCCGCCGCCGTTCATATTTGTATAGTTTCAGTGAGGTTACTTGCTTCGTTGTGATGATGGTAATAGCCTGCATATGACAGTGTCAGACGTGATCTCTGGTTTATCTCTTTATTTGGTACACAGAATCCTGCTATGATTGCCAAGGCACAAGCTGAGATTGATAGTGTACTTCGAGGACGAAGGCCAAACTTGGAGGATGTCAAGAAGTTACAGTCAGTTTTCTAACCTAGACTGCTGCGTTCTTTGGAGCTGTACTTACTTATGAGCTCACTGTGTAATTATTTAAACAGAAAGGTCACATTACTGAGATATTTATGTTTTGTGACATGTTGAAACCGATTGTGTGAAGTTCAGTTCGATAAAAGACCCAAGTCATGCGATTATATTGGAGAGAAACGTAGTATTTAATCGATTTCATCTGCATAGACTCGTTGGTTATTTCCACTCTTTGCTTTCATTTTACCATAATCATGACTTCCTCGTTTGTTTCAGGTACGTGAAGTTCATTGTGGCTGAATCATTGCGCTTATTTCCTCAGCCACCCTTACTCATTCGTCGCTCCCTTAAACCGGACCTTCTCCCAGGTTTGTATCGAAGTTGGAAATTTAGAACAATTTCTCGGCCTTTCCTATTTTTCCCTGGAATTTTGAATCGTTTCTGTTTTTTTACTGAAGTAAATTTTCGGCTGCAGGTGGTCACAAGGGTGATCCTAATGGGTATCCTATTCCAAAGGGGGCTGACCTCTTTATATCTGTAAGAATTTCTCTGATTTACGAATTCGCCTGTTTAACCAGTCAGACAGATTGCATAGGTACATCTGTTTTTTGGCATATTCATTCATTTAATCCCAGGAATCTCAGCGATTGGTTTTAAATTGGCACCGTCATTGTGATGTGGTCCACAGATCTATAATCTCCATAGGTCCCCCTATTTCTGGGACGAGTCAGAGAAGTTTAACCCTGAGAGGTTCTTGAAGGCGAAACCAAGTGGTGGTATTGACAAGTGGGCAGGCTTTGACCCCAGCCGTGGTCAGGGAGCATTGTATCCCAATGAGGTTCGTGATATCGTATTTAGTTGCTGGTTGCAGTTCTTATCATTCTCGCCGACGTTCATTTCTTAACATGCTTGAAACTGCTGGCTTTAAATCTTTTGTTTCCTTGTGCTGATTTCTTGGTGTCCATATGGACACACCTGGATTCCTGACAGGTGATGGCAGATTTTGCATTTTTGCCTTTTGGCGGTGGCCCTCGGAAATGTGTGGGCGACCAGTTTGCCTTGATGGAATCTACGGTGGCTCTCGCCATGCTGCTTCAGAAGTTCGATGTTGAGCTTCGTGGAACTCCTGATGATGTCAAATTGGTGACTGGTGCAACTATTCACACAAAAGACGGGTTGTGGTGCAAGCTTAGCAGACGAAAATCCATCACCAATTTGAACTGAAGTAAGATTAACAATGACATCATGCTTTAAGCTTTTATATGCTCATGATATTGTGCAGCGTATCATCAGACCAGACAAGACTTATTTTTCCTAGTTTGGGGAACGATAGAACGATTTTGTGATGTGTAACTGTTCCTTCGAGCATCCAGATTCTGTATCCCCGTCAATATTACAACTAACCCCAGTGCCGGAAATAAAAATAGAAAGCCTATTTTTCAAGTTCATATCCACTTATAATAACTTCCAAAACGTATTTTTATACAGTTCTAAGATATAGTTCATGGTTTCTTCTCTCTATGAGTATATTTTGGTACCTTCCCTGAATGATTCATTTTAAGTCCTACTGATCAGCCACTTTGACAATTTTATGCGCCAAGGGGTTAAATGACCTGGCTCATTGTAGTGTTCCTTGCAGGACAGAAGCAAGCTGCAGGATAAATCGTGAAGACCTATCAAAATACGTGGATTTCCAGAACGTTTGATTTTTTCAACATTTATTAGCTGGTCCCAGCAGCCTATGGCGAGGAACAGATATTCCTTCAAGTGTATTTTATGCAAGCTCTATCTCGGAAATCTGCTATTTTGAGAATTTCCTTGTCACTGATTGTAGAACTATCCCTTCAAGTATATTTGGTTCAATGCAAATTGCTATGAGCCTTTGGATTTCCTTGATTTCCATCGTTGTGGCTAGAACAATTTCAGGTTTTGTCTTTTGACTGTTTTGGATTTTCTGTGTAATCTAGTTGCTGTGGATACTGCTCTTGTCATGGAGTCTACCGCTGACAGGAGGCATGAAGGGTATTACATCTTACGAGCCTGTTTACTTACAGGGAGAGAAAGGTTTCAGGCTGCGAAATTACATGATGGAAATAGCTATTATAATTTAGAAATTGGTATGGGTTAAAAAATGTATGAATATCAATTATGGTTTTTTCATGTAATTTTAGAGGTTGTCACCTACTTCTAGTGCCAGATGTTATATGATATGAGTATGTTTACTTGTAGTATGAGAAAACGTTGCATGATAAAAATAGATGTTCTAATTTAGTAAAAGATGTGGAGTTAACAAAATATATCAGTCAAATGGATTTCGTGTAATTATAGAGTCTGTCTCCTATTTTCAATTCCACTTATCAATCAAACTTAAACTTAACTCAGTTTATGATGTGTAGTTTTAATTTTAAGTTGATGCAATGGGGTGGAGGATTATAGACATTATATAATGCTATTCTGATAGTTAGGAGGGTTTTTTTTATTGGTGTAAATTATTTTTATCCTAAAAAATTGAAGTGTAGTAATGTATGGCATCCACTATGTCCATGACGACAACCATATATACAAATGTAGATGTGCTTGAGATATTCTTTCCAAAATGGTTGCTTTCATTGCTCACAATTGATGATGCTATGCCAGCATGTACGATACACAGAGAAGGTGCTAATTTACAGTGCAAGTATTATTGTAAAATATGTTGTATGCATATTTGCAAAAATTGTTGCAGTCTCCATAACCACAACAATCAACAAATTAGCATTATTCAATTGTACATGTCAACCAAGCACCTTACTGTCAAGAAAGAAGATTTGTTATCAATGGGGATAAATTTGGATGGTGTTTATTTTACAACAATAAATACATTTCAAGTAGTTTTTATTTTTCAACGCCAAAATTACAGAGACCCAAGACTATTTGGCATTTCATCTTGTGAGATTTGTGGTCACAAATTTTCAAAGAAAAATGATAGAAATAATTATAAATATTGTTCACTGAAATGCATGATACTAGGTATTCAAAAACTTGAATCCAATGCAATACAAACTTTAGGAACACTATTCCAGAACTAGTCTTGTTTCTACCAGTATTACAAATTGCCAAGCATTAGGCAATTTTGTAATAGGAACAATGCTTATTCGGACCATTTAGGTGTATTTACCTTATCATAGTTTAGAGTATGCATAGATGAAAACCATTTATTGTACACATGCCAATGAACAACTCACCAGGCATATCGAATTGTCCAATGAATATGAGAAAATATCTAGCAAATATAGAAAAATAAGAAATGCATTGAAATGTTAGTACAAGCAATGGTTTTTCTCATAATATCTGTAGACCTTTACAAGTGTACTCAAATTGAAAAAGGTTACAATTTTTTCTACAAAACCTTAATTTTCTTGTTGTACATACCTTGGGAACCAACTCCATTAGTATTCAACATTTTAAAAATATGAGGTTATATTAGTGTCTACAAACCAAGAAACTAGACCTAAGTTGTATCTAACCAGTCATTGGCATGTGTTTAATACATAATGCCAACAGTTTCATTTACAAGGTACATTTTTCACTATTCCATTGGATCGTAAGAAAAAATGTTATAAGTCATAATGTTGTCCTTCTTTCAACACCCTTAGATTTGCAAAAAAGTACACATATGAACCTTTGTGATGAACTAAAGTCAAAGCCACCCTTAACCGACCAAATAAGCAATTCCAACATGATCTGGAGTAGTGCAAGGCAAAACAAATATTTTAGAGGTGCATCGATAGAAATGACGAGGATTGCAAAAAATTTGCATGGTAATTTTATCACTTGAACTGAAGTTACTATGAATTTTGGAAGGCAAAAAAGTGCTTTGAACCCATGGCCAATGTCTAGACTCTTCCAATTCCAATCATTCAAGAACTTTTTTCCTACTCATTAATTCCGATTTTCTTTCTTACAACTTGAGACATATATTATGAACTTATTATGGTAGAACCACCCATTCCCAACCACAGAGCCATATCCAACCTATGGGGAGCATTGATTTCCAACCAAGATTGGCACAAATTTCCAACCAAGTTTGGAATGGTTTTTTTTTTCTCCTTTTCAAGATTAAGACTAATAAAGTCATGACACATGTCCCAAAGTAGTGAGCAAGAAGGTAGGAAGTAGTGAGCAAGAAAGTAGTTCTTGAATGATCGGAATTGACAAAGCCTATAGATTGGGTATGGGTTTAGGCCAACTTTTGGCTTCTAAAATTCACAGTAATTTGAATTCAAGGAAAAAAATCACAAAGAATTGGCAATGTCTGTCATTACAAAAAAAAATGAGGCCAACAAAAGGCTGTGAATCAAGGGTACTTGGGCGGATTTCCGAGGGTCTGCCAATACTAACAGCGTGGGAGAAGGAACCGATCTCATGCATTACAAAAAGCACGGGAGGCGCAGGAGTTGAATCCAAGATTGATTTATTAATTTTTTTTGACACAAATGAAAATAGAATTTCATTGCAAAATCCCGGCTTGGATTTGGGAAGTACCGTAGTGTATACAATTGTTGCTTTTGGTCCCTCTCGAATGAACGCTGTCCAACTGTATCGAGGGTTTGCTGAGAGTTTTTTGAGGGCAACTATCCCTCTGAGCAACTACTAGGGAAAAGTAGCCATCAAAGCCACCAAATACAATAAAAATAATTAAGTTAACAGCCTTTTCAAGGCTTGGTATTTTCTGTAATGCATTTCTATCTTTCTATGGGGCTAAAAATTAACATTGCCTTCTACTGACCCAAAACATGCACAGAATCGCTTAAGTGGTCAACTATGGGTGGGTTTACTATATTTCCAACCTTGATAAGGAAAAATAAAACATTCTAGGCTTCAAAAAATCTAATGCAACTATAATTGAAAATAACTGCACCTATAGGTTGGATACAGGTCACTAGTCAGGATTGGATGGCTCTACGTCATTAGGACTTAATGATCTTGACTCTCAAGCATTATCTAATCCATTTTAAGGTAGAAGCACCCGAAAGCGTCCCGGTACCCAATGCCATCCCTTTTCTAGGAAGGGTAGTCATTTCAGAACCTAAATGTACACATAGCATACATAGCTTATTGTTTGTTGACCAAAATGATAAGCCATGTGTGGTCCACCTAGATATATGTTTCAAAATTACTCTCCTTCCTAGAAAGGGACGCCAATGGGTTCAAAGACGCTTTTGGGTGCCTCTACTTGGGTTTGGTTTTTTGGTTTTTGGAGAAGTGCTGAAGTGGCAACATACAAGAAAATGATGTAGCCAAATATTTTAGTATTCATCTACATTTTGGATAGAACTATCTTTCCATCCACATATTTGGATGCATTTCATTTAAAATTGGCAATTTCATCTAATTTAAAAAAAAAATTTGGAACAATTTGGCATTATCGTCCAATTTTTCTTCAAATTTTTCCTATAGGCTTGATGCAGCCCATTTTTTTTGGAGGCATTTGGGCCTTATAAGGCCCCCCCCCCAAAAAAAAACACTGCCTCTACCTTAGTGTAGATTTCTGTGTGCAGTCCACTACTTCTGTGTACTGTACAGCGTTGAATACGGCACTGTACAAGAGCCAGAATCCTAATCCAAGGAGAGCCTAAACCCGCTCGTCTTCTCCATTCCAAACACAAGAATCTTTCACTGAGCGTGAATTGACGGGAGCAGCATTGCTTCGAGAGATTATCGACTATGGGCGGCGCCGAGGATGGCAAGAAGCATCACGGCGGTGGCGGCGGCAACGCTGATCGGAAGCGCAAACGAGCCAAGTACTTGCCGCATGTATGCAAATCGCTTCACAGCTTTTTCCTCGCGTTTTCCTTGAATCCTCAAAGATATGGAGAGTTCCTTCCTGCGTAGCATGTTGGAGTAGACGTGACGTGACTGAATCGCAGATTCTTCTATTTCTAGCTAATTCTGATGAGTTCACATTTTAGGGTTTGATTGATCATCAGAGGTTTAGGGCTTAGTAAGTATTTGCCTCATGTATGCCAATCGCTCGTCCGTTTTGCCAATGAAAGGAGAGTTTCTTTCGATGCTGCATGTTGGAATAGACGGAACAGTTCTGGATCACATGGTCTTCGATTTCTAGCTCATTCTGATAAGTTCACATTGCAGTGAATTTCCCTGTCTAGGGTTTGACTGGTCACTAGTTTTAGGGTTTAACAATTAGTTGCCAGTCCACATTACAGAGAATTTCCTGATTCTAGGGTTACATTGACCACGAGAGGTTTAGGGTTTAATAAGTATTTGCCTCCCGTATGCCAACCGCTCCTCCGGATTTTCTTTTTATAATCTTCGAATGGGAGGAGAATTCCTGTTTTCTTGCATGTTGGAGTAGACGGAACATGACTGGATTACCGATTCTTCGATTTTTGGCTTATTCTGTTTAGTCTACATTGCTTATTCTAGAGTTAGATTGATCACCAGGGGTTTAGGGGTTAATAAGTTTTGGATGCTCTCGGTTTTGTATCCGTGGCTATTTAGTGCAATATCAAATCATTGGGAAGAGGGTGAGTGAGAATTGAGCTGTTTCTATTGCAGAATCAAAAGAAGGCTATAATTGAGCATGGGCAGAAGGGATTTTTGGTTACTTGTGTCGGGGGAAAAGAGCGGGCAAGCATTCAGGAGATTAGCAACGTTCTCGACGAGGTGCTCTGCTTTCTTTTTTTCTTTGCTATCAATTCAACTTGAGCAGTTACCACTCATGATGTTGGTTCAAATTTTTAGCTTGTTGCTTCGACTTGTGCAATGTAATGTAACCCTTGGTTCCTAATATTTGTAAGTGCTGCCGTTTTCCGTTTTTGTTAGTTGAGTTGACTGTTCTTAGCGTATAAGCTGAACACCGTGGCGATATGGACGCTGTTGGTTGCAGTTTTTCGATAGACCGAGTAGCATAGAAATCAAGGACGTGAGAGCTCCGGACGATCGGACCGGCACCATTGGCGCTTCGGAGCATTCAGATTCGGAAGAGGACGAAAGTGATGAGAGCGAAAGGGAAAAAAGAGATCGCAAGTTGGCACCTCAGGTTGCATCAACCGAGGAAGGCAAAAGCAGAGGCGGTGGAATTGACGAGCTTCTTGCCGCAGAAATTGATGAAATCCGGACTAAGAAAAAGGTATGTACATATTAGATTCATCGATTTTTATAGGTCGTGTATTTTGGTTGTTCTGAAGCCCTTCTATTATTAAATTGCTTATCTTCTTAAACTGGTTTTCTCGGAATAGATTCAATGTTTCTGGTGGCCCCCATCCAGAAAATTAGGTGACTAGCTCTTGAACATCTCGGGTTCATCTGTACTTGGAAATGCCGAATAGGTCTATTCACTTGGTTGGACTTGTTAGCAAGTGGTGTAAGCATGACTTGGCTGTTTGCCTGTGACCACTGATTATTGAGTGGATATGGGGTTGTCTACTGTCACTTATAGTGTTCTACAACGTCTTACTTGAAACTGCATAAGAAATTCACACATAGTGATAGATATCTGATAACAGATGCGGCTCTTGCACCCGAAGATCTCTCCATACGTCTTCAAAAATCGCAATTTTAATCATGTTAAAAATGCTCAAAGTGACGCAAATAGTATCCTCTGCCTTAATGCTAAGTATCACCCAATTAGGAGTTCGATTTGCAGTCAAATTTTTAACTGGGAGGTGATTGTGTCTCTAGTGGAAAAGAGTATGTCCTGTAGTGTAACTGAGTTTGGTTCATGGGCAGAGCTTATGCGCTTCCTTCCTGTGATACGTTTCGTCATCTGAGGGAGAGTTGGAACTTCGTGCAGGCAAAGTTCTCTGGGTGTGAGACAGGCTGTCACGGCGTAGTTTTCATACGGATGAGTAAGGATGCGGCTGCCCAGCGATCTCCGATGGAACTTGCTGAGGCTATTGTACGAGATGCGGCTGCTACTAAGAGATCTAGAACACGGTACTGTACTCTGTGCAATAACAATTCCCATTTATTGCTTTAAAACAAATCGTAAACTACTTCACGGTCAGGTTTTCTTTCAGTGGAGTCACAACTCGAGTGTTAATGGCTACCCCAACTGCAATGTACTTCAGGTATAGTATGCGGTTGATACCCGTGGAGACAACGTGCTACTCATCAGCAGCAGAAGTGGCAAAAGCTGCACAATCTATGGTAGATCGACATTTCCCCACTGGAGAGGGGTGCCCCACATTTAAGGTATATTTCTTATGCAAGTAAGCACTTGGTCACTCCACAGATTGTGACAGAATGATGCACTTAGGTAGATGTCCCGATTCCTCCATGCATCTATGAACTCACTTATTCCATTCCAGATTGCAGCCGTAAACTAAGATTTTATTCGTGAAAAATGCCTTGGTTTTGACCTTCTCATCCTAGGCTTAAGGAGTTTAAATGGCCAGAATAAGTTTAGTCTAGTTGAGGAAGAGACCATAGGGACTTTGAACATGAAAACTAAATTAATACAGCTGCAAAAATTATAAAATAACTTGTGTTTGGTTCCAGTATCTCTTAGCAACAACCGAAAAAACTTAAAACTAACTCTTATCGTACTGTATAGAATTCTTGTTTATTCTGTCGGTTTAAGGGAACTTCTATCTTGTCAAGGAACCAAGGCAGTTCATGGAGACATCGAAGTATATATTTTCTTCGCCTTATTCGTGATGCTCAAGGTTATGGAGAGTAGGAGCTGATGCCTTTATGTTTGCAGTTCGCAGTGGCCATTGAAGCCCGAGCGAACACTTCAATAGACAAGATGGAGCTCATCAATGCAGTAGCCAAAATTGTTCCTCAACCGCACTCTGTCGACCTCAGGAACCCTCAGAAGACAATTTTGATGCAGATAGTAAAGGTGCGAATTTAATCCTTTTCAATTTTGGCATGAAGTGGTTTAATCTGTTTTAGTAATGCTGTAGAATATCTGTAGAATTTGACCAGTGCTGTTGTACCTATTCACAAATGTTAGCAGTCTTACACAACCGATTCACAGATGAATTCTCGCTGAACTCCACGTGCCTAATCTGAAAATAGAATGCCCACTTTGGACGCTAATAGCTGATTATAGTAACTCCAAAACTATATTTGTGTCACTAAAAGATTTAGGACATGATTTCTTCTTTCTACGGTTTTGTTACCGTCATTGAAGCTTCTTAAATGCTCCTATATTTCAACTATATAGGAGCAGACACTATAGGCACTTACGGGTTAATCATACTGGTCAATGACGAGGAGCTAACTATTGTCATACTCGTTGTATAGACCACCTGTGCATTGGGAGTAGTTCGTGATTTCAAGGAGCTCGCCAAGTACAACTTACGGATGCTTACTAATCCAGAGTTGGAAAAGAAGCAACCTAGCAGCAAGGAGACAAGTTCAAAGCCAGAGACTGATAAACCGGTTCACCCAGCTGAAGAGGTACCAGCTATCTCTACCATCGATGGTACTGCAACTGAAAAACTGGAAGTCAAACAAGAGAGAAGTTCAAAACCAGAGACTGATGAACTAAGCTTAGTACACCCTGATCAAGAGGCACCACCTATCTCTACAATTGATGTTACTGCAACTGAAAAACTGGACGTCGAACAAGATTCCACTAGAGACCTAGATAGTAGTACAGTAGTGGATGTGAAATCAACTTCTGCCCAGTAGATTATTATCGTTGAAGCTAACTTTTAGAAATCATATCGAAAATGACAGTAATGTTGTGCAATTTGGGTTCCTGATATGTGAGGTTTCGCAATGGATCACTTGGGTCAGGTAAGCAAATACCTTGCTTTCCATTGTCGATCTTGGCATATGTATTTCTACCTGTACTAATGGATAGTGATACTCGCAAGAACCATGGATTTGCTTATCTTCAAATCTAATCTAGCGTGCAAATCTTGCTAACGACCACTACATTGATTTGTCCTAATAGTGCATGTGACACTAATTTGAATTAGTGCAGTATCAAATATTATTGTGTTAAACATTTTTCTACAAAATCCCCCCACACCTCTCTTACAAATAGGACAAATTAGTGTGTTTTAAAAATATTATATGATTGACATTGTACAAAATAGTGAAATTAGGTTGCTTTACCAATTAGATTGCCTTTCCTCAAATAAATTATGTCATGGCTCAATGCTTGTCCACATGAAGGCGCATGCAACTCTTTCAACTAGGCCTTGAACTGGTGCACTAATTAAAGTCATACACATGGCTCTGGATCAGTGATCTCAAAATAGGTTCAAGGTTTTTAGCAAAATGTTCATTTCTGGAAGCTTTTTTTTGAATTTACACTGAGGGAAAAAAAAATAAAGTAGAAACTAAGTGAAATTTAGCCAGTTTTGAGATCGCAGCTCTGGATTGAATGCATCATTGTACAGTAGTAGTGAGTATTTATATAGTGTGGATTGTCGAGAAATTAGTGTGGGCAACCTAATTTCACTATTTTGTGTAGATTGTATGTAAGTCATAAATTTGACCCCTTCAAGAAACAAGGTGGTACTCTAGATTTCCAAAATTGTAAAGATGTATTGTAAAATGCAACTTGGAAGAATAAATAAATGATGAATTTTAAATAAAAGTTGTAAAATCTGAACCATATATGACATCTATATGCTAGGATTTCTTGCCATACCATCCAATATTTCTCAATAAAATTAGAAGTTGTTTGCAAAATGGATTTTAGACTAAGAATTTATAATTTCTACAAGAATTTGTCTCCTATAATCCTAAAACTATAAGTTTTAATTATAGTGATTCTAAAAAAAAACTATTTTCCTTATTTATTCAACTCTTTCAGAAATTTATCTAGAAATATAACTTTTTGTAGTGATTACCCTTTGAACTATAGAATATTTGCAAAAAACATTTTTGAAGATTTAACTTACAAATGTAAAGGAACTTACGTAAAATTCTACAAATATTTAGTTGGATGAAAAATCAAGCAATTATATGCTTGGGACATGTTTGTGTTCATTCGTTGTTCAAAATTTGAATACTTGGGTCATTGCAAGAAACAGTGGTAGCAGGCAAGGGGAGTGTCAAATCTTTCTTTTGCAATAACTTCTTAAGCATGACTCGCATGAATTTGAAATTTTTATTGGAGATGTATATCTTGAGTGCATTCAAATCTTATATTTTTCATAAATTATTAAAAATCAATTAAATTAATATGTCACGTTTTGAGTTTTAGGGGTTTTGAGTACTATGGAGTCTCCAAATTTAATGATTTAGAGCTGAAATTTCTATGGTCTATTTGCGTAATAGGAACTCATGTTTCTACCAAGGGGAATTTAAAAATATTTTATTTTGTGTTGTCTATGTCCATGCAAAGAGGGCTCCTTTACGCGAGTAGTCCTGAACATTTAAGATGGTTTCAAGATTAATTTTTTGGTGAAATCTCTTCACCATAAAGTCTTTCCAAATTTTCTATTTTTTACATATTAAAACGTCAAAGTATGTATTTTCTTCAAAATTTCAGCTCTTTTTTTTTGCGAATAAATTTTGACTAAGATTTTTTTTTAAGTCTGAAATGATCAAGGCCTTTTTTTTTGCCAAAAAACACTCAAAATTGCCATTTCTAATGCAATCAGTAAAAAGATTTGAAAATTGCTTTTTTGTACATCTAACTGTAGGATCTTACACCTGACTACTTTGAAAATGTTTGAAATTAATTTTAGAAATTTTGAATGCACAAATTGCAAGATATTTGGATTTAAAGTGAAGAAAAAAAGTTATTTTTCACATTGCGGGACTAGATTATTTGACTCTGAACCTTTTTAATTTGAATTTTTTTGCACTAAGAGAAAACAACCCTCTATGAAGAAATGAGTTCATTTGAAATTTTGGTATGTATTTTTGGTAGACAGAGAAATTGGAGACATTGCAATTACAATTTTAATCATAATTTTCGCATTCTAAATGAATTAATTGTGGTTTTTGAAAGTGGTAGGCTCGTAGGTCCATATTCATGCTCATAGGGCACACCAATCATGAAATAAGATATGTTTGTGAATAGAGCAAGCCACAGTAGAAAGTGAGAACATAGGATGCGTAAAAAGGGCATTACAATTCTTAATGCGTCCACTTTGTAATCTAAATTAAGCCATGTTCATGTGCAATGTCCACACTGTAAAGGCAGAACACATCTTTCAATTTAGTCCCTAGAGTCAATTAGAATTTAATGCACTCCATGAAGTGCACTTTAGGTTTAGTTTAAGCTAGTTTAGAACCCATTCATCAACAAAGACCACACCTTGTAGTCACCTATTTCACCTCTGCATTACTCTAAAATGAAACACATAAGACCACAAATTATCACCATACACAGTTTGCTCCGTATGAACAATCCTCTACACTACTTTGGGTTCTTCTGAAGAGGTAGTTCTTAATGCCCGAACAATTTTTGAGCCTCCTCTTCTAGTGGGGAATTGAGTTCAGGATCTAGGGGGAAAAAATTCAAAAGAACTTAATTTTCATTCTTAAAAATTTATTAAATAGAAGTAGCTACAAGCTAGAAGGAAAACCTACATTATTAATATCTCTAAGATGGAATTAAAATGCACTAATTCCAATGGTGATATTGTTTTAGAAAGAAAAGCTAAACCATGTGGAGCTTATTTTTTTGAAAAATTATAAAAATTGCATTCAGAAATGAATCCTACAAATTATTTTTTCAAGAAAATGCTCAGATTGTCCAAAAAACAAGATTGTCCGTAACTTTCACGTCACTTATGCAAATGACATGAAGTAAAGCTTTCCATGAAGACAAAAATATAATCTATGAGAAAAAAAAAATTAATTCAAATTTTTGAATTTTTTTTGGTTGTTTGGTCTCCTCTATTTTGGGCTTATTTAGGCATAATTTGTGTTCCCAGGTACTAGTTGAAAAAAGAAATTATATTCCTATGTAGCTAATTAATTTTTCGATCTTCTGAAAAAGTCACAAAAAATCATGACAAAAATTGAGACCGTAGGTACTTGTCCAAAATCCAATTTGTCCTCTAAAGGGACAATGGTCCTTTAGGGGTTAAGGACCATGAGGTAGTGCAAATTTTGAAAACTATAAAGACATATTATAATATGCAACTTAGGAGAAAAATTTAATGAAAGTTTTGAACAATATTTGATAAATTTGATAAATAGATCTTATCTGTATGGTTAAATCTACTACTAAACTAATTAATCATTTTCAATAAAATTTGAAACTAAGAATTGAAACTTCCTTCTAAAACTAATTATAGATTGAATATGCATAATTTTTTCAAAAAACTTCTTCTTTGAGTCCCAAATATTATGTTTTATTTATTGCAAATTCTTAAGATTTTCATTTTACATATTTATTCACATCATTTTTGTCATGTCATTTTTTGAATTGGAAAAGTTGCTTCTCGGGGTCAAACATACTTACACTTCCCCAACCATAACATATTTGTCAAGAAAAATTATGAAAATCTATACCATAAAAATGTAAAAACTTACATAAGAATCTACGAGCATTTCAATGGTGAAAAAACAAAGACTGTGCGCTTAAGACATGTTTGTGTTTATTACGGTAGTTGTTTGAACTTTGAACATTTGGTCTTTAAAGGATTAAGCAACTAAAAATCTTAAATGCTTTTTTCTAATTTGGGGGTGTCAAAATGCCACTCTCCCAAAAAAAATTGTGTCAAAAATGTCATCTTCAAAAGAATTGGGAGTAAAAAGAATCCAACTCTAAAAGAATTGTAGCCATAGTCTTTACTAGTGTGCCCTGTGCCGTTGCCACAATCAAAACAAAAGTAAAAGTAATTTTTTTAAATTTTTGACTCATGAAAACTTTGAAATTCAACAACTTTGGTCCAAACACCACGAAACAAAGCCCGTGAGTGCAAGGGCTTTCTGATAATACCAAGCACACTACTGGGGGACAAACCATCTCGGAGATCTCAACATAACAAAACAAATAAACAGTCAAACTTACGGTATGGATTTCAGCAAATACTTGATCTCATTCCAAGTTTTCAATTTCTAACATACCAAAGGAATCACACAGGTTGCAAATAAAACATCTATCAACTATGATTGTGTAAGGGTCAATTCGACAAGCAACTACCAAAATTGAATTTGAGGTCATAATTTCAAAGGTCTACATCATCTATAAACCAATTACAAGATGGCATGTGGCACTTTTATAAAAAAACGATTTAGTTTAAATCGAATTCAGCCCATACTTAATGTATATAGAAATGTCAATTTTACTTTTGATATGCAAATATTAGAGATCAATCTACATCAAAACAATTCTAAATGTAACAGCACTTTGAAGTACAGCACTTGGTTTAACACCTAAGTAGATGGACCTTTGTCAAAATTGATTGTAAATTTCAAAGTATCCGTTCTTGGTATTGATTTAAACTTACAAAATGAAGCCTAATAAGTTACATCGTTGTCTAACTCATTTCAAAACTTTGAAAAAAATCTTAAAATTCCAATAAGTTATTGCAACTGAAAGTTCTATATACAAGAATCCAAATAACACAATATTGTATGTTTTTCATTCATATTTTCTTCTTTAAATTTTAATTTGAAGTTGAAATCATAAAATATTGGTTTTCATTCTAACTTTTATTTTTTGGTCAAATCACAAATTATTCTCATATGTATTCTAATTGATATAATTATATGTACATTTTATACTTTAAAATATCCTAATAATTTTTTTTTATACCAAATTTTTTAGAAAGTTAACACTTATTTTAAAAAAGAATTCAATTAATCATTCTTTTTTATAATGCCCAAAAAACTTTTGGCAATGACCTTCATTCAATCAAAACTATCAAGCTAAATTTAGCCTTTATCAACATTATTTCTAAATAATTATGGGAATGTCAAAATGATAGTTTTTAATTTTCTTAAATTCAACATGGGCTAGTTTCATTTTATTTTTTGGAATCAATATGTGAGTATTCAATATTCACCTACAATGTCACCAACATAAATGTCAAATTTACACCCATAGCAATTGTATGTGCAAAGTTAGTCTATTTCTTTTCTCTTCTAGATCACAATTACAATAGGAAGCCCCATTTTAGACATTTTGCCTTCAAATTTTATGTCTATTGAATGCAAAACCATTGCAAATAGTAACTATTTTAATGTCACGAATAGTATCATTTAAGAAAAGCCTACAACCATTTTAGGCAAGTAACATGACCATTATAGATGCCTTTATGCAAGCCTTAAATTTACTTGCATTTGGCCTTCCTAGGCACTTTGCACGTCCCTAGACAATTGAATTTTTTTCAAAGACGTCCTCTCCAAAGCGTGGAAAAAAAATCCAATTTGTTCTTAACAAAGAAGGAAACCAAATAAAAAACATCTTGATTGAATAGTAGCCATACTTCCAATTTTTAAAGTTCTAAATCCAAAACTTTCCCTTGATTCTTTGCTTTGACTTCATTGAGCCAACAACTTTATATTATCTATTGATGATTTCCACCTAAACTTGGGAATTTATGTCTACCATGCACTCATGCCATACTTCCCAAGTGCCCATCCATCCATTCAATCCATCCATCACTAGAAAAAAAATCGACAAATCAACAAATGAATACAATCTTTGCTGACGCCTTTTGTGAAATTGTGAGCGGACACTATAAGAAACCCATGTTTTAGGTGACGAGCTCTAATTTTTTATGACGGATTTTAGGTGATGTCAATGATGACAACCTCAAATTTTTATGTCAACAAAAATGTACAACGTAACATCAATATTGACAATCCAATGTTTTGTGTCAACATTGAAGTTATGTTGTACATTTTTGTTGACATAAAAAATTTGGGTTGTCAACATTGACATCACCTAAAATCCGTCATAAAAAATTAGGGCTCGTCACCTAAAACGGGGGTTTCTTATAGTGGGATTTTGATACCTCCTTTATCTCCTTGGGATATCCAGGAAGTAGGCATTAATGTATAAAGAAGGGACACCTTCTTATAATTGCAGAAATCGAAGAATTTATCTAAATTATACATTATACATGTCAATTTTTTTATTTATATTTAATAAAAATGATAAGGACAAAAATTGTTGATGCTTTTCACCTTGGGAAGGGCAAAATGTAGGCTAAAATGTCATTTTGAAGGACAATTTTTTGGGCTAGACTTATGAGGAAGGACAAGAGCTTCAAATTTAAGGCTTGCCTTTACATTCGTATTTTATGAAAGGCCTAGTGACTCTTTTGGACTATTTGGATATCACACTTCAAATACTCACAACAAATTCATGAAAAAATACAATTATACTTCAAAAAAACGAAAAAGCAAATTCATCCATCCTAAAGAGGCAAGGCAACTATTCTACCAACATTAGGCTCGTCTATTTTTTGGGGACCACAAACTCTTAAATACGGCTACATAATTTTTGAGCAATACTAAAATATTTGTATGGGCTATTTATTTGTTCAATGAATTATTTTCTTACACTAAAAACTGCAAAGTACAATGTTCTTCACTCATTCTCAAAATACAAGTACTTCCCCCACCTCAATTCCAACCAAAATAGTCATTTCAAACCCCGGCCAGTTTAAGGATATTTTTTTTGGAGGGGGGGCAAAATAGTGCCAAATTGCACCAAAAAAAATTAACACAATTTGGCTACAAAATGGCAACAGACCATGCAATTTTTTGCTAGAAAACTTCAAATTTAAGAAAAAAAATTCTGGATGAATATATAATTATGGACATGTGCATTGTTCCGATAGACATTGGCTCATTGTCATGACGAACATGCACTTTATTCATGTGGGGCCTTCTTCAAAGACCGGAGTTTCTATATACAGTATCTATCTATGGACATGTGCTATGTAATGTTTTCTATCCCAAATGTGGATGAATGTTGAAATTTGGAGCACCACTAGAACATTTTAAATCGCCACTTTGACACTTCATAAAAAATGGGAAAAAAAAAGAAAAAAAAAGCTCTCCCCCAATCCACTAAAGGATTCTATTCCTTCAGTTCGCTTCAATCGTTCCCCTTCCAAGTTTCGCAAAAGCAGTGGTCTTCCGAGTCGGTTCCCCAAAGGGGCGATGGCTTCCGCGACGTGTCCCCACGCTACGGCTTCCTGGTCCCTTTTCTTCATTCATCCTGCGCAGCTTATCCATACCACCCAATCCCAACTCTTTGTGGCTCTGGGAAATCCAGATATCGCATTTCGGAAGCCGAGCTATAAGAAATCCCATCTCATCATCCCCACCTCGCACCCCACCTTCTCCAATTCTCACAATCTCCATTCAATTCCTATCTGTTGACCTGTTTTGAGTCTCTGTGTGCCTGTTTTGTGTCCCTGCCAATTCGCAGCGAAGTTGTGAGCTATGGCTTCCATCGCCGCCGCCTCCGTGGCCGTGCCCACCTTCACGGGCCTCAAGGCTGAGACGCGCGCCTCGCCCGCGGGGGTCGTCTCCACCTCCACCGTCGTCCGCATGGCGCCCGTGCGCGCGTCCGCGACCAGCAGCGAGAGCTTGAAGCAGTTCGTCGGGAAGGCGCTCTTCGCGGCCTCCGGCAGCTTGTTGTTGGCCGCGAGTGCCAATGCCGCGACCGTCAAGATGGGCGGCGACGACGGCACGCTGGCTTTCTTCCCGAGCAGCCTGAAAGTCGCAGCTGGGGAGGCGGTCACGTTCATCAACAACAAGGGCTTCCCTCATAACGTCATGTTCGACGAAGACGCCGTGCCCAGTGGCGTCAATGTGGGCGACATCAACCACGAGGACTACCTGAATGCGCCGGATGAGAAGTTCGACATCAAGCTCACCAAGCCCGGCACCTACGAGTTTTACTGCGAGCCTCACCAGGGCGCCGGCATGAAGGGCACCATCACGGTGTCGTAGATGGATGGACAGACAGACGGAGGATTTGTCGACTTCTTGGCTTGACTTGACTTGGCTTGGGGGAGATGGATGTGTAGTGACGATGTAGATGTGTACAAGAGGGCAGGATGCTGGCTGGGATGCTGCGTGGGTGGCGTCGCAGGGTGGCTTGTGTATCTTTTAGGTTTTTTTCCCAATGGGTTCAGCGCGGTGGTGGTGTTTTTCTCCTCCTACTCTTAACCAGACACTATTCTTTTTCTACTCTTCCTGACTTGTGGCCTTCAATGCATGTCGCATTTCTCTTGTAATCCTCGTGTGGCGTCGTGTGTGTGAGCTTGATTGTGGCCTTTACAATTGTATGTTCTCAGCTGTACTTGTGAATCTGGGTTTGAATCTGGTTTCAGAGTAGCTTAATTTGGTAGAGTGCTGCAGTTGTATTTGGAGGAGCAATGGACGATGCGGGGTGCTTGAAACTGCATTTTCTCAATAGATGCAGATGAATTTTCGTAGTATGTTCTCAGCTGTACTTATGAATCTGGGTTTGAATCTGACTTTCAGAGTAGCTTAATTTGGCAGAATTCTGCAGTTGTATTTGGAGGAGCAATGGAGGATGCGGGGTGCTTGAAACTGCATTTTCTCAATAGATGCAGATGAATTTTCGTAGTGTGCATGAAGATGGAGTCTCTAATCATGGAGGAGGAGGTTATTTTTTGTTGGTGAACTGTTGCTTATTTCGTGCACACTGCGTTATCCAATTCTTTCATCGCGATGCACGAAGATAAGGTTTTGGTTGTGACCTGTTGTTTGTGAATATTCTCGAGATGGCGATAACGTTAATTATTGGAAGAGTTTCTGAATCCTGTGAGTGATTTGTACAATGATGAATGAGGATATATGTCCACGCTGTCAGTGTCATGAATGTGCTCTGGCTCGTTGATTCTTGAAGTCGTGTCGACATTGTGGTAGGAGTTTGTGATTGCCGCTAAGTATGTTTAATAATAAGCGACCCTGGCTTGTCACTTCGCGTTTTTTGAATTGTATGTTTGAGCGAAGGAACAATTTCTGCTAGCTTTACACAACTCGCGCAATTGACGAATTGCAGGTGCCACTGCCGAAGGTAAGAGCATCCATTGTGAAGTACTGTACCTAATTTCAAGAAAAAAGAAAGCTTGTTGATACTACCAATAATTGATAGAAGGATTATCTACATACATATCAAGCACAACATGAGAGAATCACCACCCCCAGACATACAACCACGCCATCCTATCATGTAGACAATCATAATCGAAGTCTAGTTAATTTTGGATTGTGAGCATCCTATCATGTAGACAATCATATTCAAAGTTGAGTTAATTTTGGATTACGATCATCCTATCATGTACGCAATCAAAGTTTAGTTAATTATGAATTGTGATTGTGATTTTGGATTTGTGACAATGTAGATGTCGAAGGGTGGAAGAGGAGCAACGGGTTTTTTTAAAACAAAACTTTGCACTTGTCAAAGGGTTTGAGTCCAACCAACTCCCTCCCTCCAGATTTGCTCCAGTGATCTAAAGACTTTTGGCGACACTTGTCCAAAAAACAAACATCGAAGGAGAGATGTTGGTGGGTTTCTTCAAATATATATGGTTAGTATCCAATGTACACAATTCAAATCTAAATTTAGTCAATTTTGGAGAGTCAATTTCGAATTGTGATTGTCAATTTATGACTTATGTGACAATATGGATGTGGAAGGGTGAGAGTGGTCATATTGGAGGACTCTACAAATATAGATTGTTAATATGGCTTATCAATTTGATCAGGCAAGAGTGGTAATGCTTTGATATTGAAGAGAATACATTGAATACCAAAATGATGGATTAACCTTAGAAGGATGCAACCTCCAAGACCAACACAATCTGATTATTGAACCAATAGGTGCATTTTTGTTTCTACATTTAACAATGAAGTCATCACACCTTTCAGGTCTGCAAAGTCCTTACAAGGTTAGAATGACACTTATTCTTCGTCTAACAGTTTATTGTGCCTATTTTGACCATTCTTGTTTCCTTTTTAGATGTTGGTATTTAGACAATGATAGTAGTGTCTCCTATACCTTAATTTGGTATTCTATGTTAGTAATAATCACACCGATCTATAAACAAACTATGGTATGCTTTGGACTTTATCTTCTTTTGAATTGGCTTTCATTTTTTTGAAAAAGATCCTAGATTGCAATCCTACCTATTATCAACAAGCAAATATACTAGGAGAGGCTATATCCTTGTAGCATTGGCTTGTTTTTTAGGATATATCCTATTCAAACTTCTTCACATGTAGCTTTTGTCAATGCAAAGCCTAGTTCTCCTTTGTCCAAAGCCAAAAAAACTCAATGCATATTAGACTACTATGGAATAATTTCTTTCCAGAAGTTTGAGCACTAACTACCTTTACAAGTTGGGATTTAAAGCTTTTAGCGAAAACATGGAATCTCTTTTAGTAGGGATCCTTTGTCATAGACAAAATTACAAAAGAGCCTTTAAGTGAAGTGACAAGTATATATTTAGAATTTATTGAATATAACATGGATATTAATTCAAGCCTAATGAAAGTTTTATGCATCTCCAATACTACTACAAACTACAAAATATAGCTAAAAGTCAAATGGTTGAATATTCTGAATTATCTTTGATAATCAATATTTAAATCAATTGATTTTGGTCTTTTTCTACCAGTTGCACATGTTTGTCACTACAACTACAAAGCATCATCAAACATACATCAAAACCGGGAATAATGGCAATTTTTCTACGAAAAATGAATAATTAATGCTTACATTTAACATGAAAGTTTGTATTCATGCAATGCTGAAATTGACATTAACCCCTAAAGGACCATGAGTACAGATTTTGAACAATGAATGAACGGAAACACATCCCAAACTCACCAAAATGCATTTTTTCATCCATCAATTTTTTTTCAAGATTCTTATATTAGTTCTTTAATATTTGTATGGTTTAGATTATGAAGATTTTGCTTTGCAAATATTCTATAATTCAAAAGGTATCGGGAGGTCTAGCCTCAAAAAGTAACTTATTCAATTCAAAAAATGAGCCTTCAAAAATGACTTGAATCAAAAAATAAAATAAAAATCTTCAAAAATCACTATAATTAGAACTCAATATTTTAAACTTATAGAAAAAAAATATTTTAAAAATCATAAATATTCAATCTACAATTGATTTTAAAAGGAATTTCCAATTTCTGGCTTCAAATTTTATTGAAAAATATTGGTATGTATTTTTGTTGATTTAATTGTATGGATGTGATCTATAAATAGCATTTTACAACTATTGTTTGAAAGTCATCATTAAAATATCCTTCTAAATTGCATTTTATAATAGATCTTTGTAATTTTGGAAATCTGGACACCCCTCCGGTCCTTTAGGGGTTAATATGCATCTATATAGAGATTTACTCTGATTATATCGTAGTTCATTCGATCAATGTAAATTGAATGTAAAAAAACATATTAATTAAATAATATCTTGATTCCATTTTATTCAAAATGGGACCTAGATATCAACTTTACATTGGACTCTATATTTATGAAAGTCAAAATTGTTCCAATATTGATCTTAAGTACATTACACTTTCCTAATGTGTTTGCAAAATAATGTGGCACTACTTTTATCCAATTAGTGTCTAGCAAAGTTAATGTCCCTACACATTGAAAATTTGTATGAATGCATTGATATATTCAAAATAGTGACTTTGTAAGTAGCACACACACTAATAGGATAAATCAGTGTGGTTGACTTAAGGTATATAGATGTCCTTAGAAAGCAACATTCCTCAAATAACCCTAAATATCTCCACCCAAAATATCTCTTTCTTGTTGAAATTTTGGACTTTGGTAGTTAAGTGATTAGGAAAGAGAATATAAGTTATTTGATTGAAAAATCATTATTTTTGTAGGAATTATAAGATTATAAAAAATATATATTATTTTGTTGACTTCTAGCTCGGACTTTGATCTCACTTTTGGGGGGTAGAATCCATTGTGGGAAGTTGAGCTATGGAAAGAAGAAAGTGGTGAGGTAGGAAAAGTCACCACATGTAGAGAAAGCTTGGATTATAGCGTTTTCATAACTGTAAAAATTCATTGTATTTCGGAGGAATGTCGGTAGTTGAGGACATCTATATCACCTATTTTTGACAATATTAAGTGTTTTAGCATATGTCCGATTAAATGATGGTAGGGAAGATAATTTTCTCTAGTCAAGGAACAAAAATAATGAAGATTACACTATTTTTTGCTAAATTTTCATCACATTTGGAATTTGTAAACATTAAGAAAGTGTTGATTACAATCCAACTTGCTCTTGATGTATAGGCAAATCTATTTATGAGAAATGCAAAACTAAATATGTATTATTAAAAGCTATCAATGTTTAATTGTGATACAACAATGAAGTAGCAAAACCACATCATATTCCCCTCATTCAAAAAAATATGGTAGAACCACTTATTCCTGACCAGGACCAACACCCAACCTATAGGGTGCAACCATTACCAACGAAGGCTGAAAATGTTTTTTTTCCTCCTTTTGAGGTTGGGACTAATAAGGTCATGACTCATGTCCCAAAGTAGTGAGCAAGAAAATAGGAAGTAATGAGTAGGAAAGCCGGTAGTTCTTGAACGATCAAAATTGGAGGAGTTTATACATTGGGTACGGGTCCAAACCAACTTTTGGCTTCCAAAACTCATAGTAATTTCAATTCAAGGTATAAAATTACCCAAAAAATTGCAATCCTTGTAATTTCTATCTTCCTACATGGCAAAAAATTTACATTGCCTTATACTGCTCCAGAACATGTGCAGAATCGCTTAAGTGGTCGATTATGGGTGGTTCTACCATAGGTCACCCTCTATTGCCCAATGGGGGCCATTGCTGGAAAAACTGATATATTTTCGACAATGCCTTAGGTTGACTGAAAATGCAGGAGTGACACGCAGGCCCCAAGGCAAGTGTGCATCCAATATAAACAGAGCCTTGACTGCCTTGTGGCATTCAATGGGGCAATAGCACATGCCATGCAGAAATCCAATGGTGGGATAAGATAAGGTACGTCCAGGGCTTTAATTTTAAATTTTTCAAGGAATCATGATCTGCTACTTTGAAACTATTACATCCAAATTAAAGCTATACTGTCAAAAAAAAACTAAAAAAAAACTAAAGCTATACTACAGATTGTACATTAGATGAAATATCATGTATTCATCCAGATTGACGTGCATTTATTCAAAATTGGCGACATTGTTTTGGGTAATTTAGTTCTTGGCGATTCCATCCATTCACTCAAAACTGAAGAATATTTTGCAAAATATTTCAATTTCTTTTCAAATTCATCACTAATAAATTCCTGGTTCTGATGATACACTGACTAATCTTTTTGAAATCGATTGCACATTGCAAATTAACCCTTTACGTACTAAGAATTCATGACTTTAAATTGCAGACTTTGATTGATCATATTGTAGAAAGAATGATCTAATTGGAAAATTGTATTATATCATTAGCTTGAATGAAGAACATTGCATGCATTAGTTTAAAAAAATAATTTTTAAAATAAATAAAAATCTCCAAATAAATTCTTCAAAATTGCTTAAAAAAACATGAGGCCCAATTTGGGCTCCTTAGTCATTAAAGGGTTAAGGTATTTATATAAGGTAGAAGGCTCAAGAATGGCACATCTAAGGAGAAAAACAGATATGTGGAAGAAAGTAGCTGGCCAATGATTTCCAATTTTTTTTGGTAGACAAAGAAATGGAATAGAAACGAATTGCAATTTAGATTGTAATTTTTTGACTTAGAATGAAATAGATACGATTTTTCAAAGTGAACAGTTTGTTGATTGCTATTGATGGTTGTAGACTTTAGTAGTAATGAAGTAATATGTGCACTCATTATGAACCTGTCCTAGGTTCCATTGTAAATGCCTGCACTGTTTAAGGACCTCCGACTATAGTCAATGATTTTTTTGCTAGTACTTAAAAAACTACGAGGTAGTTTATTTAAATTTCATACTAATGTATTAATATTTAATTTTTTGTTGGTATTAATTGTGTGTTACTAATAGTTCTACTACCAATTTTAGGATATAATTGAACAAAAAATGGACGTTATCCATAAAAGAATAGATGTTGTGGATGTAATAAAATAATGTAATTTTAAAGAATATTGAAAATCTTATCAAAAATTTAAAAACTATGAGCGGACAACGGTATTAGTTAACTTTTTCTTACTCCTCATTTCCAATTAATATGGAGGCTTTGTTGCAAGTTGGTTTGGAGGAGCAGCCTTTTTATCGGCATTAAGGTTGGACCACCCATTTCTGACCATTGATCCATACCCAACCTATAGATGCAGTTATTTTTTACCAAGTTTGCACTAGATTTTTTGAAGCTTAGAATGTTTATTATTTTCCTTTTCAAGGTTGGAACTAATAAGTTCATGACACATGTCTCAAGTTGTGAGGAAAAAAATAGGAAATAATGAGTAGAAAAATAGTTCATGAATGATCAAAATTGGAAGAGTTTAGACATTGGTGATGGATCCGGAGCACTTTTTGCCTCCCAAAATTCATAGTAATTTCAGTTCAAGCAATAAAAAAAATTACCAAAAAAATTTGCAATCCCTGTCATTTCTATCAATGCACCTCTAAAAATATTTGTTTTGCCTTGCACTACTCCAGAGCATGTCGGAATTGCTTATTTGGTCGGTTATAAATGACTCTACCTTACATTGGCTCTTTACATTTGAGTTTCAAAAAAAAGGTTTTTAGTGAAGTTGATGCCCCAATCTCTAACTATTTCAGTTAGTAGTTTTATGCAATTTTTTTTTAAACATACAGTCTTTGAGGGCCGTAGCTAGGAGAGACCTGGCACAACCATGGCAAACCATAAACCTAATCCCCATTAGGAACAAGTGAAGGGACAACCCCCCTCCTCGTGCGTTAGCACGAAGAGCCCCCATATGAGCAATGTCAGCATAGGAAGTTGAATCAGGAACCTCGTGGATTCCATCGGAAGTTCCTACCGCCTGGCCATTACTAGGATAGTTCAAGGTCATTTTGAACCAATTTGATGCAATTTTTGCAAATACCACATTCTATATTTTAGCCCATTCCTCATTTTCATTGCGCCATGGGATAATGGAGTTAGAGTGAAGGAGATTCAATTAGATTCATAACCCCATCTTTCCTACACTTTTTGATGGAGCTACAAATCTCTGGAGTAGAATATCTTGATGATCACTATTGTTTTTTTGGGGGGCCTTATAAGGCCTAAATGCCTAAAAAATGGGCCGCATCAAGCCTATAGGAAAAATTTGAAGAAAAATTGGATGATAATGCCAAATTGCTCCAATTTTTTTAAAATTTTTGGATGAAATTGCCAATTTTAAATGAAATTCATCCAAATATGTGGATGAAAAGATAGTTCTATCCAAAATATAGATGAATACTAAAATATTTGGCTACATCATTTTCTCGTATGTTGCCACTTCAACACTTCTCCAAAAAACAAAAAAATAACCTTGATTAGGAGAGAAGCCTTCTATGGTCTTTAATTTTATCTAAAATTTCTTGTTAACACCTAAAATGTCAGAGGCACCAAATTTGGGTGTTGACATTACTTTGAAGTTAAATAAAATTTGACCAAGTTTCTATTTTTTGTAGTTCATATTCTTTAAAATTTCTTCTTGAAGTCTAGTTTTAGCATCAAAAATTCAATTTTGAAAGTGAATGATTTTGATTTTTCTATCTAAGATTTTGTGCAAGGGTGTCCATTGCAAATTGTGACTTTCTAGTGTTGAAGACTCTTGGAAATGAGCCTTAAATACACTAGGTCTTGGAAGAAATATCACATTAAATATTCATTTAAAAAAATATAGAGTAGATTTTGAGAAGCTGTAAATTGATTGAGGTTGTGCATGTTATATCCTTTAACCTCATATTTTTTTGGTGATCATTTTTTTAGATTTGATATGTGAAAAGAGGATTAAAAGACTTCAAATCACTTTCATTGTTTTTATACCCTCGTAATCAAACATTATAACCTTTCAATCTATGAGTGATATTTTTAAGTTTTCTTTTTCCATGTGATCTCTACTATGTCTAGTTTGAATTTGGTTACAATTCAAATAAAATTGATAAAACTTATCAAAATGTTGTCATTTTGTTCAATTTAGAGCAAATTCCAGCGAGCTCAAAAAAGGCGTTAGACATTTAGGGCCTAAGGTGGAGGCACCCATTCTTGATCAGTGACTCATATCCAACCTATAGGTTCCAGTTATTTTCAACCAAGGTTGGAACAAATTTCCAATCAAAACTTGGAATATTTTTTTTCTCTTGTTCAAGGTTTGGACTAATAATTTCATGACACATGTTCCAAATTAGTGAGGAAGAAAGTAGGAAGAAATGAGCAGGAAATTAGTTCTTGAATGATCAGAATTGGAAGAGTCTAGGCATTGGCCATGGGCCGGAGCACTTTTTGCCTTCCAAAATTCCTAGTAATTTTAGTTCAAGCAATAAAATTACCAATTTTTTTGCAATCCCCGTCATTTCTATTAATGTACCTCCAAAAATATTTGTTTTGCTTTGCACTACTCTAGATCATGTTTAAAATTGCTTATTTGATTGGTTTATGGATGCCTCCACCTTAGGCAGTGATGAATTTGGTTTGACATTTTGAGCAAACTTGAAGTATCCTACAAGAGGAGCACCTAAGTGTCAAGTGCCTAAAAGCGTTATTTGAACTAATGTTCTCACTATATACATCTCCTTTATCAATATGTATCTATTGCTGAAGAAACAATATATTGCTGAAAAAATAGTTTTAGAACATCTACTAAATAAAAGAACTTTAATTTCTAGTAGCCTTTGTGTATTGTATCCAAATGATGTATTTATTATTACAATAAAATCTCTTTTTATTTGTTAGTTAGAATGTGTAATTACTTGATCAATCTACTAATAGAAATTATAATAGAAATTATATACATTAGAGTAGGATTCTTGTAGGTGTCCCTACCTTACTACATTTTAAATTTTAAACCTCAAAATACACACATAGTAGTAAGGTAGGTATACCCAAATTTGCACCCTACGTTCCTACCTAAAACCACCATCATCACTTTGTGTACATTTCCAAAATCAATATTAATATATCTATGTTGAAGAAGCAATTTTAGAACATCTACCAAATTTTTTTAGACCCTTCACAGTTTTGTATACAATATCCAAATGTTGTATTCTTTGGAACAGTGGGACCTCCTTTCACTTGCCAATAAAAAAACATGAAAATTTGACCTATCTAATGATAGTAATTACTTAGGTACATTAGCAAAAAGTGGCAGTATTGGGTGTACCTACCTTATAAGGCGGGCCTTCAAAAATTTGCCACTGATCCTAAACTGCAGACCTCACTCCATGTACATTTCCAAAATCAATTATGTATCTCTATGGAAGAAACTATTTTAGAACCAAACTTTGTTCCTTCATAAATTTTGCATATGGTATCCAAATGTTGCGTTAGAACTTCTTTTCACTTGCCAATATGAAAATATGAAAATTTGACTAATCTATTAACAATAACTAGGCACAATCATCTCATCTTTTTGAAGAACTATATTCTCCTAAATACTTGGTCTCTCTTCAAGTTAAACTAGCTAGAGTGCTCTATGCATTTGCCACAATCACAATAAAAGTAAAAGTATTTTTTTTAAAATTTTAAAATTGTAAGAACTTCAAAATTCAAATAAATTTCACCATATAGGTCCAAAAGCCACAAGCCCTCTGCCGTTGCCACAACCGAAACAAAAGTAAAAGTAATTTTCAAATTTTTTTAGAACCAAAAAAACTAAAAAATCCATAACTTTCCCATCGTAGGTCCAAACGCCACGAAACAAAGCCCATGCACCCCTCCTCGCTAAGAGCTTTTCGACAGTACTAAGAATGCGACCAAAGGATGCACAATCTAAGAGATTTGAATGTAACAAACAAACAAACAAAACAAAACAAACAGCCTATCTTAATGGTATGGATGGATATGGATGGATGGGGATAGGGAAGAATTCAGTTGGTGGGGATGCTCTTAAACATATATAGTGTCTGCGTGCTCTGATCGTTGGCTCCCTCGCAAGAGATTTGAAAAGTGCCCATTTGTGCATTCGAAATTTAGTATTTGGCAGCAATAGCAAAGGAATTTTCATCATTCCCCCCTACAAATATGGTCCGTGAATGCTGACTGGATGCGTGTAACAAATTTTGCATCTTATTTTGATGTAGAGCTCTTCTCCTCATATCCTTGGAATGGATATGGTGCGCGTGTTTCTTAGGAATTCGTGAAGGTATGACTGTCCAGGAGTTTTGTACCAGCTCAAGTCACTTTGATTTTGATGTTTTGTTGCGGAATTAAATTTTTTATGTTGCGGTGATATTGGAGGTATATGCACTGTCACGTTTCAGAAGTTGATCACCTTGTTGCCGTGAATTTATGGAATTTTTTTGGGCTGTTTCTGGCTTGGATTGAGATTAGGGCATTGGACTGAATTCTACAATCAGTGAGAGCTAGTAGGAGTCAACATTATGGGTACATTAGGTTTTCTTAATCCGCTAGTATGAATTCTTGCAGGATTGAGGATATGGAATTTAAGATTTAGTCGTTGAACTGCCGAAAAAATTCCTTCATCTAAATAGTGCAATCCGCAGAGCAAGGGCCATTCTTCCGTGCGTGAAAATCAGTTGTTGCACAATTTGGCAGCTGTAATTTGCAAATTTGTCAAAGTATGCAATAATGAGATTCCAGGGCTTTCTTCCTAGGGAAGAATTTTGTTTGAAGAGCTTCCGGTCTCATCGTGGTAATTTTAAATTGGGCGATAAAAGGTAACCACCACAAGACGTTTAAGATATTGTTTGTCATATTAGGGTTACTCAGTACTTGTTTGCTAATCAACAGACCGTCTTCCTCACCACAATTTGTACAAGCGAACTTCGGCTGGCCATTGCCGTCGGCACTCACTGCATTGTGGTTTACGAGCTGTAGTTAAAGTACGTGCGACGATCTCTGGGCTCACACTTGGCTGAGATTGGGATTTTTCATGGTATTTGCATGTGTAGTATACTCATATATATGAAGAACTTGCATGCAATTGTATTGCAGACTGAATTTCGTAAAAAACTAGGGTTTCTTGGAGAACTAATGATTGTCCATATGGTGGAGATTTGTAGGATGGAGTAGGGTAGTTGTGGCATTCTTCTTGTGGTTCCTTGAGAATTTATGATCTTGGATTGAAACAAAAATTTGGGCAATCCATGGGGCATCCGGGTTTGCATGTACTAGTAAAATGTGTTGCGTTGATTTTTCGGAAGCCACAAAGGGGAAGTTGTTGTCTTGCTTGTCAATCGTCTTGGAATTGTGAGTCTTGTCTTTGAAGTTACACTACTAGAAAATGGATACTTTCGTGACTGCAAAGGAATGACTGCAAAGGAATGACTGCATGTTCGGTTTCACTAGAAAATGATTGCTGCCCCTCTAATTGCACCACCTATGGAACCAAAACCCGTCCCCAATCATTTTTGAGTTCGCACGGTGACTATGGGATGAACAGTTGACGGAAAAGGGCCGCAGGAGCGATGTTTTTGAATACTACATCGTCAACTTATTGGCGGGAGAAGGAAAAAATTCAATGTGGTCGGCAAAATCATTTCTGAGTCATTTTCCTATCACAAATTTGACTGAGCTTTACTTTTGAGCGACTCAAAAAATGACTATTGAATGACTGGCACGACTCTTTCAGAGCCCCTAGTTAGTTTCACGATTTGGACCTTTGCCTGTACTGACACAGGTAGGTAGTCCTTCGAATTTTACAAGTTGGGGAAAGAAATGAATTACTTTCAATTTATACAAAGCTATTCTGACCCAATACACCATAACACCATACCGCACTACAATTGCAAAATCAATTGGACTCGTTCCATACTACAAAATGACTATACTGATTGATACAATTCTGAACATTGAATTGCTAAGGGTGATTGCAAGAAACACTTGTACTATTTTCCGTCAAACGTTCAATGCAGAAGTTGTTTTGTGCCATAAGTATCGCAAAAATGATTGAATGAACATGAAATTCAAAAGCAAGCTTTCTACAGCAATAGAAAATATACTTGAATTATTTCAATTTTTTCAAAATTAATTTAATAGGTGAAACTGAATTTTGAATATATTGTATGTCACACATGTGTTTTTGATGGGTTTTAGTACTATTGAGTACCTTTTTTGAAGAGTACATCATCAAATTTGATAGGCTAGCTCTTTAAATAGAAATACACCTTCTCAAGAGAGGGATTTCCAAAAACATTTTCCAAGTGTGTTTTATATTAGCCTAAAATGTGTTATATTCAGGTTGAATTTATGTTGAATTAAAAATGTTTTTTTAGTTGTAACTTTGATCTTCCTACGTTGCTTTTAGTTGGCAACAATGGCAATTTTTAATATAAAATTTTCAAACTCATTTCCTAATTTTCAAAAATAGAAATGTGAAAGTCTCATTTTCTAAGGTAAATTGTAGCATGTGGCTCAAAATAGTACTTTAGGGTACACAGAAAGACTCAGTAGTACTGCTGGGGCTTGTAATACCTTCAATCTGCCAATGTAAATTATTTTTTAATGGCAAATTAATTATTTCCATCCATTTTTGTCATCCCATGACGAACATCACGTGTTGTTAGAATAGAGAATTTGAAATTCAATTGACCATTCAAAGTTTATGTTCCATGCCTTCAATAGTATTGAAGGTGACTCATAGTACAAAAAGTACTAAAAGTCCAAAAATGCAAAACGCAACAAAAAGTACAAGTGTTTCTTACAATCACCCCTAAGACAATTCTAACGTGTGGGGTCGCATACATTGCAACTGCGCTACCTCTACGCTGTTACTGGAGAATGACTGCAAGAGACTCTGCAAGGACTTTTTGCGAACTAATAAACTACTACGTGGTCACTACTCTAATTCTTAGCCTCTAATACTATAGCAATGACAACTTAATATCCTTCTTGAGTTAATAAGTTCTCTTCCACTGACAATTTGATAGTCCCGACTAGATTAACTATCTCCGCTGGAACTAGCATCCATTGAGGAGCAGTCACCCCTGCAATCTCTACAATAGTATTGATAAAGGTGTCTGTTGTGCTTTAGCAAATGATTGCCAGTTAACTACTTATAGTAATCTAGAAGTGATGGGCTAGTGATTGCTTGCTATCCTCATTTCTAAATATAGAATTATTGGATCTCCCTATTAGATACACGTTTATCCACTACTAGAAAGGAGGGCCCAAAATAACACTATTCCTGTTGTTCTCTGTTGAAGCTAACAAAACACGTTGCAAAAACGGCTATATTGCTAGAGCGGATTCTGGATCAATTTGGAATAAAAGAGAATGTGTTATTCCTGAAATGGGAGTTTAAGAGGTGCTTGACATGGCAGGGGGGCCATGAGATGGAACGGCAAGTTACTAGTGAGGTGCTAACGTGATAAATTTATTCTAAACTAATTTTCCTTCACAGAGACCCTGACATGTTTCAGCAAAGCTGCAGGTAAATTCTGCAAACTCTTTCTTACAATTAAAGCAAGTCCCAAATATGGTGATGAGTTTTAGACCATATGGTTGACTTCACTTCTCACCTTCTGGGTTGCAGGCAGAGTTGGCTTTTTCAATGCAATTCACCAATTGTTTATTATTGGACACGCCTATTGCAGGAAAAATGCTCAAGATATTTAAATTACAAAAAATACAGATTTGGAATTATTTACAAATCTATTTTTGGCTGGAATAGTGCTTCACCATACACCCCCATCTTCTGTCATCTGACATCTTTAGGTTGGCATGCGCACAAGCTCAAATCTGTATTATTTCTTGTGTCCAAAAAATAAAATAAAAAAATCTGTATTATTTGAATGGAAACTACTTTGGGATATTGTGATTGCACAAATACCCAAGTTGCAACAACAATCTGTCAGGGCACCCCATACATGACAATTCTACCTAGATTAGAGTGGCATCCTTTATGTGGACCACTATGAGATGGAAACCTCCCAGTAAATTCTTGAATACAAAACTACAAGGACCACTGCTACATGCTGCATAGACCGCCTTGACTGGTGTTAGAAATCCACGGTTAACGATTCATATCATGCACCCTAATTCTTCCCTGTCCGCTGAGAATGTATTTGCTAAGTCAGCATGGTCTTCGAAATGTGATGTACCACACCTTATTGCAAAACATACCATGGCAATTCAGAGAAATACGTAACTTCATAAAATCCATTTCCCAAAACATGGAAGGAGATACACATGGGGGACTGTTTTTTGAAAACCAGTCCAAGCTTACGTTCATGTACAGCCGAAATGCACTAAAACTATTTATACTGGATGCATGGGGAAGCCGACAACGAGGCCGGTTACTGCCAAGAGCGTCTACGACTGAATTCTAAGCACAACACTCATAACGCAATATGTAACTTACGCGGCTGCCTCTCACCCCAAAAATTGACTCATCGATTAATTGTATGTCTGAGTACACCGTAGCTGAGATGATGCAAATGAGGGTAAATTGCCACAACATACCAATTGCCAGAAGATCCACGAAGCGACTGCCCAATTCCATGAGACTGCACAGCCATATCACCTGCCACAAGTCCACGCTGAACAATGAACTGCGAGTCTGCGACTGCCCAATTTCATTCGGACTCCTCCTCAGAAGAGGTACCGGACTCTCCTAGATCTGGCTCCATGTCAGGCTCCTCTTGGATCCACTCCACGAATGCATCTTGATGGCGGATTGTCCGACCTGTCGGTAACATTGCAGGGTTCTCCTCCGGAATGACCTCGGGGGCATGAAGTCCCTCATGCTGGATGTCTTCCCCCATTGAAAACATTTCCGAATCTTCAGAGGACATCGTGCTGCCATCCACACGCCGGTTCCTCACTTCTTTCCGCAATACGACCTTCCATCCTAGATCCTCCTTGGCATCCGCAAAAAAACCCTGTTCCACATGCATCGGAAAAGAAAAAGACTCAAGACCAAAGGGCACCTCCTGCAAAAAATTGGCCAAGTTAAACCCCCACTTGTCTTTCTTCATGGTGGCATTGTTGCCTCTGTAGTTGGCTTTCACCCAGGTACATATGAAGACAATCACGCACAAGCCTCTGTAATTTAGTTCAATGATTTCTTGTAGTTGCCCAACATACTCCAGATCTGCTACTACATGGTTTAGATCCCTGGACTCCGATCTCCAAGGCCAACGGATTACTGCTGCCACTCCCAAATCACAAGTTTTCAGATGAGTCTCAGCACTCGCCACACAAAAGTGGTTACCGAAGGCCCACATGCTGCGGTACTTGCCGGCAATATCTGAAGGTAGTTTTGACAATGCCACAACATCTGCTTCCAGAGCATCTGGGTTTGTAGCACACTTCAAATACACATACTCCTCCAACCAATCTGCGAAAGAAACCGGCTGAGAAAGACCGGGAGCGTACGGTACAGGGACGCGTCCACACCTAGTCGAGTAACTCCTCCGAAAACTCCTCCGTTCTGTTGTACGTGTCATGTGGTACTCCTCATACTCCCTGCATGCATACAGTACAAAGTAGTTAGTAGGGTCCTCTGTAAAAACACATAAAGCAGTTTGGCAACAACCACCATTGAAAAGCAAATGGCCCACACCAAGGTAAAAGCCCTGTACGTGGTCCTACTTCCTAAAAGAAGTGCAATTGCCAATCACCCACCCGAAGGCCATATTGGTTATATTGAGACTTTTCACAGTCTCATTTTTACCTTTGACTCAAAGATAAACCGCTTTATCTCTTTATTAGTATTTTTTTATAAATGGGTAACAATATCAACTTTTAGAATTTTATTTTAGAATCACTATTTTAGAATTATTTATTTTTGGTTTCAATTAATATTTTTCAAAATGAATTTACAATAACTAGCATTCTGTCTCAAAATCTGCCAAAAGTCTCAATATAACGAATATGGTCCCTATCAAGGAGCATCTTCTGAAAATGAATATTGGCATTGTAAATGAGCAAAAAATGAGCACCGGTCGTGATGTCATCTCATGAATTCAGAAAGGATGTCAATGACATACAACAGGAACATGAGCTACTGCTTGTGTGGCCAACCTAGAAGTTCATGCTCCTAGATTAGACACAATTGAACCACATCAGCAGTTTCTAAAGCAAATACTCCTCACTGTCTCCATTGTACCAGACAAACTAAATTGAGGAAGGAATTTTTCACGCATCCATTTTTTTGTATTACCCTTTGCTTTCCAATTATGAGGCTCATGACACGTTCAGGGGTTGCCATAAAAACGACTCAGTACCACTGAGATTATGCAAAGCATAAGGTGAAACATCCGGAAAGATTTGAAGCCCATTTCCCAATAAAACTTTCAATTTCATTCTTCGGGTTCACGATAAAGCACAAGGGACCGGCAGCAGATCCGAAGTGCACATCTTTCACCAAATGGTGATCTAAAGACTTACCATACGCTGACCGGTTAGAGAAACTACACCCGAAGCTAATAAGCGGGGAAACTGGTACTTCTTTTTCAATTTCCATTACGGCAATCCAATTTGGAGTTTTCCAGCCTATTTCTTTTTATTAAGACAATAACAAAGTCAGTGACCTCCAGAAAGACAAATGAGGACTCATGACAAATCTACAAAATCATGAGCTCAAGGTACGTGAAACTTTTTTAACCCCACTTAAAAATTGCAGAAGTTAGGGGTACATTCTCTGAGTTCATGAATAAGTGCGGTCTGATCCACTACAAATCACAAATACACATCCATGACAAGCCAGTCGACTCTATATTCATTGACGACAAAATTCTGAATCAGATATGGTCAGAAGGGACTCACCCGCGCAAGGGCTCCAATTGTGAGGCATTATCCAGAACGAAGTTGTGCATGTTAGTCCGGAGTCCATCCGACAGTTTGCGGATTCTACTTTTCCCTTCTACAATTTCGTTGGTCATTGTAGGATCCTCCTGGCTATCCCACACTCGTGTAGACGTTGGGTTGTATGACGTCATGTATTCCGTGACAAAACCAAGCGCCTCTTCCATTTGGTATCCTTGAGCAATACTCCCCTCTGGTTTGGCCAAATTCTGAACAAATCCTTTCAGGCCTTTGAAATACCTCTTATACGGGTACATCCACCTTGTATGCACCGGTCCACAAATGTAAAGCTCTTCCACTAGGTGGACAGTGAAATGAACCATGCTATCGAAAAAAGCAGGCGGAAATTCCTTCTCCATTGCACATAGAGTTTCGGCAACATCTTCCATTAGTTGGTCTTTCTTCGCCGGGTCGATAATCTCCCCGCACAGGCGCTGAAACACCCTGCTCATCCTCATAAATGCGCTCACAACCTTCCTATCTCCAATGTTACGAAGACACACTGGAAGGATCTGTTGGAGTAGAACGTGATAGTCGTGAGATTTTAACCCTCGCAGCTTCCCATCAGTAATCCGACTGTGAAGATTAGACACATACCGAGATGGTGTTTTTATGGACAGCAAGGTGTCTAGAACCTCTCTTTGATCTACTGCCGAAAGTATATAGGGTGCATCCGGCAACCAGAATCGGTCTTGGTTGGGGCCTCTTTGTTGCAGCCATAGTTGAGGCCTGATACCCAATCGCTGCATGTCCAGTCGAACACCAGCATTGTCCTTCTCTCCCATGATCGTCTTCAAAATGTTTTCACAAACATTTTTTTCACAGTGCATTATATCCAACAAGTGTCGCACTGGGAGATCCTACATGGACATAGCATGAACAAGCACACAATCAATTCTAGGTATTCACAGAATGACCATAAAGTCGAAAGCACGCATCCAAAAAGTACAAGGCTGGACATGCACAGTGTCATATATGGGATGACAATGTACTCAGTTCACGGTCAAGATTCTGTTACTCAATGGTTACCCAACGACATTAAGGTGTTACAAACCTATTGAGGATCATAGGTCAAATTGATTACGAGCACTGAGCCCCCCTCCAAGAACATGACAATTTCAATGACTTCAGCATAGGCAGGCATATATGTACGATGGACAGAGATCTGGCTTTTAGAAATTCATGACAAATTCATGACAAATTCATGACAAAGCTCGTTAAGGTCCGCAAAACCGGAAAGATGACGCCCCAATCATAATAGTAAAGACACTCCTGCTACCAATGATCAACACTGTCTGCGGTACCATAGTAGCGCAGCCGAGACAACAAGTTCAGTCATGAATTCTATGAAACACACGTTGAAGTTGGAAACCAACATCTCTATCTAAGGCCTAAGTCAGCATTATATAACGGAAAAGTCACAATGACCACACAGTAATGAAGACATTCGAAGATACTGGAATATGAAACGCAAGAATACTCACCGCCCAGTAGGGGAGCTGGAATAGGACACTAACTCTCTTCACGCCATGCTCTTTGACAGGGTCATCTTCCGTATTCTTGCGGCCGCCACTTGCTAAGTATGCAACGCGCCCCTCTTCCATCTGAAGAATATCGTGTCCAGAGGGACGAATTGCAGGCTGGCGCACCTCTGGATGGCCATCAAAGGCAACCCTCGCTTTCCGAAAACGGTGCTCTGCTGGAAGCCAGCGTCGGTGTCCCATGTACACCATTTTCTTCAAGATGAGAGAATGAATTGCGCAGGTTTCCGTGACACAAACAGGGCATCCTTGGTAACCCTTTGTTTGATGGCCCGACAATAGTCTGTATGCGAGGAAGTCATTGATAGTCCAGAGCAGTATTGCCCTCAACGTGAAGATGGTTGGTTCTTGCCGAACTAATGCATCCACAGTGCATACACCGTCCCATAGCATTTTCAAATCTTGTACCAGTGGAACTATGAACACATCGAAAGTGTCACCAATAGGAGCTTTTTCTCCTGGTATTAAAAGTGTCAAGGAGATGAAGAACTTTTTCGAAACTAGCCACGGCGGTAAGTTATATAAGACCAGTAGCACTGGCCACATGGAATACTTGGTGCTCCGATTTCCAAAAGGATTAACCCCGTCCGCCACCATTCCAAGGTACAAATTGTTTTGCTCGACTTTGAATGTGGGGTGGATTTCATTTACTGCTGCCCACTGCTGACTGTCAACTACTGATCGCATGAATCCATCAGAGCTTCTATTTGTGGCATGCCATTTCATCAAGGACGCCACCTCTGGGCATCGAAACAGCCGCTGAAGTTGGGGGATCAATGGAAAATACCGAAGCACTTTTTGCGGAATTGTACTTGACTCGGCCATGTATCTTGGTGAGCTGCATTGAGGACACAATAACACATTCTCGTTCTCCGGGCCATCATATAGAAAGTGCCCACTTGGGCAACAATGAATGGTCTCATGCTGAAGCCCCATCTTCATGAGCATTGATTTGGTCTCATATGTGGTCCTTGACAAGCTATTCGACCGAGGCAACAAATCTGCTGCTAGAAATCGAAGAAGCTCATCCAGAAATGTGGGGGGGACACCGTAGATATTGACCATGTTCATCAACACGATGGAGGCTTGCAGCCGATTTACTCCGCATCCTTCATATACGGGCTTAGTGGACTCACGAATCATGTTGTCCAGATCAGCCATGTGCATAGTTGCATTGTCATCTTCCTGATCAATATTTGGCACCTCCGCAGCTTCTCCATCCGATCCATATGCTGTATTGTGAATGTCGTCCGCACGTAAATATGCATCTTGGACCATTTCCTACACTTGCACATGGGTTCTACGAGGCCACACATACCGCTCCCCGCCTTCACGTGCATAGTCCTCTTCGCCGTCATCAGGCTCTCGGGTCGGCCCTTGTATGTTTCTGCTGTCCACCGTCTGCAATGATGCCACAAAAATTAGAAGAGTATAGTAACTATTGTAGATCAGTAAATAGTTTAGGCATTAACAACCTCTGTCTACGCTACTCAAACAATAAAGAACGTGGTTGCAACGGCTCTCCCTACTCTTGACAAGATTGTAATGACAGAGCCTCCATGAAAAATCTCCATTACTCGGACTTCACTATCGGTGTGGAATTGGTACATGGCCAACGATCACACTATACTGTCGGCTACAAACCACCCCAAATATGAGTTGTTCATGACACACTTAAGGTTCCATATCAAAACATCTACCTCTCTTTATCTTTTGATTTGTTTTCATAGTAGAATTGCTATGCAAGGTGCACTAAAGGATACAGTCTTGATCCAGGTACTCACCAGCACGGGGTACGGAAGGAATGGGTCTCTCCCATTTCTGCAGTGGTGACTGGCTACTAGCTTCGTGCTCCTTATGCGTCCTCCATGACAAAGCCGGCACGCGCAGGGATACTCTGGAAAGCCTTGCCGAAGGGCAATGGCCCGTTCTATGTGGTAAGCTGCTCCAAGACGCGTCTGACGCATGTTTGGAGACGTTGCAAACTGTGCAAAAAACAGAATTAGCGTGAAGGTGAATTGTGCGTTTCAGATTCGGAATCACCCGTTAAAACATAAAGTGTTGTAACTCAAACTATGTAAGAAGGCAAAAACTGGAGGTTTTTGGGTTCAGTTGCCTGAGTGTCGCACAAAAATGAATCAGACACACATAGTAACTCTGCCTAAGTGATAACAGAATTATAGTTCATTTCATATGGGCCATCAAACGTACCCAACAACAATGGTAGGGCAGAAGGAATTGAAAACACTCCACACCAGACGTTGGTCACCTCTTTCACCCGAACCACACCAAAGCTCACGACTTTGCAATTGGTACAAAACAGCACACCACATACGTCAGGGGGAGCAAAACCATAAAATGTGTTCTTAGGCCTTAGCTGTTGAGGCAAAAATAATTTAGACACCCCATTACAGGTCGGGTTGTGAACGAGATTCAGAATTAAGCGGTTATTTGAGAGGTTATTATATGAAGCCGGTCATTTTCAATAATGCTTTGAAGCAATGCAAATTGTGAACATTGAATCCACAGGGAGCGAGTTTAGGCGTATTAGTACTTTCCTGTGAAGAAGGTGAATTTTTCCATTAATTGAACAGAGTCATACATTTCCAGTATTTGTGTAACTCTAAGTACATGCACATTGGTGCAGAGATTGGTAAGCCTATGTGCAGGTGCGTGGCACCAGCATAAAAAATAGCGACTCCTACATGAGCCTAAACCCCGCACTATGCAGTTCAGATCAAACGATATTGTTTCAGGGCATTTCCTTACTCTTTTGGAAGAGGTGGAAAAAACTCAGCGTAAGACCTTTTCTTTGGGGGTTCATTCTGGACACAAGGTTTATTACCTTGACTGAGAACGTCAATACCAGAGGCATCATGAAGACCACTTCCGTTTACCTCGTACATGGAGCTAGCATTTTTTCCTCTCGTTGACTACTATTCTAAGCGTAATTTGTCTACCAATGGCTTGAAGCTAATTCTACGTTTTTTATTCGGAGACATTGGAGTAGTACTTCTTGTGGGGCGTCCGCCATGTACGGTGCGCCAGGCAGCATCTTGTGTATTAATATTTCCACAAGGTTGCAGGGGCTCCGTGACAACCTTCTCCTCGTCCAATTCACGACGAGTACACCTCTTTTTCACTAAGTCAGTTACGGACCAAGCTTGCTGAGCAGCCTCCATTTTTGAGGTTAGATCAGCCATACCTGTGTGGTTTGACCCTAAACCCTGTTAATGAGAGGGCAAAATAAGGGTTGCTAAAATTTGGGCGAAACACCAAATCCGCATTCCATAACTTCGTGCCCGCATTGACTGGAATTCTATGAATTGTATTCCCTATTGCTTTATTGAAGGCTACAGTCTTTTTAATATTGGAGCAACTTCTTGACTTACAAGTTCACAAAGTCATCTACAGTACACACGCATTCTCATAAAATTAACAGTAGCATCACAATTTCAATGATAAGGTCAGGACAATGGACTTGAAATGTTACTGAGTGCCCAATTAACATTGACACTTGACACTTAGGTCCGAGGAATGCGCAATAAGCAAATGCGGCACTCTTGATTCCGACAAAGACCTCACTGCTCTCGGGATGTCAGTAATCAGTACTTGAAAGGAAAGAGTAGAAGGCAAAAACAACTGTTATTAGTGTAAGCAATGACTGAGAGCATTAATACTAACCTTGCAAGCAGTCACTTCGTCAATGATCTCCTCTTTGTCGACCGTGCTCACACCCTTCTAGAGTCAACTATGTAAACTCAATGAAACTGCACAGTTCCTCACACAATTGTCAACTTGGCGGCCAGATGCAAGAGACTCACGACGAGAGGAAGAGATTGAAGCATAGCCACTGCAACCCCTGCTGAGATTTGGAAACCGAGTATATGTTGTGAGTACAAACCCTTACAGTAACTGCACCCAGAATAAATTGTGTGTCTTTTCTCTGTTGTCATGGAACCGGAGACGTCTAACACCCCAATGCTGAGCTACAACGATGTCTTCAGCATGCTGGACAAACTGGAAGCGACATTGGGCACTTCACGCCATAAGTCAGTTCTACCTCCTACCAAGATCCGTAATGCCGTTATTCTATGAGAATTTCTGTTAATTGAACTTGTCCTCTGCAACTTGTTCGTACTTGGACGTGTCAGGTATTTCATTTCATCTATAGCCACTGTTCCAATGCTGAGAGAACTAATCGCCTATTTAGCATGTGTGACTGTGAACTTTCCATGGCCTGAAAATCAGCTACAGAATCCCTCGCTCTGTCACGATCTACATAAGTAATGTGACTGCTGCCGGAAATCTGGATGTAGAAGTTAGCGTCATAAACGTAGTAGGTGGTCCTCCTGCTTTGTAATCGGGAGTCTGCTAACGGTTTATCAAGGCACGCACTTCGAGGAATTAAGCTCCAGGTCAATCCTCTCCATGGACGATAGTGGATGAACGTTCACAGGTGAGTTATGTGGAAGTGGATGGCGTAGTTAATTCCACTGCCTTTCCTTTATGAATTTCAAGGAATAGACGGCCCGCTGCTGCATCCTTCTTCGCCCAGCAGGTATGGCTGGTAGTAGCGCCTTCACATTTCTGATTCTAGAATTTGCAGTGGAGAGTCTGACGGGACTTTTTCTTCCTACAGGAAACCTGAAGCAGCAGACAGCGATGAATCTGCTGGTCCTCCTAAACCGCAAGAGAGGAGTATCCCTAAGAGTCCTCCCCAAGTTCCGTCTGCCCCCTTGATTCCATTGAATGCAGAATTGAACACAGTAGACGATTCAAGTGTAATTGTAGACTACATAACTCCTACCATAAACCCTAGTCACGCTGCATTGGACGTGACCGCGGCCAGCGAGGGTGGAGACTTTCAATTTGTCATCCCGCACACCATTGTCGCAAAAGACCTTGTTGAGCCCGCCATGAATTCGGTTGCTTTTGCAAAAATTGAGAGCAAACCATAGGGCATAGGATGGCCAAGCATAGCTGAACCACGGAGGAGGAGAAGCAATGCAGCTGAAATCCAGGAAGACCTGTCGGATTTGGAGGTTTTCGATAGCAGCAGCGGGTCGGACTCCGACAGCTCATGGCACCCTGATACGGAGGACTCTCCAAATTCAAGCGAGTACGTTTCTGACTCAGAGCCGGAGTCCGCGTTGGAGACGAATTTTGCACGCCGCTCGCTTTTTGGAAGCCGCCCCATTTAGAATGTGCGTGTAAGTGTTGCTAGTGCCTCGCCCGGTTTATCCATAGCAATACCATTTTTGCTCAAATACATTTTTTGGAGATCACAATCTTTAAGTTCCATTGCTCCGTGTTCAAGGAAACATTCTTGCCATTGCTGAGAAGGCATTGGAGTGTTGGACGACGCTGAAGACCATGTTCAGGCCAATATTCTTTGTTGCTTCTTGAATGGGGCGGCCCTAACAAACCCTAAACCCTTCTAGTGTTTCCATGTGTACATTGTAGGAGACTAAAAGAGTAGAAATGTTTGTTTCAGCTTTTGTCTAGTTTCTACCCACAACACATCTGATTTCATACTACAAAGTGCAAATGTGATGTAATCGTTCACTATATTCACGTTCTTGGTCTATGGCTCCATCACCATGCTATTGGTTGAATGAATATGAGTTCAGGGTTCATGTTCTCATTCTCAGCGCTGCTATTTTGTTTTGAAATTGAAAAACGTGCTTGCAGACTAAGGAGTCATATGAACCGAATTCCTATATACAAGCAAGCAGTTCAACAGGTCCAAGTATATTGCAATTGAAGAAGGTAACGCACTCACCTCATGTTTTCCATTTTTGAATTTGTATGTCATCAGTTGTAGAAGTGGATCCAGAGGGCAAAGAATTCATTGTAATTTTTGGCATGTATTAGAATCGCCTAGATCATCATTGACTAAAATGTGGAGAGGTCCGAGCACGTTCAGTCCTAAATCCAGCCACGATTTCCACTAGCGAAGTGGAATATGAAACGTATGAAGTAGTGACAAGTGTTCCATTAGTGTTATGATCCCATTAGATTATTTGATCTTGTAATTTGGATCATGTGCACATCTTCCATTGCAAATACCTTGCCACATGGAATCAATGTCTCCTTATTTTTACTGCTCGGGGGGGGGCACCTAGTATTTTACTACAAACCACGTGCGAACAAGTGGTTTCTAATGAACTATAATTTCAACTTAAAATTTTGAGGGTTGCTTAATAATGACTATAGGTTTCTATTGCCAAAATTTCAAACTAAAATAATAGTTGAAATGATTTGAACAAGAGGTTGAAAATGGCCTAAAACGGCATGTTTTTCAACTCAAATATTTATAGAGATCACATTTAGATGACCATTGCATCAATACTCAACTCAAAATGAACTTTCAATAGAGAGCTATTTTTAGGAATTTTTTGTTCATTTTTTAGACAATTTTTTAGGATATAATATAGGGGTGTGAAAGTTATTTTTCAGTTGTACAGTGTATCTAATTACTTCAAAAATTTGTAACTAATTATCATTAACAAATAAAAATATCAATAATTCAAAACATAAACTTTTGAAGTAGGAAAATCTAGTCATATTTTTTTATTTCATTTTATTTAAATTTTAGGATATAATATAGGGGGTCCAAAGTTTTGTTCGCACGTGTTTTCTAATGGATACTCTAAGTGACCCCCCCGAGTTTTACTGCTAACTCTGAGAATATATACGTGCCCTCTATTTTGGTCATGAACCTTCAGTGCAAATGGGACTACTGATGCTTTGTTTTGATTAATGTGCATGTGAGTTGACAGAAGAAAAAACAGCCAGCCTTGTTGCAGCTTGAACGTGCCCGTGGGTCTCCCGAATTGTACAACCTTCCTGAACCCATCCAGGTGATGTTCAACCATGCTTGTAACTATGTCACTAATGCAGAAGTTAGAATACCTTGGTAATTAGGAGCCTTTTTTTCTCGAAGCAACCACTGATCTATATGTTTGAAGTCGCTTCTTTTTGCCAGTTTGACATACTCCCTTGTCTTTCTCATTGTCCCTCACTATCATGTGGTATGGCCAGACTCGTCGACGGAGAGAGTACAAAATGGCAAAGGACACTGAAAAGGAGAATTTTGAGGTTTGGAGGAAAGAAACTCCGAGGAAGAAGCCGTCGACTTAAGCTAACCCTGGTGAAAATCCTCCTTCGTCTACCCCACCTGCTCAAGTCACTAGAACTCATCGTCAAGAGAATTTGCTTGGTTCAACTCCCAGCGCCGGTGCATCCAAGACGAAGAAGAAAGCGGCACCTCCTGTCCATGGCATGAAACGAACTCCCCTAGTGCCAGAAGGAGGATCCCCCACAGTCACTGAATTGCGCCAGTCAATTTGCAATGTGATACCGGTACCTGGAGGTTTTCCAACAATCCACAATGCAGAAGGTGTCATGCTCAAAAGCAATGCATCACCCACAGAACCAGTGATACCAGTGGAGGCGGATTGCGTGGGAGTAGATTCTTTTGTGGAGAAGGAACCACCCCTACCTCCTCGCCCCGAACCAAGTGAGATTCACAGTAAGGTCACTATCTCCACCTTGCGCATAGATGGTTTATGTGACACTAATGCTGAACGCTAAGCATTTCACCTGAAGCTTCTCTAAGTTAGTAGCAAAAACTAATTGTATTTTGGCCAGCACGTATAGGAAAGGATTGCCCTCAACTGTAGATCCCCATTCCACACCGTAGTAGCTGCCCTTTTTTTTTCCCTACAATTTGAAGTTGATCCCATCTCGCCAATGTAACTGTTCATCCTTTGAACCTAGTATGATATTACATGACATTGCTCAACACGCTAACAATTTATCCCGTCATTTATTTCCATAAGTAAGGATGCCAGGTTGTGCCAGGCATCTGAGCAGTTATACCAGGTGAGGTTACACAATCAATTCATTTACGCATCCGCGATGGAAGCAGTGTGATGCCACAAAAACTGCAGCTGGTGCTGTGGTTTTCATAAGTCAAATACTTGTTGGCGTGAATGTTCCTTGAACCGTAAGCTCTTTTGTCTGCTCACGTGCATGTGTTGATCAGTGCGAATGTTTAAATTTCAGAGAGAGGTTGGCCGAGGTGGATGCAACGAGAAGGACGTCGTAATTGGAGCCGGGTCCCGACGCCACGGGAAGGAGCAGACTGAGCCTATAGCGGTCGATGCAGTGTACGATCTAGATTCAGATGCCGCTGATGAAATTGCTCCGCCGAAAAGGACGACACATTTTTGCAATACCATAACCACCTTGTCCGACTCTGAAGTGTCTGTCTACGACCGTTACGGGCACCCGAGAGGGTATTCTACAAAGCAAGGACGTAGGGAGAGGTTAGCATCCGCGGACAGCCGGGACTCAGAAACTCCTCAGGTAAGAATATTTGTACATGCAATCTGTACATCTATATAGTACTCTACAGATTGACCGTGGAACTTTTCAATAATTTGGCAGGGTTGTGCCTGCATGTCAATTATGAAATTGTATTCCCTCATGTGTATTAGTTGGCCCGGTGTGAATTGCAGTTCCAGAAGTGGATGCCACAAAAATTTGGTGGCAATGGCAATCGTCGGGCCGATTTGAGCGGAAAAGCACCAAAGCACGAAGAGCGTAGAGGCCGAACCTGGGATGACAGCAAAGGAAACAGTATTCGTGGCACGGATGGTGCAGCATCTCATTGAGAACGCGGAGAGTGCAGTAAGCCTCGAAACAGACCGTCTTTGCCCTCGTCCGATGATGACGACAACAGCGGTCGTGATGTGGGGCCCGGAGAAGCGCGTGACTGGAGCAGCGAAGAGGGAGGAATGCGCATCCGTCGTCCCACCCAAAACAAAGGGAAGAACATCAAGTTGGAGCGTCATACCAATGAAACAGCAAAGCGACGCGCAAGCCGCCATGCGAAGAAGGAAAGAGATGATACTAGAATTAAGCGGGAGAAGCAGGGACTGTGAGGCCACTACATCACAGTGGATCGGACTGGGACGCCTTATGGATTTGGAAAAGGGGCCTGGAAAGCAGCACTAAACAAGCTTTCCGTTGCCTTGGATCCTTCCATTACCAACATAAGATATCAACCAGAGGAAGCCATGGCGACTTTGAGGTGGCGGCTGAAGGAACACTTCGAGTACTCCGCACCAATGGATCGAGCGTATATTAGGACGCTAGCAGGGAAGAACGTCACGCAGCGTCGGTCAAAATTGATGGCATCCATGAAGGCTGGTGCGATTTGCCCTGCGGGAATGGACAAGACGGTGTGGGATCGGCTTAAGCGGATTAGACAGGATCCACACCGCGAGGACTTGTCGCAGCGAATGAGGTATGCAAATGCTTGCAGGGTGAATAAAGTGAGAACCGGACCCAAAGGAGAAGACGGAATACGATGTGATCTGCACTGCCAATTGGGGAGGGAACCAGATCCAGAAGAGTTGGAGTTTGAAGTGCGAAGGAAGAAGGGGTACTCTGGCGTGGACAAGAAGAAGAAGAAACGGAAAGTGAATCCAGAATCTGGTTCATCTGGAGGTGCGGAAGCCTCCTCATCCGAAGATTTAGAAGAAGAAAAAGTCGACGATACCGACAGCGGAATTATTAAGGAACGTGGTAGAGCGGAATCAGTGCCGTCCGGTGACGAGTTGCGCTTGAACGAAATCAAGCGAATGCATCACAAGATATTTTTACTGACCTCGTCGCTGAAGGGAGCACGAGGGACAGCTCATGCCATTTCCTTGGAGGATGCTGGGCCGTCTACTTCGATGCCTTCAGCGCAGGAGGACAGGCATGTGGAGGACGCATCTGCCAAAACCCCTGAGGTCAGTAAAAATACAAATTGCATATGATTTTTTTAAGGACATTTCCCTAAGCACAACATGTATGGAGAATTGCACAGGTCACGCATAGTCGTTTTGGACACTCAGATTGGATTCCTTTTTCTGAAATGCATGTGTTTGCAATTTCTTAAGTGGACTAGGGTGCTTGTAACTAAACGGACTAATCATCTCGATGTTTACAGTACCGATTTGTGTAACCTCACATTTCAGCTTTAGTGTTTGTCGTAGAGGCCGTCGCGTGCACGTAATTGTAAATTTGCAAATCCTTGGACTCAGTGGAAGCTTCGTCCACTTCGATTTGAGAATGGAAACACCAGCTAACTAAGGCATAAGGTAAATGTGTTGGATGTCATTCCAGCGCAAATGAGGGTCTTTCTTTTTAGAGGAAGGCATTGTCTACTGTGTGCATAATGTCCCGGATGAAGGTGGACTACGTCAAGGTGTGATGAAGGTGGAAAATAGTAGTGCTATCTTGAATATGCTACTTTTGATTTTGGAGCGTAGTCGTGCATGTCAAGGTCGTTGGATTTGTTAATCAGAATGAGTCAACTTTTTTAAAAGCTGGAAGGCTCAAGGCAACGGCCAAGTAAATATGCCTTTCCAGAAGCCAAAATAAAAGTTAAGGGCTTTTATGAACTTGCATTGTGAGGAAATGGCTGCGACTAACAGAAGGTGTTGAGCAGTTTGACGGGTAAGTGGGGCAAAGGTTGTACCGCTGTGAAGGCTCTTCTTTGCATGCCAATGTCATGATGATTTTTTTGGTTTTGATCTTCTAAACAGGCAGCATTCTGGAGGTGGTCTTTGAAGCGCAGTTTCCTTGTGACCATGACAATCGAGAATGATATGCTGGCTCTATTTACTTTCCCATTTTTTTCTTGGGGAATTATGTGTATCGGTGTATTAACTCGCTTCAGCACTCTTGATTTTTATGCAGAAAAGGACAGCGGGTCGGCGAGCTGAGGAAGAGGAAGACAAGGCACAAAGGAAGAAGAAGAAGAAAAAAGAAGGCCGAAGGAAATAGTGTGTGGGCAAAGGTAAGTGATGTTGTCCATGTAACTGGGAATGTTGGGACTATGAACCTGATTTCCCTTGAGGAAGTTAATGTACTTGAGCAACTGTGACGGATACGATGAAGAATTGTAGCTTAAGAAAGTGACATTCAATTCCAAAATTGTTGTCGAGGCTGTGGGAGGGAAACGTAGATTCATTCTAGAGCACGATTTTGCAGTGAGGTGAAGGTACATTGCACATAACAATATACAGGATAGCGTTCCCGGAAGGCTCATGCGTGGCACATGTTTGCAGATCCTCTAAGCTCTGTGGCCTCGGGAATTGAAGGGTCTAATACATCGGGACCGGAGCTCAAAGCCGCAGCAGTTTGCGGTTTTCACGGCCAGTCAGTGAAAGAAGATTAGGAGGGGATCTGATGGAGTATTTGAGGTACCGAGGCCTTGATGACATGTAGTTTTTGGTACCGGATGGGTCCAAATGCTTCACGTGGTCAAATCCACATGAATTCTCTTTAGGTGTTGTGAAATTTGGAGTCCTAACCGTTGAAGCTGATCCCAGCAAACAATGTTGAAACATTGCATTTTATTGCATGATGGTTTAGCCCCCATCCGTCATAGTGTCATTGTTTTCATAGAGTGGTCTTGGTATGCCCAATGAACCGTATTAGGCGTTGCCTCTAGTGTAAGTGACTAAAATTAGAGCTGCTTCCAGAAGTGTGTATGCAATAGAGTTGGTGCATAGGAAGACGCCCCCATTTCAATACATTACCTCTTGTATACATGTATTTCCCTTTCATGACAAGGGCAAGGTTTTTGTTGTAGTATAAGGTATTGCTCCCTCCCATGTGGTTTTTCTCAATCTTCCCAGCCATCTGTGGAATGTGAACTGAATTGCACTCCAGAACCAGCAATTTCACATTGATATGCCCAATGCTCAGGGACAGTCAAAAGCTGGGGCAAAATGGAAATGGAATCCCAGAATGTGATATTTGGAAGAGGACGGAATGAATATCTACATTTTCAGGAACATGGAAAAATGGCAATCCACAAACGTGGTGCATTCCAGTAGTTTTAGAAAAGATTCCGCTGAAAGGAAATACGACGAAATCACAGCGCAATAGCAGTGGGGCCAATGGCTATCCAGCTAAATGAAGTGGAAGAAAATAATTATTTCACAAAAAATATATAATAATATAAATTCAATAGCCAAAATGAATTCGTACCTATAACGGCCAATGACTGTACAGATAAATGAGGGGTCAAAATGATGCGAACATGAAATTCAAATAATAATATAAATGCAGTAGCAAAAAACATTTTGTAGTACGTACAGCATGTCCAATGGCAATGCATTTAAATGAATGGATATGAAATTTTGCAGCCAGTCCCGTATTTCTTTCCGGATTTTCATTTTGAATTAAGAAGCGCATGCCCAATGACGGCAATACACTCGGCAATTATGAAGTGGCCAAGGCCGAACGGAATCCAGCCCCCTACATTTTAGATACTGTTCAGAAACCAAATAAAGGCGTGTGGAAGGTCACCTGTAATAATTAACCATCGGATCATTTCCGCGGCACACATTCGATGCAAACTTGTCAGACCGACCGCGACCTTTACGTCAGACTGCTTCATTGATTGACAAGGAGTGACCCCCGAAAGTGACTCCACGCTAGATGCGTACACCGTGGCACGGTCTTCCCTCATCTTTATCCTACATGGTCACAGTAACACGACTATGCTAGAAAATGTCCGAAATAAGACGTCCTAACCAACCCTGCGTATTAACATAGGTATGCTAAATCTATGTTAAAAAGGACAGCCAATTCTCTAGTAGTGATCATGTATTTTCTGACCATTGCTATGTTCTTGCACTTATTAAGGACACCTCAGGCATCTATAGTAGCACCTATCAAAAACAATTCTCACAATGATGCCCTAGTATTCCTCCTATACTAATAGGTTCTCCTTTGCCGATAATTCAATGGCGCCTACCACTCCTCCATGGTTTACTTCCTAGATGCAACTACTCCGTTGATTGTAAGCAATCTCAGGGACAAGGAGGATAAGGCTCACATGCATTATAGTACTCTGAGGGGACTCTTTGACGCTACTTTGTAGTCTACACTCCTGTGACTTCAATTTGACTTCGTCATAGTCATTTAAAAGTCGCGGTGAAGGACTATACTGCGTAAATGACTCAAAAATGACTAACAAATGACTTCTACACTATTGGCAACCGGACACTCAGCCTGGCATTCCCACAAACTGCACATTCGACAATTCTAGAAGATTGTGGACATTATGTGCAGTCTTCATCACACTTTCCTTGCATGAAGTGAGGAAACCTAGAACAACTATATATGTTCATGTTTTGAGGAAGTCAAATAGGTGACCCTAATACTCTTCATGTGCCAATCATTTTCAATCCATTTAGCAAATTTGTCTATAAATTTGATTAATGTAAAATAGATTTTTAGAGATGAAAGTGAGATTGATTTTCTAACTTTTATTAGTTCAAATTTTTTGGAAAAAATTAATCTACTATACCTCAATGAGGTCTAAAATATTATTTGTAACACAATTCCTACATTTAACATATCCCACATGGTTTGTCTTGCCTACTACTACCCCACTTATATAAAAGGCTTGTCATTTCATCTCTTTATACTTACATACTAAGCCATGCAAGTCATGCAAAATGTAATGTATGGTGTATGTTGTACAGTGTATTGTATAATGTGTATAATGTATTGTATATATGGCATATTGTATCTAGTATATTGTATATGGTGTATTATATTTGGTATATTGTAAATGGTGTATTGCAATGGAACTTTGAATGTACTTATATGTGACTGTAGAATGACTAGTCCCCGTCTATTTGTTCTTATATTCCTTTTTGTACATAATGCATCGCCGCAAATTAAAAATGACTTTCCCTGTCCTTGGAGAGTATCCTAAACTCTAAATCTATGTCACTTCAAAACAACTACATGCGTCACTTAAAAATGACTGGACAATCTTGAAAGTACATCCTACAAATGACTGCATAATGATTGGACACGTGTCAAAGTGTCATTCGTCTATTGAAGATAAAATTGCAATAAGTGATTGGACACATGTCAGCCCCGCATTGGTCAACACAACTCCCTTACGACTGCAAAATGACTCATGCCAAGGTTCACATCAACAGCGGTCGGCCAAATTTTTCAAAAAATAGGCAACTGCCTAGCCTTTCCAGAAAATTTTGACCCCAAACCTGAATGCCATATAGACCATCCCATCCATTCTTCATCCAAGTCCAAATTTGTTGGTGATAATAGAGCTACAGTCATTTAAAGAATGACTTGTCCACAATGACTACAGGGCTTGAAGTCGCGCCCGAGTCATTTTTGTCCGAAATGACAGTTTTAGAGTCATTCTTTGCAGTCATTTATACCCCCTGTTTCTAGTAGTGTTAAGATATTGTTTGCCATATTAGGGTTACTAAGTACTTGTTTGCTGATCAACATACCGTCTTTTTCACTACAATTTGTATGAGCAACCTTGGCTAGCCATTGCCGTCGGCACTCATTGGATTGTGGTTCACGAGCTGCAATTAAGGTACCTGCAATGATCTCTGGGCTTACACTTGACTGAGATTGGGATTTTTCATGTACTGTACTCATATATACAAGGAACTTACGTGATGCTTGTGGCGCGCAATTATATTGTGGACTAAATTGTGTAAAAAACTAGAGGTTCTTGGAGAATTGATGAGGTTCCCTGAGGATTTATGATCTTGGAATTGAAACAAAAATTGTAGCAAATCTAGTCAATCCGTGGGGCTGATTGTGTTGTAGGTTTGGTGATTGGCAGGCACCATGCCGCCGCCAAAAAAGAATATGTCAAAGAAGATGAAGAGTAAGCCATCAAGCGAATTTGGTAGTGGCAGTGGAAGTGGTGGCGGTGTGGGAGGAAGCAGTTTGCCTACGAATCCATATTTCATGATTGTGGAAGAGAATCTCATGCAGCCACCGCCAACGGGGGCTAGTACCAGTTGTGTACGTGAAGTCACTGCTGGCAAGGGGAGAGCGGTGTTTTTTGGACGACTCCATTTGTGAAGGTTGGCTTGGGCATTGCATGTAGGACTCTCACAAGGCGTGGCGTCATCGTCTTCCAAAATCTCTGCAGCCTACCAACTTCAAGGGGTGCTTGGTTCCAGAGGGCACTAAAACCTTTTGAGAGATCAGATTTGACAAGGGTTTGGTGGTTGTAGAGCTTGCTCTCAATCACAGGGACCATGGCTTTGTGGAGCAGCTTGCTATGGTAAATGCTACGGTGCTCAGTACGGAGGAGAGCTCTCGATTGGAGATGACGGAGATGGAGGCAAAGATGAAGATGGCGGTGGTGAAGATCAACATGAAGATGACTAGTGTGTTGGACGAGATGGCCACGGTGCGCCCTAGAGCACCATGCATTGTAGGTAAAGGTGCAGGAGCACGAGGAGCTCATACATATTTTGAAGAAGGAATCGGTTCTCTCCAACAAAGTGAAATTAAGGGTTGCCCTGACCCTGGCGAGGGGGGCGGTGGAGCATGCCATAGGAAAGACTAAACCTTACTCAGAAACTTGGTCGGCTTTCATATTTGGTTTCTCACCGACAAATTAGACCTTGACGGGAGTCTCAAGGAAGTTGGGGATGGATCTCCTTGCTGATGGAGCATATGATTTCAACGACTCCATCTACAATATTCCAGCAAGTGAGGTGGTGGGGAGCATCGCCGGCCATAGTTATCACATTGAGTGGACTGTCGGTCCTAACCGTCTGATTTGTCCACCTGTCCGAGACGTCTGGTGATTCTTACTTGTCCGATGTGACTACTTTAACCCCTAAAGTTCCGAGGCCTATTTTCTGCCAAAAAACACTCAAAACTGCCATTTCTATAGCAAAGAGTAAAAAAAAAATTTAATTGTTTTCTTTTTCACATCTAACCATAGGATCTTACACCTAATTGGTATGAGTGTGTGGAAAAAATTTCAGAATTTTTGACCGCACAGATTGCAAGATATCTGCGTTTAAAGTGGAAAAAACAAGTTTTTCAGCACATTGCGGGACCAGATTTTTTGACTTTAAACATTTTTAACTTAAGATTTTTGCACTACAACATTTCGAGCTTTAAATCTTTATAGTGGAGAATTGAGTTGAGAGTCTAAGAAAAAAAAATTCAAAAAAACTTAATTATCATTCCTAAAAAAATTGTTAAGTAGAAGTAGGTACAAGATAGAAGGAAAATCTAAAATATTCATATATTTTAAATGGAATTAAAATGCACTAATCCCAATGGTGAGATTGTTCTAGCAAGTAAACTAAACCATTCCGAAAAAAAAATTTAAAAATTACAAAAATTGCATTCCAAAATGCATCCTACAAGTTATTTTTTTCAAGAAGATGCTCTAACTGCCCGAAAAACAAGAATGTCCATAACTTCCTCATAACGAATCCAAATGAGATGAATAAAAGCTTTCCAGATAGACAAAAATATAATCTATGAGAAAAAAAATTAAAAATTCTGCAAATTTTTTTTTGTTGCCCCCCGTCCCCACGCATTCCAAGATATGGCATAATTTCTTGCTCAAAGGTCTGATTTCAATTTTTTTTTCTGCCATGTACCTCTCTCAATTCTTCATGTTCACAAAAAATTTCAAAAAATTAGGAGAAAATTTCAGCCCGTAGGTACCTACCCCAAGTCCCATTTGTCCCCCGAACGGACAATGGTCCTTTAGGGGTTAAGATAATCACATTGTTTGTCCGCTCCGTCCAAACCATCCCATATATCCGCCCGTCCGAGATGTCTAGTGATCCTAACTTGTCCAATGTGACAACAATGTCGCCGGCATGTGTAGTAGATCCATGCGTTTTGCATGGGAAGGTATATTTTTTTTGGCTTTTAGGGTGCATGTGTCAGACTTGATTTGACCGGAAGAGGCCTAGTATGCATGGGGCATGTGCTATCATAGGCATAGCACAACGGATATCTAGGTGAAATTTTTTTTGAGACTAGGCTTAATATTAAACTAACTAGTGAGGGCTGATGTACCATTGTCTTAGCTTCGAGAAGCTAAGATTTTCATCAGGTGGTGGGATTTCATGGTTTCGTCACTGTTGTGTTTGCAAATATCTGCAACAGAATTGCTTGAATTGGTTTACTATCAGTCGATCAGTGTGCAAGAGGGTGTTTGAAATGCTTGTAGGTGTAAGGATTTGATCCAATGAATTTGTTCACATTGACTGATCTGAGACCCACATGGCACAGAGATGAAGCTGCAGTAAAAGGAATTAGGAAGAATATTGGTAACTGTTTCAGAAGACCAAGCCCCACCAACTACTTCAATTTTCCATTTGTCGTCTCTTAGTCCTTGGTTTTCAAGAGGCTCTAAATTAAGTCAATTCGATAGTTTTGTACCCAAAAGGTCATTTTCTTTGCATGTTGAAATTGTAGGGCATGTGTTGATTGCCTTGGAGGACGATCATCGCTGTTTTGTTGAATCTTTGGTCTGTCCTTGTTTATATTTCGAATTTGGGAAGAATTGATGATGATATGGAACAATAGAAAGGTGCATGGCGTTGGTGGGGTGTGAGAGCCACGCTCTTTCTAGGATTGGATCAGAGCAGGAGCATTTTTCTCCTTTTGTTTTTTGTTATTGCAACCCTAATCCTAGTTTCCGAGATGAGACTTTACTGCCGTATCTGATTAAGCACGAGTCATGTCTCAACAATCAACTACGTTGTTGACTTTCCCCAATATATTCATAGCTAAAGTGTTACCAAGCCTTGTTTTTTATTATACAAAAATAATACCGGTGGTGACATAAGGTCAAAGTTTTCTTTGATAGTTTGGTTGTGTTTCTTGATGATATCTCACCTGCCAATGTAGCGGAGGACCGGCAGCTGTCTTCAACCGTGCTGAGTGTCTCAAGGAGGTATGTAAGACCCCTCGAATATCCTCTTTGTCACTTTGTCCATAATCAAGATGACATCATAATGGACATCAACAATCGCTACAACAGGCCCCAAATATCACATACTTATCTTTCAGCTTGTTTAAACACCCAGAGTACATAAGTTTTGAATATGCAATCGCTCATACCTATCTGCATATTCCTCATTGTCAACCTCTAACATCTTTTTGGTTTAATCTGAGAGCAGTTATAATCTGAGATTTTTAACACATGAACTTATGTAATTTTAACTTTCGCTCCTACACTGTATACTATTTCTCTGTTGCGATCGAAGTGCATGCTTATCAGAGGCCCCATCACTATTTTTGATGATGAAAGTGTTACAAGTTTAAGAAATGCAAGTCTCGCATTTAGATTCCTTTTTGCTGATTGATTTCAGAAAGCTCCTCTTACTGAAATTTCTTTTGTGTTTGCTACAGAGAGATACTTGAAGTAATTGTCAAGCAACATTTTATACCCATGTACCATATTCTTGTGGAGGATGAGGATCCTATACCAATGTATGCTCAAAAACTTCTAGTCATGCTGCTTGACCTTAAGTGCATCCAGATCGAGGACATCTTGCAGCTCAAGCTAATCTCTCAATTCTTTGAGTTCTTGCAATGTGACCTAGGTAGCCAGCATTAATCTTCACAATGTGCGACTATGTCTGCATTTGGCATCTTCACCTAAAGTTGATTCTAAGGTTTTATCAGACCTTCGTACTGTGAGCCATGTGGGAGCTCTGTTGGACTTTGTGCATGCCAAAGGCATGCAAGATTTTCTTGACCTAGTTCTGTCAGTTTGTCGTTCCCTTCTAATCCGTAATGTAGAAGATGGACTGGAGTTAAACAGCAGCAATGCAGCGTCAGCATCTTCTGCCAATGGTTGTGTATCAGGTAGACTGAAGTTTTAATATATCTCTGGGAGCTGTTGTGATTTGTGAATACATCTTGAATGGTGGAATTCTGTACATGCTTAGGAGATGTACATTGCTCGATGGCAATCCAGGAAACAAAGACATATTATTGTCAATTTTATATCTATTTGTGAAGTTTTAAATTATCTTCTCTTATACCTCTTCTGGTTTATGTTTGAACAGCTATTCAGGATATTGGAGACTTAGGACAGCATGCAGCTATCTTCTTGGAGCTTTATGGAAGCCAAGAGCCTCAGGTTGTAGGGGCTGCAATTGAGTGTCTAGTTTTGCTGTTCAAAACTGCCCTATGATCATCAACTGGTCCCGTATTCTCGAGCGTGGGTCGCTTTGGGAACTGGCTAGAAACGTGTGCTCAGTCTCACACTCCATCTAAGGTGGAAGCACCCAAATCGTCAATAATAAGCAATTCAGCATAGTTGGAGGCAAATTTTCCTAAAATTGATATTTTTATAGTATTAGCGATTGAAAATGATAAATATTAAATAAAAAAAATTGATATTTCGGATGTGGTATATAATTTCTATGATTTTTCAAAGAGACAACTCCCTAGACCACTGAAATTGTCACATAGGTGGACCCAAAATTGAAATCTGCAAAAATCAGTAGTTAGTAAATGAAAGTGAGGTATGAGTCCTTTGGATGCGTTAGCGATTCAGAGCCAAACATTTCAAGGACACATTAATGGGAAGTCTAGGGATTGATTTGGTGACAGTCTAAGGTTCAAGAATGGGGGCAAGGACACTAATGGGTGTTTATACCTTATATCTGCTAAACTTCAGAGCAAACTTTTGTTTGCAATATCGGCCTCATATGAATCTAAATAAATTAATATATATTTTTATAATAAAATTTAATATTTTAAATTAATTAATAATGTTATAATTATAATATCATTTAATTAATAATTATAAATATTTTTTTATTATATTATGTATTATAATTATTATATAATATTATTTATTATTTAAATATTATTATTAATTATTAATAGTATAATATAATATATAATAGAATGTATAATGTATAATGTGTATAGAATGAATAATACTTAATATATGATACATTATAATATTATTATATATATATTATATAATGAATTCATAAATTATAATAATATTCATTCAAATAATTATGATATAATTTATGAATAATAATACATAATTTTATTGTTTAGATATCATTACACATATATTTAAATTTAGTTAATATTGTTTATATGAAATAATTTAATAATGAATTCATTTGTATGATCGAAATCTAATACTTTATTGTTTTTGATAGTGGGTGGTCAAATCCCCATGAAAGAAGGACTGTTTGAAACCCGGGCACTACAATTCCATGGGTCCCCAAAGTGGGCTGGTCAAAGTACCCCGCCTCATCCCGGTATTCAAAAATCCCCATTATGGTTGCCATATTTTTTTTAATAAAAAAAGTTTGAATTCCAAATTTTTGCTACTACTATGAGCTCCAACTGAGAAGCTTCTTCATCTGACAAGCTCTAGGGTCTAAGGACAATTATGCTGGGGCTGGGATTCAACCAAAAAACACTGAAAAGTCTTGAAAAAATAGTCAACTTTGGGCCTTGCTAAAAATTCACTATCCACGCAAAGTGGAGGAAGAAAGAGGAAAACTTAGCAAGCCCGGAGCTTAAGAAACTGTGTCTAGCGCTACGATGGGGGGAGGCTAGTTGGATATAGGGAGCAAGGGTGGGGATGCTCTAAGCAATGCCAATGTCATGACTAACAAAGAAGCAAGTGCTTAGTCAGTTGATCATTTTCAATGGTGGAGGTCTCAATAAAATACGCTAGGATTTAATGTATATTGATTTATCCAAACATATTGGTCTAAATATTTAATAAGAACAAATAGGTGGTGTATAAGAACACAATAATTTAATCACATGCACATATAGTATTTAGTTAGATATGCATAAATTGGAAGAAGTAGCAAAAGCACTCTACAATTCATTAACTTTGACAATACTAATTTGACAATATTCCATTAAAATCGAGTGGTTGAGCCCAAGCAATGAAGGAAATTAAGAATTTACGGATCTGGGAGGGATGATGTTGGTAGAAATCATGGCTTAGCGGTAGACAATATTGTGAATGAAATAGACCGCTAACAAACTCTTACGGTTTAGGGTCATGCAAAAATGGACTATAGAATACTATCAATTTAACAAAATTGGAGTTTTATTCTTTGTTATAGATGGATGCAAGTACTAGCTGCAATTGACTATGCACTGGGTCATATATAAGTACATGACTTTCACAGGAGAAATCCAAAATGTTTATGGCAAGAGATTTGTACTCAAAATATAACTAGAATGGAATTTGGATGCAAAAAGACATTTGTCTGGTTTCTATAGATAAAGATTTTTTTTTTGTCTAAGGACAATATTTTTGGACATATTGGATTTCTAAATCTCTCATATTTATTGTTTCAATCAAACTTGTCAATTCAAGTAGATCTCTAATTTCTATGTCTCACTTTTTGTAGATTTTGGTTTATATAATCAGTCAAATCTGTAAATTTTTTAAAGATTCAAATCTATTAATTTTTCATAGATTTTTGAAATGCTTAGATTTCATTATTTTGAAAATTCTAGAGATTCCAAAAATCTTTAAATTCTACAAATCTTTGGATTTCTTGAATAAAATTCATTACTTCAATTGTCTCTAATTCACAATACTTATTTGACCAACAATGTGATAACCTTGTTGTAGGGTTTGTATCCCCCAAAGATGCAAATTCTACTTTTATTGTCTAATTTTTGGCAGTTTTGTTTGTATATATGATAAAAGGCAATCCATTCAAAAATTTTAAAGTGAGTAACGTCAGGTTTCTTACCGGAGTTTTTTCTGCCGGAATTACGCCGTTTATTTGCTTGTGTTGGGCTGCAATTGAGGAGGTAGTTTGTTGCAAATATAGCTTCGCTCCACAGGTAGTCTAGAAGTTGACTTTTAGCGGCCACACTCCGAGCACATTCCATAATGGTGCGGTTTCTTTGCTTTGCAATGCCGTTTTGTTGAGGTGTGTGGGCTTGAGTCAATTGTCGTGTAATGTTGTGATCAAAATAAAGCTTGTTGAAATTAGTAGAGAGATATTCCCTACCATGATCAATACAAAACACAAGTATCTTGTTACCAATTTCTAATTTGATCATAGCTTTAAAAATCTTGAAGAAATAGAACATCTGGTCCTTTGCTTTTCAAAAAATACACCCAATTTTTTCTCAAGCAATCGTCTGTAAAAACAAGTATATATCAGGAGTCGGCCAATGACAGTGCAAGCTTGGATTCAATGAGGTCAGAATGGATAAAGTTTGCGGTTTTCAATGCCCTTGAGGCAGATTTGTGTGGGAAACTTTCTCAGTGTTGTGATGTTGTCATCCTGCTAGGCAATGTTCACAAATGTGTTGATGCAAAGTGATGTGCGGCAAGCCTGTAACTCCTGAATTCCGATATAAGTGCTCAAGTGTATTATGATTAATGTGTCCATAGCGTTTATGCTACAATGCTGTTAGATCTGGATGATGAGCTATATTGGCTTGAAATTAAGATCCAAAATGATACAGATCATTTGAATGATCTCTATGACCTACTGCTATTAGTTTATTGTGATTAGCCTTACCTAAAATCCAACAATGAAAATCAGAGAGAATGACAATGTTTCCATCATCTGCAACAAATCTTATTGAAATTAAATTTTTTTCATACTCAGTATATATTTAATATTGATCAACTTTATTTCTCCCACACTTGTAGGAATGGTTGAGTACTTGTTCCTTTCACAACATGAGAATCCCCTCCGCCTGTTTTAACCCCTAAAGGACCAATATGCTTTTTTTGGCAACATAGAAATTTTGGGCAGGTACGTGTGACTGGATATTTGCATATTTTGGACTGAAATTTTTATAAGAGGTGGGGACGAGGAATATCTTTCATATGCACCAAATTTCATGACATTTGGAAATACGAGTCAAAAGTTATGGCCTAATATGTTGTTTGTTTCTCAACTCGGGCAGTCCGGGCAAATTAAAAAAAAATCAATTTCTTCAAAAATAAAAATTTGAAATTGGTTTATTAGATTTATATATACGTGGAAAGCTTTGAATCATTCCATTTTGATCAATGAGTCAAACGTTATGAGGATTTTTAGTTTGCGGGCAGTTATGGATTGTCTACTCTAAAATAAACTTTGAAATCGTTTATTTCACTCAATTTTCAATATTTTTCAAAAAAAATAAAATTTTAGGATGTATATTATTTATTACAACATTGCAACCATTGGGATTGTCATTTTTCAATTCCATAATTAACTTCTTAACAATTTAGTGTTTTGAATCATTCTCTACTTCTTTCTACTTACTATTCTTTTCGTATATGTTGTACAATTCCAAATAATCTGAAATTTTCAAGCATGTAGCCAACTTGCCCTGAAGAATGAATCCAAAGAAGCAAAACCATTTTGGAAATTTTTTCATAATAATCTGCCTGGTTTTTCGGAGGGCCAAAAAAAGGACTTTTGCCACTTCAAACGTTAATATCTTCCAATCTACACAATGGAAAATTTTGAAATTTTTTCCACATATTTTCAAACTAGAGTACTACAAGATCCTACGGTTACATGTGTCCAAAAATGATATTTTTCTAAAATTTGGTACTTGTACTAAAAATGGCAATTTTGGAACATTTTTGGTGAGAACATAGTCAAGGAACTTTAGGGGTTAACTTCCTGGATTGTCGCACTAGAGGAGCTAGGTTGAGAAGTATTGAGGTTTTGCATATTTGCGGCAATGTGCCCTGAGGCACCACTGTCCATATACTAGGGGTTGTATCCTCCCTAGTATTCAGTCAAAGTTGCGTTGTAAAATTCAGTACTATTGGCAAAAATTGGGTTTTGTGTGTAGCATCGTTCCCTAAAGTAGCTAAAAATCGCTCAGGTTCTACCTAGAATTCTAACATGCTAAATGTACATTGAAGAAATCAGGTCTGAAATGGAGATTTGGGCACATTTTCTCATGCCGAATTGTTGACGGACAGCAAGTTGCAGAAGTGCTATTTCATCCAATTTGGTTTTAGTATTCATCCGCTAGTACGTAGGAATAGGGTTCGCAGAAAATTTACCTAGGTCGTCGATGATTAGCTGTGGCGGCTCCATCCAGGCCGTTTGTGTTGCACCACCTCGTCACCTGTCTTCCTCCTCATCAGCCAGGGTTTAGCAGAGCGTCACCTCCTGCAGATCTAGAGCATTAGCAAAGTTTTCATTAACCCTTAAAGGACGAAGGGGTGACTCTCGAAATCCTCCTTTTCCATTACCGTGTGAATCATTGCCTCAACAAAATGGAAAAGCATTCATTGGAAATTGACCTACTGTAGCATACCTTCCCTTTTCACAACAAAATTCCAAGAATGAATAGTTGCACTTCTGTCCACATGCAAAGATGCTCTGTCATTCATCGGACGCCAAACATCCTCCGCGTCGTTCAAGGGTTAATGGCTATATGTATTCCTAATGTTGCATTCAATGCGTTTTGAATTGATTTTGGGACGACAAAATTCTCTATCTTGTTGTGCTTTCAATGTGAGAGCGCCATTTTCAGAAATTAGAAGCACCACTTGTCCAATTCTTTGTTGGTTTGAAGATTGAGAGACGTTTGAGAGGATTTGTCAATAGTCTCACGCATTCACTCCAATGTGGAACTGGAGGTTGCTCGCATTGAATGAATCTCGGAAATGAGGTTGGTTTTGGTTTTGGGGTGTGTGTGTTCGGGATTTTTTAAAATTTTGTAGCGTTCAATTGATTAGCCCGATCCTGGAGTGCGCGCTTGCTCAAGGAGACATGCTTTCAGTGCTTTTTGTAAATTCGAATCCCTATCTGCGCTTTGCTTTCAGTTTTCAATTTGTGTGAAAATTCTTGCTCACTTGCTTTGGTTCTGTAGTATTGCTCGCATACTTCAGTATTTGTTGTGATTGTGCTGCCATTGTTTGGGTGCACTTATGGGTGCAAGGGTGGTTTTTGATATACCACCATTTTAACAAAAGATTGGTTCTTCCCTCTTGTGACCATACATGGTTAACCCCTAAAGGAGCAGCTTGCTATTTTTAGCAACATAGTGATTTTGGGCAGGTACGTGTGACTAGAGATTTTCATATTTTAAGCTGAAATTTTAATAGAAGGTGGGGACAAGGAATATCTTTCATGTGCATAAAATTTCATGACATTTCGAAATAGGAGTCAAAAGTTATGGCCTAATATGTTACTTTTTTCACCGGGCGGGTAGGCCGGGCAAATCTAAAAAAATCACTTTTTTCAAAAATAAAAATTTGAAATTGGTTTTCTAAATTTATATATATATATATATATATATATATATATGGAAAGCTTTGAATCATTCCATTTCGATCAATGAGCCAAAAATTATGAGGGTTTTTAGTTTGCGGGCAAAGGTGGATTCTCTACTCTGAAATAAACTTTGAAGTTGTTTATTTAACCCCTAAAGGACCAAGGCATTTTCTGGCTCCAAAATCACTGAAAATTGCCATTTCTGCTGTGATCACTTCCTAAACCAAAAAAACTTTTTTTTTAGAATCTAACCGTAGAATCTTATACTTCACTTGTCTCAGATCATGTGGTAGAAATTTCAAGGAATTTGACCTTTCTGATTGGAAGATATTAGCATTCAAAGTTGGGAAAAATAATTTTTTTGAACTGTTTCCTGCAATTTCAGATGACTTTGACGGCCATTTGTGGATTTTTTTGCACTACACAACTTAAAGTTGTAATTTTTTATATTGAACATTTGAGTTGAGAGTCAGGGAAAAAATTTTCAGAATGTCAAACCTTGATTTTCATATATAAAAAAGTTGTTAAATAGAAGTAGGTCCAAAATTGAACAAAACACTAAATTGTTAATAGCTCTTAGGTGGAATTAAAACAATATAATCCCAACGGTGGGATTGTTCTTGCAAACAAACTTGACCTCGTCAAAAAAAAAATTGAAAAAAATTGAAAATTGCATTCAAAAATGAATTCTATAAGTTTTTTTTTTTAAGATGCTTAAATTTTCCGAAAAACAAGATTGTCCATAACTTTCTCATTCTCAGTCCAAATGGAATGAATCAAAGCTTCAAATGTAGAAATAAACATGATCTTTGAGAAAAAAAAAGAAATTTAAAAAAAAATTATTTTTCTGTGTTTTTTTTTTCTGCTCGCTGAACTGCTTTTTTGCTTTAGGATGGCATAACATTTGCTCCCCAGCACCGATTGAAAAAAAAATTATATTTTTAGAAAGCTAATGTGATTTCCTATCTTTAGAAAGAGTTTCAAAAAATCAGGTCAAAATTTCAGGTCGCATGAGCCTGCCCGAAATCCCAAGTGTCCCCCGAGGGGACTTTGGTCCTTTAGGTTAACTCAAATTTTAATATTTTTTGAATTTTTTTTTTATAGGATGAAGGTTGTTAATTACAATATTACAACCATTGGGATTGACATTTTTCAATTCCGTAATTAAATTCTTAACAATTTAGTATTTTGGATCATTCTCTACTTCTTTCTACTTACTATTTTTTTTGTATATGCTGTACAATTCCAGATGATTTGAAATTTTTTAAGCATGTAGCCAACTTGTTTAGGAAAAAGAATTCAAAGAAGCACCACCATTTTGGACATTTTTTCATACATATGTGACCTTGTGAAGTGCAGCTGCCCTATTTTTCGCAGGGACAAAAAAATATTTTTGCCAATTCAAATGCTAATATCTTCCAATCCACATGGTGGAAAATTCTGAAATTTTTTCCACACCTTCTAAAACTAGTTTACTATAAGATCCTATGGTTATATGTGTCTAAAAAAGTTTTTTTTCTAAAATTTGGTACTTGTACTGGAAATGGCAATTTTGGAGCGTTTTTGGTGAAAACATAGTCAAGGAACTTTAGGGGTTAATTATTTGGATCTTCTTCAGTCATGCTTTCAGAGTCTCAAAACTCAAGGAAAGACATCACAATATAAATGTACATATCTCCAAATCTAATGCATAGCTCTTTGATTCTTGAAATGATGTTCTTTTAATTTGTGTCAAATAATAAATTAACCGCCTTAACAAACCAAAGTTCCTACAGGGGACAAAATGGATTTTGGGCAAGCTCCTATAGTCTCAATTTTTATGCAAATTTTTTGAATTTTTTCTTAAAATAGAAACATAATTTTTATTTCAATTGGTTCCCAAGAACAAAAGTTATGCCATCCTAAGCACAATATACACCTCATTAGGTAGCAAAAGAAATCCACAAAAACTTGAATAAAAGTTTTAAGAACTAGTTTCTTATAGATCATATTTTTGTCTATATGAAATTTTTTAATTCATTCCATTTGAATTAGTGATGTGAAAGTAATGGAACATCTTGTTTTTTGGACAATCATAGCATCTTGAATAAATAACATGTTGGATTTGTTTTTTATCTCAATTTTCACAGTTTTCCTAACAATTTTATTTCCAAAAGGTTTAGTTTGATTGCTAGAACAATCTCACTATTGGAATTAGTAGGTTTCAATTCCATCTTAGCAGAGATATTAACAATTCAATTTTTCTTTCTATCTCATACCTACTTCTTCTTAACCAATATTTTAAGAATGAAAATTAAGTGCTATTTATTTTAATTTTTTTCCTAGACTCTCAACCAAATTCTTCATGATAGTTTTTTTTTTTTAATTCAAACTTTGTTCTAAAAAAAATTAAATTAATTCAAAAAGGACAATTCAAGTCTGGGCTTGGAGGTCAAACTTCATTAGATTTCTACATTAAAATATACATTTCAAAATTTTGATATTTTTCACATATAGTAATATATGTCTAAAGTTTAATTTCATTTTTTCATAATTAAAAACATCAAATTGAATTTTACATGATTTTTTTAAAGAAATTTCTTTGTCAAAATTATACTCTGTATAATTTTCAATAATTTTCAATAATTTACAAATATAATGGTAATTTCTTGTATTCAAAGGCCTACCATCGTACATTTGTTTGAATCGTGTTCCTTAAGACGTTGACAACGTTATGTTTGTGGGTTTTGTAGAGTTATTCGGAGACTCAAAGCATCAGAAGTAGTACCACATCCAAAATGTAAGTAAAAGTAATTTTCTAATTTTTCCATTCATAAAAACTTTAAAATTCAATAACTTTCTTATCGTAGTTCCAAACGCCACGGAACAAAGCCCATGCACCCCTCCTCACCGAGAGCTTTCCGATGGTACCAAGAATGTGACTGGGGACGCACAGTCTGGGAGATCTCAATGCCACATACAAAACAAACGAACAAAACAAAACAAACAGCGTAACTTAAGTTAGTGGATGGATGGATGGGGCTCTGTACTGTACAAGTGGTCATAATATTCTGCAGTGGCAAATTCCTTAGAGAGATCAACCAGATAGCGCTACAATAACTTTTGAAAATGCTAATGTCTCTAAAATTTGGCAGCACAAAGAGATGTATCGATGAAGAGTACTAAGCCCAGACTTGGATGCATCTCTCAACGGCAACACACTAATCTTAAAAAATGTGTTCATTTCCAAGAGAATTTCAATTCATAAAGGAACGCAGTACTCAAATCTTATGCAAACCAAAGCAACGGTGCTTCTGTCTCCGTCAACCTCAAGAAATTCTGATTGCTATGAAGTACAATACTCTTACAAAGAAAATCGACGAATTCTAACTACTACGAAGGACGATCATCTTCCGAAAAACTAGAGCATAAATGGAGAATGGTGAGTGTCTGCCTACTTACCGGAGACTCTCAAGTAATTCCGACCAGGTCGAGCTTGATTAGCTCAGGAAAACATCCATTGAATGACTGGCAAGTGGAAACTGCTGAAGAGCCATGACTGTTGCAAATCTACAAAGAGGTCAAGCGGGAAATGCAGATATTAATAAAGAAGGGGAAGTGAATTTGCTTATTGTGTCGCAATCAGGAGGTTTGCAATAAAAATGCAAACCATAATTCCAGAGAGAGTTATCATCGAACTTCACATTCTATTCCTTCTGAGTAATTTGCAAATGTATGTCCCAGCTTGAAATTGCAGATGTGCTACAGAGGGATTATAAACACGCAATCAGCGATGCAAGCAACACCTTCTTTTCTTTTTGAACAAATGGAAAATACCATTGCATTAGCAAGCAACACCTTCGACGGCTAAGGTGGGGTGATAACAGAGTAATGAATACTGAATCCGTGAATGTTGCATTAGGAACAATATACACTATTATTATTTATGTGCCGAAGACCTCTTGAAAATTTCTCTTGAGTTCACAGATACAAGCATATTGAAGAAACAATCAATTGATTATTCATCCAGAACTGCACCGCGAGTGGAAAGTTACGATAGAACCAAACAATATGCAACGCAACAGAGTAAGGACCAAGCTGATACCACGAGGTGAAAAGGTCAAAAGAGCAGGTGTAAGTTCAACAAATCTCTCGCTGTGAGCATCCGCGGCCAGAGTCTGGGAGCGAGAGAAAATCGAAAATATCAATGCAAAGCCATACACAGGAAAGCAAGCAGAGCTGACTTCGAAGCAATCAAACTTTATTTTCAGCTTGACTGGCACCGCAAAACAGATGGCAACCGCGAGGCATTCCCGCGAATTGCAATGGCCGGGTAATTCACTATGTTACAATCGGCAAAGAGCTTCACGCCTGCCGGAATCATTTCGACAGATTTCCTGGCAAAATCTAGCTGCCGGGGGTGAAGTTGGTGGCGTATGCCCATGCGTTGTTGGCCACGGGGTCGGCCAAGTGGTCGCTCAGGTTCTCGATGGGGCCTTTGCCAGTCACGATGGCCTGCACGAAGAAGCCGAACATCGAAAACATAGCCAAGCGCCCGTTCTTGATCTCCTTCACCTTCAATTCAGCGAATGCTTCGGGGTCGTCAGACAAGCCCAAGGGGTCGAATTGGCCTCCAGGGTAGACGGGGTCAGTCACTTCACCCAATGGGCCTCCAGCTACTCGGTAGCCCTCAACGGCGCCCATCAAGATCACCTGAGAAGCCCAGATCGCCAAAATGCTCTGAGCGTGCACCAGGCTGGGGTTGCCCAAGTAATCCAAACCCCCGCTTGAGAAGATCTGGGACCCAGCCTTGAACCAAACCGCCTCGCCGAACTTGACGCCGTTTTTGGCCAACAGCTCCGGAGTCACGCACCCCAAAGCTCCCAACATGGCCCAGCGCGCGTGGATGACCTCCAGCTCCCTGTTGCGGGCGAAAGTCTCAGGGTCGGACGAGAGTCCCGCGGTGTCCCAGCCATAGTCTCCGGGGTACTCACCGGTCAGGTAAGAAGGCGTGTTCTCGGAGAAGGGGCCCAACCATTTGTTGCGGTCAGATCCGTACCTGCGAAAACACCAAGTCTCATCAGCATTTCTTTCTCGGCAACCGTAGCCAACCTACATTGTCCTCAAATGCGATTGCCCAATTTCGACAACATCCTCCAACACCAAGCAAGCACTCATTGTAGATGAACACAGCTTGAAAACAAAGCAGTAACCAGCACTCACCAGGGGCTTCCGCCGCCTCTGGCCATGGTGACGCGGGCCTTGCCCGCGCCCACCTGCTTGGAGAGCTCATTCACAGGCTTGAGCAGGGACTGCCCAGCCAAAGCCGTAGACGCGCAAGCAGTAGCGGCAGCCATGACTGCAAAAAGATGAAGATCAACAAAGTCGAATAACGTGATCGAAGCTCAGAAATTCAAGTCCGCTAACTTTGAAAATCTCGACGACTCGAAACCGTTTAAATACAGTATTCAACTGGAGTCGCTGCTGCGCAACCACCGTGCTAGTCTGCTAGTCTGCTAGACAGTGATGTGGGTAGGATGCAATCGCATTCCATTGGGCAGCCTGGTGCATTGCCAAAGGATTGGCCACTCCCTGGATTTCGTACAGGGCTGATTTGGCAGGCGACTGGAGGCCTTGGCCCCACAGAACACCAGGAATTGCTCCCTCGGCATCGGTCACGGAATCGTTTCCTGAAATATCGCGGAGTCGTTGCAACGGGCTCTCAATGGAATTCAAGTCCGAGTTTAGAAAATGAACTTCAGCAAAAATTGTGCGTTTGGCTGTTGAATCCTCAGGAGAGAATGTCCCAGAGACTTTTGGAAAAAGTGATTGATAATATCTGCTTTCCCTGGTGGAGCTTGGATCTCGCCATCTAGCGGCTACGATTTTGTTATGTTCCTGACCATCCCGCGGCTGTGAATATGTTAGGATTCATGCCATCAAGCGACTGCGATTGTATGTAGATCTCATCTAACTTAGAGGCTGTGATTTTTTAGGATTTTGGCCATCTAGCGGCTGTGAATTTGCCTTGGTATCTCCGGCGTCTAGTCACTGAGAGTGCTCTGACTGGCTCTGGTTTGGATTGGTTTGGTGAACCCATTCAGACTGACGGGAGAGGCAATTATGTTGAAGACTTGTGTTCGAGGAATGGAGACTTGTGCTCGGTGAGTGGAGACTTGTGTTTCGGTGATGGGGAATTGTGTTCCGAGATTGAACACTTGTGCTCTGACAGGAAAGACTTGTGTTCTCAGAATGGATGGAGTGCGGAATTGAAATCTCCATGATGAGAACTTAGGTAAGTATCCATACCTTAAGACAGGTGGTTTGTTTTGTTTGTTTGTTTTGTTTGTCACGTTGAGTTCTCCCGGGCCGTGCGTCCCCCGGGGGCGTGCTTGGTACCGTCGGAAAGCCCTCGGCGGGGAGGGGTGCACGGGCTTGGTTTTGTGGCTTTCCGACCTACAGAGAGGAAGTTATTGAATTTCAAAGTATTTATGGATCAAAAAATTACTAAATTACTTCTCCTTTGATTTTGGTCGCGTTCTTGGTACCGTTGGAAAGCTCTAGGCAAGGAGGGGTGCATGGGCTTGGTTACATGGCATTTGAACCTACGGTGGAAAAGTTATGGTTTTTTGAGTTATTTTTGGTTTTTAAAATGACTTTTACTTTTGTTTTGGGTGTGGCAACGGCACAAGGCTATACTAGTCCATACCTTAAGACAGGTTGTTTGTTTTGTTTTGTTTGTTTTGTTTTGTTTGTCACGTCAAGATCTCCCGGACTGTGCGTCCCCCGGTGGCGTGCTTGGTCCTATTGGAAAGTCCTCGGCAGGGAGGGGTGCAAGGGCTTGGTTTCGTTGCGTTTGGAGTTACGGTGCGGAAGTTATTGAATTTCGAAGCATTTATGGGTCAAAAATTTTAAAAATTACTTTTCCTTTGATTTTGGTCGCGTTCTTGGTACTGTTGGAAAGCCCTTGGCGAGGAGGGGTGCATGGGCTTGGTTTTGTGGCGTTTGGAGCTACAGTGGGAAAGTTATGGATTTTTTAGTTCTTTTTGGTTTTAAAAATGACTCTTACCTTTATTTTGGTTGTGGCAACGGCACAGGGCTACACTAGTCCATACCTTAAGATAGGTTGTTTGTTTTGTTTTGTTTTGTTTTGTTTGTCACGTCGAGATCTCCCGGACCGTGCGTCCCCCGGGGGCGTGCTTGGTACCGTCAGAAAGCCCTGGACAAGGAGGGGTGCACGGGCTTGGTTTCGTGGCATTCGGACCTACGGTGGGAAAGTTATTGATTTTTGAGTTATTTTTGGATCTTAAAAATTATTAAATTATGCTAAATTATGTATCTTTGGAACCGTCTGTCAATTTGTCACGTTTTTGGTATCCTTGGAAAGCCCTTGGTGAGGAGGGGTGCACGGGCTTTGTTTCGTGGCGTTTGGACCTACGATGGGAAAGTTATGGATTTTTGAACTATTTTTTTTTGGTTTCGAAAATGACTTTTACTTTTGTTTTGGTTGTGGCAATGACACAGGGCTACACTAGTCCATACCTTAAGACAGGTGGTTTGTTTTGTTTGTTTGTTTTGTTTGTTTTGTTTGTCACGTCGAGATCTCCCCGGGGGCGTGCTTGGTACCGTCGGAAAGCCCTCGGTCAAGAGGGGTGCACGGGCTTGGTTTTGTGGCGTTTGAACTCACGGTGGGGAAGTTATGGATTTTTTAATTCTTTTTGGTTCTTAAAAATTACTAAATTATGTATCTTTTGAACCGTGTGTCAATTTGTCACGTTCTTGGTACCGTTGGAAAGCCCTCAACGAGGAGGGGTGCATTGACTTTGTTTTGTGGCGTTTGGACCTACAATGCGAAAGTTATAGATTTTTGAGTTATTTTTGGTTTTGTAAATGCCTTTTACTTTTGTTTTGGTTGTGGCAACGGCACAGGGCTACACTAGTCATATCTATAAGGAAGGGCGCCCTCAATGGGACCGGAATGGGGCCGAAATGGCAGCCACTGCAACGGCAAAATGCCGGGAAGCTGAATTCAAGCGGCCACTAAACATCCCTGCCCACCAATCAAACAGCCCTAACCACTACACATTAAGGTAGACAAGCCTATTACCACCCTGATTTGGAATTTGAGTATTTTGGGGCCAATTCCAAGAGGGGCACATTTTTTTTAAAGGTGTGTGCTTGTTCATGAATCGAACCTAAGTGGAATTATAATTTCCGATTAAAATTATAATTTCTATGAATTTTTGAAGTGTTTGTCCTGAAATTACAAAACCATCCATAGAGTAAGGTCAAAAATGTCCCATAAACAAATTATTATCGCCTTGACATATATCTATGGGCACTTAAGTTCCCACCAATGAAGGATTGACACATTACTTCTTTTGGCATTAATGCACTGAAACTGTCAAAAAAATGAACGAATATGGATTTTGTAGTGAACGGAATTAGGGCCAAAAGTAGGGAAACAGAATTGGGTAGCAAATGGTGATGGTCTGATTTACCTTAATCCGCATTATTTTTTGGATTACATTGACAAGTGAGGGCATCTTCAATGAGGATATAATAGGGTAGTTTGCTCTCAAAGCAACCATTTAAGGGCCGGTCTGCAATTTTCATGGGCTAACTTTCTATGGATGGGAAGATTTTTAGCTCATTTTTCAAACAAAGAGAAATAAATGCAACATGTAACACAAGTGATTTCATGTTTTTTAAAGCATTATTGAATTATTTTTCAATTTTCAAAGATTTATGTTGTAGACACGTATTTGTGACCACAGGTCATCCAAAATCCGTTTCCTTGCAACTTCTAAAGAGACATGGGGAAACGAAGAAAAATAATAGGCTCTTGTAACGAATAACATTTTATATTCAATTTACTCGATGACTAAAGAGGTCGATTTAAGGACCACCTTATATCCATTTTAAAGCTAATTATAGGGTCTATTTGGAGAAGACGGTTGCTTATATATAGAGTAGACTACCTTGGAGACTTAAAGGCTCAATAGAACATCAAAAATGAAGAGCCTAAGGCAAATTGTCACATGCCTTCATAAATGAAGTGTCATGTTTTTTGGGGGGTCTTCATTATTATTATTTTTGTTGGGCCTACTATTTGGTTACCAATTAAGTGGATGTTTAACTAGTACATTGAGAAAGCCCTAAATGGGGATTTTTTCACACATTAGCATGGATTATTTGAACACCAGATGGATAAGTTTTAAAGCTTTGTCTCTAGGTGTACAAAAAATGTATCCCAAGGCCTTAGCACTAAAACTTTGCAAAGACAAAAAACTCGTATAGAAATGGATTTTAGAAGAATTATAGAAACAAGTAGAGTTCATCTATTCATCCAATAACTTTATAATTTGTTGTTTGACTACCATGGTAATAGGAATGCGGCTCTCTATGATTTATATTGATGTGATGCTCAAGCCTAAAAGTGGCTTGATGGATGACTTTCTAGATTATTGTATATATGAAGAATTCACTTGTTGACCTATTATCGCATCCAAAATTGACACTATGTACTCTTTTTTGTATATTTGGTGACTTTAAATGTTGGAACTTGACATTTAATGTTGTTTTTTCCAATTACTTGGTAGTTGGTATTGGTTAAATTTAAATTGAACAATAATTCAAATCCATTTTAAAATAAGAATTAAAAAGAAAACTCATATATATTGAAGACAATGTGATTATATTAGATCAACTCTATTCATGACATTAATTTTTGATATTTGAAGCTTGTATTTTTATTTATTCAATTATTCAATTATTTTTTTATGTAGTAAAACATCCAAGTACTTGTTACCTTGAGACTTTATGCATCCTTAGCTCTTGCTTTTATTTAGTTCCCCTACTTATTTTGTGCTTAACCCCTAAAGGACCGAGGGGGGTATTCAGGGAGACATTGTCAAAAACTGTGGTTTTTTGGTACGCTATTCAAAACTGAAAATTGAAACTTTTTTTTGAAACTTCAACCGTATAAAATTGAAGTAAAGTATTTTACCAAAGTGTGGAAAACATTTCAGCCCATTTGACCGCGCGGATTGAAAGATTATAACGTTTGAAGTTAGAAGAAAATGTTTTTTTTTGAAACTGCCCCAACATAGCTAACAAAGTTTGACTACTCTTAGAATGTGATTTGAGTGTTAAAATTCGTTTTTTTCTAGACAATTGTATGCCATATTTTATTAGTTACATACATGCCAAATTTCAAAAGTTGATGAGCTTTTTTGCAAAAGATTCTCCAAAGATTCTCAAATTGCCCGAGCTGCCCCAAAAGTTCAAGGCAGCATAACTTTTGATCCGGGCACCCAATCGGAAAAAAAATTAGATTTTCATGAAGGAGGCACATACATGTACATTGTGTCCAAATTTCATGAACATCTGACCAAAAATGACTTCATAGGAACCTACCCGAGATTTCTTGCGTACGTTGAACGGACACTTGGTCCTTTAGGGGTTAATCTTCTTACAATAGAACCTTCTTAAGGTAAATATTGGCTCCTTTTTTAAATATCTTTGAAATAGATTTTAATATGGTAGAAGAATTCACCCATTCATATGCACAACATAACATAACATATAAATTTATGATATCTTGCACTTACTCAACTTCACATGAAACCTATATTCACTACCATATTTGGTGGTCTAGGTCAATAAAAAAAATTTGAAGATAAATGCCAAAAGTTTTGAAAATTTACTTTTTCAAAAAACTTTAGGGTATAGTATAAAAAAATCTTGAAAAAAAAATCTTATTCTTAAAATAATTTTGAGCCTTGTTTTTCTTTAAAAAAAATATTTTGATGTGGAAATGCCATCCTCAACCATTGGATATGATACCGTACGTGTAGGTCAGTTTCATAAATAACTCGGGAAAATTTGGAAAATGCTGAAAATTTGGAAAATTGTACAACTATTTCTGAAAATCTGAAATTTTTCATTGTTGCTAATTTTGAACATCTAAAAATTATTCTTGAGAAAATTTAGAAAAAAGGACACATTCATGCATGAATAGAACAAATCAATCCAAAATTAGGATTGTCTAAAAATTAAAAAAACAAAATGCCAAAAGTGAAGAAATCCAAATAAGGCTGCCGAACTATCAAACTTCCAAAACTAAACTATTTCGGCCACAATGTGCCGAAACTGACGTGCGTGTATGGTAGTAGAAAAACACCCATCACTAAGATTTTTGACAACTTCTTTCAATAATGTTTATAATAATATTTAAGACATTTCCCTCACAATATTTCTAAACTTTAGACATTTCAAATCCATACCTTAAGTTAAATTGTTTGTTTGCTTTGGTTTGTTTGTTACGTTAAGATACCTTTGACCGTGCATTTTCTAGTCTTGTTCTTGGTACTACTAGAAAGCCTTCAATGAGGAGGGGTGCATGGGCTTCATTTCATGACGTTGGGATTGATGTTGTAAAAATTATTGAATTTTGAAGTTTTTATGAATTAAAAAATTAAAAAATTACTTCTATTCTTGTTTTATTATACCGTGACAACAGCATAGGGCAACTAGTATTATCGTATGTTGGGGGTTAGATTTGTCAGGCCCCACACAAAATCATTCCTTTTTCAGTTGAATTTTCTTTCATTAACTCAATTAAAAAACTTTGGAAGTTAATTTTACAAGGTTCATAATATTTTGTGATCTTTTAGCATGATTCTAAATATTTTGTGGCCTTTAATAGTACTAACAACTTTACTAATACTCAATAATTTATTAATGTCTGTGGTTATACTAATATTCAAAGCTTTAATTTTGTGATTTTTTTGGAGGATTAAGATTATTTTCATTCATATTTTCTACACTATTCAATTATAATATAACCACCCATAGTCGACTACTTAAGTGATTCCCCGCCCGTTCTGGAGTAGTAGAAGGTAATGTAAATTTTCTACCATGTAGAAAGATAGAAATTATAGGCATTGCTAGTTTTTCCTTGAATTCAAACTACTATGAGTTTTGGAAGTCAAAAATTGGCCTAAACCGATATCCAATGTATAGACTCTTTCAATTCCGATCATTTAAGAACTACTTCCCCGCTCACTACTTCTTACTTTCTTGCTCACCACTTTGAGACATGTGTCATGACTTTATTAGTCCCAACCTTGAAAAGGCAAAAAAAAACATTCCAAGCTTTGGTTGAAATATGTTTCTTCAAAATAATTGCACTCTACATGTTGGGTATGACTCCCTGGTCAAGAATGATTGGGCATGTCACGTTTTAATTTATGAAAATTTCATTAGATGCCATATTGAATTATATATTGAATTATATATTGAATTATTTTTAAGAAATCTGACCCTAGCGTACTAGGGTACTTAATTTGTACTCGTATCTGAATCTGGTGCTCAAATGGATATGAGTAATGTCACTAATGTGGATCATCTCCACCGTAAAGATGTCATGGATAAGGAGTTGTGAGTGCAGTGATTGGAGAGGGTGAAGCAGACGCAGGATTTCGGGTTGATGGACGCCGAAAGTGATCGAGCTGCAGTGAATGGAAGACGGAGAATCCGGCATTTGGGACTGAATTGGGATCTGTCTGTCTGTCGACCACAAGTCCTCACTGCCGGCAGCATCTGCACTTCAGCTTCCTCCGCTTGCAAATGAATTCCATTTGTGGCATTCCGGCGGCAGTCACGGCGCCCGGGGCAGCCAACTCGTGGACTGCCCTACGTGAAGGTCAGATTCGGACATAAATTAAGTATTTTTTGGGATGTCTAAATTTTTGAAAATATTACAAGTGAAATTTTCGGAAGATTACAAGTGAATTTTTGGAATATCCTAGAATATACCACCTGCCAAACCCATCTGCGCGCCAAAAGTAAAGTTTTCCGGCACTCAAGTGCCGCATCAGACCTTCACATACGGTAATTTGTGTATTGAAATTACTATGATTTTTTTTTTTTTTTTTTTTTTCCTTTTGGTAATTGGGGATTAGGGTAAAATTTTGCAAAATTTACTAAACACTTTAGCAAAATTTACTTAAATTTCATGTGCAAACACTTTTAAGTAAAATTTTGCTAAAAGTCTCCTTAAAGGTCATTACTTAAAATCATGTGTCTAGGAGTATATTTAAAAACTCACTTGAAACACCCCTTTCTCTTGTAGTGTTACCATCATAATGAGAGTGACTTCTATAACTTTTGAAGCATAAATCTCATGAACTTGAAATTTTTATTGGGGATGTTTAACTTGATGGTAATCAGATCCCTTATTTTTTAGAAATTAAAAAATGAATCGTTTTATGTTTTAAAATCATTTTTGTTTACTTATCACACTTTGAGGTTTAGGCTTTTTATTACGTTAGAAGTCCCAAAATTTAATGATCCGGAGCTGAAATTTTCATGGTCTATTTGCATAGTAGGAAAGCATATATCTATTAAACAAAATTTAAATATATATTATTTTATGTCCTCCACTTGAGTGCAAACAACATTCCCATTGTATGCAATTTTTGAACATTGAAGATGGTTTTAACATCATTCTTTTGGTGAAATCTCATCATTATCAACTTTTAACAAATGGCCAATATTTAGTTTTCTTAAAATTGATTTTCCTATTTTTTACAAATTAAAATGTGAAACTACGATGAAAGTATCTATTTTCATGAGATTTTGCACTTTTCTAGTTTTCCTACTTAGAAAATTTCTCTATGCTTTTTCTACCTAGGGTAACTTCCTCTTAAAGGTGCATAAATTAAATATATTTTTTATATATTTTTTAAATTATTTCTCTAATTATAAAGTATTCCTGAAAAAAATGTGTACAGTGCAAAACGCTACAAAAATTGAACACCCTTTCTTGAAACGACTCATACTATAATACAAATTTCCACTTAAATACATCAATTTCTATTGTGACACAAACTTTGCAATTGACACTAACTTTGTACTTTCACTAATGGGACATATCACTAAATTTGATGTTAGTTTGAAAGTAAGCATATTATATTTTGCTGATAACTATGCACTATTCTTTACCTTGAAGTAAGTGAATTTGAGTATAACATTGTTAACCAACCGAAACCATTCCGTTTTGAAGATTGGAAGATTTCCTCCCATGATCCCTAGTAGTGAATTTTAATTTAATTTTTAAATCGATAGTCATTAGTTAGCCATAAAGAGATATGTATTGCACAAAGGCGGAAATTGGGTAGAGTTAGTGGACTTGGAAATCGCAATGCTAATAGACTCCCACTTTTGGGGGGAGCAAAATTGTCCCAGCATTGGTTAGTAATGGGGGTTGTCACACCTTCTTCACTCCATTCTTAATCTTTAGAGATTTGACACGTGGCACTCTCTAATTGGCTCTGCTTGACTTGTGTAGGTTCCATCTAAAGATTGAGAATGGTCATTCTTCTCCTTTGGAGGTGGATAATGGATGTGAAGAATATTTAGTGAGCAAATGATTCATCTTCCTTTTACCCTCTACATGTAGCATTTACCTTAGTCACCAAGAAAGTACCTCCATTGCAATAATAATTGCAAATTGGTGCAACAACAAACAATATCCTTGCTTAGCATTGACGCATCAAATTATAGATTGTGAATACTTCTCTCCATTTTCATTCTCGCAACAACACAAAAGGGGGTCACACCTTCTTCATGAAGAACGATTCCCTCTTGGTTCCTCTTTTCACTCCACTTTTCATTCTTCTTAAAAGTTTATTTTTGAAGAAGGTGTAATAACCTATAATGTTATGAGAGTGCCTAGTGAGTGGTTTAATTTATGAAATAATTGCCTCACAAATACATCCAATTGGATCTCTTTGAAAAAGTTTATGTTGTATAAGTTATGTGGAACCAAAAGTCCCAAAGGTATGTGCTTGTTCACAATTTCCTAAAGTACCCAACCCATTTCCAACCACATAAGTAATTACGCATATTTGGAGCCTAGGTTTTTTTAGGTGCAAAATTTTTTTCGTGTACAAAGTTTGGAAGGATCGCATATTTTTTCAAAATTTTATTACACAAAACATGATTACTATGAAATTTTTAGTGGAAGATTCTCTTTGACCTATAATGGTAATATAGACCTTTCTATTTCTGACCATAGGATGATTGCAAAATTGAACAAAGGATGGTTGCAATATTGAAAGCCTTGTAGCCAATCATATATCAAAGCCCTACAATTGTTCCGGGAATTGAGCTACAACTTCATGGAAAGAGAGTAGCATGTAGATTGGAAATGGGGGGATGATGGAAACCCTTGTAGTGTGTTTTCTCAACATGTTTGTTTCAAAAAATTAAAAAGATAAAAAAAATGGTTTTAAAAAAAATCCGAAATGGATTTCAAGTCCAATTCAAAGTGCTGTAACTTTTGCGTCTAATGTCCAAATTCAAAAAACTTCTTGGAAAATTTGCAATCTTTCTTCTAGTTTGTGTGGTGAATTTTTTAGATCAATCCAAGATGCACTATTTATTTTGAAGTCAATCAAAGTTCATAGGTTCAATTTGAGTTTACCAAACTGCATTTAATGGCTGCAACTTTGGGGGCTTGTATCTCCTTCATACAATGTTTGATTCACGTTTTTTGAATGTTTGGGAGCAATTTGAAGTTCAAAATCCCAACATCTTTTGGATTACAGTGAACTTCAGAGGCTTGTTTCTTCTTCATACGGTTTACATTCCTATGAAAAAAAATCGGAAAAGTTGTGCATACTAGTCTAGTTTGTGTGGATAAAATTTCATAGCAATCCAAGAAGTTGTGAGTGTCTATGAAGCTTTTTAGTAGAAGGAAGTTCAATTGTAGAGGTGTTTTTTTGCAACTTTTCTTGCTATTTTTTGACATTTCACAGTCATTTTGCAGGCACAGTGAGTCAATCAAATGATTTTTTTTCCCATCAATGTAAGTATTTATATGCTGGTTTTGAATTACTTTATAGTTAAATTCTTTTCATTTAAATAGGTTTAGAAATTGATATTCACCTCCAAATGTGTTGCCAGGAAATTTCAGCATTTTTTTCCGATACTAACACATTATAATCTTGCAACCTACGAGGCCAAATGACTCCAAATTTGATTTGTGTCATTTGCAACATGTACACTACAAGATTGTATGATTGACATTTCTATACCTTAGTGAGTGCATCAATGGCCCTTGATCCTGTGGACATTGGCTCATTGTCATGACGAACAGACACTTTATTCACGCCGGCCTTCTTTAAAAGACCGGAGTTTCTATCTATCTATCTACCTTAGTGACATTTAGATCTATAACACTTCAAAAGCATTGATGTCTTTCAACCCCAAAAGGCCTTGGGCTTTGTCACACCCAGACAATCATCATTTGAGAAATTAGTAAATCTCAGATTTAATTTATCACCAAATAGGGAAATGTGCACGGCAATTCGATCCTAGTGAGAGTCGTTTTGGATCTGGTTGTCAACCACAAAAACTCACGGCTTGTCAACTCGCAGTACACTAAATCCTCCATTTGAAGTAAGACCAACAGGGTGAATTTTGTGTTTTCCAGGGATAAAAGTAAAAAAAGCCCCCTAGTTTGAGCCGTGTCTAGGATATGTTTTAGGCCTCTCCTAGCTAATTTGGAGCCTCTGATTGCAAATACGAATTCAGAATTTGCAAAAAAAATTGTATGTGGCAAATAAAAAATTCCTGTGTTTTCCCCAGGGGTAAATTCGGCCCGCAGGGCCCACTTCGAATGTAGGATTTAGTGTCCTCCCGTCAGCTCCCCGACTGCAGGCGATTTGTCTAGAGCCATCACCAACCACTGCGCCGTTGCAAATGGCTGAATCCCTGAAACCAGAAACCGATTCGTGGTCGAGGATTGCTGCAGCTTGGAATTGAATGCCTGCAACGGGACGCAAGGAAATTGGGTGCAATTCGTGAGTGAAGGGAGGATCTTCGACCTCTTGCAGCCAAGCAATCAGTCTTGGATTCTAATTTTAAGTTAAGCGCAGACCGGGCCCACTCTTGCAGTTGATCATTCTGCAAGAAACGGTCAGGAAATCTACGCTTCGCTCTGTCACTCACTGTGAACGGAATGAAACGTCGTTTCCTTGAATGTTCGGGTTACAGACACTAAGGCTGAAGTGCTTATTATCATCCACTTAAAGCAATTCTGCATACTCTGATGTGGAATCAACACATGAGACTATTTTCTTGAACATGATTTCAATCGTAGATCATGAATTTGCAAAAGAAAAAGCCTTGTAAGTTTCTGAATCCATACCTTAAGACAGGTGGTTTGTTTTGTTTGTTTGTCACATCAAGATCTCCCGGACCGTGCGTACCCTGGTGGCGCGCTTGGTACCGTCGGAAAGCCCTTGGCCGGGAGGGGTGCATGGGCTTGGTTTCGTGGCGTTTGGAGTTAAGGTGTGGAAGTTATTGAATTTTGAAGCATTTATGGGTAAAAAAATTAGGAAATTACTTTTACTTTGATTTTTGTCGTGCTCTTGGTACCGTCGGAAAGCTCTCGGCGAGGAGGGATGCATGGGCTTGGTTTCGTGGCGTTTGGACCTACGGTGCGAAAGTTATGGATTTTTGAATTATTTTTAGATCTTAAAAATTAGTAAATCATGTATCTTTTGAACCATGTGTCAATTTTTCACGCTTTTGGTAACGTTGGAAAGCCCTGGGCGAGGAGGGGTGCATGAGCTTTGTTTCATGGCGTTTGGACCTACAGAGGAAAAGTTTTGGGTTTTTGAGTTATTTTGGGTTCTTAAAATGACTTTTACTTTTGTTTTGGGTGTGGCAACGGCACAGGGCTACACTAGTATGTATGAAAATACTGTGGATTTTTGAAACTCAACTTCTGCATCCTAAACCGTTTTCTGCATTCATGAACACATTTAATCAGAACACTTATGGTGCAAGTTCGTTTTAGGCACTTCCACCTTACATAGAATTTTTTTCCCTCAGTAACTACTTCTTCATCAACTCAAGTTAGCCCGAGAAGTAAACCCGAACTAGCCTAATCGAGTTCTGATGATGACGGAGTTTTGTCAAATCGCATTCCATTCCACATTTTGAACCGCGAGTCAGAATCCTCCAAACGATTCGAAGGCGAAAACACTAGTCAATTCACAGCCTAGCGAGCTGGCCTAGAGATTCAGCCTCCGATGTCTCGTTCACCAGGCAATGCCTGCAGATATTCCTCGCTTTCTGGAAAAGTGGGAAGGAACATCCTCTCCCCTGCATCCTCCTGTGTGACAGCCAGCTGCACGCTTGTCAACAATTGCTGTAAAGATTATTTTTGATTCTGGCGGAACACCATTGGGAGACCTAGCTACACAACCACAATATCGTCCTCAACCTATTCTAGAGCGTAAAATTAAACCTCGCAATTAACCTGCTGTTGCCAGATGGTCGCTCAATGGACCGGCACCTCCAGATGTCAATCAGCCATCCAAGAAATCCATGGAAGGGCCAATCCTACGCATGTGCACCACCCCACCCAATCATCAGCATTCTGCTTCGATCAGCCTCTTCCCGCACGATCCCACCAACCGGATATAAACCATCTCGCTCGTCTCCAGGACACCATTAACAATTTCAGTCACATAGTTGCTCAAACTCGTTCGATCGAAGTACTTTGCCAATCCAGCTTGTCATCACAGTTTGTATTTCCGCCATGGCGGCCGCTACCGCTTGCGCGTCCACGGCCCTGTCTGGGCAGTCGCTGCTCAAGCCTGTCAATGAGCTCTCCCGGCAGGTGGGCGCGAGCAAGGCCCGCGTCACAATGGCCAGGGGCGGCGGCTCAAGCCCCTGGTGAGTAGATCTTGCGAGCTTTTGTTTAAGTTCTGTTTGGTTTCGAATTGGTGACACGGGTATTCATTTGTACTTTGTAATTTGTTTCTGGCAGTTGTCAAACTTGGACAATCGTGGATTGCTGGGTTGCGGACAATGTGGGTTGGGGTATAGTAGTTGAGGAAGAAGTGCTCATGAGATGAGGGTTGTATGTGGTGTTTTCTAGGTACGGACCTGACCGCAACAAATGGTTGGGACCCTTCTCCGAGAACACGCCTTCTTATTTGAAGGGAGAGTTCCCCGGAGACTATGGCTGGGACACCGCGGGACTTTCTTCCGACCCCGAGACGTTCTCCGCAAACAGGGAGTTGGAGGTCATCCACTCTCGCTGGGCCATGTTGGGAGCTTTGGGGTGCGTGACTCCCGAGCTGTTGGCCAAGAACGGCATCAAGTTCGGCGAAGCTGTTTGGTTCAAGGCCGGTTCCCAGATCTTCGCGAGCGGGGGCTTGGACTACTTGGGCAACCCCAGTCTGGTGCATGCTCAGAGCATTTTGGCGATCTGGGCGTGTCAGGTGATCTTGATGGGCGCTGTTGAGGGCTACCGAGTAGCTGGAGGTCCCTTGGGCGATGTGACTGACCCCATCTACCCTGGAGGCCAATTCGACCCCTTGGGCTTGGCTGACGACCCCGAGGCGTTCGCTGAGTTGAAGGTGAAGGAGCTCAAGAACGGGCGTCTGGCTATGTTCTCGATGTTTGGCTTCTTCGTGCAGGCGATCGTGACTGGCAAGGGCCCTATCGAGAACCTGAGCGACCACTTGGCCGACCCCGTGGCCAACAACGCTTGGGCGTACGCCACCAACTTCACCCCCGGGTCTTAGATGTTCCTGGAAATTTGTCGAAACTTTGGCACAGGTTGGAGCGCAGCCAATTGTCCATTGTACTATAGAAAACAAACATGCTGTTTGCAATCCTCTGTACTTCTTCAATGGATACCAATCGGTGTCCTTTTTGCTGAAATAAAAACTTGATTGCTTGGATTCCATTTTCTGTCGCTCTGTCCTGTGTCTTTGGAGGGTTGGAGGGTCGCTCTTATTGTTGCTCTGTTTTTCGGAAGTAGCTGCCGACTATTGGTTCATTGACATCCACTGCCTGTGTTCTGAAGTGATGTATGTTACGCTTATTCTTCCGGTAGCAAATTTTCCAGCGAAACAGAGATTGTAGCGCGTGTTTTTTTCAGTGCGTTTCTCACAATTGAAGTGCCTATCACTTGATTTAAAGCGAATGATACTGATTTCCGATAATTGCTACAGTCGGCATCGGAGGGTCATCAATGTACAATGCACTCCCAGAAAGATTGCTACCCCTGTCGCCTTATTCCCATACAAGGAAATTAAAGCAGACTTCGTGGTTGGGCATTGTAATTTTTGGCTTAGCACATACTACTAAAGGCGCTACGGTACTCAAATCTTTCTATCAAATGACCAGTGGCAGTTTGACGAATTCATTATGACAAATGAAGAGAATTTCAACAACCTTACGTACAAGCATTATTTAAAAAGGTGGTCGAGAATTAAGTCTGTTATTTCTAATACAGCTATGGATGCTAAACCCGATACGAGGCATTGTACGGAAGCTCTCTGTATTCTCATGTATTGCGCCATGGAATTGTATCAGTGCAATATGAGTTGAGCATTAAAGCTTGCTTAAGGAAAGATCTACATGTGGCATTTCAAAGCTGAGTGACGGAGTGTGAATCAATCGGATGATTTTGGATTTCGCTGTCGACTGTCACGAAAACTCACTAGGCCCTCCACTTCCTGTCTTCCTCTGATTGAGAGTGAATTCCTTCTGTTCAAGGCATGCCGACAAGCACCGAGCATGTTCGGAAACGCAATCGTGAATTAGAGCTGCAGATTGGAATGCAACAGTTCGAACGATAGTTGCCATTACTGAACGGAATTTTCCCACCCTCGCAGCCCAAATCACATTAGCTCGTTCGTAATCTTGGCCATTAGCGAAATCTATGCCCATTCCAGCGAAAAAATATTCTGTAAAACGAGGTAAACTTAGAGCACGCCCTGCGTCACCAGCCTCAAAAGGATAAAAATTTGGAGGAAATGTTTGGGATTCCAGTGCAGAGTACGTTCGAAAGGTGAAACTTGTACGAGCTCTTGCTTGCCTTGAAAAGTTTCTCTCTGAACTCGAGCATCAAATCAACAAGACGAACATGTACTAGAAAGTAAGTTAAACTTGAATTACCGGAAATTACACCCCCAAACTTAACAATTTACAGTAACTCCGCTCTGATGCCAGTGATCAGTTTCTCAATCACATTCCGTTTCACATTGACCAATCCTTTGCACTGCGAGCCAGAGCCCTCCTATCAAATCGACAGAGAAGATACGAATAAATGCAATCCCGCCCCGAACGTCTCCCACCAGGCAATGCAGATATTATTCGCTTTCTCAAAAGTGCGAGAGACATTTGACGTCCAGAGCAATTCGCAGCCGCACAATTGTCAACGTGAGCTGTAAAGATTTTTGGATGCTGACCGAATACAACTACAGTAGTAGCGCAACCCAACGGCTCCATAAACGATCCCTCACCCGCTTCCGATTGTCAGATGGCCAGACGGTAAGTTAACTTCCACCAGCGGATTCCGAATCAACCATCCAAGAAATCCAGGGAAGGGCCAATCCAAGCGTAAGTGTACTCGCCCGCCCAATCATCGTCATTCACGATTGCGACCTAGCGCGACTTGAGCGACCACTCAGCTGACCCCGTGGCCAACAACGCATGGGCATACGCCGCCAACTTCAGCCCCGGCAGCTAGATCGGTTGATTGCCTGGAAATTTGTCGAAATGACACAAGCCGGCAGGCGCGAAGTGCTTGCCCTTCGTACTATAGCGGTCGTCTTGACCTAAGTACTGTAATTCCGTGTCCCCCATGAATGCTGGCTTTTCAGCATGTTGAAAATAAATCATGGTTGCTTTCAGATTCTGACCTTGCGGTTGGTTTCCTGATGAATTTATCTCTGTCTCAAGGACTTGCGTGAATGATTTCTTGCAAATCTGCAATGTTATAGCGACGTATGTGGTACCTCTTTCCTTATTTGTCATAGTTATTAGGTGGTTGCTGCAGAGTGAGTCATGTGATGTGTTTGTGGGTTGCGTGGTTTCCTGAAATATAGTTTGTGCAGTTGCGAATATAGCTAGTTTCCGCAATTCTGTTGTCCAATTCCCTAATGAATTTTTGCAATTCAATGACCTTCGGAAGTCTGGATGTTAGCTTAGACTTTGAGATCTATGCATTCTGTGTGTCCTGTTGCTGTGTCTTCTGTGGTTCTTTTGTGCAACTGCATCTGGAAACTACATTCTTTCGGGTTTAGTCGATTTCCAGTACGATCTTCATTCCAGAAAGATCAAGTCTGAGGTTTCTTTCCTTTCCTCCAAGATCGATCGAAAGGGGTAGCGGATAGGGTAAAGAATACAATATGAAATTACTTAAGAATATTTGAGAGTGTACCTCTACAAATTGTTGAATAAGTTGTTTCTTTGGATGAGTTTGTGATCATCACATTTGTTGCTTGTTGGTAGCCTTCCCCCGAGTTGTTACTCTACCATCGACTTCAGACATACTCTATCATCTAGTCGTGATGCTCACTATTGACGACCGTTACGACTACGAATTGTGAAAGTAGTCAAGACCAGCCTTTTTTCTACATATTTTCTTGTGTCTATTGACTGGCCTATTCTTGGGTCATAATTTTCAGTCTTTCACCTTGATGGCTGTAAGTGCAGGAATATTTGTAGTTATTTATAACGAGCCATACTTGCAAATCTTCAGTAAGTGGCTACATAAACTTTTAAATTGTTGAATATTCTTGGCTGCAATATTTCATAGAATGACAGCAAAGACGGCGACATCTTCCTTTTGAAAGTAGCAAATGTGGCGATTTCCACCAAATAAGTTATTCACAAATTTTTACTTATATCGTTGAATGTGTGTATATTTACCTAATAATTCATCAAATTTGCCATAAAAAAAGCTTATCATTTGGATTTTCTTTGGTTGAACAAGAAGTTATTAAAATTATCAAAACACAAACCTAATGCACTCAATTCATCATCCAGAATATGAACTTCAAAGTGCTTGAGGGTTAAACAACAAAGAGCCTTCATATACTCATACAACCATCCAATTATTAAGCAAGGAAACCACCCAAGCCAATTCATAAAAAAAATTCTAATTGTAAGGTGGGCACCCCAAAATGCACCACTGACCCAAAAACACTATCATTACTTAGTTTACATCTCCAAAATCCATATGTACCTACATGAAAGAAACGATTTTAGAACCTCTTACTACCAAAATAAACTTTGAACCTTCATAACTTTTGCATATGGTACCAAAATGCCACATTCTTTGGTACGTTGGAACCTCCTTTCACTTGCCAACAAGAAAATATGAAGATTTGACCAATCTAATAATAGTAACTAGGTACAGTAACAAAGGCGGTTGTGGCAATACCCACCGGCTTACTTCATCATGTACAAAGACTGAAAACAACTGAACAGGAAAACTTTGAGGCGTAGATCTGCAAGAGATTTGCTTCATTTGGCTAAGCACGTCATCAGAATTCTCATGTTGATAGAGTTCGTCGATGGTAATGGCCATGTCGTTGCATCAGCTGCATTTGCCTTCATGGCATTCTTCAATTGATTGGCCTGTTGGTTTAAGTTTGAAAGTGATAAGATTTTTGGGGATAAAACCTCTCCAACCACGTTTTCAAAGAAGAAGTTTGCCTCCGTGATAGTTAAATGAATGTCAATATAGTTCTTCTTGTTGTGAATAGAAAACGAAACAAAATACAAATTTCCTAACGGTAGCAAACTAAAGTACACAAGTATGAAGAAGTACCTTTTCAAAGAGGGTTTGAATCATATACAAAGGAGAAAGAAGGTGGAATAGTACTCCTCTACTATTTGTTTAAAAGATTTTCACCTAATCCCTTGTTGATTATTCATCTACAGTCTTTGGAGAATGTATAATAATATTTCTTAACACTTCTAATACAAGTTGGAGTCGATACTGGAGAACACCATCTCCAATGCATCCATCACATTTGAAGTTGAAAAACTAGTTAGTAAGTTCCTGGACTAGAGCATCTATTCTCGCATCTATTGCCTTTGATATATGTGAAACATTCCACTTTAGGGCCTCCTTATTTGTGAGGCTTGGTCTGGTGATTTGTGCTAATTGAATATTATGACAAAGTAGTCTCCACCGATTGTTTTGCCGAGAAGAGAATAAAAAAAACTGCAAGATTTGTTGGACAACTCCATCAATTGAGATTAGTCAATCTTGAAGGAATCAATACGAATGAAATTCTTACTGTATCCTTCTCCACCTACTAGGTCCACATGAAAGTGCAATTGCTCACTTGAACTTGTAGCAACCCTTGTAAAATTTGTCCACCAATAGAGCATGAGTAAGAAGGCCCTTACTTGATCCCAATTGAATACATACAAGTCATGAACATGAGTTGGTAGCTCGTGCACAAGAACATCTACTGCTTTGTATAATTGAAGTGATAGAAATAGGGGTTGTCACACCTTCTTCTCCTCCATTCTCAATCTTCAGAGAATGAGGACGTGTCACTCTCTCTTTGAATTGCGAAGGGCCTCTTATTTGAAGATTAGAAGTTTTTTTCTTTTCCTCAAGAGATGAAGAATGGGTGTGAAGATTGGAAAATTGAGAAGCCATGGAGAAGATTTAGAGCCATCTTTTTTTTCATTCTTCACACTGTGAAAAGGGGAGTCAACCTTCTTTGTAGAGAAGGGCTCCTATTGGCGCCTCTTTTCACTCTATACCTTCTCATTCTTCATAGAAGTTTCATTCTCAAAGAAGGTGTGACAACCGCTATAATTATTATTTCATATATGAACATAAACAAATAGTGTGAAACAAGAGTTGGCTTCAATTTAACTTGATGCCTTCTTGCATGGCTAATATGGCTAGTTACATATTTTTGTATATATCTTTATAAAAATATCTTATTCATCTTAATTGCATCAAACTAATCATAAAAAAAGTATGGTTTTAAAGATTCAAACATTATTTTCATGAATGAAAAGTTATTTGGATAAATCAGCATGCAAAAGCACTTTATTCATCATCCAAAATGTAAGTTTTATAGTAATTAAGGGTTAATAGACCAAAATAATTCAAAGGCAATGAAATGAAGGTTAAACATGAGGAAGTCACTTAGTGTATCTATACAAACAATGTGCATCAAAATTTTGGACCCCCTATTTACTTCATAAAATATTAAATAAAAAAACAAAAAAAGGTTGAATAGATTTTCCTACCTTAAAAGTTATATTTTGAATTATTGATATTTTTATTTGTTAATAATAATAAGTTATAAAGTTTTGGAAAAAAAAAGATACACTGCAAAGTTGAAAATAATTTTGGAACCCTTATTTACTTCATAAAAATTTGTCTAAAAAAATTAACAAAAAAACATTAAAAAAAACTCTGTATTGAAAGTTCATTTTTTCTTGACTATTGATGCAATGGTCATCTACATGTATTCTCTTTAAATATTTGAAAAATAATTAAAATGGCATGTTTTTCAACCTATTGTAGAAGTCATTTTATATATTGTTTGAGTTTGTAATTTTTGGCAATAGAAACCTTTAGTCATTATTAATCAAAGCTCAAAATTATAGGTTGAAATTATAGTTTATTAAAAAGAAAATAAGGGGTCAAAAAATTACTTTGACGCATGTGGTTTGCGTGATACACTAAGTGACTTCCTTGGGAGGTTAAAGTGCCTAACTTGTACACAACTTCTTCACTTCGTCCATCAAAAACTAATTTGGATACCTCTTAAATTCTTTTCGTTCCATTAAAGACTCGTTTAAATATTGGCCATAGTTATGACCAGAAGAGTCAACATTGAAATGGTTGAATAAATTGATTTCCTACATTTATAGACAAGGTAGTTAACAGCTCTAGAGTCATTGTTTAGGTCTAATCCACCAAACAAAGACATAGTGCTATAATAGCATGCCAACAAGTCTTTGAACTTGTTGAATGCATCACTTTGGAAGCACTTTTGTAGATCATTATAGACACCGTACAACTCACCTTTGTACATTTTAACAACTACAAGGTAATTGGATGGTTGCAAGCTATGGTCCAATAGTTTTTAGTCAATCTTTTTGTATACTCTTACACATTATTCCCTAAATGTCCATGGCCTTTTTTGAACTTCTAGGAATTTGCTCTAAATTGAACAAAAAGTCAACATTTTGATAAATAGTATCAATTTTTTATGAATTGTAACTGTACAAATTCAAACTAAACATGTTAGAGGTCATATAGGAAAAGAAAACACAATAATATCACTTATGAATTGAAAGATTATAATGTTTGAACCTGAGTGTGTTGAAATTTCAAAAGTGACTTAAAGTCTTTCAATCCTCTTCTCACATGCCAAATTATCTAAAAAGTTGGTCAACAAAAAAATATGAGGTTAGAGGACCTAACATGCATAACCTCAATCAATTTACGGCTTCTCAAAATCTACTCTACTATATTTTTTAAACGAATGTCTAATGTGTTTTTTCCTCCAAGATCTAGTGTATTTGAGGCTCATTTTCAAGAGCCTTCAACACTACGGAAAGTCAAGATTGCAATGGGTACCCTTGCACAAAATCTTGAACAGAAAAATCATAATCAATCATTTTCAAAATCAGATTTTTTACGCTAAAACTAGATTTCAAAAAAAAAATTCAAAAATATAAATTATTAAAAATAGCAACTTGGTTAGGATTTATTTAACCTTTTACGTACTAAGAATTCATGATTTTAACCCCTAAAGGTTAGAGACTATGTTTTTTTTCTAAAATATTAAATTTTTGTCTACATGTGAAACTTTGATTCATTCAATTTGGACTTGTGATGAAAAAGTTATGGACAATCTAGCTTTTCGGGCAATCTAAGCATCTTCTTGAAAAAATAATTCAAAGGATATGCAATTTTTACAATTTTCCAAAAAAACTTATTAGACATGGTTATCTTTGTTTTCTAGAACAATCTCACCACTGGAATTATTGTGTTTCAATTCCATCTTAGAGCTATTAATGGTTTTGTTTTTCCTTCATTCTTGAACCTACTTCTGCTTAACAATTTTTTAATGAGTGAACATTAAGTTTTTTTCCTGAATTTTTCCTAAATTCTCAAATCAAAAATTCAAGAGAAAAAGCCAAAAAATCAAAATCATTAGCACAAAAACTTTAAATTAAGAAGATTCAAAGCCAAGAAATCTAGACATACAAGGTGTAAAAAAACTTGTTTTTTTTCTCTTTGGATGCAAATATCTTGCAATCTGGACAGTCAAAGTTTCCAAAATTTCTTCCATATATACTTATACTAGTCAAATATAAGATCCTATAGCTGGATATGCAAAAAAAAAAATCTAAGTTTTTTGCTCTTCGCAATAGAAATGGCAGTTTCGAGTGTTTTTTGATGGAAAAAAAACCTTGGTCCTTTGAGGGTTAAGTGGTAGGCTTAGTCAATATATGAAGAATGGATACACCAAATTTACTATAAAATACAATATATTTGTACAAAATTTTCAAAAATATATAGCTGGGTCATTACAAAAAAGACCGTTCAAAAAGCAGAGCGTTTTCCACAATACTCATTTTTTCTTTTGGGAGGGCTTTATAATTAGAAAATCAATTTTTTTAAAATTTAATTTTTTTTTAATGTATACATTTTTAAGAAAAGGTACCTCAGGAAGGAAAAGCATAGAAAAATTCTCTAAGTAGGAGAAGTGCAATGTTCATCGCAAGAAAATGAATACTTGCACCGTAATTTCACATTTTAATTTGTAAGCAATAAAAAAAATTAAAAAAAAATTGCCATTTGGGAATAGTTCATAGTGATGAAATTTCTCCAAAATATTGATCATAGAACCATCTTCATTGTTCAAAAATTGCGTGCAATGAGAGTGCTATTTCACTATTTGTACTCATGAGAAAGACACAAAATAATATATTTTTAGATGCTCTTTGATAAAAATATACTTTTTACAATGAAAATAGACCATGAAAATTTCAACTCTAAATCATTAAATTTGGGGACTCCTAACGAAGTAAAAAACCCTAAACCTTACGTTGTGACAAATTAACAAAAATGATTTCTAAATATAAAATGATTTTTTTTAATTTCTAAAAAATAAGGGATCTGATTAAAATCAAGTTAGGTATCTCCAATAAAAATTTCATGTTCATTGGACTTTTGCTTCAAAAGTTATAGCAGATGACAAGAGAGTCACTCGCTCTATGACTAGTAAATAGGACCGGTCTTTCTTGCAATGACCCAACCAACTTTAAATTCTCTTTGAAAGACTACAAGTCATTGAAGATTAGCAAAATAATATTTAGCAACAATGTTTCACAAAATTAGACTAGTTCAACCTCATGGTCATCTACTAAGTCATCTACTATATATTAGAGCAAATGCATTCTTGGTCTACTTCAACCACTTCTTGCATGTGGTTCTAGAAGATTGCAAAGTTTCCTTTTGAAAGTGATGATCCTTCCAAATCACTCTTAACTAGCCTTTTTTTATTAGTAAAAAGTATCCACATTGTGGAACAATATTACTATGAGTGAAAGCAGTTAAATACCTAGTTAGGCAAGGCGAACTGAGATAATTTGCCACAATATTTCTTTTACCTCAGCATTGTAATTCTGGAAGGCACCAATAAATAAGTTGCACTTCACCTTCATCATCAATATGAGCTGGATGAATTTCACCTTATTTGGATTATTTGAGCTAGACAGCTACCTTTTCACTATAGCTTCTTTTCATTACTCACTACAGTTTAGGGTACTTTAGGTTGTTTGAAATTTTTTGTTCAATTTGATTTGTTGTAAATGATTTGCAATTTGTTTTCAAAATTTGCATTTTTTTGATATAAGGTTCTAGTGTTTCATTGCCATCATTTAAAAATTTAGAAAATTCTATTTCTGCAAGGTATTAATAGAAGTAATAATGATTAGTCAATAAGGGGATGAGGAAGAATGAAGAAAGGTCATTGAGTCAATCGGAGGAGCTCTTTGGCTTACCATCTTCTTGAAAATTTCTATGCAAGACAAACAATTCATGTTTTAAAAAAACGTGTATGCATACAATTGCATTATACAGTGGCTCTCATAAATATTCATACACTTCAGAAATCGCCATAGCTAATTGAAGAATTTGATTTTTCTTAACAAATTTTAGATATGTTGAAGTATAAGCAACACACTTGAATAAAATGATTTTTCAAAATTTTCAAATTTTTTTTTTGACATTTTTATAATTTAATCAAATATATTAGTAAAATTTTTTTTTAATACAAGTAATTTTTATTCAAAATTCTTTAGTGAGTGGAATGAGAATTCTTTTTAGAATTTTTTGGTAAGAATTCCTCAAACTTTAAGAAAAAATTTGAGTGAAATATTACTCACTAAAGTATGACTCAAAATTTTTACATTTCTTATAATACACTCCAAAAATCTCCAAAAATTGTGGAAAATTTGGAAAGTGTATTAAACATTTATATATTATTTTTCATGATTTTTTGAAGATTTTTGGAATGAATAATAAGAAATGTAAAATTTTTGAGTCACTCAAATGTAATATTTCACTCAATTTTTTTCTTAAAGTTTGAGGAATTCTTACCAAAAAATTCTAAAAAAATTCTCATTCCACTCACTAAAGAATTTTGAATAAAAGTTACTTGTATTAAAAAAAATTTGTCACTAATATATTTGATTAAATTATAAAAATGTCAAAAAAAGATTTTGAAAATTTTGAAAAATCATTTTATTCAAGTGTGTTGCTTATACTTCAACATGTCCAAAATTTGTTAAGAAAAATCTAATTCTTCAATTAGCTATGGCAAAGTTTGTAACTGCACGAAACATTCTAAGAGCCATTGTAGGTTGTGGCCTTGATGTTACATTTGACATCATTCTAAACATAAAAACAATTGGATCTGAGTGGATGTCAACTAAAATGCGTCATAGAAAACACTCATTTTCTATAGTAAATGAGACAAAAGGGATAGCATTGACGAACCATTTGGTGTTGATTCAAGCAACATTAACCATAGAGTTGCACGAAAGGAAGTTGAAACCTATTGGATGAGTAAATTCTGTGTGACCAACTCAGCAACGTAAGTCACAGCTCAAGAATACGGATCAAGATCAAGAAGTAATCACTGTTGTTAGAGTACCAACCTTGCATGGTGGAGTATAAGTAGAGAGCAGTGTACGATAGCTCTCCCTCTCTAATCTTGGTTGTACAGCACTGCCTAGTGCTTGTTGTTTTAGCAGCTATGTATACTCTGGGACCTTGTGTGGTGCAGAGGTAGTTATGTGACAAATATATTATATTTAATATATGCTCATCTGTTGGCTATTTGAATTCTTGCGTACTGTTTGCTGTGTATGAATGTTGAGTCAAAGCTGTTTTTCCAATAGGTTATGGGCCCACCAAATTCTTAAACGTTGCACTTACTTTAATTCTTTCTTTTTCAAACATGGCTGACAATAGCCGTGACCTTGGTAGCATTACTCGTTTCAAGGGTACAAATTTTCATCTATGGAAATTTCAGATGAGAGCGATCTTGCTTGGCAAAGAGCTTATGGAGGTTGTTGACGGCACTGAGCCTAAGCCTTCTAGCACAGCTTCTAACGATATAGTAGCGTCCTGGCGAAAGAGAGAGAATCAGGCAGTCAGTCTTCTTTGCTCAGCCATCGATGAGAGTCTACTCAAAAATATCACTAACTGTGTAACGTTCCAACAGATTTGGGACAAGTTAAAGTTATTTCATGAGCAAAATACCTTTGATAACATCCATACACTTCAGCAAGACTTCTATAAGTGTACCATGCTCCAAGGAGAGAGTGTAGCGGACTATATCAGTAAGTTGGATATGATCTTCCAACAATTAGCCTCTCATAGAGACACTACTTTTAATGATTAGGCAGTAATTTCCAAAATCCTTTGTGACTTGCCTAGTAGTTTCGACAGCATGATCCCTGCATGGCGCATGCAGCCAGTAGTCGAAAAGACCCTTACTAATCTTACATTGTAGCTTCTTCACATTGAGAGCATGCTTAGAACTAGAGTCAATGAAGTTGTAGCTACTACAGCTGCTTACGTAGCTGCTTCCAAAGGGAAAGCTCTCGAGTATACTCCGAACAGCGCATTGCTCGACGTAAGGAAATTAATGATCGTAAAAAGACTAGTCATTGTTGGAAGTGTGGTGTGCAAGGTCATTGGGGTCGGGAGTGCACAACCACGACAGAGCAGCAAACAACATACCAACAAACTCAAGCACGCACTGATCAGTCCAAGCGTGGCACCAGTTATACAACATTTATGGCAACAACCGCAGAGTCATTTGAGTCTTTTTTCTGGTACATCGATAGTGGCTGCACCGAACACATGACAGACAACCGATCGTTCTTCTCAACTTATCAAGATATCTCACACGAACGCCGCTTTGTTGAAGGCATCGGGGGGGCAAAGCTGTTGGTCGTTGGTATTGGTGACATCAATATCAAGATCCAACAGCATCAAGGATTCAGTCATGGCATTCTCACGGGGGTAATTTATGTCCCCACCCTTGGTCGCAATTTATTTTCATCATATATAGCAGCCCAAAAGAAAATTTATACATTGCACACTGATATAGGTTGTCAGTTGCTCGAGGCTGGTAACGTCATTATGACTGGCATCATACATAACCGCATGTACAAGCTCAACTTTACAATTGTCCTTCCCCAAGTAATTGCTACTTCATTGACTGCAACTTCCGCAGTATCTTTTGGGGTGCCTTCCAGCTCAGAAAGTATGCAAACTTTAGATCTCTGGCACCAGCGTCTATCCCACCTTAGCTATGCTATAGTCCAGCAGATGGCCTCACAGGGCATTGTTCATGGTCTCATCCTTAGTGGTCGACACCAATCCTTTTGTCCGGGTTGCGCTTACGGTGAGCAAACCAGAGTCCATTTTCCCGTTCACGAGCATCGCCAGCGTATAGAGTCACTAGGCGATCTAATACATACTGACCTTTGTGGTCCTATGAGCATCCCTTCTATATATAGGAGGTGCTCTTTACTTTATATTGTTTAAAGATGATTACTTTGGCTTCAGAGTAATCAACTGCATTAAAACCAAACCAGAAACTCTTGATGCCTTCAAGAGATTTGTCGGCCAACTCAAACGTGAGACTGACAATGTTGTTAAAATTCTTAGAAGCGATCGTGGCACCGAGTACACCAATCGTTTGTTTACACAGTACTTAGATCAGGAAATGATCCAACAAGAGTTGACTACGGCTTACACACCTGAACAAAACGAAGCATCTGAGCGAGATAATCGCACCATTGTCAAAGCAGTTTGGAGCATGCTCCACTTAGCAACCATCCCCATTCATTTTTGGGCAGAAGCGGTGCATATAGTTGTATATACGTTAAATCGAACTACGACTAAGACCATAGCAGGCAAAACACCATTTGAACTGTGGTACAAGTCCAAGCCTTCAGTCTCACACCTTCGAGTTTTTGGAGCCGATGCGTATGTTCATATTCCCAAAAAACAGCATAAGAAATTAGCACCCAAAAGTAGAAAAGGTATTTTTATGGGTTATTCAACCACCAGTAAGGCTTATCGCATTTGGAACCAAGACTTGTTACGCATTGAGGAAAGTCGAGACGTATTGTTCAATGAAGATTTCCCTCTCCAAGAAAGCCGACCGACACTCACATCTCAATGGTTCGGCGTCAAGGGGGATACCACCCATGTTGACAATATTGCCCCTTTTGTCCCTGAGATTCGCCACTTCCCTCTCCAAGTCCAAGTCCCGGTTTATGTTCCTGTTGTTGCGATGAATGAGTGGAAGCATGACGACCTTGAACCAGTGGGAGCACCTGGACTAGTAAGAGGTCCCGAACACTTTGTCGACCTCAAATCAGGAGCAGTCGAGCCAATCGGAGCAGTCGATCCAGCAAGAGCGATCGAGCCAGTACCCCAACACGCACTCCCTGGTCAGGCAAGAGCTCAAAATCCACCCATTCGATTAGGTGAGTGGATTTACCCTATAAATCGCACTTCATATTCTTGCCTCGCAACAATAGGTTTGCCCATCGAACCAGAAACTTATGCGGAAGCGATGGCATCACCCCCAAAAGAGCAGTGGCTTATAGCCATGCAGGAAGAATATGACTTGTTAGTGGCAAACGATACTTGGTCGTTAGAAGAGATACCCCAGCAATGTAACCTTGTTAAATGCCGCTGGGTGTATAAACTTAAATTAGCCGCAGATGGATCAGTGGATCAGTATAAAGCACGACTGATTGCTAAGGGCTATACACAGAGGCATGGTATTGATTACCAAGAAACATTTAGCCCAGTGGTTAAATTTGACTTAGTACGTTGCATTTTATCAATTGTTGTTGCAGAAGATCTTAATATTACCCAATTCGATGTCCAAACCGCTTATCTAAACGGAATGCTCCGTGAGCTAATCTACATGCAGCAACCGATTGGGTTTGAAAAACCCAATTGGGCAATTAAAAAGCTCGTTTGTAGGTTAAACAAAGCCCTATACGGGCTACGTCAAAGCGCTAGAGTGTAGAACCACAAATTCGACCAGTTCCTCCAAGCTTATGATCTTATCATTTTAGACGCTAATTGTTGCGTTTACGTTAACAAAGTTAATCCCAAACTCATTCTTTGCATTTGGGTGGATGATGGGATGATTTGTAGTACACTTAATGACCCCATTGAGGAAATTTTAAGCTATATGGGTGGAGCTTTTCAGATCACTAAGGGACTAGCTGAGGTCTATATAGGGTTACACATCTCCCGTGATCGGGATCGTGGACTTATCCACGTCGATCAGCGGAGATACCTCGAACGCATTTTGAGGCGTTTTAACTACGAAGATTGTCACTCAGTCATTGTCCCAGCTGACCCCAATAGTGCTGCTCAACTCATGCTAGCAAAATCAGATGAACCTAAGTCCGCATTCCCATACCGAGAATGCATCGGGTGCTTACAGTTTGCTCAGATTGGTACTAGGTTCGACATCAGTTACGCTGTCAGTAACATGTCACGGTTCAGCAACCATCCAACAGATGCTCACGTCTCTCGCTTAAAGCGCATACTAAAATATATCAAAGGTAGTTTAGGTCACACAATCACGTATGGCCATGGAGTCAACAACAACATTCTTACTGCATATTGTGACGTTGATTATGCTACCGACTTAAACGATCGGAAGTCTCGATCAGGTTTTATCTTGCTCTTGAATGGTGGACCGATTGCATGGGGAAGCCGGAAACAAACCTGCACGGCACTTAGCACCATAGAATCCGAGTATGTAGCAGCGTGTTTGGCCACCCAAGAGCTGATTTGGATGCGACGCTTGCTAAGTAGCATCAGATCCCCACAGTTGGCAGCCACCCTTTTATTTTGTGACAATCAGTCTGCAATCCGACTTGTACAGAACCCTGTCTTCCATCAACGGTCCAAGCATATTGACACAAAGTACCATAAAATTCGAGATGTTGAAGCAGATGGACACATTTCTATCACGTATATGTGCACTGAAGATCAGGTCACTGATATTATGACCAAGGCTTTATCTTGAGATCGTTTTGAACATTTAACTCGTTTAGCTGGGCTGAAAACCCACGTCAAAAAACTGTGCTGAAGTGGGAGGATTGATAAGGTCACCATAGTACTTAGTGGGAGTATTGGATGAGTAAGTTCAGTGTGACCAGCTCAGCAACGTAAGTCACAACTCAAGAATACGGATCAAGATCAAGAAGTAATCACCGTTGTTAGAGTACCAGCCTTGCATGATGGAGTATAAGTAGAGAGCAGTGTACGATAGCTCTCTCTCTCTAATCTTGGTTGTACAGCACTGCCTAGTGCTTGTTGTTTTAGTAGCTATGTGTACTCTGGGACCTTGTGTGGTACAGAGGTAGTTATGTGACAGATATATTATGTTTAATATATGCTCGTCTGTTGGCTGTTTGAATTCTTGCGTATTGTTTGTTGTATATGAACGTTGAATCAAAGCTGTTTTTCCAATAAAACCACATCAAGCGCTCAACAAGTAGGCATCTCTTTCAATTGCGTGCAGCTCCTGAGCAAATGCAACGGACCCTACAATACTACACCACAGCCATCGTCTCAAAATAGAAAGCACAATGAAATTATTCCGAGCACCTTTGCAACACAAGATCTCCAAATTTTATGCAATATTCAATAGTCATGGGTTTGCAAAGACAACAAGGGTTTGGCGTGCAAGCATACCTACAAGATTTCCAAAAGCGGAAAAGTCAAAATTAGGGAACTACAAGGCTGACAAACAATGGTTGAATGCAAGCATGTCCCAAGTACATAAAGCCTAGTTTTTTTCATTCATCATTCTACATATTTATAAATTCTTGTGTTAATTCTCCTACATTTGTATGGAATAGATTTCAAAATTGTTCTTCACAAATATTCTTTAGTTCAAGGTTTCAAAGGGTTTGACCTCAAAAAGTTATTATTCTAATTCAAAAAATGAACCTTCAAAATTGACTTGAATAAAATAGTAGAATAATGAAAAAAATCTCCATAATTAGAGTTTGATGGTTTCTAAGTAGAAGAAAAAAATCCAGTGAAAATTACATGTATTCAATCCATATTCAATTTTAAATTTTGTTTTAAATTTTTAGTTTCAAATATCATTGAAAATTATTGGTTGGCGAGGTAGATAATCTAATTACATGGATATAAGTTGTAGATCATACTTTACAACTATTGTCTAAAATCATCCTTAAATTATGATTCTAATTTGCATATTATAATACATCTTCTTGATTTTAGAAATTTGGACTACTCTCTAGTTCTTAAGGGGTTAAAGGATACAAGTATTATATGTTTCATCTCAAAAATTAACTTTTCAAGTTCAAAACATGACCTTAAAAGAAAACTTGAGTAAATACGTAAGACACTAAGACAGATATTATTATAATCACCATAAATAGAATTATAAAATTTATTTTTGCAAAAAATACAATTACTCAATGTATATAGAATTTTTGTTCAATTTTGGTTTATGATTTTATTCAAAAATTATGCTTATTGTGGTAATTGATCTGTCCTTGTGGATCATATGATATATGGTTCTAATTAAATTATTCTAATGAGCATTTTTCATTCATCTTCAAAATTTTAGAAATTAGGACAATCTTAGTCCTTGACGTATTTTTTGAGAGATTAGTTGGAAAAATAGGCCATATTGCCTACACAAAAACTTTAATTCAAGAATGAGCAATCATGCATGTTAGCACGTGATGTTAGGGGTGGAAAGTAAATCTAATTGTCAATGTGTTCAAATTCACACATAATTCACTCATTGGACGTTTACACATACTTACATGTGATTGAGTTTGGGACAGTATCATTTAATTTAGTATTCTGATTTTGTAACCACCATTTAATGGAGGCCAATTTGAAAGCGAGAAATTTGGGCAATTCACAAGCAAAGCTACCTCAGTAGGTCTACAAACATGCCTTCTAGGTGTCTAAAAGAATGTCATTTTAACAATATATTCTATTGCATGGGAGATATTATGCCACATGGCCACGCTTCAAGGCCTTGCTGGACAAAATGGAGTCTAAAAATGCTTCTATAGAATTGCTTCACTTGTGAGTATGTATAAATGAAAAATAGTGAAAATATTTGTCAGAACAAGTCTCTTGACTCACTTGTGAGAAAATTAGGAGGCCCATAAAGAGCTTGAATTCTAAAGGTAGCAAATAACATAGAGTTGCATTTTGCTTTCTCATTCCACCGACAATGTTCAAATACAATAGTGCCCATTCAAGGAGGTGGATGCTTTTAGTGACCTTTGCATATCAACTTCAAACATTCATAACTAATTCTACAAAGCTCCAATAAATATGGAATGACTTACTTTAGATGCCAATTCCATTTATCTTTAAAGTTAATCATAAAGTATGCGAACGCGGGACTAGGAGCCGGAGTTCTAGAAAAACACAGGACCAAACTTGCCGGAGCACCAAAACTCACGTTTGATAAAGTCTGGTGCCATGTTTCTCCTGTACTATTCTTCGGGCCGCTTTTCACCTAGAGGTCGGGCCAATTCTCTCCCAAGCCGATTGCACAAAATTTCAGCCCGTTTGGGGCTAAAGGCCGGTCTCAACTACTCATTAGAATAAGATTATAATGGGGGCCAATTCTCCCATATGTAAAGGCCTTGAGGCCAAGAAGCCGGGCCAATTCAACAAAAACATGAAAATTTCAGCCTATTTCTCTCATTTTTCAGGGCTGCTTTACACCTAGAGGCCGGGCCAATTCCCCTTGAGGCCAATTGCACAAATCCAATGAATCCGATTAGTTGAAAAAAATAATATTTTATAAAATTAGTTTGTTTAATTGAAATCTGAAATTGGCCTCCCATTTTTGGTGCACCCAATTCACCAAGCTCGGGCCATGTTAGATCATGTCTTTTTTTAATTAAAAATTCATTCCACCGAATTGGCCCGGCTTCTAGGTGTAAAAGGGTTGGGGCTAATTTCAACCTTTTGTCCAATCACAGGTGAGGATTCTTGGCCTCTGACACAACAAATTGGCCCGGCCTCTAAGTGTAAAGTGGCCCTTAGTTAAACCTTCCTTTGATACCCGACTACAAATGACACCCGGCTACAAATAGAGGACGAACTTTACAATTATTTCAAGAAGTCTAACCAAACATATTCTCCCCAAATTCATTTTCAGCTCTTCAATTGAGAATCTACTGTTCTCAAGTCCGCAGCTTGCTACATTTTCGCCAAATCCAAGAAATCCAGGGATAGGCCAATCTAATCCAACTGCACCAGCCCACCCAATCATCCCTCGCCTCCTGCATCGCTCCGTTTCTTCCAGCGGGACGCTGAGTTCACCTCCAGCGACGGCACCAAGTCACCAAGTGCATATAGCTCAGGCTCTCTGTCTCGTCGATCAAGTCTGAGCTAAGCTTAGTGTGTTTTCAACCTTGATCCATTCTCTCATTCTCTCCGCCTCTGCAGCTTGCGATTAAGGTCTTGCAGTCATGGCTGCCGCTACGGCTTGCGCGTCGACGGCTTTGGCTGGGCAGTCCCTGCTCAAGCCTGTCAATGAGCTCTCCAAGCAGATGGGCGCAGGCAAGGCCCGCGTCACCATGGCCAGAGGCGGCGGCTCAAGCCCCTGGTGAGTAGTGTTTACCGAAGTGGGCTCAAATTCTCTTGGGATGTGATTTGAAGATTGTTCTGTGTTTGACGTGTATTGAAAGATGTTATCGAATTTGAACGATCGTGGATTGCTGGGTTCACTTGTGCACAATGTAGGTTGGCTATGATTGAATCGCTGATGGGACTTGGTGTTTTGCAGGTACGGAGCTGACCGCAACAAATGGTTGGGACCCTTCTCCGAAAACACGCCTTCTTATTTGAAGGGAGAGTTCCCCGGAGACTACGGCTGGGACACCGCGGGACTCTCTTCCGACCCCGAGACGTTCTCCGCAAACAGGGAGTTGGAGGTCATCCACTCTCGCTGGGCCATGTTGGGAGCTTTGGGTTGCGTGACTCCCGAGCTGTTGGCCAAGAACGGCGTCAAGTTTGGCGAGGCTGTCTGGTTCAAGGCTGGGTCTAGATCTTCGCGAGCGAGGGCTTGGACTACTTGGGCAACCCCATCTTGATGCACGCTCAGAGCATTTTGGCGATCTGGGCGTGTCAGGTGATCTTGATGGGCGCCGTCGAGGGCTACCAAGTAGCTGGAGGCCCTTTAGGCAATGTGACTGACCCCATCTACCCTGGAGGCCAATTCGACCCCTTGGGCTTGGCTGACGACCCCGAGGCGTTCGGTGAGTTGAAGGTGAAGGAGCTCAAGAACGGGCGTCTGGCTATGTTCTCGATGTTCGGCTTCTTCGTGCAAGCCATCGTGACTGGAAAGGGCCCCATCGAGAATCTGAGCGACCACTTGGCCGACCCCGTGGCCAACAACGCTTGGGCGTACGCCACCAACTTCACCCCCGGCAGTTAGATGTGCTTACCTATTGTACTATAGGAATGGATTTTGTGGTGTGGCACAAAATTTTGATTTGCCCTTGTGGTCTCCGGCATTTTCACCGTTGAGGTTGAAAATAACATCATGTTTGTTTTCATTTCATATTTGTGTCACTCTCTTTGATGCATGGTTTTGCGCTGTTGCGTATTTGTTCAAGGAATGATATTTGTGGGAGTTGCAATGTATCCTCCTCAGAAGTCACTATTTGTGTGGTTTCGGTCTTGAGTTTTGACAAGACACAAAAATTGATTTGGTGTATAGGACTCGCCATGTTTGTGTTCCATAATCGCTGTGCCATGTTCTTGTTGCGGTGTTATGGGTTATGGTGTTTCTTATTCACCGATGAGTTTCTGGTTTGTATGTGAAGTTGGAGTCCACGACAATCCTAGAGAATGGGCGACATTTGATTGCCAGCATGATTTTCGTCTGTTCTTGTGTCTTGTTTTGTAGCCGGCTTGAGATTTTTGCAATTAATTGTATCCAGGATCAATTTATACCAGTCCGATCAACTGGTGTATTCTCTTGGTGCGATCTCCTGATCGCGGATCTGTATCACGGGGAACCCTCATACTAGGACCGTGCCCACTTGATTTAAAACTATTGTTATCGGCTTTGGATAAAGTCACGGATGATGGTTCGTGCATTTCTTACTGACCTACATTTCTACATTTCATGTTGACCTAAAATCGGCAGTCTTAAATTTGAGCTACAGATTGACTTGAAATCTTCCATGAACTTGACTGCTCTTGTTCTCGGATCCTTTTGATTGCCTATTCACTGCAGCATATTGTCAGTGACTCGTAGCCTTCAGAGTTTTCAGAACGAGAAGTTGGATATGATGCTTTAAATTCGTCTTGACAGAAACTACGATGTGACATGCTGTGTGCAATTTTCGAGGCAATTTTGAACTCCTTACATTCCCAATATTTGTCAGGTAATAATTCTGTAGAGCACTTCCATGCTAATGGAAGAGTGATTGTCACGTACAAGGAGTTTCTGTGCAGTGATTGATGAGGCTTACCAGCAGCTGGAATAGTCAGGCTAATCTACGCCGCAAGAGATGAACGGTGATGAATAGTCAATAGTCGCCAAAAGTCTGTGATTGAAGTGCTTCTGAGCTCCAATTATAGCCAAGAACTGCTATTACTTAGGCCTGAAGCCCCACGTCCGTGCCAGGGAATTGGGTCAACCTCTTGAAATTTCATCATTTTAATTGGACACTGGTGTAAATCAGCCAAGAGGTTCCCGTCATTTTTGGATCTGCTTGTCGACCACGAAAACTGAGTGGCTCTTCTGCTTCCTCCCGATTGCAAATGAACGCAATTTGTCCAACTCATGCCGACAATCGCTTTGCGCCATCATCTGTTCCACTAAGTGGCTGTACCCAAGTCGCGGTGGAGTAGGATTGCAGCGTGAAATGCAGCAGCACACTCTAATGTTGGGTAAGTTTTGTTTGTTGGAATGATTCAAGTGGAGGGAGTCGTGGGTTGTAAGGGTTCTAAGAAGATGGTGGAGTCTCATAAGTGTTGTGCCCGCAAATCCCACAACATTTGACATCCATTGCATATTAACCCCTAAAGGCCCAAGGCCTTTTTTCTGCCAAAAAACACTCAAAACTGCCATTTCTATAGCAAGGAGTAAAAAAATTTGAAAAATGTTTTTTTCACATCTAACCATAGGATCTTACACCTAACTAGTATGAGAATGTGTGGAAAAAATTTCAGAATTTTTGACCGCTCAGATTGCAAGATATCTGCGTTTAAAGTGGAAAAAACAAGTATTTCAGCACATTGCGGGACTAGATTTTTTGACTTTAAACATTTTTAACTTAAAATTTTTGCACTACAAAGTTTTTAGCTTTAAATCTTTATAGTGGAGAATTGAGTTGAGAGTCTAGGGGGAAAAAAAATTTCAAAAAAACTTAATTATCATTCCTAAAAAAATTATTAAGTAGAAGTAGGTACGAGATAGAAGGAAAATCTAAAATATTAATATATTTTAGATGGAATTAAAATACACTAATCCCAATGGTGAGATTGTTCTAGCAAGTAAACTAAACCATGAGAATTTATTTTTTCTGAAAAATTGCAAAAAGAGCATTCAGAAATGAATCCTATAAGTTATTTTTTTCAAGAAAATGCTCTAACTGCCCGAAAAACAAGAATGTCCATAACTTTCTCATAACAAATCCAAATGAAATGAATCAAAGCTTTCCAGATAGACAAAAATATAATCTACAAGAAAAAAAAATATTAAAAAATCAAAATAAAATTTTTGCCAAATTTTTTTTGCTGCCCAGACTGCCCAGTTACAAAAAAAAGTAACATATTTGGCCATAACTTTTGACTCCTATTTCCAAATGTCATGAAATTTAGTGCATATGAAAGATATTCCTTGCGCCCACCTTCTATTGAAATTTCAGCTTAAAATATGAAAATCTCTAGTCACACGTACTTGCCCAAAATTTCTATACAGCCAAAAAACACATGCCGATCCTTTAGGGGTTAACAGCATACTGAATTTTCTCACCCGATGGTGCAATTCCTCCAAAAAAGTTTGATTTCATACTGGAGGAATGCAAATCACAATGGAGATTGAAGGGTTCCTGTTATGGTATTATGGTAATGAAACGGATTTAACCACTGAGCAGTAGTGTTCCTAGAAATCCTTTACCGTATTTCGTGCGTTTGCTACTGGCCAGCCAGGCGCTTGGCTCTTTCTGCGAACTTATGCTGCAGCAGTTGAAACCGCGTGATAATTTGCCCTAAAAATGGTCAAATTATTAATAAATTTTGGTTTTCCTGGTATAAGGCAATTTGCGACATGGACATGATTGAAGTGTCTGTAGCAAACTTCTTTTCTTCCGTTTTACTGTGTCAAACGGCTAACTGTTGGAAATTTGTATATGTAAATGGCGATATTCTTTCAGCTTCTCTTCTCCTTTAGCTATACTGTGTTGAAATATTTGTAACGTTTAGCTGGAGCCGGGGGCTAACAAAGATGTGCTTACATACAGTATAAACGTTCCAGACGGCAAAAGCAACATAAGTGATAACTCAAATAACACAGTCCATTTAGATCACACAAAACGACACAGATTACACAAAAGAAGTACACAAATACTCAAAATGCACATAAAAGCTAACAATGCACACTCAAACTCACAATGAACAGAAACTCACGATGCACACAAACTCACAATGCACATAAAACCTCACAATGCAAACAAAAGCAGAAAACACAAGCACTCACATTGCATAAACATATTGAAAACAGTAACAAGGGATTTGAACCCTCCTTGCTGCAATAGCAAGTCTGCCCTACTGTAGTGTTACTGATCTGTACACCACCAAACAAACAAACAACATTACAAGAAAAAGTTAGATTGAAGAAATAAGTTGCTGTAGGCTCCCCAAAGTTCAAGAATCCTATTCCAGTGTTTTCACACCATCCTCCTCCTTGTTGTAGTGTGCATCGCCAAACACGTCCAAGCCATGTTAAGTTTCATGTCAAGGAAACACAAAACCAATTGAGTTGCAAAGCCAGCCTTATCTCATGAAAACTAAGGACTATTAAAGTCGAGGATACTGATGTGCTGCCACAGATCAGATGTCCCTATGCCGCCCAACTTTCACGGCATTTTTCCAAGACTCAACAACCTCTTTGTATGGGAAATTTTCCAAAGTATAATATTTTTGACTAAACATCTTGACCACCAAAAGCAAGTGCTTGCCAAGCCTGTTCCTCTGGCAGGACTTCAAGAATTTGAGCATGGAAAACAAGCGCTCGTCCTCCACCGAGCCAAGCACAAGACAACAGTCAATTTCGGCCAACTTGAAGTATTCCAAAATCAACTTGCACAAGTGCCGTAACTGGCTCAAACTCCGCCAAAGCAAGATCAGTGGGTTCACGTCTGAAGCCGATGAACAAGCTGCATCACAATTAGCTTTCATGGTGGTCTTGAACAACCCCTGCTGGTTGTCAAGGTGTGCACCAGGCAGCATCTCACACATAGTATGATTGACTGCTCCTTCAGAGAGTGGCTTGCCTGCATTCAAGACTTTAGAGTGAGAGTAAAACTTCTTAAGAACTCCTAAATGGTGAGAAAAACTTTGGTCCGCCTCTGGTTGCTTCCAGTACTGTGAGTATATTATGCCAAAGGCGTCAAGCAACTCCTGTTGCGGAAAACGCCGCTCAAGCTCATCTTACAAGGATTGGGCGATCTCTAACAGTCCGAAACAATGAGGTCAATGAACTGAAATGCCACTAATTTGAAGCAAATCGTCACTTTTCTAAAGCTTGAGCCTACCTTAAGAAATCGGTGCTAAGACCTCAAACCTTAAGCAATCAGCAGCCTGAAACTGAATACTTAAAGCAATCGGCGCCTAATGAGGTAAGCACTTGCAATATTCAGAGACCACAGTATTCAATCATGAAACTAGAGCCTAAACAATCTACAACCTGAGCCCAAACAAGGCAAAAAAACGACCAAGACAAAGACAGTCACAAAGTGACCAAAGCTAGAAGTCGCCCCTGATCTCAACTGCAATACAAGTAGCAAGCTGCAAGATCAATACATGATCAGTAGTCTCTGCAGCAATTGCAAACAAAAAAAATGGAAATGAAAAAAGAAAGCAAGCTGAAAGAAAAAAAGGTTCAAAGTTAAAACATACCAGCAAATTGCCGCTGTATGTTAGACTGCGTCCCTAGGTAATCTTCCTCCGTGACCCACTTTTGATTCCCCGTGAGCTTACAATGGCAACGGAGGAAAACGCTCATTTCCCCAAAGTTGAAGAACAAGTACCAAGTGCCGGGTTGGTTCGGCATCTCTTTCCACTCCAGAGGTAGTTTGGTACAAGAGAGAGAGATCAGCTGTTGATACCGCTCAAACTTAGACGTCAGAAAAGCTGAAGATTCATCAATGAACATCCTCGCCAAATCAGATTGGCAAACCTTAACGGCTTGCAACAAGTCAAAAATAAAGGTGTCACGCGATTGGGAGAGTTTTATGAGACAGTGAACCGTATTCAACAGGGGAATGAAGCAGGCAAGTGACAAGAGAACCTCCGCATCGGCCAAGTAATCAAAGTTGGTGGCGGCCGCACAATTACTTTTGGAGGAGAAATCAAGACCCATCTTCACCAAGAGCGTCTTGTACTCTGACATAATGCGTTGTGTTGGACTCCGCATTGAGATCCAGCGAGTATCCATGTTCCTAACCATCTTATTACCCTTAGTTTCCATGAGATCGGCCAGCTTTTGTAACTCAGTGTGACGTTTGTGGCTGCAACAGAAATAGGAATACACAAACTGACACAGTGCCTCCAAACGAGAGACCATGGGATAGTTCGAGAGAGTTTCGACCACCAAATTGATACGGTGGCTGGCACAACTTGCTCCCAAGCAAAACGGAGCCCATTTCTTGCGAATCTGGGTTGAAACCCCAGTTTTCGGTCCTTGAAACGTAGAGACTCCATCTGCACCAAAAGATACAAGTTTCCCAGCGATCTGCTCACGAGTAAAGCCCGCCCTCGCCCAGCAAAGCATGCATTATAACCTCAGTTAAGTGATCTGCAGTCCTACAGTCAAACAAGACGCAAGACAGGTGTAGCAAGTGCGAGACTCTCTCCCAAGAATTGACGACATAAACGTGAACTCCAATCCACAATGTGTTGTCAACTGCAGTGACCTCATCAGCACTAATGGACACAAATCTAGCAGATTGCATTATGACCTTCATGGCAGACATCACACTCGCGTGAAGGTGTTCACTCATCTCCCAGCCTGAGGTTTCAGACCAATGTTTTCTAGGAACTCGCTTAACCTTCAGGTGTCTTAGTAAGTGCTGCTCTCATTCATAATCGCACATGGGCCTACCTGAATTCAAGACCTGGAATATGGTTGAGAATTGTACCACCTTCCTAATGGCTTCACCTTCAAAGCCAGCGACGAGCTGGTCCGCAACAACGCCACCCAAACGTCGCCCCGCCCAAACCTTAGTAAACTGGAGGTGCTTGTAGTCTTTCTTGACGTAAGTGTCACCTTTTTTTAAGTGTGACAGAGGCTCCTCATTGAACATGCAAGAGCGCTTCCCCTCGTGTTTCTCGAGGTTGTCTCCCTTCGGGACAATGATCTTCTTTCGCCCGCTCACACTTGTGCAAGTCTTGCAGACAACTCTAGTTAAGTTCCCCGCAGCGTCAAATTCACCTTCGGCCCACGTGAACTGGCACGCCCAAACCTCCTGCCACCTTCACGTCACGGTACTTGGAGTGGTTTTTCTTCTCTTGTGCGGCTTCGCAGCTTTCTCCTTCTCGTTACGCGCCTCAGATTCGAGTGCTGCATCAGCTGCAACCGCCAATGCCACTGTTGCCTCCGATAACGAATGAAACCGAGGTGAACCTCCAGGCAGAGACTTAATCAATCGTGTTTCAGAAATGTGCGTCACCTCCGTCGTCGCAAGCGCCGGCAGGTATTTTCCCAAGCCATGGGAATTGCAAGACGATCCAAACGTCCTCACTCAAAAATTGTCTGGTAACTTCAACCTCGGCGCCATCGCTCACTACTGCAGTAGTGCAGTCCTGCGCCCAAAATTTGATCCCTAGAGAACCACGGCAAGAAAACAGAGCACCCAAAGAACAATCGCCAACGGAACAAGGCAAACTGAAGTGCGAGTAAAGAAATTGGAAGCAAGTGGTGGTGGAAACCTTGCGCGCTCTCCCTTATATGCAAAGGAATTGCACAATGCACCCGTCCATGACACACAATCGTTGTGAGGAATGCGACACTGCGAGCCCGCCAAACCCTAGACCCAATTCAAATTTCCTTCTCGATTTGCAGCAGGCAGCCTCCATTTCCCGATTGGAATGAATGCAGGAGAGAAATCACACAAACGTCCCTCAAATTTTCAAACCAAAGAGGAATTGGCGCTCCCAAATCCCAATTGCATAATGCCGATGCAAGAAATGGCGTCGCACATTAAAACTTTCAGACTTCCAGGCTTCCAGAGTTCCAGCAGACAAGGGCGGAACAACGTATTGATTCAGAACAAATTGAATGCGCAAAAGAATCCCATGAAAACTGATCAAATTTGCTGCTAAACCTGCAAGTTGCAGGGAGAAGACAGAAAGCTAAAGGTGAAGCCGACAGGGAGCTGACGGCTGCAAATCCAACGGTGCAGATGGAGCCAGCGAGCTAATATCGGACGGTCCAGGTAAGATTCTGACTAAACCTAATTTCTTTTGGGAGGGGATGAATGCGATCCTCAATTTCATCCGATACGCAGTTTTGCATCCTGCTGCAGACGATTGTCGTAAAATGGCTCAACTCTCCATTTTCGCCCTAATTCTTACAGTGTACATTTAGCACGCCAGAAATTCAAGTAGAACAGGAGCGAATTTTCGCCACTTTAGAAGACGCTGTTGAGCAGGTGGTAATGTTACAAATAGGACATGAACTTTGTTTCATTTCGTCCATGATAAACTTTGTTTCAAGAGTACATTAACAGTTGTTGTCCTTAATTTTAGAAAATACTTCCTCTGAACATCAGCATCACTAACTCGAAAACGACAATCTCGGGAGCCCAAAACCGAGTTAGCCAGAATCTCATATTTGATGATTAAGCTGAGTTTCGTGATCTAAAAGCGCCAGTCCTTTACACAGCGTGTTTGAGCTCTCCAAATGAATCTATGGCCAAGATACAAAGTTTATGTATTCAATGCCTAGAAGTTTCTGCAGATGAAGAAGAAGAAAGAAGAGTAACTCTTGTGGTATCAATGACTACCATGAATGAAGAGTCTCTTGGGGATAGTTCTACTAGCCAAGCCATGAGTTTTATACATGGTAGAACACAATGAACTGTAATTGAACTTTTCATCCGTGTGATGAATTTCATCCTTGACTGTTAGAGGATATAGTTAGTTGTTCTCCGACTTCAAGGAGAGTTTGTGTTTTTGAGTTCGGTTTGCAAACGGTTTGCTTGTCCCGCCACATCGAGATTACTCTCATGCATGTGCAATAAACGTTTGTAATCAATTGATCTGTACTATATTTTTCTTGCTACTTGTTAGTTTGTTTGCGAAGAATGCGCTTGTCACATAAATGAGATAATTCAATAGTTGGCAAATACTTAGAAGATGACTTATGAAGATGTTTAAGACAACACAAATACTCTTTACTATCTGCAATAGTCCTAGGACATTTTGTAACCTTTATTCCATGGTTTTATTTTGAGCAATAACAATATACAATAATTGTGATGGAATATATTTGTTAGGGATTCTTTGTTTCTTCCTTGATGAAATTGCTGAACTACTATAAATCCTTGGCCATATTGTTGCTTTTTTTTGGATGAACGTACTTTCGCATTAATAATTGGATCTTCATTCATGTTTATTGTGTTTCATTCATGGACATGGTTCCATTAATTAAATAAAGATTTTTTTGTGCACTCCTAAAAATAAATGAAATAAAACCCCACTTTGTTCTCATAAGTACAATAAGAGCATCTCTACCTATACAACAAACAAATGCAAAACAACAATTTTGGAATGAAAAGTGTGCAATTAATGCTTGGATTTGCCAAAAGATTTCCTTTGGCATAATTAGCAAAATCTCTTTTTTGTTAGAGTTCAAGACTCTTCCAATTACTACTTTTTTTTACAAATGATACAATGGCATAATAAATGAGGGAGGGTCCTTTTGATTTTGACCATTAGGAGACTTGCCATTGGTTGGAAGTCAATAATGTGAGCTTCATGTGCAAATGGGATAGACAAGTGATCCACTCTCCAATCAAGTAATCCACTTTCTAATCAAGTAATCCAAATGAATGTTTTGATACAATGAACTTTTGTTGCACATGTGTAGATGCTCAAATTACATCTATAATCAACAAATCATTGTACATTAGTTCCTATTATTAACTCATACGCGATTAGGTATCTAATGTGTGGATGGTGAAATGTTTTTAAAGAGTTAATTGTGGAAAGTTTTTAAAACAGATGGAGTACATCCAAGTATACAATGAAGTTTTTTTTTGCTCCTATTCTTCAACAATGTGATAGCTTGGTCACTTGACAATTCATAATCTTTGTATAAGATTCTAAATTCTTTGTATATAAATCAAAATTTGAAAAAAAAAATTGCAATAAATTAAGATATTCTTTCCATATTTTCATTGAATCATAGTTTATTTTGCTTCAAAAACTTCTCATCTTGACGCCCCATTCATTTTTCTCTATTAAGGTCTTAATTTTTGCTTGATCATGATGGAAGCCAAAATGAATATTACAATCTCATAGCTTACATTAGTTTTTTTAGATATAATATGAATAAATTGTAATAGTTTTCAAAGTGTTGAATATAGGTGTGCCCAGACAAATAAGCAACTACATTACAAGATGCTTTGTCCTTGATTTCTTGTAGTATTGGCTTACAATTTACAAGGAAAGTAATCAAATTTCTTAAGATAGCTTACATCAATGGTCATATCAATGTTAGGACTCCTTTCTTTCAATCTAGAGTCAACAAATAAATCATTGTCCAAAATCAAAAGCATATGACGATAAAATGGCAAGCCCATGAATAAAAGTAAGTCCTTCCATCAAACCATTGAATTCCTTAGTACCCCTAAAGTCCATGTGTCCTCTCAAAGAACAAATAAAAGTTCAAGTAGGTTCTTATGATCTCCATCTCTAGCACAATTTTTTGAATATTTTTGTTAAGATAGCACAATAAAAGTTATGCCATTCTAAGCACAATTCACTAGGTAGCAAAAAACTCTACAAGAAATCAAACAAAAATTATGAGAGTTATTTCTAAAATATTATATTTTTTCTATTTAGAAAGACTTGATTCATTCCATTTGGATTAGTGATGTGAAAGTTGTGGAGCTTTTTTTTTATGGAATTGTGGGCAATCATAGCATCTTCTTGAGAAAATAATTGATCGGATTTGATTTTTAACTCAATCTCCACAATTTAAAAAAAAGTTTCCACAAGTTTGTTTTAATTTGTTTTCTAGAACAATCTTACTTGTTGGAATTTGTGTTTTAATTCCATCTTAAATTAGTTTCTGCTTCAATTTGGTACCTATTTCTATTTAGTATTTTTTTGAAGAATGAAAATCAAGGGGATTTTTTTTTAAAAAATTCTTTAGACTTTTGATTCAATTATTCATCATAAAAAATTCAAAATTCAAAATTTAGAATGCAGAATTTTTAACTAAGAAGAGTCAAAGGCTTATGGTCTAGTCATACAAGGTGCAAAAAAATATCTTCTTCACTTCAAACGAATATTTATTGCAGTCTATGTAGTCATTGTTGTCACATCAGTCAAGTTAGGATCATTGGACATCCCAGACGGGCGGAAATATTGGACAGTTTGGGTGGACCAAAATGACAATGTGACTAGCTTAAAGTAGTCACATTAGGCAGGTTAGGTTGTTAGGGTCATCTAATGTCTCAAATGGGCCAGTACATCGGACGGTTTGGATGGACAATTCGTCTTATATGACAACTATGTTTGAAATGGTAGTTTTAACTACCAACTAAATGTATATTTCTTTTTTTCAAATATGATATCTTATTTTAAAATTTGAGATTCTATTATGTAAACCTAAATTTTTTTTCAAAAAATTTGTTAATAAAATTTATCTCACTTATTATAATTATATATTTAGCTTGAAAATGGATTTATGATCCAAGCTCCCTATAGATTATAGTGGAGTTGGTTACCCAGGTTGTGGTGCAGAGATTTGGTGATTCTGGTTTAGGAACTGGTTTTATAGATTCTTGTTGGTAGCACCTATCAAGTCCTCTTATTTTGAATTCTTCTTTCTTCCTAGAAAGTGACCTAATATTATCACTTGCACCCTCTATTTGTAGTGTGTTGGATTATCACACTTTGAGGTTTGGATACTCGTTTGGGTATCATTGAAAATTTACAAAAACTTTGGGTAAAGCAAGAAGGTGTAGATCTACTAGAGCTGCAGTGCGACGTAAGTCATTTTTTGCATTTATACTCCAATCTTTAAAATTATAGATGTACACTCCATTCTGTAAATTTAACTAGGCTTCTGTTGGATATTGTTATAGGTTCGAAAATCTCAAATCAATAAACTATAACACCAAAACTTGAGATGCGAGTTTCTGGCACCTTGATTAGCAACAAAGCAAGGTAAATAAAAGAAGTTCATATTCTATGCCGGTCTTGTTCTTTTAATCCCATTCACATTTTCATGTACAATAATGTTTTGCATCACGTGGATCCTCTGCCAAAAACACTAATTAGGCTTGTGGGTCAAGCGGCTACCTCTGGTAAGCATCGTTGTCACATTAGGCAAGTTAGGATCATCGGATATCTTGGACGGGCGGACACATCAGACTAATAATGTGACTACCTTAAAGTAATCACATTGAGCAGATTAGGGTCACTGAATGTCCAAAGCGGACGGGTGAATTGGACAATTTGGACAAATGGTACGTCCAACGTATTCGCTAATGTGACAATTATGTATGTAGACAATTTTTTTTAAATTTCTTTCACACATTTTTATATTAGTCATGTGCTAGATTCTACATTTAAATTTACAAAAATTTAAGATTTTTGTTTTTTGCAATAGAAATGGTAGTTTTCAAGGTTTTATGATGAAAAATAGACTTTAAAAGTTTAGAATAAAAACAAGTCTAAATTTTCAAGAATTAAAAATGTATTGCAAGTGCAATTTAGGGTCAATGCAAGAAACACCTGTACAAGTTTGCATCACACCTGCGATTTGATTAGTTTTCTAGTCATAACTTTTGCATTTTGGCTCCAAATGATTCAAGATTTACAGGTAAGGTACTTGTGACTATTATACACCTTGCCTAATATTTTGTAATTTTCAAAAATAGTTTATTGTCCATAAATAGCCCCCAATTTTATGTCACACTTACCAATTTGGAGGTTTTTAGTACTATTTAGTACCCAAAAAAACGAATTTTGAGATGGAATTTGGAAGGGATGGTCTTCTAGTAGACTTGTAGCTATTATCCAAAGGAATTCTAAAAATAATTAATTTTATGTAGTGTGGAAGTCCACAAAGTGCACTTCTTTCTGCTTGCATTTTGTAACATATAAAATATTATTTTGGAGTTTTTTTGGGTGAATAATCATCTCCATAGAGTTGTTACAAATGAAAAAATTTCATTTTATGTATTTATATTTTTTTTCTATTTTTAACTAATTAAAACATCAAAATATCCATTTTCTTGAGATTTGGCACTTTTCTAGTTTTCTTGCTTAGAGAATTTTTTAATGAATTTCCTTTGGTGGTTACCTTCATTTTAAGGGTATATACATTAGCCATATTTTTTTATTTTTTAAAATTCTTTTTCTAATTTTAAAGTATTGCAGAAAAAAACTGATGAATACTGTCAAAACGCAACAAAATTGGCAGGTGTTTCTTGCATTCATCCTTTAGAAGAATATTCTTTTTGTGGCTCCATCCCAAAAGAAATGTTCAATCAGGGTTGTTTTATTCTTATAGTATTGTTTGATGCACCTTTTGCCTTACATAGCCTTACAAACAAATTGAACAATACTTACAGGTATAAACATGCTTGGGGTACACTAGTTAGGAACCAATTAGCCTGCTTTACAAATAAAAATGAGATGAATATTTAAAAAACATTGATTATTGTTAGAAAAAATTTAGTCATATCATTTTCATGAATCAAAATTGATTAAATCTTTAATTTTTAATTTTCATATTTATTAGGATTTAGCAACTAATATCATGTCAGTAGAAAATATATATGTATATACAAGAATTTTACTATGATTTTTTTTTTGCGTATTCACTACTTTTTAACTCATTTTTCATGTTTCAATTATGAAATCCAAAAGAATCTTCAATTTTGAACTCCTTTTAAATGTAGCTCCTTCTTGTGATATTTAAGATGATTTGAAAAATAATAAAATATAATAAAATATTCCATATCAAGTTATAAATTACTAAAATTGATTATTAAAACACCATAACCCAAGAAATAGATTTGAAAACACTTTCTACTAAATATATATATTCCTTTTTGATTCTTGAATGAAAAATGAACGCAATGACAGAGCCCTAAATGGGGCTTCAAGAATCAAATTAATAACTTTAATCAATTAATGGCAATTTTTTGGGATGATTCCATATTGTATTTGACATGAAGTCAACAAATTTGTATTAAAATTAAGTTTTTACAATAAGATTTGTAGCTTGATCTATATTTCACTGAATTTTATTGAGTGATGATGTTTATAGGGTAATCCAAGCATGCTTGTATCCTTGCATTATATTAAAAGCAAGTAGCCAATTGTCTATCACGCATTTGTTGATCTTTCTACATATAAAATGTTTTATAATATTGTGCATTTCATTAAAATAGAACACTTGCTTTGAAATGGGGGGGAATAATTTATTGTAGACTTTTAAATAATACAGTAGAACCTCTCTTAGTGCATACTGTCTTAGTGCATATATGCACTAAGAGAGGTCGTGATATTTGTGAACAGTAGTTGGAGGCCCTATAGTGAGAGGCCACATAAGCCAAAGTTCTGACAGAACCTCTCCAACTGCATAAACCTCTCTTAGTGCATAGTCCTGACTCTATGCACTAAGACAGGTTCTACTGTAGTTAAAAACTACATTCTACATATCATATTCATTTACACAAAATAGTGACATTAGGTTGCTCCTCACTAATTTTTCAACATTCTACACTATATAAATGTGTATTGTTATTGTAGAAGGATGGAGTCATGCAAGAACCATATGTATTACATTGGTTGGTGCAGTAGTTCTTGGCTCAGGTTTAAAGAAGGCATGCACCTCCATATAGACAAACAATGATTTATAAAGTAACTTTCTATGAATAAGGCAACTTAATTATTAAAGCAACCTAATTCTCGGGGGGTGCACTATGTAGGATGTTTGTTGGTATTGTGTTTTCAAGCCCCTATTCTATGGGGGCTATGTAGGTAAATTTTTTGAATTTCTATAGGGCTACACTTACCTAAAATTCTAAATTGGGGCTATATTATTTACCCTATATTTCATTTCAAATTTTTTTTTGGACTATTTATGTGTACCCTATGTTCATTATAAATACTGAACATTGGCAAATTTTTGTATTGGCTCATTTTGAAATCATTGATTGAAAACTTGGCATATAGCAAAATAGTGTATAAAAAGACAAAATGAATGAACTTCATACACTATTTGGAAACATACAAAACGAATGAACTTTTGAAGCTATTAGCAAACATACAATAGTTTGAAACCCAGTAATCCATAGTACACTACATTGTTTTATATACTAAACAAGTGAACTTGTGAAGGTATTAAGGTAGGAGGCTCAGAAATGGAGCATCTAAGGGCTGGTCCCCTTTTTCATGTATTTTCTTGGATGAGAATATTTTTAGCTCATTTTTCAGACATAGAGAAATTGATGAGGAATCTAACCCAAGTGTTTTCGTATTTTTCTGAGCATTTTTGAATTATTAATGAATTTTCAAACAAGTTGGATCATAGGTCCCTATTTGTGACCCTAGGTCTTTCATAAACGGTTCACTTGCAACTCTAAATAAAAATGGGGAAAGCAAAGAGAATGATTGGCTCTTGCAATTAATAAGTCTTTTTTCCTTGTTTTATTCAATGACTATATTAGTCAATTTCAGAACCAACTCATGTCCATTTCACAGCCATTTATAGGGTCCATTCCTAATGCCCGCTCTGTTTTACAGCCATCTACCTTAGTGAATATACAACAATTTGAAACCCAAGTACACTAAACTCAATTACATACTAAACAAGTGAACTTCAAACGCTATTACCAAACATACAACACTTTTAAAACCAGAGTATAGTACATTCAATTACAGGCAGTTTAGGAAGTGCAACTAGTTTCTGGATAATCTACTTTCATCAAAAATATTATTCAAGCCACAGTTACTGCATACATTCAAAGCAAATTGAAAAGCACCGTCAAACATAAATAGAAGGAGTTTGAAATCCATATTGAAACCAGTGTTTTTTTTTTCATTTAGGTGTGGGTGCTACTTTCTCACCAGAGAGCAAGTGTAGGCAGGCCATGTGGCTTTTCCTGAACTTATTTTGGCATTTCTTTCGTGAAGTCCTTGGCTTCACAGTAAATATTTTTATTTGAATTTATCGGCACTGGCTTTTTTTGGAATTTATATGTTGCACAAAGTGGCGACTTGAAATTCCATCTTGGTGGAGGTTGGGCTATTGCAAGTGCAAAATTGTATTTCTTCTGGCTGCACCTTCAACGTGATTGCAAAATTCTGAAGCTATTTTACCGATAGCATGCAAGCATCCAACACGAAAATGGCGATTTCATTTAAATGGAAGAGGAAACACATTTTGTGAAAAATACAAATGAGAGTAACAACTACAAGTTCCAAAATTCGCTCCTACTGCTCCTAGTCCAACAAGTATGAAAACAAGACCTGCAAAACAAACAAAAGCACTCCAATGCTTGATTTAGTGCATGTTTGAAAAGTTTTGGGTTTAGAAACATTTGCACAATGTCAGCAACTATGCAATCGAACATACTAATGCAAGAGAAGTTAGAACAATGCAATTATACAAGTGCATTATTTATCAAACGCACAGTCACACAAAGCAGCAGATCCGTTTTCTAGGTCCTCCCTCGAAGTGCCATGATATCACTTGCAAGCAACAAAATTGAGACCTCCGATGCTTGAGTTAGAAAGGGAATGCAATGGATAAGCACACATTTGCTGAATTCACTTGCCAGAAATGAGAGGGTTTTTTACTGACGATTTGGAGAAAAAAGTAAGCAAACATTAACCAACAAGGACAATTGCATAGTAAAGAACCTGAACTCCGAATGTTCAGAAAACAACCCTGGATTCGAGGCAAGGCTTTCGGGTTTTCCGAGAGACAGCCTTCATTACTGCATCACTTGGACCCATTCCAGATTCACTCCTTCATTCCTGCATCACTTGGACACTTGGACCCATTCTAGATTTGCTCCCTCCCATCTTGCACTCTCCATCTACAAGAAGCCAAAAGAACAGATGCATACACTAGAAATTCACAACAATAAAAAACTGGCACCCGTGTTGAAGGGAAGGGATACAGAGTTCTGTCACTAGTAGAAAACAGGGTCAAATGTAACCAGTAAAAAAATGACTGGTCACTACTTTCACACTAGAAAATGACTAGCAGTCACAGAAAGGGCGCCAAAGCTGACCTGTCGCGATCAGCAATCATTTTGTAGTGACTTCCCAGAGCAGTGGATGGCGACCAGATGAAACAAAGAACAAATCTAGTGTCATCCATGGTTCAGTCTGAATTTTTTGGCCTTGTCGCTGATGTAGTTTTTGTTGAGTCATATTTGAGTTGTACTGTCCTAAAATGAGTGCATCATATGACTACAATAGAACAGAGGAATGACTGACAATGGGACACCGTGGAAATTGAACTTATTAAATTTATTGTCTTTTTCTCTATAAAGGACTAGTTGCATTGTAGTCATTTTCAAGTGACAAACTAATTTTCATATAGACGGCTTAGATGAATGGATCAAATGGAGGGCTTAGATGGAATGATGGATGGATCAAATGGACGGCTTAGATGGACGGCTCAGATGAATGGGGCAGATGGACGGATCAGATGGTGGGATCAAATGGATGGTTGAGATGGTGGGATTAGATGAATGGCTTAGATGAATGAATTAAATGGACGGCTGAGATGGATGGATCAGATGGACAATTGAAATGAATTGTTTAGATGGATGGATTAGATTGTATCTTGATAGCAAATGGATGGCTTAGATTTTAGGTCAGCCGCCACATTTTAGGTCAGCCACCTTTCTATTTCAAGCAGGCTGACATATGGCACATTGCAGTTGCAGCTGCTGAAGATGAACGGCAGAGATTTTTGTCTTTTTCATTCAGAATTCAGGTTTAGGTTAGCCGCCGCCTCTTAAATACATCTTCTTTGTTTTGCTTCTTGCTAATGCACTTCTTCTCACTTTTTCCTCTTTTTTTTGTCTTTTTCTTCAAGCTTCTAGCTCATCAATCTCTTCTCATGTTTTCTTCTTGCTTTTGCCTCTTTCTTGCTTCTTAGTTCTTATTCATCAACCTCTTTCTACTTGTTTTGTTCCTTTCTTGCTTCTTGCTCATCAACCTCCTATCATTTTCCCTCTTGCTTCTAAATGAAGGTTTAGGTCAGCCTCCACCTCTTGAATGTAGCAGTTTACATTTTCTTGAGTGCTTTCTACTCTTTGTTATTTGTTTGTTGTTATTTGTTGTCTTAGTTGTTTGTTGTTTGATGTTTAGGGTTTGTTGTTTGCTCTTTTTTGTTGTTTGCAATTTATTGTTTGTTGTCTTTTTGCTTTTTATTATTCACTTTTTCTTTCATTTTTTCCTTGAATTTAAGTGAGTTCAGGGCTTCAAGCAATTTAGGCAATACAGGTAGTTCAAGTAAATTCAAGCAATTCAGGCAATTCAGGCAATACAGGCAGTTCAGGTGAATTCAGGCAATTCAGGCAATTCAGGTGAATTTTGCAATTTTGCATTAGATGATTTCTACAATTCTTTGGTGATAGTTATTATTTTGTGGTTTTGTAATGTATTTTTCATTAAATATGATTAATTCATTTTCAATTGGTGATTGGCTTCAGTTGTTAATGGAACAAGAGGCAAAAGAAGTTTATGGCATGGAAAGAAGAAGTGGTGTGCATAGACTTTGACATAGTGAAATTATAGTATAGTCATAATGTAGTAACAATATAATCATAGTGCAACCATAGTGTAGTCATAGTGCAACCATAGCGTAGTCATAGTGTAGTCATAGTGCAACTATAGTGTAGTCATAGTGCAACCATAGTATAGTCATAGTACAAATGTAGTCATTTATGCTTGTATTGTGACCAAACTACAACCACCTTTGTATTGCTAGTTATTTTTTGGTAATAAATATCCGATATATGACTCCAGTATTATTGTTTTTGTCAATTCTCTGAGTCATATGTTGGAGTCCATGTTGTACTCTTATCCAACTACACAATGACTACATGACTAACAACACTAGTCACCATTTTGAAGAATGACTCCCTAAGCACATCCATGACTTTGTTAATGACTGCAACCAACTCAAAAATCACAAGAAAATGACTGTCATTGCCTAAAGAATGACTACAAAATGACAAATAAGGAACCAAACATTTTCCACGTCAGCTTAGAATTCTTTTGACGTGAAACAGGGTCACTTTCAAACCAGCCAATAGAAAACCTCCAGCTCAGCATGTCAGATACGCAGCCACGTGGCTCAACGCCATTGGAGGTGCCCCATATAATCACACCTTGACGAAGTTCTACATCAGCATCGGATGAAAAACAATGCTAAGGCAAAAAATGACTGGAATGTCCGTAATTACTCGTCCTAAATTACTTTGAATCCAAAATTCGGCTTTAGTCATTTTGTTGTCATAAGTGTCCTAAATGACTGGTTATATAATCATAAACAATAGTCATTGATAGCTTGTTTTCTACTAGTGTGTGGACAAGCCATCAAGTTGCAAACTAACTGAATTGCAACAAACACACACTGAGATGCTACGAGAAGTCTATCACCTGCCTGCTCAATGGACCAAACTAAAGAGATGCCAATATATGGCTATTCTGCACTAATTTTGCCATGAAAAACAGGTTAGGCCGTCATTGCATAGCGCTGATGCTCAGTGGCAAGGACCCACTGCTTGAAGCAGTCATCATACGGGAAGTTTTTGAGACTATAAACATTCTGGCAATGCATGCCCACAACCACACCAAGGTGCTGGTCCAGTCTGTTATGTAGCTTATCCTTGAGAAAAGACAACGTGGAAAACGTGCGCTCATCTTCCACACTCCCTAGAATGTGAATCATGGCTATTTGGGCCAGTTTGATCTACTCTGCGAATTTATTGCCCAGTGAAGTGTTGGCATCTAGAATCCTCCACAGTTTCGTCAGAGGGTTCACCAGCTGATGCGGAGGAGCATTCAAGGGGGGCAACTCCATGGCTGCATGTGCATTGGAAATCATTGCAATCTTGAACAGTGGTTGTTCGGACTCCAAAGCAAAATTGTCCAGCACAGCAGGCACAAATCGTCTGCTTTCCCCTTCCCCAACCCACTTTGGCTCACCGTAAAAATCTTTGATAATGTCGAGATGCTTGCGGAAGCTGACGCCACAATCACCCTGCAGCCAATACTGGGGATACACAACACCCAAAGCGTCCATGAGAGTGTGATCCGGGAACCTAGAAGCCATCTCGTCCATCAGCTTCCGTGCAGCCTCTGTCAGAGAACCAAACAACTCTGTTAGGGGAGGCACGACACATAAAGATGCAAAAATTTAAATAACAAGGTAGGTCTTAGATAGCAAGCAAGCATTCACAGCAAATTCAACTGCAAAAGCACCACTAAAAACTTACCTCGGCAATCATTTTGGACAGTTGCAGCAATTGCTGCATATCCCTCCCGATTGACCATAGCTCCATCATGCAAGGCGTACAAGATCTCCCCACCAACCACAAAGCATAGAGACTCATGAGGCAAGTTCAAATTCGCCTCCCACTTCATGAGAATCTGCTCATGAGAACATTGCAACACTTGATTATATGTGTGGAAGTCATCCTTGCGGAAGGCTGTGTCCGCATTCAAATACATGCTAAACAGGTTGCTCTGGCACGTGCCCAGTGCCCCCACGAAGTCACAAACAAAAGCATCCCGTTTTTGGGCCCACTGGATGAGAGTATCCACTGATTCCAACATGGGAAGGAGTGCCAACATCCCAAGTAACACGTATGGGTCTAGGAGCAGAGAAAGATTTGCCTGCTTACAGAGAAATTACACACTATTAAAAACAAAACAAGAAAGAAGCAAACAACTTGACAGCAAAGAACTTTAGAAGCACACAGTAAAGAAGTTTTGCAACAAACAACAAGTGAGAGCAAGAGAAAAAAGAAGTGGTCCAAAAAAACTCACCCGTGCCTTGATGCCCCATTTTCTGTCGTTCTTATCGGCCAGCATCATGGCAATGACGCCCTTGTACTCTGCAAGCAACCTCCGGATTGGCGCAAGGCAACTCATCCACCGCGTTTTCACATTCTTCAGGAGCTTCAACCCTTTCGACTCAAGCTGTTGAGAGAGGGCTCGGAATTCCGCTGCCTTCTTCGGTGAATGCGCGAAGTACGTATGCGTGGACCGCAGAACTTCCTCTACGGCATGCATATATGACTGTCAGTTGGGAGAGTGACTGGGCCGCCAAGTTCAAGCGGTGAGCGCAGCAGTGAACTCCAGTTGCGAAAGGAGCAAATTTTTCTTTGATCTGAGAAGTCACACTAGTCTTCGAGCCCTGGAAGGCGCTGACACCATCAGCACCAAAATACAAGAGCTTCTGCGCAACGTCGGACTCCGTGACACCCCCGCCTGAACTGAGAGCTCCCATGACAATAGCGGTGAGTTTGTTCGCAGTGGCCCCATCCGGCTCCATTTTCTGAATTGACAACAACAAAGGGACGCGGCACCAATTGAGCATAATGTACGCATGAATCGCAATCCAACTGCTATTGTCACACGCACTGGTTTCATTTGCGGACAGGGCCCAGTATGCCGCACTTGAGATTAGAGACTTGTTTTTTTGCTTCACAAAGTCGTAAAGATGCTCCGCCATCACCCACCTTGATCCGTCAGCCCAGTGCTTGCGAGGAAGCTCAAGGACGTCGAGGAACTCGTAAAGTTCAAACCGAGCTTCAAACTCCGTCATCGGCCTGCCTCCTGCTAGCAACTGAAACAAAGTGGCGAATTGGACGCGTTTCTTCCGTGACTCTGCCGTGCTACAACCCTGGATTTGCTCTGCCACAGTCATGGGTCCTCTAGCTGCATAAAGTAGCATACATTTCTTGTGAATTTCATGTTGCCCGTATTTAGAAACAGTATCGCACTTGGGAGCCATTTGTACAGGCTTCCCTCTGACGAGAGAACATGGCCTGCAACGAACCAAGTGCATGACCCCGTCTTCTGCCAAGACTGCCTCGCTCCAAGGTTCCTTCGCCGCCCAGTCGGTGTGGAACTTTCTGTGCAGGTCATAATTTTTTTTTTAGTTTCGTCATTGTGCCTGCATTTGATGGTCCCGCAGCCCGTGCCTTGACCCTGAGATTTGCGCTCTTCCTCTTCCTTCCACCACGTGTTGGAGGATTCACAAAGGCATCGTCATCTGAATCGACCATCTCGTCCGCACTGAGGTCTAAGTCTTCTTCAGAATTCGACATTGCTTCCTCTTCGTCCGAGACATAGACAACTACGGGGCACGAGAGAATGATCTCGGCTCGAGGATCTCGGTATCCATGGATTGGGAGGTCGGCAATTCTGCGCTGGAGGACCCCGCACCAACGTCGCAAACATCGGCACTTTGCAACGGGCCGCGTTTCAATGAGTTCCGACTTGATGAGAAATAGCTGCGCATCGTCGTGGCGGATTTGGCTCTCTTCCTCGACTCCGCCTCTAGTGCTCGCTTTGACGCTTGCGCCTTCCGCTCAGCAGCTTGAGCTTCCTGCTTCAATCGTGCCAATCGACGTTTAAGCCTTTCCGCCACCTTCGTAGCGTGTGTCGCTTTTGCGACGGCTGCAATACCCGTATCCATCGGAGCAGAAGGGGAGTCCGCCATGTCTCCTCCACGTACAGCAGCAACCAGCCACCAATACCCCAAGCAAATGAGAATTCCAACGACTCAAAAACGAACTCCCAATACCCAAGTCGTCGACAGCAAAGTACTCCCACACCCGACGTCGTCCAAAACAAACTGTAACCCAACTCGTCCAAACTCCGGAGCACAGGGTACAAAACTGATCGGAAATTCGGAGAAAGGATACCGAAGTTGGACAATTCTGCTTTGCGCAGCCACCCTCCACGACCCCAGGATGATTCAATGAAAGCCATAACTCACAAAAATGTGTCCGCACTCCACTGAAGGTAGTCATGAATATGGCGACCCCCCTATCTCTCACGAAACGGAGTGGCTGTGAATGCTAAGACACAAATCTGAAGTTGGCTACCTCAAACCCTAAGCCATCACGGAGTGGGCTACAACCCATAACCTAACGCAGTCAATGTGGCGATCAAGCGCAATAAGTTGAGAGAGAAGGTGGCCTTGAAGCGCAATTACTTGGAAGAGAAGGTGGCGTCGAGGTCACAACTGATTGACAAAACTGAGGCACAACGGGCTGCTTCACTGCGCAACGGAAAGTAAAGAGACAGGCGGCGCTGGCGACATGGAGGAGACTTCATCGACTGAAAAACGTGGAAAGTGCACCACGTACAGAGACTGCGCGCGGTTACAGGCGACTTAAGCCTGTTTTGGACCTTTTTTTTTCTATAGCCTTGGTGCTGGCAATTTATTTTTGGTGCTATTTTGCTCCAAATCGCCAGAAAAAAAACACTGATTGAAACTAATCACACAAAGAAAGTTCAAAATCAAATATAAAGGGATGAGAGTCCGGAATTCAATACTGTATTGTATAGTAATTAATCACATACTCCTGTGATACAGGAGACATTGGATCCACCTTTGGATACTCTTTAGTCTTCACCAAGGTATAGTACCTATAATACTTCTAATAATAGTTTAGATTTTTTTATTTTTTTTGGCCAAGCTATTGTAGAAATAAATAAAAGATAAAATTCACTATTATCCCCTACCCTTCGTTACTTATAAAGACCCCGACCCTATTACAATGATGCTAATTTATTTCAAAGGCATGTAAAAAATTTAGGACCAAGGCAATTATAATAACCCTTTGTTAGATTGCACGTGTACCAAAAAAAAATTGAGAGTGCACCCCCCGAGACTTAATTTCACTACTTTGTATAGTAAAATCTACCACCTACTTGAAAAATATTTATCAGAAACCTTTAAAACTAATAATTCAAAATTCCTTCTAAAATTGACTATGTGGAAAAATATTAGTTATTTTACACTATAATTTTTTATTACAAGTTTCAAACTGAGTTTTAATTCTAATGAACTAATTATTGTCATTTTAAAGATTATTATCTTCCTGAATTTTTGATATCATATTTTAAATGCTACTTTTGAAACTCATAAAGTCAATTTTGATGTGAAAGTTAGAATATACAGTAGAACCTCTCTAAGTTGATCCCCTCTAAGTTAATAAAGCGTTGTCAGGAAGTATTGATTGCCGGTCCCAACTTAACAGTATGAACCACATATGAACATGATGACCCTCCCTAATGTAATAACCTCTCTAACTCAATGTGTCAGACCGGTCCCAACTCTATCAACTTAGAGAGGTTCTACTGTATGTTGATGAGAATTTCTTAAATCTATATTGTACAATACTTTCACAATTAATATAAAATTGTAATAAATTTGAACAAATGTATAATTTAGCAATTGATCCCAAAGAGTCAAATAAAGAAAAATTCATGAATAAAATAGCATCTGTTGCATCTTTGAGTTGTTAAATTCTTCTCTTGCCTCTTTTTAGCTTCATCTTTGGATATTTTTTTATTTACAAAATAATAATTTTTTGTTTTTTTATTTAGATCTAATAATAAAAAGCTTATGAACAACCAACAAGATGTTGCCCAAATAAAATAGTGGGTCATCAACAATTATAGCTAAAGGAAAAATACAAGGTCAAGACTTATATGTAGCTAGCCCAATAAATTCTTATTTAGACAACATTAAAGCCTAAATTTCAAAGAATGTTTTGGTCTAATAATAAACTCATGTATTGGTCTTGTGTTATTTTAAGATTTGATGATTAATAAAGATTTTTTCAAAACTAATCCTCAAAAAATAACTTTTGTATCGATGATTTAGTAAAAGTTGAAGATTTTTATTAATAAATGTATATTTCACCTATTGTATACGATGTTCTAAAATTGTTAGCAACAAATTTACATAATTACAATAAATTCTTAATCATCTTTATTTCAAAAATTCTCTAGATTAAATTTTGAAAATTTATAAATGAATTTTTAGTGATCATACTAATGCAAACCATTAGTATGAAAATTATGTCATATTAAATTTTTAATCATAAAATAATAGTTCTTTGATATAATACTTTTAAAATCCAAAAGTTAGATGATATTTTTATATTAAATTTTTTTGAGTATTTAGAGCCAAGAAAAATTAACTAATTAATTCTAAAATTTTAAAATGGATTTTGTTGCCTGATTGGATCTTTCCAACTCTCCTTCTAAGTTGTGTTTTACTCAAATCCACTAGACTTTAGGTAGATGCACCCATTCCTGTCTCTTTAAGAATTCCTTCCTCATGTATTAGTAGTCCACATTTTCTTTCTAGATTGTACTCTATTGGTAAATGATGACGAAATTGGGTGCAAGGGTGGGAATGGCCGGTGCGTCTACCTTAGTTGTCTTCTACTATGATTTTGTAGCTGTTTGGTTGCCACTTTCTTCCAATGATATCCCTCAGCTATTCTCATCCTTTCTTCACTCTTCATTGTGCGGGGCTTCCTTTTCTTCAGGTATGTTTGCACTTTGGTATTAGGGGTGATGTTTGCAATGTGAATCGGGTCCACAAGTAGGTGTAAATTTGTTCCTAAGACCCTCAGTAACAATACTCTCTAACACCAGTGCGAACACATGAACATGGCCAAGAACTGTTTTCCTCTTCTCGTTCGCTGTAGCGCCGGATTTGTGGTCGATGCAGATCTCTCTTCATTAACCGCAATCTCCCCTTCGCTGCCCCGACATGTGGATCCTCGTAATCAATTGCCGTCATGTTGATGCTGTTCGTTTTGCGCGCTAGATTTCTTTCCTCTGGCCGATCATGATCTTGTGGGGTTTGAATCCCCGGTTCCCGTCCGCAGGCCATGATCGCGCCTCGTGCATGTGCTCTGTTAAAATCTCGGCCGAGCTCAAGCTCGCTATGGAACTTCAGGGTGCTGTCTTATATTTTTCACACCTTCCCGCATTTCCATTGCATTGGCTACCTCTCCTGCCCCATAGCAGCGGTGCTCTCTCAATTTCTCCTCCATTCTTTTCCCAATTCAACTGCTGATGTCTAATGACGGGACCCTCTTAGCTGATTCGATCACACTACTGTTCATTTCAGACCAATGATGAAATTTCAAGAGGTTGACCCAAGTGCCTGGGGTTTCAGGTCTCAGTAATAGCAGTTCTTGGCTACCATTCGAGCTCAGAAGCACCTGAATATTGGCGTCTATTCACCATCACCGTTAATCTTTTGAGGCGTCGATTAGCCCGAATTCCAGCAGCTGGTAATTCTCATCAATCACTGCACAGCACCTCCTTGTATATGACAGTCACTCTTCAATTAGCATGCGCAGTGTTCCACAGAATTTTTACCTGACAAATATTAAGAGTGTAAGGACTTTAAAATTGCACACTGCTCGTCACATCGTAGTTTCTGTCACGACGAGTTGGAAAACACCATATCCAACTTCTCGTTCTGAAAACTGTGAACGCTACCAGTCACTGACAATGCTGCAAGGGATAGGCAATCAAAAGGGTACTATGGTCAAGTTCATGGAAGAATTCAAGTCATAATGCAGCTCAAACTTAAGACTGCCAAAAACAATAGTTTTAAATCAAGAGATTCCCCGCGCACCAAACCCCTAAGAGTCCAAGACAGTAAAGCACAGCTGCAGATACTCAGCAAGGGAACCCATAATTCCATGCAACAAGAATGAACAGCGAGCAAGGAACACTAACATGGGCGAGTCCTACACCAAATCAATTTCCGTGTCGTGTCAAAACTCGAGACCGAAACCACACAGAAAGTGACTTATCTGAGAAGCATACACTGCAACTAGCATACAAATCATTCCTTGAATGATGAAGTTAAAGACAGCGCAAAAACATGCGTCAGGAGAGTGACCAAAGACGAAATGAAAGCAATCATGATTTTATTTTCAACCTCAAGAGACACCGTTAAAATGACGGCCACCACAACGACAAATCAAACGATTGCCACACCACATTTGAAATCCATTTCTACAATACAAGAGGTAAGCACTTCGCGCCTGCCATTGTCATTTCGACAGATTCCCTGGCTGGCACATCTAGCCGCCCGGGGTGAAGTTGGTGGCGTACGCCCAAGCGTTGTTGGCCACGGGGTCGGCCAAGTGGTCGCTCAGGTTCTCGATGGGGCCCTTGCCAGTCACGATCGCCTGCACGAAGAACCCGAACACCGAAAACATAGCCAAGCGACCGTTCTTGATCTCCTTCACCTTCAGCTCAGCGAACGCGTCGGGGTCGTCGGCCAAGCCCAAGGGGTCGAAACTGCCGCCAGGGTAGATGGGGTCAGTCACATCGCCCAAAGGGCCTCCGGCTACTCGGTAGCCCTCGACGGCGCCCATCAAGATCACCTGAGAAGCCCAGATGGCCAAAATGCTCTGAGCGTGGATCAGACTGGGGTTGCCCAAGTAATCCAAACCCCCGCTCGCGAAGATCTGGGAACCGGCCTTGAACCAAACCGCCTCGCCGAACTTGACGCCGTTCTTCGCCAACAGCTCGGGAGTCACGATCCCCAACGCTCCCAACATGGCCCAGCGCGCGTGGATGACCTCCAGCTCCCTGTTGCGGGCGAACGTCTCGGGGTCGGAAGAAAGTCCCGCGGTGTCCCAGCCGTAGTCTCCAGGGTACTCTCCGGTCAGGTAAGAAGGTGTGTTCTCGGAGAAGGGGCCCAACCATTTGTTGCGGTCAGCTCCGTACCTGCAAAACATGACCCCTCATCAGCACTTCTCCCGCATCAACTAGATATAGCCAACCATCAGTGTGCACGATCGATTGCCCAATTCCAACAACATCGATCCCCCAAGCAACACCAAACACTTAATTTTCAAGCACCAGACGAAGAACTTGACCAAATCGAGCTTGGCAATTAACCAGCATGCACTCACCAAGGGCTTCCGGAGACGCCGCCCTTGGCCATGGTGACGCGGGCCTTGCCTGCGCCCACCTTCTTGGAGAGCTCATTGACAGGCTTGAGCAGCGACTGCCCAGCCAAGGCCGTGGACGCGCAGGCGGTAGCGGCAGCCATGACTGCGAGTACAGTGGATCTAGAGTGGCAACAAGACGATCGAAGGAAGCAAATTAACAGCCGGAGTGGCGGAGACTGAGGGTGGTGAATGCAGGCCGTGCGGGCGATGGCTTATATGCAGAGGACGCCATCGCTGGGCAGTCTTGACGAAGAGGCCGATCGACGGCGTATGCGATCGCAATTGGCAAGAGCAGATGATTGGATGGGGTACCTTGCATTGGATTGGTCAGTCCCTGGATTTCGTGGACGGCAGATTTGGCTTCCGGGGGGATGGACAGATGGATCTTAAGTTTGACAGAAGGATCCACCACTCGATCGATCGGGGAGCTCTCGATCAATGGCCCGACTTGTTAATTCCATATCTCTTGACCGTGTCTTGCAGTTTTTGTGCCGATTGAAGTGCATTAACTTCCATTGGGAGGTGTGAGTTTAATTAATTGGGTTCTGTAAATTCTATGGAGCAAGCACATGCACGGGTTCTAGATGGTGGTTTTGATTTAATTTGAAGTGGGAGTTTAACCCTGTAACGCTGCGGACACGAAGTGTCCATGGCAGTCGGGCAGCAGGACCGGTATCTCAAAAGCAGTAGGAGCTGATCAACCATGAACCTGGACCACGTTTTCGTGCAGGTTCACGAAAATGCCCTCCATGAACCTGGACCGTGTTTCACTGCAGGTTCATGACCATGCATTTCATGTCCTGTGCACATGATTTGCGACTGCCAAAAGCTTGCCTGCTGCGGAAGCCCCTGTCTGCGAAGGAAGTCCAATGGATTGCAGACCGTTGAAAACTTACTTTGGGACTGCAGTATGGGAAAAAAAAACGTTTTTTCATGTAATTTCTTTTTTTTTGGAAGTTGCTTGAGTACATTTTTAGTGAATAGTATCCTCACAAAGGTCAATTCGACAAAAATAAGTCATTTTCGTTCAAAAGTGCCACATGTCACCTTGTGAATGGTCTGGGGTGACATGGCCCCCTGATAATTTGACATGGAAATTCAATTTTGGCACTCAGGTGCCAAATCAGACCTTCACATACGGTATTGTAAATTCCCTCATTGGGATATTATCGACTCTTTTCTAAAGAAGAAGAAGACGCTTAATCCATGGATCACCCTTGTAGTGTATTTTGGCCATTTCTTGTTGTTTACTCTTGATATGTAATTTAGGCCATAAAAATGATATGTGTTGAATTTGAGACCAACTAATGAAATGAAGCTTATCCAATGAAGTTTCTACTCCAATTAGAAATTTTGAAAAAAATTTAAATTTTGATATTTCATAGCAACATGAACTTTAGGCTTATATCCATGGTTTGTTGATTTCCACATGTTTGAGTGACATGGTAGTTTTGGTTTATGCCATGATGTTATTCACTATAGTGTACATCCGTAATGGAAATTTCAAATTTTTTGAGTATATTTTGTATTAGATATGAATTTTTTTCATTTTTTTCTTAAAAAACTCACAATAATTTCAAATTTGTCCCCAAAATTGAGAATTTAAATGACTTGTAGTAGACATATGATTTCATCTTTGAAAAATAAATATAATTTTTTTCATTCATAACTAGTTTCAAAATGTCAAAAGACAGAGTAATGGACACTGAGGCTTGAAATCAATGGTCATGGGCTCATCCCTCTTGGTAGGGTTGAACTGAATGAGTGAAGTTTTCAACTTCAATTACTACCTTTAAACCAAAGGTAAAGCTACATGTGAAAAGCAAAAAGCAAGAGAAGACACATATACAATGACTCCAAAAATTAAGTCTATGTTTTGTTCAGTTTCACTGTAGTGACTTCATGCACCTTCCTTTGAAAATGAAAGGACAAAATCCAAAGGAGCAAACATGAATGTTGTAGTATCACGTGTACACTAGAATTGTACAAAACCTTGAAGCAAAAAATAAATTAAAGGTTTGGAAATATATGAATTTCAAAGCTAAACACCTACATAGACTCAATTCTTTCACCGGTTTTCATAATCATTCCAAAAATTGTCAGTGCTTCTTTTTTTATATCGCAATAATTTCAATATTTTTATTGCATATTGTTGTGCATCATTTAAGACCCACTCCTACAAGTATTGTAAACCAAACCATACAAATGTAACAAAAAATTCAAAATCTACAACTTTTATTTATGCACCAAGGATGGTTTTGACGTTTCGTGCTACGGTCCGTTGATTCTTAGACAAACTCATTGTGCACCTTTACACAATCATTGAGCAATCTTGTCCATATTGACAAAAAAAATTTAGCATAGGATTATTAAATTTAAAGAAACAATTTATTAAATTTATGTATTTACAAAGAATATATTCAAATTTTAGTTTGCTAAAATAAAATTATTTTGAAGACATAGAGTTTTGAAACCTCTTCTACAATAACCAACTGTCCAAAGAATGCTAGTATTTTGAGTATAAAAATGATGCAATTTTAATTTAATATTTTCATTTTCATTCTCAAGCCTACCTAAAGATTTTCTCTTATAACCACATTCAAAAATTTAAGTCATTCAAAAAAAATTCAATACAAAAAAATATTGAATTGTCTAAAAATATAAAATTTAAAAGAACTAAATTATATATAAATAGAAATTTTTTTTTTGATGAATTCATTTTAGATGTGCCTTTATTAGAAATTTTTAGAGCTAGCAATTCCATTTTCAACCTATTTTTTCTAAAACTATTTGAATTTTTTTTCTAAAAGATTATTTGAATTTAAAAGTGCTATGAGGTAGTAAGACAATACAATGATCTTTTGCAAAATGCCTCATTTAAACTAATTATGATTATTATTATTATTATTATTATTTTTTTTTTAATCTTCCAATAATTTATATTTTAATCTCTATTTATATAATTTTTGCAAAAGGATAGATCACAATTTAGTAAATTTTGATTTTGAAATTTTGAAAATTGTAGATTACAATAAACAATAGTGGATTGTGAAGTGAAAACTAGTATACCTTTTAGACCAAGTAAATGCCTCCAATATCAAATTATTTTTCAAAAATGTTGTTTATAATATATCTTTACAAAATTTCTAATTTAGAAAATTTATAAAAGTATCAATATATTTAGGAGTTAATTTTGTTTTTACAATCTATCTTTAGAACCTTAAATGTTTTTAGTTCTTTTTTAAAGACAATGTTAAAAGATCCTAGTTGGGATTGAATGCTTATGCCATTTCTATTCCAAGTATATGCATTTAAAGCCAATAGGACAAGTAATATTCAAGGTTGTGTCAATTAAGCACTATTGGATAGTATATGATTTGAAATAATTATGCTCTCTTTAAGTAATGCTTGATTGCCACCTCTTCCAAAACAAACTTTAATTTAAGAGGAGTAGGCCATTTCATCTTACTCAATAAATCACTTTTTGAATGGACAAGGCAAGGTTGAGTAGTGGTGCCGAAGTTCTATCCATGAATAAGCCCTTGATATTGGAATTTACATAAAGTTGAGAAGTATAGCATGGACTTTTCATTGGCCCCGACATTGTGGAGCTCAATGTTGTTTGTGTACGACGACTTGGCGTGCGATGAAACTTAGTTTGACTTTAATTTGAGGCTTGGGCCTTGGCTTGGTCCAAACACTTTGGTTAGGGACTTCATTTTGCCATTATATCTTTTATATGTGGTTTTAGATACTCATTCTTTTAAAGATGATTCCTTCACGTGGTGGGATAAGAGGCTTTTGCGTTGTAACTTCATCCTAGCATGTATGCATTCTTGGTAGTTAATGAGGTTATTTAAGCTTCTATAGGAGTTTTTCCTCATTTTGTTTTTTGAGAAATATTACATTACATCAATAGGTGTTAGCATAGTAGAAAAACAACATTTAATGCTTCAAAAAAAATAGTTTTTGAGTGTTTTTGAAGTACTTAGTATGTGTTGGAATTGCTGAATAGGCTCAAGGTTGAACCCTGTAGCCACAATTATAGGTCCCTTCACTAGAAGAAAACTGCGTTTTACTTGTCAAATCTGCGTTTTACTTGACAGAAATTGCGTTGTACTCAACAAAAGGTATGGAATTGGTTTTGTTGAGTTCTCCCTTTGTAACGCAAAATTTTGCGTTCCAACATTTCAACACAGAATTTGACAAGTAGAACGCAAAATTTTGTGTTAGAATGCAAAATTTTGCGTTACGAAGGGGGAACTCAACAAAATCGATTCCATACTTTTTGTTGAGTACAACGCAGTTTTCTTCTAGTGATTTTTGTCTACATTTGAAGATTTGATTCATTTTATTTGGACTAATAATGAGAAAGCTATGGACAATCTTACTTGAGTTTTTTTGGGCATTCTAAGCACTTTTTTCAAAAAACAACCTATAGAAGTCATTTTCGAATGCAATTTTCAAATTTTTTCAATTTTTTTTTTGATTGGGTGAAGTCTTTTTGCAAGAATAGTCTCATCTTTGGGATTGGAATGTTTCAATTCCATCTTAGAGCTATCAACAATTTAGTATTTTGTTCAATCTTGGACCTACTTCTACTTAATAATTTGTTAATGAATTAAAGTTAAGTTTTGATGTTCTTTTTTTTTGAAATCCAACTCTCAACTCAAATGTTTAACAAAAAAATTATAAATTCATGCAAAAAAAATTCACAAATGGTGGTCAAAGTCATCTGAAATTGCAGGCCAACATTCAAGAAAACTTATTTTTCCAACTTCAAATGCTAATATCTTCCAATCCCTCGTCCAATCCGTATGGTCAAACTTCACAAAAATTTTACTACATGATCTAAGACAAGTGAAGTACAAGATTCTACGATTATATGTTTTTTTTTAATGGTTTTTTGGTTTTTTGGTTGATCGTAGCAAATATGGCAGTTTTCAATGGTTTCAGAGCCAGAAAATCCCTTGGTATTCCAAAGATTAAATTCCGCCAAAATTTGAAGAAGCTGTCAGTTCAAATACTTGTCGGTGTCTAAACGGGAGTGCTAACATATGAATAAGGAATCTATGAACCCATAAATCTAGGAATCTATATTTTAGACATCTTCTATGGTTATATAGGTTAATGATATAGGTACCTATGTTATAGACTCTTTTCATGTTATATTATACCTATGTTGTAGGTATATATATGTTATAAACACGGCTTCAAATGGTTGTAGATACATACCTAAAACTAAGTTCAAGGCTTGTAGATCACGTCTTTGCACTCACACTCTAGCATTGTTGGGTGCCAAAATGATTTGAAAATTTTCAGAGTGCATTGTTAGCACAAAACATTCTATCCTAATTTTTAATGAACCTTTACCACAGCTTGGATAATTTTTAAGAATTTTATCCCAACTTGGATAATTTCTAAGAACTTCCCATCATTGGTTTAAAAGGCTGACTTTTTATAAAGTCATCTTTTATATTCTAAAAAAATATAATTTTTTTTGGGCAACTTCTAAGAAGGTCCAAATAATAAGTGTAGGCTCATATTCTTACTCTGCATTATTTATTAGAAGGTTGATTTTGATTACTTCCTTTCAAATCTGGATGGACTAGAAGGAAATTTTAATGAACTAATTTTGTTGTTGAGCCCTTAGCGTGTTTTTATATAAAAAATACCTTTAATTAGTCTTTGGTTGGATCATTTTTTGTACAATTTGGTGTTTTACGTGCAAAGCTCAAATCTAACTTTCTATGGTTATCTTGAAATGGAGTGTAATTCTAATTTAGAAGACCGTAAGTATATATTTAAGGCTAAAAAGATTTTTCTATTGTGAACTACAAACTTTAGTTTAACCAAACTCTATTACATACACTTGCAGATTTAATTCAGTCTCTAACGGGAATCTTGCAATTGTTAGGATTGGCTCTCTCTTGGACTTCTATCGTCTCTCAGACACTTGATTGACCTCATGGATACTTATTCATATCCTTGAAGAAAAAAAGTGGAGGGTTTTAGGTACTTTGAGCTTCTAGGGATAAATCATGGTATTGGTAAGGACTTTTATCAATTATAATATAAACACTTTTTTTTATGACTTTTTGATTATTAATTCTATTAAGTTTAAGAAAATCCTAAAATCAAAATGACAAATCAAGGGACTCACAATTCCTTAAGCCTTGAAAATGGGCCCAACCCATTTTAGCACGATAAAAATATATTTAAACGTACTTTGGGAGCAAAAATGCATGGGCTAATTAAAAGTGCCAACCAATTGTCAACAGCTAGAGATTCTTGCGTAAGATTAGTATCTAGGAATAAGTGTTGTTTCTCTCTGAAGACTCATGTGCAAAGTTTTGTTGTATAGAGGGTGTTGCAAATTTGTGTATTCGTTGCTTTGTATATGGAAGTTTGAATGCTTTACAGTAGACAACAAAGAAAAAGATTGGAATGATCCTCAAAGTAGAATTGTCTATCTTGACGTGACTTGGAGTTTTCACATTGTAATGTCACGCCACATTGAAACGCGTTGTAATACATCATGATTCCATCAAAATCTTGACAATTTGAACAATAAATCTTAAATCTTAAATTTTTAGGACTATTTTTACTATATCTTGACAATCATGAATGGAAAAGCAAATGCATCACTGCTATTTAACATGTTAGACTAATTTATATTGTTCTTTTAAAAAAAATTTATCATAATTTATCAAAAAAGTTAAAAATATTCTATCATAAAGAACTTTGAGATCACATCACATCAATACGTCATGCATCATGACATCTTGACGCAGGGATTTAATATCACCCACACAACCCTGCTTTAGACTGTTTTACAACACAATGGATCATCTTTCAAAGGTTAACATTGAAGCCCTTAACTTCATCTTACCACAAATTGGAATGTTATACAATAAAATTTGTCTTAAGAAATAGAAAACTTTAGAAAAACAATAATCATATTCATCATAATTAGTTTAAATGAGGCATTTTCTAAAAGATCAATGCATTGTCTTACTACCTCATAGCACTTCAAAATTCAAATAATCTTTGGAAAAATTAGATTGAAAATGGAATTGCTAGCTCTAAAACTTTCTAAAAAAGGCACATCTAAATGAATTCATCAAATTTTTTTTCTATTTATATACAGTTTAGGCCCATTAATCCCTAAAGCCCCAAGGCCACTTTTATGCAAAAAAAACAAATTCTAAAGTTTTTTGCTCTTTGTAGTAGAAATGACACTTTTGAATGGTTTTCCATATCTAACCATAGGATCTTGTCCTAAACAAGTGTAAAAATGTGTCAAAGAAATTTTAGAAACTTTGACAGCATAATTACAAAATATTTGCATCTAAAATGAAAAAAACAACTTTTTTTGCACCCTGGTCAACAAGATTTTTTGGCTTTGAATCTATTTAATGTAAACTTCTGTAGTATTGATTTGAATTTCTAATTTTTTATGTTGATAAATTGAGTTGAAAGTCTAAGAATTTTTTTAAAAAAAATTCACATCTAATTTTCACTCATAAAATAATTCGTAAGTAGAAATAGGTTCAAGATTGAAGAAAAACCTTAACCATTCATAGCTCTAAGATGGAATTGAAATACACTAATTTCTCTACAGTGAGATTGTTTTAGCAAGAGATCTTAACCCCTAAAGTTCCATGACTATGTTTTCACCGAAAACATTCAAAAACTGCCATTTTTAGTACAAGTACCAAATTCTTGAAAAAATAACTTTTTTGACATATGTAACGGTAGGATCAAATAGTAAACTAGTTTTAGAAGATGTGGGAAAAATTTCAGAATTTTCCACCATGCAGATTGGAAGATATTAGCATTTGAATTAGCAAAAATCCTTTTTTTGTTCCTGCGAAAAAAAGGGCAGATGCACTTCACAAGGTCACATTTGTATGGAAAATGTCCAAATTGGTGGTTTTTCTTTGAATTATTTTTCCTAAACAAGTTGGCTACATGCTTAAAAAATTTCAAATCATTTGGAATTGTACAACATATACTAAAAAAATAGTAAGTAGAAAGAAGTAGAGAATGATCCAAAATACTAAATTGTTAAGAATTTAATTATGGAATTGAAAAATGTCAATCCCAATGGTTGTAATGTTGTAATAAAGAACCTAAATCCTATGATTTTTTTTTCAAAAAATATTAAAAATTGTGTTAAATAAAGAACTTCAAAGTTTATTTCAGAGTAGAGAATCCGTAACTGCCCACAAACTAAAAAACCTCATAATTTTTTACTCATTGGTCGAAATGGAATGATTTAAAGCTTTCCACGTATATATATATTTCTAAAAAATCAATTTCAAATTTTTATTTTTGAAAAAAGTGATTTTTTCAGATCTGCCCGGATTGCCCGCCCAGTGTAAAAAGTAACATATTAAGCCATAACTTTTGACTCCTATTTCGAAATGTCATGAAATTTAGTGCACATAAAAGATATTCCTCGTCCCCACCATTTATTAAAATTTCAGCTTAAAATATAAAAATCTCTAGTCACACGTACCTATCCAAAATTGCTATGTTGCTAAAAATAATAGGCTGGTCCTTTAGGGGTTAACCTTGTGATTTTTTTTTGGTTAAATTGTAAAAATTGAGTTCAAAAATGAATTCAACAAGTTATTTTTTCTACAAGGTGCTCTAATTGGCCAATAAACAAGAATATCCATCACTTTCACATAAAAAGTCCAAATGAAATGAATCAAAGCTTACCATGTACAAAAAAATACATCTACAAGAAAAAAATTATTTTTAAATATAATTTTTTGTAGGTGGTTTTACGCCCATTGAACAAAAATTGGGCTTCTTGTGCCATAATTTTGCTCCTAGGCACTAATTGAAAGAAAAATTATATTCCCAAAAAGTTAATAAGTTTTTTATCTTCAAATGAAGTTCAAGAAAATCTCAACAATTATTGAGACCGTAGAAGTCTATCCAAAATTTTGTCCTCCAAAGGGATAATGGGACTTTAGGGATTAATGAAAGATATAGGAAAAATGACAGAATGGACTTGCATTTGTAGCCTTTTAGTAGGATGGATAAGGGCCTAGTCACATGTTAGATTTTCACAAGAGAACTTAAGTAGGTCATAATTTGCATGTGTTCAGCCCTCAATGTCCATCACTCTGTCTTTTGACATTTTGAAACTAGTTATGAATGGAAAAAATTATATTTATTTTTCAAAGATGAAATCATATGTCTACTACAAGTCATTAAATTCTCAATTTTGGGGACAAATTTGAAATTATTGTGAGTTTTTTAAGAAGAAAATGAAAAAAATTCATATCCAATACAAAATATACTTGAAAAATCTGAAATTTCTACCATGGATGTACATTATAGTGTATAACATCTTGGCATAAACCAAAACTACCGACTCACTCAAAAATTAGGAAATCAACAAACCATGGGTCTAGGTCCAAAGTTCATATTGCTATGAAATACTGAAATTTAAGACTTTTTCAAAAAGTTCAATTGGGATATCTGAAACTTCACATGATAAGCTTCATTTCATTAGTTGGACTCAAATTCAACACATATCATTTCTATGGCTAAAATTCATCTCAAGATCGAGTAAATAGCAAGAAATAGCCACAATACTACGCTACAAGGGTGATCCATGGATTAAGCATCTTTTTCTTTAGAAAAAAGTCGATAATATTCTAATGAGGGAATTTGCAACACCACTGTTCACTGAAAATGTACTCAAAAAAAATTGCATGAAAAAACGTTTTTTTCCAATACTGCAGTCTCAGGTAAAGTCATGCATCCCAAAGTAAGTTTTCAACGGTCTGCAATCCATTGGACTTCCTTCGGAGACAGGGGCTTCCGCAGCAGGCAAGCTTTTGGCAGTCGCAAATCATGTGCACAGGACATGAAATGCATGGTCATGAACCTGCAGTGAAACATGGTCCAGGTTCATGGAGGGCATTTTCGTGAACCTGCACGAAAACGTGGTCCAGGTTCATGGTTGATCAGCTCCTACTGCTTTTGAGATACCGGTCCTGCTGCCCGACTGCCATGGACACTTCGTGTCCGCAGCGTTACAGGGTTAAACTCCCACTTCAAATTAAATCAAAACCACCATCTAGAACCCGTGCATGTGCTTGCTCCATAGAATTTACAGAACCCAATTAATTAAACTCACACCTCCCAATGGAAGTTAATGCACTTCAATCGGCACAAAAACTGCAAGACACGGTCAAGAGATATGGAATTAACAAGTCGGGCCATTGATCGAGAGCTCCCCGATCGATCGAGTGGTGGATCCTTCTGTCAAACTTAAGATCCATCTGTCCATCCCCCCGGAAGCCAAATCTGCCGTCCACGAAATCCAGGGACTGACCAATCCAATGCAAGGTACCCCATCCAATCATCTGCTCTTGCCAATTGCGATCGCATACGCCGTCGATCGGCCTCTTCGTCAAGACTGCCCAGCGATGGCGTCCTCTGCATATAAGCCATCGCCCGCACGGCCTGCATTCACCACCCTCAGTCTCCGCCACTCCGGCTGTTAATTTGCTTCCTTCGATCGTCTTGTTGCCACTCTAGATCCACTGTACTCGCAGTCATGGCTGCCGCTACCGCCTGCGCGTCCACGGCCTTGGCTGGGCAGTCGCTGCTCAAGCCTGTCAATGAGCTCTCCAAGAAGGTGGGCGCAGGCAAGGCCCGCGTCACCATGGCCAAGGGCGGCGTCTCCGGAAGCCCTTGGTGAGTGCATGCTGGTTAATTGCCAAGCTCGATTTGGTCAAGTTCTTCGTCTGGTGCTTGAAAATTAAGTGTTTGGTGTTGCTTGGGGGATCGATGTTGTTGGAATTGGGCAATCGATCGTGCACACTGATGGTTGGCTATATCTAGTTGATGCGGGAGAAGTGCTGATGAGGGGTCATGTTTTGCAGGTACGGAGCTGACCGCAACAAATGGTTGGGCCCCTTCTCCGAGAACACACCTTCTTACCTGACCGGAGAGTACCCTGGAGACTACGGCTGGGACACCGCGGGACTTTCTTCCGACCCCGAGACGTTCGCCCGCAACAGGGAGCTGGAGGTCATCCACGCGCGCTGGGCCATGTTGGGAGCGTTGGGGATCGTGACTCCCGAGCTGTTGGCGAAGAACGGCGTCAAGTTCGGCGAGGCGGTTTGGTTCAAGGCCGGTTCCCAGATCTTCGCGAGCGGGGGTTTGGATTACTTGGGCAACCCCAGTCTGATCCACGCTCAGAGCATTTTGGCCATCTGGGCTTCTCAGGTGATCTTGATGGGCGCCGTCGAGGGCTACCGAGTAGCCGGAGGCCCTTTGGGCGATGTGACTGACCCCATCTACCCTGGCGGCAGTTTCGACCCCTTGGGCTTGGCCGACGACCCCGACGCGTTCGCTGAGCTGAAGGTGAAGGAGATCAAGAACGGTCGCTTGGCTATGTTTTCGGTGTTCGGGTTCTTCGTGCAGGCGATCGTGACTGGCAAGGGCCCCATCGAGAACCTGAGCGACCACTTGGCCGACCCCGTGGCCAACAACGCTTGGGCGTACGCCACCAACTTCACCCCGGGCGGCTAGATGTGCCAGCCAGGGAATCTGTCGAAATGACAATGGCAGGCGCGAAGTGCTTACCTCTTGTATTGTAGAAATGGATTTCAAATGTGGTGTGGCAATCGTTTGATTTGTCGTTGTGGTGGCCGTCATTTTAACGGTGTCTCTTGAGGTTGAAAATGAAATCATGATTGCTTTCATTTCGTCTTAATTTGGTCATTCTCTTTGACTTATGGCTTTGCGCTGTCTTATATTTATTGTAGGAATGATATTCGTGCTAGTTGCAATGTATCCCCCTCAGATAAGTTAGAACCTGCGTGGTTTTGGTCTTGAGTTTTTGACATGATACGGAAATTGATTGGGTGTAAGACTCGCCATGTTTGTGTTCCTTGCTCTCTGTTCAATGTTCTTGAACAATGCATGGTGTTATGGGTCAAAGTGTCTCCCATTTACCGATTACTTCAGGTTTCAATGTGAAGTTGGAGTCCACGGCAATCCTGGGGACTGGGCTTATTGAACAGCTTGATTCTTTGTCTGCTCTAGTGTATTGTTGGTAGCCGGTTTGAGATCTTTGGTGTTAATTGTACCAAAGATGGATTTATACCAGTCCGATAAACTGCTGCATTCTCTTGCCGAGTATCTGCTGCCGCTGTGCTTTACTGTCTTGGACTCTAGGGGTCTGGTGTGCGGCTAATCACTTAATTTAGAACTTTTGTTATCGGCAATCTTAAGGTTGAGCCGCGGAGTAATTTGAATACATTCATGAACTTGAGTCCCGTAGTATCCTTTTGATTGTCTATCCACTGCCGCATTGTCAGTGTCTTGTAGCGTTCACGGTTTTCAGAACGAGAAGTTGGATACGCTGTTTTGAAACTCGTTTTGACAGGTTGTGACAAGCAGTGTGCAATTTTGAACTCTTTGCATTCTCAATATTTTTCAGGTAACAATTCTGTGGAACACTTCCATGCATGCTAGTTGAAGGGAGGTTTAGTGCAGTGATTGATGAGGATTACCAGCAGCTGGAATTCGGGCTAATCTACGCCGCAAGAGATTAACGGTGATGGTCAATAGGCGCCAAAATCGTGGAATTCAAGTGCTTCTGAGCTCCAACTATAGCCAAGAAGTGCTATTACTTAGACCTGAAGCCCCACGTCCGCGCCTTGGAGTTGGGCCTATTGTGATTTGCACGCCTTGAAATTTCATCATTGTAATCAATTGGACGTTTGTGTGAATCAGGTAAGAGGGTCCCGTCATTTTGGATCTGCTTGTTGACCACGAAATTGACTGAGTGACTCCTCTGCTTCCTCCCGGTTGCAAATGGATGCGATTTGTCCAACTCATGCCGACAATCGCTCTGCGCCATCACTCTGTTCCACTGAATGGCTGCACCCAAGTCGCGGCGGAGTAGGATTGCAGCATGAAATGCAACAGCACACTCTAATGTTGGGTAAGTTTTGTTTGTTGGAATGACTCAAGTGGAGGGAGTCGTGGGATGTAAGGGTTCTAAGAAGACGGTGGAGCCTCATGAGTGTTGTGCCTGCAAATCCCACAACATTTGACATCTATTGCATATTAACAGCATACTGAATTTTCTCACCCGCCGGTGCAATTCCTCCAAAGAAGTTTGATTTCATACTGGAGGAATGCAAATCACAATGGAGTTCGAAAAGTTTTTCTTCATGAAACGGATTTAACCACTGAGCAGGTGGTAATGTTACAAATAGGACGTGAACTTGTGTTTCATTTCGTCCATGATAAAACTCCGTTTCAAGAGTACATTAACAGCTGTTAAACTCCAGAAGTTCTGTGTAAATTCCAGAAAATACTTCCTCGGAACATCAGCATCACTAATTCAAACCCGAGTTAGCCAGAATTTCAAGGTTGATGATTAAGCTGAGTTTCGTGATCCCTTTGGAAAGGGCCAGTCCTTTGCTCTGCGAGTCTGAGCTCTCCAAATGACTCGGATAACCAAAGATACAAAATTCATATACAGTATTCACTGCCTCGATGTTACTGTGGAGATGAAGAAGAAATACGAGTACTTAACTCTGGTCATATGACCAAAGTGAATGAAGATTGTGCTGGGGATAGTTCTACTAGCCAAGCCGCCATGAGATGGCTGAAGACAATGCAATACTCCTTACTATCTGCAATAGCCCCAAGACATTTTAACCTTCATTCCATGGTTTTATTTTCAGCAATAATTTGGTCAAAAGTGATACGGAGAATACTATAATTGTGATGGAATATATATTGTGAAGGATTCTTTGTTTCTTCCCTGATGAAATTGCTGAACTATTACAAAACCTTGGCCATGCTATTGCTCTTTTTTAGATGAATGTACTTTTGTATTAATAATTGGATCTTCATCCATGTTTATTGTGTTTCATTCACGGACATGGTTTCATTAATTAAATGAAGATTTCTTTTTTACACTGACCAAAATAAATGAAATAAAATCCCACTTTTTTCTCATGAGTACAAGAAAAGCATTCTTACCCATACAACAAATAAATATGGGCAATTTCATTAAAATGGCAATATTTCATGTGCCACTTTGACGGTGTGCCATTTTTACCATCTAGGATAGGTATAGACTTCAAAATGAGCATTCTGAACCATTTTGGATAGGTATAGATTTAGAACAGGCGTTTTGAATTGTTTTAAGGCCATTTTAAAATAATATTGCTATTTTAATGAAATTGCCCATAAATACAAAACAACAACTTTGGTATAAAAATTGTGCTTTGATTTGCAAAAAGATTTTATTTGGCAAACTTAGCAAAATTGCTTATTTGTCAAACTAGTATTTCTTCCAATTACTACTTTTTTTACAAATGGTACTATGACATGAAAAATGAGGGAGAACCCTTCTTATTTTGACCATTAGAAAACATATTGGTCATTGGTTGGAAGTCAATATTAAATTAAGTGTTCAATTTAAAAATAAATAAATAAATCATCTCATATTAAGTGTCTGATGTATATTTTGCCTTCCATAGGCTTGCAAGCAAATTGAGCAATGCTCGGATTATAGTAGAAGCGAGTAGGCAAGTGTCTATCATTCTTTAGTCAATCTTTCTACATACGCAACAGTTTATAATATTGAATCAAACATTTTGCTTTGAAATGGAGGGAGTAATTCAGTATAGATTTTCAAATAAGAACTTGGAAAATAAATCTTATATACTGTATTCATCTAGTTAAATCTACCACCTACTTAAAAAATATTTTATCAAAAATCTTTGAAACTAATAATTCAAAATCCCTTTTAAAATTGACTACTGTATGTGGGGTCATTGCAAGAAAGAGTGGTACTAGGTTTCCATCACAACAAGAAAGTTGTAGCTTCCACTTGCAATAACTTCTACACCATGACTCGCATGAATTTGAATTTTTTATTGAAGATGTATGTCTTGAGTGTCATCATATCTCATGTTTTTCAGAAATTTTAAAAAATCATTTTTTATTAAAAATCAATTAACTTAATATGTCACGTTTTGAGTTTTAGGGGTTTTTACTACGTAAGGAGTCCCCATATTTAATGATTTGAAGCTGAAATTTCTATGGTCAATTCCCATAGTAGTAAGTCATGTTTCTACCAAGGGGCATTAAAAAATAATTTATTTTATGTCCTCTACATCCATGCAAAGAGGGCTCCCTTGCGCGCGCAGTTCTGAACAATGAATATGGTTTTAGGATCACTTTTTTGTTGAAATCCCTCCATCATGAAGTCTTTCCAAATGGTCTATTTTTAGTTTCTTTGAAAATGTTTTTTTTTTTAATTTTTTACAAATTAAAACGTCAAAGTATGTATTTTCTTCAAATTTTCAGCTTACACATTTTTGTGAATAACTTTTGACCTAGATTTTTTTTAGGTCTAAAATTTTGGTGATATGCTATTTCTAGTGTTATACTAATTATATTTATTTTATTTTATTTAAAAAAAATCATATGCAAAAAGCTCATAGTATTGGGAGTACTAGCCGAAAACAACCAAAGTGGAACAAAAATGGACACTCTTTCTTGCAACGACCCTGTGGAATAATGTTAGTTATTTTCACTACAAAAATTAGTAAAATTAGGTTGCTCCATACTCATTTCTTGACATTTGACACTATATAAATATTTTATTATTGTATAAAATGCATTACTTTTGAACTTGTAAGTGGAACTCATAAACTTCAATACATACAAATGAATTTTTTTATAGAAATATTTGTTGACTTTGATGACTTGTAAAGCAACTTTTTTGGGATAAGGCAACCTAATTTCACTTTTTTGTGTAGTATGTTTTGTTACAAGTTTCAAACTAAGTTTCAAATCTATTGTACTAATTATTACTCCGTATCATTTTAAAGATTGTTATCTTCTTGAATTATTGATATCATTTTTTAACTGCTACTTTTGAAAATCATAGTTTGAGGTGAAAGTTAGAATCAATATTTATTGATGAGAATTTCTTAAATCTATATTATAAATTAGTTTTACAATTAACACAAAAATAAAAAACTTGAACAATAGAATAACTTTGGGAAAAATCAAATTAAAAAAACTCTATGAGTAAGATAGTATTTTTTAAATCTTTAAGTTGTTTAGATTTGAAATTCTTGTTTTGTCTCTTTTTAGCTTCATCTTTGGATAGTTTTTTTATTATCATATTATTATTTTATTTTATTTTATTTGGATCTATCAAGGTAAAGCATATGAACAACCAATAAGATGTTGCACAAATGTAATGATGGATCATAAATGATAGTTAAAGGAAAAATGCAAGGTCAAGACTTTTAAGTAGCTAGCCCAATAAATTCTTTTTAAGACAACATTAAAGCCTAAATTTCAAGAAATGTTTTGGTCTAATTATAAACTCATATTTTAGTCTTGCGTTACTTCAAGATTTAATGATTTCAGTAAATACTTTTTTATAAATATCCTCAAAAAATAACTTCTGTATCAATGATTGAATAAAAGCTGAAGATTAATAAACAAATATTTCATCTATGCTCTTAGATATGTCAAAATTGTTAACAATAATTTTATTTAATTACAATATATTTATAAACACTTTTATTTCAAAAATTCTCAAGATCAAATTAAAAAAATTTATGAATGAATTTTTGGTGACCAATTTAAAATGCACAAACCATTGGTATAATATTATTTTGTGTCACAATACAAAATAAAATTTTCTTTATATAATACTTAAGGGTCGTTGCAAGAAACAGTGTCAGATTTTGTTCTACTTTGGTTGTTTTTGGCTAGTACTCTAGTACTCATGAGCTTTTGCATATGAATTTTTTTAAATAAAATAAAATAAGGATAATTAGTATAACACTAGAAATAACATATCACCAAAATTTCAGACCTACAAAAAATCTGAGTCAAAAAATATTAACAAAAAAGAAAGAGCTGAAATTTAGAAAAAAATACATACTTTGACATTTTAATTTGTAAAAAATAGGAAAAACAATTTTCAAAGAAATTAAAAATAACCACATTTGGAAAGACTTCATGGTAAAGAGATTTCACCAAAAAACTAATCTTGAAACCATCTTAAATGTTCAGAACTGTGCACACAAGGGAGCCTTCTTTGCATGGACGTAGACAACACAAAATAAAATATTTTTAAATTCCCCTTGGTAGAAAGATGAGTTCCTACTATGCAAATAGACCATAGAAATATCATCTCTAAATTATTAAATTTGGGGACTCCATAGTACTCAAAATCCCTAAAACTCAAAACGTGACATATTAATTTAATTGATTTTTAAATATAAAATGATTTTTTTTAATTTCTAAAAAATATAAGATATGAATACACTTAAGATATACACCTCCAATAAAAATTCCAAATTCATGCAAGTCATGCTTAAGAAGTTATTGCAAAAGAAAGATTCAATGCTCTCCCTGTGACAAATACCCAGTACCACTATTTCTTGCAAGGACCCTTAAACGCCCAAAGAATCGAAAATGCTTCAATTCTAAAATTTTAAAGTATTTAAAGCCAAAAAATCACAGAATAATTCACCTCTAAAATTTTAGAATATCTGTATAAAGTGTATTTAAATTCTACATCAATCTAAAACATTGATTTACATTGTCTATGATTCATAGAAAATAGTCTTTTATCTCTCCATTGAATTATTACATTATCTGTTTTGAAGTCTTTTTTGTAAATATTAATAAAATGAAGTGCACTTTTCAAGATAGTCATTATCCACAATGTAGATAGTTGAATATTTAATTACTAAGTGAATCAACATCTAATAGGTTGAAGTAGATGATGAACATTTTAGGAGTTTGTTGCAAAATCTTTACAAATTGAATGAAAGACCCTCTAAATGTGTTCAAAGAGCAATTGTCCTCTACTATAAAATGATGTGAATAGCTTGGTCACTTGATGCTTTAGATTTTTTTTGCAATGTTGTGATTCAATTTATGTAGAAATGGAAAGAAAATTACAACTTCTAGAAAGGGGTGTGGCCCTCGTTCATCCATAGATCACTTCCTAAATATCACTATAAATTGATTACATTGTAAATGCATTCTTCTACCACATTTTTGTTAAACAATCTTGTTTTGTGTACACTTTTTATTAAAGCAACGCTTTTCAAGTTGAAGTTTGCAAAACCATGAAAATCACTTTAACAAAATATGTTATTTGTTTGGATTGAAGCTTGTATGCTCGATGGTACAGAGTATATCTTTGATTGACAAAAATGTGGCGTAGTTTACCACATTTCCTTGCAAGACACAAATGAAGCGTCTTGTCCTTTATGCCAATAAATTTCTAAGTATTCATTGTGTTCTGGTCCAATGTCAACGGCTTCATGTAGATTTCAATATCAAGGGTTAATTTATAGGCTAAATATAGGCACCACTACTCTACCTTCCCTTATCCATTTCAAAAGTGGTTCATTGGACACAAATAAAACTTTTACTATTCTTAAGCTAAAACTCATTTTCAAAGAAGTGGCAATCAAGCATTACATTTAGAGAGTATGATTATATCAAATATTGGTACATCCAATATTATTAATTGAGATGTTTTTAAATATGACTTGTCCTATTGTTTAAGTGATTAGTTTAAATGAGGCATTTAGTAAAAGACCAAAGCATTGTCTCACAACCTTATAGCACTCTAAAATTCAAATAATCTCAAAGAAAAATAGATTGCATATAGAATTATTAATTATAAAATATGTGAAATGAATTCATTAGGTATTTCTAATTCTAGTTTTAGATAGTTCAATTATTTTAAAATTCATATTTTTAGATGATTGAATATTTTTCTATATTAGAAATTTTTTTGATGATTTAAATTTTTGAATGAGGTGATGAGGAAAAATTTGTAGGTGGGATTCAGAATTAAAAAAAAAATATAGAACTACTATTTTAAACTCAAAGTACTAGCATTCCTTGGGCACATGGGTATTAAACAAAAGGTTTCAAAATTCTTTACAATAATTTGTTTTGGTAAATTAAAAATTTGAATGTATTATTTATAAATACATAAATTAAAAATTTGTTCCTTTAAATTTTATAATAATTTAGTGCTAAACATTTTTCTCTCTATATGGACAAGAGTGCTTTTTGAATGTGCAAGGGTATAAAGTGAGTTTATCTAAGAACTAATTGACTATACATAGCATGAAATTATCCTTGGTTAAAAATAGAAGTAGTAGATTTTGAAATTTTTATTACATTTGTATGGTTTGATTTACAATACCAATGGAGGTGGGTCTTAAATGATGTACAATCATCACTCAAAAATTTTCTTTGAACCTATTTGTGCAATTCAAATAATTTTGCATAATGTAGCATATAATTAGTGCTAATTGTTATAAATAATTATCATTACATTATTTATTCCAGTATACCAAATTTCAATTTTAAAAAATCAAAACTTATTTTTGATGAATTTTTAACATCAACTTTCATGGTTTTACATGATAATTTGTTGAAAACAATTATTGATGAATTTTCAAAATTTAATTGCGGAAATACGTAGAAAACATCTATATGTACATCTTTCCTTATCAAATTTTTTTCAAAAAAGATTCAAAATTCACACTAAAGAGAGTTCAATGTTGAAGTGTCAAAAGCCCAAATTTTATAAAATAGACATTTATTTCTTGCAACTAAATTTTATTTCACAAATTGTACCATTATACTCCAAGGTACAAGATTAGTTGTAGAGTGAGGGTCAAATAGCAAAACTTAGTTATAAGAAATCAATATCTATTTGATAAAATTTGGACATGCAAGACCTCCCAAAGCCTTAGAGCATCGTCACCCATTCACGGGGATGGGGCTTAGGCGTGGCCGGCCAAGGAAAAATGGTCCACCGCAGACCCAAGGAGGGACAAAAGAAGACCAGTCACTCCAAAATAAGCTCTCCAAACATAAACGCCCTATCCCCGCCATGCTTTGACCCGGGCTTAATATTGTCAAGTTTGTTCTTCATTCCTCCAAGTCATTAATGAATTTGATTGACTTTGCTTAGTTTGTGGGCCATCTCTTATCTTTTTTTATTCAATTATCATTTTGATTGGCTCTATGTTATGACAAATCATAAATGCATTCATTTGTCTTGTTTTGGCGTGTTTGCTTCCTTGTAAATGAATGGGGGAAGGAAGCAACCTGAAAGCTACCAGGCACAGGCCAACCCATTTCCCAAACCTTGTTTCCGGGGAATGGATGGCGATGCTCTTAGAAGACTAGAGTCCTGCCAAAATCCAAACCAATTATTATTAGGATTGCATAAATTCCTAAAACATTTTAGTAATCTAATTGACCTCAAACTCCTAGAAGTAGCAATAACTGGTGGCTAGTTCATGAATGCGCATTTGTGGATTTCATAGACATTGACTGATACGCCTTGATTGCAGAAGATCCTAGCCCCTAAATACAATTTATCAAAATGTTGGTTTTTTGTTCAATTTAGAACAAATTCCTAGAAGCTCAAAAAAAGCCTTGGGCATTTAGAGGTTAAGGAACTCGACACTAAAGCTTGACTACAAGATTCCACACTCACCTAGAAAGTTGTAAGATCCCTTCGTTGTAATGCTTCAACACAATGTTTTTTGGGGGGTTTTCGGACAAATGGTAATGTGGCCTTTCTTTCAAGAAGGTTCTGAGTTTCCTAGCTCCTTTGAAGGAGGCCAACTTTGAGTATGTAATTTTGGTAAGCAATTTTTGTATGTGCTGCCTCTACACAATGGATGAAATGAGTTTTTCAAAACATCGTGGCAACAATGTGCAGGGGCATCATTACAGTCTGGCATTATTTAACACATTTACCCTCTATTTTTTCTATAGGCTTGAAGCTGTACTTTTTTTTGAGGAAATTAGGCATTAAATTGCCTAAAAAAAACTGCTTCAACATCGGCTTCCTGTACAAGCACGACTGATGTCAAGTTCAAGTAGAAAACAAAATAAATGAAAGACCTATCCAACAAATGCAATAAAAATCTGATATTTATTGGAAACTACATGTCGAAACTACATGAAGGAAATGAAGGGCTCTCCAGAACACAAGGATCAATACTGTACATGGGTAATTCAAACTCTACCAGGAACGCAGTATAACATGCAAGCGTACTCAATTGTGTTTCTGATCTCCTCGTTTGAGTATACTCAGTTTTTCAATCTTCATTAAGAACTTACAATGTAACTCGAGATTATACAACAAGAAGTGCTCAGCACAAGCTCCCAATAACCGCATTTACCTGTCGAGTTGCTTGTGCCCTTTTGATAAGGTCATCGAGACAATCGTTGATCACTTACAGATCTTCGTGAAACTTTCGTTGCTTGGGCACCAACCACCTTGATAATGGAAATTTCCAATATGGGATGTAGAATGTTGACCGATGCTCTGCCTCGGAAAGTGTGCCATACGCTGCCTGCAGAACAAGCAGACATCATTTAAAATTATGAACCATTGAAAAATCGCACATTGCAAGGGCCATTGACCAGACTCATTAACATTAACCAGAGGTGCAAATGTAAGAGAGAGGAAGATGTTGCTCACAGACCGGGATGATAGTCCTGTCGTACAACACCAGGTCAAAGGAGCCTAGTCACACTCTGCCCTGGACGAAATCCTCAGAACACTATCCGGTCTAACCTGGACTACAATTTATATCGAGGTTACCATGATCTAGCTAGGTGCACCAATCCAAAACCACGCATCACAAACAGGTTGAGAGGACGTAAGAAGCTTACGGCAATCACTGGAGACTCTCTAGTCACGGACCCGAAGTCATAGTTGAAAACACTCAACCCAATAATGTCGAGTGCAAGACTTGAATACTCAGATTCCATCTCCAATTCAATCTGTGATTTCCTTCCTTCTAAAAGCTCATCAAACTTCTCCACTGTTCGGTCCACACAATTATCGAAAACCTCAACCATAGCGTCCAAATAGGCAGCATGGAACCCAGGCACTATTGCTGCATTCCACAGAGCAAAATTTCACGAATAGTATGGTGATGGTTCTCCTGTGAATCTACGCTTAAAAGAACAAGCACTCAAAATATACTCCAAGAATTTTTTTGGGACTAGTACAAGATTGATCACCTAAAACTGAAGTTAAAAGTGATCATTTATAATAACTATACTCAGAGTGGATATTGTTACTGGGCTGGTACAGACGCCAGACCTCGCCTTCGTACTTTCCATGTCTCAAGGTCAGCAGGAATGAGTCCACTCCCCATGATTGGCTCCAAAATGTCTGCTAGAACTCCCTACAAAGACACTCCAAACAAGTGAGTCAAACCTTGATCTCCATTATGATGTCAAAGCATGGTAATTACATGCAGAAAATGGATCACTCTAAAGTAAGAAAACTACAAGTTTGAAGGTCGTTACTGTAATCCACAACTCATGACAGGTCTTTGTGATAGAGTATTGAAGGAATCATAGAATCCTCGAAAGACCTTGTCATAAGCAAAGGCGTTCTCACGGAGAATGTGAGGAGCGACAATGGGATCTGAGACCACCACAAATGCTTTGGGTCCAAACGCGAGCTTGTACACTGGCCCGTGCTGTATCTCAACACAAACAGCACAAAGCATTAGCAAATAATGACCAAAAGTTCATCATGAGGACTATAGCAACAGGGTATGTCAGTCTCATGTATGGAGGAAATCATACATGAGCAGTACATGGCATCACCAAACTATTATGACGAGCAGCACATCATGAAGAATATAGCAATGGTGCAGGAAGTTCAGAAGCTCATATGCCGTAGAATATACAAAGGATGCTCTCGCATTCACTAGAGGAACCGAGCCACGATTGCGCCACACACAGACCACATCAAAGCAACAGGGTCACGGAAAATGCGATTTCTTGTGTCTAGCTCACCCATCACCAATGAGAGAAAGCACTAAACACTTCACCCTTCACAGACCAAAAAGCCATTTTTGGTCTCATGTTCTTTTTTGAAAGTTTCGAGGAATTCAAAAGGACAATTCTCTTTGTCCAAAAAAGTAGTTTTTTGAACTAATAACTGCAATGTTGATGACCACGTCTAATGACACAAACTTTGTCCCCATTTAAATTGAACTTTCTATAGTATGATAAATCAAAATGGTCATTTTGAACCCGTGATTCCATGGTTGTTAAGGATTAATCCCGGTTTGAGGAAATAAAGGAACATCTGCTCATACTAATATCTGCGTGTGGTTTGGCTGGAGCAGGTTGAAACCTTAGGGCCACTTTCGATTTCACAGGTTGAAGCAACAAGCTGAAGATAAAAAGCCTAAAATTTGAATCAACACCATGTGCAACAAGTGTGAGATAACGAGCTTGAAAAAAGAATTCATCGCATTTATGACAGCTTATGACGCATATAAGGTAAGAAGTGTGCAACCATCGACCGATGCAATCTATTGTGGTCCTCAGTCACAGAAAATGGAAGAACTTACTTGAATGAACCAATCGTAGAGAGCAAAGAAAAAAGGGCGTGCAAAGAGGTCAGAGATGGCCCCCTCCGCAATGGGCATAGTTCCCATGTCCCCCCCACTCAGCAGATATTGCTTGCGTTGTCCAACAGCGTCCTCTCACTTTCTGACTTGCGATCTGATCCTGTCTTCACACTTTCACATACAACCGATGCTAATAAATCAGGCATTTTTACATCTCCGCGGAACATGGTTTTACGATCATTACCGTAACATTCTAGAGTAGTAAACAGATGGCAAGCTTTCCACTAGAACAAAAAAAAATATGGAACTTGAAGAACTGACCCAATTTTTAAGCAATTTATTCCATTGCCAGGTATGCACTCGCTTTCACATGCAAACATGACAGGAAATAGATAATTCTAATTGTGAGCCAAACCTGCCTCTGAAAGCATAGCATGAGCGCACGAAGAATGAGGATTCCTTTTCTTCGCTCATTGTTAATTGATTACCAACAGTGAACTCCTCGAATATTATGACTGAACTTCGGATGACAACAATTAGGGCAACGGAACTAACAACCGTTTTCTCACCACAGTATGTCATACAAAATCCCAATGCAGGGCAAAAACTTAACCCTAACAGATGCTTCGTCGCCTATCCATAATCCTGTTTCAATGCTAAAATGCAGCAATGCCATGACCTCTGAGTTTGTATATCACGGCCCTTCTATTCCAGAGATTGTTACCTATTCTAAGCTTCCAAGTAATCAGCTAAAATCACGTAACTTGAAGTCCACCGGATTTCCGCTTGAAAGCGTCAGAAAATATTTAAAACCCTATTAGATGCTTCATCGACTACTCACATTATAAATATTCCAATGCTGCTGTCCACTAATCGCGGTGCAGCAATGGCATGACCTCCGAGTGTATCTGCCATGGCCATTCTGCTGTTTCAGATTTTTGCCAATTCTAAGCTTCCGAGTAATCAGTCAACATCGCAACATCACATGACCCTCCCACCAGGGGGCAAAACCTAAACCCTAACGAATGCTTCAGCGACTCTCTACAATGTCTTCAACACGTGTTTCAAGGCTGATGTCCTCAAATTGCAATGCAGTCATGACCGCGGAGTGCGTACATCACGGCGATTCCAATACTCCAGATATTGACGCAAATTCCAACCTTCCGAGTATTGAGTAGGAGTCCCTTACCATCGGATTCCGCTTAAGCGTGTCGGCTTGCAAGGAAGTGGCCTCAGCGAAAACGATGGCCCCACTACGCTCGACTTGGAACTCGAAAGGCGACAGGAACTCGAGCTTTGGTAAATCGAGCCAGCATTCGGCAACGCTGTAGCCATCGCCATCTCAAACAACGTCTCCAGTGAGTCTGAGTCTGTAGAAATTAAACAGTAAAATCACTGCGAATCCATCGATTCTAAGCGGATTTCTGCGACTCAATTCTGCAATAGAATCCTCACTCGGGCAATGAGACTATTTTTGCAGGAATTGGTGGAGTGCTCCACCGAATTACAAAACCTGCACGCCTCCGAGGAATCCAAAACCTTTCCGACGTCACGGCGTCAACTTCATGGGTGAGGGAAGCCAGAATGCGAATACAAAGATTTACACAACGGTGGTAGATGTGTGGCGTGTTGAGGACTTGAGGGGGTTCATTTTGGGTGACTCGATTCTGAGTCTATTGACGTAACTAGATTTTCCGCTGCCAAGGGAGTGTGGGATTGTGGATAGAATACGGCGAATGTAGGGTGTAACTGGATTTTCAGGGTACCCCCACCGTCCCCTCGCCAACCAACTCGCCATCAGCTTGGGGTTGAGAGAAATGAACCAACGTTCATAGGGCCATTGCCATCTCAACGGAGAGGTAGGTCCCTCCGTCCTTCCAAAGGTCCATCCGTCCATCCCTCCATGAGCCAAATCAGCCATCCAAGAAATCCACAGACTGACCAATCCCACGCCAGAGCACTACCCCACCCAATCACCTGCTCTTGCCAATTGCCATCGCATCCGCTTCTCTTGCGTCCAGATTGCGCAGCGATAGTGTCTTCTGCATATAACCCATCGTCTCCTCTCCTTGTATTTCACCCTCTGTCTCCGCCACTTTGTTTGCTTTCTTCCTTCGTGTCGTTGCCATTCTCCTCGCAGTCATGGCTGCCGCTACCGCCTGCGCGTCCACGGCCTTGGCTGGGCAGTCGCTGCTCAAGCCCGTGAATGAGCTCTCCAAGCAGGTGGGCGCAGGCAAGGCCCGCGTCACCATGGCCAGAGGCGGCGCCTCAAGCCCCTGGTGAGTGCACGCGCACGCTGCTTGCGAAGATTTATTCGTGTTTGTTTGGTGTTGGGGGTTATTTTTGGAGTTGGTTAATGCTTGGCTGTATAATATTGTTGCTGCGGAAGAAGTACTGATGAGATTTGGTGTTTTGCAGGTACGGAGCTGACCGCAACAAGTGGTTGGGCCCCTTCTCCGAGAACACGCCGTCTTACCTGAAGGGAGAGTTCCCCGGAGACTACGGCTGGGACACCGCGGGGCTTTCTTCCGACCCCGAGACGTTCTCCGCAAACAGGGAGTTGGAGGTTATCCACTCTCGCTGGGCTATGTTGGGAGCTTTGGGGTGCGTGACTCCCGAGCTGTTGGCCAAGAACGGCGTCAAGTTCGGCGAAGCTGTTTGGTTCAAGGCCGGTTCCCAGATTTTCGCAAGCGGGGGTTTGGACTACTTGGGCAACCCCAGTCTGGTGCATGCTCAGAGCATTTTGGCGATCTGGGCGTGTCAGGTGATCTTGATGGGCGCCGTTGAGGGCTACCGAGTAGCTGGAGGACCTTTGGGCGATGTGACTGACCCCATCTACCCTGGAGGCCAATTCGACCCCTTGGGCTTGGCTGACGACCCCGAGGCGTTCGCTGAGTTGAAGGTGAAGGAGATCAAGAACGGGCGTCTGGCTATGTTCTCTATGTTCGGCTTCTTCGTGCAGGCGATCGTGACTGGCAAGGGCCCCATTGAGAACCTGAGCGACCACTTAGCCGACCCCGTGGCCAACAACGCTTGGGCTTACGCCACCAACTTCACCCCCGGGTCTTAGATGTTCCTGGAAATCTGTCGAAATATTGACACAGGCAGGAGCGCAGCCAATTGTCCATTGTACTATAGAAAGCAAACATGCTGTTTGCAATCCTCTGTACTTCTCCAATGGATACCAATCGGTGTCCTTTTTGCTGAAATAAAAACTTGATTGCTTGGATTCCATTTTCTGTCGCTCTGTCCTGTGTATTTGGAGGGTTGGAGGGTCGTTTATATTGTTGCTCTGTCTTTCGGAAGTAGCTGTCGACTATTGGTTCATTGACACCTACTGTTTGTGTTCTGAAGTGATGTATGTTATGCTTGTTCTTTCGGTAGCAAATTCTCCAGCGAAACAGATTGTAATGCGTTTCTCTTTTTACTAGTAAGTGTCGTGTGCCCTGTATTTCTTATCCTGAGGAGGTTGCGTACTGTTTGAGTGTATATTGGCACTACAGGTGTGACGATAAGGCAAAATCATGGACCATTTGCGCTTTGTGTTTGGACTAGTGTTTGCGGAGTTGATCGGAATGAACGATTTTGGACTAGATGCACTTTGCTACACCACTCCGGACATCAAAAGAAATTCAGGAAAATGGTATCGAATATGCGCTAATCAACAGTTGAGGGACGACTTGATGACCATGCTCATTGCTAGTCACGAGACCACGGCGGCTGTACGTACATGGACAACCTATCATCTTGCTCAGGTAGATTCTTCTTCTCGTTTGATTTGAGTTGCTGTTTTCATGACCTACATAATATTGCAAATCGAAGTTCGCTTGTTCATTCCGCCGCCGTTCGTATTTGTATAGTTTCAGTGAGGTTACTTGCTTCGCTGTGATGATGATAGCAGCCTGCATATGACAGTGTCAGACGTGAGCTCTGGTTTATCTCTTTGTTTGGTACACAGAATCCTGCTATGATTGCCAAGGCACAAGCTGAGATTGATAGTGTACTTCGAGGACGAAGGCTAAACTTGGAGGATATCAAGAAGTTACAGTCAGTTTTCTGTAATTTGCAGGCTATTGCAAGCAATTTGCTGACGAATCTGCTGAGTGGGGGGGACTTGGGGACCATGCCCATTGCGGAAGGGGCCGTCTCTGACCTCATTGCACGCCCTTTTTTCTTTGCTCTCTATGATTGGTTCATTCATGTAAGTTCTTCCATCTTCTGTGACTAAGGGACACAATAGATTGCATTGGTCGATAGATTGGACACTTCTTACCTTGAGGAAAGACGTATGAGATGGATTTTGTTGAATTTGGATGAGAGTTTCTCTAGAAAAAGGAATCGCACTCAAAACTCCTGTAATGACACTGTTTCGGGGGGTTCACAATGTTGGCACTCTTTTGCGTTTCGCAATTTGTCACAAAGTGTCCAATTAGATGTGTGCACATCCGGAATGTGCAATTACATGGCTGCTATTTTGTACACAAATAGTTCAAATCAGTGATGCCTAACTCTTGTAAGTGCTACGTGGGACATTGTCAATTCCAGAGAGTGGTATCAAACCCTGTGTGACAACTTGCAAAGTAATTTCTGATGGCCACATTCAATTTGTCTGGTCTGTCGTTTGGTATGGTGCAGGATGCTAGGCCCCATTTATCTTGGTGGGTACCGTGAAGTGTTAGTTCGTCGGCTGGGCGATCGTCTTCTTAAGTTTACAGAAGCGGAGGCCCAATCCCTAAAAGGCTCCGTCGACGTCTTGGACATCAATCAATGTGCAACTTACTAAGCGCTTGATCGATCAAATTCATCTGACCCTTCGCTTTTAGATTCAGGAGCTACCTCTGCTGGTATGTAGTATGTACTTATCTTTCCAATTGCACTCCTCAATTTTTAACACTGTTTGCAGATTGTTGTTGGAACATTTATAGGAACTTTAGACAACACCACAAATAGAATCACTGCCATGAATCACAATACTGATCATACAGAGACCTCTTCATGATACACAAGAATGACCTTTGTGACCATATGGAGATCTCTGTATGGGGGAAATTCTCTTTGTGATGCTGCCGACTAGTTCCTGAAATAATCTAACTTCAGCGAAAAACCTTATTTTTATTTGTAATTGCTTCTTGTAAATGTTGTTTTGTCCATTCTAACAAACCCTCTGTGAACTTCTGGCAGAGTTTTTGGTCGATAGAGGCTTTTGTTTGCTTCAGAATGGTTGACCTAAGTTTTAGTGCCTGACATGCTATGCTATGCATTGCGTAATTGTTTCATAAAGCTTGGGACGTTGATGATGTTGCAGGTTTAAGGGAAGGCGTTCCAATTGGACCTGTGGTACTCACCATCACAGCTCTTTCAATTTCATATACTACTTTACATTGTTAAAAGTTGATTGTTACTTGCTGCAGACCATGTGAAAACGTTGTTTTGTGAATTAACTAACGGTGGAGGGTTGTTGCTATTGCAGGCTGCTTCCGCATGTATATATATTGTACTACGAAGTACAATATACTACGGAGTATCATATAGTATCCACGAAGTCATGAAGTGGGATAGAACCTTCTGATTTACACTATGCCGAAGAAGTTGCTTTGTATTCCATATGAGCATCAAAATAATGTAAAAGTCAATTTTTTTTTCTGAATGTAAAAGAATGGAATCAAAAATTATTAATGTGGTTCGATTCCATCCTCAGGATGTGAACAACCAGTGGATTTGCGGACTCTGGGAACCCATGGACCAAGAGTTCCGGCCCTAATTTCAGAGAAGAAATTGCATGGAAAAGAAGTATCCTGCATGTCATTTCCTTGAAATTTGGCAAGTACTTATTACTTCAAAAATTAAGCACAAAAGAGAATCAAATTGAATTAACCTCTGAGCGCCCAGCGCAAGTTTATTAAAATCCACATCCTTTGGAATCCATTCCAATCAAACTATCACCTAAAAAGAGATTCACGTAAACTGACCGTACCAATTGGTAGTTAAGACAGGTCCGAAGCTCCATAGAAAGGGACGCGTCCTTTGACCGTACTGTTGAAAAGATTATAATAGTCAAAGAAAGAATCTTTATATTTCAAGAGACAGGATCCTGTCATTGGGGCGCTCAAGGGTTAAGGTAGGTGGCTCTAAAAGCGACACTTTAAGAGCTAATTGCATTTGGGGGGAAGCTAGACTCCTTGAAACAATTTTCAGTAAATTTTGGTAGGAAGAAAAATGGAATTGGCATCTAATCCAAGTCGTTTCATATTTTTTGGACCTTCGAGGAATTAGTTACGAATTTTTGAAGTTGAAGCGCAGTGGTTTCTAAAAGCGTCCCCCTCCTAAAATGTACAAATGTACACTGTCAATACATTGAAGAAAGTAAAATGTACCTCTGTGTTAGAGTCGCTTTTAGAGCCAGGTTGCTTTTAGAGCCACCTACCTTACATGGTCCATCGGCAACTATTGAAAGTATGTGGAAGTGCCGCATTAGAATTCATTGCCACCTAGAACTTCTTTGTTGACACGGAATCAAAACGGAACCAAAAGAAACGTCTTCAAATCAGGTCCGATTGTCCAAACTAAGTGTGCCAAACCCACACGCAAACCTACACAATTTCTCTTAATTTTCTCTTGATACGGACTCTATTTCTCTAGTAGTGTTTGGGATGTATTGTGAAATGGCCCTAATGTTGTGAACTTCTTGAATCCTTAACCCTAACTTGCCCATGCAATCAAACCTTAAAATCCTCCAATCTATATCCTCCATTTTGCAAAAAAAAGAAAAAAATACGAAACTCTAGCTTGTCTTTGAAATTTGCGTAAGAGAGAGAAGTAACTCAAACCCTTTTGTAGGTTGGAATAAATTAAGGGTGTGATTGTTTTGGGTCCCATAGCAAGCCTCAAAGATCTAGTGAAGAGACTCCAAAACTACATTTCTACGTTAGTAGGAGGCTCTATGGGTTATTTTTATTATTATTATTTTATTGGGTACAATGAAACGGGAGTTGATGTGTGAAGTAGTAGCTCGAGCAGCTTTGAGCACCATGTGCAAAGTTCCTCTAATAATTCTGAAATTTGGCTTGTATGTAACTTACATGATACAAGATGCAAATGTCAAAAAAAAAACCAAGTATAGTGTAAGAACCGAAGTATAGTGTATTTAACTCCTCCTAACGTTATAATCTTTCAATCCGCGTGGTCAAAGTTTTTGAAAAAAAATTCACACATTCCTAAAGAAGTCTAATACAAATTTGTATGGTTGGAGTTTGAAAAAATAACTATTTCTTCATTTTTTTTCTTGTTGCACTTAAAAGTGGCTTTTTTTTTTTTTTATCAATTTCTGCCCAAAATGTCCCTCAATCCTTTACGGGTTAATGTAAGCACCTTTTATTTGTTTTGCTCAAATTTCATTTCTATTTTAACCAGTTCATGTAATGTTCTTTACTAACTAATTCTTTAATACGGTATATGCCTTGATTTGAATTGCATATTTTTCACAGTATAACCGTATTGACTGATCATATAACCTTTAGGCATTAGGTTCAATCTTTTGTATTGTTGGCTTGCATTTTCAACTTGTGAGCGTTGTGCATATGGGAAGGTGTTGACCAGGGATAAGTGTGTGTTTTGCAGATGATTTTGGTGTAGGAAGGAGATGCAGCTCCACCAAATCAACAACTTCTAATGAAATCTTTGTAATCTAAACCTAAACAATGAATCACTCGTTGTAAACTTCAAATGATTTCATGTGAACTCTTCAATATAACACAACTTTGGAGATAATTATCATTCATGTATTAAAAACTAGAAGAGGCAATGAAAGAAGGTTAATTCACCCTTTCACTTGCTTGACGTTGAAGAGCAAGTGGACTAGGAAATAGAAAGAGGATAGAGGATGGAAAAATGTTTCAAAAAAGAGATTTCAAAGTTATTTTAGATGACATGGCACTTACTTGGAGATTTGAAGAGATATGAAATCTTTCATTCCAACTCAAAATGTTGAAAGTAGAATTCTAAGGTGTCATTTCACCATTTAAGGTTCAAAAAGGCTAGACTTCCAAATTTTTAGTAAACTAAATATACACATTATCAATGTCACATGCACCCCTCGCATCCCTCATGGGCTATGGTCTTGCTCTACGTTGCGAGCACCCATTGCGGGCTATGCATTGTGGACTGGTGGTAGTATTTGTTACATAAGTACTTTTCCAATCCCGACGAGTACATCGAAGCCCACGGGTGGTTTCCTGGTTCATGACTATCTATGTTAACTTGGAGACTAAGGTTTGATTCCCCCGGTGCGCTTGAAACACACCGGGCTTTCCACGCTAGTTCAAGTTGCCTTGATCCAATTGTGGATTGAGGATACTTCAATCAGCGTTGGATCAAGCCGGTGTCTTTTTAGACAAATTTAATATGAATATGGTTATTTTATTGTAATTTTATTCAAACTCTCAAAGAGCACCTACTTGGCCTTTTTCCCATCATTTTTTAGAAAATAAAGTAGTTCTAAGTAAAGGAATTTCAGCCTCAATTTGCTCCAAACATACTTGAAAAACTCTCCAAAATTATTTAGAAAAAAAATATTGTCATCATCCTACATTACCGATATTCAGTTTAAACAGTCTCAGTCACTTTGTGGCACCGTGGAATATTAATGGCAAATTTTTCTATATAAGAATTGAAGCAATTACATATCTACATGCTTAAATTGAGGACCTAGTTATAATGTTAAAATGAATTAGTATTAATGTATTTTTCTAAAAAAGCACATTAGTAGTGATGGGGAAGAATTAATAAATTAGCAATTTCTCATTGGTAAAGAATATTACAAAACAAACAATTTGGGTTGATATTTTGTAGATATTGACAATAGCAAAATGTACAAATCTTTAAACCATGCTCATATAGAAATGTTTATATTCACAAAGGTTATAACCTATAAACAACTATAAATTGTTTGGAGGACAAACAAAAATTCAAGTAGGCTTTTCAAATGACAATTATTGTGTATATCCAAAACATCAAATACAATTTAGCCAACTAATATAACATTATTGAGATTTAGATCTCTATATTGAATAAACATTAAAAAAATATGCTTTAATCTATTTGGCAAACCTTTAATTTCCTTAAAGAAAAATCTCATTGTAAAAGTAAAGCCACATTTGATATTTGTAATACAATCTCTAAAGTCCATTTTCAAATATCAAATTGTTTTTTCTATATTATATTATGTAAAAACTAAACATTTAGCTAGTTTATTAGCTCAAAGTATAAATCACTACTCTCTTGCAAATTTAGTAGTCGTAATAATGCATCAAATTTAGCTGAATCAAATTTATATGCATTATTTGGATATAATTTGGAATTTAGAATGATAGCTCTTAGTTTACTGTATGGGGATTTACATTTTTATCAACTTTTGGATCATAAAGCCCTACTATATGCTATATAGATTGCTTTTTACAAGTATTTCTTGTTTAAAGATTTTGATTTAAGTAGAAACTATAATATTCAAGGGATTATTCCATTGTAATTAATGGAATATTTATCAAATTATTTTTTATATGATCTTAATATTGTTTTCTTAAATTTTAAATATGAATAAATTTATTTTAATAGAATTTTAGAGGATCAACATGAATATTTAACAAAAATGTCAATATTTGGAAGATTAGTATTAATATTTAACTAAACTAATGGTATTTATTACAAATATATGCATACGCTAATTACATTTTTTTAATTGACTCAAAAATATGAAAGTACAATATTATAATTTGCAATGATTTATAATTGCATTCTATAATTTTATAAAACCTTTATAATAAAATTGTCCAAATTGCATTAGAAAATATTTTGTACTATCTTTATTATAATATTTTTTTGAATTTGATATATAATTGATCACATTTATATTTAATATAGTTATATGGCTACTAGATAGGTAAAAATATTGAATATATGACATCAAGCATTTAAAATTTGATTAGTGACCAATTCAAAATATTTGTAGCCAACTTAGTATCATCATATATAAAAAAAACTAACTCAATCTTAACTTCTTGGATGGTAACAATCAACTTTTCTATCCAAAAAATCCATATGACAAAATTATATATATATATATATATACAATCTTCTAACTAACTTAACCTTTAAACAACATTTGATGGCCTAGCTAGGGATAGTTCATGGGGGAATCAAAAGTGGAGCATGGGACTTGCTCTTTGTCCAAGGTTTGTGTAGTTAGGAGTTATAAAATTGATCAATGAGCAAAGCTTTGACTTTGTAACCTAAATGCAGTGCTAAGAAAGCCTTATTCACTATTAAAGTGGGTCCAATTGGTTGAAACATTCGAAAAAATCCTAGAGCTACTTTTTGTCAAAGATTCACTTGAAACTAAGCCCCCCATTTAAGGATTAACTAGAGGCAAGGTCAAAATATGTAATATAATATAAACTTTAAATCTTATAAAATTTCATTAATCCCTAAAGGACCAACAGGCCCAAAACTGCTTCAAAATACTCATCCCCAAAGCAAGGTCAAAATTTTCATCAATATTATTTTTTAACAAATTCAACCACAAGATCCTTTGGTTAACTTGCACAATTACATTGTTCCAAAATTTTAGAATGAATATCTCCACTGATTGCAAGATCAGTTTGCCTAAACTTCAAACTGTAGGCTTTTCTAGTCCTTCCAAAAGGTGAAGTTTTATCTTCCAACATTTTTAGAAAAAAACGTGTATGTCTTATTACTTGTGAATTTTAGACAATATGTTGGAAAAATATATTGAAAACATATGTAAAATTTTTTAACCAAAAACACTTTTGTATTCATTTTAAAAAAAGTGTAAAGTGAAAGGTATTCAAAGGTATTACTAAATGAAAGATAAAACTACTATGCTAATAACTTTTGGAGGAATTTGAGAATGGTTAATCACAATAGTGAGAATGTTCTAATAGAAAATTTGTATCTTTTATTTTCATTTTCATTTGAAAATTTTCAAAATTGAGAACAAAAGATAACTTTATATGTTTTTTCTACCTTCATTGCCTGCAAAATAAAACTCTTCATAACTTTTACCTCATTATTTGGAATTGAGTAGTTCAATTTTTTTTGAGTAGGTATCTATCTATACAATTCCCAAAAAATAATTTCTATTTTTTTAGAATGTATTTTTTGCTACTCGATTTGACATTGAAATTGAAAAAGCTCTTCTAACCTTTGCATTACTTATTGGAATGACATGAAACAAAGCTTTCACATGTAGATTATGATGAGTAACATCCATCCAAAAAAAATTCATATAAAAATTCCAAATTATAAACGTCAATAGATCCTGCCTGAGTTTTCAAAATGCCCAAACTGGGGTCCTTGGTCCTTTAGGGGTTAATTTGACAACTTGTCCCAAGTTTTTTCACTTTAATATTATTTGATGTTGACAATCGTGCTATACATAATGGTAGCCTTTGTGCATGAAATTCTAGAGGCATAATACTAAAGAAGTTTGAATGCATTGGCCTAAACATGATCAATACAATGCCATTGGATGTAAAATTAATTCAAAAACATTTTATTTGGGAAAGCATGTAACTAAGACCTAAAGTTTGTAAATGATTTTAAATGCATAGGAAATCAGTGACAATCAACAAATAATTTCAAAGTTACTATGTATTATTGTTAGTATTACAATACCATTCATTTTATTTATGATTAAGAAGATAATATGTTTTACAATAATTTATTGTAAGTAGGTAGCAAATTTGGCACTTCACATTACTAATTTGAAGTTCTACATCTACTTGGTCATTGGTATTTATCAATCAAGTGACGCTTTATTGTACTTTTTGGGCCAAAGGTGCTAGTATGTGAGCCTAAGAATGCAAGCTTGTAAGCATTGAGCCTACAATATAGGTACCTATAATATAGATACCACACACTATAGAAGGTGTATGTATCATAAACACCTATAATATGGGTATTTGTAACATATGTACCCTATAATCATAGATGGTTTCTATAGTATATACACCTATAACATAGGTGTGTAGTATTCTAGGCTTATGGGCTTACACTTCTATGCTCACATAATAGCAACTTTCCTTTTTGGGCTAAAAATAATTGTTTTGTGTCAAACACCCTACTAGAAAATAGTATTTCTAAAGAAATTGAAAGCAATTTTTACAACTTCCAAGTCGAATGGAAAGTGACACCAAGTCTCAGAGAATAAAGTCCTTTCATAAATTATTGTGGTCTACCAGATATGGTGATTTAGTGATTCATGAACTATTGCAATGAAAAGAAATTCAACCTAGGCGGTCTTGATGGCTTCAAATACTATTGGCATGACCTGTGGAAAGAAACTGAAATTTTTCTTGTTGCCAATAAAATAAGGGGTCGATCATGGTTTGGATTGCAGTCAATAGCAAGGATTAATCGACAATCACATTTATGCATGACAACAAAACACACACTTGTACATGAAGACACTAGAGGATCAATTCTTGCCCTTTCTTTACTTGCACATGGCAAAAACATCATTTTTCAACATGACAATGTATCAATCCATAAGACTTGCTGCATAAGCATTAGATTACGCCTATGTAGTAGCATGTGTTTTCTCCAGTCTTGAACCCTATTGAGAATGTCGGGAGGTCAACAAACTATTGAGGTAATATGTCACTGCTTTGAAATGAGTGTACAATACAAGCATTTGTGTGTGTATACCTAAACGTCACCCAATTCCAATTTTTAACTTACACAACATACATTTTGAACTTTCTCACTTTTCTCACGTTGTACATTGTGATAGATGGTGAAAATGCATATATAATTGTGTATTGTCATTAGTTATATGTATGTAAAATTTAATATAAAAATACACTATGTAAGAAGAGAAATAAAAAATTGTATAGTAGATCTTATTTTCATTTCTAGGATTATAGCAATAAGCCACAATTAGGTGCAGTTACCTTATTATAATGTTCTCAACAAGATTTTTTTCTATCTAACCCAACATATAGAATTAGTTTTTAATTTTTCAATGTGAAAATCTTAGCTAAACTGATGAAGGTAGTTGTATCCACAAAATGTATTGATTATATAGATGAAACACCATTTATTTGTACAATGTTATGTACATTCATCCAAATGTGGTATCATCATCCTAATTGAATTTTTTTAGATGTAAATTAACAATTTCATTAAATCAAAATTAGAAAATGTTTTGTAAAATATTCTAGTATTTTTTCAAAATTACCACAAATCACTACAAGAGAAAGGGGTGTTTTAAGTGAGTTTTTAAGTATAGTAAAATTTTGTTGAAAATCTCCTTAAAGGTCATTACTTATAATCTTATGTCTAGGACTATACTTAAAAACTCACTTAAAACACCCCTTTTTCTTGTAGTGAATGAAATCCATGACATATGGACCATATTACCTTGTATAGTGTCATTCCATCTGTTACTAAAGTCAATATGGTCATAAGCCCACGTGATGCGTCGCTGCTTATGCTCACATGTTAAGGTTGGTGCCCTTTTTTGCTTTGCAAACTTGAAACGCTTAAATTATCATTGAGCAGTTGTCTCAAGCGACAACTTGAGATACTGAGATTGAGATTACTAATGAGTTGCCTATCTTTGACATTTTGCATTAATTGTGAAACAACTTGGTCTTGTCCTTTGCACTCACTTTTGTGCTGTTTATGGTTGCTAAAGTTCCATCTATACCCCTTAGGATCCTTTAGACCATGTTTGGAGACTTTTCAATAGCTAATGCCCTTCTTTTCATTCCCTCCTTACTTTGAAAAATGATCCTTTGCTCTTCGTCGCTCAAAGTCTATCCTCTAGTACCCATGCTACAGCAAAAATAAATGTGCGACACATATGTGTGTAGCTACAGAGCAATTTCCACCCCATAAAAATGGCTTGCGACGCATACATAGTCGTGAAAGTTGCGTGACTCTATCCCAATTTCTAGTTGCTTCTACTGTTTTGCACTTCCTCACTTCTTTCACACTTACTATGCGTTGCAATAGATGACAAAATTGCACACATAGTTGTGTGCATATTATCATTTACTATATGTGTTTAAAATTTCATGTAAAAATATACTATATGCGAAGGAAAACAAAAAATTATGTGGTTGACTATGTCTTCATTTTTGGGATTGTAAAACCGATCCTTATGATTTCTTACCTAAAATATAAAAGCTCGATCTATTCTTGAGAGTCCAAGATTGATTTTTAGGTACACTGATGTTAAAAATCTACAAAATTGTACACAAAATACATTCTTAGAGAAAATACAATCTATAAAATACATTCTCAGAGAAACTAAAATATCTTTTGATTGCCAACAAGATCCATCCAAACACTTTGAAAGTTTATTAATAGGAAGTACTAGGAACCATGCTTAACCCATAAATGACACTGCGGACATTTTGTGTTTGATGGATGATAGAGAATCATTCTAATAAGACAAAAGTGCAACTATTCATCTTCGAAATTTTGTTGTGAGAAGGGGAGGTCTTCTACAATAGTTTGACTTCCAACAAGTGCTTTTGCATTTTTTTAAGCCAATGATTTCCATGGTCACCACAAGCTGCCCTTTAACCTTTAAACGTCAATACAAACGTTTGGCATTTGATGGATGATAGGAAATTCTTCTCGTAGGCCAGAAGTGCAACTATTCATCATCAAAATTTTGTTGTAAAAAGGAGAGGTCTTCTACATTAGTTTGACTTCCAATGAATGCTTTTGCATTTTTTTAAGCCAATGATTCCCACGGTAATGAAAAAGGGTGATTTCTAGGGTCACCCGTTCGTCCTTTATGCCTTAAAGGTGGTGACCATGGAAATCATCCCTTTGGATACCGTGGGAATCATTGGCTCAAAAAAAAAAAATGCAAAAGCATTCATTGGAAGTCAAACTATTGTAGAAGACCTCTCCTTTTTACAACAAAATTTTGAGGATGAATAGTTGCACTTCTATCCTACTAGAAGGATTCTCTGTCATCCATCGGATGCCAAACATCCGTCGTGACGTTTACTATGGGTTAAGGGTTAACTTAGGGCCAACTTACATGTATTGGTGGGTGGGAGCAGTTAACCCCTAAAGGACCGGACTGTGTTTTTTGGCCGTATAGAAATTTTGGGCAGGTCCGTGTGACTAGAGATTTCCATATTTTAAGCTGAAATTTTAATAGAAGGTGGGCGCGAGGAATATCTTTCATATGCACTAATTTCAGGACATTTGGAAATAGGAGTAAAAAGTTATGGCCAAATATGTTATTTTTTTTTGTAACTGGGCAGTCCGGGCAGCAAGAAAAATTTGGCAAAAATTTGATTTTTTATTTTTAATATTTTTTTTCTTATAGATTATATTTTTGTCTATCTGGAAAGCTTTGATTCATTTCATTTGGATTTGTTATGAGAAAGTTATGGACATTCTTGTTTTTCGGGCAATTAGAGCATCTTCTTGAAAAAAATAACTTGTAAAATTCATTTCTAAATGCAATTTTTGCAATTTAAAAAAAATAAAAATTCTCATGGTTTATTTCACTTGCTAGAACAATCTCACCATTGGGATTAGTGTATTTTAATTCCATCTAAAATATATTAATGTTTTAGATTTTCCTTCTATCTCGTACCTACTTCTACTTAATAAATATTTTAGGAATGATAATTAAGTTTTTTTGAATATTATTTTTTTTCCTAGACTCTCAACTCAATTCTCCACTATAAAGATTTGAAGCACAAAACTCTGTAGTGCAAAAATTTTAAGTGCAAAATGTTTAAAGTCAAAAAATCTAGTCCCGCAATGTGCTGAAATACTTGATTTTTCCACTTTAAACACAGATTTCTTGCAATCTGAGCGGTCAAAAATTCTGAAATTTTTTCCACACATTCTCATACTAGTTAGGTTTAAGATCCTACGGTTAGATGTGAAAAAAAAACATTTTTCATTTTTTTTTACTCCTTGCTATAGAAATGGCAGTTTTGATTTTTTTTGGCAGAAAAAAGGCCTTGGGCCTTTAGGGGTTAACAATGCCGAAATATAGAAAGCACTTTTATGCTCCTTCTACAGCCGTGTAGAATACACTGATATCCACGCTTACGGATCATCGGTGGCATTGTTCTTGTCTTTTAGTTGCCTTTTTTGCCCACCAGCCTCACATGTAAACTGGCCCTTAGTCCCTTCTTGGGACGATTTTAGGTGCTGTTACCTTCCATTCACGGCAAAATTGACTGCAGTGAGCCAAAATGGGCGGGGCTAGAAGACCGCTGGCCCCACAAACCCTAATTCCATCCCCGGGTGCCTGATTCTCCCGCCACTCTCTTCTCAAGAGCACTCTCCCTTCGCACAATCTTCCGTTTCGTATGTCTGTTGCAATTCACACTCCTCTCAATTGTCGTCTCTCTCCCTCTCTCCCTCTCGCCCTCTCTCTCTCGCCCTCCCTCTAACCAGATGATTATGTAGTCTCTCTCCCTGCTGATCTCCGTTCAGTCCCCTCTGGATCAATCTCTCTCGTGAAGCTCACCCCGTTCACTATGACGACCATCACCTCGCAGGAGATGAACTTTCTCATTTTCCGCTACTTGCACGAGTCTGGTGCGTGCGCCTTCTTCCCTCCGCATTCTCGAGCTGTTAGCCTCGTTTGTTTTGTGCGGCTTTTGAAATATTGTGTGGCTTTTTAAAATTTTCTTCGGAGTTTGTGTACAGTAGGCGAGTTCGTTTTCTTCTTCAAAGGATTTTTAGTTTGTTGCTGTGGTCGGGGTAAGTGAGAGTGGAGAAACTATGGCACGAGAGAGTTTTTGGAGCTCAGTTGTGCAGGATTGGTTAGTTTTATGCAATTTTGTTTTGGTGTTAGATTGAAGGTTAGGGTTTAGAATGAGGTGTACTGTGATCTTTTCTAAGCTTTAGCTGTTGCTGGTGTCGAGTGGAAAAATATTCAGATATTAACAAGTAGGTAGCTCAGTGCTGAAGTTTAAGTGTTTTTGTTGACGGTGTTTTAGTCGCACCGTGATAGAGAATAGTAGAGTTTCAGCTACTTGCTACTTGCACGAGTCTGGTGCGCCTTCCCTTCGCTCTACGCATTCTGAAGCAGTGAGACTCGTTTTTTGCCTTGTGCGACTTTTGAAATATTGTGTGACTTTTTAAATTTTCTTCGGAGTTTGTGCACAGTAGGCGAGTTCGTTTCTTTTCAAAGGATTTTAGTTTGTTGCTGTGGTCGGGGTGAGTGAGAGTGGAGGAACTCTGGCATGAGAGAGAGTTCTTGGAGCTGAGTTACGCAGGATTGGTTAGTTTTATGCTATTTTGTTTTGGTGTTAGATTGAAGGCTAGGGTTTAGAATGAGGTGTACTGTGATCTTTTCTAAGCTTTAGCTGTTGCTGGTGTCGAGTGGAAAAATATTCAGGTATTAACAAGTAGGTTCGCCTCGTTTGTTTTGTGCGACTTTTACAATATTGTGTGACTTTTTTAAATTTTCTTCGGAGTTTGTGTACAGTAGGCTAGTTCGTTTCTTTTCAAAGAATTTTTAGTTTGTTGCTATGGTCGGGGTGTGAGAGTCGAGAAACTATTGCACGAGCTGAGTTGTGCAGGATTGGTTAGTTTTATGCAATTTTGTTTTGGAGTTGGATTGAAGGTTAGGGTTTAGAATGAGGTGTACTGTGATCTTTTAAAGCTTTAGCTGTTGCTGGTGTCTTGTGGGAAGTATTCAGCTATTAACAAGTAGGTAGCGCAGCGCTGAAGTTCAAGTGTTTTTGTTAACGGTGTTTTAGTCTCACCGTGATAGAGAATAATAGAGTTTCAGGTGGATAATCTAGGTTGTTGTTACTTATCCGGTTTTACACAGTTTCGTTTTGGTGTTAGAGTGATGGTTAGGGTTAAGAACGAATGCGTTGTGGTGTATTATACTCTTTCTGAGCTTGAGCTGTGTCGAGTGGGAAACATTTAGGTCTTGACGAGTAGGTGCCCTCTTCTGTTGGTCAAGTGCGTTACAGGGGTTGTTAACCGTGTTTTGCTGGCAGTGAATAATACTTTTCAGCTAACTAAACGAGTCCTCTGCTTTTGTTCAGGTTTCACGCATTCAGTATTCGTTCTTCTGTTAGATTGATTGTTAGGATTTAGGACGAATATGTTGCGGTGCATTATGCTCTGTGTAAGGTTGAGCTGTTGCTGAGCTCAATGGCGTCGAGTGGCAAATATTGAGCTTCTGATAAGGAGTTAGTGCAGTTCTGTAGTTAATCTGTGTTATAGGTTTTGTTTACCGCGGGTTACTGACGGAGAATAACAGAATTTCAGCTCACTAACCTAGTTTGCTGTTATTGGTCAGGTTTCACTCATTCAGCATTTGTGCTAGGTTATGAGGCTGGTTTATATAAGAGCAGCATTGATGGAAATAATGTTCCTACTGGTGCTCTTATATCATTCGTTCAGAAAGGATTGCAGTATCTTGAAATGGAGGCAAACTTGAACGATGTGAGTTGATAACCTATCCTTTGTATTGTACGTACTTGTATTTCTGAAGAAGTGCACACAACCGGCCGTTTCTTTTGGACTCGAGTGATTTCGTACCTGCTGGAAGTTCTTTCACTTTGCTGTGCTGCTTTGTGAGTCGCGTTCTTGAAAACATAGTTGTTTCAGTTAGCAGCTATTAGTCTAGTTCCAATTTTTTTTTTCTTGTCACATTCTACGTGGGTTGCTGAAGTTCTTTGGATTTCTCTGATGAAAGTATTGATTATCCCCTACTCGATACGAAAACTTGTCTTCACAGGATGGAACGGAGGTTGATGGTGACTTTTCCCTCCTCCAACCCGTGGACCTGTTGACAAAAGACATGATGGAGCTGCGGATGATGATCAAGGAGAAGCGATCTAAAGTTGAAAGAGAAAAAGAAAAGGAGAAAGAAAAGGAGAAGGAAAAGGAGAGAGAGAAGGAACGGGAGAAAGAGCGTGAAAGAGAGCGAGAAAGGGAGCGAGAGAGAGAGCGTCAAGAACGTGAGAAGGAGAGGGAGCGAGAAAAAGAGCGAGTGGAACGCGAGAGAGATCGAGAGAGGGAGAAGGAAAAGGAAAGAGAGAAAGAAAGAGAGAGAGACCGGTCTGAGCGGGAGAAGGAGCGCGATGAGAAAATCAAAGTCAAAGTAGAAGAGCCTCGAGGAGTGCCAAGTGGAGGTACGCGTTTGCTTAGCACCTTGCGGACTATACTTCGCAGAGGGTGTTGGTAGTTCGATGTTTTGAGTCGCACAATTCAATCAGGTGTATCCTGGTTATAGAAGAGCAGGTCGTTTTCTCTCGGTAATTTTTTTTTAGAACTTCGCGACACCCTCGGCAAATAATGCGCACCTGTCATCGGGTGCAAATTGTTCGTACTTTTTCATTGTCTTAACTGATTAATGGGCCTGGACAACTTCTAGTATTCTGGAGAGGATTCTTTGATTCTAAGAGATCGTTGATCAAGTAGCTCTGGTCTTATATACATTTTAGGATAAATCCTGTTGATATATTAGTAGAAGCTCAACAGTCTATAGAAATCTAGGAGTTAGAAGTTAGAAGCTAGAAAGTCAGGAGACATCTGACGGCTGTGTTAAACCCTAGTTGCTCACGGAGCACATGCACTGCACCGTTTTTCTATGCTTGAGCGAACTCATAGTCGCAGTTTTTGTTGCCAAGCTGAATGAAGTCGAGGTTAATGAAGTCAAACTCGGCGGAGAGAATGTCAAGCTCAACCCAGAATATGTCGAGCTCAACGGAGAGTACGTCAAGCTCTGTGGATTCCATCGTGGGTGATAATTTTTGTCCCTTGTTGACTGCAGACCAAATGGAGGTTTTAAGTGGGACGCCGCTCCAAGGCAACGAAATATCTCATGCTGATGTCACTATCTTAGAAGGACACACTTCTGAGGTTTAAGTCATTTGAAACTCCATTACCTTCACTGTGAATTAGAGTTGTCTGTATCTCTCGGCTCTATTTGATTGATTCAATTTTTTAGGTAATGAATTGAATAATTCCCATGTACATTGGCTGGGCATGATCGGCATCACCCACGGTCCCTATTGTGAAACTAGATATTTTTACTGTTTAGCTTGGGCAATGTTGACATAGTTAGGTTTCATTCTACCGTGTGCAGGTTTTCATTTGTGCTTGGAGCCCATCGGGATCTCTTCTTGCGTCTGGGTAAGTAGCCAATCATTATGGTCTTGTGCATTGATTACTAACAAATTGGCAGACTGTGAACTATTACTCTCCCACTAATCAGATTAGGTGTGTTAGCGCCACGTCTTTCTTACCTACTGCAGAGAACTTGTCGCTCTTTTTAGCTAACGTTGGAAGTTTCACTGCAGCTCTGGGGACTCAACTGCAAGAATTTGGACCATCGGTGATGGCCTTTCTGGAAATTCTGCATCGACTCCCAGGCCTCTTGTGCTGAAGCATTTCAAGGGCAAGACGAACGAAAAAAGCAAGGATGTCACTACTTTGGATTGGAATGTAAGCTGGTTGAAATATACCTCATGGCCTTCCTACTTTGAGTCGAAGTTATCAAATTATCGTGAGTATTATAGGGGATTAGTTTGGAAAATAACTGGTCCAGTGGAACCTATTCAAGGTAGTTTATGATCAATGTGCACATCAGACTGTTCATCAAAATTTGCTTTCTGTAAAGAGTACTTTGGCTGCTGCAGGGAGAGGGTACGCTTCTTGCCACTGGATCATATGATGGGCAAGCTCGAATTTGGAGTAAAGACGGTATGATTAGGCCCTCCCATGTAACATAAACCTAAGTTATTAGAATTCAAGTTTACAGCATTGTACGGCTAAAGCGTTGAGAATAATTAAGTTGTTACGTCATTTTCTACACATGCCTTCTGCTCATGACATAGATCTCCTTATCTCGGGAAACTTCCAGTTGTTTTGGCTTTGCAAGGTATACTTGAGCTAAATCACTTTTATCTGTTGATGCAGGAGAGTTGAAGAACACCCTCAATAAACATAAGGGTCCTATATTTTCTTTAAAATGGAACAAGAAAGGTGACTGCTTGCTTAGTGGCAGTGTCGATAAGACTGCCATTATCTGGGACGCTAAGACTGGTGATGTGAAGCAACAGTTTGAGTACCATACTGGTACGTACTTCCTCATATTTGAGTGTGGTATTATTTTTTCATCAATAATTTTTCTTCTGAAGTAGCACACTTAAAAATGATTTATCATGAATGGAGTTTTCAAGCTGCAGTTCTGGCTCTGTTGTACAATTATTCCAGATCGAATGTTGCTTTGTCCTCTTAGCTGTCACCTTATTTGTCTATGATCATATTTGGTACGGGTCAGATTATTGCCACTGCGATGAATGGTTACTGCTTAAATTGCAAATTGACCACTTAGATTTGTGACCGTGCAGCACCTACTCTGGATGTGGATTGGCGCAACAACCTTTCGTTTGCAACATGCTCTACTGACAAGATGATTTATGTCTGCAAGCTTGGGGATACCCGTCCAGTGAAAGTGTTCCAGGGTCACCAGGTACTGTTGGTACCATAGAATTGTCAATTAGATTTTTCAAAGTAAATAGATGCAACTGAGTTTTGAGCTTTGCCGCTATGAAACCTTGCTTCTTCAATTCAAATCACACTTTCCTCTCAAGTAGATGTCTTTATGCTTTATTTTGACTCCGGCTCTTCGATTCGTATTGGGTACAGGATGAGGTTAATGCTATCAAGTGGGACCCCACTGGCACTCTTTTGGCCTCCTGCTCTGATGATTACACAGCCAAGGCAAGTTGTTCTCGCTTCTTCTCTAATTGTTCATGAACTTTAATATTTTACAGTGCTTGTGGCTTTCATTACATGGTTGGTCAGGTTTGGGCATCTTCCAAACTGACAATGATTACTTTGCAGATTTGGAGCGTGAAGCAAGACAGGTGTCTTCACGATCTTAAAGAACATACGAAGGTAGCGGTGGATGCCTACAAGACCCCATGAACTTCACGATCCGTTTTATTTGTCACCTGTTTCGAACAATTGAATGTTTGGAGAGACTTAATTATATACCTTTCATTTACCGATATGCAGGAGATTTATACTATCAAGTGGAGTCCCACCGGACCAGGTTCAGCAAATCCAAATCGAGATCTGGTGTTGGCAAGGTAACGTTCATTGGTTATCTAAGTAGAATCTAGGCGCTACCTTTGGTGCTTTGACTTCTTAACCAATTGATTAATTGGATACTGCGGCTTGATTCTGATCTTGGAAGTCTCTTTGTTTCAGTGCTTCTTTTGATGCTACAATTAAGCTCTGGGACATGGAGCAAGGATCACAGCTCTTCAGTCTTACGCATCACAGGTGCGTTTCTGGATTTACTTTTCATTTCTAGTGTCCTTCCTAGATATCTGTTGTGGATATATTCTTTGTTTGCCACAGAGGTTTTTATTGTTGCCTTCTGTTGAAGAAGCGTGGCCTTTCAATAACTATTTTTCTCCTGGCGTGTTTGCAGTGAGCCTGTGTACTCTGTGGCCTTTAGTCCTAATGGGGAGTATCTGGCAAGTGGGTCATTCGACAAGTGTCTTCACATCTGGTCGGTTAAAGATGGAAGCCTGGTGAAGACCTACCGTGGAAGTGGTGGTATCTTTGAGGTTTGCTGGAATCGCGATGGAGATAAAGTGGCTGCTTGCTTTTCTAATAACACCGTTTGTGTGTTGGATTTCCGGTTGTAGATTTGCATATGCTCGTTTCTGTGACCCCTATCAGCATTGAAGGGGGCCCTGTTGTTCCATGTACAGTTTAGTTTGTCTACATTACCAATTAATCAAACAATTTTTCCTCTTTTTGAATCGGAGATGGGCATTGGTTGACGTGGTAACGATTTCTTGCAGATCTTGTTGTAATCTGAAAGTGTTTTCTAGTGGTGATATGCGGTGAAACTATCGGTATTCTCTGCTGGTCCGAGTGCGCGATTCAAACACGTACTGCATAAGTTCTATTGAATCGCGTTTAATGAAATAGTATCTAAAGAAGGATATTGAAGTCTCCATATGTTAATATGGAGTAAACGCATAGCTTCGTCGAAATTGAACATCAGTTCAATTATTGCACATTTATTGTGAGTTTGTAATGCAAGAACTTGGCAGTATACCGGTATAACACATGTTGTCATCCGACAGCGCCGAATGGCAGGGGCCATTTGATTACTGATCGGCCAGCCTAAATCCGTCTAATTGGATAGGATGTTCAGATCTCCAGAACTAACTTGGAGTCGAATTGCATAAGCGGGAATTACCGAAAGAAGATTTTTGGCCTCGTCCTGCAAGTGATTTCTTCTGCACTCTTAAGCTTCCTTAGTGGTACCCTCTGTAGAAGAATATTCCGTTGTATATTCTCAGGCCATGTCAAGTTGTGTACACTTCTGATTGGACAACTTCTTCATATCAAGGGGTGAAGAGTGTATTTAATTTAAAAGCGCGTTTGTCATTTGAGAGCTTCTGAGCGTGGTTAATATTTTCGTACTAAGCTGTTCAAGATTTGATGTGATTGGATGCATCAGGCAGCACTAATCTTTCCTATTTGTTTTCCTTAACTGTTTGCAAAAATATAAAGCTACAACAGCATTGTGACATTAGATGGAAGCTTGATTGATAGAGTTACAACAAGCGGACACACATTCAAAGTTTAGCTTTATAACAAAACATGGAGTCTATCGAATACAATTCAGTCCGGCACCCTTTGAAACCGTACGTTCAATTTCAATCCCTACGCGTGAGCCTTGTGCAGGGGGCTCGCAAGACTCCAGACGAAGCCGTAGGGGTCAATGATCTTGCCATAGCGCTGCCCCCAGGACTGGTCCGCCACCGCCTCCGAGACCTTGGCTCCTGCATCCACCGCCTTCTTGAAGGCCGCATCGACGTCGTTGGTGTCCAGGTGCAGGATGACGGGCGTTCCGTGCAGCGATGAGGCGGTATGTACACTGTTGCATCATAGCATTGTATCATTCTCAGTGCTATGTTTGAAACAATTGCATGAACAAACAAAAGACATTCACTGGGCGGATCGTTGGGTAAAAAGGGACTGTTTTAGCCGCATTTTACTTCCCTAAGGATCGTTAATCCAACGCTAAAGTCAATTTTAGCCACAAGCTAATCCGGTATCTCCAGTTCTCACAAAGCTGCATTACTCCCTTGCTCATGCAATTTTAGCCTCTCCCCTCCCCCCGCACTTTATGTGATCATTTCAATGTTCTTGGAAAGGCGACTGACGACACCGTTTATTCTGTTAGTGTGTGACACGCTATTTTGTAGGTTTACTGCTAATTCGAACACCATGTTCATGTGAACCTATTGATGAATGAGACCAGAGCTCCGTTTATATCTCATGTTGGCTGGTCACTTCACCGATCGTTTGGATCTTCTTATTGGTGATTCCAAGCACTATGTAACAAGAAAGTTCATTTACTCTTTGACATGCTGTTTCGGTGCTACATTAAATCATGGATGACACTCAATAGAATGAAAAAAGTAGCTGTCAGTGAAAATACAATTCAGCAAGGTAGGGATGTTTAGGGTTCCAGGCAAACGTTTGAACTTCACAAGTGAGACGATGAAGAGGAAACTCTAACTGCTATTGAGTGAACCAAGATACCACTCACTACTTGGAATATGATACCTCCTCTCCAAAGAACTCCGTTCCCGAACCGACTTAACCATTACGCATACTTTTCACTGACAACAATCCAAGACAGGCCGAGTGTCCTGACGACCAAAGGTTGGTTTCGAATTCGGGACCAGTGAAAATTTGCAAGAATACCTGGACCCGAGTTCCTCCGTCTCTTCGACGAGGAGGATATCCGCTTGCCCGAAGCGGAGATGCGCATGGTGCACATTCTTGTCCGCTCCCGTGGGATGCTGCTTCTTCACCGTCTGCTTAATCACAACCTCAGCACCGAACGCCTGCTTGTAGAACGCGATGGCGTCGTCCACTTGATTCGGCTTCACTACCAGGTGAGGCTTCACCTCTTCGTACGTGATTCCCACCATGATTGACGAGACTCAGATCTACTTCAAACAATGCCACAAACACTGCAAACTTCAGTGTGGAGATGGGGAAACAGGCTCTTAACTTAATGTGGAATGGCAACGCAGAGTCGATGTGAGGGCTTCTGGTGGAAGAAGAAGGCGAGGCTTTAGTTATAGGACAAGTGCCGCGGGGTCCATGCAATGACAGAATCGGCAAGTGGCGCATGCGCAGCGGCAAGGGCGGGTACTGTATCAGTGCCCATTCTTGGGGTGTCTGATTGGGATTGGAGATAATGTGCCACGTGATGCTCGTGCTTCAGTTGGTTTTGTCTGTGCTTGCTATCGAATTGGCAGACTTCGGGGTCCGGTCCAGACCAACTTATTTGTTTATTATTTATCAATTGGAGAATTCGAGATGCTCCGACGTGCTCAGGCTCGCGTGTCTACACCGCATGGAACATGAAAGTCTCATGGGCATTGACAACTGCCGACAGTTATCAACTACAGTAGTCAGGGCAAGATTATTGAATACCGGAATACATGTACTCGACAGTCATGTACAAGTAATATATTCACTTATACTCAATGAAACTTATTCAAAGCATGTCTGAACATATAGGTAATTTTAGAATCTAAGTAAACAGTCTTGTAGTCTTGTAATGGACCAATGACTTCTAAACATGTGTCTCTATGCTACCTATCTAGATAACTGAAGCTAGCACCGTCACTTGTACACGGCACAGATATATTAGCATAGGATGCAATGATGCATATGTATGCAAGTATTTGGCAACATATATTTATGTTTCTGGTGTGCACAGATGAATCTGTCAACCTTGCAGTCTGGGCATGAAACTTGTGTACTTCTTTTGGCTTTGTCTTGAGGCTCCCCTTCTGCCAGCTTGTTGGCTCTTTCCTTGCTTTTCTTGCCTCAGGTTCAAAAAAATGATGATGAAAAATAGTGCAGAAAATGTTTTAGAAAATGTAAAAATCTCTGCCGAGGGTGTCCCTTTGGTTCTGTGTACTTTTTCCTTTTATCAATGGAAAGTGTCCATGTGTTTAAAAAAACCCTGAAAACTAAAAAAACTAAACTAAACTTGTGGACTTTGTCAAAAACTTAAATATTTTCTCCGGAGACTTGTTCTCTTGGTCTCGATGTACTGTTTCCTTCTATCAATGGAAATCGCCCATTTGGTTTTAATTTTTTTTTTTTTAAAATTATGGACTTCACAGTAGCCCTGGCTGATCTGTGTGGAATTGAGGGGTGACATGTACCCATTCAAAATACGCACCCTATCTCATCACATTGATTCCTGGGGCACAAAAATACTGTGCGTCACAGCATATTCGAAGCCACTCTAATTCTGATTCCTCAACGTAACTGTGCTACAGTACGGCAGTGAAGGCTCATTTACACGTGCCTTTCCGTTCACAATTTAGTACAAACAGTGAAGGCCCTACAACATTGCTGCTCATGCTTCTTGCTTTCACTTCCATTCATGGTGGAAACAAATGTCTGCTCGCACTTATGCTTACACCTACATTCAAAGCAATGGTAATATTAAGGAATTTAATTCCTTTTGCTTACACTTTCTTATTATGTAAGTGATTGTGTAGAATCTAATCCCCGCAATAGACATTTGCTATTATAGTTCTTATTATACAATATACTACCTCTGTTTCTGAAAAAGACCAGGATTTCTTTTGTAAAATACAAAGGAAACACATGTCTTTTTCATAAACAGAGGGAGTAAGTGATTGTGTAGAATCTAATTCTCGCAATAGACATTTGCTACATGTGGTGAATCATGTAAAATTTTAACTATCAATATAATAGATTACATTCCCATCTCTGCAAAAGAATTGCAGAAACAAAGACTCAAAATTTAAGATGAACACAAATGTGAGCAAATTCACTTCATTCAAGCACATCCAACTTCTAAAATTGGAGAATTTGGACAAGACCACAAGCTCGAGATGGTTGTAATCCTATTCCAATCTTGCTTGCGTTAGACCACTTAGTTCAAAATAAGTGATGGAACGGAAGAGCATATGAAAAATTCCTAGGGCCTTTAGGATTGATTTCCTTGCTTGTAATGACCTTGGCTTATTCCTTGCTCCTTTCATTTAGTCAAAGGACTTGGATATTTGTATGTGCAAATCCTACCCCCCTTGTAGACAAAGTAGGTAGTCAAAAGACAATGTCACGTACAAATAAAGTAGGGAAACAATGCAGGAAGATAAAATAGATAGGTAGTTTTGTCATAGTGGGTGTCATAGTGAATGAATCTCTTGTAGGTGGACAAAAAGAACCAATAGCTTGTGGGATCCACTTGACAAAAGAGAACTCTATCATCCAAAGGAACTTAGTAGGAAAGGTAGCGGCATTTGAAAAGAAAGATCCAATAACTTGCAAGATCCACTTGATAGCAAAAAAATTTCATCATTCGAAGGGATTCAGTAGGAAAAGTAATGGCACTTTAAATTGCCAAGTACCTAAAATGAAGTCTTATTTACTGTCTACTAGCAAATAATAAAATTTACATGTGAAAATCCAAAATTTCTTATATTAAACTTGAATAAGTGATTAAACTAGGTATTTATAGGTGCCTCTATTCAAGCATCAATTTTTATTGCTTCAAGGTTCCAAATGTGTTGTTTGCGATAAAGTCTATAACCAATTGTAGGAGTACAAAGTGTTATTTTTGAAAAAAATTAGCATATTCAATGAGCAACTAGAAATTCATATTGTACTTACAACATCTTTCATTACAATTTGTTAATTTGGTTCAACAAGATTTTCACAATGTGATCATTTGAAAGGTGTTGAAATACTTAATTATATTGATGGTTTAACCCCTAAAGTTCCATGCATGAGGAGATATTTGAACCCACAAAGAGGCTTTGAGTTTTATTACTAATTTTAATACTAAGTGATTGAGTGTAAAGGCTTTTCCCACCCAACTTTTTGCATTACAAAGCGGCCTCTTTGGGGGTTCAATTTTTTCCTAATGACTATGCTTTCACCCAAAATGCTCAAAAACTGCCATTTCTAGTACAAATTTTTGGACCAAATTTTTGAAAAAAAACTTTTTTTGACACATGCAACCGTAGGATCTTGTAGTATGCTGACTTGAGAACACATGGTAAAAATTCCAGAACTTTCCACCATGTGGATTGCAAGATTATATAAACATTAAATTTCATTCAAATCATTTTTTTGCCCCGCAAAAAACAGGGCAGTTGCACTTCACAAGCTCACTTTTCTATGAAAAAATGTCCAAAATGGTGGTGCTTCTTTGAAATATTTTTCCTAAACAAGTTGGCTACATGCTTCAAAATTTTCAAATCATTTGGAATTGTACAACATATAGGAAAAAAATAATATGTAGGAAGAATTAAAGAATGATTCAAAATACAAAATTGTGAAGAATTTTATTATGGAATTGAAAAATGTCAATCCCAATGGTTCTAATGTTGTAATAAACAATCTACATCTTGGGATTTTATTTTTTTCAAAAAAATAGGAAATTGAGTGAAATAAACGACTTCAAAGTTTATTTTAGAGTAGAGAATTCATAACTGCCCGCAAACTAAAATTCCTCATAACTTTTGACTCATTGATCAAAATGGAATTATTCAAAGCTTTCCGCGTATATATAAATCTAGAAAATCAATTTCAAATTTTTATTTCTGAGAAGAGTGATTTTTTAAAATCTGCCCTGACTGCCCAATTACGAAAAAAGTAACATATTAGGCCATAACTTTTGACTCCTATTTCCAAATGTCATAAAATTTAGTGCATATAGAAGATATTCCTTGTCCCCTTCTTCTATTAAAAATTCAGCCTAAAGTATAGAAATCTCTAGTCATACGTACTGCCCAAAATTTCTATATTGCTAAAAATAGCAGGCTAGTCCTTTAGGGGTTAAAAAGATACTATCTAAGATGGCTTGTAATTGTGATGATGTGACTTCATATCCATTCTTGTAGGATTTTTTCACCATTTAAAGATTTATTGATTCCAATCACTAAGCCATTTTCTTCTTTTGACACCCACTAATAGGTGGTTTTGGTTTTATTGATGCATATTGCTTATTGTACTGCCACGACAATTTATTGGCTCTCGATTAAAGGAAAAAAATATGAGAGGAGGTTCTAAAATATTTGATAAACAACAATAAGTAACAATGCACTTCTTTTTTCTACTTTTGCAAAAGGATACTCATTCATTAAATCTCTAAACAATTAAGGTCTTTATTGTCAAAAATCACTCAAAATTGTCATTTTTTTGCATTCAGTGAATGCAATGAAAAGATAATTTTTTGGAGAATATAACCTAGGTATCTTTTATTAAGATTGTAAGAGAATATGTGATCAAATTTCTATAAAGTTTGACCACATAAATTGAAAGATATTAGCATTTCAAATGAATAAATTTATTTTGTGAGCCTATCCAAGAATTTTAGATAGGAAATTTTTTCATCTATCTTTTGAATTTAAAATCTACCATAGTCAAGATCACATTAAGCACAAGTCTCTATCAATTTTCATAGGTAAAAATGTTGGAGAACACATTGTAAAAAATCTTGCAATATGCACAAAGATTTTCAAAGAATTGACAATTCAATATTTTTTTTTACAAGCTCATTATAATTTCAAAACCTAAAAATCCCCATGGTAAATTGAAATATTTATTGATCCTTCATAACCAAAAAATGAAAAATTAAGAAAAATATATCTTTTAAATTCTATAAAAACTAGAAGGCAAATGCAAATATCCAAGAGCCTAACATTAGACATCATTAGATAAGGGTCCCATTATGCATTACAAATAATTTGGGCCTTGTAGAGGGCCGTTTTAGTTTTGGAGGATGTGCAAATACAACAAATTTAAAAAATTCATATTTTTTTTTAAATAATAAAAAAATATTTTTTGATCGAAAATCTAATAAGGCACACCGACTGACTGCTCACCTCACAAATTCTTTGACGGACAATTTGGACTATTATTTCCTCTAAATGCACATTTTAATGCAAGAAAGCAGCCCTCCCATAGTCTGAAATTTTTTCTAATGGTTCCTCTTTTGTTTCCAACTACAATTCTAAAGGGTATTCCATATTGAAGTTAAAGATAAATTACTTTTGCAATATGCATTCCAAGTTTCCATGCCAATATTGTGTAATGGCTTCATATTCTTTCTAACACTTCACCAATGGCTTCCTTTCAACTTTCCCCTTGCTCTAGTGCTGTCTTCCCTTCAAAGTCAATGAATGTTGGTATACTTGACCTATTCCTCAAACTCCATTTTGCAAAAAAAATTTGTCGTAACTAGTCTAAACTATAAGTCTAATTTACAAAAAAACTGTATACATTACAAAACTCTCAGAATTCTACTTTTTTAGAAAAAAATTCTATAAGTTGTGACAAATTGAGAACACAAGAGCCTACAAGAACTCCCATTTGTCTTTGGAAAAACAAATGATGTTTTAGTTGTTAACAGACTCCAATTCTTTATTGCATTTTGTCTCATTACACGTGCTTTTATTTGATCTTATTTCTCTTTCTCCTTTCTCCCCTACAATATACTATGTGCCCCCCACAATAATCCTTCATTGAAATAATCAACTACATCTTATTTCTTGGCATGGTTAGGCTCCCATGAATGTGGCCAAGCTAATCTAACCAAAAACTTGAGAAGCTCAACTAGGAATATAATAAAGCTCAATTTGTGTTTTACAAGCAAAGGCGCAAGAGAAAGTCTGCATTTTAGGGTTGTGGCATGATGAATTTAACATTCCTTTCTCACCTATTGATTGTTTTGGCTAATGACTCTTGATTTCATCTTGAACTTGAGGGAGGACAATATTTCAACAAATATTGTACGAAAGTCATAAATTCATACCTACATACCATTACCGCACGGATTCCATGCGTTAAAGACACCCATGACTTTCGTACGTTTAATGTACTAAATTGATACAAACGGAAGTCGTGCCACTTCCGTATTATTGAACCATGCATTATAATCGTGCAGAATTGATGCTTTTGTACATTAATGTATCCGTGTATTTTCTTCAAGGAATAAATGTTGTTTCAAACAAATCGAAAAAAAAATTGAAAAAAATTGAAGTTTTTTTATTTTTTATATTTGCCCACTACGTAGGCAAACTAGGTGGTCACCAGCATGGAGTTTTGAACCTTGGACCTCCATCACAAAGTTTACATTCTACGATTTGTCAAAAGTTATCGTGTAGTTATCATTGTTTCATGGTTCATAAGTAATGCATCGCAATGATGCGATAAATTGTGTTTAACGTGTGAATCCATGAAACAAAGACAATTACACGATAACTATTGGCAAATTGTAGGATATAAACTTTGTGCTGTGATGGTTGAGGTTCAAGGTTCTTAACCGTTGCACCATGTGAACTTCTATGTGATAATATGGCATGTAGAATTTTATATATGTAGTTTTTGCAATTGTTTTTCATTTTCTTTTTACAGTCAGCAGACTTTGGAGGACATTTGAATATAGTAGAACAACTTTTTTCAGAAAATTTTGAACTATAAAAAGTTGTAAAATTAAGTTAATTTTCATCTCCAAAAATTTTGTTCAAGATTTGGAGCCTCCAATCAAAAGTTATGGACAGAATTCAGAGAGGATGTTTAAAAATGTCAAAAAAAATGTCCCTTCCAACCCCTCTCTAAACTTTGCCTATAACTTTTGATTGGAGGCACAAAATCTAAAACGGATTTTTGGAGATGAAAGTTAGCTTGATTTTACAGCATTACAAAGTTTAGACCCTATGGTTTGTCAACAATTATCATGTGGTTATTGGTGTTTCATGGGTTCGCACGTTAATTACAATTTATTGCATTGTTACAATGCATTACTTCGCATGGAGTTTTCCTTGATTTTCTTCAAAATTTTCACATAACATGTAATCAAAGAGTAGCTTCAAACTAGCCGCAACAATTCTTGTAACTTTTGACTACATAATTAAAATTTATTGCATGATATATAATTTTTATTGCTAAGTGGGCAACTCGGGAAACTAAAAAAAATCATTTTCTTAAGAATAAAAAATTTCAACTTGGTTTTTTAGATTTATATTTATTTGGAGAGCTTAGAATCATTGCATTTGTACTAAAAAGAAAGGTATGATTGAGGAGTTTTATTTTCTAGGCAATTAAGGAATCTCTATTCAAAAATGAACTTTGAAGTCCTTTATTTAATTCTATTTGCAATATTTGCAAAAAAAACAAACCCCATTGAATTTAGATTATTTATTACAACATTACAAACATTGGCATAGGAATTTTTCAATTTTGTAACTAAATTGTTAGCAATTTAGTATTTTAAATCATACTTTACCTCATTTTTTATAATTTTTGTCAAGCATGAATATGGAATATTTTTTGTTGAAATATTTCTTATTTATTTCCAACTTATTTCTTCAACATATTATGGAGAGTAACAAGTTGTAAAATCTATACATTTTTGTCCAAAAAGTTTGTCATGAAAGATGAAATCTAATTAATCATTTGAAAAGGGTTGAAAATACTTTCTTTTTGAAATCCAAGCAATATAATCTCGCAATTGGTAAGGTTTTCAATGTGTTAACCTTGACCTACTACAATGAAACAAAAACATTCCAAAGATTCAAAAAGATTCAAAAAGATTTCAAAAAGATTCAAAAAGATTCCAAATTCCTTGAAAATTCTGTTGATTTAATCTTTATACTATCTAAATCAATAGAAAGCAGGTGGTCATTTTGTTGGCTTTTACAAAAAGTCCTTTCAGTACTCTAAACAACATAAATGAACAAAAATCAGTTGATTTTCTATTGATTTGGTCATGATTTTTCTACTAGGCATCCTTTGCAATAGTAGTGTAGATCAAATACTCCATAGTCGCAAGGTTAGGAGGTGTTGGTACAATGGCAAAATAGTCTACCATTATTTTAGTCTTTGGCTAATCTTGTATTAAGGCGCTAATGGAGGTAGGGAGCTATATTGACAAGGTATGATGGATTTGTTGCCTAGGCAATAAATCAAGATCAATGAAGACAAATACCTTGAATGATTTGAGTCAGAAACAAAGAGAGAAAGATTGCAATAGAAGTAACTTTGCTCATATTCAAAAGTCAACAAAACAACAAACGTTTGCATCCTACAAAGGCTGTTCTAGGGGAGGAGCTTCTAGAATGTCACAATCCCTCACTCTAAGGCATGTCCGTACTACCTTGGTGAGTAAGAAAAACATTGGGATGACTTCTCAAGCTTTATAAGAAACTAGGTGAGGAAATGAGGAGTTCCAAGTAAACCAGGAAGGAATCGTTTGCAAAAAGAAGTGAGTTATGGCATCCTCAGTCATTAATACAATAAGGCCATGCAGAGTAAAGGAAGGGGAACTTACCAAGGATATGAATGAAGTCCTATTCACAATTTTCTCGAATGACCTCAGAGGAGCAGAACTAGTGGCGCTTGAAGTTGGCATTGCTGAAGTGATGAATGAGTAGGCAGGGAAAATGCGATTGGCACAAAGCAATTGGCAATTGATTTGTGCGGAGAGGAAGCGGCGAAGTAGACGAAGTTCTGGATTTTGGAAAGGAATGGCTGAATTTGTTGGAGGGGAGGAGAATGCATAGTGAGAGGAAAGCTACCACAGACTTAGTATGCAATTATTGTGAGTGTACGGCAAAGGCAGTAATTAAGTTATGAAGTTGCCTAAATCTTTCAATTGAAAGTTATTAATTTGAAATCTTCAAGAAATCTGCAAAGCAATCATGTAGGAAACTAAAGTTGACAAGGGGACACCTTAGTGATGATGTAAGTGACCATGTGTCCAGCTCAATAGCTGTCCCTAGTCGATGTCGTTTGAAGGAAAAGAGAGTGCAATGGGGAAGTGAGAAAGCAACAAGGAACTATTGTCTTTGGATCCGTTGTCAGCTGAAGTTGGGGGCTGCGTGAAATGTCGTTGCATTTGATTATGCAACTTATTACTGTGAAGGAGAGGAGAAGAAGAACTTCATTTTGTGGAGGTCGGGGCCGTTGTCATAATTGATCGGAGAAAGCAAAGAATTTGCATACCACGTTTCATTTGGTAGAATGCAGGTCGTTCTTATCTAAGGGAGATGAGCGTTTGCAAATGAAGGTAAGAGTTCCATGGAAAGGGGTGGCAGGTCTTTAGCAAGAATGAACGGTATGGCGTTTTGAGCTCCACTGGGAAATTTGATAGTTCTCAATTCTATTTGCAAGGATAATAGAAATTAAGAGTGCTTTGCTAATCGGAATGGGTTGGAAATGACATGAAAGTTGTAGCGTCGGTATTGGACAGACGGACTTCTGTTGAGGAGATTTTAGGCAATATTTTAGGCAATATTTTAGGCAATTTTTTTTTTCAATTTTTTTGTTACGTCTGAATGTACAGTATGTACTAAGGAATTCAAACGTGTGGCTTGTTTCAATTTATGGTATTCAATGTTTCATTCCCATGAAGTTTATTAAGTAGAAGAAAGTGCGTGGTGTGTGCCCTGGAGGGTTTTTGTAATTTTTTTCCTTTGTGAAGGTAATGACTATGTGGAACATTGCTTGAAATTCTTAGCCTTAGGTGACTGGCAATGCAAATTGAATTCTTTGTCAAAAGAAAGTGCGATAACAGTAAGCATGGTAGTCAAGGTTGCGGGTACCTGTCATTGGAAAACAAGATGAACATTATGTACAAGAGAATGATGAGGCTGTCCCAGAAGGTGAAGAAGAATCAAAGTGTTCGCTTAATGAGCACATGCAATCAAGAGTTCAAATTGGATCAGTGGCTCCTCTTTCTCAATGCAAGGTGCAATGGTCTTTAGAAGAGTGCTTGGTTGTGAGGCATGCATTTTTGTGTTTCGCTTACCTGCAGTGACGGAAATCGTTAATTTTATTATTTCTAGGTAAGTCCAAGTGATGGAAGGAGTTCATTCTCTGTATGCACATGAATTTTGTATGCAAAGATTTTCTTAGTTTTATATCGTTCGAATCCAGCATGTAGTTTAGACGCCCTGCTGTGGCAGACAGAAGTGAGATGTAATTATTAATGTTTTTTAGGAGAGGCAATGGAGTTGAATGAAGAAGATTGAGCACAGGATGTTTGTGCAGGGAGTGAAGGAGGGCCTTCAAATGAAGAAGTTGTCAATGTCTCTGTGCCTTGTGAAGCTCATGCTTGTGAGTTGGTGACTTGAGCTTGTGGTCAGAGAGGACCTTTCAGGATGCATTTGATGTGTTGTCTTCATGACTGGAAGTGTTCTACAATGTTTTAGTTCAATTAAAGAGAAATTCAACATTTATATGTCAAATTGTGCACCTACTTAAGCTGAAGGCATACTTTCACCTTATTCTGGGCTGAGTCTAGGGTATTTGGAAGTTGGCAACAATAGAAGTGGCTATAAATGGGAGCCCCTTTTTAGGGGGTGAGTGGTGGTGGTGAGTGGTGAGTGTAGTAGAGCACGAAAATGCCGATCTATTTTAGAACATACTGCTTTTGTGGTTTTCCACTTTGGACCCTGAATTGTCATTGTGCTTAGTCATCTTGTGGTTGTGTTTGGTCGTCTTCTGCTTCGGTTGAAGCGCGTAGGAAGTTTTGTGGAAGAAGGTAAGGTCGTGAAGAAGACGTAGGATGGTTGTGCTTGTTTGTTATCTTTGCATGAATTTATCTTGTCAAACATGACCTTGTCTGGCATGTATGATAAGGCTGGTCAACGTGAAGGGAATGAATGGTAAAGATTTTATGGAAACACGTTCGTTAGCATTGTAGTGGCTTGTACATTAGGTAGGAAGGCATTTTGTAATGTCTAGTTTAAGCGGACTAGTGAACTTGGGAAGATATTGTTCAGATCTGCAGCTTCTCTGCTGCATAAATCACTTTGTTTGAATAACAATGAGGGAAGAGTGCTTGCAAAACGTACTATCTCTCATGCAATGATAAGCACTTGCAATGAGGGTAAGAGTCCTTTGCATTCTTCTGTTGGATGAAGAGCCCTAAAGCGGAGGATTAGCGACCATGTGCTTGAATTTTATAAATTGTAACACACTGTTTTTTCTTTCTCAAGTCAATTTTCTGAGAGTGCGGTTGCAGTGAAATTGAAAGCCGTTCATTGCAGCTACCAAGGCCAAAATGGATGAAGGCGAGGTTGTTTTCAACAGCTGCAAAGACGTGCAGGTATGACAACAACCTTATTCTTAATGTGCCTGTGTTGACATAAATGTCATCATGTATACTCTCATCAAAGATTCAGTGTATGCTTCCCAAATCATCTTAAGAAGTGTCAATGAGTGCATATGAATTCATTTGTCGTCAATGTTGTGGACTTCATTCTAAATCTGCAAGTACCCATTGGTTATATTCATGACAATTAGAGCATGAAATACCGTTGCAGTTGACGTTACAACCTCTTCTTCCTCAAATGATTGCAGTGTTGTGGCTGTGGTTGCACCTTTCAATTAGAGCTCCTTAGGATGTTGTGATCTTAAAGGAGGTCAACACAATTGAAGGTATCATTTTCAATAGGGTACAGTGGCTGCACTTAAAAGCTCTAATTCCACACTTAACTCTTCTGTTGAGTGCTGGTGTCAATGTGTGGGTGTGATTTGCAGCAGATTTGGGAGAGAATGAACATTTTGAGATGAAGTGGTGTTAACAGTGAAGACTCAGTCACTCAGGAAGTTCGTTGAGAGTTCATCAAAAAAATTTGGGAGAACAGAAGTGGAGCATTCTTGTGCACTGCGGGAATGTTCATCTTGTCATTGGTGCAAAATCACAATTAATTGGATACGCTAAGCGTATTAAGGAATTGAAATTGGAAGTGCAATTTGTAGATCTTCTGTTTACCTACTTCTCTTTGGAAGATGGCAGTTGAGGATGGCAAAAGTCTGTTAGTAGACTGGATCATGTATGGATTCATAGGAATAATTGAGAAATTGGACCATGATCATGAGTTCGGTTTTGAAGGAAATATCGTTGAGCTTATTGTATTCCTGGAGCTTGTCAATGTTGCAGTTGTTCTAACTTGTGCCTATAGTGCATTAATGTAGCACTAGTTTATCGAAGTGTTCTGTGGCATGTTTCCAAATTTGAATAAATTAGAAATAAGCTGAAAAGGTGGTCATTTGAAGAATGAAAATAAATGATAACATTAAAGAAATCATTGAAGACTTTCAGTTTGTCCGATGTTATCATATTTTCATGCATCCCAAATTTCTAGCATAGATAGATGTGATGGCGTGATATACATACATAGAAAGATGATGAGAGCATGCATGTAAGGATTTAAAGTATACAAGTATACGAGTTGGAATTAAAAAGTTATAGCTCCTCAAAATTGACAATGTCTTGACTGCAAATCTAAGGTGGGAACTTGAAAGTAGAGGTTTTAGGAGGAATTCCTAGTCCAATTAAGTAATGTTGCATATCATTGAAAAACTAATGAGACAAAGTTAACATAATGTTAAGGCTCACAAGGAGCTTAATTATGAGCTAGAAGTTATAGTCAACTAAAGGGGGTAGAGTCCTAAAGAACTGCACTTTCTGAGGAAATTGGATTTTTTTATGGCCAATACTTGCTCAATACTTGATACATTTTGGAAAGTGAATAGCTTATAGTGACCTACAGATAGATTGGATCACAAAAATAGACTTGCATTCTAGATTTGAAGTCCAGAGCTATACTTTATCCCAATAGGAAGGGTAGGAGGCTTTTGAGGCTTGGATTTAAAACTGAGGCATGGAATCGGGTGGTCTTCCAAAATGGAGCCTGCCAAATCGTGCAACAAGTACTATCACTACAAGAAGGGACCCTAATTAATAAAGTTTTAATTAATAATTAATAAAGTTTTTGGATATATTGATATTAACTATCCAAGCTGCCAAAATGGCACATTTAACAACTTTGTTTGGGCAATCAACATAGATTGCTTGAAGATAAGAGTGTAGCCTACTTTGGGCACCCCAGAGGAGGTGAGAAACCAATGTGGTCGAACACATTTTGATGGCAATGGGGCACTACGAGGGATAAGACCAAATTACTCATAGCTCCATTTAGGCTTACAATCAACTCCCGTCGGGCGACGTGGACAAATTCCTCAACGACAAGCTAGATATTACGAAGCTTTGATATTGGGTGATGACTAGATTGAATGTTGGAGGGGGGAATACTACCTCAAATTTGGTTTTTATCTTTTCCTTTGTATAATTTTTGACTTCTTAGCAATCTTGGGAGGGACTAAGTGCATCTTGCCATGCTCTACTGATGGGTAGAAAAAGCACTAGAAGAAAAGAAGAGTTCCATCAATTGTCTTGCTAGAGTGGATGAGCAAAAAAATAGGATTTTATGTTTCATTGAAACCAGTGGACTACCCCATTGGTTGAGAGTGGTTAATATTGAGGGAAGTAATACATGTTGATTTCGTAATATTGGATACCTCTCCACCCACCATAGTCACATGACAGTGAAATTGTTCACTTGGATCCTACAACGCCTCCTTGCAAACTTTGCCCACTAATGGAGTATGGGAGGAGACCTTAAAGGATCCAAGAAGAATTACACATGTATTGATTCCTTCAAAATTGACCAATCTCGACCAATGGGGTTGTCCACCCATTTTGGTGAAACATGCATGAAATCCTACCTTTCTGCTCACCTACTTTGGCAAGGGAATCAGCAGAATTTTTCTTGTCTTCTAGTGTTTTTTTGGCCATCGATAGAGCGTGGAAAAAGGTCCTAAAGCAGGGGGCAAGCAGTTAATTAGAAAAGTGCGTGATTTCTTTTGTTCATATACCAATAGTCCGGTCCCATGCCAAAGTTGCGTAACAGACTTATTGCATTTATTGAAAGGGCGGATGGGGATTTCAACCTAGTTGACCTATTGGAAGGGCTCATGGCACTAATGGCCAATTAAGCAGATCATTACAGCCCTAGAGTTAGGATCGTCCAATTTCAAAGCAATCTTACACTTTCAAATTTTCAAATTTTCACCGCACACGCGAGACAAATGGGAACCATCCACCAAATGGTGTCTCAAAGTGGGGCACAAAGCCAATTCAGGATCCAAATTATTGTAGCGTACGACCATTGCATGGAAATGCATACTAGCTGACATCAATGACCCTCGAAACCATGATGAGTGATTGAGTACCAATTTTTGGTTAGCCGCCTCTCTTGAGTTGCTGCACAGGTACTAGATGCACAACATTGTTCAAAGTAGGCCTACAAAGTAACAAAGACATATGACCCTCGTCTTACCTGTTTCTCCTTACAAGACAAGAAGTGATGCAATAATTGAACTGCAAACATCGGAGCTACATCACTAGGAAGCCACTAGGCAATGCCTCTAAGGCGAAGCTGGATGCATGCTCCGCACACAAATGGATTCATTCCTAATGAATGAATTGGAATTTACAGCGTCACTAACGACTCGTTCCCGACACTTATCCTGCAACAGAAAGCTTATACAACTCAGCTAAAGGCCAACTCCAGTATCACAGTGGAGTATGTATACCTCATGTTGGGATATAAAGTCCTACCTTTTTCGCACACCTTGCGCAAAATCTCCAACTCATCAAGAGCGATGATCCAAGGAATTGCAATCAAAGTTGAAGTAAGCAAGGTCCTGAAGGGTCAACATAAATTGCTAATACTCTTCTTTTATGGGCAAGTCAATTCAAGTAGCTAATATTCGATCCAAATCAAGTTCGTTAGTCGAATTAGAAGAGCCTTACGAAATACAATACTAGTCGGGGGAGGACTTTGATATAGAACCGTCGCAATCCACCCAATGTTTTTGCCTCAAGGTGGAACTTCATCTTGCCCTCAAGTTTCAAATTTGCATAGAGAGAAGTCTAAGACATAGAGAGGGCTAGGAAGAATCGATGCGTATTTGGTCATTGTAGCAACAAGGCGGTGATGTTAAACGTGTGGAGAGGCAAGGTCTCCAAGATCACTAAAGGAGGTGTTCGATATGAGATGCAACAAGAATCAATTCTTCATTGGTTTTGGAGCTTTGAAACTTCACAAAAGCTGAGGAAGTACACTTCCTTCTCTAGGTGTTGGCATCACCACCGGGCTTAGTAGCTCAGCTTGAAAACAAGGTCCTTGCTAGGAAAAAGGTCACCACTCAATTGAGGCAAGCCATTTTCAAGCCACGCATTGGCTTGCAAAATGAGCTTTTTTTTCAAGCAAAAATGTCGTTGGCCTTACAAATTGGATGACGTCTCAAGAGGTTCATCCGCTTTCCAAGTCTGGTGGATATGCTTATTTGTGTTGATGAAGCTATATAGAGCATCACCACCGAGCTTGAAAAAAAGTCCAAAAAGTGGCTTGAAAAGGATTGGGACATTCACTTTTGGGGTTGTAGAAAAGGTGATAGCCCCACTCATGGCTTCTTAAGAGGCCACCATCAAGGTAAAGTGCTAGCTTGAAATTGAGAATCGTTTGTGTAGCACAATTCTCCATTCTCCATCTTGATTGCATCAAGCGCATTTAGGAATTTGTGTTGATGAAGCTAAGACAGATCACAAAACTTGCAGTCTAGAAGGATGATCAAAATCAAGAAAACAAAAAGAAGATAATATTTTGTCCTAAAAGTATGCCATATAGAGTTCAAGATTGCAAATAACATGCAAAAGGGCCACTGCTGCTAGCAAAGCTCGAAGGATTTCAAAGTGCAAAAAAGGTGACATTCAACACTTTGAAACAAGGGCTTTCAACAATTCAATATATATTCAACAACTCAAATACGGAGTACTAGGCATTATGAGACCATTATTTTTTTGATTATAATCCAATGAAGAATTAGTTCACAAAGCAAACAACCTTAAGATTAGTGTTATTTTGAAGTTAGGTTCATAAGAAAACTACATTGACATAATATTAGCAATATAAGAGTCACGAAAAGTTGAGCTTTGCCAGCAGCAATGGAAATTTCAGTAGAAGCTCAAGAATATTGACATGCACAATGCAAAGAGACAGAGGAATTCGGGAAAAATGAAATCTTTATCTTACTCCATTTGCAAGCCATATTGGTGGCCTATAAATACTCTATGGTTTTCAAGCCCGCGTCGAGGACAAGTTGTCTAGTTTAGGGGTCCGGTGGAGATGCTCTTATGACTTCTTTTACTGGTCATTATAGACCATGTTTGTAGTGTCGGTTTCCATTGTCCGCATATGGCTTTTGCTGAGGGCATGACTTAGACACTTAGTGGTGTATCTGGATTTCCTAGAAACCACTTTGTGCTTAGCTATATATGTTGACGACACGAGCACCGACGTAATAGAAATGATTTGGAGCAGACTTGCTGGGTACGCCCAAGATGCATTGAACAAGACACATTCTAGATTTATGAGCATTAGAAACCATTCTATGCCCACGGCTTCTTAAAAAGTTTGATGAGGAATGGGGCAGATTTGACAAGATTTGCTCTAAGCAAGGCCTCATGGTCACCACAATGGGATAGTAATGGGTGAGGTGGTGTTCAAGCTCAACCGGATGAGTTTGACCCAAGGTGCATGATGTATTTTGTTCCTTGTCTATTAATGCAACGGAGGACTCCCATGTTTGTACCAAATAAAATAAAATAAATTCTAACCATTATCCTTTATGAGATACAACCAAAGGAGCTTCTTGAAATAAAACAGAGGTATTTGACATCTACCATAGTTGTTCATGGCCCAGATCTAAGCCTAGTAACTTTATTGCGCCATGACCTTACCGGTAAAGAGAGCCATTGTTACGGAGGACGCTAAACTCATCCCACAAAATGGAACCAACAAGGTGGATATACATGTAGGAATTTTTTATTTACCACACATGATAAAATTTGCAAATTTTGAATTTCATATTTGTAAGTAGAGACCCAAATTAGGTAAGGCAGGTCTAGAATGACCCTAAAACACAACACACAATAGGGGGCTTTTTTTACTTGTACCCCCAGAAACACAAAATTCACCCTACTAGTCTCACTTCGTCGGACGCCCAACACTTTGTGGGATGGATTTAGTGTCCTACCATTGTTTCAGGTACAAACGTACAAGGACAAAGCTTCTCATCACCTATTACTGTAGAACCTCTCTAAGTTGATCAGTCCTGGACCGGTCTAACAAATTGGTTTATAGAGGTTTATTGACTTAGAGAGGGTCATTTTTAGTCACAACCTTTGTTATGTGGCCCAATCTCGGACCGGTCTGACATGATTAGTTTACAAAGGTTTATCAAGTTAGAGAGGATCAACTTAGAGAGGTTCTACTGTATAGTTATTTTGTGGAAAGTAGAACAATACAATAATATTTCAGCCTGGACTAATATTCCACGAATAGTGTCACTTTGCTAAATTAGTGTCACAAGACCAGTAGGATAAGTTTGTGTAACACCTACGACCAGAATGTGGGCAAAGGACTGAAAAGGATAAGAAGGAAAAGGATAAGAAGGAGAAGGATAAGAAGGAAATGAAAAGGATAAGAAGGAAAAGGATAAGAAGGAAATGAAAAGGATAAGAAGGAAAATATAGTGCACTCCATTCACCACAGTAGAAATCCCTATTTTAGGGTTCAGGGATCAGACAGGTTGGACAAGACTAGCACACAGACTCGCGTACAGTCAGCGCTGACACAAAGCATCATTTTCTCAACCATCTCTTAAATTAGTCATGTCTACCTTGGAATACAGTACAGAACTGGAAACCGTCGTTAAGATGACACCATCTTTGTACACTCCGCGAAACAAAACTTAGTTGCTACCTCACTCATGATAGTTGCTGACAAAAAGGCCACCAAACACCATGGCTTGCCTCAAGACTGGTCTCAGAAACCAAGACAGTGGAGCAGAACGCCGTTTTGGGCATACATCCTGTTCTCTGCTTGTGGGAAGGCAATAGATTTAGGGCCCTCAATAACACCATCTGTGACCTCCACTCCTCTCTCAGCTGGCAGACAGTGCATGAAGTAGGCTTGAGGTCCTGCAGCTTCCATTAAAGCCTCATTCACCTGCAACGACACGGTGTTCCTTGTTACACAGAGGTCACATGGAAAGCTGAAAAACGTAGAAACGGTACAAAGCTAATAGATCAAACGATACCGTAACCCCTAAACGCACATGTATGTCCTATCCATCCTCTTTCAACGTTGTTTCTATCCATTTAGAAGGGTTCAGGGGAATAGATTTGGTCTCTTAAGAACCACAATCAGGTTGGCATTGCATTTGTGCAATTAGCTACATGCTCTCCCAAATATTGAGAGAGCAAAATGGTGACGTAGATCTACATTTTCTTTGAATATAGAAGTTCCAAAACAAGGTAAAGGTAACTACTACAGTATACTATGGGGATAGCCCTAGAATTTAGTGAATCATAACAAAATTCAAGCACTAAAAATAAAAACTGTAGTCTTCGTGAATTTTCGACGTGAAATGCCTCTGAATTGATAAGGCAAAATACATGAATTTATTTTTTTAAGTTCAACTGTGTAGATTTTCAAATAATCATGCATATCGTCTTCTTTTGAAAACATAAACTTCCAAAAAAGTTACAAAAGTCACATTTAAAATCGAAATCCTTACCTGAAAACCCTGGAAAACCGTCTTGCGATTGTCTGCATCCTCTTTCTGACCCATGCTGGCCCATACATCGGCGTAAATGACATTGGCATCCTTCACAGCCTCTGCAGGATCATTGCTGATTTCGATTTTACTTATTCCTGCTCTGCGAGCTCTTTCGACTGTCTCAGCATCAGGCTCGTAGCCACGAGGACAGGCACATACAAAATGGAAAGGAAGCACAGCTGCCAGGCGCAACCAGGAGTGCACCATGTTGTTGCCATCTCCCACATACACTACCTGCGTCCCCGGACATACACTCAACGGGGTTAACAATACAACTTGATTAATTGCAGAGTAACACCATTAACATGCATTCAATTTAAAATTTTATTAGCATTTCAAATTCTACAAGATACAAGGTCTAGAACAAAGTATTCAGCAGTCACTGGTGAAAATCGGCCACCTTCTATGCTACTTGCTGGAATACTGACCAAGAAATAACCATACCTTGAGGCCCTCAATACTGCCAATGAACTCGTTGATAGTGAGGACATCTGCCATGATCTGGCATGGGTGGTTGTAGTCAGTGAGCCCATTGATGATAGGAACCTTCGAATATTTTGCCAAATCTAACAGATCCTGCATTCATCACATCAACACTCATCAACGACTAAGCAAGGATAAAGGGTTGCTACTACTTTCCAGTGCCCTAAAAAAAACAAGATCTGATGATGATAGATCCAGTCATCACTTAGAAGTGTGACACCGGATTTGAATTCCTTAGTAAAAGGAATAGATCTACATATTGGGAAGATACAATAGGGCATTAATAGGACGAAGCTGGTGATAAGTGAGCCCAGTCGATTAAGACCAAAGAACTCACTAGCATTGCTACACTCTCTCTGTACAGCTATTTGTATCCCAGAACAAAATAGAGAGGCTGAAACAAAATCAGTCCAGGGCAACACGTCTAGATGGTTAAAAATATTGGGGATGCTAAGGCAGGGGTTTACCCGGTGCGCAAAAAGACGAGCCATGATGACATCATTGTAGCTAGAGAGCACACGCGCAATATCACGGGTTTCTTCCCGCTTCCCCAGCTGGATATCATCAGGACCCAAGTAGACAGCATGGCCTCCCAACAGATAAAAACCAGTCTCAAACGATACTCTTGTGCGCATGGATGGCTTCGTGAAAATCATGGACATGGACAATCCCTTGAATGGTTGATAGCTTCTATCTCCTGATTTCAATTTGGCCTTCACTTTCGCAGCCCGGTCCAAAATTTGTAGCAACGTTTCTTTGTCAAAATCGTCGAGGTGAAGGAAGTGTGTAGGCCCTTTCTTTTCAGCACCTGAAACCAACCTTGCTCCAAATTCAGAGAAGTGGAAGTATGGTTCTCCACGATGAAAGTGCTAATACAATGCAGCTCCGGAATGTTCATGGGCTAGCTTGTACTATTAAGGAACCGGAGCATACTACAATTCTGCGCCCGGGACCGATGCTTTGAATTCCCCACAGATGAAGACCCCAATACCGACTTCAAGGTGCTCTTTGAAGACCCTCAAAGATCACAAACTCCTCACAGCAAAGGGTTGTAGAACTCTTACCATCTTCTTTAGATCCTTCCAAATTCTCATTCCTTGTTACAACACCTGAAAAGGTCATGATGCAAGACTCAACACTTATGATGAATTTATTGTGACCAGTCCTCAACTATAAAGCGTTCATAACAGCTGATGTAACAATAGGAAATGTTAAAAAATTGTACATCACAATTTCCTGGATTCTAGGCACAACAGCAACGACATGATCCAAAATTCACAAAACTGGTCATCATCACCAGGATATATGACTGCAGAAAACAAGGTAATATAGTAGTTTGCAACTTACCTACAACTTCATTTCTATCATTTGCGATAGAGCTGGTAATCCTCAGAGAACGCGGAGCACAGCAGAGAGGCGCACTCCTTCTCTTCAAGAACGCACTCGTAACCCTGGAACCTGTAAAGACAATTCAGGCCTTCGAACATTCAGATCAGAGCACTCCAAAACGATTCCATGTATTAGCAAATAATCTGATTGAGATGTGAGCACCATGTACCGAAAAACATTAATGTAGTGTTACTCGAGCACAAAATACTCAATGATCAGTGCGTGGTTACACTCAGGCAGTAAGTTACTCCGCGATTTCATGAGTAAGGACAATTTTTTCTTGTCGATGCAACCGTAAAACAAGAATTCATGGTTTGAAAATGACCAAATTTTCTGATTACATTGTGGAAAACATAGAATTCAGATGGGCCAAATTTCCTAGCACCAAAATGACATTGCAGGTGTTGATGGAAAAAACGAAAAAATTAAGCAAAAGAAAGTTCCCATACTCAAAATTGCCAAAAACAGCATAAGGCCAAAGTTGATCCTTCAGGCGTTAACTATCCAAATCGCAAACCAATTACAGAGCAACCCGCTAATTAACAAAACAGGAGGATAAGACTGGTTGAACCAAATACAATTATGATCTCTAACCAAAGCTTAAAGAAGGCTAAAATAACGCAAAGTCATAACATGCGCTAGTACAGCGGGAAGCAACACCCTCGCCACACCCTGGAACGCATTCGACAGAGTCAAAAGAAGGATAACTCAAATTTCTTAGAGTTTCTCACTCTAACACAGCCCCCTCAGCAACAACTCCAGGAAACTATCTCAAGTCTCAACGGGGAACAACTCAGTGTATCAAATGTAAACGTTGCTACAAGCCAGGACAGCAAATACAAAACATAGATCGCAGCTCCCCACCCCCTCCTCAGACGACGATTGCACCAAATCGCTAACAACCGAATTTGAACTGAAGACTAACTCGTAAACTGTCCAACCTCTTCCCTCTCCAACCCTAAAATCATAGTCAGTCCTGCAGCAACCACACCAAAGTAGCAAAACCCAAACCCCTGCAAATCTCATCAACATATTCGACATTTTCAAAGCCGGTTCTGGGTGACAAGCACTGCCTTCAGACTCAGAGCTGTGCAATCTCTCACCACGTTTCAAGCTCAAATGCGAAGACTTACCGAAGGTGGACGAGGAAGACAAATCGACAGCTTGTTGGTTGAGCTGCTGGAAAGCAGACACCCCCGCGACCGCCATGCTCGCACAGGCCATCGCTGCAGCAGAAGGCGTTGCTTGCTCCCAACTCGCTGCCTCGCAAAGTGAAGGAAATGACGCTTGCTGTTGTCCGTAAGGATGGCTATGGCGGACACACAGCTGCACTCGAGAATGCCAAACCTTCGTGCCAAGTGCGAGGTTTTGAGGAGGTTTGGAGAGGAATGTATTCGTATGCGTCAACTTACTTAGTTTAGGCAGACGGTATATTGTGGGCGTTTTGGACCCTTGCGACAAGTGGAGTTCATAAGCGGAACTTAGGGCTGCTTTACACTTGGGGGCTTGGGGCAAGCATGAAAAATACAATAGGGATAAGGTAGGAGGTCCAGAAATGGAGCACCTAAGCGCTGAAACTGAATTTTGGGGAGGTAAAACATCTTGAAATATTTTTCAGTAAATTTTCCTTGAAAGATAAGTGGAATTGAAATCTAACCTAAGTTGTTTCATATTTTTTGAACCTTTGTGGAATTAGTTACAAATTTTAGAAGTTGGAAAAAAGTAGTCATTTCTAAGTCATCAAAATGGACCACCTCCTGAAATGTGCATAGGTGGTACATTGATGAAAGCAAAATGTACCTTTGAGTCTGTGGGCGCAAGATTATCCACCCTTGGTAATAAAGCGAACACCGACCAGGTTCTATGCCTTTATCCACAATTTTTAATATATGGGGGTGATGTGAGCGCGGTCCACTGTGCCTTCCAAGCAATGGATCTTTTTTGCTAACGTTTCTTAAGTGTCGTGGATGGCAGCGAATAATTAAAATGCATGTAATAACTCACAAGGTAACTGCAAGCTCAAGGGTAATGATAAACTTCTAACTCCCTAACTATCTATCCTATGTCGAGGGTCGACTGGGTAGTTGGCGTCATTTCTAACGTCCCTAACTACGTTAAAAAGGGGAACCCCTATGTTCCTTCCGTGAACCTCCAAGGCTATCTTGGGTTCTTAGAACTCCACCTAGAAGTTCTACTTTCAAAAGCTACCCCTAAAGTTCCAACTTCGGAATGTAACTCTAGATTTTACTTCTTTAACTTGATTCTAAATATTAACTACCAACTTTTGCTCTATGTTTTGACTTTTGACTCTAGGTTTCTATTCCTAAATTAACTCTAAGATTTATCCTTGAGTTTTAACTCTATGTTTTAACTTTTAACTCTAAGTTTTTACTCCTAAATTAACTCTAAACTCTACCCTTGAATTTTAACTCTATGTTTTAACTTTTAACCCTAGGTTTTTACTCCTAAATTAACTCTAAGATTTACCCTTGAATTTTAACTCTATATTTTAACTTTTAACTCTAAGTTTTTACTCCTAAATTAACTCTAAGATTTACCCTTGAATTTTAACTCTAGGTTTGACTCTATGTTTTCACTTTGACTCTAGATTTTTTCTACTTCCAAAAACTAATTCTAACTTTAACTTCTACTTTTAACTTTTTCACTCTAACTTTTTACTCCCCAATTGATTCTAAAGTTTAACCTTTAAATTTAATCTTAACTTTTGACTTTTGACTTTTGACTTTCTACTCCCAAATTTAACCCTATCGTTCTAATCCTAGATGAACTCTAAATGTTACTCCAAGTTTTACTTCTAAATTTCTACTCTATTCCTAACTCAAAAATCTACTTCCTAAGTTGATTTTCAATTCTACTGTTGACCTCTACTTTCTACTCTAATTTTGACTCCCTAAGCAACTCTAAACTCTTACATGAACCTATCCTAAGATTTGCCTTGAGAGTTTAAACCCTTAAGTTAAAATTCCAAATTAATTCTATTTTTTAACTCCCCAAAGCTAACTCTAGATTTTAACCTTTGAGGTTTAACTTTTAAAAATTAAAATGTAATTTGACTCTAATTCTAACTGCTAATTAATCCCTAATTTTAATCTAAATCCTCTTTCTACCTTACATTCCTAAGTTCTGTCTATGGTTCTTTTTAGATGAAATTTTATTCAAAATTCCTCCGTTCTACCCCCTACCGCTTAATTTAGCCTAACGCGGTCAGTTTACGGTCGAATCTTAAGTGTAATATGTTTTTGGAAACCTCTATCACTAATCTATAACTTTTTGAATCTAAACTTCTAATTTGCACTAATCTCGGGTGCTAATCACGCTCTAAGGGCTGATTAGGAAAATAAATGCTAATTAGGGAAAAAACATCAAAGATTAAATCAAAAACTCACCTCTTCACTTTTGGTGTCGGAAATAACTTCGCCCACGTCCACGTGTACGTCCTCACGCTCCATGGTGGTCTTTGGTTTTGTTTTGAATTTTCTCCAAGCTCACCGCTTATTTAGAAGTTATTACAATTTTTAGATGATCTAAATTCCTTCTTTCCTCTTCCCCTTTCTTTTCTTTCTTCCTCTTTCTTCTACTCTAGCACTATTCCACCTAAGCCTTTATGAGTCTTACACTACGGTTTCAAACTCCAAGGAGGTGTTTAAGAGGCCAACTATCTTCTTACACAATTTGCCTTTGTGTCATCCTAATCCTCCTCCCAACGGTCACCACAAATTCTCAAGATTTTCCTGCCTAAGTCTACCTAGGCTTAGACCTAGGTCACTATTTATCGTCTCTCTCCTTTTTGTTCTCTACTTCATCTCCTTCTTTCTAATCTCCCTCCATTGCTCATGTGTATATTTGGTTGGTTAGAATGGAGGTTTCAAGTGTGCGTGCAGGTGTGACGTGGAGGGTACAATTATGTGTGTAGGAGTGATGTGAGGTGTTGACTCTCTTCCTTCCCCTCCTTTTGTTCTTTAGTCACAACTTGAAAGTTTTGGAATTTTGGCCTTGGATCCCCACTGGGTTTAACTGGTTTTCTAAACTAGCTCTATCTCTGATTTTCTAAACTAGATCTATCACTGATTTCCTAAACTAGATCTATCACTGATTTCCTAACTAGATCTATAACTAATTTCCTAAACTAGGTCTTGATTAGTGGAGAGTTTTTTCAAACAAAAAAAAACAAGGTTGGGGCCCCGCAGGGCATCATCCCGTTTTTGGTCCGAAATCAGACATGATGTATGTGAGTCATGGTCCAGTCTACCAAATCGCAAAACCGGCCCAAGGTGGGCGCTGGGACAGGCAGTGTACCGGACTTGGGTACCGGCCTTGTACCGGTCGTGGCTGGGCTCCCCGTTACTGCCGCTGGGTTCCCCGGTATTGCCGGCTGGGCTCCCGTTACTGCCGCTGGGCTCCCGGTTCTGCCGGCTGGCTCCCCGTTACTGCCGCTGGGCTGGCTGGTCCGCTGGGCTGGCTTGGTACGCTGGCTGCCACCAAATTTTTAATCACCTCAACGGGTTCCCTCAAGGGAACTCACTTAGCAAATAAAAATTGGAATTTTAGAAAAAATTAGTGCTAGAGTCAAGGCTTCGCCGTTCGGGGGTTAGGCCCGAATTTGTGAAGCAAGACACTCGGCTTAACAAATCACGTATACAAGGGCTAGGCAGCTAAACTTGGTCCACCACTTCCTACTTCATGCTAAACTCTAATATCTTGGAAGCTAAACTCTGGAGGTTTCCACAAAAGTTTTGGAAACTAGACTTTGAAACTAAACACGGGGGAAGTGCAAAGCTTCGCCGTTAAGTTGGTTTTAACACCAACTTTAGGACTTTTTAACACCTCGGGGGTTCATAGCTTCGCCGTCTACACTTTTAACACACTTTTTAGGATTTCAACTTGTCACTAGTTCAAAGCTTCGCCGTTTCCAAGGGGGGTCCACACAATGAGAGAGACTTTAGAAGAGGGAAAACAACTAAACTTTTAAAGAAAAAACACACACAGGTTCAAAGCTTCGCCGTCCCGGAGGGGGGTCCACTCAACAAGGAGAAGATTAGAAGAGGGTTGGGGATAACTTTAGAAAACATGCACAAAGGAGGTTCAAAGCTTCGCCATCCCAGAGGAGGGTCCACTCAACAAGGAGAAGGTTAGAAGAGGGTGTAAGAAAAAACACAAAGAGAAAACACACAAGTTAGACCACGTGGCAACACAAAGCTCACACGCTAAAGGCCCCCCAAAGCGGCATCACCAAGGTACGGTGGGGGGTGACTTTAGGATTAGTGCAAGATACAAAAAAAAAACTCTTAAACTTCATAAGTTAGACCACAACACGTACAAGAGGGAGAGAGAGGCTCTCCACTTACAACAAGATGCCAACAACTTCACAAAAGAGTACACAAAGCAAGGTAGAAGGACCCCCAAGGACCTTCAAAACTTGAAAATAAGCAACAATGGAGCCAAAACTGCTCCGAAAACACCGTAGAGGTTTTTGGCTTCAAACGCCAAAATATCCAAAATAACTTCGACCCACGGACCCAAAACAAGAATTGGGGGTGTTCTAGAGAGAGAAATGGGGCCCTTATATAGGTTTCCAAGGGCTCACCCCTCCCACTAGAGTTCTAAGGTAACCTTATCAACGGGGATTTTCATCCTCATCCTCAAAGATTTTCATCCTACATCCTAAATTTCTACTTCTACCATCTATGTTGGACCAACATCCTAACTTTTGGAGATTAGCTCCAATCGCCGAACGGATTGCGCTGTTGGATCTAGATCGCCGTGTTTAGAACTAGATCTCCCTACCCCCTGTATCGAGGCCAAAAACCCATCGTAGGCTAATTTAGTTTAAAAATCAAATCGTGGAAAAATCTTAGATCTTGGGGGTCTCCTATTTTGAGAAATGTGAATAGCCTAGGGTCTCCGGTAGGTGCGAGAGAGTCGGGAAGGACTTTTGGTTGACTTCGTTTCGCCATCGTATGGTCCCGGAATGCTGGTCAACATGGCGGGGACCCCGCCACGTGGTTAATTCCCGAGGAATCTCGCTAGTTCGAGTACTTGCTGCTATCGGAATGTCGTGAAACTTCACGGAGCGCATTATTAACATAAAACAAGCTAGTCTAATTTTTAGTGAGATTTTATTGTAACCTGGGTAATTTCCATGAAATTCCCGTTGGAGGTTAGGAAGGTTGACCACCCGGAAAAGGTTCTTCTGCAAGTCGGAAGATGCCGGGATTTTTCACGTGACCTCTCAGGAAGTCGCATGAAAGACATGCGGGTGTGTTTCCGTACCTGGCACGATTGATCAATGGAGATTACAATTGGACATCTCCTCGAATTAGCGACGGTGCGGGAATCTTTTGCAGGTGGAGGAATCTTGGCGAACCAATTTTGCCGTTGGACTCCTGGCATGGGATTCACCCTAGAACACCATCCTTGGGCTGCAAATTCCTTCACGGGCCCGGTCTTGCGTGAGTGGCTCCTACATGCTAACAATCGGGATTTTGGGAATTCGTCGATCTAATGGGGAATTCTAAATCTAACTCTAGGACCCGACCTAGTGGCCTCGCTGTGAATCCCTCGGACCGACTTAGCCATGAATCGCTACATTCATGATGGGATTTAGCCCTTTTGGGGATGTGTGACTCAAATCCTCCAAATCTAACCTTTTCGTTATTTCTATACTATTTTTAGGTAAGGTTTGGGGGATTCTAAGTAAAAAACACAAATCTAGACCAAATACTATAATGGGTTTGACACAACCCTATTTCGGTTCTACACTCTTTTTATGGGTTTTTCTATACTTTTATCAACTTTAAATTGCAAATTTCCAAAAAAATAATTCTACGAGTCCCAAGTGACAAATTGGGAGCTCACAGAGTCATGTTCTATTTTAATGCCCGCTCCGTTTTACAGCCTCCTACCTTAGTCACACCTTCTCCGATAATGCAGAATTCTACAAAGTTGGAGAAATTGGCAAGCCCTTCCGCACGAAAAAGGTGTGACCCCTTTTTTTGCTCTTTGGAGCAATTCCTAGAAAATGCGATACCTACAAAGTTGGATGGGAGCTCTGTAAGCCATGGACAACCAACGAAATTGAAAAATTCCTCGAGAAATTTTTCTTCGAGATTTTTTCTTCACCTTCAAAGGGAAAAGAAACGACACTCTGAATTCTCATAGAATCAGAGCTCCGCCCGCCATGAACTGCCAACAAGAAAACACCACGTGTGCATTCTCTAAGAATTTCAACCGTGGTGAAGAAGGTGTGACTATTCCTAATTAGAAAACTCGATGCTCAGGGCGGACTTCCAAGCATGTAGAATTATCCAAATTTCTTATGAAAGACACAAAAAAAATATTCAAAATTATGCATGGATGTAAGCAATAGTTGCAAGAAAAGAATTATGAATCATATTTTACAATTAGTGTTCAGAGTTGTCATTTAACTATTTTTCTAAATTGTATTTTAATTGTTGGCCAAAAAAAATTTTGAAGGAGGTTTGTCACAATTAGGGAGGCATTGAAAATTGCATTTAGAATTGGACTTGAACTTTTTGGTTACTTTAGTATGACAAGAAAACAAAGCTACTCCTAAAAAAGTGAGTTTCTCCGTATATACATAGAAGTCAGCAAAAACAAATCTAATTCTAGAAAAATTAAAAATTATTTTCTGATTCTATTTTGCATGGAGGTCCAACCTTAGAGTGGTTCTAGTGACCAATGTAAGAATTCACTTTCTTTTATCCTCGTCATTTGGTTATAAGTGTAAAATAGCCTCTACATGCATATCTCAAATTTCTGATATGAAATTATTGGTCTTGATTTCAAATTACAATACATTAGGGGTCATTGCAAGAAAGACCGGTCCTATTTACTAGTTACGGAACAAGTGACTCTCTTGTCATCCGCTATAGCTTTTGAAGCAAAAGTTCAATGAACATGAAATTTTTATTAGAGATACCTAACTTGATGGTAATCAGATCCCTTATTTTCTAGAAATTAAAAAAAATCATTTTATATTTAAAAATCATTTCTATTAATTTGTCACAATGTAAAGTTTAGGGGGTTTTACTACGTTAACCCTTAACTGCCTCAGCGACCATATATGGTCGAGCTGAAATTTCAGGCTCATTTTGATATGGGCAGTTAAATTCGTTTGACCGTTTTAAAAAAAATTTCGAGCAGTTTTTAGGGTTAACTATTGAAAACTTTCATTTTTCACTGCAAAAGGTAAACATTTGATTTTTGAGAGGTCTTCAAAGCCATATATGTCCCAAAGTGGAAGAGTAAAATTTCCTAATTTTACTTCATTTCCCAACTTTTGCCAATTTCACTTGATTTGAGATCTAAAAACTTGTACTTACCCATTTGCTTTGAAAATGGTCCCAATGGAAAGAGTAAATTGTTTTCATGATTTTCACCATTGAAAATTTAAACATGCAAGTGTTGATTTGGAGTTATTTGCGATTTATACTTATTAAAAAAATTGTATTTCACCAATTGCAAGGTGGATTGTGTAATAAGTTTGATAGCTTTTCATGTGAAATTAAGTTTTTTGAAAGTGCATTTTAGTGTGCTAACATTATTTGTTGTCATTCATGTCACTTCCCATCTCAAAAAAAATTTATATGCAAATTTCTAAAACATGGCAGCATACTAAAAATAGAAAGCATACATTTTTCTTGTTATAATCTCACAACTCCTATGCAATTTCGCACTCAAAATTGGTATGCATACTAATAATCAAGCTCTTCAAACATCTATACGGTTAGATTTTGAAAAAAAATACAATTTGCTTCATTGGGGTTAACTATAAGCCCATGCTCTTTTTTCATAGTCAAAACACTCTTGAAAAGGCTTGGGCATTTAGGGGTTAAGAGTCCCCAAATTTAATGATTTAGAGCTGAAATTTTCATGGTCTATTTGCATAGTAGAAAAGCATATTCCTACCAAAGGAAATCTAAAAATATATTATTTTGTATCTTCTTCATGAGTGCAAACAACACTCCTACTGCGTGCAATTTCTGAATAATGAAGATGGTTCTAAGATCAATCTTTCGGTGAAATCTCATCATTATGAACTATCATTGATCATTTAGTTTGTTTTTTTAATTTTTTTTTCTATTTTTTACAAATTAAAATGTGAAATTACAATGCAAATATCCATTTTCTTGAGATTTTTCACTTTTCTAGTTTTCCTACTTAAAGAATTTTTCTATGCTTTTCCTTCCTAGGGTACCTTCTTCTTAAAGGTGTATACATTAAACATTTTTTTCACATTTTTTAAAAATTGATTTTCTAATTATAAAGCCCTCTCGAAAGAAAAAATGAGTACTATGGAAAACGCTACGCTTTTTGAACGGTCTTTCTTGCAATGACCCTTAGGGAGATTTGAGGGCAATGGAGGGCTGTTTTAGCCTTGTTCACCTTGTTGGGAATTGTTGTACGCAGTCAATATATTTTAATAATAAATAAATAACATTAGAAATATTAAAATTTTCTAATTTATATATATAAAGTATTAATTTTTGATGTAGCATGCTCTCAACCACGTCAGACTGCACATGTGGCAAAGTTCCCATTTTAGGAATGAGCTGGGAACTCGTGGTCTTTTTTTGCCCCCGAATCTCTTCTAACGAAGTATTCATTTTTAGGAATTTTTCAAAGTTCTTAAGCATAGTAGAAACTAGCTTCATTTTAGAAATTTTGCTCAAAACAAAAAGGATCATGTTGATTGCCAAAATTAAGTTTTAACCCCTAAAAGATTGAGGTACATTGGAGGGGAAAATTGTCAACAATTGCTACTTTATGGGGCAATGAAAATAAAGAGATTTAAAAAATAAAAATAAACGAATAAAATTGTACTAGACTCCCATTGAAATGTATAGAAAATAACTCAAACTTTGACAATGTAGATTAAAATATTATAGCATTTGAAATTAGATGAAGAAGTTTTTCTTCAACTTTGATTCATAGATTGACATACTTTAATTCCTTCTAGAGTTCAATATTTGCACTATGTAGGTATAGTGTATTTTTACAATTGCTTCTATTATCATGTATGTTATATACTGCCAAGCTTTAGAAGTAGAAGGCATTAGATGAAATTTCAAGGGATTAAGGGGCGTTTCAAGCCCGTTCCCCATGCCATGAATCAACCATTGTTAATCAATTTTTTTGTTATAAATTTAATTTCAAAATTTTAAATTTTAAAAATTAATTAAATATTGTATGACGTAGAAGAGGTTTGGCCATGTTAGATTGTGATGTGGTGAAGTTCCTACAATTTGGAAATTCAAGGGAACTCGCGGCTCTTTACCCCCTCAAAATCTCATCTAATGGGAATTTTGCATATGATGCCCGAGATGCTTGCCTTGCTTCAAAAAACTTTGGACACTATATTTTTGGTCCACCTACCCACCTACTTGATAAAAATTATATTCTCAAGAAGGAAGTATAGTATCCACGCATTGTGTCAAATTTTTATAAGATTTGTTCAAAATTAACTTTGTAGAAACCAACCCTTTTTTTTATTTTTGAGAAAGTGCCAAGATGGTGATCACTTAAAATTTGGTGAAGCATTGTATTTCTACATTCATCCATTTTTTGGACCAAAAAACACTTTTCAATTATATTCATGCACTTTTTTCATTCAAATTTGGCAATTTCATCCATATTTTTAATAAAAATGAAAAATTTCTGGCGAAAAAAGATTACTTTTTTTTGGCGTAGAGCAAACATTTATTTTGAAATGGTGCAATTTGGCCACGTGGTGCCATAAAAATATGGCTTGTAGAAATGCTTCCAAACTTCTATTTGTGGGTTCAACGACCCAAGTTGTTTATAATAGGAACCAATTTGATCATTGTGATCAAGAGGGACTTTTAGGCATCCCGTGCATTTGGATGTCCCTACCTTTGCATATCTAAAAATCTCATGTTTGAAGCTTTGAGCCCGACGATAGCATGACTATTCTATATGGAATTATTTTTATTTTTACTTCTAAATTTATGTCCCACACACGGGAGCACTTTAACTACAATGCATTTCAGAAGGTAGCATGATGCTTTCCTATGGTTGGAATTTTTTTAAGAGTAATTCTTTTGCTATGCTTGGGAGCACTTCTAACTATTATGCACTAGTCAGCAAGATTTTGACTGTAATTACATTCTAGTGTCTATTATAGGATCAACTAAAAATAATTAGAAACTAAACAAAAAATTATTATATTTCCTTTGTCTTATTAGAAAAAAAAAAAAATTTAATGATTCAAATGCAAGTCAACATAAATTTATACAAGTGTACAACAAACAAATTTTACATTTTGTTTTACTTGTCATCTTTTTCATTAATCACTCTAATTTTCCGCTTTATATCCTTTGTATGGATTAAACTATTGTATATCTAATTTTTTTAATTTTTAATTTTGTGTTCATGTTCTATGCACAAGGGATCTTTTAACTACAAGATGATGGTGTCCAACATAGGATCAAGCTATCCTATGCATAGAACACTTTAAATTTAAAAAATATATTAAAAAAAAATATGGGAGCACTTCTAATTGCTACTTATCATTGTATTGAACGGGTTCAAGCTAGCACACTTACATCATAATGCACTAAACATGCCCATCTAACAATATAGTACAAACTATTTTGAAAATAGTAGGAGGTAGGAGGTTCATTTAAAACATTCATTTAAGAGTACTAGGAAATTAATTGGGGGAGTTTAGACTTCTTGAAATATTTTTCAATAAATTTTCCTTAAAAGAGAAATGGAATTTGCATCCAACCCAAGCTGTTTTGGAGCTTTGTGAATTAGTTACAAACTAGTGTGCCCCATGCCACTGGCATAGTATAATAAAATAAAATAAAATAGTAATAATAATTTTTTAATTCATAAAACTTCAAACTTCAATATTTGTATTGTTCCGAGTCAAAACGCCACAAAACAAAGCCCATACATCCCTCTTTACTTAGGGCTTTCCAACAATACCAAGAATACAACAAGGGGACACATGGTTTAGGAGATCTCATCATGACAAACAAAATAAAACAAACAAAAACAAAGCAAAACAAACGACCTCATTTAAGGTATAGATTTTTGAAATTGAATCGCAATAGTCACTAAAAGCGTCTCCTTCTTGAAATGTACACTATTTTTACATTGATGAAGCAATGTGAAAACAAAATATACAAATAGTGTACATTTTAGAAGGTAGACGCTCTCCTACAACCAGTACTTTGTGCCCAAATAGTTTACCTTGTACCCCTCCCCTACTGTAGTTAATTTGGGGCCTCTGATTGCAAATAGGAATTCAAAATTTGCAAATTTTATCATGCGTGGAAAATAAAAAATTTCAGCGTTTTCCGAACTGAAGGGCCAAGTGAGGGGGTCAGTTCACCACTTCACCCCGGCCCTACTGTCCCAAAGGCTTACTGACGTATTGTACGATTTTGAGTTGATCCAGAGGGTTATCCCAAGACAACTTGGCCCGCCGCAAGTAGCCTTCTGAAAAATTAAAAAATTAAAAAAGAAGCACAGGCGGACACAACTTACATATGTTTTATCCAGCGTAATCTGGGGTTATGTGATGAAAAAATGATGTTGCACTGAAAGCTTCACAACCCTTCTCTCTGATTGCTGCCATTTTGCAACTAAATATGAATGAAATTTTTATATTTATTTTTCAAAAAGGAAATCTCATGTCCTCTACAAGTGCTAAAAATTTCAGATTTTTTGTGAAAAATTGAAATTACCATGAATTTTTTAAGGAAAAAGTGAAGAAAATTGATATCAAATACAAAATATGCTCAAAAAATCTGAAATTTCTAACATAAGTGTATTTTTCAGTGTAGAACATCATGGTATAAATCAAAAGTTCCTGTATCATTCTAGAAAGTAGAAAATCAACGAACCATAGTTATAGTCCCAAAGTAAAAATTGTAATAAAACATTGAATTTTGGAAATTTTTCCAAATTTTCCAATTGGTGTAGAAACTAAACTTGATAATCTTCATTTCATCAGTTGGCCACAAATTCAAAAAATATTATTTTTAGAGATGAAATTCACATGAAAAATAAAGAGCAAAAATTGGTCAAAATTCACTAGTGGTTGGCATGTAGATTAAGAATCTTCTTCTTTAGAACAATCAAAAATACCACAATAAGGGAATATGCAATATTATTCATTGGTAGTGCATTCAAGCAACTCCCCCCCCCAAAAAGGAAATTCGATGAAAAAATGTTTTTTCCATCCTACCTAAGGTCTCACCTAAAATTTGAAGGACAAAAATCATTCACAACATCCTTTAGGGGTTAAACTCAAAACATTGCAATACTTGGATATTACATGCCATATTTGGTGGTCAAGGCCACTAGAAAATATTTTTTTAAATAGATGCCAAAATTATTGTGATTTGTTTTCTCAAAAAACAAAAAAATTGCATGGAAAAATAATGAATTTTTCTATTTTTAAGCATATGTTGAATCATACTATTTTTAAGCATATGTTGAAATAATTACTATTTAGTAGGGAATGCGAACCTTGAAGGTAGCCCTATATTTTAGAAATATACCCTCAAAACCATCCATTCTTTTGAAAACAACTCTTGAGTTCAACAATAAGCATGTAGGGATTTTAGTGAAAAAATCCAAATTTTTAGCTAAATTTTTAACAAAATTTATTGTAAATTGCCATAAATTTTTTTGTAGCTACGAAAGTAGCAAAATCAATATTCAAATCTTATCAAACAAAGGGATCGTCAACTAAACTCATAAAGTTATTTTAGTGAAAAATGAAAAAAAATAGTTTTAGTATATGATTAGTCCATAGATATCATACTATAAGTTTTTGTGATTATGTAATCTCTCCTTCACACTTGGCAATATGGATAAACTATGAGTTTTCAAAATAATAATTGAAGATGTATTTAAAGTAGATCCTAAATTTCATATTGCATTCGACTCAAATTTCGTAGCTACAAAAATTGTTAACTCAAATTGTTGCTTTGATGAGGGTTGCAATATAGTGGAGTTAAACTACTACAATCTTCACACAAATTATATCATTCTATCAATTTTTTATTGTAATTTATTGTAATTCAAAAAAATGATTTGTATTGGATAATATCCTTATCAAATTAAGTTTATTTAAAGTCATGTCAACTTTTTCAAATGCTCTAACCATCACCTATATAATATTAAAGCTTATAACTATTGTATTCGTGTTCTCCACCTACTTAATGCTATATATTGATGAAAGGTGTTAGCTTGTAATACTCTCAATTTAAAAAAATAAGTGAGTGAATAAGTTCATGTTTTCACTTAGAATAGAACTTTTGTGGATTTTGAATTACATAAGAGATAAGTAAAAGTAATTCATTTATACTTAATTAGGATGTTCTCGACATCTTTTTCATCATGATTTGAATGTTCAGAACATTGTGACATCCCTCTTCAAATGTAGATAATATAGGGAACATTACCTTCTATTGTAGCATGTTGTGGCCATTATCTCTGTATATATAGAGTACTAGACAATGATCTCCTTTGCACTCAAATTTCATTACCGCTATTAAGTCTAGCCAAAAATCTTGGAAAACGTTAGATTTAAATAGTTACATATTACTTTTAGTGACATTGCCTAATCTCTGGTACCATAAATCTCTAGGGTGGAATCCATGTAGGATCATGTGCCCCATTATACCACATGTACCCAACTTCAACCTTCTAGGATTGATTGTCAGCACTTCAGATCATTCACTTTTAGTGACATTGTCCAATCTCTAGTACCGTAAATTTTTAGAGTGGAATCCAAATAGGATTTTATACTCCATCACACCACATCATGCAACTCCAATTGGGATTGACTGTCAGTACTTTAGATTGCTCACTTTTAGTGACACTGTTCAATGGAATTGAGTGACAACACTTCAAATTGCTTACTTTTAGTGACACTGTTCAGTCTCTGGTACTATAAACTTTTGAGATGGAATCCCAATGGGATTTTATGCTCCATCACACCACATGGACGCAACTCCAATTGGGATTGATTGTTAGCACTTCAGATTGCTCACTTTTAGCGGCACTATCCAATCTCTAGTACTATAAGTTTTTAAGGTGGAATTTAAATAGGATTTTATGCTCCATCATACTACATGGACACAATTCCAATTGACCTTGTAGTACGAAGTGCTGACAATCTGGATTGCTCACTTTTAATAACTTTCTCCAATTTCCAGTGCTATAAACTTCTAATGCAAAATCTTATTTGCTCCATCACACCATAGGTATGCAACTCCAACTTTATAGTACCACCGGCCAACTCTAGATTGTTTTGTCTTAAAGACACAAATATAATTTTTTTATTTAATTACAAATGTGGTTTTCAAAAAATTTCACAAATCTAAATCATATTTTCAAATTTATTTCACATTACATTAACACCAAGGAAGAGTATCTTAACCTTGAGAAGAATAAAATAACCTCACTAAAATGAAAGGGGCCAACTATCCCTACCTCCAATAATTCCTCCTCCAATCTCAACCCTCCATTAAAATGGGGGTTATTTTATCCTACAAGATACCTATGCCCAAGTTGTGAATGTACCCCAAGACGTACATTCGTTAATCCCTGCGCAAATGTCCACCTCGTGCAGATATTGCTCCAAGAACCCCAAGTGCAGACTCAGCCATTCCCAGAGCCGTGACCACGGTCAAATCACGAGCCCAGTGGAATCCACCAACTCAAGAAACTAAAGTAGATACCTGTGGTGAAAGTCTAAACCTTCTGTAGATATCGTAGTTAGAGCGAAAGTTACAGTTACCGGGGTCCGGACTGAAGGTAGCGCGTAACGAGAGACCAAGCGCAGCAGAGAAGCGAGAGGAGTGTTTGGCCGCTCTGTCTGTCTGTAACCCTAGGGCATCACCATAGCCAGCAGGGGCGAGCGCATCCGGAGCGCATCCGGGAAGAGACCGCGGGGTCCAGGATTCGGCGTCCGGCCTCATCACGGCCAGTCGGAGTGGAGGCGCTGTTCGAAATTTGGTCGGGATTGGTGCAGCGATGCGATTGCTAGCGCGGGATGAGTGAGGAAGCGTGGGGGAAGGGTTCGGGGGTATGATCTCGGGAAGCGCGGGTGCTGTGAGCTCGCAGCTTGTGTGCGGGAGCGCCGCATGGTCTCGTAGATCGGACGGCGGGTTTCGTCAAGTGGAAACAGGGTTAAGGTTGGATACTGGAGAGGTTGAAGGCGCGAGACATTAGGAACGCAGCAAGCAGGGAAGGGAAGGGGAGGCGAGGGACGGAACGGAACGGCCATGTGCTATATGGTGGAGGCTTCTTCTGCGGAGGAGGAGTTTGCTGCTGCCACCACGAGGTGATTCGTAGTAAGCCGGCAGGGGCTTGTCGTCACCTCCAGATTTTTCAGGACGCAGCATGTGACTCGTTGCCTGCTGTTCAAAGAAAAAGGAATCGGGTCATAATAAGAGAGATACAACGGCGTCGTCTTCGATGGAACCGCGCGTCGGCAACAAGTATCGTCTCGGCCGGAAAATTGGAAGTGGCTCCTTCGGCGAGATCTATCTAGGTGAGTCCAAGGTTTTCATCTATCGCCGGAGACCTAAAGACTTCGCAGGAATGTGCAGTGCTGGTCGCAGCGTTAAATGTTCAGGATTTTAGAGTGTCGGAGGTGAGGGGAGTGTGTTTTGAAGACTTTCTGGCACCTTTTTTGGGCGACGTTTCACATTCTTTCAGATCTGGTTAGCCCTGCAGTCCGCTGCGTTGACAGCGTGCAAGGATTGAGGACAAACTCTCTTGTCCACACTCTTTGCGTTTTTACATTCAGCTCTCCGAGTATCTATCGGTATTAATGTGCTCACTGGTTATAGGTTCCGTTTTTTAATCCTGACAGACATCTGACATTGAGCGCCATGCCTATGTCTTTGTTGCAGGGACCAATATCCAGACGAATGAGGAGGTCGGTATCAAGCTGGTACGCTCGCTCGCCATATTCTCAAACGATTAGCCTGTGGTTTGCTTATCTAATTGACTCGGCTGACCACTGACTATTCAGTCAGCGCATTTCGTTGCGACTTGGGATGCGTAATGTACATGGTTGCAATTAGTGGACCATGCATGCTTAGTATCGCGTCGCAAAACCTGTTACAGCTTCCAACACTTCACGTGTGGCAACTTTTCGTGGTCACCGGAGTGGTTGATCAATCGGTCACGTTTGAGCAGTATTTTTACGGTATTACATTATGAACAGCACCTTGGGAATCTAGGGACGTCTGCCGGTGGGGCTGATAGCTTAGGTCTGACTTGTTAGAGTTTGAATCAGAGCCGCATAAGCAGTGAAAAGTGTCCGGCAACCTCACTGTTGCGGAGGTCTCGTGTGGAAGTGGCTTTGTGGAGTGCCTTATCGTGACAGCTTTGAAATTGTTGTAAACTTATTGCCAAAATTTGGGCAATTTTTCTTGCAGGAGAGAATCGCTACGAAGCATCCTCAACTTCTATATGAGTCCAAGTTGTACCGGATCCTTCAAGGAGGAAGTAAGGGAATATAATTACTTCGGCGCCTGATCAGTTTAATAAAAATTTGGTTCCGAAATTATTCTTTGTTGTTGTAGTATGACGTGGCGTGATATATAGTAGACGTGAGTAGTTGCAAAAGTGAAGAATAGCATTGCTTATCATGTTAGGTGCTTAATGACCTTAGTCTCTATCGTAAACTACGCGAAGTTACTTTTTGCGATTCTTCCGAGCCATGCATGTTCGTATGTATTGCAGTCCTTACTGCTGCGCATGTCCTATCATTTCTCGTGTCGACCTCGTAGCAGTTTTCATCAATTCGTTTTTTCTAATATGCGTTTTCTTCATTCTCAGCTGGGATTCCCAATATAAGATGGTTCGGAATCGAAGGTGACTACAATGTACTGGTTCTTGATCTTCTGGGACCAAGTCTTGAAGATCTTTTTAACTTCTGCAGCCGGAAATTTTCCCTGAAGACAGTTCTCATGCTCGCAGATCAGCTGGTACGTAGATTCTGGCGTATTCATAAATCTCGGTCTGTCTGACCTAGGCAGTGTTTTCATTAAGTAATCGATTATCTGATGGCTTGATCACGGCTGCAATTCTCTGTCACAAGCATGTGTGGTTTGGTTATGTAAAAATGCGTTCAATGAGCGGATCATAGTCGCTCTTTGCTCTTTGCTCTGTGCTCTGTGATTTGTCATGTTGTATTGGTAGTCTGTTCCTGGACAAACACAGTGTGTACCAGCTCTCGAACTGATTTATTATGATTATTTTCCTGTGTTTGTCCTCAACTCTGCAGTTTTTTGTCATTTTTAGTTTCTAATTATGTGTATCAGAAGAAATTTATACGTGAGTTTGTAGAAACCCTAATTTTTCTCGTAAGGGTCAAGGTGTTGACATTTTTTTTCCCTCTCTCCTGCGCGAATGCAGATCAACAGAGTGGAGTATGTGCATTCAAAGAGTTTTCTTCACAGAGACATAAAGCCCGACAATTTCTTGATGGGGCTAGGGAGGCGAGCAAATCAGGTACTGAGAATGACTTATACATGGTTAGGTCAGAACGTCCGGTTTTGTTTTTTACGGGAATTGTTCTTGTTGGTTCTCCGTGTTTTACCTGAAGAGCAGCTTCTGGTGTACTTCTGTACTCGAATCGTGAGATCCCTAGAAGCTGGGGCTGAAATACAGCAAACTAGCTTAATTTTATTTTATGTCGTCATTCATGATGTGTTCATATATAATGCTGCTCAATGCTAGCCAGCACTGTGTTTTCTCACGTATATGTCTATGAAATGCTATATGTGGAGTCCAAGATTAAATTTTGCTACTTGTTTATATGCCTGAGTCACAAATGTTTAGTCTTAAGTTTTCACATGTTAGGTATCGGTTTGTTCAGGTTTACATCATCGATTTTGGTCTTGCGAAAAAGTACCGCGATCCCTCTACTCACCAGCACATTCCTTACCGGTAATTTCGGATCTTCTGTTAATTTTTCTCCATTTGGGGCTGAAAGTACATTCAATTGCTATATACAGTTATTTTCCTTATCCTACTACACGTTATCCTCTGTAAGTTAAGTCAGTGTGTTTTTTCTTGTTTAGGGAGAATAAGAATCTCACTGGAACTGCCCGGTATGCAAGTATCAACACTCATCTTGGTATTGGTAAGTTAAACCTGTATTCCTAGAACCGGTCTTTCCGTTTGAGCAGTCTTTAAATCTTATATCATCCGTTTTTTCCTTCGTTTAGTTCTGGACTTGTGCTTGTGCTCATAAATTATCTCTTTGCGTGCAGAGCAAAGCAGGAGAGATGATCTGGAGTCTCTTGGATATGTCCTCATGTATTTCCTGAGAGGCAGGTAAGTTATCGGCTATTAATTATTTACTTAACCCAGCTTTCGGAGTCACAATTCAGATTAAGCCAGATTCTGCAGTTGTTAAGTGATCAAGTTCAGGATGAAGAGAATAGGGTGAATCTACCCATTTTTTTGTCTTCTAGAAGAAATAAGCATCCAGCAGGTGTATGGTCGTATAAGATAATGCTGCTGCAGATTGACTCCGCTATTTGTGGTGCAGTCTTCCTTGGCAAGGGCTGAAAGCTGGAACTAAAAAGCAAAAGTATGAAAAGATCAGTGAAAGGAAGATGTCTACTCCCATTGAGGTATGAATACTCGTTTCACTAGAAGCAAACTTTATAGGGTTCGAACTTTTTCAAGGTTGTACATGAATTCAACTGATGTTGTGTTGTTGGGTCGTGTGCAGATTCTATGTAAAGCGTACCCATCTGAATTTGCTTCCTACTTCCACTACTGTCGGTCTCTGCGGTTCGATGACAAACCAGACTATGCGTACTTGAAGAGAATTTTCCGAGATCTCTTTATTCGTGAGGGTGAGTATCTTGTAGATAGAAAATATTTTCTGTTACAATGTGTTGCCTGTGGTATTATTCCAGAGAGTTTGCCAAGGGTTACATGACACTACATTACATGATAATAGTACACGAAAGATGCTTAGAGTTCTTATTTTCGGCTGCTTATTTGCCTTAAGAACATCCTTGTAGTATTTGATATACTAAACTGCTGCTATCTATCCCCATCACAGGTTTTCAGTTTGATTATGTTTTTGACTGGACAATTCTGAAGTATCAGCAGTCACAAATTGCCGGTGGTCCCTCTCGGACAGTGGTATGTGGGATTCATTTGTCTGACCTACATATTTTGCTGTTTTCATGACACTGTTTTCTCCAATTTCAAACGTCTGTTTGAAGACTGCAAGACAGACCCTACAGCCTATCAAGAACGATTATGCCTTTGTTTTATTTTTTCCAAAATGTGCACATTTGACCTCCCATTTGAGGCTCGCATCTGGAATGCTTGAATGAAATTTGTTCTTCAGATCCTAGAATTTTCTGATGTGTGGACCTCCACTATCATGTCTTTGGTGTATGTGCTTTTATTTGACAATTTTTTCTGTTTGTCTAGCCTGCGCCTGGAGGGACAAGTGGGGCAGCAGCAGCAGCAACTGCAGGAGCAGGTGCAGGAACAGGAACTGGAGTCGATCGGTCATCAGGAGGTCAGAACCCACGAGACACACTGCGGACTACTGAGCCTGCTGATGCTGCTCGACGTCGACTAGTTCCTGGGAGTGGCTCTGGTGGGACGAATCCATTAGATGCACCAAAGCATAAGAGCCCCGGTCATGATGAATCTATCACGAAGGATACTGTAAGCTTTTCCATCTAGATTTTTGTGAATGGTTGTGAGGGGGTCATTGCTCTCAGCTTTTGAAGGCTGAGTTCAGAGTTCAGACATATTGAAACTCTCTGGGTGCGGAATCACTTGTTTTTTCTGACTCTGTCGTCTGGGTGTCACCTCAGGCACTTGGCGGTTTAGCAGAACCCGAGCGCATGCATGCATCTTCCTTCGTTCGAGGAGGCTCATCATCAAGGAGAGCTGTGCTTTCAGGCACCAGGCCAGCAGGGTCAACAGATGCCGTAGATGGTTCGCGGTCGCTGGCGAGCAAGGTTAATCCCACCAGCTTGCGCTCATCAGGAGGAATGCAGAGGAGCTCTCCGGTGGCGTCCACGGATCCTAAGCGGACGGTATCTAACCGCCATCCGCCGCCTAATGTCATGGGGCGGAATTATGATGCCGCCATGAAGGGAGTTGAGTCTCTTTCTGTTGAGGTGGATCAAAGCCAGTAAAAAAGTAGGCCCCAGGTTTGTGGCTAAAGGGCAGGGCTGTTTACCTCCCTGTCTCTTAAGACCAAACCCCACTTACTATTATTTTGTTACGTAGCCGGGGAGAGTGGTTTTATCCGGCAATAGCCCTGATTTAGGACAAACAGAAAAACATCACCCAGGCCTACATGTGTGTCGGGAGGCATTTCAGTTTCAACATGAAATGACTTACCTTTAATTGATGAAAGTATTAATTTTTCTTGCTTTTTGATAGTAGCTTTAACTTGTCAGTCATACGACCGTAAAGTAAATGCTCCTGGCCGCTTTCCTAATACTTCACGAATTATATATGCTTCTCTTTACGCTTAGGATAATAGTATCTTTCTTAGTTGAACCTAGTACTAATAGTCATCACCCTGTTACCAACCTCCATTATGTATGATACCCCAAAGCTTGGTAGCGGGCTTGTCTTTCTTTAATTTCTTCTTAAAATTTTAATTCCTATGATAATTTTGGATTCTAAATTCGGTCACTGTATTTTACTTATCCTTTTCTTCGGACACTTGACGTGTGTCGGTCTTTCAGTCACATACCAGTTTGTAAGGTTATGGTTGTTTTTGTGGATTACTTTCATCAGCCCCCCTTTTGGTTATCGATGAGGTTAATTTATATCTTCTAAGAGTGGTAGCTAGTATATGCGGTTGTTGTAGTACTTCTGTGCATCATGCAGTCGCTGGCTAACTATTCAATCCGAGTTTATTAGCAAGAAATGATGAGTGATGAGCTGGATTGGATTCTTCTCGGACATGTGGGCATGGCTTACGTCTGGGCAGCCTGGCGGTTGTGCAGGGTCGAGATTCATATGCTGGAAACTCCGGAAGAAATCCTAGTTCCTCTCGAAATTCGAAAGAGTGAGGCAGCAGATGGGCTGAAGCTGGTATGGGTCCTGTTATCTGGTTCGAAGAACGTTGCAGCTTTATGACCTGGCCTTTTGTAGTATCTGCTGTGCTTCTTCGTGAATATTTGGCCGTTGTATTTGATCACGGAACATCAGGTTCGTATGTTGATGAGCATGGGCGTCCAGTACAAGAGGAAACAACTTTTAATTACCTCAGTGGAAGTGTTGCCTTGCCTCGGGTCTTTGGGAATCATGATTTTTATGTTAAGTGATAATTCCCACCTCTGAGCTGTTTGCCCTCAGCCATGGTATACTATTCTTCTTTCATAGCTTGTAGTTAGGAAAGGCCATTGCCACCTGTCAGTGCATGTTGAGAATGTGTTTGACAGCGGGGGCTGTTTATTTAGCCTGTTACGATAAAGAGGATCGAAATTTTATCTTTCTGGACCGCTGCACAGACCTTGACGATTTGTGGCCGTTCCTGATTACGAAATGAGCAGCTGCCTAGAGCAAATAGTAGTTGTTATTGGTGTACATTCGTCTGTTGGAAGTCAAGAGAAAAAGGCTTGTATTAATTGATTGCTTACTGACTGCAAAGTTCTTTTTCGATCCCTGTGGAATTTCTTCATTGTGGCATGAGTGTAACTGAGCTGTAAGGAACATCTTCATGATCATTTTATGTCTCCCTGTTCTTTGTTTTTTGTTGTTTCTAAAGCATCTCTGGTGAATTTTATATGTAACTGACCTTACTTTGCAGCCTTTGAAGTAGGACAAGGATTTTGTCAAGTCTCAGAATACAGGGATATTCGAGTGACAAGTTTTCAGGATTGAAACAAATACGTAGGCGTGAAATGGCACTGGCAGAGCTATGTTACGTGTGACTTGTTCGAAATTTTGAAGTGAGTTTACGATAAATCAACCTCTCAAGAATGTAACCCAGTTGTTGATGCACCACATGTTTTACAAACATGTTCATCTAGTGGTCCCGCCCTTCGGGGTTACTTCAGGTTCTCACGTGACATTGATCAATTCCAAGGGTGTGCAGGCCATTCCTGAAGTACGTAATGGCCAGCTATTTCTTCTTTCCCTTTTTCCCTTTTTCTTTCCCTTCTTCTTTCCCTTTCTTCTCTACACTCCTTGGTTGTGTGGCCTGCACATCAGAACAGAGCAGAGCAGATTATGAGTAAAACCACGAACTGATTTGCTGCATTGGGCATCATTGTCCTTCAAAGAGAATGATCAGCTGACATAAGTGGTGATGGCCTCTGATCTCGAGGGGGTTGTCTACTGTCCCCTTCCATAGTGCTCTCCACTTTCCAATTTGAAATGAGTGCATGAGAAATCATCACGCATTGAGTGAGAAAATTTGAACTCATTGCTTGCATAGGAAATCATCACACGTCGAGTGAGAAAGTGGCAGTAAGTGGCAATTAAGGTAGGAGGTCCATAAGTTGCCCATTTAAGCCTACCTACCTCATCAATGATAGGAATAGATATTTGAAGGAGCATGTCACTCATTCTTAGATAGGGGATGCATTTAGAACCTAATCAATTTAAGGACCTCCTACCTTATGAGATTCATGTACTTTTCATACCTCCACAAGAGCAACTGTGGCAGAGGCACACTTCGCTTCCAAGTCCAAGTTTCTCTGTTCCAACTCCTTGTTCTCTACACAAATTTCAGTAGCCTGCTGGCTGGTGGGAAAGGACAAAAATGGGCCTCCACGGATGTGTGCCCAGTTGGGACGAGGGGTCATGGTCTTGGCTTGGCGCTCGAATTTCTGCAGTTTGGCTTCAAGGTTGTAGAAGTCGTTTTGCAAGTTTGTGAACAGTTCTTTGGACACTCTGACAAGAACAAGACAACCATGGAAGGTAGCTAAGCTACTAATTAGAATTCCAAGGCCTAGTTAGATTGCAACAAACTTGAGATAACAAGACGAAATCCTAAAAAAATGATTCACTTCACCGTGTTTTTTCAATGTCAACTTTACACTCACGAACACTGATTTATCCTATTAGTGAGGGCATATTTTTGGTGACTGCAAAATTGGTCTCACTAACAAAAATTCTTGTTTGTAGAAATTAGTACAATACAGTAATATTTTAACCTAAACCAATTTAAGTGTATTGCAAAGAGTGTGATTTTGGTAATTTAGTCACTCACACACACTAATAAGTAACCAAAAAGTGTATGAAGAGCAGGTGCTTACATGGCTACTATGTGGCCTGCAACCTCCTTGAGATATGAGTATTTGAGATATCAAGGTTTCAAGTTACCTCTTGGAGGTAGATTGAACACTTGTAACCTCAAATGCATTATAAGGCGTCATAAATGCATGTAACGGATTATATTAAGCCTATTATCTCATCCCAAGATGTCCCATAATTACTTATCAAATTGTGATGATGCTGCATAATTAGCAATCATAATTAACATAATTACAGAACGATTTGTGATATTGGTACCCATCAGCTGCTTCTTGACGAGACGCAGCGAGATTTTGGTTAAGACGCTGCACCTCCTCGGTGAGGTCAACGTAGCGGGCATGCAAGTTCTCGTATTTGCTCACTTCCTCTTCCTGCCGTTCACATCTGAAATGCATTAATACTTTGATGGAATAGACGTTGAAAGAGCAAGGTGACTTGAAGCTTTCGAATTAACCCCTACAAGACCCCAGGAATCATGGTTCTCGACTGACTGATTCAATCGATCATATTCTGAAAAAAGATGGGGATAAATTTGTATCACCAGAATCAGTGAAGAACATAGCATATATTGGTCAAATAAAAGAATATAATTAGGAAATAGAATGTCCACATTTGACTTGCTCTAAACTGCTACGAAAATCATGAGGCACATTACAGGGTTTATAGAAGCTGCAATGTTAGTACTACAGGGAAAATAATTGGCTGAACTGCAAGGAGAATTTGCAGAGAAAGTCACAGAGGCTTGCTGTTTTGAGGGTATGGAAACAGTGGTAGCATAAATGAAAAGCTGTTTTGAAGATATGCTTACATATTGGACTTTGACGGTCGACGCGTCAAGAACGAGGGCCCTTGACTGAGTAACTTCATGATCGAGCTCCGTCGCCTACAGTGCGGTCAATCGAGATTAAAGTTTAGAAAGAAAATAGAAATTAGTGAAGGAATCGAAATAGTTCGTACTATGAGAATGACGCGCTTTCTAATAAAATTCTGCAAACAATGCGATTTGGGCATGATCACCACCTGTTCGGTGGCTTTCCTCAATGATCTTTGCGTTGACTCTAAGTCCTTTTCGAGTACTGCTACCTTGGTCTTCTCGTTCACAAGAAGATCATTCAACTCCTGCAACCAAACACCATTGCACTACAATTACCAGATCAACACAAAGCCAGAAAATCAACGGTAAGTCAAAAGAATTCATCTATTCACACACTTGGTTGACCTTCAACTTTGCAAACAGTCTAAGCATGACCGAAGGAAATATCTAAAGCCACAGGCCTTCGATTGGAAAACCTGGTTGACTACTGTCTCTTCAATAGTGGTCTACAATCTTCCACATGAAAATTGAATACGAAAAAATATACAGTGATAAAATTCAATCTCAACAGATTTGGCTGCTCTTGCTCGCAAAGTGATCTCTCCAGAGCTCTATAAATCCCTCCCAAATAATACTCCTACACATTAAAATGTTTATACTGACGCAAATAGTATCCTCTACCTTATGAGTTTGTCAGAGGCTAGTGACGAACCTCATTGTGTTGCTGGATGCCATCGGTGGTGGCTTGATTCTCACTCACCATCGTCTTCCACCGCTCTTGCTGTTCGAGCATGCTTTGATGTTGAGCCTCCAGCTTTCCCACAAGTTCAAAATACGGAACCTGGCAACGGCAATGCCAAGGTTGCTAATTTCAAATAAAATTCTAATCAAGGCACAACTAACTTTCAGCCAATGTTGCTTACCTCAGATAAAATTCTAATCAAGGCACAACTAACTTTCAGTCAATGTTGCCTATTTCAGCTACTATTCTAATCAGGAAACAACTACCTTTGAAGCAAGGGAAGGAATGTGAGACCTGATCGAATGTGCCACCCTCATGGGGAGTGATGTAGTTGCTGTAAATGGCCTGCTCCAAGTTTTGCAGAATGGTGCGCAACACGCGCGAGTAGGGCGTGTCCATGTCGCTAAGCTCGGCCAGCAGCTGCACGCTATGCAAACAAGAGATCGTGAAGAGGGTCGTGAAAAGATCAAGTGCAAGACGACGAGCACTTTGAAGGAGGGAGTCAGTCAGGGAGGCTTACGAGGCAACAAACGCTGGCTCTGTAAACGTCAGGCGCATCCTCGTACTTGCCGGGAGTGATCGGCTGTGCTTGCGGACCCGCCTTCCCCAACAACTCCATGAGCTTCACCTTCACGAGGATACGAAGACATTGCGTAAGATACCATCCAATACATTGACTGAGAAAACAATATGAACTAAAGAGAGTTTGATTCTTCTTGAACCCCACAGAGATCTCTCCAACGAGCTCCCAATTGAGTGATATCCCAAAGAAAGCACACTTGTACGATTGGGCTCCGATGCTTACGTTGCCAGAAAGAGTATCCTCAAAAATCAAACAAGCAGGTGGTGAAAGGGATTCAAGACTATGGTGGTAGCAACCCTAACCCTACCTCACAGTAAACGGCCTTCGATTTGAAATTGGACTGTTTGAGACTCCCATCGCCAGCTGGTTTGGCTTGCACCATGGGCTCCACGCCCGGCCTGTCGTCCAGAAATTTGAGCGCGCTGTCCTCTGCAAATTCCATGACGGGCGGCTCGTGTCTTGGCTTGCCCCTGCCCTCCAGCCGATGCCGCACTTCGGGCTTCTCCTCTTTCGGTTTGGGACGCGTGGGCAGGATCCCCACTAGCGAGTCGTGGAAACTGCTGTGGCGCTCCGGTCCACATTGTAAGGGCTTGATCTTCTGCTTCCGCAGACACTGCTTGCACGCGAATTTCTCATCGTCGTGGTCGTGAATCCCTGTCATGGCTATGGCGATTACTAAAACTCCCACGATCGTCTACCTTGTTGCAATCCCGTTTGATCAAGAGAAGAAAACCAAGTTGAGACTTAGGTCAAATCAGGGCTTTCGTTTGTCCGATTGCATTTCTTTCTTGACCAACACATGCGATGTTCTTCACTGACTCTGGTGATGTAAAATTTGGCTGCATCTGCATTCTACTATTTTTCGCAACTTGATCAAGTGACCATCTGAAAACCACGAATCCTTGGTCTAATTCGCGCGTTCGATCGTTGGGGGACTGTTGCAGCAGAGGTGATGGTAGAGTTGCAGATATTGAACTCTAGAACGTGATCGTGAGTCTCCGTCATAATAATGGCGATCACTAGAAAGCCTGCGATCGTCTACCTTGTTGCAATCCGGTTAGAGGGATCGAGACAAGAAAACCCAGGCGGGACTCAGGTCAATTCAGGACTTCCAGTTGTCTGATTTTATTTAAATCTTGGGCAACACATGCGACGTTCTTCGCTGATTCCGGTGATATGAAATTTGGCCATATCTGCATTCTATTATGTTCACAGCGTGATCAATTGGTCTTCTTAAAACCATGAATCCTTGGTCTAATTCGCACTTTTGATCGTTGAGCTACTGTTGCAACAGAATTGATGGTAGAGAGGTGCAGATTTTGGATTCTCGGAGATGAAATACTGGCAGCGTTACGAAAAGACTCGCAAAATTGACTGGCGAACAATAACCCTAATCGAGTCAGCACAAAATTCTCGGTAATGCGTGGAGCGATTTGAACTAGACCTCTGTTGTGCAGAGATTTGGGGTCGAAGGGGTGCGTTGGTCGTCAGTGGGCAGTTCAGCTGAACCGGAATCATCGCATAACCGACGGAGTCGCAGTTCACCGTCCACTCTTTCCACCATCATGCAAACCCTAAAAACTTTTATATTACGGAAAACAAAACCTTGAGCCCTACGTGACCTAATCTGCGTAACACAAAATTAACGAAAACCAGGCCTCGAGTCGTGAGCCCAATTTTCTTAACGTCTAATAACTGCAGAATTGAACAAACGAAGTAAATAGGAATGGGAAAGTGGGCAGGCAAACTAGAAAGTTCTGGAGTGTTGACGAAGCCACAGACCTTTTCCACTTGTTCAAAAAAAAGGAAAAGAAGCCACAAACCTTTATAAGCTTGAAACCTTCAGCGACCAGCGACCGATGTTTCCTTACCTTACGCTATTGCAAGAGAAGAAGTGTCTGTTTCTTCGTCTCTTTGTAAGAGACCCCACCAAAGTTTATTAATAGTGTGATTTGGGAAGCTTCACAGGCGCATACCGACCGTGGAGTCCGAGGTTTTTATGTGACCACCACCTTTCCTGCCGACCTTCAATTACACTTTCAATTACACTGAATCTCAAACTGATCTGCTGCCGCTGCTTCGTCTTCTTCTGCTGCCGCTCCCAGTTTGAATTCAATTTGAACGGACACGTTTTCCTCTTTCTTTCAGAGTGTTGTGGTTCTCGTACTCTTGTTATTACACTCATTGTGTAGGATTTCGATTCTTTCTCACTCGCTCATCTGGGCTTCTTTCGGCTTGTTACTTGACTCGGCCAACATCGATCGTCTATGCAGCAGTTTCGCGATTGCTCGGGGATACTTTAAATGACTGCGAGGTGAAGAAAGTTGACTACATGCTTGGTTGAGGTGCGTTTTGGAACTGGACTTCACTCAACTTTCATCACTCTGTTACTTGGAGTTCCACGTCGGGGTTGAACGTTTCGTTGCGAGCAGCTGCTGGTGGTGTTTGTAAACCCTAAATTTGTGATTAGGCGGTTTGCAAGGCATTGGTTTCGAATTCGGTTCATTTGATGTTGGAATGATCAGATTGAGTGACGATTGCTACTTGTGGCCAACATTTTTAAACCTAAAATCCCGGATTCAGTGAGTGAACTGGATTGGTGAGATTAGGTGTTCGCTGTCTGATAAGAATTGTGTATTCACATTAGTTTGCGCATCGGATTCCTGATTGTAGGGGACGTTGTGAATAGAGAGGACTGTTGGCGGAGGATTTTGAAAGGAAGAATGGATTTCGAGTTGCGAGCTGCGAAAGCGAAATGGGAGAAGGAGCAGAAGGAGAAGAAAGAAAGGGCGAGGAAGCGGTTGGAGCTTGAAAGAAAAGCCAAAGATGAAGCTGAAAGACGACAGGAAGCGATCAAAGCTGCGCAGCGGATTCGACGCATGGAAGAATCGGCTGCAGCTCTTGCGGTATGTTGCTCAACCTCTAATGGAGTGCTTGTTGTTTCTTTCTTCAGCTTGTGTTAGGAGTCGCTTTCTAGGAGCTTTGTAAAAACCAATACTCTTTGTATGATAGCCATTTGAAACCCTAGGTAGCAGACTTCAATCCGTCGGTGTAGTCTCAGCGCTTGGGAGATGGCTTGTTAGGATGGCAACGCTCATGGTTTTCCAACAAGTTATCAATCACAAGAAATGAGCGAGAAATCTCCAAAAATTGAGCTGCTTGGTGGCTCTCTGTGTAGTTTGCTGACATAATTGCTGCGCTGCTTGCTGTGATCTCAATGCTTTGGGTTCAGAGGTGTAATGTAGCTCATGAAAAGTGCAATTTCAACAGCTTTCCAACAATATATCAGTCGAACTGTTTGGCTTAGAATTGAGTAGGAAATCGCCGTCAAGTGTTTTGTGTGATCTCAATACTTTGAGGTATGAGGGGTATTATAGCTCATTAGCAGTTCATTTTTCAGTAGCTCTCCAACAAGATATCACTCATAACTTTTGGTTAAGAAATCTCGATTGGTTGCCACCATTGATTTCGAAATCTCTGGTTATCATGACCTTATGTACTCTGCATTTTGGTTTAAGTCTTTGCCCTAGCTCTGTTCATTAATGTGGCTTCCCTTGTTATGTTCAGGCATCAGAGCAAGAGCAAGAGGATCTGGAAGCTGGAGATGGGATCATCTACAATAGGGTATTTAAGGCTTTATCTATCGCAGGCAAAGGTGACAAAATTCGGTTACCTCCTTCGTCTTTTGAGCAGCTGTCTTCTCAAAGTGCGATTGACAAAGGCCCCATGTTTTTTGAAGTGTCGGCTGTGCTTCCACCGAGCCGTCCAAGCTCAGTAGCTTCGCTCCGTTTGGAAGAGGTAAATACCTGTCCGAAGCACCAAGCATTGGATTTCAAAACTTGTCAAATTGAGATACATCACTTTGCTGTAGGAAAATTTTGTGCATGCTTTAAACTCGAGAGAATTATCCTGTTCTTACAATTTTCAGCGTCTGAATCTTCTCCTCTAGTCTCATTATCTTGATTTTTATGATATTTTGCATTGAGCCATTGTATTGTATGAACTTAGGATGAGAAAAGCTCAAGAATGAGGTCAACTCATGCCGGGGTGCTGGAGTTTACTGCTGAAGAAGGGTTTGTGGAGCTTCCTCCCCACGTCTGGGGTAACGCTGGATTTACTGACCCAGAGTATTTATCGAGTAGCATTCACAGGGGTACACCTGAGGCTAGAGTTCGTTATTTGAGGCTTCCAAAAGGCACATATGCAAAGTTGCAACCTGAAGGGCGAGATTTTGCGGATGTGCTCAACCATAAGGCAGTCTTGGAGACGGAGCTTAGGCAACATGCCTCGTTGACAGAGGGTGATCTACTCACAGTCCAGCACGGGGGTGTTGATTACGGTTTGCGCGTTCTGGAGCTCAAACCTCAGAGTTTTGTCTCTGTGCTAGAAACGGACTTGGAGGTTGATGTTGTTGGAGCTGGTGAAACAGCTGCGAGCTCTCAGAGTAGATTGGCGCCTCTTACTTTGGGAAAGGTGGAAACCGGTCTGGTAGAGGAAGGCAAATATTCATACTACCGCTTCACTATCGATTCACAAGTTGAAAAAGGCGTTGAGGCAGGTACCTTGGATGTCTTGGTACATCTAGAGCTGGAGAACAAAGGAGGCGATGCAGACCTGTATGTAGCTGCTCATCCAGTTCTGTTTCCAACCAAACATCAACACCAATGGTCGTCTCATGACATGGGATCTAAGGTCATATGCATGACTGCGTCGCCAAGTACGACGAAGGCTGTTCGTGCTGGTGGTTTTAGTGTTGGAGTTTTTGGTTTCCAAGGGAATACAAGCTTCAGGTTGTGGGTTGAAGCGAAGGCCACTGAAGTTGGAGCTAGTCAGGGACAGAGACTGGGAGCATATGCAGGCGACAAAGAGGCTGCGGGTAGTAGTACATCTCAGCCAGATGATGGTTTCAGTCTGTGTGAGAACTGCAAACAATCGGTACCAGCGAGGACTCTCATGCTTCATGAAGCTTATTGTAGGTAAGACCTTACTTGACACATCTGAGTGATTACCCTCTGGACGCATGCAAATTTCGCGTGGTGGTTGTTTCTTTAATTCAACCTATTCGGTTCATGTATGTGGCATACTTTTTCGTGTATGTTGTGAGCCTGTGCACAGACACTCACTTCATAGGGACGTCTTTGGGTCAAGCCACTTGGCGGACGTTTCTTTTATTAATTGGTTTGTTTGTTCTTATTACAGACGTCACAACTTCGCATGTCCACACCCAGGATGTGGTGTGGTGCTGCGGAAAGGAGACAAGGACAAGCATGCGCATTGCACCAAGTGTGGGCTAGGACTGACAGCGGAAGAACTGGCCAAGCACATGAAAGTGTTTCATGAGCGGCTCAAATGTGAATGTGGAGTTGAGCTTGAGATGGAAGCCATGGTAATGAATTCAGCATCTTTCATGGTGTCTCTGCATATTAAAATTTTGCTTCATATAATCTGCCAGTTTTTACCTTCTTATAAGTTTTGTTCCTAATCGACCTTTCTTGAAACCTTGATTTTCTGTTTCCGTTAGCTTTACTTGTCTTGAGCTGTTATTCATCTTCTCGAGATGTGCTACAAATGAGGTTACTCACTTTTAAATCTTTTGTACGTGTAGGTGGAGCATCGTGCATCGTCTTGCCCTAAGCGATTGGTCAGCTGCCGATTCTGTGGAGACATGGTGCAAGCTGGTGCTGCTGCTGACAACGTGCGTGACAAACTGAAAGGACTCAACCAGCACGAAAGCGAATGCGGCGCTCGAACTGCAAATTGTGATCTCTGCGGGCGCGCTATCATGTTGAAAGAGATGGACATTCACACAGCTGCAGCTCATGGAAGGGGCCAATCTGGGGATTCCTCCTTTCCCAGGCCAGGGGTGTTGTTTGAAGGCCTTGCACCTTCGCCTTCAATTGCGGGGGCTCCATTTGGGGATCTTGCAAATGAGCTTGGGGCAAACAGGATTGAGAGCCCATCACAGGACGTCCATGTGGAGTGCCCTATTTGTTTGGAGAATTTTAGAGGAGTGGACCGCGAGCAACAGCTGAATGCACATTTAGACAGGGAACATTTCTCAACAACGCAGCTTCCAACAGCGATGGATCTCGATGATTTGCCTCCTGCACCTGCACCTGTCATTCCAGTGCCTAACAACGCGCTCCGAAGTTTAACAGTGTCATGCCCAATTTGTGGCATGGCTGTCCATAGTGAGAGAGATCTTAGCCAACACATTGACCTGGTCCATTAGGAGGGGCTTGGAGGAAGGTTTTGTTGGACTGAATGCGATTCTTTCCATTTTGATTGTTCCGAACTGAAGCTCCAACGAACAGAATGTTCAATGTACAGTACAGAATTGAGTTGATGTACCGGAACCCTGATTGATGTGCTTTCTTCTGAATTTATTGAAGGAAGTTAGTTGTCTCTTTTATGAAATTATACCATTTCAGTTATGGTCTGAGATGTGTTCTTGAGTCTTATCTGCCTGATTCATTTAGATTTGTCATCGTTTTTCTTTCTTTGCAATATGGCAGGATGTCTGTAATCTGAGTGTGTACCCAAAAGTGTGGCCCGATAAATTTAGCCAGTAGAAAGATGCTCTGTGATTAATGTTCCACACAAAGTTATTGAATTTAGGGCATGGTTTTTGAAAAATTACTGATTCCATTTTGACCTCAAATAACTTTTGCAAATTCTTATTGAATTCTTATTTTTGGACTTCAACTAAGTTTCAGTTAGCACCAATTTGTTTATGTTTGATTAAAATATCTGATCTCAGTGACTATTCAGTGTAAGGGAACCACCTTCTTGTCACCACAATTTTCTAGTTTGATTCCTTGGAAGTAAGATCATTTTCCCTCTCAATCATGCATAGTTATCAATGAAGCTACAATAGAACCTCCTTAGTCAGACCGATCCTAGACTTGTCCCCATAACAAAGGTTATGACTAAAAATGACCCTCCATAAGCAAACAAACCTCCCTAATTAACCTTGTCAGAGGACCTACCCCAAACCTATCGGTTTAGAGAGGTTCTATTGTAGTAGGAAGTGGTTTCAAATTTTCTAATTGAGTGTAATTTCTATAATTTTTGGGATTATGATGCCAGAAAATGCATGCATATAATGCCCGACTTTTACCTTTGGAAGGCCCAACTGAATCCTCAGATCTATACCGATCATAATTTTCAGAGCTTCGGGAATTTGAACATCGCACTCAGACACCCGCTTAGCAAATAGGACCACAAGTTTAATGCTGAAACCGTACACTGCTTGCATTAGATTGCCATGGCGGTAAGGTAGGAGGCTGTAAAACAGAGCGGCCATTAAAAGCAAGCATGACTCACAGAGTCACAGGTACATTTTGTTTTTTTCAATGTACCAACTATGCACATTTGAGGAGATGGTCGCTTTTGATGACCACAAATGACCACTTTTTTCCAACTTCAAAAATTTAGAGCTAATTCCACATAGGTCCAAGAAATATGAAACGACTTGGTTTAGATGTCAATTCCACTTGTCTTTCAAGGAAAATTTACTGAAAAATATTTCAAGATGTTTTACGTCCCCAAAATTCAGTTTCAGCGCTTAGATGCTCCATTTCTGAGCCTCCTACCTTAGTGCGGTGCAAGTAAAGCTCAATCCAACTTATAATTGCAATTTGAAGTATTTGTATAAAACTGACGCCGCTAAAAACACTGTCTGACGATTTTACTCCATAATCATGCGTCCTTGGCAACTAAGTATCTACAACAGCCTTCCCAATCCCTTACACGAAATGAGGAAAGAATTTAATTATTCACTAATCATAACGCTTGGTATTATATTTTGAGGTACTCGAATCTCCTAAGCATAAAAATAACTGATGAAATTCCTTCATCGATCACACATCCCTGGCAAGACAGAATTTACACCATTTCCAATGTGGAAACGCGCGCACTCCTCCTTAATTTCACAAGATGTGAAAAGACTCCAACTATGTGTTTCCTCATCATCGAGCTTAAGATTGTATTATTTTTGAAATCCTAGAATAGATCTCCATTAGATAGAGATGACGCCTGATGAATTAATACGCTTCCTCAATCACAACGTCGACACCATTTCTAATGTGGAAACGCGTAGGTCCTTTCACAAGATGTGAAAAGAAGTCAACTAAATATTTCCTAATCGATCACCAAGCTTGGACTGATATTTTGAAGTTCTAGAACCTCCATGGAATTGCAGATTGTTGCATGGAATTGCTTGGACTTGTTCGATCACACATGCATCCCTGGCAAGAGAGAGCACCGACCGACACCATGTCCACTGCGGAAGCTAAGCTTGCAAGTACTCACTTCGTTACACGAGCTGTGGCACGAACTGGTGCAGAATGAAAGCGAGGGTACAACCCCAGAGTCCGAAGACGGTGGGGAAGATGAACACCCCCCCAGCCGAGAAACGCTTCTCCGCCACGCCCAACGAGTAGCCCCGCCAGTACTGCACCCTTGCGACGAAGTAGCAGAAGCCCAGCACGGCGGCCACCCGCGGGTACTGCAAGCCGCCCAAGAGCAGCACTGTGATCACGCTCGGAAGAAACTCCAAAGTGTTCTGGTGCGCGCGTTGCACGCAGTTGAACGCCAACCCTTGCTTGTGCACCTTCTCGTCCGCGTACATGGTCGGGTAAGGGACGTTGTACTTTCTGCGAGCCAAGCCCACCTGCACAGACAGATCCATGCGTCAATCAGACGTGGCACTACAACAGGAATTGGAGTGGCGGTTGCAACACATTTTGCAATGGTTTTGAAGCGGTTCAGGATTTTGCCTTCAACTCGTGGTCTATTCCAGACCATTGCAACAGTTGGCAAAACTCTTTGACCACGGAACCAATGCATACATATTTATGTCTAAGTAACCTGTTGCAAAAGCTATTGAAAAATTACAAATTGCACATTGCTGTACTAAGCCATTGCAGAATTGTTAATAGATTTCAGGCGGTCATCGCATAACCGTTGCAGAAATTGTTGCAATCTCAGCCTTCGGTGCTAGTACATGATCAGACCTGGAATTTAGAACCTACTCAAAAATCTCAAAAATTCAGGGTTTAGGGCTAACAGTTCACTGTAAAAGCTCTGAAAGTGTACTTACCCCGATGGCCATCCGTGCCACGAGCAAGATGTTGGCAAAGACCGCAGCCAGCACCCACCGAAAGCTGTCCTCAATCACGAACTCCAACGCCATAGCTGCAGCACCTCGAAAACCTCCTCAAAACCTCGTCTACAAGCCTTCAATTACTACACCCTCCTATAATCTTCAACCACGCTCCGTCCCCAAATGCTTGAATCACAAAATCTTCAGACTGAGGCTCTCAATTTTGATCGTTTGATCAGTAGAATGTGGATGACAACTGATCGATGAATGGTGAGACTGTAAAAGAGATGAGTTGAACCAAGCAGTGAGGAGCTTATTTATAGTGCCAGTGGCGATGGAGGAGACTGAGGTAAGGTCAGGAAGCAGTTGCAATGGAGCTGAACGCGAAATTGCGAAATTGGGAGCTCGTTGACAAGCAACGTCTGTCCGTAGACTGACTGCAGGTGAGGACTTTCAGTGCAGACTGCAGACGGACTCTCGTGAGGCATTAGAGAAAATCTGGATTCTCCATAAGGCTGCTAAGAAGTGCTGCAAGGGACCCTAGATTAACTTAGATTTATTTTGGTAGTAGAGCAACTTTTTCCTATTATTGCTCATTGTTAGAGCATTGATTCAGGATTCCCCAATCACAGTTAAACAAAAGCAGCATAGTTAAACAAAAGCAACACATGTATCCTCCAGTGACAATTGTAGAATAAAAAACAAAGATATACTCTTGGCAGTTCCAATATTCACACAAGGCGAATCTGTTTTTTTGACGGAGATTCCGTCCTTTCAGTAGCTCAATAGGGCTATGGAATTAGACTAGTTTGTCAAACTGTGGCAGCCTTTTGGAGACTCCAAATTCTTTTTGATGGAGCACGCCGGGATTTGGACAAAGGTAGGATGTGGCTTTTTGTTTTTGTGGGTTTTTTAATAATTGAGTGGAAGGAGTTGTGGGATTTTATTAAACTTAAATGTTTGAAATTGATTATAAAAGTTTATTGTAAAAAATTATAAGTCTTTGAAAATATATATATACCATTGATTCATACAAAGCATTCATGACATTATTTACCAATGAGGAAAGGGTCCCTCTTGCATCCTTGAAAAAACTAATCCCTATAATGACTCAAATCATATTGTATTCCTACTGCAGCCAACCGCAATTCTTGAATTTTCAAGTAAAAGCCTCCTAGTTATCTAGAGAAGAATAATACCTCTCAAGGAGGGGAGTTGCATTATTGGATATACTAAAAATGATTCTTTAGGCTTTTCATATATTGTTTTGAAATAATATATAATCTTTTTTTATGCTTTTTCAATGAATAATAATTGGATGAATTTGCGGTGGAAATTAATTGGAAGGTACAAATTAGTTAATCAATAATAGGGAAATTTGTATTCAAAAAGTCGTAGCAGAAGTTTGAATGAAGAGATTGTAAAAGTATGAATACGCATACATTATGAGATATTAAACCCTTCTATTAAAATTTGAAGAAAAATGAAGCAAAGTATTTGATACTCATATCATTTTAAGAGACCACAAATAATTAGTTACAAATTTATTTTGCAATCATGCAAATTTTTACTTTTTACTAGTGACATTCAACAATGTGGATAATAGTATAGTGTATAAAGAATTTTTCTTGCACATTGAATCAACGTTCTCCAATTTTCTTGTACTTACATCAAAAAATGTCTCAAACAAAATAATGACCTAGTGTCTTTTCAAAACAACACTTTAATTTTTTAATGTTTGATATTCAAATAAAATATTATACCACTGTATATTTGAAGATGAATGTACATAAAATTGGATCAAAAACTTGTGTCTCATCTACAATTTTCACTTTTTAGGATGTAAACAACATTACTATTACAGACAAGATCACAAGTTGTACTAAGATTACCTTGAAAAATTGAAAACAAATTCTTGCCTATGGACACTGATGAGGGAAACGGGGACTTTTTTCTAAACTATGGAAAGAAGGTTTTCCAACAACTTCATGCCTATGCTATATGAAGTTAAAGGCCCCTTCACACTATGTCCTAAGTCCAACTAAATTTTCAAAATTTGATTGGTAGAGAACTAAAAATTGGTACTTGGGGCTTCACACAACATTAAAACATCCTAAGTCCAAAAATCCCAAATTACTCCCAAATGCTTACATAGCCAGTTTGGGTTCAAAATAGTGGGACTTGGAGGTTGAATCAGGTCTAGCCAAAATAAAAACTCAACTTGGCTTCTAAAAGCCAACAATTTTTTTGACTAAAATATTGAAGATCCCATTGAAGATCAAGAAGGATGTAGACTATTAGATGAAAGGCGATTTCAATATTCCATGTTTCTTTTGATCCCAATCACTCTCCCAATTCTTCTTGTATTTGATGTAGTGATGTAATTTATTTTAATTCACTTTTTGAAAACAAAAAAAATTCCATTGCTAGTACCCACCAAGGCTTAGTGGCTTAGTGAGCACACAAAATTTGCAAATATTTTGAAACAAACCTAAGACATCTCTCATTAAAGTTAGATTTTAAAAAATCCTTAGACTTTTTCAATCCCTACATTCCTTCACTTAAAAAATTTGAAAAGATGAAATGGAAAAGTACAAGCATCGTACTCAATTTAAAGAGAATGTCTTGATTAGAGATGGTTTAATTGATATTGATTTTTTAAATGATTGTAACTAGATTGATCATATGGTCTTAATTATTACTTATTAAGAATAACTATCCGGTGTAAGTTCGTAACTATAGTTCGGTGTGTTGCCTCTGTCAAACAATTGTTCTCATAGTCAAGATTTTCTTCCATTCTTTCTATATTCATTTTTGTTTAAGAGCTATTACTTCATAAAGAAAGACTAATATGTGGCTTTCCCTCCACTGTAAAGAAATCAAAGTATTCATCTTTTATTTTGTACTGCCCTCCAAAAAACCTTCCTCATAATTCTTGTAAAGGATTGAAGCACAATAACGGGTACGTCTTTAACCCTTGAAGGATGCTGATGCTAAAAAGTGGTCAATCATGGATGACTTCATTATTTACTATAGAAACAAAGAATGCACCTATTGAATTGAATAATCCGAGCAATTTTGGTGACTACCTTAGCCATGGGGACCCGCATCTTTTAACCCCTAAAGGACCGTTGTCCCTTCGGGGGACAAATGCGTTTTCGGGCAGGTACCTACGGGCTGAAATTTTGTCATGATTTTTTGAAACTTTTTTTGGAGATAGAAAAACTGATAAGCTTTGTGAGAATATAATTTTTTTCACAATCGGTGCCCGGGAAAAAAAGTTATGACCATATAAGCTCAAAACAGGGGACGGCGGGCAGTCCGGGCAGCAAAAAAAAAAATGGACAAAAATTTGAATTTTTTTTTAAATATTTTTTTTCTCATAGATTATATTTTTGCCTATCTGGAAAGCTTTGATTCATTTCATTTGGATATGTTATGAGAAAGTTATGGACATTCTTGTTTTTCGGGCAGTTAGAGCATCTTCTTGAAAAAAATAACTTGTAGGATGCATTTCGGAATGAAATTTTTCAAATTTTTCAATTTTTTTTTTGCATGGTCTAATTTACTTGTTAGAACAATCTCACCATTGGGATTAGTGTATTTTAATTCCATCTAAAATATATGAATATTTTAGATTTTCCTTCTATCTTGTACCTACTTCTACTTAACAATTTTTTTAAGAATGATAATTAAGTTTTTTTGAATTTTTTTTTTTCCTAGACTCTCAACTCAATTCTCCACTATAAATATTTAAAGCTCAAAATGATATAGTGCAAAAATTTTAAGTTAGAAATGTTTAAAGTCAAAAAATCTGGTCCCGCAATGTGCTGAAAAACTTGTTTTTTCCACTTTAAACGCAGATATCTTGCAATCTGTGCGGTCAAAAATTCTGAAATTTTTTCCACACACTCTCATACTAGTTAGGTGTAAGATCCTACGGTTAGATGTAGAAAAAGAACAATTTTCAATTTTTTTTACTCTTTGCTATAGATATGGCAGTTTTGAGTGATTTTTGGCAGAAAAAAGGCCTTGGTCCTTTAGGGGTTAAGGTTTAAGAAAGTGAATCCTTCAATCCTCTCGCTAGTATAAAGATAATACACTTTTAAGAAAAACATTTGCTCAATTTATATAATTCTTATAGTTAAACTGAGATTCCAACTTTTAGCTTCAAATTTGCTTTTCTAGGTCAAAAAGACTACTATCACCTAGGCATGTATCAATCCTTCCAATGCTTAGGGTGACATCCAATCACAGGGTGGTTTCAAAATAATTTACTATATGAACAAACTAGCTAATGCGCATGATGGTCTAATGTACCTTAGCTTGTATTTAGGACCTATTGGAAGTACAATTGAAAAAGTTAGGGCCAAAAAGTATACTCAACTCACCCAAAACATGTGATAAAAAACAATAAAAGTAATTCTTGCAATTGTCCTCATTTATGATAATCAAAAGCACCTACTCCGTGAAGTCTACACCACCAATCACATCATATTCTAATACTTTCATTAGATCTTGACTACACACACCTCTAGTGCAATTCATCATGTTGCTCTAACTTGCACTTATTACAAATCCAAGCCCTTGATCGACTTCCTGTCTTATATATGACCTTTCTCAATTTGAATTTATCATAAAATTCTCTTTGATTTTGACATTGTGGCTCCAAAAAATCTCTCAACCACTTTTGTGCTTCAGATGTGTAATCAATGGAGATCCTTGAAACCTTCCTCTCTTCTAGTGGCAGTAACTCCAAAGTTGCCCTAGGAATTTCAAAATCTAAGAATCCAGGTGTGTCAAGAATCAAGGCGGCAAAGTTGCAACCATCACTAAAATCGGGTACCATGGAGCCCATCCCACAAGCAGTATGGGTACCAATCTTTGTCAATATGGTGGCTATCTTCAATCCACAAGCTAACATCCCAAGAAATCTTCTTGTGTCATTTGTTCTAAAATTGACCACACAACCTTCTTGATTTGCAACCTCATAGAATCTGTGCTTGCTTTCACACATGAGATGAAGCTTGATTCTATTGAGTCCAGGCACAAACCGAGTCAAAAGCTTTTGACTGCCAATCTCACAAAGATACGCCACTTTAGGAATTTGTGTCTTCTGCATTTCTGCTGAAAATGCCAACAAATCATCCATCCTTGAACACACTTCAGGCAACAAGTCCTTTTGCATGTTTTGAATGCCATGTTCCAATCTTTGTATTGATCGCATTACATCATCCAATTTGGACATGACTTCTTCTTGATATTCATATTGAATCCTGATGATCTTGTCTAACTTGACATCCAAAGTCCCATATAAAAGATTCTGCGACCTTTGCCAAAATGAAGGGGTTGATATATCACTCTTCTCATCTTCGTAGTAAGAAGGAGCATCTCTAGTCAATTTACCCAAAGACTGAACTTCCTCGTGATATTTTTGTAGGTCATGTGACCGTCTTTCCAAAAGCTTTTTCCATGCCAAGCCTCCCAATAATGTGCTCACCTTGTTGAATCCAACATCCAAACCCTCACATGACTTCCAATTGTGTGTAGCATCAATACCACTTCTCACAACCTCCAATTCTAAGTCCTTCACGTGAACATACTGATTTTTGCGGTCTTTAGGATTAACCAACTTCTCAACACATTTGGGTCGCAAAATGTATTCAATAAGGTGAACTCCAAGACAACCCAAGGTGGGATCTTCTTGAAGATATTTGATGTGCCCAATAATGGCAATTTCAAGGAATGTCAACACTTGGTCTGCAGATTGATAGAAACGTAGAAGGATGTCAATATCACCATCATTGAATTGAAGAATGACCTCAATGCCATCACTGATGAACTTAATAACCTCCGGAAATATCCGGTAAGTGTCTTGACCGTTGTTGCTTTGGAGCATTTTGAAAAAAGAAACCTAAAAAACATATTGACAAGTGAATTGCATTAAATGAAGGACCAAAGTCAAAATGTGAAATTAATAATCATCTATTCTATGGATTTAGAGTTGAGATTACATTGAAATCAAAATGTATAAGAAGAAAGTGTACCACGGTCTTGTCATTGGAAGCAATCAAGGAAGAACTCATTATGTATTCAAATCATCAAGAATAAGTGTTCAATTTTAAAGAGATTGCACATGATTCTAATAATATGGTGTGAAGATTGTTTTATGATGGCAAAATCAGTAGCACCAATTTCAAAAACAATGAAACATCAAAACATTGTAGAACTTCTATATGATAATGATAATTCAAAAAATTACCTGCAATCGTGTGAAAAATCCAGGAGTTAACATTGTCTTCATTCCATCCGAGATTCCATCCTTGCAAGCCAACCTTCTCCCAATATACTTGAAGTTGAATGATTCATCATTTCGAGACCAACCCAAACTCCCATAAGTATTTTTTAAAAACGATGGAATCATAATGTTCATAGTATCTTGCTCATAACATATATTGAGTTTCTTCATCATGCCCAAGATATCATCAAACTTCTCATCAACGCCTCTTTGGTTTTCAATAAGACCCAATATAAAACACTTTACATGATCAATTGATATGACCCCATTTGGCGAAACCATCTCCAACTTCCGATTCTTATTTCTACATTGGTATAGAAATTGTCCTATGATGTCATGACAAAACCAATGAGGATTTGTAATGACAACACTTGCTTTTTCATTGTAGATGATATGGCCTCCATCATTCAATGATATAGCAACAAAAACCTTCCTTCTCTTAGCAAGCCCATGGTTGACATTATTGAAGTCCTTCACATCCTTGCACATGTTTTCACAAAAGTCATACCACTTCAACAAACGTGGGTTTGAAGAAGTGGAATGCACTTATTGTTTTGGGCAATCTTCCCAACAAGTCTATCAAGTGAAATTTGATGAAATCAAAACACACTACCAGCATGGGAGACATCCATACCATCCACCTTGAATACAACCTTGTCTTCATCAAACGCGAGGACCTCTTCAAATTGAGATTTCAACTCCTTAACCACGTCTTCAATGCGTGTTGCAAATACAAAGTCGTCCTTCCAATAATCAAAGTGTGTCATAATTATTGACACATGCGGGCAATATGAATGAGATCACCGAGCGTTGGAAGCAATAAATTGCAACCAATATTCAAGTTCTTCTTTTACACTTTGAAGACTACGCACTTCAAAGAGATTAGATTGCTCCATGGAATTGCACACGAGCAAAAACATTGAACAACTTCCGTCAGCGAAGAGATTGGGCATCACCAACTCGTGGAAAGAATGATAATCGGTCTGACTAGCCATGTCCCAAATGGTAATACCAATGCCATCACATGGCACATTGTTAACTTCAATGCCATGAGTCCGTTCAAGAAGTATCTCTTCTCTAGGCACTTTTGGTGCCTTGAACACTTTTAATGCAATTTGTCTTCCCTTTCTCCATCTTGAACTGTTTTGAACTTTATCCTTTTCTTGAATTTTATGCCATTGCTTCATAGACACTCGCAATCTTGTCTTACCTATACACAAACAAATTTGAAATCATTGATTGAAATCATATGTTCATAAGTTGAACGCATGATGTAAATGAGATTTGATTAGCACGTGGAGCCCCGAGGCATTTAGAGGTCAATATTTCACCATAGTATTCTATACATATGCAAGACTACATTTCTAGGATTTTGATTTAATTTCAAAAAATCCACTCATTGGTTCATTTGGATAACTTCATGTAATATTATTGCTTAGGAATATATAGAGTGATTAATTCCCTTGATTATGAAATCATGGGTTTCAAAACTCAAACCTCAAACCAAATTCTTTTCAAACTTTGCCAAAGACAAAGTTGTTTTCAAAATCTAATGAAGAGAATGTATAGAACCCTCAACTCATGATAATCAATAGAATATTAGAAAAGTGAATTGAAAGTAGTAGAAAGCAAAGCTATTAAAAAAACAAATCATTTTCAATTTTGAAATAATACAACAAATTAAAAGAAGAAAGTAGAGTTAGAAAAGACATCAAAAAATGCTACAATTTTCTCATAAATTAAAAAACATCAATCTAAGTTGTTTCAATGTTCCAACATATATACTACAAGTTTAATAGTAATTAAAAGCTTCATGTTTTGGATGAGAGTTTTGCCAATGGAATAAGTCACCTTGTAACCATCTAATAATCATTTTGTTGATCAAAATACTATAATTCAAAGTTTTCTATTAGGATACATACCTATCCAACCAAAATTTAATAGATTTCTTAAGATAAAAATGTAATCTTTTGCAAGTGGATTCTAAAGTGTGTGAGCTTCAAAACAACCTTATTAATATCTTTTGCAATATCAATTGGATTTCCATAAAACATTGGCTTTACAATCAACTCATACAATATAAATTTCCATAAAATATCAAATTTGATTTGGACTTTAAAACTTCATCCTAAAATAATTATTTGCAAGAGTTGCTTATGAATGTCAAAGAATTGATGACAACTACAAGACAATTCTATTTATGGAATTCGTATTTACATTCTATTAAATTTAGTATTTATATCAATTTAAAACTCAATAAATGAATATCAACGATGACATATCTATAAGCAAACTTGAATACACTATACTACTTACCAGCATATGATTTTCCACACAAAAATACTCGACCGGATGTTGGACTCACATTTGCCATGCCTTGCATAATATCCCATAATTTCATTTCTTTTCTCTTTGATAATGCCGAATATACATATTCTACATCTCTTGATTTCTCCATATTTGTGCCCCTTAAGTCAATATCTTCAATGCAATGATTCTCCAATAGCAAGTCCATCATACCTCCAAGTACTTTGTAATTGCCAACTGCAGTACAGTCAATGAAAATAATTTTTTTCAAAGATGTGTTGGTCTTGAGGGCTTCCAAGATTGCCAAAACATTCTCAATCCCTTGGGGATCATGCTCACATAAATCAGCTATTCGAGAGAAAGCTAATTCCAACAAGGATGAGTTGGTGCGAACCAAGTCGACTAGGGTTTCAATCCCCTGTTTCCCTCCGATGATGCTCCAAAACTCAAACTTGGTGAGGGTGGTATTGCATTGGACATTGTTGTTCTTAGGCAATAGTGGGTCCAACAAGGCCTTCAACTCCATGCTACTATGAATCTCACATCTTAAGGTTTTCAAAGATTGGTTGGAACACAATGCAGTTGCTAAACTAGTGTACCCTCTTGTGAATACCTTCGTAGAGGAAGTGCTAAGAAAAAGTGTCTTGAGGGATGTGCTTGTGGCAAGCATGCCACTTATATGCTCGAGCTGAATATCTGAATTTAGTGAATAAAATGCGAATTCTTCCAATACACTATGAGGGCTTCTAAACGGCTTAATCAACTGCTCCATTCCCTCTCCGTCCATTCCTTCTGGTGCCTGGAATCCAAATGATTTGAGGATTCGAAGATTGTAGGGCGAAGCAATATTGGCCATAAACTCTGTAGCCTCCACTTTTCTCATTACCTCGTCTAGATGAAAAAATCGGAGATGGAGATTTTGAATATTATGAACCACACTTGAGACAAACTTGGCAAATCGGATTGCGGAGCCGTCGTTACATTCAAGATAGAGTTTTCTTTGGCGAAGTGTGTTACAAAATGCTTCCATGTGTTTGCAAGATTCCTCCCCTAGTAGCAATACGACCAGTTCTTCACAAAATACAACTTTGGATGAAGCAACTGCTTGGAAGAACTCACGATAACCTGCGCGCAAGTCGGTGCCGGGAAATAATGTAAACCGTTGGGGTTTAAACTCAAGTATAATTTTTGAGTCTCCATCAATACACACCCAGTTGCAGCAGCATTTAACTTCGGGTAAGGAAGAGAGAAAGCGTGACAACTCTGACTCCTGCTGCCCATCCTGGGAAGGCAGATGTTCCTCCCTCGCTGTCTCTCCATTGGCAAAAGGGGAGAGAGGGCTCCAACGAAGCCAACGAAGGAAAAAGGCTTTCCATGTCCAGAAGCTGAACAGCCACACCAGGAAAGCCAGCCACGCCCTCATTGTGACCTCGATTTGGATGATACTTCGACGCAAATCTCACAAACAAACCAAAGTTTTCATAATCAGCAGTCAAAGATCAAGGTTTTGCAACCATGCAAGTTCGTATATGTCGTCAGCAACGCAGTACTCCAAAGCTTGGCCTTTCTTCTTCCAGCTCCTCGACAAGTAGATACACTTCAGCTACGAACTGCACAAACCACGCAACGTCGTCACCAACCAGCCATCATCTCCTGCAAAAGTCACTCCTTATTCTTAGATGCAAATCAGCATGATTGTGCTTACAACGGAGGTCATATGCAACGAAGCTGCTCAAGTTGTTCAAACATTTCAGTTCTGATCACTGAAAGGTCTCTCAACACAACTTACCCACTTCATTGGGACAATCCCTGTGCACGGAATGTCGGTCATGGTCTCCACTTTTGTAAGAGCATCTGCAGCGGATTGATCCTGCAAGTCAAGTCAAAGGAAGCTGGAGTGTGGCCACCAGTTTGCAGGAGTAGCCGTTGAGTTCTATCTTGGTTGCTTTGGAGATACGCTAGATTGCTTAGGAATTTCGTAGGAACGCTTCGCAAATTCGATTGGTGCCTATGGACGTACACAGCAAGGAACGAAATTGAGGTCAAATGATCAATAGATAGTCCATAGAAACTACGTGCAAGTCCTTTTATCAATGGTGTAGTAGGTTATTTCAAGGACCAATGGATTTTACCATCACAGTGTGTCTTATACACAATCGAACATAGACAGAAAGCACAGGAAGTACTAGGGGCTGATTGGTGGGAATAACGCGAGGTTGCTTTAGTGGTAGAAAGCCCTTTGTTTAACCATTCAACTATTGAGTTATGTCCGGTAAATAAACATGAAAGTAGAGTGTCATTATGAGAAATAACATTCCTCGTAATGGCAGCTCGGCATGCTATTTCTCATATCCAAACACGACTTTCACATTACCTAATCCGTGGCAAACACACGGCGATGATCTCATTTGGTACACAGCAGCATTGTTTCTGGAAACATCCTGCAGTGTTTCCAAGCTCAGTTGGACTAAGACTTCAACAACGAACAACCCTCAGTTAAAGAACTAGCTGTTAAAAAATTAGCAAACACAACATAGCAGTAGCAAGAGGCATGCACCAGTAAATCGTCACGCATATATTGATCCACCGGCGATGAAGGTCCAGGATCAGAAGAAAACTTTTGTGATCGCAACGAAGCAAGTGCATCTACCGCGCTTTAGTTTGTCAGCAAACATAAGAAGCATTCAGAAACTGGTCTTGCTCGCATCTTGCTCCCCAAATTGCGATAATCAGACTTTATGACCTTTCTATTCAAATGAACAGAAAAGCACAAGCAAAACACACCGTCTAATTTCCAAGGTGGCATGCATACCTAAACTGATGTGAGAGGCTGACCAAGAGCCATGCTGCGGTGATTCTGCTTGCAGAAATGAAAGCATTGTCCAGAATGAGGTAAAGAGCACCAAATGGTAACTCTCGGATCAAAAAAATGATAACAATCGAATTCTGCAGCAAAATCAGCACCCACGGTGTTCGATGACAAACAAGATCATATACTGTATGCAATCCAATTATGTGTAACCTCCTTATCGCAACTGTATTGTTCGATCCAAAAGACCGACTAATTTGCGTCACTGCGTGTCCTAAGCACAATACAACACATACGGAAAGCTCTGGGAAGAACAGGGAGTGATTGCTCAATGTGTGTTCCTGGAAATCCTTGCAAGGAAATCTGTGAAACACTAACAAACACGCAATTTAGAGGTTCCGTTGACCGCACAGGAAACGTTTGAGCTCTTCCCTATAACAATCGACAGGCTTATTTTCAGTCAAATTCGGTACAAGGATTCGCTCAGGCTGTGACTTGGCTGCCAAAACAACGTGACCAAACATTGAGTGGCTTTAAAGTAACTTCCGCAACTATAGTTGACCGGTGCTAAGCTCTGTGTTGGTGTATGGGACCTTGACCTTTCCAGTTCTAAGAAAACGATGAGAACATCGCAGACACACGGCGTACATATCGTCTCCGTTCCCACCTGGATCAATTGCAAATCCTCGGAAGGCAATAGAACAGGGAGGGAGGAAGCCAAGTCTAAACCCTAACTAAATTCGAAAATCAGGCATTCGATCCCCCAATCAACGCAATCACAAGTGGCCACTACTTGCAAGAAAAGAAACGCAATCCAAGACAGGTTTTTGGTAGGACTCCCAATGGACGCGGAAGCAAGTGGAACTCTCGACCCTAGTTCGTGAATTCATGAAATCCATGCAAGCAAGGGCAAAAAAAGGTAGAAACTTACCCAGTCGTTGCCCTCATTCGATCGTCCTCCGCAGTCTCACAAACACACCCACACACCCTAGAGAGGCCTAGATCGCTCGCAACGTTAGTAAAGCACGTCCTCCACGGACTTCATAGCCACGGCAATCTCCATCACTTTGCCTTGCTGTGCCCCTACGTCTCCGTTTCTCCCCCAAAAGATCCGCTGACGCTGTCCCAGTGGAGTTACTCAAACGGGAGCTGATGAGATCACAAGCTTGGCGAAGAACGGCGATTACTTCGTGAAGGTCCTGGGACGGAGTTGAAGATTCCACTGAACTCCCGAAGCGCGTAACATAGGTCCGGATAAACCCCAATTTACAGCTTCTTCTCTTTCAATAATCTCTACTGTATGCCTTATACTCGTTTCAAAAAAATAGGATTTTGTGCAATAAGATGCAGAAGACTGAGTCCAGAGTCAGGGAATGGAAGTGCACCAAGTTTACACGACACTCACAGTACTGTTGAAAACTCTGTCCAGTTGATACCTTTCAAAACACGGCATTGATGAAATCCACCATACCCCAAAACCGGAGGCTTGCAACCATATATGTATGCTAATATAAGCTTTTGTCGCCAAGAACTTAATCCTTCAAAACCTGACCCAGGAACGTACACCGGACACCCTTCTTCACAACGTCGTCTTCAAGCCGCCACCACATATTCCCAGCTGGAAGTTGGCATGCATGTGCTGATAACAGTGGTCGTAAATTCGTAATCGTATGCAAATAAGCTGCTTCTAACTGTTGAAGAATTTCATGTTCTAACTTATCAGAAGATCTCTCAACTCAACGTACTCTCTTCATTGTGATATCGATCCCCTGTGCGCTGAATGCCAGCCACAGGCGCTACTTTAGTACAAGTACAAGGTAGGAGGTCCATTTATGAGTTAATGTATCTCTGCCTTAACCCCTAAAGGTCAGAGACTATGTTTTCACCCAAACCGCTCCAAAACTGCCATTTCTAATACAAGTACGAAACTTTAGAAAAAAAACATTTTTGGACATATGTAACCGTAAGATCTTATAGAACACTGGTTTAAGAAGATGTGGAAAAAATTTCAGAATTTTCCACCATGCGGATTGGGAGATATTAGCGTTTGAATTGACAAAAACCCTTTTTTTGTCCCTGCGAAAATCCGGGCAGCTGCACTTCACAAGGTCACATTTGTATGAAAAAATGCCCCAAATGGTGGTTACTCTTGGATTCATTCTTCTAGGCAACTTGGCTACATGCTTGAAAAATTTCAGATCATTTGGAATTGCACAACATATAGGAAAAAAATAGTAAGTAGAAAGAAGTAGAGAATGATTCAAAACACTAAATTATTAAGAATTTATTTATGGAATTGAAAAATGCCAATCCCAATGGTTGTAACGTTGTAATAAATAATCTACATCCGATGTTTTTAGTTTTTTTCAAAAATATTGGAAATTGAGTGAAATAAAGGTCTTCAAAGTTTATTTTAGAGTAGAGATTCCATAACTACCCTCAAACTAAGAATCCTCATAACTTTTGACTCATTAATCCAAATGGAATGATTTAAAGCTTTCCACGTACATATAAATCTAAAGAACCAATTTCAAATTTTTATTTTTAAAAAAAATGATTTTTAAAGAATTTTTTTGAACTGCCCGGGCTGCCCGCCATGCACCAAAAATTACATATCATAAAATAACGTTTTAACCATATAGTCAAAAGTTATGAAAATTGTTGGGGCTTAAAGCTACTCCTCAGGCACATCTTGTGTGAAAATTTCAAAGAAAAAAAATAAAAACTCCACTCGTAATGAGCTACCCAAAATCGCTATGTTGTCAAAAAACGGTGTTTGGACCTTTAGGGGTTAAGTTAGAGGACACTTTCAGGTTCTTAACCCAGTAAGGACGCCGCGAACCATAAGTGTCCGATGAATGACAAGGGATTCTCCAATGTAGGACAGAACTACAACTATTCATCGTTGGAGTTTTTTGTGGAAAGTGGAGAACATTTACAGTAGCTTGACTTCCAATGAGTACTTTTGGATTTTTTTATTCCAATGACTCTCACGGTTATACAATGCATGATTTCCAGGGTCACCCCCCGCGTCCTTACTGGGTTAAGGTCGGAGGCACCAATTGTCAACCACACTCAATACCCAACCTGTAGAGGTGCAGCCTTTCCAACCAAGGCAGTAAAATCTGAAAATTTTGCTATCCCCATATTTCAACGTACTGGACTGGACCGACTGTTGAAAAAACTAGCAAGTGGATAAGCTTAACCCAATAAGGACACCGCGGACCATAAGTGTCCGGTGAATGACAAGGGATTCTCCAATGTAGGACAGAACTACAACTATTCATCCTTGGAGTTTTTTGTGGAAAGTGGAGAACATCTACAGTAGCTTGACTTCCAATGAGTACTTTTGGATTTTTTTATTCCAATGACTCTCACGGTTATACCATGCATGATTTCCAGGGTCACCCCCCGCGTCCTTACAGGGTTAAGGTAGAAGCACCACTAGTCAACCACATCCAGTACCCAACCTGGAGGGGTGCATTATTATCAACCAAGGTTGGAACAATTTTTGAATAGAAGCTTGGAATGTGTGTTTTGGGGTCCTTTTCAAGGTTGGGACTAATAAAAATAAAACACATGTCCCAAAGTAGTGAGCAAGAAAGGAAGAAGTAATGAGTGGGATAGTAGTGTTTTCAATGATCGGAATTGGAAGACTCTAGACATTGGTTATTGGTCAAGAGTACTTTTTGACTCCCAAAATTCACAGTAATTTCAAAATACTATGGGCCCTCCTCAAAAGCAGCTACGTTTAAAATACGGAAACCCAGATCCTATGTTGCGCCCAAGAAGCTAGTTGCGTGTGGTTGCAGTGGGCTTTGTTGGCTTTCGCGTGGCTCTCAGCTCAAAGCCAGAGCTTCCTTAAGGTCGTCTCACGTGCTCGGTCCGTTGATGGGCCCCAATTGTTGCATTCATAACATTGTTCACGTTTGTTAGGGGGTTCCCTTTTGCTCCCCCCAAACCCGGACCCCCACAGCGTTGAAAAATTCTTTAAACTTTGCACTCTGTCCTGACACGTGTGCTGACAAGAATCCAGCCACTCAAAGTAGTCCAACCAGACTTGCTAGCCCCAATCAAATGGGAAGAAATTATAACTTAATTTCAAGTGACAACCCAGGCATCCGGGGGGGATTATCCCTTCTCTGACAGGGAAGGAATCCTCCCTCGTCAACAATGTTATATTGGGCCTGATTCTTCAGTTCAGTGGGTGCTACAAAAATCATCTTGCATTTGCCCAGGAATTGAAGCAGTAAGTGGCACAGAGTGACAACAACACTTAAAAAAGACAACATTTAACTCTTAAAGGACAAAGGGGTGACGCTTGAAATCATCCTTTTGCATTACCATGTAAATCATTGCTTGAAAAAATTGCAAAACCACTCATTGGAAGTCAAGCTAAGGTAACAAGTTCAGAAATCGTCCACCTAAGAGCTGAAACTGAATTTTGGGGAGGTGAAATGTCTTCAAATACTTTTCAATAAATTTTCCTTGAAAGACAAGAGGAATTGGCATCTAACCCAAGTTGTTTCATATTTTTTGGAGCTTTCTAGAATTAGTTATGAAAATTTGAAGTTGAAGTGTCATAAGGCTCTAAAATCGCCCACCCCCTAAAATATACATTGTTTGTACATTGCTAAAGGCTATGAAATAGTTACATGTACAAGCAATGTACATTTGAATAGGGTGGGTGATTTTAGAGCCTGTGCGATTTCAGAGCCTGTTACCTTACTATAGAAGATCTTCCCTTTTCACAACAAATTTCAAGGATCAATAGTTGCATTTCTATCCTACACAGTGTGATTCCCTCTCATCCATCGGCTATAGAATGGTTGCATCAACGTTTAAAGGTTAAACAAGGTTAGAGGCACCAATTGTCAACTACGCTCAATACCCAACCTATAGAGGTCCAATATTTCCAACCAAGGTTGGAATAGATTTTCAATAGAAGCTTAGAATATGTGTTTTTTGGTCCTTTTCAAGGTTGGGACTAATGAGGTTATGACACATATTCCAAAGTAGTGAGTAAGAAAAGAGAAAGTTGTGAGCAGGATAGTAGTGTTTTCAATGATTGGAAATGGAAGGCTCAGATAGACATTGGCTACTGGTCAAGAGTACTTTTTTACTCCCAAAATTCACAGTAATTTCAATTTTGGGAATAAAATTTTGAAAACTTTGCTGTTCCCATATTTCTTATCTTCATAGATGGGAAAAATTTCCACCACAATCTGCTCCCAAATTGCTTAACTGATCGACTACTGGTGCCTGAGTACTTGTTACAACACTTTACAATTGTTGGTGGTGGTCCACAGCAGTGCCACATTCAGTTCTCAAGCATTCATTCACAACTTTCTTTTAGGTCATGACGGAGAGGCTCCATCCTTTGTCCAATTGAATCAAATCCGCAGGTTCGGCGTTGAGGGCTGTGATTAGCTTCCTGTTGTTTCCAGAATCCTGAATTGTTGCATTGGAACTCATTCCGCAGTGCGGTGGGCGCTGCACAAGTATTCTTGTAATTGCCCAGGAGACAGAATCGCGACAGTACTTTACAATTGTTGTTGGTAGTCCACAGCAATCCCAAGTCAGTTGCCCAAACCATTCAGTCCCAACTATTTAGGTCACCACGCATCAGCTAGCTCAGTCCTCTGTCCAGCCCTGATTCGCAAATTCGACGTTAAGGACTGTGATTACCATCCTATCGTTGCCAGAATCGTAAACTGTTCAGCAGAAGTCGAATTGCATCACATAAGGATTTCAAGCAGGCGAAACAGTAGCGACACTAGATACTAGCTACTGGTTATTGGATATTGGTTACAGGATACAGGTCCATGCCAGATAGCCAAACTTCAACCGCAGGCACTGAGGGAGCCCTAGCTTTCAGGCATATTTTAAAGACTCCCCCTAACAGACTCTTCATGCACGCATTGGTCTTGGAACGGGAATTTTTCTTCTTCAATTCGAGTCTCTATCTGATCGGTCGGTTTTTGAATCTTAAGGTTTTTGGATCGGTCGGTTTGAGATGCAGTGGGGCCTAGCTCGATGTCATGCCAGCTGATGGTCGGGTTCTTAGCATATGCAAAGCCTCTCGAGATTCGAGTAGACAAGAAGGAGCTTGAATATTAATGACACTCTTTCCAAGCATTCTAAGAAATATAATGTTCTGAAGATTTTCCAGGCAAGGGTGATCCTTGTCAGGTCGGTTCAATTGGAAAATAGAGCGTAACCCTCTCCTGTTGCTTTCATCACAACATGGCACGTTGCAGTTTTCAGTCATAATCCTGTTTACCCTCGATCTCAAAAAGCAATAGATCTCCAAGATTTTATACTCCTGGTTTACTCTGGAGGGGAGGGTTATGTTCGATAACTGTCCAAATGATCAAGTTGTCCAAACCCGCAGCATTTTGTTGATTCAGGGTGAGTTTCCTTGTACATTCCTTCTTACACGAATTTGGTGCCCTGTCCAGACGCAGTGGCATCGACGAGAAGACGTCAGGAAATTACTCCAGAATACGAGATATAAAAGAGACCAGCAGGAGACTATGTGAAGATCCAGAAGGCAGCAAGCGGTGATGACAGTGGAGTCAAGCAGCTACTGAAAACTCCATCAGACGCCAAGGAAACCACTGAAATGGCTTCCGTGCCCGGGCCCTATGCTATAGCGCACCATTTAATCTCCACTTGGGCGAACCAGGGCCCAGTTCTGGGTCAATCTAATATCTGATTTATTAGACTTCACAAGTAGAAGCACATTTTTGGCATTCTTTCTGTATAATTTTGTGAATAATGCCGTCTAATTATCAGGCAACCTGAATCCCACTGGCCTTACCTTATCAAGGTTTTTGGAGTTTTTTTTCATGAGTGCTGCACATCTGCTCAGTGTGGGGTTGATGGTCCTCAGCTGCAAACCTCTAAGGTAGGCATCCCAAATGCACCACTGACCTTAAAGTGCCATCTTCAGTGTGTGTACATCTCCAAAATCAGTTATGTATCTCTGTGAAAGAACGCTTTTAGAACCAAACTTTGTTCATTCATAACTTTTGCATACAATATTCAAATGTTGCGTTCTTTGGTGCGTTGAAACCTCCTTTCCCTTGCCAATAAGAATATATAAGAATTTGAACAATCTAATAGTAGTAATTAGGCATAGTGGCAATTAGTGGCGGTTTTGGGATACCTGCCTTACTTGAACCCAGAGTTTGTACCATGAGGACCATGCAAGACCTATCAATTGATGGCTTGCTTGGAGAGGTTTCCATAAACCTTAAAATCCTAAAACTATGAGTGGCAGCTTGAAGTACTGTAAGTTGTGCAAAATATAAAAAAGAATTGTAGCGATTAATTTGGTAGCTTGAGCCCTCTCTAATAGGAAATATCATTGTGTTTTTAAGAGTGATTTTTGTGCTTACCACTTGGACTTCACCGTGAAAGGACAAGACCTATCCCCAAGGTCATCATTCAATTAATTAATGATTGGATGAATAGGTGCATTCTTATTTCTACAAGAATTTGAAAGTTAATCATGAGACACTTATTGCATTGTCTTTAAGAACATTGCATTGTTGGTGGGAAAATAAATGAGCTCCACTCCATGTCATAAGTTCTCAAAAATATCCCCTAACCTTGCTTGAGACACTGTAACTTTATTATTAATAGCCAAATAGTTTGAATGCATGAATGGTGGACAAAACATTCTAGAATGTCAATTAGGGGGACTTGAGCAAAAATTGTACATAACATTCTTGAATTAGATGGAAAACCATTCTTTTAAAAGAAATTGTATGTAAGCTTCTTAAAAGTTATTAGAATGATGGAGAGGATGATTGGTAAAAAGGATGGACAATAAATAAAATGGCTAGGAGGGAGTAGACAACTTAGAAGAGCCTAAAAGTAGTAAAGAGTTTTTTATAGTTCAAGTATGTTGTATAGGGTCATTGCACGAAACGCTTGTACTATTTCTTGTCACACGATGCATGTTGATTAGTTTTTTGGCTATAACTTTTGCAATCTGGCTCCAAATGATTCAAAATTTATAGACAAGGTACTGATGACTATTATACACCTTGCATAATTTTTTGGAATTTTTTAAAAATGTTTTACTATTTAAAAAGAGCCCCCAATAATATGTCACACTTGCCAATTTGGAAGTTTTTAGTACTATTTAGTACCCATAAAAACGAATTTGGAGCTGAAATTTGGTAGAGATGGTCTTATAGTAGACTTGTAGCTATTGTTCAAAGGAATTCTAAAAATAACTAATTTTGTGTCGTATGAAAGTCTACAAAGTGAATTTCTTTCTGCTTGCATTTTAATGCGCATAAAACATTATTTTGGTGTTTTTTTGGTGAATGACCATATCCATAGAGTTTTTACAAATGGCCAATTTTTATTTATTTTATTTTATTTCCTATTTTTAACTAATTGTAACATCAAAATATCTATTTTCTTGAGATTTGGCACTTTTCTAGTTCTCCAACTTAGAGAATTTTTTTATGCATTTCCTTTTGTGGTTACCTTCATCTTAAAGGTGTATACATTAGTCATATTTTTTTGAAAAATTAGAAATTATTTTTCTATTTTTAAAGTACTCCAGAAAAAAATCATGAGTACTGTTCAAAACACAACAAAACTGACAGGTGTTTTGTGCAATCACCCTATACTTCCAGTAAATCTTGACGTGGAATAAAATGGTTGATTGCGTCAAAAGGTCACCACTTTCTACTCTTCACAACAAGTACCTAAAACCTCATTTCCAATATGGAAATAAATCAAACTCCTAAATTCATAGTTCGTTACACAAGACAAACTACACTAAATAGGGTATTTAGTGTTGGATTACATTTAGTGTAATTACCACCCTACTTGACCCTACACTAAATGTCAATTTTAGGATGATTAGTGTAGTGCTAAACTTCAATGCGCCGCCTTTGCCTTCTCTTCCTTCTACCTTCCTTTAATAAGTTCTAACACTAAATGTAAACATTTTCAGATTTCAGATTTACCATAGAGTATATTTAATGTTAGAAATTACATTTAATGTTAATTACTTTAGTAGGCTTAATGATATTTAGTGTCATGGTTCGCAAATAGTGTTGCCAACACTAAATACCCTATTTAGTGTAGTGAGAATGAAACTAAAATGTGAAAACTTCTAGATTGGTAATTCCTTAGACAAGATGTTGAAAACTAGTATTCAACAGTTTCCTACTCAAACACCCAGCAAGAGGAATTTTAATGATGTGCCTTGCTTTCATTGACTCCAAGCAACCATGTTACAAACCATAATCATGATTATTCACAAGATGCATATACAAACATAATGGGATTGTTGATGAAGAGCACAAGCGGGAGTACAAGGTAACTACAAATTTCTTGTCCAAATTGGCATGATTAATCGCCACATCTGACATCTCTCAATTGATATTGTTCGCCAATTACAAACAATAATGGCCATTTGTGAGCCAATCCGGTTTGCAATTGAGCTGCTATCTCTCTTGTTGCTTTGCAACTCAAAAGTAGTTCAATTACAGACTGGATTGGCTCACAACTTGACCGTTACCTAGTTCCGAAAGCTTGGAATTATAATTGAAGTGCTAAATCTCCGTCCTACGCATAAAAATGACGGATGCAATTGCTTCATTGATCACAGACCCCTGACAACAGAGACGTCACACCATTCCAAGGGGAATAAGAACAATTCCTTACACAAGATATGTAAAGAATTCAACTATATATTTCCTAATCATCAAGCTTCAGATTGAAATTTGAAATACTAGGATCTCCATTCCATTAAAATGACCCTGATGAAATCGCTTCATCGATCACAAATCCCTAGGAAGAGAAAACTTGTACCATGCATTTCCAATGTAGAAACGCGCAATTTCTTTCACGAGATCTGAAAGAATTCAACTATTTCCTAATCATCGAACTTAAGATTGTAATTTGAAATACTAGACTCTCCATTGCATGGACGTGAAGCTGAGAATTCAACTATTGATCACACATCCATGATACGAGAGAATTGGCACCATTTCCAAGGTGGTAAGGCGCTACTCCTTACGGACACAAGGTGTGTAAAGAATTCAACTATCTCCTAATCGTCGAGCTTAATCTAGATTGTAAATTGAAATACTAGAACCTCCATTCCACAGAAATGATGCCTGATGAACATGCTTCACCTATCACAACCCCACCATTTCCCATTTGGAAGCTAAGCTTGCAATTACTCCCTGGCTTGGTTACACGAGCTGTGGCACGAACTGGTGCAGAATGAGCGCCAGGGTACAAGCCCAGAGTCCGAAGAATGTGGGGAAGATGAACACCCCTCCAGCCGAGAATCGCTTCTCCGCCTCGCCCAACGAGTAGCCCCGCCAGTACTGCACCCGGGCCAGGAAGTAGCAGAAGCCCAGCACGGCGGCCACCCGCGGGTACTGCAAGCCGCCCAAGAGCAGCACCGTGATCACGCTCGGGAGAAACTCCAAAGTGTTCTGATGCGCGCGTTGCACGCAGTTGAACGCCAACCCTTGCTTGTGCTCCTTCTCGTCCGCGTACATGGTCGGGTAAGGGACGTAATACTTCCTGCGAGCCTTGCCCACCTGGTGCACAGACAAATTAATTCGGCCGTGCATCATTAGTACAGATGGATGAGATTGCAAAAGCATTTGCAAGTTTTCGCAACGGTTTTGCAATGATCGCCAGAAATGTATCAACAATTTTGCAATGGCTTAACTAGTACAATATTATGCAATATATTTGCAACTACTTGAGACTGCAATAGATTTTGCAACAGTGTAGGCATAGATATGCATTGGTTCCATGCCCAATACTTTTGCAACTATTTGAAATGTAACGCATTGATATGCATTGGTTCATGCCCAATACTTTTGCAACAAGTTTGCAGCATTTTAGAAATGGTTTGCAATAGACCGTGAGTTTCAGGCAAAGTACGAAACCGCTACATAACCATTGCAAAGCAATTGATGATGTGCGGCAACCTCTACCTCCTGTTGTAGAGTTGCATCCGTCAAATCTAACATTCAGAACCCACTCAAAAATCTCCACTCAAAAATCAAAAGAATTCAGGGTTCAGGGCTACCAGTTCACTGTCAAAGCTCAGGAAGTGCACTTACCCCGGCGGCCATCCATGTGGCGAGCAAGACGTTGGCAAAGACCGCAACCAGCACCCACCGAAAGCTGTCCTCAATCACGAACTCCAACGCCATAGCTGCAGCACTTCAAAAACCTCCCCAAAACCTCTCCAAAACCTCTCCAAATCCTTCAAGTACGGAACCCTACTATAATCTTCAACCTCGCACTCTCCCCAAAATCTTCACAGACTGAGGCTCTCAACTTTGATCGTTTGATCGGTACGTAGAATGTGGATGCTGAGGAATGACAACTGATGAATGGTGAGACTGTAAGAGATGAGTTGAACCAAGGAGTGAGGAGCTTATTTATTGAGTGCCAGTGGCGATGGAGGAGATTGAGGTGAGTTCACGTTGACAAGCAACGTCAGTGCCGCGGAGTTTTCGGACTGTCGTGCAAGCGAGTGAGGAGCACGCAAGTCGGCATTCGGACGAAGGACAGGTCGGGGCTTCCGCGGTGGTTTCTGCCTTTGTATTTTTGAGGGTTTTCTTTTAATAGAGGAACCAGTGGAGTAGTAGAGGGAGTTCAGTTGGGGGATTTTATTAACCCATAAATGTTTGAACTAAAAGATGGGAAGACTGATATTCAAAAATTATTAAATAATTATAAGTCCTCTCAAATATTTGCATCATTAATTCATAAACTGAACTGTAGAGCATTCTTCTATTTTTCTTTTTTTATAACAAATGGAGAACCATTGCATTAAAAGGAACCAAAGTAATAGCCCAGCTGGAAGACAAATGAAGAGAATCAGAGCATGAAAGAGAGAAAAGGAAAAAGCTAGAAAAATAAGCAAGAGGGGTCCCCCTCTTTGCTCCTACTAACAGAACCTCCAATCTTAATGGCAAGCACCGAGGAGTGAAGCCAAATGCAATCAAACTTAAACCAAATTCTATCAAAGTATTGAAGACTATGCCTAGTTACAATCGTTGCCTTTAGAAGAGCAGCCCAACCAAAATCTAACAGTGCATCCCATAAAGCTTTTTGGAACTCTAGAGCATTCTTTTTGCTTTCTATTGAAATATTAACCCCTAAAGGACCGGAGGGGTGTCTAGATTTCCAAAAGTGTGAAGATCTATTATAAAATGCAACTTAGAAGAATATTTTAATGACGACTCTCGAACAATAGTTGTAAAATGCTATTTATAGATCACATCCATACGGGTAGATCAACAAAAATACATACCAATATTTTTCAATAAAATTTGAAGCTAGAAATTGGAAATTCCTTCTAAAATCAATTGTAGATTGAATATTTATGATTTTTAAATATATTTTTTCCTATAAGTTTTAAAATATTGATTCTAATTATAGTGATTTTTGAAGATTTTTATTTAATTTTTTGATTCAAGTCATTTTTGAAGGGTCATTTTTTGAATTGAAAAAGTTACTTTTTGAGGCTAGACCTCCCAATACCTTTTGAATTATAGAATATTTGCAAAGCAAAATCTTCATAATCTGAACTGTACAAATGTTAAAGAACTAATATAAGAATCTTGAAAATAAATTGATGGATGAAAAAACGCATTTTGGTGAGTTTAGAATGTGTTTCCGTCCGTTCATTCATTGTTCAAAATCTGCACTCATGGTCCTTTAGGGATTAATATTATAGAGGGTTTTTTTTGGATTTCTTTAATGAATATTATAATATAGTGAAGAATACTTTTTAAAAGTATTCATCAGTCATTTATTGGATGGTTGAGCAGTTTAGGGGTTAAGGCTAGTACATACCAAGGCAAAGCTTGAGTGTAGTGCTTAAAATTGTCACAAATGTTCAACTCACATAAGAATGTTTCTACCGTGTAACGATTTAATAAATTGAATACTAGGTTTTTGCATTCCATCATCATTTACTCAAGCAATTCCACCTATTTTGCACGTATGCAATTCCACTTGTTCGTCCATTCTATGCTAGTAAAATGCATTGTAAGAGATTCTCCTTTGTAATTGAAGAATATTTCCATTGAAGAATATAAGCAAAATATTTTTTCGTTTTAAATGGACAAAATTTCCAAGATTTATAAAAAAAAGATTTTAAAATTAGAATGATGTAGCCACATTTGAATTAATGTACATAAACTCGGACAAATAACTGTTGTGTCATCTACAAGTTGCATATTTTTAAATATAAATAGCACTAACACTACAATCAAGATCCCAAGTTGCATTACCTTAAAAAAATGAAAATAAATTCCTACCCTGGACATTGATGAAAAGGAGGAGAAGTAGAGAATTTTTTCCAGATATGAGAAAGAAGATTCTCTAGAAACTTTCGTGCTTGATATGAGGTTAAGTTTTTTTTGGATGATAATAAGTAGATTTGATACATCATAGCTATTTCCTCTTCCTTGCTGTGCAAGTTTTGGAACTTGAACACAAATTCATTTAGACAAGTTAAGTTTTTGGCATATGGTGAAAATTTGTTGTCCACTCACATAAATGTGCAAGAAAATGGTCATTCACTTCTTAATGTGGGAATTTGAAAATTCTGAAAGGATCAACTTTTTGGTAGCAAAAATTGGAAGGACACAACTCTAGCATTAACATAGTGAATTAAAAAATGATCCAATTTTTGGATGTACAAGTGCATTCTTTGTTTCTACAGCATACTACAAGCATTCATTATACACATTTTTTCCTACGAAATATTATACGATTAATCCTAAAGAACGTATGAACGTAGTTAGTCAAAAAATAATCCAATTAATGGATGAAGATGTGCATTCTTCATTTCTTTGCAAATCCTAAACGACATTCATCAAACACTATGTCTTTTTTAAAGAGTTAACTTCGTAAAGATCACAAGACCCAATTTTGCCCATGTTGATCACTTTTGTGAAAGGCTTCATTTTCAAAAAAAGGTGGCTTTCCTCGGAAGCAGCTCCAATGCAGAAACTCAGACTCTGTTTTACGCCCAAGAAGCTTTTCTGCGTGTGGGTTGTTGCATGCCTGCCTGCAAGTCTGCAATGGTCCCGTTCGGGTACCGCGTGGCTCCCCAGCAAAGAGCCAGAGCTTCCTTTCTAGGTCGTCTCACGCGCAGAATCCGTTGATGGGCCCCCCATTGTTGCATTGGGCCTCATTCTTCAGTTCACTCAGTGGGTGCTGCACAAGTCATTTTGCATTTGCCCAGGAATTGAAGCAATGGTGGCACAGTAGCGACAATACTTACAATACTTTACAATTGTTGGTGGTAGAAGGCCACAGCAGTGAGTGCCAGATTCAGTTGCCCAAGCATTCACGCACAACTCTCTTTTAGCTCATCTCACAGGAGCTCAATCCTCTGTCCGAACCCAAATTTGGCGTTCAGGGCTGTGGTTATCTTCCTGTTGTTTCCAGAGTCTTTGAATTTTTACATTTGTGGTGCGTGCTGCAGAAGTCATCTTGCGTCGGACAAGGACTTGAAGCAGGTGACACACAGCAGTGACAGTACTTTTTAAATTGTTGTACAGTACTGTAGTAGCCCACAATCCAGTTGCCGAAACCATGCACTCTCACCTCTTTTAGGTCATCACGCAGCAGCTCAATCCTGTTTTAAACCCAAATTCTCAAATTCCTCGACATAAGCTTCTTATTGTTTCCAAATTCGTGAATTGTTGCATTGAAACTGATTCTTGAGTTCTGTGGGTGCTGCAGAAGTCATCTTGCATTTTTCCAGGAATTGAAGCAGGCCACACAGTAGCGTCAAATAGTAGGAATTGGACAGTACGTTAAAGTACAAATTTTCCGTTGTTCTTCCACAGCAATCCCAATTCTGTCGCCAAAACCCTTCACTCACACCTCTTTTAGGTCATCTCATAGACTCTCAATCTTCTGTTTCAACCCAAATTCTCAAATTCTTCGACATCAGCTTCCCATTGTTTCCAGAGTCGTGAATTGAGGATGATGAGGGTGCGAGAGACCGCGAATGCATTTGCAGGCAACCCCATCGTATCCTCCAAACGCGAAGCAGAGGAATTGTACACCTGGTTGAGCACTTCCGAGGCCGCTTCCAAAGTGAAGGTGATACCATTCTGCGACGGGAAGCCGTTGGTTTCCACAAGCTCGGTGGGGAGTCCGTGGCGACTGGCGTGGCAAGCGTTGGAGGATATTCACTTCTACGAGGACGAGGACGAGGACAGGAACAGTCACTTGGTGTATTTGGGAGATGGTGATGGAGTTTCGTATTTTGCTATCGATGTTCCCGGGGGGAAAGACGAGATCAAGCGCTTGGCGGAGGCTTTTGGACAGCCTGGGCTTACGTTTTTTGATGTGAGGTCGCTCATGCAGGCGGCTGAGTATGGGGAAGGGGAGATTATGGGCGATCTCTCCATCGCCGGACATGTGAGTGTCTCTCAAACCTCTTTTGTGATTTTCTCCAAAACGACATTCTGGAAGACAATTTGCCGCATTCGTTGCGCATTCAAGCCTTGTCGTACTGGAGAAGTTGGAACCCTGATGAGAAGATTTAAGAGGTTTTAGAACGTTCAGACTATGTCATTGTGAAGAAGTTGGGAGCCTATGCTTTTAAGATTAGAGAGGTTTGAGCGTAGAGATTTGAGAATGTTCAGTGGCAATCTACATTCTTGGTTTCTTTAAACCTGAAATTCTGAAACGCAGAAGTTGGGACCTCAGGGTTTAAGTTTAAAGAGGTTTGAGTGTTGAGATTCAAGATTGTTCACGGGGAATCTATATTCTCGGTTTCTTTAAAATTGAAATTCTGAAAGGCTGCAGCTGTTGTGTTAGGGTTCATTTTAACGTCCTTCATATGTCACATTGAAATTTTTGGGACTCCTGATTTTAAGATTAAGAGGTTTAGGTGTATAGACTGAGAATCTTTGGCGGCAATCTATGTTCTTGGTTTTAGATTTTAAATTTTGACAGGCAACAGTTGTTGTTTAGTCATTTTCGTGTCCTTCATTTATCGCTGCTATTATTGGGCTGATAGACATCCCTCTTATTCCACTTAGAATCCAGTTAAGAAAGTCATTTACATGATGGTGTACAAGGGATGTCCATACATGGGGATTTTCCTTTTGGGAGGTTGTGATTTCTGTGCTTCGTGAGAATTTGATTTCAGGAGAGTTTTGAGGTTATGAGGCTTTGTTTATCCACACCATTTAAAATGATCAATCGTGACTCGTTCAAGCGGTAACATGTTGACCCATTTTAGCTTCAGTGTAGCTTCAGTGTGGTTGGCAGTAACTAGACTTGCTTACTATAGTTGGCAGCGTACCAACGCTTTCATTCTTGAAGTCGAGATGTAAGTGGATCTGCACCAAAGAAAGAGTATGTCAGAGGATTGAGGATTTCGATTCTTCCTTGAATTAGCAGATGGTCCGAAGGTGTTAGCAGCCTCTTTCAAGAATGTTATGCATCTCAGAGCACCTGAGGAAATTTTTTTTTTTTACGATGTGGTTTGAACATGCAGGCCAGGGCAATGTTAGAGTGGCACAAACAGGCATCGTATTGTGGACGCTGTGGATCTAGTACTCGGCCCATCTTGTGTGGACAGAGGAGGCAGTGTACTAATGTTAATTGCAATCATAAGTTGTATCCAAGAATAGATCCGGTACGTCTTCACTCGCTCCTTTTGGGTGTAAAAAGTGAGGGCATTTGTGCTTGCGCTTTACATTTCTAGTTTAGGAGATGGACAATCGTATTTGTGTAATGCCAGTTGAAGGCAGGGCCACACACGGCTGGAGAGTTTTTCGGCCTATTAATTTTCGGAAATGTAAAAAGTTAAGGGCCTGTTTGCACCAAGAATAGCTTGAATTTTTTGAGTTCTTCAAATCTGGAGGTATTTTAGCAAATGCTAGTCGTACCAGTCTTTAGAATTATGCCTGTCAACCCAACAATCTCTAACTGGAGAATCATGCCGAAGACCCTTGCAAATGATTTCAAAATAGTGCATTTTTGTCTCTAAGATTTTACCTTAGACTGTCTGACTGTCGGTCCTTCTCCAAAGGCTATGTGGTCCTGGCATGAAAGTATAGATCACCGGACCTTCGAGATTTGGGATTTGGAAATGTCGTGGGCTTGACTTTTTAGGGAGTTTGGGGTTCTGGATTTTCTATTGGACTAAGAACTCGGATGGTCCTGCAGGTTGTGATAATGCTGGTGATTGATAAGGAGCGGGACTGTGCAATTTTAGGTCGACAGTCTCGTTTTATACCGCGAATGTGGAGCTGCATAGCAGGCTTTATTGAGGTAACCTCTAACCCGTCCCTCGTCTAAAAGTAAATTACGACACTGCGGTTTGATCCCTAGGACTCATGTCTTTTCAGCAGTTGAGTATGTGATATGGAGATTTTCTTTTTTTCCAGTTTTATTTATTTATTTTGGCCAACACATGCAATGTTCTTCATGCAATGCCCTTTACCGATACTTGTGTTATGAATTTTATATTTTACGATATAATCAACCCAATTGATCATTTTAAAACCATGAATCTCTAAGGTTAGTGGTCAAGACGAGGTTGTCTTGATGTAGTTTCCCATATCGAATCGAACCTAAGTAGCGGTATTTGTGTGCACAATATATGCAGAGTCTGAATCCAAGGCCTGGCAGTCGGTTAAGATTACAGTTTTGTTTTGAACCATTTGAACTTTTTGCAGCCTGGTGAAAGTTTAGAGGAGGCTGTTCGACGAGAAACTCGGGAGGAAGTAGGTCTTGAAGTTGGGGACATAGTCTATCATAGCTCACAGCCTTGGCCAGGTACCCTCCTTACTCCGTCATCGGTTGGTTTGGATCTTAGTCCTAGTGCTCTAAGTATGCTGTCCATTCTAAGCCACATTTGTTCTTTGAACTGCAGTGGGACCTAGCTCGATGTCATGCCAGCTAATGCTTGGGTTCTTCGCATATGCAAAGACTTTCGATATTCGAGTAGACAGAAAGGAGCTTGAAGGTAAAATCACCTAATTCTATATGTGACCTTTCCAAGCATTGTAAGAATTTTGGTGTTGTGAACGTTCTCCAGGCAAAGAAGATTTTTGTCAGTTCAATTCAATTGGCAAATATAGCACAACCCTCTCCTGTTGCTTTCATCACCACATGGCACGTGGCAGTTGGAAAATAGGAAGATCCAGAGCCATAATCCGGTCCATCCTCGATCTCAGAAAGCCATAGATCTCCAAGTTTTTACACTCCTTAGGGTTATGTCCAGTAACTGTCCGAATCACAGTTAGGGTTATGTCCAAACCCACAGAAATTTGTTGATTCAGGGTGAGTTTCCTTGTAGAAAGTGTTGTGCATTCCTTCTTACACAAATTTGGTGCCATGTCCAGACGCACAGTGGCATCGACGAGAGGACGTCAAGAAAGTACTACAGAATACGAGATATAAAAGAGACCAGCAGGAGACTATTGAGAAGATCCAGAAGGCAGCAAGCGGTGATGACAGTGGAACCAAGCAGCTACTGAAAACTCCGTCAGATGCCAAGGAAACCACTGAAATGGCTTTTGTGCCCGGGCCTTATGCCATAGCGCACCATTTAATCTCCACTTGGGCGAACCAGGGCCCAGTTTTGGGTCAATCTAATATCTGATTTAGAAGACTCCACTAGTTGCAGCGCTCCTTGTCATTCATTTTGTATAATTTGTGAATAATGGTGTCTTATTATCAGGCAACCTATGAAATGTGAGGTCTTATCAATCTCACTGTTTACGCTGACCTTACCTTGTCGAGGTCTTTGAGGTTTTTGTTTTTGTGTTGCACGTCTGCTCAGTATGATGATACTCAGCTGCTGAACCCAGAGTTTGTACGCTGATATGACCATGCAAGAGCTCTCAATTAGGTGGCTTGCTTGGAGCGGTCTCCATGAACCTTACAATCCGAAAACCATGAGTGTCACTCTTAAATTGTTAAAATTAGAAATATTATTGTGTTGTATATATTAACTTAGCACAAAATTTTAAAGTTTGTAGTGACTCGTTTTTTGAGCTTGAACATTGTGTGTTCTATAGGGGTTTTTCAGTTATCGCTTGAATTTAACCCTGGAAGGATGAGACCTATTATCAAGGGAGTCTGCCATTGGATGAATAGGTGCATTCTTCATTTCTACATGACCTTGAAAATACATTGATTGTTTTTTCGAAGACAATGCAATTGTATGTTCTCAAGGTATATACTCTAAGCTTATTCGAGATATACTTTGGCTTTATTATTAATAGCCAAATATAGTACGTGGTTATCAAGATCAGCATCTCATACCAAAAATTTAATTAAAGTTGGAAAGTTGGTAAATGTTGAAAATAAAAACATTCCTTCAAAATCCATGTTTTTTAAATTAATAAATAATTTTCCTAAAATTATGGCATCTTTTTTTAGATTTGTTTTTTGCCAACCTTAGTTATCCGGATACAATAGTTTGAATGTGTGAAAAGTGAGCTATACACATCCTAAAATGCGAATTAGAATGAAATTTGTACATCACACTTGTAAGCTTGTTGGAAGCTATTAGAATTACAAAGAGATTATTAGAATAGATGGTAGATGAGTAAAATGGCTAGAAGAGAAAATATAACTTAGAAATTAATGCCTAAAGGTAATCAAATTATATTTTTCTAGAACATAAATAGTTAGGAGTATTTTTTTTAGAAATGTTATGCACTTCCTAAATATTGACTTGGAACAAGATGTCTTGATTGTGCTGAAAGGTCGCCACTTTTGGAACTTCACTACAAATCACCCATAATTATCCTCAAATGAATTAGGTATGATGCTTAAATATATGTACATTATTCAAAGTAAGAACCATCTCGAAAAGGTCACAAAGTGGATCCATTTACAAATGAATTCCAAGCTAGTGTCACACACCATCTTCCTCATTGCCCTCTTTGTTTTCTTCACATGCCTCTTTTCCTTTTGCTTCTCCTACATCACTCTCAAGTTCCTCCCTCAACTTTGATTCCCTTGTTTTCGTTACACCATGCAATGATCAAGGAAGATACAACTTAATGTATCTTGAAAATGAAACAACACACCAATTAACTATTGAAACTTTTCAAATTCTGAAAAGAAATTTCTAATTATAGTATGAATCGAGGTCATACTCAAAGAAGGGTGTGAAAAACTTGTTGAATACAAGAAACGAAGAATAATAATTGACGAGATTCAAAAACTTCTATAACATTGAAGTCACTTGAAACTTCAAAGGAGAGAAGGAATAAATTTATGAATGACATTTCCAAGTACATATTGAGTATTGTAGGTGACATTAGATGCAATTATCCCCATGTGTAGATCATTCTAGAATGAAAATGCTTCAATGAATTCAAATTCGGATTCATGAATATAAATTGTAAAATGACTTCCTAAGTTTTTATCACAGTAAAATTACGTAGATCTAATGAATCCATGCTTGAGTTTGTTGTAGGCATCTTCTACTAACTATATATGCCCCATATATTGGCAGATAGCAAGTGTTGTCCTTGGTGCTTCTTTTTGGAGGTTCTTTTAGAAGAGAAGAAGAGCAACTCTAATCATGTCACCAGCATGAATGAAGAGTTTGTTGGAGGTAGTTCTACTACCCAAGTCACAAGGTTCTTTTATGTTTCATTTTTTTATGCACTGCACACATCATTCACAGGAATTATGACAATAATTTCTGTTCTGCATTTGTAGGTCTAGTTTGTATTCAAATGTGCTCTATGCAGGAATTTTCAATGACAATTCCTTTGAACCTAATTCTTTGTCAATTGTCACCAGTGATTGGTTTGAACAAAACAGATAATTATCAGTTTTAGTCCTCTCAAATGGAATCACTTTCTCATCACTTCTGCTTGGATACGTAATTTGCACATTGCAGAAACTTGGAGAGCTTGATGCCCCAATTCGAGTAGTGCAAGTCTCCAGCCCATTCTATTGAGTTGGTGGTGTCTCTTTTCTAATTGACTCGAGTGTTTCAAGCAAAAAAAATACTTAAACATTTCCATCTGAACTTGACACGTGCTTTGTTTATGTGGGATGAAATGAGGTTAAAAAGCTTCTCATCAACCATGTAATATAATATTGTCCACCCAGGAAGCTATCAATGGGCCAAAATAAATCCTACTGCACTCAGTGCTGGAAATCATGTCATGTTCCAGTCAGGAAGTCATCCAATTTCTGTAAATATTGGACGTAAGTAATTAACTCCAGAGAAGTTGGGTCAACCCCGATATTGGAACAGAACATGATTTCCAAGAGGTTGTCTTCTACTAGTGCGCTCTGTGCAGGTGTGCTCAGGTGCACTAGGTAGGGACTGCAAGAGTTGTGATTGTCCATGAGATTTGGCAAACCTATACAACTCCAATGCATGGGACAATATTTGCTCTTTACATCTGCACAGAGCGCACCCTCAACTGCACCCTCAACTTCAACCTTTGATTTTCAATATTCCAGATCTCTTGATTGACCAACCTTTCAAAGTCACAATTTCTGAAAATATACTAAAAAAAAGCTATGCTAGGAGTTGTTTGTGGCATTTTAAGGGTTTATAAACAGAAGAGAGAAGAATTTGTCATTTCCTTATTTCATTTGGATGTGAGAAATAGGGGTCGTAACACCTTCTTCTCCCCATTCTCAATCTTCAAAGAATGAGGACATGGCACTCTCTCCTTGAATTGCAGAGGGTCCATTCCCTGAAGATTGAGAAATCTTTTCCTTCTCCTCTGGACATGAAGAATGGGCGTGAAGATTGACAAACCGTGAAGATTGAGAAGCCAAGCAGAAGATTAACAAGCCATATCCATTCTCATTCTTCACACAGTGAAAAGGGGAGTCACACATCCTTCATGGAGAAGGGTTCCTGTTGACTCCTCTTTTTTCACTCCACACCTTCTCATTCTTCATAAAAGTTTCATTCTCAAAGACGGTGTGACAACCTTGATGAATTCTCCCTCAGGAAACACTTTCCAACAGATTGTTTCCAACAGATTGAGGCAAACAGCTTCAGTCCTTCACACATGCTTGAGGACTGTACCACCGGCCCTGAATTTTCTGTCGTCTTAAATCGCAAGCTTGTTGTAGCTTCTGATTTATCATAAAAACTTGGATGTTTTGCAGACGTTGATCAGGACCCCAACAATAAATTTTCCTTCCCCATCACTCTCCCCAAGCTGTGATCACACACCAAGTGTGACCTTTCGTGACATTCAAGCAATGGAGCCACATCTGGCACCTGGAGATGACTGAGCAATAATTAATATAATTGGCGATTTGAAATGCACTCACTCACTCGTCGCAGTGAGATGAAAACATGATGATTCCTTGGCAGGGTCATGATCAAATGCTGTTTCCACTAAGGTTGTAGAATACCGCCTGATTTATGATGAATTTGACATTAGATCATTTTCCCAGTGGCAGCCTTCACATGCTCGCTCACTCAGTGATAGCTTCGGTTGCGTCTTGGGAGAACCTGAATTTGAATTTTGCATTTGTGAGTGTTCATGATGGCCGAGGGTTTTGCAGGCATGGTAGTACGAGTGTGGTGATGAATCTTTGGCTATTCCGTGGCTCCATGGGAAGGTCAATTGGTGCGGTGCAGTGCAGACATGTTCAAACTCATAAACCCAGCCTCAGGTTCAATGCCTCTGAGAGGAAAGGAAAGGAGGCATACTCATTGTGGACTCAATAGAGTCCGTGTATATATTTGTTCAACATTTCATTCTGTAGGGATAATTTTTCTATTCGGGGTTTAACATTGTCTCCAAAACCCTAAATTTTGAAAAAAAGGTGTGGAACTTATATTTTATAATACATTTGTGATTTGTTCAAAAAAATTGAGTCTTTAGAGGTTCATCGTACACCTTTAAAGCACAAAAGGCTTCAATTGGAATTGGTTGTTCTTGAAAACTTAGGAGAGGGTGTCATAAGTAGCCATACTAAGGTCCAATTGTAGATGGAGAGAGGAGCCTTTGGTTGCAACTACATTAAACTAAATAGGGTATTTAGTGTTGGCAACACTATTTGCGAACCATGACACTAAATATCATTAAGCCTACTAAAGTAAGTAACATTAAATGTAATTTCTAATATTAAATATACTCTATGGTAAATCTGAAATCTGAAAATGTTTACATTTAGTGTTAGAACTTATTAAAGGAAGGTAGAAGAGAAGAGAAGACAAAGGCGGCGCATTGAAGTTTAGCACTACACTAATCGTCCTAAAATTGACATTTAGTGTAGGGTCAAGTAGGGTGGTAATTACACTAAATGTAATCCAACACTAAATACCCTATTTAGTGTAGTTGGTGTACATGCAATGAAGCAAAATCTTCAAAACCCTAATTCTACCCGACCGATTTGGCTTCTTCAGATTCACTATAAGTTTACATGGGCACCCCACTTTCTGCAACTATGCCTAGTTTCTATTATTAGACTGGTCAAATTTTCATATTTTCTTGTTAGCTAGTGAAAGAACAGTCCAACACACGCAAGACCACGTCATTTGCATACCGTATGCAAAAGTCATGATGGGTCAAAAGAAATTTTGGTCAAGATTCTAAAGTCTTTTCTTCCATATAGGTGCATACTGATTTGGGAGATGTAGCCAGAGTGATGATGGTGTTTTAGACTGTTCACTGGAACTTGTGGTCTGGAAATGGATAGGCTGCCCCCAAAATAAGTTCCAAGGCAGGCTGTGCATGCATTGTCAGTGGCAGCCAGCGTATGGTGGCCATGTGCACGGTGATGAATTCTGATTCCTCCGTTTAAAAAAAAAAAAAAAAAAATTTAAATTCTGATTCCTCCATTGGAATGGGTTAGCGTATCAGAAGTGGTACCATGATTAAAAAAAACATTTGCACTGGTTCAGAGAATCTGCAAGCTTGGTCCTGTACAAAGAGATTGAATTTCAAGCTAGTTATTTAAATTTTATATATTCATTTTACAGGCAAACTTTTGATATTTCACTCAAATTGCCAGTTGAATTGACATACTTACATTCCTGTTGTCAATTCCCACACCTCCTCAGTGGACAACATGACATTGACAATGTCTAAGTTAAGTTATCTCTGCAAACAGACAAACAGTCATTCACCCATTCCTAGTGGTGCCTTGCACTTCTCTCCAAAAAATTCTAAGGTACAAGTCCCTATTGATTCCTGTGTGCCACAATCCATAAGCCATTCTATTTGTGTTACTGTGTGTTAGCAGTGGAGATGTGAAGGTACATAGTCAGCTTGAAATCTTAGAAAACTGTAGCTAGGTGTTGCAATTCGGAGAGAGTCACTTTCAGGTGCACATACCTTAACCCTGAAGTGCTCCAATGTCCATATTCTGGATGATGAACGGAGGACTTCAAGTCACCATTTTGTCCAACAAACTTCTCATTCATCCAATATGATACTTGAATCTTGAAAAGACAACCTTCCTCAACCCCTAAAGTCCCATTGTCCCCTCGAGGGACAAAATGAATTTTAGGTAGGTTCCTATGACCTCAACTTTTGGTGCAATTCTTTGAAACTTTTTGAAACTTTCTCATAGGATAGAAAAACTAATTAGCTTCATGGGAATATAATTTTTATTTCAATTGGTGCCTAGGAACAAAAGTTATACGACAAAAAGCCTAGAACTAAACTTGGTGGGCAAAACAAAAAAAATTCAAAAATTCAAAAAATTAATTAATTTTTTTTCCCCTAAAATATTATATTTTTGTCTACATGTGAAGCTTTGATTCATTCCATTTGGACTAGTTATGAGGAAATTATGGACAATCTTGTTTTTCGGGCAATTTAAGGATGTTCTTGAAAAAAACCTTCTTGTCCAACTTTGAATGCTAATATCTTCCAATCCGAACGATCAAAATCTTGCTTCCTTGGGTGAATGTAGTAAAAAATGGCAGTTTTGAGTGGTTTTTGGCAGAAAAATGGCCTTGGGACTATAGGAGTTAATGACCCAACAAATTCATGAAATTTTAGTAAATGATATCTTTGTACAAAGCTATAAGCAAAAATGAGCAAAAATTCAAAAAAGGATTGAGATGTTTAGGGATTAACAAGCTTTGGGAGCTCCACGTGGAACTTTAACTCTGTAAGGATGGGCCCGTGACCACTGATTTCTAGCCTCAACTATCATCACTTTGTTTCTAACAAGATATGAATGAAAATTTCTCAGAGATGAAGTCATGTGTTTGCTACAAGTTCTAAAATTTTCAAATTTTTTGAGAAAAATTTGAAATTATTATGAATTTTTTAAGAAATAAATGAAGAAAATTCATATCAAATACAAAATATACTCAAAAAATATGAAATTTTCAATATATATATATAATAGTGTAGAGCATTACAATATAAACCAAAGTTACCATGTCACTTTAAAATTAGAAAATCAAGAAATCATGGTTATAGGCCCAAAGTTCATAGTGCTACAAAATATTGAAATTTACGAATTTTTCAAAATTTCTAATTGGAATAGAAACTATACTTGATTAGCTTCATTTTATTAGTTGGATCCAAATTCAAAGAACATCATTTTTATGGCTGAAATTTACATCAAGAAATAATAGAAAGAAATTGTTAAAATACACTATAAGAGTGATCTGTGGATTGAGCATCTTTTTCTTTAGAAAAGTCAATAAGACCATGATAAGGGACTTTGCAATACTATTCACTGAAAATATACTCAAGTATCCTCTAAAAAACTTAATCAGATGAAAAAATATTTTTTTCCATCTTACAATACCAAGTGAAGTCATCCATCGGACACTTAGTGTCCGCAGCAATGCTATAGGGTTAAACAAACAAACTCTTCATGTACACCACTTCTTAATCTTAGAACAATGTTGAAGACCAATTGTGTCCGTTGGATGACCAAAAATCCCTTCTTATAAGACAAAATTGCAGTTTTTCATAAGTTGGAAGTTTGTGTGGAAAGGAGAAGTCTTGTACAATAGTTTACCCTCCAATGAGTATTCTTGGGTTTTTTTAAGTAGATGATTGACATTATACCAAAAATGATTATTTCCATGGTGCCTTCTACATTGTTCCAAGGTTAAAGTAATTGGAATTATTTTGCTCTCTCTCTCTCTCTCTTAGCAGTGCAAATTTCAAGCTTTCAAATGTAGTGGTAAAAAAATGATATAAATAGTCACATGACACAAATAGGATTTCTTACCCCAATAAGTTATCCAACAAATTATAGTAGGTGCTCACATATCATTAAGAGAGAAGCTGCCTTTTCCTCTCCGGATTCCTCATCTACATAATTCATCCACATATCACTATTGTAAGCTTCTGTATGGAGATAGTGGAAATACATTTATGTACTCCATTTTTTTTCTAATTCTAGGACCAAACATACAAATCAACATATACTATTGTAAAAAAAGAAGGTTTGCCAAAAACCCAAAGAATTCATTGAATAATATACCAATGTTATCTAACCATTTGCCATCAATACCTTATTTTGAATTTTTAAGTGAGATTGAGAGAAGCTTTTTATACACACATGGGGTGGTAAGAGGTAGAACAACCCGTGTGGGACATGTAAATTAGAATTTGCAGTTTTTCAACTGCTCATAGTTAAGTCAAAAGTAGAAATTATGTTTGAAGAAGAATTTCACACTTCATTTAGGCATAGAATATTAACTTTTTTCAAAAAACTTTGAACTGAAAAAAGTTGAAAAATTAAGTTAAATTTCACTTCCAAAAATCCATTTGAGATTTTAAGCCTCCAATCAAAAGTTATGGACAATTTCAGAGAAGGGTTGAAAGGGACATTTTCTTTGACATTTTCAAACATCTTCTCTTTTGCAGGGCCAAATGCTTTCAGAAATTTGCAAGTCTTTGCAAAAGAGAGGATGTTTGATCCTACAAATCATCAAAAATCTCTTTTTTGGCCTTGCAAAAAATCGGGTTGCAGAACTCACATTTGTATGAAAAAATGTCCATTTTGGTGGTTAGAGAATAGATTTATTCTTCAAGGCAAATTGTCTGCTACATGCTTGAAATTTTTTAGATACTTTGGAATTGTACAACACATAGGAAAAAAATAGTAAGTAGAAAGAAATAAAGAATCTAAATTGTTAAGAATTTAGTTATGGAATTGAAAAATGCCAGTCCAATGGTTGTAATGTTGTAATAAACTATCTACATCCTATGATTTTATTTTTTTCAAACATATTGAAAATTGGGTTAAATAAAGGACTTCAAAATTTATTTTAGAGTAGAGAATCCATAAATGCCCACAAACTAAAACTCCTCATAACTTTCTTTTCATTCATCTAAATGGAACAATTTAAAGCTTTCCACGTATATAGAAATCTATAAAACGAATTTCAAATTTCTATTTATGAAAAAAAGTGATTTTTTAATCTGCCATATAGTCAAAAGTTATAAAAAAAATGTTGATCCTTAAAGGAAAAACTCGTCCCCATGTTGTGTGAAAATTTCAAAGAAAACAAATCAAAAATCCAATTGTAGTGAATTGCCCAAAATTGTTGTGTTGCCAAAAAAACACAATTTGATGCTTTAGGGGGTTAACATACTCCCTCCATCTCGAAATGATTGTCTACTTTGAATGTCATGTTTTTTAAAGGTTTTTTTAAGTAGGTTGTATGGAGACTTCCTTGTGGCTATTTTTATGTAGGTTGCAATGAATTTATGCAATGTTTTTCATTGATTTTGACGATATACTCTGTAAAATTTGAAACCTTTCTTACTTATGTTTTTTCATTGTAAAATCAATGAAATTGGCATGAAAAAATCTCAACAAAATTGTGAACAATCATTTCGGGACAAATTAAGGGAGTAGAAGCCTAAGTTCCTAGGCTGCTCATGGGCTCCTAGACTCACATGCTAGCAACCCTTCATCATTGATAAACAATGTTATGTACTAGAGAAAGGATCGGCCATGGCCGATTCTACCTTATAAGCAGTCATGAGGCGAGTCCTATGACCGCGCACAAGGCAGAATTGGCCATGACCAACCCTTTCTCAAGCGTTAAAATTACGTAAAGACACATTTGCGGTCACTTTTCTTTTGCTCATAGAATCGCAAAATTGCAAAATCGCAGAATCGGCCACGGCCAACCCTTCTCAAAGCGTCAAAATTAGGTAAAGGCACATTGGTATTCACTTTTTTTTTTTGCTCACACAATCAAAAAATCAACCATGGCCAACCCTTTCTCAAGCGTTAAAATTAGGTAAAGGCACATTCACAGTCGCTTTTCTTTTGCTCGCAGAACTGCAGAATCGGCCCTCGAGGCAAAATCGATCCCTAAGGGAGCAAAATCAATCCTTGAAGCAGATTCTGCCAATAAAAAAAGTCCTATGAAAACGTCCCAATGTGCCTTCCCTGATTTCAACTTATTCATCAACAATACACTAAACAAACCATGAATATATATCTTCTTCTTTTCCCCCATCCATCCATCAATCAATTAGTGGAAGTACGTCCGTCCCACTCCTAATTAAATTATGTTTTGATTAGTGGTCTGTCCCGTGTCCTTCTGTCCTCTCACTCCTCTGGCTTGGCAAGGGAAGTATAAACAACTCCTGGTGTCCAGTTCGGTGCGTGCTTTCCAGCTCGTTGCTCTTGGCGTGCTTGGCTGTTGCAGGCTCTGGGTAACGGTTTCCAGCGCAGTTGTCGGCCAAAGCCAAGCTCTTCCTTGCAGCTCCTTGCAGTCGCTTCAGTCCGGCTTGCTCCTCAGTCCTGCCAAAGGCCAGGGAGGGTCGCCGGAGCATGCATCGGACCAGACGAAAGCAATGATAAAATAAAGGCAAAGCGGAGCTGGCAAGCAAGCGGCACACGACCTCACTTCACTTGTCCGGAAGGCTGGATGGCTTCCGTCAGGGTTTGAAAAAGGGGGGGATCAGTTTTTAATTTTTAATGAGTTCTTTGGCTGATCACTGGGGTAATCAGTACCGTAAGGTAAACTAAGGGCCGCTTTATATCACATGGAGGCCGGGCCCATTTTCCTCAAAATTAACATTGTTAACCCTTAAACGTCGACGCAGTCATTTTGTGGCTCATGGATGAGAGGGAATCAAACTGTGTAGCCAACAGAAATGTAACTATTCATCCTCGGAATTTGTTGTGAAAAGGGAAGATCTTCTACAAGACTTCCAATGAGCGCTTTTGAAAATTTGGAGGCTATTGATTCACACAGTAATAGAAAAGGATGATTTTGAGGGTCACCCCTTGGACGTTTAAGGGTTAACCTTAGCTGGGGGGAGGGGGGGCTTTTGCTTCTCCAAAAATCAAGAGCCCCCAGCAATGAAAGAAACATCTGCAGTCAATGATGTCCCTAGCACTTTCACAACGTAGAGACACGTTGTGCACTCAACCAATTACATTCTCAAAATCATAATTTAGTGTTCTGACAACACAAAGACACATTGTACGCCCAACCAATCACATCCTTGAAATTATAACTTAATTCTCTCATCAGGTATCTTGGAGGGGATTATACCTCCACCTGGGGGGAGATTCCTGAGCTGGTAAGCAATGTTATTCTTCAAGCTGATTGCACGAAATTCCAACCCCTTTCTGGACTGGAGGCCGGCCTCAACTACCCACTAGAATAAGATTATAACGGGGGTCAATTTCTTCCCATATGTAAAGGCCTTGAGGCCAAGAAGCCAAACCAATTCAATAAAACCTATAAGAGAAAGAAAAAGGGGCTGAGTTTTTTAGGACCATTTTATACCTAGAGGCCAAGCCAATTCCCCTTGAGGCCAATTGTCCAAAATTTAGCGGATGTGATTTGTTGAAAAAATAATATAATACATAAAAAAAATTAATTGAAATCTGACATTGGCCCCAAGGCCAAGAATTGGCCTCCCATTTTTGGTGCACCCAATTCAACAAGCTCGGACCATATTAGATTATGTCTTTTTTGAATAAAAAATTCATTCCACCAAACTGGCCCAGCCTCTAGGTGTAAGGGGGTTGGAGTTGATTTTAGCATTCTGTCCAATCACAACTAAGGATTCTTGGCCTCTGACATAGCAAATTGGCCTAGCCTCTAAGTGTAAAGCGACCCTAAGGTAAATACACCTAAAATTACACAAATAAGCTTTGTGGCATAACTGGTACGCTCTAAAAAATGAACAACAATTTTGGCACATTGGTAAAGGACTATAAATCAAATGATTTGGATAAATCAGATGATTTCTATAATTTTTGGATGCATTGTGAATTAGTTGAAAATTTTCAAAAATGCAAGGTGTAGGGTATAAAAAGTGTCATATGGGTGATGCCAAAATCTATTTGATGCATATGAAGAAATGGCACTAATAGTATCAAAACATGTCATAGAGAAGAAGTTAAAACAAGAAAAAGTATACCCAAAATCCACCACTTATAAGGTTGTCACCTCCACAATACTAAAAATAGAGTTGCATGCTACTCAAAATGGCCCCCAACTCCACATTGCACTTTACCTTGTAATGTGCACCATTTTGGATATCCTCTCTATTCAATTTTCCTTTGAAAATAGGTGTTGGTTTTGAAAAATGGTCCATTTTAGGTGCAATTACTTTATTCCATCTTAGGCCCAATGGGAGCAAGTCCATCGTGGGCAAAATTATACTACTAGTATACATTGAATGCACTCCACTAACATAGCTTTATTCATGAGGGTTTGTTCCTAATTGGCCTGAGTGCAGTAGTTTAACTTAAGTGCACCCTATCCTTAACACTACAATACTAGCAACAAAGCATTCTTACTATTATAGAGCATAAAGGATTTTGATTGGATCTTATTTGCAAGTAAAGGAGGATTCCAACATAACATTGTTAACCAACCTAAACCATTCTACTTAAAGGAGGAGGATTAATGCCTTTCTATATGACTGGAAGTGAATTTATAATCTATAGACAATCATTAGCTAGCTTGGAAGTTGGAGCACTAGTTTCATTGGATGAGTAGAAAGTTGCAAGAGAATCATTAGATGATTGGAAAGTTGCCATGCTACAGGCTCCCACTTTTTGTGAAAGCAAAAGGGACCCCCTTAGCGTTGATATTATGAACACACATTAGCATGAATTGTTTAGACACCCTATTAAATAAATTAAGAAATTTCAAAATATCAACTATAGGTGTATCAAAAAGTAGCATTAGGCTCTCATATGCTTTCATGTCTGGAACGAAAGGCCAAAACCTCAACTTAGATAAAAGACCACTCATTATTAGAAGATCGCATATGATCATGTTTTCTTGTTCATTCCAAAATAAATAACAAAATCAAATGTAATCCATTGTATAAATTGAAACTAACGTCAAATGAAGGACGATGTTTCATGATTTACAAAGTAATTCTAACGTAGTCTTTGAAAATGTCTTGAATATGCACTTCTAATCCTGTAAAATGCTCTTCCTAGCTAATTTTAAGAATCAGAAACTTGTAAAGCATCCAAAATGCACTCATAAGTTTCAAAAAATATATAAACAAATTTGCTTGTAAAAATTTGAAAATGGCAAGAATAATACAGAGAGCATACAAAACAAAAGGAAGACAATCCTTTCATGGCCCCAAATTCTTTCTAAGGTATGTCACACATGATCATTACTGCCCCAAGTTCAATACCAATGCTTAGACTAAAAATTGACATTAAAACCTAAATATTGAATTAAAGAACCTTCAAATGTTGCTCAAATCTTTTGTTCTAATTTGCTGGTTAGAGTTGTAAGAATGTGGATCTTAACATCAATTTGTAGATAAGACAATTCAATTTGATTTGATTGCATGCAATTATAGTAGCACAAAAATGCATGGCTGAAATTAAAAACTCTATACAAGAAAAAGAGAATTTAATGTATCTAAAATGTATGCAATTGAGCCTTATTGTCATTTCAATAAATAACAAGTTGAATCATATTTCAATTGCAATTTAGAATAAATAATGAAAGAAGAGATCAAATGAAGGGTAATACTTCACAACTTATAGAATAACTCTATCAAGCGGGGGATTTGAAAAAAAGATGCTTATGCAATTTGTAGTGGCAAAGTTGTGTCAATTTAGTCAATTGACCTCACAATTGTTGCTCCACGATTTTTAGCCAGCTAAGCAAGCCATATGAACGTCAAAAAAACCTAAGACCTCTTGATGGGCTCACATTCTTTTCAATGAGGTGAATACAAAGAAATTGACCTTCAACTATGATGGTTAATAATCAAATTGACATACAAAATTCTTCTTACATGTATTAATAGGAAAAACAAAATTATTTTAAAACTTCAAGTTTAATCCCATAAATGAGTCCAATGTATTTCACGCTTTTTCAAGAACTTTATTATCTAAGGTTGATTGATTTTGTCAATAATGAAATAAGTTGGCAAAGGCTCCTAATTCCTTCAAGTTTTACAGGTCCAAATTCCAAATTCCAAATGGATGGATCAATAAAGGATTTATACTATTAAAAAAATAAAATTCAACATCACTGCCAATGCATGTCATCCATTCCACTTTTCTCCATACCTTTCGTTCTTTTTTTGGTTGAATATTATCCTAATTTAACTAATTTTTTTGCAAGGAGGTTCATAAAGTGATCAAGCTCTAAAAGCATTATTTTACACATAGCTACATAAATGCATTTGTCAATGTACCAACAATGAACATATCAAGGGGAACACGTTTAGTACCTTACATGATTTTAATCCTTTATATACCAAGAAGCTCAAATTGAGCCTCATATTTTTTTAAGTAATTTTGAAGAGTTCATATGAGGATTTTTATTATTTTAATAATTATTTATTTAAACCAATGCATGCAATGTTCTTCAGTAAAGCTAATGATACAATAGAAATTCCCATTGGATTATACTACTTTTCTTTTTTTTTGAAACATACGACCTTCGAGGGCCGCTGCAAAGACTAACTCGACACTGCCATGGCAATCCATGGACTTCATCCCTATCAAGACTAAGTAGAGGGACAAACCAACTCCTCGTGTGCCAACACAAAGAGCCCCCACATGAGCAACGTCAACATGGGGAATGGAACCGGGAACCTTTTAGATTATACTTTCTACAATATGATCAATCAAAGTCCACAACTTAAAACCATGAATTCTTAGTACATAAAGGGTTAACTTCAAAATTGATAACTAATTCCATGAAGGTCCAAAAAATACAAATCCACTTGAATTAGAATTCCCTTTGTCTTCCAAATAAAATGGACTGAAAAATATTTCAAGATGTGAAACTCCCCCAACTGAAATTTTGAATCAGCTGGTAAGAAAATGAACCCTTTTGTGAACCTAATTATCATTATCATCATCATCATCATCATCATTATTATTATTATTATTATTATTATTATTAAATTAAAAAAAATTGTGGACCTCATTCACCCGTTCAAAAAAAACCAAAAATTGTAAAAAAGGAAAACCCACTCAGCCTCCAGATGGTGGGTCACTCCAAGGAGTGTTGGTTGGCTGGCACTAGTACTTGGAAATGAACATGGGCCACCAATAAAAATAAAAAATAAAAAATAAAAAAAGGGGTCTCCTCTGCATATTTCTGACACAAATAGAATAGCCCACGCTAGAGGTGTCAGTCAGGGCCACTGAAGCCTATCGGCATCCAGCTCCACCTCCGCCTCCGCGGCGCACGTGGCGGTCCTCCTCACTCCACTGACGAGGGCAAGTAGGCCATGTCGTTAAATAAAAAAATTTGGAACTAAATTAGAATTGGATGGACTGATTATCATGGATTTTCATTCTCCAAATCCTAATATTGGGGGCTGCCGTGCTAAGATGGAAAGATTAGTTGTACTTTTGGATATTTACAGTCGAAAGAATTTTTTAATTTGGTTTTGAGAATAAAAAATTTGAAAAAAAATAGCAAGGGGGAAAATTAAGAATAACTTATTTCAAGTAAGGAGGAAACCCTTGCTCCCCCGCATTTTATCCCTGGGGAAAACACTGAGATTTTTTATTTGCTACATATGATAAAATTTGCAAATTCTAAATTCATATGAGGATTTTTTTTTTTTTGCCTTTAAAATTTCCATGGCACAAAATAGGGGGCAATTTTTACATTTATCCTTGGCTGGGGCAATAAAGAGGTTAAATTTCCTTGCTCGTGGATTGATGGGGTGGTTCGTTGCCAAAAATAAAAACTTGGTAGAGTTAGTAGTGTTATAAGTTGTGTTTTCTTTTTATCATTTTGGAAAAGTAGGTAGCCAAATATTTCATGTGATACTTGGTGATGTCTATATCAAATCTAGGTGAAATTTGGCTAGTAGTCTTAAAATATAATAGTGATTTGGCTATTTTTTACTTTAAAAAATGAAAATTTCCTTTATAAAAATAGTGAACGTCTTTTGGATGTTACTAGCCAATTGGCAAAAAATTGTGCATAAAAAACACACTAGTTGCAAGCATTCTATGATAAGGAATTTTTTTTCCCTCCATCTCTCCATTGCTTAGGGATAAATGTAAAAATATTGCCCTCGAGCCTACTTTGAAGTGGTTCATTTTGTAATTTGTGATCCCTTGGCTAGCTAATTTGGAGTCTCTAATTGTTTCTTTTGCATATCCAATTGTAAGATTTTGCACTAGAGTAGTATGAAAATGTTTGGAATAACTTTTAGAAACTTCGACTATATAGATTACAAGATATAAGTTGCTTTAAAGTGAAGAAAACAAATTCTTATGCACCTAGCATGATTAGAAAATATAAGGCTTTGAATCCTTTTAACTTCAAAATTTTATACAATAGATTTTGATTTACATTTTTTTATGTTGAAGAAATGAGTTGAGAGTTTGGGAAAAAAATTCAAAAAAGAACTCTTGATTTTTGTTCTTTAAAAAATTATTAAGTCAAAATGAGTATGAAATAAATGGAAAAACTAAATTGTTAAAAGTTCTAAGATGGAATTGAAATAAACTAATCCCAATAATAATGAAATTGTTCTAGGAAATTAATTAAACCACGTGGAATTATTTCTTTTGAATTTGCAAAAATGGATTTAAAAAATGGATCTAATACATTATTTTCACGAGAAATTGCTAAGGTAGCATGCAAAACAAGATGTTATACAACTTTCACATCACATATCCAAACTGAAATGAATCAAATCTTTCCACTTAGACAAAAATATAATCTATAAGAAATTAGCTCTAAAAAAAATTATGTAAATTTTTGTTGTTGTTGCTTGTTGCCTGTTGTTGCCTATTTTTAGTTTGAATGGTATAAATTTTACTCCCAAATATTGAGTAAAATAAAATTTGTATTCCTAGAATACTAATTAGTTTTCCTATCTTGCAAAAATAATCAAAAATTGATGCCCAAAATTGAAATAATAGGAGCCTCCTTGAACCTTTAAAAATCCCTTGAGGAGATTCTTGGCACATCAAGGGGTGATATTGCATTGCTTAACCTTTTCACACCTTCCTTTCTTGAGGTTTTTGATTTGAAATATAAATACAGATTTCCCAAATTTGATCATCATTTGTTATTAATGAGTTCCAATGTTCTCCTTGTACCATTGGAAACAAGGTTGCATGGACTAGGACACTGATTATGAAAAGATCCACCAATAGTCATGTGAATCTTTCCATAGGTCATTCCCTAATCTCCACAATCCATATTTCTACTAAACTAAAATTTATATTTAGTACCATCCATACTAACTACTTTGGCTCAAGGCCATAACTTATTACAATAGATGAATATTTTTACCAATAGAAGATATGTGTTCATAGATATCCATACTGTTCAAAGAAGAGAATCTCTCTAAACCTATCTGGTAAAATATCCATCAAGGGTAAAAATTCAGAGCATTTTAAAATCAATTAGTGTACATGGCACCAAATACATTTTTTTAGTGTAGTGCTGAGAGGGCCAGCCAGGTCTCCACGATGGCGCTAAACCCCAGGTTTCCCTAAACCCACACGGTTAGAAACGCCATGTTCTCTTCCCGCACGGTGAAAATCGCCACTTCGGGTGGTTGCCAGAAGGGCGCTCGCTTATAATTAGTACTCGCAAGCGAGTGGGGATCGGTCTTAAGGCGCCATTTGCTGTTGCAAGGGCGTTCGTGGAGTTGGTGGACGGGCCCTGTCCCCAGGTCCTCCTCAGATCCGCATTTGGTTAGGGCGGTAGAAGAAGAAGAAGAAGTCGATCTAGCGGTGAACTGATGAATAGTACACCTGCTTCACCTGAAGCTGTAGAAGAATCAGTAGAAGAAGAAGAAGAAGAAGAAGAAGAAGAAGAGGTGAAGAGAGTTAGTTCTCGATCAGACGGGTTTCAATTCAGTTTTTTTCCATTGATTTGGAGCTCGATGATCGATTTCTTGTGAGCTTTTGTGTTTAGAATCCTCTAAAAATTGATTTCGAGCTGCTTGCGCGTTGCTCGGGAGCTACTGAATCGAAGCAGCAGCAGCAGCAACGTGTTTGTAGATCTGTCATTTGGGAGAGTTACTCAGACGGGTTTCAATTCAGTTTTTCCATTGATTTGGAGCTCGATGATCGATTTCTTGTGAGCTTTTGTGTTTAGAATCCTCGCAAAATTGATTTTGAGCTGCTTGCGCGTTTCTCGGGAGCTAATGAATCGAAGCAGCAGCAGCAACAACGTGTTTGTAGATCTGTCATTTGGGAGGTTCTGGATTAATGTCTGAGATGGAAATGGTTTGCTTGGCCTCTAGGGGTGGAGGTGCAGAGAGTTGCAATGCAAGGTGGGCTTGGTGGGATTGACAGAAGCGAGGGATTGACAGCAACACGGGATTGATAGTCACCGTGTTGCGACCTGGTTGAGGTCGGACTTCGTACGATCGTTTTTGGTATTGGGTACAAGGAAGCGATCGAGATTCAGCTGAAGAGTTCAGGAGTTCACGTTTTCTTGAGAATTTATGTGAAGTTTTTGAAGTGGAGGAGGTGGGTTGTTCGTGATGCGATCGGGGATTTGATTAAAAAAGGCAATAGAAGTACAGGTTCGGTGCAATGGGCCTCACTCCGTTTGCGTGCATCACGTTGCCCGACAGCGTGCGAATTGTGTACCCCGACGGGCACGTCGACAGCCTCAGTCGTAGCTGCAGCGTCTACGAGCTTCTCCTCGGCAATCCGGACTACTATGTCTGCGGCAGCTTCCCGCACTCGCTCGCCAATCGCATGGCCGCGGACGACGTTCTGCAGAAAGGTCTGACTTATTTCGTCTGCGCCACTCCGAACGCGCAACCGTTCCTCCCGAAGAAATCATGGAACCGTCCATCCAGGATGTTGCCGCGGTTGTCTCGTCGCGGAATGCGGGAGATGCGAAGCCCGACGCACCAGTCGAAGGTGTTCGACGTCCAATCCGCCACGATGCAGCAGCAGCTGGATTCCTTGCGAGGAGAGCGGCCTCCGAAGCATTTGCAGCAGCTCAAGATCGTCTTCGTCCGGCATTGCTTACAAGCACTTCGTCTTCCTCGAATGGACCCGCTCACGGATGAGCCCGCGCCTTTTTCAAACGAGGTGGTGGTTCATGCCACGCCTGTCGACGTCCTTCCCGTTTTCAAAAGTGCCGCAAGATCGGAATTAGGGTTGTACGTGTCCAGGAGGCAGGAGTTTTACCTTCGGCGAGCAAGGAGACGGCGCAAGGTCGTGTGGAAGCCAGTTTTGCAGAGCATTTCCGAGATGGCGCCGGTTGTGGAGTTTCATTTGCCGGTCTCGCAAGAAGAGAACGAACCGGCGTCCGCGCGACTCTCGCCGCCGGCTGCTCCGCGGAAGAACATCTCGCCTCCTAGGCAACCGGTGATTGCTGCTCCGGCGCCTCCGAAGAACATCTCTCCACCTCGGCAGCAACCGAGCTTTGCGAAATACTCTGCTGCTCCCCCGCAACAACAACAACATCAACAACGATCTCGAGGTAACAACAGATCTCTCTACATGGCGTAGGTCCTCCTCTTCCTCCTCTTCATCAAGGAATTCTGGTTTTCAAGGGATTAGAATTCTTCGTCAAGCTGCTCTTCCGTTGTGCACATCTATGACACAGCAATCGTGATTCGGCGTCACGGAAGACCAAATCTACCCCTTTGTTGCTCTTTTCACTTACTTTTGAGCACATATCCTGCTTGCGACTTCTTCTACCGATTTTGCAACAGAGGAGCCTTGGCCAAGTTTGTTTGACATTCAAATGTCTTGCGAACAATCATCTATTTCTGAAATAGAACGTATTGATCGAGGGTTTAAGATGCAACGATGGCTTGACGCGACTTTGCTGCGATGATTGTAAGACATTCCGGCTTTGCTACGATGTCATCTTGACTGTGAAGAGATTCTGTGCTGATTTTTTAGATCCTTTTAGATGATAGATGACATTTGTACAATAGAATAGAATAGAAAGAGAACTATATATTGTGTACTATTTCTTCTCCTGGAAGATACGATTCAGTTAATCGACATGCCACCTTTAGGTCAGTGTAACCTCACTGATCTTTCATGAAGAGAATGGCTGTGCAAGCCTTCCTTCTTGCAAAAAACTTGTTAATTTGGATGCATATTTCCTGCATTTGAATCGCTGCAGTGCTTGCTTCTCGGATAGAATCCTTCTTGAAATGATGTTTTGGCACTGGAGATTACAGGCTTGACGAAGTGCTAGTTGATTGTTTAGTATGAATGAGGGCAACATGGCAACGTGCAGCTGCTCAGACTCAACAGAGGAGCTGATCACATTGTTGCTGAGATAGGTCATGGTGGAAGCAAACGCATGGTGGAATGCTAGCTAAGGCTCATTCTCTCTCAGTGACGTAACTGTACCGAATTTGCGACCTGTTTCGAAAACTGAACCCTCCAGATTCTTGCCTAAAATGTGCAATCTCTACTCGTAAGGCTGATTTTTTTAATTCAGCACCTTGAAAACTCATAGTTCATTCATTGGGTGTCCAAAAAATGCATGCTTGGTGAGTTTGAAGTATCCTTTTGTATCCCAACAAGTTCTTACAATACTTAGATAGTTTCATAGTAGTAGGAATCATGATCATATGCATATTCAGATGAATATTCAGATGTAGTTTTCTTATGCCGCCTTCCCAAAATTGCACTATGTATTTTTTCCAATAATGAGATAGCACCACGAGATTTGATAAATCTAGTTTTTGTTCAACTGGAATAATATTGTGAAGTGACTTGGGAAAATGGGAAGCATTGACAACAGTTAATCAAACTTCAATTTGATACTATAGTGCTCTGTAAGAGAAAAAGTGGATATGCAAGACTTCCTAACGGAGGCATCAAGGATGGGAATTCACCATCTAAGTCATTGAGTCTTAGATAGATGAATTGTTCCCAACAGATGCTCCATTCATGCTAGTCTTTCAGACCTGAGTTACCCTTCTGAATATGCAAGACCTGGAGAGCAGGGATTCTTTCTTTTATTCTTCACCAAAAACTTCCATGCTTGACAAACAACGGTCGATTAGAGAAGTGCATGTGTTGGAGGAGAGTGTGTTTGCTCATTTTTTGTACTCTAGTGTGCATGCTCGCAAGTTTCTCCTACTGTGTCACACCATTGCCCTTCGGCAAACACTTTCTGAATTTTTCTTATCTACTCACATTTTGCGTTCATTCCGAAGTACCTGACCTATATTCGGGGATCTTCATTTTGTAAGATGGTAATGGTTACAAAACATTGGACATTGCATCCGTCTAGCAGCGGTGCTGAAACTTGCCAACGTAAATGCCAGCTCAATTTGTTCGTTCTGTAACACTGCTAGTTTGAAACTGCAGCTTTGCAGTACCATGGTCTGTTGCTCCATACCTCTAGGTGGGAAGGGGACAATAGTTGGTTTCAGAGACATGGAGCAACAGACCATCATACTAGGAGGCGAAATGTTCATCATTGAGTACTATCAACCTTAGAAAGGAAGGACCAACAGGATGCAACAAAAATGATGTATAATTTGAAGACTTTTCTTCTCTCCATTTTAAAATTAGAATTAGACGAGTTTCCATTTTTGACAACATAAATGAATGCCTAGCCATACTGGGCTCAAAATATACCAACAAACCAGTTAGGTGAATGAATCTATTGAAAAGAGTCGCATCTTTCAAAGTCATTTTATCTTGTTAATTTTTGAACTTCTTCAACTAGCAGTTCTCCCATCCTCATAAACACCACTGAGATCTTGGTGCTTGAACTGGAGTTATACATCTGTGCATTGTCTCCCATAGTTTTTAATAATACACTTCATCTACTCTTTGACTGCCAGTCATGCTCGACAGCTATCGTGGCCCAGGCATGAGTCTCGAATCACGAAGTATGAACATCAGCTTTCAATGTCGACTGAAACCATTACCCACCTCGAGGTGCACGACAATTTCCAGCATTGTTGAAGAATGCGAGGGTGCCACAAGACCAGTTTTGGTCCAACAATGAGAACCTCCAACAATGGAAGCGACTACTTTGAAACCCATTACTGTCATTTCTTACATACTTCCGCAAGGACGCAAGATTTGATTAGTGACATTGGTTTGTGGAAGAAAAGCTAGTTATGAACTTAAAGATATGTTCACAAGAGATTAAACATTCTTTAAGAGTAACAAAAACAAGTCTCTGGCATCAACACTTAATATACTTGGTTGGTAAGTGGAAAGACATCAACAGCTACAGCAATGTCAACTTCGTCTTGGCTTTTACTTGCAAAACTTGGAAGGTTTTCGAACTTTTCCCTACTGTAGAAACTGACTATTATACAAAGAAGATCACCATCCGAGGACTTGCAAATACAAAATCAGAGCAGCCAGTGTCCTGCTCTCTCTTGATCGTGTCTTCGCGCGGCTCCATGCCCATGAGCGCTTCTCATCTTCAACAACTAGCAATCATGGTTGGAACTCCTGCCGTTGGACTAGACCATTCAATCTCTGTATCGGCCATTATCCTGCAAGTTTATCAAATTTACCATCGTTAATGAAGGTTGCTCGAGTCATCGCATGACTATTGACAGTCTAACAACTCCATATGATCTTAACCTTGATCTCGCCAAAACAGTGGAGTAAAGACAGTATGTTGGATGATATCACATTGACGAAGTGTACGTGATAATATAGGAGTTCCACTGAAATGGCATTCTCATTTCAAAGACTTATAAGAAACTTTCATAAAGATGTGTACTAAGGTGCAGTGAGGCCTTCTCCAATTGATTGGTATTGGAGCTCACAAAAAAACATATCCATACCTGTCACGAGACGAAACTATCATGCGCTATCACTATAAGCACACTAAGCACGGAAATGATGCAATGCACAAGTTGAATCCATTCATTAAGATTAACAGATTGACAAGTGAGAATATGGACACGGAGAGTGGGAGTGACCAAGTGGCAAAGAATGAGAAATGGATTGACAAGTTCCGTTTTTCTGCAACTTCATCAACGGCAACTACTATTTCAAAAACAAAAACAGACCAACGAAAAAGAAAAGAAGTGGAGAAATGCACACTTTGAGGACTTGGATGGCTTCAAGTTTGAGGGTCGTGGAGACGCCGGAAGCTTCACGGGCACCTTCACCGAAGACTCCCTCTTCCGCAAGAATCCATGACACCGCAGCTCCTCCAACGCGATCTCCAAGTCGTCTTCCTCGCTGATGCATCCCAGTCGTGGCTGCCATGGACAACTTCGCCACAGCGGTCTCGTCGACGACGCTATAGGCGCGTCGTCCCTACCCGCGCTGTACAAACTTGATTCCGGCAACACCTTGCTCTTGCAATTGGATCCCGTGAGCATTTGTCGCAGCGATTTGCCTCTCAACGGGGAGCCCAATCCTCCGATCCTCTGCGGGGAGCTGTACACCCTTAACGGCGACTTACACGGGAGCGCTCTGCAACTCTCGGACGCAGTTGCCTCCTCGTAGCATCGACATTGGGAGGAGGTGAAGGGCGCGGCAGGAAACATGCGTGGCACGGGGAGGAGGAAGTAGATGCAGTCGCTTTGAAGCTCAGCGTCTAAGGGGAGCATTTGGTTGCTGCTTTCGCCGGAGGAGTTGAGACCAGGTTGGCAGACGAAATGGTGAGGGTAGGATTGGAGAACTTCTTCCACTGTTGTTAAGGGGGGCAGGTAGAGAACCTCCCCGTCGCCGTAGACTACTCGCACGGGTTGCACTCCGCACACAAGGTTGAGCAGCCCCTTCATTGTTGACGATTGCAGGAAAGATCAATAAATTGAACTGCCTACAATTTCTTGCGCATCTAATTGCACTAGAGAGACTGTAAGAACATCAAGCTATGGCGAGAGTGCCTCTTGCTCATCTAATTGTACTAAAGGGACAGTAACACCAAACTACGGCGACAATGTCTACCACAACCTAACGCAGCTACAGAGCAACAACCTTTCAATTTCTCACATGCTCAACACTCTCCAAAATCCACGCTCATGAAGCAACAGCCACAGTCGTTATCCATGGTGAGCCCATGCCACAATTGCGAACCTCACATGAAATCCTCGGTCGTGTTCACAAAACAAGATCAAATACTGCAATCGCTGCACGCAAGAAACGGGATACAGAAGCGCAATCGATCAACCCAGAAAGCAAAGCAAACTTATAAACCCCATCGATTGCGAGGATGAGAGAATGCCACTACGATAAATTTCAATTCTTGTTGACCCTCCTCGACACAACCAGACACTGTAAATCGAATCACACTGCTAGCTTTATGCAATGCAAGCTCAATGACAGCTCCCGTTGGTCGCGCAACCATCGATGGTGACAAGAAAGAGTAATGCCCGTGCTTCCTTCAGAACTGTCCAGTGGTTGCGATCATCGTCTTCGTTCGCTCAGCTTGGTGCTGGCAAGGAATTAAAAAGGCCGGGACAATCAAGCCTAACGCATCGATATCGCTCTCTTCTACAGCTAAGCGTGTCATCATACCTTTTCACTGTTGTAGCACGACCCCACAACGAACGAATTGCACAGGCAACCCAAACTAATGTTTTTCACAGTAAACTAAGCATGCAAACTACTAATTTTCAAAGGAAACTAAACAACAATGCAATCCACCGACTGTATGTATACATGTGCTGGTGAAGAACCCAACGTTAGCTAGGTACAGTATGCATGAAGGACGGACTTGATGTCTGAGCTTCTATCGATCGTCTCTCTCGATTGAAGCGAAAGAGCGGGCATTGCGATTGACGTGATTTGGCTATGGCCATGAAAGCAGGCTGTGTGTGGTTATACTGCGGTGGTGATCAGGCACTCAGACGGCATTCATGAGTTCGGGCGGGTGCAGTGAAGACAAAGGCTGCAGTGCAGTGCAGGGGGGCCGTGGACCTGGAGCCGGGGAAGGACGCACTGAGCAGCAGCAGGGGGCCCAAATGGGATTTTCATCATTTGCTTCAAATATCATCACAAGAAAAAAATGGGGTCTGAAGAGGGGCTGCCAAACTGGACCAGCAGTGACGTCACCTGCTGAATTTTTAATTTTTTAATTTCCATTTTTTTTTAATAATTTAATAGTCGTAGTCCCTGCTAGCCAAAATTCGACCAAGTAGGACTATCCTTTCTCATTAAATTTTTTTTTTTGCACCACTAACATCACTGTTGGTTTAGATTTGGAGGACCTTCTTGAAGTCTCATTTTTCTTGTAAAGGTGTGAAAAGTTCAAACTAGAGGTTTAATTTGCGTTTTGGAAGCTAAGGTAAACATGCCTATTACCAAGTAAATTTGCTCTCTAGGTACCTTGGAGAAGCTATTTGTTGACTCACTTATATTTCAAAGATTGAGAAGTTTGAGATAAGCCATTTGCAAGTAGAATCAAGACATTCCGACAAGAAATGAATTTTTGTAATTTTCCAAAGTTTGTTGGGACTAAATTGGTAAAACATGAGTAGACCCATGCTAAATCAAACGTTGATGTGTCCCCTCCCCAAGTGCATTGTCATGATGCTAAAGGGTTGCTAAGATTGTGATAATAAGTGTGTGACTAACACAAATGGGAGGATTCAATGGATGTCAGAATTGGGTGACTAATGGCATTGGGTTGCTCTACCTTATAACATGTGGTGATTGTTTTCAAGAGTAGAAGGAAAGAGGAAGGATATTCTACTTGTATTCGAGGCTAAAAAAGTAAACAATATTGATTTCTAAAAGTAAATTATTGGTTATCCATGTAGGCTTTGAAATAGTAGGTTTCACATGTTTGTAGCCATTTCATGGGTTGATTGTTTCCAAGAGTAAAGAAGAAGGGTGTTCTATGTTGTAGGCGGATAGAATATTCAACAAACAGTTTTCTACGGTTACAATAGAATAAACTCATTATGAAGGCATTGAAATTGTAGTTTTTACATTTTCATAGTCATTGCATAGGTTGATTGCTCCCAATAGAAACAAAAGGAGGAAGGATATTCTACCTTTGTCAGTGGTGAAAAATTCAACAAAAATTCAATTTAGAATATATATTAGAATACATTTGTTATATAGCTTTTAAGACTTTTTACTAGCTTGAAAAGAGAATAGAAAAATGCAAAATTGACTACATATTAATTTGGTTTGCATCATTTTTAATCATTTACCCAATAAATTTGTCAAATTTAATTAATGCTCATGGGCTCAGGCATGGAATGCCAACCCTAACCACCAGGTATGGTAGTTCTATGAGGGTTCCTTGGAGGTGGGAACCCAAAAATGATCAAATTTGAAAGTTGAATTCATATTCGGAATTAGAGACCCTACAATATACTCCCTCCATCCCAAAACGATTGTCCACAATTTTGTAGGCATTTTTTTGAGCCCATTTCATTGATCATATTGTGAAAAATATACAGTAATTAAAAAATGTTCCAAATTTTATATTACTATAATTAATGAAGAATATTGCATATGTTCATTGCAACCTAAATAAAATCAACCACAAGGAAATGTTTTTTGGGCCTACTCAAAACAACCTGAATCTTGGAACGCCGCTGAGGACTGAAATTGTCCGACGAATGACAATGTATTTGCTGTAGCGGACAGAGAAGTAGTTGTTCATTCGCTATTTTTAAGGTGAGAGGTGGGGGCATGCAAAGTCTTCTCAGGAATGAGCCTGTCTTCATTGGAGATCTTTTTTTTTCCAGAACTACACAGATTCCATGAGAGTGGTAAGCAACAGCACCCCCGTGTCGTTTCAGGGTTAAAAAAACATGACATTCAAAGTGGACAATCATTTCATGACTATGCTTGTCAAGAAATACAAAATCAACCAACCAGAGATTATCATTTATTTCCACATTTGTTTTTACATTTATTACATATCTTTCCCAGGGTCGGTGAGGGGAATCCCGGCATTGTCCAACTCCCGCTCGTAGCTGCACTGGTTTTCAAGTACTCCCATCCACATGGCCAACAAACGTCCCGGGGCAACCATTTAGATTGCCTTGGACAATGTGAGTGTCTTGTACGGGCTTTGGCACATAAAATCATGATGCAATGGGGACCAAAAACTGACCATACTGCAACTTCAATGGCTGCTGCAACTGAAGTTGGGTTTCACTGCAAGGCCCTGCTTGAACCTCATTCAGTTGCTGGTTTTATCATAAAACTGTCTGTTCAAACAAATCTGAAAATTTGCAAAATTTTGATCAGAATTATCTTCCTACACTAAATAGGGTATTTAGTGTTGGAATACATTTAGTGTAATTACCACCCTACTTGACCCTACACTAAATGTCAATTTTAGGACGATTAGTGTAGTGTTAAACTTTAATGCGCCGCCTTTGTCTTCTCTTCCCTTCTACCTTCCTTTAATAAGTTCTAACACTAAATGTAAACATTTTCAGATTTCAGATTTACCATAGAGTATATTTAATGTTAGAAATTACATTTAATGTTACTTACTTTAGTAGGCTTAATGATATTTAGTGTCACGGTTCGCAAATAGTGTTGCCAACACTAAATACCCTATTTAGTGTAGTTGAGTTGTTGTTTGGAGACGTTGTATGACATTCTGCCACAAACAAATTGCAGGGATCAGTGACGCGACTGATCCAGCCATGCCTCTGTACGTAGACAAATTTTTCATCTTCTTATGACAGGAAAACTATTATCTGCAAGGCCCTGGTTGAACCTTCAGTTGCCGGTTTTATGATAAAACTGTCTGTTTGAACTGTTCCATACAAATCTGAAAAAGTTGTAAAATTTGGACTAGAATCACTGGTTGTTTGGAGACGTTGAATGTATGACATTCTGCCACAAACAAATTGCAGGGATCAGTGACGGGACTGATCCCATGCCTCCGTCGGTTTAGGATTTTTCATCTTTTTATGACATGAATCCATGATGTTGTCTGGCATTGAAGTGGCCAGCTCATGGTTTCTGGTGTCTGTCTAAGGTAGAAGCACAAGTAGTCAACCACACCCAACACCCAACCTGTAGGGGTGCTGTATTTCCAACCAAGGCTGGAAGAGATATCCAACCGAAGCTTGGAATATGTTTTTTTGCTCCTTTTCAAGGTTGGGACTAACAAGGTTGTGACACATGTCTAGAAAGTAGTGAGCAAAAAAGTATGAAGTAGTGAGCAGGAAAATAGTTCTTGATTGATTGGAATTGGAAGATTCTATACAGTGGCCACTACTAGTGAAATGTACTTTTGGTTCCCAAAATTCACTATAAATTCAATTTTGGGAATAAAATTCCGGAAATTTTACAATCCCCATATTTCCTATCTTCCTACATGGGAAAAATTTCCCACCACCTGTTACTGAGCACAATCTGCTCCAAAATTGCTCAAATGATTGACTACTGGTGCCTTTATCTTACAAACTTGTCCACAAATGTTACATTCACCAAGAAATCTCCAACTTACTCATGGAAAGTTAGCACCACTATATTTGTATACAAGAAACTAATCCCATTTACTAAGTTATGGCTTCCAAATTACCACCAACAAACACAATATACAAACTTTTCAGGAGTAAATTACAAACACTACTCCCAAACTATGGAGAAGAATACCAAATCTTACATGATAGGCAAAAAGGATTGCCAAACAAGGAAGATGTATTGCATGACAAATTACAAATTTGTATATTGTTCAACATTAGAAGATTCAAGAGTAACGTGAAAAAATATTTGTGTTTTTTACATACACTTCAAAGCGCTTAAGGATCTATCACCACAAGAGAAAGGGGTGTTTTAAGTAGTGTCCTAGACATCACGTCTTTTAAGTAATGTCTTTTAAGTAAGTTTTTAAGTAAAATTTTACTAAAAAGATTGTCTTTTTAGTAAAATTTTACTTAAAATTTTACTTGAAAGACGTTACTTAAAAGATGTGATGTCTAGGACATTACTGAAAACACCCCTTTCTCTTGTAGTGTATAGACCACCCATAACTCCTAGCACTCATGGCAAACTTAGGTTATCCACAAGATGCTATCAACCTCATAGGCAACATCTATTACTTTCTCTAGAGAATGCATTGGATGCACCATACCAATATCGATTCTCTGAGGAAACATTCAAAGAGATATCCTCAGCCCTTACCTACTTTTTATTTTCTTAAACCATTACTTTGTTGGTTGGAAAGGGATAAACTTGGATACACATTCTACACTTTCAAAACAACTAAAAATTTAGTTGCATATGCAAATGACTTAGCCACGATAGCAAACCAAATCACTACAACAACTTAACCCCTAAAGGTTAGAGACTATGTTTTCACCAAAACCGCTCCAAAATTGCCATTTCTAATACGAGTACCAAACTTTAGAAAAAAAAACATTTTTGGACACATATAACCATAAGATCTTATAGAGCACTGGGTTGAGAAGATGTGGAAAAAATTTCAGAATTTCCCACCATGCGGATTGGAAGATATTAGCATTTGAATTGACAAAAACCCTTTTTTGGTCCCTGCGAAAATCCGGGCAGCTGCACTTCACAAGGTCACATTTGTATGAAAAAATGCCCCAAATGGTGGTTACTCTTTGGATTCATTCTTCTAGGAAAGTTGGCTACATGCTTGAAAATTTTTAGATCATTTGGAATTTTTAAACATATAGGAAAAAAATGCTAAGTAGAAAGAAGTAGAGAATGATTCAAAATACTAAATTGTTAAGAATTTATTTATGGAATTGAAAAATGCCAATCCCAACGGTTGTAATGTTGTAATAAATAATCCACATCCAATATTTTTATTTTTTTTCAAAAATATTGGAAATTGAGTTAAATAAAGGACTTCAAAGTTTATTTTAGAGTAAAAATTCCATAACTACCCTCAAACTAAGAATCCTCATAACTTTTGACTCATTAATCCAAATGGAATGATTTAAAGCTTCCCACGTACATATAAATCTAAAGAACCAATTTCAAATTTTTATATTTAAAAAAAATGATTTTTAAAGAATTTTTTTGAGCTGCCCGGGCTGCCCGCCGTACACGAAAAATTACATATCATACAATAACTTTTTAACCATGTAATTAAAAGTTATGAAAATTGTTGGGCCTTAAAGCTACTCCTCGGGCACATCTTGTGTGAAAATTTCAAAGAAAAAAAATAAAAACTCCACTCGTAATGAGCTGCCCAAAATTGCTATGTTGTCAAAAAAACGGTGTTTGGACCTTTAGGGGTTAATAATATTGATAAATATTGTGAATGGGTTGGAATGGACTTAGAAGTATCAAAATGCCTATTAACCCCTAAAGGACCAAAATCCCCTCGAGGGACACTTGGGATTTCGAGCAAGCTCATGTGGCCTGAAATTTTGACCAGACTTTTGAATATTTTTTGGAGATAGGAAATCACATTAGCTTTCTGAAAATATATAGATTTTTTTCAATCGGTGCCTGGAAGCAAAAGTTATGCCACCCAAAGTAAAAAAAGCAGTTTGCCGGGCAGAAAAAAAAAAACTTTAAAAAATTGAATTTTTTTTCTCAATTTTTTTTCTCAAAGATCATGTTTTTGTCTACATTCAAAGCTTTGATTCATTCTATTTGGACTCAGAATGAGAAAGTTATGGACAATCTTGTTTTTCAGGCAATCTAAGCATCTTCTTCAAAAAGCAACTTATAGAATTCATTTTTGAATGCAAGTTTCAAATTTTTTCAATTTTTTTTTGACAAGGTTAAGTTTGTTTGTAAGAACAATCCCACTGTTGGAATTATGGTGTTTTAATTCCACCTAAGAGCTATTAACAATTTAGTGTTTCGTTCAATTTTGGACCTACTTCTACTTATCAAATTTTTTATATGTGAAAATCAAGTTTTGACATTCTGAATTTTTTTTTCCCAGCTCTCAACTCAAATGTTCAACATAAAAAATTTTAACTTTATGGTGTGTAGTGCAAAAAAATCCGTAAATGTCCGTCAAAGTCATCCGAAATTGCAAGCCACAGTTCAAAAAACATCTTTTTTCAACTTCAAATGCTAATAGCTTCCAATTCGCACAGTCAAACTTCATGAAATTTTTACCACATGATCTGAGACAAGTGAAGTGTAAGATCCTATGGTAAGATTCTAAAATTTTATTTATTTTTGGTTTAGGGAGTGATTGCAGCAGAAATGGCAGTTTTCAGTGGTTTTGGAGCTAGAAGATGCCTTGGTCCTTTAGGGGTTAATTGGATGTCCACATAAACCACACATGTCACTAGAAACATTTAAGGCCTTCCTACAGTCACGCAACATTAAATACCAAAAATAAAATAGATTAGTACTACACCAAATGAAGCATATTCCTATTTAGGTGCTAAAATGATTGCCTCCCTAAATTGAAACCTATAAAAAGAGATAACAATGAGTAATCTAAACAATCAAACCTCTTGACCAAAAGTCTAATTACTATGAAACAAAAATTAAAAACAATCAATACTATACTATGCACAATAATATGATACAATTTTTACTCTTACCATATTCTATGGCTTCAATATGTAAGTTAGAAAATCAACTCACATAAATCACCAAGAAAATTTGTAAACTACCTAATTGTATATCTAATATAATCACATTGCTACCAAGAAAAACTTGGATTAGATGATGTTTCATTAAAGATTGTTTACTTCAATTGTATTAGCAATCAACTAAGAGATGCTTTTAATGACCCACAAAGACTAGGATTCATATATTAGGGATTCATACATTACAATATTGCTAGAAATAGAGGATTACAAAACTTACCTCTACTTAGGGAATCAACTTGTTTATGCTCCCCCATCTCTCAAACTCTCTCTATATCTCCTCAAGAAAGAAGTCAACATCCACTCTAGCCCCACTATATCCACTACAAAGACACCTCTTTGATCAAAGTTGGTATATATCAACAAACACAAAAAAATTCCAACCAAACTGCCCAAATTTCAATTAAATTCTTAATAAAATTCATGCACTGCTACATTACAAATTTAGATCATCTAATTACATTTGATTACAACTAATTATACCAAGAAATTTGGGATTATGCACTCTCAATGATGCATCATATCCATGGTGCGTCTCCAACTTTGGGCCCTCATCGAAGATTGGATGCCATCTAATGTATTTTTGGGACTTACTCCACACAATATGATCTATTGTTTGCAAAGTTGCCCTGTGGCTATGTTGGATTATGCGTAATCCTATGGTTTTCGTGCGCACAGGATTGTTGGCCCACAATCCTTCTCCACACAACTCTATGGAGTGCCCTCCTTGACTTAGGGTGAGTTGCTATTCTTAAGACGAACCAAGCCTCTAGGCGTAGACCTCAACATTTTGATAGGATTCGAACCAAGTTTTTTAGTATTTGGTTACAATCCCCGGTTCTTGCAACTAATGTTGGTTGCTCTATTAGGTGGAACAAGGAGGGTCCTCCTCTTTGTTCATTCTCTTAGTTTTGTGTTTCCTTTTTACTGCTCATCTTCTCTTTATTTGTCCAGCCTTTGACTCGGCAGTTACTTTGTTCTCTTTTATTACAATGGTTTCCATTTGATATCCAAAAAAATTAAAAATTACAATTGATGGACATTCAATAATTCATCACACCAAAATTCTTCAAAGAACATCACAAAAAACCGGCGCCCTCTATTACAAAAGGATTGCATATAGCTTCTCAATTATGTTGTAACACACATTGCCAAAAAAGATGCTTTCAACCTTGTCATATATAGACACCGAAGTATTCACTCAAACCGATGTTTAAAATAATCACCCTTGTAATGAACAGAAATGATGTACAAATAAACATCCCTAAGGAAAATTGTAACCTAGATAAAAAAAACATTAAAACAAAATACCCGTACACCCTCATACAGTTGCACACAAAATACATTTATATGATGAAATAAGACAATTCCTTATTACCATTAAAAAGGAGACTTCAATAACTTTGGAAACAATACCACACACACAAAAATACATACCACTAAACCCCCAATTCAATCATTCAAAACAAAAATCAATCATCTTATCAATGGAAATGGTCCATATATTTCAAGAAAAATAAATTCATTTGGCTATTCAAAAGATGCAAGTACAAAACTAAAAAAGAAACTTTAAAAAAATATCCAATATACACTTCCAAAACTCACTCTAACATGCATTAAAAATTATTTATAAATTACAAACTCATGCTTCTCCTCACCTATTACTTGCCCACACAATTCACCAATTCTTATTCTCCGTATACATGAGATATAAAATTGACTCTTTTAGATTGGTATTCACACACTAAATAAATGGTTAAAAAAAGACTTACCTTGGGCAACCACAATACGAAACATACAACAAACTATACATTGGACAAGACTAGCAATTTGAGCTAATATTAACAATGTACCAATATTTGTATTTCTAGATGAAACAATCCGTGACATCCAATTGATTGAACTTTTGAAATTTGTAACACTACAAGAGAAAGGGGTGTTTTAAGTGAGTTTTTTAAGTATAGTCCTAGACATAAGACTTTAAGTAATGACCTTTAAGAAGATTTTTAGCAACATTTTACTTAAAACACATGTGTTTTAAGTAAAATGTTGCTAAAAATCTCCTTAAAGGTCATTACTTAAAATCTTATGTCTAGGACTATACTTAAAAACTCAAAACTATACTTAAAACACCCCTTTCTCTTGTAGTGATAAAGTTGTGACTTTCTAAATTTCTAAAATTGCAAATAATCAATGTATAAATTATATATAAAATATTAATTCATTAACTTACAAATTACAAATTACAAATTACAAATATAAACTTATGAATATATTAATTTGATTATTGATTATTGATTATTTTTAAATTTTTTAAATTTTTTATGTTAAGTATGCAAAGCTAGAAGTTCATCTGTAGTGAGTTAACCCCTAAAGGACCAACATGCATTTTTTGGCAACATAGAAATTTTGGGCAGGTACGTGTGACTGGAGATTTGCATATTTTGGTCTGAAATTTTTATAGAAGGTGGGGATGAGGAGTATCTTTTGTATGCACCAAATTTCATGACATTTGGAAATACAAGTAAAAAGTTATAGCCTAATATGTTGTTTGTTTCTCAACTCGGGTAGTCCGGGCAGATTAGAAAAAATCACTTTTTTCAAAAATAAAAATTTGAAATTACTTTATTAGATTTATATATATGTGGAAAGCTTTGAATCATTTCCTTTTGATCAATGAGTCAAACGTTATGAGGATTTTTAGTTTGCGGGCAGTTATGGATTGTCCACTCTAAAATAAACTTTGAAGTCGTTTATTTCACTCAATTTTCAATATTTTTCAAAAAAAATAAAATTTTAGGGTGTAGATTGTTTATTACAACATTGCAACCATTGGGATTGGAATTTTTCAATTCCATAATTAACTTCTTAACAATTTAGTGTTTTGAACTATTCTCTACTTCTTTCTACTTACTACTTTTTTCCTATATGTTGTACAATTTCAAATAATCTGAAAATTTTCAAGCATGTAGCCAACTTGCCCTAAAGAATGAATTCAAGGAAGCACAACCATTTTGGAAATAATTTCATAATAATATGACCTTGTGAAGAGCAGCTGCCCGGTTTTTTGCAAGGCCAAAAAAAGGACTTTAGCCACTTCAAACACTAATATCTTCCAATCTACATGATGGAAATTTTTGAAATTTTTTCCACATATTCTCAAACCAAAGTACTACAAGATCCTAAGGTTACATGCGTCAAAAAATGATATTTTTCAAAATTTTGGTACTTGTACTAGAAATGGCAATTTTGGAGCATTTTTGGTGAGAATATAGTCAAGGAACTTTAGGGGTTAAGTGGACCAAGATTTGTATGGAAAAGGGTCATTGAAACAAAATCAAAGAAGGTGGTATTTGAGCATGTTGACCTAGCAATAGAAGGGGATTCTATCCTAATGTAATGTGTGTTTTTTGCGTTGGAATGTCCATTAACATCGGTTGCAAGGTGTCCTGACGCATCAAGATCACTTTTGAATAAATACGGACAACAAAAGTTTTTCTAAAATCCAAGCATTGATGAAGTCTGTCCTTTGTGTTGTCCTTTACGTCCGTCCTTTGTGTCCATTGAGCTGGATGGCTTGTTCGTCAAGCTAAACTGTCTTAGAAATTATCGAGCCATTCAATCAAAGGATCTTGTCTATTGTGATCACAATTGTTTTCATCTAAATTCTATCATGGTGGACGTTGGCATTGAAGGGCTTAATACAATTTGTACAATTCCACAAAAGCCTTCAACAAATGAAGATTGATGTCATGGTTAATTTAACCCTGAATGACTAAGATGACCAAAACTTAGTTTGGGTGGTTCTTTAGGGGTTAAAAGGTTGTAACCAATCCACACATCTGAAGACCAAGATAATAAGAGGTTCATGGATTAGGCTGTTCAAACCATATAGTTTCATACTGGAAGTTGAACGAGACAGACCACTAATGTTGCAAAAAAGAAGAATTGGGAACTATTAAAACCACTTCAAATTGTAGCCTTGATTTGGAGAATTAGGAACACGTTCCCTTGGAAGCAAACTCTTCACTCCTACATCATTATAAGCTTGAATAAGGACTTATAAGAATGCATCAACGGGAGCTTCGCCAACTAAGATGACGGGTGAAAACTCAAGAGTCTTATCTGTCACTACTCTGGCTCTTCTGAAAAAGACTGTCTGATTATAATTTGAAATGAATCCATAGTGGGATTCATCTAGGATCATGTCTCTATACAACTGTTGAATCGGCTCAATAAACATGTGTGGTTTAGACAAATTTGCAATCGCCTCATCCAGTTGCTGCGATGTCGGCAACAACCATTGCCATGGTCCCTTCGCTTCCCCATCACTACAAGAGAAAGGGGTGTTTTAAGTATAGTCCTAGAGAGAAGATTTTAAGTAATGACCTTTTTAGGAGATTTTAAGTAAGAAATACGCGTCTTTCTAGTAAAATTTACTAGAAAGACGCGTATTTCTTACTTAAAATTTCCTAAAAAGGTCATTACTTAAAATCTTCTCTCTAGGACTATACTTAAAACACCCCTTTCTCTTGTAGTGCATCCCCAAAAACCTTGTCGGACAATTTCCTTTTATCTCCCATAGCTTGAGGAATAGACATGTTCAATATTACCATGTCTGTGAAACTATAGCTCCGTCCACTCCCTCTAGATCTGTACTTTAAAGGACAGCCCAATTCAGCAACCACTTTTGGAATTGTAGGAAAAAGAAGGTTCTCCGAGGCCCCTCTCACACCCACTTCATCACTGCACACATCCAATGGTCCAAACAATCCATAGGATTTAAATGTACCTTCCTTTGATCATCCAATCCAATGTTGCATTGCCTCGCTTCCACCAAAAAATTTGGCCAAGCAACTAAATCTGAGAAAATCCGTGGAGTCACAGGTTGAGTTTGACTACTTGACCGACGTTGAGACAACCTTAATGGAAGCTCAGGAAATGCAGCAGCTGCTAGCTCTCTTGTAGTTAATGCCAAATCTTGCTGACAAAAAATTATAGAAATTGATTATGATGAAAATTCCACACCTTGAGCATTAAAATAATTCCATGCTTTGCAACAGCTCTGAGTCTAGGTCTCTACAACAAAACATGATAACTAACAGACATCATGAAAATGATATAAAAAGTCGCAAACAAACCAAATTTGGAGGCTCACCAAATTCACATCCCAGGGACTAATATAACAACCAATAGATCTCTCATGTAGAACTCAATAGTACCAACAAGCGCACTCAAATTCTAGGATACTTGCAAACGCCAAGAAACCTTAACAACAGTCCTCCACGCTGCTCAACATCAACATGAATAACCTCTAATGTATTAAGCTTCCGAAACTTGACCACTACAAGAGAAAGGGGTGTTTTAAGTGAGTTTTTAAGTATAGTCCTAGACACATGATTTTAAGTAATGACCTTTAAGGAGATTTTCAGCAAATTTTTACTTAAAACACATGTGTTTTAAGTAAAAATTTGCTGAAAATCTCCTTAAAGGTCATGTGTAGGACTATACTTAAAAACTCACTTAAAACACCCCTTTCTCTTGTAGTGAGAAAACAATGATTTTTTTTGTATATTCACAAATTTTTATTAGGCTCAGTGAATTAGTAATAAATTTTCAATAATGAACATTGTATAAGGCTTTAAGTGTAACGTAGGCAAACCCAAAAATCATCTCATGAAAAAAATAATTTGTAGTATCAAAATAGTTTCCAAAAGAAGTTGGAAAAGACTTACCTAAATGTGTTCTCTTACCAAAGTACACAAGGAAGACACTTCCAAGCATATATGAATCCATTCAAATTCACAACTCTAGCATGTTATATTATTCACCATTTTGTATAATATGTCTTTTTAATTTTCAAAAAATAAGAGGCAATGTTCAAGAGGGTTGATTTTAAGTTACCTAAATAAAAAGCAATGCCAATGGATAAGAATAGATGTAGGAATATAAAACTGATATATTTTTTTCTTTTATGAAGGGTTTTTTAAAACTTATTTCAATAATATTGATACTGATCTTATTAATCTTTACGTTGATTTCAAAAGGAAAACGCCAAGTCCTTTTTGAAAGAATCAATCATGCATCATATAAAGCATTTCAAAATTTCAAAACTTTTTGAGATAGACACCTTAATTTCCACTCAATATAGCTCACAATTCTTGACAATCCAATGACTTCAATTGGTTTACCGTAGACAAATCCATTACCATCCATGTAACGCAAGTTTGTCCTTGCAATACCATTGCCATATACAGTAGAACCTCTCTAAGTTGATCCTCTCTAATTTGATAAACCTCTATAAACTAATCATGTCAGCCCAGTCCCGGACTGGGCCACATAACAAAGGCTGTGACTAAAAATGACCCTCTCCAAGTCAATAAACCTCTATAAACCAATCTGTCAAACCGGTCCGAGACCGATCAGCTTAGAGAGGTTCTACTATATATATATTTGTGTTTTAGAATGTATGCCAATATTACTGCACATGAGGGGGATTTACTGCTAATTGCTAATGGATAAGGGAGGCAACCCATTTTTGATCACCTAAGCCGACAAGTTTTTTCACTAGGGAATTTTTCATGTGTGCAGAATTAGACTTTAGAACACTACAAGAGAAAGGGGTGTTTTAAGTGAGTTTTTAAGTATAGTCCTAGACACATGATTTTAAGTAATGACCTTTAAGGAGATTTTTAGCAAAATTTTACTTAAAACACATGTGTTTTAAGTAAAATTTTGCTAAAAATCTCCTTAAAGGTCATTACTTAAAATCATGTGTCTAGGACTATACTTAAAAACTCACTTAAAACACCCCTTTCTCTTGTAGTGGAAGGTTTCTATAATTTTTCAGATTTTTATTTCTCAAAACATAATTACTATGAATTTTTCAGCGGAAGATTCTATATATTTCTCCTATACTGGTGATATAGGGTTTGCTATTTTTAGTCGTGGCCTAAAAAGAGAATTGAACAAGGGATGTTGCAATATTGAGAGTCTTGTAGCCAATCAAAATGCTCCACAACTACCTCAGAAATCGCACCATAATTAATCACTGTTCTTCTCGTACTTCACGGAAAGAGAATAGTCTACATAGCAAGAATGGGGGGTGATGAGGTTGCCTCCTATATGTCTACTTTATGGAACATTGACAAGGGTGACTTGAATAAGTGGAATTCCTTTGCAAACCACTTGCAGAGCCATTCTCTAAGTTGCAGGACGTTAAACCTGTCGCACGAAGTGGGACCTACAGGGTGGAAACACAGAAATTTTACCCTGGGGATAATGCAAATTTTTTTAATTTTTCACACATGAATTTTTTTGCAAATTCTGAATTCATATTTGCAATCAAAGGCCACAAATTAGCTAGGAGAGGTCTACAACATACCCTAAGGATGGCACAAAATAGTTTTTTTTTTACTTTTATCCCCCAATTCTTGCATTTTTACCCTGCTGGTCCCACTTTGTGAGATGGATTTAACGTCCTACCTCTAAGTTATCCAGAGCACTTTAAATTCATAAATACGTTGCACTCATTCACTCTGAGTGTTGGGTGAGGACCTCTAGCAGCAGTAAACTTACCTTGTAGGAGCTCCTCTCTTATCTTGATTTGAAAATGTGACCGAACAAACACGGACTTGCCTTGCTTCAAGCTGGTATGACTTATGTACGTGCTTGTGGTTGCCATTCTCAGTATAGTCTTTTCACTACAAGAGAAAGGGGTGTTTTAAGTAGTGTCCTAGACATCATGTCTTTTAAGTAAGTTTTTAAGTAAAATTTTACTTAAAAACTTACTTAAAAGACGTGATGTCTAGGACACTACTTAAAACACCCCTTTCTCTTGTAGTGTTTGAACAACAGTGAGATAAGTGTTTCAAGAAAAAAACAAAAAAACGGTGAGATAATCCAGCATCAATTGTTGTAACATTATTAACCTACATTTGGGGTGCCTTATGCTCCTCCAGAAAGAAAGTGGGAGCCTCAACATGACAACTTCCAAGACCACTTCCCAGTTAATCAATGACACTAGCGTAGCAACTTCGTAACCAACCAATGGCTCTTTGCGCATTAATCCTTCAACGGGACATTTTTGTCCTCGAGAGGCAGTCTCAGGAATTAGCCATAGTGATTTCAAACTGGATAAGCAAGAGAATCAGATCGGCAGGCAAGTGAAAAAAACAAGTAAGAAACAAAACGAAACTTTGGAGTAGCATTCACAGAACTAGCTAAAATTTGCTCCATTGCTACTTAAAATTTTCAGTGGCTAAAAGTATATTGAAGAAAATCCTCGAAAAAATTATATTTTAGCCAAGACTGCAACAACAAATAGAATTTGATAGCCAATTTGCTACTTTCTCTACAATGGAATTAGCATCTATTTAGTCAATTTTGGGTTATAGTACTCCTAGTCATCCTTTACAACTTGCAAAATCCTTACTTTTCTATTTTTTCTTGATGCCACTTAACCCCTAAAGGACCGTTGTCTTTTCGAGGGACAAATGCGTTTTCGAGCAGGTACCTACGAGCTGAGATTTTGTGGTGATTTTTTGAAACGTTTTTTTGAGATAGAAAAACTGATAAGATTTGTGGGAATATAATTTTTTTCACAATCGGTGCTCAGGAACAAAAGTTATGACCAAATAAGCTCAAAACAGGGGATGGGGGGCAGCCCAGGCAGCAAAAAAAAATGGACAAAAAATTGAATTTTTTTTTTAAATGTTTTTTTCTCATAGATTATATTTTTGTCTATCTAGAAAGCTTTGATTCATTTCATTTGGATATGTTATGAGAAAGTTATGGACATTCTTGTTTTGGGGGCAATTAGAGCATCTTCTTGAAAAAAATAACTTGTAGGATTCATTTCTGAATGCAATTTTTCAAATTTTTCAATTTTTTTTTGAATGGTTTAGTTTACTTGCTAGAACAATCTCACCATTGGGATAAGTGCATTTTAATTCCATCTAAAATATATGAATATTTTAGATTTTCCTTCTATCTCGTACCTACTTCTACTTAACAATTTTTTTAAGAATGATAATTATGTTTTTTTGAATTTTTATTTTTTTCCTAGACTCTCAACTCAATTCTCCACTATAAAGATTTAAAGCTCAAAACTTTGTATTGCAAAAATTTTAAGTTAAAAATGTTCAAAGTCAAAAACTCTAGTCCCGCAATGTGCTGAAAAACTTGTTTTTTTTCACTTTAAATGCAGATATCTTGCAATTTGAGCGGTCAAAAATTCTGAATTTTTTTCCACGTACTCTCATACTAGTTAGGTGTAAGATCCAATGGTTAGATGTGGAAAAAAAATTCAATTTTTTTACTCTTTGCTATAGATATGGCAATTTTGAGTGTTTTTTGGCCCAAAAAAGGCCTTGGTCCTTTAGGGGTTAAGGTAGAACAGTCTATCACCACCCTGATTTGCAATTTGGGTATCTTGTGCAATGTATTGATTGTTGCCTGGATTTTTCAGAGATAGAATTAGTTGAATTGACTAAAATGCAAGTGGAATCATAATAATCTGACAAGAACTTGAATTGATATGAATTTTCCAACCAAAAATATAAAACCGTCAGTAGGTGGGGGTCATGAACATCTTAAAAAGGGTTCAAACTCATGACCTACCATCCTAATTCCGTTTGATGAGTGTTATAAAAGCACAAGTTCAACATTCCAAAAGCACCTCTTCTATTGGCTGAAATTATAACTTTTTCTGACAAGTGCTCACAATTAAGCTCACCTAAATCAAGATTTATTGAACCATATCCCAATCAACCTTAAATCGTCCTTAACTAAATGTGATCTTGGTGTCATTCCCTGACACTAGCACCTAATTGCTTGCCCAAAATACCTGATACACACACTTTGTGAAAATAGGTGAGAGACTAGTGGAATTGTGAGGAACTTGTAGATGGCGGAATTAAGAGGCTGACAGTGTTGGGCTGTTCTACCTTATTCTCAAGGTAGCCAAAGTTGATGCTTGTTTGTCTCGAAGGTAGCATATTATACTAAATTCCCTAAACTAGGCAACATATTGCACTAAATTCCAAAAACTAGTTCTAGGATCACTGCTTTGGAGAGGCAACTTTGAGTGTTGTTTCCTCTCTCTGATTTTAGTTGAAGTTGCCGTAAAGATTAAGCTTTTGTAAAGTAAAATTTTGAAGCATTGTACTTAGTATTGTAGGAATTGGAATATTCCTTCCTTGCAAGGAAGCATATCAGTAACTATCTTGCTTTTTGATGTTTCTTTTCCATGAGGAAACTCAATGGTAAGTGTACGTCCTATGTATGCATAAGGTAGGTATCCCAAAACCGCCACTAATTGTTGGTGTGCCTAATTACTACTATTAGACTGTTCAAATTCTTATATATTCTTCTTGGCAAGGAAAAGGAGGTTCCAATGCACCAAATAACCCAACATTTGGATATTGTATGCAAAAGTTATGAAGGAACAAAGTTTGGTTCTAAAAGCGTTTCTATCACATAGGTACATAACTGATTTTGGAGATGTACAATAAGGTCTACTTCATTTACGAATTTTTGAAATCGCTGGGAAGGGAATTTCAAATCTGCCAACTTTGACAGCCTCCCGAGGGCTCAAAAATGGATCTTTGACCATGAAATTTTTACCACAACTTCATCTTTAAGTTAATTATATGTGTGACAAATTTCAAGGCCAAATGATTTACACAAAAAATATATTCAAAATCTCCCAACATGTGTAACCGTGAAAAAAATTTCACTACTGCCAACTTTGACACACTCCCAAGGATTGAAATTTTTTTCTTTTTCTATGAAAATTTTGTCATAGGACCATCTATATGTTGATTACATGTGTGAAAAGTTTCAAGTCCAAAAGACCCCCACAAAAATAGATATTCAAAATCTCCCAACATGTGTATTTGTGAAACAATTTCACTACTACCAACTTTGACACTATCGTAAGGGTTGAAAAATTGTTTATTTACCATGAAATTTTTATGATGAAGTCATCTCTATGTTATTAACATGTGTGCCAAATTTCAAGTTCAAAAGATTCACACAAAAGAAAATATGCCAATTCTACCAACATGTGTAGTTGTGAGAAAAATTTCACTACTACCAAATTTGACACTATCCCAAGGGCTGAAAAAAACACATTTTACTATGAACTGTTTGGCATGAGATCATGTTTACAGTGATAAAATGTATGCCAAATTTTAAGGTCAAAAGATTTACCGAAAAAAAGATATTCTAATTCTACCAACATGTGTAGTTGTGAGAATGACTTTCTACATCCATGTGAAAGTTTTAACCCAAAAAATTACACTATACCAAGAGCTGAAATTTGTTTTCTCACAACTACACATGTTGGTAGAATTGGCATATTTTCTTTTGTGTGAATCTTTTGAACTTGAAATTTGGCACACATGTTAATAACATAGAGATGACTTCATCATAAAAATTTCATGGTAAATAAACAATTTTCAACCCTTGTGATAGTGTCAAAGTTGGTAGTAGTGAAATTGTTTCACAAATACACATGTTGGGAGATTTTGAATATCTATTTTGTGGGGGTCTTTTGGACTTGAAAGTTTTCACACATGTAATCAACATATAGATGGTCCTATGACAAAATTTTCATAGAAAAAGAAAAAAATTTCAATCCTTGGGAGTGTGTCAAAGTTGGCAGTAGTGAAATTTTTTCACGGTTACACATGTTGGGAGATTTTGAATATCTTTTTTTGTGTAAATCATTTGGCCTTGAAATTTGTCACACATATAATTAACTTAAAGGTGAAGTTGTGGTAAAAATTTCATGGTCAAGGATCCATTTTTGAGCCCTCGGGAGGCTATCAAAGTTGGCAGATTTGAAATTCCCTTCCCAGCGATTTCAAAAATTCGTAAATGAAGTAGACCTTACTGTACAGTACCCACCAACAAGTTTACGTTCAAATTTTCGAACTCTAACTGCCACTGAAAATGAAGAGCAACTTTGATTGATCATATCTCCCACTTTAGACATCCAAACTTCATGAAACTACCACCTAAATGTTGAAAAACAAGTTAACTATATTCTAGGTGTCATTTGGATGCTAATTCAAGTCAGATATCTAAAGAAAATTGAATTGCATTGATGGCACTTCAAGTTGTGTTTGTAGCTCCTACACTATGAAGGCAACATCAATGCTTCTTGTGCCAACACAAATCAGATTTTTGTCAATTTGAGCTTCATATATGGAGCTTCATATATGGAGCTCCAATAACCTCTCAATGCAAAACATACTTGGGCCAAGCAATGTGATAGCTTGTGGATACATTGTGTGTGTGTTTTGATGAGTAGGTGTACTTCTAGAGACAAAAATAGATTGTGTGAGATTATAGGTGTTCTTGATTGTAACAAGTGACTTAAGTGGTGGTGTAAGGTGTGCTTTAAAACTATAAACACTAACACTAGACGGTATTTGACAAAAAGAATGTAATATGGACAAATTAGTCTTCATTTGAAACCAAAAAAAGATCAAGGCAAGTCACATGAGTGTTTTCTTTGGATTGTTTAGCACCATTTTAAAATTTTATTCATTCAACAATGATGATATGGGGTGCGTTCACGAATTTCAATAAGTGTTCACTTATTATAATGCCATGTGATAGACGAAGAGGTAGGACTTCATTGATGTAGTGTATGAAAGTCTATTGAATGGCTTTTATTTTCTCCACAATTACCCTAAGACACTTATACTCATGGAAAATGGCAGTCCAATGCACCATAGTAAGGAATCAAGTGATTGAAGGCAAGCACATGGCATAAGAAAGCTTTCATGACCTACAAACTCTCTTGACTTAAACCCATCGAAAACCTATGAGAGATTGTGAAAGACATTGTTCAAAATTAGATGCTACTGCAATACAGAGAAGAATTAGTCAACACCATTCAAAGGGCATGGAAAGAGGTATCTCTAGAGATGATTGAAGTTCTTGTTGCTAGTATGCCTTACCATATGAAGGTCGTAATCAAAGCTAATGGTGATAGTACTAGATGGTAGATAGTTTGTCAAAAAATGGTATATTTATATATAATTTTACAAGTTTTTTTGTAAATGCTTAAGACATAAGTAAAGTAGACTTCATTATCTTTCCAGGGCACTTTGCGGTTTGTGATTTGGATCATTTTTGAGCATGTAGTGGCAATTCGAAATTAGAGGTGTGGGCTCTGTTTCTGTAAATTGACTGCTGCAAACGTAAACTTGTTGGTGGGTACTGTACATAAGCTGAAGATGACGCTTTAAGATCAGTGGCGCATTTGGGATGCCTACCTTATTTCAATTTGAACTTGATACTGTAAATCTATCATGTATATTTTGCTAGTTCTTTAAGGCTCTACTCCCAATAACAAAGCCATTTACAGTTTACACTGAAGCATGTGAAAATTACAATTGGCAAAATTAAAGTTGACCTTCTTTGACACTATGAGCCATGACTTGGGTGGAACTGACTGACCATTTGGAGCAAATTCATTTATGTCCATACAAGTTTAGTCAAGATTGATCACAATCAGTAATCATTCTCCGGAGAATTTGAGAATTTTGACTCAGTAATTACCAAGTAACTCAAATATATATATATATATATATATATATATATATATATATATATATTTATATTTATTCTTTTTTTTGAAACAACAACTCAAATATTTCAGTTCAGTTGATCCCATCTATTTCTTACAAATTTTCTACAAGTTTAATTGTTGTAATGTGCGATTTTCCTTACTAAATTGAGTTTACCTAAGAAATAGAAATCTGATGTGGTAATCCAATCATGTAGTAAACGTTTGGATTCATCTCCAAAATTGACGATTTGAGAAAAACCATTATAAACTACAATTTGGAAGAATATTTTGGAATTGGTATACAAATGAAAGCTGTAGATTTTGATTTTTAAATTCTATCCGTACGGTTAGATCTACTAATGCTATCACCAATCTTTTTCTATAAATTTTGAAAAGAAAATTTCAGAATTCCTTCTAAATTCAATTACAAGTAAAATATGATCATTTTTTGAGTAAAACTTGTTGGAATGGATTTGAAATAAGGTTCTCTTCATATGGTGATTTTTTGAAATTTTTGTGACCTTTACATCTTTGACCTCATTTTTGCACATCTATTTTTGAACTAAAGTCAATGCAAATTGACCACTTGACATACTTCCACATTTGTAATTTTAGAAATGTATATATTCTAGTAACACCAAATCCAACCAATGGATAGGACAACAACTTGATAAAGTATCACCAAAAATTAGGATGACTTTCATCCAAGCAGAAATGAGACAGAAACAAGGATCCGAATCTGTTCATCATCCAGAAAATGGACGTTGAAGCGCTCCAGGGTTAACCCCTAAAGGACCAAGGCTTTTTTTCTACCAAAAAACATTGAAAACTGCCATTTCTATAGCAAAGAGTAAAAAGAAATTAAATTATTTTTTTATCACATCTAATTGTAGGATCTTACACCTGACTAGTATAAAAAAGTGTGGGAAAAATTTCAGAATTTTTGCCCGCCCAAATTGCAAGATATTTGCATTTAAAGTGGAAAAAACAAGTTTTTCAACACATTGAGGAACTAGATTTTTTGACTTTGAACATTTTTAACTTAAAATTTTTGCTCCATAGAGTTTTGAGCTTTAAATCTTTATAGTGGAGAATTGAGTTGAGAGTCTGGGAAAAAAAAATCCAAAAAAACTTAATTATCATTCTTAAAAAAATTGTTAAGTAGAAGTAGAAACAAGATAGAAGGAAAATCTAAAATATTCATATATTTTAGGTGGAATTAAAATACACTAATCCCAATGGTGAGATTGTTCTAGCAAGTAAACTAAACCATGCAAAAAAAAATTTGAAAAATTTGAAAAATTGCATTTAGAAATGAATCCTACAAGTTATTTTTAAAAAAAGATGCTCTAACTGTCCGAAAAACAAGAATGTCCATAACTTTCTCATAACAAATCCAAATGAAATGAATCAAAGCTTTCCAAATAGACAAAAATATAGTCTATGAGAAAAAAATATTAAAAAGAAAATTCAAATTTTTGCAAATTTTTTTTGCTGCCCGGGCTGCCCCCCATCCCTTATTTTGAGCTTATTTGGTCATAATTGTTGTTCCCAGGCACCGATTGTGAAAAAAATTATATTCTCACGAAGCTTATTATTTTTTCTATCTTCAAAAAAAAATTCAAAAAATCACGACAAAAATTGAGCCCATAGGTACTGCCCGAAAACGCATTTGTCCTCCGAAGGAACAACGGTCCTTTAGGGGTTAACATCCAAATTATTTAATGAAATTATGCACATTTTTGCTTATGTCTTGATACAATTGTGTTGATGACATCAATTTCATGAATTGGTTATAAAAGTGTGTTTTTTAAGATTCAAACATTGTTTTGGATGAATGAGAAATTAATTGGATAAATTATTATATAAAAAAATCTAGATATTGATTCCACAAGATGTATTGTACACAATCAAAACATGAGAGTCTATGAGAACTTACTGTTGGTTTTTGCTCCACCTAGAAACAATATTTTGAAAATTTATAACTTACTCATACAGGGGTCAAATAATGCTACCTAAAGTACGTTGACATCTTCTTTTAGTTGCCAATAAGATTCAATAAAAATAATTAATGTTTAATAATAGTAATACATTCTGGCTTTGTAATTAGTAAGAATTGGAGGTGCACGTACTTTAGCTATTGTAGCATGTTTCATTTCAAGAGATATTATATTTTCATAACTCATATAATGTCATTGCAAATACAAAGTGTCCAATGGATGACCAAGAATCCTTCTATATAAGATAGAAGTGCAGATGTTCATCCTTGAAATTTAGTGTGAAAAGGGGATGTTTTGCACAGTAGTTTGATCTCCAATGAATGCTCTTGTTTTTTTTTGAGCAAATGATGCACACGGTACCAAAAAGGATGATTTCCATAGTGACCAGCCAGCCTGGCATTCCAAGGTTAAAGTTGTAAGATCATGAGCAATTATCAGAAGACTCAAAATTCACATTCAGGCAGGCTACCATATTTTAATCCAACATGTGTGAGAACAAAGTCAACAATTCTCACTCTTGTTGCAATTAGAACTTTGTAGAATAATTTAAACATTTCAGTAATTATTTTTCTGAAGATGAACTCAGAACTGAAAGTGCATAAAATTTGGGTTGTAATAATCAACTCACATGACCTGAAAGTTCACTCAGTTTTGGAGGGATGACTAAGTCAAGAGTTCAAGCAAAGTTCAATCACTCGATTTCAGTGTTCTGAGCTGACTTTGGAAGAATGAAGATTGAACTTCATAAACAACCTCAATTTCATTTGCGTCAAAAAAATATAAAAAATAAACAACCTCAATTCGGGACATTAAGAACTCTTATAATACCGCAATCAAATTTGGCTGTTGAGCTATTACTTCCTGTCTTGCAGTAATAAGCTTTGAAAACAACTTTTCTTTTATTAAAAGCATGAGTTATAAGATAGCACTTAATGGAAAATTAAGTTCTGTTCGGTTTGAATGCAACTGAACTCTAATTAAATCAAGCGATTGCTGGAAGATTTATTTTTGTTTTCTTTTTCTTGACACAAATGAAATCAACTTCATTGCAGGTAAAAATCACTAATACAAGCACACCAGTCAGTCTGCAAGAAGAATTTGAAGCTCAAGCAATAATTTGATATACGATGTTTTTTGGGGGATTTTTTCTGTTTGAACCAGATGGTGAGATATAGAAAAAATATATATATTTACAACTCAATCCGTTTCCCTAGGGAGGGTCGCCGGATTGAAAGTAGCAGGAGAGAGTTTCCACCTAGAGGTGTAAAGCCTGCTAGAGCTAAATACCCCATTTGTACAATGACTCCAGAAATCTCTAAACTCAGTTTCGATGACTGTGCGCCTATCATCGCTATACTTATCAATGTAGCAAAGAACATCTTTTTTCCTCGCCATACCTACACAAATGGTCTCTCCAGCGCAAGGAGGCAAATTCTAATGTAGTTGATGGTTTCTCCTGTGAAAATAATCAACATCTGGCACACCAAATTTGCCCCAAGATGGCAGCCCTAAGAACATTTCAAGCCATATTTGGGGAGTGAGAGCATGGAAACTAAGTGTCAGCATTCACACGGGTTCTAGGAGGAATGCCAGTGAGGGTTTCTCTTCATATTTTCACAAAAGATGTGGAGGGAGTTCCAGTTGATTTCTCAAATGGGCAAAACATCAACAAACCTTGAAGGCATGCAGGCATCCTTGAAGGCAATGCTCCAGCGTTTCCTGGATGTCGCCTGGACAACTCTTAACTTATATGCCAATGGGAACCCGATGATACTGCACCTACTGGCTGTGCCGACGGAGCACCATGAGTCCACATACAGTGCTCAATCGTATCCATTTAATCCAAGTTGAACCATCATTGAAGCCAATCGAATGCTTTTTCAAAGTCCAGGAGTAAAATCATCATGGTTGTTCGGAATCCATCGCCCACTCCATTGCCTCAAATGCAAAGAAAATGTTGTCGATAATAATCCTTCTTCTTAAGAATCCAGTCTGATTTGGGCACATGATGTTGGATAACACAGCTTGGATCCGTCTTGCAGAGTCTTGGCGATAATTTTATACACCATTCCAAGTAGTGCAATCGGCCTCCAGTTCTTTGCATTTTACATCCTCCCTTTGGAAGCAAGCAAAGAAGACCAACGTTCAATTGGCGGCATGGGCTATGTGAGGAGAGAGACTCTTGAAGAACTTCGTAAATATCACTTCCCAGCTCATCCCAAAGTTTAACAAAAAATTCCAAGAGAAATCAGTCTGTTTTAGAGGCACGTCCCCCTGGGAGAGCCTTCGAGGTCGCCAGGACTTTGTCTCTGGTGTGATCAGCGCTGAGAGTATCATGATACTCTCGGCGCTGATTTCATAGCCTGCAGCCTGCAAAACTTTCTTTGGGACCTTGCTCCAACAATGGTTCCGAGCTGCATTGCATTCCGCCGATTCTCCTTGTGTTGTAAAGAATGATCGGTAATAACAGGTTGCGTAACTAGCCATTTCCCGAGTTGTGGAGCGCTCCCGATCATCCTCATCTCTGAGTGTTTGGATTGGATTGGGGGTGCGGTTTTAGGGTTCTTAGAGCCGAGAAAAAACTCCTTTTTCATCCCACCATCTATCTGTGCCCAGCGAGCTAAAGATCTGATCGTTGCTCATTCTGCCTCTTTTACTTCAATTTCAGTGAGTTCTTGAGTGGCCTTGGAGTGAGCTTTGAGCAAGAAGGTGTCGTCTAGCAAAGGTTGAATGAGCCTTTCTGTTGATGAAAGGCTTGCTTTCACCTATGAAACTTTAGCTCGTTTTCCGCGGATCCTCTGGGTACCAATTTCTTCGCAGTAGGTTCTCATCCTTTCGAGGGTTGATGCTGTCTACAGAGACCATTAATTCTCCACTTTCTAGTCCTGGTCTCGGGATTGATGACCACATGGATTTGAGATTCTCGAGCATTGTAGGGTCTTCTTGGTAGGAAGTGTTAAATTGAAACTGAAGATCTTCTTCCATGTTCTTGGTCCTCTTGCAAACCTGTAGGCTAATCGGTATGTGGTTAGACCCTGTGCTGCAGTCGTTCAGAAGAGTTGAGTATTGCCTCCTCTATCTCGTTTCCAGTTGCTTATGTAGAATCGATCCAGTTTGGCAAGTAGCTGCGGGCAGTTTTACTGTTTCTCGTTCCATGGAGAAGGGCAGAGAATCTCTTACTTCAAAGTCCTCGGAATGTACTTCATCACCCAGGCTTAGACTGAGCGTAAGAGAATCCCACGATACCTACTCTTCCGAGCTGAGCTTGCTTGACAATGTTCATATCCCCTTCCATGATCCACGAATCTGCCCTTGGTACACTAGTTTGTATTTTCTCCCAAAATCTAGCACGCTCAGAGCGACAATTTGTTGATATACAATGTTAGAGCACTAGAATTGAAGAACCTTAAGGTATGTGATCCCGGAAATGCCACCTGAAATGTACAGAATATATTCATTTGAAGTTGCAATTTTAGGTGCAGATACCTTAGAACCAGTCTGTACTTGCTGAGCTTTGAGTAAAAGTTGCTTAAAGTTTTAAGAAATTTCTAATTATACTATAACGAGACGCAATAATCGAATTAGGTATTGATAGTAATAATTATCCTTCATTTCCCATACTAGATCGAGTATGATAAATGAAGGATGATTACTGGATTTGCTAGTGAAATTCAGAAACTCCTCAAACGTACGTTGTGGCAAGCCAAGGAGCCTAAGAATTTCCAACATTTGTATGCTCTTGCCGCAACCGAGTTGAGTTGCTCTTTAGACCTAACCATAGCTCAATCTAAGTTTCTAAAATTTGCAGAACTTTATTATGCAAGATTTCCTCAGTGAACACTTTTGACTTCAATGCAACTCTACTTGGATAGTTAAGTTGTGCTCACCCCATATCGCCACTTCAAATGAATACAATCTGAACATTTCAGGCGGCAGTTCTAAGTGCACATTCCTTTATATTCTTGGAAAGAAGAAGACTACCCACAATGGATTATCTGGCAATCAGCAAAGTGCACTTTGACGTATAATTAACTAGCTACATGTGAGAAAGTTTGACTAGTTTCTAGCTCCTAAAAAACGGACGAGTGCAACACACACTGAGCCTCTTGTAGACGAGCAGCTTGTTTTTCGATTTCCACTCTCAGTACATTGAAACATGTACTGTACTGTGTGATACTGAAATGTGTTCAATATTCTTACAGATTTCAGTTACCGGTACCCGAAGGAATCCTTGTAGAATTTTACAGAATTTACAGTTGAAGAAGGTGATCTCATCAATCCTGGACACTTGGTCAGACTAACTTACCTTAATCTATTGACCTTCACTGAATCACAGATTCTGTAACGCCTTCTTAGGATCCTCTCATCAGCACTTCGGCAGCTGGTGGTCCTCAATGTGATTTTTAATTATTTCTTTGCTCACTTTCGCACATGTTTGTACTTGGGTATTTAGCATTGTTTTGTATATCTGTGTTTTGTTCTACTCCCTCCATCCGAAAATGATCTTCAGGTTCCCCTTAATTTTATTGCAATAAGCTGGATGCTACTTTTTTATGAGCTATATTTTGAAAAGGACTTTGAAATTCAAAATTTCAGAACACTAGGAGTGTATCAAAATCTACTTAAGGTAGGAGGTCCATAAAGCGACCATCTAAGCGCTGAACCTGAATTTTGGGGAGGTAAAACATCTTGAAATATTTTTCAGTAAATTTTCCTTGAAAGACAAGAAGAAATGGCATCTGGCTCAAGTTGTTTCATATTTTTTGGAGCTTTGTGGAATTAGTTATGAAATTTTGAAGTTGAAAAGCCAAAGGGCTGTAAAAGCGACCACCTCCTAGAATGTACATCCTTTGTACATTTTGGGAAATTGAAGAAAGTAAAATGTACCTGTGTGTCCTGATCGGTTCAAAATGCCCGGTTGGAGTTCGAGCCTCCTACCTTACAACTTCAAATCGGTTGAAATAACATTTTTTTCAGCCTACGGTCCCAAGCATTCTGTCCAACCAAAAGATCACTTTGGGATGGAGGGAGTGTTGTACTATCATATTAAACTACATCATCATATATTTAGGTTCACCTATGTATTGTAATGTGTTATATGTACAATTTCATCATCATATTCCCTTACATTATCAACCTTGGACCCTCAAAATGTCCAAGGCCTTTTATAAGCTTCTTGGGTTTTACTGAAAACTAAACAAAAAGACCAAGTTTTGATAAGTTTTATCAATTCTTCAAACACTGTAATTGTGATGAATTGAAACTAGAAGTGTTATAGGTCACATAGGAAAAATAACCCTCAACATATTACTTATGGATTGAAAGATTATAATATTTGATCAAGAGGGTTATAAAACTATAAAAGTTATTTGAAGTCTTTCAATGACTTATCTTCTTTTTACATGTCCAATTTAAAATTGGAGTCATAAAAAGTATACACGGTCAAAGGACATAACATGCATAACCACTATTAGTTTATGGCTTCTCAAAATGTACTCTACAATTTTTTTGATGAATTTCCAATGTGATGTCCTCCCCCAAGATCTAGTGTACTTGACACTCAATTCCAAGAGCCACTAAAACCAAAAAATCAAGATTTGCAATGGACACCCTAGCAAACAATCTTCAATAGAAAGATCATAAACATCTTTTTTCAAAATTGGATTTTTGGTGCTCAAAATAGACTTTAAACAATATTCTAATAATAAATAAATACTTAAAATAGTAACTTTTTAAAGATTTTATTTAACTTCAAACTTTAGTCAATACCAAAATATGGTGCCTTGGGCATTTTTAAAAAGTCTCTTTGTTGGGAACTATGTCTATAGTATCCTATTTGACTTAAATTAGACTATAAATTGTGCATGAAAATATGGCAAAACATGCTCAATTGGATTGATGATCAACAATTAATATCTTTCATTTGGATGTATGCCACATTTAGCTACTTCTGGACTTTTGAAAGTCCAGAATTAACATCGAGAGATAATCATTTGGAGATCTCCAGATGCATCAAGAGATTTATACAAAACATTGAGAGATCTATATAAACATTGAAAGATAATCATCTGAAGATCTTAGGTGCATTGTTCATAATTCACTGAATAGTCCAGAAGTAGTTAAATGTGTCATATGTCATTTTATCATTTCAATTTGATCACACCCAAATACAAGACCATACAAGTAGAATCCAGCTCAAAATGAATTCAAACTTTTGCCAATACTATATACCTCAATTCATACATTTCATGTATTGAATAAAATTTAAAAAAAAAATAATAATAATAATAATAATAATAATAATAATAATAATAATAATAATAATAATAATAATAATAATAATAATAATAATAATAATAATAATAAATAAAACTGGTTGAGTTCAGATATGGAATTCTCAGACCCTTACGAGTTAAATTCACTTTCAAACCGACCCACCTGAACGGCATTTTTCTGAGTGTAGTCTCAAGTGTGAAGGTTCTTGCACCGGTAGTACTGTACAATACTGTGCATCAGCGGGTTTTTTTCTGGCGACAAACTCTACAGTAAAGCCCTACATGCCCTCCCACCAAAGGTGAATTTTGGGAGGGAGCCAGGCGCAGTGGCTTACAGGCCTGGCAACCTAGCGTTTTGTTGCCAGAAAAAAAAACGCTGCTGTGCATATGGTGTATAAACTCAAGTGGGAAAGACACAGATAATATTAGAAGAAAGTCCAAATAGACTAGACATAGACTACAACCTGTGAGAACTGGAGGCTCAAGGAAGGTAATTAGACATTAGAGTTAATGGTAAAGGTCTCCCCAATTTGTAACAAGGGTGTTAGAGGGTGTTAGAGGAAGGTTTAACTAAGAGTAGTACAAAAAAAAACTAATACCAAATTCTATCAAATCTAAGGTACCCCCCCCCCCCCATAACCGACCAAATAAGGAAATCCGACATGATTTGGAGTAGTGAAGGCAAAAAAAATATTTTTCAGAGGTATATCAATAGAAATGACATGGATTGCAAAAAAATTGATAATTTTATTGCTTGAATGAAATTACTATGAATTTTGGGAGGCAAAAAGTGCGCTGGATCCATGGCCAATGTCTAGACTCTTCCAATTCTGATCATTCAATAACTTTTTACCTAATCATTATTTCCTATTTTTTTTTTTCACAGCTTGGGACAAGTGTCATGTATTTATTAGTTCCAACCTTGAAAACGAAAAAAAATCACATTTTAAGCGTGGTCAGAAATACATGCACCTTTAGGTCGGGAATGGGTCACTAGTTGGGAATGGGGGTACCTTAGTTTTGGTACTTCAAGGAATTTTGTCCTATATTTTTCTCAAACTCCAGCTCCTAGTCCCCTCATTTCACACACTTTACGATTAACTCTATTGTATCATTGTTATTTCATTTCATTTAGAACATCTAGATTTGTAGTTTTTGGTTAATCAAAGGACATTCCCATTAAGCAGGAAGTTTATGAGTTTTAGCCTTCGTCCTCACCAGTTTAATGAGACTGATACAGTTGCCTCAAAACTCACAAACTTGGCAATTTTGCATTACGTTTCACAATGATGGTAACCAGAACCAAATGGTCTCATTTGCTGATTTAGATTCCTGTGTTGAATCACCTCCCTACAAGAGGCATCCAAATGCTTAAAGATTGGTTTATTTCTTAACACAAGGCATCTGCTCAGCTTGACAGATTTGAGGTTTAGGTAGATACATGTGTATTGAACTGTCTCATTGGTGCATTTTTCAGTAGGCTGTGAACTAGTATACATTATGAATTAAGGTAACTGCACTTTAAATCATCAAATAAGCATTTGAGCATGAGGTCCTATAATTTTTTTTAAAAGGTGGGATCTTAACTAGTTGGCAATTGAAAAAGGTTTTCAGATTCTCTTGGAACATATTTAGTTCATATCATTCGGAACACCAAATGATTGAACTATGATTTTTGAATATTCATAATCAACTTTAGATTCTCATGTCTTGAGTCTTTACATTTTAGATAAGAATCTAGATGAGACAGTTTTAGTAACAAGGTCAAAATTGGGTTTACTTTTCACACTACACATGTCAAGATTGTACTGAAAAGATCATAGTTGTTCCCATTCAATTGGGTACAAATACATCAATAGTAATCCCCAATAGAATGCAAAAAAAATTTATGGAAAAATTCACACCAAGCAGAAATACTTTAACATTGCAAGCAATGAAATAGCCTCACTAAGATCTAAGGCTTTGACCCTGCTCAAGAATGTTCCAACTCAAGCTAGGAATGCCAATACCACAAAGAAATAGGGAGCAAATCAATAGAAAGGATTAGACACAAAATTTTCCTACAACAAGGAAAGCTAAAGTGCGTTCAAACAGTTGCATGCATTGGCCTCTTTGTACAATCCTACAACTAAGCTCAAATCACGTAACTCCTCCAATTAGAAAGGAAACTCCTCCATTGACTTAGAGACTCAATTTTTCAGAAAAGACAGCCTTGGTCAGGACACATTGACACCCCAAAACATTCTTGAAAGGAGCTGGTAACACCTTGGACCTATCTGCTAATTCAGAGAAAGCTCGGGCAGCTGTTTTTTTGCACAAATTTGGCCAATTTTGCTACAAAGTCAACACAAAGGCTATATGTTTGTATAGCCAGATTCCTACAGTACTGTAATTTGAAACCAATAGCCAAATTTTACTTAGGTATTACCTAGGCTTCACGTAGATACCACCAAGCATCACCCAAATATCACGTTAGTATTGAAGAAATAGTTGGCTACTTCTCCAACATGAAATAAAAATCACTGAACTTGGTGTATTTAAGATGCTCCAATTCTCTGACACCTTCTCTCACTTCTTACAAAAATCCTCTAATAAGCACCTAGGCTTAACGTGATTGATTTTCAGCCAGCTATTGTTGGAAAGTTTAGTTACTGCCAACCATAGTTAGCACTGCTCCTAGGATGTTATAGTAAGCCAAAGACCCCCTTGCGGGGAAACCAGTTACTTGTACAATGCAGCCCCTGTTTGAAGCGGCTCTGATCAAACTTTGAAACACCGTTTTGATCCACAAGCCTTCAATAGGGGCTGCCATAGTTTGCGCTTTCAGCCATAAGGCTAGCATTTGTTTCCAAATCCGGCATTATGTGCACTCGCAATCCTGTGTACTTAAACCCCTCGTCGAACTTTGAAATCCCAATGCATAAAATTAATACAAACTCCACTCTCTATGTCATCCTCTATTCATACTGACCTCGGAGTCGACTCGGAGTAAGCCGGTGAGCAAGTCCACTTCGGAAATGCACTCCAGGCCTGGTCTCCATCTGTTTCTTGAGCTGCAGTACTGCACTGATTTGGCAGCACCTGGTGAATCTTCTTTGGAAACATCCACATTCTCATTCTCCAGTTTCTGAAAAGAAATTCGAAATCGGAGTCTTTCAGGAAGCATTCGGGTGCTCATGCCCACCAGAGACCTCACCAGCTTGGATTTGGACACGCGGTGCCTAACGTTGAGGAGCTGGCGATGGTGCCTAACAATCCAGCTCCTTACCCTGTGATTCGCCATGTTTTCTTCAACTGTGGGGCCTGGTTTCTGATTGTCTGAATTCATAACACAATGCTCATTAAATTGGCAAAGGAGGTGCGCAAAGCGGTTCTTCTGTCAAAAACTAGGACTAGTATAGATTTAAGCTTTGTAAAGATGCACACAGCTTCAACAAGAAAATTGCGAATTGCTTAAGATCAAGATAGAAAGTGCACTTCGGAAGCCAGTAATTGATTAGAGTAACTTTCAACCATTGATTCCTATTGTAGGATGTGAATAATTCCGTCCATTGGTGTATTTTGTTACCGACCTTGAAGCTTCCTCAATATATTATTTCAACTCCAACAGATATGGAAGCAGCCGGTTCTAGCCACTTAGAGGCTAACCCCTAAGTGCCCAAGGTTAAAATCCACAACAGAAATCAATGGTTTGAAAGTTACTTCAATCAGCTCATAGTTTCCCAAGCAGACTTTCTATTTTGAGCTTGTGCAATTCGCAATTATCCTGCGAAGAAGCCGAAGATTTTGAGCTTGGGCAATCAGGGTCAGGCATGAAATCACCTTGCAAGGATCCCGTGTGAGAGTTGAAGCAGGAGCAACAAGGAGGGTTCGGAAACGTGCTGGCGAGGTGGGGTAACAGCCGGGGCAGTGGGAGGAGCAGATAGACGCGCCCTTCTTCCAATTCCATGTCGAAGGGCAACATGCCGCTGTGGTAGAGAGGTCCATTGGAGGTGGGCTCACACACAAAGTGATGAGGGTGGCATTTGAGCAACTCCCCAACTGTAACAGGCCGAGACAAGCTCCGGATGTGGCCGTCGCCATGGACCACTTGCACTGGTTGCCATGCACAGATGCACTTGCAAAACAAATCCTTCATGGCCAGAATAATAGAATTTGGAGAATGTAATCCTGAAGGGATTCATGTCATGGTCAGTGGCGCTCCTAGCTCTCCTCTTTTGCCCCTTTCCATGGCACGGTTTTGAAGCTTAAACCCTTGCATCCTTTAGTGTATGTAATCACCTGTCCTCTTCAGCTGTAAGGCATTACAACAATCCACAACATTAGCCTAGAAATTCAATTTATCTCTATCAATTAGGTATAAGGTTTCTGATATCAGCAGTGTGAAGAATATTTCGGTTCATAACTTCGCTGGTAAACCCCGTTTGTGAAACTTCAGAGATTTGCAATGGAATTAAATGAAAAAAAGATAGAGACTGCTGTTCTTGTGGTCCCTGTATTGAATCTACGACTTTCCTCCTGGAGCTGTAAGCATTATAACCCTCCACAACAATAGGCTCTGAAATCACTTCATCTCTATCAATTGGGTACGAGGTTTCTGTTATCAGCAGTGAGAAAAAAATTTCGTTTCATAACTCTGTATGTTCCCGAGCTGGCAAAAACCCCATTTGGAGACTTGCAATAGAGTTAAATGAAAAAAGAAATAGAGACTGCCGTTCTTGTGGTCCCTGTATTGATTGTACAACTCAAGCTTCCGAGCTATAAGAATTACTCTTACACTCCAGAACATCAGTACTCTAGGCTTGAAAACCGGTGGAATCAATCCATCAATTGCGTGCAAGGTTTCTGAGATATTCTAAATCAGTGGTTCGAAGAAATTTCGTTCATTACAACCCTGCATGTTCCTAAGCTGGTATGAAAACCCCCACCCATACAGAAAAAACTTTAGAGACTTACAGTGGAATAGGGTGATTTAGAAACAGAGACTGCTATTCTTGTTATCCTATTTCAAAAACAAGGTCCCTAAATACAAGAGCGCAATGCCACTACAAATTTATCAACCTTTCGAGACTTGGTACAGCTATGGCCTCTCTTCTCACGAAGGCTACTCCAATAGTTGACCTTGCCAATGGTCCTCATCAAACACAGAGTGCAAGATAGTAAAATCAAGTGATCCTTTCACCGATTTCTAAAATGAAAAGATCAACAGAAGCGCCCAGATAAAATGTGTCTTAAGTACTCTTTTAGGGGTAAACTCTAGAAATGATCCAGGCTACCACCTGCAGTCTGTATGACTGCTTGCAATATTCTACTCCAAACAAGAAACGAATTTGCACAAGCTATGGTTGTCAGAGAGCCCAAGAAGGCGTACCACAATGAGAGCGAGCTCCACGTAAATGCATCATTTTGAGCAATGGCGGACCCAGCTTCACAGCTAGAAACAGCCATTGAAAATCAGGAACTCAAGCCAATATGCAAAATGCAAGTACAAAAGCGCTCCAGGAGCATTTCCTCATAAGGCAGGACGTCCTAAGCTTTAAGATTTGAGGGCTTCAGGCGCGTAGCTACTGCGAGCTTTGGAATATCTAATGCAAAAGTTCAAGCCATGTGCCGGAGGGATATCTCCTTGCCTTTGTTTGCAGACGCTGCAACAGCTGAACTGTCTGCGAGCTTCAGCTGTGAACTGGCTGGAGCAGACTGTGGGTCAGGCAGGGAGAGAACACAACTGAAGGCGACTGATGGAATTATTCCTCATAACATTAATTAAGGAGAGAAGGCTGTAAAACTAATTGAGTTCCAAAACCAGGTTCAAATGTGATTATGGTGATCATTTGGGGATATCAATGCGTGCCCATTGTACTTGTCTTCTTCATTTCTGTTGGAAAGGTCGCTACACATATGTACAATAGGGATACATTTATGTCTTGGAATGATCATCTTGGGCACATTTGAACTCTTTGGAAACTACTTGCAGACAATGCAAAGGCAATTGTTTGTGAGTTTCAGTAGCAAAGTGGATTAGTGAGAGAATGGAATTATTCTTCAGAATGTAAGGTATCAGGTTCAGAAATTGCCCACCTAAGAGCTGAAACTGAATTTTGGGGAGGCAAAGCTTCTTGAAATTCTTGAAATAATTTTCAGTAAATTTTCTTTGAAAGACGAGTGGAATTGGCATCTAATCCAAGTTGTTTCATATTTTTTGGAGCTTTGTGGAATTAGTTATAAAATTTTGAAGTTGAAATGGCACAGGGCTCTAAAATCGCCCACCTCCTAAAATGTACATTCTTTGTACATTGCTGAAAGCTATGAAACAGCAACATGTACACATAGTGTACAATTGAAGATGTGGGCGGTTTTAGAGCTTGTGTGGTTTCAGAGCCTATTACCTTATAGGAAAAAAGTTGTGAAACTAATTGAGTGCCAAAATGGTTTGAATGTGATTATGGTGGTCATTTTAGTATACAAATTGCTTGTCCATTGTATTGTTCTTAATTTTGTTGGAAAGGTATCTACATAAATGTACAAGAAGCATAGATTCATGACTTGGAATGATCATCATGGATATATTTCAACTAGTTTGGAACCTTGTTGGTTTTACCTCGTAATGTAGTTGCTTTACCTCGACCAATTCAAAGGTCATTTGGCTAACGTACATACAAAACCATATTTGGCTTCTAGAATATAAATAACGTACTAAAAAAAGGCATATACAATTGGATTGATAATTCTATAGTTGTTTTATTAGGCATCTTCTATTGGAATGTCATTTAAACATCTCAACCTTATCATACTCAAATATGGCACCATTAATATACAAAGAATACATGACCATTTTATAACTTTTGTAGCATTTAGGATGTGCAATAATGATCCAAATTAAAAGTGCCATGACTCTTGTATAAAACTTGGATCCTACTTAGTTAGTATAAATACAAGCTTTTGTTACTTGTGTACTCCTCAAGTTTTGCATGTTCCATATCAAATACATAAAAAAAACATGATGAATGTAGAGTTGGGCTTCCCATACCTTTGAAGGTTAAACAAACAATGTTAGTATCCAATGTGTCCATGGTCTACATACATTCTACAATGATGGTATAGCTCTATGGTGCATGAGTTAGCTTTTCTTCTTTTCAAAAGGTACTAACACATATCTTGTAGGAATAAATGCTTGTTCTGAAATGTACTTTAGATAGATTCTAACTAAATGGGGTTGATATTCATTTAATTTTGACTTGATTAATTAAAAACAACTCATCTAGATTCTTGTCAAAATTGTATACATGCTCAATGTGAATGTTTAGACTCAATCATAGATACAAAAAAATCAACAATTTGAAAATTTAAAGTTTATGCATAAGGTGTTTAAAAAAACATATAAAGAAAATCTAGACTCCTCTTTCAATTCCAAAAAGATCCCCCAAAGCTAAAGATAGCTTGATAATAGAAACCATAATTAAATGTTTATTTGGATAATTTTAAGTGGAGTTACCTTATTTCTTTTTTCCTAATTGGTTCTTGACTCCAACTACAAGAGATGTACTAGACAACCCGCCAAGCCGCTTAGCAGCTAGTTGCTTATTAGACAATAAGATAATAAAAGTAGGTTACAACTATAAATGTGCCTCATTCTTTGTAGGCACCCTACAAGATTTGACAAAGAAAGTGACAAGAGAGAGTTATATTCCTCCAAATCTAAGTTCATGACCCACTTATGAAGTAGAGTTGAGAATATTTTGGTAGACACACTCATATATGCAGAAAGCCCTTGGTCATATACAATAGGCATATCCATTACGATTCATCTCCCAATTTCATCCCCTATCTAAGGTAGTTTGTTTTAAAGCGCTTGTACTCTAAAAGCAATCACGACATAGAGGTGCAATTTGCTTTCTTTAATGTACCAATAGTTGTTACATTCCAAGAATTGGTCGCTTTTAGTGACCACCGTGTGTCACCTTTAAAAATTTGTAACTAATTCCACAACGGTCCAAAAAATATGAAACAATTTGAATTAGATGCCAATTCCATTTTTCTTTGCATAAAAATTTACTGAAAATGGTTTCAACGAGTTTAGCTTCCTCCAAAAGGCAATCAACTCTCAAATGGTTGCTTTAAGAGTATACTACCTTAGATTCGTCCTACATTCTAGCCACATAATTATACATTCTAGCCACACATCTTAGAACAATGAAGATGGAGGATGCAATTTAGAAAGGGGACATCTTAAGGGAGTCGACCCATTTTCGATCAGCCATCCATTTTTGTTAGTTAGAGTGCTTGGTTTTTTTATCAGGTAGTGGTTTAGGTGACAGCTCATGCAGATATTTGTGAGCAGAGGAAGCACAAATATCGGGGAGGTGTACATTGAAAGTATAGAACTATCACAAGATGTACATTGGAGGCTACAATTATCACTTGCATTGAAGCATTGTCAATTTTGTAATCAGCCTATGGTTGGAAATAGGGTGACCTATATAACAAGAATAGGTTGAATGGAATCTTCATGAAAAAAATTCATAGTGATTTTGTTTTTGAGGAAAAAATGTACAAAAATATGAAATCCTTCTGAAATCTATTTTTTTAAACGGGATAATTTTCCCTTCACCATACCCATACACCAGATATACTGAATTGCTTAACCCCTAAATGACGGACCTATGACCATTGATTCCAAGCCTCATTGCCCAACACTCAATTTGTTGCCATTTTGCAACTAGATATGTATGAAAAAATTTATATTTATTTTTCAGAGATGAAATTACATGTTTCCTTTACTTCACAAAAAATTTAGATTTTTTTGTGGAAAACTGATTTTTTTAGGAATTTTTGAAGAAAAAGTGAAGAAAAATCATATTAAATAGAAAATTATTTCAAAAAATTTGAAAATTTCACCATGTGTGTATATTACAATGACAAACATCATGGTATAAACCCAATTTCCGTGTCATTCTATAATTAGAAAATAATAGACATTGAAAATACACTCAAAGTTCAAATTGCAATAAAATACTCAATATTAGGAATTTTTTCAAATTTCAAATTGGAGTAGAAACTAGAGTAGATGACCTTCATTTTGTTAGTTGGACTCAAACTCAAAAAATATGATTTTTGTGGAGAAATTTCAGATTTAGAGCAAGGAGCAACAACTTCCCAAAATACTCTAAAATAGCATATTTTGTGATCCGTTTTTTTTAATAACTTCTCATTTCCGTGAAGACAAACATTGGAAAGAATACAAATTCTATTGGATACTCTTCATAACCCAATATGAAAGGTCAACAAGGAAAAGGAGGATGGAAATATGCTTTTGAACTCTCTTTTTTTCAACAATGTTGTCATCAGCGGAATGGCGTCCACGGTGCTCCAGGGTTAACCCCTAAAGGACCGGCATGCGTTTTTTGGCCGTATAGAAATTTTGGGCAGGTACGTGTGACTAGACATTTTCATATTTTAAGCTGAAATTTTAATAGAAGGTGGGGACGAGGAATATCTTTCATATGCACCAAATTTCAGCACATTTGGAAATAGGAGTCAAGTTATAGCCAAATATGTTACTTTTTTTCGTAACTGGGCAGTCCGGGCAGCAGAAAAAATTTGGCAAAAATTTGATATATTTTTTTTTAATAATTTTTTTCTCATAGATTATATTTTTGTCTATCTAGGAAGCTTTGATTCATTTCATTTGGATTTGTTATGAGAAAGTTATGGACATTCTTGTTTTTCGGGCAGTTAGAGCATCTTCTTGAAAAAAATAACTTGTAGGATTCATTTCTGAATGCTATTTTTGCAATTTTTCAAAAAAAATAAATTCTCATGGTTTATTTTACTTGCTAGAACAATCTCACCATTGGGATTATTGCATTTTAATTCCATCTAAAATATATGAATATTTTAGATTTTCCTTCTATCTCGTACCTACTTCTACTTAACAATTTTTTTAGGAATGATAATTAAGTTTTTTTGAATATTTTTTTTTCCCCTAGACTCTCAACTCAATTCTCCACTATAAAGATTTGAAGCACAAAACTCTGTAGTGCAAAAATTTTAAGTTAAAAATGTTCAAAGTCAAAAAATCCAGTCCCGCAATGTGCTGAAATACTTGTTTTTTCCACTTTAAACGTAGATATCTTGCAATCTAAGCGGTCAAAAATTCTGAAATTTTTTCCACACATTCTCATACTAGTTAGGTGTAAGATCCTACGGTTAGATGTGCAAAAAAAAACATTTTTCAAATTTTTTTACTCCTTGCTATAGAAATGGCAGTTTTGAGTGTTTTTGGGCAGAAAAAAGGCCTTGGGCCCTTAGGGGTTAAGTGATCGAAAATGGGTCGTCTCCCTTAGGCCTATGCATACCTTAGCTCGACAGACTCACCCCACCCACTCCAAATAGCACTTGATCCCGGCTGCGTCACTTCCACATGACATCATGACATACAAGCAATGAGCGGATGATTGTTGTGCGCGAGCTCTCCAGTCACTTGAGGTTTCTCATTTCCCGTGGCCTGAACGGGACTATTAGGCCAACTGAATTCTGAATCCGCACAAGGGTGCAGCGATGGATTGCCCTTCTCGCGTGCGAGAGGAATCATGACACGGTGAGGGTACCCAATAAAGAGGGGCAGGACGGACGGACACGCAGGGATTCAATTTTGACCAGAGCCAGAGCAAGAGGCACTGAGGCGGAGCTCAACGTCAGCTCTTAATGGCTTTACCATACTTGAATGCGCAGGACCCATTTGTATGACATGTGACAAGGGGAGTGTTTGAGTGCAAACATGCAACAACTTAAAAAGAAAACTCTGATGTTCGGAAATGATGCCTTCTTTGCCTTTGAAGTTTGCGGGAGACACAAATAAGTTAAAGAAATTATCAGGACTTGGCCAGGACACCATTTCTTCACCGGTAAGTTAACTTGTCGCAATGAAATTCCATTTCATTTGTTAAAATTTAAAAAAAAAAAAGAGTTAACTTATTGTTGATAGGGCTACAGAGATGGGATGGATGCTCGAGGAGTCCTGCTTACATTCTTGCTCGCACGTAATTTAACACTGAGTGAGGACATTCTTGGTTTGTGTGAGATGAGTTTGTTTTATTAGTCACCTGCATACGTGAGGGAAGGCGGAAATGAACCCTGCTCGCAAGGACAAGTTCATTGGGAAAACGTCCAGCCTCACTAAATATGTTGGTAAGTTATTTAGTACTGCATAGCCAACCAGCAGCTTTCATCGAAAAATATTGTAGAAACTAGGTGTTGAAATTAAAATTTGGGAATTCAATTGTTTTTTGAAAAAAATGTATTTTCAAAGATTAAAAAGATTAAAAAAAAGGATTCTTGTAGATTTTCAACGTGAAAGAACTCCATTTTTCTGAAAAGTAAGGTAGGAGGCTGTAAAATGGAGTGGGCATGAAGAATGGACCCTATAAATGGCTCTAAAATGGACATGCGTTGGTTCTGAAATGGACTAGTATAGTCATTGAATGAATCAAGGAAAAAAGCATTATTAATTGCAAGAGCCAATCATTCTCTTTGCTTTCCCCATTTTTATTTAGAATTGCAAGTGAACCGTTTATGAAAGACCTAGAGTCACAAGTAGGGACCTACGACCCAACTTGTTTGAAAATTCATAAGTAATTCAAAAATGCCCCAAAAAATACGAAACCACTTGGGTTAGATTCCTCGTCAATTTCTCTATGTCTGAAAAATGAGCTAAAAATATTTTTGTCCAAAGAAATACATGAAATAGGCAGACCAGCCCTTAGATGCTCCATTTATGAGCCTCCTACCTTGTCTATTTTTTGTTGTAGATGTGATGAAGTTGTTGTTCAACTTTGTTGTAGAGTAAATAAAGTAAGAGCGTCTGCTATGGACACGCAAACAGCGCCTCTATCGGCACTTTACCAATATGTCAATCTTTAGAAAAAATTGCACCCCAATGCAACCGTCATGGGTCGTGGCACTTCCACGGTCTTGGTAAGCGACCCCCCGAGTCCGGCAAATTTCCAAAATTTGAAGGGCCCGCAAGTTGATTCCTAGTAGAAATTATTATTATTGTCAACTTTTTCCTGCATTGTCAACCCTTTTCTGCATGGTTAAGCGTGCCAATCAATTCAAACTTCCCTTGATTTAATGAAAAGTCTTTTTTAATGTTGATTCTTTTCTTTCTTTCTTTTTATAATGCTAAAGGTCCTTTTGACGTTTGGATTGCCGGCTTTGCATTGGGACGATTTGTTTAACCCCTAAATGCCTAAAGTCCCCTCGGGGGACATTTGGGATTTCGGGCAGGCTCGTGCGACCTGAAATTTTGACTTGATTTTTTGAAACTTTTTTTGAAGATAGGAAATCACATTAGCTTTCTAAAAATATAATTTTTTTTTCAATCGGTGCTCGGGAACAAAAGTTATGCCATTCTAAAGCAAAAAAGCAGTTCGTCGGGCAGAAAAAAAAAAACTCAAAAAAATGATTTTTTTTAAAAAAAATTTTTTACCTCAAAGATCATGTTTTTGTCTACATTTGAGGCTTTGATTCATTCAATTTGGACTCAGAATGAAAAAGTTATGGACATTCTTGTTTTTCGGGCAATCTAAGCATCTTCAAAAAAAAACATTTATAGAATTCATTTTTGAATGCAATTTTCAATTTTTTTCAATTTTTTTTTTTTGACAAGGTTTATTTTGTTTGCAAGAACAATCCCACCATTGGGATTATGGTGTTTTAACTCCACCTAAGAGCTATTAACGATTTTGTGTTTCGTTCAATTTTGGACCTTCTTCTATTTAACAAATTTTTTATATGTGAAACCAAGTTTTAGTATGCTGAAATTTTTTTCCCTGACTCTCAACTCAAATGTTCACCATAAAAAATTTTAACTTTAAGGTGTGTAGTGCAAACAAAATCCACAAATGGCCGTCAAAGTCATCTGAAATTGCAGGAAACAGTTCAAAAAAATTTCTTTTTCCAACTTTGAATGCTAATATCTTCCAATCGGAACGGTCAAATTTCTTGAAATTTTTACCAAATGATCTGAGACAAGTGAAGTACAAGATCTTACGGTTAGATTCTAAAAAAAAAGTTTTTTTAGGTTTAGGGAGTGATCGCAGCAGAAATGGCAGAATTCGGTGGTTTCGGAGCCAGAAAATGCCTTGGGCATTTAGGGGTTAAAAAAGGACCGGCACTATGGGGGCCTCGTGGAATGCCCCTCCATTTGCCGATATAGGGATTGTTTGCCGAGACACCACGACAGATGCTCTAAGAAAATACATGTAAAGAGAAAATTAGGGAGTCTTTACACTTGTAATCAAGAGTCTTTGTTCAATTTTTTTTAAATAGTTTAGACAACCACATCTAATTAAATTTTAATAGAAAAACCTCGAATGTGGGATTTTTGAGTAAATTAGGGTTATTGGTCAATGGGTTGTGTAGTTCATGGTTATAAGTCTCCAAGGCTCTGCCCTCATCCTTCTGCCATTTGTTCTTGGTCTTTTCTTGGAATAAACTTTGGGTTTCAAAAAAAATAAAATTTAATAAGCATTAAGCATAGACAATCCCTATTAATAGATTGTCATAGTTTTAAAAAAAAATTCTTTGGCATTTGAAAGAAGATTTTAGCTATATAGATATTCAAAGTATTCATTATAGGTATATCCAAAATTGAACCTAGACTCTCATATTCAAAAGGCACACATATATAGGTGGGGGGTAATTTTGCAACATGGACACAATTGGAAAAGAATCATTTTAACCCCTAAAGGACCAGTATGCGTTTTTGGGCAGTATATAAATTTGGGCAAGTACGTGGGACTAGAGATTTCCATATTTTGGGCTGAAATTTTAATAGAAGGTGGGGACGAGGAATATCTTTCATATGCACTAAATTTCATGACATTTGGAAATATGAGTCAAAAGTTATGGCCTAAATATGTTACTTTTTTTCCATAACTGGGCAGTTTGGGCAGATAAAAAAAAAATTGAAATTGGTTTTTTAGAGTTATATATACATGGAAAGCTTTGAATCATTCCGTTTCAACCAATGAGTCAAAAGTTATGAGGAGTTTTAGTTGCAAGGAGTTATGGATTCTCTACTCTAAAACAAACTTTGAAGTTGTTGTTTTTTCACTCAATTTTCAATATTTTTTGAAAAAAATAAAATCATAAGATGTAAATTGTTTATAACAACATTACAACCATTGGGATTGACATTTTTCAATTCCATAATTAAATTCTTAACAATTTAGTATTTTGAATCATTCTATACTTCTTTCTACTTACTATTTTTTTCCTATACGTTGTACAATTCCAAATGACTTGAAAATTTTTAAGCATGTAAAAAACTTCTTTAGAAAAAAGAATCCAAAGAAGCACCACCATTTTGAACATTTTTTTTTATAGAAAAGTGAGCTTGTGAAGTGTTGCTGCCCGATTTTTTGTAGGGCCAAAAAAAGGATTTTTGTCAATTCAAACGCTAATATCTTGCAATCCACATGGTGAAAATTTCTGAAATTTTTTCTAAATCTTTTCAAACCAGTGTACTATAAGATCCTATGGTTATATGTGTCAAAAAAAGTTTTTTTTCAAAAATTTGGTACTTGTATTGAAAATGGCAGTTTTTGAGCGGTTTCAGGGAAAACATAGTCATAGAACTTTAGGAGTTAATATAAAGTAAAGTGGATTCACTATTACAACTATGGTGGATTTAAATAAGACCAAACAATATAAAGTTAACAATATATTGCTTTTAATGCTGAATGGTCAATTTGGTTGGATATAATGGGTATATTGCAAATCTACAATGCTAATTGGTCAATGAATTATTGAAAATTTGCCCTCTTTGGTCACTAATAACTATATAGTCAAAGAAAGTATCTACATGAATGTCAAAAAAATGTTTTGCACTTTGAAAATTCATGAGTAATTCCATAAAGGTTCAAAAATTACAAAATGATTTGGATTTGATTTGTCTTCTTCTCATATTTCAACAACTTATTGAAAAATGTCTCAAGGATTCCTACACCTCAAAAAAGGAAGATAAGAGGTGCGAAAGAAAGCATAATAAACACCTCATTTCATACAAATAATAAAAATGCTTTTCAATTTTATATAAGCAAAAAAGAGGTAGCAAGATACTAAAATACCCTACCAGCAGCCATTAGGTGAAGGAATGAAATCCCACAATTTGGAATTTTTTTTTTAATTAATATTTTTTGTTTAGAAAATTAAAAGACATTGAAAATTTGAGGTTGTCTTCTACAAGTGCGTATCTAGTAGGTGTGTATACGTAAGCAAGGACTATAGTTGGCTTTGGAATTCCAAGGCCTACTCTGCCCTCAAAAGGAGCTCCTTTTACTCTACATACACGTGCAATGTGCACCAACAACTATAATTATTCAAAATTGAAGTGAATTGATATAATGTGGGAATTCAATAAAGATATTTATAGGTATTTATAGGTATAAGTTTTCTTTTAAGTCTCGACCTTCTAATATGAAATTTTGAGTGATTCATTGGGCCTAATTTCCCCCTTTTTCTAATGGTGATTGGTTAATCCTTGAAAGGCCCTTAAGATCCTTTTGTATGACCCATATTTAGCCTTATAATTCTTCAATTGTGGTTTAATATATGAATTGTGACACATTGTTAATTTACTTACTATCATGATAATTTATTTATTTTGTACTGAAAAATATTTGGTCAATGTTTTTTTAATCAAATACCACCAAATTCATAATATATTATACAACCGCAAAAGGCTTTTAGTCCGTTAAAAGACTAATGTAATTTGAATCATTATAAGAATTTAGAAGCCAACGTTGTAGCTATTAGTTACTTTATATAAAGACTTCTATTGATGCAATGATAGTAGAGATATCTTTTAAGTCCAACATAAGCAAAAATTTTGTTGCGTTTTATCTAAGACCTCTTATAAGCACATTTAGTTAATAATTAACGTAATAAAATCCAACCATTTTGGTCTAATTGCACTTCTATGGACGCAATTTTTAATCCATTCAAACACTAAAAGTATACAATAAGAAATAAAATCATCTGATAATAAAATCATTGATAATAAAATCATCTGACTTTGAAAGTTGCATGAGAAACAAAATGAATTATATTCCAATAGATTAGTTGCAACCTTGCAAATTCAAACAAAAATTCAATTTCAAAGTCTTCCTAAGGTAGTGGAACCTTTTCAAGTTGATAGTTATTCAAATAAAAAGATTGTACAAAACAAAGCATATAATTCAATTTGAATTGAATTTTGAATTTTGATACTATCGTGTTTGGTGGTTAGGGTTGGCATTTTTTTGCCAATTAATTGATTAAAGTTGGAAAATGTGATTGAATAAATTCTTAAAAATAGAAATATTAGTTTTTCTTATCTACATTTTATTTTTTGAAAAAACAACATTCTAAAATTCTAGCATCTATTTTTTAACATATTTTTTGCCAACCTTGACCATTGGGTACAATAATGGTGGGACTTAGAAATGGGACTTAGAAATTGAAGATAATTGAAGCTTCACAACTTGATTATAGGCACATCTTTTTAGAGTCAAAATTAAAATTTCATTGACACAAAAATGAATGTTTGGAAAAATTTCTTAAAACTAAAGTATGCACAAGTATAATCATCACTATTTACAAATTAGCATAGTAGTTATTATTAAACATATATAGAATATTATTTTTATTAGATCTTATTGGCAATTGAAAGGGTTTTTATTTGCACTTTAACATGCATTTTTTGGACACTGTATGAATAAGTTATGAATTTTAAAAGTAGAATCTTTAGATGTATCTAAAACCAACATTAGAATCTCAGACTTTCATGTTTTGATTGCATATATCTAGTGTGATTAATATCTAAAAAAAGGTGGCTCTTTTTGGTCCAAATGCAAGTGTTACATTTATGCCACATTTAATAACTTCTGGACTTTTGAAAGTCTAAAATTAATAATGATCATTAGAAGGAAAAAAATGGTCATGAAGAGATAATCCAAAACATCAAGAGATCAATACAAAACATCCGGAGATCAATACAAAACATTTGGAGATCTATAAAAACATCAAGAGATCTACACAAACATTGGGAGATCTCCCAATGTTATTATCCAAAGATCTCTAGAAGTTTAGTCCAAAATTCATTGAATAGTCCAAAAATAATTAAATGTGGCATATTTAGGGCAATTTTCATTATGGGTAAGGTAGACAAACCAAAAAATGGAAAGCTAAGTGATTTTGCTTTGACCGCCTGTAATGTCTTCTTTTGTGAAAGTGAGTTATCCAAAACTCTCATAAAGTATTCTACGATTTGTTGCTCTTTGGCTAATTTTTTTGTAAATCCAATAACTAAGTGTATTTGTTTGTAGTGACCAAGTGGTCTACCATGAACTTCCTGCCGTATCCTTCAAAGGACATGTCAACTTCTCACTTAATCAATCTTCTTTAATTTTCTTTAATTGAACATAAATTTCAAAAATTTGGCATTTTTCTCATATTGTAATATATGTCTAAAATTTATTTTCAAAAATTCATAATTAAAAATATTAAAATAAATTTATATATTTTTTAAGAATAATTCCTTTGTGAGAATCAAAATAATTGCACAAAAGCTTAAAATAATATAAAATTTTAAAGAGAATTGAAGATAATAGTGATAAACATTGTAGTGTAATTGGTGTAATCCTTGAACTCACACCAAGAGAGATTTGATAGAAAAGTTCAAAGTGGTGCATTTTAAGCTTCAAAGACGCAACCTTCAAAGTGTTACATAAATTAAAATATTAACAATTTAAAAAAAAATAAAAGATTTTAAATCTATATAGTAGATTATTGGAGCTACATTTTGTCACTTAAGATTAGAAGCATTTAAAATCAAGAACTATGTGAAAATTGAGGTTTGATTTTCAAAATTCCCCTTGGGTAGGAGGTTCATAAAGTGTCCATTTGCGAGCTGAAAACTAATTCGGGGAGGTTAGATTTCTTGAATTATTTTTCAATAAATTTCCTTGAAAGACAAATGGAATTGACATCTAACCCAAGTCTTTTCATATTTTTTAAAGCTTTGTGAAATGAGTTATGAATTTTTGAAGTTGAAAAGTAGTGACCACTGAAATATACACTATTTGTAGATTGCTTGTGCAAAGAGAAAACAAAATGTACCTCTGTGTTAGAGGACACTTTTAGAGCATGAGGGCTTTATGGACCTCCTACCTTGTACATACCCTACGTGACCCAACCTTACACAGCCTGCATCATGTGCTGGATAGTTGCACTCATTAATCAATATAACCTATGAAAATAATTTCACTGTGTCAGCTTGTGAAGGGATTTAAGAGTTTCAAATCAACATAAAAACCCAATGTGGATGCCATCATCACAACAGCCAACCCAGAGCTGATGTAAAACCAATGCAAGCTACATTTGCACTCAAAGGTCATAGACAGGCAGGCAAGCAGTGTTCAATGGATGTTGTAGAACATCAGACCATCATCATCTTCATGATCATTTCCACTGACTAATGAAATTCGCAGAACACACAAGACTAAAATACAAATATTAGCGTTGAAGCCCACTGTACAGATGGTTTGCAACCTCGTCAAAAACCGTAGCTATTTTGCCGAATACATACAAAATAAACAAAATTCTACACTGACACCTGCTTCATCTAAAATTCTCGATCAAGCAGTGTCAATTGCTTTGTTAGATTTTGGAAAAATTGGTACCTCACAAGTACCAGTTTGAAATCTTGGAAAAGGGCGGCTAGATTTGAAGCGAGTACGTCTGCGAGACAACAGAATCCTGAACACACAATAGGTCACAATTTGCAGCCCTTGAGCATAAATGTAACTTAGAATGATCGTAACCGATCGTTGATGCTGCATGAAGCGAAGAGTTACTGGAAAGATGATATTGAAGAGAATGAAAGTCAGAATCTGCGCCGCCTCGTGGATGAAGACCTCTTTATACGAAAGAGGACGTCAGATACAACCCAAGGAAAACTGAGGAGGTGGACATGATTCCTGCTCACAGCAGAAAATTGGTCGTCTTGGTGAAGGTAATCAGGGTGGTACGTCACATGATACCAAGCAGACGCTTTAGCGAACTGATCGTCTTTCCAGTAATCCTCCTCTTCGTCGCTATAATCACTGTAATTATCCTTAAAAAAACACTCTCGTGCTTCGCGTATCAAAGCCTTCACTGCTAGACGAATTCTTTGCCTAGCTTCCCCAGCATGCTTCCGGTAATGTCTTGAGAGTCGCAAGATGTTGCCGCTCATCACTTCAGCCTCGGTCTCTATGCCATACTGGTTCATTAGGCCCATCAGCTTCGTGTCATAAACATGCCTATAGTAGTCAGCATCCATCAAAAAATCTTCGTAGCCTGACACCTGCGCAATGCAACAAAATTCCTCCGAATCAATTTTCTCAATGCTGAAGGAATTCTTCTCAATGATTGAAAAGACAACGATCCATTTGGCCGTAGACATAATACCAGTAATTGGCGATCATAATTCTGCAGCATAGTCTCTTTGGTTAACGTCAAGCTATAGAATTGCTCTTTGGCAGCCTCTTTCACGGATCTGAATAACGTTCCTATTACACACTCAGATATGTAAGTATTTTTGTCCTCCTTCTCCATAAAGTCTGGGTAATCTTTAGGCCGAAGGTGAGAGGGTATAATCGCTGGTACACCCGTCTTTGGAAAATCCACCGCCACAGAAAAAAGCTTTGCAAGTTCAATGCATTTGGAGCTCTTTGCTTTGTCTGACTCAATGTCGGCAAACACAACATGTGCATTTGATATCTGGCCCAAGTTATCGTTCACAATGTAGTTCACAAAAAATTCTTGTAGTTCCTATACAAAAGGCAATTGCACGCGTCTTCAGAGAAAGTGACAACAGTAACAAAGAAAATGACGCAAAGTTGGTCGAGTCAGAAAGAAATGAACAAACACCAATTCAGAATGTTCAACCAGAGCAAGCAAGATTGCCAAGACATCTAGACATGATCAGATCACAGCATTTCTAAATACCGTTCATGCTATCATCTCCAAATAGAGTAAGAAAAATGAATATAGACAGAAAAACGGGTTGCGCTCTGAGAAAGGGGACAAAATTGAACTTACTTCCACAGACACCGGATGATCGAGTTGCACTTTTGGGGCAGGAGTGTAATCCATAGGCTCCTCTGTGGTGGGAGGAATGAGTGATTCATCCCAAGAGACGAAGTAGAGATCTCCATCCAAATCACTTCCCGAACATTCATTGGGATGCGGTCTGCGCTTCCACCATTTCAAAGTTAGCTAATAATCATGCATTCAACAACAGCTACCTCACAAATAATGTGCATCAGTAAATATTTTCAAGAAGGTGAAGATTCACGCACCTGTGACCTTCCTGAGGAAACACAACACAGTTGACCATATGGCGCAAGCTTGGGATGTCAACTGCTTGCAGAACACGAACGTCACCAGGATGGACACAAGGATTCTTTGCGACCACCACTGGCCCTGTGACAACTCTGGCCACCATATTTTTCTGCGTTCCATGGTAATGTCTTTGGAAACTACTTAACCCGTCATTGAAATGGCGCCGATTCCCTGGTGCCGGCGTGAGTTGCAGAAACACCTCCCCGTAGTTGAGGTATGCATTCTCATCGAGGCAACCCATTAGGCATGCACCCTTGGGAACAAAGATCCTCGAACGTGTCCGCAGGTTGAGTAGCTGAAACGCCCGAAAGGCTTCCAGGATACTCTTCAAGTATGGTTCCCTGTTTGGGAGATAGCCAGCCTCCAACATCTGGGTCACCACTTTGTGCGTTTCCCCGGAGAACGTCGCCTGCAGTAGATTGACCATCCTCAGTAGGCATGTTTTGTATTAGCAAAAGAGAAGACCTGTAACATTTTACATTTATGCAGTGATCATACGCAGGTTGAATATCGGTTGAATATCATCAAGTGTGGCTTGTAGAGAGATATGATCCAAGGCAACAACTACGATGAATTTACCTAGCTAGAATTGCTAATCAGAGGAGACCAAAAAATAATGCTGAAAAATGTACTATCAGGGGACTTAACAACTCGATTACATACCGCTCCAGGTCGATAGCTTGCTGGACACAACTGAATTATTCTACATGTCATCGTAGATTGTGAAGAAGTTCATAATGGCTCACAAAAGTCAAGTTGAGCAGTGCCATTGGCAGGGGTTACCATTCATACTTCCAAAATGATTAATGAAATAATATAAAGATAGTGAGCTCTTAGCACGAAAGATGCAATCAAGATTTTGTAGCTTGCTGTAATATTACAAGTACTACTTTGTTAGACCAAATAGATGGGATTCTTCTTAGACTGCCCTATCTATTTCTAGTGGAAGTTTGCCATACCTGCAAGGTCTCAAGTGCCGCAACAGGGTCATCTAGCATGGCATCCAATTGCATGAGGACGGATGCTTGCATTCGTTCAAACACCAAGTCTGGAACGCCAAGGGTGGATAAAAGTGTTATCACTTGCCGGTTCAAATAGCAGGGCAAGAATTTGCTCCAGTTAAGGATTTCAATTCCAATGTGTGTTGATGAAAATTTGTTCATGCTAGGTCGCAGGGACAGTTTTTCCTGCGAATGGGGATCAACAGCAACAACACCTTTGAAACCTCCATAACGTATCTGGAACGCAGAAGGGATAATCCCCACGCCCATTCTTTTGAACCCGCATTTACGGGCCACTTTCTCTGCAAGCGTCTGTGAAATCTTCCCAATGCCATCGGAGAAGTTGTACTTGATGCCGGATGCTGGATCCACCCTCTCCACGTCAGGGATAAATTCTACCTCGTCTCTGCGAACTTCAAGTGTGGGAGTAGACGTTGAGAAGCACTGGCCCATGCGAGCTGCACACAATGCTACGTTCCGAATGTTCAGGAAATCGCCCATCCAAGCCCTGATAGCTTGTGGAGTGATGCCTTCACTTGAAGCGAACATCCAAAAAGACTGCTCTCGTAACTGGCTCGATGAGAACGCCAGAAACTCGTATTTCTTCCCTGCTAATTCTACTCCTTCTCGCATGACCGATAATATTCTGTCATACACAGGGGATCGTTCCTTGCCAACTCCTGAAGATAGAGCACCAGCCGACATGCTATCCCAGTCCTCATCAACAAATGAGACGCGGAGAAAGTTGTCTATCTTGTCAACATGTTGTCGAGTCACTCGGTTTGACATGTCTATCTCTGGACCATAGCAGAAAACCTTAGTGGGAGTAATGTACAGACGATGCACATTTAGTAAACCTTCTTCCAGCTTGATAGCGCCGTCATTGGGAATCTGTGTTCCCCGATCGCGGTGCTTCTTTACAACTCTCTTGATCCAATCTGCTGGGTCGTAACATACACTGTCGGAGCTCCAAATGTCACGAAGGGCCAGTTTCACATACTCAACTGGTGTTATGTGCAATAAAGAATAAAATGCACTTGTAAGCTTGGCAGGAGTAAGGAATCCCAACTGAACCAGCACATTCAATAGAAACATAACATCAAAACCAATGTTTGAGCCAGGGGGTGAGTCAACGATAGGTACAAGGGTTTGTCGAGTCACGTTTGTTGCTTCCGTATATTGCAGGACCAGCCTGCGGGGCGGATTTGGATATGAAGCCAACCTAAACCCAGCCAGCTTTGATAAAATCTCATTCTTCATCTTTGTGCTTACACTATTGGGACACCTGAGAAGATAAGCCCAAGACTGGCCAATAGAGCTAGTTGGGGTGAAATCCGTGGCTCTAACCCACTCCTCCTCCTTTACTCCTTTGTAAAATGACCAATAGCCTTCCCAGATCTCAGTCAAAAGATTAGAACTGGATGAGTCCGCTTGTTTCCGAAAATACACCCGTGGAGGATTTCGTAGCTGCAATAAGGAAATAAGGAGAGATTGATGAGAAAATAGGAACAAGAAGGATGTTAGCCAAACGTAAGAAATAGGAGAGATTGAGATATTCAAAGCTTGGCATCTCTTGGTTGCCACATTTTGTTTCTTTCCTGTGGAAACTGCTGACATGGTCCCTCCCAAAATATAACGTACCTCAAGTAAGAAAGGAGAGTCTAATCCATCTCGCGGTAGATTGGCAACCTGGATCGAGACAAGATCGTTGAAATGAAACTCTAGCTTGTACTCCAATTTCCCACTTGATCTTCTCAACACGAAAGCATGCCTCACCCTCCTAGTGTTAAAGTCAAATTCCGTTGTCACCTTCGGCTGGGACGACCATAGGACTTGCATAGTATCCTCCCGAGTCAAGCATCCCATCTCCAGTGTGCCTTCCTCGAGGCTGATGAGATTATGCTTAGGCTTGTGCACTATGTCCTTGCTGTGGACTTTCAATCTTAGACCCCTAGAACGAAGTCGCAAGAGGCCGGAGTTGGATAATTCTGCGGCTTTGTGCGCTGCCTCTTGATCTTCGAATTGGACTGTGGCTTTCCCCATGGATCTGAACGTGCTCTTATTGTATTGGATCTCTGCCGAGAAGATAGTACCTTCGCCGACATGTCCCTCCAAGATTCTGACCAATTCTCCCGCGTTTGCTTCCCAAGGTATATTGCTCACGAAGGTCTTCACTTTCTCCATCCCTCACTGAGTGGGCGAATATGTGAAAGTCTCTGGAGACTCTAGCTGATGAAAGGTTCGCACTGTTTAGACAGCTATGCTCGATCAGCAAATTGAGTCCTTGGCGAATTTGAAGCACCCTACCAGACGCCAACAGAAGTTTAAATGGGACAGCAGCGAATCTTGTATGTGAGCAAAACACAAGCATTACACGAATACGAGAAATCATTTGGAACCATTTGAAACATGATAATCTGCATGCTGTGCTCAACTAACGCGATATGGACGATGAAATACAAAACCATTTCTGGCTGAAACCAAGCAAATGAAATCGCATCATAATCCGATAAGCAAACAGCAGAGACGGATATGGAGAAAACATTCCCTTGCCTCGTGGATCCAATTAACCACTTACCAGACACCAGACACTAAATACTTTCCGAAAACATTGTTTCAGAGTCGCCGTGAGCTCCTGTAGTTGGTGAGGTCTTCTCAACCGTCAGAATTCTCAGCTGCACGACAAGTAGCCATATCAGTTCACAGAAACTGGTACCGTCAGTATGTGATAGTTGGAAATTGTTCGGTACAAGTCGCGAAGCAAATATAAACGACACGTACGTGTGAATCACATGATAGGTCACACACCTTCATCGAAGCCGCCCACTGGCATTCGGTGAACGCAAGTTGCAAACTAAAAATCTCGCATAATTCGCGAGTGAGCCTTAAGGACAAGAAAAGTGAATCAAATGGTGACGATTTTCCGCAACGTAAAGAAATACAAGAGGCCTTTGAATCACTTGTTGAGCCTCTACACGTTGTGCTCAAAAAAGAGCTAAGGGAGTCAAAGAATAGCGAATAATAAAGCGCAAAGCGATGCAATTGCACATTCGACTCCGCCTCAAGAACTCAGGGAATGACCAACATGCCTCGCAAAACGACGACGTCGTCCTCAATTGGAAAATTTGTCACAACGGCCACTCGATTTTTCTGTTCATTTGACCTCTAACAGCCAACGATGGTGTCCTCGACCACGAATTGGAGGGTAATCGAAGTCTAGGCTCACGTAAGCGAGATAGAAACGCACTTAAGAAACGCTTGGTCGCTGCGTCGGCACTGGGTACGAACCAAAAGTACCTTGAATCGTTCCTCGGCGCTACCGCGGCACGATTTTCGGAAGATAAGACGGCGCCACTGAAGAGTACGGTCGTGCATTAGTTGTTCCGTATAATCAGGCTCTCAAGTTGCACAACTTGAAGCAGTTATAGCGAAGCAGCTAGGTATCTGCGTCGCTAAGGAGACTCTGAGCGGACGACGCAGTACGATGGCATGAATGAACTGCAATTGACCCTTCAACAATTCTATGAAATTCCCAACGCATCTCTAAATAAAGAAGCACGGACAAAGCCAACCATTCGAGGATTCCACGATCTCAAAAACGTTGTGAGTCTAATCCCTCACAGCAATGCAACCAACTACAGTCAGCCACATCCCCTACAAGAATCCGCGAGCCTCGCAAGTTCTACAACGTCGGCAACATCGGAGGTATTCAACGAAGGTACAATCGAAGGAGAGAGACGATCGGGCAGGAAATGAAAACTTTAAAGCCCGCTACAAATGAGACGCAAAATGGCGCAAATTCACAAAAGCCTTTGAAAATTGTGGCGAAAGACCGCCGGGCCGCGACATGGTCGTCGGTCGAGTCGTCAGCTGTGGCCAGGGGCAACGAGGAACCAAATTTCATGGAGGAATTGTTACTGTAAGAAATACATTCCAACCAGATCTGCGAAAAAACTGTCGGCCAAAACCTAGCCGACGTCTGCAAGAAAGCTTACCGACTTTCAACTGTCTTCAACGCCATCCGCTCATCCTCACGCATCCCTCGTTCATCACCTTCATGAAGTTAATTTGGATGGGGAAACCGAAGTTAAAGCAGTCACGCTGCAGTCAAGAAAGCCATGCACCGGAGAGACTCTGTAAACTCCCAGAGGGTCTAATTTTACGCGCAATGTGACTCACAAGTACACATTGGCAGCAACAACCTGCAAATTCTACACAAAAATGGTAGAGCCCTTGACAACACAATTGAAAACTAAGGTTTCGTGTCACTTCCGGCACTCGCTCTACTGATGAGAAGAACGACAGAGAAATTCCAAAGAGGCCATTAGCACTTGAGTGAGAGTGGATGCAAGCACGGTACGTTAACTTAGTGCTTGCAGACAGGATGTCTCTTTATGTCCACTACACCCCTGAGGCCCTGACTTGTCCGTAAGCAACTACAGTACCAGAGAAACGCAATGTATTAAACCAAATTTCAAATTTTCTGTAACCGATCAACATTCACTGCCGGTATGCTAGAATTCCCAAAAGATTCACATCAATCCTCGCACCGGATTGAGTTTAGCGTGTCAAAGACGCTTCCCCTGGTGGTATCTGCATGCAATAAAGATTCTCCAAATTGAACAAGTCTCCAACGCATGGAAGCTCACAATGCGCATCTCACTGACACAAATTTTCTTGATACACAACGAACTCTATTCAATTCATACAATTTTCCCATTGTAAACTCAAAAAAACCAAAAAAAACAACATTCATTCAGTGCGCATTGCCTCAGAAAAAAAATAGGAAATGTATGTTTTTCTCTATTCAACAAACGACAAATATCATTGAGACCCTTTCAAATTATAAATTACTGCAAGTACGCAACAAACTTGACCTCAGAGGTGAACATCATAAGGACTGCAGTACAGCAGTACTGGAGGAATGCTTCTTGCTGACTCCACCTCTGTTTACCACCAGAGTCTACTGGAAGACCAAAAGACGACATTGGACGAGCTCAGGAGCTGCAATTTTTATAACATACTGAACTTATCCTGAGAGTTCTCTCTTCCAAGGATTTTGTAGACTGCCATGCCGTGGAAATCCACAAGGAATATCGCAGAATAAGAATTGAAATCGTCTCTACAATCAAAAAAATTTTAGGAAATTAGTCTCGCAAACGCACAAACATCTCCTCTTACTCTACTTTGCTGCAATTCTAATTCTAAATTGCTCTCCAATTCTGAGTTGCAGACAAGCACGCAACTCGGGACAGGTCCCAGGTCCCAAGAAGAGAAGAATGGACAGGGTGACCGGATATGACCGGTACCAAGCGACGGGAAATGACAGAAGGTGACTGGATATGACGGTAATTAGGGTATGTGACCTGATATAACCGGTCAGGAGTGGTCCGTTTGGAAGCTGCAAAGGCGTTGGCTATGGCGTGAGCGAGGCTCATGGGATTCTCCAGACGAATTGCACGGCCCCACCCCTCGTCCTTGTCTCCCGGCACGGCTCAATCCGTCGTGGCGAGCGTTCCGTGCACTCTGCTTTGTCTGCATCCGTTTTCAGATTCGCTTTTGGTGCGCAATCATGCTTGTTGAAGCTCTAGGACGGCAAAGAAGGCGTTGTTATGTATCCGTTGATCATGGTGTTCGGCGTTTCTGAAGATGGCGAGGTGGTTGCTTGGGTCTCTTTGGCGTGCGATACTTGCTGGTCTGGGGATTCGACACAGTTGTAGTGACGCCGCTTGCGGTGGATTCGTGTAGCGGATGTGACAGGGCAGAGTTCAGGGGAGAGTTCAAGGTATTCTTGCCTGTGCATCGTGGACTTTGCTTTGCTCGTAATGCTTGAAGTAGATTTGGTAGTAGCAAGCTAGCTATGTTCTCGGTAAAAGAATTTCAGGTTTGAATGAATGTTACCTAGTCTCCGGGGTGTGCAAACACGTGGGCTGTAGGATGCTCATCTTTCCAACGAGCAATTTCAGACTGTGTGGTTGGTGTAGTCTTTGCTATTCAGACGCGCTGATTTCAGCTATAATTTTTGATGAATTTGAACGGGGCCCTGCTGGTGGCATTATTTGGTCGAATCTAAATTTCGAGAAGATAATTGCATTTGCTCTTAGGGATTATGTTGAAAACATGATTTAGATACTGGGATTTGAACGCAGTGACACTATTTGGTAGGATAAGGAAAATTCAAGGAGACAATTGCATTGTTATGTGGAATTCGCGGATGGTTGGGCTTTGTAGAGGCGCGTTGTGAGGTTTTTGAGCTTTGAAATGTAAAATTGCAGTTAATTCAGTGTCCACTGTGTGAACTTTGCCTTGCTTTTCTGACATCTTACATCTGGATTGCCTTTCATTTGTAATGATGCTACGTTTCAAGTTCTGAATCGATGATTTTCCGGTTGCAGTTTCATGTGCACACGTTCAACAGATCAAAATGGGCCGGGATTCTGGTTCTTTGATCGGTGGAAAACGGTCCCGACCAGCTGACGATGAAGCATATTTTGACAATTTCCATAACCACAAGCGGTATCTCACGGAGGTGAGGACACATCTTGGTTCATTTCTTAAGACCTATACCTATGATTGCTGGTGTGGATGCTTAACTTATTGGGAACAATTTTTTTCTGTATCCATAAAATTGTTTTTCGTTTCAGACATTGAATTGCGTGTTCTTGAGGTTTGATTTGAACTGATGCTTACAGGTGATGGCATCAAGTTTGAATGGGCTGCGAGTGGGTGAATCAACGTCTCACTCACAACGATCATCCCCGCCCTTGATTGACAACATGGTGTCTCCTGCTCACACAGAGACTGCAGGACTTTCACGATCCGCATCGTCTTTCCCCACGAGTCATGGGTATGTTCCGGCAACCTCAAGTACTATGATAAACCTCTGGTGCGTCGTTGTTCATAACAATTTACTTCTACTTTTCTGATCCCTTACGTCTACTTCGCAGCCCTAAACCCTACAAGGCCAAAAATCCCATATTAGGCCTCTTGTTTTATTTTAGCAGGTCGTATCCATTTTTTTCTGTCCAATTTTATTTGATTTTGACCAACACATGCAGTATTCTTCAGTGATATGGAATTTGGCCCCATCTGAATTCTATAATTTCACAATGTACGGTAATCAATTGAACTGACGATTTTCAAACCATGAATCCTCGGTCCTTTAGGGATTAAGCGATCCAGAGCACCTTCAGTGAAATGCAACAACATCTCAAAGTCGCAGAGTTACACAGCGATGGAAATCTAGCAATGTATCTCGATTCTGCCTCATGGTAGAAGAATTATTCACACTCGAGAGGTTGAGTTGCTGTTGGTAACAGAATCAGTCAATAGGAGATGGGATCAGATCCATAACGATTTATAATCCTCTATCCTTCATGTCAATTGTTGAACCACTTCTTTGATCAGTGACCTCTTCAACATGCTTCGACATTTGAATATGCGCAGGGATGACTTATCAACATTAGACTCTCCAATGTCGGATGACAGCGACGAGAGTGTTGGCTTTCGTATGGGCCGTGCGTCAGAGAATCCTACCTTCTTGCCTGTTTCTACTCTAGAATCAGTCTCTGTAATCCCTACCAGCCCTGTATCCCCGCGTCGGAAGGAGCATTTCCCTCCCTATATCCCTTCGTACTCTAGTGCCCTGTCGTCACGGCAGCAGACTCCACCTCCTTACACACCCTCACTTCCTTTACCCTGTTCTCAAAACCGAATGAAAGGAACCGACGGGGAGGGTCGATTACCCCCCTCCCCTACTACCGACCCTTGCCAATCTGCTGACCTGAGGAGAGCAGCTCTTCTTCGATCTCTACAGATGAGATCTCAGTCCCCCATTAGACCAGCATCCTCCACCATAGCCCCGGAGAAAGGGGCAGAGAAAGTAGAAGGGCTGGAAGAAGGTGGGGATCAGAGTTCTCCAAGCCCTTCAGTATACCCTTCCGAACACATAGGCTGTAACTGCGAGGACATCGGACTGACCAACACCACCATCTTTCCTCCCATTAGCACCAGAGCAGCGACTCGTGTTCGTAGCCTGCTTCTAGATGAGCCGGTAGTGGCTGCCACTATGGCACTGTCCAGCACATTGCCACAAAGTATAGTTCAAGATACAGATAGTGATACCGGGGCCCAGGAGTCCCGGTTTGAGCATAAACCCTCTCAGCCGAAAAGCCTCTTACGAGGATGTTCGAAGCTGGCGAGAGCCATGACCAGCGATGTTATTGTATCAGACGCCGAGTCCAAACCACTTCGTAGACCCTCAGGTGTTATGGAGAAGTCCAGTTGTAAGAGGGCCAAGCCACTTTGATGCAGATCAGGGTTTGAAATGCAGCTTTTGAATCTTGCATTAAATCAGTGGGTGATTCGGAGGCCGCCTCATGGTAATATCCACCAAGTACATCAGAAGAGCAAGCTCAAGAAAGCTGGAAGACTCCTGCTTGTGTCTCGGGACAGGAGATTGGTAATGAGATTGCTCAAGATTGGTCACCACGAGTGGAAATATAAATAGTATGCAGCTGGAAGCCCCCCTTCCAGAATACCGAACCGCATTATACCCTACCAATTTAAGACAATTCTTAACACAAACCCGTTATCTGTAATGTGGCTAGGTTTTTTAGAATACCTGTGGGGTTTGGGGTTTTATTAGTGAAGTTAGGAGCTCGTTCTTTTCCAAGGAGCTGAAGCTAATCTGGCCATTCTTGAAGAACCTGGGAGCTTCACGAACTTCGGCAAGATTTGATGAATGATTCGAGACTTCAACAAGATTAGTTTTTCCATACCACAGGTTGCAGGCATACTGAAGACGGAGAAGCGACGGTAATCATGTATGCTGCAATGCCGGTACAGAAACTTGAAGAAGTTCTTTGATCTGGGCAAGGTACTGTAGTCCCTGCTATAGTGGATTAGTAATATGTATTTGTGGGATGAGTGTTGCTCAGGAAACATCCAGTGTATATTCTATAGATAGAATGTACCAAAAGTGTACAATTGAGGAGGTTGTCACTTGAGCAGCACCTGTCCCGTATTTTGTACAACACTATTGTTTTGTAGAAAGACCTCATAATAAATAACTTTTGTAAGCAATGTAATCTAAGTGCATCCATAGCCATCCGCCCAATTTAATTTGTGTGGCGTTTGACCTACTTCATGAGTTGCAAGCAATTCAGACTGTGATGATCCTAAATTTGACTAACTGGTGGTGTTTGCGTCTTTTTCTTGAATGAGCATTGCTCTTCCTCAGTATTCTATTATCAGTGAGTTCTTCTGTACATCCTTTTAGTAGTTTCTCGAATGGCAGATTGTTTAGGTTTTCCTTTCGATTTTGACCAAGCTGGCACTTCTGAAATGCAGTGAACGTTGCCTTGTGACATCTTTCAGATCTTCATAAAAGACCAACCTCCCTTTGTCAGTTTGTCTGATCTGTTGAAGAATGCGTACGAACTTTTTTGTTTACAGATAAATATCCAATCCGGAAATTGTGCTGTGGAAATACGATACTGGTTTTGGAAACAGGCAGCTGATTGGAAAGTCACTCCGTTTCCCCTCCTCAATTTATAAGAGTACACTCGTGTCCTTGTCCCTGTGTTTACCTCTAACGGGTGGTAGCATCTGCTATCCCATTAGACGCTTCGTTCATTGTTGGTTTGAGGACCAAAATTATTTTTCTTTTTATCCAAGAACACTATCAATTGGGCTAGAGCTAGGGCTTGTTGAGGTGTGGGAGTGATGATTTTGTTGTAGCAAAATGATCAATATGTTGAATTGGCAGATGTGGCAGATGGATTATACTCAACCTTGTCTAATTGCACTGCAACTACTCTGCCCTGTGCCATTGTCACAGTCAAAATAAAAGTGAAAGTAATTTTCTAATTTCTTAATTCATAGAAACTGTGAAATTCAATAATTTTTACACCAAACGCCACAACACAAAGCCCATGCACCCCTCCTTGTAGAGAACTTTCCAACGGTACCAAGAACACAATTGGGGGACGCACAATTGTGGAGATCTCATTGTAACAAACAAGCACCCAAAGTAACTTAAGGTATGGATTAAAGGCAGAAACAAACTCTTATTTGCACACTCCTACATGTGTTTACAACTTGGCATATGGAAATTGTTCAACTAGGTTTGTCCACAACTTGAATGTTCAATTATATATGACATGATAGATTTCCAAGGTATGTTGATACAAAGAATATGTGATTACAAAGAATTAGTAAACCAACAGCATTTGCAAGTAATTAATTTGATATAAGGAAAGTGCAATTATAGAAGGTTAGTAACACAATAGCAAGTGAAAGTGATAAAAGTAAAACCATTTGAATTCATGGCTTACCACATAAAATAGGTACAAGAAAATTTAGATATGGACATTAGATGATTGAAAGATCTTCTATAGCAACGTAAAAAGAAATATAATATCCATGATTTTTAAGATGCCATTAAATTTCCAATTACATTGCCATGGAGATGTTTTAGTGTATATTGGTCATCCATTGTACGGATTATAAACCTAAATATTTTTTATTTATTTTATGTGATTTTTTATGACAATGGTCTCAATTTCTAATATCACGTGAATAAATAAAACAAATAGTTTTCCGGGATTGGAAAGGAGACGCTTTAGGAGTCTAATTTAATGATATGTTGTGAATATTATTAAGTAGATTATTTAGAAAAAAATCTCAATTGCTTGATTAGGTGTGAAGACATGTGCTTTGATTTGTTGTAGTAGTGGAATACTAATTTTTCAAAGTTACATTGTTATTGAATTCATACAAGTTAAAATATTATTGTATAGAACCAATTTCCACAAAAATAAATTTTTGTGATGATACTAATTGTCTAGGTGACACTTCCCCCCTAATAGGACAAATCAATGTTTATAACACTAATCTTATATTATTATAATTGCTACCATAATATAATAGCATGTTCAATGCATCCGCAATAAATATTTAATATTTTCATAATATTTTAAATTGAGTTCAATTCTTTGGATATTCTTTGAAATCCTTTTATTCTTTTGTAAAATATTAGGTGGAAAAACAATTTTCTAGAAATTTTGACTATTAAATCTATAAGTGTGTTCGAATTTGCTATTTGTCTATAGTATTGTACTGCAGATTAAACTTGGTGATTTAAGCTTTGGTACTCTTATATGTCTCGCAATATTCAACCATTTGTTTGTCTATATAATTTCATGAATTGTTAATCCCTAAAGATCTTTGACTATTTTTTACAATATGTGTCCATCACTTTCTCGTGCATTGAAAATAACTGAAATATAAAAACATCATTCAAATTTTCAACTATACAAATTTACTCTAAACTACCATAGGAATTTGTGGAAAAATATTTAGACCATTTGATCAATTAGATTACAAGATTATAACATTTGAAGTTAAAATAAAATAAAATTTTAGCTCTGCCAAATAGGATCTGTATATTTTGACTCAACTTGGAGGTACTATCCAAATTTGGGAACTTGGATCATTTAGTAGGTAGTTGTATTAGTTACTTGCATGCCAATTTTTAAAGATAATAGAAGTGTCTAATATACCCTCCAAAATTCTTACACTAAGAGGATGTCCAAAAAACCACAGCTATATATATGAACAAGATTTCAAATGTTTTTGGAGGAAGAATCAAAATTCAAGCAAGTAACACCAAATCTTCGTTCTCTTAACCCCTCAAGGACTAAGTGGACACAATGTGTCCTCTTCAAATTTTCAATGGCAAATTCTCGGTAGAGGGTGATTGCAAGAAACACCTAAACTATTTGTTGCGTTTTTTAATTTTGGCCTTTTAGTACTTTTTGTACTATGAATCACCTTCAGTACTATTGGAGGTATGGAACATAACATCTGAATGGTCAATTGGATTTCAAATTTACTATTTTGACAACATGTGATGTTCATCATTGGATGACAAAAATGAATGAAAATACTTAATTTGCCATTAAAAAAACAATTTACACTGGCTAATAGGACGTACTACGAGCCCAACTAATACTATTGAGTCTTTTTGTGTACCCTGAAGTGCTATTTTGAGCCACATGCTACAATAGAAAATGAGACTTTCACGTTTCTATTTTTAAAAATTAGGAAATGAACTTGAAAATTTTACTTTAAAAGTGGCCATTGTTGCCAACTAAGAGCAAAGTAGAAAGGTCAAAGCTAGAACTAACAAACCATTTTAAATTCAACATAAATTCAACTTGAAGATAGCCAATGAAAACACACTTGAAACATTTTTTTGGAAATCCCTCTCCTGAGAAGGTGTTTTTATATTAGAAGAGCTAGCCTACCAAATCTGACAACGAAACTCTTCAAAAAAGGTACTTGATAGTACTAAAAACCATCAAAACCGTATGGGTGACATATATTTAGAATTCAATTTCACCTATTGAATTAATTTTGAAAAAATTGAAATAATTCAAGTTCATTTTCTATTGCTATAGGAAACTTGCTTTTGAATTTCATGTTCATTCAATCATTTTTGCAATAAGGTAAGAGGTCCTTAAATGGTGCGGGTTCTAAATGTGTGCCCTATCTAGGAAAGGGTGACATATTCTCTGAAAAATCTATTACTGTTATAGATGAGGTAGGTATACACGCTTTCTGAGCCGGTTACCTTACTTATGGCACAAAACAACTTTCGCATTAAATGTGTGACGTAAAATAGGCTCAAAAATAGGACATGTATTCTTGCAATCACCCTAGAGTGAAACAAATCTCAATATTTTATAAACTAGGGACTTATAGAGTAATAAGTTTATAAACATGTTGCACTTTCCGATTTTCAAAATTTCAATGTGAGAAGTAATTAAAAAATTGTTTAGGAAATGTAGCTTAATAGAAAAATGGAAGCAAACATAGTTTTCTTACAATGAAAGGAATAGTAGGGATGGGGAAAACATATTCTTGGACATTCCTAGTCATTATTGTACACAAACAAAATGGATCTAGAAAAAAATTCAAATTTGTATTTTTAGCAATTTAAAAAATACAAGGTTCAATTGGGTGCGACTAAGAATACAAAAATAATTAGAATGATTCCAAATTTTTTTAAGATGTTCCAAACAATATGCTAATAATATCATTTGTTAAATTTCAAAAATTGCGGCATATTAAAAATTTTAAAAATATTGTAGGATCCAATTTGGTCAATTTTTGCTTTGTACTCCTTTTCTTTGAGAATGTATACAAATTTGAGAAAGTATTTAATTTCTCATTTTTTATATTAAAAAATACTACATTTGCCTTAGATTCTAATAGAAATTTTTTTTGGGGGGGGAAGCATTATTCGTCTTCTTATCATCTTTTTTCTCCAAAAGCTGTGTTTTTTTCATATAAAGTTGATCATCCAAAATTATTATTATCTACAAATCCAACGGTCAGTATTTTCCACAATTAATTCCACGCATACTAGACAAAGTAGTCTTCACTTTTGTACAATTAATATTAAGAATTTCAAGCACATCTATGTGCAAAAAATATCAAATTGGAAAGATTCATTGAAAACCTCCATTGTCAAAACAATGTTAGACCTTGAGGGGTTAATCAAGTACAAAAGAAATTTAAAAATTAAAAATAAAATTCATGAATTTACACTAGAATTTGTACTAATGGTTCTTAAATTGTTAAAAAATCATTTTCAACAACACATTATTTTTCTTTACTACTATAAGAATGTATGGACGTGTGTATGGGAAAAAAAATTCAGATCATTCGGCTTTGTAGATTGTAAGATGTAAGCGTTCAAAGTTAATGAAAACAAATTTCACAGCTTGTGTGTCTACTTGTCTGATTGCTTGCCTAATAGTTTGCCCTCTCTCTTAGCATGGTGCCTAAGCTGTCTTTTAACTTTCAAGCCCCATGAATTTTTGAGTTGGGCACCAAATTGGAAAAAATTATATTTTTGAAAAGCTTATAGAAATGTGCATCTTTGGTAAGAATTTTACTTTCATCCGTTTAAAATTGACATCATATGAACTACCCGAGCTTTCAAAAATCTCCACACAATAGCACATTCAATTTAAGTACACCACAATATAAAACAATGCATGCAAAAAGAATTCAAATCTTTTAATTAATAAATGTAACATCACTATGGAGGTTGTTATAATTTGTATAGGCAAACAATCAAATAAATCATTGCTAATAATTTGTATCAAATTTTTATGTTTACCACATGAGACCATATATTTGTCTATGAGTCTAAAAGTTGTCACATGTTTTGTAAAATAATGGAAAATTTTCAGATGGTTTTGCAAATGAATGGCTACTACATATGTTTAACCCCTAAAGGACCAAGGCCTTTTTTCTGCCAAAAAACACTCAAAACTGCCATTTCTATAGCAAAGAGTAAAAAAAATTGAAAATTGTTTTTTTTTCACATGTAACTATAGGATCTTACACTTTACTAGAATGAGAGTGTGTGGAAAAAATTTCAGAATTTTTGACCGCATAGATTGCAAGATATTTGCATTTAAAGTGAAAAAAACAAGTTTTTCAGCACATTGCAAGACTAGATTTTTTGACTTTAAACATTTTTAACTTAAAATTTTTGCACTACAAAGTTTTGAGCTTTAAATATTTATAGTGGAGAATTAAATTAAGAATCTAGGAGAAAAAAAAACTTTAAAAAAAACTTAATTATCATTCTTTAAAAAATTGTTAAGTAGAAGTAGGTATGAGATAGAAGGAAAATCTAAAATATTCATATATTTTAGATGGAATTAAAATGCACTAATTTCAATGGTGAGATTGTTCTAGCAAGTAATATAAACCATGAAAAGAAAATGAAAAATTTGAAAAATTGCATTCAGAAATGAATCCTACAAGTTATTTTTTTCAAGAAGATGCTCTAACTGCCCAAAAAACAAGAATGTCCATAACTTTTTCATAACAAATCCAAATGAAATGAATCAAAGCTTTTTAGATAGACAAAAATATAATCTATGAGGAAAAAAATATTAAAAAAAAATTCAAATTTTTTTCCATTTTTTTTTTGCTGCCCGGGTTGCCCGCCGTCCCCCGTTTTGAGCTTATTTGGTCATAACTTTTTTTTCCGGCCACCAATTGTGAACAAAATTATATTCCCACAAAGCTTATCAATTTTTCTATCTTCAAAAAAAGTTTCAAAAAATCAGGAAAAAATTTCAGTCCGTAGGTACCTGCCTGAAAATGCATTTGTCCCCTGAACGGACAATGGTCCTTTAGGGGTTAAGTTGTTAAATTCCAAATTCTTTCAGTCTATAAACAATAATTAAAATAGTACTATCAATGCCAATGGTTGTAAAAATTATAGTTGGGAGCAGATTGCCTAGTAAGGTAACTACACCCAATTTCGACCTTTTTCTAAAATCGTCCCCTACAGATTCTTCCCTATAATGTATTCCCACTATTCATGAGAGTCTAGGGTCGATTTTAGAAACACCTATTCCCAGCACTTTGAATATTCATAATTTATTCATACAATGTCCAAAAAATGCATTCTCAAAGAATCTAGAATCCTCTTTGGAATACCAATGAGACCCCACAAAAAAATTAATATAATAATGTGAACTATGTTGAAATCAGCTGAATTGTTTAAGTGTGCGATTTTAGGTGTAGTTACCTCTACATGTCATATTAACATCTAACTCCTATAATGCTCAAATACATGACCATACAAGAAGAATACACGGCCATTTTAACCCATAAGGCCCAAGGCCTTTTTTCTGCCAAAAAACCATCAAAACTGCCATTTCTATAGCAAGGAGTAAAAAAAAATGAAAAATGTTTTTTTTTTCCACATCTAACCATAGGATCTCACACCTAACTAGTATGAGAATGTGTGGAAAAAATTTCAGAATTTTTGACCGCTCAGATTGCAAGATATCTGCGTTTAACCCCTAAAGGACCAAGGCTTTTTTTCTGCCAAAAAACACTCAAAACTGCCATTTCTATAGCAAAAATTGAAAAAAATTGAAAATTGATTTTTTTCCACATCTAACCATAGGATCTGACACCCAACTAGTATGAGAGTATGTGGAAAAAATTTCAGAATTTTTGACCGCACAGATTGCAAGATATCTGCGCTTAAAGTGAAAAAAACAAGTTTTTCAGCACATTGCGAGACTGGATTTTTTGACTTTGAACATTTTTAACTTAAATTTTCGCACTACAGCGTTTTGAGCTTTAAATCTTTATAGTGGAGAATTGAATTGAGAGTCTAGGAAAAAAAAAAAATTTAAAAAAAACTTAATTATCATTCTTAAAAAAATTGTTAAGTAGAAGTAGGTATGAGATAGAAGGAAAATCTAAAATATTCATATATTTTAAATGGAATTAAATTACACTAATCCCAATGGTGAGATTGTTCTAGCAAGTAATATAAACCACGCAAAAAAAAAAAAAAAAAAATTGAAAAATATGAAAAATTGCATTCAGAAATGAATCCTACAAGTTATTTTTTTCAAGAAGATGCTCTAACTGCCCGAAAAACAAGAATGCCCATAACTTTCTCATAACATATCCAAATGAAATGAATCAAAGCTTTCCAGATAGGCAAAAATATAATCTATGAGAAAAAAAATATTAAAAAAAAAATTCAAGTTTTTGTCCATTTTTTTTTTGCTGCCCGGGTTGCCCGCCGTCCCCTGTTTTGAGCTTATTTGGTCATAACTTTTGTTCCCGAGCACTGATTGTGAAAAAAATTATATTCCCACAAAGCTCATCAGTTTTTCTATCTCCAAAAAAAGTTTCAAAAAATCACGACAAAATTTCAGCCCATAGGTACCTGCCCGAAAACGCATTGTCCCTCGAAGGGACAACGGTCCTTTAGGGGTTAAAGTGGAAAAAACAAGTATTTCAGCACATTGCGGGACTAGATTTTTTGGCTTTAAACATTTTTCACTTAAAATTTTTGCACTACAGAGTTTTGTGCTTCAAATCTTTATAGTGGAGAATTGAGTTGAGAGTCTAGGGAAAAAAATATTCAAAAAAACTTAATTATCATTCCTAAAAAACTTATTAAATAGAAGTAGGTACGAGATAGAAGGAAAATCTAAAACATTAATATATTTTAGATGGAATTAAAATACACTAATCCCAATAGTGAGATTGTTCTAGCAAGTAAACTAGACCATGAGAATTTATTTATTTTGAAAAATTGCAAAAATAGCATTTAGAAATGAATCCTACAAGTTATGTTTTGCAAGAAGATGCTCTAATTGCCTGAAAAACAAGAATGTCCATAACTTTCTCATAACAAATCCAAATGAAATGAATCAAAGCTTTCCAGATTGACAAAAATATAATCTACAAGAAAAAAAAATATTTAAAAAAAAAATCAAATTTTTGCCAAATTTTTCTTGCTGCCCGGACTGCCCAGTTATGAAAAAAAGTAACATATTTGGCCATAATTTTTTACTCCTATTTCCAAATGTCCTGAAATTTAGTGTGTACGAAAGAGATTCCTCGCGTTCACCTTCTATTAAAATTTCAGCTTAAAATATGGAAATTTGTAGTCACACGGACTTGCCCAAAATTTCTATATGGCCAAAAAAACGCATGCCGGTCCTTTAGGGGTTAAATTAGAGAGTTAATGCACAACACACTCACTAAAATCCAAATCCAAAATAATGTATCAATTTTTTTTAAATGTTGAAAAATCATAACTTATATATACAAGTTTATTTGTTTGTTTTTCTTAAACAAATGAGCATAATTATATACAAGTTTCAAGTTCTCTTTCTTTCTTTTCTTAAACCAGAGTTTATTCCCGTTTCAAATTCTCTTTCAATATTGAGCGAGCATCCATACCAATATTTTTTTAGTCAATTAAAGCTAACCAGTACTCATTTTTTGGCATACCGAAAGCACTGTGCAATTGTAACATATTCCAGTACAATAATCAATTACCGATAAATCATCATGAGGCCACTGCCATCACTGACGAGACCAAGAAGGGCGACTCTGGTCTGAAAGACGGACTTGAATGAAGCGTCTGTTGGGAATGGCTCATGGAAGGAAGACATAAATAAAGAGGAGCTCTGACTTATGCTAAGGTAGCAGGTTGATTTTCAAAGGAGTTGCATGGAATCCATGCCTTGAAACATTTAATACTGGCTGTAGTAAGTTTATTTAGAGAGCAAAAAAAATGAATGTCACTTTTGGGGTGAAACATCCAAAACCGTCAAAATAAGCAATTCAGTATAGTTGAAGGTACATGGTTCAATTAAAAAAATCATATTAAATTTTAGTATTAGTAGTTAAAAATTATGAATTTTCAAAAGAAAAATTTATAATTTTGGATAAGATATGAAATGACAATGAATTTTCAAAGTGGAAGCTCTCTAGGCCACTAAACCGTCATATAGCTGTGTCATAAAATTGAAATTAAAAAAATCAGTAGACTACCAATTGCAATTTGAGTGTGGGGATGGTTTAATTGCACTTTTGGAGACACTTTTGATAGAAGTCTACTTGTCAAAAATGGTTACACAGATGTTTTGGGGTGTTTTCACCATAAACCACTTTGATTTACTATCCCTTCAAAATAGACATCCACTAATACTATGTAACCAACATGTGATCACTCTGATTTGTATTTTTCAAACTCTTGTGAAACTTGTTCTAAGCTTCCCAAGATTGTAGAATAATGAATGAACCTTTTACTAGGGATATAGGTACCATGGTGGTGTTCATTGAGTTCATAGTAAACTCGTTTTTAACACAATTCCAACCCTTTCCAACCCAATTCCACACTAAAATAAATTATACATAGACAAGAATTTAATTGTCACTGAGGTGAAAACACCCAAAAACATCCATGTATCCATTTCTAACAAGTAGACTTCCATTGAAAGTGTCCTGCAAAGTGCCATTAAACCATTCCCATACTTAATTGTGATTGGTTGACTTACTTATTCTTTAGGTTTCGGTTCTAAAATCAAGCTATGTAATGGTTTCAAAGTCCTAGGGAGCTTTCACTTTAAAAGTTTATAGAAATCACATGTCTTATCCAAAATTTTAATTGTTTATTAATTCATAATTTCCAACTACTAATACCACAAAAAAAAATTCTAGAAAAACTGCCTCTAATTGTGATGAATTGCTTATTTTGACAATTTTAGGTGTTTTTACCTTACATTAGGATACTACATAGCAAAGTTTTAGGTGAATGTGTATGGGTTGCAATTGGACTAGCTAAGGGCCATTACATTGGGTCTGTCTACCTAAAATTAAGGTATGTTTGCACTTAAAGGTGTTCAAGAGTGTTGTTACTAAAGGTCTTAGGAACGAATTTAGACCTACTTTTGGATTTGATTCTCATTGCAAACATCACCCCTAATACCAAGTGCAAACATACCTTTAACCCCTAAAGGACCAAGGCCTTTTTTCTACCAAAAAACATTCAAAACTGCCATTTCTATAGCAAAGAGTAAAAAAAATTGAAAAATGTTATTTTTGCACACCTAACCATAGGATCTTACACCTAACTAGTGTAAGAATGTGTGGAATTTTTTTTAGAATTTTTGTTCGCACAAATTGCAAGATATTTGCATTTATAGTGAAAAAAACAAGTTTTTCAGCACATTGCAGTACTAGATTTTTTGACTTTAAACATTTTTAACTTAATATTTTTTGCACTACAGAGTTTTGAGCTTTAAATCTTTGTAGTGGAGAATTGAGTTGAAAGTCTAGGGGAAAAAAAATTCAAAAAAATTAATTATCATTCTTAAAAAGATTGTTAAGTAGAAGTAGGTACAAGATAGAAGGAAAATCTAAAATATTCACATATTTTAGATGGAATTCGAATGCACTAATCCCAATGGTGAGATTGTTCTAGCAAGTAAACTAAAACATGCAAAAAAAAAATTGAAAAATTTGAAAAATTGCATTCAGAAATGAGTCCTACAAGTTTATTTTTTCAGGAAGATGCTCTAATTGCCCAAAAAACAAGAATGTCCATAACTTTCTCATAACATATTCAAATGAAATGAATCAAAGCTATCCAAATAAAAAAAAATTAATCTCTGAGAAAAATATATATAAAAAAAAAATTCAAATTTTTGCAATTTTTTTTTGTTGCCCGAGCTGCCCCCGTCCCTTGTTTTGAACTTATTTGGTCATAACTCTTGTTCCCACGCACCGATTGTGAAAAAAATTATATTCCCACAAAACTTATTAGTTTTTCTATCTTCAAAAAAAGTTTCAAAAAATCATGACAAAAATTCAGCCCGTAGGTACCTGCCCAAAATGCCATTTGTCCCCCGAAGGGACAACGGTCTTTTAGGGGTTAATTCACCTAAGGTTGGAGATCACTTTCTCTCCATTGAAAAGTCCCTTCAATAGCTGAATGTATTTCATGGCTTTATGAAAAAAATGATCGTGATTTTGAATTTGTCCATTCAATTGAAGGTATGTTCTCACTTAGTGTTAAACAATGTTGTTACTGAGGGTCTTAGAAACGAATTTAGACCTACTTCTAGACCGGACCGGATTCACATTGCAAACATCACCCCTAACACCAAGGGCACGCAAACATACCCTCATCCTGCTGCAACCTCCAGAATTCCTCTGCAGCTGCTGCAGCAGTGGACTTGTCGTGCTTGTGCCATTCAAAGCATTGAACCAAAGACCATGTCAACCAAAGCTTCGACAAGTCCACATTCGGCCTCAGTTTTTTTTCTGTCAAAGAGGCGCACATCGATTTAATTAATTACAGGTTGGGTAAGGGACTACTACTGACTCATGCCTTTTTTTTCTGTCCAAGTACGATGATGCACGGTAGGAGAGAGATTAACTTAACTTAAGTTTCCTCAAACTCCAGGGAGAGCAGTCTGCAGCTGAGGACTTTGTACTAACGTATCCGCTGATGCATCCATGGATCCATTGTCACACCTGCATCCACTATATGGTACTCAAGTCAGGCAAGGGAAACATGACCTGTCGAGCTTGTTTTTTCAGTGGTTTATCGCTCAAAAACTCAGTAAGGTGAATGCACCCAAAACCGTCAATGTTAAGCAATTCAGCATAGTTGGAGGCAACTTTTCCTAAATTGATATTTTTGTAGTATTAGCGAGTGAAAATGATGAATATTAAAAAAAATATATAGATTTTTTGGATGTGGTATGTAATTTCTATGATTATTTAAAGTTCCAGCTCCATAGACCACTAGAACTGTCACATAGGTGCACCTTGAACCGAAATCTGCAGAAATCAACAGTTAGTGAATCAGAGTTAAGTATATGTCCTTCAAATTCATCAACAAATCAGAGTTAAACATTTGTAGGACACATTAACAACTGTCTAGGGACACATTTAGTGGACCTCTAGGGTACAGGAATGGGGACAAGGACGCTTTTGGATGTTTCTACCTTACAACATAACATTCTGTAGCCTTCGTGGAGGCTGCCTTTGCTCTCTTCAGGTATCCATCTGTGAAAATCATTCGTGACTGACAACTTTGACCCAGACTAGCTCCAACCTCCAAGCTTCCTGCACGCTCTTCCAAAAGGAACTAATGTCATGTTCAAGAAAATTAATTGATGGGATGATATGACCAGCCAGTTGTCCATTGCTTAGCTCCCTCAGCTCATATTGTGTTAGATGCATAATAAAACCAACATCATGAAGTTATTACTGTATCACCATTTTTCATTTTTCTGACCCACTTTGGCTTGGCTGTTCTAGTCTGGAAAATTTGACGGGTGTCCTCTTAGCTAATTTGGATGTGGAATATTCCACATCATTCTGTCCAAGGGAAGGCAGTTGTCCTCTCTGCTACTGAATGTTATGAATTTTTTGAGGGAATGTTGACGGAGTGATAGATTCTCATATTTTCAATGGATGAAATTGCTCAATTACTATGTAATCTACACTAACTAGGGAAAATGGGTTGCCTTTAACAATTAGGTTGCCTTACCCTAGAGAAGTTACCTCGTGACTACTGTTTGTCCAAATGGAGGTACATGCCAATCTCTAATCCCGAACCATGAAGTAGTGCACCAACTTATGCTATATACATAGTTCTTACTTTACTGCATCCTTCTAAAGTAACTGTACATATTGATATAGTGTAGAATGTTGAGAAATTAGTGTGGGGCAACCTAATTTCACTATTCGGTGTAGGAACGATGTCGCTCTGTTATGGATAAATGTGCGTGATTTTGGATGATTATGAGTGCTTTCATCCACGTTTTGTATGTTTCATTCATATCAATGGATGCCAAATATAGCTTCACCATTCTACTAGAGATTGCTTTTTGCATTGCTTGGAAAAAATGGAATAAATTCTACACATGACTTGCCTCATAGTTGAAGGCCTAGACAGATTCCACATTGATTTTCTTCCTTTAATACCGTGAGGCCTAGAGAATTTTTTTTCACTTTTTCACAAGTTTGAACCTTGATGTGTAAGGGGTTGTCACACCTTATCTGAGAATGAAACTTCTATGAAGAATGAGAAGTTGTGGAGTGAAAAGAAGAGCCACTATAGGGAGCCGTTCTCCATGAAAAAGGTGTGACATCCTTTTTGTATTGTGTGGAGAGTGAGAATGGAGACTAGAGAGAAAAATGTTCACTTGCAGAGGAAGATGGACGCAGTAATTTTTCCATGTTTTTTCCATGCACATAGTTTGCCTAGCATTGATTCTGGTGAGGTATTGTAGCAACAAGGGTGAATTACTGTAGTGATTGGGGTAAGAGCAGCACGCGGAATGAAAAGTTGTAGCACGCCGAGGGTGAAAGTGGCATTCAAACTTTGCTCACAAATTAACCCCTAAAGTACCAAAGTCCCCTCGGGGGACACTTCAGATTTCGGGCAGGCCCGTGTGGCCTCAAATTTTGATCTGATTTTTTGAAACTTTTTTTGAAGATAGGGAATCACATTAGCTTTCTAAAAATATAATTTTTTTTTCAATCGGTGTCTGGGAGCAAAAGTTATGCCATCCTAAAGCAAAAAAGCAGTTCGGCGGGCAGAAAAAAAAAACACAAAATTTTTTTTTTTAATTTTTTAATTTTTTTCCCTCAAAGATCATGTTATTGTCTACATCTGAAGCTTTGATTCATTCTATTTGGACTAATAATGAGAAAGTTATGGACAATCTTGTTTTTTGGGCAAGTTAAGCATCTTCAAAAAAACTAACTTATAGAATTCATTTTTGAATGCAATTTTCAATTTTTTTCAATTTTTTTTTTGAAGAGGTCAATTTTGTTTGCAAGAACAATTCCACCATTGGGATTATGTTGTTTTAATTCCACCTAAGAGCTATTAACAATTTAGTATTTTGTTCAAATTTGGACCTACTTCTACTTAACAATTTTTTTATATGTGAAAATCAAGGTTTGACATTCTGAATTTTTTTTCCCCGACTCTCAACTCAAATGCTCAAGATATAAAATTACAACTTTTTGTTGTGTAGTGCAAAAAAAATCCACAAATGGCCGTCAAAGTCATCTAAAATTGCAGGAAACAATTCAAAAAAACTTTTTTTTCTGACTTTGAATGCTAATATCTTCCAATCAGAACGGTCAAATGCCTTGAAATTTTTACCACATAATCTGAGACAAGTGAAGTACAAGATCCTATGGTTAGATTCTAAAACAAAAGTTTTTTGGGGTTTAGGGAGTGATCGCAGCAGAAATGGCAGTTTTCAGTGGTTCCGGAGCCAGAAAATGCCTTGGTATTTTAGGGGTTAAATCTTCTTCATGCATATTCTTTACATGTGGAAGAAAAGATTAGACACTCTCAATCTTTAGAGAATGGGATTTCCGCAAGCTAAGAAGAACCAAAGAGAGAATGTTAGATCCCCATTCTCTAAAGATGAAGAATGGAATGAAGAAGGTGTGATAATCCCTATATATTATACAATGTGCATTGTACATCAATCTTATTATATGATATCAATTATATCAGTGTACTTTTGAGCTTTTCTTTTCAATATAAACATTATAATATGAAATTCATTTAGAAATACTTTTTAAAATGTATGAATATGAAATTAAATATTTGACGTGTTGAACAAGTGAGAGGCCAATGCAAATAAGGCCAAATATCCAATGTGACAAGGTAAAAATCCATATTGGATATAGGCGCAAGCTATAAGACTGCGTGTCATGTCACAATGAGCATATGGTGTTTTCAAACCCATTGATGTCTATTTTCATTTCAGCACAAATTTTCTTTTATTTTTAGACAATTGTGTGTTGTTCCTCCAACCCAAAATTTAAGTCAATTTCTATGAAATTGCAATAAGCAACAATCATAGGTGTCCATATCTTGGTAACTCGGATAAAAATCCTCACTACCTTATAGTTTTCCATTGTAAAATCATGCCATATAGTTGTAGTATACTAATATAATTATACAAATGAAATATCATGTCAAATACAAAATTACAACTAAAGGGTACCCCAAATGTTCCACGGACCCAAAATCATCATCATCACTCTGCGTACATCTCCAAAATCAATATGTACCTATGTGGAAGAAACAATTTCAATCATTTACCAAAGCAAACTTTGACCCTTCATAATTGTTGCATACGTTATCGAAATGTCGCATTCTTTGGTGCATTGGAACCTCTTTTCACTTGTGAACAACAAAATATGAAAATTTAATTTGACCAGTCTAATAATAGTAACTAGGCACAGTAGCAAACTGAAAAGTGGCGGTTTGGGGGTACCATACCCACCTTACCTACAGCTGATGAATGAGTTCCACTGTATTTTGCAGTAACAGAAAGCTGCTGTCATCATCACTGGCAACGCTTGAAATATTAATTTCAAAAGCTGTTGATAATACTGTACCGGTGCCCTATAATATTTTCCTTCATAATTATAAAAACAAAAGGCTTTCTCAGGGCTACCCAATGTCATTAAAAAAAAGTAGGACCTGCTCAAAAAAAAAATTAAAAAATTAAAAAATGTGGAACCTTGAAGAAACCGACTGGCTCCAAAATCCAAATATGTGTTGGTTCATTTCGGTTGTTCAAAATAAATAAATAAATAAAATGTGTGCTGGTTGAAATTACTCCTCTGCCTGCTTTTGAAACATGGACATTGTAATTATTTGTACTTTACCTTCCCGCAAAACAATAATAATAAAGTTTTAAAGAGAGTCGTTTCAGTTTTAGTCTGCCACGTCGATATATTCGAAACTTCCTATGAAGTCGCTCAGCATAGCCTACTAACCCTCGGCTAATAATTCTGACGTAATTCGGATAACTCTCGGCTCAGATTCAGTTGTAGACTCTCAGTTGAAACATGAATGGAGTTTGTTTCACTTGTGTCAAAAAAATAAATTTAAAAAAATGATCTCAAAGTGCCAAAGCCAAATTCAAGGTAAAATGAAATTTATAGGCATAATCCAAAAGTCAAATGTGTGCTATAAAAAGATTAAATTGCAAAATTAATCCCTAATTGATCAAAGTAAAGATAGTAAGCTAACTTTGGAGAAAATATAATAAATAATTGCAACTTCCTCAAAATAACTTGATCATTGAATCATTTAGTGCATGCTTTTTTCTTTCAATTCATTAATATATATATATATATATATATATAAAACATCATCCTTCTCGAAGCTTCTCTCAATGAATATTATTTGGATGACTATGCACTTTTCAACACATCCATTGTCTACCTAAGTGGATGGTTGCCAAAATTATTAAAACCTTAATGACCTTGGAAAGGTCAACTTATATATATCAATCATCAAAGCTTCAAAGAAATTGAATTATACGCTACATCAGTGACAAAGGTTTTGATGCACACTAAGCCCGTGCCAATGACACATACCACTCCCAATTTGGATCATTATAGCACCTCCTCCTCCATGTCTCATAAGCTTTAAAAATGGTCACATCCTCTTTGTATACGGTGCCATATTTGAGCATGATAAGGTTTAGTTGCTAAAATGACATACAATCGACGAATGCTAATTGTTGAATTAACAATCCAATGGTGTATGCCTTGCCATGTTTCAACTTCCAATTCTACGAGTCAAATACGGCACCAAATTTACCATTCCCCACAGACCTTTCTAGGGTTAAATTCAAAAATAAACATGACCCTCAATTCCTAAAATTCTGCCACTGACTCCCCAGATGCTGAATTTTTGCAGTCATTACCATAGCAAAACCTCCAAAAAAAAAAATGCAACCAAAATTTCAGTCACAGGAATAGGCAGCTAAAGTTCAAACAGAACTGTATCACCTGAACACAATGGCACTTTCCCTAATTCCTCTGCCCCCATTGGCGCCCTAACCCCTCTCAACGCCACATGTCATTCTGTGATTTGTTCAACGTGACGTGGACCTCTCAAACATCTGACGTGGATCCATACTGTCTTGTTAAATCCGACGCCGTCGCCGACGCATGCACAATAGCCTAATGAACCCCACTTTGCAAGAATTGATGATAGCATGATGGATCCCCTCGCCGAATTCATCAGAGCTTAGCGTGACGGATCCCCACCTGCCAAGATTCATACATTGCCGAGATCACTCCAAGAACCCCCATGTCAAGAATCCCTCCGAATGATTCCTGGGTATGGTTTTTTCAGTTGTTTGATTGATTGGATCTTGTTGCAGCGATTTGGAGGTGAGTCGCTGGCTATGGCGATATAATAATTGTGTTGGTATGGTTTGTTTTCTGTTGTGTGGTTCTTTCTGCTCGTTTGTTTCTTTCGTTTTGTAGCTATTGAGGTCCGTGTTTTATACAGTATATATACACTGCGAGCTCGGTGATTTCCATGCATTGGCTTCGTGGTGGTTGTAGTTGTGACGTCTGTCGTTTGGAGATGTTAATTTTGATTTGTAGCGCATGAATGTTGATGATCTGAGTTCATTGCCCAAATTCTGATGTTGAAGATGCGCTTGAAGGGTTAAATAGTCAGTGGGATTGCTTGCTGGTGTTCTTGGTACGCGGACGGAGGGATTTGCTTGCTTGCCGGCTGGGATTTGCATGCTGGGATTTGGTGAGGATTTAAGCTTAATTTGCAAGGGGGATTTTAGTTTTACCAAAGGATAATCCAAGCGGGGGTAGCTTAGCCGGGTGTTCCGCGTGGTCTTGACTTTCAAGAGCATCTGTTGCCTGGTGGAGTTCCTGTGTTTGACTTGAAAGCGCTATATTGGTAGCCCACTCCAACAGTAGCGATAAGCGAAGGACAGTTACAGTAGTATATAATACCTTGAAGGTCTTCCCGTGTGCAGTAAGCTTTTAGAGTTCCGCTCTTTCGTTCCTTCTTTCCTGTTGCATCGCATTTCCGTCTTGCCTTGGAGACTGCTCCCAGTGAAAGAGAGTCTTCAGTTTCCTTGCAGAAAAACAAATATCCTGCAGCGTCACGGTTGGCCCCAATTCCTGGAAGCTCCAAAGGAAGAATCTGCGACTGCGACTTCACCGCATGTTCGGACAAGCCAACGCAGTCTAAATTTACCCTCAACTCTATCTGGTGAGAGGGGACTCCTCGGGAGTCACGCCCCGTCTTATTCAAGTATTGAATTCTCGTTCTCATCATCAACACACAAGTAGGAGCTCGGCCTGGCTACTTTGCGGAAGCGGCCAATGCTGTTTTTTTCTGTATTTGCATGAATTCTTGGTTATATACCGCATCTTTTTGTGGTAGGGGGTTCCTATTGTAGCTTTGCTACTGTGGGTACCCACGCATTTCTCCCGAGCCACTACTGTTGGTGGTTGCTTGCCCCGGGTCTTTGCAAGTTGATCGGCTCGTCCCAGTATTCCTGGTTCTTGCAATCTGAGGTCGGGGCGGCGGCTTGGCGCGCCCGTAGACCCGTGATTCTTACGAAGACCGCATTGCTTTGCTTGGTTTTAGGCAAGGCAAGGCGGTGAAGAGCAGTTGCTGGTTGTGGTACTTGTCCATCTTCTCACTTTCTTTTGCGCTCTTTGATCTCCAGTATCCTTGATTCTGTACTTCCAATTTGGGTTCCCGGTTTGGAGGTGACGTTATTGTTCTTGGACCCCCTTTTTCAGAAAACATTGTTCCTTCCTTGAGAAGGACCACGGATTCCCGCGTTCTGGTTTTCTTGGCTTAATCGAATTTGTGGTGAAGTTAGTTCACTTGTCTCCCACACTTCCTGGTAGTTGGTAGCTCTGAAATTCTGGTGACGGAACCACCTGGGGTATGAAATTGTGTTTGTAGAAGAGGTTTTAGCGACATTTCTAAGTTCATCTCGAATTCTTTCCGAATTTTGCATTCAAGGGAAATTTTTCTGTCCGGTCCAATTTTGTACTGAGACGCAGCTTGGTGGTATTCAATTGCAGTGCGGACATCACATTGGCATCATGAGCTCCGCAGTTTGCACGAATCTTGGAGATTCTTGAATCTTCGAATTGCTGCTAGGCGTCTTGAAATTCACGCTGAATACTACTCATCGAGCTGAATTCCTCGCCGCAACTTGGTCATGGCCGCCGCACCACCAAGCGAGTATTAGCGAGTGCGTAACTGCGAAACCCCGAGTTGCGATAGACGAGAAAGTTTTCTATCTGTGGAAGTTCAACCAGCTATTCGAGATGGAAGCGCTCTCCATATCGAGGTTGAGTGTTTCCCCTCGTCGGGACAACAATTTTGGCTACATGGACGACGACATCGACGAGCTTTCCCCTCCGACGCCATTCACAAGCGCCCCTTCCAGTCCCCGACGCGCCTTCACGAAGGAAGTCGAGGAAGCGCCATTAGGCGAGGTTCTTGCTGCGATTCCCTTCGCTTGGGAGCTCTCTCCAGGCACACCAAAGAAGGAGCCTCTCAACATACCTTCAATCTCTTACGAAACGGAGGAAAGGCAGGAGACGATGCACCAAGGCTCCTCAACCAGCAGCAATTGCACCTCGGACACAACTTCAACCGAGAGCCTGTCTCGCGAGTCTTCCAACACGGATTTCGAATTCAGCAGCCGTTTCGTGGAGCCATCAGTACCTGCAACAACAGCTGAGGATCTTTTCTCCAACGGCAAGCTTGTTCCGAGCTTGCGACTTCCACCGCGACTGCAACATCTCCGCGACTCAGACTCTTCTTCCTGCTCAGAGGTCTCCAGTAGTAGTGGCTCCTTCAAGAGCTGTCCGTCACCGCAGGGATCCGTGAAAGTGCCAAACTTTTGTGGATTCACTATGACGACAGACGAGGAGACGACTGTGCTGGGAATGCAGGAACGGAAGCACAGGTCGTTGTCTCCCCTTCGATTCCTTAACCGTGAGCATTACTTCTCCAGCGACAGCTCGAATTCTTCGGTGTCATCGTCTTCTTCTCCTTCGTCTGCTTCTGGCGGGTCTACCAATGCGGGTTCACCCAAGGATTCGCCTGCTGAGAAGGCGAGTGTGCAAGGGGGTATGATGAAGGAGCTTTTGTTTACCGACATGGCTATGGCGACGGGGAGGAATGAGCAAATGAAGCCTCGGCGAGTGCAGTCGAGGATGGAGTTGTTGAAGGAAAAACAGGAGAAGTGCAATGGGTTTGGCGATGCGGAGAACGTTGCTCTTACTCCGCAGCTGTCCCGGTCCAATGCAAGATCCAGGTGCGTTTTTCGACTTCGACAATGTCTTTGGTTTACCTTCGTGCTCTTCAATTGGGAGTTTTTGTCAATTGGCTCTAACTTGACAGTTTTTAGATTAGATCGGTGATTTGTGAGCTTCCTTTTTGCATTGTTGAAGGAATGTTGAATCATAGCTTTTTCTTCGCCTATATTCAAGTTGCAAGCACTCTCATGAGCTCTGTGATGTGGCTTCCTACTCTGAACTCATTTATTTTACAAATAATAGAATCATATCATGGCCAAGGGTTATGATTCTCTTTGCCTTCCTTTGCAGAGTTGGTAGGATTCGAGGTCCAGTAGTTTGCGATCCATTCAGTTCTGGATGTTTCATTGCTGTGCCCTCAGTCTCGTCTTAATGGCTTTCAATCATGATATGTGGGGCTGGCTATATTGAAAGAGTGGTTTGATTGATTCATGTCAGGCGTGCTCCTATTGGTATCCACGCGAAGGAGAACGTCGGAAGGGCTATCTTTTCCAACCGGTTTGGAATGCTATGCAGCTGCCTAGGGATACTTCCTGAAAGTCCTTGAGAACTCCGCACCGCTTGCGCGACTTTGAATTTTTCCTGCCTCAATATACTAAATGCCGTTGCCAGAGCATCACATGAAGACGAGACTGTTAAAAGACTGTTGTGTTCTGCAGTGCAGGAAGAAAACTGAAGTAAAGGTATACATGATTATAATACCCAAAGAGAATAGAAGTGAGGAATAGAGTAATATGGCACTGCGTCCTTGCTTTACTGTACAAAGACATCGCGGGAAGTAGGAAATCAGAGCTTTTTCTTTTCTTTTGTTAGGCTAAGTTCTGGTGAGCAATACAAGGCGTATGCAGCCTTTATATGGACATGTTTTTTCTTATTAATTCCATGATCGGTTTCATATGAACTTATCAACTTTGTTTCAGGAAAACAAAACGAACTAAACTAAAGACCTTGTCATGATTCGACAGACTGTAAATAAAGTTGCCAAGACAGTAGGCAAGGGCCTCTCAAATTAACAGGAGTGTTCAATCTCAGAAAGTATGAATAAACTAAGAACCATCTCTTGTTTATGTTTGAAAATTTCTCCATTTGGTGACCAGTCCTCATGGTCATTACCTACGTAGGATTTCCTGTCATTGTGACCTCCCTGCTGAGTATTATAGTTACCGGTCGACCTCTTTCAATTAAAGTCGACGCATGTGAAGTCCATGCACAGCTAGAAAACAGAAGTAGAGTGGCCTTCCGGGAGAGCCTGAGCTCAATAAGTGACTGATGATGCGCAAGGTCCTTTCAGACACGAATTCTAGCTGCCAAGTGCCAATGCTGTTACTGACTCTTATTGGAGAGGGACCGCAGTGAGGCGGACTGACATCATTCTACGTTATAAGCTTACGGGTAGCCAGCCAGCGAGCATGGTGGGTCTCTTGAGAGCGATATTTTGACGAAGTCCTACATGGCTACACTGATATCTGCCAATCATACCCCCTTTGCTGAGGTATAAGCTTACTCTAAGCTGCACAGGTTTTGAAGATTTTTAGACTGCCGAGTATGGGTCGACCTTATAGTTGTAGCACCGTACGCTCATCAGTCACTTGTTGACTCTTGACCGAAGGGGAGAAGCCCTTCCTCTTAAGCATAGAAGGACGGGCTGGTCACCGTGGACTAATCAACCTTTTTTGGTACAAAACCCAAAAGCATGCATTGGAGGTCAAACTACTTTGCAAGACCTTCCCTTTTCGCGCAAAATTCCAAGGATGAATGTCTGCACTTTTGTCCAACATAGAAGGACTCTATGTCTTCCATTGGACATTTAGTGTGTGTGGTGTCCTTCTAGGGTTAACTTGCTACTTTTGCAGAAAATGTAAGTGTAAGTTGACGAAGTTGCTACTTTAACCCCTAAAGGTCGGAGACTATGTTTTCACCAAAACCGCTCCAAAACTGCCATTTCTAATACAAGTACCAAATTTTATAAAAAAAACATTTTTGGACACATGTAACCGTAAGATCTTATAGAACACTGGTTTGAGAAGATGTGGAAAAAATTTCAGAATTTTTCACCATGTGGATTGGAAGATATTAGTGTTTGAATTGACAAAAATCCTTTTTTTTGTCCCTGCGAAAATCTGGGCAGCTGCACTTCACAAGGTCACATTTGTATGAAAAAATGCCCAAAATGGTGGTTACTCTTTGGATTCATTCTTCTAGGTAAGTTGGCTACATGCTTGAAAATTTTCAGATCATTTGGAATTGCACAACATATAGGAAAAAAATAGTAAGTAGAAAGAAGTAGATAATGATTCAAAACACTAAATTGTTAAGAATTTATTTATGGAATTGAAAAATGCCAATCCCAACTGTTGTATTGTTGTAATAAATAATCTACATCCAATGTTTTTATTTTTTTCCAAAAATATTGAAAATTGAGTGAAATAAAGGACTTCAAAGTTTATTTTAGAGTAGAGATTGCATAACTACCCTCAAACTAAGAATCCTCATAACTTTTGACTCATTAATCCAAATGGAATGATTTAAAGCTTTCCACGTACATATAAATCTAAAGAACCAATTTCAAATTTTTATTTTATAAAAAAAATGACTTTTAAAGAATTTTTTGAGCTGCCCGGGCTGCCCGCCGTACACCAAAAATTACATATCATACAATAACTTTTTAACCATGTAGTCAAAAGTTATGAAAATTGTTGGGCCTTAAAGATAATCCTTGGACACAACTTGTGTGAAAATTTCAAAGAAAAAAAATAAAAACTCCACTCGTAGTGAGCTGCCCAGAATCGCTATGTTGTCAAAAAAACGGTGTTTGGACGTTTAGGGGTTAAAAGCCAGTCACTATTATAGTGTGTAGGAGCCTCTTATTTCAAGCTTGTTCCATATAAGGTATACAACTCGTTTCCAACAAGGGCTCCAATCGTGGTTAACTTTAACAAGTTCCCATGTTAGATGCAATCCTTTTTTCTTGGGCTAGATTGCACCATTTCAAAATAAATCTCTACTTTTCATTGAATAAAACTAGTCTTTTTTTTTCACCAGAAATTTTCCATTGCTATTTTAAAATATGGATAAAGTTGCCTAATTTGGTCGAAAAAGTGCATGATTAAAAATTGGAAAGTTTTTTTTTTTTGTTCCACAAGATGGATGGCTGTAGAAATACATTGCCCTTCACTAAATCTTCAGTGATCGCCATATCAGCACTTTCTCACAAAGTAAAATAAAAAAAAGCCCTGCTTAATTCGGTGTGTACAGTACCTCCATGAGAAAGCTGTCATGCACTGCGCTGCGTTGATAACTTGCAGTTCACCGAATAAGGAAAGCTTATTATTTAATATAAGTCTCCGTCCAAGCTCTGAGCAGCAGGCAAGTTGATTTTTTCATGTGGTGGTTAATGAGATGATCCAGGATTCCAGGGAGCAGAACAAGTGGCAGGTTCCGTGGCAAGTTAATGTGCAGGCCAAAGTTTGCCGTCCGCTGTCTCGCTCAGAGCCTGCCTGCCGTGGCTCTTCACAGAATCGCTTCTTAAGTTTCTCAAGTGACAATGACAGAGTTGGCATTTCGGACAGAAATGCCTGCAGAGAGAGAATATTCGACATCGTGGAATCGGTTTCATTGAATGGGCGGATTCTTTCAGGTGTAGTGGCAAAAGTTGGTACTATGGTACGAAACCTATTCAATGGAAGTTATGAAGGGGAAGCTGGCTTGAGCATCTCATTTTTTTTGCCGATGGAAGCTGAAGTTAACCCTGAAGCGCTTAGACGCCCATATTTTGGACGATGAACGGAGGGCTTCAGGGCAATCTGTAGTCCAACCAACTTCTCATTCATCCTATAAGATACTTAAATCTAGAAAAGACAGCCTTCTTTAACCTCTAAAGGGCCAAAGTCCCCTTGGGGGACACTTGGGATTTTGGGCAGGCTCGTGCGACCTGAAATTTTAACCTGATTTTTTGAAACTTTTTTTGAAGATAGGGAATCACAGTAGCTTTCTAAAAATATAATTTTTTTTTCAATCGGTGCCCGGGAGCAAAAGTTATGGCATCCTAAAGCAAAAAAACAGTTCGCCGGGCAGAAAAAAAAAACACAAAAAAATGATTTTTTTTTTTTTTTTTTTTTTTTTTTAAATTTCTCAAAGATCATGTTTTTGTGTACATTTGAAGCTTTGATTCATTCTACTTGGACTCAGAATGAGAAAGTTATGGACAATCTTGTTTTTCGGGCAATTTAAGCATCTTCAGAAAAAAACACTTATAGAATGCAATTTGAATGCAATTTTCAATTTTTTTCAATTTTTTTTTTTGAAAAGGTCAAGTTTGTTTGTAAGAACAATCCCACCGTTGGGATTATGTTTTTTTAATTCCACCTAAGAGCTATTAACAATTTAGTGTTTTGTTCAATTTTGGACCTACTTCTACTTAACAATTTTCTTATATGTGAAAATCAAGGTTTGACATTCTGAAATTTGTTTCCCCGACTCTCAACTCAAATGTTCAACATATAAAATTACAACTTTTTGTTGTGTAGTGCAAAAAAAATCCACAAATGGCCGTCAAAGTCATCTGAAATTGCAGGAAACAGTTCAAAAAAAAAAAAATTCCAACTTTGAATGCTAATATCTTCCAATCAAAACGGTCAAATGTCTTGAAATTTTTACCACATAATCTGAGACAAGTGAAGTACAAGATCCTATGGTTAGCTTGTAAAAAAAAAGTTTTTTTTGGTTTAGGGAGTGATCGCAGCAGAAATGGCAGTTTTCAGTGGTTTTGGAGCCTGAAAATGGCTTGGTCCTTTAGGGGTTAACCCTTGAAGGAGGAAGGGATGACCTTCGAAATCATCCTTTTGCATTACCGTGTGAATCATTGGCTGAAAAAAATTGCAAAAGAGCTCATTGGAAGTCAAGCTACTGAAGAAGATCTTCCCTTTTGACAACAGATTCCGAGGATGAATAGTTGCATTTTTGTCCTACACAATTTGATTCCCTCTCATCCATCGGCCATAGAATGGCTGCATCAACGTTTAAGGGTTAACAACCACATTCATGAAATTTCGGTCAATGATATTTCTGTACAAAGAAAGGAATGAGACGTTAAAATTGGCTTGCATCTGCACATCCTTCATTCCCTACTTTAGCAATGCAATCCTATGAATAGAAGGAAGAGGCTTTGAAAGCAAGCATCTAAGGGCTAGTCTGCCTTTTTCATGTGGTTTCTTGGATGGTATTATTTGTAGTTCATTTTTCAGGCAAAGAAAAACAGATGAGGATTGTAACTCGAGTTGTTTCGTATTTTTTGAAGCATTTTCAAATTACTTATGAATTTTCAAACAAGATGAGTCATAGGTCCCTATTTATGACCCTAAGTCTTCCATAAATCGATTACATGAAACTTCTATAGAGAAATGGGGAAAGCAAAGAGAATGATTGGGTCTTGCATTAAACATTGTTTTTTTTATCAATCCATTCAAAGACTATAGAAGGTTCATTTAAAGACCACCTCACGTCTAGTTTAGGCGAGTCTATATGGGCAGTTGTAAATGCCCGCTCGCTTTCAGAGCCTCCTACCTTAATTTACGTCGTACACATACAACAACAGCTCTATTTTGGCTACATATATCTAGATTTCAATAAATATTTTGGTATAGTTACAAGACTGTAAGAAATTTAAGAAGACGTGATTACTTGACTACATTTTATAGTAAATTTGTTGAGATTTTGTTGTGAATCATGATAAATTTGTACTGCAGCTCAAAAATATCAAAACACTTTGCAAAATTTGCTAGAAGTGGTAGCCTCTGTTGAAGTTTAAAAGGTACTCAGAAAAACAAATAATGCCAAAAAAAATGGCTAACTTAGTTGCAAGATGACGGATGTCATGTGAAGAAGCCAGTCTGATTTCTATCCAAGAGTGTGATAACATAACATTCAATAGCAGAGTGGTGATTTCTATCCAAGAGTGTAATAACATAACATTCAGTAGCAACGGAATAGTGTGGTATATTTTATAGCATTTTATCCGCCGGATGAGATGGTGTGGAATATACCACACAATCCGTAGCTAATTTCCACATGTCAATTTTGTCAGAGAGTTGGTCAGCTCCGCAAATGTACATTGTACATTAAAAATTAAAACAATACCAAAGTTCTACATCCATTGAACCAAACACACAATAACCAACGTTCTACACCCATACATTGTGTTTTGAAAAGTCAAAATATTATTAGTTTTGTATGTTTTGCAAGCTAAATGTTTGGTTCATTTTTTTAATTTTTTTTTGTATTTTGTAATGTTATAAAACACTCCAAAAAAATTTAAAATTAAATGAACCAAACATTTAGCATGCATTCATACAAAACCAATTGTATTTTGAGTTTTCAAAGGAAAAAAAAACTTTATATATAGACATGGGGTGGTAGGAGGTAGAACAACTGATGTGGGATAAGTAAATTAGATTTTATCGAGTTTTCCAACCACTCATAGTTAAGTCAGAAGTAGGAATTGTGTTTAAAATGAAATTTTAGACCTCATTTAGGCATAGTAGAATAATTTCCTTGAAGATTTTCTTTAACATTTTTAAAAATCCTCTCTAAAATTTGTTCATAACTTTTGATTGGAGAATCAAAATCCAAAACGTATTTTTGGAGATGAAACTTATCTTCATTTACCAACATTTTTTTAGTTCAAAGTTTTTTGGAAAAAGTTATTTTACTATGCCTAAATGAGGTCTAAAATTTCATTTTAAACACGATTCCTACTTTTGACTTAACTATGAGTGGTTGAGAAACTATAAACTCTAATTTGTTCATCTCACATGAGTTGTTGTACCTCCTACCACCCCATGTGTATACATAGAGTTGTCTTTTCGCTTGAAAATCCAAGATAAGTCATTGATGGCAAATAATTATATTGCATTAGTGTATATTTTATTGGATTTTTGGCCGACATCTTTCTCTAGAAATATTTGTTGATTTGTATGTCTGGTCCTAAAATTAACAAAAGAAAATGGAACATACTCTTATATACTGCCACTATCCCAGTATCAAAGCTTACATTAATTATATGAGGATGAATTTTGTGGATGAGGGCTTCCGAGAGGAAAAGGCAGCGTCTCTAAAGGCTACTGAATGTTATGCTTGGAACCTCTTTACTAGTGTGAATAAGGTATTACAACCTTTTGCGATCAGAATTACAAGTTTGCCCTCATGCCATTGTTGATTTTTTTAAAATTCCAACATATAGACAAGTTTGAGAAACAGTGAGAACAATTGAAATTATATTTTTTCGACAAAGTATGAATTTGTTATGAATTTGTTATATGCGTTGTCCATCATGGCCCAAAGAGTCTCTAGACTACCTCCAAACCAATGAAAAGTGTATCCATAATGGTCATCTTACTCACCTACAACAGTCACACTATTTTCTAACATAGAAGGCCTGAAAAGTCACTTCCTACAATGAATTTATACTTAAAAGCTAAAAGTTCCTAATAAGGTCACTAATCACTCTATTATTTTCACCTACAATATTAATTGTGGCCCAAATTTCATTTATTAAAATCCTTGTGTAATGGGATCATTCTCTAGGTGTCCACTACAGGTCTGCTGACCACAATGGGTTATATCCTAACCTCTTTAATATCAAGTCCTCTATGCTCTCATCAAATAGTGCTAAGGTTTTCATTTTTGGAAATTGGCAATACATTGCAACATGGACAATTTTAAAAATAGAGTAGAATATTTTTGAAGGTGTTCTCCAGTTTTTATTAGATGAAATCACATGAAGGTTAAATTTACAGTTGAAAATGTTACAAGCTAAAAATTACCAAGCAATGTTACAAATATTCAACATTTTTGTGTCAAAATTACAAATATTCAACCTATAATTAGTTTTGAGAAGAAATACCCCTACATCCTCACCTCTATAGTCCCATAGTCATTTTTTCATCAAAAAACACTCAAAATTGCTAATTCCAATGTAGAGAGCAAAATTTCTAAACATTTGATTTTTTGCATATTCAATTGAAGGATCTTCTACTAAAATTGTTTGAAAATGTGTAGAAGAAATTTTGGAAATTTTGAGCTCGTAAATTGCATGGTGTTTGCATTTATTTATATAGACTAATTTATTTCCAATTACAACTAGGATCAACTACAACTATTTGTGGCAATGAGATAATCAAACCATATAATATATGCATTGTATTTTAGGAGTTTAGGCATGCATGTATGCCACAATTTCAATATACAAAATAAGATTATAAATGTGTTGAATTGTTGTGTTGATGTTTGTGTCAATGTTGTATTAACAATGGATCTATTCAAATGCAACCTATGTTCTCATGATTAGTTAGCCTTACTAGAACATTCTCAATATTGGCAATAAAATAATATACACAAAACACTTAGGTCCCTCCCTTTTCTCCACACTACTAGTGACAAACCACTCAAGTTTTAATATTATGGGCAATTTTGTTAAAATGGCAATATTTTTTTAAAATGGCATGAAAACAACTCAGAACGGCCATTCTGAAATCTATACCAGTCCTAGATGGGAAAAATGGCACACCGTCAAAGTGGCACTTGGAATACCGCCATTTTAACGAAATTGCCCATTATTCTACTATTGAAAATATTAGATATGGTTCAAAGGGATAATGTCTTTTGGTTGTTTTTATGTATTTTGTAAATTTTTACATGGATATTGGAGCCTCAAAATAATGTTTGTCATTGCGGGCCTTGAAAAACGGAGTGAATTTCCCGCCTTTGAGCATTTCCACACATGTGTCCTCATCAAGGAGACAATGTAAAAGACTGTCTTTGTTGTGATACAAAATATGATGTCCATAGTGTAAACTATCACAAAGAGCGTGTAGAAGGATTTGTCAAGCTACATCATCACAAAGTTTAGACCCTACGATTTGGCAACAATTATCTTGCGGTTATCGTTGTTTCATGGGTTCGTACCATAATCACACTGACTCAGTGTATTTTTACGCACTGAATCAGTGCGAAAACAATGAATATAAATAGCGTACGGTTTATGTACTTTAACTATACAATTGTTGTGTCAAAACTGCACAACAATTATATAGTTAAAGTACATAAACCGTACGCTATTGATAGTCATTGTTTTTGCACTGATTCAATGCGTAAAAATACACTGAGTCAATGCGATTATGGTACGAACCCATGAAACAACGATAACCGCAAGATAATTGTTGCCAAATCATAGGGTCTAAACTTTGTGATGATGCCAAGTTGATGTAGTAGTTCAAAACCCCCTCATGGCTTGGCAATGAATCCTTTAGTCAAGCTTCGCCTTCAAGAGGCAAATACCTTGCATGTGGCATCAACAAGTCGTAGATGGCGTACGATCCATGGTTGTTAAAGAACAAAGTTGAAAGAGGTGAGAAGTGAGTAAAAAGTAAAATAAATAACAATGAAGACTGTGATTAGTAGGCGATCCAACACCTAGTCATGGCCAACCCTGTATGGCTCACATATTGGCTAACTCTAAAGTCGACACTTTAGGCTCCTTCGATCTAGAGGAACTTGGCCCTCATTCAAGCTTGAATAGGTACAAACCAAGGTCTTTTTTACCACCTTTTGAGTGCATATTTTATTTTTCCCTTATGCATCTTGTACACACCATTGTCTTACAAATAAGCAAAAATTTGCTCAATTTAAGAACCTTGATTTAGATGTGAAAATTGTTCAGACTTGCTTTGATCATTCGCAATCCAAGGACATTATATTCTTGCTATACCGGAATGAAAAGTGTTTACATCTTCTCAAATTGTACTTTCATGACTAATGAGACATAATGGTTGCCATGTGTCACTAACAAATAAGTAGTGAGTACTTTCAAGGACTCTTGAAAAACTCCATATTTGATGTGCGGAAGCCTCCTAATAATGAGCCTGTGGCTATAACAAGTGTGTTAGCAATCTAATTGGGTTAATTTTTTCTCTTTTTGCAAGGGATTGACCATGACATTACCATTGCTAAGCCTATGTAGAAGCTAGATTGAAGATGCTCTTATTTGCACAAACCAAAAAAGATGCATTCCCCCCACAAGCTAATCTACAAGTGGCAAACAATTGTCATTGAGATTATTGTATATAAAAGTTAACCCCTAAAATTCCATGACTATGTTTTCACCGAAAACACTCAAAAACTGCCATTTTTAGTACAAGTATCAAATTTTTGGAATTTTTTTTTGACACATGTAACCGTAGGATCTTATAGTAAACTAGTTTTAGAAGATGTGGAAAAAAATTCAGAATTTTCCACCATGCGGATTGGAAGATATTAGCATTTGAATTGGCAAAAATCCTTTTTTTGTTCCTGCAAAAAACAGGGCAGCTGCACTTCACAAGGTCACATTTGTATGAAAAAATGTCCAAAATGGTGGTGCTTCTTTGAATTATTTTTCCTAAACAAGTTGGCTACATGCTTAAAAATTTTCAAATCATTTGGAATTGTACAACATATATAAAAAAAATAGTAAGTAGAAAGAAGTAGAGAATGATTCAAAACACTAAATTGTTAAGAATTTAATTATGGAATTGAAAAATGTCAATCCCAAAGGTTGTAATGTTGTAATAAAACAACTAAATCCTATTATTTTATTTTTTTCAAAAAATATTAAAAATTGAGTTAAATAAACAACTTCAAAGTTTATTTCAGAGTAGAGAATCCGTAACTTCCCGCAAACTAAAAAACCTCATAACTTTTTACTCATTGATTGAAATGGAATGATTCAAAGCTTTCCACGTATATATTAATTTAGAAAATCAACTTCAAATTTTTATTTTTGAAAAAAGTGATTTTTTCAAATCTGCCCGGACTGCCCGAGTTGATCAACAAACAACATTTTTGGCCATAACTTTTGACTCGTATTTCCAAATGTCATGAAATTTTGTGCACATGAAAGATATTCCTCGTCCCCACCTTCTAAAAAAATTTCAGCCCAAAATATGCAAATCTCCAGCCACAAGTACCTGCCCAAAATTTTTATGTTGCCAAAAAAGGCATGTTGGTCCTTTAGGGGTTAAGCAATAGGACCTACTTTCAATAGATGACAAATCACTTATTGGAAACACAAAGGAGTTTGTTTTTAATAACATAATGATTGCATAAGGTGACATTTTTAGATCTAACATTGAGCATGCTTAAATGAGATCCAACCAGGGTTTTTTTTCTTCATTTTTTAAGAAGTGCCAAAGTGGCGATTTAATATGTTATAGTGGTGCTCCAAATTTCAACATTCATCCACATATTGGATAGAAAATATCACATTAGCACATATCTCGTTTCTATAATTTGGTTTCATCCACAATTTGGCAATTTCATCCATTTTTAAATAAAAATTTGAAGTTCTTTTGGCAATTTTTTGGCATTTTTTAGCCAGATTAGTGCAATCTGGCACCAAAAAGCCCAAAAAAAGAGCCCTGAATCCAACCATTGAAGTCATATCCCGTGGCTTTTGCATATCATTTCGCATAACCAGAACCTACTTTTACTTACAATACATGTTCCTAAACATCTTATGCATAGCACGATTATTGCATTACCTTTGGCTTGCATTGCCTTGGTCCACTCATAGCTTAGACACAATGGTCTCTTCAAACTATATGAAATTGAGATTCTCATCTAGACAACCAATTCTTACATCATAAAGATTCATTTTCTAAGATTCTTTCACATTTCACTCACAATTTTGGAGACAATGACATAAAAATAAAAAAAATTGTCTGACGCATAATATGAACCATCAGAACTTACATATAATTATGTGTCAATTCGATGTGCAATATCGATCATTGGGGTCTCTGGTAGACAAAAATAATACGTAGTACTCCGTGACACTGACAGCATATAAGTTATAACTCAACTGGCACATGCGTCAACTCTGCCAAATTCAACAGCAGACCTCATACCCCAAACTGAAGCTGAGCTATAAGGAAATTAATATGATCACCCACCGGTACTTGATCATCTGATCAGTTGGTACCACAGGAGTAATTTTTATGTAATGAATTTTCGTGATCAACCAACTGGAGAATCTGAGAATTGCCCATTTCATGCTGCCGCTGTCTGTCATATTTACGGTTCAGTCTGTACATTACAAGAGAGGTCAATATTACTTCAGCTGTCGTGGGAGAAAGAAACTGAACTTCCATGTCCTTCATGTATCTTCCCTGTCAGGCCGGCTTGATTGCTTCAAGAGTACCGCACCTGACTGCTTGAAATTTTTGAGCTTCACACAGCAAAACGAAGTGAAAGATTTGTAACATTACTAAAAGCAAGTTGAAGACGTTCTCCAGGTTAAATGGCTAGAGGAGATGATGTTAATATTCGGCAGTCGTCGAAACTCAAGCAAATCGAGATGATCAGCAAGCTACAGTTTTCTCAAGGAAATTACACCATCTACCAAAGACACCCCATGTAGTCATGTTTAGCGTGAGTAAAAAATTCAGTGATAATCTCACATTGGTTAGTCACAAAAGGTTTATTGAAGAGATCTAATCTACTCTTCTTCTTCATTGCGAGTCCATTAGATTACATAGAGTACCTAATATGATCAAGCTGCCTTAAAATTGAGGCCATACCACTTCAAATTACAACGATTCGTAACATAATCTTGAGGTATTCAAATAATGCATATAATATTGTGTTGGAATCTTCCCCAAAATGAAACAAGACCCCCCCAAAATTCTTTGTAATGATGAAAATACTCAAATTTAGCTAATTATCATGGATTCCTTGAGGTAAGTACACATACTTGCAGTTACTACCCAAAGAAAACCCCTAGAGATTCTTGTCCAGGAAATAAATATCAATGGACATGATCAAGACACGGTCAATTTTAGATCCATCTACAATCAACACTTCAAAAACTCACAGATCATCCATACTACGTCCAAAAATGACGTACTAAAGTGCATTGAAATCTTCTTTTCAGATTCAATAAAACTAAATAATCTGACCAAATAATACGAAACCCAGACGCTTCCTCAGACCATTGTTATAGGTGTTACTTAGGTACTCACAATTGAAAGCTCCCTCAGAGCAACTCCACCTCTCTGTTGTGGATCCAGCTGAAGCGCTTCTTCTTCTGAGGATCTTCCCCTTTCGCTCGGCTCAGACTCCTCTCGGCCAGTCGGTGAATGCGAGCAGGCAGCCTACACACGAAGTCCTGCGCTTGCTGAGCTTCGCTTGACAGCCCTGTCAAAAACACCATTCATTCGTTAAGAAATTGGCCATTTTCATATTTCCAAAATGGCATGGAGGTTTTCTTGATGATGCACCTTATGCGACACAAAAAAAAACAAGCAGCTGTTCTTTGGGAGGCTTTGTTGTCCTTGGAGCATTGGCTTGCTTTTTGTGTAACATAGCTACTTGAATCTATGGAGGCTCGAGGCTCTATCCTTGTAGCATTGGCTTGTTTTTCGAGTAAGATAGCTACTCGAATCTATGAGAGGCTCTGTCCTTGTAGCACAAGCTTGCTTTTTGAGTAAGATAGCTACTCAAACTTCCTCATGGTAGCTTCTGTGGATGCAAAGCCTTCTTCACTCCCCCTTCGGTCTAGACCTTAAAAATAATTTAAATGGTGTTCTACCTTCCAAAATAAGCAATGGTTTAGATTTAAATTTTGGATAAAATCCCAGAATGGGGAACGCCAGATACACCACCTGGAACAACGCCAGTTACAGACCTGTGGGAGTCCAGGAATGTGCACTGCACATGGCGAAGTACAATGCAAGGAACACCGAGTACTACGCAATTTGCCATGTTCCCCGTGCTGGGATTTTGCCAAATTTTTTACAACTGCACAAATCTGTGCCATTTCAACAGAAACTTTTCGAACAGAAGGCAACCGAACCTAATTCTGACACCCACCGAAATAAAGGCACTCCAAAATCTTGCACAATGAGTACGTATTAATTTCAAATACATATACCTCCCTAACAATAGAGTTCATGGACGAGAAAATGCTTGTTAGACCATCAGATTTATGTTGGTTCGGACCACTTGATTCAGAATAAAATCAAGATAAATCTGTTGCCAATTTATTTTGCTCTGTCCGAATCAAAGTCGTCTAAACTAAAAGAAACCTGTTTGGTTCAAGCCTGAATTTTTACGCTGGTTTGAGATCATTTACCAATAAAAATTGACCCCTCCTCATAACGTTGGTATTTGGTATCCAAATGATGCATTCTCTGTATCGTTGGAATCCCCTCGGATTCACCGAGAAGTACACGTTATAATTTAACCACCTAATAATAGAAAATACGCAAGGTGCTACAACTATGTGGGTTTTACAGTAATGGAAATCACCTGTCAAGTGCTCAATGTCCCAGAAGGCGATCAAATGCTCCATGATGCTGGCGTAGTCCTGCGCCGTGTACACCCCACACCTCTGGGCCACTGAGGCGTAGTCGTCGAAGAGACGGTCATTCTCCCCGTCGTACATCAGATGCGCAGGCATGGTGATCTTCCCCAACAAAATTTTCAATAGTTCAGAAAGTTTCCAATTGCCCTAATCACGTGTGCAAGTCATAGCATTCTAGAGCAGCTAAGACTAAGCATGCACTCTATTCCACTACAGATAAACGTCAGATCACTACAGACCAATTAAAAAAACCATTCAGTCAGGAATTGTCACTGTGGAGCTAGAACGTTTGACTTGCTTAGTAACGATACAATTCTTCACTTGATTTTGCTGAGTGAAGCTCAAAATTCCAAGCAGTCAGGTGCGGTACTCTTGAAGCAATCAATCATTTATAGTAAGCATTTTTATCCACAGCAACTGCTCAAGAATTTAGTACAGCAGCACAAATGTTGTCATTTCAACCGGAAATTGCTAAAGAATTTGATGGGAGTTGGTTACCTTTTTCTTCATCATCTCCTGGAAGGCGAGCATGGCTCCGTTGGGGTCGAGCTGGAAGAGCTTGGCCACGATGCGGCTGTAGGCGATCTCGTGCCGCTTCTCGTCAGAAGCGATGATGCCGCAGATGGTGGCCAGCTTGTGCTCACCCACTTGCTTGGCGTGACGCGCCGTATTGCCGTGCGATATGAACGTCGCTCGTTCCTGGAACGACGTGTAGATGAAGCCGTTGTAAGGATTCTGATCAATATGGGGCTCCTGCAGTACCAAAGGCATTCAAACCTTCAAAAAATCATTCGTTTGCATTCAAACCTTCATGCCATGCAGCATTCATTTGCATTTTAAACATTCACATGAGAATTCGTAGGCGTTCAAACCTTCAGGAGTGCATCATTCCTTATCACCTTCCCGCAAAATCACAGGAAAAAAAACATTTTGCTGAGGATGAATTTTGTTCGCACAATGCTAGTACTAATGATAATTTTGGTATAATCCTCATATATGAACAGCGGTTAGTTTGAGGGGAGTTCCATGTTGTAGTTGGTGTGAAGAAGGTTTTTGTGTGTAAAATCTGCCACGTTGCCTGTGACTCCTGTGATTTAAGAGTCTATGGGATTCGAGCGTGGAAGTGATGGATACCCATGCGATGAAAGTGCTCTAGAGAGATACAAAACTGAAGGTTATGTAAGCAACATCCTTTGCAATTGTGAAAAAGGGAAGGAACGAGCGCAAGTAGAGAACTGTGTAGTAATCCTGGAATAATTCTCATATCTGGATAGCAGTTAGTTTGTCGAGAATTCCATGTATGGACGGTGTGACGAAGGTTTACGGTTACTACACTGTCTCGTAGCCTTCGACTTCCGTGAATGAATAGAGAACAATATCCTTTGCAAATATAAAAAAGGGAAGCAACGAACGCCAGTTTACAACAGTGTAGGATTGGTTTCCAATGAAGATGGAGAGGGATGATAAAGACTCGAAGGGATTCGAGCGAGGACGCACGCCCTTTGACAATGAAACTCCTCTAAACAGATACCAAAATGAAGGCAATAAACAACAGTCTTTGCAAATGTACAAAAAGGAAGCAAAAAACGCAAGCAGAGAACTATGAAGAATTAGTTTTCAAGGTAGAATTGAAGATGGAGAGAGGTGGTGAACACTCTACGGCATTCAAGCGTGGAAGCACTACCTCGCGATAAACCTTACCAAACAGAAACAAAAATGAAGGCAACGGACAACAATCTTTGCAGATAGAGAGAGATGGTGGAGACTCTACGGGATTCAAGCGTGGAAGCACCACCCTGAACAATGAAACTGCTCTAAACAGATACAAAGACGAACTCAACGAACAACATCCTCTGTAATGTAAAAGAAGGAAGCAACGAACGCGAAAGTAGAGAACTGTGCAGGATTGTATAATTGCAGATAGAGACAGACGATGAAGACTCGACGGGATTCGATCGCAGAAGCGCTACCCTTGGCAACGAAACTGCTCTAAACGCAAACAAAAATGCAGGCAGCAAACACCTTTCTTTGCAATCTAAAAAAAGGAACCAACAAACACAAGCAGAGGCCTGTGCAGAATCAGTTTTCAAGCTACAATTGCAGAAGGCGAGAGAAAGCTTACCATCCCAGATCCGATCAAGTACTGCGTCGTCGTCTCCACCATCTTCATATCCACTCTCCCCGACAAATACAAATAACGATTCAACAGATCCCCATGCCGATTCTCCTCCGCCGTCCACGCTCGAATCCACACACCCCACGGCGTTGGACTGCATCCCGTCTGATCCCTCACACCCTCGAACGTGTTGAACATGGTCTGGTACGTTGGCAACGCCTCCTCCGTGATCATGTCGCCCACCAAGCACACCAAGTAGTCGTCCGGGAGCTCCAACGCACGAAGCCGAAGCTCCCGCACCTCCTCGAAGAAGCCATCGGAGGAAGCGTCGGGGAGGAAGTCCTGCGGTTGCCACGACTTGGACACAGGTTTCAGCATGGGAAGCAGGTGACGCTCCGCCCATGAGTCCAGGGAAGAGATCACCTCCAACTTCCCGGGTTGCAAACTCCGCTGGGGAGGCTTCGTCTTGCGAAGCGGAGGCGCAATTTTCTCTCTGCACTCAGGAAATTCGAGAAGCTGCTTAGAATCACAGCTTTGTTTCGACAATGTGGTCACAGCTTGCTGTCACGAGGCACTCTCTCGACAATGCGGTCTGAATATCTTTCTCTTGCATTGCAATAGCATTGTTAACGTTCTTCCATCCATTTTTAACGACACCCTACCTTCTCCATGGCGTTCAATGTTGCGCTATCAGGAAACCTCACCACTTTCATGACCAGGCCAATGGCAGAGGAATTTTGCAACCTTGATCGGCATCCCGTGAAAGGGCTATTAGAAGGTTGTTGACTGATTCTGTGCGAGAAGCTTCAATTTGCGAGAGGAAGGAGATGGGTCTGAACAGTGGAAGTGCGATAGTCACCTGGGAACGGAAGTGGTCATGACGACTTTGAGTGGCTTCCACTTTGTCGTTACGTTTGAGAGCTTTCGCGACGGCGTTGATTTCGAGGCGACAAGGAGATGAGCGTCGCGAGCGAGCGCATGGGTCGCCATGGCTGATGACGAAGAACAGTGTCAGAGTATTACGACTGTCGCCAGTATTGGGAATCACTTACAAATTCGGAAACCACTTAAACCCTGCTCACACACACAGTCCACACTTTGAAACCTCGATGTGCGTACACAAGCACTTGCAAGTCGATGATTGTGGGCGCTGTGAGAAGAACGATCGTCGCCCTCACTGCAGATTTGAAATTGGAGTAGAACACTCCGTCTCTCTAAATGCGATCACACTTTCGCAAGGAGATCGCTGGAGTATCTACCACGGCTCATGACCCAAAGGCTTCTCTTAAAATTGCACTCTTGGGAGCGGAGCTTCTTCAAAGTTGGCAATTCGACCGTGGAAGAATAACCAAGTCGCGCGCGTACATTTTCAGAAACATTTGAAGCGGGTGTAGCGTCGCTAGGTTCGTTCAAACCTCTTAAACCCCGACTCCGTTAGCAGCTAGCTGCACTTGTGAAATATCAATGCAGCATTGCAGTTCGCGCCTCCAAGATCAAAGCTTGCATTGACATGTCATCAAGCAATCGAGAAAGCGGTTTGGCTAGCTAGCTAGCGATATAATATTATTATTCTCGTTTCTGCACACCTAGAAAATATTCAAGTGAAGTAGCTCATTCATGACACACATCTACCCTGCAATATTACTACTAACAATATCACTTCAATTACTGCAAGATCAAAGCTTGTGACAAATCATGAAGCAATCTAGGCTTAGCTTCAGTTCTACAACTATTGCATGAGGCACCAGTGAATGTAGAACTAGCTTTGGAACACCATTCCCAGCTTCTCAGACATGCTCCACCAAAGACTCAAAAGCTAAGCTCATTCATGACAAAGTTAAGACCACAAAGCTTGCATGCGCCTTCAATAATGATGCAATGGAAGCCTTGGACAAATCATGAAGCAAGCTAAGCTTAGCTTCTGAGACTTTTCCACAAGCCAGGCCGCAATTAGAACGAGTTTGAGAACATGGTTCCCAGCTACCAGGAACTTAAGGCTCTGAACAATATTGCTAAGCTCATTCATTACAGTCTACGTCGCGAAAACTGCAGCCTGTCGCCTCAGATTGAAAGCTGGTGACAAGCCATCTAGCAATATCAGCTTTAGCTACCATCTTCAACTATTGTACAGAGCTGCATTTAGAGCATCATTCCAAGGAATGCCAGGGACTGAGAGAGACATAGCTTGGTCATGACATGACTTTGCGACATGGCGTTGCTACGTTACTCTCAAGGGTGGGAGAAAGCCTTGAGGAGTTTCAAGTTCAAATCTAAGTGTGAGACTGCACTGAGGGTGTGGGCTATAAACCTGGAACCAAGTGCGAGACTTTCCTCTTCCACGTGCCAGTACAAACTGCATTTCGCCAACTTTAGTTCATTCGTTGTTTTTTGCCAACTTTCGTCCATTTGTTCATGCATTTGTTTGGCCAACTTTTGCTCATTTGTTTGTTTGGTCAATTTTTGTTTGTTCGTTCATGTTTTTTTAACCCTTTGGGTAACATTGTGTGGGAAAACACAGTTATGATCCATCCATGCCAACCGTGATGGTGGGTAGGACAGCAGAGGAACATGAGTTCCAGAGAGCAACTACTGCTCTTGACATGCAGGCCCTGAGGCATCAGTATCAATGCGACACCATTCTTGTTGTACCCGTGGGTACCGTATGGTCTTCATTTCCTTGCACAGTACAGAAATTGAGATGATGGGGTGTGTTTGAAATTAAGCTGAAAGGGCTGCGAAGACGTTCAAAGTGGGACTTCATTAAGAAAAATGGATTGGCAATAATGCTTGCAATGTACAGGGTTTGAAATTAAGCTGAAAGCACAGCGAGACTGAAATCATGGAAATGGAGTAGTGGTCAATTATGTTTGCAATGTACAGAGAGTGAGACTGATGCTCAGTCACAGTGTTTGAAATTGAGACGTGGAAATTGCAAAGTCAGTGGACTGAAATTACGAAAACAAGGATGGCAATCATGCTTGCAATGTACAAAAAGGGAGATGATTGTATGTGAAGTTAAGCTGAGACTTGCAAAGTGGACTGAAAATATGAAAATGAAGTGGCTATGATGTTGATGTTTACGTGATGTTCACACTTAAGGTAAGTACAACAAACCCAATAATGCAACCAAAATCGACATTAAGTAATGTTGTTGTTCATTGATGTCCAGAAATCTAGGACTGAGCCACTGAGGTATATATTATATAATGTCAGTTTTTTTCAGTTTGTGGTTTTTGGTACAGTACTTACATTAGGGTTGTGAAGCGGACATGAGTCCTCATTGACTAAGCTTAAGCTTAGAACCCCACCATCCAGGAGAGAGAGAGAACTTTTGAGGCCACATTGAATAAGACTCGGTGTTTTTCGAGGAGAGGACAATGCATCATTTTTGGGATGAAACAGAATATATAGCTTTTGTACTACTGAACAGAAACCTTTACAGATTTTTGGCACACTTTGCAAACTTAGGCATCTTATGATTCATGTGTGAAGGTTGAAATATTTGAAATTTTAACACTTTTAACAAGTCTGTTTATATTTAAATACATTAAAAAATATGTTTTTTTGAAAAGTGAAGAAGGACAATTTTTGTGATAATGTCCCACATGTGAGCTGTGCAAACCTAGCATGTGATGTATGTAGCCTTTTACATAGATGAAGTGTAATGTACGCAAAACAATTTGTGTTTTGGGGTGGAATAAATATAAATAACAATGATCTCCTTGTTCATTAAAAACAGATGCCAAACACAGAGATTATGGTTGCCCTAACTTATGAAAAAAATTTAAGATACAAAATCTTTTGTTTGTTACTCTCCTATGCTCTCTCTGGGATGAGGTTAAATCAATTCATGTTTAAAACACTGCTAATACAGTAAAAGGAATTTGAGAGATTGGTCAATTTGCAAAGTCTGTTGTTGACTGGTGAGGGGTTAACTCAGTAGCCAATTGATGACATATCAAAATGAAGAATGACCTTTGATTCTTCTTGCCACTCTTAAAATCTAAGCAGTAGAATTTACATGCACTGTCTGTTTCCAGTTTTTTGGCCTATGAGGCATCCTTTTACCATTTAGAAGCACATTTTCAAGAGATTTTCTGAAGGAGCTTTCCAGGTTTGATCAGAAGGAGAGTTGCTCTTGCAAATTGCGTGCAAATTTGGGTGTCACTGCAGCAAGTTTGATCAACAAGCCATGCGAACTTCATTGGAACCTAAGACCTCTCGGAGAACTCTAATTCTTTTTTTAAGGCTTTACACAAAAGATATGCCACCACTCCAACAACCATCCTAGTCTCCATTTCATGAATCTTCAGGAAGCAAACAACCTTTGGAAATGTTTCAAAGACGCTAACCAACAAAAAGCAGTGTAGACAAGACAGTAGGTAATAATAGCTTCATTTGCACGAATAAGCCGCGTATTTGGTCACACTTAAAACAGTTGTAGAGTTGACTGTAATGTACTTCATCACTACTGCTACTGTATACTCCCTCTGTGTCAAAATAAATTTGTGGTACTCAGACTAAGTAAGTTTCCCACTAGAAACTATAGATTTTAATTTTTTTTTAATTTTAATTTTAAAAAAATAAGAATGGTGTGAATTAAAAGCCAGAAACCTACAGATTTATTTTGAGACAGAGGGAGTATTCCAGACTCGGTATGGTTTCTGTTGTCCTGTCTGGTCGGTGTCTCCGCCAGGCCACTTGTGGCTGGCCGCTATCATGTACTCTTCTTTCGCAATGGAATTCTGTTTCATTTGTGTAAAAGAAAAAACTAAAAAAACTCTGTGTGGTTGCAGATTCCCGAGGCTGACACTTAGATCTTAGTCAGAGTTTATGATGCAATCCAATCAATTACTTCCTGAATATTGAACCCGAATTCCAGGTGAATTGGCAGAGAACTACTGTCAACATTTAACGTAGTAAGCTTCGAAACAGGCGTTTTAAGTTACGTGGAAACGTGGACAGGACAGGACCGTCCTTCAGAGACTTCCTTCCCAGATTTCCGCCTGGAGATGAAGGTGGAGGGAGGTTCAATTTTCCTCTGATTCTGCTGCTGCCAATTGGACAGTGTTCACAACATTGAGGTTACTACGAACTAACTTACACTGAAGGTAAGGTAGGTATCCCAAAACCGCCACTAATTGCTACTGTGCCTAATTACTATTATTAGACTGTTCAAATTCTTATATATTCTTATTGGCAAGGGAAAGGAGGTTCCAACGCACCAAAAGAATGTGACATTTGGATCTGTATGCAAAAGTTATGAAGGAACAAAGTTTGGTTCTAAAAGCATTTCTTTCACAGAGGTACAGTACATAATTGATTTTGGAGATGTACACACACTGAAGATGGCGCTTTAAGGTCAATGGCGCATTTTGGATGCCTACCTTAGGAGGTCTTAAAACAATTCAGGCTCTAAAAGCATAGAGGTATAACCCTGGAGCGCTCCGACGTCCATTTTCTGGACGATGAACAGATTCAAATCCTTGTTTCTGTCTCATTCCTGCTTGGATGAAAGTCATCCTAATTTTTGGTGATACTTTATCAAGTTGTTGTCCTATCCATCGGTTGGATTTGGTGTTATTAGAATATATACATTTCTAAAATTACAAATGTGGAAGTATGTCAAGTGATCAATTTGCATTGACTTTAGTTCAAAACTAGATGTGCAAAAATGAGGTCAAAGATGTAAAGGTCACAAAAATTTCAAAAGATCACCATATGAAGAGAACCTTATTTCAAATCCATTCCAACAAGTTTTACTCAAAAAATGATAATATTTTACTTGTAATTGAATTTAGAAGGAATTCTGAAATTTTATTTTCAAAATTTATAGAAAAAGATTGGTGATAGCATTAGTAGATCTAACCATACGGATAGAATTTAAAAATCAAAATCTACAGCTTTCATATGTATACAAATTCCAAAATATTCTTCCAAATTGTAGTTTATAATGTTTTTTCTCAAATCGTCAATTTTGGAGATGCATCCAAACGTTTAGGGGATAATAGTGCCCTCTAGAAAGGTAGGTAACTTCTACGATGTTTTTGAAAAACAAGAAACTGCTAAATCCAAACAAGAAATTGCTAAAAACATATGCTTTTGATACATATAGTTATTTGATGTTATTTTGAATTTTTATTTTATTTTTTGCAATTTATAGAGTGATTTTTTTTTAAAGTCAAGATTTTGAGGTCAAATTTCAATCAACAAGATTTCAATCTATAAAAATCCAAAATTCATGAACCTTAATACATGTAATTCTAGTCAAGGTATAAGAAATGAGACATTTTGGCTTTTCACAAAAAAATTATTTTTGCATAGAAATTTCATTCAAATAATAATAGGTCTAAATGTAGTTTGTTCTAATTGAAATTATATATGAAGGTCGAATCCCTTTTGTACAACACGTCCAAATTTCACTTCATAATTCTAAATTCTAAATTTATGAGAGAATTAATATGGTCGCCAACTACTTTTGGGAGTCACTGTAGTTGACAATTTTTGAGCAAGTGAGTTCACTTGTCGTTCCAAGGTGAGTGCAAAAAACACATGTAGTACTATTTTGTCACACCTTGCGTGTTGATTTGTTTTTTGGTCATAACTTTTGCATTTTGGCTCCAAATGACTCAAGATTTATAAATAACGTACTCATGATTATTGTACACCTTGCCTAAATTTTTTGTAATTTTCAAAAATATCTTACTATCCAAAAATAGCCCCCAATTTTATGTCACACTTGCCAATTTGGAGTTTTTTAGTACTATTCAATATCCCCCCAAACAAAATTTTAGTTGAAATTTGGAGGGGATGGTCTTCTAGTAGACTTGTAGCTATTGTTTAAAGAAATTCTAAAAAAATATAATTTTATGTGGTATGGAAGTCCACAAAAAGCGCTTCTTTCTGCTTGCATTTTGTAGTATATAAAATATTATTTTGGAGTTTTTTGGGGTGAATGACCATCTCCTTATCTAGTGTTGTTACAAATGGCCAATTTTTATTTTATGTATTTATTTATTTTTTCCTATTTTTAACTAATTAAAACATCAATCTTGAGGGGCAATGTTTTTAAATGGTATGCATTAATGTGTTTGGAAATTGCTATCATGGCAATAGATTGAAGAACCATACATTAAAAAATTTGGATGACTTTCATAATGACTAAAAAAATCGGTATTTAGAGGTGGTAAACTTTAAATCCAATTACTAACAGACAATAATTGCTTTTGAATTAAGTTTTTCTACATTGTTTTAGATGGGTTTGTTTTCTTAAATTTCAAAAATGATTATTCCTATTTCTTAAGTATTTCTTAAGCATCTGCCAAATCTTATATAGCAACTTTAAATAACCACTTAAGCATTTCATGAGCTAGTCAGAATGTCATTTCACAAAGCCCCTTGATACTGCAATTTCTGTAATAATCCTTTTTTAAAACTTTTACATAGAACGGAGGATTTTTCTAGCTTTCCCATGAGCCAATTGGCAAAAGAAACAAGTTTGTTGTCAAAGAAGTACATCATTTTAAAATTTTCTCTAAACTTTGAGTAGCTAGCAAAAGTTATTTTTTGCTTTTTATTTTTTAAAGAATTGAAGAATAGATCCTTATTTTAAAAGGAAAGCTTTAATTAATTCATGTTTAAAATAAAAATTATGAGAAATTTTGTTTTGCAAGCAATCATGTCCTAGTCTCTCAGAAAAAATATCATATGAGGTTCATTTCAAATTTGTTCACTCCACCTTATTTTCTAGTTAACCCTTAGACGTCGACAAGGACGTTTTGTGTCCGATGGATGACAGAGAATCAAACTGTATAGGATAGAAGTGCAACTATTCACCCTCGAAATCTGTTGTGAAAAAGGGAGACCTTCTACAATAGTTTGACTTTCAATGAGTGCTTTTGCAATTTTGGAAGCCAAAGATTCACACGGTAATGGAAAGGGAGGATTTCGAGGGTCACCCCTTCGTCCTTTAAGGGTTAAATGTATTATTTTGCGTGACATTTTTTTTAAAACACCAAAAATACTTTATGAATTAGCTGTTCGGCATGGAATTCTGGACCGGACCACCGGGTACAATATTGTAGTAACAAGAAATGCAGTTCCAGAAATGTGATTCGAATCAAAATTTGAATTTTTTTGGTACCATACCTTGGACTTCACGCTGCCACCAACCAGGTGTGTAGATTCTCTTGGCCTTCATAGCAATCAAAAAGTAGGTATAGGGTATCATTTCGATGTCTCCAAAGCTGTCTCTCGGTGAGTTCATAGTAAGGCCATTGGTACAAGGAAAAGATTTCAAGTTTGTTTGCAAGGTGTTGGTGCATTCATTTGCAACTTAGTTTGTGAAATATTTTTTGGATTTTCCTCCAAGGACGTCGTCCTTTGGTTCTGTGTACTTTTTCCTCTATCAATGGAATTGGTTCATGTGTTTCAAGAAAAAAAAAAAAAAAAATTTGGATCATTGCTGTAGTAAACTGATTAAACAGTTGCAAACTTTGTGTGGGTGAAACAATTTATGGAAGCATTTGGTTCCCCCGGCCATCAATGATGTTAACTTTGTGACACAAGCATAATATAATATTGAATCCTCTTTTTTTTTTACACAAGCGTGTTGAACAATACATTGCGAGGGGCTTCCGTTAGGTAGAGAGGCTGATTTCACGCCAGATAAACACATGTCGCTGCCAGGTATCGAATCTGCAACCACGCCATTTGGTTTGGGTACCTTACCACCATCATCCGGTAGTTTAAGGTCATCTTGGACTTTATATTGAGTCTTCTTTGATGTCACAGGGTAGGTGCCTAAAATGCACGCAAATAAGTTAAGTTAATTATATCAAACTTGTAGAGAGCATCATCAATCCAAGTCTATGAAAGAGGCAACACGAGTGAAGTGGGATTGTTGATGCTAGTCTTCAAAATGGGACAGTATAAGGTAAATGGACCCATTCCTATCCTTTTAAGAATTCCTCCTTCACATACTAGTTGTGCACATTTTCTTTCTAGAATGTACTCCATTGGTACATGATGATAGAATTGGATGCAGGGATGGGAATGGATGCATTTACCTTAGTGTCCTCAATAGTGTTGCATGTAAAAGTCATATTTAATTCTGAAGGTTCTTAACTATATATTTTCTTAAACATTCCAAAATTGTGCAAAGAGCTATAATGGAAAAAAAATAATGTTTTTTTGCATATCCACCTATAGTATCTTGCGTAAGAGTTGTATAATAGTGTATGGAAAATCTTTCAGAAACTTTGATCATTTAAATTGTAAATATTACTACCTCCATTTGAAAATAGTGTATCCGTCTTGCAATGCAATTACCAATGAAAATGGATACATTGTTTCCAAATGGAAGGGGTGGTATTCAAAGCGGAAAAAAAGAGTTTTTTTGAACCTAGCAATTCTAGGTTTCTAACTTTGAATCTTCTTAACTTAAATTTTTTGCATTGGAGAGCTTTGAGGTTTAAATCTTTATGGTAAAAATTAAGTTGAGAATTTAATATAAAAAATTAAAAATAAAAAAAAACATTCTTTAAAAAATGATTAAAAAAAAGTAAATACAAGATAGAAGGGCAAATTAAATCATGAATAGTTCTAAAATGGAATTGAAACATGTCAATCCTAATAGTAAGATTGTTGTAGCAGATAAACTACATGTGATGAAACTTTTTGTTGTGAAGAATTGTAAAAATTATGCTTAGAAACAAAATACAATATTTTTTCAAGAAGATGCCTTGATTGCTCACAAAACAAGGCTCATTATATCTTTCTTTTGACTAATCCAAATTGAACGAATCAAGGGTTTTGAAGTAGACATGAATATAATTTGTAAAAAAAGATAAAATTTAAATAAAATTTAAAATTTTGAATTTTGTTTTTGGTTGTTTGTAGTCTAGCGTTTTGAGCTTAGGAAGACATAACCTTTTTCCTTGAGCAATGATTGAAATGAAAATCATATTTCTAGGAAGCAAGTCTATTTTCTAAGAAAATCCCAAAATATTATTGTAGAATTTGACACTATAGGAGCCTGCCCAAAATTCTTAAAAAATATTCCAAGACTTTGAACCTTTCGGGATTAATCTTTAAAGGTTTGATGGGGACCATATATACGGCCACATATTTCACTCTTAGAATACAAAGCATGCACTAAAATATGATAAGACATACCCCTTTGTATTCAAAATTTTGCAACTAACATCTTTCATTTGAAAATCATTTTAATATCAAAACCTCATGATGTTCAAATATAATACCGTACACATAGAATACGTGGCCATTTTGCAACTTCTCAAACATGTAGGCGATGCAATAATTAATTATCTAAATTGGAGGTGCCATGTGGCATTGAATTTGATGTACATAAATACAAACTTTAATTTGTAATTATTGTATACATCAATTCATATATTTTGGACATAATGCTTTTGAGTCAATCCTTGTTGGAAAGATATATAGTAGTAGAAAGGATCCCTAAGCAACAATCCTAAAGCTTGGTGCAAATGAAAATGCCCATTATTTTGCACAATGGTTGGGTATTCATATGAGCTTTTAATACCAAATTCTTGTATTGTAGCTTGATGCCAAGATTCAAGCCAAGACTCAAGGTCCTTTTTAATACATAAGTTAATCTCCAGAGTCCTAAGGCCAATTTTTTGTCAAAAAACATTGAAAACTGCCATTTCCAATACACTAGACTAGTATGAAAATGTGTAGAAGAAATTTCAAAAACTTTGACCATGTGGATTGCAAGTTGTTTGCATACTAAAGTGAAGAAAACAAGTTTCTTAGACTTTACTACATTAGATTATAAGACTTTGGATCTTCCTAACTTGAACTATAGGTTTCTAATTTGAGGAAACTTATGTTGAAGAATTAAGTTGGAAGTTTGGGAAAAAAATTCCAAAAACAACTACTTGATTTTTATACTTTAAAATGCTATTAAGTAAGAGAAAGTACAAGATTAAAGGAAAAACAAAATTGTTAATAGTTTTAAGATGGAATTGAAACACACTAATTCCAATAGTAGGATTGTTGTAACAAGAAATATAAACCTTTAATTTTTAATTTTTTTTTTAAATTGAGATTTTTTTTTTAATAAACAAATCCAATACTTAATTTCTCAAGAATGTGCACAATTGCTTGCAAACAAGAGGTATTAAGCCCTTTACTAATAATGTTGACTTGCACTAATTTTAGAATCAAGCAAATTTGCGAGGCATGCCAATATGGTAAATCTCAATATATATTAGATAATTTCAATGTAATGTAGTCCAAAATATTTTCATACTATCTCAAAAACCATGATTTTCATCCACCTTCCATTGAATTTCATCCAAAGGTTCATACTTATTTGATCATATTAGTTAAAAATTATCAAAATCAATGGTAGGGATCTTACATTATTATATTCAACTTCTTGCACTAATTGAATTAATTTGTGTAGTGCTATGTCAGCACAAATATGTAGAGCTCCATAAGAAAACAAAAATATTGCTTTATTATAAATGGTTATACTTTGGTAATTTATCATACTATTGTGGTATGAAACTTCAACTTGAATTTTTTATGAAAAGTAGAAAAAGTGAACATCTGAATAAAAATATGTTTTTAGTTTCATTTCAATCAAGAAAATAAATACATAAAAAGATTCAAACTAAATAATCAAAATATCCTTGATTAGTATGACAAAGCCTTCAAAAAAGAGGATGGAGGTACTATCCATCATAGTTTCTTTATATTCTCATGATTGTTAAGTTAAAGCCTTAAAATATTTGAATGCCGCAATGGTATATGACAACACTGATGTATGGATGTTATTAGTGCCTAAATTTTTTTTAATGTAATAAAAATATTATTGCGAATGATGGTCAATAGGTCACCTAAAAATATTGTGAACTAATAAAGATCATCTAAACTCTAGTTTTGAGTTTTCGAACCCTTCATAATTTCTATTGAAAATAAATTTTTGTGATATAATACAATGTGAATATTGTATTTCAGAAGTTTATATAAAACAAACCAAAGATGTCTAGCTATTTATTCCCATATCATTATTAGACTTAGGATGTTTTTGGAGATGGTAGAAAACAATTTAGGACCAAGGCAAAAACATGTTAGATGTTCATGTGCATGTACATAAATTCTTCCAATTCACCTTTTTATTATATATGCAAGGCAAAAAATTGAAAACATGTTGAAATAAGTCATTAAATGTAGTTGGTACACAAATTCAAAATTGCATATAAAAAAAATTTAGATTTTTTGCTACATATAAAGATGTGAGGTAGCTTTTGAAGAATATTTAGTTAGCAAATATTGATTTGAGCAAATTATTGTACAATTGAATTTGTCTTTCATGAAATTTTAATATTTCCTTTGGTAAAATTTTCCAACTAGAAAAGAAAATGGAAGCTTGAATTTTTTTTACACGATTTTGAAATTGCCTCATGTTGAAATTGCTAAAAGTTACAATAATTACATCAATGACATTTATATTAGAGAAGATTTTCTTAGATTGAAATATGAAACTTTGATTGCTGGAGGTATCATCGAAAAAAATAAAAATAAAATAAAAAAAAATCATATGTGTAGTTGTATATTTGTCTCTTCCTTTGTTGTCATACAGCAACGTGGTGCCCTTATATTTTTTATAGATGAAGGTCAACTACTCTATATAATCTCATATACTCTGTACAAAATATTTCAAACCTTTGCTTTTGGGGGGGTTGCCATCATTACACTGTAGAAAGCATCACGAGTTCTATTTTTTTTTCCAAAGAGTGTTATAGTCAAATTGACAGAGAACCATAAAAAAGTATAGAGAAAATTAGTAGATAGTTACTAAATAATTAGTTCAATTTTCCAAAAAGTTGATTTAAATGTCAACCTTGGACAAACTACCAATTTGTAATTCAAATACTTAGTATGTCAATAATATAAAGAAATCAATGAATAATTGAATCTTTATAAAAAACTTAAGATACTTGTGTCTAATTTTTGGCTCAATTTTCTTGCAACATTGAAGTGAACTAAGTAAGATTGAAGATGTTGTAGATGAAAATATAATATGCCAATTTCAATTTGTCAATTATAATGGTTTATTCTATTAACCTTGAAACTTCTAAGAGGGTGTTTTGTGTCCCTTAGAAGATTTCAAGGATGAGGCTGTAAGAAAAAAAAAATTCATCCAATTTTTGGCAAGAAGTTGTATGGATGCTCTTCAATAAATAATATTGAAAATTCCGTCACTTTGGTGTCTTTGACTATACTACATAAAAAGATGCCAAATTCGTAGATTGCCTAGTAGTGTAATTTTGCAACTTCTAGCTTTTATATCTTAATTTTAATTTTAGTTATAAAAATGGTTTCATCTTTGAATTTGAGTCTAATTGAAAATTTGAATGCCAAATTTGAATTTTAGTCACTGATTAAAGGTTGTCCTATCTAGGTCTTATTCTAAACTCAATTTTTTTTTTTTTTTCTAAAGTTCAATATTTTATTGTAGTTTGAACTTTAGGCTTGTAACCATGATTTGTTGATTTCCAAAATTTCTAATGACACAATAACTTCATTTGTACCGCAATATTCTACATTATAATATAACCACATGAACAAATTCAAATTATATCTTGTATGATTATAGTCTACACATTTATAAAATTTTGGACATGCTTCAAATTTTGTTTAAATAATTAAGAAATTGACCCAAATGTTGGATGTGATTTTTTAGCTTTTTATTCAAAATTTTATAGTAAATTCAAATATTAATTAAAATTCTCAAAATTTTATGTCTTGCACAAGACTTGTAATTACATCTCTAAAAAATCTAAAAAAATTTCCATTCATTTTAAGTTGCAAAATGAGAGCATGTATAATGAACGACTTTGATGTTTGAAAAAGTGATTATACGTCTTATCCTTTCAAGATTAAAATGAAAACACAAGATTTATCAATAATATAGTTAGCCAAAATGATCTAATTACAAGATGATTATGTATTTTCTTCTTTTGTACAGTGGGGTACCATTCAAAATGGCGTTTTTGAAATCTCAGGGAAGGAAATTTCACATCTGCCAACTTTGATAGCCTTCCAAGGGCTCAAAAATTGATCTTTGACCATGAAATTTTTTCTACAATATTGTCTTTAAGTTAATTATACGTTTACCAAATTTCAAGGCCAAAAGATTTACACAAAAAACTGATATTTGAAATCTACCAACATGTGTAGCCTTGAGAAATTTTTTACCATTGCCAACTTTGACACCCTCTCCGAGACCCTCTCAAGGGCTGAAATTTTTTTCTTTACCTATGAAATTTTTGTCATGGGACTGATTACATGTTGATTACATGTGTGAAAAATTTCAAGTCCAAATTACCCCCACAAAATTAGATATTCAAAATCTCCCAACATGTGTAGTTGTAAGAAACAATTTCACTACTACCAACTTCGACACTATCCCAAGGGTTGAAAAATTGCTTGTTTACCATGAAATTTTTATTGTGAAGTCATCTCTATGTCAATAACATGTGTGCTAAATTTCAAGGTCAAAAGATTCACACAAGAACAAATATGCTAATTCTACCAACATGTGTAGTTGTGAGAAATAAAAATTCAGCCCTTGGGATAGTGTCATTTTTGGGGTAAAGTTTGACACGGATGTAGAAAGTCATTCTCACAACTACACATGTTGGTAGAATTAGAATATATTTTTTTCAGTAAATCTTTAGGCCTTGAAATTTGGCAACATTTTATCAATATATAGAGGGTCTTATGCCAAAATTTTCGTAATTAAAAAAATTCAGCCCTAGGGAGGGTGTTGAAGTTGGCAGCCTTAAAATTGTTTCTCATAGTTACACTTGTTGGTAGATTTTGAACATTTTTTTTTTGGGTGAATCTTTTGGCCTTGAAATTTGGTACACATATAATTAACATAGAGATGATCCTCTGCCAAAAAGTTCATGTCCAATTAACAATTTTTCAGCCCTAGGGAGGGTGTTGAAGTTAGCAGTAGTGAAATGGTTTCCTTGATTGTTTCTCACAACTACACATGTTGGGAGATTTTGAATATCTAATTTTTTGAGGATCTTTTGGACTTGAAAATTTTCAAACATGTAATCAACATATAAATGGTCCTATGTCAAAAATTTCATAGGAAAAGAATTTTTTTTCAGTCCTAAAGAGGGTGTCAAAATTGGCAGTAGTGAATTTTTTCTCACGGCTACACAGTTGGTAGATTTCAAATATCTTTTTTTGTGTAAATCTTTTGGCCTCGAAATTTGGTACACATATAATTAACTTAAAGATGATGTTGTAGAAAAATTTCATGGTCAAAGATCAATTTTTGAGCCCTCGGGAGGCTATCAAAGTTGACAAATGTAAAATTTCCTTCCCTGCAATTTCAAAAACGTCATTTTGAATGGTGTCCTAGTGTACAAGAACCTTGGAAGTCATTCATTGCATTCTTTTTGTCTTGTGCTCTATTATAGGTAAATACTTATGAAATGACTTTACAAAAATCATACTAATTGTAATATATTTACACTAGCACAAGTTGAAATATAATTATAAATAGTATTCTGTAATATTAATTCCTAAAGAAAAAAAATGATTAATGGCACTAAATATGTGCACTCACTACCCTAATTGTAGGGCAGATCTGGCAGAAAATAATTCAAAGAATAGATGTGGAAATGTCATGAATTTTTTTCAAAATAATTTTTATGTACAGTGAAAAAAATAATATTGGAAAAAGATTCTATTTTAAATATCTATCAAGCCTTATCTTTAGGGAAAAAAAATTAATATTTGACACAGATTTGCCAAACTTGCTTTTAGGTTTGGTCAACACTTTCAGGTTAGAATTGACACTTCTTCATTAGTAGCCAGAGTTTGATAATGAATTCGGGGTTGGATGAAAAGAAACCAGTGAGGAATTTTGAAAGTAATGTATTGGGACAAAAGTTGGAAAATTATGTACTGACACGTGGTTTAGAGGTTGATAAAACAAATAATATATAGGCTGAAAATATGTAGAAATGCATTATAATATCTAAATTGGGATGGTCAAATGCTACAAAATTTAGTACAGAGCCCCAAGCATTCACGTGGATTTCAATTGGTACGGGCAATTCTCCCAAATTCATTGCAATTTGGTACTTTTAATCATGTTCATCCTATAACCACAAAATTTTTTGCCCGCCTCGAGAATTGATTATAGTTCTTAATATATTAACTTAACCTTGTAGCTCTATTGTGGATACTAAGTGTCCGACAGATGACTTCACTCGACACTATAGGATGAAAAAAATACTTTTTAATCCCATTTCTTTATTTGGAGGGTATTTGAGTATATTTTCAGTGAATAGTATTGCAAAGTCCCTCATTATGGTCTTATTGACTTTTCTAAAAAAGAAGATGCTCAATCCTTGGATCACCCTCGTAGTATATTTTGACCATTTTTTGCTATTTTTTGTTGATATGAATTTTAGCCATAAAAATAATGTTTTTTGAATTTGAGTCCTACTAATGAAATGAAGATAATCAAGTGCAGTTTCTACTCCAATTGGAAATTTTGAAAAATTCATAAATTTCAATATTTTATAGCAATATGAACTTTAGGCCTATAACCACGGTTTGTTGATTTTCTAATATTATGGTGACATGGTAACTTTGATTTATAACATGATGTTTTACACTATAATATACATCTATGGTGAAAATTTCATATTTTTTGAGTATATTTGTATTTGATATGAATTTTCTTCATTTTTTTCTTAGAAAAATCGTAGTAATTTCAAAATTTCCCCAAAAAATTTGAAAATTTTATAACTTTTATTAGACACATGACTTCATCTCTGAAAAATAAATTTAGAAATTTTCATTCATATCTAGTTGCAAAATGGCAGCAAACAGAGTGATGACAGTTGAGGCTTGAAATCAGTGGTCATAGGCCCGTCCTAATAGGGTTAAGGTACGGAGTAATAACTTACGGTAATAGGACAATCAGTGTACTTGTCTCCCCCATTCTCATTTCGACTTCGCTAAGCCCTAATTCCCTAAATCCCGGTTTAGCGATGCGCGGCTATCGATTGTACGTGGAAGTGATGTAAAATTCCTGCATCGTCTTCTCCATTTTGAATCGAAGGTGCAATTTGTCTGTCGTATGAAGACTGAGATCGTCTGCTCTTGCTGAATTGGTTGCGTGGCTCACGAATTCGAGAATGTATATGGATGTGTGAATTTTTATATCAGAATACCAGAATCCGAATTCATATTTGATGTACTGTCGAAATTGGCTTCCTTCAATTCCGACGTCAGTACAATCCCAAGAATCTGTTGTAAACTAGCTCGCAACGTCAAAAATGTGTGAATCTGTCTATAACGAGCTCACAATGTCAAAATGTGCGGCATGTTGAATAGTTTGGGATTCAGGATTGGTGTGGGGATCGCGGGAAAAAACTTGAATTTCAGGGTTTAGGGTTTACGATTCTGGGTTTGTATCGAAATGAGTTTGAGCCGGCAGGAAGAACTTGGAGTTGGAGGTTTTGGAGAACGGGGTGTCGGAGCCATAGAACGACTGTGTGTAGATGCGCGTGGTGAGACAACATCGTGGAGCGGAGATTGCCGTTGGTGAGAACTTGCTCTGCTTACTCCTTGCCAAGTTTCAGAAGATCATATGGATTACGGTAGAGAATGCTATTTGCAACACTGTAAGCATTTTAACCAATGTTGAGGAGTGTGCTTTCATTGGGAGTTTACTGGAGAGCTCACTTTGTGTACTAAAAACGAACTCTCAGTAGATTTAATTTTTTAATCACTCATTGTATGAATTCATGTGCAATCATTTAAAGTGGGAGATTGTAAGTTAGACCATTATTGGAAGGACGTTAGGCATCCTCATTTCCATTCAAAGAGTATTGGCCTTTGACATAGAACCAAGTCATGCTTACAACACTTGCCAAGTGAAGGTCAACCACGTGTATTGCAACAGATGAGTATTGAAAGAGATGAGTTGGTGTTGGTATAGGAGACGAGATCAGGTCTCTATTAATTTAGTATTCTGTAACCTTAAGATCGGAACCAACTTCGTTAGTGCAAGCGCTCCGGAAGTCGTCTGTGTCCTGGTGTCCCGAGTGTTTTAAGCATGAGAGGTTGGTTTACAAGTGTAAGCTCGAATGCAGAGGAAGCAAGAGGTGAGGAAGATAGTGGTAGTGATGAAGGATTGCCATCTCTTGACGCGATTTCGAAGACCCTCATTAACCACCTTATTGAGTGGAAGAAGAGGGAGAGTATGGTTTATGATAACGCTAGAACGGCTACTAGGCCGTGCTGGTTAGGGTGCAATAATTATTTTACTAGAAGGGGGTCCCCAAGAGGTTGATTTCATTAATCTTTGGTTTCTCTAAATACTCGAAGATCCTCTATCCCTCAGATAGGACTTTGACGCCTTCCATACCCTATTAGATCGCTGTGTCTGTATGGCAGGTCTTCTGTACTACTGTTGTGTTCGAGTTTGACTCCTGTCTGAAGAGTTCTATCGTCTGGCCACCTTATTTAAATGCACTTTTGTTCTTATCAAACCATCGCATTGACATTACCCGTCATACTATTGTAATTGCTGCAACAGGTCAAGGCTAGCGAACTATCATTCTAGATACGGAATTTCTCATCACCGAGGCGTCAACTATATGGATCTTCATCGTCTGAACATTGCATCTGTACCACCTATATTGTGAAGGTTGCGGTAGCATCGATTGCTTGAAGGAGAGAACAGAATAAGGATGGAAGAGAAGGAAGAAGCCAACGGCGACGAATTTGGTTGGCAGGACGAGGTCCGGGTGATGAGCGATGTGCATGTTGGCTGTCTACCTAAAGCCACATCTTGTACAACCATTTTCAGCATTGTTCATCCTGACAGAGCTTCTGCTGGTAGGTGTTCAAATGGCCGATAACAGAGATCGGTTGAGTGGAATCAGTGCTTATGATGAGATAGAGGATACTATTTGCGTCACCTTAAGCATTTTAACATGTGTAGGAGTGAATTTGGGAGATGTATATAGATCTTTGGGTACATGAGCCAAACTCGTTTAGATCAAATTTTTGTCACTCTTGATGATATCTTTTGCAATTGTAAACCACTGTAAGTGACGGTAGATTATCCCGTTTCTGTTTAAAGACTACGTGGCCATAGACATTTAGCCAGGTGATGCTTACACTAGTTACTACTAAGTCCAACCGATTGTATGATTAGATGAGTTGCTCTTGATAAACGGGGTGAGTATGTGAGACTGGATCAGGTTCTTAACGGTTTTAGTATCCATTATGTTGTTGTTCAGGTAATGACAGCTCAACCAGGAAGAGTTGGGATCCGGAAACCTACTTGGACAGACAGGAGTTGGAGAATGACGATGACGGGGGTGATGTTTCGTTCAGTAGGACTGATTTCAAACACGACGACAGTGGTGACCTGATTCTGCAAAGGCGACCCAAAAGGCTTCGTCATAGCCAGAGTATGTTGCATCTACTTCGACTTCAGAACGGGCATGAATATGGCTCTGTGCTGACATGGTTTAAGCGTTCTTTGACCAAGACCAAGACGAATGGCCCTGTTTGATAAATATGACAGAAACTCCGTTATTTGATTTTGTACTTCTTTTACAGGTAGTTTGAGTGGAGAAACAATTACTGTGCATCATCAGCTGACAACACGTCTCCCTGGCGTGGGTCTTCAGGTATGATGATCAAGTTTTGAAATGGAGGTGGTCTGCTGTAACTCTTGATTCTTTTACATGTTCCTTATTCTTTGACCTCTTGGAGGTTGCGGAATGTGGACTGCAATAGGTGCAATTAGTATTTTCCTTATTTGAGGTCCGAAGCTTTCAAATTCCGTGTTTCTATGCTTCGTCTGCCTGGTTATTTAAGGAGTCTTGAGCATCTTGTCTTGTTAGTACAAAGCGTTCTGCAGACAATTAGCAATGATATATTGTGTTGAGCATTGGACACAACTAAATCAACTGTTACTTGTGGGTTTTAAGGATCCCACTGTTGCAATGAATGACGTAGTGGTTCACATTTTTAGTGATAATTCTGAACCTGTTTATTTGTTAAAATATTGTGAGATCAAAATCATGGTCTCGTTATCCGCTTCATTCTTGTAGGTATGGAGGGGAGCATTGCTGCTTGCAGATTTTCTCCTCGATACCATGAGCTCTTCACTACAATTTCACAACATAAATGCTATAGAACTTGGTGCTGGTACAGGTAAGGTGGTCAAACTTTACCCCGTTTTGTGGACTTCTTTGATTAACCCTTAAACGCCGAGGCGGACGTTTTGCGGCCCATGAATGACAAGAGAGTCTCCTGTGTAGGACAGAAGTGCAACTATTCATCCTCCAAAATTTTGTGTGGAAAGGGAAGATCATGAATAGTAGTTTGACCTCCAGTGAGCACTTTTGATTTTTTCAAAGAAGATGATGTCATCCAATGCCAAAAGGGATGATTTCCACGGTCACCAGCCCGGCGTTCACTAATGAGCGGTTTCTAATATTTGCAGTCGGTATTGAGCAGGACTTACAGGGATTATGATGGCCAAAACTGCCAAGCGAGTTTTTATAACTGGTCAGGTGCACTTAACTGGACCCATTTCGGTAGTTGTTATTCTTCATTTGTGAATCAGGAACTCGTGCTCACCCTTTATATTTCATATGTCAACTACTGTTTCTGAATGGCCTGGTTTGGATACAGACAGAGGTGCGGATATTTTAGACAATTGTACACGCAATGTCCTGGCAAACTCAAGTTTATATGTTCATGGTGATGGGGCTGTGCAAGTCAGGAAGCTTGATTGGCTTCAACGGTGGCCGCCCGTAGCTTCCTATGACGCTGTAGATGGAGAGAAACAGGAAACTATAAGGTGGACTTTGTATTCTTTTGTTTCTTACTCTCTTCGTTCTGATATGAGTGAATTGCCTATGTTGAGATTTACTTGTCCTCTGTTTTTATCCAGGAGCTAATTTGAAATGGACTGCAGCGTATGTCGGTGGTAGGGTGGGAACTCAGAGTGGAAATTTATCACTTAAGCCGGACCAATCTGAGTGCAGGAATTGCTTCCGTGCTCTCACAGGAGTCTAAATGTGATGAGTTTATTTTGTCACAGGGATGATAGTGCTTATTTCTGGAGTGAAAAAGACCTCGAGGAAGCGAGAAGTGCAACTGTGCTTTTGGCTGCGGACGTGGTTTACAGCTTAGAACTCACACAAGCATTCTTTGAGATACTTGATAAAATCATGGCATTTGGTGCTAATAAGGTGACGTTGCCTTTCCAATGTATGGAATAACATATACTGCTCCCCAAACCATTGACCTTGTACCTTGAATCTAGTTGCATTATACTGAGCTCTCAGTCTGAGTGCCAACCCCCTTGTTCTGGCAGAGGGCTTAAATTTGTATTTCATTCTTTATACTAAGGAAATTGAATCAAAATCGAACTTATATAACTTAAAGCGAAGTGATATGCTTTTTAAAGAGTACGTGCGTTCTTCTTAACCTTTGTAACTGGACATGGATGTAGACGTTGTTCTTGACTTTGGAGAAACGCTACAATTTCAGCGTGGATGAGCTTGATGTTGTTGCCAATGGCTACAGGCAGTTTCGGTCTTACTTTCATTCAAGAGAATCAGGTAACCGTATTTGTTCCCACGTCTTCAGTTCCTGTATAGAGACGCTTTTGCGGTACTTCTACTACAGGAGAGTGCAACGCTCTTTCATCCCTCTGACAAATATATCAGAAAAGAGTGTTGCAGATACGGCTGGTGCCTCAGCATGAAACTTTTTTATGGTGAACAAATATTCATTGTCTATTTCTGGAAGAGCTCATAGCATCAATGTTCTCTAATGCACCAAAGATAAGAACACCTAAAACTGACAGTGAACCTATAATTGACACTATGTACCACTGACATACATTCAAGATCCTTTAAATGTATGCGAGTTGAACCTAATGCTGTTGGGTATGACATTCTCGTCTGATGTCTTGTTTGTGGGTTTTGCATCCATCTTTTGTTGCAGGTGCTGACAAGAGCAATATGTTCGCAACTCAAGATATCCCAGTTCTCAGTGGCTTTGAAGGGAAGTTTGAGGGTAGGCAAATTCCGACTGAGCAGGTGCTGCAGCATATTGTAGAATATGAGCGAGGGAAGGACTTGGAGTTATGGGAAATAACAAGGTGCAAATGCCAGGAGAAGAATATTGAAATTCAATGAAGGTTTAGGGACTGGCATTTCATTAATTGAAATGATTTTTGTCAATTTTTGGCGAGTTCCTATGAATGTAGATTTGAATGTATTGTATTTTTATGCGATTTGAGGAGGTTTTTTTCTTTTAGCTTTCCAGCAAATTTGTCAAAGAAACAAGTAAAGAGATTTGCATAGTTTTTTTATTTTTCTAAACTTTGGGGCAGCTTTGGAAAAGATATATGTGTTGAAACTAAGATAAAATCATGTTCAAAACCCAAATTAGGTTTTCTAATGATCCGAATATAGGTTCATTCAGCCTCAATTCGTATATTGCTTTTAATGGGGCCAAAGAGAGATACAGGTACTCCTAAAATTTGACCTTCTTAATTTGGTTCTTTAATATTTGTTGGAGCTTCAATTTCAAATGCATATAAACTTAAAAAGGAAATTAATTGTGAATGTTGATAGCATTCTATCATTCAAAAGTCGTCTTACATTGCAATGATGCAAAACCAAAGCGTGACAATCCAGTGAAAAGAGGCAACACAGTTGTGTACCACTCCTGGGCCCCCACACACACCACAAAATCAGGAGCCGTCTGATTCATTTCAAAAAAAATTCCACCCCCCTCCAAGAAAAATCAATAGCCTTTAGATGCACATATGAAATACAATATGAATACAAATACGAATACAATATAGTCATATACGGATACGGACGATGGGATACGAGTACGACAATATGAGATTGTCCCATATTGATTGTTTGCAATTCCACCCTCCCAAAATTATAAGAGGGGGATGGGGGGGGGGGGATAAAATTGAAATTTTAAATTTTAAAAACTTTTGCACCCTCCCAAAATTATAAGAGGAGGTGGGCTGGGGTTAAAATTTTCATTAAATTTTTTTTTGAGTGCATTGTGACACTATGCACTCAAAAGTGGCTGTACACAGCCATCTCCAATTCTTCACTGTGTTGTGTTCATTTGTATAGCAAATAGGAGAGATTGGATTGTGCCTTCCCAAAATAACAAATATTTAGTCTTTAATAAGATGTTTTAGTAATTTAAGTAGCTTTGTTCTTGAAAAATATATAATTTGTAACCTTAAGAAATAACAAATCAAGATGTCCAAGATGAAATCAAATTTTTATAAATAAATAGTTAGTAGAAGAAGCTTTCTATCAATGAGGCTAAAATTCCAAATGAACTTTTGCAATTGAAAGATACATTAATTTTACACTCAAAGAAATTATTATTATCCTCCCTAAGCATATTATTTAATGCACGTAGTCTAGAAAAACACACTAAGTACATCCCAAAGGATTCATTGAATGACTTCCAACAACCTTAGCAATTATTATGTAAGAGTTTTTTGGTCTGATGCCAAATTCATAAATATGGCTTCACTACACAAAAATATTTCTTTTGAAAATGATATTTTAAATTTTGCATCATTTACTTTAAAAAAATGAGTATATAACCTTGCTTTCCATAGAGTAGTATCATCAATTCATTTAATTGACAGAATTCTATAATTTTGGCAAATATCACACAATACCACCTAAAATGTAAAAAACATGCCCCAATCCTAGTTTTTAGAACATTGTGTAGATGAATGTTACAATATTTGGTCCATGAAATCAAACTAATTTTATTGCATTAACCACAAAGATGGGGAATTTTGTTAAAATGGCGCCATTTTACAACTATAGCACTTTTACAATTTAGACCGTGCAATATGAAATGTATACCTATCCTAGATGGTACATTTACAGTTTAGACTACACGGTCTAAAAATGGCGTATGAAATAATGCCTTTTTAACGAAAATTTTGTAAAGTTCATCCTCGATATCTGTTAACACTTAGGAGCAAGGAAACTTGTAACATTTATGTGGTGTTAACACTTTAACACTTATGGGGGGAAGCATAGACAATTTGTGATACTTATATAAATAACACTCATGTGACTTTGGAATTAATAACAATAACACTTGAATAAATAAAGGATGATAATGCATAAGATATAAATTTTATGATACATCTAAGCGTGATAGAAGAACAAATCTAAAATAATTTGATGAGATTCTTATGCACCAAAGTAAATTAAGAGCCCTTCCCCATTGTAGGCGGTCTAAACTTCCAACCTCTCTCTTAACCATCAAATTTCAAATCTATCACAACACCATAACACTGCCAAAATCCTCAAATGACACCACACCAAAATACAAAGAGGTTGATGCAAGGAAGCTTGAAGTTTAAATTCCAGAGATCTAAAGTTGATGGAGTTTATGCCTACTATTTTTGCATGATGTGGAATGGATGATATGTGAACATACTATGATCTATATTAATACAGTACTATTACAGTAATGCCAAATCGCAATATGATCTCTACAATACATGATGGACCTAATTCAATTTCATCCAAGTTATAAATTTCATTGAAGAGGGGAGCTGATAATTTTTATAAATTTTCTTTAACAGTCAACAATTAACTCTTAATTACTAATGTTTTTTTTGGAATTTTTTGGGGGAGCACAATTTTCCATAGTACATATGCTACTTTAACACTTATCGGGGTAACAGATATCGAGGGGGGCCTGTATAAGGACATTTATCATCATATATGCAACACCAAAATTCTTTAGGGGTTGTGCAGTCATGAATAGAAGGGAACCGCACTAAGGCCGGAATTTTTCTTTTCAAGACAAAGGTTCTTCCCATTCTTGGGAACGCAAGAAGGTCGGTCTCCGAAGCAAGTTTGTAAGACCGTCTTACAATCCTCGCGCGCATTCCTTCGTGAGCTCCGGACGTCGCAATTGTTTTGTCATGCTCTGATCGACTTCTGCAGGTTACGAGGTTTCAAAGAGCCTGATTCTTATACGCATCTTTAATTTTTTCATAAGTGTTTTCTCTCGTTTCTTAATTTGAATGTGCAAGAAAGGGATACTAACTCAAGAACGCGCGCTCTCCAAACTTCCTGTGATATTGTAAGGAAGCTTGAATGTTTCAATTCGATCTCCACCTTAGTTTCCATTGTCAGTTAGTAGTGTTTGTCATGTATATTCTTCCGGAATTGTGAAACATGTAAGAAAGGTCGGGGGTAAGAGCGCACATCGATTTTCTCATTACTGTACTGTATGTACTTCGTACGTGATCTCAAGAAGGGAGGTTGAAAGTTGGATTGATCTGTCGTCTACAGGGAGAAAGGAGATTGAATCTGTCGTACGTGAGGGAGGGAGATTTGGACGTATTAATTCAATGGCGTGCGTGGCGGGGAGCTGGGGGATTGCTTGCGCATTATTGGCACTGAATGCCGCCATTTGCCTTGTCGCTGCGACTCTTGCAGGCTGGACTTTCAACAAGGAAATGGAATACGCATGGGCCGACTTTGCTTTCAGAGGTTCTTTCTTTTCTACTTTGACAAGTTAATCTTTCTTCATTTGATGGAAGAAGATGTTTCTTGGTTATCAGGGAGGCTTACATTAACCAGCTGTGGTCAGGTTAAGGAAGCTCTCTGACGTCAAGAAATCTTTGTAACTGGAAGACGGAATCGATATTTAGTCTCGTTTTCAGAATTTTCAATTTCGTTTCTGATTGCATTGAATTTTGCGTTTAAGTCGGTTTTAAAAGATTCTGTTCATAAGCTGTTAGTACACATACAAAAACTGAAAAAGGTTCAAAAGTACTGTTACTGAATAAGGGACTGGAGAACGAGAATGTTTTGTTTCCTCGGAACCAAGCAAGAGGTATTACCGTGATGAAGAATCTCGATGGAGGGAAAAAGTTTGAAAAAATTAAAGAATTAAATTAGAATCGTTGCGTTGAGGAGTATTATAGAATCTTCAATGGCTCCACGATCGCTGCAATTAATTATACCCGTCTTCTGTGAGAATCTTGAAATCCAATCTCTGTTTGGTAAATGAGCTTATGGCTGATACGATCTGCCTTGCAGAGAATATGCAAGGGAGGGTGGTGGCGTCGTACTTCCTGCCGCTTGTGCTCGTCGCCTCAGTGGTAGGAATGGGATCAACCTTGGCCGGCATGTATCACTTGCGTGTGTGGCGCACTGACAGCCTTGCCGCTGCTGTGTCCGTCGCTCTCGTTGCTTGGTTACTCAGCATACTCGCGGCGGGGTAAGTTGCTCATGTCCTACATTGCGCAGGCAGAAAAATATTAGGCTGTATGTGTTTTCCATTAACAAGGTCATCGAAGTGTGCCTCCGCGTCAGTCTATTCACAACAATTTCTTGAGTGCGAGTCAGTCAATCTGCCCAAGTAAAGAACTCCATGACTTCATGTTCTTTCGGGGTTTTGCTGCACTTGCGTTTCTCTCAACACTCGCTAATGACACTCTCTGTAATTGCACATTCCCTGTATATGCTTAGAATCCACCATTTTGTGTACACACCTGATTGGACAACTTTCCTCATGTCAAGCTGTGAACTCATGTATGAGTAAACTTATTTATCCCATTAGTCTCCGCAACGCAGTGTCATTAGCTATGGAGAGGGTTCAGTGCATGTGCAGGTTTAGGGTGAAGGCCTGTGCTTGTTATTATTTATTTCCAATCTCCATGGTGAAGAAATTCCAATCAATTCGTGACAAGTCTTTGCTTGACCTGTTTTCGGGAAACCTTTCTTATATGTTTAATGTATTTCTTGAACTCCAGGGTAGCTTTGAAAGAGCTTCACGTCGGTGGTCGGCGTCCCACTATTTTGGTAAGTCACCTTACTGCTGAATAATGTAAGTCACCTTACATTATTGCTAAATTTTGAATTTTCAGAATGCGTATGTGTAGGAACTACGTTTCAATTTACTGCTGTCTTCAGTTTCATTGCTTACTCTGTTTTCCAAAGAATGGCGTGGAGTATTTATGGGAGACCGAATGCTGTTGTGTTGTGGTGCGTGTCGCAGAGAGTGGTGGAAGGTTTCACCATCGTCCTACCCCTCTTAGAGTTCTACTACTTGCTGTCTCTGCATGCCGCAGTACTCCTCAGTGCCAAAAATCGTGGGAATTCGCGGAGGGACTCTTCCAAAGAAGAGCTTCCAGAAAAGATTGACTGCATTGTTCTGGAAGATGGACGCGAACGTGCGGTCAGGCTAGCTTTAGAAACTTAATGGAAGTCCCGATGGAGCTAGGTGAAGCATCTAGATCATGATGTCCTCATCATCCAGAGACTTGAATTTGATTTAGCTAAGTGCGTTGGATCACTGATTTACTACAATTGATATTGCAATCTCCATGAGTTGGTGAACGGCATTAGGGGCCTGAATTAGGGTCCACAGTCCCTTATTCCTCCTAGATGCTGAGTGTCTCAGCTACTCTCTTCTTCAGCATTTGACATTGCTGTAAGTACACTGCCAATTTCAAAGATCCTCACTTGTATTCTCGAGCATTGTGACCACCCCCCGAGCAGTTCTGCCTTACAAACGAGGTGGAAAGAATACTCATGAAAAAATTGCGTAAAAAAAGTCCACTCCCTTAAATATTACATGTCTTAGTTTGTGGCCTGATATCAGACCATTGTGAAGATATAAATCACAATTTTTTGGCTGTGCAAATATCGTCAATTTAACAAAATTGACGTTAAAAAAGTTCTTGCTCTTTGGTGCACATTCAGAGGTCACCTTTGACTCTGTGATTCATTCCACAGTGGTGTATAAGGTAACCGGCTCAGAAAGCGTGCATCTAAGCCCACCTACCTCATCTATGACAGTAGTAGATTTTTCAGAGAATATGTCACCCTTTCCTATATAGGGCACACATTTAGAACCCACACCATTTAAGGACCTCTTACCTGAATCACTTTGGAATGGGGTTAACACAACATAATTATGTTGAGGTATCACACATAACCCAACTATTACCTCACAGCATCATATAACAAATTAGAGGATACTCTTAGCGTCACTTAAAGCGTTTGAATATTTGTATGCGTGTGTGCTTTTGTTGGGAGACTAGTAAAGTGTAATAGAGAAATCTTTGGAAACAAATTTCAAATCTATTGACTAAGATCAAATTTTTATCACTCTCTATCAATTCTTATGCAATTTCAAAGTAGGTGTATTTGGCAAAATTTGGTTTCATGATTTGATTCCAAGGCATTGTAATGAATTTGGAAACATGGTTCATGAATGAAGATCAAATTTGACACATGTGGATATTTCATGTGTACAAATATTCATTAGAGCACTAGTCAACATACATTGCTTTCATTGTGATTGAAATAAAGCCTATATTATCAAGTAATTCACTCAATTTATACATATGTATGTGTCTTATTATATATGTCAAAATTTTGATGTAAGTTGAACTCAAAATCCAAAAACAAGCATACATGTAGAAACTTTCAACCTTTTTGTGAAATTGTAGGATTGTAAAATTTTAGTATTAAACCTACATTTGATGATGACATGAGATTTGTTGAGGAAAACTTGCAAGGATATAATATGATACGTGAGTTAAAAAATGAGGTCTTCATTAATGGTTTTCAAATAAAATTATAAATGCATAATTTTAATAGGGAGACAAGTTTCTTTCCAAATGATTATATAATATTTATAGGATCTAGTTGATTCTACAAATGAAACTAGTAAACCAATGAGAATTTGTAAAATATATAGTCATTTGATAATTTTTCCTTCAATACCTATTCTAATAATTGTTTAGTATTCATAAATTTAACTAGGGCTTTGCGTGCTGCACAAAATTGTTGATGTTTTTGCTATAAGAAAGTGATACCAATTTTTTTTAATTATTTATCTTTTTAAAAAGAATTTTGGCTATGCTAACAAAGTAAAAGACATTGCATACACACAAATGCATATATACAAACACACCAAAAAATAAATGAATTTTTAAATTTATTTTTATTTGCCGCTACTAACCAAAATGTTTTAATATATTTTAATCTAGACAAACGCTCATATAAATATCATGAATAAAACCTCAATATCATACTCCTATTATAATAAACTAAAGCAAAAAGTATAAGATGGAATTTTGATTCCTATCGACCTATGAATGAAAGCCTGCCTCATAGAGGCTTGAAGCTAAATATATATGGGACATGAATATATGTATTGTATCAAATGATTGCAAAAATTTCCAACGGCCTACTTACATTTCTACTCTCTCTATGATCATGGTGAATTCAAAAAAATTCAAGAATTATTTATGAGGCACCGAAATGATGAATTTTAATGCATTAAAATCTTTTTAATAATTAAGACATGTTTCAAAAAATTCAACTACTTCAATAATAAAAATTACATGCAAAGAGCCTTGGTTAGACAATGAAAAGAAGGCTATATTTAAGACAACAAATACCTAAAGGTTCTTGCATTCAAAAAGTAAATGCGACTTGGTTAAACTTGATTATAATTTTCAAAATATCCATTTTTGGTTTTGAATTTAGCTTATTAAATAAAGTGTAACAAGTTGTATTTCTACAACATTTGAAAACTTTGAAAAAATCCAAAAATCCAATGACTTATTAAAATAAGAAGCTCTATGTGTTAAGTCCAAATAACACAAAATTTTATGTAATTCATTTATATCTTTTTCTATAAAGATGACAAGAAAGCTTAAGTTAAAAGAAAAAATTCTCATTTTAACCTTCATTTTTTTTGTCAAAATCCTAAATTATTCTAATATACATTCTAGTTGATATAACAATAATTATGTACACATTACACTTTAAAAAAAATTACAATCATTTGATTTTTCAACTAATATTTAGAAAAAAAATCAAAATCAGTGGAAAAGAAATTTATCCAACCTTGAAAATTATCGAAATTTTATGAATCAATTTTATAAAGGCTAAATTTAGCTTGACAATGGTGATTTGAATACAAGTCACCACTAAGGGCATTAATTAAGGGTTTAAAAGAAGAAAACAATCATTTAAAAAATGTTTATAGTGTAATTTTTCATGGCTACGTTAATGTTTTGGATAAAAGTTTAAAAGTAATTGGATTGTTTTGGTTATATTTACCAATCTATTTAACCAATAGAGATTTTTCACATTGATAGATTATACATAGTCTCATGTAAGAAAAATATTTCATTGAAGTTTGAATATAACCTTTACATTCCAAAAAAACATTTCTTTCATTTGAACTAGGAAATAAAGAGAGGATAGAGGATAGGAAAATGTTCAAAAAATAGATTTTTAATTTTTTCTTTGATGATGTGGCACTTATTTGGAGATTTGAAGAGTTATATTGAATCTTAATTTTAGCTCAAAGTATTCAAAAGTGAACTCTAAGGTGTTGTTTCACCATTTAAGGTTCAAAAGGGCTAAACCTTCCAAATTTTTAGTAACGTAAAGATACACATTTACTACTTCACAAGCACCCCTCGCATCCCTCATAGACTTGTTCTACATTGCCAGCACCCCTCGCGGACTATGAATTGTGGGCTTGGAACAATTTTTGTTGCATGAATACCATTCAAATCTTGGCAATTGCATCGAAGCCCACGAGTAGTCTCATGGTTCATGACAAACTATGTTCATGACAAGTTTTGTCATTAGTGTGAAGATTAAGGTTTGATCCCTCGGGTGTCCTTGAAACACCTCTGGCCTATTGTGAGGTGAATTCAAAAATCCTTGATCTAATTGGGGATTATGGATACTTAAATCCACTTTTCAAAAGGCCAGATGGCTTTTTAGACAATTTTTTTTATGCATTTGATTTTTTTATTGTAAATTATTTCAGAATTCCAAAAAAACATCTACATGGATCTTTTCATTGTTTTCTTTTTATAACTTATTAGTTTATTTGACACGTACTTCTAATAAAAATAGATTTTACTAAGATTTTTAAAGGTCTCTTTTTTATATTGGTACTTAAGTACTTTGATCACAATTACACTCCATTTAGTATATTATCATCCAATTCCACTTCTCTTGCCCTCTTTTCATAACTTAAAAGGTTTTTTAATCTTGAAATAGAAAGGGACTTTCAAATGTAGCTTTATACTATTGTGCCCCGTGCCATTGCCATAGCCAAAATAAAAGTAAATTTCTAATTTTTTAATTTATAAAAACTTCATAATTCAATATCTTTCATACCATAGGTTCAAATGCCACAAAACAAAGTCCATGCATCCCTCCTTATAAAGAACTTTCCAACGGTATCAAAAATGCGACTGGGGGATGCACGGTCTAGGAGATTTTACCATAACAAACAAACAAAACAAACAAATTAACAACTTCATTTAAGGTAGACTAGTGTGCCCTATGCCATTGCTACAACTAAAATAAAAATAAATGTAATTTTATATAATTTAATAATTTATAGTTTTTATGAAAATCCATAACGTTTATATTGTAGCTTCAAATGCAACAAAACAAAACCCATGCACTCTTGTTCGCAAAGGGCTTTTCAAAGGTACTAATAACGTGACAATGGGAAAATACAACCCATGTGATCTTACCGTAATAAACAATGAAAACAAACAAACTCATGTAAGGTATAAATAGATTTTTTACAAGAATTTTTTTTTTTACCAACAATATTTACAAAGATTCTTCAACAAAAATAGCACTTATATACATAAAATGAAAAAAAATATTCCCTCCTTATAAAAGATGTTAATTGTACGTAAATTCACTTCATAATATGCATGACAAGAATAAGGTAAGTACATCTAAAACCAATAGAGTTAATAGTTCAATATCATTCCATTATTATATTGAATAAGTTTTTGTGGATCCTCTAGGTAGTCATAAGGGATTCTTGATTTTCTTTAAAGTGCATTTTTTGGACACCATATGAATAAACTATAAATTTCAAACTACTAAAAATAGGTGTTTCTAAAACAACTCATAAATAGCGAAAGTACATTTTAGGCTAAGAATTTGTACAAGTCCGATTTAGAAAAAGGTTGGTTTGGGGTATAGTTACTTTAGGAAGAACTAGTGTGCCCTGTATTGTTGCCACAATCAAAACAAAAGTAAAAGTAAATTTTTCCTATAATTTTTTTAATTCATAAATAAAAACTTTGAAATTCAATAACTTTAACATGGGCCCAAACACCACAAAACAAAGCCCATGCAACCCTCCTCACCAAGGGCTTTATGATGGTACCAAGCACACAACCAGGGACCACACAGTCCATGAGATCTCACTGTACCAAACAAACAAAACAAAACAAATAGCCTAACTTAAGGTAATGGAATGGATTGGATGCTAAAGCAATCATTTCTATTCCCAAATGCATCTAAATTAGTAGGCACATTAGTGGGTGGGAGAATTTGCAGGTTCTGAGCCATATTAGGAGCATATTTAGTTCCTCTGATGCCTCAAATTCAAGCGATTCAACTATTTTCTTTTACAATGAGGTCACGATGCACCATGAACTTCATACGTGTTCTGTACTTCAGGAAATTTCAATCCTACAGCATGTATCACCGATTGAGAGAACAATCATGATATCTTGACATGTCGAACTCATTGAGCATGGGAAATTCCGGCTGCAATGCACTATACGTACACACCTTCACCAGAATGTGAATCAACTTCTTTATCCAGCAACTCCCACAGAATCGAAGTCTACACGTCTACACCTATGGAGGGACCTTGGCAGATCTACTAACATATGTCACAGAAAACTAAGGGAAAAAGATGGTTTCTCTGCAGGTATGAGGTGGATTTCAAATAGCACCAGACATCTTTCGAGAAGAGAAGTCAAACAGGTACCCTCCGCTCCCGAAATCGATCGAAAAACTGCCACATCCACAGCCTGGTCAAGAGCCATGCTATAGTTGACTCTTCATTCACATTGTCAAAATTAGGATGCGTCAAGCTCGTTGCCATAATTTTAGGTTCAACCGAGCAGTTCAGTTCCCTTTCCTTAGATTTTAGATTTCCTGCATGTACGATCCCAAATTCATCCGATGTTTAAATATCGGGTGATAGCAGGTCTGAACTCAGCGTATGTCGATTGCATGTCGATTCTACTGGGATGCTAGATTCATCACAAGAAACAATGTTGATAGATAGCGTCCAGTAAAACTTACCGCAGTGATGAAAGGTTGCTGAAGAAAGTAGCCCAGAACTGGAACTCTGTATAAGAAAACCAAGGCTGTTGGCCAAAAACCACTGCACCATGGCAAGGACGAGAGGCATTAGCCAAAATGCACAAATGCCAAACATACCCTTGAGATAGAAACAAACGAAACACTTTCCCCAATCATATTGAGTGACCCGCCAATCCAACAGAAGCAAAGATAATAAAGCCAAATGATCTCACCTGAACAACAACACAAACCCGTAGGCCTCTATCAGCATCCCCACCACCGCCCATCCAAAAATAACCAGGGCAAAGCCGGCACCAAATAGTATGGAACCCTGCATAAACCCAGCAGCAGCAATAGTAAGGCCGATGGGACAGATAGATGACTCCATTCCATCTACGTACAAAATCAACAATGACGAGGTAGAGACCTATCTATGAATGTGATGACGAGGTCGACCTTTCATATACCTTATAATTGCGAGGCTTGAGGAAAAAGGACACTGTCCCTTTGATCCCAATTGTTATCATTACACCTGCTACGAATAAAATCTGCCATCGAGCAACACAACACAACAGATTAATGACCTGATCTCCATACAATCCTGTTCCCTTTCCACCTTTCCTCAATTCCATAACAAAATCAATCACGCCACTGAAGCAGCAATTCAATACAAGATCGAACAGTGTCAATCTATCTTACATTGCCCATCGCCAAAAGTCCTTTGTCGAAGAAGAAAATCACCCCCAAGAAAGTAAACAGGACACCGAATCCTGTAAGCCCAATTCCAATTTCTGTTCCAATTCCACCCACAGCAGTATCCCTTGCTCAGTATTAAAAAAACCACGAAGCCCATATACCTCAAATTCTTCACATTCCACACCATAACGATTCACATTGATTGGTCACGGTCGTGAGGAAAAAAAAAAAAAAAAACTTTCACAAACCCTAACCTCATCCAGACTATCAGGGTTGGATTCGCAATAAGCATGCCAAACTCGGATACAGGGAACCCAATTGGTTGGTTGGAGTGAGAAAGAAAGACTTGAACTACTTACTTCTGCGGTCGTTCATCTCGAAACCCACCATGGTGATGGAGTGCTACAGCAAGCGCGAGCGAGCGGAAGTGCTCCAATTCAAGCTTACCCCGTCTCGTCCTCCTCGTCCTCCTCCTCCTCCTCCACAGTGAGAGAGTGCAGCAGAAGTTTTTGGCCTGTGAACGTGATTGCAAAGGAGCAAAATCTACCCTCACAAGTACAAGTGAAGACACCCTGTCTGCGTCAAGAGGGCTACGTAAGTTAGCTTCAACAAATCCAGCAAACCCCCAAACCCTAAACACACCAAACGCACCAAAGCCTGGGCAACGCACAAGTGCACCGGAGCTTGGGCAGTCGGTCTCATCTCGCCACGATGTCCGATTTGGGGCAGGCTCCGTGACGTCACCCGCAGCTGCCTACTCGCCCGATTGGCCCCGACTCCGTGGCACCTAAGTTACAGTGGTGTTATTTTTTGGCATCTTGAATTCATCAATAAGGTAAGGTAGGTACACCCCAAACCGCCACTTTTTGCTACTGAGACTATTTACTATTATTAGATTGGTCAGATTTTCATATGTTCTTGTTGGCAAGTGAAAGGAGGTTCCAACGCACCAAAGAACGTGGCATTTGGATAATGTATGCAAAAGTTATTAAGGAACAAAGTTTGGTTCTAAAAGCATTTCTTCCACATAGGTACAGATCTGATTTTGGAGATTTACAAAGAGTAAAGATGGTGGTTTGAGGTCAGTGGCACATTTGGGTGTACCTACCTTAGTGTGCTCTAAAAGCAAGTGGCCTCTTCAAATGGACCCTATATTTAGATCTGAAATGGACATTAGGTGGTCTTTAAATGGACTTCTCAAGCCATTGAGAAAATCGAGAATTTTTATTTATTTATTGCAAGAGTCAATCATTGACCTTCATTTACTCAAATCACTTTAGAAGTTGCCAGTGGTCAGATTTTGAAAGACCTAGGGTCACAAATAGGTGCCTACAACAATTGTTTTTTAAAATTCATAAGCAATTCAAAAATGATTCGAAAAATATGAAACCACTTGTGTTATGTTCCGGATCCATTTTTCTTTCTTTGAAAAATGATCCAAAAATATTTTTGTTCAAGGAAACTTGTGAAAAAGGCAGACCAGACCTTAAATGGTCACTTTTAGAGCATAGTACCTTATTCACTATTGTAGTGTGCCCTGTACTTGTTTGTAAAAGTAAAAGTAATTTTTGAAAATGAAAGATTAAAAAAAATCCATAAATTTTATATTGTGAGTTGAAATGTCACAAAATAAAGCCCATGCACCCCTCCTCGCAGAGAGCTTTCCAATGGTACCAAGAACACAACTAGAAGATGTATGGTCCAGGAGATCTCAACGTAACAAACAAAACAAATAGCCTAACTGAAGGTAATGGGATGGTGTGAGCGCTTATTTACCCACCCTTGGTAAATAAGTGAGCACAACCAGGCTCTTGAATTTTAGGTTTGATTCTCGTTCTATGGGTGCCTAGTGTAAATCTATTGTGCCTTCCAAGAAATGGATCTTTTCTAAATCCTAAACATACACAAGTTTGCAAGAACTAAAGAAATCAAGAAAAACTAACTTAAATTGTAAGTTTTACTCTAATTAGGTCGTACCAACTAGGCCACGGTGGTTTTTGAAAGAAAGGTGATACAGTCTAAATTTAGCCACATGTAAAGATAGAAAATTTCATGCCATTTTCAAAAATATAAAACTCAACATTATGCGACCTTCCTAGCAAGAGTTATGGACGGATGAAGTTCTAGCTTCTATAAGTCTATCCAAACTTCATCCTTGGATTTAGACCCCTTTCCTATTCTATTTTACTTCAAGTTTTTGACTCTGACTCTATATTGCCAACTTCTACCTAATTTCTAAGTTTGGACTTGGATGGATGAGTTTTACCCTATTTCATCCATATTCTAACCCAAAGTTCGTCCGTTGTTTGCTACTAAATGATTAAGAATTTCTCCTAAGTTAGACTAGTTCTGGACTTTAGTAAGTGCTTTCTACCTATTTCCAAATCTAATTCTTCTCTTTGATTACCTCTTTTAATAATTATTTGATCTTTATCCTACTTATATGGCTCGGTGCTACTCTGAGCAGATTACTATTTTTAGATTTTTATTAATTTTTTCTTTGTAAGTCTTAATTCTAGCTTTCCAAAATGCTAAGACACGTGCTGATTGGACCTTCCTACTAGGAGTTATCAATGGATGAAGTTTGACCGCTAATCGGTACTTCAAACTTCATCCATGGTTTTCTACTAACCTACAACTTGAATTTTAATTTTTGTTTCACTTCTGGAGTCTAGATTTAGGGTTCTACCTAAGTTTCTATTCTTGTTCCATTTGGATGAAATGTACTAAATTTCATCCAATATTACTCCTAAACTTCATCCGCTAATATCTCACTCGTTTTAGCTCCAAATCCTAAGTGTGAGATGGTTTTGGAAACCTCTAACTAGAATCTACAACATTACTACCCTGGTTCTTGAAATATTCCTATTCAAGACACTCTGAATTGAATTGAGAGTTCGGTCCTACTTGTAAATGTCTATTTTTGAGAAATTGGAATGGATGGTTTAAAGTTAAGAGCTTACCTCGGAGTTGGAGTCATTGTTTAGGTAATCGTATACCCCTTCAAACTCCCCGTCATTTGCCATGTGTCGGAATCATTTGGTAGTTTTGCCCACGGCTTAAAGTAGGGGTTTTAGTACAAGGTTTGCCAATTTCTTGAACTTCACTTTCCTTGTCTTTTTCTTCTAATCTCTCTTTCTCTTCTATACTATTCTAATTCAATTATTTCTACTTCAAAGGGTTGACTAGTCTTGAACTAAATAATTGAAATCAACTCTCCTATAATAATTGACTCTTCAACTCCTTGGTCAATTATTATTCTATCCAAATTTCGATGGTTCTAATCGTTCTTCCTAGATTTCCACCTAATCCTATCTCTTCCTAAATCCTCTTCAACTTCTAAATTGCCACTTCATAATTCTAAATCGTCACTTCATCTCTTCCATTCTAATTTATTTGAGTTTTGAGAGCTACTATGCTACTTTAGAGAATTTTTGGCAATAGAAACGTTGCACCAAGAGTTCTTTTCTTAATTGTTTCCTACCTACTAAATCCTACTTCTACTTGCTAATTCTATTTCACTAGTGTATGTCTCCTCCTATCTTCTTAGAACACCAAGCGGTTTACTTGTAGTGTTAGTTTGCCTTTCTAGTATCAATATTTTGAGTCCGAACTTGTTTTTTTCCAAATTTTTGCTCACAGCCTGGAGTCCAGAACAAGTAGTTTGGAGCAAGGCAGTTCGGAACAAGGCAGTCCAAAACGAGGCAGTTCAGAACAAGGCAACCAGAACAAGGCAGCCAGAAGAGCAGTCAGAACGAGCAGTCAACAAGCAGTCTCCCCTTACAAACCCCCGATGCCCCTACACGTGGCGGCTACTGGGCTCCCGGGCGGACTTGGCTCCCGTGCGGCCTTGGGCTCTTGTGCAGCTTGGGCTCCCTGCCTGGACTTTGGGGCTCCGTGCGGCTTGGGCTCCCTTGCAGCCTTTTTTCTGGATGTTCAAAACTCAAAACCACTTGAGATCTCTTTTCCTCTAATGTTTTAAATCAAGGCTTGTTTCTTTTTTGGATGGCTAAAGGTCTAAATCACATGTGAACTTTGGAGGCTAAGTACTAGTTTTTGGATACTAAACTTGGAATTCCACAACAAATGTTTTTGAAACTAAACTTGGAGTAAAAAGTGACCACTTCTAATTTTGGGGTTTTTTTTGGAGTAAGAAAGTCAAAGCTTCGCCGTGCTTTGATAAATCTCCAATTTTCTAAGACAACTCAAATGAAGCAAAGTCAAAGCTTCGCCGTGTAAGGGAAAACATATAGAACCGGGGAACAAGGGAAGCCAAAGTACCACGTCAAGAGTTAAACTAGCACCTAACCAAGGTCAAATAATACATAAACACAAACTTAGGGGAACTTCGCAATTAAGGAGTTTCCACTTAAGCCCATGCAACAACAATTAGACACTAGAGGGCCCCCTAAGCGGCATCGCCAAGGTACGGAGGGGGCGTTCTCTAGGATTAGTGCCAAGTAATAAGAACCACGCAATAAAACCCGCAATAAACCACAACAAGTTAAGTAAGAGCAAGCTTTGAAGGGACCCCAATGTCCTTCAAAAAGAGCTCCAAAAACACCAACAATGAAGCTAAAAATGCTTCAAAAACACACAAATTTGGCAACGTGGCCTAAAACGGCCAAAATCCAACTAAATGGACCCAATTGTGTAAAATGAGCCAAAATATGGCTACAAGGTGTGTTTGTGAGAAGAAAATGAGCCCCCTTATATACATTTTCAAGGGTGCTCACCCCCCCTCTTTTCCTAAGTCGTAAACTTATCAACTAAGATTTTCATCCTAATCTTCAATTTTTGACTTTCTACGCTGGTCCAAATGTCTAACTTTTAGAGATCAACTCCAAATTGAAAACCGATTGAGCCGTTGGCTTCAAAAGGCCATTTTTAGTCTTGGAATATCTCCCACCCCTTAACCAAACTCCAAAAAACGCAACATAACCTATCGCTAACTGAACGCCAAAACGGGATAAAAACCCAAATCTTGGAGGTTGACTTTTCTGAGAAAAGTAACTAGCCTAGGTTCTTTAGTAGGTATAGGGGAGTAAGAAAAGACCTAGCTTTGACCTCATTTTGATTTCGTATGCTCCCGGTACGCAAGTCAACTCCACCGTAAACTTCAATTTCGCCAATTTTCGGGGAATCTCGCCGGTTCGGGCACTTCTGGCTATCGGAATGTCTTGAAACTTGGTGGGGCATTTTATTAGCATAAAAGAAGCTAATCTAATTTTTAGTGAGATTTTACCGCAACCAAGGTAATTTCTAAGAATTTCCCATCGTAGGTTTTGGCAGTTGACCGTTCGGAAGGGCATCTTCTGCAAGTCAGAAAATTCCGAAACTTTTTATGGAACCTCTCATGGAATTCCACAAAAGATGTGCAAGCTCATATTTTTACTTTGCACAAAGTTCAGAGGAGAATCAAATTCTGCCTTCTCCTTTTAATTCTGGCAATTAGAGAATCTTTCACATACAAGGGAATCTTGGCAAGCCGATTTTGCCATTGAGTTCCAAATGTGATTTCCACCTTCGAACGCCATACTCCACCCATAGATTCCGCTTACGGGCCAATCTTGAGTTTGTAACTTCTGCAGACTAACGATTGGGGTTTCTGCTATTTCGTCGATGCTATGGGGAAAGTGAAACCTATCTCTGGGAATGGACTTAGGACCTCAACGGTATTCCCTCGGACCAATTTTAGCCATAAGATGTCACATGTACTGTAGGTTTGGGCTGTTTTGGTCAGATTAGCCTTTAATTCTATTTTTTACCGATATTCCCACGTTTTAACCTATGTACAAGTGGAAATGGAATTTATTTGGGGGAAACAACCTATAAGGGGCCAAATGCTATATTGGTACGTGACATACCTATTTTGGTTTTACACTCTTTTTTGGGCTTTTTGTGTATAAAACTACACTTAAATTTGTAAAAATTGAAAAAAAGAAAACTGTGAGTTCCCAGTGACGAATTGGGGGCTCACAGATGGGATGGGATGGATGGACTAGTGTGCTCTAATATTTAGGTTTAGGATAAAAGTAATTTTTTAGTTTGTTAATTTAAATAATAAAAACTTTGAAAATTCTATATCTTTTACACCATAGGTCCCAAATGCTACGAAACAAAGTCCGTGCACCCCTCCTTGCTGACGGCTTTTCGATGGTACTAAGAGCACAACTGGGAGACACACAGTCTAAAGATCTCACTGTAACAAACAAACAAAACTAACTAACTAACTAACTAACTAACTAATTTAAAGTATAGATGTGATACTTGGTGATATTTGTATCAAAACTAGATATCACTAGATAAACTTTGGTTATTGATTTGAAAATACAATAATAATCTGGCTATTGTGACCCAAGAAAATGAAAATCTACTTTACGAAAAATAGCCAACATTTTTTGGTTGTAGCCAATTGACGAAAAATTGTGCATAAAAAAAACATTGGTGGCATGTCAACTTGTCCTCTTGGGTCTTTCATTAGAGAACTAGGGCCAATCATTCCTCCAAATATCCAATTAGATATCCTTTCCACATCAATCTAGGTCTCTGGTCTACAATATACCTTCATATTAAGGAGTGTTACAGTTTATTGATAATGGGGGGTGAAAATCAAGATTTACCTCCTTTTAAGGAGCCCCCATGTTACAAAATATTATTCCGTATCTTCTAAAGATGACTCAATTATGTCAAAAAACAACTTATTTGCAAGATAGAGAATAAACTTTGTGACGCAGGGGTCTCTTTGAAAATAGATAAAATTTGGTTTTCAACACACCTACCCATCAACCAACTCTGACGTCCATTATTGTGTTCTAAACATATTTGAGTAATTCATAAGGATTACCTCAAATATGTCATGACCAACCGCAGGACTTTCTGTGTTGCTTCTTCATTTAATTTGCTTTATTTGGTAGATAAGATGTGATGTTATGTACCAATGTTTTTTATTGATCCTAATGATATAAATGAACCCTTTAGGGATAATGTATAAACATCTTTGTTTTGAGCACTTTGACTACTACTTGGCAATAGTTTGTAAAATGAAATTGTAAAGAATTCTTTAAAGAGAAGTACTTCTTGGCTTGTGATGCATGTACAAGTTGGAACTAGTGGCCTTATATATTAACATCTATTATGAACATTACTTTACTAATGGTCTAGAAAAATGTCGTAAGCAATTTCTTATACATGGGAAGGACTACATCTCAAAGTCCAGGACCAACGAATTGTCAGCAATTACTGTGTAGTTACTATTGTTTCATGGGTGCGTACGTTAATTTGCAAATTATCGCATCGTTACGATGCACACGATAATTACAAAGAAATGGCACTACTTTGTAATTTATATTAACTATGTAACTTCTATACGTTAATCACAAGTGTGCAAACGACACAAATCAAGCACAAAAATGGATCATCTTTGTCGTGCATTTTATGTGTTTTGAATTACATGGAAAATTCATAGCAATAATGTCATTGCTATTTGTAGTGCAACAATGCTTATTAAATATGAAGATATAAATTGAAATTGATTTGGGTGTATATTAATCAGTTGTTTGCAATTTGAAAATTCAATTCATATATTCACTGTTGTAGCTTAAAAACAAATTGTAAGAATAACGGTCTTGATTGCCTAATCCATACGGTACAACATTTGAAAATCCTACAAATCAAAATATTTGTAATACTTTTAATTGCCATTCAATTGATACTATCAATTGATAAACAAAATCATAAAATCATGAAATTATAATTCAAAGATAGCTTCAAAAGAAAAATTTGAAAGTTCCAATTGAAATTTAATAATACGCAAATATTCTCAAGTGCATCATGATGGTGAAGACGTAAAGCACATTGGTATTGCAAGATAGTTTGAAATGTACACCATGTTCTAGTGTAGTTGTATAACAGCTACAAGCATCACAGTACAGATTATACATCAGGTTGTGATAAAAACTTAGGTAAGGATAATGTCACTATCAAAGTTTACAACCATAAAGTAATTGGACCGCCAAGTGAAACGCTTTTGATTTTAGAATCATGGCTTCAAGTAGCTCCTCATGCTCCCTAATTTCATCTGGCTCCAATAGATGCTTACGTAGGTTTTCCTACACAAAATTCAAGAGGATACAAGGCAATTTAGGTATCAACTACAATCATGTACAAGAAACAAATCATGACAATAATGAAGAACTTGGAAGTTAGCAATTGATACTTGTAGTATTCAATTACTTGCTGAACATTGATCTTTTATTTTCAATCTTACTCTTCGAAGGACAGAATTATAAATACAACTTCACTACTTATATTCTATTTAAATGTACAACATTTCACACACCTCTAGCTGACAATATGCATTATTCTTCCCTAATACCATACGCAAATGGATAGGCTTTCTTGAATTAAAAGCAAATATGTAACATACCTATCTGTACAAGGGAAAGGTTCCATTGAATAGTAGAGTTGCTAGATTGCTCTGAGAACCACACCACCACATCCTCCAAGTGTGGTTCTAAAACAAACAAAGTCATAAATGTCATTAGCTAGTAAATAAGGTAGAGGCCTTGACTCCATCTACCTCCTTCACCATAAGTCAATATTGCTGCTCAATGCCATCAAATAGCAATTTCAAAACAATGGACAGTGGTGCATGTTGGTATTTGGGGTTGTACCTTATTTTTATCCTTCTTATGTACACAGCCCAAATGTACTTACTCAAGCGCATGGTCTTCAAGAAAATAGTACAATGCGTTAGAAATTCATAATTATTTCAATAAACAATGAAGAAACAATTGTGACCTTGTTCATTTGCTTATGCTCATATTCAAAATTAATTCTCAACTAATACAAATAGGACATCTCCATACTTTGACACTTTTTCTACTGTGCTTACCTTATAAACATTGTTGTCTACAATCACAATTAACATCAATATTGCTTGACCAAACATTCAATGAAACATAGTTCAACATAGAATCTGTAGAAAGTGTACCTATTACAAAGTTCTTGTATAGTACTCACCTGCATTTTCCTCAAAAGCATTTTCTTCTATTCCATCTTTCTCCACAACAAGGATTTTCTGCATTTGCCCACTCGAACGGATTATGGTCTGTTCCATCATCTTCATTTGGCGATAATGCCACATTTGATTTCCGGGATCCAATGACCTCCCCTCCATTGCCAATTCCAACTGCAATATATAACCAAATGCATTAAAAAATTTAGCACACATGATTTAGTCATAGAAAACGGTTTAGAAATATGCTATAAACACATGACAACCTAAGGTCAATCTAGAAATACACCTTCAATGAAGCATTTGAAGCGGGTTTTTTTTCATATGCTATTAGCAGAGTATATGATAAAAAAACATGCGCACTTGATTCTATCAATTACCAACAAGACACAAAAATTGACAAAATTGCGCAATAGAAACCATTTTGGAATATTAGTTAGGATGCTTTTAGGTGTACTTACCTTACAACCTAAATGCATTGAAGTATGTGGCCTCCAGCATGTCTTCAATTGTAGGCTAAATTGTAGAACTCAATTTCTAAGTTGAATTGGACCAATTAGTAACATTGTAATGAACTCTAAAGGGAGTAACATTTCAATCATTGCTCACGACTAAATCAATGAAAATGCCAACAAGTATATAATGGGAAGAACAATTATATAAACTTACCACATGGAAAAAAAACCCTGCTTGCTCGATAGTGACCTCTACTGGTTCAAATGGATCAAAATGTGAACCTTTCATCACCAATGCAATTGCAGCATGGACCGCTACACTTCCAAACGGATCATCATCATTCATTCGCCAGACATCATTGTCTTTCAGGTCCTTCAACTTCAACAACCAAACATCAACCTCTTCACTTCTTCCACGCCGATTTTTTGGTTTACGAACTCCAAGTTGATCATAAAGCTCCGTTCGAAGCTTCCCGGTGATTTTCCCTCGATAATCTCTCAAGTAACAGAGAATGGGTTTTTGCAACCCACCCTTTCTGTCGGTTTGACTATCCCAATGTTTTTGAAACAATTTGATGTTTGCACCATCAGTAACACTCACATTGAAGGCAACTAGTACTTCATCTCTGATGGTGTTGTACTCTGGGTACATGGAACTTGATTTCTGAAAGCCTAGAATGAAATTTCGAGCAACTGCTAGCATTTTATGCTGCAATTTAAAAACCACAGCCACAATTGCTATTAGTTTTTTTGAATAACACTCACTAGCAACGGAAACATGCATTGCAAAAATGAAGTTTCATATTTTTGAAAATATGTGGCTAGTGAACAACTGTAGTTTAGAAGTCCTCCATATGCAATGATGTGGACATTTGCTTATGAATTAGGTATTTTACACTACAACTCTATAATGCACATCCATAGTAAAGATTTTTTAAAATAAAAGAATTGGGTGTGGGAAGAAATACGACTACTTCTCAGATTTCAAAACATTGATGGACATTCTATTCTTTCAATATCAAAGCCACAACATTTAATAACTTGTAGAGGATATCTTATTTTATATCTAAAAAGCAATTTATTTTTTATTCAGACTTGGAAAGTTGCATATTGATTTAACTGCCATATACGATTGAACACAAATTCTACAAGCATTCTCATACAATTCAATTTGATTATGTGCTCGCTAAAGAAATTAATATGAATATGGTAAGTATTTTTGAATTGCTAACAACGATTTTTTACTGGAATGGAAAGGAAATTTGGAAAAAACAAGTAGAATGCACAAACCTTTATGTAGGACCAATCCACGTATTCAGGAATAGTTCGTGTGAGCTCAAGTGCAAGTTGCACACTTTCGCTCAAAACAGTTACTTGCTTCCGTTGCTCATCTGAAATTCGCTTCAAGTTCAAGATCATCAAGCGCTCCTGGGCGTTCAAGTTATTTTGACTCGGAGCACCTTCTTGGTCAACATTAATATCTGAACAAACAAACTTTAAGTGAATAGGTTCATACAATTTTATTTTTGAAGTTCAATTTTTAATTTTATAAAATGCAAAATATGGAACGTTAAAATGTTCTATAAAACATGATTCTAAACTAATGAACCACAGAAAAGTAATGAGCGTGAAATATAGGGAATGGATACAAGCAAACATATTGTAGCAATACGATGTACTCTTTAGCTATGATTTTATTCTATGAACACAACAATCAGAGCCTTACCTAATTTTACTGTTCAAAATATATTTTTTAAGACATTTCATTGGAAGGCCGCTTACTTGGTGTAAGTAATTCTTGAACTTCATTTGGGTTCTCCGAGTTCCTGGTGTAGCTACTCTCAATTGCATCCACTGGAGACACTATGCGTCGTCGAATAGCACCGCGAACAACACCAGCACTCACTCTAGAATACGGTGTTTGAAATATGTTGGAGCCGGTCATTTTGAATGTTTATCTGCAAAATTGCAATTTTCCGTAGAAAATTATAACAGAATGCAACAACTCGTACATATAAATTTACAAATACTATGTATCTTAAACCAAAAAAACAAGACTATGCCGATATAGTATAAGACAATCAGTTTCTAACTAGCTTTACGAGTTGTTAGCACTTACTTACAAACAAATTTGCATACCTTTGAAGTCTATTGAAACACTCGTATTATAAATTATGTTACAATCCCACTTGCAAAATTCCTCCTCCAAATTGTAACAACATTGAACTGGGCAATGCAATTGTGCGCAAGATAATTAGTTCCTCACTATGTTAACTAGTTCTCAGCAGTCATTAACAAGAAAATATACGCCATACCTCTCAGTTCTACTGAAACACTCATATAGAAAGTTGTGGTACAATCCCACGATGTCTACAACAGAATACCTATGAACTATGCTCAGCAATTCTATAAGACAAGCAATTTCGGCGGCCCTGACAATCCCATTATTAGTTTCCTGCCACCTTTAATGACATTCATCACCATTTTTTTAGCCGCAACTTTTTTCTATGTTCATCCATGATGCAATACCTACATCCATCTAAATGAATGCAATTGTCAATGGCAATTAAAACCTCCTCTATATTTGAGTTTGGTGCAATTGGAATGATGTTTGTTATAATAAAGATTTCTACATGTAAATTCTGCAATGCTTTCTTTGAATAAATAGCCCATTAACTTAAAGCAAAATTTCAAAGCCAACTACTTCATATGGGAGTAATTTTTTTAGTGTAAAATTTTTTTTTTTTTTTTAGAAATATCTTTATTACTATAACAACTGAAAGTACGTTTCACTTGACAAAAGGACAATTTTTACAAGGTAAATATTAAGCACCCACGCTTAAAGAAATAGAGTTCAAAACTTCACAAAAATAATTTTCTAGAATGGCATAAAAATCCTACAGCCTCATACATTTACAATGAACAAGAACATATGAAGATCAAAGGATATTCTAGAAAATCTCTATTTTATCTGTGACACTATAAGAATCATGGCCATGAACTAAGAATTAGAAAATGATCAAGCAACAAACTTTAATGGAACATCACTATGTAAAAATTCAATCAATTAAAATACAAGTAATTCTGTAGGCAACAAAACTTACACAACAAGCACAACAATATAATGTAGTGTATACAAATCAACCAAATTAATAGCATGACCATACAATCTAAGTCAATTGTACAAAAGTAATAGTAATAAAAAAAGTTTTAATACCAAAGAAAATGTCGAATTGCAAGAAACAAAGTTCACGGAACAAAAGTTGTAAACTAATAGAAAATGGCAGCAACTCCCTTGCCTCTGTTTCCATCCTGCAGCATGTACCAAAAAATAAGAGTGTTTTCATGAAAACCATCTAAAATCATGCAAATTCAATGGTTTTCAAATCAAATGAAATAAAAATTTAAATTACTTAAGTTTAGAGAAACAACTTACCCGTTCATTGATGTAGCGTTCTCGTGCTTCAAAATAAGTTTTAGCACGGCTGCCAGTCGGATTCTTCAATGCTTTACTTAGTTGAACAATAAATGGGCGGAATTGAACAAAAGCCATCCCTAAAATACCCACTGGCTTCGGGGATGTTGTGCAATGCACAGTTGTGCTTGCATCGCAAACGAATGCAGCTCCATTTCCACAGTGGAAATGGAGCTTGTATTCGGGGAGCCAAAACTGAGGTTGCTCTTCTACCTCTACTTCTCCATCTGTAGGGGCATACATTTTCACAACAGTTATTTGATTTTCATTAAATATTTACTAACTTTTCAACTACTAATGAATAATTATACATTTCAAACAATATCAACTCCAAATATTGCAAAAGGAAATTATTCTTAATAGCATTAACAAATTCAAATAATTTACCGGGATGTAACCACACAATGATGCCAAATCCATAATCTCTTGGATCATTGTGTGGTAAACAACTATAATCTTGAGTAATGGCGAATGATGTAAAAGGAGTGCCCCCAAAATGACCTTCCGTGGTATCAAGGCCTTCAGTAGTCAAAATTTGCTCAAAATTTGTCATCACTTCGGGAATTGCAACTTCAAAGTAACGAGCCATCTTCTTAACAAATTTCTCAGACAATGCATATAGCTCAGGATATGCTTGCACAAACCTGCATTGCCAAATGCAAATGATATCCACATTAGCACATTGCATTTTGTATCACAAAAAAAATAAAATTAAAAATTCTTCACATCAATGAAAACAAAATATTTCTAAGATGGTTGATCTCACCATCCCAACTGATAACGTTCATGCAAGCCGTACATGACCATCCTTGAGCCCGAAATTTTTTTCGACCGCTTGACAGGTCTTCCAAGTTGCTCAAGAATGGAAGCCATACCATACAATTCTCGAATGTCACTTTTAGGAATCAAATCTCTTTTAAGTAATCCAATAGAACTCTTAGATAGTCCAGTACTCTCTTGAATGGAGACCGAACCATTCACAAGTAAAAAATTAGATTTATCTTGGTCAAAATCGTAGCCAGTTTCAAAAAACTTCTTCCGACGATAAACCTGTCAAAATACATTATACACTGTCATATTCTAAACATCTAATAAAATTTTATACCTTTGACATTATGAATTCAAAGTAATGAGTGCAATGTGTATTGTCATCAAAAAATAAGAATGCACATTACATTATTCATATAGAATGAAAATGAAAAAAAATGTAATAGAAAACTACAAGTGAAATTCGAACTACAAACCTTGGTGACCTCGACAGTGGGACTTTCGAGAGTCGGAGGAGGAGGTTTGTGCATTGAATTGAAATGTTGCTCCATTTTCTTAAAGCTAGACTCCAGTTGCAAGTCACATACAGTACACATGTACTTGATCTCGTCATTGTCAACAAGGTGAATGCCCCAAGATTCTAGAATTTCCTTCTGGTCCACCAATTCCTGCAGTCTCCTATGCTTCTCCCCTGCTTGGTGTCTACTAATAAAGACAACATTGTAAGCTGTAGGTTTGGACCGACATGTCATGCATTGAAAAGGAGGAACAGCTTCTACTCCTTTTTTTCTTGCCACCAAGTTCCCTACAAAATATTAACAATATCTTAAAAATGACAACAATACAATTCCAAATTTTTTGTATCTAAACATCCAAAAGCCAATATAGTGATCTGCATATATTCTTTTGATTTGCCCCTTTATGGCATGGTTGATCTCAAAGAGAACAACGAAGCGATAGAAGAGATACTAAATCAACAAGCATCACATTTCTACATATCAACCTAACATATTGTTTTGATTTGTCTCTCTATGGCATGGTTGATCTCAAAGAGAACAACGATGCGATAGAAGAGATACTGAATCAACAAGCATCACATTTCTACATATGAACCTAACATATTGTTTTGATTTGTCCCTCTATGGCATGGTTGATCTCAAAGAGAATAACGATGCGATAGAAGAGATACTAAATCAACAAGCATCACATTTCTACATATAAACCTAACATATTGTTTTGATTTGTCCCTCTATGGCATGGTTGATCTCAAAGAGAACAATGATGCGATAGAAGAGATACTAAATCAACAAGCATCACATTTCTACATATCAACCTAATATATTCTTTTGATTCATCTCTCTATGGCATGGTTGATCTCAAAGAGAACAACGATGCGATAGAAGAGATACTGAATTACAAAACATTGCACAAACCTTTAACTTGACCTAAAAACTAGAATGCAATGGAATTTAAAGTAAGACTATTAGAAATTCAAAAGCTCACCTTCAAAATCTTGAGGCCTTCCAGTTGAATTGAAAGCCCGTCCTTCACACCTCACGCCAACCAATTCCACTTCTTTTGAAGTTGATAGATCTCCTTCATTGAAGATGCTGACAACCTTCTTCGGCAAGGAGCCGCAACTCCCCGGCTCCAATGTTCTCTTCATGAGGATTTTTTTTTTCCTTAAAAATATAACACTTTATTAGAAATCGCCATTGGCAACATTAACAAAGACCAATTGCTAGGAACATTAAACAAGTTACTTAGTTAAACTCTTCATGCTAATAAAGAGCGAAATGCTAGTCCCTAAAATTCTCCAAACTTAGACATAATAGTGGACCACTACAAGACGTACTGAAGAGATGGTTGTTCACGTTTCCAAATCTCATGTATTCGTATAGAAGGATGTGCTTGTCTTCGGAGATTTCCTCTAAGCGCATTAAGTTCTCCTGATGGAGCCTACTCAACAATTATACCTGCACAAAAAATAACCACATTAGATGATGCAAGAAGTCTTTCATTCACAATGCTACTTCATAAAGACATGGGTAGATAGAAATTTCAATCCTTGGCTCACAAACCATGCAAGAGAGAGGGCAAGGCTCATTCTCCCACCTCATTTCTAATTTCGGTAATGCCTTATAGATTAATTTTTGAAGCACACTTCATGGCTAGGGTCCTTCAGTCCACAAAGTCACCATAGAAAACTTTGCCAAAACCACCACCCACTATTTCGAGGTCTTCAGAAGAATATCATGTTGCCTTCTCTAAGTCTTCGAAAGTTAAGCTCTAACTTCTTTTGGAGACTCGTAATATACACCACTGAAATTTAGTTCTGAAAAAACAAGGTGCATGAGAACTTAGATATACTTTGCCACATAAGAGTATAATGATTGTTGTAAGACCCAAGTTTTGAGACAGAATCCAAAGTGAAATGAAAACTAGAAGTGGATTCCATTAAAATTCAGTTTTGACATCGTCTTCTAATCATTTCAATAGAAAAAAAACAAGCATTTGCATCATCTGGTGACCTCATTTCTTCATTCACCTTTCACTTTTGCATATCCAATTCCAGTACATCAAACCTAAGAGTAGCCAAAACCAATCAACTTCTATTATAACAACAATTCAATTGCACAACACTAGAGAGATATGACATAAACAAGAATCCTACCTTTCAAGATCTCTACCATGTATTTTGCATGTCAATACTTTTGAAATAGAGCATCAAAGCATAATCAAAACGGCCAAGTATACATAAAGATCAAAGAAACCTTTGCTTCAATCCAGCTCGTATGTCCCTCCCTCCACCACTACATCCAGACTGAGCAAAATCGGAGGTCACTTATATTCGCAGAAATCCAAATGTAACAATTCGCAAATCCTTCCCTTCAATCATCAAACAATATATTAATAGGTTTGAAGCATCATCTTCTTCTATTGACAGAAATGGACAAACACAGTGGCTTGATTTACAAAACTGAGGTGAATTAAGCAGGATACATGTATATTGGCTATGCACCAAATTAACATAGAAAATGACTTCTAATTTAAGAACTAATCCTCGTTGAAAAAGTATAATAGTATAAATACATTAGATGCTTCCACATCGCGCACCACCTATTGTAAGCAAATGTGTTGAGCCTGCGCTTTGATGTCTTCAAAACCTGCACCTCAGGAGTCAAGAAATAGTGAATATCAATGGTGACAAAAACGCGTTGGATCAACTTGAAGAAGTGTATACCTTACGCTTTGGCTAAACGTCTACAATACAAAGTAAAGAAAAAACATCAGAAACTTGAAACGGTTACATTCTTACCTCCTAGGAGAATGATGGCATGAAGGCTCAAGAAGCGAAGCTACAAGGTGCACCACCCCAACTGATGTCTTCAATACAATGACACATGAAGGGTGATCCTCATTAAACAACTTCCAAAATCGACTCTCCTGCCATTAGCATAATTTGTCAAAACAAAAGATAAGTTGTCACTCAGCAATGCAACAATCAAAGCATCCGGTGCAATGAGATGGCAAAGTACACTTCTACCATCAAAATGTACCATCCATCCTTCAAACAAATTAATTAATATACCTGCCAATAATTGCCAAGACTGGATACTTGCATCGCACCTTTAAGACTAACCTTCAATTTCACTACCTCCATACTCTTAATATAGTCATGAAGAGCAACACTAATCTTAATAGCAAAGTTCTTGGTAATCATCCATTGTAGATCATCCACTGTAGAGAAGCATTGTACAACAAAACAAAGCAAAGATATTTTGGCGTAAAGAATCTGCATGCTCTCATTACACAACCCTGAAGGATAACTACAATAGTACATGAAGAGCTAGCCTAACGATTACAATGTGGGCAAGCTCGAAGAAAAGACAGAGAAGTTATCATCGTTTTTCTGGCATTTGGTGACTAATTTGGTTAGCTATATTTGCTACTTGGTTTGTGCGGGTGGGGCCTAGATTCGAACTTTCAGTAAGAGGAAAATGGCTATTTATGTAGTTCTTAATCGACGAACCCAGTGGATGTAGGCTCACCAATTTATGAACCTATGACCTTTCTCTATGTTGTGTGAGAACTATCTGCAATCTAACAATGTCCTAAACTGACCTGTGATAATGTCACATGTAAAGAATATTTTCACTCAATATACCAAGGCCCAGGCAATAAATTGTTAAACTAAGAAACAATGGACTCGTCCACTTTTGACGATTCTAAACAGTGGTTTCAAAAAAAAAAAAAAAAAACATTACAAACGTGCCAGCTTCAAATGAGAGAATTGAAACCCTTTTGAATCCTACACCGTAGCTATGGTAGACACACCTCGCACTCGCTAACAGAGTTTGCAACCATCTTCTCTTAGAGTTTATTTCAGTTGTCAAGGTTGTGAAGGCTCTCTCCAATCCACGATGCACTAACCACTCTTTCTAAAACCCCTAAAATACTGATTGTTGATACAAACCCGAGTGATTGTCTAACTCAGACAAGGGCCCCTCAAGCTTTTGAACTACTCTCCACCATTCAAAATACCGGCAAACATACCAAGGGAGGAGTCCTTTAACCTCAAAGGCGAAGGCAAAATTGTTAAAACAAATCACTGCCTAAACTTGGCCTGGGAGTGCAAAATTGACCTAGGCGAGAGAAGCAACATCGAGGACCATGGAAAACCTCAATCCTCAAGCATCAGTCTACTAGGTATTACTACAAAAAACAAAGTAAAATAACAGCAGCTATGACTATGAATTCACGATTAAACTCAACCGACTGGAATTCTTGAGTAATGCCGGCATTGGGTTTGGTATGACACTCACGAGCACATATGGAACGCAGAAAGGATAATCAATGCAGCAGATGAGAATCATAGCAGTAGACCAAGCAGAGAACGAAAGAGCTGAAACGCGGCAAAATATGAAACAAATGACTGAAGAAGACACTTACTAGTACTAGCCAAGAAGAAAGAAATTGACCTTATACCATGAATAAACTCAAATCTGGTGTACATATATTTCGCAAGTGCCTACCTCCTTGAGATCAACTCCAGCTTACTCCAGACTTCTGATATTTTACACCTGCACAATAACAGCGCGATCAGAAAATCAGTTCCAAGCTAATTTTTACATGAAGTTTAATGTTTCCATTTTTCATCGACACATTTGATCTTCAGTAGTCTCCAATAGGACCACCTAACGAAACATGGATATCTATATATACACATGTAAATGGAGGCTACTGATTGTTTTAAACTCTGATTACTTTCAGTTTTGGATATTAAGATAGGAGGCTGTAAAACGGAGCGGGCATGAAAATGGAACATGATTCAAAGGTACATTTTGCTTTCTTGAATGTACCACCTATGCACATTTCAGGAGGTGGTCCATTTTAATGACCACAAATGACCACTTTTTTCCAACTTCAAAAATTTGTAACTAATTCCACAAAGGTCCAAAAAATATGAAACGACTTGGGTTAGATTTCAATTCCACTTGTCTTTCAAGAAAAATTTACTGAAAAACATTTCAAGATGTTTTACCTCCCCAAAATTCAGTTTCAGCGCTTAGATGCTCCATTTCTGGACCTCCTACCTCAGAATTGACGCCTTCAACGCTCAGGTCCATTCCTCATTCTAAAACATCTGAAAACTCTATTTGTTATCAAAGATTTGAACACCAACAAAGAACCAGAGAAATGGAAACCTGACCAAGTTTTCAAAGCTTCGGTCCCTCAGCATCAACTCCGGCAATATGAAATCTGCCATTGGTAAAAAGATGTGACTTCATTATTATTAGAATATCCCAGCACATTATACACTCACATCAGCACCTACCTTGCACCCTTCCATGAACTCCATGGTCAGAACCCTGCTTGTTGATAATTCCTGCAAAAGAAAAATCAAAATACAGACTATGTTCCTGACAAAGGTAATTTTGGAGGTCAAATCCAACCAAGAAACAGCATTGATAGACATCCCAGTTCCCGAACCTAAAGTACAGAAGAATTGCCATGCTTGTTACGTTGTTACATGTTACAGACCTGGTTCGAACAGAATGAGAAGACTGGTGAGAGTGTTTGCAGTGTTTTCGCTATATGGAGATGGTCTTCTGACTTCGAAATCACCTGCTAATCATACGTTAATCACTCGTTAATCATGCTAAGATAATAAACAATAACAAGAAGTTTACCCTAAAAATGTGAGGAATAGAAACACCCTGTCTCTGGGCAAAACTTCTAGCAAAACTTCTATCTGCATTATCTGCTTCTTGAATGAAATCTGGACCAAAGTCATAAGAAGATCAATGTCCTGCCGGACGCACGTCAGCCCTTATCGTCTCATCCGGACCCTCTTTTTCTCTCCAACTTCTGCCTGTCGTCTTCCCCAGCTGAGTGAAGTTAGCGTCCTTGCGAGCTTCAACCGATCGACAATGATGCGGAACTGCGCAGATTCATCAGCGTACGTCACGGTCCAACACCTTCGCAGGTTCGTCAATGACGCGACACATATTATAATGTCATCTATTCAAAATGACGACATAAACCCTTGGACCTGCATTACTAATAGTACAATAGAAATGGAGAACAAAGTACCCAAATTATTGGAAAATGTGCTGAAGACCAAAAATCTTGTCTGAAAGCGCTGTACCTGAAAGTAATGGTAACCTTCAAAGAAATGACACTGTCTCGCATTGTGCCATATCTGCCATGCACGAACAAAGAATCACGCGATTAATCCAGGAGAACATGAAGCTCACTAGTGCAGAATCAGTAACGACTCCATGCCCTTTGTCCCTGTCGGTCGGCGCAATAATGTGTGCAGCACATTAAACCTAATCCATTTTTTGCTCTGGAATTGGTAAACCAATTTTCAGATCATGAAGTGAAGTAGCGTTTGTATTATATGAAAGAGTTACAAATGGATGACTTCTCGAACCCTTCGACTTCAATGATTCAGTCGACACGATTCAAGCTTGATATTAATATTATGATCATCGATCTATACAAACGGGAAAAGAGGCTCCATGTGAGGGCAGATTAATCTCAATGGAGCAAACGGTGCTGGAGAACTCGAGTAGCTCCATCCAGGGGAACATGAAGCTCCACTAGCTGGTTGCAGAATCAGCAACAACGAACTCCATCAGCACGACCCTGCTGAACTGCTGCCTAGGTACGTGGTGCTGCGAAGATATTGACAGAAGGGGATTCCACGGCACTCAATGCACAAACTAAAACCCTAGATCGTGGTTTGCTCAAAAAGTTTAAGTTGGGATGCGAAGGTACACGGCATCAGCGGCGGCGAGAAGAAGCAATTGTCCATTGTCCATTGCGTGCAAACTCAACTGGTGCTTTTCATTGATGAACCCACGACTAGGTTGGATGAGTTCTAAGCAGAGCGTATCATGGAGATGACGTGCAAATTTGCGTGATTGTAGTGAATAGTGCACTTCCAAAGATCGGCTCACACACAGTACTGGTCGGCACTTTAAGCACAGTAGCCCTAAAAGAATGGAAGTCACACCTGAGAAACGCTACTCTGGCCGTAGTCCTCAAACTCCACGCCCCTCCATTACTTCCAACTGCGGAAGGGTTCCACCTTGGAACCAAAATCGAAAACGTCAAAGAAAAAAATGTAGACACTGTCAACTCACGCCTCGTTCACATCCCTCAAAAGAACAACCTCCATGAAACGTACAAACTCCAGGAAAGGGGAAAAAAAAAAAAAAAAAGCCGCAACTGAGGGATGGCGTGCTCACCGTTTCTATACTGTACCACCCCTGCAACCAATCCCAACCAAACTCAAAACTTGGCAATCCGAATGCAAGCCCCCGTTTGAGAGTTCCTCAAATGTCGAAAATCGAGCGTGAAGCGTGTTTCCGTTTTTGAATGAAGAAGTGCACCAACAACGCCGACTTGGGAAGTTCGGCGATCTTCACGGCCAAACCGACCACCAGTTTATTAACTTACTTGCGGATGCTCCAACGCCTTGCCTGGGCCTGTCTGCCAGCAGCAACGTTGCCGGCAAATGGACGCACACGGAGGACTCTTGGTTAGGCTTGCAAGTGCAGCAATTGTTCACGGTGATAGCTACAAGTTCGACATTTTATTGAGAACTGAAAATGCAAAACCCTGTACCCTACGGCAATGCTTCACGTCACGCTACAGTTCAATACTCTCTTACTTCAGGTACATATGGAACTCGCTAGCGGAATGTTTCAAAAGCAAAAAAATGTTTGAGTTCTAAAACCTTTTCCACTATTCTCACAATGAAGCACAATCTCACAACGAAGCACAATCTCACAATGAAGCACAATCTCACGATGAAGAACCAAACCACCAAAACCACACCAGCAAAACCTTGCTAACTTAGCACTGAACGTCGGCCACAGTTGAGTTCCGTAACCTAGCCAAAGTCAACTACCCTAACCCAAACTCGACGTGAAGCGGGTGGTGACTGACATGCAAGGCCTCCTATTTTTTGTGAACATGAACGGCACATGGGAGGGTCTTCATTCCCTCCTACAATGTTTACGATAAATTATTAAACTCGAAGTGCAAAGAAAAAACTTTGAAATGTGCGAGTTGATGATGGCAATGGCAGTAGATTAAGTTAACCCCTACATGACGGACCCATGACCATTGATTTCAAACCTCACTGCCCATCACTCAATTCACTGCCATTTTGCAACTAGATATATATGTAAAAATTTATATTTATTTTTCAGAGATGAAATTACATGTTTTCTTTACTTCATAGAAAATTTAGATTTTTTTTGTGGAAAATTGTTTTCTTTGTGAATTTTTGAAGAAAAAGTGAAGAAAAATCATATTAAATAGAAAATTCTTTCAAAAAATCAGAAAATTTCAGCATGTGTGTGTATTACCATGACAAACATCATGGTGTAAACTCAATTTCCGTGTCATTCTATAATTAGAAAATAATGGACATTGAAAATACATCCAAAGTTCAAATTGCAATAAAATATTCAATATTAGGATTTTTTTGAGAGATTAAATTGGACTACAAACTATAATACATGACCTTCATTTTGTCAGTTGGGCCCAAATTCAGAAAATACCATTTTTGTGGAGAAATTTCAGATTTAGAGCAAGGAGCAACAACTTTCCGAAATACTCTAAAATAGCATATTTTGTGATCCATGTTTTTAATAACTTCTCATTTACGTGAAGACAAACACTGGCAAGACTATAAACTCAATTGGATACTCTTCATAACCCAATATGAAAGGTCAACAAAGAACTTTATGGATGAAAAAATGCTTTGAATCCCTAAAGGACCGGCATGCATTTTCTGGCCGTACAGAAATTTTGGGCAAGTCCGTGTGACTAGAGATTTCCATATTTTAAGCTGAAATTTTAATAGAAGGTGGGCGCGAGGAATATCTTTCATTTGCACTAAATTTCAGGACATTTGGAAGTAGGAATCAAAAGTTATGGCCAAATATGTTACTTTTTTTCCTAACTGGGCAGTCCGGGCAGCAAGCAAAATTTGGCAAAATTTTGATTTTTTTTTAAAATATTTTTTTTCTTGTAGATTACATTTTTGTCTATCTGGAAAGCTTTGATTCATTTCATTTGGATTTGTTATGAAAAAGTTATGGACATTCTTGTTTTTTGGGAAGTTAGAGCATCTTCTTCAAAAAAATAACTTGTAGGATTCATTTCTAAATGCTATTTTTGCAATTAAAAAAAATTAAAATTCTCATGGTTTAGTTTACTTGCTAGAACAATCTCACCATTGGAATTAGCGTATTTTAATTCCATCTAAAATATATTAATGTTTTAGATTTTCCTTTTATCTCGTATCTACTTCTACTTAATAAATTTTTTAGGAATGATAATTAAGTTTTTTTTAATATTTTTTTTTTCCCTAGACTCTCAACTCAATTCTCCACTATAAAGATTTGAAGCACAAAACTCTGTAGTGCAAAAATTTTAAGTGAAAAATGTTTAAAGTCAAAAAATCTAGTCCCGCGATGTGCTGAAATACTTGTTTTTTCCACTTTAAACGCAGATATCTTGCAATCTAAGCGATCAAAAATTCTGAAATTTTTTCCACACATTCTCATACAAGTTAGGTGTAAGATCCTACGGTTAGATGTGCCAAAAAAACATTCTTCATTTTGTTTTACTCCTTGCTATAGAAATGGTAATTTTGATGGTTTTTTGGCAGAAAAAAAGCCTTGGGCCTTTAGGGGTTAAACTCTTTCTTTTGAACAGTACTGTCATCGGAATGCCACGGAATGGTGTCCACGGCGCTCCAGGGTTAAGCTTATACTAACGGTCACTTCTGAGGAGAAAACAACAAGTGGAAAAAGGAAAGTTTCTGTGGGATTTAGGATCTGGAAAGGAACCCAGTTGTCATCACGTTCATTTCACTGGAGCACTCATAGCCGTCAAATTAAGCAATTCAACATAGTTGGAGACAAAAAAAAAATTTAATATTTTTTCAATATTAACAATTGATAATCATAAATTTTCAAAAAATAATATAGAATTTCTAGATAAGGCATCTCTTTTCTACAAATTTTCAAAGTAGAACTCTTGAAGGCACCCTAAACCACATTAAAGTAAATCTGCCTCGATTCTAGCACCAAAATATAAAAAAACACAGACCATCAACCACAATTAAGCATAGACACGGATTCAAAGAACTTTTGGGAGCACTTTAAGGGAACTCTACAATTGGTGTCAGGGTGCACTCACGCTTATCGATGTTGCTACCTTATACACAACATAGTGAAATTAGGTTGTCCTATACTACTTTGTTGACATTTGACACTATAAAAATATTTTCTATTATTAAATAAAAATATACTACTTTGAAAATAGTTGTTAATTGTAAAGTTCGTCCTATGTTCGTGAAGGTGTGTTAGAAGGAAGTTTAACTAAAAACAATACAAAAGAAACAAGGCACCAACCTCCATTAGACTTGAGTTCTGGTGCTCCAAGGAGGTCCGTCTTGTGTTCTGCCCAAACTTTGGCTCCCAGTCCCACCTTCAACACATTTTACAATTAATTGTATTGTTGTAATTGGAACTCTTGAACTTCCATGTTTATAGATGGAAATATTTGTAGAAATATTTTTTGACTTTAATGCATTCGTGTTAAGTGACTTCCTATGGGTAATGGAACATAATAGTTTCTACAACCTAGTTTGACTATTATAGTATTATTTATGAAGACATTATGAAATATATATTCATGTAGACCTCCATCTTCTAAACATGTAATGTGCATTGCTCATCTAGTTATGAATTACAAAAAGGTAGTTTTAAAAAAACCAAGCATCTGATGAATTGCTCTCTAGCACTGTAGAAGTATAGAACAAAATAATTGCATTATGCACTCAAAAGAAAAATCATAAAACAGTCATAGGCAAGCAAGGATACGTACATTGTATAAATGGAAAGGGTATGGATCATTTTAACCCCTAAAGGACCATGAGTGCAGATTTTGAACAATGAATGAACGAAAACAGGTCCCAAACTCACCGAAATGCATTTTTTCATCCATTTTTTTTTTTTAAGATTCTTATATTAGTTCTTTTAACATTTGTATGCATCCAGATTATGAAGATTTTGCTTTGCAAATATTCTATAATTCAAAAGGTATCGGGAGGTCTAGCCTCAAAAAGTAACCTTCTCAGTTCAAAAAATGATCCTCCAAAAATGACTTGAATCAAATAATCAAATAAAAATCTTCAAAAATCACTATAATTAGAATTCAACATTTTGAACTTATAGGAAAAATATATCTTAAAAATCATAAATATTCAATCTACAATTGATTTTAGAAGGAATTTTCAATTTCGGGCTTCAAATTTTATTGAAAAATATAGGTATGTATTTTTGTTGATCTATCCATATGGATTTGATCTATAAATAGTATTTTACAACTATTGTTTGAGAGTCATCATTAAAATACTCTTCTAAGTTGCATTTTATAATAGATATTCACAATTTTGAAAATCTGGACACCCCTCCGGTCCTTTAGGGGTTAATGTCACTACTGTAGTGCATGAAACTTAGAAATGGAGGAATTTATAATAAGAAACTTCAAAACTAAACAATGAGACATGATTCACTCCAACAAATAACTTTGGGTATGAGGGGACGCTTTGAATGCAACTCATCACAGTGCACACCTCAGACTTTCAAAATGAAAAACATTGAAAACCACAACAAAACTATGATTCATGAATCTCTCCAATTAATAACTTTGAATATGAGGGGACGCTTTGGATGCAACTCATCACAATGCACACACCTTATACTTCAAAAGATGGAGAGATCCAATACAATAAAGAATATAAGGAACCAATATATAGAGAGTGCAAGACAAGTCTTAAATATACTTCATATAAATAAGAACATATAAATAAAGAATATTTTTATTTTTAAAAGTACGTGTACCTAATTATATATGAATATATTTAAGTGCATGAGTGTATGTGTGTATATATATAGATACAATGTAAAAGATAAAATTTTCATTTGAATTCCTACACCTATGCTAGATGTAGGACTCAAAATTATTTGAAAATACTCATGTCTAAAATAAGGCTGTTGTATTTTCATATATACAATGTCTAATTGGATTAAGCGCTCCAACATCCAATTTCTGGATGATGAGCACATTGAAGTTCAAATTTTTTTCTCAGTATTGCTTAGATGAAAGGACTTCATCCTAATAAGTGGAAATTTTGAGGAAATAGTTTCCCTTTCTAATGGTTGGATTTGGTGTTACTAGAAAACATATTTTTCTAAATTACAAATGTAGAAGTATATCAAATGGTTGACTAAGCCAAAATTGCATTCACTCTGGTTCTAAATTAGATTTGCAAAATTGAGATCAGTAGATTTTAAAAACACAAAAACTTCAATAAATCACCTAGTAAAGATGACCTCATTTTAAATCCATTCCAACAAATTTCACTGAAGAAATTATAATTTTGTGCATGTAATTGAATGTTGAAGGAATTTTGAAATTTTCCTTGAAAAATTTTAGAAAAATTTCAGTGATGACATTGGTGAATCTAACTGTATGGATGGAATCAAAAACTCAAAGTCTACAGCTTCTAGTATATATGAATTCAAAAATTTTCTTTCAAATAGTACTTTATGATAAATTTTCTGACATTGTCAATTTTAGAGAAGACTTATAATGTTCACGGGTTCAACCTTCTTTTTTGAACTTTCCTTAACTTTTACTTAAAAAATTTACAATTTGCTTATAAAAAAACTGAAAGTAATCTACGATTTTGAATGCGAATGATTTCATCTTTACAGAATAAGATTTCAAAAATTCCTTTCATATATACAAAGTAAAATGCATCATCCAGCCACTCAGTGAGATTCAATTACATGGTCACAGCCACTCCATTCAGGAACATCTTTGAAAAACAAAAATCGAAAGTACATATACATTACAGATCATTCCATCTTCTGAAAATAACTTTAGAAACTGGATTCGTCCTTCTTTTGTTATAAATTGCGGCTTCATTTTCCACTAATTTTAGGATGAGTATCTTGTACAGAAGTTGTGGAAAATATTTTGAATCCACATCCTACAATAGATGCATTTTAAAAAAAAAATTTAGACCTGAAATTTTTTATTAATGTTTTCCGGAGTTTATCTCTTGTGAATGGGATTGTAGTAATTCAAACTGGATTTCAAGTTATCAAGTTATCATTTTAGCTATGCCCTTTTCCAACCCTTGAATGTTTCAATTGAGCCGAAGCCTTTCCAATTGTGTTTTTCCTATGAAAAAAGAGTAAGGACTTTTAGTTATCTCTGATGAAGTAAACTTTATTTTTCAAAATCTGACCATGTAGATGTTTACAAAGCTTGCTTATTAGTTTCTGTATCAATCTTGAGTGAAAAATAGCATAGGAGTGTTGAGATTATAACAAGAGAAATCTGCATATTATATTTTAAACCCTTGATTGCCCAAGGCCTGTTTTGAACCTCTTGGAATTTGCTCTAAATTGAACAGGAAGACAACATTTTCATAAGTTGAATCACTTCTTTTTTTATTGGAACCGTACAAATTCAAACTAGACATATTAGAGATCACATAGGGAAAAAACAAAAGATCAATATCATTTAAGGATTGAAAGATTATAATGTTTGATCATTAGGGTGTTAAAACTATGAAAATCTTCGAGCTCTCTTTTTGCATGTCAAATTGAAGAAGTTGAAGACCAAAAAAATATGAGGTTGAAGGGCCTAACAAATATAATCCCAATCAATTTATGACTTCTCAAAATATACTCTACATTTTTTTAAATGAATTCCTAGTGTGATTTCTTCTCCAAGTTCTTGTGTATTTGAGGCTCATTTCCAAGAGCCCTGAACACTAGGAAAAGTGAAGATTGCAACGGGTACCTTTGCACAAAACCTTTAATACAAAAATCATAGTCATTCATATGATCATATGATGCATAAAATCGGATTTTTGATGCAAAAACTAAACTTCAAAAATAATCTTTCATAAATATGAACTACTAAAAATAGCAATTTGGTAAGGTTTTATTAAACTTCAAAGTTTCTTCGCTAGCAAATGTGGGTGCCTTGGGCATTTAGGGGTTCAGTATGTTGTCCCTCCTCACAATGTTTGATAAATTTACATATAAGTGTTTTTTGAAAATGGAGGTGACATGAGAAACTTAGAATTGTGTTAGCACAGTCAATTATATTTTCAAAAAAATTAAGTTCAAATGAAAACCTATCAAACTCATCACATTTTTTACCTGACACTTCTTGAAATGCATTTTTTTTAAAGTAGAAATTCCAGAGAACTCCAAATCAACAAATTTTGAATGTTAAAATTTTCAATGGTGAACATCACAAAAATGCTTTATTCTTTCCATTGAATCCATTTTCAAAAGAATTGGATTTGTACAATTTCTCAAATCTCAATTTACGTGAAATTGGCAAGTTTTTCAAGAAGCTGAGAAATAAAGTAAAATTTGTAAGCTTCACTCTTCCATTCATGGTACATATATGCCTTTGAGGACCTCTACAAAATAAAAAATACTTTTTTCTTAAAGAAAATTTAAAGCTTTCAATATGTAATTTTTTTTACTACCCGAAAACAATTTTGAAACGGTCAAAGGAATTTAATTGCCTATAGCAAAACAAACTCAGAAATCTCAATCGACTGTATATTGTCTATTAGGCAATTAGGGGGGTAAATTAGAAGTTCCAAACTTATTTTTAAATCCTATAATTGTGATTTAATTTTGAAGTTGAGATCCCCCATGGATATACAATAAAATACTTTCTATTTTGTCTTTGTAGGTCTTAAAAATGCTAAAGAATTTTGAATTAGAAACTGTTTATATTGTTGTACATGAAGGTGAAATTCAAATCTTACTTGTATAATTGCCACAACAGATTTATATAGTTTCCTAGAAATTTATTGACGCGAAACTTACAGTCTTGGGCATCTTGAAGGCTCAAAATGCAAAGGAATTTTAGAGGTTCAACAAAATATAATACACGGACTTGGGGTTAAAAAAAGCAGTCCATGCATGCACTTACCAATCCAAAATTTCTTCTATGGTGTAAAGTGAATGGTAAACATCCATTTTCTTAATTACTAATTTTTAAATACTTTTGTTGAGGAATAAAAATTCAGTAATAAAATATTTTTTCATCTACATTTTTGGTAATATTGATGGAAAAAATTGTTTAAATGGCGGTATTCCGTGTGCAATTTTGTCCATGTAAGATGGGTATACATTTCATACCGGGCGGTCTGAAATATAACAATGCCAAAGTTTTGGAATGGCATCATTTTTATGTGAACTGCCATATTGGACTTAAATTATGTTCAACTAATTTTGCAGTAGAAATGATAGGAATGACATGGACTTCATAAAAATGAATTTTATAACCCGCATTGTCAAAGAAAAAGGTACAATTATTTTACAATGAGAAAATAAAGAAGAGAAAAACTATCAATAATTGTATTAGAATATAGATCCAATTCATTCTTAATCCCAAAATTATGTAAAAACAAGGATAACCATAAAAGAAGCAAATAGCATTTTTTGACAACAAAGCATACTTTGTTGTCTATTTATAGGAAAAATGCTAAATTTTCCTTTAGAATTTAACTCTAAGCGTGGTCAAAGAGTAGCTCCAAGACACAAACATTTTCATAACATTCGACATGCTTAACCCCTGAAAAACTAAAAAGACATAATGTGTCCTATTCTAATTTTCAATGGCAATTTGGCATTAGGGTGAGACAAATTTCAATATTTTATAAACTAGGAACTTGTAGAGTAATCATTTTATATAGTTGTTGCACTTTTTGATTATTAAACTTTTAATGAAAGAGTTATTTTAAAAATTGTTCAGAAAATGTAGAAAAGTGGGAGCAAATATAGTTTTTTTACAATGAAAGGAATAGTACGGATGGAAAAAAATTCTTGAACATTTCAAGTCATTACTCTAGAAAAAAGAACCACATCTAAAGGAAAAACATAGTAATTTTAGCAATTTAGAAAATACGAAGTTCAATTTGGTTGAATTAAAAATACAAAAATAATTAGAATGATTTCAAATATTTTGAAGATGTTCCAAATAATATGCTAATTATATCAATTGTCCTATTTCAAAAATGATCTCATATATAAATTTTTTAAATTTTTGTAGGATCCAATTTGGTCAGTATTGACTTTCTACTCCTTTTGTTTGAAAATGTAAACAAATTTGGGAGAGTTCGTATTTCTGATTTTGAACAAGAAAAAAATACTACATTTCACTTAGATTCCAATACAACTCTTTTTTTGGGGGGGGGGCAAAGAAGCACTATTCATCTTCTCATATTTTTTCTTCTCCAGAAGCTGCGTTTTCTGCTTATAAAGTTAGTCAACCAAATTTATTATAATCTAAAAATACAACTGTCAGAACATTCCACAATTAGTTCTATGCATATTAGACGTGTATTAGAAAATGTATGTATTGCAAAAGGTTTATGAGAATTGAGAATAATTCTTCAATTTTAAGGAACTTTGTTATATTCTTAGCAACTGCTCTGAGCAAAGGATGTCATGTATTATGAATATTGTAACAGATGTTCCTACATGTACACAAAATAGTAAATGAAGATGCTTGACACCAAGAAGGTTACTGAAGAAGCCATCAAAGTCAACAAACACTTGTATTGAGATTTTTATTTGTTCATGTGATCGTTAAAAAATACCAACTACAGCAAAATCTAATTCAAAAGTACTGCATTCTTGTATATAGTAATAGTAAATATTCATATATTGATGAATGTTGAGAAATTAGTGCATGGTAAGCTAATATCAATATTTTTTGTACATTAAAGTGTTAAAAATGTTTGGATTCACAAAAGTTATCTCATCATTTATAGTGTACACAATTTGTGTTTAAATTATGTTTGAAAACTATTTTGGAACTCAGATGGCAACATTGAAAATCTAATTTTTAACCTTGGAGCGCTCCGACGTCCATTTTTTGGACGATGAACAGATTCAGATCCTTGTTTCTGTCTCATTCCTGCTTGGATGAAAGTCATCCAAATTTTTGGTGATACTTTATCAAGTTGTTGTCCTATCCATTGGTTGGATTTGGTGTTACTAGAATATATTTATTTCTAAAATTACAAATGTGGAAGTATGTCAAGTGGTCAATTTGCATTGACTTTAGTTCAAAACTAGATGTGCAAAAATGAGGTCAAATATGTGAAGGTCACAAAAATTTCAAAAAATCACCACATAAAGAGAACCTTATTTCAAATCCATTCCAACAAGTTTTATTCATAAAATGATAATATTTTACTTGTAATTGAATTTAGAAGGAATTCTGAAATTTTCTTTTCAAAATTTATAGAAAAAGATTGGTGATAGCATTAGTAGATCTAACCATACGGATAGAATTTAAAAATCAAAATCTACAGCTTTCATTTGTATACCAATTCCAAAATATTCTTCCAAATTGTAGTTTATAATGGTTTTTCTCAAATCGTCAATTTTGGAGATGAATCCAGACGTTTAGGGGTTAATATGGATGATTATAATTGTTGTTTTCAAAATTCCATGCACGGATGGTCATTAAGAGCCTCAAGTTTTTTGTGTTCTAGGCTCTCACTCTGAAATGAGCCACAAATGCAATAGAAGCACTGAAAAATATACAGCATGCGATTTTTTTTTAAATTCTTTACATAATTTTGAGAAGCTGTTGATTGACTGGAGTTGCACAAGTTCTGATCTTTATCTTCATGAACAAATTTTAAGAAACAAATTTTGGAAACAAAGCAAAAAAACTAAAGAGAGGTCACCGCAATCTAAATTAAAAGACCCAAAAAAGTTTTCAAAATGACTCAAGAGGAGTTTAGCGTGACAAACAGCAATTTGTGAGATAGCTCAGTGTAGAACTTTGGGCTTGTGGTCGTGCCAGAACTTCTAGGAAAAAACTTGTTGGTAAGGTGCGGCGGAGGCCTCATATGCGCAAGGTAGGCGGGCATAGCAAAACCCTACCCCGGCGGGAACTTTGTAGCCACTTACTCCCCATCACCTCTCTTGGCGGATGGTGGGTGGCGGGTGGAATTCTTGTCATGTGCAGTAGATGGATGGCAATGCCGCGCGGATATGAAAAGTGACTCACAAATTGGAGCTCTTACTTCCCCACAGTCCTCCAACAAATGTCCTCCAAGAATGGTATTCTTAGATTATGCACTATCCTTCTACTTGTTTGATGGAGTGGAGTCAATGTATTTTTCATGTCAAGTTCTTCCCCGTGTGCGGATGCAACATAGAGTTAGAACTTGTTTTTTGTGCGGTCACCGCGCCATAATATGTACACTTGGAAATGGGTGCAAGTAGTGGTACCGTTAATTTGAATTTGCAAACTGCAAATAGAATTTTTTTCCTAGCAGGAAGAATCGTGTTCCTTGAAATGCACATGGAGATGCAACTACAATAGGTAAGACAAGATTGTTTCCAAAGCCATGATGAAATGGACTCATGACAATTTTCAGAAATTGCTACTGTACATTTTTTTAAAATCTCCCATAGCAATGTTGTGCTTTTCAATTGTTTCTATTATGACTAGTTGCTTCCACCTAGAAGATGCAAAGCACGATAAAGCAAGGTTGTCCACAAGTGAATAGGTTTGTGTAAAAATATAGCCATTAGAAAGGAATTTTTCATTCATTTCAAAACATGCATTGACACCTTAGGGTTTGGACAGGGTTACAGGTGGAGCACAACTACTGTGCCCTGTTGCTGCAAGATTCTAGGAATGATGCGCGTTTGGTGATGGCCTAGAGTATGAATTGCATTGTTCCTCCCATGGAACAAGCTTCTCTCAGGTTTGAATACTTTTTATTTTAGCACCAACCAATCTTTGGAATGTTGGCACTCGGGTTCAATAGGTTTATTGAGGGATATAATTTTGTAGTAATTATAATGTGCAACCTGGAGAGCATGACAATGAAAGCATTACAACATTCGTCCATCGCTAAAATTTTGTAATCCAAGCAGTGACCTATTTAAATAAGAGGATAGTGTATAGAAGTTATCAAGTGGGAAAACGTTGTATGAAGGTTGAGTCCTAAATGGATGACAAGGTGCAGACATCCTTAGTAATGGATATGTGGTGCGACAATAGTACAAGATTGGAATATCGTTTGATATTGTGATGTGCAATGTCATTGCTGCATTTGTGAATTAAATTGTGAAGGATTAATTTTTTTCTTTATCAATGGTCTTTCCAATTTTTCAATGTGGGGTTCATTGTTTGTTGATGGAAGTAGAGCCAATTCAACGTTTTATTCTTCATATTTGAGCACAGTGCACTGTTTGGGTTGAGCAAGCTTCCATCCAATATTAGAGCCTTTTGACTTACATTCTTTTGGTTGAATTCTTACGGGATAGTTCAATTTCCTTATTCTCCAGTTCCTAATAGAAGATCAGTAGGAACAATTAATTGTAATGGAAAATTGTGAAAGTGGGAATAACTATTCTTGAAGTAAGGACATGAAGCACTAGTTTTTTTTTAAAACGTCTTCACACAATTACTTTAGCCTATTATTCAATTCTGGTGAATGAATGTGAGGCTAAAATGTTACAGTTTAGCATAGTTCTGTCATTCTTGTAACCAATTTCGCAAGAGTCGGACTTGTTGGGCATTGTAATTCATATCAAAGTGAAGCCAAGAATGTAGATTTTTCTTCATTGGATACGTATTTAATCAGAGTAGGTCATGAGAAACTTGTTTCTAAATGACTATGAATTTAAGGAGATAATGAAACTAGTGAAAAAACAAATATGTCTTTGAGCTGGATCTTGGTGAAGCTCAAAGAATTGGAAATCATTACCTTCACAAATAGAATGTTTTTTCACTCTAAATCACCTGCGAGGTCTTTAGGAAGTTCATCTAATTATTCGAAGGGGAATCTAAAGTGCTGCTCTATTATTTTGTTTCTGCTTTCTTTCGGATACTGCACAGATAGTAGATTGTTGTATATGTTTGAATTTTCTTCATGACATGCGCACTTAGTGGCCTCATGAAATTCTACGACTTCTGTGTTGTAATTGTTGCGTTGCAATTCTTGTTATTAGATATGAACTTCGTATGCAACATCTTTTTGTTTAATCTTTCACGACAAAGGTGATAGTCAGAGGTTTCACAAGTCAAAAGGGAGAAACATTTATGTATAGCAGAAATAAATGAAAGATAAGAAAAAACATTGCAAACATAATCCTGGAGAAGGATTCACTGCTTCTATCATTGCAAATTCCTGAAATGTGTTATAGATTATACTATTGAATAGAACTAGCAAATTGGCGTTGGCAATGATGGAGTTCCTGAATTGGTAAATATGGGTGAATTTGTAAGATTAGTAGAAAAAACCGCAGAAAAAAGTGTCAATGTTAATAGCCACTAGACAATTCTTGATAATCAACAATTTTCATTGTGTGATTGATTCAAAGTGGAGATAGTTGTCAATGAACTTAGTGATTTGGTGGTTTGTTAGATTTTTGAAAATCCTTAGACATTACCTTTTGAGTTCCTATATGAATATTAGGAGGGGTTCATGAGAAATCAACAATTGAGTGGAGGATTGATGGAGACAGGATTGCCAATTTTGACAAAGGGATTTTCAAACAAAACACTATCTAGGTTGATTACCAACTGTTGTAGCTTAACAATCTGTATTTAATGCTCAAACCTTCAATAAATTAAATGCGGCTAAAATGTACAATACTTGGGTGAGCATGAATCACAGGCTTAATAGTCCTATCAAGTAAAAATATGCGGAACTTATTGTATTGTATAGTGATTTTATATTGAGTAGTGAAATTCTTTGGTAGTATTCTTGAGGAAGTTGTGCCAACTACAATACTATAGTGTATGTATTCATCTTCCCTTGTATTAACTTAGAGGATATTATTTGCATATAATTATCATTTTAATTAATAATAGATGTATGCTTCATTGTAAGATCCGTGAATATTGGAGATTGAAAATTAATTTGGGTGTCCCATCAAAATGTATTGAAATAAAATTTTGATTAGTATGCTTGAATTTCTTACACAATATTTTGAAGAAATTGTTGGGAAATAGATGAAAGTTCTTAGAGATTCAAGTAGTGTCATTTAAAGTAGTCTCCAAAAGTAGTCTCCAACTTTGAGTGGCAGTAGACAAAATCATCCACATTCTAAGGTTACTGGATATACACATTCAGTGAAGTAATACTTACACTAAAAATACTTAATGAAGTCCACCGTCCTGAATTAGAAGAGATGATATGTTGGTAATGAAAAGGAGGTGCTATAAAACGGGATCAGCTCTCTACTAATTGTAGTATGTTTTATTTTATTTTCACTTAATTGTGTATTTGAATATAAGAATCCAAATGAAGAGGTATATATAGTACAGTTAAATTAGTGTAAGTAGTCTTGTTGATTGTATTTGCACAATGCATTTCATTCATTATATTTTTGGCTGTGATACTATGTAGTTCTATTCATTTTGAGGTTGAGATACATACAGTTATTCCATAGCAGACAAAAATAGAAAAAGATTTAGTGAACTATTTTCTTAGAGTTGACATGATTTTATTTTGGAAAATTGTATCAAGGCTTGGTACTTTTGGCAAACTTGCAGGACTCCATTTCGGTATTGGTGATGGTATCATTCAACTGTGACCGATGTGGGGCTGTAAACTTCTTCAACAAAGCAAATCTGACGAACCACCAAAAAAGTATCCATTGTAAAACTTTACATAGAAAGAAGTGTAAATCATCAGACACTCAGCTGCAGGAATTGGTTGAAGAAGCCTTGCAGAACCAAAATTCTCCAGATCAGAACTTCAATTTCGCGGAAGTTCTAGAAACTGCTAATGTTGTCCACGAAGAAAGACCGTATGACTCAACGTTTTCCTTGGTTCATTGGATACGACATTGTAAAAATGGTATGGGTTTATCGGAGCGGGACATCACAAATTTGTTTCGAAATGTGCTTTTCCACAAGTCCTTCAAGTTAGAGAATGTCACTGTCAAATCAACTTCAGATTGCAACAATTATGAAAATACACTTCATCGTGTAGAAGATGGTTGGTTGGAGTATAAAGTCAAGGAAAAAATAGGAGACCCTTATCCAATATGTCTTTACTACAAGGACCCGGTATTAACTCTGTCTTCATTATTTTCAGCCCCAGCCAACTGTGAGAACTTTGATCTAGGCCCCACATCATCAACGACGCCATCCAATACAGTAGAACCGTCATATTCTATTCCAAGCACTTGCAACTGGTGGCAATTTATGCAAGGTCACATTGGTTGCGAAGGTGCAATCATAGCCCCTCTCATTTTGTATAGTGATCAGACAACTCTCTCAAACAATGGAAGGGTGAGTGGCTACCCTTTGGTTCTGTCTCTAGGAAACATTGCTTGTGAATTACGTGCTCAAGAAGAAGGACATATACTTCTAGGAGTGATGCCTGTTATTCCTGCATCAGACTTGTCTTCACACCATAGAAGACTTGACATTTTCCATGAGTGTCTTAATCAAATTCTTCAACCCTTGAAGAAATTAAGTTTCAGGTATGATTCAAACTATGTGAATCCTTTTTTTAGTTAAAAATTGCTTATCATTTGAGATTGGTCATTGGTTGCAGTCTCCAATTACCAGAGCTCGTAAGCTTATAATTTATTTGAATTCTAAAGTATGAAACGAATTTTGTCATATTCTCTATAGTTGCACTTTGAAGTTGTTAATAGTGATGACAAGTACTGACTACAATTGTACATGTGAAGGGGAACCGTCATCTGTGATCCACATGGGGTTGAACAGCTTGTCTTTCCACTTCTTTTTGCATATGTTTGTGATCATCCAGAAGGATCAAAGGCACGTACTGCTACCCAAAATCAAGCTTTGGGAATATATAATGATATATTTTGTAGTAATATTTGAATTCCTGATTATTCAATGTCTTCATAAGAATGAAGTCCATGTGTAATGACATGCAATAGGACATTGTAACTCTATATTAAATGTTGAGATGTTGCTTTGTTAGATTACGTGCACATATGACACTAACAAATGCGAGCTACCTTGTAGCTTATGTCTTTGCGCAAGAGATGAATTGAATATGACAAATCAAATATTGGAGTACCGAACGGAATCAAGTATGAAGTCCATATTCAAAGAAATGAAAGAGGCAAGAACAACAACAGAGAAGATGGCTATTTCAAAATTACATTCCTTACATGGAGTTGAGGTACGTAATATGAAATTTTAGCTTTCAATTTCCTTTGTATTTGTTTGCTACCAATTGTTGGAAAATAGTAAAAAGATTCTTGTGTTCAGTCTCTGTATTTTCTGAAACACTACAAAAGTGTTTGCATGTACATAGTAAGTTTGAGGCACGTGCTAATTGATCTGTACTAACAATGTGTTTATTCTTGAATTGCAGTGTGCACTTTGGGGCTTCAACGGCGGTGACACAGCCATGGGAAATCCCTACAAGTGTTTGCATGTTGATATTATGCATCAATCAGATCTTGGAGTTTTCAAAACCTTGGTAGATATTTTAAAAGTATTGGGAGGGTCAAGCAATGTGTTGCATATGTTGGATGAGCGCCTTCTCTTTATCAGAAGAACATCTCGATATCAGAGCTTTCGGATACCAGGAACTGACAAAGGTGGCTATTTTCGTTCAAATGCCAACTTTGCAGCATTTGAACATCGAGTAGTGATGCAGGTATGATAAAACAACTATATATTAGAATCAGACATGAACCATTTTACAATTATAGTATATATTTTTTGAGTATTAAGTTAATTGATGATGAGTGATGTGAATTGAAGAATCTTGTAGCTCAACTATAATTCTTGAAAATTCAACTATACAAATCTTGGATAATAAGATGATATTGGTTGTATCAGGTTATTGTCTTTTGCATGATTGGAGTATTTGAAGACGAATGTATATCGGCAATGGTAAAGTTCCTCGAATGGTATCAGTTAGCGTGCCACACACATGTGTACACTGAGACGACCCTCAAAGAGATGGATGATCTCATGTGCTTGTGAGTAAATGAACTTGCATGACAGTTTCTGTAGGTTTCATGTTCATTCCAATCATATAGTAAGAAAATATTGATTTTTTGAAGATGCTGATCTAAATTTCAGTACCCAGGCGATAATTTTCTAATAGTTTCATGTACTTTTGTGAATGAAAGGGCAATCACATCTTTCAAGCGGAGCTTAAAAGATCATCAGAAATCTTCTTTCAATTGGGTGAAAATCCATGCAATGCGTCATTTCAGTGATGCAATCCGGCGTTCAGGTTCACCTTTTGAATACAGCACCAACATGTACGAGCACTTGCACATTAATCTCATGAAGTCTGCCTATCGATCAAGCAATAGGCGTGATTACACTGGTCAAATCTTGAAACACAATTCTCGATTGCAATCCTATCGACAAAAAGTTGGAGAAGTTGAAGCATTTGAATCAGCAACTGAAAAAGTAACAGCCTTAGATCAGGTTTGCTACTGAATCAATATCATATGCTTTGAAGGACCATATAAAAAGGATTTGCATTTCTTTGGTTTTAATTATAATGACAACTAAATGAACTGATTTCATTTGTTTGGATGTCTGTTTAGGCTGTGCAGATTGGAGAGAATGTCATGTCCGGCCCCCATGCAAACCTTCGGTTGTCCTGGTTGATACCTACTTCCCTTGAACTGTCTTTCAGAAATAAACTGCTACCTCGTGTGTGTTCCATTCTTTCAGCACAACATGAGCTTTTCCAACTGCCACAAAGCCTTTATGTCTTTAAAGATGCAAATAATTTACAAGGAGGTGAAGTTCTTTGCATCTTTTCTTCTTTGGCTGTACCAGCTGGACCAGGTGAACGATTTGGAGATTGGCCACTTTATGGTCGTGCAAGCCATGAATTTCATGGAGCACCATACTATAGTGATGTTGCTCTGCAAATGGAGGATGCAGGCATGGATGAAATCACAATGTATGCCCAACTGCGACTCATTTTCCAAGTGTCCTTTGTAGATTCTGAAAGTAATATGTTGGCACCGAAGAACTTAGCATTTGTACGCATGTATAAGGTTGTGCATGGTAGTCGATTGAACGAGCTGGTAAGATGCAAATAGCTTGTATGGGATCCATATATAGATTCTTGTTACTTGGTGGTAGATGTTGCTACCATTCTTCGAGTCGTCCACATTGTGCCGAATTTTGTAGAAGATGGTCATTTTTTCCTCAATAAATACAAATTCTAATCTTTCTTTATCATCCGGGACTCCTGCTTATATAACTCCTTATAGATTATTTTTCCCTGCATAACCATCATGTAATTATTAAACGTCCAATGTTTATAAAATGTGTGTAAAATTTTTCATTCTGTCTTGTTAGATAATTTGATGGTTATTGATGATTTCTATAGTGAAGAATGACTTGGAGATTAAAATGACAAATATAATTTATCACAATTTAGTGACCCCAACAATTACGGCAAACTAACAGAAGTATTGTAGTTTAGTTGGTCAGTGTCACAAAATGCCTCAGAATACATGCACTACACGTAGTATAATATTTTGTAGTAGCTTTTGCGAGTTCTTACTAAGACTTTAGAATTTTTCAATTAACTTTAAAAAAAATTTGAAGTATACTAGTTGAACTGAACTACAAGTAAAATATTTAGTTAACGGGTTTCATTTTACAATAAATTGAATACATGGAATGAATATTTTTAAAGGTACAATTAAGTTTATTAATTATTAGTGTGCAATATAGTAGGCATTTATTAAGTACTACAGTAAACTATCCTAATACCTGGCCTTTGGATGGATCAATGTAACTGAGTGCTAGAATTAAATACTATTCTCTAAGTACAAATCAGAATACAATATGAATTGAATATTATTGTGTTAAATAGACGGATTTAGTGTGCAAACTTTGAAACAGAAGAAAGTGCAGTAGTAGTGCAAATTCAATGCACAGGCATGTTGTTGTGTGATAGAAGCACTAACTTTATGTGTCTAAAATAAGCACTAATGCGACGCGGAGTCAGTCATCCATCGCTATAGCACTGAAGTTATACATATTTAGTAAGGCACAGCTATCGTGCAGCTTCAACACTTAAAATTTACATGTGAATGAGATGCCTAAATCGCATTGTCATCATGAATGCCAATATCGTGTCACAACAATATTCCCAAATGAATGAATGTAACACGAAAGCAGTGCTTGACGATAATCGTGCGATTACTATTGACATTTCGTGACAGAGGAACTTTGTGATGTATGTAGATGATGAGGCTAGAGTTTTTTGGCTTTTTTGTTGGACTTGTATCCCCTTATCACTTCTCTTTTAGTTTGGTTAACAAATTAAAAGGAAGTGATAAGGAGATAGTGGTCAAAAAGTACTTCTTGTCTTCTATGTTGCCTTCCCTTATGGCCCCATAGTATTATTTGAATTTGAACATGATGTAAATTAACTTATTTCCACCTATTATGGTCTAAATAAACATTTGGACATAGTTCTTTACTTTAGGCTGAATGAATTTTTGTTGAATCTTGCAAGGAATTGAAAGAAGATTTTAATAAATTTATTTTGAGATATAAATAATTAATTTTTTTTTTATCAGTGTATAAAAAATCAATCTTATTCCATTAGAAGTCATTTGAGGCCAAAAAAAGACTGCAAGTTCCTAGCTTGTTCCTAGCCTGGGAACTCTGCCACATGCGCAAGCTAAAGTGGTTGAAAGAGTGCCATGTTAGATTAAAAAAATTAATAATAAATTTATTTTATTTTATTTTATTTTTAATAATAATAATATTTAAAAAAATAAAAAATTATGATAGCGTTATTGCTGGTTGAGAACAAGGGAATAGGCCTGAAACGGCCCTCCTTTGCCCTCAATTCTCCCCTAATGTCTTAGATTGTGTTTGTCATTGTAAAAAATATTTATTATTTGGGCAAAGATCACAATTGGGTATACTTATCTTACGAAAGGATTGCAGATGAGTAAAAAGGTTCCAAAATTGAATGTTGATTCCAAAAATAAAGGATATTTACATACCTTTTGTTGTACCAAGGCTGGCTCCAATTAAGTTGTTCATTATGACACAAATACCATTTTCAATCGGACATGTTATGGTCTTTCATAGACCTCTATGCAAATCTTATAGCATGTAAAACTAGGATTCATATAATATGAGCTATTATTTACTCCCTCTGTCCCAAAATGATCTTTTTGTTGGCCTTTATTTTTTGTCCCAAATTGATTTTCTTGTTGTGACATTGAAGGGCACAACAAGAAGTAGCTGCAGAAGTAGCTGCTTTTCTTTTCTAGAGAAGCTGCTATACTAATTTGTTATTCATGATAAGTTGTTCTTATTCCGAATAAATTGCTTGTTTTGAAAAGTTGAACCAATCAAGCCTTATTGCTATGTTCCATTGTTCGTGATAAGCTGCTATTGTTCCAAATAAACTGTGAGAAGCAAGCTAGTTGAACAAATTGTTTTTTATTTTATTCTAGAGAGCCATTGTAGAAAAATAAAAGAACACAACCCATAGTGCGGGAATTGAAGAAACAATTGGTTAGTGCTGCTCCTCCCCCAAAGCCTTCAAAACCTACATTTTAAAGCTCCATAACTTCAAATTGATAATGAAGTCAAAGCTCAAATTTGGAGGATGATAGGAGAGCATTGTTCTTTATTTATACCTCAAAACAAAATTAGAAAATATTAATTTTTGACCTTAATCTGGAACATTTTTGTCACATGGGAAGATCATTTTGGGACGGAAGGAGTATTATTTATTAAATATTTGAAATTGTACTTCTAAATTCAAACCATTTGGATCGGTCCACTAAAATATTTTTTCACAATAAGAGCTATTTTGCATTGTGAAGAGATTTAAAATTGTGCATTTACATTCAAACTATTTGAAACACTCCAATGAATTCTTTTAAAAATAAAAGCTATGCCTCCATTGTGAAAGAATTGGAATTGTATTTCAAATTTAGAGCATTTTGGGACAATCCAATGACACATTTTTAGCAATAAGAACTATACTCACTTCGTAGGAAAACTTGAAATTGTGCTTTTAAATTTAGAGTATTTGGAATAATTTAATAAAGCGTTGCTTTGTGATAAAAGCCCTGACTGTTTTGTGAAAAGACTTAAAATTGTACTTCAAGTATAAAGTCCTTGGAATAATATATAGGAACATTTTTTGGAAGAAGAATCATGTAGACTTAGCAGAAAGTGAACTTTAACAATGAAGTAGTTTGCTTCATCAATTGTAAGCTCACTTCATCAACTAAAGATGATGTGAAGACATTCTACACAAAAAAAACATGACATTCTTGAGCTAAAAATCCAACCATCCTTGTCCTTGTAAAAACAAATAATGGAGTCATAACAATAATGGATAATATTGAAAAAAATGGTAAAACAATCAAACGTTTAGGATAGGAAACCACTAATATGGAGCCAAAATAGAAACTTTATGCACAAACAAAAGTTTTCTTAAAGATGGTCTACAAACAAGTTTTTGGGAGTAAATGGCTTGTACACCATCCAAGAATGTTATGAAAAGAGCCTACAACTGACAATTGAGAGTGTGGTACTGAAACCTCAACATTCAATCATTCCTTAAATCTAGACTTTCAATTGATATGATACTAATTTTAAGAGTGTTCTCAAACTCAAACTAGATTTTTAAACCCATTTGAAATATTATTGTATGGTGCTAAAAATACTTTCAAGGTCAATAGAACCTCATCAAGTTGTCATTTTCGAAGAAAAAAAAATTTGATGTAGAAAATCAAATTGAAAGTTTATTCATTCCTAAAAGAAAATTAATGAAATAATGAATTATGATTTTATAGCCTACATATCATGCCAAGGTGTTCATTTTAAAACTTGATTTTTTGTATTGAAAAATATTGGAAATGAGCCTCAAATACACTTGAACTTTAATAAAAATTTCTCATTGTAAATTCTTTCTCAAAATTTGCCAAATGCATTTAACATTCTGTACATTGGTTTTAGTTGTACATGCTCTAACCTTTGAGCTTTTATTATTTCATGAACTAAAGTTCATGTAATAAATTTCATATCTTCTTGTAAAAGAATATTGAAAGACTTCAAATCACTTTCACTATTTTAACAATCTTTATCAAATTGTTATTTTTATTTAACCCCTTACCCCTAAAGGAACAGCCTGCTATTTTTAGCAACATAACGATTTTGGGCAGGTACGTGTGAATAGATATTTTATATTTTAAGCTGAAATTTTAATAGAAGGTAGGGACAAGGAATATCTTTCATGTGCACTAAATTTCATGACATTTCGAAATAGGAGTCAAAAGTTATGGCCTAATATATTACTTTTTTCATCGGGCGGGCAGTCCGGGCAGATTTGAAAAAATCACTTTTTTCAAAAATAAAAATTTGAAGTTGATTTTCTAAATTAATATATACGTGGAAAGCTTTGAATCATTCCATTTCAATCAATGAGTCAAAAGTTATGAGGAATTTTAGTTTGCGGGCAGTTATGGATTTTCTATTCTAAAATAAACTTTGAAGTTGTTTATTTCACTCAATTTTTAATATTTTTTGAAAAAAATAAAATTATAGGATGTAGATTGTTTATTACAACATTACAACCATTGGGATTGAAAATTTTCAATTCCATAATTAAATTCTTAACAATTTAGGATTTTGAATCATTCTCTACTTTTGTCTACTTACTATTTTTTTCCTATAGGTTGTACAATTTCAAATGATTTGAAATTTTTTAAGCATGTAGCCAACTTGTTTAGAAATAAGAATTCAAAGAAGCACCACCATTTTGGACATTTTTTCATACAAATGTGACCTTGTGAAGTGCAGCTGCCCTGTTTTTCGCAGGGACAAAAAAAAATCTTTGCCGATTCAAATGCTAATATCTTCCAATTTGCATGGTGGAAAATTCTGAAATTTTTTCCACGTCTTCTAAAACTAGAATACTATAAGATCCTATGGTTATATGTGTCTAAAAAAGTTTTTTTTTCTAAAATTTGGTACTTGTACTAGAAATGGCAGTTTTGAAGCGTTTTTGGTGAAAACATAGTCAAAGAACTTTAGGGGTTAATTAGTATGCATTTCATAATACATCGATTCAAGAGTTATATTATTACAATTCTAAAACACTTGAAAAAGTACTCAAAGTATTGACTATTTATATAGATTACAACAAAATTCAAAAATCTTAGAATCAATTATATATGGACAATGTTGTAGTAATGATAAGTGCCTTGACAAGGTTGAAATTAAGAAAGTGTAGACAATATTTTTGAGAAATTTTGAAGTTTTTTGAAGTAAAGAAAAATAGATGAATGCAAGAAACACTTGTACTATTTTGTGTCACACCTTGTGTTCTGATTTGTTTTTTGGCCATAACTTTTGCTTTTTGGCTCCAAACGACTCAAAATTTATAAGTAAGGTACTTATGACTATTGTATATCTTCCCTAATTTTTTTGAAATTTTCAAGAATATTTTAATATCCAAAAATAGCCCCCAATAACCCGATTATGTATCACACTTGCCAATTTGGAGGTTTTCAATACTATTTAGTACCCCCAGAAACGAATTTTGAGCTGAAATTTGGAAGAAATGGTCAAAGGATATTGGTATTGCCCAAAGGATTTCTAAAAATAATTAATTTTGTGTGGTGTGGAAGTCCACAAAGTATACTTCTTTTTGCTTGCATTTTGTAACATATAAAATATTATTTTGGAGTTTTTTTGGGTGAATGACCATTTCTATAGAAATGATACAAATGGAATTTTTTCATTTTATGTATTTACTTTTTATTATTATTTTTAACTAATTAAAACCTATTATCTTTAGAGTTGGCACTTTTCTAGTTCTCTTGCTTAGAAAATTTTTCTATGCATTTCCTTTGGTGGTTACCTTCGTCTTAAAGGTGTACACATTAGCCCTTGTTAAAATTAAAAAAAAAATTATATTTGAAATTTCTTGCATTCACCCAAGTAGACCAGTTTAAGATAGTTTTGAAAGCCAAATGGCGTGTGAATCAGGTCAAATAGACTTGTAGTTATGGAAAGGACTATTAGACAACCGGTTAAAGGAGTTAGGTTAATTGACTGAATAGTTAGATAAATAGACATTGTTGTTAACTCCCAGTTAGTTACTGCCAAGAAAGTATAAGGACGAATAGACCTTTTTTTCTTCTCTTCTTCTTGATGTTTGCAGTGATTGCTCGCCTTATTGTACTTGTACATTCCTTCAATACAAATGTCTATTCGTTTAAAGTTTCATTTGTGTAATTTTGTTAAGCTAGTGATTGGCTCAATTTTAGTTAGAGCAGTTGCTAGTGATTGGCATTTTGATTTTGTTTTATATTGTTGAGTAGAGAAAGTTTGTCAATTAAACTTTGTTGAGGTTGGAACAACCAAATTTTTCGTGTGAGATTGGGAATCAATTGTGTAGCCAGTGATTGGCAATTTAAATTTTGTTATTCAATAGAGGTTGTTAAATCGATTGTGCTTAAGGACTGTGCCCAAAGCCAAGTTGACTGTGATAGAAGCATGAGATCAAGATAGGAGCTGTAGTGGTGGGAAGCCTGAATACTATAGACGGTAAGTAAAAACTGACTGAGTAACCATCAATTGATAGTGGATTTGGGTTGTTTTGTCAATTGTCTAATTATCAAAAGGTTCGTTCTTTGCTTATGCCATATTTTTGGTGGTGTAGCTGAGTCTATGTGCAAAGTGTTGATTTATTAAGTAGGCTAGTGATTGGTTTACATTACAATCGAGTCAATTAGCTAGTGAATGGTTTGATTCGGTGTTTGTATTTATTGAGGTCAATTGGACGAGTATTTATTTCTGGAAATAAGTATTAGTAAGTTAGTGATTGGCAATGCTTATTTTTTATTTTCAGACTATTAATTAATGTGTGTGTAAAGATTAATTGTGGTCTGTTAATTTTATATGTTAATCAAATCGTGCTGGGATAGTCATGATAATTACTTGTTACTTAAAAGTGAGAGAATTAATTCAGAAGTTGAATAGTTAGAAACTTTTGTTGGTAAGACGTGTCAATGAGTGGCTGTGATTTTAGTAATGAATTCAGTTTATTTAACGAAGGAAGATAATTTGTGGTTAATGTTTAAGATGTGATTGACATAACTCTGTGAATTTAAAAGGAACCTTAAGAGTTTAATTTTTAGAATATTTTGTCTAATTAACTGTGTGTGCCCAATGGGTTGTCGTTATAGTTAAACTATTTGTAAAAAAAATTCTAAATCAAGAATTAAGCTAGTGATTGATTATATATGTTTGAGCAATCAATTTTATTGCTTATATAAATTTTTGGAAGCCAAATGAATTGATTATGTCTTGTTAAGTGTTTGGTGCTAACCTTTGTTTTGGATTGTGTGACTAATCAACTTCGGGTGGAAGTTAACGGTGAAAACAATAAATTTATGGATACATTACATAGAATCTTTGGAAAAGATCTTTGTAGTTTATATGTAAACTTTGATGTGATTAGATGTGAGATATTGGACAAATTGACCAATTATTGAAGATTGATAAGTTTAGCTACTATTTAGAAGTAAGATTAATTGACAAGTTGCAAGTCTAATTAATTTGTGGATGTAAATTGTTAAGAGTTGGACAAATTGACATCGTTACTGCATAAATATGAAATGTTTGTAGGACTCTTGTAGTAGTTGGATAGAAACTACAATTGCCTTGGAGAATTGAGACAAATTAACTCAATAATAAGTTTATTTATATTATGGAAGCTAACTTATTGTAAAATGGACTATTTGACTTACTGATGGAATTTGGAGAAAGAAAGCTAATGTGACTAATTGATTAAACCGTGTGGGCGCTAGATTATCCACCCTTGGTAATAAAGCGAACACTGACCAGGTTCTATGCCTTTATCCACTTTTTTAATATATGGGGGTGTTGTGAGCGCGGTCCACTGTGCCTTCCAAGCAATGGATCTTTTTTGCTAACGTTTCCTAAGTGTCGTGGATGGCAGCGAATAATTAGAAATGCATGTAGTGACTTGCAAGCTAACTGCAATTTTCAGAGTGATGGTGAAATTCTAACTCCCTAACTATCTATCCTATGTTGAGGGTAGACTGGATAGTTGGCGTCATTTCTAACGTCCCTAACTACGTGAAAAGGGGAACCCCTATGTTCCTTCCATGAACCTCTAAGACTATCTTGGATTTTTAAAGCTCCACCTAGAAGTTCTACTTTTAAAAGTTACCCCTAAAGTTCCAACTCTTACTCTAATTTCCAACTTCTGAATGTAACTTTAGATTTTACTTCTTTAACTTGGTTCTAAATATTAACTATCGACTTCGATTCTATGTTTTGACTTTTGACTCTAGGTTTTTACTCCTAAATCAACTCTAACTCTTAACTTCTAAGTTTTAACCTTTTAGGGTAATTCTAAGTTTCACTTTTAACTCTATATTTTTACTTCTAAACTACTCTAAGATTTATCCTCTAAATCTAACTTTCACTTTTCACTTTTCACTTTAGATTTTTACTCCTAGTTTAACTCTAGGTTCGGACTTTTAACTCTAAATTTTTACTTCTAAAATTAATCCCCAATTTTAACCTCTAGGTTTGACTCTACGTTTTCACTTTGACTCTAGGTTTTTTCTACTTCCAAAAAAACTAACTCTAAAATTTAACTTCTACCTCTAATTTCTTACTTCTACTTTTAGCTTTGAATTCTACATCTAATCTTTACTCCAAGTTTTAACTTCTAAAATTAACCTCTAATTTTAACACTAACTTTTAATCTCTAACTTCTAAATTTAACTCCTATTTTTACTCTAAAAATCTACCTCCTAAATTGACTCTAACTCTACTTCCCAAAGGTAACTCTAAATTTTGACTTTAGAGTTTAATTTTTACAATTAACTTTGATTTGACTCTAGTTCTTAAACTGCTAATTAATCCCTAACTTCAACCCTACATTCTCCTTCTAATTCTAAACCCCTAATTTCTGTCCATTGTTCCTTGTGGATGAAGTTCTAGACACCTTCATCCGTCCTACCCCCTACTGCTTAACTTATCCTATCGTGGTCAGTTTACGGTCAAATCTTAATTATAAGATGTTTCCGGAAACCTCTATTCCTAATCTATCAACATGTCCTTCTCCCTAATCCTTCATCATTGTTTGTGAACTCGTTTGGTGGTGATGCAGGTTGGATAGGACGTTGTTATGCAGGTGGCGCGTAGAGTGGCAACCTCTATTTCTCCCCCCCTTTCTCTTGTGTTTTTGAAGTTCCAATCTGATTTTTTCCTTCTCCCCAACTGGATTCCAAAAATTCAGACTTTAAAAGATCAAAAAAAAAAAAAAAAGGGTGGTTGGGGCCCCGCAGGGCATCGTCTCGTTTAGTTCTGGAAATCCAGTAGTTGGATTTCAATTCAGCCAAGCTGACTAGCCCGATGGCTGATGTTCAGTTCAGTCAAGCTGACTTAGCCCGATGTTGATGTTCAGTTCAGTCAAGCTGATTTAGCCCGATGTTGATGTTCAGTTTAGTCAAGCTGACTGCCCGATGGCTGCATGCTGGCCGGTGTGCTGGTTCGGTATGCTGGTTGTATGCTGGTCCGGTGTACTGGCTGGCCCTCCCAAAAATCCACACAACCGGGTTCCCTTAGGGGAATCCACTAACACAAACTTAAATTGGATTTTTTAGTAGGGGGTTAGGGCCAGGATCGAAGCTTTGCCGTCCGGGGGGTTAGGCCCCAATTTTTAGAACAATCACCTAAGTTAAGTATTACAGGATGGTCACTCTCTTCCTGGGAACTTGTGACCAATCTTGGAAGCTAAACTCTGGACTTTCCCAAGAAGGTCTTGGAAACTAGACTTTGGAATCTAAGGCTATGGAGGTTCAAAGTTTTGCCGTAAAATTGGGTTTAACACCAACTTTAGGACTTGTGACACTCCACGGGTTCAAAGCTCCGCCGTCTAAGACTATTTTAACACACACTATAGGACTTGACGTTGTCACTAGTTCAAAGCTTCGCCGCCGGGGGGGGTCCACACAACAAGGGGGATATTAGAAGAAGGTAGAAAAGACAAACTTTAGAAACACATGTGACAAAGCCAAAGCTTCGCCGTCCCGAGGGGGGATTCACACAACAAGGGAAAGATTAGAAGAGGGTGAGAACACGTAAGTGAAGAAAAACAACACGTTAGGACACGTAAAGACACACAACTTCACAAGCTAAAGGCCCCCCAAAGCGGCATCTCCAAGGTACGGTGGGGGGTGACTTTAGGATTAACATAAGACACCAAAAGACTCCTAAACTCACAAGTTAACTCACAAAGGTACAACAAGAGAGAAACAAGGACTCTTAACTCGTAACAAAGGTACAACAAACGCACGAGAAGTACACAAGGCAAGATAGAAGGACCTTCAAGGACCTTCAAAGCTTGAAATCTAGCAACAATAGAGCAAAAAGTGCTCCAAAAATACCGTAGAGGTTTTTGGCTTCAAACGCCAAAATATTCAAAGCAAATTGGACCCACAGACCCAAACAAAAGTGAGGGGGTGTTATAGAAAGAGAAATGGGGCCCTTAAATAGGTTTCCAAGGGCTCATCCCTCCCTCTAGAGTTCTAAGGTAACCTTATCAACTCGGATTTTCATCCTCATCCTCAAAGATTTTCATCCTAAATCCTAAAAATCTACTTCTACCATCTATGCTGGACGAACATCCTAACTTCTGGAGATGAACTCCAATCGTCGAACAGATTGCGCCATTGGCTCCAGATCGCCGTGTTTAGTCTTAAATCCCCTTACCCCTGTACCGAGGCCAAAAATCCATCGTAGGCTAATTTAGTTTAAAAATCAAATCGTGGTAAAATCCTAGATCTTGGGGGTCTCCTATTTTGAGAAATGTGAATAGCCTAGGATCTCCGGTAGGTACGAGAGAGTTGGAAAGGACTTTTGGTTGACTTTGTTTCACCATCGTATGGTCCCGGAATGCCGGTCATTGTGGCGGGGACCCTGTCACGTGGTTAATTCCCGAGGAATCTCGCCGGTTCGGGTACTTGCCGCTATCGAAATGTCATGAAACTTCACGGAGCGCATTATTAACATAAAACAAGCTAGTGAAATTTTTAGTGAAATTTTATTGTAATCTGGGTAATTTCCATGAAATTCCCGTTGGAGGTTAGGAGGGTTGACCACTCGGAAAAGATCCTTCTGCAAGTCAGAAGATGCCGTAATTTTTCACGTGACCTCTCAGGGAGTTGCATGAAAGACGTGCAGGTGCGTTTCCGTACCTAGCACGATTGGTCAATGGAGATTAAAACTGGCCATCTCCTCGAATTAGCGAAGATGCGAGAATCTTCTGCAGGTAGAGGAATCTTGGCAAATCGGTTTCGCCATTCGACTCTTGGCATGGGATCTACCCTAGAACACCATCCTTGGGCTGTAGATTCCCCCACGGGCCCGGTCTTGCGTTAGTGGCTCCTGCATGCTAACAATCGGGATTTTGGGAATTCGTTGATCTAATGAGGAATTCTAAATCTAACTCTAGGACCCGACCTAGTGGCCTCGCTATAGATCCCTCGGACCGACCTAGCCATGAATCGCCACATTCATGGTAGGCATTAGCCCTTTTGGGGCTGTGTGACTCAAATCCTCCAAATCTAACCCTTTCGTTATTTCTATACTATTTTTAGGCAAGGTTCGGGGGGATTCTAAGTAAAAACACAAATCTAAACCAAATACTATAATGGGTATGACACAACCCTATTTTAGTTCTACACTCTTTTTATGTTTTTTTGTATACTTTTATCAACTTTAAATTGCAATTTTCAAAAAAAATTGGGAGCTCACAGACCGTAGTTAACAAAAAGGAATAATTAAACTTTTTCATACTCTACATACAAAGACTATTTGACAATACCAAATTGTGATTTGCATCCTTGCATTTGTAGTAATTATGCTAGTTAATTAGTTACTGGACCAATTGACCATGAATTAAAATAGAAGAGATAATAAAGAAGACAACCAATGTATATGTACAATTATATATATATTGTGGGTTTGATTACGTCAATTAGTTAATAGAACAGGAGCCATGACTATTTGACAAATCCTTGACAAATTGACATTAGAATTTTAGTGCAAGACAGTGATGCAAGATTGCTAGTAGGTGAGTCTGTGAGCCTGTGAGCGGGAAATTTTTTTTGAAGGAAAAAAGGATTAGGGACGTATGACCGTGGGTTTAGGATGTCATACATATCACGAAGTGTGAGGTCATTCTCTTGAACCTAGAGGCTATTCTGAAAAATTATTTGAAATGTTATTTGCAACAACCAAATTTTGTCAATTTCGAAAATAATCACCTCAAGGGGTGTAGGTCTTCAAAAAAATAAGGATATAGGTGCAAATATTGGATAATTAATAGGGGATATTATTTTATGTTTATAATTTATTTTGCATTCTATTAATATATGAAAATTTTAAATTTGTCTCATTAAAATTACATCATAAAAGATTAATGAATCTAGAATAAGAGGGCAATATACTGTAAATGTGGGATTCAATGACAGTCCTTCATCTATAATTCAAAAATCTCTCCCATTAAATTTATAAAGAGTTGGATATCTTAATTTACTTTTTCACTAATACATTTCATTTTTCCAAACCTTTTTATGCTTAGGATACACCCAATGACATTTTACATACTCCATATTATAATAAATGAAATTATTATTTTAAGCCCAAAGGTTTTTTTGGGCTGTCCACATGTATTCGTTCCTATATTACTACTTCCATCACTTACTGCATCCCCCAAAGAAATTACGCATTGCTAAAATGGAAACAGAAAGAAATATGTCTACGATGTAGCCATAAGATACTCAAATCCAATCATAATCAAAATCAACACAAAATACAATAACTCACGAGATATGTCAATCTCGTGAATCTAAGTCGCAGTAGACTCGATTCCTGAATCGTCCGCAGTAGACGACTCAGAAGTCTCTCTACCCTTAGACGCTGACCTGTCTATAAAATCTAAAACATTCAAAGCATAGTTATTTTTTTTGCGTTTTGGTTTCTGATAGCCAAAATTCGCAAACGCCCAAGCCAACTGCTGGGCATACAACGGAAGATCAAAATTCTTCTCTGGACTAAAGAAAAGACTTCTATTCTTCATCATTGCATCGGCTGCCATCAACCTTGTACGACTGCAAATGTACATGATACAATGTTAGAGTTGAAAAATATAAAAAGTACTATGCTAGAAAATGAGAATTTTTTTTGTAAACTTACTTACTGGGTTTAGTCTTCCGATTAAACTTCTTGGGCACTACGGTTGCCAACTCCAGATTTTCTGATTCAACAATTGCTGACGTTAATTGTGTTGTCACTACAGCCGGAACCTCCTTCTTCATGGGTTCGAGGAAGGCATCAAAATTGTCTTTGTTCTCCTCTCCAAAGCCATAATGTGATAGCCCAAGCCATAATAAGCGAGAATTAATGCACCTGAAATGTACAAATCCAAAAGTTTTAGTTCAACAACTCATTTTGTAAAAACTGATACAAATATTCAATAATCAAATGAAAGACTAACATGTAGATGGATTGCAATCTATTACCAAATCTCTGCAATAGTCGTGCCTTCAATGAATATCTGCAATAAGCGAGGGTCCTTTTCTCGACCTGCCTGCCACGGTTAATTCCTATTCATCACCATGTTCTTATCAAAAGTGTAATTGTTGATTATGTCGTTCCAAATGAGGTCAGCATTAGCCTTCTTCATTGCCATTGATCGTTTAAAAGAGAAATTTGATTTCGCCTCGTCGCTAAGATGCTTCACAAGAATACTCACGTTGAACTTTATTGTCTGGAATTATTGAAATCAAACATACGTCAAAAACTACAATAATAAGATGTATCATCAATTAACACTTCAATTTCAACATGTGACATTAAACTTACCGTGCAACCCGAATCAATAGCGGATGTCAATGGGAGACGGATCAAACCACACAACTCTTTGAACTTCATCATCGGGTATATCTCACACAATCCTGCAATATTATTCTTGGAATCTATGCCCCAAAAGTGAAAAATAATCATGCATCCATAGTCTTGAAGACGCATCTTTGCAAAAGTACATGCCGAATGAAGAGCCTTATTCTCTATGTTTGTATTCCATATCGGCACTTCATTTTTAGCAGAAGATATTTCTGGTACGGGTAAATTCTTTGGATAGTTGAAAATCATGAGGTCTATTCCCGAAAATTGGTTCACTATACCTCCGTACATGCGAGGCTTTCCTGCCAACAGTTGCAAAAGTACATTACTACAAACAATTAATTATTGATTCAAATTCTGTTCATTTCATTAAGCTCATTTATAAAAAGCTAATCAAAATAAAAATTTAAATTCCTCAAGACTTTCAACATCTCTAAGAAACAATTCGACAGATCAAAATCCATGTTCTCTACGACATCCTCAATGAAGAGATTCAAGATAAAATCCTCCGTGTTGATCGCGTCATCTTCATCCAATACTATCACTTACGTCCCATGAGTGATGACGTCTTCAGTCAACTGCGAAACTGTCTTCTTTTTCGTTATGCTCTAAGATTCCACTTGCATCTGAGATTCTTGGTCCACCATCGAAGGAGCTCAAACTAGGCCACCTCCATTGACTTCTTCTTGCCTTTCAACTTGGCCTTTTCCTCTTTCTCCTTCAACTTCTCCAGACACTTCGTTTTCTTCTTTTCCTTTGTGGTCGTCAAGTTAACAAGGCGGATTTTTTTCCTTATCATTGACCTCCTTTCTCGCAATGGCCCTCTTCTTTTGTTTGTCCATCAATCTTGAGAACTCATCCACCATAAAATGAATAACACCTTTGGCTTTTAAAGATGCCCACAATTATAACTCCAATGGATGAGTGAAAGTGTTGTTGCAATCTAAATATCAACCTCCACCACTCAGATGAGCTGTCATAAAAATACACATCCGGCCTGGAATATATATACCAAATCTTGAATTGTGGTCTACCCACGTGGACAAAAATGGAAGGAGGTCGTTCTGGGCGATTGCTCCTTTAGTTTCAAGCCTTAGCTTGAAATACTTACAATAGAAAAACAAATCAATCACCACAAAAATTTGAAAAATAGAAATAGAAATTCTGAAATTATTTCTATAAAAAATATATATGTTAAAATAATCCATGAGATCAAACAATAATGGAAAGTATTTATTCTCATAATCTACATAAATTCTTTCGACGGAGTGCCAAAATATCCAAGAAAGCTACCAAAAAAAATTGGGAATAAAGAAGAGAACCAAAAATGGTGGTAGCTTGAACTACCTCTAATTCTGGTTTACAGAAAAAAAAAAAAAAAAATCAAATCAAATTCTAGACCAAATGAGTATAATCTCCCAGTATTAAGAAACATCTAAATACAAAAAAATGAACTACTCCTCATTTTTATTGATGTACCAAAATAACACCTTTCAAATGACAAAATTTGTCCCTTCCAATGTCATGAAGGAGTCCTCTTTCATGAAATAGTTGTTGCCTTTCAAGAACGGTTCGAAAGCTTCATTTCAAAGCTTCCTCCGCCATCCTTCCAAGTACTCTACTAAAAACTTTGGTTGTTGCGGGATCGCGTAGTTTATTGGAATGTTGTCTTGTTTCACAACATCATCAAAGTACTCCACCACAGCATCTTCAATTTCTGTAAGCAACACACAAATTAGCCCCTTTTAATTTACTAATTAGAATACTAGTGAGTTTGAATTTTTAGAAATTTAGAAATTTAAATAATTACAGCACACAGTCACTTACCTTCGTGTAAAAAACACATTTGCTCAAAAACTGCCCAAGATGTAACTCAAAAATGGACCTTGGCAGAAACTTCCAAGCTTCACGAGATGGAAACGATGAATTCCACCACTGCAAGAATTTCACCTTCTAAAATGATGTAGTGGCACACGTTGCCACCATTTGTAGTTTCTCTAATGTCATTTTTGGAGCCTCATTCAAGCTTCAATGCTTCTCCATCTACAAAAAAATCCAGAATTTGTTTATACCAATGATTTCATAAAAATTGAAATGAAAATATGTCATCATTCCGTTGAAAATGCAATTGATCTCTTGGAGAGATTTGGACCCGTTATTTGGATGTGCGACTGACAAGAATTTATTAATTTTGGTGAAACAACGTTCGATTCTTCTTTCATGCTCCGTTCCACATGGCATGAGCTACGCCATCAGGAGTCGTGAGTTCAAACTTAGTTGTCTCGTTATATTTTCTCATCGCTGCGTCCGTCGCTAGTGCAATATTTTGTTACAAATCCTGAGCAGCTTATGAGTAAAGAAATACATGCAAATTAAAATAGTAGATTAGGAAGCAATATAGTGAGAACAAAAAAGACCACCACATGAAAATAATGCTTATCCGAAAGAAAAATGAAATAAATACTTCCTAAGACATAGAATATCATTTCTTGCTCAGTTTACCGACACATCTTTTGATTTTTAAGGGCCTTAGTATTACCTTGAACTTCTCGAAAGGAAGCTGACCGTACTTCTGAACCCTATACAAATTGTGTACCAAGTTTGTCTTCACGTAAGAGTCTTTTGTCGCCTTACATGTCAAACCAATGTGAGTTAGTTTTTCCAAATTATATATGCCATATAAAAGTTAAAATAACTAGAAAGTACTTTGAAGTACAAACCAAAATGAAAAGCATATACTTACTTGTTTATGTCATACATGACTAACTCCTTCTTTTCCTTGATGTCCAAGATGATTACAGTTCATCAAATAGTGAAAATTTGGGTTTGTATATTCAGCCCTCATGAAATATTTTATCTATACTTGGAGTCAATGATTCCCGTCGCAGACGAAAAACTTCAAGTTCTTCAAGAATCGCAATACTAGTTCGGACTCAGCGTAGTCACTAAACTTATCATTCTTCTCGTTTCATACTGAATTCCAGCAGTTCATTTCATGGTCCGTGAACTTAGATGTTTCTTTGGCCTCATTCGTGGTTGATACGTAAAAAATTGTTTGTCCCTCATGGTATTCAAACACAAATTTAATCTCAAGCTTCGTGATGTCTTATAACAATGTTGGTCGAACCATTGATATTGCTACAAGTCTGCAAAGAAGAATCTGAAGTTAGAACATCTTCTCCAACTTCATTCTTAACATATTGATAGTGGCGATGGAGTCGACCTTTTGAAATTGACGGAGCTCGTCCTTTAACAACTATTTCTTCTCGTCCTCTTCCACATTCGCTTCCATGAATGTAACATACAATATCCGGCTGAGCTTCTTCACTAATTTCTGAAGTTTTTAGTACTCTTTTCTCTTGAGTTTCATTTAAAAGCGATATATCCATCTAAAACAAAATGTGTTGTAAATAAATTTACAAATCATTAACATAAAATAAGTTCATGAATCAATGGTATTATGAAGTTCACAAGAGCAATCTACACCAAATGAAAAATACTGAAATAAATTCATAGAATATAAACTAACTCAAATCATGACCATCACATACATATTTTCATATAATGCTGAAAGTAAACAAGAAAATCCTGTCTATAATGACTATATGTCTACCAATTCATCTGAGTCAAAACTCAGATGAATGATGACAATCTTGTACCTCGGATTACTAGCACTATATGCACAATCGCAATACTGTTCATGTAGAGGGCTACAAATACATTTTGACACACTTGGTTCGGAACTATATTCAATCTTCGAGTTTTTCAGTGTAAAATTGGCTATCTTTTCTTTCAATTTCTCCGCCAACTAAAATGATTCCCACATGGCCGTTTTTTTTAGTCCGTAAAAAGATCTACATGATCCACAATTGTCTCTATGCTTTCTAATTCATCCTCTTCACTTTCCTTTGCCTTAGAATTGCAGGAGATGTCTATGTTCGTTGGAGTAGAAAGGATAGGCTCTGAATGCGTTCTAACCTCAATAATTGGAATCACTTCAACAGGAACAATTGTTCTTTCATCCACAGAAGATGATGCTTGACCAAGATGAGCACCCATTGCCAGTATATAAAAACACACCACAAACATTTGAGCGTGATGTTTTTCGAAGTGAGCTCTATAAAAGAAAGTAAAAAAATTATAAGCAAATTAATAATGATATAGACGGGATTAGACTCACTTTTGTTAACAACTGTGAAAAGTTAATGATGGATACCAAAATCAGCGGTACCAACTAATACTCATAAAAGGCCCTTCGGATCCGTTAGACCTTTTTTGGGTACCAGGTGGTATCTCTGATTTTGATACCCATTATTAACTATATGAATTTAGGCACAATTTCAAAAATCATTAAAAAACAGTTGCATATTCTAATATTTATAAATATGAAGTATTCCAATATAGGTTTGAAAATAGAAATTCAAAAATATTTTGAAATATCATGTGAAACCAAGAATCCAAAAGACTATGAAATGAAACAATATTTCATAGCAACATTGACTATAGAACATGTTTATGCATTTGTGAAGTATGAAAATATGTGTCATTCATCAAATATTTGGCAATATGAGAGTGGGAATGGCCAAGAATTACAATGATCAACTTTAAATACTTAATAACGAACATATGATTATCAAATGAATTTTTTAAATTTGTTTTGTATTCTCTTTATTATTATTTTTTCATTCTTTGTTTTTTTCATATCCCTTTTTTTCCCTAATTTTTCCATTTTTTTTTCATTTTTTTCATTTAATTCCATTTTTTCCCATTTCTTTTCAAATTTGTTTCTTTAATTATATTTCTTTCCCTTATTTATTTTTCATGTTTTAAATTTTTTTGGATTATGTCTTCCGCATATTATAAAGAATAAATTTCAATTACTGGTCACTCTTTTAATAGTTATTGTATTTTAGAAATAGTCTGTTATTGTGTATAGAATAGAATTGTAGAAGATGAGCAAAGTCCAAAATTATACATAGAAGTAACAAGGTCTTATTTCATAGGAAATTGCGATTTTCAAAGTATAATTGTTTTATAAACTAAAATCTACGGTTATAGGGGTAGTGGTTATAGGTCTTAAAATCTATTATAAATGATAAATTTTTTCTTCTTTTTAAGGAAAAATTTAGAACAATTTTTTTTGAAAAATAATTCTTTAAAGTAAAAATTTTCAAGCTCTACGCTTACAAGGTGCACACTCGCTGCTTCAAACTTGCATGCTAGCGTCGTTGGATAGTGACGGCATATTTAAGTCTGCATCTATGGATAATAAACGAATATTAATATAGGTTAAGACAAAGAATATACTCATATCCTATAAATTATTACTAGACAAAATTTTATTATTCATTTATAAAAAATGAATAAATATCCTACGTAAAAGTGACCTTAGATACAAAACAATAGATTATTTGACCTTTTTCAACATAAATAACCACTACTACAGGATTCCTTGGGTTTTGTTTTCCGAGTAATCCTACGATATAAAAAGGTACCCTCGTGTGTATACACAAAAGTGTACAAAACATATTTTAGATTTACTTTAGGAAGATTGGTGAAAAAATAAGAAAGTAAAAGATTTGGTAGATGATTATAGAATGATTTTGAAGTTCATCAAAAAATATCAGTGTCGCTAAAGAAAAGGTCATGCTCATATCATTCGATACGTCATCTAATAAAGCGGAGTTTACTCAAATCTGCAAAGCGAGGACTAACAGGTCCGAGATCGTTGTGAAAAAATTGAACCAAGTAAAGACCAAAAAAATTGAAAAATGATTGCGTTTGTCAACTGAGAGCAGGAACGTAATCATCCCGTTTGTAAATTTACACTAAGAACTGGAACCTTGCCATTAATGTGAAAACAACAATCTGTCCAATGCCAATATTGTGCGTCCGTACAAAATCTCTTTGTTTGAATCCAAATCTCACAAAAAGAGTGCGTTCAATCTTCACCTAATGTGTTTCACTATCCTTTTTTTTATAGTATATTGGTCTTATCAAATCTAGAGTTATGGTCTTTTATAAATTCCATTGAAATTTTCTGCATCAATGTTTAAGGTTAAAAATAGATCCAGAAAGAAATGTTTTGATCAATTTAAAGGAGTTCTATCAAAAGTAAAGAATCTTCAAAACTTACAATCATGCATGATCTTTAATTGGTGAGTAAATTATTTTCTAAGACAATTTGTAACAAATAGGGTACACTACATGCATATATGATGGATTTATATATATTCTTGCAAATTAGGTGAGAGTTTTTATAACAAGCGCCACACAACTCGATCTTTACATTGGCATGCATTGAACATTACATGAGAATAAATTAAAGATATCCAATTTTAACATTTACATTTTTTAATTTTAAGGTTGTCAAAGAAGAACAAGATTTTCTTGTCAAATAGTCCACTTTGCTAACTCCAGTAAGTGACCTTGTGATATTATTCATTTATTTTTTGCCTTATTTATTCACCGGTGTCCGGTGATGGATTAACAAATGTCCGTTTAGACATAAACTTTTGAAATTCATAGATATTACATATTTAGTTATAAAATGTTATTAACAATTCATGAGCCTTGTCAAAGCCTTGAAAATATATTGAAAATTATTTTGACTTAAAAATTTACTTGAATGTGGTTTCATCCTTCAATGGATGGTAATATTTACTAATACTATAGTAAATGATACAAGAATTGTATACGCCTCTGCTTTTAGTCCTCTATATCATCATTACTTTTATTGTTGCGATGAATATTTTTGTCATCATTTTCATGTGCATTTATAGTAAATGATCCATTTGCAAGTTGTAATGTAAATTTATAAGCAATTTCTAACAGTCATATTGAATGTAATATTAATTTTCTTTTATAACTTGTAGTATTTAATCCTCTACTACCTAAAATTTATTTTACATTGCTTCATATGAAAAATCAAAATTTTCATAAAATGGTGTCTATTCATCACTACCAAAATTCATTCATTCACATCTTCATAATTACCGTCAGGTTATAATCTCTATAAATGAACTATTCAAAATATGTACTCGAATAATGATAGTTATAGATTTCAACAAATATATTATTCATTTTTAGAGAAAATACACATTTAGAGCTTGAATTTCTTGTGGAATCTATTCCCCTTTGATGTTTTGAACAACATTGTTAGTTCAGGTACAAACAAATAAAAACAATACTTTTGCTAGTTCTACTATCTGAAAGGCCAAGCAACTCAAATTATTTGATGAAATTACCACCAAACTAAAAAAAATTGCAACCCAAATGGTTTCATAATTTTTCAATGCTTAACTAATATATTTTATAAATTTTTAAACTTGAAAATGAGTCTTGTGATATGTTTAAAGTGAGTCTAGTATTTCTTATATTCCAATTAAATGAATACTTTAATTGCTTTAAGATATATAGTCTCCCTTTTTGACGACTTTCTTCATCTTTGCAAAAATTGTATGCTTCCTTTCTAATACCTAAAATAAACTACAAACATTAATAACAAATTTCTAATTTTCTAAGTCAAAAATTCATTTTGTTATGCTTCAAATTTTTAGACATATAAAAGATCTGATAAGATATACAATATTTTTTATTTTTTAAATATTTATGACTTCATGAAATAAGATATTTTTGACCTTTTTTCTCATTATCCACCTCATTATCTTCTGTAATAACCTGAAAACTTGAATCAAAGGTGATTAATAGATTCAAGGTGATTAGTATGATAATGATCAAGAAAACAAATCAAATTATTGTTTAATGCTAAGTTTCTAAAAGTCAACCACTCTTGAAAAAGAATTAATAATTTTTATAGATTATACAGATAGTGGTACATCAAAGACCTTGATTAGAAATGGTTGTAGTTGCCTCTATTCTAAATGAAATGTATTCAATTATTTTTTGAAAAAGGCAGTGCAAAAATCAACTACATATATATTAATGATTAATAGATGCACAAATTTGAAAATTGAATTTATGTTTTTTGTCACATAAAAAAAATAATTGTCAATTAAATTCTAGATCTATTACCTCGATTTAAGGTGAAAGGAATGAAATACATACCCAAAATAAATAGAATATGATATTTTAAGATCTAGTGCCTATGCATATAATGAATTTCTATTTGCATTAAAATTTTAAAAAGATCTTAAATAAAATAAAAATAAATACAATCCAGACAACATATAACACATATAATATTAGATCTTTTACCTTAATTTTAAATTAAAAAATATTAATTTATTATTTTATTTTATAACTAATCTTTTAGACTCTGGATATGCAGATATTGAAGAACATTTGAAGACATTTGAGCACTTATTTTATTTTTACAAAATTTTAGAGAAAATGATCATAGAATTCAGTGATGAATCCATCATTAGGGAGTATTATAAATTTTGTGAACTTGAACATGTCACATTCTAGAATATTGTCCTCTTTCCAACAACGCATAAGGTAGGATTTAAGACTTGATTCAAGACTTAATTCAAGAGCAACCTATGTGCAATATTTTCACTTTTTAATTACAAAGAAATAACTAATATTAATAAAGATCTTTTAGGAGTGATCCTAGTCATGTGTTTCTTCAAGAACAACTTGATTATGATGGAGAACTATAGATATACGTACATCTAAAAATTAATAAGGACATCATTTAATATTCAAGAATGTTGTATGAGCTTGATGAACATTAATTATGAAAACTTCTTCAAGGAGCTTGAAGATCATGTGCATAGATTTAGAAAAATAGAATAAAGATGAAACACCACTGTCAATATTATTATTGGCGACCCCGCCGACCCGACTACAATAGCTCTTTTGTTCTTTTTATAAAGAAAAATTGAAAGTGTAGATAGTTTAGAGGTACATGCAACTTATACAATTGAACTATGAAACTAGTGACATTGCTAGCAAATAGGAGTTTTGTTTAAATTTTTCCCTCAAGACAAAAAAAATGTAAATCAGAGATGACAAACAAAGACTTTCAAAATAGTTTGTGCCTCTATATTAAACACATCAATACATATCCGAGCAATAGAAATTGCAAAGGCAACAGCAGGAGAGCAAATTTTAGAATCTGTCAAAGACTCTATATTGACAAATGTTTTAAAAAAACTAAAGTTTATATTTAAAGATAAAAAGTCAAATAAAGTGAATTATAAGAAATCCCTCAAAATCTATAACAGTTATTGATCCATCTATCAAAAGGCATACTACTTTGATAATAAAATAGTCCCTTAAAATTTTTATAGTTCAATTTTTTTCTCATGTCGAATGTGAACTACCAAAGTTTGAAGCAAATAGATAATGACTACATCATGCATTATTTCATAGAGATGCTCGTCAAAGATCAAATTGTTACAAAATCTGTCGTAACAGCTGGACTCTATGACGTCCTTGAGGCTGCAATTTGGGTAGTTAGAATAAGCATCTAATCTATCTCTTTCTTAAAGCTACGGGAGGGGATTTGTCCCTCACGTGTCATTTTGCAATATGAATCCCGAGGTTTCGGTGCAAATTGTAGTGGATTCTACATCTGGTAACCTTAGCTTCCTGCATTATTCTCGAGTTGTCCCGAAATTTTGTTTTATCTTGGTTGTCTTGTGGATACCTCCTTTTAAAACTTCATATTCTATAATTCTAATAATCTCAAATTCAACGCCTAAGAATCCGTATGCATGGTCAGGATCTATGTAGTTCTGCGTGGCCCGAGAATTAAATAATCTTAATGTATTATAATCGTCTATTGCTGATCTAATACTACTGGTATTATAATCAAATTTTACTGTTGATATTACTGCTGAGTAGAGGAAACCAATCGGAGCTTGATTGAACTTTAGTGGCCCGTCAATTGAAAGTCAATTAGGGTCTGAATAGTGTCGACAGGGACTGACTAATTTCAAATTTTTTCAAGGTCACGACACGGATGTAGGTCCTTGATGTAATGTCTATTGACTTTAAAAAGATGCCCAAAATATAAGAAGACATCAAAGACTATCAATTCTGCACAATCAACGAGCAGTACAGCGTCGAAGCCTAAAAAAAATGACGATCGAGGAAAATTGAGTACATTAAATTCCAAAGAAGCAAATTTTATGGACTAAATAGAAATAAGGTGTTCGGTGTGCTAACACGTGTCAATCCTTCTCCAACCAAATTTTGAAAATATATTATTCATACACAATTATAATCTAAAATAATGAGGTTATTAAAGCCAAACTCCCAATTGAAAGCATATACGTGATGCCAAACTGCCAAAGCATGCATAGGAGCCATTTGATTTACAATTTATTTTTTTGTGAATAAATCCAATTTAATATTACACATTCCATTTATAAGTGATATAATTAGACATTCCAAATACATATTGAACCATTCCTTTTGCTTTTACAATTGAACTTTAGTTGTTACTTTTAGAAAAATAAGAAAGAAATAAAGTTAATGCGCCTCTTCGGCTAGACGAGGTCCTGCCTATGATGGATGAGTACACAACTTACAGCCCCTGATCGATAAAAAAGCTCCGATGTCGGAAGATAACTTAGTTAAGCTTTTTTTTTTAACCTTAAAATTTCCTGCCTACCTTTTAGAGTCTAGATGGATTCAGTACTAGCAGGTAGAGTTTGTACCTTCCTCGATCAATTCTACAGCCTTAGATGTAGTTGCGTGGAACACATCAAACTTCCCTATTCGCTTAAAATTTCAAAAATAATATTTTCTACAAATTTTTCCACAAGATAATTTATATTAGAAAGGAATAGGTCTAGTCCACAAATGTTGTATGAGTCAACAATTGTTCTATACTAGTTTGGCCAAGACAAGTAGCACTAAACACCTCAATAATATAAGAAGTATATATAATAAATTAAGGTGATATATATTTTCTATTATAGTCCATTATAAGCGTTTAATATTTGATAATTGATATATTTTAATCCATATTTGGTAAGTAAACGTATACAATCAAGTTTTTAAACTAGCATGAAAATTTTATATTAATCCCTAAAGGACAAGCCTGCGTTTTTTGGCAACATAACTTTTTAGGGTAGGTACATGTGAGTGGAGATTTTACTTTTTGAAGCCCAATTTTTTACAGAAGGTGTGGATGAGGAATATCTTGAATGAATCCAAAAAAAAATTCATTTCAGTTGAATTGTAATAAGTTATGATGCAAAATGTAGTTTGTTTCTCAAATGGGGCAGGACGGGCAAGGATACTTACACTACACTCTAAATTTTCAAAAAATGTTTAGAGGCAGGAGGACAACAAAAAAGTTAGGGTATTCCAACATCTAATGGTTGGATACAAAGTGGGTTTTGGTTGACATGCTACAACCAAAATGAATGCACTGATTGTCACGTTTTGGAAACACGGTTCAAAGTGTTGGGACAACTGAAATGGCTATAAGACATAAACATTGTAACTGTCTCATTCAAATTCACTCACTAAAGCACTTAACTTGTCACCATATGAATTTCAAGAACTTTGAAACAGCAAAGCAAATTCACAATTCGTGACACAGATATAGATATCTTCAATGTGAAAAACCTTATTTTTATTTGAGTAATTTTTTTCATAAAGTTTTTAGATCACTACATAAATTTGAGTCTTTATTGCAGTACTTATCAATCTTATGAACAATTCTAAAATCAAATGTAGAATACTAATTGACATAGTGAACTGTCTTCTCTCTCTAAAATTCAAGGCAGCCATTACCATACATCAACAGCCATACAAAACAGAGACCAAGAAAGATTCAAAACTGCCTCTAAATTCTGAATTTAATGAAGCAAATTATTTTGGAAGGCATGCATACCTAGAAGGCGGTCACTTTCTCAACAAAACAAATTTGAACAACAACTGTTGAATCATCAGAAGAACACATTCATTTTCAATTAGTCTCACAATTAGTAGATATGGGTGGATCATACTTGATTGAGGGAGCCTTTTACGTAAGTAGCAATCGATGTGAGTCCAGTGTTGAAAGAAATGAGTTTAGTCCAAAGTCTTGATTCTAGAGAAGAACTTCGAACAAGGTCTGATTGACATGGCACTGCAGAGGTCTAACAATCATCCGAAATTGATGCCAGCATGCAGCAACTTCGGAGGATGATACAACATTGCTTGATCTTGTTATTCCACTTCTTGATTGCTTGCAGAAGAAACTTGGACAATTGCTCAGAGATTGTGAAAGAATTAGTTCTCTCTAAGTTTCAAAGGTGGTGGCGTCCTTACACGTCAAACACTTGCAAGGCTTGCATGTTCGAAAAGGGACATTAAAGGCGAAGCTTGCATGTTCGGAAAGTGGCCTCAAGATCCACAATCATCAAATTTCAAACACCATTTCTATAGGCAAGCGGTTCATGCGCTTAGGTGGCAAGAGAGACAACAGTTTCATATGGACATTCATTATTTCATCAAAGATATTGTGTAGCTAGATTTGGCTTTGAAATTCAACAAAATAGGAGAGAAGCGCAGTGTTGAGACTACCACGTTTTCCTAAGGGCCCGTGGATAAATGATCTCTATTTCTATTGCATTCTCTTACTAACTATTGAAAATAATTATGCAAATGCAATAAAAGGGTGATCGAGATTTCTAGGTTCAACACCTTACCTTTGTTGTTGCTTTGTTTGCAACTCGCAAGAGATGACCTGCCACTGCAAAAGAGTGCCCGCATCGATGCTTTATGGCACACTCCTGCTCCTACTGATTGGAATGGCGGGGACATTACAAAAAATTTTAGCCCCCAAAGGGGCCGCGAATTTTGACCCCCCCCCGGTGCAATTGCAGAAAAAATTCAAATAAAAAATTATTTGATTTTGGGTGCTGATGTGGCACTACTTATGCCACATTAGCTCCACGTCAGATTTTTTTAATATTTTAAATAATAATAATAATAATTTTTTTAATGTTCTTATAATTGCACCACAGGGGTGCCGAAAATCATCTGTTAACGGTCTCTTTGAGGGCTAAAACTTCTTCTAATGCAACATTATTGATACTTTGGGATGGCAGGACAATAAGAACCCGAGCCTAGAGAACTCCGATCTTGACAATAGCGACAATGGTGGAGAAAATGATGACGTAGATCAACGTGGAGGGCATGCAGCAGTGAAGTCAGCTACTACAATATTTGGATCTCACGAATCTCATGATGGCAGTGTCGATCATGGCAAGGCCAGGGAATATTCAATCGCCTATTCCGTCAATATTGATTGAAGATGGCAACGCCACTAGAAGAAGGCGCACTATTTTCTCAAAATATAGACAACAATATCAATAACATTCACGAGATGCAAATAGGAGAAGCACAAGATGACTTTGAACTTACGCAAAAAAATGAGGTATCTAGCCGTGGTAGGGAATCAAGCTGTGGCGAGTTTTGGACCGACTCTAATGATTCAGACTCAGACGACTCAACGGTCGGCGTCAACAATGTGGAGTAGTCGCCTAAGGTACTTCACGCCATCCGGTCATTGCATTGCTCACGCCGTAGTGAGTTGAGGCCTAAGTTCCCGCGAGTTCAAAATTTGAACCCTTCACTGAATATAGATGGTCCCCAATCCTTAGGGGGAATGAGCTAAGGGTCTTTGGCTATAGCAATGACGATTTTGTATTTCTTTTTGAAGGTTTTGATATAATAAACGATAGTCAAGATGATAGTTACAATTCTGAGGCAAATATGACAATGAGTGAAAATGAAGATTATGATGAAGAAAATGACATTGTTGATAACGGAGGTGATAGTAGAGATGACGGAGAGCTCAATAATCCGGATAGTATCAAACATTTTTTTCAAGAATCAACGTGGTCACGATCTCATTCTATATACTCCCCTAAAGCCCACAAATTTATAGACATGTCATGTCCTAAGAAAATTTTCTTAAAATGCCAACATTCATAGCAATGTTTTCTTTGTTTTGGCTATATATATTTTTTTCCACCGAATAGTGGTTGAAACAAATTCGTATGCAACGTCGCCAAATGACGAGGGAATTGCACACGGTGGACGAACGTGGGAGCTTTTGACCGTGGCGACTTTGAAAGCAAATATAGCGGTGTGCATGTTCATTGGATTGAAGAGACAACCAAACTTGAAGACGTATTGAACAAAAAATGATTTTTTTCCATTGCCTTCAAATTTTTCAAGTTTTTACTCATGCTAGGTTTCCAGCAATTACAAGATGTCTTCATATTATAAATCCGGAGACTTATGTGAGAGAAAAAAAACTATCGGGGTACAACAAAATTGGACAAGTTTGTAGGCTAATAAATGTCGTATGTACATGATAGTTTCAAACACAATTTGACACTAGAAAAATACATCATTGTAGACAAGATGATGATAAGGTATAAAGGGTCATTTTTCCCGCTAAACAATATATGCCGACCCCCCCTCTCCGAAATGAGACATAAAGGTATGGTGCCTAGCAGACTTTTCGTCAAAGTATGTCTATAACTTTGATATTTATTGTGGAGCTAGCTAATCTTAATTTAGTGTAGTCATGGATTTAGTACAAGGGCTTGTGGCAAGGGCCATGTTCTTGTTACGGATAACTTTTTTTCTAACATAGGCTTGTTTACGGAATTAGTCGTTATCTATATTTATGCTATAAGGACGATTAGGTGTAATCGTGTAGACTTACTTCTGAAGACATTGAAGGATTGTAATAACTCTCCTCAAGGGACATTACAATGAAAAATGCATGAGAATAGGGGAATTAGCTGTGTCCTTTGAAAAGACAAACGACCGATCGTTCTAATTTTCATACATTCATTGCCCATAGAATTCCTTTGTGTCACAATTCCTATGATGTCTTAGAGGGATGGAGCCGTGAAAAATCCCATTCCCACTTCTCCTATACACTTGGAGTATATTACGCATATGAGGGGGGTGGATGTCGCGGATCAATTGCGGGCATCGTATTCATGCCAAAGTAGATCGCACAAGTGGTGGCATCGTATCTTTGCATTTCTCCTAGACACGACGGTGGTGAATATGTAAATTTTATACAAAGACATTTTGGGGGAAGTGACCGAGCAAAGAAACCAATGACACACCTACAACTCAAGGTAAATTGTGTGAAGCTTTACTACAAAATTGGGAGGGCCATGCAACAAATGTTGAAAAAGCGGATCCAAGGCCGCATTTGCTAACTTGGATTCGCATATACCGCCCTTTTTTACTTTGTAGATTTCAATCTGGCCACCACTATTGTTGTGCACACAATAGAGCATACCTATATCTAAATCAAGGTTGCTTTAAGGAATTCCACTAAGGGCCCCAAAACCATGGAGGTGCCCGTTGTGAACTCTGGGCAATACTTTGAAGGTATGTTATTTTTTCCTTCTTGACCTATTTCCAGCTTTTTTGTTTTTATTTTCCTTTCTTGACATTTTTTCGTTCATTCTTGTTTTTTTTTCCTTCTTTGATTTTTCTTCTTTATATTTTTTTCTTCATTTTTTTCCCTTCTTTGGTTTTCCTTCTTTATATTTTTTTCTTCATTTTTTAATATTTTTTCTTCCTTCATGCAATTTTTTTTAAGAAATTTCTCAAGAGAGTGAATTGGGACTTTTTGTTTACATTTCTCAGCCTTCCTAGTCTCACTCACCCCTGCATTCTTCTTCCACTGTCTCATCTGCCCACCTTCTCATTCTCCTCTATCTGCCCTCCCTTCATCCACCCACCTTTTTCCTCTGCCCTCTCTTCATCCACCTTTCCTCCACCCATCTTCCTCTGCTGCCCTCCTTCCTCCCTCACCTTCTTCCATCCGCCTTCTTCTTCTTTCCCCTCCCTTGTAGCCTGCCTCCCACTGATCGCCGTATGCGCTAGGAGTTAAATGGAGGAGAGAGAATATATTGGATTTCAGGCTCTAATTTTCAGTGGCGTGTTAGTCTTCCAATTTTTTTTGACAGCCCTCATGCAGGTGGAAGGACTGGTCACAAACTCGGCATTTTATGAACTTTTAACCTTGCTTTAGCCCTAGCCTATAGATATCAATCTAGGTGATGACTGTTCATTTTTTGAAAAAACATTAGTATGAAGAAGTCATGAAATTCTAAAGATGTGTTAGTGCATGGTTTTTTTGTCAAATCTCTTTGCAAATTTCAATTTTTTCTCATATGTTGTACAATCCCAAATGACTTGAATATTTTAAAGCATGCACCTTACTTACTATGAAGAATGAATCCAAAGCAACACAAGTGACATGGACCATTTTGATGTCAAATTAGCCCTTGTGAAGTGCAACTATCCAAAATTTTCAAGCACTAAAAATAGTATTTTTGGCAACCAAAACACTAATTTTTAGCAATCCATGAAGTCAAAACTTCTCCAAAAAATACCATGTATTCTTGATCCACCCTACTACAAGTTCCTACGGTGACATATGACAAAATTTATATTTTTTAAATCAGCCCTTACAATAGAAATGACAGTTTTGGAGCGTTTTTGGTGAAAATATAGTCAAGGAACTTTAGTGGTCAAGCGGGTGGCTAATGTTGGTCCATTATATCTTCCAAGTGCTCAATGGATCGTTTTTTTAAGTATCTAAATACACGCTACTTGGTAAAAGAGCCACAACTTTGATCTAAGTGTAAGAATTAGTTTGGACAATCTAACTAAATAGGCCGCTATGATTTTTTAATAAAAGTAGTGACAGTCTAAATAAAACAATCTCAAGTTGTAGATAATCTCATGCCATTTTCAAAAACATAAAATTCACTAAAAAGTTATGCGCGAACAAAGTTTGATCACTAATCGGTATTTGTGAGCTCCCAATTCATCACTTAAGACTCATAGTTAGTTTTTTTTTCAAATTTTACAGTTTAAATTATAATTATATACAAAATCCTTCAAAATAGTGTAAAATAAAAATAGGTGTATTACATGTTAATATAGTATTTGGTTTAAAATTGAATTTATTGCCAAGAATATCTCAAATATCCACCTTTACATAAGTTAGAACCTAAAAATTAGTGGGGGTTAGAAGGTTTGAGAATTATTGCCTAAAATAGACTAAATCTATTAATAAAGATAATTTACCATGGCTAAATTAGTCCGTGGGAAGTCTAGTGAGATTCTTAGGTATATTTTTAAATATCGATTTCAATTTTTCCATAATATTGACAAAATAGTGGAAATCCCAATTGTTAGCCTATAGGAATTATCACTTCAAGATGGGCTAGTGGAAAGAATCTACTGCTGAAGTATGATGATCTCAAGTTGAAATCACGCCAGGGTCTCTATAGCAAAATCCATTTGCCAAGATTCCTTGTAGTATGGAAGATTTTCGGATGACCAATGATTACCGAGGAGGTTGAAAATTATTCTTCTTTCCTGAAACTGCAAAGTAAAAATATGAGCTTGCACATCTTTTGTGGAATTCCACGAGAGGTTTCACAAAAAGTTGAAAATATACTGACTTGCAGAAAATGCCCTTCCGGACGACAAAATCTATGATAAAATATTCCTAGAAATTACTTAGATTGCGATAAAATCTCACTGAAATTTAAACCAGCTTCTTTATATTAATAAGATACTCCATCAAGTTTAAAGACATTTTGATAGCGAGAGGTATCCAAACCGGCAAGATTCTCCGCCAATTGACAAATTTAAAGATTGCGGCAAAGTTGACCGGTGTCTTGGGAGCATACAAAATCGGAATGGTGCTCAAGATAGATCTTCTCTTATCCCTTCATATCTCCTAAAGAGCCAAGGCTAGTTATTTTTCATTAGAAAGCCAACTTCTAAAAGTTGGATTTTTATTTCGGATTGGTTTTAAATTGGTGCTAGGTTTCAATGAGATTTTGGAGTTAGAAAAAGGGGTGGGGGTTCCAATAGATTAGAAATAGCCTTTTGAAGCCAATGGCACAATCCGTTGTGATTTAGAGTTAATCTCTAAAAGTTAGAGTTTGGACCAGAGTAAAAAATAAAAATCTTAGAAGATAAGGATGAAAATCCTAAGTGATAAGCTTACTAATAGGAAGAGGAGGGAAGGGGAGTGCCTTTAGAAGAGTATAAATAGGCCTTCCCACCTCTTCCCTTGTTTCCTGGTTTGGCCAACTCTAGGCCAAGCCTCTTTTCTCTTGTTGTGCCAAAATATTGGCACCTTTTCTGTTCTAAGTTTTGGCCATTTGAGCCATATTTTGTGTTTTTCTTTGTATTTTGAGCGTTGATTTATAGTTCTTGTAATTTTGAAGCTTTTCTTGAATGACGTGGAGGTCCCTTCAAGTATTGACTTTGTATTTTTGTGTTATTGATAGTGTATTCCTTCAAATTCGTTGTTTTCTTTTGTTATTGAGTATTGTACCAATCCTAAGGATGTTCTAGTTAAATACTAGCAATGCCGTTAGCTAGAACTCTTTAGAACTTGCTTTGATTCTGTTTTGTAATCTTGTATTTGCTCCTTGAGTAGACCCTTCTGTGAGGTACCTCCATCATCTTTTCTACTTTCATTAGAAAATTTCTTGCTATATCGTCATGAGATTGAAGTTTTGTCAAGGCTCTAATGCAAGAATGATCATACTTGACACTTTGTTTTGCATTGTGTCATCAGTGGGAGGAACTAAGAGGGGAGCTAGAACAAAAACTCTACCTATGTAGGCTCTTAGATGGCTCTATGTAGTCTCCATTTTTTGAATTCATGTTGCTTCATGGCAGCAACAACGTTACTGTTGGATTGTTTATTTAAATACAATTTCTGAGAATTATAGAAAAAAATTAGTGTACATTGGATTCCTGAGAAGGTTTGTATTCGCTTTGTGGTATACAATACAAAAACACAACCAGTTGATCAAAATCATCTTCCAGGCTACAATCTGCATTGAATGATGCACGTCTGGTCTTGAGTGAGTTTTGTGAGTGCACTGGTTAAAGTAATAGCCTCTATCTCTATGCTTGTTTGTGAAGGACCAATGACTGATGTGATCTCTGTCTCGATTGGCATGTGGTTTGGAAAGCAAAGACATAAGCAGTTGCACTTGAAAGAAACTGGACTCCAATGTCGCATTCCAACATCTTTTGGTAACACAATGGTCAATTAACATCATTCACAATAGTATTATGTGTTACAAAGCCCTCCCATCTATTTGTGACTACAAGTGTAGGTCATTCGATTGAATATAGAATACCCATTTTAATTTGGATATGAGATCAATGTTGTAGTTATGTTTTCTCAGGTATTTTCATCTACCTGTATACTTGAGGCTTAAGAACTTAAAAAATATGACCATAATTGTTTGTAGTAAGTTTAGGTCATGAAAGATTTAGTAGCTCAAACAACACTCGTTGTCAGACTACGGTTCACAAGCGGGGGTGACCATCGGATGAGATGAAAGTAATACGGTTCTCTAAGCTTTAGGCAATTCTCCTAATTCAATCTCGTTGAAACAATCCATCCATTAGAAGAGATCTGAGCCTTTGGAAGACCATTTCAAGGCTGTTCCCAATGCTAGGAACCAGCCCCTGCTGTCTAAAAAAAAAGTTATTAAAATGTTAAAAGAATACTAAAAAAAAAAAAATTCAAAAAAAATGACTTGGCAGTCGCTTGGCCACGTCAGACCTGCCATGCGGCAGCGTCCCAGCAGTCCTGCAGAGTTCCCACAGTCCGGGAACTCGTGGACTCTTAGAAGCCCAAATCTCCTCTAATGCGTCCTTCCGCTTATTGTGAGGACGACTGAATGACTTTTGTTTTCTCCACTATTGCTCAAAGGACCTATTTCTTATAGAAGATTGTGCTCCGGTTCACCATGCTCTTCTCCCAAATTAATGGAGACAAGCTTATGGTAAAAAGAAGTTAACATGGCCAGCAAACTCCCCAAATCTTAACTTTATAGAAAATTTGTAGAAAATAATGAAAGATCATTTTTAGAATGAGCCTATGCCCAAGAAGAGGGAAGGACTTATTGAATCAATTCAAAGAGCATCAAAAGGATATAAGGTAGGAATACCATAAACATTGCTAGGTCATTAAACCGTTATAATGTACATGCTCTCGTTATTTATGCTTTGAAATGAATATTCATTGTAACCATTTGTAAATGTGGCATTGTTTATAGTATTTCTACCTTGTATGAACGTGCTTGAAGTTCTCTTTCAACCATGTCTTATAGAATCATGAATATTGTAATTAGTATTGAAGGTAGAAACACTAGATGCTAGACTTGAAGCAAAAAATAGCCAAATGCTTGTATTCTTTCAAACTTTTCAGCATGTGAATATTTCATATCTTGAAAATAGACTAATTGATCTTTCCAAAATACTTTACAAATTCTAATATGATGGATTTTTGAGTGAATTGTAGGAATTTGAAATCTCTAATTTGTATAAGTTTTCAATTTTGAAGTACAATCATATGTGTAAACTTATTGAAGTTGATTGTAGTAGAAGATGAAGTCCTTTGAATGTATCATACTCTGAAGATTACAAGAGTCATTGCAAAAAAAATTTACAAAAAAATTGCAAAGTAAACATTAACCCCTAAAGTACCAAGGCATTTTTTGGCTCTAGAACCACTGAAAATTGCCATTTCTGCTGCAATCATTTAAGAAACCAAAAAAAACATTTTTTTAAGAATATAACCATAGGATCTTGTACTTAACTTGTCTCAGATCATGTGGTAAAAATTTCAAGAAGTTTGACTGTACCGATTGGAAGATATTAGCATTCAAAGTTGGAAAAAAAAGTTTTTTTGAACTGTGGCCTACAATTACAGATGACTTTGACGGCCATTTGTGGATTTTTATTGCACTACACAACATAAAGTTAAATTTTTTTATATTGAACATTTGAGTTGAAAATTGGGGGAAAAAATTTCAGAATGTCAAATCTTGATTTTCACATACAAAAAAATTGTTAAGTAGAAGTAGGTCCGAGATTGAATGAAACACTAAATTGTAAATAGCTCTAAGATGGAATTGAAAAATCATAATCCCAATGGTCAGACTCTTCTTGCAAACAAACTTGACCCTTCCAAAAAAAATTGAATTTTTTTCAAAATTGCATTCAAAAATGAATTCTATAAGGTTTTTTTGAAGATGCATAGATTGCCCGAAAAATGAGATTGTCTATAACTTTCTCATTATTAGTCCAAATAAATGAATCAAAGCTTCAAATGAAGACAAAAACATAATCTTTCGGAAAAAAATTAAAACTAAAAATCATTTTTTTTCTGCCCGCCGAACTGCTTTTAAGACTTCGGATGGCATAACTTTTGCTCCCAAATACTAATTGAAAAAAAAATTACATTTTCAGAAAGATGATGTAATTTCCTATCTTCAAAAAAAGTTTCAAAAAATCAAGTCAAAATTTGAGGTCACATGAGCCTGCCCAAAATCCCAAGTATCCCTTGAGGGGACGTTGGTACTTTAGAGGTTAATTTCAAATGAACTTTATAAAGCAAAATAATTACCAAGGAAGTGCAAGTACAAGAAAAGTTACTAACAATTCATAAAACCATAAAAGGAACATAATAAAATAAAAACAAAAACATTATAAAAATAAAGGTATGAAAATACAAATTTGTTACTGTAAACAATGCATCTATTGCATAAATATAGAAGACAAACCAAAGCAATTGATACCAGTAAAATTCATGAAGTACGCTATTGTAGCTGTACCATTGTAGTACCATTGTAGTACCAATGCACATAAAATGCAGTATTCCAATAAAACCATTGAAAAATTATTCAAATGAAAGTTTTGGGCATTGCAAAAACATTGCAAAAACTATTGTCAACTCTGGTGTAATGCATTTATGTCTACTTTCCCTTGAGCAATAGAGATACTCTAATGGTATGTTCACTCTTGGTGTTAGGGGGTGATGTTTGCAATGTGAATCTAGTTTAAAAGTAGGTTTGAATTTGTTTTTGATCACCTTTAACCCTATAAAGATAGACTGATCTCCGCGGAAATCATCCTCTCTGAAATCGTGGGAATCAATGACTTAAAAAAATAGAAAAACACTCATTGAAAATCAGAGCATTCTAGAAGTTAGATCTTCCCTTTTCACAACAAAATTCTGAGAATGAATAATTGCATTTTTGTCCTATACAGAGAATCCTTCTCTGTCATCCATCGGACATTTAGTGTCCGTAGCAGCGTTACATGGTTAATAACAACACTCTTTAACACCAAGTGTGAACATACCTTAAGCCATTACTGCCAAGTAGTTGCATGGAAGATGATTGAAGCAAAATAAAGTGGCCGACACTACTGTGGACAATCTGCTGCAAGGAGTCCAAAGATTCACACAATTCTACTGTAGAGCCACCACACGAGCGGTACTCAAGCTTGTCTTGTTCTTAGACTTGTTTGTAGGACTGAAACCGAAGGTACAGTTGAGCTAGGCCAGTACGTGTGCTTGAATATTCGCGTCGATCGATCAATAATTAATGCGTCGAAGATCGATCGATACCTGGTCAGTCTGTCCATTCCATTCCAATTCCATCGATTTCCCAGTTTTTCATTGAAGGTAAGTTGCTGCATATAATCAGCCATGGCGCTTCGCAAAGCAAGGACTGTGCACAGGGGAGTTCAGTAATTAATTCCAGCTTCCGCCATCGCCATCCTAGCTCAGTCTATGACAATGTGCACAGAGTTAGAGTCCTGCTCAAGCCTTCCCAGCTGCTTGTGCAGGACCCCGTTGCCAGCTTTGAGTTGAGTTGACTCGGCAAAATGGAGGTGCAGCTCCTGTTCGTGTTGCTTGCTTTGCTGATCCTCGCTCCGCCTCAGCTGCAATGTAGCGGGCAAGGTGAGGTTTTCCCTGATGGAATGATCCAGATTGGAGCTCGGGATCGACCGGCTGAATTTCAAAGGTATTTTTTCCACTTGCCCTTGATTGCCATAGCTTTTCTTTGTATCCTGCAAAGGTTTTCTGTGTATCCTACTGCACTCTCCCAATGCAAGTCCCCCATTTTCAGTGATGCCATTGATGTCCTCTCCTGTTTTCATGGATTATAACAGCGCACGTTTAGCTGATACGTAAGTCCAACCAGCTACCGGTATCTCGATGTCACTAGTGCGAACCCAGTATTGAAACAACATCGTGTTGAAATATATATCAATATTGGGATGTTGATTCCATCGTCATTTACTTGCACCTTAATAGTCTTGCGATTGCTCTTTTAGTTGCTCCAGCCTTAATTTGCAAGCTATTAAGGAAAGAGTAATGAGCTCTCTTACGATTCCCCTGATTTTGACTCTGATTCTGCGCAAGAAGACTGATCTCCTGCCAGTTTTAGCTTCACATTGATCTCCATTTCTATCAATCTATTTATTCTCCGCAGCCTTGGCTACTCCCTTTTGCTTTTGGTCAGCATCAAATTGTTGGCATTTACTGTAACCCTAAACCTATGCTCATTACTAGTGGAACGATCATTTGCAATACTTTTGGCCATGTTTTACTTCTAGATATCTGTAATGATTCTGCAGCAGTAATATTGCACTGGCTCCACAATGCTCATGTTCTTCTGTGCGTTTCACAATGGTTTTTTGGCTTGCTGCAACGATTATCTCAAACTTCCATCACCTTGTGTTCATTCCGAAACTGTTGCAAAAATGTATTGCACATGGCTCTTTTCCAACTAGTGCTTGTTTGGTTTTTTTGCTGAGAACGCCAATCCGTTGTGCAGAGGAAAGGTAGTTCGTCGAGAACTGGCCGAGTGCCAAACGGGGAACTCCATTGACGATTGCTGGCGATGCGACAGCGCCTGGGAGACCCACCGCCAGTCTCTCGCCGATTGTGGAATAGGGTTCGGGCGAAACGCGATCGGAGGCAAAGAAGGCTCGCTCTACGTCGTCACGGACAACAGCGACGACGACGTCGTGAACCCGAAATTCGGCACCTTACGCTGGGCCGTCATCCAAAGCGAGCCTCTATGGATCATCTTCTCCCAAAACACTCGCATCAAGCTCAAGCAGGAGCTGATCATGAACAGCTACAAGACCATCGACGGGAGAGGGTTCGACGTGCAGATCGCAGGGGGAGCGGGGATCACGATCCAAGGCGTCTCGAACGTGATCATTCACGGCGTGAAGATTTTCGATCTGGTGCCGACTGGGCCGGCCATGGTGAGAGACTCGCCGTCGCATTTCGGCTATCGGCTGCGGTCGGACGGGAGTGCTGTCAGTCTCTTCGGCGCTACGAATGTGTGGTTGGATCATTTGTATCTAGCGCATTGTACCACGAATTTGGTTAGTGCTATTGAAGCGTCGACGTTCATTACTGTTTCGAATTGCTACTTCACCGACCACAACATGGTTAGGACCTGAGCTCACCCTACTACCACACGCAGTTCCTTTTTGGGGGGCCTTGAATGATTGATAATAGACATATGCCATTCTTCTCCGTAGCTTCTTTTTTGTTCCACTAGTGCAAATCCATGTTAGAAAAAACTTTGAAAATCACAACATTGAGGGTGTTGTTGTTTTCAACCGATTTCGTTTTTAGTCGTAGTGGCATGGCACGATAATAGTCATATATCATTCTTTGTTTAGCTGAATGCTGGTTCCACTACAGTAGTGCAAACCCCTGTTGAAACAACATTGAAAATCACAACATGAGGATGCTGTTGCTTTCAGCCTGGTTCATTTTTAGTCGTAGAGTGGCATGGCGTTTTTTTGAGTACAAATTCCACTAAGAATTTTTTTTAGCCAAATGAAATGACCTAGAACTCTGACATGCTCTGACATGGCTTATTGGCTTGAGCTCTCACTTGTTCAAATTGAGCTCCACTTCACAAAACTAGATGCTGGAGTTTCCTTTTCATGTCAATTCCAAGGATGCTTAGCAAGGGTTGATAAGAGTTTAGGGTTTGCACTAGTAATTTGCAATACTTTTGGAGTACTTTTGCGCTAGTCAGGGCTTACCGTTGGGTTAGAGATTTATCTTACTGTGGGAAGCTTTGAACAAAGAATCATTCTCTGGTTTCCAAGCTCATTACGGCATCAATGCAGAGATAGCCTTGCTATGATCCCATTAAGGTAGAAATGAAAGTCAAGCATATCAAAATGCAAAAACACAACTAGAATCGTTGTACCCTGAGGATCAATAATAATTTATATATCATTGGTATATGTCATTGATTCAGGTCATGCTCTTTGGCGCGCATCCAGAGGACACCTTTGACTCCGTGATGCAGGTCACAGTGGCGTATAATCACTTCGGAACAGGGCTAACCCAACGTATGCCGAGGTATCACCCGACTCCCTATTTTGAAGTCTATATACGGTGGAGGAGCATTTTGGTTAAAAACATTTGGCTCTGCAGTCCTGCATATGTGCATCATTCTGAGTCAAATCATTTTGAACCAATTCTGAATCAATTCTGATCCAAATGAATTGGTTCTACATCACCGTAGTTGGCTCAGAATTGGTTCAGAATTGGTTCATTTTGATTCAAAAGATTTGGCTCAGAATTGGTTCTGTATATTGGTGGAAGAGCATTTTGGTTCAGAATTGAAATGACAAGCTCAATGATAAGCTATGAGATTTACTTAACTCTGATATTTTGTACACATAATCGGTGTTGCAGGTGTCGATTTGGTTACTTCCACGTCTTTAACAATGACTACGTGGAGTGGAAAATGTATGCCATTGGGGGCAGTGAAAATCCCACCATTCTTAGTGAAGGCAATCGCTTTATGGCTCCCGATGCAAGCGACTCAAAAGAGGTGAGCAGAAATTCATACTCAATGATGGAAAAGAAACACCCTTCATACTTAAAAATCTTAACATTAAATTATAGAAACTAGGTTGAGCATTTGAAGTATCGCAATCAGGTGTGGTTATCTTATGATTTCTGCCAGCTATTGCATATACATTCCTGAAAGTAAATACATTTGGACGTCAAGTGGAGGAACCTATTTTGGATACTTTAATCCTTTCAGTATGTCAGCACATTCACAAGCGTGGTTATCTCCTCGAAATTGACTGTAATCAGATATTATTGTAACCAGATATTACTGCAAATAAGTTGAATTTGTAATAGTACGCAGTAATTGAGATACTAAACAAGTCACGAGAAAATTATGGAAATGCTAGCTTATCATAATGACCTAAGTAGCCGTTGCAAGTTACCCAGGTTTCTGCATTAAGTGCCACCTTGTTTGAAATTGTAAACGATTGCTTTAGGTCCGTAACCATTTGAGACTCCTCTACCTTAGGTGACGAAGCGGGTGACGGACGGAGGAAACGATTATGGCGGTTGGGAAAACTGGAACTGGAGATCAGTTGGGGACACGTTCTTGAATGGAGCCTTCTTCACAGACTCGGGATCCTCCAATGTCGACTCTTCCTTGTATGCGAAAGCCACCAGCTTCTCCGCCAAGCCATCCTCCGCGGTGGAATCCCTCACTGCTAACGCTGGCCCGTTTCAATGTGGACCTGGGGTACTGCTAATTTTCTTAAACCCTCTCACCTCTCACTCATGCTTTGCAAGTGGAACATGAAACGTGCAAGTAGAGCGTTGTTATGAGAATAACCATGACAACTCACAGCAGGGGTGAGGGATGTTATCTCCGTAACAAGGCTTTATTATTTCCATGTTACCGCATATAACCTCAATGGTGGGATCTTGTTCAATCATACCCCATCAATGGTCAAAAAAGTCTGAAAAGAAGGATACCATGATGTCGATACAGCATTTTGAGACTAATATAGGAAAGTCTCAACTTTAGAGGATTAGAATTGATAATGCTGACGTTTTTAATCGAGCTAAAGAATATGGGTTTAGAAGATACGCCACCAATTGCAATGAGATACCAGTGCTCAAACTTACCCTCAAAGTCCAAATGTGGTGTTCGATTTTGAAGTGTGAAACTGACTAAGATGACCTTTTAGCATAATTAAAATGAACTCCTGAAAATTGGAAGATAGGACGATAAGAACGTTGTCTTCGAGATACCCAAATCGGATTTTACAAATCAGGTACCCAAGTAAAAATTTGGAACGATTAGGTGTTGGTAGTACGTTTATAATGCCATTTTGCATTGGTATTATGTCTGGTAACAGCAATCCGTCAATAGCAATAAATTTTTTTTGCAATAGTTTGTTAGAACGAACCTCACCACTTGGTAGCTTGGTTGGCATTATCTTGCACGTTATTATGCTAAAAGAAGGACAAATTTATGTATCCAACAACAAGGTCTCTGACATTAAATGTGTTTTATGCAGGGATACTTATCATGTGATGTGGGAACGCCCAATTCTTACGGTGGGGGGGCAAGTGGTTCCAGCGGATCATCAGGAGGTTCACCAGGATGGTATTCTTGTGGGAATCAGAACTCCAGAGTCTCCCTCTTGGTCATGTTCGTCTCCACCATTTTAAGCACGCTTGGTATTCTGTGCCATTGCAAGTATGTGGTCTCAAATTAGAGGCATTGTGAAACTCATATTTTTGAAACATTAGAGAGTACAGGGAAGAAAAATGGCTCAGATGGGTCGTTTGATATAGTTCCACGCATGGTGGACTTCATGTCTTGATGCGTTCACCATGTTCAGGTATCTTGCAATTTTATGGAGCTAGCTGCATAACATTCTTGATAGGAGCTCTTAGGACCTTTGGTAATCCAAGGAGTCCATTTGGTAATCCAAGGACGAATCAGGGTTTTCATGTGTTCAGAGATCGCCGACCATCTTTGTTCTTTGATAAGCAAGCTCTTTCATCGTCAGTTGAATTTTGGAGGAGATGGAAGCCCCTAACATCAATCACTTTTATATTGTCAGCCACTTATAGTACCGTCATAGTGCTCCTGGATTTACACTTGTGAACATGAACAAGTGCATGTTGAACAACCACAATTGAATGAATCCACATCGCATCTTATTCTTATTATATATTGTCAGATGAACCGCAAGAAGATTGCACTCATAGAACAACATAAGATAGGGCAACAACGTACTGGGCTGTCCATTAAATTGGTGGAGATTTTATGATTGGCACCGATTGGCGAGAAGCGGGAAGTGTCCAATTGCCGATGTGAATGGCTATGCCGGCAAATTTATCTCACGCACCTTCCTTAGGATTGGTTCTATGAAAGTAGAGCCAGGACCGGAGCATATTTTATCTTGAACGTCTTAATTTGAAACCACACTTACTTGGTAAGAGAACACAAGTTGTTGATGTTCTGAAAGATAAGACGGGCAACGAACATGAAAGGCAATTATCCAATGTGTACAAATGAAACATGTCCATGCCTAATCAGTATATAACATACCGAAATGATGAGCATGCCACGAAGTACTCCACGTCCCGCGTTCAAGATTTACCTCCGCAAGTGATATAAGCACCGGCAGCGGGAAACTGCGGTTGTCGCTAGGGTTCCATGAGGTTTATTCAGCTTCCAAACTTTCTCTACAAATAACGTCAGGGGAGTCCGAAAATCCGATCCGCGAATCCTCGCGAACCGATACACCGCATAGGAACCGTAAAAACGAAGCTATTTCAAGTATCGAGTCTCTCGAAAAGGAAGCAGACGGTAATCCTCCATGGAAGAACTGCACTTGCGCTATCGAAATCTGAGAAAACGAAAGGGAATTCGAAGATGGTGAGTGGGAGCATGCTGTGAGTCTCTTGAAAAAGACGCAGACAGCGATCCACCATGGAAGAACTGCACGTGCAATATGGAAATCGGAGAAAACAATCGGGACGATGGTAAGTGGGACAAGGCCTCTAGCTTGGACAAGATCGATTAAGCCAGAAATCCATCAAGGGAGAACTGCAACTGAAAGAGGCAAATCAGAGAACACAAAAGAAAGATGCTGAATCTGTGAGTCTCTTGCAAGAAGACGCACTGCAACAGAAAGGGACTCTCACGGTTTGCGTTAGCGGCGTCCTTGGCAAAAGGAGACTTCGCAAAACTGTCACCAAATGTGCGAAGTTGCAACAAAAGGAAGGATGTTGAGTAGGAACCTCTAGCTTGAACAAGATTAAGGCAGAAATCCATCAAAGCAGAACTGCAACTGCAATATGGAATACGTGAGAAACCCAAAAGCAAAGACCACACACGGTGTTCCTCCCACCAGGGAACAACTGCAACTGAAAGAGGCAAATCAGAGAACACAAAAGCAAGATGCTGTGTGAGTCTGTTGCAACAAGACGCACTGCAACAGACAGGGATTCTCACTAATGTTTGAATCAGTGTGCGTGTGCGGCGGCGTCCTTGGCAAAAGAAGACTTGGGCACCAAATTCAATGTGCGAAGAAGCTTTGCCAAACAAAACAAAAGGGAAGATGGTGAGTGGGAGCATGCCAGAGAGGGTGATCTGCGCAGAACATTCAGGCTCGTGGTCCCTCCACTACCCAGAGCAGGAAGTGAACGCTGCTCGGTTGCCCGCCTGACGCGGTGCCTTCCGTTCTAACACCGCGACAACCCCGTCCTCCGATGGGATCGCCGCGACGACTCCGGGTTTGGAGCGGGCAAGCCCTCAACACGTCTCCGCAGGCCCTGGCCTGGCGCCCCACTGCCGCACCTTCCTACCCCCGCTCGAGTGACAGGCAGACGCTACTCTGCTCGGATGAAGGAGAGGCCTCTGGTAACGCAGTTTATACACGGGAGAAGGCGACCCGACAATGCTTATGGGTTTTCTCAACAGGTGGGGGGGAGGACGAGAACGCGCCTTGGTTTGGAAAGCTGGTTTCGCCAAAACGGTGTGACTGGCTTGTGTAAAAACCTTGCTTCTAAAATCTACAACCAAAATATTACATGGGGGAGAGAGTTTCGAACTGAAGTATGTCAGTTTCCAAGGATTTTTTTTTTTAAAGTTACAGAATTGCACTATCAGCAAGTTAATTCTCAATTATTGCACCCCACACTAAAAACTTAAACTCAAATGAATTCTAGAATTATGAGAATTCTGTGAGGGGCATTCATTTGGTGATTCATAGTATCTTCAAAAACTCAATATGTGTGGACTGAATCTTTTTAATTTTCAAAGGATGGGCTGGTAATTGTGGAAATTATCGATTTTGTTATTGTGTGAATTGTTGGCTTACAAAAATGCAAAAGCACTCATTGGAAGTCAAACTACTATATAAGACCTCCTTTTTGTACACAAAATTCGAAGGATGAAAATTTACATGGAAGGATTCTTTGCCATTCATCGGACAAAAACAGCTGCAACATTTTTTAAGGGTTAATGTAATCTTGAATATTGTGACTTGCATCCAACTTTCATCCATCCTTCATATATTCCATATATTCTATCATCCAATTTTCATCAAAATTTGATCCAAAGGTTCACTCAAACTAGATCACATTCATCCGAGATAATCCAAGTAAGTTAGTACGAGGGGGTCTCACACTCTCACGCTAATTGAATTAACTTGTGCAGCAGGGTGAGTGCAATTAGAGAGGTTTTGTGATGTCCTATGTCTGGGTGGTGTTTGTGACTGTGGGTGATCATTGTGCGTCCAACAGTCGGTCTTCTCAGAGCCGACTGTTTGAGAGTGTCCGTCCAGCGGACGCCGTCGTTGGCCACAATGCGAAGTGGTGGAACTAAACTTCATTGCGAAGCTGTCCGCAGAAGAACAGGACGTTCACCATGGCTCCCGTGGTGCGTCGCAAGCTTGGCGATGGCGACGCAGAACCATTACCTGGAGATGAAGAGCATGAACTAGAAGAGGAGTTGGAAAGATCAGAAGAAGAGCAACAGGAGGAAGAGGAGGAGGAAGGTGAAGATGAAGAGGAGGAGGAGGAGGAGATTACAGAGTATGAGAAGCAGCGTCTCAAGACCATTGAGAGGAACAAGGCCATGCTTGCATCGCTTCAGCTTCCCAATTTGGCGTCCTCTCTAGCGCAAACCTCCTCTAGCAAAGTTGCCAAGGCAGGGACTACTTCGAAGTCGAAAGGCGGTGGTCCGCGTAGGCGCTCGGAGCGGCTGAAATCTGTCAGCGGCAAGAGAAGGTGAATTTGTGGGCTTCGTTCCAATTTCATGTCATGATTTTATTCTTTTTTTTTTTAGGATTTTGTATGGGAGTATGCAATCTGTGAATCTCATTCAGATGGTGTTGATGTCCGGGAAGACGAAACTGTAATTTTGGATAGAAATATAATTCTCTAGTTAGGGTTAGTAAGGATCGCAGGGAGAGTTTATTTTGTCAGTTTTATTGGTTAATTCCTTTTTTGCTGTTTTTTGCGGGAATGCAACTCAAGTAGGGGAGGAGACCGTGTATGACTGACACTCTGTTACTGGGAAACGGAATGTTTTCGTTCTCACAATTTTTCAATTGCGTTCTTTATATCCATACAGTGCGTTGTCTTGGCTTCTGTTTTGAAAGACTTTGTACTTGAGCGGTAAGTGCAGATGCAATGAGTGAAATTTTTTGCTGAATTAGTAAGCAATTTTTTCCTGTAACCTAGTTGATAATTTGAACACAGTGCGCTGGACGATGAGGGCAGCAGCTCAGACAAGTCGGACTCCGAGTCAGAGTCACTCAGTCCCAACAAGAGAAAACGGAAGGACCAGGAATATGAGCCCACTGACGAGGAGGGCAGCTCAGAGTCAGAAGATGAGGTGGATGAGCATGAGCAGGAAGTCCTGCAGGAGGATGGTTCGCCCAATGACGCTGATATGGATGAAGAAGAATATGCTCTCCAAGAGGTACTGGACGTGACAGTAATTCCTCCAATACAAAAACTCTGAGTCGGATTGTTTTCATTTAGCACCCTGCTGCTTAAGACTTTCAAGGATAATTTGTTTTTTTCAGGACAATGCTGTCTGTGTGTGTTGCATGCAAATAGTTCCCAGTGGTTGACTTGAGAGGTACATGGGGTTGACAGGAGTTTTTAGAACCCAGTAGAGTTGAGAGAGGTGCCATTCATCACATCTTGAAGTGAAGACAAGTTCATAAGCTTTCGGTTTAGTCACAGTGATGGCTGACTGCTGCTCAGTAGGACTGAGTTTCGTGTCTGAAGTTTCACTTGACGAGAATTGGTACCGTGCATGGGTTTGTAGGCTCTGGCTTTGTCACTGGGAGCGTCAGTAGAAGCGACGGATTCTCCCGGACCCTCAAAGAGAAAGAAGAAAGGCAGCTCAGGCAAAAAGAGGGTCGCAAAATCTGCGGAGCTCGAACCTGATGATGAACTTGAGGATAAACCAAAATCAAAACCTTCTAAAGGCAATGCGAAGCGAAAAAATCAGAAAATGGTAAGTGGAGGGGGGTAATCATATTTTGGAAAACAATATCTTGCACATGTTCATGCTAATTTCTTCACATAGTCACAAGCTTTACTTTGCTACTGGAACTTTATATGGTATCATGCGGACATGTATTAGTTGCAGTTGTTTGTGATTTGGTTGTAGTATCAGGCGATCTGATGCTGATTAATCTCATTCTCGTCAAGTAGACTACAGTTGAGTTGCAATTGTATGTGTTGGTAGTTCCAGCTTCTACAATGCTCATGATCTGCAGTTGTGCTTTGCAGAGTAATAAGCGCCATTTCACGGAGGGTGAAGTTGATGCACTATTTCCATTCTTTGACGGTTCGTTCTCAAGCAAAGCTGATTTGTTTTTACTCCATCTTGAGACGTTTGCAGTGGGAACATATTTTTCTAGCTGATGAACTAGCTTGTTTACCTCAATTATCGTCAATATGCAGAAAGGGGAAGGGGGCAACTGACCTTAAATGACCTGGAGAGGGTGTCGACGGCTCATGACTTCACATGGAGTCAACAGGAATTGCTAGACATGATACATCTTTTCAACAGAAGTCATACTGGCGTGGTTTGTTCCTTAACTCTGAATCGTGCTTTCAGTACAAAATTTCAAGTCATAATATCCTTTGTTTATCATTGCAAACGAGCTGGAATAAGTTCCCATGACCGCTCTGATGGTCAAGATTTCTGCGCGATATCGTAGACTAGCACAGAAACATTGATTACGTGCTCGTATCATGGGGTTCCCCATAGCTGACAATACTATTTCGCATTGGTTTGCGCAGCTTGATATAGTGGATTTCAGAAACGTAGCTCATCGGTGTAACCTAATTGTGTCGGAACGATAAGTCTGCAGTATTCTGTGAAAATCACAGCACTATTGACCTGCGAATAGTGATATACAAGAGGTAAAGCTGCCGCTGTCACCTTCAGTACTTGAAATAATTTCTTCTTTCAGCTCCCTTCATTTTCTGTATGCATAGAACTTCAAGAATGTGATTGTAATTCCATCTGACCTGATGAAACTTCCGATGTGCTCACAGCTTGGCGGCACAAAGTGGAGACCCTAATCGTCGCAGCACTTTCAGACTTTTCTGGGCGACGAGATACCTAGTCAGTTTTGTGATAAAGTTTGCCGGTACAGCGCTTTATGTAGAAATAATTGGAAAATTTCATCTTCTTCTGGTTCTACTTAAGCCAACTGGTTAGTCGTGTCTGAACAATCAATGCAATAGTTTGCAAGATTTTATTGAAAGAATTCAGTAATTCACAAGATTATTAGCGCAGCTGGCTCAATGAAATTGTGAGGTACGTCAACACTTCAATTAGACATCGTTGTGGATGCATCGATGCACCAAAACGGATTGCCAATTCTGCTTGGATCACACATGGAAATTCTGTTTTCTTTCCAACATAGATTGTTTTTAGAAACTATGAGTTGCACAATGCCACCAACTTAGCATGGAGCTTGATAGGGGTTATGAATCCTTGGCCTGTTGACGACCAACACCTCTCTGGAATGTCATCGAACTATGAATGTACAGAAAATGAATTCAAGCACGTGCTACGGAAAGTACACGAAGGAACATTCACCCCGACACTCATTGAAAATCTGACAAGAGAGAACAATCCTTTTGGGCTAAATCCTTGCATAAGAAATCATCCTATATTGAGTGATAAATCATTTGGATCTCAAGAGAGTTTGGCACTTGTTCCTAAACTGCTCTCTCTAGTGAGTTCCGTAGTGATCTCCCTATGAAAGCACATTCCTACATATTGGTTATAATGCTTAAAATGATGGAAATAGTACACAATGAGGGTGGCCAGAGAATTCCCAGCGTAGCACCAAAATTGAGCCAATACGTCTAGCGAGAAGCGAATCTATTTGAATGAAAGTAGAATGCTGAATCCAGCACCATGGTTATATGAAACCGATGATATACATACTCATAGATTACAAACTAATGTGCCAACACAAAGGATCCCAAAACCCTTTGGAAAATTTTGAATTGTATCTGTCAAATGCCTTTGCGGGTGCGCACCTCAAGGGGATGCCGTGGCCGGAGCGGCTTGATCGTTACTACTAGCGCTGCCATTAGTAAGATTAACATCGCCGACAGGGGGGCCGATGCTACACCTGTCGGTGTTGTGTAACGCAATTGCCTCCCTGAGCTTGGAGAGTTTGGAGAGGGAGCACGAGAAGCCTTCCAGAAGACCCTCGGACCCTCGGTAGAAGTGGAAATAGGGCAGCACTTTGATGTTCAAGCTCTTGCACATCGGCTTGTTGTCTTCGAAGTTCACCTTCACGAACTCCACGTCCAGATGCTCGGCCGCGAGTTTGCACAGCTTGGGGTAGAGCGCGCGGCAGGAGCCGCACCAGGAGGCGTAAAACTCCATTACCACCAGCTTGTCCCCGGCGTTCGCAAGCGCGTCCACAAACTCCTGCGTGGAGTGCACGTCGCGGAAGTTCACCCCGCCGTCCTTCTCCCACCACCGCACGCCGTCGCTGGTAGTCCCAGTCGCTGCTCGCACTCGCACCGGTCGCCGTGGCGGCAACCCCAAGGTCAATTCCTGCCCCAAACTGCCGCGCGTCGCGGATTTTTGCCGCATTGCCAAATCTCTTCCTGTCCTCTGTTGCAATAATCTCAACCCTGTCAAACCCTTCTTACTCTCCACCAATTCCCCCGCGCCTGACAACCGCACATCCACCCCTGCAACGGCGTGCACACGCATCGCCATCGCCATCGTCATTCCCACCCCGACCCCTGCTCCACCACGAACCCTAATTACAGAAAATCACCAATCTCAAACCCTGAAAATTGTCGCCCGAAATCCAACGAATTCGCAACCAACCTACCAGACTGCCGTCACCACAAACCCAAGTCGTCGCAAACTCCCAAAATCCACTTGCACGAAAGCACAAATGTACGAAACCGCAGAAACGCAACTACGTAAAAACGCAAATCTCGAAGAAATGGCTTCAAATCCTGAATCCTGAATCCTGAATCCCGAATCCCGAATACCTCGAATTGGCAACCAATCTACTGAACTGGCTCAGTCACCTGCCATCTCGATCTGGAGCTCCAATTCACCAGAAACACTGACTCCACTTGCACAGAGGCTACGATTTCCGAGACTGAGTGTGAAGAGGTCTAGTGAAGGTCACCGCGGACGTTGGCGTGGCGGTTGCGAAGCCTAGAACATGGAATGCGTGATGGGGCCATGGCAATTCTGACGGTTGCGCTGCGGAGACACAAAAGCAGGTGGCGCGAAGTGCGTCCAGCCAGCCATATGCGGCTTTCGGTCTTCAGGTTCATTGTTATTTCTTTTTCTCTTGGGGTTTCTTTTTCTTTCCGGGTGGGAGGGGCATCCTCAATAGACTTTGGAATTTGCCTCGCCAAATATAACTCTAGCTTTTCAATAGCCTTGTAATTAGAACTCAGAATTTTTATTGTTGGACGTGCACTCAAAAGCACTGTGAGTAGGTACAAGAAAATTCAAATTTAGACATTTGACAAAAATCACTTCAAAAATTAGCTAAAACACCAAAATTATAGTAGTCACTAAAAGCAAATCACGGTTATGAAAGCACATTTCACTTCAGAATTATTATGCCACTATCAAAAATTCAATGGAGCCCATGCCACAAGTTATGCAATGGGGAGTCCCTCCCAATACGTATACCAACATGCTACAATTTGAGTTTTAGAGATTTCAAAGGACATTCTACATTCTTTGAACCATTTAGGGGCTAAAATTGAGGTCAATTCTTGGCTTGTTTTAGAACTAGCTAACAATCATAATATTATTAACCAATTTTGGAGGGGGGCTCTTTTGCTTTCCTCCAAAAAAGAAGTCCCAGCATTGCAACTTTCCAACGAGACAATGAATCTTTACAGATTAAATTGAATTCACTCCTAGGGATCCAAGGAGAGATTATTCCAATCTCTTAGAAAGGACAATTGCGGCTGGTTAGCAATGTTTTGGGCAGACAATATGAACATGACGCCATAGCAAGAAGCATTTAATTGACGGAGCATACTAAGCAAGGGTTTTGAAATTCAAAGTGACTTTTAGTTCCTTCACCATTTCTGAAATCTAGTACAACATGCATATCAATACCGATAGTTGAAGCTTGATAATTGTAAGCCATAGACTTGGAACCAAAGGTTTTTTTGGGGGTGAAAATTTGTTGAAAAGTGATGACTTGAAAGGGGCTGATTTGGGGGTATGGAAAAGGCATATTCGCTAGAAACATGGTTCTTACATCCTATGCATCGTTGTTGATTTTCACAAAGAGGGAAGTGTATCGCATGGTTGAGTGAGTCCTCAACGAGGTCCATCGTGGATTGCGAGTTATTCAAAGCAACTAAATGTCAATTGCGAGTTATTAAAGGAGACTAATTGCACGCCAAGTTGCCTCCCTAAATTTGCCTTCCACGCCAAGTGCTGAGCTTCAAATTTGCAAGTTGGGTTTTGGAATTAGATTCTTTGATTGGAGATGGTCTTTACAGCTATCTTGCGTCTTGAACTCTTTGGATTTTAGGGTTTTGTGTTTTACTTTTGGTGCTTAAGATTTTAGATTTGGTTTGGTTGGTGTGCTGCGACAGCTACACTACTGGATTGGAGCTGCAATTTTGAATTGATTGAGGTTCATGATGCGGTTTCAAAGACTGCGGTAGGGAGTTGGAAGCTTGAAGGACCTGCATTCCTACAATCTAGAGTCACTCGTAATACCCCATTCCTTTGCTTGCAAATAGATCTTTTTATGTTTTGGCAATTTGTTTGAAGGAAGAGACATGTAATGTGCAATTTTTGTTGTTGAGTTTGATCCGGTAATGAGTGGAGGTTGTCAATCTCTACTTGTTTGCAAATAGAGATTTGGAGGTTTATCACTGTTTTTTCCTCATTTGTCCAACCTTTGCTCAAATTTGATCCTCTTCATTTTCTGCATTTTGTTTGATGAGAACTTCTAAGGGAACTCATGTACACCTTCCGTTGTTGATCAAATTCCATTCAAATTTGCACCTTTTGTTCTTGATTGAATTCCATTCTAATTTGAAGTAGTAGCTTGAGATTATATATCAATCTCTGCTCACTGGTTTTTCCATACCTTGAATCTGATTTGATCCTCTTTTTTTATATATTACTTTAAAGAAAATTGCTGAAAGTATTGTGTAGCTTTTGTTGTTGACTTCTGTTACATGACATACGACCCCATGGTTTGGATGGTATTAAAGAAGGATTATTTGAAAGCATTACAATTCATCTCACATTTCAAGATTTATCAATGAATAGATGTAGTTAAGATCAACATTTTGGAGGGATTCATTGACTGCATTTGTTGAATGCAATTTTGGTGTATTTTTTGCACACATATTTTGACAATGCTGTCAAAACCAATTTGTGAAGATGAGTAAGGGTTTGAATTAATCTAACCACCCAAATTGTATTAATGTTTTGATGATTTTATAGGTTTCAATTGTTGAAGATTACTTAGAATTCTGTTAATCGAATGTCTTAAGAATTTTGGTAGTGCCCATTTACTTACAATGCTTGGAAATATCAGTAAAATGATTGTTCCACTTTGAATTTAAAACTCATAATAGTCACATGTATATGAAAATCTAATTATAAATTTTTATTGATAGGAATGAAGGATATAATTTCACATTTATTTTCACATCAAAGACATTTATCAATACTTAAATCAATCCAATTATAATTTTTTATTAATAGGAATGATGAAGGATTTAATTTCACATGTTCAAGTGTTGATAAATTTTTTTGATTTTAAATTTTCGTAAATGACTTTGTAGAAGATGCTTTTTTGGCCAATTGAATTGAATTAAATATGCCAATTTATTCACTTTACAAATCTTCTAGTGGAAGGAAGGGCATGAAGGGGAGAATAGTAACACATTGTCAAAGGTTTTAGGCGCTTGAGACTACTTGCACTATTCCTTAGGGCTTCTACATTGAGGAACTCCATATTGCCTATTCATGTCCGAGTTCATATCTTGGTCTTTTCAAGGTAATTAATGTAACTATGTTGTCCCTTTTTACTATGTTTGTTCGTCAATTAATTATTTTTTGTATGCCGGTAGTTGTTGCGGTAAGCACAATGGCATGTGGAATTTGCTTTGGGGTTGTGGGGTTGTTTTTAATGCTTGGGGTTTTTTAATTAGGTGTTTGGTTTGTACATTGGACTTGTGTAGGTGATTACCATGGATGACAAGGGGAAGAAAATTGTGCCTACATTGAAAAAATGAGCTTTGATGTTTGGCTCCCGTTGCAAGCTATCAACTTAAGCATTAGCCAACGTTGAGAGTCAAAGGTCTCTTTGCATCAAAAAACCGCATCTGTTTTAAGCAATGACCAAGGAAGAAATGCTATTGGCGCTTCAACCTCAATTGGTGCTACAATGAGCTTTTCTTCATTACCAATTCTAGTTGATCATGTTGTACCAATAGTTGGAGCTGAAGCTGTAAGTAAGTTGCCTAGCCTTTGCATTAACATTGTCAAAAGTTGCCATATTGGTCACTTCACTCACTTGTACAAATAGACTAAGAGCCAAAACCTCTACAAAGGTTTGTCATCTATAGCCATGATTTCAAAAGTGTCATTAAGGTATATCACCTATTTTCAACAATGTTAACTAAAAATAATTTTTTTATAAACTACTATATTTTTATTTTTATTATTTTGCTTTTATTTTTATTGTTTTTGTTTTTTTGTTTGTTTTAAATTAAAATAAATTATTATTACTTTATGTATTAAGCTGGTATAAAAGAAACATGCTTCTAATATATTTTATATTCATTTGCCAATCATTTTCTTCTTCATATTTCTATGAAGATTGTTATATATTACTTAGATGTTTATGCTTTTTTTTTTTATCAATTTTTGTGCAAGATATTTAAGTAAGATGTATAACTATTATTAATCATAATTATACATCTTACTTAAATATTTTGTATAGAAATTGATAGAAAAGAAAAAGCATATACATCTAAACAATATATAATAATCTTCATAGAATATGAAGAAGAAAAATAAGGCAAGTGGAGGTAAATGGAGGTGGTTTTTGGAGCATCAGATGAGTGGCAATTACATCACAAATTCACAATCTACTTTGATTTTTTATTTTGGGTTGGATATTGAATTATTGATTTTTGAACTTTGAAATCCAAATTTGTGGTATTGCCTATGCAAAAGATAATCAATTCAAGATGGCAAGGGATATTGCTATAAGATCTGATGGCATCCATGTTCAACATAAAGATTTGGAAAGGTATAGAAATCTTATAATTTGATGAGTTCACTCTCTTTCTGCAGTTATATTCTACAAACTTATAATTAATCTTGGTATCTAGGTAGAAAGTAGAAACCAACTTCTTGTATTTGTTGTATGAATCAAGTTTTGAAAATGTACATTGATTTAGCATTCTAGCTCCGTTAGGATATGGTGGTTGCCTTGCAACATTTACAAGTACTAAATGGGTTGCAAGACAAGTCTATCACTTAATATTCCTGTGAGATCATAATTTCAATTCAGTGTCGGTTAGTTTGTTGGGTCATATTTTATTGGTTAGTTTTAGCTTTGTCAAATGTTTCAATACATTTTTAATTTTATGTAGAATTTTGAAATGCATCAGCCCAGATAATACTTGTCAGATGCTCTCAAGCTTCCTTGATTAGATTTTGTTTACTAAATTTTTTTGAGTTAGATTTTTTGAATTGGAGTTGCATGACAAATCAAGTATTGGATAGCTATATAGAGACATATGATTGTAGCTCGGATGGTAGGGATGCAGACAAAAGTTAATTTGTTGAAGACATTCAATTACAACCTCCTATCTATCTAAATCAAATAACTCCTAGAAGTCCTAGTCCGCCCAACAATGTGTAGATCAACTTTGAGCTTGATGAGAATGACAACTTCTATGAGCCACCTCAAACACGTTGTAGATGCTTGTGAATGAGAGCATCATCATAGATAAATGAGGTTGTTGTTTCTCTATTTCAATTCAAGTCGCAACAATCACAATATTGTTTCTCTGCTGTCAAAGATACCTCTACATCCTTGCTTGAAAGGCGGTAGGCCACAAAGGATTTTGAAGGTGCCTCTATAGATCAGATCACCGCCTTTGCATGCACATCTAGCAAAATCTGAATTAGAGATTGGAAAGGGCAAAGGGAAGGCACCCTTGCCAAAGGCAGTGAAGAAGATGAAAAACAAGAGCCACCCCAATCAATCGGAAGGATAAAGAAAGGAAGACAGTTGTCTCCAAAGGAAGTTCAAATGCACCTAACGAAGGGTCTGAAAGGCGTTATAATAAATTGCATGATCAACAATGATGATTAAATTTGTGAATTGCTCTAATGAAGAGACGGTTTTGATCTTGAGTGGTAACAATGGAGACAACTTAGTAGATACTGGACCATTGTCAAACCCTATTCTTAGGAGCAAACAATATGGAGTGTCTAAGAGGTTTCAAGACACATAGAGGGCCATATATCCTTGGGCAAAATTGCATTGTTGTGCCAATGGATCTATCGAGTCAATAAAGTGCTTGATCTGTTCCACAATTGAAGGGAAGTCCACGAAGATCCTAAGCACAAAATATGATACACTTACGAAGCATGCCAATCGTCATCGAGCAACCAAAAATCTTGTTGGTATTGCAAAGAAGGGTGAATATTATTATTCCAAAAATTGTGCTCATGCCAAAAATGTTGTGTTGTATATAAGTCGAGGCAGTAAGAGTGTTTATAACATGGTGCAGAACAAACAAAAAGAATGCAATTGCAAACGTCTTCAGTTTACAACCATCTTCCATATTCTAGTAGAGGGGCACACTGTGCTTGAATACAAAAGTCTCAACCATTTTCTCAGATTTCTTAAGGTGCCACATATGCCAAAAAGCACTAGTTGGAGTGATAATTTTGGCTAGCAAATGGCCAAAATCATGTACGCCGAGATCAATCACAACATGAAGGAGGAAATCAGGGAAGCCTATTCTTGTCTATTATATGTGATGAGGTGATAATCAAAGTTGGCTCTGCATTCATATTTATATCCAAGAACAATGGTGCTTAGTTTTGATGTTGATGTCATTGCAAAGGGTAGTTGACGATGGTAGTGCCAACAACATGGCAACAATATGGTGTCCAACGGTCATTGTTGATGCCTTGAAGGCTCCACTATGGAGACCTTACTCACCAGGAAATAGCCAATAAAGTGATTTGTTTCGAGGCTGACAAAGCAAACGTATTCTAGAGCGTATGAACTAGAGTTACTTGGCAATTGAAAGCTTTTCATGTTCCTTGGATGTTTGGGCAACATTACATGTCACACAAGGTGCAATTGGCACTTTAGATTTTGTCCAAGATGGAGATAGAGTCTAATGTTGAAGACTTGCTTCAATCCATGCATGCTAGCTTATTTTGCCCACTCTCCTAAAAAAACACATTGAATTCACAAAGTTGGATGCTTTGATGGAGAAGAAGGGCAATAAAATAATGAAGCAAGTGAAGATCCAATGGATATCTATGTTGAAACCAGCTAAACAAGTGCTTGCCCAATAACCTATTTTGCTTTACAAGATGCACTTGGAGTCTTGGACTCTTCATCATTGATAGTTGTCCAAAACAACTTGGAGTGTCTCAAAAATGTCAAGACAGTTCTTGGACTTGCTTGCATGTTACCATTGCTTGAGCAATTGAACTAGCTCATCAAGTTCTCTCAAGGTCGCAGCTTATTTGTGTGTGACTTTGTAGCGACTATCAGAGTATGCCAAGCGCAAATCTTTATAGATTACCAAGATGACAAACCATGCTATCAATCTAATGCTTTCTTTGACTTCAATTCTTTGGTCAACTTCACTCACAATAGCATCAAGATGTCATGAAAATACAATTTGAATAGTAATGAAGAGCAACTTGTATTTGAATGCATGGAAGTTCCCATTTGGGCGAGCATTTGGGCAAAGCAAATGTCTAAAAATTCAAATCCACCTCACTTCATTTCTCGGCAAGAGTGGTCAAACATGGTCAAAACTATAAAGGTGGCCTATTGAGGTAATTTTCATTTGCTTAGTTTTTTATTCTTTATATTTTATATTTACAAAATTGATTTTTTTTTTAAAGTTCTTCATTTGAAATACCTTATTTTAACTCAAACATATATATTATTCATGTAACTCAAATATATATATCATGTTGTGGTATTGGTCTTACAATTGCCGCAGACTAGTTGTCTCTCAAGCTATCTCATCGATTTTCCAATACCAATGTTATAGATGTCATGGACATCTTTTACCCGCAATACTGACTTCAATCTCCAAACATCTACAACCAGTCTTTTGATACACACTTGGACATCTTATGAAGAATTGGAGAGTTTCTGAAACTTGCCAAAATAGCTTGTGTCCAAGTGCTAGGTTGTATTAGAAGATGAGTGTACATTTAGCACTCTCATTTGTCAAGAATCGGTTGAGAAACCGACTTACAACCCATCTTGAATTGGCTGTGGCAATGCATGCTCAGAAGTTTTGGACCCTTGAGAATTTTTAATACTGTGTTTGCTTTGTAGCTTGGTGTGCTTCTTGTAAGCATCATGGAGTTTGAAGGGGTTATGGTTTCATCAATAATTAGCACTCGTATATTGTAGTTTTTGAACAATGTGGTTCTTAAACAATGTAGTCATTTGGTAGTTACAAAACTTTTCTTTTAAATGGTGATTGAATTCTCAAGTCAACTTACATTCTTACAATCTTATTTGTAAATGATGGCTATAGTTTGCTACTAATGACAAGAAATGGCTATTGGTAGGTATTGCTGCAATTGGGCTTTTACACCATTCACCTAACTTGATACTCTAAAATTCCTTGTCTTGTTGCCTTTGTCATTACTGCTTTTCTTTAGATGTTTCCAAAATTCAACTATTCAAAACATGTATATTAAGCCAAAAATTAGCTTGGAAATTTTCAGTTCTTGCCGACATACATCTACTATGAAGATGGATATGTTGCCTCCCTACTTTCCTCATCAATATCTATGTATAACCATAATTCACTAATGTTCATCTCCTTAATAGCAAAAAAAAATTCTCCCAAGGATGGATAAAAGTAGGCACTTCATTCATTGAAAGTTCATCCAAAATTATCGCCAATGCTTAGATAAAGCTAAATCACTAAAAAAACAATGGTTGGTACTAATATAGTTGTATTCTGACTATTAATGTCAATGGTTGTCTTCCAACCTCCATTATTCACAATATTTTCTTTGACTTCCTCCCATCACTGAATTTTTAAGAGCATCGCTACCCATTCCCTCAAAACAAGGCTGGGGATATAGATGGCTTAAGCCGTGCACCTCCCAAGTATAGGAAATACCCTAGCCATCCCCGCCTTGTGCACACACCAAACAAAAGTCAATCTTCTGCATTAATTATTTGGTAGACGGATGAGCCAACCAGCATGTTAATTATTAATAAACGCAAGAAATGAACAGCTGCCGCACACAATCCAACAAACTAATAAGATCACACTACAATGGCGGGGATGGTGTTGTAGTGTTTGCAAAGACAATTGTGGTGTGAGTGGGCTCCTTCCTTCCTTGACCAGATTTGTAGTGGGAAATGTTTTGGTGGTTGGCTCGACCCGAGCCGAGAGCGTACGCTGACGATGCTCTAGTCAATATAATGTTTTTATTAGACACGGATGTCTGATGGCTTTAATTTCAAGTTTACCAACTTCATGTTTTGATATTTCATTTTCTTACATGTTCCAAATAGTGGGCATGATTGCAAATTGTTTCCATGATTTGTAGTAGGACATGACTTACCATCAAAGTTTCTATTACTCTCCCTCACTCCCTACTAACCTTAGTGACAATAGATTTTGTAAACCCTTCAATTTTGCATTAAATTGTTTGTCAAGGTTGGACCTGATGGTTATTTGTTCAGTTCCACATTCCGTCTTGTTTTATATTACACATGGACTCTGCAGAAATTGATCTCTCTAGGGATGATGTCCCCAGATAATTTTCACAATGGACTCCATTCAAGTCATGAATGGAGCGATCCCGTATACAGACAGGGGTAGAGAAAGTGGGATACATAAGATATGTGCACCTAAAAGTGACACCCTCCTAATTACGACACCTATGTACAATTGTCTAAGATTTGAAGTTGTAGATAGGTGTCATAATTAGGAGAGTATCACTTGTAGGTGCACATACCACCTTAGCTCATTCAGATGTTTACTTGGTTGAGTTTGTAATTGATTGTTCCATAATTCCATATTGTGTTGCTCTGAACAAATTCACATCCTATATATTTCTAGATCATTACAACACCGCGACCATCTAAAACCTAAAAAGAATGCAATTTTTTTATAAACAACATACCCTCTGATTATTTCAAACATTGAACAAAACATAGATATTGGTAGCACAAGAAAAACTAAATGAATTACAAATATTTTATAATGAAGGGTATAAAAATCACAAAACAATAAGTAACATAATATCTCCCCAAAGCGCAAATAATGCACATGTATATACAAAACAAAAGAGAGTTGATTTTAGATTTCAATTGTGAATACGAGGTATAGTTAGGAAAAGTAAGTCAATGCAAAGTTTCAAATGGGCTTTTTATTTAACTTAACTACTAGTAAAGAAGGGCTTATGTTCAAAACAAAATTCTAATTATGTCATCAATCAATTTACAATAACATTGGATTTCAAAAGAAAAATGGTCTTAAAACATTATGCTTTTTTCCAAATTTATTTTAAACTTCTTGTCTAAGAGGATCAATAATCACTAATTGCTAGGATACACATTTAAAGGTCAATTTTGTGAACAAAACAAGAGCATTGGCATTTTGGAATGATGCAAAAAGAATTGTATGTTATGATATTCTTTTACATGATTACATCCTCTTTTAAGATTGAAATTTAAGAATCATGAAAAAATTAAAATAATTTCAAATAATACATTGACCGTTCTAACTAGTTTTTTAACTTTCACTTTATAGAAATGGATGTACTTGATAATTCATTGGAAAGTTTGATCCTTCTCCAACTAATTGCTTGTAAAAATTCAAATTTCAATCTAATCAAGCAAATAGAGGTGCACATCAAGAGATATAGATGAAATCAAGGATGACCTTTGTTTTCATCTTTTACCTTTTCCATCTCAAATTGATGTGTACCTTCAATGCTTAATCTAATTGAGATTTTGTACGGGGTGCATTCGGTATAATTTACTTCAGTAAATTATCCATTTTATATGAGGTCAATCCCCAAACTTCAAAGTCCTAAAATGGATTTTTTGAATGATCTAATGAAAATTGCAACTAGACGATGTTGCAATGTTTATAAAATCAAAAACAAAAAATCAAGATCTCACTAAAAAATGGCAATCAATAAGGTTGTGAAATAACAAAACAAATCAAAATATTATCATATTATATTGGTGTGGAAAAAACTCCAAATGCCTAGTGAAAATTTAAAATGTTGTACCAATTGGAAAATAAACAAACATATTAAAAAGTTGGCAATCTAAAATCTAAAATTAAGGGATCTATAATAAATATAACTATATTGTAAATGAATATTATTAGAAGTTTAGGTGCAAGTCTAGAAGGAGATTTTAGGCCATTATAGCTACAATGTGAGAGCTTGGCTTCAAAGACCCACTTGAGTACCTAACACCACACTCTTATTTTGTAGCTTAATGACCAAACTTTTTTCCAGTAATGGTGGTGAATTAATAGGACTCAAATGGAAGTGACAATTTTGGATTGCAATAGTTACTTCAACAAATTAAATTTTTAAATGATTTTCAATTCATTTTCATTGTAGTTGAACAATCCATCATACCAACTCTAATTCTCAAGGCATTGATGTTTCTATGGAATCTCTAGAAGAAAATAATTCTGAATTGCAATTCATTTCCTTATTTTAAGACTTTCAATCAACCAAAAATTAGACATCTATACATTTTAGAAATGATTAAGGAAAGATGAGCATTATAATGCAAGCATTGGTGTGCCTCCTACCATCAAATATGGCGATAGAACATCTATCAAAATAGTAGGGTATTCCCAAAATCGATGAACACATATTGAAGCACTGCTACATTGCTAGAGGGAGAATTTGGACTCCACCAAAGTTGAGCTTGTGCCTTGAAGCTTGCACGCCATTGATTCATCAATTTCTTCTTTTCACTACACTAAATTGAGCTTTCTGTTGAACTTCCAACAAAATTCAAATGAGAAGGGACAATCCCAAACTTGTCAATTGTGAGAAGGAAGGGACATTGGTTGATTATGTTAATGGTGAGAAGGGATGTCACTTTCTTTTCAACATTATGTCTAATAATGCACTAAAGCCTTCCATCTCCCAAACATTAACTAGTTTATTTAGTCAATGCATCAAACCAACAAATACATGAATTATCATAGTGTTGCAATCTCCCTAGGCAAGTACCAAATTTTTAGGAGATATCCAACAGCGAAGGTGTTTTGCCTTTTTTTCAACTCTCTAGTATTGATCTATACATTTCTAAATTGAAAGTATTGGGTATCCACATTTGATACTTGGCTTCCTTAAAATGGACATCCATGAGGTTGTGAAGAGAAAAAATATTTCAACTCCTACTAGTCACCCCAGAGATTTCTTCAACTTGCAATTGATTGCCTCAAAGAACCCTTCAATTCCTTCGGATTTCTCTTCAAAAACATGTGAAAATTTGGATGACCAATGGTAACCAATCAACCCACACTCAAACTAAACAATACATAACCGCAACAAGACATAAGAATTTTAATGCGGCCTTCAAATCACACCCTTTATTAATCCACCATCAACAAGTCCTAAAAAGACAGTCGCTAGCACAGTAGAAAGACTACGTAAAGCAAATAGTTCAAGACACAACATAGAGGTGTTGCTACTCAGTCAAACTATCTGCAACAAACTCTTTATTCACGATGATCTATAGGCCATCATTTATGACTAATATCACCCATATTAGCATGACTATGTATTGCCAACCAATCGGTAGACAGTTAGAGATGGCTCACATATTACCACCATTGATCAGTTGTGTCCCTCACAACCATCTATGAAATGGCAAACATATTACCACTATTGATCAGTCATGTCCCTCAGTCACAACCATCTTTGAAATGGCTCACATATTACCACCACTGATCAGTCATGTCCCTCACAACCATCTATGAACTGGCAAACATATTTCCACTATTTATCACTCATGTCCCTGAGTCACAAACATCTATGAAATGGCAAACATATTACCACTATTGATCAATCATGTCCCTCACAACCATCTATGAAATGGTGAACATATTACCACCACTATTTATCAGTCATGTCCCTCACGGCAACCACTTGTGAATCAAAATCGGCGTGCCATACTTGCCATCGCGGTACATTCCTTGCTCGCGTATGCGCCACAGACAATGCGTGCAAGGTCGAACGGCCACAGTGCCAAGCAACCCATCGTCCACCCACACGTAAAACTCTTGCGCTTTGGTGCCCCATCGGAAACCGCAACTCCATTTCGTCTTGCCCCAGATGCTGGCTTTGAACCCCCACCCGAAGTACGCGCCATACACCAGGGGCCGCTCTCCGAAGCTGCCGCAGTTCAGTAAAACCTTTGATCCCGGAATCTCGTTGTAGATGTTCACCGAGCACGGGCTGGCCGAGACCAGGGAAGCGGACTGCAGCATCACGAGCTGCAGAACTAGAAATGCCAAAGCTATGGTGCTGCACATGGAAACACTAAGCGGCTTCGCCATGTCCACCACCCCTCAGTCTTGCGTGTGAGAAGTGCTCCAAGTCAGGCTCTGAAAATCAAGTGCGGAGATGAGTTTTGTTTCGCAGCTGGAGCTCTTTGTAATGCACTCAACAACAGTGCCAGTGGGGTCGGGTCTTTGGACACTGTTCTTACGACGTGACCGTGGAGCGCATCAGAAGGATAGATTAATGCACGGAACGCATCAGAACAGAATTTTAAAGGCACATTATTAACGTTGTTTTAGCAGATTACGTCCACGTAATTCTAACCACATTTCAATGACATTCTAATTGCTCGTAATGGCCTCTCTAACGATACAATATATACTTGTGCATTCCTTTTATATCCTCAGAATCTGCCACGTTGGGTACGCACATCACATTCGACAACTTTCACACGTCAATTTGTGAGCACATGTGAGAGTGCACTTAGAGGTCCATTTGAGAAAACAATGCAGTTTTATTAGGGTTGAGTGTAGTTGTAAATTTGGAAGCGGTTAGAGAGACTCATACTGCATTTGAAAACAAGTGATTATTTGCGGATGGGCATTCAGTTGGTTTCATGGTTGCTGAGATGAGCCTTTCAGTTTGCAGTAGCTTTCAGCAGAAATTGAAATATATCCAAAGGATCATTCGAGACTCTGATCGCGGCATGAGCCTTTCTGAAGTCGCAATTCGATCCAAAACCGAGGGTGTAGTGGACTGAGTGGTAGGGACTTTGCGAATTGAATGAACTTCTGTAGGATTTTTGGGACACTCCATGATCCGCGTGTAGCAGATTTTGCAGTAGATGGATGCATAGGATCGATTTTCCTAAACGAGGGTTTAGTGACTGAGAATGAACTTGTTTAGGGTTTGGGGACGATCCGTGAGTGGCAGAGTTTGGAGACGGTGGCACAGACTGCATTTGAAAACGATTCATTATGTGCAGATGGGAATTGGCAAATTCAGTGCATTCAGTTGGTTTCGTGGTTGCTGAGATGAGCCTTTCAGTTTTCAGTAGCTTTCAGAAGAAATATATCCAAAGGATCATTCCAGCCTCTGATCACGGCATGAGTTTAGAGCAAACTCTTGCGAACTAGGTGTGCTGGTGAGAAAACAGTGGCATTAAAAACAAATGTAGGATCCCAAGGTCACGGAGGCCTTTTTTTCGGACAACTTGGATAATGGACGTACGGAAAAAGAGCATGTGCAATAGTCCCATCGATCTAGGGATGCCATTTCTTGCATGATAGCAAGCACCTGATAGACATACCCTTCAACAGTGAGGTAGATCGAGGCAAGGGATCATAAAAAATCAGGTAGAAAATGTGCCACCAAGTGAGCATATGCTGTATGAAGAAAACAAAGTACATCTCATGGAAATAAGCACATTTCTCATTATCCTACTCAGTCCCAAGATTGAATTCTCTAAAGATTTTTCAGTGAAAATAATTTTTCCCACACTGATGTACCAAAATATTTGAGAAAAGTGACTGTTTGGGGGCATGTTCTAACTTACTGTAGAACTCTGAACTTCTGCAGTATGAGTTACTCTTGAATTGAGCCGTAATGAGCCTAGCTTAACTACTACAAGGACTGGATGAAAATTGTATTAAAATTTAAGTAGTTCCATTACATAGCAATGGACAATTGTACATGCAGACAATAAGTCTAATTGACAAGGTGTACTGCACTACTTTTAAGGGTGTGAACTTGGGTTGCCACCGTGCAGGAGTTTAATTTCAGTAAATTTGGTATAAATTCACAATATTCACACTGTTCAGCAGGTGCCCTACAACATAAAACTTACAGTTTTGAGCAATTGAATAACACAATTTCGGCACTCTGAATAGCACCAATTAATGTAACTCAACTAAATTGATGTTGGCTCTCTTTGGTTTATATGCAGAGTGTGCTTGAGCATGACCATTATCAATGTCCTTCCCGTTCCTTTTGAGGTCCAACTTGCCAATAACTCAAAGCCTGCACAATGTGCACTAAACTAAGTTCAATAAATAATACGCTAATATATTACAATGTATAATTATTAATGTATGGCAATATTTTATTCTAATTTTACAGCATACGTAATGGAATTTGCAAGTGTTATTTTACAAAGATCACAAACTTCATGTTTAACTTTGGAAGGACAAGGCCTATCACCAAGGTAGTTAGACAAAATTTATTAGATTCTTGGATGAATTTAAGTGCATTCTTTCTTTCTACAATAACCTTGAAAGTCATTCATTGGGCACTTTTTGTGTTCTACATCATCTTAACATTAGTTATTTTGATTGACATTTTGATTTTATAAAAACTGAAGTCTTTGAGTAAGTACAAGAAATGTGTATAAGAATACAACTTGAGTCGTATTTGGATTGCGTTTTCTAAATTTGAAATTCAACAAATCATAAAGAATGTATTAATTTTATGCTTGAAATGTGTTACCAGAAAGGTAGAATGGAATATATAATTGTTCATCTCTAGTTTTGCCTCACTAGAAAGAAATAATTTGATCTATAAAAGGCTATGGAAATGAAGAATATTTGTCACTATGAAATGTAAGAACATTATAACTACAAACTATGCAATATGAAAAAATTTGTTGCATACAAAGTGCACCATTTGATGAGCACCAAATTGAACCTACCATAATATCATTCACTAAGTGCACATTGACTTCCAAAAGTTTGAATCTATATATAAACTTCCATGTTTTCATACACAACAATGTATTATAAAAAGATGTTTTAGGATATTTATATGTGTTTAACTTGCAACAACTATCAAATGCAATTCAAATTGTCATTAGGACAATTTTTTGTTGTTGTCAATGAATCCTACATTTATTATCCTTCAAAGACTACATTAACCTCTAAAGTTCCAAAGTCCCCTTAAAGAACAAAAATGAATTTTAGGTAGGCTCACATTACCTCAATTTTTTATATGATTTTTTGAAACTTTTTATATGATAGAAAAATACATTAATTTTGGAGGAATATAATTATTATATTTCAATTAGTGCCTAGGAGCAAAAGTTATGCCACAATAAACTCAATGAGGGAGAATTAGCATTAAAAAAATCCACAAAAATTTGAACTAAATTTTTTAATGTTTTTTCTCATTGATTATATTTTTCTCCATGGAAAGAATTGATTTATTCCATTTGGATTTATTAATGTAAAGTTAAATAGAGCTTCTTATTTTGTGGGCAATCATAGAAACTTCTTGAGAAAATGATATATAAGATTCATTTTTTAACTCAATTATCTAAATTTTAAGGAAAAAAAACTCCAAAAGATTAAGTATGCTTGTTAAAACAATCTCACCGTAAGGTTGGGATTACCATGCTCAAATATCAAGTTCAATACTTTGTTGTTGAATATTTCATTAAATTCAAAAATAAACTTTAGCTCTTTAAAATGAAATTTTAAAAACTTTGGCATTAAATTCAAAAAAATCAAAATATTCAGCAACTATCTTCTATAGCTTCAAAAGCCACTTATTTTATATTTAGAAAGAGAAGAGAAGATAAACTCTTTATACAAGTGGGGTGGTTGGAGGTAAAAAAACCCATATGGGATATGTAAATTAGCCGATTAGTAGGTGCTCGATCAACCTCTCATAGTCAAGTCAAAAGTAGGAATTGTGCTCAAAGTAGAATCTCAGACGTCATTTAGGCATAGTAGAACAAATTTTTTCAAGAAACTTTGAACTAATTTAATTTGAAAAATTAAAATAGATTTTATCTTCAAAAATCCATTTGAGATTTTGAACCTCCAATCAAAAGTTATGTAAAAAGTTCAAAGATGGGTCAAAAGGGACATTTTCTTTGATATTTTCAATCATCCTCTCTGAATTTTTTCCATAACTTTTGGGTGGAGGCTCAAAATCACAAACAAGTTTTTGGAGATGAAAATTAGCTCAATGTTTTTTGGTAAACCTTATTCTACTATGCCCAAATGAAGTCTAAAATTTTATTGTGAACAAATTAAGGATAGTGCTCAAAATTCCATTTTCTTCACTTTAAACTCAAATATCTTGCAATGTACATGGTGAAGTTTCTAAAATTTCTTCCACACATTTTCACACTAGTGTAGTGTAAGATCTCATGATTAAGTATACAAAAATAAATTAAAAAAATTGTAAAGCTATTCACCCTTTACAATAGAAATGGCAATTTAGAGTGGTCTTTGATGAAAAAAAGGCAATACATAGTAGACCATAATTTCTACACATTGCTATTTATTAACAAGTTCACAATAAAAAAAAGCAGCTCTTGAAATATTTTAAAGAAATTTCATTCTTTCTACTAAGTATTTAGCACATTGTTAGTATAAAAAAATGTCAATCTTATTTCAAAATATGGTTTAAAACTTGCAATTTTTCAAAAACAAAAATGTAATCAAATGTTTAAGGTAATGTAACATGTTCAAATTTTAAACAAGTATTCCAGTTTTCATATACATAACAAAAATTCAAAGTTTGAATTGGGGTTGTGCAACTTTCTTCTAAAATCTACAAAAAGCGACCAAAATTTTAAAACCTCAGCCTTGGTTTCCTATACAAACATGTCATTCTCACAAGCAATTTTTACACCATTTCATCCTTACACAATCTCAATCCAACTTATCAAATTTTATAAACAAAACAAAATTCTATTTATGGCGTTTAAAAATATGTATTCTATGATTATATACATAATTGTTTGAAAACTGTCAATGATGAATTTTCAAAATTTAGTAGCTTACATATGTTAGAAATATCTATAAGTACATCTTTCCTTTGAGAAGAAATCTCAAAGAAGTTTCAAATTTCACACTAAACAGAGTTCAATGCAAGGGAGTTGCTTGTCCAAATGCTGTGAAATAGATATGTATGTAGTCTCAAATGTAGCTCTCAATGTTGCGACTCTTGAGCAATTAGATCTTTGAGCCAGACTTATCTTAGTTCAATTAGATCTTATGAGTCTACCTCAAATCAGGGCTGGGAGAAATGAGAGTCAAAATGGTTGCAGGTGGTTTGGAACCAAAGGTTCTTGACTCTCAACATGAGTCATGTGCAGCTTGGCTTTGTGCTTCAGGCATAGCTACATTATCGTCATTCACAACTTAAAGGTCGCGTTTTCTGGGACGGTACCCCATTTGTACAGTACAATCGCATGCTAAAATCTTTGAATCCTAACAAACAAACAAAGTTGAAAGAAAAAACAATTTAAATCGATTAAAAGCTATTTTTTAGTGTAGGTATATAACGTTCATACGACTATGATACTACCGGTAAACTTTTGAATTTGAGTATGCCAATTAAAATCTAAAGTCAAGCTTGCACACAACTTCAGAAGTATGCAAATTTCACCTAATAAATCAATTAATAATATTCAAGGATGATAGAATTACCATAGTAAACATTTCACTGGCTTAGACAGGCCTACTCTAAAAGTTTATACTCGCTTAAAATAATCACCTTAGCAATTTTTTCACAACCATAATTCTCAATTCACAAGACTATTAACATATTGGGTGGCTTTGGTGAACAAATTAGATGAAATTGGTGTTGATTGCTAGTCTCTGTTTGCTTAACATTAAGAGAGTGGCAACTAGGGAATGTTTTGTCTCTAAGACAGGTACATCTTGACTTGCATAATAACGTTATGTTACTTACAAAGGTTGTATCCTGCCAGGCTGCCACATCCAATTCTCTACGTTACTTAAATTGCACCGAAATTGTTCCATGAGAAAACTTTCAAATTTTCCAAAGCTTAGAAAGACAAGTGTAACACGCGACAACATGAGAGCCAGGGCATTAGAATTAGCTGCGAAGAATCACCAGCAGCTTCCGGACCTTGACGCTGTACATAGTTCAAAATTGTTCTGCAACATATTCTATTGTAAACGCAGCTCGAGTAGTTCTGAAAGCGCAAAATCCTCTCGTAGCAAACCACTGCTGCTTTTTGCATTACTCCAAGCCCATGAAGCCTTCAGAGGTCAAGCAGGCAACTCCACGTTCTCCCACGTCTTCTGGTTCAAATTGTACAAAACAGCCCTCTCCGTCTCCTCTTCAATCCCCCCACAATTATATACAAGCACATACTCCCCACAGAATTTGCCTTGCATCTCGATCTCCGCACCGTCATACCAAGCAGCCAACATCCACGCACACAAATCTTCCGGCATGCGATCATACAGTGTCCAATTACGCTCAAACTCAGGCTTACCACAAGTCTCCCACGCCGAAATTCCAACACTGGGCTCAACCTCGATTCGAAACATATAAAGGCGATTCCGCCAGACTCCAAAGTCGCAGAACGCCCAAGTCTCATCAGTCTCCCGAAGCGATACAACCCGCCACTCATCTCTCTCCAAATTGTAATAGTGGAGATCAACAATCATCTGGTCCCACACCCTAATGTACCAGAGGCCATTGTAGTAGACACTGGTCGGCTTTGGCATCACTTCATCGTCGTCCGTAAATTGTCCATTCGTCGAGAATTCGTGTGTGGATGACTTATGCATCCACAAGTTGCGATTCGAGTCATAAATTCGTGTACCGATATTTTGGTCACCAAGAATCACCTGGAAGGAAGATAGGCTATCAACTATCAGTCCAATCAAAGGTTGCCCATCTTCTTCCCCCACTTCTAACGGAGGCAAGGAATGAAAAACTCTTGTGTGAACATTGAAAACGCGGTCAGAGTCTTCACAGAGAAGCATGCCTCCTGCTTCACATTTCATTGGAGGTAGCCGGGTCCAACTCCACGAAGAGGCTTTGTAAGTCAAAAGGCGAGGATGACCAATTATTTGACTGTCCACGACGAAGTAAGGTGAAGGGATCGGATCTCTCAAATTTCCAAGAAGAAAGGCTTGATCCGATGCTAGACGGTTCCAATCCTTGCACACTTGACGCAATCGAAAGAAGTCTCCGATTGGTAACTTGGCGTAGATCATCATGTTTAGGTCAATGTAAGTTTGCAAACCGCCCCAGATACTCGCGTTCATGCTCCCAGCTTCACCAAGACTCCCGGAGGTTGATTGCGACGCCATGCCCATGAATCTGAACCCCAACAACAATCAAGTCGTTCACTTAGCCACCAGCAGACTGATGTTGAAACGCTATGAGTTGCACGAATCTGAAATAGTTTGAGTTTTAAGGATAATTCTAATCAGTAGTTGTAGGATTATATTGTCATAGGATCGTAAAAGTCGACAAGAAGATGAACGCAAGTTGCTTCGAGCTCGTCACTTCCGCTAATCCAGGCTTTCAGAGAGAAAGAGGACCTTTAAGTTAATTTGAAATACCAATTTTTTCGCTCTTGACCGAAGACTTGATAGAATACTACATTCACAGCCACTAAGAGGAAGTTTACAGTGAATATGACGAAGTTTAATTAAGAAGAGCCTTCCTCAAAAATGAGTCAGTACTACAGGGCCAGGCCTCTTGTAACGGAGCTGCTTCTGCTTGTTTCTTACAGAGGAGTTCAACCAATCACCTCCACGCGGCCACCGTCTCCGAAATCTGCTACTCACGGATCGTCCCCAAAACCTAAGCAAGTTCATTCTCAGCCCATTAAACCCTCGTTTAGAAGAGGATTCCAGAGATAATCGATCCTCTGCATCCATCTACTCCAAAATCTGCTACACACGGATCATGGAGTGTCCCAAAAATCCAACCCAAGTTCATTCGCAAAGTCCCTACCACTCAGTCCACTAAACCCTCGTTTAGGAGAAGATTCCAGAGAAAACGAGATGACAATCGATCCTACACATCCATCTTCTCCAAAATCTGCTACACACGGATAGTTGAGTGTCCCCCAACCCCACATAAGTTCATTTGCTCGTTCACTAAACCCTTGGTTCTGGATCGAATTGCAATTTCAGACGAAATTAAATCATAGTCGAGATCCTCAGTAATTGCTGATAAGCTTTTTATGTTTGCGAACAACGTCAGAGGATCCATTCTAAGACACACAAACACCATTATGGAGTGTCCCAAAAATCCTACACAAGTTTATTTGCTCGTCCACTAAACCCTCGGTTATGGATCAAATTGCGATTTCAGAAGAAACTGAATGATAATCGAGATCCTCAGTAGTTGCTGCTAAGCTTTTTTATGTTTGCGAGCAACGTCAGAAGATCGATTCTGTGACACACAAACACCATTATGGAGTGTCCCAAAAATCCTACACAATTAAGTTTATTTGCTCGTCCACTAAACCCTCGGTTATGGATCAAATTGCGATTTCAAAGGAAACTGAATGATAATCTAGATTGCTGCTAAGCTTTTTTATGTTTGCGAGCAACGTCAGAAGATCCATTCTGTGACACACAAACACCATCATGGAGTGTCCCAGAAATCCTACATAAGTTTATTTGCTAGTCACTAAACCCTCGGTTCTGGATCAAATTGCGATTTCAGAGGAAACTGAATGATAATCTAGATCCTCAGTAGCTAGTTGCTGCTAAGCTGTTTTATGTTCGCAAACAACGTCAGGAAATCCATTCTGTGACACACAAACACCATTATCGAAGGAACCCTCAAAACAATTAACGATGCGAAGTTCACGGATCGTTGAGTGTCCTCCAACCCTACACAAGTTCATTTGCTCGTCCACTAAACCCTCGGTTCTGGATCAAATTGCAATTTCAGAGGAAACTGAATGATAATCGAGATCCTCAGCAGTTGCTGCTAAGTTTTTTTATGATTGCGAACAACGTCAAAAGATCCATTCTGTGATATACACAAACACCATTATGGAAGGAACCCTCAAAACAATATTACCAATGCGAAGTTCACGGATCGTTGAGTGTCCTCCAACCCTACACAAGTTCATTCGCTCGTCCCTTAAACCCTCGGTAATGGATCAAATTGCGATTTCAGAGGAAACTGAATGATAATCGAGATCCTCAATAGTTGCTGCTAAGCTTTGATGTTTGCGAAGAACGTCAGAAGATCCATTCTGTGATATACACAAACACCATTATGGAAGGAACCCTCAAAACAATATTACCAATGTGAAGTTTATGGATTGTTGAGTGTCCCCCAACCCTACACAAGTTCATTCGCTCGTACCTTAAACCCTCGGTAATGGATCAAATTGCGATTTCAGAGGAAACTGAATGATAATCGAGATCCTCAATAGTTGCTGCTAAGCTTTGATGTTTGCGAAGAACGTCAGAAGATCCATTCAGTGACACACAAACACCATTATGGTATGGAACCCTCAAAACAATGAAGAATGAGAAGTTGCACCAAAAGGGAAGATGGTGAGTGGGAGCGTGTCAAGAAGGGTGATCTGCGCAGATTATTCAAGCCCGTGATCCCTCCACTACACAGAGCGGGAAGTAATGCTGCTCAATTGCTCGCCTCACGCGGTGTCTTCCGCTCTAATACCGGAACAATTTTGCCCTTCGGCGGAATCAAACCGGCGACTCCATGTTTGGAGTGGGCAAGACCTTCGACATGTCTGCGCAGGCCCGGCCTTGGAGCGCCACTTCCACATCTTCCTGCCCTCACTTGAGTTACAGACGGCCGCTACACTACCCGGTACTAGGGACGGTGAAAACTAACGATTTAAGGTGGAAGGACCCGTTCCAGTCCCTGTACCGCAGTCCGTTATCATGTACCAATAGATTACATTCTAGAAAGAAAATGTGCACCACTGGAACATGGTGATGGAATGGGGGTATAGGGGCAGGAGTGGGTGCGTCTACCTTATACAAACATTTCATTTACACTTCGAGTTCATCTGGATTTTCTTGTTGTATGATTTGATGCCTTGAAACAAAGCAAAATTTTGACAACAAATGGATTGTTTTAACAACAAATGAACAAGCATAAAACTCAACAATAAATGACTACAAAGTATGTCCTTGCTTTCAAAAAATTAAGGACCAAGAGTAGTTCAAATTTCCAAAATTGTGGAGTGTATCTAAAATGCAACTTAGAACAAAAATTTAATGAGAATTCAAACAAAATTATAAAACATAATCCTTAGATTACTAGTTAGTAGTACAAGTCTACGATGGGCTAAAATATTTTGGTGTTAACTCCTAAAGTCCCAAGGCTTTTCTACCATCAAAAAACATTCAAAAGTGTCATTTTTAGTGCAAAGAGCAAAAAATCAAAAATGGCCTAACTATAGGATCTTGCAATAGTCTTTTATGAAAATGCGTAGAATTTTTTTTCAAAAACTTTGACCACATAAATCGCAAGATAAACTTGTTCTAAGTGAAGAAAACATAATTCTTTGACTCGGAAGCAAATTAGTTTATGGGACTTTGAACCCTATAAACTTCAAAAATTTGCACTATATATTTTGAATTAAGAAAATTGTACCATGAAAAATTGAGTTTGGGGCCTAGGTAATAAAAAAAAAAAACATGATTTTTCTTGTTTAAGAAATTGTTAAGTAGAAGTAAATACAAGATAAAGCAAAAAAATTAATAGCTTTAAGAAGGAATTAGAACATGCTAATTCCAATGGTGAGATTGTTTTGACAATCAAAGTTAACCTAGTAGAACTTTTTGTTTTGAAAAAATGTGAATATTGAGCTCAAAAACAAATCCTATACTTTAATTTTTAAGGTATTCTAATTGCCCACACAATAAGATGCTCCATAACTTTAACATCACAAATCCAAATGGGATGAATAAAAGCTATTCTCCTCGAGCTATTCTCGTAGACAAAAGTACAATATATGAGAAACAAAAAAATTAATTTTAATTTCAAGTTTTGTGGATTTCTTTTACTGCCCACCAAGTTGAAATTTGGGCTCATTGTGGTATAACTATTGCTTCCAACACTAATTGAAAAAAAAATACTAAAAAACAAACAAGTTTTTCTATCTTCTAAAAAGTTTCAAAAAGATTAGTGTTCATAATAAATATTTACTTTCATTTGTTGTTCAAAATTTAAATGTCTGATTTTTTAGAGGTTAAGCTTGGATAGTCCAATTGGTTCATCAAGGTCGAGTCATCTATTTCTTCATTTTGAAATTTTCCAATCAAAGTTCATGTATTTTTAGAATTTATATCTGTTTTCTAGTATTTGTATAAGTATTCTATACTTCAAGAAATAATAATAATAATATATTTAACATCAATAAATAAATTTATAGGTCAAAAATTGGCTTACAAAGAATTATTTCAATAAACATTTAATTCAAAAAATTTAAAAATGATTATAATTGGAAATTTACATTTCAAACTTATACCAAATCAAGTTTGTATAAAATTCCCTAATCTTCAAATTGATTACGCAATTCATTCTGAAAAATTGAATTGATTAATTTTTTCCAATTTGTTTTTGATAAATATTGATTGGTACAAAAGAAGATTTAATCCCTAACTAAAAGCCCAAGGTTTTTTGACAAAATGCAAATATATTATAGAATATAAGTTCTATAATTTTTTTGAAGTTTGCATCAAAGAAGATAATATGAAGCAAGAAAATCCAAAAGTATTTTGTACAACCAAAATTATAAATTTATTTTAAGATTCTCTTCAAATGACTTTTGAAGATATAACTTCAACAATTCATCAAAAATATAATTTTTATCTTTAGCATTTGTATTTTTTTTGTCAAAATTGTGGTGTCTATTGATTTATGAAAAAATGCATAAAAATCTAATAATGAGAACAACAATATTTTTTCCAAATAGTAAATTTTTCAACACTAGCCAAATTCTTGCTATTTTTCTTATGATTTTTGTTTGACTATAATAGCAATCTTAGTTTTGAATACAAAAATGAAAGTTGGGTAGCAACCATAAATTTTGGTTAACTATGTTGATACAATCCATGGATCATAGTTTTAAGCTTTTATTATAAATTATTAAACTCCTTTAAATTTGAGGAACTCTCCAAATTATTTATTATTTCTTGAAAATTTATGATTTTCTTTTTTATACAAGTATAAAATAACCCCTAATTGAAAATTTAGCTCTATCTATGCACAAGCTGAAATGAACGGTTATGGATCTCTCTACCTAAACCCGTGACAGAGGTCAATTCTTTTCAGCCACAGATCTTTCAATTCCCGACATTGCAAACCCACATCGAAAATCTACAAATTCGCTGAAACTATCGAGCCCGAACCGTAGATTCCTATATTCTATCTCTGGCGGGAGTTTCAAATTTTGGCGCCTGCGGGTTTGAATTTTCCCTCCCATTCCTACATAAGCCTTCGTCTTCCCTTCACTCTCCAGGCTCACTTCATTTCTGTAGTTGTTTGCTCTCTCGCCTTCCCGTTGCGTAGCGAAGCTTTGTTTCTGTGGTTCTTAGCCATGTCTGGGCGCGGCAAGGGAGGCAAGGGCTTGGGCAAGGGCGGCGCCAAGCGTCACCGAAAGGTGTTGCGCGACAACATCCAGGGGATCACCAAGCCTGCCATTCGGCGGTTGGCCCGGAGGGGTGGTGTGAAGCGTATCAGTGGGCTGATTTACGAGGAGACTCGCGGTGTGTTGAAGATCTTTCTGGAGAATGTGATCAGGGATGCTGTGACTTACACGGAGCACGCTCGTCGCAAAACGGTCACGGCGATGGATGTGGTGTATGCGCTGAAGCGACAGGGGAGGACCCTGTATGGCTTCGGAGGCTAGAGTGTGTGCCTGGCTTTTGACCTTGTTTTTTCTAATGGTGTTCTTGAACACCACCTTCTTCAGGCACTTTTATCAACTCCTTTGCGACGTGTTGTAGCGTTTCGGGTTTCTGTGATGCTCATCCTATACATGGTACTCTGTTAAAGGTAACCTCCGTTTTTACTACAGGTTGTTTATAGATTAAATGTCCCTATTTTCCGATTTAGGAGATAACTTCATCTCTCAGTTATGATGCTTTGATCTGAAACCACGTTTTGTACTCTTCGACAATCGGATAGGGACTTAATGCAATTAGCTACGTTTCGGTTTGTATGAGAGTGCGAGTGTGTTGCGTTTAGTTTTCAGAAGGTCGGGTCTGCCTTTAAAGACTCCAGGTGTTTGGGTACTTCGTGTATTTTTCAACAGCTGGAGCGGTAGTCTTCCCTGTTTCTTCATCTCTGAAGGAGGAGTTTACACTGAATTTCTCATAACCAATAAGATGTTTTGTGATGGGATAAGGCCTCAGATCCGCATCCTCCTGTGGCGGGAAGTAGCCTTGTTCGTGAAGTCCGTCTATTTTGGATCGAAGTTGAAACGAACAGTTGCAGAATGACGAAATGGACTGCAGGATCTGTTTTGGATGTGTTCCTCGACTTGAGAGCTTGCTCTCGCCCTATTTAATCTATGAAAATGAAATACCAGTGCGTTATAGAGCGAGAAGTAAAGGAGACCGTTCAGAGTGGTAAAATCTCATCCTTCTCCTTGTCAGTGTTTTAAGGTTAAATTGAACTGCAATCACTAATACAAACTCCGCAGTAGTGTTGTATTGAATTGGTACTTCAGAAATATACATGTCTTAGATTACCATGTCTCAAAATCTGACTCCCCCTGAAATCCACACGAAGCTGAACCATTTCGGAGAACCCAACATAAATGTACCGCGTAGAATTTAGTAGACAAATGCGCACTGTTTCCGAGTTCGGTCAGAGTTTCACGTCAAGACTCCAATTGGCTCATGTGGACCATGGCATGGGTTTCTGCAAGATGGAGGGGAACTTGGCCATAACTGAAACAAATGAAATTAACATGTCTTTAAAAAACGGAACCCTCCCAGAAAAGTTCACGTACGCAGTCGAATTACTTACCGTTTCCAAGAGCCTAACAAATATGTACAGGTTCCCCGATAAATTTCGTACACTGCAAGATTGCCAGAGCCCTAAACTTCAGTTCACAAATGCGCACTGTTTCCGAATATGGCCTGAGCTTCTCGTCAACACTCCAATCTGACTCATCTGGATCATGGCTCTCTGGAAGTTGGAGCTGAAGGTGTCGGAGTCGGTGTTGATCTTCACTTGTCTACCACATGCTTTGGTCGGAGGTGAGCAGGCTTCTCCAATGGTGTGCGCTCCTTGCAACTGGAATTGTGAGTCAGAACTACCAATAGTTTTCAGAAATGTCATCAATTTGTTGCACGATTTTACATTTTTCCTTGTTTTAATATTGGTACATGATATCTCTAATGTGTGACCCTGTAAAGAATCCATTGTTTTGGATCCGTCTATTAAAGGATCCATGATTTGAGAAGGACTAAATTGAATGATCATATTGTGCAAAATTCAGTAGAATTCAAACAGGGACAAATTTTATACCAGTGTAGGATATTGCATGTTCTGGGTCAAAAATTAAGTAAAAGTGTACAAAAGAAAGTCTCTAAACGACCTACTCAAATCTGCTCAACATGAGACAATTTGGGTCTATGGGTTCTTTAGGAATTAAGCGATTGGAAGCCTCAAGAGCTGATCTAACTGTGGCGAAACGTAAGCTATATTACAACCTCTTTAATTCCTTAGTTTACTGACTTCATCATATTCTAAATTTTGCAAAATCAAAACATTATTCAGCGGTGAGTCCATCTGAGGTATCATATTGACAACCACCACCATCTGACATCTTGAACATCACACTGAAATTCGCCAAATAATGAATCTGCATAGAACAGTTTGGATTAAAATTACATGTAAGTGATGAATTTATCTCTTGATTGCAGACTAAGGAATGGTGACTGAGGTATTTGTAGGGAGAAGTAAGTACCAGGACGACACTGTCCTGTAAGACATCAGCGCAGGAAACGACGCCTGGGCAGACCCCTTCCCCAGCTTCCTTCGCAGCATCAATGGCGTCGTACCCGTGAAGCCCATCATTGATGATGTTCGTCTTTTCTGTGTTGGTTCCATTCAGCAGCAAGGAAGCGTCGCATCCCTGTTCCACACGGCCAACACTGAAATCAGTTTTTCCAAAGCCTGGTATGATATCGGGATCCATGTCTGTTTCTCAATTGCCACAACTGAAATTCAGAAGCACGACAGGTACATTTAGATCCTAATCGGGTACAGTAACTCAATTGCAGAAAGCCATTGAGAATGTGCTAATTGAATGAATTTTTACTCTTTGAATTCACGATGAATTGAATTGATGCACCAGGGATTGGATTGGATTGAATTGAATTGAATACTTAGTAAACACGAACGAAACTCATGATCGTGGTTGCCATGCACACAGGATCCAACATGTTAGCCATAACTTCTCTGGCAAATCTATTCTGCAAGTTCACTGAATCCCCAATTCAATTGCTTGTGAATTGATGTTGCAATATCCTTGTGCTGCTGAAATTCTCAACTATGTAGTGAGCGAAAGCCGATGAGTGAAAGTACCGGACTGCTCATTAGTCTCTTACTCAGTCTGGTGTTTAGCGTCATGGGTTGAGGAGATGCAAATTGAACGGGGATTGACTTGAATTGAATTCCAGCTAGCAAGCAAGCTTCTGGCCGGGGAGGTCCAATTTCTCGACAAAACTGTGACTTTAGAAACATAACATTCAGTAGCAGTCAAGTAGGCTGCCCTCCCTCCAACGGAATGGTGTGGTATATTCCACACCATCAGTAGTTATACACATGTCAATTTTGTCAAAGAATTGAGGTAAATCAGCTAGGCGCATCTGTTCAAGGTACGTTAAAAATTAAAAGAAAGTCAATGTTTTACACTCATTAAAAACAATAAATCAAACATTTCAAATCATACAAATAAGAAGAAACAATTGAACCAAACATTTAGCTTGCATTCATACAAAAATCAATCGTATTTTGAGTTTAAGTGAGAAGAGAAGCTAAATATATACATTTGGGGGAGGAGGTAAAACAACCCATGTGGGATATGTAAATTAGAATGAGTAGAAGCCTCAACCACTCATAATTAAGTCAAAAGTAGGAACTGCGTTTAACCCCTAAAGCCCGGAGGCATATTTCAGGCAAAAATTGTGAAAATCTGCCATTTTTAGGGCAGTGAGAAAAAAATGAAAAAAAAAGTTTTTTTTCAAAATTCAACCATTCAAATTTGTACTAGACTACTATAGGAATGTGTGGAAAAAATTTCAGAAACTTTGACCGCACGGATTGAAAGATTATAACATTTGAAGTTAGAAGAAAAAGTTTTTTTTCAGCCTTGCCCGACAAGGCCAGCAGACTTTAACTCCTCCTAGAGTGAGATTTTTACACTATGTATTCTTATTTTTTTTAATATTTGCATCTTATATCATGTAAGTTACATACATGCCAGATTTCAAAAGTTAATGAGCTTTTTTGCAAAAGATTCTCAAAAGATTCCTAGGCTGCCGGAGCTGCTAGAAAAATTCAGGGCAGCATAACTTTTGATCCGAGCACCCGATCGGAAAAAAAATTAGATTTTCACTATGCGGATATATATCTGCACCTTGTGTCAATATTTCGTGAACATCCGACCAAAATTGACTTCATAGGAACCTGCCCAGATTTTCAATTGTCCGTTCAACGGACAATTGTCTTTAAGGGGTTAAAGTAAAATTTCAGACCTCATTTTGACAAAGTAAGATAACTTCTCTCAAAAACTTTGAATTGAAAAAAATTGTTTAATGAAGATAAGTTTCATCTCCAAAAATCCATTAGGAATTTTAGATCTTCAATAAAAAGTTATGGACAAATTTCAGAGACTGAGGGGTTGGAATGGACTTTTTTTTTACATTTTTAAACATATGCTTTGAATTTTGTTCGTAACTTCTGATTGAAGGTTTGAAATATCAAACAAATTTTTAAAGATGAAATTTATCTTCATTTACCAATTTTATTTAGTTCTAAGTTTTTTGACAAAAGTTATTCTACTATACCTAAATGAAGTCTAAAATTTTACTTTAAACACAATTCCTACTTTTGACTTAACTATGAGTGGTTGAGAAATTACAAATTCTAATTTTCTTATTCCACATGGATTGTTCTACCTCTTACCACCCCATGTGTATATAAAAAGTTGTCTTCTCACTCTAAAACCTAAAATAAATTATTGATGGTAAATGATTAGATTGCATTAGTGTATTATTGATTGGATTCTTTGGATTTTTGGCAAACAATCTTTCTTTATAAATATTTGTTGATTTGTATGTCTGGTCCTAGAATTAACAAAAGAAAATGGAGCATACCATAATGTACAGCCACTATCTCGGTACTGAAGCTTACATTAATGATGTGAGGATCAATTTCTTGGATGAAAACTTTTGAGAGGAAAAGGTAGCCTCCCTGAAGACTACTGAATGTGATGAATGTTGTAATTCGATCTAGCATTCGAGATATATTTAGAAAATTTAGGCCACAAGTTGGCTAATGAAGAGTATGTCCAGCCAAGCCTTGATTTCGTTTGGTTCTTGCCTTTTTCCATCTAATAAAGGTGGTCATTTTCTTTTAGTGGTAAATTTGAACCGGTTAATTTTTTCCTCATCTTATATGAACTAGCTCATTTTCTTCTTATATGGCAAATAAATTGGATGAACTTTCTTTTACTACAAGCTTCAATAGCACTTCAAATAATGTGAAGACAAACTCTTTATACAAAGTGGCATGGATAGGAGGTAAAATGATCCATGTAGGATATGTAAATTAAAATTAGTAGGAGCTCAACCGCTCATATTTAAGTCAAAAGCAAGAATTATGTTTGAAGTAGAATTTTAGACCTCATTTAGGTATAGTAAAACAACCTTTTTCCAAAAAATACTGAACTAAGTTAACTTCCAAAGTCCCAAGCCCTTTTTTCCATCAAAAACCACTCAAAACTGCCATTTCTATAGCAAAGAGCAAAAAACATTAAATTTTTATTTATTTTTTGAATATCCAACTATAGGATATCAGTTTTAAGTAGTATAAGAATGCATAAAAGAAAAATTTGAAACTTTGACCATTTAAATTGCAAGATATTTGCATTTAAAGTGAAAAAACAAGTTTTTTACAACTTATTTGACTAGATTTTTTGTCTTTAAATCTTTTTAATTAAAAATTTTTGCACTCATGATTTGATTTCCTATTTTTTCTTTTGAAGAATTGAGTTGAAAATCTAGGATAACAAATTCAACAAAAGAAAACACTTAATTTTCACTCATTAAAAAACTATTAAGTAAAAATAGGTTCAAAATTGAAGGAAAAACTAAACCGTTAAGAGCTCTAGGGTAGAATAGAAACACAATAACTTCAACAATGAGATTGTTCTAGCAAGAAAAATTAACCTTGTCTAATAGTTCATTTTGAAAAATTGTAAAAATTACATTCAAAACCGAATTTTACAAATTATTTTTTTAAGAAGATGCTCGTAATGCCCGAAAAACAAGATTGTTCATGACTTTTTCATCACTAGCCCAAATAAAATAAAAAAGAAAGCTGCAAATGTAAACAAAAATATAATCTTAGAGGAAAAAAAGTAAAAAGTAAAAAATTACTGTTTTTGTGATTCTTTTGAACTTTCCCTCCAATTGCTTTTGGAACTTAAAGTGGTGTAACTTTTGCTCCCAAGCCTTGAATGAAATAAAAATTATATTTCTGAAAAACTAATTTGAATCCTATTTTTTTTAAGTTTCAAAAATCAAGTCAAAAATTGAGATCACACAAGCGTAATTAGATTAGAAATTCCAAGAGTCCCCTCTAGGACTTTGGGATTGCAGAAATTAATGTGGAAAATCGATCTAACTTTCATCTCCAAAAATCCGTTTGAGATTTAGAGCCTCTAGTCAAAACTTATAAACAAATTCTAGAGAGAGTTTGAAGGGACATTTTTTTTGACATTTTCAAACATCCTCTCTGAATTTTTCCCATAATTTTTGCTTAGAGGCTTCAAATCCCAAGTTGGGATTTTTGAAGATGAAAGTTATCTTGACTTATCAACTTTTCTTAGTTCAAAGTGTCTAAGAAAAATTATTCTACTATGCCAAAATGAATGTCTGAAATTCTACTATGAACACAGTTTTTATATTTTGACAATGAGCGGTCAAACTCTCATCTTCAAATTATTCCATACGCTTTGAGGATTCATGACGGACAATGGATTTCATTATAAAAACAACCTTTCAACCAATTGTTTTCATTGAATGTCAATCAATCCTTTACTTTGCCATCAAATATTTTTTTGGTGATAGATAGTAATTGCCCTAAACGTATGGTGGTGATTTTGAAGGTACCATATTTGATTAGTTCACATGTAGTGAATTATTAACTTTAGATACTTTTTTGGTTGTGTATTAGGCATATGAAGTCTCCAATTGATCCTACCATTGATAATCAATTGTTTTTGGATGCCTTAGTTGAAATCTAACTATACCCTAAGGAGATCTTTCCATATCCATTTTTCCCTACTTCCAAAAAATCAATTTTTAGCCCAATTTGAGATAATTTTAACGCCTATTTTTTACTATCCAATTAATTTCTCCCTTGTTTTCATTGGACATTAGTGTTAATATAAAAACATCTAGATGTTGTATTTGACGTTACCTAAAATCCATTTGTAAAAATTATAAAACGTCACATAAAATATGGGGTTCTTATAGAGTCTTATACATTACAATATTTTAGCATCTAAATCGTAAGTAGTGGAGCGAGTAGGATTTAGGCCTATAGCGGAGAACCGTTAGGCTTGTAGCTACAATATTTAGGCACATAGCTAGCATTATGCATGGTAAATATGAAGGGATAACCTCTATTATTAATTAGGTTCTTTTGATTATATAAAAAAAATACGAAATGTTTAATCCTAGAGCGATTAGATTGATTGGAGAAGTGGTATGCGGTCACAAAACTACAAAAATTTTGGAGAAGCATGTTTGCAAATTGTTCCACAAGATGGAAGAATAACTATATATAGGATCTTGAGTTTGGGCATCCAAATACTTGGAATATAAATTGAAATTCCACAAAACCATTTTCATGTGAAGATCAAGAAGTTTGACCAGAAAAATTGTTGTGTTGACCTTCATGGGCAAGTAGTTTGTTCATAACAAATCATGTTAGAACTCACAGTGGCATTCTTCAAAAAATATGGAAAAGTGCAGTGCTAAGAGTGTCAGTTGATGAAGGGAACAACAAAAAATTCATTGCTGCTAATGGACGGTATGTCATATTAGGGAGCTTGCAATCAACATGTCTTTGGAAAGGAAAAAATGAAGTTTCATTTTTCACTAAGTAGACTAGCTTGTATACTTGCCAGGTTGGGAATATACCGTTATTTGAAAAACGTGCCAAAAATGGCAAATGTCGACAAGAAATACTATAAAATATTAAAATATGAAAGACACGGTGGCGCTGTGATGGTGGATCATGCAGCACATTATCCCTGACTGTCAAATTTTGAAAATCAAATGCCCTCATTTTTATAATGAGCAAAGAAGTGAGAAATAACTATCCCTTTGCCTACCGCCCCATTGTCATTATCTGCTTGATGCAACTTATTTTTGCACTTCAATTAGGGCACTTACAAATTTCCACCCAATCCATACACATCTCACTACAAACAATTTTCACTTCTATTTACTCAAAAGAAAACTACCATTGTCACCGGTAGTGTATGCCAAACTTGTTGGGGAACTGTGAGAAAAATGGATGAATGAAATTTTTTATTTCTTTGTCGTTTGCAGCTCTCCAACTTTCTTTGTCGCCCACTTTCTGGACGTCGGAATGCTTAGGGGTTATGGTTGAACCACCCATTCCTGACTAGGACACATATCCAACCTGTAGGGTGCAACCATTTCCAACCAAGGCTGAAACATATTTCCAACCAAAGTTTGAAATGTTTTTTTTCCTTTTCAAGGTCGGGACTGATAAAGTCATGACACAAGACTAAAGTAGGAAGTAATGAGTGGGAAAGCAGTTCTTGAAAGATCGGAATTGGAAGACTCTAGACATTGGATATGGGTTCAGATCAACTTTTGGCTTCCAAAATTCATAGTAATTTCAATTCAAGGCATAAAATTACCAAAAAATTTGCAATCCCCATGGTTTCTATCTTTCTATATGGCAAAAAATTTATATTGCCTTACACTGCTCCAGAACATGTGTGGAATTGCTTAAGTGATCGACTATGGGTGACTTTACTATAACATTGGGTGGGCGAACAGAATTCCAAGCGGGTGGGATGGATCTGCTTCGCTTGTTAAACAGAGAGGTGGTGTGCTCAGTGCTCACCAATGTTTTTTTTAGGCGATAAAAAGACTAAAAGCACCAAAAAATTATCTTTTGCACCAAGCGTTTAGAAAAATTTGGAGGTAAAAAAGTCTAAAAAGTCAGAGGTAGATCTTGGATCACACCCTCACAACCACTACCTCGACAATGACTACTGGAGTTTGCCACCCTGTCGTCACTTGTGTAGATGTTGATTCAACAACTTTTCATCCGCAATCACCTGAAATATACCAAAGTTGGAGATATGGGTACAGACTATAACCACTATAATGCTTCTAGAATTGGGGATACAATCATTTGGGGCCTCCCCTACTTCAATTCTCTTAGTTCTTATTTGCTTGTCTTGTCTTCTTCTTTGTCCACCCCCCATGGCTTGAATGGGTTTTTTTCTCATTTTGCAATGGAATCCATTTATTTCAAAGAAAACAAAAGAAAAAGAGAGAGATTGTTACACCTACTTGTGGAAAAACAAATTCGGCTCTACCTATTTTGGTTTAGTTCAAGAGCTGAAATTGCCAACGATGTTTTTTGGTTTTTGTTCTGAAGCCATACAACTCACACTAATTCCTGACTTGGAGCCAAATTTTGTACCAAAAAAAATTGAGAGTGCCTAACCTCAGTCACTTACTTTTCACCCGGAGCCCACATCCAGATTCCCTTAAAATTGGAAAAAAAAACACTGGTGCTCACCCGTTCTTCCTTCCGGCAATGGCGACGTGAGTTCGCCGCTTCTACAGGTGACGTGCTACCAACACAGAATACGGAATCGATGAGCATCGGCTTCAGAAATTGGTAACAAAGTCGGACGGAACACTACAGTAGAATCATCGGTCGATTAGAGCACTCAGTTAGTCGGTTGTCATTTGCAGTGCACAAATTGTGATCGATGCGGCGTCAGGATTTCTGTGTGTGCGTCTGTCCGGCTTGCATGACGGAAAGAGCGATCTAATTCCTGTCAATTCTGCTCACCTCATTCGGTGCTCGCTTTCATATTGGTGCTCGATTTTTTGGATTTCGGAATTGTGGGTGTGTTTGCCCTGCGATTAAGCATAATCTTTTGGATACTGGTCGCGTCTTGTTGCTTGTTTTGCGAGAGTGAATTGAATACAGGGTTTGGCCGGAGCTCAGTTTGGAACGATAGTGATCGTGAAACAGACTACGAGGCTGATTGGCATGCATTTGCAAATTAGGGGGAAAAGCAAGCTGAGTCTTACCTCTGGTGACATTGAGAAATCGCCTCACAAACCCGGGCAGCGATGGAATAAGGGCTCAATGAAAGGCAAGGGCGAAGCTTGTGAGTATCGCGGGGTGCGCCAGCAAACTTGGGGCAAGTGGGTGGCGGAAATTCGTGAGCCCAAGAAGAGAGCGCGCTTGTGGCTGGGCAGCTTCTCCACTGCGAAGGAAGCGGCACTAGCGTACGACATTGCAGCTCGCAAATTATACGGCTCCTTGGCGGGGCTCAATTTGCCCGCACACGAGTCGGAGGGGTTTGACTTTGTTCCTACGTCCCAGCCCACAGAGACCTCCACAACAGTGCGAGAAGTCGGGATGGCCGAGCAACCAGAGCGTCCTTTCGAGAGCTTCCGTATAGCTTCCGTAGATTCCACTGCGTTTTCAGCAGAAACTGGAATGGGCTCGGAAATTGGTCTTGAGTTCTCTAAGGACGGTGCAGGTGAGACTCGCTGCTAGTATGCACGACGTTGAATGAATGCAATCCTCAATGAGAATTTGGTTTGGAAGAAGGGGGAATTCAACCATTCTCCCAACATGCTATTTGTTACTAAGAAGATCGAGGAATAATTTGTACTATTAAGGGAGTAGAGTAGGAAACTCTGCATGCTTTAGGTTTTTTCTCTTAATGCTTCAAGATCCTCGCAGATGAATAATCTCAATTCCAGTTTCACAGTGGTCTTTGAAGACCCTCAGAATGTAAATCACAAACCCTAGATTGTAGAGTGAGTATGTAGGATTTGGGAGTTGTGATAGGCTGAAATGTCTGCCAGGTTGTGCATTGTCTCTCTAGCTTAGGGTCTAACCAAAGAATTTTGTATCCAGTTGTGAGCGCTAGATTACCCACCCTTGGTAATAGAGCGAACACCGACCAGGTTCTATGCCTTTATCCACATTTTTAATATATGGGGGTAATGTGAGCACGGTCCACTGTGCCTTCCAAGCAATGGATCTTTTTTGCTAACGTTTCCTAAGTGTCGTGGATGGCAGCGAATAATTAGAATGCATGTAGTAACTCACAAGGTAACTGCAATGCTTAGGAGTAATGGTAAAATTCTAACTTCCTAACTATCTATCCTATGTCGATGGTAGACTGGGTAGTTGGCGTCATTTCTAACGTCCCTGACTATGTAAAAAGGGGAACCCCTATGTTTCTTCCATGAACCTCTAAGACTATCTTGGGTTTTTGAACTCCACCTAGAAGTTCTACTTTTAAAAGCTATCCCTAAAGTTTCAACTCTTACTCTAACTTTTAACTTCTAAATTACTCTAGGTCTTTAGCTTCCCAAACTAATTAGAGAATTTAACTTCAAAATTTAATGCTACCGTTTGGCTTTGTTTTGACTTTTGACTCCAAGTTTTTACTCCTAGACTAACTCTAAAATTTACCTTCTAAAGTTAACTCTATGTTTTTGACTTTTAACTCTAAATTTTTATTTCTAAAACTAATCCCAAATTTTAACCTCTAGGTTTGACTCTATGTTTTCACTTTGACTCTAGATTTTTCTACTTCCAACTAACTCTAAGATTTACCCTCTAAATCTAACTATAACTTTTCACTTTTCACTTTAGCTTTTTACTCTAACTTTTTACTTTCCAATTAACTCTAAGTTTTAACTTTTAAATTTAATCTTAACTTTTGACTCTAGACTTTTACTCCTAAATTAACTCTAGAATTTACCCTTGAATTTTAACTCTATGTTTTGATTTTTAACTCTAAGTTTTTACTTTTACACTGACTCTAAAATTTAACTTCTACCTCTAACTTTTTACTTCTAAAATAACTTCAACTTCCTTTTCTAAACTACCCTAAGGTTTCACTGGGAATTTTAACCCCCTAAGTTAAACTTCCAAATTAATTCTACTTTTTAACTTCCCACGTTAACTCTAGATTTTTACCTTAGAATTTTAACTCTAAGAAATAAAATGTAAATTGATTCTAATTCTAACCGCTAATTAATCCCTAATTTTAATCCTAAATTCTCTTTCTAATTTAAACCCCTAAATTCCGTCCATGATTCCTTTTGGATGAATTTTACTCAAAATTCCTCCGTCCTACCCCCTACCGCTTAACTTAGCCTAACGCGGTCGATTTAAAGCCAAATCCTAAGTGTAATATGTTTTTGGAAACCTCTATTCCTAATCTATAGACTTCTGAATCTAACCTTCTAATTTGCACTAATCACGGCTCGCTAATCACACTTTTAGGGCTGATTAAGGAAATCAACGCTAATTAGGGAAAATACCAAGGGTTAATCTCAAAAACTCACCTCTTCACTACCGGTGTCGGAGATAACTTCGTCCACGTCCACGTGTACATCTTCACGCTCCATGGTGGTCTTTGGTTTTGTTTTGAATTTTCTCCAAGCTCACCGCTTATTTAAAAACTATTACAATTTTGGATGATCTAAACTCCTTCTTTCTTCTTCCCCTTTCTTTTCTTTCTTCCTCTTTCTTCTACTCTAGCACTATTCCACCTAAGCTTTTATGAGTCTTATACTATGGTTTCAAACTCCAAGGAGGTGTTTAAGATGCCAACTATCCTCTTACACAATTTTGACTTTGTGTCATCCTAATCCTCCTCCCAACGGTCACTACAAGTTCTCAAGATTTCCTTCCCTAAGTCTACCTAAGCTTAGGCCTAGGTCACTATTTATAGTCTCTCTCCTTTTTGTTCTCTACTTCATCTCCTTCTTTCTAATCTCCTTCCATTGCTCATGTGTGTATTTGGTTGGTTAGAATGGAGGTTTCAAGTGTGCGTGCAGGTGTGACGTGGAGGTTGCAAATATGTGTGTAGGAGTGATGTGAGGTGTTGACTCTCTTCCTTCCCCTCCCTTTGTTCTTTAGTTACAACTTGGGAGTTTTAGAATTTTGACCTTGGATCCCCACTGGGTTTAACTGGTTTCCTAAACTAGCTCTATCACTGGTTTCCTAACTAGATCTATCACTGGTTTTCTAAACTAGATCTATAACTAATTTCCTAAACTAGATCTATCACTGATTTCCTAAACTAGATCTAAAACTAATTTCCTAAACTAGATCTATCACTGATTTCCTAAACTAGATCTATAACTGATTTCCTAAACTAGATCTATAACTAATTTCCTAAACTAGATCTATCACTAGGTTCCTAAACTAGATCTATAACTAATTTTCTAAACTAGGTCCTGATTAGTGGAGAGTTTTTTCAAACAAAAAACCAAAGTTGGGGCCCCGCAGGGCATCATCCCGTTTTTGGTCTGAAATCAGCCATGATGTATGTGAGTTCTGGTCCAGTCCACCGAATCACCAAACCGGCCAAGCAGGGGCGTCGGGACAGGCAGTGTACCGGCCTTGGTTACCGGCCTTGTACCGGCCTTGAATGGGCTCCCCGTTACTGCCGCTGGGCTTCCGGTACTGTTGCTGGGCTGGCTTGGTACGCTGGCCACCACCAAATTTTTAATCACCTCGACGGGTTCCCTCAAGGGAACCCACTTAGCAAATAAAAATTGGAATTTTGGGAAAAATTAGTGCTAGAGCCAAGGCTTCGCCGTCCGGGGGGGTTAGGCCTGAATTGGTGAAGCAAGACACTTGGCTTACAAATCACGTATACAAGGGCTAGGCAGCTAAACTTGGCCCACCACTTCCTACTTCATGCTAAACTCTAATATCTTGGAAGCTAAACTTTAGACTTTTCCAAGAAGATCTTGGAAACTAGACTTTAGAATGGGGTTTCCGGGAGGTTCAAAGCTTCGCCGTCAAGTTGGTTTTAACACCAACTCTAGGACTTGTGCCGCTCCGGGGGTCCAAAGCTCCGCCGTCTATGAGTATTTTAACACACACTGTAGGACTTGACGTTGTCACTAGTTCAAAGTTTCGCCGTCGTGGGGAGGGGTCCACGCAACAAGGGGGATATTAGAAGAAGATAGAAAAGACAAACTTTAGAAACACATGTGACAAAGCCAAAGCTTCGCCGTCCCGAGGGGGGGTCCACGCAACAAGGGGGATATTAAAAGAAGGTAGAAAAGACAAACTTTAGAAACACATGTGACAAAGCCAAAGCTTCGCCGTTTGGGGGGGGGTCCACGCAACAAGGGAAAGATTAGAAGAGGGTGAGGACACGTAAGTGAGGAAAAAAACAACACGTTTTAGTACACGTAAAGACACACAACTTCACAAGCTAAAGGCCCCCCAAAGCGGCATCGCCAAGGTACGGTGGGGGGTGACTTTAGGATTAGGACAAGACACCAAACGACTCCTAAACTCACAAGTTAGCTCACAAAGGTACAACGAGAGAGAAACAAGGACTCTTAACTCATAACAAGGGTATAATAAACGCATGAGAAGTACACAAAGCAAGATAGAAAGACCCCCAAGGACCTTCAAAGCTTGAAATCTAGCAACAATGGAGCAAAAAGTGCTCCAAAAACACCGTAGAGATTTTTGGCTTCAAACGCCAAAATATCCAAAGCAAATTGGACCCACGGACCCAAACAAAAGTGAGGGGGTGTTTTAGAGAGAGAAATGGGGCCCTTATATAGGTTTCCAAGGGCTCACCCCTTTCTCTAAAGCTCTAAGGTAACCTTATCAACGAGGATTTTCATCCTCATCCTCAAAGATTTTCATCCTACATCCTAAATTTCTACTTCTACATTCTATGCTGGATCAACATCCTAACTTTTGGAGATTAGCTCCAATCGCCGAACGGATTGAGCCGTTGGCTCCAGATCGCCGTGTTTAGTCTCAAATCCCCTTATCCCCCGTACCGAGGCCAAAAACCCATCGTAGGCTAATTTAGTTTAAAAACCAAATTGTGATAAAATCCTAGATCTTGGGGGTCTCCTATTTTGAGAAATGTGAATAGTCTAGGGTCTCCGGTCGGTGCAAGAGAGTCGGAAAGGACTTTTGGTTGACTTCGTTTCGCCATCGTATGGTCCCGGGATGCCGGTCAATGTAGCGGGGACCCCGCCACGTGGTTAATTCCCGAGGAATCTCGCCGGTTCGGGTACTTGCCGCTATCGGAATGTCGTGAAACTTCACGGAGCGCATTATTAACATAAAACAAGCTAGTCTAATTTTTAATGAGATTTTATTGTAACCTGGGTAATTTCCATGAAATTCCCGTTGGAGGTTAGGAGGGTTGACCGCCCGGAAAAGGTTCTTCTGCAAGTCGGAAGATGCCGGGATTTTTCACGTGACCTCTCAGGGAGTCGCATGAAAGACGTGCGGGTGTGTTTCCATACTTGGCACGATTGGTCAATGGAGATTAAAACTGGCCATCTCCTCGAATTAGCGACGGTGCGGGAATCTTCTGCAGGTGGAGGAATCTTGGCGAACCGATTTCGCCGTTGTACTCCTGTCATGGGATTCACCCTAGAACACCATCCTTGGGCTGTAGATTCCTCCACGGGCCCGGTCTTGCGTTAGTGGCTCCTGCATGCTAACAATCGAGATTTTGGGAATTCATTGATCTAATGGGGAATTCTAAATCTAACTCTAGGACCCGACCTAGTGGCCTCGTTGTGGATCCCTCGGACCGATCTAGCCATGAATTGCCACATTCATGGTGGGATTTAGCCCTTTTGGGGCTGTGTGACTCAAATCCTCCAAATCTAACCTTTCCGTTATTCTTGTACTATTTTTAGGCCAGGCTTGGGGGGATTCTAAGTAAAACACAAATCTAGACCAAATACTATAATGGGTATGACACAACCCTATTTCGGTTCTACACTCTTTTTATGGGTTTTTCTATACTTTTATCAACTTTAAATTGCAAACTTCCAAAAAAATAATTCTACGAGTCCCAAATGACAAATTGGAAGCTCACACCAGTGCACTTGGGTCATAGTGACCAGAGATGGAAGCCAGATCTTGTATCCAAAATCATGTATCGGAAAATTAGCTATGGCTTCCATCCCTGGTCGCTATGATCCAAGTACACTCCTCTTTGGCATCAATTTTTCCAGCAGATTATACTGCTCTCATGTCTCCACTCTCTTGAGCATTATCTAGTCCATTGCGTGACAAACTTGGTTAGGATTTTGGTTATAGAAGCATATATCTAACATGCCAAGGCCTAAGGGTCATCATTCTAACTCTCACATGTGTATGTGTGGAGTCTCTGCCAGTGCATGTGCATGGAGATATGGACTCAAGATTATCCGAGGCACTGGGCATCATCAACGATGTGAAGACTTTTGATAGGAGTTCTTTTCAATTCAACAAACACCAATGCATGCGCTTGATAAACTATTACAGCAAAGTAGGGGAGTTTTTTGAGCATGTAATGGGAGCCAGAAAGGATGTCCTTGTTAGATTGGCAACGCTGTCGCTAGATGCCACCATTAGTGTTCTACAGAAGGGGCAAGTGCTGCTCTCGAAGTACACAGAAGATGATTGGCAGACAAGTTTGATGACTGAAGGACTCAATCCAGGTTCCTTTGAAACACTTCATCTGGAGTTAGAAGCATGTATCCAATCGATTCATGAAATTTTCCAAGAGAATGTTCCGAGCATGATGCGTTATTCTTTCATGAAAGTGCGATTCTTTGGATCGTTGGTGCCTTTCTTATCCCTGAAGGGTCATTTCAAAACTATTTTACAGGAAGTTGCTGAAAAAGACTGGATTGACATGTTGGCAAAGATAAAAATTACGAGATAGGAAACCATCAGTTTAAGATGTCTTTCACGGAAGGAGAAAAGATCAGTGTCACTCGCTGGATGTGGCATCGAAACCACTTCGAAAAACGTTTCTGCCTTCTTCCCTGTTGATCAAGCAGTATGATATCGAGCTGCTTGAAGTAATTGGGTCTGGAGGCAATGCGGTAGTGCATAAATGCCGATGGTTGGGGAGGGAGTACGCAGTGAAGATTCTCAATACTGAGGATGCGGATGGTTTGAGGGATGAAGTGGAAAAACTACGAAAAATCCAACATCCCAACATAGTGCCGCTAGTTGGATGTTCTGTTTCTGAGCCCAATCCAATGATTCTCATGGAGCTTCTAGACGGTGACTTGCGCTTGTTACTACGCCGCCATCCTTTGAGTTGGAACAAAGTAGTTGACGTCATGCACAAGATCGCCACAAGAATGGCCTATCTGCACAGACAAGGGATTTTCCATGGTGATCTCAAGTCCAAGAACGTGTTGGTGAAAGACGTCAATGGCCGTTGTGAGGTGAAGATTACCAATTTCGGTGCCTCACAACAGATTCCAGGGCCAACTGTGGTTCACACAGATAACGATTACGTTGACATCATCACCTCGGATAACAATTCGGTGAACAGCTGGTTTTTTAGCGGCAAGATCACCTTTGATGACGATTCGGTTAACAACAGGTCTTTTAGTGGCAAAGTAGGGACTGCGATGTGGATGGTACCAGAGGTACTCACGTCCAGTGGTGTTGGTAACAGTCTCTATTCAGCCAAGGCAGATGTCTGTAGTTTTGCTATGCTTTGCGTTGAACTTATCACTGGAGAGAACCCGTACCGTGTCCACATGACACTTGGTAATATAAGGGATCATGTCGTAGGTCAAGGGAAAAGACCTCGACTTCCAGAGGAGTTACCGAGTGATCTCAGGGAGCTCATAATTCAATGCTGGGATGAAGAGCCTCAACGCAGGCCAGCTTTTCCTGAGATTTGTTCACGTTTGCAGAAGCTGAAGATCCATTCCCCGCGCTTGCAGAAATTTAGTTGGAGATCACAAGCTCTACACAGCAGTCGTTTTCGTGCGGCCATGATATGCGTGCTGGCTTTGGTGATATACTGGACTTTTGTGAACCGGGTGATATGGAGAGAAGCATATGGAAAGGATTGAGGGAGACTCACATGTCAAACGGGAGCAGCTAGATGAACCATTTCTGGTGGCGGGCTCTCAAGGAATTTGACCTTGAAGTTCTGTAGCTTGGTATGTACTTTAATGACATTTGATTCATCCCGTTTCTAAACTTTTTTTTGTCTCTTATGGTTTCTGTGATGTCCAGCGTTCCCTAAAGTGGCTAAAATTCGCTTTGTTTCTACCTAGATTTGGGGCGTGCTAAATGTACATTCTGGAATTTAAAGCAAAAATCAAGATTTGAGCAATTTTGCGACTATCATCCAAGCATGGATGCAAAACTTCGTACTCCTGCAATTCCGAGTTAGCATTCATCCCCTCCCAGTTTCGATTAGGGTTAGCGGAAACCTTACCTGCGCCGTAGGATTGTAGTTTGCCGGCTCCATCTCGACTGTTGGTGTCGCAGCCATCAGCTCTCTGTCACGTCCACATTTCGCAGGTTGTCTTTTCCCTGTTCACCTGCAGGTTTAGCAGATGCGCTCATTAGTTTTCCTGGATTTCGCATTAACTTCTCTTGTGCATTGAATGTGTTTTGAATGGTTTGGTTATTCTCCCATTGAGCGCGCTTCCTGGGCTTTCATTGTGCGACGCCATTTTCTGGAATCGGGAGTGCCAATTCTTGTGTGTTTAGAAAATTTGAGAGACGTTTGCCTCAATTGTCTCCTACGCATTCATTCCAGTCGGGACTTGGAGGCTGCCTGGAATTGGTGGCGTGAATTTCATGGTGCAAATTTGAAATTGGGCGCCGGCGCGGGTGGCGGACTGGCAGGCTCTTCGCAAATGCGTATCCTGGTCTCTTGGAATTGGCTGATTTTGGGGTGCATTATGTATAAACGCTTGTGCTTGCGCAAGAGCGTCATCTGCGCTTATGGAAGCTTCAACTACACTTGGAGAAGTCGCTACCCCTTGACGTCGTGCGCTGAGAGAAGACCCCCGCATTTTGTTATAATTATTTTCTTACGTTGTTTTTCTGGTTCCTCTACTTTTGTGCTTTTGTTTCTTGTCTGCGGCTCTGCACTGTTGGGGATTTGTGGTACGGGTGCAGAGCTGCGATTCCGCGATGGCGCCCAAGTTGAGATTATCGGACAACTTCCGTGTGAGGACTTTCGGGTCTTCACGAAACAGCCACGGTTTGGGGAAGTATCTGCCGGCGCCTGAGGAAGTTTAGCTCATCTCCGACACACGATTGATTGATTCCGTTGCTCATCCTTTTCCGTTGTTTCCCTCGCTGTCTGAGGCGATGGTTGTCTCAAAGGAGATTCCTGATCCAGTGCCTGAGGTGAATAACGATAAGGGGAAGGAACAATCGAAGGCGCGCAAGAGATGAAAAATTGCCCCGACCACCGTGACGAGAAGGTGGCAAGAGGTATGGTCTTGCAAATTCACCTGGGCCGAAGGGGAGTTTGATGCTGCGGGGAATCTCACCGGGGTCATCTGCAAGAGTTGCAGCAGCGTAAGTGGCCGGAAGAAAGTCATCGTCCCCAAAGGCGACAACCGCGAGAAACACGAGGGAAAGCGGACATGCAAGTTTGATGGCGATCCTTCCGCGGATTTGAAGAAGGGCGACACGTATGTCAAGCGTGATTGCAAACACATTCAATTCAACAAGCTTTGGGCGGGGCGACGTTTGGCTGGGACTGTTGCAGATCAATTGGTGGCTGGCTTGGAGGGCAAAGCGAGCAGGAAGGGAGTACAATTCTCTACCTTGTTCCAGGTTCTGAGTTCCGGTCGTCCTATGTGCGATTATGAAAGGCAACAACACTTACTAAGGCATCTAAAGGTTAAAAATGTACCTAAGAAACACTGGTCCGAAACATCTGGCTAGGAAATGAGTGAACACCTTCACGGTTCTGTCATGGCTGCTCTCAAAGGCGTGGTGCAGTCTGCTCGATTTTTGTCTATAAGCGTTGATGAGGTGACGGCAGTGGACAGTACTTCGTGGGTGGAGGTTCATGTTTATGCTGTTGAGTCTTGGGAGAGAATCCCGCACCTCCTCCATCTTTCTTGCATGTCTGATGGTGGAACCGCAGATCACCTCACTGATATCATTATGCATTCCCTACTTGGCGAGGGAGGTCTCACGTATGAGCAAATCGCTGGTAAGCTCGTGTCCTTCGGGGCAAACGGGGTAAGCACTTTTCAAGGACCCAAAACTAGGGTCAACACTCAAATTCAAGAGAAATGGGCGCCTTTTTGTCTTGGTGCGAGTTGTGCTAGTCATCACATCAACCTAGTGGTTGAGACTTTGTCCAATTACCCCATGGTGTCTCGTTTGGAAGCCCTCTGTCAATCTCTTTACGCTTACTTCTGCCGCTCACACAAGCGGCATATTGAGTTACAAAAACTGGCCGATCTCATGGAAACTAAGGATAACAAAATGTTGAGGAACGTGGACACTCGGTGGATCTCTATGCGGAGCCCAACACAGCGCATCATGACGGAGTACAAAACTCTTATGGTGAAAATGGCGCTTGACATGTCGGGAGCTGGTGGCAGCAAATCGAGTGCTGCTGCAGCCACCAACTTCAACTACCTTGCGGACACTGAGGTTCTAATGTCTCTTTTCTGTTTCATTCCACTTTTGAACACCGTCCATTGCCTCATTAAGCTCTCGCAGGCCCGTGACATATTTATCTGTGACTTTCTACAATCAGTGAAACTGTACCAGGCCGATTTGGCCAGGATGTTCATAGATGAAACAACGGCATTTTCCACGCCTGAGTTTAAACGATACTAGGAACTAATTTCTCTTTCCTCAGCCGAAATTCCTATGCAGTGGAGCAACCTCCCTGAGGGCAGCGATGGCCTGAACTTGTTGTTTAACTTTGGGTGCACAACTGTATTGGCCCGCTACCACTGCAAGTTGATGGGGAATCACACTTTTGTCACTGAGGAGGACTTCCTGCGGACTCAGGCCAACATCCAGCGGCAATTTGCTGGTAAGCTTCTTGCATTTTCATTTTGTACTTTAAATTTTTTTTCAGTTTTCACTTTCTTTTCTCATTGCATTTTTTGGGGCTTGGTTTTTGTGGTAGTGTGGTCATCAGCAAGACTCCAGTATCTCTGCTGGAATGAGGTTAAGAAGTTCCCTTTCTCTCTGTTCTGCATTGGCTTTGTTTTCTCAGTTTCTAGCTTCTTTGTTATATCATGAGTTTGAGCCTTTGAGGGCATTGTGAGGTTCTGTGGTTTTGTTTTCAATAGCTTACTTTATGTCTTCCATCATGTATATTGTTCAGTCACTGCTTCTCAATGTTGAATCTTTGCTTCTCGATGTTCAATTATTGGTTCTTCAATGTTTCTTGACTCCACTGCTATTGGACTGCCAAAGATCGCCCACTCTCTTTCCAATGAGTTGGAGAGGCGCTTCCCACAGCAAGAGTTGCTTGATGCGTTCGGGATAATATATCCGCAGTATTGGAAGCAGCTGGGGGCGGATGAATCATTCAGTCACCACTTAGCAATCCTGAAGAACTTCTATTCTCACTCTAAAGTTCTGAATGCAGGGAAGCCACTGCATGAGGGCGGATCTGGCTACACTTCACCTGAGCTGCTTTCTGGTTCCAATTTGGATAACCAGCAAGGGTTATTCAAAGTTACAATGAGGGCTAACTGTGATGCCGCTTGCGCTTCAGCTTCCAACGTGAATCCAGTCATTTTGCTCTGGTGAGGCCTGTCCCAGTCACGACATTTACGGAAGCTGATTTCCAAATACTTCAAGCTTGCAGAAATCGGCTGTTGTTTGGTGCTAGGGTCGGTAGAGGATGAGCGTTGTTTTTCCACGCTTAAATTTCTGAAGTCGTGCCAAAGGAATCGACTGGGCAAACATTTGCCTCTTGTGGTGCGCATGTTCAGTCAGAACTACTACACTTTGGAAAATTTTCCATACAAAGAGGCTATTCAGTCATGGAAGAGTGCCGTGAAAGTGGGCCGACATAGGGATGTGTGATTCTTGAACCGGTTCATCAGTATCCTCCACTTTTTACAAGCCTTAGTTTTCATGAGATAAGGCTAGAGTTTGACCTCAACATTGTTACTTTCCTTAACATTGAAGTTCATTGGTGGAACGTGCTTCACCGACTGCACACTTGGAGCACATGGACTGCAGCAAGGGCATCATCAACTTCGGGGAGTATCATCTATTTCTTGTAGAGTCTAACTTGTTTTCCTAACGTGGCTCGTTTGTTTTGTGTTGTGCAGATCACTAATACTGCAATTTGGGCAGTCTTGTTATTTGAGCAAGAAGGGTTCAATCCCCTTATTAGTGTCAATTTTCAGTATTCATGGTTCATGTCTGTGATGACTGATGACTGAACTTCAGTAAAACTTGATTAATGCAATGATTCAAGCTTCATTTGTTCACATGTGTATGTTCAAATGTATATGTTCAGATTCATTGAAGTTTCATTTTTGTATACTGAGCTTGGTTTGATTAAGTTTCTATTGTGTTTGTTCAGCTGCATTGAATCTTGATTTCTGAATGCTTACTGTCAATGATTTGTGGACCTTCTTGTCTACATTGCACCCTAACCATAGAAGAATTCTTGCAAACAAGGGGTACCGGTACTTTAGCCCAAAACAGAACTCAAACACTTGTGCGTCTGTCACAGCTCAAAGTTCCAAAATTTGCCATTTTCGTATAAATTTGACCGGCATTTAGCAATCACAGATAGTAAGGCCGACAAAAATTAGTCCTGCTTATACAACTTGCTTCTGAAGTTATAGCAAGTTGTGCTTTACTGAATAGAATAAAATTTATTCAAAACTCCACCATTTCCTACAAAATTTAGAAGCTGGTTTTTAGTATTGCACATCTTTTTCGCAAAATGACCTCCCTGTTATACCCTTATGTAGCTTTGTCGCGAAATACGGTATACGTATCCTGGGATTGCTGGTGATGTCTGGAAAATTAGTTGAATTATTTTTTGTAGAGTAGTGTGGTTTCCGATTGTGTCAGTAAGAAAGAGGCCAGGGGGTCCAGTTTATAATTAGTGCAGATGATCAAAATTGTGCATTGATGGCGGGTTAATAATTCATTGCAATGTCAAAGTAGGATCGTTGGTGTAGCAGGGGAAGTCACATGGATTTAAACAAATAGCTAGCTGATGAAAATGTATATCAGATGGAGACCTTGTCCTTCTAATGGCGCACTCCTTGTGACCTATGGCATAAAAGATCCGGTCTTAAGCTTAATGGATTTTGTAAGAGCCGATTTGGGACTAGGGTTGGCAAATGGGTAGAGTACAAAGGAAAGTTGGTTTGTATAGATGGTTGAGGAGATGCTTCAATGGCGTCTCACGGGTCAAGAATGTTGAGTATATTGGACCAACTATCCAAAGTTGGACCTGAACCAATTGGCCTCTGAACTTGGACTACTTAATGTGTACTGTACAGACTCTTGAGTCATCCATGCCTGCAGTCCTTCATCAAGTCATTGCCCAAGGAAATCCAAGGCAATTCCCAAATGAATGGTCGTAGATCAAAGTACTCCATCGACACTGAGCAGACAGATAAACGCAAGTTCATGTTGATATTGTGGATTCTATCTCTTAAATGTCTAGTTTTTTAGTAATCTCTAGATAATATAACATTGAATTAGACACCCACTTACTGAATTCAAAACTGGTAAGGAAACAACACCTAATTGTGACCTGTTTGCAAATCCATGCTGTCTTGCCAAAAATGTACAACCTCCATACATGAGAGCCTAAAGTCAATTTTATGTACACCTACTTTCAGTATTTTGAAAATTCATAGTTTACTTATACAAAGTTCAAAAAATGCATTATAAGAGAATCTAGAATCTTCTTTCAATTGCCAATAAGACGTAACAAAAGCTTTTGAAGTTCGATATTAGGAACAAGGCTCAAAAACTTATTTAGATGCATTTAGGTGTTGTTACCTTATCCCTAAAGGTCTGTGGTACATGAGGAGACCATAGGAGGTAGTTTAGATTTCCAAAGTTGTGCATGCATGTGCATCATGAAATGCAACTTAGAAGGATAATTCAATGATGGCTTTTAACAATTCTTTCATGAAATGGCAGTTTGAGCGGTTTTTGAGGAGAAAATGCCTTGGTCCTTTACTGACAAAAAGAAATTCTGGTTTTGAAATGGCTGGAGGAAATCCAGTGGACTAGGGTTTTGACAGCTGGAGAAAGAAATTATAGGGTCTAGGGTTTAGGCTTTGATGTTTTGAAGACCCTCTACAGATGAAGATCCCCAAGGGTGACTTCATTGTGATCTTCAAAGACCCTTGGACTGTACATCTCAAACCCTGCAAATTGCAGAATGTACTGTAGATTCGAGAGGAGCTCAGTATAACGTAATTCTTGTTCGAAAACAAACACGGGCATGTAGTTCTTGAGTCGCTCCCACTGTCTATTGGACAGTCATGCGGGACCTTGAACAAGCACTCTTTTTGAACGCCACTTTCAAAAAACAAAAGCAGGAGTTGTTTCTCTTTTATGCAGCACAATAAGGTGGACTTCGTTGGCGCAATGGACTTTGATGTGGAAGTCTTTCATTTTTCATTTTCGTTGTTCAAAGGGGTAGCTTCACAAATTCGGTTCAGGCTACCAAATCTGGTGAATTTCGAATAATGATTTTGTTATTTGGTAGCTACAATACAATTCCAGCGATGTGCAGCAAAATTTCAACAAATTTGCTCCAAATTTTGCTAAATAATCAAATTTTCCTCCTGAAATTTCTTATAAGCTTGTAGTTGGACCAAAATATTTGTTGAAATCTGGCGATATTCTTATGAAGCCCCCAAAAGAAAAGCTGATGTGGAACCTTGAACAAATATTAGACTCTTAATGTACGCATGTTTCGTATGAAATTTCACTTTTGTGCAGAGCGATTGGGGTGGTGCAGTACCTATGATACAGAGATTCGAGACGAAGAGGTTTCATTGCGGGTGAGTGAATTGATCCTTCCGAGCACCGTCTCCATGGCGATGTCGAATGCGTCCAGAGTTGATTGTGGCATTGTTTCCTGACCCATCTCTTGCAGACGAGCGTACAGAATGCGAGGGACAAGCTTCGCAATGTTTGCTTGCATTTCGCTGATCTTCGACTCGCCCACTTTGCTCAAGATGTTGATGACATCACTCTTGCTCGCCACCGTCATCTGCCATCACCAATTGACGGAACTCGTCATCTGTAATTCTAAGGTGACATTGATATCAATGATTCTTTGTTGAACACATAGGTATGAGGCATCGTTCAAGTTGCAAACGGTTGTTAATTGCGTGCAATCCTCTTTGTTTTGAATGAAAGCATAACTCATAGAAGTTAGGGTAGTTAATGGGCCTTAGCACCTCACTTAGTAAATGGGCCTCAACACCTCCTGTAGCTCAGTGATGCTACTTGGTGCAAGTGGGTTTAGAACTTCAAACCATAGTTACAGGTACGGTTAATTTAGTCATCCAAAATCATGGAGTGACTAGAAAACCACAATACCTCACATAGTATGTTACATGGTGCAAGTGGGTTTAGGTCTTCAAGCTATTAGTAGAGGTACAATTAGTCTACTCATCCGAAATCAAGGAGTTAAAACTAGGCTCCTACAAGGACTTGGAAATCACTATAGGATGCAAAATGCACCAGCGGAAGGATGCTACACATGGTTATAGGGTTTAGATAAACCCTATCAATTGCACGAAACCAATTGCACGAACATAGGGGCACATGTTCTGGGTTTAATTTTAATTCGAGGAATGAATCTAAACTTATTAGAATTCAGTTAGCATCGATTTGCAAAATGACATAACATAGGCAGTGCACGCATTTAGCAACTAACTCCCGTTAGCTAATCGGCACTACCTAGTTGGGGTGATCTTCTTACCGGGATGAAGACGGAGAAGCTGGCACCGTGCTCAGGAAGATGGTGGACATACTGCGACCAAGCAGCCTCTTTGTGAAAGATGACAGGAATGCATCCCACAAGCATGGCGTCGAAGAAGGATCGGCGTGTGGGGCTGTCCCCCGGTGGTTGCAGGCAAAACACCGACTGATGCATCGCACTCAGCAGCACGGGAGGATTGTTGCAGCTCACCTGTAGCGTCTTTCCTTCCATCTTCACTGGCAACGACACATTGCTTATCTGCAAAAGAATGATATCAGAGCACGTCAATGTGTCTGTCCACAGTCAAATCCATAGCCAGTCAAGCCGAGCCACAACGAGGCCAGACTGCCCGTCTAATGAATCTAGTTGACAATTTCCAAAAATGCGATATGTAAAAAACAACCAGGTGCCTTGTAAAATTTTATAGAACATGCACAGCAATACATACAGGAAGTGCAATTACCCTCGCTCATATTCAGGAGCCTAATTCTGAAATTGGAGATTAATTTCTATATCTAGTCGCATGATCAAATGAATATCAAAGCATCACCACCAGTGAGTGTATCTGAATTCGAAAATGAGGTGTGTCGGAACAAGATGCCTGGTAAAAACAATTACGAAAGTGCACAGAAATATATAGAGATTGTGCAATTTCAGCTGCTGCAAATGAACTCACATTTAGGAACCTCACTCTTTATCTGGGACATACTTTCTATATCTAATTGCACGACCAGATGAATCTAAGAGGAGATTACATCTGAATTCGGAAGTGAGGTGTTGTGGAAACGAGGTGCCTAGAAAATGCTTTACAGAGAGCCCACATACAAGAAGTGCGATTTCACTTGCCTGCAAACTAGCTCACATTCAGGAGCCTCATTTTGTATCTGGGAAACCGTTTTGCATATCTAATCGCACAATAACTGCAGTGATAGCTTATCGTCACAAAAAGCACGTTTAGCTGTAGATAAGGGTTTAGGGTTTAGGGTTTAGGATTGGTGGAGCAGTGGGGGTTAGTACCTGAGTAGCGAGGCCGGGTGAAGCTTCGTGGCCGACACAGAGAAGCAAAGTGCATCGAGGATCGTCGCCGCACTGCGTCATCAACCGGTGTCGCATTTTGTTCGTGGTGGGTTGGCGCTGCCCGGCGGCCATGGTGACCAGGGAGACGCGCTGCGAGCGTTGGCGGAGCCAGTCAAGGAGGTTGCGCAGTTCGCCGTTCGCGTGGAAATACGTGGGATACGGGATAGCAATCTCCTTCTCGGCCGATGCGCTCTCAAGAAATCGACCTGAACTTCGCTCAATTGACAGCACCACCATCTCCTTGAACGCCTTCTCTCGCAGCATCTGCACACTCAGGGGCTCGCGGTTAGGGATCCTTGCCCTAATTTTGCAGCATCAGGTGTCGTAGACATCCATGAACTGTACACCCAAGTTTCAAATGCTTCAACAAATCCAAAATTCTGTTAAATCGATTTGAAATGACTGATACCGGTAGCTATGGAAGAATGAATCGTAAACCTTCCACAAGAAAATGGTTTGTAAATCAAGAATATCTTGGGACTTATGGTGCATTTAATAAGGGAACATCTCGATGTTCTTTGAAAACGTGGTTCTTTGAAAGTGCTTTTGTATCGTTGCATAGAGTCCTTCTTAATTGAAGAGAGTGAAAGATGATCGTACAAGAGAGTCTCTTACAATTCTATAGTCGGTGAATAGAATCCACACAAGGTAAGCAACTTTTGTACAACATGAAGAAGTATTTCTTACACATTGCTTGGAGAAGCGGAAGCGTGCAGTCAATGGCAAGTCTACCACATATGTAATCTTACAAATTGAGAGAGAATTTGGTCTAATCCTACAAATCGAGAGTGCATTTCAGAGAAATTGTGGATACCTCGTTACCCCATGCGCGATCACCACTCGCGCGGCGAAAATCGGACGCAATTCGTCCTAGCACAATGAAATGATCTTGCCCCCGTTGTCGTTGCCAACTCTTCCTTTCCTGCAACCACTTCGCCAACTCCAAATACCGCTCTTCCTTCGCCAACCGATGTGTGAACCGGTGAGACAAGTCCATCCCCGCGTAATAAGGCAAAAAGAACGCATTCGCAAGATCTTCCCGATTAGTCAAGCACGGATACTGCCGCACCAATCTCTCATGGAAGTAAAGCTCCAGTGCGAATTGCCAAGTATTGTACCAAGGCCCTGGAAAATCATTCTCCTCCGCAGGTCCTCCGCGCTCTGCTCCAAATCGAAATCCTCGACCCAAGCCCCCGTTCTCCATGTACATGCACAGATCACGCCCCTTCTTGAACGTGGCACACTGTTGGACGAATTCTCCGTTGTAAACCGCCGAGAGATTGTACACGTACACCCACCTGCCCTCGCAATTGATTGTGGCGAGGTGATTGTCGGACTGCAAGGTGTGAATTTCGGAGATGACGAAGATGGTGAGCATCCAGCTGAAGAAAAACGCCATTCTTCTACATGACAGGAGTCGTGTCCACGGCGCTCTGCTGCTGCTGGAGGCCATCCGCGTCTTGGTGCTGCTTCGCATCAGATTCGAGCCGTCCAGCTCCTATTTGCGATGTTCATGGACGATTTGTTCAGTAGCGAAGCTCTCCAACTGATCTCATTCTGCAACAATGGTGCGAGACGTCGCAAATTTGCGATTCCGATCCGATCCTGCTCGATCTCGTCACTCAACAGGATTGCGATTGTTGTGTGCCACTAGTGGGCTTGTTACCAAATTGAGCACATTGTGAGATTTCTTCTCGCAAACGTGAAGTGAAGAGCACTAATTCTGCTGCCCAATTCTCTACCTGTAAAAACTCTGTAAAAATTTCCGCAATTTTGATCCCCGAATCGAGCGCTGCAGGCACGACGAGAGCAATTGCAGCTGCCGATGGGTCAAAGTCCTCTTCAACGACCTCGCAGTCGACAATCAGGGATGTCTCTCTTTAATATCACCTTCTCTAATACCACCTTCTCTAATATCACACCTTCTGTTTATTTTTATTTGGGGCTTTCTTGTGTTCAATTTATTAATTTTAAGCAAAACATGCGATGTTCCTTATTGATTTTGGTAATATCATATTCTTCCACTTCTTCATTATATATTTGTGATATAGCCAATCAATTGTCATTTTGAACCATCAACTGTAAGTATAGGATAGCTTTGGCACTCCTCTATTGTATATTTAATTATTTTTGGAAATAAGTTTTAGCAAATGCTAAAGTAATAAGGTTCTTTTTTTTTCAAATTAATTTTTTCCAAAAAATTCATCTATTTTTAGGATTAGTTTTTCTCTGAACATACCCTATAATAGGTATGGTACGTTCTTTAACTTATAAACCACAACCTATTATATATTACAAGAGAACTTAGGACACAACTCCAAAAAATTTCCATAGCTAGTAAATTAAAAAACCTTCCCCTCTATTGTAGTAGGTTATTTATATGTTTTTTTCACTACCTCTAAATAGTTTAAGATCTTTGAATCCAAATGAATTAGCCATAACCATAAAATTAGACTCAATTACATTAATCCCTAAAGGACCAAACAACGTTTTTTGGCAACATAGTGATTTTGGGTAGCTCACTACAAATGGAAATTTTGTCTTTTTTCTTTGAAATTTTTACACAATATGTATCCAAGGAGTAGCTTTACAATCCAATAATTTTTCATAACTTTTGACTACATGGTCAAAAAGTTATTGTAAAATATGTAATTTTTATTGCACAACAAGCAGCTCAAAAAATTCTTAAAAAATCTCTTTTTTAAGAAATAAAACTTTGAAATTGGTTATATATAGTTAATATTAGGAAGGCCAATTGTTTAGGAGATTTTCAAAGGTCTAAGGTATGTACGAATTTTATATATATATGGAAAGCTCTGAGTCATTCCATTTTGATTAATGAAATGAAAATTATGAAGAATTTTAGTTTGCGGGTAGCTATGGAATCTCTACTCTAAAATAAACTTTGAAGTCCTTTATTTAACTCAATTTCAATATTTTTGAAAAAAATAAAAAATCATCAGATAAAGATTGTTTATTACAACATTACAACCATTGGGATTGGCATTTTTTAATTCCACAACTAAATTCTTAACAATTTACTGTTTTGAATCATTCTCTACTTCTTTCTACTTACTATTTTTTTTATATATGTTGTACAATTTCAAATGATTTGAAATTTTTCAAGCATGTAGCCAACTTGTCTTGAAGAATTAATCCCAAGAAGCTCCACCATTTTGGACATTTTTTCATACAAATGTGACCTTGTGAAGTGCAGCTGCCCAGTTTTTTGTAAGGCCAAAAAAAGGATTGTTGTCAATTCAAACACTAATATCTTGCAATTTACATGGTGGAAAATTTTGAATTTTTTTTCACATCTTCTCAAATTAGTTTACTACAAGATCCTACGGTTACATGTGTCCAAAAATGTTTTTTTTTCCTAAAATTTGATACTTGTACTAAAAATGGCAATTTTGGAGCATTTTAGGTGAAAACATAGTCTCTGACCTTGAAGGGTTAACCATTGTAGCTAGTTTTGTTATTGAAATTCAAGCTTATCCATGAAAGCCATGATTGAATAAAGATAGATTCATATTTAGTACTTGCGCTCTAACACATCCTAATATGTACGAAAGTAAGCTTTTTATGAAAGAAATATTAAGCATTGAAATTTTTTTTCTTTCTAAAGGAACTATTTGAAGTTTTAAATTAGCTTATTAGAATAGTTTAAATTTTTATCTATTTACATGATTATTAAATAAGTTTTTTTGACCTGAGTAATGTAGCTATATTAATTTAAATAAAAAATGATTGCCTATATCTACCAAAGTTGAAAAGAATAATTTAGGGTGTTTCTAAGAATTTTTCATAATATTAAATTTAAAAATAATAAAAATTACAATATAATTCCTAACATACCAAAAGAGGTTGTATTTTGTTTACTCTCTATGTGGATCTTATTGAATATAAATTAATCATTGTTTGTCAAATAAGCTTTAATTAAGAATTTGAGATGTGTCTTTGAAAATTCTAAGTATGTATAGAAAAAGTGTAACTAAGAGAAAGTATCATTTAGTGGTACTAAATTTGGCTAAGTTTCACCATATTTTCTTTGAAATGCTTGAAAGACACAAAAATCATGATCATTTTAATGTTTAATTATTTTGGAACTTTGGGCACATTGAGCAACAATTTTAACTACCTTCATTAGCTAATCTCCTCATTTCAAATAAAAAGCAATCTATAGTATCATTAGAGAGGATTGGAAGTACAACATTTTGGATAAGCATACTTTAAAAATTATAATTATTGTACCAATTATCACTAGAAGTTTCTTTGTACAACAAAAATATCTAAATATGTAGAACTTTCATTGCAGTCTAAAGAATTGGCAAGCTATACTGTAGGATAATTGCACACTATTGTGCAACAATTCCCGGCATACACTTCTTTGCGCATGAGCGCACGATTTGCAATAATTTTGCATCCAAATTTGCATTTTAAATCTACTCCATTTTGCCTTAACTACTTCATGATCTTTATTAAAAAATTTAAAGAATTTTTCCACCTTATAATTTTTTATGAAATGCACATTCAAAAATATAAAAAATACTAGAGTAAAATATATGAATTTGAAAATCTTGGAAGGTCAATCTAAGATTTTGAACACCAAATTTAAATATAGAAATGTGAAAAATCCTAAAAAAGTTTTAAGATGAAAAATGCAATCCTTGTGAAGATAATTATCTATATTAAAAAGTCAATTTTTTTCCAACCACTATCATTGAGATCTCTAAATTAGTGTGCACAATGCACCGGGACAAAAAACTTTTTTGTGTAAATTTGCTCATTTAGTCCATGTAGAGATTTTTTCATTGATTTTTTCAATGTGATTATGTACCTTGAATAGATCTGGTTTGTTAAAATTTGCTTTCATCTCAAATTTAGAATGCATTTAATAGTATGAATTTTTGAAGTTCTTAAAACAATGCTTTGTGAATCACAAATGCAATGAAACATTCAAAGTCGTAGCTAATTATCTCAAAGCATTTAGCTTCACTAACTAAGCAACATGACTCAACAATCGACGTCCCTTTCAATTCATGTATTCGTTACTTTCTAGTCGATGACGAGTTCTGAAATCGTATGATTTGGAAGGCCTTGATCAATCTAATAATAAACACTAATTGCCATGCACACCACAAAATCCAAAAATCATTTAGTCTTAAACAATATTAATTGTATCTTCTATTTTTAGTAAACAATTACGTTTTCCGCAGATGTCGTTTCATTATTCCATTTGGCAAATCTAATTCAAAATAATTTGCAACATAAAAAATATGAGCTGTACCAATGATTTATAATTCAACAAAACAAGAGCAGACAAAAACTAGTAGATGATCATGTTGCATTTGTAGTTGCTCCATGGCGCAAATGAGTCATTCTAAAGTTGCAAAGAATTTGTTGACACACTATTGTTAATTGGCTTAATTGACAAACTATTACATATTTGACTACCTAATACTTGTTGAAAGAAACGTATATGTACTCAATTATGAGTGTTTTTCACTGGATTGGCAAAAAACACACCTAAAAGAGTCCAGTGGAGAGTGTTTACTACCTAGCCTTCCAAGGAATGAATTTTTTTACTACACCATAATTTATTATTTTTAAACATTGTCTTTGCACATTCAATCAACTTCCCACCATATTTTAACACCACACCAAGAATTCATTGTTTATGCATAATTATTTTTTCGCAATAATTAAAGCACTTTGATTAGGGTCATAATCTTTAAAAAAAGCATGAATTTACAATTCATTTCACCATGGCCATTCACATGCACATTACAAACATTCAAACTAATATTAATTCTACTTCATGCACATTGATCTTTAAGAAATTGAGGAAACAAGGTTTTTTAGAGGAGCTACTTAGTGGTTAATTCACTCATAAATGATTTCATGGCACACAAGAGCCCAAGTAACACAATTCTTGCCCTACTTTGATGTGTTTCCTACGTGAGATCTCTACGCTATGATTTTTTCTTTGAAACAATTTCCATTGGTCCTCTAATGCAAAGAGCTCATTTTTCTAACCTTACAAATTCTAGAAGTAAAAAATCATTGTAAGACAATTGTGTTTTAGATGACATTTAATATAACAATCAATGTCTAAGTTGATGGATTTTCATAACATTGTTAAGTAACAATGGAGGGGGGGTCCTTTTGCTCCCTCATAAAGTGGGAGTTTCCAACGTTGAAGCTTCTAAAATCATTGTTGAGTGATCATAGTAGCCACTTACAGCTCCACTCACTGGTACAAGCCTGACAAGAACTTGTGTACGCCAACCAATGATATTGATTACATTATAACTATAATCCCTCCCAAGCATCCAAGGAGGGATTATACCTTTTTGACAAGGGAAACAATTTGGCCAGTAAACAATGTTATGTTAGGTGATGTCGAATGTAACAACCCCTATTTTAATGTCAGCAATGACGTCCTACATAACATCTTGATGTTACATAGGATGTCATTGCTGACATGAAAATAAGGGTTGTTATATTCGACATCATCTAAAATCTGTCAACTTAGACATTGAAAAATTGTGGTTTCTTATAATGAATTAAAACAACAAAAGGGTCTGCTAAACAAGGTGGATTATGTGATCAACAATCAAACATGACCTTTTCATTTTGTTCCAACCATGAATAAAATCAAGAAACTTCTTCCATTTCACTGTTGGATTTATTTATTTATTTATTAATACAAGTGTCTTGAACACTACACTGTGAGGATTTTTTGTCAGGTAGAGAGGCTAATTTCACACTAGACAAACAGCATGTCACCTCCAGGTATCAAACCTGCAACCACACCATTCAGTTCGGGTGGCATTCCACCATCATCTGGTAGTTTAGGGTCCTCTCAATCCACACTACTTGTTCCCACTTCCGCAAAATTTGAAACTTTCTACCTTGTACCAACAAATAGGCATCAATGCATGAAATTTACTATTTTTTTTTTCTTGAAACACATAGACAAATTCCATTGATATAAGAAAAAGTACACAAAACCAAAGGACCACCCTCAGCAAAGATTTTTACATTTTCTAAAGCATTTTCAAAACACCTCTTTTTAAAACAAACAAACCGGGGCGAGAGAAATTTACTATTGTTAACAGAGCATCTCCCTTGCTGTGTCTTGCTTCCAACATGCACGTTCAGTTTAGTCTTTTATATCAATTTTTTGCTTCTATCGGAACCAGTTTCACTGAAACTCTAGAAGCATGCGTCACTCGCATGATGAAGATCATGCTCTTCACAACTCAATGAGCCCTAATCATCTGATCCATTAGGAACGTTTCCAAGGAAGTTTCACACATAAGTTCCAATTAGGAATTTGGACTCTCTTGAACTCATCAAACGCAGAAACAGAACTAGCCTAGCCCTGTCAACTTCGAAGAAACGCCAAATCACTACGATTTGTATATCTTTACTAGAAGCTGTCAGAATTTGGACAGGGGTGAGTGAACCCTATTGCATTGAAGTGATCGAACCGCAGATTCTGAAGGGTTTGGGATTTTGGTAAATGCGTCTCTGGACCCTTCTCGGGAAGTTGATGCAGACCTAATCTTGGAGGGAGAGATTCGACTAGTGTAGCCTCTTCATTAATTTGATTTTGGCGCACATACTAGAGTGTTTCATCTTCGATACTTAGAATATAGGATTAGAATTTAGACGAGCTTCACTTGTATGGTCTACAGAATGGTAAAGACTACGTTTGCAACCGCCAGTCTGCTCAAGTTGTACGTGAAATGGCCACCTCCGTCGTCACTCCTTCGAAATGCGCACCCCTTGCGCAATGCCGAGCTTAGAGTTGGGCCTCTCCTGCTCCACACTCGCACGCGCGTCGCGCTACCCGGGTACCGAAATTCAAGTACAACGGCTCCATGCGGCAATGCGAGTCTCGTTACGGCATTTGCGAAGGTAATTCGAAGGAACTCAGTCTCCAAGCGTACTCTGCTTACATATTTTACCTCTTGGCGATGTGGGTTTAGTGTACAAATGGTTATATTGCAAACTTCTTGACGCTCTAGCCCACAGCAAGCCGACAGTACTCTTAATTTATACTGGTAATGGTTGCACTGCTATTTTATTCGGACCTAAACTCTAAACCCTAGAATTTCAGAAGCATTCAACCTGGCAAAAGGACATTGCTTGACAATTGCTCTTAATTCATAGTGGAGATGCTCCTACTGCTAGCCTGTTTCGTTCGCGATCCTAAACCCTAAACCCTAAAAACCCATAGCTGTCTCAGAAGCATTCACCTGAGTAAACCGACATTGCTCTTTATTTGCACTGGTAATGCTAGTCTGTTTCGTTGGTGACCCTAAATCCTAACTCGTAACATTCTCAGAAGCATTTAATCCAGCGAACTGGAAGATCATTGTCAAGGGCATGCATTTCGTGTGATTCATAAAGAAACAGAACTAGGTTTGCAGGTACTCCCAGAAAGATCTCGTCTCGCAAGTAGTAAATTGTTGGCACTAATTTCGGAAGTTTTGTGGTTCAGAGCTTGCACTCGGAAACCGAGGAAGCGGAAGTAGGGTTGGACCAATCTAGAGGTGGTCTTCCTCGCTTTCATGTTACTAAACTCCCAGCCGCGAAGGTAATGTATTCTCTAATGTATTCCACAACTGGTGCAGTTCGTTTTAACGAAATTTTTCGTCAATTTTCGTCATAATTTTTCGTGAGATTTCAGAGATTGTACCAAAGAAGTGTGTGATAAATCTAGTTCCAATAGAGCCATCCTAAAGGCAGTCGTTACGAACCTGGCGTTGTTTGTCATGTATAGGGGATGATTGTCCGAGTTGATGGGGACGAGTTTTGGCATATGACACGAGTTCTTAGGTTGAATGTTAACGACAGGTATTATATGGAACACCCCTTTGACGCTCAACTGACACCTTTGAATTTCAGCGCTACAACAGCTTTGAGTTTCACCCTCACTTTCAGATTTTCCACCTTTGTATCTCATGTTGTGCACCTATGTTAGATTTGATTGAAGGTTTGAGGTTTTTGAGGTACAATTGTCTGCTATGCTATTTGATTGGCAATTGAATCGTCTAATACATCAATATCAGGAGTTTCAAGTGGAAAACAATAACAAAAACAAAAACAGGATGAATTGGTTATTATCTTCTGACCTCGACATCTTTTGTTCAGCACAAACAGCTTGTGATCATGTTCTCTTGGGGTCTATGTCTAGAATTGCGTAAAAAGGGCCTTCATTGAATCTTTCATTGTGAATTCATTTGATTCCTTCCTTGTACCATCGATCCTTCCTTTGATCCCAAGGGAAGGTTTTCTTGTTGCGCCATTGCGGAGTTTGATATTGTTTGTTTATTGCTTGAGGATGTGGTTCAAGGATTGAGCTTTTTGATGGAAGTGGAGGACTTGTGGAGGGTACTTTACTGCGGGTTACAAAGAACTGCGCGGAAGTGGCCGCAATGACAAGCAGGCAAACCCTTTCACGAACAGGGCCGAACTGGCATGTGGCTGCCGCTTTCGGTAGGACTCGGGTTCCACCTTTTCTTGTCCAACGCATCTGATTTCATCAAATAGATGGAGATACGTGCTCAGATATTCCTTTTAGTATTTGCCTTCGTTGGCCATCTCTTAAAGTGAGACTGGTCACAATCTATTCGTTTGTAATAGAAGCAATTTCAGCTGTCCAAGTTTTGCATTTTCATTAACGATCGCCCGGTGTGTTGCATCGTTAGGTAATTTGAAGGGCGGTCGTGCCGATTGGCTTGTGGAAAAATGCACGGTAAGTTGTTACTCATTTTTTCAACATTCCCCTGAGTCCAAGTCGTCTATGGTGAATTTCATGCACCTGCCGATTTCCTGAGCTTGCTTGTTGAGGTTATTTTTTGTCTAGTTTCATGCTTCACTTCTCGTACTTTCATTTATAATTCTTATGCATAAGGCCTTTCATGTTTCTGACATATCTATTTGTTGTGATTGAAGGAATTGGGCGCTCAAACTCTCACTCCACTGCTCACTCAAAGGTCGGCGACTGTTGCTGAGCAACGCAATGATCGGTGGCACCGTATTAGCATGGCTGCTACAAAGCAATGTACGATCTCTTTTCACTTTCTCCAAGTTTTGTGCTTTTGTAAGCAGGGCATTCACTCGGCTGATGTTAAGTGCAATTTGTGTGTGCTTGGGTATTCAAGTACTTTTAGAAGTGCGCTAATAGAACTCCCAAGGTATTCGAGAAAACCTAGCCACGCTAAACCCTGCCAATTGTAATGTCAGTGTCTAACGTATACCTTGTCAACTGCAACTCCAAAGTATTCTCCTTATCAATCCTTTGGGTTGATTTCTCTAAGTATTGGTGGTCCTATAGTACTGTTTAAGTTTCCATTCATGGCTTGGATTTTCTCACTAAGTTACGTTTTCTCACGAGGCAATAGGTTTGTATCATTCAGTCTCCGGGACCTTTTGAGCCAGTGCAGATAACTACCTTCAGTAATTCAAGCACTTCCAAGTCTCAGCCTCCTCTTAAATGCATTTCTTCTTCTGGTGGTGCAGGCCAGAGATTGCACACGTTGGATGTGCGCGAACCAACACGGCTTGATTCTTTCCTGGCAGAAGTAAGGTCCAGGCTGTGTAGATACTCTTGAAAGTGCTGGTGGTTTAGGTGTGTGTTCTGTTATTTCGCCACTTCAGGCTTGCATTCAGGAGCTTCTGTAGTCTTTTACCATCTTGATTTGGAAAGATTAAAAAATAGTGTTTTCCATTAAAACTCGATTGTTTCAGGAATCAAGCGGAAAAAGAATGATTTATGAGGTCTCTCTAATGGTCCCAATTGTCACATAGAGACCTCCCAATATATCATGCGGAGATCTCTATTTGTGATCCTTGTGATGAAGTGAACTACGATTTCCACCTCTTTTTTCTGTGTAATTGTATAACCTGGTTGCGATGGTGCAACGCAACCTTTTCTTATGCGATTTTGAGATGCAGGTGAGGAAGGCGGAGGTAGCGTTCCTTGCTACAGCAGGCGCACCTCCGTTAGTTCAAGCATTGTTACGGAGATCAGAGAAGCCACAAGGAGGTCTATTGTTGATTGGTCCCGAAGGAGGTCAGTGGACATTGCACAACATTCGATAACCAAGAGATTTTCTCCCTCAGACCTTCTGTAATTCGTCACCAGAAGATAAAATATCCCTTCCTTGAATGGTTTTAATTGAAGTTGCCGCTGACGCCTCACTATCAGAATCCTTGCTTTTATGAGAGGCAATAGGACCTTGCTAGAACTGGTTAGTAAATGTCACGAATATATGCTAATGAATCTAGCATATGCGAGAAAGAACAAGTTCTGAAATCATACAAGAATGTGTAACTTTCAACAAATGCTTGGCCAGGCTTGCCATTCTTCCGGTGAGGGTGAGGCTGCGTAGTAACTTATTTTTTGAAGAATCTCTGCTGGCCAGCTTTTGTAGTTGGAATTGAGCCTGTCCAGAGTTGCCTTGTGCAGATTTCACACCAGAGGAGATTGAGATGCTGATGGCTTCGGGGGCAGTGCCTGTGGGTTTAGGCCAACTGCGGTTAAGGGTTGAAACAGCTGCCATTGCAATTCTGACCACAGTCATGCTCCTTTCAGAAGGTTCTTCAGTGGATTTACAACAAGTGGATGGGTAGAAGTATCTTGTGATTTGCAGCATTGTTGAACAAGGTGAAGGATATTAAAACCGTTAGGAGCCTAATTTTGTCTCATGTATTCATACGCTTGTTTGGCGGTTGGTCTTCAATTAGCAAGTGGTGTAAGGATGACTTGGCACTGATAATACAAAAGGTGATGTAAACAAGATTAAGGTAACTACACTTAATTGTGACCCCTACAAATTCTTGCCTAAAATTTATTCCTAGTATCCATGAGAGTCTCGGGTTGATTTTAGAAATACCTACTTTCTTTTTTGAAAATTTGTAGTTTATTCATCCAGTGTCCAATAAATGCATAACAAGAGAATCTTAATTACTCTTTTGACTTCCAACAAGATCCAACCAAAGTGAGGGAATTTAATAATAGGATCAATACTCAATTACTTATTTGGATGCATTTAGGTGTGGTTACTTTATGTGTATATGCTTTATAGCCTTATGACCAAAGTTGACTATGTGCAAATATTGAGCTACTTGTTGACACAATCAAAATAAAGAAATCTATTTCAAATCAATTTTGAAGTAATTTCCTCTAAAAGTTCAGAAAATATTCAATTTCTATTTTTTTGCATCTTTTCTTATATGGTGTAACAATTGTAATTTCAATTGATTGGTAAAGGCAAAAAAAAGGATTGAAGGATGAAAACATTGATAGGAACATATTAATCTTGGAATATATTTAACATTTTGTGTGGTTGTCCTTACCAAATAATTTTGATTGTAGTAATTTCAATTTTGAATTTAAAAAGTCAAGGATAACCTAATGAAGAGTGTACTAATACTTCAATGTAAGATGAATTTTATCCAACCATAAAAAAATCTTAATTATGTTAAAAGACAGAGATTGTATTTCTAACAAATTGCCAAAGTGAAACTCTTTGAAATTGATTTTTAAAATATTTTAAAATATGTTATATAAATTAAATGCATATAGAATTTTTATTCATGATGCATGACATAATTTCTTTTAGTGAAAACCTCAAATTTTTTGTAGAAGTCATATATTGTAGCACATCCCATTTCTTAAAAGATTGTTTGGATTATATAGGTGAAATTGTTTGACCATGATTAGCATGTACTTGCAATAGTAGAAAGTAATATCTCTAGATAGGACTACATAATTTGTAAGGTGGAAGCTATACATAGCAAGTTCATATAAAACTACATTCACAATCCTAACTAACACTTCTTTTGAGGTATTGAATGAAAGACCAATCCCATACAAAACCATTGTATTGATCATGCACCATGCCAACAAACATGCAAATTTCTAAAAACAAACAAATTGTAGAATACAATAAATATGTATAGTCAAATATTTTATTAAAACATATATTAGAGGAAAAATATATTGTTTATAGATTTGCATTCACACTTGGATAAATTTTGTAAGTAAAAATATCAACGTGTATGATGATAGATTTAATATGCAATGATAAGCATATCAAATGCACATTGTTGCAGAAGCACTATGTAATAGTTTAATCATTTTTTATGTTGAATTTACTTTTAAAGTTATAGTTCTTTAATTAATGAGCCTAAGTGAAAATTTTGAATAATGAATGGATTGACTTAGGAATTGATTTTTCTTTCTATTTACTTTGTGAAGATCAATTAGGTCATTCTAGATTCTACACATAATTTTGTATCTATAATGGGCCATATAGTAAGTCATCAATTCTTGAATACTACAAGTTCCATAGATGGGATCAAGTAGTTTGTAAATCATGATTTGCACTATAGTGTCACAACCTTGATATTAATACACATTACCAATATTTCATCAGTTATTGTAAGATTGATAATCATTATCTTTCTATTATTATTTTTTCAGATCATATGAATACCATTTTGATGGAAGTGATCTATTTTTGTGTTTTCAGGGAAAAAAAATTATATTATATAAATCACCTTTGAAGCAACTAGGCTTCAAAAGTCAATGAATTTTCTATTATTTAAATGGTCAAAATTTTGAATTTGTAGCCTAATGGCCAACTCTTTAGTAAATTCACTTTACAAGAACTTTTTGGAAATATATATTTGTAAGAAATTCTATCCCTAGAACAAACTCACTACAAAATTGAAATGATTTTGTGTTAATCCACTCTAAGTGATCCACCCTTGCTAGAATTCACTTCTTTGTGTATTACGTGTGATTGTGAGTACAAAGACTTATACAATAAAATGTTCCAATGCTCCAAATGGATTGAAATTTTTGTGAGTATAAGAGACCTTATTCCAAAGGTGGAGTATAATTTTGGTAACATTTATACCTCAATGTTCATTTTTCAAAGTTCAAGATACTGCAGGGATTTCTTCTACAAAATACTTTCACTGGACAATCCACTCTACATACTCTATTCCCCCCCAAGGCACATACCTCAAGACCTCCTGTAGATCGTATATTGATTTTTTTCCAAAGCCCCCCTTTGTAAACCCTCAAGAATTAGTGATATAAACACTCTCTTCCAAATATCGTCAAATTGTACGAATAAGGCAATCACTGGTGGAAGGAATTTTGAAAACAAACAAGCTAACGAGGAGGACGAAGATTGATGAGGATGCCTGTTTATTTTCAAAATTCCTGACATTCAACAAGGAGATTGCCAGAGGTAAATGTTTGTCTAGAAATGGATGAAATATGTGATTGATGAATAAAAAATCTATAATCACCAATTACGTGGATTTTACACACTAGAAGGGGATTATGGGAAATAATCCTCCCGCAAAATGAATGGGACATTTCTTGGCGGGGTTTTATGGTACATGCAAGTGTGGTGGACATGTATTCAGCTCCACTAATGGCCTTGCAAGACGATTGGGCTTCTTGAAGATGACAAACCTTTCTCACAAATAGAAGATTATGCAAGAGAAAGACTTGAGTACTTGCATGTGAACCTCAAGTGGTTCAAAGTGAACCACCTAGCATTTGCAACCAATACAGCCAACCATTTTTGGAGGTACTACAGGGCCAAATTGCACCATTTCAAAATAAATCTCTACTTTTTTGCAAATGAAAGTAGTCTTTTTTATCAAAAATTTTACATTTCTATTTAAAATGTGGATGAAATTGTCAAATGTGGATGAAAAGGTGCATAAATATAATTGGAAAGTATTTTTTTGGTTTAAAAGATGGATGAAGGTAGAACTACCATGCTTCACCAAATTGTAAGTAATTGCCATCCTGGCACTTTTGCAAAAAGTGGATAATAGCCTTGAGCACAACCTTTCTAAGCCTACATCCCGACTCATCATTTGTCCTACAACCACACACAAGCAAAGATCTACTCACTGAGATAAATTAAAGTCCAATTACAAGCTGACATTGATGCCAACAACACCGGATCAACCAAAATATTTAGTTACAGACGGATGCATCCAAACAACAAGTCTACAATCAACTAGACAATTTGTTTGACATTTACACTACACGAATTCAATCTCTGAATTAATTGTCTAGTGACTTCAAATACGACTCGTAAACAACAAATTCTACAAAGCAACAAGGCAACTGGTTTGACACAACTTCCAAACCTATAAATGAAATTCCATAGCCAAATTGTCACAAAACAAACGCACACAATAAAAATTCAATCTTTGGATTTACAACCAATTTACAAAAAGAAACATTGAAGCAGAAGACAATTTGTTAAAAGACAATTTGTATTACAATATTGAAGGAGTTCACTTTGTACATAAAAAGCACAAAAAAAATGACTTTGCAGCACAAAAAGAATACCGAGTGAGCAAGAGAGTGAACTAACAATTTGCCTACACAAAATAGTGCAATTAGGTTGCCCTACACTAATTAAACTTAGCTTATTAATTAGCCTCTTTTTACACTACACATGACAAATTGTTAAAATTTCAAAATTGCTTACGTTCACAAGAGTCAAATCTTCAAACCAAATTTGCCAAACACACCCATCACTCTATGGTCAATGATTGTATGTATAAAAAATTGAAACCTACATCATACAAACAATAAATCTAATCTTATGATCAAAGTTCAATCATTCACCAAATACTTTATGAAGCATAGAAGTTGGTTGCAAAACTTGTGATCCTAATATAAGACTTAGCCAACATGTCAAGATCCTCCATCATCATAGAAATTAAATTTATTTTTGATGACATTGCTCATTAATCCCTTAAGGCCCAACAACTTTTTGACCATGGAGGTTTTCGATGAATTGTCCCACTTTGATATTTTTTCGCACATGGATGTGTTTGAAAATTTTAATCTTAACCATACAAAAATAAAAATTACTTTGTCTAGTATGCATGGAATTAATTGTGGAAAATATTGACCGTTGGACCTTTAGATTATAACAATTTTGGGATGATCTACTTTATAGGCAAAATAGGCAAATTTTGGGGGAAAAATATAAGATGAATAATGCTTTTTCAGCCCCCCAAAAGAATATCATTGGAATCTAAGGCAGAGGTAGTATTTTTATTAAATTTATTAAATTTAAAAAAAATGAAAAACAAAAAATTCTCTCAATTTTGTACACATTTTCAAACAAAAGAAGTAAAAAGCCAAGACTGACCAAATTGGATCGTACAAAATTTACAAAAAATTATATATGCATCAATTTGTGAAATTTAACAATTGATGTTTTCAGCACATTGTTTGGAACGTCTTCCAAAAATTAGGAATCTTTCTAATTATTTTCTATTCTTAATCACACTAAATTGAATCTTATATTTTTAAAACTATTAAAAACACAAATTTGAATATTTTTTCTTTAGACCTAGTTTGTTTGTGCAGACCAAAGACTAGAAATGTCCAAGAATTTTTTTTCAACCCCACTATTTTTTTCATTGTTTCATTGTAAGAGAATTATGTTTGCTCCCTTTTTCTACAAGACTACACTTTCTAGCTAATTTCTTAAATACTTCTCACATTGAAATTTTGAAAATAAAAAAATGCAATAAGTATGTCAACTTATTATTCTACAAGATCCTAGTATAAAAATATATTGAGATTTGTTTCACCCTACCAAGAATTTGCCATTGAGAATTTGAAAAAAGCACATTCTATCCTCTTGGTCCTTGAGGGGTTAAGAAACTTTGAATGGTAAAAAAATTTGCTAATTGAAAAGGCAAAGTTGTTGGATAAAGGGCAATGAACTATTGAAAGGAAAAAAAGTTTAAAAAATAGAAAAATAGTAGAATAGTAAAATTAAAGTACTCTAAAAAATGCAACCTTAAAAAAGAGTTCTCTATAGTTATGCCCAATGGAAAAGAAACTAACTTCAGAAATGCAAAAAAAATTCAAAAGAAGAAAATAAAGGATGGCCATTTTTCCATTCTAAATGACTTTCTAAACAAGTATGTAAATATTTAAGAAAAATAATCCCAACTTTTAGCTTCAACTTTACTTTTCAAGGCCGAAAAGAACACTAGCTACCATGTACTAGCCCATTCAATGTATAGGGCAACATCCAATCACAAGGGAATTCAAAATAGATTACTACCTATTGAAAAAGGTATGCCAAAAAATGTGATGAAAAATAGTATAAACAATTATAGTAAATTGTCTATATTTACAATAACCAAAATCACCCACTCGATGAAGTCTACATCACCACCAACATCATAGTTTAATACCTCTACTAGATCTTTACTAGACACTAGTCTAGTGCAATTCATCATGTTGCTTTGACTTGCAGATATCACAAATCCAAGCACATGATCTTCTTCCCCTCTTATATATGACCTTTCTCAATTTGAATTTCGCATGAAACTCTCTCTCATTTTGACATTGTGGCTCCAAAAAATCTCTCAACCACTGCTGTGCTTCAGATGTGTCAATGGTGGAGATCCTTGAAAATTTCCTCTCTTCTTCTGGCAAGGACTCCAAAGTTGCCATGGGAATTTGATAGTCTAAAACTCCAGGTGTGTCAAGAATCAAGGCGGCAAAGTTGCAACCATCACTCAAATCGGGTACCATGGAGCCCATCCCACAAGTAACATGGGCACCAATTTTTGTCAATATGGTGGCTATCTTCAACCCACAAGCTAACATCCCAAGAAATCTTCTTGTGCCTTCCGTTCCAAAATTGACCACACAACCATTTTGATTGGCAACCTCATGGAATCCATGCATGCTTTCACACATGAGATGAAGCTTGATTTTATTGAGGCCAGGCACAAATCAAGTCAAAAGCTTTTGACTTCCAATCTCACAAAGATAGGCCAATTTTGGAAATTGTGCCTTTTGCATTTCCACTGAGAATCCCAACAAATCATCCATTCTTAAACACAATTCGGGCATCAAGTCCCTTTGCATGATCTGAATGCCATGTTCCAATTTTTGGATTGATCGCATCAACTCACCCAATTTGGACATGACTTCTTCTTGATATTCATGTTGAACCCTGATGATGTTGTCTAACTTCACATCCAAAGGCCCATACAAGAGATTCCGCGACCTTTGCCAAAATGAAGGGACTGATATATCACCCTTCTCATCTTTTCGGTAAGAAAGACCATCTCCAGTCAACTTGTCCAAAGATTGAACTTCCTTGTGATATTTTTGAAGGTCACGTGACCGCCTTTCTAATAGATCTTTCCATGCCAAGCTTCCCAATAATGTGCTCACCCTGTCCAATCCAACGCCCAAACCTTCACATGACTTCTACTGGTGAAAAGCATTGACATCTCTTCTCACAACCTCCAACTCTAAGTCCTTTACATGAACATATTGATTTTTGCGGTCTTTAGGACTAAGCAACCTCTCAACACATTCTGGTCGCAAAATGTGTTCAATAAGGTGGACACCAAGACAACCCAAGGTGGGATCTCCTTGAAGATATTTGATGTGTCCAATAATGCGCATATCAAGGAATACCAACACTTGGTCTTCAGGTTGATAGGATCGCAAAAGGATGTCAATATCACCATCATTGACTTGAAGAATGACCTCAATGCCATCACTCATGAACTTGATAATCTCTGGAAATATCTCATAAGTGTCTTGACCGTTGTTGCTTGGGAGCATTTTGAAGAAAGAAACCTAAACAACATATAGACAAATAAATTGCATTAAACAAAGGACCAAAGTCATGATGTGAAATTCATTTTCATCTACACAATGAATTTAAAAACCTCAAATTGGAATAAGAAATGTATAAGAAGAAAGTGTAGTATGAATTGTCAGTGGAAACAAACAAGGAAAAACTCATTATATATTCAAATCATCAACCTCTAAGTGTTTCAATTCAAAGAGATTGCACATGATTCTAATAATATGGCACCAACATTATTTTGAAATGGCAAATACCAACAACAATTTTTTAAACAAAAAAACATTAAAGCATTGTACAAGTTCCAACCTGCAACCGGGTGAAAAATCCAGGGGTTAACATTGTCTTCATTCCATCCTTGCAAGCCAATCTTCTCCCAATATACTTGAAGCTAGGTGATTCATTATTTCGAGACCAACTCAAATTTCCACGGTCATTGTTCAAGAACGATGGGATCATAATGCTCATAGGATCTTCTTCATAACATATATTGAGCTTCTTCATCATGCCTAAGATATCATCAAACTTCTCATTGGTACCTCCTTGGTCTTGAAGGAGACGCAATATAGAACGTTTCATATGGCCAACTAATATGATTCCATTGGGCGAAACCATCTCCAACTTCCGATTCTTGTTGGCACATTGGTAGAGGAATTCTCCTATGATGTCATGACAAAACCAATGAGGATCTGTAATGACAACTCCTGCATTCTCATTGTAGATGATGTGGCCCCCATCATTCAATGATAGAGCAACAAAAACCTTCCTTCTCTTGGAAAGCTCATGGTTGACATTATTGAAGTCCTTCACATCCTTGCACATGTTTTCACAAAAGGCATCCCACTTCAACAAACGAGGGTTTGATTGGTTTGCATTCCACTCTACTACACGAAGTTGCACTTCTTGACATGCACCAATGGTTTTGGGCAATCTTCCCAACAAGTTTATCAAATGAGATTTGATGAAATCAAATACATGACCAGCATGGGAGAAATTCCTGCCATCCACCATGAATACAACCTTGTCTTCATCAAATCCAAGGACCTCTTCAAATTGAGATTTCAACTCCTTAACCACGTCTTCAATGCGTGTTGCAAATTCAAGGTCGTCCTTCCAATAATCAAAGTGTGTCATAACAATAGATACATGTGGGCGATAGCAATGAGATTGTTGAGTGTTGGAAGCAATGAATCGCAACCAATATTCGAGTTCTTCTTTCACACTTCGAAGGCTACGTGCTTCAAAGAGATTAGATTGCTCCATGGGATTGCACATGAGCAAAAACATGGAACAACTTCCATCAGCAGAAAGATTAGGCATCACCAACTCGTGGAAAGAGTGATAGTCGGTTTGACCAGCCATGTCCCAAATGGTAATGCCAATGCCATCACATAACATGTTGTCAACTTCAATGCCATGGGTACGTTCAAGAAGCACCTCCTCTATAGGCACTTTTGGTGTCTTGAACACTTTAAGTCTACTCCGCATTCCCTTTCTCCATCTTGAAGTGTTTTCAACTTTTTCTTTCTCATAAACTTTTTGCCATTGCTTCATCGACTTTCGCAATCTTGTTTTACCTATACACAAACAAATTTGGGTCAAGAAAGGGTGGCTGGAAATCATAGGTTCACAAGTTAAGTACATTATGTGGATGACATTTGTTTAGCATATGGAGCCCGGAGGCATTTTGATGTGAACATTTCATTATGACACTGGCTATACATATGCAAGATTACATCTCTAGGATTTTGATTTGATTTCATAAATTCATCCATTGGTTCATTTAGGTCACTTCATATGATATTGTTGCTCAAAAATATAGACTAATTAGTCCCCTTGATTGAAAAATTGTAGGCTTCAAATCTCAAACCAAACTGTTTTCAACCTTTGTGAAAGGTGAAGTTGTCTTTAAAATCTAAGGAAGAGAATGTGGAAATTCCTCAACACGTGAGAATCAATAGAATATTAGAAAAGTGAATTCAAAGTAGTAGAAAGCAAATTCAACAAAAAAATACATAATTTTCAATTTTGAAACAACATGTTGGAAGGAGAGAAAGAAGTAAAGGTAAAATAGACAAGTCATTGCAAGAAAGACCGGTCCAATTTACTAGTCACAGTGAAAGTAACTGTCTTGTCATCTACTATAACTTTTGAAGTAAAAGTCCAATGAACATGAAATTTTTAGAAATTAAAAGAAATGTTTTATATTTAAGAATCATTTTTGTTAATTTGTCACACCATTAGGTTTAAGGTTTTTTACTACGTTAGGAGTCACCAAATTTAATGATCTAGAGCTAAAATTTTCATGGTCTATTTGCATTGTAGAAAAGCATATTCCTACCAAAGGGAATAAAAAAATATCATATGTTGTGTCTTCCACATGAATGCGAACAACACTCCCATTGTGCGTAAATTTTGAACAATGAAGATGGGTCTAAGATCAATCTTCTAGTGAAATTTTAATACTATAAACTCTTCCCAAATGGCCAATTTTAGATCTTTTCTTAAAAATAAAAATTGTTTTTCCTATTTTTTACAAATTAAAATGTGAAACTATAATGCAAGTATTTATTTTCTTGAGATTTTGTACTTTTTTAGTTCTCCTACTTAAAGAAGTTTTCTATGCTTTTCCTTCTTAGTATACCTTCTTCTTGAAGGTGTATACATTAAACATATTTTTTACATTTTTACAATTTTTTTTCTAATTATAAAGCACCTCCAAAAGAAAAAATGGGTACTATGGAAAACGCTACAAAAAACAAGCAGTCTCTCTTGCAATGACCCAACCATAAAAAAATGCCAACATATTTTTAAATATTTGAAAAACATCAATCAAAGGCATTTCAATGTATTAACATGAATGCTATAATTTCAATATTACTTGAGAGAGCTTCATATTTGTGGTGATAATTTTGCCAAAGGAATCATTCAACATGTATCCAACCAACCATTATTCACTGATCAAAATTGTAGAATTCAAAGCTTGAGACCAAGAAACATACCTATCCAATCAAGTTACTAGATTTATTCAATTATTCAAATGAAAATGTAATCCTTTGAAATTGGATTTACATGGATTGAGATTCAAAACAACCTTAAAGCTTTTGCAATACCACTAAGAGTCACATGAGACATTCTTTACATTCACAATCAAATCTACCCTACAAATTTGCTTAAAATATAAACTTAGATTTTGAAATTAGGCCTTCATTGTAATAGTAATTACCTACAAGAGCATTTTGTGAATGTCAAAGACTTGATGACAACTACAACTTCAATTTATGGAATTTGCATTCACATTCTAATAATCATAGCATTCATTTCAATTTGAAACTCATTAGATGAATATCAACAATGACATATCTATAAGCAAAACTTGAACGCCTAGTACTACTTACCAGCATATGGTTGTCCACAAAAAAACACTCGACCAGATGTTGGATTCACATTAGCCATGCCTTGCACAATATCCCATAATTTCATTTCATTTCTCTTTGATAATGCCGAATGTACAAATTCTGCATCACCTGACTCCTCCATATGTGTGCCGCTTAAGCCAATGTCTTCAATGCAATGATTCTCCAATAGCAAGTCCATCATAGCTCCAAACACTTTGTAGCCTCCTACTGCTGAACAATCCTCAAAAGATATTCTCTTCAAAGATGTGTTGGTCTTGAGGGCTTTCAAGATTGCCAAAACATTCTCCATCGCTTGGGAATCATCCGCACGTAAATCATCTACACCAAATAACCATAATTCCAATAAGGACGAGTTGGTGCGAAGCATGTCAACTAAGGTTTTAATGCCATCTTCCCCTCCGATGCTTCCACTGTGTAACACCAACATGGTGAGGGTGGTATTGCATTGGACATTGTTGTTCTTAGGCAACAACGGATCCAACAACACCTTCAACTCCACGCTACTATGAATTCGACATGTTAGGGTTTTTAGAGATTTATTGCAACACAATGCAGTTGCTAAACTAGTATATCCTCTTATGCAGACCTTACGAGGGAAAAAAGAGAGCGTCTTTAAGGATGTGCTTGTGGCAAGCATGCCACTTGTAAGCTCAAGCTCAACATCTAAAGTATGTGAATAAAATCCCAATTCTTCCAGTACACTATGAGGGCTTTTGAAGGACTTAATCAATTGCTCCATTCCCTCTCTGTCGAACTCTGCAGACTCGAAGTACGTTGATTTGAGGATTCGAAGATTGTAGGGTGAAGCAATATTGGCCATAAACTCACCAACCTCCACTTTTCCCAATACCCCCCTTACATGAGTAAATTCGAGGCGGAGATCTTGAATATGATCATTTACCAAATCCGCACTCGAGATACACTTGGCAAATCTGAGTAACGAGCCGTTGATACAACAAATTTCGAGTTCTCTTATATCATTGCCAGACTGACGAAGTGCATCACAAAATTCTTCCACGTGTTTGCAAGATTCCTCTGACCATATTCTAACTTCTAATCGTTCACGAAATACAACTTTGGATGAAGTAACTGCTTCGAGGAACTCACGATGACCTGCAAGCAAGTCGTCGGGGCCAGAAAAGAATGTAATATCCCGGGGGAGTTCAGAGTTAAGTGAAACTTTTGAGTCTTCATAAAAATCCACCCTTGTGAACCAGCGTTCATCTTCGGGTAAGGAAGAGAGAAAGCGTGAAAACTTTGATTCCTGCTGCCCCTCCTGGGAAGGCAGATGCTCCTCACTTGCTATCTCTTCACTGCCAGGAGGGGAGGGAGGGCTCCAACGAACCCAACGAAGGAAAAAGGCTTTCCAAGTCCAGAAGCTAAACAACCACACCAGGAAAGCCAACACCACCTTCATTGGGACCTCGATCTGGATGATGCTTCGGTACAAATCTCATAAACAAACCGAGGTTGTCACGATCAGCAGTCAAACATCAAGGCTTGCAACCATGTAAGTTTGTATATGTCGCGATGAACACAGTACTCCAAAGCCTGACCCTTCTTCCAGCTCCTCGACAAGTAGATACACCTTAGCGACGAACTGCACAATTACGCAACGTCGTCACCGACCAACCATCATATCCTGCAAAAAACACTTCTAATTCTTAGTTTCAAATCAGCATGATTGTACTTACAACGGAGGTCATATGCATCTAAGCCACTCAAGCTATTCAAAGATTTCATTTCCGATCAAAAGATCTCTCAGCACAGCTTACCCTCTATTTTTCTTTTTTTAAGAAACTTTCTAGAAACAAAATTCCATTACTTTTCCTCTTCATTGAGACAATCCCTGTGCACTCAATGCCATTCATGGGCTCTACTTTCGTCAGAGCATTCGCAGCGGATTGATCCTACAAGTCAAGTCAAAGGACGTTGGATCAAGGTCACCAATTTGCAGGAGTAGCGAAAAGTATCTGTTGAATTCTATCTGGATTGCTTGGGAAAGACGCTAGATTGCTTAGGGAGTTTGTGTGAATGCTTTGCAAACTTAATTAGAGCTTGTGGACATACACAGCCCATAGAAAGTACGTGCAAGTTTTTTTCTAGCTGATTGATTTTCCCATCACAGTGTGTCTTATGCACAACTGAACATAGACAAAAAAGCACATGGAAGAATAGGGGCTGATTGGTCAATTGAAATCTGCACATTTATGCAAAGGAAACCGTTGACTACAAACAAAGTCTAACTTCTAAGGTCGCAGATCGAAACTGATGGCTGATCAAGAGCCATGCGGCGGTGAAAAAATGCCCAGAATGAGAGAAAGAGCACCAAACGGTAACTCTCGGATCAACAAGGATGACAAAGCTATCGAATTCTGAAGCGAAAACAGCACTCATGGTGTTCGTTGACAAACAAGATCATATATGCAATCCAATGATGTGGAACCTTCTTATCGTATCTGTATTGTTCGATCCCAAGGATCGACTGATTGGATCGTCATTGCGTGTCCTAAGCACAATACAATACATACCGAAAGCTCTGGGAAGAACAAGGACTCACTGCTCAATGTTTGTTCCCGGAACTACTTGCAACGAACTTCACGAAACAACAACAAACACGTAATGTAGAGATCTCGTACGTTGAACGCACAGGCAACGTTGGAGCTCTTCCCTAAAACAATTGACAGGCTTAATTTCAGTCGAATTGGGCACAAGGATCCTCTCTCACTTGAGCTGTGAATTGGCTGCCCAAAACAGCATGACCAAACATTGAGTGAGTTCAAAGGAAACACCCATTGAATGCACAGAATCAGATAGACCTTCAAACAACAAGGAATCCCATGCATCGCACACTGGTGCGATTGTAGGAGCCCATTCCTACGAGGTCCTATGCGTTGATGACAAATTTGCATGTACAGGAGAAGGACAGGGTCTCTTAATTGAGACGAGAACTAGGCGGTCATATATTCGGCAAACCGGTTGTCCGGTGCTAGGCTCTGTATTGGTGTATGGGACGTTCACCTTTCCAGTTCTAAGAAAACGATGAGGACATCGCAGACACACGGTGTACGCATCGTCTTTGTACCCACCAGGACCAATTGCAAATTCTCAGAAGGCAATTGAATAGGGAGGGAGGGAGGACGCCAGGTCTTAACCCTAACCAAATTAAAAAATCAGGCATTCGGGTCCCCAATCCACGCAAACACAAGAGGCCACAACTTGCGAGAAAAGGAAACACAACCCAGTACAGGTACTTGGTAGGACTCCCAATCGACGAAGAAGCAAGTGGAACACTCGACCCTAATTCGTGAATTCATGAAACCCAGGCCAGCAACTGAAGGGAGAAAAAAGATAGACACTTACCCTGTCGATGCCTTCATTCGATCTTCCTCCGCAGTCTCACAATCACCCACCCACCCCTAGAGAGGCCTAGACCGCTTAAGCACATCCTCGGCAAACTTCACAGCCACGGCCGTCTCCTTCACTTTGCTTTGCCATGCCCCTGCGTCTCTGTTTCTCCCCCAAAAGATCCGCTGATGCTGTCCCAGTGAAGTTGCTCAAGTGGGAGCTGATGAGATCACAAGCTTGGCAAGGAACGGCGAAGACTTCGTGAGGGTGCTGGGACGGAGTTTGCAACAGACGGAGTCCAGGGTCCGGACGGGAAGGGGAAGCCTGCAAGTGCACGGCAGTTGCAGTACTGTTGAAAACTCTGACCGACACTTAATGTATTGTTGAAAACCGTGGCAAGTTGGTACCTTTCTAGCACGGCATTGATGCAGAACTGCAGTGGACTTTCAAAACCTGAGCCAGGATCGTACACTGACCACTCTTCTTCTTGCAGCTCACACTCTCACAGCGTCGTCTTCAACCTGCCATAATGGTTCATCAATATCCAGTTGCAAGTTCGCATGCGTGTGCTGACAACAGAGGTCATAAACTCGTCAGCGTCTGTATGCAAATAAAGAGCAGTCCCAGTCCAACTTGACACCACCACACGTAAGGTAGCCGCATCCATAACCGTTAGCGTCCCATGGGCGCGACCTATGTTCTGGCCTACAGCCGTCATTTGCAGTCCCATGTCTGAGAAGTACCCAAAAAATATTGATAATGGATGTAAATGGTAGTGGATTTAAGTGCCATGGCCTCCGGAAGTAGGTAGAAGAAATGGTGGATTAAGTATACCAAGTTTTTGATGAACTGAAATGAAACGGAAATTGCACATTGGTTTAGATTACTGTGGGTGGTGGTTTAGGGTGTAATGAGAACAATTAAACATGGCGTCCTACATGACTGCGCTGTTAATGGAGCCGGTTTTTTGGGCTCATATTGGCAATATTTAGTGAATTTTGACAAATTATTGTATACAATGAGTGGCGGCTGTGCAAGTGTAGACAACAGTTGAAGGTATAGAGGAGAAGTTTGTCACATTGTTCACATACAATTACACAGAATTAGATGTCACTAAGCAGAATTTAGTGAGTGATTAGCTTAGTAAATTAACAGAGGGAGCAATTGATCATGGAGGAAGAGCACAATTTGAATAGCATACAAGATTTCTCTCAATACTGGGCCCCAGAATTGCAAGCATACAAAATCAGAAGAGAAGGTGCAACATGGCCTGAAAGTGTAACATGGGAGGAGCGTGAAGATCTGGGAGGAACTGAAATGGAGTCGCAAGTTGGAAGAGGCTTCCAGCGATGGAGGCCAAGCGGAAAAGCGACAAGCGTGCGGGGCGGAGAAGGAGCCTGCGACGCAGGCCAGGGCGACCATGCGGCTGCCAACACCGCAGGCCAGGGAGCCCGCCTCAACAGCCCCGGCCTGTGCGGACGTAGGTCTGCTGACCAGGGCGCCGGCCAAGGAGGCAACGACCCTGGCCAGGTCAGGCGCAGCACCGTAGAACAGGGCGCCGGCCAGGGAGGCAACGACCCCGGCATCTGCGGGCGCAATAGCCCCGCCGCTGTTGCAAGGAGGCTGCCAGTGGCTGGCTGCCCGGACAACGGGGCGGCCGCCAGCCAGGCACCTGCTGCCGGCACCAGAGCTCCCTCCGATAGTCCAAGCGGGGAGGTGGAGCGCGGCTGCGGTTCCAGCAGAGGAGCGCTGCGGCAGCAACTGCTCCGACAACCTCAAACACAAAATAGGGGTAAGTCTCCGCAACCTCCTCTGCGTCGTCGGAAGCGCACAGGGACTTGGAGCGACAAGCAACTAGAAGCTGCAATGGCATCGGTTGAAGCAGGTAATAAGGTAGCCGTTGTAAGCAGAGCTTTTGGTATTCCTGCTTCATCCTTGCGAGATCACATATATGGGAGAACAACACAAAGGAAGAAAGGTAGGCAAGGTGTGTTCACAAATGAGGAAGACAATGCTCTAGTTCAATGGATGCTACAAATGCAAGATCTAGCACACCCTATTTCAGTCATTGAGCTCAAGAGGAAGGTCACTGAGATAACGCAAGAGAGATGGACACCCTTCACAGATGGCATTCCAGGACGAGGTTGGATGAGATGGTTCCGCAATCGACACCCAGAGCTAGCATTGAGAGCTCCACAAGCATTAGAAGAATCACGGGCAAGGGGTTTAAATCCTGCTAGCGTAGCTTTCTTCTATGAAAATCTCAAGAAAGCCTATGACAAGGAACGATATCCAGCATCTAACATCTGGAACACAGACGAGTCAGGAGCTCAAGCAGGCAAAAGTGGAGGAGCCACTCTAGTTTTTGCACACAAAGGCAGCAGATCAGTTCATGCAACCACACCAAACAATAAGGAGCATTTGACAGTTCTCACATGTATAAACGCAGCAGGGGAGAGCATTCCAAACTATTATGTATTCAAAGGCAAACGGAAAGTGAGGAACTTTGTTGATAAATGTGAACCTTCAGCCTGCATGGGCATGCAACAAAATGGATGGATGACAGCTTACCTATTTCTAGCTTGGATCACTCACTTTACTGAAAAGGCCAAGGAAAGGTTTGGATTGTCACTAGAAAATAGGCACCTCCTCGTTTTAGATGGTCATGCTTCACATGTGACACTGGAAGTGGTGAAGAAGGCTGCAAAGGACGGTGTAGACATTATCACCTTACCTAGTCATACAAGCCACATGTTACAGCCATTAGATGTGAGCATTTTCAAGCCCTTCAAAACTGAATTTTGAAAACATAGAGATCAATGGACGATTCAAAACAAAGGTCAAACTGTTCGCAAAGAGGAGTTGGCGGAGTGGGTGTCCTTGGGCTTAAAGAAAGCATTGACACCAGCAAAGATTCAGAAAGGCTTCTCTACCTGTGGAATATGGCCACTTGATCCCTCCACCATGGACAAGTACATGGGGCCAAGCGCTTGCTATGAAGAACCAGCTGCTGATGACGACGACGATGAGGACGCAGCTGAAGCAGAAGAACATGAAGCTGCAGGTGGTAGCACCTCCCAAACTCAAGCCGACCAGCACCAATACTTTGTACCCACCGATGACGAGTCTACCCAAAGTTCAGATGGCAGCAGCAGCTCTGAGGCAGAGGAACCAACAACATCTACAGCAAAAAAACTTTTCCCTCTACCGCATATAGAACGTGGAGCACGTCGAAAACTGAGCTCCACAGAGCCTGTGGTGGATTACTCTAAATCTATCTTGGTCACCTCTGAGGACTACATTGCGACCATGGAAGCAAAAGCTGCAAAAAAGGAAGCTGCTACATTAGAACAAGAGGAACGGAAGAAACAGGTGGAGGCAAGAAAGGCACAGAAGGAAGAGGAGAAGGAACGCAAGCAGGCTGAAAAGATATTGAAGCAGATACAATCAGAGAAGAAGAAGGCTGATCGAGAGATGGAGAAGGAGCGCAAAGCTGCGGAGCGGGCGAACAAGAAAAAAGACCAATCGCAAAACAAGCGCGGCGGGAGAGCAAGGAGAGTTGACGACTTGGCCGGACAAAGCGATGGGAGCAACCTTCCCGGCTAGGGCACCTGTGCCAGCCTCGGCGGGCTCAACGGCTAGGTCGGCCTCGCCGGTCAGGGAGGGCTCCCCGGCCAGGTCGCCTGCGCCGGCCAGGGACAGCTGCCAGCCTTGGCGGGCTCCCTGGCCAGGTCGCCAACGTCGGTCAGGGAGGGCTCCCCGGCCTTGGCGGGCTCCCCAACCAGGTCGGCCTCGCCGGTGGAGGCTGCTTCCCCAACCAGGGCGGGCTAACTGGTTTGGGCGGGCTCGCTTTTATTCAAACTCCCTGCGGGCCCGCCCTCTTTCAAACGGCATCCCATGATTCTGCAACGCTTGGTGGGCCGTTGGCAGCAAATTTGGGTTTCCTTGGATACGCCCATGGCTCTGTTGAAGGACGGGCCACAATGCATTGAAGTCTGACATCTATGTATAGCTGCCATGCTTCTGCAATATCCGTCGCTTGGTGTTGTGGAGTACTTAATAACGGTTTTTAGTGCCACATTTAACTATTGCAGCCACTACTAACGCCTATTTTTGCATTAGCTAAGCACAGTCAATGCTTTCATTTCAGTCTCATTTAGCACACTCTACTAATAGGCATAGATTTTCAGCGATTTTCCAGTTTCGAAAATTATTACAGACACATACTTTTTAGTGGGACTCATCAACTGCCACCAATATTTTTGGTTTCCTCTTCTCTATCGAATGATATTATTTTCAAGCTTCATGGATTTGTTCTGGTCTTTCAAACTTCTTAAAATGACGATTATAGATGCGGCTACCTTACCAACCACATAAGGTACGAGGCTCAGATCGAAACCCCTGATCTAAGAGCTGGTCCTTTTTTTCATGTATTTCAATAATGCATGGGAATATTTTTAGTTCATTTTTCAGACAAAGAGAAATAAATGAAGATCCAACAAAAGTGGTTTCATATTTTTTGAAGCATTATTGAATTAAGGTAGGAGGCTCAGAAATGGAGCATCTAAGGGCTGGTCCGCCTTTTTCATGTATTTTCTTGGACGGGAATATGTTTAGCTCATTTTTCACAAAGAGAAATTGATGAGGAATCTAACCCAAGTGGTTTTGTATTTTTCCGAGCATTTTTGAATTACTTATGAAATTTCAAACAAGTTGGGTCATAGGGCCCTATTTTGTGACCCTAGGTCTTTCATAAACGGTTCACTTGCAATTTCAAATAAAAATGGGGAAAGCAAAGAGAATGATTGGCTCTTGCAATTAATAATGTTTTTTCCCTTGATTCATTCAATGACTATATAGATCAATTTCAGAACCAACTCATGTCCATTTCACAGCCTTTTATAGGGTCCATTCTTAATACCTGCTCCGTTTAACAGCCCCCTACCTTACTTATGAATTGAAAGATGGGGAAAGCAAAGAGAGTGATTGGCTCTTGCAATGTCTATCTCATTGTATGCTCGCATTTTACAGCTACCATATGTATGAATGAATTATTTATTTATTTATTGGCTCTATACTACAGGGGAGGAGGCTTGCACTGGACGTGAAAATGGGGCTGGCGAAGAGCGTTGGAGAAGGAGACTGGGGAGTGTAGGACTGCCGTGGAGGCGAAATTGTGCTTGGTTGGCAACTTGGGGCATGAATCCTTGCCCGTGGATAGCAATGAGGTGTGTAGGATTTACGGGGTTTTGGCGGTAATGAAATTTTTTTCTTAGAAATTTAGATCATACCAAAAGGAATTCTAAACTTAGAGTTTTCATCAGTCAACTTGATAATTGATATTTCCCATTGAAAGTTCAAAATCATTTGATTTTTTCCTTATTTTGAATGACAAGGTGAACTTGCGATTGGATTGCTTTGAATGACATACACAGGAACATACTTCTGAAATTCATGTTTGAAAATTTATCTTAATTGGTCATTATCGACCTCATGAACACGATTTTGAGACAACAATTGGCCGAAATTGTTCGTGGGAAGTCTATATTCGAGATTTGTGACTTGAGAAGTCCCATGGGGCTTTCTGGGAATTTAGAAGATAAGTTTGTATGGATGCGTGGATTTGGTATCAGCATTCAAAGTTAATAGTGTTCACATCAGCGAGCTTGCAATTGAGCATTTGACAGTGTGAGGCTCTGCGGAACAGGTCAATAACGTGGTTGTTTGGACATGGGGAACCTCGAGGGAAGATGCTGGCCTTGCAAACCATGTAGACCTCTTGACCAAATTGGGAATTGTTGAGCTTGAAGCAGGTGTTACTGTTATACGGTTTGCTAATTTACATTTGTTGTCAGGCTAGGTTGCGATTAATTACCCCGTATAGCTCTGCCATTGAGAGTTAGCTAATATGTGAGTTCATTTTTCGAAGTTGCATGAAAGCCTTCAATCGCCCTTTTGCATGCAAATGAAGTTTCTCTGAATGTGTTCTTGGCAGGCACTGATGTGGCTGGTGAACGTGGCTACTTCTTGAAGCACTCTGACGTTATGTTGAACCAAGCCCTCACCAATAACGGCTTAGCCTTTTTGGCCAAGCGAGGATATACTCTATAATTGCAGACCCCGTTTTTTATGCGCCAGGAGGTCATGGCTTAGTGCGCTCAGTTGGCTCAGTTTGATGAGCGGCTTTACAAGGTTCGCATTATCCTGTTGTTTTTGAAAAAGAAAGGACCAAGAAGTCCACATGGGGTCTCATGTTTTTTTAAGAGGTGTTGATGTTGTACTGAGACTTTCGTTTGTCCAATTTCAAGTCATTATTTTACCAATGTGTGCAATGTTCTTCACTTCTTCTCTGATTCTGGTAACAAAACATTTGGCCCTATCTGAACTACTTTTCTCACAATATGGTCAATCGACTTGGTCGTTTTCGAACCTTGAATAAATCGTCCTTTAAGGGTTCTATTGAACAACGTGTAATAGTTGGGGAAGGCAATGACAAGTATTTGATTGTAACTGCTGAACAACCCTTATTTGCATTACATTGGGGCAGTTATATGGACCCTAAAACATTGTCCATTAAGTAATAAATGTACCTGCAAAATGCTACTTTGTTGGTGGCATTTAATTAAATTTGGAGGGATATAGAGTTAATCGCAAAGTTGTCCTGTGTTTGCAAACTTGTGTCAGAGGAAGGTTTAACTAAGAATAGAACAAAACAAACACGACACCATACTCAATCAAACCTGAGTTTGGGTGCTCCAGGGAGTTTGATCCCGTATTTCTTCAAAACTTTGGCTCCTAGTCCCACGTTTGCTCACTTTATGATTAACTCTAATGAGGAAATGAAGAATGCCCCTTTTGGTCCAAAAATACGTTGGTGATAGGTCTCGTCCTTTCAAGGTCAACTCCTTTGGGAGTAAGAGCCCAAATTGGTGTTCTTGTTTTTTCTAGCAGTTTTGAGTAAGTCGTAAGAGGATTTTATTGTCCTACTTTAAACCAACAGATGCAACTTTCTTCATGAACCTCGGTGATAGGAACTCTGACCTCATCTGAGTTATTATTGTCATTTAAAAATATGAATTCTTAACTTATCGGGGTTAATTGAATAGGCTGATGCCACAATTAGAATCACCTCGACTATTGCGGTACTTCTGGTTTTACTGGCCCCTGAGCTCTGGAAACAAGGGATGAGCTTATTGGCCGTGGTTTTCTTGTTCGCACCAGTTTTAAGCGAATTGGTAGATCCTGTGCAGGTGTGCTTGGTTATTCAACCTGCTTCAGAAAGGAGGCAGGGTCTCATGGAAGGGATACGCTTGGGAGATTCCGAGTGCATCAGTTGGAGAAATGGAGCACTTCTGTATTACAGCCCTAATGAAAAGGAATCCTGGGATTTCAATGTTTGAGGAAATGATAAAGAATTCAAAAGACTATTATCAAAAGGTATTGGTGCTTACAATATTCTTAGTTGTCGCTGATGTCGAGTTGGTTGCCAAGATCACATCTATTAAGATGTCGATGTTATGGAGAGTCCAGAATTTCGTCTAGTTGTTTTATCATGCGATTTTTAGGATTGCTTATATGCAACAATTACCGCCAGGATTTCAGGCCACTTCGTTCTTACTGCATAGACTTTCAAATGTTACGTGTGCTATAGCTAATCAGTTTGTCTGATGTTGTCTAGTTGGGTCTTCTGTAACTAGGCGTGGTTTCCAGCTAGAAATGAAATCCCTGAGCTTGTGTCATGCTCAAATTGCACAGACTATCTTGAGATTCGCTGTGGTAAAAAAGAAGGCAGGCTCTCCTTCTAACTCAATCCGCTGTATTTGTTTCTTATGATATTTGATTTCGGATTAGGATATTTCATCATATAATTACTTATTTTCAATCGTTCATTGCCTAATTGGGCTGAAGTAACTGCTGTTTTTTGTTATTTATTGTGCGCTCCTAAGGTATAGATTGCCCTTCGGATTTGGATGCATTGTAAATGGCGGACATTTACATTGAAAAACGTGGAGAATAAGTTTTTCATTCAAATATTGATTCATCGTAATCCAGAGTCTAAATTGGCTAACTTTGGACTGATCTCCTGCTTGTTATCAGGGTAGGTCCTCATTAGAAGTCGATGACCTCGATTGTGTGATGCAGATGAATGACCAAGTCAAGAACTACTGTCATCTGCTGAACTCTACTCTCACTGAGATCGAGAACCCTGTGCATATTGTGTAGAATAATCTCGCATATTTTGTAGAAATAGATCTTGGGGAGGTGTCTAGCTGTGATTTGGGATCAGGTAGTGTGTTTTTACACAGCGCTAATCAGTCTGTCTCAGCGGATTATCTGAGATTTTGTTAATGCTGTTTTGTTCATATGGTCTCGGCACTTAGATGAGCTGGTAAACCGTTTTTCTCTTCAATCGTTGGGGGTTTCAAATACTACTTATTCCCACTTCCGCGGAACTTGAACTTGCTACCATGTACCAGCAGATAAGCATCAATGCATGAAATTTACTATTGTTAACGTAGCATCTCCCTTGCTGTACGTGGCTTGCTTCCAACGTGTTCAGTCTACTCTCTTATTTCAAATTTTTTGCTTCTATCGGAACCAGTATTCATTCACTGAAAACTCTAGCAGCATGCATCACTCGCATGATGAAGATCATGCTCTTCTTAACTCAATGAGCCCTAATCTTCTGATCCATTAGGAACAATTGTCAAGGATGTTTCACTCATAGGTTCTAACTTAGAATTTGGACTCTCTTGAGAACTCAAACGCAGAAGCAGAACTAGCACTGTCAGCTTCGGAGAAACGCCAATCACTACGATTTACATATAGCTGTCAGAATTGGGACAGGGGTGAGTGAATCCTATTGCATTACAGTGATGGAACCGCAGATTCTCAAGCGTTTGGGATTTTGGTAAATGCGTCTCTGGACCCTTCTCGGGAAGTTGATGCAGACCTAATCTTGGACAGAGAGATTCGTCTAGTGCAGCCTCTTCACCAAATTGAGTTTGACGCACATACTCGAGTGTTTCATCCTTGACACAACACTGCGATACTTTGGAATTCCTATCTCCGAGCCATTCTCCAAATTAGAATTAGAATTTAGACAAGCTTCACTTGTATGGTCTACAGAATGGTAAAGACTACGTTTGTAACCGCCAGTCTGCTCAAGTTCTACGTGAAATGGCCACCTCCGTCGTCACTCCTTCGAAATGCGCACCCCATGCGCAATGCCGAGCTTAGAGTTGGGCCTCTCCTGCTCCACACTCGCACGCGCTTGCTGGGAGGAGTCGCGCTACCCGGTTATCGAAATTCAAGTACAACGGCTCCATGCGGCAATGCGAGTCTCGTCACGGCATTTGCGAAGGTAATTCGAAGGAACTCAGTCTCCAAGCGTACTCTGCATACACATTGTTCCTCTTGGCGATGTGGGTTTAATGGGCTTAGTCTAGAAATGGTTACATTGCAAACTCTTGACGCTCTAGCCCACAGCAAACCGGTAGTACTCTTAATTTATACTATTGATGGTTGCACTGCTATTTCATTCGGACCCTAAACACTAAACCCTAGAATTTCAGAAACATTCAACCTGGCAGAAGGACATCGCTCGACAATTGCCCTTAATTCATACTAGAGATGCTCCTACTGCTAGCCTGTTTCGCTCGCGATCCTAAACCCTAAACCCTAAAAAACCGTAGCTGTCTCAGAAGCATTCACCCGAGTAAACCGACATTGCTCTTTATTTGCACTGGTAATGCTAGTCTGTTTCGTTCGTGACCCTAAATCCTAAATTGTAACATTCTTAGAAGCATTTAGTCCAGCGAACTGGAAGATCATTTTCAAGGGCATGCATTTCTTGTGATTCATAAAGAAACAGAACTAGGTTTGCAGGTATTTCCAGAAAGATCTCGTCTCGCAAGCAGAATTCATGTGAATTGTTGGCACTAATTTTAAAAGTTTTTTGGTTCAGAGCTTGCATTCGGAAACCGAGGAAGCGGAAGTAGGGTTGGACCAATCTAGAGGTGGTCTTCCTCGCTTTCATGTTACTAAATTCCCAGCCGCGAAGGTAACGTATTCTCTAATGTATTCCACAACTGGTGCAGTTCGTTTTAACGAAATTTTTCGTCAATTTTCGTCATAATTTTTCGTGAGATTTCAGAGATTGTACCAGAGAAGTGTTTGATAAATCTAGTTCCAATAGAGTCATTCTAAAGGCAGTCGTTACGAACCTGGCGTTGCTTGTCATGTGTAGGGGATGATTGTCCGAGTTGATGGGGACGAGTTTTGGCATATGACACGAGTTCTTAGGTTGAATGTTAACGACAGGTATTATATGGAACACCCCTTTGACGCTCAATGGACACGTTTGAATTTCAGCACTACAACAGCTTTGAGTTTCACCATCACTTTCAAATTTTTCACCTTTGTATCTCATGTTGTGCACCTATGTTAGATTTGATTGAGGGTTTGAGGTTTTTGAGGTACAATTGTCCGCTATGCTATTTGATTGGCAATTGAATCGTCTAATACATCAATATCAGGAGTTTCAAGTGGAAAACAATAACAAAAACAAAAACAGGATGAATTGGTTATTATCTTCTGACCTCGACATCTTTTGTTCAGCACAAACAGCTTGTGATCATGTTCTCTTGGGGTCTATGTCTAGAATTGCGTAAAAAGGGCCTTCATTGAATCTTTCATTGTGAATTCATTTGATTCCTTCCTTGTACCATCGATCCTTCCTTTGATCCCAAGGGAAGGTTTTCTTGTTGCGCCATTGCGGAGTTTGATATTGTTTGTTTATTGCTTGAGGATGTGGTTCAAGGATTGAGCTTTTTGATGGAAGTGGAGGACTTGTGGAGGGTACTTTACTGCGGGTTACAAAGAACTGCGCGGAAGTGGCCGCAATGACAAGCAGGCAAACCCTTTCACGAACAGGGCCGAACTGGCATGTGGCTGCCGCTTTCAGTAGGATTCGGGTTCCACCTTTTCTTGTCCAACGCATCTGATTTCATCAAATAGATGGAGATACGTGCTCAGATATTCCTTTTAGTATTTGGCCATCTCTTAAAGTGAGACTGGTCACAATCTATTCGTTTGTAATAGAAGCAATTTCAGCTGTCCAAGTTTTGCATTTTCATTAACGATCGCCCGGTGTGTTGCATCGTTAGGTAATTTGAAGGGCGGTCGTGCCGATTGGCTTGTGAAAAAATGCACGGTAAGTTGCTACTCGATTTTTTCGACGTTCCCCTGAGTCCAAGTCGTCTATGGTGAATTTCATTTACCTGCCGATTTCCTGAGCTTCCTTTTTGAGTTTTTTTTTTTTTTTCCTACTTTCATGTTTCACAACTCGTGATTTCAGTTATAATTCTTGGGCTTGAGGCCTTTCGTGTTTCTGACATATCTATTTGTTGTGATTGAAGGAATCGGGCGCTCAAACTCTCACTCCACTGCTCACTCAAAGGTCGGCGACTGTTGCTGAGCAACGCAATGATCGGTGGCACCGTATTAGCATGGCTGCCACAAAGCAATGTACGATCGCTTTTCACTTTCTCCAAGTTTTGTGCTTTTGTAAGCAGGGAACTTACTCGATTGATGTTGCGTGCAATTTGTGTACGCTTGGATATTCAAGTAACTTTTAGAAGTGCGCTAATAGAACTCCCAAAATATGCGAGAAAACCTAGCCACGCTAAACCCTGCCAATTGTAATGTCAGTGTCTAAAGTAGACCTTGTCAATTGTAACTCCTAGGTATTCTCGAATTCTTTGGGGCTGAGTTCTCTAATGTGGGTGGTCCTATAATACTGTTTAAGTTTCCATTCATGGCTTGGATTTTCTCTTTATCATTTCTCACGAGGCAATAGGTTGTATCATTCAGTCTCCGGGACCTTTTGTGCCAGTGCAGATAACTACCTTCAGTAATTCAAACACTTCCAAGTCTCAGCCTCCTCTTAAATGCATTCCTTCTTCTGGTGGTGCAGGCCAGAGATTGCACACATTGGATGTGCGCGAACCAGCACGACTTGATTCTTTCCTGGCAGAAGTAAGGTCCAGGCTGTGCAGATACTCTTGAAAGTGTTGGTGGTTTTAGGTGTGTTTTCTGTTATTTCGCCACTTCAGCCTTGCATTCAAGAGCTTCTGTAGTCTTTTACCATCTTGATTTGGAAAGAATCAAGAAATGTGTTTTCCATTAAAACTCGATTGTTTCAGGAAACATCTTCAAATGAACCTACACCATGATTCATGAGGAGGCCTCCCTAATGGTCCCAATTATCATATAGAGACCTCCCAAAATGTCATGCGGAGATCTCTAATTGTGATCCTTGTGATGAAGTGAACTACGATTTGTACATCCTTTTTCTGAGTAATTGTATAACCTGGTTGCGACGGTGCAATGCAACCTTTTCTTATGCGATTTTGAGATGCAGGTGAGGAAGGCGGAGGTAGCGTTCCTTGCTACAGCAGGCGCACCTCCGTTAGTTCAAGCATTGTTACGAAGATCAGAGAAACCAGAAGGAGGTCTATTGTTGATTGGTCCTGAAGGAGGTTAGTGGATACTACACAACCAAGAGATTTTCTCCCTCAGACCTTCTGTAATTCCTCACCAGAAGATAGAATATCCCTACCTTGGATGGTTTTAGTTAAAGTTGCCACTGACACCTCACTTGCAGTATCATTGTTTTATGAGGCAATAGGACCTTGCTAGAACTGATTAGTAATGTCACGTATATATGCTAATGAATCTAGCATCTGCGAGAAAGAACAAGTTCGGATTTCATACAAGAATGTGCAACTTTCAGCAAATGCTTGGCAAGGCTTTGCCATTGAGTTCTTGTGGAGTAGTTTTGAAGAATCTTTGGTTGCCAGTTTTTCTAGTTGGAGTTGAGACTGGAGTTGGCTTGTGCAGATTTCACACCAGAGGAGATTGAGATGCTGATGGCTTCGGGGGCAGTGCCTGTGGGTTTAGGCCAACTGCGGTTAAGGGTTGAAACAGCTGCCATTGCAATTCTGACCACAGTCATGCTCCTTTCAGAAGGTTCTTCAGTGGATTTACAACAAGTGGATGGGTAGAAGTATCTTGTGATTTGCAGCATTATTGAACAAGGTGAAGGATATTAAAACCGTTAGGAACCTGATTTTGTCTCATGTATTCATACGCTTGTTTGGCATTTGGTCTTCAATTAGCAAGTGGTGTAAAGATGACTTGGCACTGATAATACAAAAGGTTTTGTAAACAAGATTAAGGCAACTACACTTAATTGTGACCCCTACAAATTCTTGCCTAAAATTTATTCCTAGTATCCATGAGAGTCTAGGGTTGATTTTAGAAACACCTACTTTCTTTTTTGAAGATTTGTAGTTTATTCATCTCGTGTCCAATAAATGCATAACAAGAGAATCTAGAATATTCTTTTGACTTCCATCAAGATTCAACCAAAAATGAGGGAATTTAATAATAGGATCATTACTTATTTGGATGCATTTAGGTGTGGTTACTTTATGTGTATATGCTTTATAGTCCTATGACCAAAGTTGACCATGTGCAAATATTGAGCTACTTGTTGACACAATCAAAATAAAGAAATCTATTTCAAATCAATTTTGAAGTAATTTCTTCTAAAAGTTCACAGAATATTCAATTTCTATTTTTTTGCATCTTTTCTTATATGGTGTAAGAATTGTAATTTCAATTGATTGGTGAAGAAAAAGAAAAGGTTTGAAGGATGAAAACATTGATAGGATTATATTACTCTTGGAGTATATTTAAAATCTTGTGTTGTCCTTACCAAATAATTTTGATTGTAGTAATTTCAATTTAGAATTTAAAAAGTCAAGGATAACCTAATGAAGAGTGTATTAATACTTCAATGTAAGATGAATTTTATCCAACCATAAAAAATCTTAATTATGTTAAAAGATAGAGATTGTACTTCTAACAAATTGCCAAAGTGAAACTCTTTGAAATTGATTTTTAAAATATTTTAAAATATGTTATATAAATTAAATGCATATAGAATTTTTGTTCATGATGCATGACATAATTTCTTGTGGTGAAAACCTCAATTTTTTTGTAAAAGTCATATTTTGTAGCACATCCAATTTCTTAAAAGATTGGATTATATAGGTTAAATTGCTTGATCATGATTAGCATGTGTTCAAAAGCACAACAATGGTAGAAAGTAATATCTCTAGATGGGACTATATAATTTGTAGGGTGGAAGTTATATATAGCAAGTTCATGTAAAACTACATTCACAATTCCAACTAATACTTCTTTTGAGGTATTGAATGAAAGACTTACCAATCCCATATTGAACCATTGTATTGATCATGCACCATGCCAACAAACATACAAATTTCTAAAAGCAAACAAATTGTAGAATACAATAGATATGTATAGTTGAATATTTTATTAAAAGATATATTGGAGGAAAAATATATTGTTTATAGATTTGAATTCGCACTTGGATAAACTTTGTAAGTAAAAATATCAACATATGTGATGATAGGTTTAACATGCAATCACTACAAGAGAAAGGGGTGTTTTAAGTAGTGTCCTAAACATCACGTCTTTTAAGTAACATCTTTTAAGTAACGTCTTTTAAGTAAGTTTTTAAGTAAAATTTTACTAAAAAGATTGTCTTTTTAGTAAAATGTTACTTAAAAACTTACTTAAAAGACATTACTTAAAAGATGTGATGTCTAGGACACTACTTAAAACACCCCTTTCTCTTGTAGTGAATGATAAGTAAATCAAATGCATATTGTTGCAAAAGCACTATGTAATCATTTAATCATTTTTATGTTGAATTTACTATTAAAGTTATAGTTCTTTAATCAATGAGCCTAAATGAAAATTTTGAATAATGAATGGATTGACTTAGGAATTGATTTTTCTTTCTAATTAATTTATGAAGATCAATTAGGTCATTCTAGAATTCTACACATAATTTTGTATCTATAATGGGCCATATAGTCATCAATTCTTGAATACTACAAGTTTGATAGCTCGGATCAAGCAGTTTGTAAATCATGATTTACACTAAAGTGTCACAACCTTGATATTAATACACATTATCAATACTTCATCAGTTATTGTAAGATTGATAATCATTATCTTTCTATTATTTTTTTTTAAGATCATATGAATGCCATCTTGATGGAAGTAATCTATTTTTGTGTTTTTGGGAAAAAAAATTTATATTATATAAATCACCTTTGAAACAACTAGGCTTCAAAAGTCAATGAATTTTCTATTATTTAAATGGTCAAAATTTTGAATTTGTAGCCAAATGGCCAAATCTTTAGTAAATTCACTTTACAAGAACTTTTTAAAAATATATATTTGTAAGAAATTATATCCCTAGAACAAATTCACTACAAAATTGAAATGATTTTGTGTTAATCCTCCCTAAGTGATCCACCTTCACGTCTTTGTGTATTACATGTGATTGTGAATACAAAGACTTATATAAAATGTTCCAATGCTCTAAATGGATTGAAAATTTTGTGAGTATAAGAGACCTTATTCCAAAGATGGAGTATAATTTTGGTAACTTTTTTACCTCAACGTCCATTTTTCAAAGTTTAATATACATTGCAAAGAATCCAAACTTCAGGAATTTCTTTTACAAAATAATTCATTAGAGGAGATTTGGGCTTCTAAGAGCCCGCGAGTTCCTGGACTGTGGAAACTCTGCAGGACTGCTAGGACGCTGCCGCATGGCCAGTTTGACGTGGCCAAGCAACTGCCACGTCATTTTTTGAAAAAAAATTTGAATTTTTTTTTTAGTATTCTTTTAACATTTTAATAACTTTTTTCTTTTTTTCTTTTTTCTTTTTTTCTAGAATTCATTTCCAAGTATAAGTTATGAGATTAATGCTTGGAGAAAGATTACTAGAAAACATCAACCTAATTAGCAAAGAAGGGGCTAAAAAGTTTTGTATGTGGTGAATATAAGATTCTAACATCCTATAAATATGATAACACACACATACATAAAATTACCACCCTCTCATCCTTATCGGAAATAAAATATATAGGAAATATAATTCTACTACTATCTATCTATCTATCTATCTATATATCTATATCTATATCTATATTTTTAATTTTTTTAATTTTTTTTTCACTGATTCAGGGCTATAATATGGCCCTAAATCAACTCAAAAGATTGAGAATTGTTGGCTTAGCTTGATAAGATCAGGCTTGAAGTGATCAAAACCAATATCAAATTGAATCACGAGATCCAGAAGTGATACTAATTGGGTTGTGAGCCTGTGACACAATCAACTTGTAGTTGAACTGGATGCTTAACCCTTAAAGGACAGATTGGTGCCCGTGGAAATCATCCATTTTGGAAAATTGAGAATCATTGGTATTAAAAAATTCAAAAGCACTCATTGGAAGTCAAGCTACTGTAGAAGTTCTCTACTTTTCACACAAAACTAGGAGGATGAATAGTTGCATTTCTATCCTGCACAAAAGGATTCCTTGTCATCTAGTGGACGCCAGACGGGTATAAGCACACTACACTGTAACGTTATGGATGTCACAAAGTCCATATCTACTACTAAATTATTTTTAGAAGTAGCTTATGTGTGCATTTTTTGTGAGTGCTTAAAAAGTAGGACTTTATGCCATATTCTTTGCATTGTAAAGAATTTCATTTCCAAAATTCAAATGGCTAGAGCATATACTCAAGCTGTGGTGGACTTTTAAAAATGTATACAAAAGCTGTCACAGTCCATAGAAAGAGATAAATGGACTTTTATCTTTCATATAGATGTATTTTTCTACAAATGACCAAGATTTCTTTGTGTAATTTACGTCAATTGGAAAATTGTGTCATTTTGAGCTTGAAAATTGAAAAATTGAAAGAGCATGGCCCATTTTTGCCAATTCATCAGTGTTTTCTTATATAGTCCCCCAAGCCCAAATTTTGGTGTTTTCTTAGAATTTTTTTTTACGAAATACAATAATACATAATAGCCTAGATGGGGTCTTCATTAGATTTGGTACCCGGATGTTGATCTGCTGTGAGCAGTGCAACCTGGTGACGTCAACATGCTGATGTGTGCTACCACGTTCATTCTCGTGGACGAGAATTCCAGGAGTTTATGGATTCCCGCATTCATTCTCATTGTGCCTTGATTGCGCTAGATCCTCATGTGTAGCGCTTCCTCGTAGTTTGCACTTTGCAGGTGACTGGGCACTGATGCCGTTGAGGTTAGGGTTCAAGAATTGGTGGTTGTTTCCATCTTCGGAGGTTGTCACTTAGAGTTTCCAGTTTTGTTCTTGGTTGTGAACTTCGCCGGAGATTTTGACGCCAAGTTTTGAATTTGAGGGCATTTGCTTCTGCATAGAGATGGTGACGCCAAGTTATGAATTTGAGGGCCTTTGCTTTCACGTAGGTCTAGAGCTTGAGACGCCAAGTTTTCAATTTTAGTCCATTTGCTTTTGTACAACGGTGGTCTAGGTCATGAGGGTTTGTACTTCCACTTTAGGATCTCTTGCTTCTGTAGAAGCTCTGATTTAGGGTCCTGAAGTTTAGAATTTTGTACTTTGGTTGTGCTCACCGATGGATTGAACGTTCTAGGGTCCACGGTTTGCAAAGATGGGATTTGAAAGTGCAGTGGAGAGTCGTCTTGGGATGAAACGCCCGTGGGCAAATGAGAGGTTGGAGGCAGACTCGCAAGCGCACGAGAAGAGGAAGAAAGCTGCGGAAAGAAAACGACTTTCTCGTGCTATGCAGAAAGAGGCCAAGGTTATGAGAGCTTTGCAGGAAGAAGAGGCAGGTGGTGACATGAGTGGCAGACAACATAGGAAGGTGGGGTTGGATTTAGCGAGGTCCATTTCTAGCGTGCTCACCGTTTGCCCCAGCTTAGGCAGCAGGAAGTTGGTAATGGAGTATGCACTTTCCCATCCTCTTCTTAGACAGAGTATCCCTGATCATATTCTTCCTATCAAAGTTGCCTTGGCGCAGCAAGATATTGTTGTTGGGGTCACAAAGGCATTGGGAGAGACCAAAGGTGGATATAGCAATGTTATGCTAGCAACAAAGCACACACGCTACTGACGGTAACTGTTTCTGCAAAAGTGAATGCTTCGAAGAGGGGAGTGGCACAAGCCCTCAACGTTCATCCCCGAAACATTCCACTAGTTGAAACAAGATGACAGCAAATTGTTGTTTCTGGATTCTGTTGGTGTTTAAGTGTTTGAAGAAAGCGCCAACACGGGATCTCAAAAGCTGTGAAGATTTATGTGTTCAAGTGGTGGGTTGAAAACACCAGAGTTAGCCCCAATAGGAAAGATGTGACACAAAAAAGGATTGGAAGTGCAGAATTTGATGACAAGCCAACTCATTATCTTACGGAGTCTCAGGTTTGTGGACTTCGCTTCCTGTTGTTTCCGTAAGTGTGGATGACCGCCGTAGGAAGAGTCCAGAACGGGGTCTTTTGTCTTCATGTGTTTCCCCTTGTTGTTCACAATTTACAATGCAAGTCTTAAAATAGGCAGGAAGTTCACTTAATAGTCCTTTGAGATTGTTCTGCTATCTCTAATACTCCATTGGATATTCGGGACTCCATTCATAGTCATGAATGTTGCTGCAATAGTCCTTGTTCAGTAGAATCCTACATATGGTGCTCCTTCAAATTCCCTCCATGGTCACTGTGTTAGGGGTTTAGGGCAGAAGAGTCCATCCAACGTCCAAGTACTAGGTGATACTTGAGGAAGAGTCCATATGTATCCATTAGCCTACGTCGGAAGTCCCAAATTTACTAGAAGGGTTCACGGTTTAGGGACTTGACTCCATTGGAGTCCATGTTGTTTCTTTAATCATGTCGTAAGTACAAACAAAGTCCCTTTTGGAGCCTTTGCTTTCCTTTCATTGTTTCTAAATCTATGCAAGAAGTCCATAATATTGTGGACTGATGATGGAAATTTTGCAGTCGGTTTTTTCCTTGAAGTTCCAAGTTGCAAACCAGGGTGTTGAAATAAGGCAAAGGAGCTTCAAAAATTTGAAACCATTTTTCATCAAAGCAATGAATGAGCGCAACACGTGTAACGTGTTGCTGCATCTATTATGTTGAGATAGATGAACTAAGGATTGCTATTTACAACATGAGGAAATCTGGAAAAGTGTGCAGGCATGAATCAAGTAAGTGTACTACCTCTTGTGAAGTTTTATCTTGCTTGACTGCATTATGGGAGAGCATTGTCTGTCCGAAAGGAGAATCCGAGGACTGGCACAAGCTGGCATGCCTTTTGGGGAATGCAGTATGTGTGGAGTGGATCATAAGATGGCGTTTTGTGAGTATGAGTTACAAGAGTCAGAGGACAATCTAGTTGTTTGGAAGAGATTTTTGTTAGAACAGACGATTTCCAAAAAGAGGAAAGTATTAAAAAAACTGACCTTCGTTCACAAACAAACATCCCCTGCTAAGGTCATTGAATACTTTAAGCCAAAGCTACAGTTTTTTGTACAGCATAATTTTGTGGCTAGATGGCAAGACTAGCAGTTCAAAAATTGCCTAAGGTCCTTCCCTTTGGATAGCATTGTCTCTATTGTAGATTTTGCAGAGAACTATACCTTTGAGATTCAAAACGAAGTGCAAAGTATGCATTGGTTTTTGTATCAGATTAGTATTTTTGTTCATATTTGCATGCGACACAACCTTGATGCCAATCCTTACAATGAAGATACCTGGTTGTTAGCGGAGTACCATTTCTACATTACGGAAGATAAACAACATGATATAGAAATGGTACAGTAGTTTTTCAATTTGCATTGGAATTACTTGATGTTGCAAAACATAATACCCAAACGCCACTTTGTGTGGAGTGATGGATGTACAGCTCAATTCAAAAGTAGTAAACCATGGTATTTTGTTTCTAAGTATCCCTCATTAACCAATGGTTGTAAAATGTTGTGGTCCTTTTTTGGGAGTGCACATGGCAAAGGCTCCCATGATGGGGTTGGGGCTGTTGTGAAAAGGTTTCTCCGTAAAGAACAGCTGAATGCACAAGGTGTAAAACTGACGTGTGCTGCTGATGTGGTTAAGTATTTGTGGGAGAATCTAACATCAAGACCAGAATCTTCTTACAACAGCAACAGGAGGCCACTGAAGCGCATGTTTTGGCATATTGCTAAGAATGAAGTGAAGTGGAGCAAAGATAAAGTAGCGTGTGATACTGTTCATGGTACTATGGGATTGCATTCTATATATGCAGCAAACAAAACTAATCTAACCGACCTGCTTGTAAAGAATCTAGCTTGTTTTTGTAGTTATTGTTTAGATGGAGAGTGAAATTTGTGCCAGAGCTTGCCTTGGACTGGACGCTGGTGTTCTCAGCATTTGCAACCAGCAAACATGCGAATTGTGCGGGAGAAGATGCAAGCCAACTGGAATTTGGCAGACATGCAGTTTGGATCAAATGGGAATGACCTAGGTGCCACACTAGAGACCGGTGATAATTTTGCTGTGAACGCAGCAGCAGATAATGCAGAAGGGATAGAATTCTACATTATATGTTGTATACGTGGCTTGCATGCGATACAGGAAGTGTTTATAGATGATTGGGGTATATCCTGCGAGGCTGGAGACATGGTGGTATTTGGGAAATATTATCAGAAATGGGGGCGAATTGATAGTTCGTCCTATGTGGTATATCATGCTTCCAAATGTGTTTATATGCATTCAGAACATGTCAGAGCTGTAAAGTTTCTGATGATCCCTAAAGATCATCGTGCTAGTGGAAATTGTGCAATTTATGAGTTGCCGGCAGAGGCAGAAGCGGGCATACGATCTGTTTGTGCCGCTCTTGACCTTGACTAACCTTTTTTGACTGAATTATGTTGTCTGAATTACGTGTTTTTTGGGAATCTACGGTCCAAGCTGCAGGATTCTAAATCAGCGCTCAGATGTGCAGAGAGCTTCAACATCCTTAAGGTGCGAGTCTATGTTCATTGTTTTGCTTCTTGGATTTGCTTTTGGGGTTGTACGTCAAGGGTCTGCTTGACTGGGGCGTACATCTGACATTTTAGGACGTCACTTACAGTGGCCCCTGACACCGAACGTACTGGTCATTTCGGCTCATATTGGTCATTTCGGTACGCATCAGGGCAAACTGGTCATTTTGGCACGCATGAAAGGAGGCAATTGTAAGTTTGTCATTCCACATGTAGGTGGAGGTGGATGGGTGCGTGAAGTGTTATAGCCTTATAGGGTTTAGAGTGTTCATGTGGATATATGTTGCATACCTTTGCTGGATAGGCAGTCACTGTTGGTTGTTTTCCGTTGTGGGCTTGTTTTGTAGTCCTGGTTGCGACCACCCGTTTTCCATTGCTTAGGGTGTTTAGGGTGCCTGTTCTTGGGCTCTCTGAATCCGTTTTTAGGGCTTGCACTTGTCAGGAGGCCGAAGATGGAGTTCATTCCTCGCACTACTGCGGAGCTTTGTGGCTATTTAAAAAGGTTTGACGCAATTGCTGATCGTCATGAACTAGATTGTGAAACAGGCATTGTGAGGGCGCTCTTAGCTACGCCAGGGTCTCGTGAAATTGTCTGGACCGAAGAAGGTAAGGAGGAATTTGCAAAAATGGAGGAAGCCTCGGGTGTTTACTTTGACAGAAATGGCAATGGGGCAAACATGTTTGAGTACAACTCCTGGATGGTAGCAGATAAGACTGACACCTCTAATCCTGATATTGAGTTTGACGGGGGGGACGCAGATGATGATACAATGGATGAACCCCGTTCTAATTCAGCACCCTAAATCGCTACTAATCCATGGTAAGCGCTAACACAGCTGAACTCTTTCATCTGTACTGCTAGGGTAGGGCCAAGTTTTAGGTTTTGCATGAATATGGAATTGATAAATTGCATTGTGTTGAAGTTTTCCATTTCTATTTGCATGTGTGCACAAGGGTCACGGGTTTTTTGAGGAATGAAAACAGTGGATCACGGGTGTGAATTGAACTTAACAACCAATTGCATTTGTGCAAAGACTGTATTTAGAAGAAAGAAATGGTGCAAGCGAGGTTAGGACTGCAATTTTTGGCATCTTTATAGAGGATGTATTAGATCCTTTACGGATTTTAGCATTCACTCCTTGTAGTGACAGTATTGTTCCACAGAAACATTAGAGTATGGATATTTTTTGCCATGGATGGTATATTTCCGTTTTTGGACTTTGCTGTCCATTTTTTGATAATGGATATACTTTGTGGTAAAATCTGTGGTGTTTCATGTGATGTTCGACTTTCATTATTTTGTCTATTTTGTCTATTTTGCGGAATGTAAGGTCTTGCTTTGTCCAAAGTTGAGAATACTAGGAGAATAGATTGCCTAAATAATGCAGCACGAGGAGATGTAAATATTCCTCTAGCTTCTCTGTAGCTGCTTTTGCATAGGTAAGGAAATCTTAGTCTTTTCACATCCTCCAAGTGAGACTTTAGCTGAAAACGCCTCTCAATTTGCAGAATGAGAAGAAAATTACCTTTCCTTATGAACCTACCACTACTTTGCCCAAAATGACAGCTCTACTCCAAAGGAACGCCAGAAAAGGATTATTCTAACACAAAAACTAGGAAGGGGGATCTAACTTAACTTATTGCCACCGATCTATACTACAATACATAATTTCTAGAAATTTTGGAATAAGAGGCGGGATGGGCCAACACATTGGCCAGCTCAGGTCAGTGAACTGCTTTGTTAGAATCATTAAGTTCCTCATCAAGTTAACAATGTTGGGATGCCTTGTAAGTTCCCGTAAGGTCTGCCGGTTCTTCATTTTATTGGCCAAGTGCTTGTTTTCTCATTTTCATTGTGATGCTAGTTCCTAATTTTTAGAGTGCCTATGAGATTGTTCACTCACAAGGATCACGGCTTTTCTTTGAAAATTACTGGAAACCATGTTTATATTCCTTAATAATTGGAACTAGCATCATGAGTTCATATATGAGGGTGAATGGACCAATGGAAGGATTTAAATATTCATTGATCAAATGAATTTCTTATGTGTAGGTGCCCTTCATTGCTAAGACCAATAAAAAAATGGGTAGATTAAGTATAATTCGGGACCAATGGAAGGATTTAAATATTCATTGATCAAATGAATTTCTATGTGTAGGTGCCCTTCATTGCTAAGACCAATAAAAAAAATGTGTAGTTTAAGTATAATTTGAGTCTTGGGGACCAACGGAAGGAATTAAATATTCATTGATCAAATGAATTTCTATATGCAGGTGCCCTTCATTGCTAAGGCCAATAAAAAATGCCCATGATAATATAATACACTTGAAAAACTAAGTTTTATTAGTTCATCCTTATAGTGAAGATATTTAGATATTAAAATACAGCAAATCATCAAATTGAACACTGAACTGTAAGAGTGTTTTGCATTATGATGCATACAAACATCGAATATAGAACTAGTTAATTATATTGCAGTATATCCAATGCATCCGCGGATTTACAGTGCATCCTATTAATGGCAGTAGATTAAAAAAGATGCAGGAATACAACAAGGAGCATCTTCCCAAATATGAAAACATTGAAGTTGTCAGAAACTTTAAGATCCCATTGCAAGAAGGAAAAAGTCCTGCTACTTTCACATGGCTACTGGGTGCTACTGCATCGGGAGACTCAGGTGGCGCAAGATTCTTCTACATGGCCTTAATTTACAAAAACGGACAACGGAACATCAGACATTCGATTCCAACTCCAAAAGAGAATTACAAGACAGCTAAAGAAAACAAGTAACTGTTTGCATACAAGTTCGAATAATTTGGTACGTGGGTCCGTAAACAAGGGATGCAGTGACCGTGCAAATTCAAATTCAAATTCTATAGAAAGTATTAAGTGCAGTTGCTTGAACTGTTGCGGCTAGAGATCTCCAGTTTGCAAAATGAGAGCCATTAACTTCAGAGTACAAGGTCCAAAACTATAGATAAGATATAAACACACTAAACACCCTTCACTGATCCTACTGCTAGGAACTACATCGACAAAGCTGCATCAAACTATGTAGAAATTCTAGCAAATGCAATGTTGTTCAATTGCATTCTCCACTCTACCTCAAGAAAACTAAAGACGTGGATCATTGCATTGCTTAGGATCGGTATAGAACTGGAAGCAGGACGCCATGTGAGACCTGAACTCTGGAGGTGGCTTGCCATCTTTGTCACTTTCATCCTCCAGCCGATCGGAGTAATAAAAATCCGTGTTGGGGCAATGTGGGCATTCTTGCATTTTTGCATCGGCCCCTCCATCCGCCGGACAATAGTGTCCATGAGCATTGAGGTCCTCCACATTGCACTCATCTAGTGGGAAGTCAGAATCCTTTGTTTGAGAGTGGTACTGAACCCCCGAATACAACTCTATTTTGCGGAACTCCCTGTTTGCATCTACCATCCACTGCACCTTGTCATTGTCACCCCTGGTCAGAAGAGCCCTCAAACAAGCATCAGAAAAAAAACTTCATCTTCCCCTTGTGCCTCTCCACTTCCGCATCCACCAATGCGAGGTACTGACGTAGCTGCAACTTGGAAGTTGGAAGGAAAGACATCCTAACGTGAGCCTGGAGTTGCAGAAATACCAGTACTAATGCACACAAGCAACGACCAGCACTAAAAGTAGGGAGCCCCCTCAAGAAAAATCCAAACGATTGATCAAACTAGGAAGGAGCAGCAATAAGGACAAACTGAGTAGCAATGAGATTCAAAAATGCAAAGGAGGAACTTACCCAACCCTTAAACTTGGACAGCCAGCCTTCAAAACCACTAAAATGATTGTTCCACAACGTTGCTTTGGCGACATCATAGAATTTTCAAAAAAGAATCTCAAGTGCCTAAACCCAAAACATCAGCCATCAAAATGAAAACCTATCAACACAGTGCAGTCCTAATTATTACCTTCATCATGCTCTCATGCCAAAATTGTGGACTAAATCATGCTCCACCAAGGGCAATAAGTACATATAGTGCAGTACTTGCAAATGCAAGTAAGTACCTTGTGAGAGGTGCATTCAAGACACCTGAAAGGCTGAAACAACAATTGGCATTCTAGCTGTCCTAAGAACAAAAATTTAAGGAAAACCAAAGGAACATCCGCCACACCATGGCAATGAGCTGCACAAACACAAAAGGCAGGTACAAGGGAAAACACGACAATTCTCAAAATTGATAAAGCAGATTCAATCAATCCACTGAACCGGCAGAAAGTCCGATCCATTGACTCCTGCAGATGTTGGTCCTAAAAACGTATTGAGTCTCTCCGAGCCCTGTCCTTGTCCCGCTGCTACACAGCTGCTGCCAAAAATGTTTAAAGCTAGAAACAAAATTTGTGGCTTTGAACCCAAACACAGAACAAAGGGCAGCACAAGAAATTGTGGGTAGAAGGCCACATAATTTACGTGTTTTGGCTCTTTCTACGCTTGTCTGCCTTCTTCTGTGACTTGCTCTTGTGGTGAGTGGCTGGTTTTTTTGCTACCATCGTCATTAGGGCTACCTGCACTCTCAGATGCAACCTTACCAGCAGATGCTCTTGTATTTGCCGCTGCACTTTGCCGAAGATGCAAAGGAGCCTTTTTCTTGGGATCGATGAATTTCCTCTTTTTCTTCTTTCCTTCCTGTGACTCAAGCAAAACATGGTCGTTGCTGGAGTCTTCTTGTCCTTCGGTCTTTTCACTGTCAAAATTTGCAGGAGGGTTGTCTTCTAATTGTAAGAAGCACCCATTGGCCTGGGCCATGGCTTTTACCTTCCTCTCAATCTTCATCGCATCTCCCAAAATAGTAGCAGCTCCACTTCCAAGAACCATGGCTTCTTTCATAGCACCCTCCCCTCTCCCTCCGTCAGCTCCACTTCCGAGAACCACGGCTTCTTTCATACCACCCTCCCCTCTCAAGGCGGCTTTAAAGAAGATTAACCACCCGATTACCTCTTCTATGGACTGCGTCTGAAATTTCATGGATTCAAGGTGGCTTTAAGGAAGATTAACCACCCGATTACCTCTTCTATGGACTGTGTCTAAAATTTCATGGACTCAAGGCGGCTTTAAGGAAGATTAACCACCCGATTACCTCTTCTATGGACTGCGTCTGAAATTTCATGGACTCAAGGCGGCTTTAAGGAAGATTAACCACCCAATTACCTCTTCTATGGACTGCGTCTGAAATTTCATGGACTCAAGGCGGATTTCAAGAAGATTAACCCCTAAAGGACCGTTTGTCCCCTCGGGGGACAATTTGGGTCCGGGCAGGTTCCTATGGTCTCAATTTGAAGTGAATTTTTTTGAGATTTTTTGAGGTTCTGTAGTTTTACGAGAGCTTTGTGGATATGTAATTTTTATTTCATTTGGATTCCGGATGAAGAAGTTATAGGCATAAACAAATTTCAGGGGCAGGCTGGGCAGCCAAATTCCATTGACTTTGCCAGGGGCAGATTTTTGGGCCACCACGACTAGGCCGGGGTGGGCAGCGGGTGAAGGCCTGACCCCTGCGCCTAGTCGGGCGACCCCTGGCTGGGTAGGAGGCGGGCGGGGGCCTTCCAGGAGATAACCTCTGCTCTGCTCTAGTCAAAGGGGGATTGGGGGCCTGGCAGGGGCCTGGCAACCCCGAGCCTGAGGAAGGCCAACACTCGGCTTGAGGAGGGCCAAGCCTTGGCTGGAGGAAGGTTGCCCCCCCGGCTGCAGGAAGGGGTTTAGGGGCCTAGAACACCACCACCTGGATGGAGACAAGGTAGTAAGGTAGGAGGTCCATAAATGGAGCATCTAAGCGCTGAAACTGAATTTTGTGGAGGTAAAACATCTTGAAATATTTTTCAGTAAATTTTCCTAGAAAGACAAGTGGAATCGAAATCTAACCCAAGTCGTTTCATATTTTTTGGACCTTTGTGGAATTAGTTACAATTTTTTGAAGTTGGAAAAAAGTGGTCATTTGTGGTCATCGAAATGGACCACCTCCTGAAATGTGCATAGGTGATACATTGAAGAACGCAAAATGTACCTCTGAGTCATGATCCATTTTAATGCCCGCTCTGTTTTACAGCCTCCTACCTTATGCTGATTTTGAGAGCTGATTGCCTTTTAGGGGAAGATGATGTGCCTGAAACAATTTTCAATAAATTTTCAGAGGAAGAAAAATGAAAGTGGCATCTAACCCAAGTCGTTTCATAATTTTTGGACCTTTGTAGAATTAGTTATGAATTTTTGAAGTTCATAGAGAAGTAGGTGGATAGAAACACTTGATGGATGGAGTACATGGTAGGTGGATGAGGTAGTGAGTTGCAGGCCCCATGCAATGGAACGCTGTAGGGAACATATCGGGAACGCAGGGGAACAAATCGGGTCCCTTTTTTTCCCTCTGCCCCAAAGACTTTGGATGAACTAAGCCTTCTAATTTCAATAGAAATTAGAGTTTTTATTTATTTTTAATTTTTTTGGGGGAGTTTGTCAAAGATAAATAAACGTTTCAATCCACCGTTGGGATTTTTGAGTATTGAAAGTATGAGGCAGAAATCTTGTTAGCAAGAAAAGATAGTGTATTGTCAATTTTTTTGGCATAGTGTCATTCCAAGATTTTTTTGGATGTGTTCCACTAATTTTTTTGAAGTGAAATTTGGTGGACATATGTATAACATTACCCTCATTACGTTAGATTTTTTTATTCAAAGTCTTTAGTGCAAAAAATTTCCACAAATGGCGGTCAAAGGCAGCTGAAGTTGTAGGGCAGAGTTCAAAAAAACTTTTTTCTCAACTTTGAATGCTCATATCTTCCAATCCGTACGGTCAAATTTGATGAATTTTTTACCACATGATCTTAGACAAGTTAAGTGCAAGATCCTACGATTAGATTCTTAAAAAAAATATTTTTTTGGTTTTCATAAGTGAACGCAGCAGAAATGGTAGTTTTGAGTGGTTTTTGACAGAAAACACCCTTGGTCCTTTAGGGGTTAAACCACCTGATCACTTCTTCAAGACTTCAATTGACTGTGTTTGAAAATTCATGGACTCAAGGCGGCTTTAAAGGAAGTTTAAACACCTAATGACTTGAGTTTGGACTCGGTCTCAAATTTCATGGACTCAAGGCAATTCTTAAGGAAGATTAAACACCTCATGACCTGAGTTTTGGACTCGGTCTCAAATTTTATGGAGTCAAGGCAACATAATGAAAGATTAAAACAACTGATAAGGTGATTTGCACACTGCAAAGCAAAATGAAGGGACTCCAAGGTGATTGCAAGAAAGACTAGTACTATTTTGCGTCACAATTGAAGTGACAAAGTTGTCATTGGCTATAACTTTTGAAGCATGAACCCGAGTAACTTGAAATTTTTATTGGAGATGTCTAACTTGATAGTATTTAAATTCCTTATTTTTCAGAAATTTTCAAAAAATCATCTTATATTTAAATTTCAATTTAGCTAATTTGTCACACTTTGCAGTTTAGGGGTTTTTAGTACTGGGGAGTACCCAAAATTAATGACCTAGAGCTGAAATTTTTGTGGTCTATTTTCATGGTAGGAAGCCATGTTTCTACCACAGGAAATTTAAAAATATTTTATTTTATGTCCTCTACATGCGTGCAAACAGGGCTCCTTTGCGCGCACATTTCTGAACATTGAAGATAACTTTAAGATAATTTTTTTGGTGAAATATCTTCATTATAAAGGTCTCCCCAATTTACAATTTTTGTTTTTTCTTAAAATTGTTTTCTCTATTTTTTACAAATTAAAACGTTGTCGTACCTATTTTCTTAAGATTCTGCTCTTTTCTAGTTCTCCTACTTAATAAACTTTTCTATGCTTTTCCTTCATAGGGTACCTTCTTCTTAAAGGTATATACATTATTCATATTTTTTATATTTTTTAAAAATTAATTTTCTTTTTTTACAGTACTCCCAAAGAAACTACCCAAACGCTACAAAAACAAGCCGGTCTTTCTTGCAACTACCCTCCAGGTGGCAAGGGTGGAAGATTACACAACCCAAGAAGTTCATGTATTGACTAACTGAAATGAAGGAAGAAAGGACTACCCTAAACTACAAACTTAGAACTTTTGTATGTTTGCCAAACCCTAAAGCGTAAGGGCCTCACTAGAAGGAATTCTTCGAGGCTGTATGTGGGCGCTGGATTACCCACCCTTGGTAATCGAGCGAACACCGACCAGGTTCTATGCCTTTATCCACATTTTTTAATATATGGGGGTGATGTGAGCGCGGTCCACTGTGCCTTCCAAGCAATGGATCTTTTTTGCTAACGTTTCCTAAGTGTCGTGGATGGCAGCGAATAATTAGAATGCATGTAGTAACTTACAAGGTAACTGCAATGCTCAGGGGTAGCGGTAAAATTCTAACTCTCTAACTATCTATCCTATGTCGAGGGTAGACTGGGTAGTTGGCGTCATTTCTAACGTCCCTAACTATGTAAAAAGAGGAACCCCTATGTTCCTTCCATGAACCTCTAAGACTATCGTGGGATTTTAAGACTTCACCTAGAAGTTCTACTCTAAAGACTAACTCTAAAGTTTAACTCTTACTCTAATCTTCACCCTCTAAATGAAACTCTAGGTTTTTACTCTTTTAACTTGGGTTTAAATACTAACTACCGACTTTTAACTCTAGGTTTTTACTCCTAATTTAACTCTGAAATTTATCCTCGGAATTAAACTCTAGGTTTAACTTTCAACTCTGAGTTTTTACTCCTCTATTCTATTCTAAATTTTACCTCTAATTCTATGTTCCTATTTCTAAACTACTCTAGGATTTACCCTCTAAAGTTAACTCTAAATTTTCCCTTTTCACTGTAGATTTTTACTCCTAATTTAACTCTAGGTTTTTGACTTTTAACTCTAAATTTTTACTTCTAAAATTAATTCCCAATTTTAACCTCTAGGTTTGACTCTACGTTTTCACTTTGACTCTAGATTTTTCTACTAACTCTAAAATTTTACTTCTACTTCTAACTTTTAACTTCTACTTTTAGCTTTTCACTCTCACTTTTTACTCCCCAATTGACTAAAATTTAACCTTTTAATTTAATCTAAACTTTTGACTTTTGACTTTTGACTTCTACTTCCAAATTTAATCCTATCGTTTTAATCCTAGATTAGCTCTAAATGTTATCCTCCTAAATTTAATTCCAACTTTCGACCTCTGAATTTTAACTTCCCTAATTAAAATCTTAATTTAATCCTAGGTTTTTAACTTGCTATTTGATCTTTAATTTTAATCCTAAATCCTCCCTCTAATCTAATCCTAATTCCCGTCCATTGTTTCTTGTGGTTCACTTTTAATTAAAATTCCCCCATTCTACCCCCTACCGCTTAACTTAGCCTAATGCGGTCAGTTTACGGTCAAATCTTAATTATAAGATGTTTTCGGAAACCTCTATTCCTAATCTATCAACTTTTGAATCTAAACTTCTAATCTACACTAATCTCGGATGCTAATCACGCTCTAAGGGCAGATTAGGGCAATAAATGCTAATTAGGGAGAAACATCAAAGATTAAATCAAAAACTCACCTCTTCACTACCGGTGTCGGAAATGACTTCGTCCACGTCCACGTGTACATCCTCACGCTCCATGGTAGTCTTTGGCTTTGTTTTGAATTTTTCCCAAGCTCACCGCTTATTGAGAAAATATTACAATTTTGATGATCTAAACTCTCTCTTTCCCTTCCTCCTTTTCTTTTCTTTCTTCCCCTCTCTTCTACACTAGCACTATTCCACCTAAGCTTTTATGAGTCTTACACTATGGTTTCAAACTACGAGAAGGGTTTAAATGTTCTTCCTACCCTCTTACACAATTTGCCTTTGTGTCATCCTAATCCTCCTCCCAACGGTCACCACAAATTCTCAAGATTTCCCTCCCTAAGTCTACCTAGGCTTAGACCTAGGTTACTATTTATCGTCTCTCTCCTTTTTGTTCTCTACTTCATCTCCTTCTTCCTAATCTCCCTCCATTGTTCATGTGTGTATTTGGTTGGTTAGAATGGAGGTTTCAAGTGTGCGTGCAGGTGTGACGTGAAGGGTGCAATTATGTGTGTAGAAGTGATGTGAGGTGTTCGACTCTCTTCCTTCCCTTCCCTTTGTTCTTTAGTCACAACTTGGAAGTTTGGGAATTTTTGGCCTTGGATCCCCACTGGGTTTAACTGGCTTTCTAAACTAGCTCTACCTCTGATTTCCTAAACTAGATCTATTACTGACTTCCTAAACTAGAGTTATCACTAGGTTCCTAAACTAGAGTTATCACTAATTTCCTAAACTAGATCTATAACTAATTTTCTAAACTAGGTCCTGATTAGTGGAGAGTTTTTTCAAACAAAAACCAAAGTTGGGGCCCCGCAGAGCATCATCCCGTTGTGGTCTGAAAATCAGCCATGATGCATGTGAGACATGGTCAGTCTAACCAAATCGCAAGACTAGCCAAGTTTGGGGCGCTGGACAGGCAGTGTACCGGCTTGGTCTACCGGCCCTGTACCGGCTGCCGCTGGGCTCCGTTACTGCAGCTGGGCTCCGTTACTGTGCTGGCTCCGTTACTGTAGCTGGCTCCGTTACTGCAGCTGGGCTGGTCCGCTGGCTGGCTGGTCGCTGGACTGGCTGGTCCGTTGGCTGGCTGGTCCGTTGGCACCACAAAATTTTTAATCACCCCAACGGGTTCCCTTAGGGGAACCCACTTAACCAATAAAAATTGGAGTTTTAGAAAAATTAGTGTTTGGAGTCAAGGCTTCGCCGTCCGGGGGTTAGGCCCGAGGTTGTGAAGCAAGACGTTCGGCTTAGCAACCACGTATACTAGGGCTAGGTAACTAAACTTGGCCCACCACTTCCTACTTCATGCTAGACTCTAATATCTTGGAAGCTAAACTCTGGAGGTTTCCACAAAGGTCTTGGAAACTAGACTTTGGAACTAAAACCCGGGGGAAGTGCAAAGCTTCGCCGTCAAGTTGGTTTTAACACCAACTTTAGGACTTTTTGACACCTCGGGGGTTCAAGGCTTCGCCGTCTACACTTTTAACACATGTTTTAGGACTTCAATTTGTCACTAGTTCAAAGCTTCGCCGTTTCCAAGGGGGGGTCCACACAACAAGGGGAGTATTAGAAGAAGGTGGAAAAGACAAACGTAAGGAACACACGTGGCGAAGCCAAAGCTTCGTCGTCCCGAGGGGGGGTCCACACAACAAGGGGAGTATTAGAAGAAGGTAGAAAAGACAAAGTTAAAGAACACACTTGACAAAGCCAAAGCTTCGCCGTCCCGAGGGGGGGGTCCACACAACAAAGGGAGTATTAGAAGAAGGTAGAAAAGACAAAGTTAAAGAACACACTTGGCAAAGCCAAAGCTTCGCCGTCCCGAGGGGGGGTCCACACAACAAAGGGAGTATTAGAGGAAGGTGAGAATACACAAGTGAGGAAAACAACACGGTTAGGACACGTAAAGACACACAACTTCACAAGCTAAAGGCCCCCCAAAGCGGCATCGCCAAGGTACGGTGGGGGGTGACTTTAGGATTAGGACAAGACACCAAAAGACTCCTAAACTCACAAGTTAGATCACAAAGGAACTACAAGAGAGAGATGAGGACTCTTAACTCGTAACAAAGGTATAGCAAACGCACGAGAAGTACACAAGGCAAGATAGAAGGACCCCCTAAGGACCTTCAAAGCTTGAAATCTGGCAACAACGGAGCAAAAAGTGCTCCAAAAACACCGTAGAGGTTTTTGGCTTCAAACGCCAAAATATCCAAAGCAAATTGGACCCACGGACCCAAACAAAAGTGAGGGGGTGTTTTAGAGAGAGAAATGGGGCCCTTATATAGGTTTCCCAAGGGCTCACCCCTCCCTCTAGAGTTCTAAGGTAACCTTATCAACGGGGATTTTCATCCTCATCCTCAAAGATTTTCATCCTACATCCTAAATTTCTACTTCTACCATCTATGCTGGACCAACATCCTAACTTTTGGAGATTAGCTCCAATCGCCGAACGGATTGCGCCGTTGGATCCAGAACGCCGTGTTTAGTCCTAGATCCCCCCGCCCCCCGTACCGAGGCCAAAAAAACCCATCGTAGGCTAATTTAGTTTAAAAACCAAATCGTGGTAAAATCCTAGATCTTGGGGGTCTCCTATTTTGAGAAATGTGAATAGCCTAGGGTCTCCGGTAGGTGCGAGAGAGTCGGGAAGGACTTTTGGTTGACTTCATTTCGCCATCGTATGGTCCCGGAATGCCGGTCAACGTGGCGGGGACCCCGCCACGTGGTTAATTCCTGAGGAATCTCGCCGGTTCGGGTACTTGCCGCTATCGGAATGTTGTGAAACTTCACGGAGCGCATTATTAACATAAAACAAGCTAGTCTAATTTTTAGTGAGATTTTATTGTAACCTGAGTAATTTCCATGAAATTCCCGTTGGAGGTTAGGAGGGTTGACCACCCGGAAAAAGGTTCTTCTGCAAGTCGGAAGATGCCGGGATTTTTCACGTGACCTCTCAGGGAGTCGCATGAAAGACGTGCGGGTGTGTTTCCGTACCTGGCACGATTGGTCAATGGAGATTTAAACTGGACATCTCCTTGAATCAGCGACGGTGCGGGAATCTTCTGCAGGTGGAGGAATCTTGGCGAACCGATTTCGCTGTTGGACTCCTGGCATGGGATTCACCCTAGAACACCATCCTTGGGCTGTAGATTCCTCCACGGCCCGGTCTTGCGTGAGTGGCTCCTGCATGCTAACAATCGGGATTTTGGGAATTCGTCGATCTAATGGGGAATTCTAAATCTAACTGTAGGACCCGACCTAGTGGCCTCGCTGTGGATCCTTCGGACCGACCTAGCCATGAATCGCCACATTCATGGTGGGATTTAGCCCTTTTAGGGCTGTGTGATTCGAATCCTCCAAATCTAACCTTTTCATTATTTCTACACTATTTTAGGCAAGGTTTGGGGGATTCTAAGTAAGAAACACAAATCTAGACCAAATACTATAATGGGTATGACACAACCCTATTTCGGTTCTACACTCTTTTTATGGTTTTTTCTATACTTTTATCAACTTTAAATTGCAAATTTCCAAAAAAATAATTCTACGAGTCCCAAGTGACAAATTGGGAGCTCACACTGTAGCAGCGCACCTCCACCCACAGCAGGCTTTCAAAGTCCAGATGAACTCCACCACTCATTGTGCATTTCTATGCCACATTTCTTCAGTGCACAGTTGGAGGATCTAGCAAAGTGATACATTGCACACCAATGGTGATACGGATGTTGGTAAGAAGAAAATTGCAAGGACCAAGTTGGTGCAAATCCTAGTCCATAGAAAACACAAGTTTCAATGGAAAGAAAGTTTGTTTCAGTCGTGGCTGCCGCACCTGCTACAAAATATGGTTGGGGAGGTACAATGCTTGCTCCAAGCCTATACCTCGTGCTATCACAAACAACAAGATTTGCGACAGCTGCAGCATGTCTCTTGCACGTTGAAACACTCTCCTCCAATTCTGTGATCTGCTCTGTGTGAGCTCCCAATTTGTCACTTGGGACTCGTAGAATTATTTTTTTGGAAATTTGCAATATAAAGTTGATAAAAATATACAAAAAGCCATAAAAAGAATGTAGAACCCAAATAGGGTTGTGTTATACCCATTATAGTATTTGGTCTAGATTTATGTTTGTATTTAGAATTCCCTCAAACCTTACCTAAAAATAGAGTAGAAATAACGAAACAGTTAGATTTGGAGGACTTGAGTCACATAGCCCCAAAAGGGCTAAATTCCACCATGAATGTGGCAATTCATGGCTAAGTCGGTCCGAGAAATCCACAGCAAGGCTACTAAGTCGGGTCCTAGAGTTAGATTTAGAATTCCCCATTAGATCGACGAATTCCCAAAATCCCGATTGTTAGCATGTAGGAGCCACTAATGCAAGACAAGGCCCGTGGAGGAATCTACAGCCCAAGGATGGTGTTCTAGGATAAATCCCATGCTAGAAGTCCAACAACAATATCGATTCGCCAAGATTCCTCCACCTGCAGAAGATTCCCATACCGCCGCTAATTCGAGGAGATAGCCAGTTTTAATCTCCACTGACCAATCGTGCCAGGTACGAAAACTCACCTATATGTCTTTTATGTGACTACCTGAGAGGTCACGTGAAAATTCCCGGCATCTTCCGACCTGCAAAAGAACCTTTTCTGGGTGGTCAACCCTTCTAACCTCCAATGGGAATTTCATGGAAATTATCCAAGTTACAATAAAATCTCACTAAAAATTATACTAGCTTGCTTTATGTTAATAATGCACTCCATAAAGTTTCATGACATTCCAATAGTAGCAAGTGCCAGAACCAGCGAGATTCCGTGGGAATTAACCACGTGGCGGGGTTCCCGCGACGTTAATCGGCATTCCGGGACCATACAATGGCGAAATGAAGTCAACCAAAAGTCCTTTCTGACTCTCTCGTACCTACCAAAGACCCTAGGCTATTCACATTTCTCAAAATAGGAGACCCCCAAGATCTAAGATTTTACCACGATTTGGTTTTTAAACTAAATTAGCCTACGATGGGTTTTTGGCCTCGGTACGGGGGGTAAGGGAGTCTAAGACTAAACAGGGCAATCTGGAGCCAACGGCACAATTCGCATTAGAAGCAAAGCCGGGCCTCAAAAAGGCGGCCCCAGTTTGAGAGATATTCAGCCGGAGCAGTGATGTGGGTAACTTGAAATGATGATCACTGGTTGGGATCTTCTTGATCGGGCGGCACAAGTTGGATGTTCAAATACGGGCAACTTGGGGCGGAATTATTGGGCGGGCAACTGACCCCACGCTGTCATGATGATGATGATTCCCTCCCAAAAGTGTGTCCCAGCTGTCCCTCTTTTCGCGCGCTTCTTTCCCTCTTACCGCGCCCTTTTCTCCATGCATTCTGCTTCTGTTTGACTCCCTGTTTCAGCTCGTGTTGAGAGTTTGTCTGATCCTTTGTTTGTTTTGCAAGTTTGCAAGTTCAGTCATGTGCTTTGTTGCGACATTTATTGCTTCTTGTCAGGCTGCTAAGTGATCTAAATTTGGACTATAGCCAGTTACAATGGGAGAGAGATTGAATTATAAAGTTTCCGCAACTATTGCTGGAAAATATGCTCCACTTATAAATCGAAGTCGCATGCTCCATGAGCAAATTCCTAAATCTGAGTTCCCTCGATTACGTGAGAGTGGTGCAACAAACATTGATGTATGGATTGACGGATCTATATATCCTCATCATCCTGGCTAAAAAAAACGCCCAAGCTTCCATAGTATCAGTGACTTGTTGGAATTTGTCGGGGAGGGCAAGAGAGGGCTCCTAGACTATATTGAGAGTCTGTCAGCAGGTAGCGATTGCACATTGAAATTTCGATTAGATGAAGCAGAGAGAGAAATTAGCACTTTGCGAGAGAGTGTGAGGATTCTAACAGACAGCATTGAAGAGAAGAATCGACTGCTACAGTTGAGTGCTGATGAGTTACGTACCAGACAGATTGTTCAAGAAGAAAACGGAGAGATATTAGCAGTGAGTGAATTACTTAAGAGTGAAGTCCAATCTTTAAAAGTAGAATGCCAACGCTTGAATGCTGTATCTGAAGAATGTTTGGGCCGCATGAACGCCTGGTCGAGTCAAAACGAAGAGAATTCTTTGCAGACTGAAATCCACTACTGGATTGAGATTGAATCCTTACGTGAGAGTTACGAGGAGAAAATCAAGTCGATCAAATCTGATCTAAAAAGAATGACTGCCACTTTGAGGCGGAGAGAGTTGCGATTACAAAATTTAAAAAAATCACCATATGGATATTGTACTACTGTTTGCCCAAGGAAGGATTTATCGTGTTTAGCACCCACTGGAGGTCAAATAAAGCGTAGGTTGAGATTGTTGCGATCTGTCATAGCTCCCACAACATCAAATCTTGTTCAAGCAATAAACCAATAAACTGGATCAAGGCAACGTTTACGTGGAGATAAAATAGTGCAAACTGAAACTGGTAAAGTCCTTGCTTCTTTGCTGTCAGAGACTGAAGTAGTAGCAATGTGCGAGTCTTCAAAATTGAGTGCAGTGGGCATCCGCATGGCAAACTTCTATTTGGATAAGATAGGAGAATCTGTTGGAGCAAACCAGATTTGTGAGACTATGGATTGCAATGGTATTACTCAAGCTGGCTATGCTGCAGTTTATAAGCAATTCAAAGGAGCAACACGAGCTGCAAGATGGGGCCTACGTGTTGGATGCCTTCCGAATCCACATAAAATATCTCTAACAAGATCGATGCTGAACTTAAAATTGACTGAGTATGTTGGTAATTATTACCCGATTGTGAATACGCTGGAAGTTACACCACCTCCAAAATCAAAGACTAAAGAGCTTGTCAAGGTTTCACTCAACGAATTCAATTCAATCTTTGTTGATATTGAACAAGTGCAATGTACTATGGTGGAGCTGTATGGGATAACGCCATCAGGTAACTGCCAAACCTTTCATTTTCCTCTTTTCTTCAACTTTCAAAATTCACCATAGTTCAAATTAACTATAAGACTCGCTAACTGATTCAATTAACTGTAAGACTCGGTATCTCTGTGATATCTATGCTACAGTGCACCACAATTTGTAAAGTAATTGGTCGTAAGTTGGTGTGGTCTCTCGTCAAAAGGTATATGCATGCATTGCTGATTCCTCAATAAAATGATTGCTTAAGTTAACCAGTTGGTAATGACGCATTATCTGACTCCTGTTGGAACTTGCGATTTGTTTATATTGTCAAGTCCTCCCATCCAAGTTTGAATATCAATGAATAATCATTTCAAAACTTATACTACTGTATGATTCACTTAGAAGGGTACAAGACGATGAGATTTCAGTAAACAGATAAATATACGTGATGATCTGCTTTGTTCAATTCCTATGCAGTTTAAAAATCTGCAAGCCTCAATTTCAGGTCATTTTATGAGCATTTGCTCAGGTTCCGTAAGCTGGAAAACTCTGAGTTTCGTTCAAATTCAATGAATCAATTAATCATTATACTTTCATTTTGGTGGGATCTCATGATGGTAAGTCTCGATATCGTCTATTTCGATTGTGAATTATTCGTGATGAACAAGTCAGGCCCTGACTGCAGGCAAAGCCTGAAGAAGGCTGTTTCAGAGAGGAATGGTTCAATGCTATTGACTGATGAGATGAATCCGGTCACGGGATGCCTGCATAGATTTGATTTTGGAACTTGAACCTGAAGCTATTTCCATAATTTAACTCCTCGGTGCCACGAAAAAGGCAACCAACGAGTCAGAGACTTACTCGCCAACTCTCTAATTTCTGACCCTGTTGGACCTTGTTCTTGACGTGCATAGATCTGTGAAATATGAAAAATCACGAGTAAGGCTACTGCATCTCCAATTATATATATTACTGTACTTAATTGATCAGAACCAGTTAATCCCGAGGAGATTATTTTGCATTCCCTCACGGGAATATCAGGATATCACCTTAACATTCGTAAATCACACTATACAGGGAGCAAGTTGATTCGTGATAAGGCTTTCAGATGAATTAGGTTTGAATAAAAAATTTTGATTCAGAGAAAGGGTTCCTTGACTATCCCGAATGCATGCATACATGGAGACGTTGATTGTGTTCACTGTTCATTTGAGTCAATTAGCACTTCGTGATGGTCTGATTCAGTGGATTTTTTTTCAAAATTGAACGGGAAGCCCTTGATCTTTGTACTCAAACTTGACAAAGCGGAGATCATACACGCACAGAAAATGGAAAGAGTATCTATCACGTTAATGAATCGGGCCTTAGATAACAACATCGACCTGAACAGTGAGCGGTATTTCTCTGTACAATCAGAGAGAGAGATCTGGCCCATCGCAGCATTTCAAGTGCCAAGAGAGTCACACGAGATTTTGAAGTGGGTTTTTGATCAAACCCAGATCCCTGGTTTGATTAAACTACAAGGTGAGGGTCAGTTGCTGAATGTTCCAGGAATTGGCGATTTCTTTGTCGAGTGGCATCTTGCCGCAGACATGAAAACGATCAAATGTGTTTATGGATTGAAACACGGTGCCAACAGCTTGCATTCATGTATCTATTGTTGCCAGAGGCGAGTGAAGTCTAGGATCGTCTCAGTAGCAGATGCTGAAGCTGCAATGAACAATAGATGCAAGCACTCTTGGAATGAAGGTTTATTCTCAAGAGAAATTACAGCCAAACCTCTGACGGGTGAAGCCACAAAAGAGCGATGGAGACCAATTTCTGCAATTCCATTAGATAGAGTACATATCTGCACTCTACATGCTTTCAATAGAATCACAGAAAAGGTAGTCCACCTCCATTTTATCCATATCTGGACCATACGCGATGATGTCCTAAAGAAGTCAGCGATAGAGGATATGGAAAGAGTAGTATCACTAACAGGTGCTCACGGTGGCAACGTGAAAATTTTCAAGGATGTAGAGCTTTCTGGGAAGAGCAACAACGTACCCAATAAACCATCATTCAGTGGAGCGCATGCTCTAAAACTTTTCAAACTGAATCCAAGCGTCCAAGGAAATCCACCCAGAAAACTTTACGTGGACCTCGTCAATGTTGAAAGGAACACATTAAGTAGAGGCCAAGCTAGAAGAGATCGACTTGAGTTGTGGCATGCCCTAGACGCACTGCGACCTTACTTCACCGGGCTAAGGTTGACAAACAAGCAATCAGCAGGAGATTTCAAGCACAAAGTTGAAGCATGGGGCCGGCTTTACCTGAAATGCTTCGGTGAATACCAAGTGACCCACTATATGGTAAGACTACTCTCAACCATCCTTCATTGTCATGATTTGAACTTGAATAGGATCCTGGTTGCTTGATATTAAAAATTTCCTTTTGAATAATTCAAACCTTTTTTTCAATTTATTATTGAGTCGTTCCCAAGTCTTTACCAATCTCACCCCTTGCCGTTGGCAATTTTCATCTTTATCAAGCTTAGCCAAAATCAACCTGGTACATCTGTCCCATCCCGCCTTTCCATATGCATGATAGCAAAATTCGTTAGCATAGAATAGTTTTATAGTTTATACCTGCACAACCAACATTTAAACTCTCTCAGTTAGGTCTCAAAAGTTTAATGTCCGAAAATCCTTCAGTGCTCCTGACACATTCCCTGCATGCGACTTCGAAGTCTCGATGCTTGAGATTTATTTGATGATTATTCTGTCAGAGTGAATCCTTTTTTGGAAGAATCCTGCCCATGAGCATTTTTTCCTTGAGAGTATCAAGTTTTAATTTGATTACTTCTTCTATATTTTGACCCTAAGTTAAGTGATATTCACCCTTACAGAAAATTTTGCAATAACTGTCATCATCAGAAGTTCCGAACTAGAGGCTTGTTCTATAAGTAGCAACAAATACCATTTTACCAGAAGGGTGCGTTTCAATTTCTTGTCATAGCTTCTGCTAGGATGAGAGTCCAGCAAAGTCCAGAGATGGATCCCCTAGCACAATAGATATCAACTTTCTGTCTCCTCTTCAGGTCATCTCTGCACAATCCAGGTCCGAAACAGCTATTAGTAAGAAATTTGATTGAATTTCAAATTTCCGGTATCCAGTTGCTTTTGATTCTCAAAAACGACTTCAGTGGACATGAAATTTCTTTGACAGATTAATTAAGATTAGTGCCTTTAAATGGGAGACTAATCGATTAAAAACTATTGTTTACTAATGCTACAGATTTTTTATGTCATCACAGCATGTCTTCATCCACCATGCACCATATTTTGTGGAAAAATATGGCTCCTTGGCAGTGTGGAGTTGCCAGGGGATGGAAAATAGCCACCATGCTGCTAAGACTACATACCAACGTCATACACAACACTCAGGTGGAAAAAACAAGAAAAGTCCTCTCATCCAGACATTCCAGCATTGGTACCGAATAATTGCACATAGATTCCGAAATAAAGAGGTTGCCATCAATATTGCTCAGTTTGATTCCTTACAAGGAGAGGAAGCAATTGCTGCAAGGCGCGAGGCATCTCTAAGTTCTTCTGCTGCAGCACATAGTGCCTTGTGGCATGCCAAATGCACCCGAGTTGGAAGCAGGTGGGTTCCAAACATAGAGCCTAGTGAAGCTCAGTCTATGTAATTCTAGTTTCTACTGTCTTGCTCTAAATTCGAGTTTCTTTGGTGGTAGAACCATAGAAACAAGACAATCCTTCTCTTTTCTACTATTGACTTTTGTAGCTTGACCATTGCTGATAATGTACATCTGGAATTCAGACTCTACAGGAGTTTCTATTTGAACTCCAATTTCTTGTCTGACATCGTGAAGTGACCAAGATAAGCCAACTTCAACATCAATTTTGTAGTCGTCCATTTCACAATGCACAGTAACCATAGTCACTTGCTCGTTTTGGTCAATAGCCTCAAACACATCCTTCGATATCATCCTGCTTCGGTTGTACACAAAGTTGGAATATAATGTGGATCTGCCTAAGTGATAACGGAAGCACAAAGAAGGCAAATGCACCTTTGTTTTAATTATATCCGCTCCAATGGTAATTTTGTCATCCCATCCTTGATCCATTAATGAGGAGCATAAGCCCTCAGTGACGTTCTTGAATACAAACATTGTTGGGGTCTTGTGCATCTCTTCTCCAGCAACTGCAAATAGGTCGATGAAAACGCCAATTGGCATGAACCACGATAAGTGGGTCAATTTGCTTCCAGTATTTGGTCTCATTGATATCTGGAAGTCTTGACGTAATTTTCCTCGGAAAGCTTCACTCGTTCCCATATCTGGTAGCTGCCAATCTACGGAGTCAAACGGTGGCAGAGCAATAGGTAGCAACTTTCCGTAGCGTCCATCGTGTACATATTTTGCGTTGTAAAAGAAGATACTATCTTCTAATAACTGTGCATGTGTCCTACTTCCACAAGTGATTTTCCCAATCTCTCCATGAATCACGACTATGACTCCAAGAATGCTCTCAGGATCGATCCAGTCTTCAAAACCGGAAGGATACAAATCTGGAGATCCAAAGAGTTACAGTGATCATGTTATCAAAGCAATTCAATGAAATAATTTTAAAACTTGTGGTCTATAACCACTGCACGTAATAACCACCACGGTAGAACAATAATACTGTGAATCTATGATGCACATATCTAAAGTTGTGGATCTGAATACGGAAGGACTTAACTACTACTGCACCACCAAGCTTGGTCCTGTCAAGCTCAATCGTGCAAGGAAGCTAGAGAGGTGCAGACCTCGACTTGCTACAAGCTAGATGCGCGATATTTGTATCCAGCGTCACTTCAAGCTATCGATCAGTCTCTACTTGTTTGATTGTTTTGTTAGAGTTTTACTAGTCAAAATTTTTTGGACCGGTCCTCAAGTACGTATGCTTATGGATTTATTGATTGTAACCTTGATTGTAACTTGTAGCCTTACAGTCAATATTGTTCGCACAAGTTGTACAATTTAGTGAATTTACATGATGAATTGAAGGAGATTAGAATTTGTGCAAGAACTGACATCTAATCTACCATTAATTGTAACTCTGCAGATCATCAATCAACGCTTTTGTAAAACTAGGAGTTTGCAACTGATAAGATTTTTGCATTTAACGACAATTCGTTAAATTGGCGATTGTTCTATTACTTCGGAGGGGTTCAAGCCGCGCGGCCTGAAGCCAAAATCTGTACCTGTCCAAAAATTAGATCTTTGTGAAGATTTATATCACAATTTTGGGTATCGCCAATTTAAAGAAATTGCACGTTTTCTCAAACATGTTCCAAAACATAGTAGAACCCTTCCAATTCCAGTAGTGAAAGACGCATCATCCACACAGGAAACTTACAACAGGCACGATTCCTATAATTCTGCGCAGTTAATCAAAGTATGAGAACAAAAGGAGGATAATCCAGATAGAATGGAACGCCATGCGCGCACCCTGGTGAGGTGCTCGAGACACTACTCTTGAAAGTCGAACAGTCTAAGTCTCGCGAGTTGGTAAGCATTTGCGTGACGAATATGAACCATACCACTAGCTCAAGGAATCTATTAGGTAACAAGTAATAATATCGATTGAATTGCAAAACCATTGTGTACGTATATATCAGATGAGGTACTCACCAGCATATACCATCGAAAGCAAGTGATTTGTGAAAATCAGTACTTTAAATCAACTTGCAGTACTGGCAGGTAATAAGATCAACCTTGCAAAAACTGTCAATTTTAATAAAAGAGAGATTCTACACTAGAAGAGATATATTCCACCAGACTTCAGGTCATGCATGTTGCATTGACACTGACATGCTTGTAGTGACACGATGGTGACATTTTGTAGACAGTGCGTTACACTACAACAGTAGCCAGAAACTCGGAGAATCATTGGTAGCATGACTTGCTCTGTTGTTCATTTATAGTTTATTCTGTCTGATTCACAACAAGTTCTATACTGTACAAGCACACATTCATATTCAATCAACAAAAACAACCAGCATTTTATATCAAACTTGAGATTGCATCTGGTTAAGTTAGAAATCAGCACTTACAGTTGCAAGCGTTTGGTTGAGTAAGTGGCACAGCTCGATCAAGGTGTAACTGACGCCTCATATAAGCATGTTCAACCAACACTGAAGAAACACGACCTGATCGAACTCTAAAATTTAAAACCCTGGCTTTGTAGCTCCCTCTTATATTGCTTCTACCATATTTCAGCGTATCCCTTGCATGTCCACCTCTTGTCCCTGGCATCATCGTGATCCACAAATTGACTTCTAATTTGAGAGGAGCGTCCTGATGATCTAAAAGCACAGCTTGAACTTGACTCATGGTGCCAAATAACTTGTTTTCACAATGAAAGAGAAAAGAAAGAGAAATAAAAATTAAAAAATGCAACGCTAACTCACCGCTCAGATGTTGAACCTCTAATTTACCGTTCAGACACTCAACAAAATCAGGCCGCTCAGACGCTCGAAGTGAAGCAGCTCAAACGTTGAGAAATTGGACAAGTAGTTCAGACGCTCAAAAAGCGTACCAAACCCTTGCCACGCCGGAGTTCCCGCTTTGGAGCGACAAAAAACGGCCAGCGTCCTTTGCCTGCGCTGCATTCTCATTGGTCTCGACCCTGTGTACGTTCAGCAATGGGCGATCATCGCCCAGCAAGGCACATGCACTTAAGGGCTTTGGGCAGCGTGCAAATACATGATGGGCAAGTACCAAAACCGGAGGCCTTACAGAGGGTCGATTTTGCTCCTAATGGTTCAACGATTGGAATTAATCTCCAAAAGTTAGGATGTTGGATAGATGGTAGAAGTAGATTTTTAGGGATTAGGATGAAAATCTTTGAGGATGAGGATGAAAATCCAAGTTGATAAGGTTACCTTAAAACTCTAGAGGGAGGGGTGGGCCCTTGAAAAATGAAAACCTATATAAGGGCTCCATTTCTCTCTCTAGAACACCTCCAATTCTTGTTTTGGGTCCATGGGTCCAAGTTATTTTGGATATTTTGGCATTTGAAACCAAAAACCTTTACGGTGTTTTCGGAACACTTTTGGCTCCATTGTTGCTTTGTTTCAAGCTTTGAAGGTCCTTGGGGATCCTTCTACCTTGCTTTGTGTACTCTTTGATGTAGTTTTTGGTACCTTGTTGTAAATAGAGAGTCTCTCTCTCTCTTGTGAGTTTTGTGAGCTAACTTGTGAAGTTTTAGGAGTCTTTTGGTGTCTTACACTAATCCTAAAGTCACCCCCACCGTACTTTGACGATGCTGCTTTGGGGGCCTTTAGTGTGTGAGCTTTGTGTTGTCACGTGGTCTTAACTCGTGTGTTCTCTCCTTATATTTTTTCTTCCACCCTCTTCTAACCTTCTCCTTGTTGAGTGAACCCCCCTCTGGGACGGCGAAGCTTTGAACCCTCTTTGTGCATGTTTTCTAAGTTTGTCTCAAATTTTCTTCTAATCTTCTCCTTGTTAAGTGGACCCTCCACCGGGACGGCAAAGCCTTGAACCTCTTTTGTGTATGTTTTCTAAATTTAGTTCAAACTTTCTTCTAACATTCTCCTTGTTGAATGGACCCCCCTCCGGGACGACAAAGCTTTGACACTATATGTATTTTCTTTAAAAATTTTGTCTTTTCCCCCTTTTAAAGTCTCTCTCATTGTGTGGACTTCCCTTGGAAACGGCGAAGCTTTGAACTTGTGACAAGGTCGAAAGTCCTAAAGTGTGTGTTAAAAGTTTAGGCGGTGGAGCTTTGAACCCCCGGAGTGCCCCCAAATCCCAAAGCTGGTGTTAAAACCAACTTAGCGGCGAAGCTTTGAACCTCCTAGGTGTTTAGTTTCAAAGTCTAGTTTCCAGGACCTTTGTGGAAACATCCAAAGTTTAGCTTCCAAGATATGTAGGTTTACATTGCATTTAGTGAGTTTAGTTGTTCCCTAAGTTTTAGTGAGTTTAGTTGTTCCCCAAAGTTTTAGTGAGTTTAGTGCTCCCCAAAGTTTTACTTTCCTCAAGCTTTATTGTCCCCAAGTCTTTTCTTTAGTTTCTAGCAAAAATCCAGTCTTTTATTAGCTTATAACAAAAATCCAATCTTTTATTAGCTTATAGCAAAAATCTAGTCTTTTTTAGCTTAGCAAAAATCCAGTCTAGGACCAGTTCAGAACAAGTGGGACCAGTTCAGAACCGCGAACCAGTTTAGAAAAAAATAAAAATATAAAAAAATATAAAAAAAAATTAAACTTCCCGACCTCCCAGCCAGCCAGCTAGCTGGGAGGCTAGGCTTGGCTCGATGATACACCAATTGGAGCTCCAGCAGCTCGGGCTCCTCCCGTTTGGACCTTTTTGGGGGATTTTTTAATCTTCTTAAACCAAAACAAAATCAAAAAGAAACAAAGGATGTGGGCTAACCTATTGCTAAGCTGAGGTTGGAATAGGATTTAGGTCTAAAAAAACAAAAGGGAGGAGGAAGAAAAGAGCGGAGCACCACCGTACCTGCACACAAGGAAGTCTCACTCTCACCAACGAAAACTCACTCTACACACAATAGAGGAGGAGTAGAGGAAAATAGGATGAAATAGGAGAAGAAGTAAGAGAGACGATAAATAGTGACCTAGGCTAGGTAGGCTTTAGGGAGAAACCTTGGGAATTTGTGGTGACCGTTGAGAGAAGGATTAGGATGATACAAAGACAAAGTTGTGTAAGAAGGTAGGAAAAACATTAAAACCTCCTTGGAGTTTGAGACCATAATGTAAGGCTCCATAAAAGCTTAGGTGGAATAGTACTAGTGTAGAAGGAGAGAGGAAGAAAGAAAAGAAAGGAGGACGGGAAAGAAGGAATTTAGATCGCACGGGTGTAATATTTTCTAAAAATAAGCGGTGAGCTTGAAAAAAATCAAACAAAAGAACGGATTATCATGGAGCATGAGGATGTGCACGTGGACGGAGACGACGTCATTTTCAACACCAACAGTAACGAGGTGGATCATTAAACTAATCCCGATTGTTTCTTCTTAATTAACTGGTAATTGTCTTAATTAGTCTTTAATCCACATAAGCAAGCCAAAATTATCATGAATTAGAAGTTTAGATTCAAAAGTCTATAGATTAAGGATAGGGGTTTCCGAAAATATATTACACTTAGGATTTGGCTTTAAATTGACCGTGTTAGGATAAATTAAACAGTAGGAGGTAGGACAGAGGAATTTGATTGAAATTTCATTCAAAGGGAACCATAGACGGTGTCGGGTAGAGAGGAGCGTGCTTAGGGAACACACAGGGTGTCTGGCTGCAAGTTGATGATTGTAGATGGAGAATCTCAAAACTCAAATCTTCACTCGATTTTCAAAGTCTTCAAACTCGAATCTTCACTTGGTCTTCAAGTCTTCAAACTTGAATCTTCATCCAATCTCCAACCATCCTATCAAGCGGTGGCTCTATAGGGCCAAAGGTAAAGGTGTGTAATAAGAAACAAGGCCTCGGACGGGTAAAACGGGACAGCCAAACCACAAACTGATTGTCCGAAAGATTGGTTCCTAAACTTCAAACCCATGGTGACCAGGAAGCACCTTTCACCAGTGGGAACAACATAGAAGATCGACCCTGTAGGTGATCAATCCCACTTCGTTGCTACAAATGTAAAACGGGACTATTATTGGATACTCACATAGCCCGCAACAATGTTTATAGTACAAAAAAAATGAGAACAATAAGCCTCCAAAATCGGCTAGGAATAACAATAAAAAACACAACGAGCCTCCAAAACCGGCTAGGAAAAACAAGCCACAAGTCACAACACACGAATCTTCAATCTTCTTGTCTTCAAGTCTTGGTTTCTTCAAATCTCTTCAAATCTCCTCCAACTTCAATTCCTTCTCCTTGACCAAACTTTGGTGTGATGCTACAGCTACTCTATAAACTCAAATGAGATGTGTAATAGCTTTTTGGAAAGCTTACACAAATCTTCACTTTTCTTCTAAAACTCAATTCAAACTAACACTCTATCCTTATTTTATGGCCACTCAAAGTTTCGGCCTCAAAGTTTAAAGGCATCAGACCCTCCTTCACTTCCACACTCATAAATCATTCATACATGCTTCAAATACAACGAATGATAATTTTATGAAAAGCTAACAAAAATCTCCACATCCTCTCCAAATTTCAACTCAAACTAACACTCTGTTCATTTGTTATGGTCACTCAAAGTTTCAATCTTAAAAATTGAAGGCAGCAAACCCTCTTATACTTCCACACTCATAAATCACTCATACATGCTTCAAATACAACGAATGATAGCTTTATGGAAAGCTAACAAAAAATTTCACGTCCTCTTCAATTTTCATTGTAAACAATGAAAGTTCAAATTCAGCCTCCGGTTGAGGCTGTGGAAATCCGACAGTTGTGACAATGAAAGTTCAAATTCAGCCTCCAGTTGAAGCTCTTCATCTCAGAAAAAACCCTCCAGTTCAACATTTTAAATCTAAAATAGGAAACAAAAACCACTACTGGAATTCAATGAAGCTCTAAGGCAAAATCGTCCTCTTATATAGATATCATACACCTCTCGAAACGACATCACCTTGAAGCTACTCAATAAAACATATTATAATATGTTTTTACACTGTGTACAAATCCACAATAGGACAACGGAGCTTAGGAAATTAGAGTAGAAGGAGAATTTAGGATTGAAGTAGGGATTAATTGGTGGTTAAAACTAGAGTCAAATTAAAGTTAATTGTAGAAGTAAAAATTCTAAGGTCAAAATCTAGAATTAACTCTAGGGGAGTAAAAAGTTAGAGTTAGTTTCAAAACTTAGTCTAGGGGTTAAATTCTCGAGGCTAGGGTAGTTGAAGGTGAAAGTGTAGAGTTAATTTAGGAGTCAAAAATCCAAGTAAAAAAGTAGGAAGTAAAAGTAGAGATTTTAGAGTAAATTTAGGAAGTAGAGTAAAAATCAAATTAGGAAGTAGATACCCGAGTTAGAATTAGGAGTTAAATCTTGAAGTTAGAAATTTAAAGTTAGAGTAAAAATTAGATAGTAAAATCAAAGCTCAAAGTAGAAGTAAAAATTAGAAGTCGAAGTTAACTTTTAGAGTTAGTTTCTAGAAGTAGAAAATCTAGGGTTGGAAGTGAAAACGTAGAGTCAAATCTAGAAATTAAAAATTGGAATTAATTTTAGAAGTAAAAACGTAGAGTTAAAAGTCAAAAAGTCTAGAGCTGACTTTGGAGGGTAAATTTTAGAGTTAGTTTTAGAAGTAAAAACCTAGAGTCAAAGGTCAAAAGATAGAGTTAAACTTCGAGGATAAATTCCAGAGTTAATTTAGGAGTAAAAACTGAGGGTAAAAAGTCAAAACATAGAGTCAAATTTAGAGGGTAAACTCTAGAGTAGTTTCGAAGTAAAAACCTAGAAGTCAAAAATCAAAGTATAACGTCAAATTTGGAGGTTCATATTTAGAATTAAGTCAAAGAAGTAAAAATCTAGAGTTACATTGGAAGTTAAAATTTAGAGTAGAAGTTAAAAGTTAGGGTTAGTCTTTGGAATTAGAATTTCACGGTGAAGCATTAAAAACCAAAGATAGTCTTAGGGGTTCATGGAAGGAACATATGGGTTCCCATTCCACGTAGTTAGAGACGTTAGAAATGACGCCGACTACCTAGTCAACCCTAGACATAGGATAGATAGTCAGGGAGTTAAAATTTCACATTAAGTCACTATCACCCCTGATCACTGCAGTTCGCTTGGAAGTTATCACATGCATCTCTAGTCATTTCTTTTGCCCATCCACGACACTTAGGAAACGTTAGCAAAAAAGATCCATTGCTTGGAAGGCACAGTGGACCGCGCTTACAACACCCCCATATATTACAAAAGTGAATAAAAGCATAGAACCTGGTCGGTGTTCACTTTATTATCAAAGGTGAGTAATCTAGCGCCCACACTCTACTGTGTGCCTGTGTCGTCAATTCTCTCCGGCGCTGCTTTGCTTTTGGAAACACCTTCATCGGCTAGGGTTTTAAATGCGTTCACAACCATCTAGTGGACTTTCATGTTAGTCTGAATGTGCGCCAAATCACCACCGCACAAATCCTCAGATTCCACTCCATTCAATTCTTGTTTTTTTTTCGCAAGCAAATTAAGGAGAACTTGAAGTTTACCCTCCGCTTCTGAAACTAGGTTCGCTTGGTCTTTCATTTGCTTCTGCGCTAGGACATTTATCAATGAGATCTCGTTCCTCTCTTTCAATTTTTGATGAAGGGTCATTGCAAGAATGACCGGTACTGAAACATTGTCACAAAATGAAAGTGGATGCTTCCTTTTGCTATAACTTTTGCAGCATGACTCGCATGAATTTGAAATTTTTATTGGAGATTCCTCTCTTGAGTTTAATCATATCTCATATTTTTTTTAAAAATTCAAAAATCATTTTATATTTAAAAATCATTTAAACTAATATGTCACGTTTTGAGTTTTAAGGAGTTTTAGTACTATGGAGTCCCCAAATTTAATGATTTGGAACTGAAATTCATATGGTATATTTCCATAGTATGAAGTCATGTTCCTACCAAGGGGCATTAAAAAATATTATATTTTATGTCCTCTACGTCCATGTAAAGAAGGCTCCCTTGCGCGAGCAATTCTGAATGTTGAAGATGGTTTCAAGATAATTTTTTTGGTGAAATCTCTTTAAAATAAAGTCTTTCCAAATGGCCAATTTTTAGTTTCTTTGAAAAAAAAATTTCCTATTTTTTACAAATTAAAACGTCAAACTATGTATTCTCTTCAAAATCTCAGCTCACACGTTTTTGTGAATAACTTTTTATCTTGATTTTTTTTAGGTCTGAAATTTTGGTGATATGCTATTTCAAATGTTATACTAATTATGCTTATTTTATTTTATTTTAAAAAATTCATATGCAAAAAGCTTGTAGTATTGGGAGTACTAGGTGAAAACAGCCAAAGTGGAACAAAAACGGAAGGTCATTCTTGCAACGACCCTGAAGGCCAAGCTCCGCTTGCTTGAGCAACTCGTCAACGTGGTCCTTATACAAATCGAGCTCATCCATCCGTGAATCAAGCTCCGCACAGACCATCACTGGCTCACCGTTGCCATCCAGACCTTCGAAGAACCGTAAACCCTCGCATTCTCCGCCGTTGCCGCCCTTTGAACCTTTCTGCCTATACCGAAACTGATCCGCATTGGTCCACTCGCCATATGCGGCCCAGTTTAGTTTTTTCTTCTTCAAATCCTCAATCGCAAAGCCACGCGCCATGGCCTGAGAAATGGTCCTAATCGATAGCACTAACTTTCTCTGATGGAGGATCATCCACAAGTTCTCTACTTTTGCTATCAAAGTCTCGTCTCTACAGTTTGAATAGGTGTAGCCGTTCTTGTTAGAAGGCTTACCAAATAACTCGACAACTTCCTCATTTGTGCAATCACGAGGCACCCTAATTTGTTTAGAATTGAGGCCACTACTATAAAGTTTGTATTTCTGGGCAAAGTCTGCTTTGCTATACGGCCGACAATCATTCCTCTCAAACAACTCGGGTACCTCTCTATACAAAGGTAGTGCGTATCCAGCTTCACGTGGCCCTAAACCTTCAATTTTCACAAGTTGCCCAGCAGGCCCGCATGTAATACCGAAATCAACACAAACGTTGCGCCATGAGTACAACTCCAAAAAAAAATACATGAACATTCCAAATAGTAACGTCACGTTGCAACAAGAACCCTTGCAGTGACAGCGCTGCGCATGGAGCAACCTGGCGCTTAAACCGCAAACTCAAACTCCACTGCGACCCCACTGCCATGTTGGATGCTAGTAATTGCGTGTCAGGGTGCTTTAAGTATCTTTTTACAGCCTCTTAACTCACACTTTACACCCAAGGCTTCCCACATTATATGGACTCCAATTTGCCAACTCTATTCCCGTGTAGTGTGCTTATACCCAGACGTCCTCCGCATCGTTTAAAGGTTAACAACCAAAAGTGAAATAAAACGGACGGATGGATACAAAACAACAATAAAAAAATGGCGCTTTTTTAATTGGAACTTGTGAGCTCCCAATTTGTCACTTGGGACTCGTAGAATTATTTTTTTGAAAATTTGCAATTTAAAGTTGATAAAAGTATAGAAAAACCCATAAAAAGAGTGTAGAACCGAAATAGGGTTGTGTCATACCCATTATAGTATTTGGTCTAGATTTGTGTTTTTACTTAGAATCCCCCAAACCTTACCTAAAAATAGTATAGAAATAACGAAAAGGTTAGATTTGGAGGATTCGAGTCACACAGCCCCAAAAGGGCTAAATCCCACCATGAATGTGGCGATTCATGGCTAGGTCGGTCCGAGGGATCCACAGCGAGGCCACTAGGTTGGGTCCTAGAGTTAGATTTAGAATTCCCCATTAGATCGACGAATTCTCGAAATCCTGATTATTAGCATGCAGGAGCCACTCACGCAAGACCGGGCCCGTGGAGGAATCTACAGCCCAAGGATGGTGTTCGAGGGTGAATCCCATGCCAGGAGTCCAACGGCGAAATTGGTTCGCCAAGATTCCTCCACCTGCAGAAGATTCCCGCACCGTCGCTAATTCAAGGAGATGGCCAGTTTTAAATCTCCATTGATCAATTGTGCCAGGTACGGAAACACACCCACACGTCTTTCATGCGACTCTCTGAGAGGTCACGTGAAAAATCCCGGCATCTTCCGACTTGCAGAAGAACCTTTTCCGGGTGGTCAACCCTCCTAACCTCCAACGGGAATTTCATGGAAATTACCCAGGTTACAATAAAATCTCACTAAAAATTAGACTAGCTTGTTTTATGTTAATAATGCGCTCCGTGAAGTTTCATGACATTCCGATAGCGGCAAGTACCCGAACCGGCGAGATTCTTCGGGAATTAACCACGTGGCGGGGTCCCCGCCACGTTGATCGGCATCCCGGGCCCATACGATGGCAAAACAAAGTCAACCAAAAGTCCTTCCCAACTCTCTCACACCTACCGGAGATCCTAGGCTATTCACATTTCTCAAAATAGGAGACCCCCAAGATCTAGGATTTTATCACGATTTGGTTTTAAAACTAAATTAGCCTACGATGGGTTTTTGGCCTCGGTACGGGGGGTAGAGGGATCTAGGACTAAACACGGCGATCTGGATGCAACGGCGCAATTTGTTTGGCAATTGGAACTAATCTCCAAAAGTTAGGATGTTGGTCCAGCATAGATGGTAGAAGTAGAAATTTAGGATGTAGGATGAAAATCTTTGAGGATGAGGATGAAAATCCCCGTTGATAAAGTTACCTTAGAGCTTTAGAGAGAGGGGTGAGCCCTTGGGAAACCTATATAAGGGCCCCATTTCTCTCTCTAAAACACCCCCTCACTTTTGTTTGGGTCTGTGGGTCCAATTTGTTTTGGATATTTTGGCGTTTGAAGCCAAAAACCTCTACAGTGTTTTTGGAGCACTTTTTGCTCCATTGTTGCTAGATTTCAAGCTTTGAAGGTCCTTAGGGGGTCCTTCTATCTTGCCTTGTGTACTTTTCATACGTTGTTATACCTTTGTTACGAGTTAAGAGTCCTCGTTTCTCTCTTGTAGTTCCTTTGTGATCTAACTTGTGAGTTTAGGAGTCTTTTGGTGTCTTGTCCTAATTCTAAAGTCACCCCCCACCGTACCTTGGCGATGCCGCTTTGGGGGGCCTTTAGCTTGTGAAGTTGTGTGTCTTTACGTGTCCTAACCGTGTTGTTTTTCCTCACTTGTGTGTTCTCATCCTCTTCTAATACTCCCCTTGTTGTGTGGACCCCCCCTCAGGACGGCGAAGCTTTGGCTTTGTCACATGTGTTTCTCAAGTCTGTTTTTTCTACCTTCTTCTAATATTCCCCTTGTTACGTGGACCCCCCCTCGGGACGGCAAAGCTTTGGCTTTGTCACGTGTGTTCCTTACGTTTGTCTTTTCTACCTTCTTCTAATATTCCCCTTGTTGTATGAACCCCCCTACGGCGGCGAAGCTTTGAACTAGTGACCACGTCAAGTCCTATAGTGTGTGTTAAAATAGTCTTAGACGGCGGAGCTTTGAACCCCGGAGCGGCACAAGTCTTAGAGTTGGTATTAAAACCAATTTTACGGCGGAGCCTTGAACCTCCATAGCCTTAGATTCCAAAGTCTAGTTTCCAAGACCTTCTTGGAAAAGTCCAGAGTTTAGCTTCCAAGATTGGTCACGAGTTTCCAGGAAGAGAGTGACCATCCCGTAACACTTAGCTTAGGTGTCCGTTCTAAAAATTTGGGGCCTAACTCCCCGGACGGCGAAGCTTCGATCCTGGCCCTAACCCCCTACTAAAAATCCAATTTAAGTTTGTGTTAGTGGGTTCCCCTAAGAGAACCCAGTTGTGTGGATTTTTTGGGAAGGGCAGCTAGTACCCCGGACCAGCATACAGCCAACATACCGGGCCAGCATACCGGCCAGCATACAGCCAGTCATACCGAACCGGCATACCAGACCAGCCGGCAGCCAGCCATACAGCTAGCATACATCGGGCAGTCAGCTTGACTGAGCTGAACATCAGCATCGGGCTAGTCTGTTTGACTGAACTGAACATCAGCCATCGGGCTAGTCGGCTTGGCTAACTGAACTAAATTTCTGGATTTCGAGAACTAAACGGGACGATGCCCTGCGGGGCCCCAACCACCCTTTTTTTTTATTTTTTGATCTTTTAAAGTCTGAAATTTTGGAATCCAGTTGGGGAGAGGAAAAAACTCAACTTGGAACTTCAAAAACACAAGAGAAAGGGGGGGAGAAATAGAAGCTGCCACTCCACGCGCCACCTGCACAAAACATCCGATCCTACCTGCATCACCACTCACACCTACACACAATGGAAGGAAATTAGGGAGAAGGATGTGTTATAGGAGTGGAAAGGAGAGAGACGATGAATAGTGCCTAGCTAGGAGATTAGGTAGGAAATCTAGAAGAACTCCTTGCAACCGTTGGGAGGAGGATTAGGATGACACAAAGCAAAGTTGCATAAGAGGGTAGGAAGAACATTTAAACCCTTCTCGTAGTTTGAAACCATAGTGTAAGACTCATAAAAGCTTAGGTGGAATAGTGCTAGTGTAGAAGAGAGGGGAAAAAAGAAAGAAAGGAGGAAGGGAAAGAGGGAGTTTAGATCATCAAAAATTGTAATATTTTCTCAATAAGCGGTGAGCTCGGAAAAAATTCAAAACAAAGCCAAAGACTACCATGGAGCGTGAGGATGTACACGTGGACGTGGACGAAGTTATTTCCCACACCGGTAGTGAAGAGGTGAGTTTTTGATTTAATCTTTGATGTTTCTCCCTAATTAGCATTTATTTTCCTAATCAGCCCTTAGAGCGTGATTAGCACCCGAGATTAGTGCAAATTAGAAGTTTAGATTCAAAAAGTTATAGATTAGTGATAGAGGTTTCCAAAAACATCTTATAATTAAGATTTGACCGTAAACTGACCGCGTTAGGCTAAGTTAAGCGGTAGGAGGTAGAACGGAGGAATTTTAATTAAATTTGATCCACAAGGAACAATGGACGGAAATTAGGATTAGATTAGAAGGAGGATTTAGGATTAAAATTAAAGATCAAATAACGGTTTAAAAACCTAGAGTTAAATTAAGATTTTAATTAGGGAAGTTAAAATTCAAAAGTCGAAATTTGGAGTTAACTTTGGGAGGTAAAAAGTAGAGTAGGAAATAGAAGTCAATAGTAGAATCCACTTAGGAAGTAGATTGTTGAGTTAGAAATAGAGTTAAAATTAGAAGTCAAAACCCTAGAGTTAAAAGTTGGAATTAAATTTAGGAGGGTAACATTTAGAGTTAATCTAGGATTAAAACGATAGGATTAAATTTGGAAGTAGGAGTCAAAAGTCAAAAGTCAAAAGTTTAGATTGAATTTAAAGGTTAAATTTTAAAGTCAATAGGGGAGTAAAAGGTTAGAGTGAAAAGCTAAAAGTAGAAGTTAAAACTTAGAGGTAGAAGTAAAATTTTAGAGTTAGTTGGAAGTAGAAAAATCTAGAGTCAAAGTGAGAATGTAGAGTTAAATTCGGAGGTTAAGATTGGGGATTAATTTTAGAAGTAAAAATTTAGAGTTAAAAGTCAAAAACCTAGAGTTAAATTAGGAGTAAAAATCTACAGTAAAAAAGTGAAAAGTTAGAGTTAATTTTAGAAGGTAAATCCTAGAGTAGTTTAGAAATGAGAATATAGAATTAAAAGTGAAACTTAGAATTACCCTAGAAGGTTAAAACTTGGAAGTTAGGAGTTGAAGTTGATTTAGAAGTAAAAACCTAGAGTCAAAAGTCAAAACATAGAATAGAAGTCGGTAGTTAATACCTAGAACCAAGCTAAAAAAGTAAAATCTAGAGTTACATTAAGAAGTTGGAACTTTAAGGGTAGCTTTTAAAAGTAGAACTTCTAGATGGAGTCTTAGAAACCCAAGATAGTCTTAAGGGTTCATGGAAGGAACATAGGGGTTCCCCTTTTTACGTAGTTAGGGACGTTAGAAATGACGCCAACTACCCAATTGACCCTCGACATAGGATAGATAGTTAGGGAGTCAGGATTTCACCATCACTCTGAACATCGCAGTTAACTTGTGAGTTACTACATGCATTATTAATTATTCACTGCCATCCACGACCCTTAGGAAACGTTAGCAAAAAAGATCCATTGCTTGGAAGGCACAGTGGACCGCGCTCACAACACCCCCATATATTAAAAAAGTGGATAAAGGCATAGAACCTGGTCGGTGTTCGCTCTATTACCAAGGGTGGGTAATCTAGTGCCCACAGGACCCAACGTAACTAGTGTTTTTTTTTTCATTTTTAATGAAGTGCCATAGTGGCGATATTGAATGTTATAGTGGTGCTCCAAATTTCAACATTCATCCACATATTGGATAGAAAATATCATATTAGCACATATCAAATATCTATAATTCAATTTTCATCCAAAATCTGGCTATTTCATCCGAGACTTATTTTTTATTTGAAGTTTTTGGCGATTTTCCACCTTTTTAGTACCATTCTTTTCTATAGGCTTGGTGCCAGGCCATAAAATTTGGTGCAATTTTACACCAAATCGCCGGAAAAAAAACACTGAGCGTAACCAATGTTTTTTGCTGATGATCTGGCTTCTGACATCTTTGATGATAGGCCCACTTGTTTTGGCAACAGCCACAAGGCATGAAGGACCCATAATAGTAACTTTGAAACACTATTGTTTGAACTGAGAGGTCCATGTAAACTCGTTTTTATCACAAAACTTGTTTCTTTATAGTTCAATAAGCTTGCTACTGTACACACTTGAAGGACTGGTTACGAGCTCTAGCTGTAGTTTGTTTTGCAAGAACTGAAAAACCTGATTAGCAAAACAACTCTGTTGTATCCATATTGCACTATTTCTAGCAAGCTGCTACAGGAGTATCATGGCTGCTTCACAATCTAATACCGCCCCTTCTCAGGATTTTTTATGTTCATGAGGATTTTTGTGCATCTATAGGTGTATCTAGAATTTTTTCCGTGTGAAAGCAATAACACACATCTGTGGGCTGAAGACACCTAGTGTAGCCTCACTAACATTGCGATTTGTTGTCTTGTTTTTGGGATGGGCATAGGTGAGGTCCATGACCTCGCAGAGTATCTTGGACACTTTACAAATACTCTAATCCTCTAGTTGATTCTTTCATTGCCCATATATTTGAAGGTTACAGTATGATTATAGTGTTGATATTATTGGTGTTTTTTTGAATTATTTGTAATGAGTGAACGTCTGCACTTGTACACAATTAGTGGATGCTATGGAAAAAAGATTTTTATGAGCACCTTTGAGCTCATGATGCAAGTATAACTGTATCAATAATGACTTTGTATAGTTTTTAGAATGGTATGCTTTGATAGAACGTGTTGAACTTACCAATGAGTTGAGAAGCTATCAACTTTTGCATGAAATAATGATGTAAAACAAATAAGAGTCAAAGTTGTATTGAGAGATGTATAAGCCCCTGACAAGTAGCTTTGTTGAACATGATGGGATTCTGATAAGCGCCCAAACTCTGGGATGTTCTGGAAAAAGTTAGTTTTTTTTTTACAGCAGGGGTTGGTTCCCAGCATTGGGAACAGCCTTGAAATGGTCTTCCAGAGGCTCAAATCTCCTCTAATGTTACTGGACAACCCACTCTACATAATCTATTTCCCCCCCCCCTAAAGCACATACCCAACTAACCCAAGTCCTCTTGTAGATTGTGCATTGATTTTTTTCCAAAGCCCCTCTTTGTGAACCCTCAAGAAATAGTGATATAAACCCTCCCTTCCAAATACCGTCAAATTGTATGTATAGGGCAATCACTGGTGGAAGGAATTTTGAAAACTAATAAGTTGACGAGGAGGACAAAGACTGATGAGGACGCCTATTTATTTTCAAAATTCTTGACATTCAACGAGGAGATTGCCTGAGGTAAATGTTTGTCTAGAAATGGATGAAATATGTGATTGATGAGTGAAAAATCCATAATCACCAATTATGTGGATTTCACGCACTAGAAGGGGATTACGAGAAATAATCCTCCCGCAAATTGAATGGGACATTTCTTCTTGGTGGGGTTTTATGGTACATGCAAGTGTGGTAGACATGCATTCAGCTCCACTAATGGCCTTGCAGGAAAACTAGGCTTCTTGAAGATGACAAATATTTCCCACAAGGACAAGACTATGCAAGATAAAGACTTGAGTGCTTGCATGTGAACCACAAGTGGTCCAAAGTAAACCTCCTAGCATTTGCAACCAATATAGCCAGCTGTTTTGGGAGGCACCACAGGGCCAAATTGCACCATTTCAAAATAAATTTCTACTTTTTCACAAATGAAAGTAGTCTTTTTTTATCAAAAATTTTACATTTTCATTTTAAATGTGGATGAAGTTGTCTGTTGTGGATGAAAGAGTGTTTAAATATAAGTGGAAAGTGTTTTTTTGGTTTAAAAGATGGATAAATGTAGAACTACCATGCTTCACCAAAATTTAAGTGATTTCCATCCTGGCATTTTTGCAAGAAGTGGAAAATAGCCTTGAGCACAACCTTTTTGAGCTTACTTCATCCCAACTCATCATTTGTTCCACAACCACACACAAGCAAAGATCTACTCACTGAAATAAATTAAAGTCCAATTACAATGACATTGATGCCAACAACATTGGATCAACTAAAATAATTAGTTACCAATGGATGCATCCAAACAACAAGTCTACAACCAACCAGACAATTTGTTTAACATTTACACTACACCAATCCAATCTCTGAATTAATTATGTAGTAACTTCAAATACAGTTCGTTAGAAAAAAATTCTGCAAAGCAATAAGGCAACTAGTTTGACACAACTTCAAAATATAGAAATGAAATTCTATAGCCAAATTGTCACAAAACAAACAAACACAATAAAAATCCAATCTTTGAATTTACAACCAATTTACAAAAAGAAACACTAAAGCAGAAGACAATTTGTTACAAAAAAAATGACTTTGCAACACAAAAAGAATACTAAGTGAGCAAGAGAGTGAACTGACAATTTGCCTAGACTATATTCCAGCAACAAGACAATTGTTCAAACTCAAAGATCACTACAGCATTGTTACTCTTCCTATCCAACATATTTGCATCGTTCCATATCTTTTCTGAATGACAATTAGCATGTATTCTTCCTATAATGTGAACTTAGCTTATTAATTAGCCTCCTTTTACATTGCACATGACAAATTGTTAAAATTTCAAAATTTCTTACGCTCACAAGAATCAAATCTTCAAACCAAATTTGCCAAACGCACCCATGACTCTATGGTCAATGATTGTATGTATAAAAAATTGAAACCTACATCATACAAACAATAAATCTAATCTCATGATCAAAGTTCAATCATTCACCAAATACTTTATGAAGCATAAAAGTTGGTTGCAAAACTTGTGATTCTAATATAAAACTCAGCCAACATGTCAAGATCCTCCAATATCATAGAAGTTAAATTTATATTTGATATCATTGCTCATTAACCACTGAAGGCCCAACAACTTTTTGACAATGGAGGTTTTCAATGAATTATCCCACTTTGATATTTTTTTGCACATGGATGTGTTTGAAATTTTTAATCTTAACCATACAAAAATGAAAATTACTTTGTCTAGTGAATTAATTGTGGAAAATATTGACTATTGGATTTTTAGATTATACGGAGTAACAACTTTGGGATGATCAACTTTATAGGCAAAAAAAGCAAAAATTTTGAAAAAAAATATAAGATGAATAATGCTTTTTTAACCTCCAAAAAGAATTTTATTGAAATCTTAGGCAAAAGTAGTATTTTTATTAAATTTATTAGATTTTAAAAAATGGAAAACAAAAAACTCTCTCAATTTTGTACACATTTTCAAACATAAGAAGTAGAAAGCCAAAATTGACCAAATTGGATCCTATAAAATTCATAAAAAAATATATATGCGTCAATTTTTGAAATTTAACAATTGATATTATTAGCACATTGTTTGGAACATCTTTCAAAAATTTGGAATCATTCTAATTATTTTCTATTCTTATCACACCAAATTGAACCTTGTATTTTTAAAATTTCTAAAAATATACATTTGAATATTTTTTCACTAGACCTAGTTTGTTTGTGTAGACCAACGATTAGAAATGTCCATGAATTGTTTTTTCAACCCCACTATTCTTTTCATTGTTTCATTGTAAACGAATTATGTTTGCTTCCTTTTTCTACAAGACTGCACTTTCTAACTAATTTTCTTAAATACTTCTCACATTGAAATTTTAAAAATAAAAAAATGCAATAAGCATCTCAACTTGTTATTCTACAAGATTCTAGTTTAAAAATATATTGAGATTTGTTTCACCCTATCGAGAATTTGCCATTGAAAATTTGAAAAAGGCACATTCTATCCTCTTGGTCCTTGAGGGGTTAAGAAACTTTGGATGGTAAAAAAATATGCTAATTAAAAAGACAATGTTGTTGGATAAAGGGTAATGAATTATTGAAAGGAAAAAAAGTTTAAAAAAATGGAAAAGTAATAGAACAATAAAAATAATGTACTCTCAAAAACACAACCTTGAAAAAGAGTTCTCTATAGTTATGCCCAAAGAAAAAGAAACTAACTTTAGAAAAAAGTATTCTAAAGAAGAAATAAAGAATGGCCATTTTCCATTCTAAATGGCTTTCTATTCAAGTATGTACATCTTTAAGAAAAATAATACAAACTTTTAGCTTCAACTTTACTTTTCAAGGCCAAAAAGAACACTAGCTACCACATACTAGCCCATTCAATGTATAGGGCGACATCCAATCACAAGGGGATTCAAAATAGTTTATTATTTCTTATAAGTATAAATAAAATATTAAATGAACATAATAGACTTATGAACCTTAGCTTTGATTTTTGGACCCATTAAAAAAGGTACGGCCAAAAAGGTATGCTCAAAACATGTTGGCCACAATATGTGATGAGAAATAATATAAATAATTCTAACAATTGTTCCTATTTACAATAATCAAAATCACCCACTCAATGAAGTCTATATCACCACCAACATCATAGTTTCACACCTCCACTAGATCTTTACTAGATACCAGTCTAGTACAATTCATCATGTTGCTTTAACTTGCAAATATCACAAATCCAAGCACATGATCTTCTTCCCCTCTTATATATAACCTTTTTCAAATTGATTTTTGCATGAAACTCTCTTTCATTTTGACATTGTGGCTCTAAAAAATCTCTCAACGACTATTGTGCTTCAGATGTGTCATCAGTGGAGATCCTTGAAAATTTCCTCTCTTCTTCTGGCAAGGACTTGTGGGCGCTTGATTACCCACCCTTGGTAAGGAAACGAACACGATCAGGTTCTTAGCTTTTATCCATTTTGACTTAAAGGGGTATTGTGAGCACGGTCCACTGTGCCTTCCAAGCAATGCATCTTGCTAAGGTTTCCTAAATTTTGTGGTTGGGCAAAAGAAATGCAGTGAGATGCGAGTGATGCGACTTCCAAGCTAATTCTCAATTATCAAATTCACGATGATCTAAATGTGAAATTCTACAGTCCTACCTATCTATCCTATGTCGCGGGTAGTTGACGTCATTCCTAACAACCCTAACTAACTTGAAATGGGATCCCCTATGTTCCTTCCATAAACCCCTAAGACTACCTCCTACCTTTTGATTTCCGGTATAATTCTAGATTTTAACCTCTAAATTTAACTCTGTGTTTTAACTTTTAATTTTAGATTTTTACTCCTAAAACTAGCTCTAAAATTAACTTTTAAGTTTAACCCTACGTTTTAATTTTTTTTAATTTAAAAATCTAACTCCTAACTTGTGGTTTTTACTCTAGTTTTGGACTCCTAAAATTAACTCTATCTTTTACTTCTAACTCTAAGTTTTAACTTCTAAGGCTAATTCTAAGTTTTAACTTTTAACTATAGCTTTTTAACTTCTAAACTAACTCTAAATTTTAACTTCTAAAACTAACTCTAGATTTTATCCTCTAGATTTAACCCCAAGTTTTACTTCTAATTTTTACTCCGGATTTTGACTCCTAAAGTCGACTTTAACTTTTAATGTCTAATTTTTACTCTACAATTTCACTTCTACTTCTAACTCCAAATTCTACCTTTTAAAATTAACCTTCTAAATTTTTTGGAAACCTCTCTTCCTAATCTATGAACTTTTGAATCTAAACTTCTATCTTCCGCTAATGTGGATTAAAAACTAATTACTTAAGACAATTACTAGCTAATTAGAAAAAAACACCAAGGATTAGTTTAATGACTTACCTCGTCACTGCCAGTGTTAGAAATGACCTCATCCACGATTGTATATGCATCCTCATGTTCCATTGTAGTCCTTCGCTTTTTTTTCCCAAAGCTCATTGCTTAATTTCCGAAAAGATTGTACACTTTATGATCTAACCTCCTTCCCCTCCTTCTTCCTTCCTTTTCTTTCTCCTCACCTCTTCTACACTAACACTATTCCACCAACCATTTTGATGGTGGTCTTACAACTATAGTCTCAAACTCCACAAGAGTTTAATGGTACCTCCTACCCGCTTACGCATTCCTCCTTTGCGTCATCCCAATCCTCCTCCCAACGGTTATAAGGATTTCTTTAGATTTTCTACCTAATCCTATGGCTAGGCACTATTTATCGTCTCTCTCCTTTCTCCTTCTATATCTTCTCATCCTTCTCTAATCCTTCTCCATTGCTTGTAGATGTGCTTGTTGGTGATATACTTAGGATTTTGAAGTTTTTGTGCAGGTTTAACGTGTGGAGGTGTGACTTCTCTTCCTTGGGCCTTCTCCTTTTTTCTTTTAGTTACACTTTTGATTTTTTTCCAATCTTAATTAGGTTTCAACTTTAACCCTAGTGTGGCTTAAATTTTTTTTTTTTAAAATTGGCGCCCTGTGGGGCATCATCCCGGAATGGTCTGGAATCCAGCCACAGTAGTTTAGTTTCAAAGATCAAGAGTTTCGACTGTGCAATCAAGGAGCGTGGCCCCGACCTGCCCGATGCTGGTTGGTATGCCGGCTTGGTATGCTAGCTGTACTGGCTGGTATGCTGGTTGGTATATTATTTGGCTCTCCCTTAAATCCGACCTCTTGGGTTCCCTCAGGGAAATCCACTCAAACAACTTTAAATCAGATTTTTTGTGGAGAGTTAGTACTAGGGTCAAAACTTCGTCGTCCAGGGGATTTAGGCCCGAAATCTTGGGTAGAGTGCTAGACTTAGCTAAACGTTATTGGATAGGTCACACCTTCTCTATGAACCTACTACTAATCTAGGAAGCTAAACTTTGGACTTTCCCAAGAAGGTCTTGGAAACTATACTTTGGAGCTAAGCGCCATGGAGGTTCAAAGCTTCACCGTTTAATTGGATTTAACACTGACTGTAGGACTTTGTGAAGCTTCGAGGGTCCATGGCTCCGCCATCTGGAACTTTTTAACACACATTGTAGGACTCTGACTTAGTCACAAGTTCAAAGCTTCGCTGTCTCGGAGGGGGGTCCACTCAACAAGGGAGACTTTAGAAGGAGGTTAATTTCCAAAGAGACACACAAGAAAAGAGGGGTACATATACAATACAACTCCTCACTAGGTACGGTGGGGGGTTACTCTAGAATTAGTGCAAGACACACAAAGACTCCTAAACCACACAAGTTAGCTCACAAGGTTACATAAGGGATAAAAAATACTCTCAACTTTACTACTTAACACACAAGAGTACACAAAGACAAGTTAGAAGGACTCCTACGAACCTTCAAAAGCTTGAGATAGAACAACAATGGAGCCAAAAGTGCTCCAAAAACACCTTAGATTTTTTTGGCTTCAAATGCCAAAATATCCAAAATAACTTAGACCCACAGACCCAGAACAAGTATTGGGGGTGATTTTAGAGAGGGAAACGGAGCCCTTATATAGTTTTCCAAGGACTCACTTCCCCCTCTAAATTCCTACTAATAACCTTATCAACTTGAATTTTCATCCTCATCTTCAAAGATTTTCGTCCTACTCCTAAAATTTGATTATCTACCATCTACGCTGGACCAACATCCTAACTTTTGGAGATCAACTCCAAATATCAAACAGATTGCGCCGTTGGCTCCAGATCGCCGTGTTTAGTCAAAAATCTTCTTTCCCCCGTATCGGAGCCAAAAATCCATCGTAAGCTAATCTAGATTAAAAACCAAGTTGTGGTAAATTTTTAAATCTTGGGGGCCTCCTATTTTGAGAAAGTAACTAGCCTAGGGTCTTTGATAGGTGCAAGAGAGTAGAAAAAGACTCTTTATTGACTTCGTTTCGCCGTCATATGGTCCCGGAATGCAAGTCAACGTCGCGGGGACCTTGCCACGTGATTAATTTTCAAGGAATCTTGCCGGTTCAGGTACTTGCTGCTATCGGAATGTCGTGAAACTTATTGAAGTGCATTATTAACATAAAAAAAGCTATTCTAATTTTTAGTGAGATTTTACCGCAACTTGGGCAATTTACAAGAAATTTCCGTTGGAGGTTATAACGGTTGATTGTTCGGAAGAGGTTCTTCTACAAATCGGAAGATGCCGGAAATTTTTATGGGACCTTTCAGGGAGTTTCACAAAAGATGTGGAGGTGTGTTTTCGTACCTAGCACAATTGGTCAATGGAGATCCAAATTGATTGTTTCCTTGAATTGTCGATGGTGCAAGAATCTTTTAGAATCTTGGCGGATCGATTTCGCCATTGGACCCCTGGCATGGAATTTATCCTAGAACATCATTCTCGGACAATAGATTCCTCCATGGGCTTGTCTTACATTAGTGGCCCCTACATGCTAATAATTAGGGTTCTGGAGAATTCATCGATCTAATGGAAAATTTAAAACTTAACTCTACGACTTGACCTAGTGGCCTTGCTGTGGATCCCTCGGACCAACTTAGTCATGAATTGCTACATTCACGGTGGAATTTAGTCCTTTTGGGGCTATGTGACTCAACCCAACAAATCCCACTATCTTGTGATTTCTATTCTATTTTTAGGCGAGATTTGGAAGAGTTCTAGGTATAAAATCAAAACAAGACCAAATACTATAATGGATATGACACAACCCTATTTTGGTTCTACACTCTTTTTATGGTTTTTTGTATACTTTTATTGACTTTAAATTGCAAATTTCAAAAAAACAAACACTACGAGTCTTATGTGACAAATTGGGAGCTCACACCAACACGTAAATCATTTTATTACTATTAATCCCTAAAGGACCGAGGCCTTTTTCTGCCAAAAAACACTGAAAACTGCCATTTCTATAGCAAAGAGTAAAAAAATTTGAAAAATGTTTTTTTTTTCACATCCAATCATATGATCTTACACCTAACTAGTATAAGAATGTGTGGAATTTTTTTAGAATTTTTGACCGCACAGATTGCAAGATATTTGCATTTAAAGTGAAAAAAACAAGTTTTTCAGCACATTGCGGGACTAGATTTTTTGACTTTAAACATTTTTAACTTAAAATTTTTGCACTACAGAGTTTTGAGCTTTTATTTTATATAGTGGAGAATTGAGTTGAGAGTCTAGAAAAAAAATAATATTAAAAAAAAACTTAATTATCATTCTTAAAAAAATTGTGAAGTAGATGTAGGTACAAGATAGAAGGAAAATCTAAAACATTCATATATTTTAGATGGAATTAAAATGCACTAATCCCAATGGTGAGAATGTTCTAACAAGTAAATCAGACCATCCCAAAAAAAAAAATTTGAAAAATTTGAAAAATTGCATTCAGAAATGAATCCCAAAGTTATTTTTTTCAAGAAGATGCTTTAACTGCCCGAAAAACAAGAATGTCCATAACTTTCTCATAACATATCCAAATGAAATGAATCAAAGCTTTCCGGAAAGCCAAAAATATAATCTATGAGAAAAAAAATATTAAAAAAAAAATTCAAATTTTTGTCCCTTTTTTTTTTGCTGCCCGAGCTGCCCCCCGAAGCCTGTTTCGAGCTTATATGGTCATAACTTTTTTTCCCGGGCACCGATTGTGAAAAAAATTATATTCCCTTGAAGCTAATCAGTTTTTCTACCTCCAAAAAAAGTTTCAAAAAATCAGGAGAAAATTTCAGCCCGTAGGTACCTGCCCGAAAACGCATTTGTCCCCCATAGGGACAATGGTCCTTTAGGGGTTAAGAGAATATTCAGTTACATTACATAAAATTATAATAGAGTGCTCCATATGCATTGAGGCAATACATTTTTAGAAGACTTCTCCCATCACATGAATCCAGATTTCATTTCTTTAGAAGTGAAATATATATATATATACAAATTGACATATTGTTTAATATGTACATTGATTCTCAAGTAATTTGATGGTTTCACATTTTCACTACATGATGACCCGATTTTGAAAATGTCACATACTTTGCGGTCTCTACTGTGGAATTCTGTTTTTAATTTTGGCATGTCCTTATTTTTGTTAATCTTTTATTGTTATATGGCTATTTCAATATCATATGCTTCTTGAATTATCATGTGAAAATCTATTTTTAATTTGTATTCTTTTGATGTATTAGTCAAAGGAGTGCCTATATTTAGCCTTGCTTCCAACAACTTATCTTTGAAGTGAAGGGCAAAAAAGTCTAAATATGACCATTTGTCTCATTTTAATGAATATGGCCTTAAAGTGTCTATTTTCTTCAAAAAATTTGTCACTTTTATTTTGTGAATAACTTTTTACCTACATTTTTTTAGGTCTCAAAATTTTGGTAATATATTATTTTTATTGTTATACTAATTATCCATATTTTATTTTAATTTTTAAATGTGTTTCTTCAAAAGATCATAGTATAGTGAATACTAGCCCAAATGATGCAAAATCAACAAGTCATTCCTACAATCATTCTCAAGAATGCATATGTTTGCACAATCTATCACTACCACAACTATGGTGAATTTTTAAGACAACAAATTAGTAAAAAATTACTGAAATGTTGTTTCCAGTATTACATGGTCAATTTGGATGCGTATAATAATAAGTATGTTGTAAGTCTTCAATGCTTATCAATTGTTACATTACTAAAAGTTTGTCCTCTTTGGTCACTCATTACTAAAAGATCAAGTTGATTGGGTATAATAAGTATAATTCAAATCCACAATGCTAATTGGTCATTAGATTATTAAAATTTTGTCCTCTTTGTTCACTAGTTACTAGATATCTCACGTCATTTAAATTTCAAAAAATTCTTTGATTTCTCAAAGGAAGCAGGATGTAGCAAGGTACTAAGGTTTCTTACTACCAATCATTAGGTGAGGGGTTCAAACTCCATGGCTTGCAATTTTAGTTTTTTGGTAGTTAATATTGTCTTTTTGGAATGCTAGATAGACATGCAATAATCAATTGAATTGACTTGATGTAGGGTTTTGGTAAAGGTATTTTAACATAAGCCCTAGACACATGGTACTAACTGGTTTTTCAAGTAAGGTTTCCTATTACCAACCATTAGGTGAGGGATTCAAATCCCATGGCCTTTTAGAATGCTAGATAGACATGCAATAATCAATTGAATTGACATGATGTAGGATTTTAGTAAAGGTATTTTAAAATAAATCCTAAATACATGTTTTTCTACTAAGTTTTCTACAAAACAATTGACCTTTGGTTATGTAGATTCTGACTAAATATTGCACTTAATACCACCCTGTTTCTTGTAGTTCTAGTATTTAGACATACTCATAGAATATGCAGATTTTGACTAAATATTGCACTTAATACCACCCTGTTTCTTGTAGTTCTAGTATTTAGACATACTCATAGAATATGCAGATTTTGACTAAATATTGCACTTAATACCACCCTGTTTCTTGTAGTTCCAATATTTAGACATACTTATAGAATACATTCAAATATTCTAGATATATTCCCAAACAATCTTAATTGTTCTTAATACATTTTAAGTGTCTACTAATTAGACAAACATGGATTCATGTCAATATGACAGATGTGTATTAGATAGCACGACAATGTATTTGACATTACAACCTTGAATTGTTCAATGAAAGAATTTATAAGTACTTGTCACCTTGCACTTGAGGGGGCCTTGTGCCTTGTTTTCATCAATTATATGCATTAAGTGGGTATTTTTTGGGGGGGTATTATTTTTGAAATCATCTTTTTTTTCTACCATATTATTATATAAATTCATACTAAGAAAATTCTCAATGTTCACTGAAAGGTGGTCCAAAAATTATAGTTTTTTCAATAAAAAGAAGAATTCAACATCTTACATTACAAAGAGGATCCGTACTTAGGATAAGGAAAAATCATGTAGCAATTTAAGGTTAACTTAACTATATCATAGTCTCTCATACATTCTATCATCCACAATGTGCCACGTGTCAAAAATGGAGACAATCAAGTCTCTCGCCTACTTGCTCACCTACATGATCCCTAAATAAACTAGTAGTAGTCTCAATAATTGAATAGAAGGGATCCTTAGTTACTTTTAATATTTGTGTACTATTCCATCTTAGAACATACCCTATTTTCGTTTTAATACCTATCTCCTCATATTACACCATCTATATTACTTCTAGTAATTTCCAAATTTTGACATCCAAAGATTAAAATGCATTTTCTATATTTTAATCTATGCTACTTTTAAGACCAATTCACAATTTCTTGAACTTGTCCAATAATAATCAAATGAGCTTTGTAAGTAACTAAAATTATTATTACCCTCGCTCTTGGCATTGCCTAATGATAAAGAAATGGAATGCTTAAGGATTCAAAGTATAATATAGAAATTAAATTTTAAAGTGCTAATCAACTTATAAAATAGATACTGAGGAAAAAATGATCAAGAAAGCATTTATACAATAATTTTATTTGAAAATCATTAATTAATTCTTCATTTTTGAACTTTTGCACCTTATAATAACCTTCCAAATGCTCTTCAATTTATTGAATGTCATCATCAAATGAAAGTTTGATACTAAAATTATACAATCCTACAATTTCACAAAAAGCATGGAACTTTTTATAAGCAATGGATTGTAAATTTAACTTGCATCAAATGTTTGACGTATGTGAAAACACAAACTTATGTATGTATAAGATTATTGATTCATTTGACAATACATGCCTTCATTTCAAACACAATGAAAGCAATGTTGGTGCTCCAATGAACAATTGCACACATTTCTTATCCACATGATTGTGTCAAATGCAACTCCATTCATTGGATCATGTTTGCAAATTTGATAAAATGACCACAAAATGCCTCTTCAAACCAAATTTGTCAAACACATCCCTCATTGTATGGTTAGTGATTGTATGTATAAAAATGGAAACCAACTTTATGAAAATAAGAAGTCTAATCTCATGATCATAGTTCAATTATGCACCAAATACTTTATAAAGCATAGTCTAAGTTGGTTAAAAACTTGTGATCCTAGTATAAGATTTAGCTAACATGTCAAGATCTTCCAAATCATAGATTTTAAATTTCATATTGATGACATTGCTCATGAGAAAAATTTGGATGGTAAATCAAATGCTATTTGAAAAGGCAAAGTTCTTGGACAAAAGGCACACAACTATTGGAAAAAAACATTAAAAATTAAGAAAAAAGATGAAAAATTAGTAGAACACTATAAATAATGGACTGCTTAAAATGCAATCTACAAAAATAAGTTTTCTAAACTTATACCTAAACTATGGAAACTATCTTTAAAAAGAAATTCAAACAAAAAAAATAAAGAATGGTCACTTTATCAATTATATGTCTTTCTAATCAAGTAGGTATATCGTTAAGAAAATAATTCTACAGCCCCTTGGCTCACACAAAGATAGCACACTTTTAAGAAAATTATTTACTCAACTTATGTAATCCTTGTAGATGACCTCAAATCTCAACTTTTAGCTTCAAACTTGTTTTTCTAGGTCAAAAAGAACACTACTATGTATCACCCTCCACTAATGGTTAGGGCGACATCTAATCATGAGTTGTTTCAAAATAGTTTGCTTAATTTGATAAGTATAAACAAACTATCTAAATTGCATAATAGTCTTATGTACCTTAGATTTGAATTTGGGACCCATTAGAAGTACAATTGAAAAAAGGTTTAGGCAGAAAGTGTATTGACCAACAACATGTGATAAGAAATAGTTGAAGTAGCTAATGCAATTGCCTTCATTCACGATAACCAAAATCACCCATTTGGTGCATGCTATATCACCAACCACATCATTGTTTATTACTTCCACGAAATATTCAATAAACAACATTCTAGTGCAATAGATCACGTTGCTTGAACTTGCACTTATCACAAATCCAAGCTACTGATCTTCTTCCCATCAAGTATGTGACCTTGTTCAATTTGAAGTTCTCATAAAACTCTCTCTGATTTAGACATCGTGGCTCCAAAAAATCGCACAACCACTGCTGTGCTTCGGAAGTGTCAATGGTGGAAATCCTTGAAAATTTCCTCTCTTCTTCTGGCAAGGACTCCAAAGTTGCCATGGGAATTTGATAGTCTAAAACTCCAGATGTGTCAAGAATCAAGGCGGCAAAGTTGCAACCATCACTCAAATCGGGTACCATGGAGCCCATCCCACAAGTAACATAGGCACCAATTTTTGTCAATATGGTGGCTATCTTCAACCCACAAGCTAACATCCCAAGAAATCTTCTTGTGCCTTCCGTTCCAAAATTGACCACACAACCATTTTGATTGGCAACCTCATGGAATCCATACATGCTTTCACACATGAGGTGAAGTTGGATTCCAGCGAGGCCAGGTACAAACTGAGTCAAAAGCTTATGACTTCCAGTCTCACAAAGATACACCAATTTCGGAATTTGTATCTTTCGCATTTCCACTGAGAATCCCAACAAATCATCCATTCTTAAACACACTTCGGGCATCAAGTCCCTTTGCATGATCTGAATGCCATCTTCCAAATTTTGGATGGATCGCATCAACTCATCCAATTTGGACATGACTTCTTCTTGATATTCATATTGAACCCTGATGATGTTGTCTAACTTCACATCCAAAGGCCCATACAAGAGATTCCGAGACCTTTGCCAAAATGAAGGGATTGATATATCACCCTTCTCATCTTTGTAGTAAGAAGGACCATCTCTAGTCCACTTGCCCAAAGATTGAACTTCCTTGTGATATTTTTGAAGGTCACGTGACCGCCTTTCTAATAGATCTTTCCACGCCAAGCTTCCCAATAATGTGCTCACCTTGTCGAATCCAACGCCCAAACCTTCACATGGCTTCCAATTGTGAGTAGCACCGACACCACTTCTCACAACCTCCAAGCCTAAGTCCTTTACATGAACATGTTGATTTTTGCGATCCTTAGGACTAGATAACCTCTCAACACACTTGGGTCGCAAAATGTGTTCAATAAGGTGGACTCCAAGACAACCCAAGGTGGGATCTCCTTGAAGATATTTGATGTGTTCAATAATGCGCATATCAAGGAATACCAATACTTGGTCTTTAGGTTGATACGATCGCAAAAGGATGTCAATATCACCATCATTGAATTGAAGAATGACCTCAATGCCATCACTAATGAATTTGATAATCTCTGGAAATACTTCATAAGTATCTTGACCGTTGTTGCTTGGGAGCATTTTGAAGAAAGAAACCTAAACAACATATTGACAAAGGAATTGCATTAAACAAAGGACCAAAGTCACAATGTGAAATTCATATTCATCTACACCATGGATTTGAAACCTCACATTGGAATAAAAAATGTATAAGAAGAAAGTGTAGTATGAATTGTCATTGGAAACAAACAAGGAAAAATTCATTATATATTCAAATCATCAACCATTAAGTGTTCCATTTCAAAGAGATTGCACATGATTCTAATAATATGGCACCAACATTATTTTGAAATGGCAAATACCAACAACAATTTTTTAAACAAAGAAACATTAAAGCATTGTACAAGTTCAACCTGCAATCGGGTGAAAAATCCAGGGGTTAACATTGTCTTCATTCCATCCTTGCAAGACAATCTTCTCCCAATATACTTGAAGCTGGATGATTCATTGTTTTGAGACCAACCCAAAATTCTATGGTTGTTTAAAAAGGATGGTAGCATAATTCTCATAGGATCTTGTTCATAACATATATTGAGCTTCTTCATCATGCCCAAGATATCATCAAACTTCTCATTGGTGCCTCCTTGGTCTTTGATAAGACCCAATATAGAACGCTTCACATGGTCAACTAATATGATCCCATTCGGCGAAACCATCCTCAACTTCCGATTCTTGTTGGCACATTGGTAGAGGAATTTTCCTATGATGTCATGACAAAACCAATGAGGATCTGTAATGACAACTCCTGCATTCTCATTGTAGATGATGTGGCCCCCATCATTCAATGATAGAGCAACAAACACCTTCCTTCTCTTGGAAAGCTCATGGTTGACATTATTGAAGTCCTTCACATCCTTGCACATGTTTTCACAAAAGGCATCCCACTTCAACAAACGAGGGTTTGATTGGTTTGCATTCCACTCCGCTACACGAAGTTGCACTTCTTCACATGCACCAATGGTTTTGGGCAATTTTCCCAACAAGTCTATCAAATGAGATTTGATGAAATCAAACACATGACCAGCATGGGAGAAATCCGTGCCATCAACCATGAATACAACCTTGTCTTCATCAAATGCGAGGACCTCTTCAAATTGAGATTTCAACTCCTTAACCACGTCTTCAATGCGTGTTGCAAATTCAAGGTTGTCCTTCCAATAATCAAAGTGTGTCATAACTATTGACACATGCGGGCGATAGGAATGAGATCGCCGGGTGTTGGAAGCAATGAATCGCAACCAATATGCAAGTTCCTCTTTCACACTTTGAAGGCTACGTGCTTCAAAGAGAATAGATTGCTCCATGGGATTGCACATGAGCAAAAACATGGAACAACTTCCATCAGCAGAAAGATTGGACATCACCAACTCGTGGAAAGAGTGATAGTCCGTTTGACCAGCCATGTCCCAGATGGTAATGCCAATGCCATCACATAACATGTTGTCAACTTCAATGCCATGAGTACGTTCAAGAAGCACCTCCTTTGTAGGCACTTTCGGTGTCTTGAACACTTTAAGTCCACTCTGCATTCCCTTTCTCCATCTTGAAGTGTTTTGAACTTTCGCATTTTCTTGAAACTTTTGCCATTGCTTAATAGACATTCGCAATCTTGTCTTTCCTATACAGAAACAAATTTGGGTCAACAAAGGACTGATGGATATCAAATTTTTACAAATTGAGCAAATGATGTAGATGACATTCAAAAGGCAAGTTGAGGTGAACATTTCATCATGATATTCTTTACATATGCAAAACTTCATCTCTAGGTATTTTGAATTTCAAGTCATGAATCCATCCATTGGTTTAGTTCAATAACTTCATGTAATATTGTTACTTAAGAATATAGAGTGATTAGTCCCCTTTGATTGTAAGATCATGGGGCTTCAAATCTCAAACGCAACTACTTTCAACCATTACTTAAAAGGTAGTTGTCTTAAAATCTAATGAAGAGAAAGTACAAATTCCTCGGCATGTGATAATCGATAAAATACTAGAAAAGTGAATTGAATGTAGTAGAATTCTAGAATGCAAATCTAAAAAAACAAAAAAACTGATTTCAAAAGAGCACACTGAATTAAAGGAAAGAAGGAGAGGCAAAAAAGACATAAAAAAAAGCTAAAACTTCTTCATAAATAAGAAAAACATCAACCAAAGTCATTTAAATGTTTCAACATGTATCTTGTAATTTCAATATTATTTACAAGAGCACCATGTTTTTGGTGATAGTGTTGCCAAAGGAATCAATCACCTTGTAACCAACTAACCATCATTCGTTCATCAAAATACTATAATTCAAAATTTTCAATTAAGATAGAGTGGGGACAAAAAGTCTAGTCCTCACTTGGACCGTTCCCACAAAATCAATTCTCCACCACATTGAAAACTAACTTCATATATATTATGAAAGCTGAGATAGGGGAAGAAATGTATTAAAATTTAAAGTGTAAGCAATTGCCCTACCATCCTTTTAATCTTTGACAAGCACAATTTTTCACCTACAATTCCCAAGGAATGTACAATACTCATTAACATCCAACAACATTGTTTTGACCCTAATTTGCTATTTAGAACCTAAAAGTGCCTTAAATCAAGCGGGCATCTTGGAGAGCGAGAATGGATTAGTATCAAATTAGTTGTAGATTGATGGTGGATTTTTAAAAACTTTTGGAGCCTTCTAACCATAATTTTAAATTATTATCTCTAATTCTTTATACTTTTATTTCTATCTGTTTAATACACCTCAAAATATGGTACCTTTTGTCTCTCTTTCATAGCTTTCAGAAAATGTAGAGAGTTGTACTATTTAGTGAAGTATTGACTTTGTGGGGAAGTGTCTCAATGAGGAATGGATCTCTTTGTCCCCAACTCTACATACCTATCCAACCAAACAAATAGATTTATTCAAATGAAAATGTAATCCTTTGCAAGTGAATTCTAAAGGGTCTCAAGCTCAAAACAACCTTATAAGCTTTTGCAATATCAATTGGAGTCACATGAAACATTATTTACATTCATGATTAAGTCATATCCAACAAACTTCCTTAAAATATCAAATTTTATTTGAACATTAGACCTTGACTGTAATAAAAATCACCTAAAAGAGCTCCATACAAATGTCAAAGAATTGATAACAACTACAAGTTCATTTTATGAAATTTGTATTCACATTCTATTAGTATTTAATTCGATTTGGAACTCAATAGAGGATTATCAACAATGACATATCTATAAGCAGAACTTGAACACATAGTACTACTTACCAGCATATAGATCTCCACACAAAAACACTCGACTAGATGTTGGATTCACATTAGCCATGCCTTGCGCAATATTCCATAATTTCATTTCATTTCTCTTTGATAATGCCGAATGTACAAATTCTGCATCACCGGACTCCTCCATATGTGTGCCGCTTAAGCCAATGTCTTCAATGCAATGATTCTCAAATAGCAAGTCCATCATAGCTCCAAGCACTTTGTAACCTCTAACTGCAGTACACGAAGAGAAATCAACTCTTCTCAAAGATTTGTTGGTCTTTAGGGCCTCCAAGATTGCCAAAACATGATCCAACCCTTGGGGGTTACCCTCACATAAATCATGTAGTTGAAAGAACTTTAATTCCAACAAAGATGAGTTGGTGCGAAGCATGTAAACTAGGATTTCTATTCCTTCTTTCCCTTCAATGCTTCCATGTAACTCTAGCTTGGTGAGGGTGGTATTGCGTTGGACATTGTAGTAATCAAGCAACAATGGATCCAACAATGCCTCCAACTCCATGCTACTATGAATCTCGCATACTAGGGCAGTTAGAGATTTGTTGTGACACAATGCAGCTGCTAATCTAGTGTATCCTCTCATGAGCACCTTCCCAAAAGGATAAATGAAGAGTGTCTTTAGGGATGTGCTTGTGGCAAGCATGCCACTTATATGCTTGAGCTGCACATCTGAAGTCAATGAAAAAAATCCCAATATTTCTAGTACACTACGAGGGCTTTTGAAGGGCTCAAACAATTGCTCCATTCCCTCTCCATCGAACTCTACATAATTGAATAGTAATGATTTGAGGATTCGAAGATTGTAGGGTGAAGCAATATTAGCCATAAACTCTTTAGCCTCCACTTTTCCCATTACCCCACTTACACAATAAAAACCAAGGCAGAGATCTTTAATATCATCATTCCCTAGAACCACACTTGAGACACACTTGGCAAACCGGATCAAAGACCCGCCATTACAATGAATATCAAGTTTTCTTATATCATTGTCAGACTGGCGGAGTGCGTCACAAAATGCTTCCATGTGTTTGCAAGATTCCTCCCCCCGTATATTTATCTCCAATCCATCACAAAATGCAACTTTCGATGAAGCAACTGCTTCTAGGAACTCATGATGATCTACGTGCAAGCTTGTACTGGAAAAGAATGTAAAACTCTTGGATAGTCCAAAGTTAAGTACAACTTTCGAGTCTTTTTCAAAAACCACCTTTGTGAGCCAATGTTCATCTTTAGGTAAGGAAGAGAGGAAGAGTGCCAATTTTGACTCTTGTTGTCCTTCATGGAAAGGCAAATGCTCCTCCCTTGTTGTCTCCAATGCATCTACATACTTGCTCATCATTCTCTTAGCTTCCCCACAATTCTTCAAGGTGAAGGCATCATTTGGTTGAAGTTCATCAGCCTTGTTGAAGTCCCCCAATGCATCTATAGACTTGTTTGTTGTTCTTCCAACTTTTGCGGGCTTCCCCATAGCAATAGAAATATTTGAAAATTGATCATCAATCTTGTGGATATCCTCCAATCTATCACTTTTAACCTTCAATGAAAGGTTGGAGCCACTTTCCATTTGCCACTTTTCAGAAATGTCTTGAATCTACAATTTTATACAAAAAATGATAATTATTTTCCATATAAAGATGTTAAACCCAAGTATATGTCTATGATTTGCTTAGCATGAACATGTATCTAAGTCTACAATGCATTTGGAGCTTAAAATTCATTTTTAGCAATGTTTGGAATACAATCACATGAACTTTAAGATACATAACTATATTCAAATTATTCTTGTAATTTTAAGGAGTGGGCTGCAAGCATACCTTGGAAGCAAAAGAGCTACCTGCAATTTACAAAGCATTGAAGTTACTTTCAAAATCTTACAATGGTTGTAACCTATAAAGTTATGATACGTCTTAAATCACAACCATTTGGCCATAACAAGTATAGTGTCCAGTATTTCATCTTACTTGTCATTGGGCAACAAACACTAATAGTATGCACTAAAATGTGAAACATTCAAATAACCAACAAAAAAATCTAGTAACATTTGATGTAAATATCATATATTTGTGTCAAGAACAATAAGAAATTATAACCATATATCCACATACTACTTTAAAAAGCAAAAACATCAAACAATTTAAGAAAATAAAAGCCTTGACAGTTCATATACAAACCTGTCATTAGTAAATACTTCATATACTTCAACTCTCGACAAACATCATCAAAAGTTGGACGACTTCTTGGCTCTGGATTCCAACATTTTTCAATTAAATCTCTTAGATTAGAAGGACAATGAGTAGGAAGCTTTGGCCGATCACCCTCCAATATCATTGCCTTCATCATCTTTGACTTGGAATATGTTGAAAATGGCAATTCTCCAGTCAATATTTCATAGCACACCATTGCAAAACTATAAATATCACATTTGTGAGGATGCTTTGGAACTGATTGATTGCTCATCCCTACATTCATTTGATTGCCCACTCTTGGAAGTTGTATCAATTCTGGTGCCATCCATCTATTGCTTCCAACATTCATTGTTTGCTTTGAGTTTGTAGTGCTATTTTTCTTGATTTTGGATACATTAAAGTCCGCCACCTTGGCTTGTATATGCTCCAAATCGACACCCATTGTCTTCACACTTGTGACAAGAATGTTGAACGACTTCAAGTCCCTATGCACAATACCTTGCTCATGAAGGTACTTTCCCCCTTCCGCTATTTGGTGCATTAGGTCAATTGCTTCCCAAATATTGAATGGAGGAGAACCATGCTTCATTTCGAGCCTTTGTTGCATCAATGCATAGAGGTCTCCATCCATCAATTCCATGACAATACAACACTTCCGTGTGTCTTGAGAGCAACAAAACATGGATGTGATGTTAGGATGGCACAATCCTGCAAGAATATCAACTTCTCTTTTGAACTCTAGATTATTCTCACCATAGAAAACCTTTACCGCAACTTCCATTTCCAACAGCATGGCTTTGAAAACTGTAGCTGAAGCCCCTTTGCCTATAGACTTCTCTTGTTTTACCTTCTCAAAGATACGACTTAACAAAGTCAAATATCGAGAAAAATCCCATTTTGATTCTGGTAAAGGTATGCTTGGAATTGGTGCCACTCTTAGAAGTCTTTGAAGCAAATAATGTGCGAAATCCTTCTCATCTCCATGCAATGAAGGCAAAGTCGATGAAATTTTCTTCAATAGGCCTTCCATGTCCATTGAAGCCTTTGTTTTGACAATTTCATTTATATCATTGTTGATGTCTACCACTTGATTCAAGTTTAAACCTCCGGGTGCTCCACATTTTTTAGACAAGGCAACTCGGCACAACTCCAAATGAAATCCTGTGGATGAAACAAACTTTGACGAGTTTGTCAATATCATTGCAGTTGGTACCCATGCATCTCTACTACACCCTTCAATAAATCTTTCAATTTCCGAAGCCAACACAAGGAGTAGCTTGAAGCTTGAAAGATGTTTTTCCAATTCCATAAGTGCATCTGATCCAATGAGTGCACCTTGTGAGGTCTTTAAAAAGGTACTTGAACTTTTAGTGACCTCTTTGAGAGTATCAACAAGATATTGACATTGCTCATTGTTGAATGCTACTAAATGCATCATTTGCACTCGTTTATTACAAGCCACCACAAGTTTTGAGTATGTGTCCAACTCCCTCTCAAGACTTGTAATGCCTTCTGCAAAAAATTATTCCATATAATTAATATTCTTTTGCTGTCAAGAATCATATAAAATTGACATTTGAGTATACTTGTAGTGGCATTCATTTACTAACAATCATCTCTAATGACTGATGTAGGATGATAATCATATATTTCTTGAGAAATACCTCAAAGTGAATATACATAATTATATCTTCATAAAAGTAGAAATGGTAGTGCAATAGAAAGATGGCCTAAAATGATAGGAGAATTACCCTCATAAAGTCTTGTTGCCGATAAAAGAGGTTGACCATCCATACACTCTAGTTCCGCCATAATTTCAAATGATCCAAAACTAGTCTTGTTAGAAGTTGCTTTTCATCTGCCACAATTGCCTTGTATTAGTGCTTAAATAAAGTAACATGTTCAAAATTGATTATACCATGTGCTCAACCTTCTAAAACCAAATGATGGTGAACTTTGAAGAGAAACGAAATTTAACAACTCGGAATATATACACAAAAGAATAAAAGAAAATGGCCCAAACCCAACTCAAAATTCAAGTGTCTTCAAACATTACAAGCAAATTATTAGAAACTATCAATGACAATATCAATGAGAAGTATACACATCACATCCACCTCATTATTGCTCACCAAATCAAATCTCCACCACCATTCAAGTGATATAAATACAACTCAACTTAGAAGAAGCCTAACTACAACAAAATTGCATATCATTTTTGATTGGATTTAAAGGGAATTCAATCATAGAGAACTGTCCATAAGAGCATACTATATTGATAACAACCCCAATCACATCACTTAGGCAACAACCTAAAACCTTCACAAAAACACAAGGTGATCATGCCAACAATAAAAGGGTAAAGTATGACCAAATGGAAACCCCTATAAGCAACAATTCCCTCATTGTGAATGCATTGACAACTCTCAAGAAACCTAAACCTATTCAATATTACAAATCTAATTTTGTGCATGCTCCAAAATATTAACAACACTAGAATGGAAGGTTGTTCCTAAATACAAGCAAGAATGACCAAGTACATGAATAGTGGAACTCTAAAGAAAAGAACAAATTTTATTAAGTAGACCCCAAGTTTCCAAAGTTCCACAATGTCTTTAGTCTCATTCACAATTCTAATTCAAGGTACAATCTCCACAAGAAGTTGAATTAATTGCTCAATCTAGATTTGAAGAATAAATTTCTCCACTAAGAAAATCCATTAACCCCACCATACTTTGAATCAACATTAAACTTTGAACCAAGATAAAATTGGTCACTACACATTATTTCACATTCATTACAATACAATTTCAATAGAGCAATTTGGCATTACATGTAATACTCTCAAGCGTTACTCAACCCATACACATCACAAGACTTCAAAGGACATTCATAAATTTTAGATAGTCCCAAACGGCTCACAACACAAATTTCTCAAGGGCCTCCACCAAGCTCTCTACAAGCTTTTGGCAAGCCAACCCAAATGGAGATTGATCAATAAGTATCCAAGAACTATAACTTTCAAAGCAATTCAATAGAAGTTCCATTATAAACATAGATCACAACACCAAGGAAAACATGTGAACGATAGGCACCTCCCTATGTTGCACTCCTTGGTTAGACTTCATAACATTTTAAAGCTTAGTAGTAATGTGAGTCATTACAAGTACTATCATTTGCAATGTTCTTACAAATACAATTCACAATTGCATCATGTGGTATTCCAAATAGAGTTCAACAAAGTTACTTGCATCAATACGTGATCTCACATATAACAAACTAGACTTCTACTAGCACATGATTCAATGGGAGGTGGTAGACATTATAGTCCCTTTTCCATATTGCCTAATTTCACCCCTCAATCAAAAGTTCCTAGAAAATTATTGAACAAACCATTCTTCTCACATAATCATTTGCAAGTTTTCAAACACAACCTACTCTAAAGTAAAGAATTAGGAGCTTGCAATTCTAAAAACCCACATTCTTTGGGGTGTTTTATGTTCAAACCATAACTACAATTAAGTCCAAGACATTAAAGCACCTTCCCTAAGTGAACCCAACAGGTACTAACAATGTCAATAACAAAAACCAAATAGAGAAGCAACAATACATAATTGCACACACAACAGACCTCTAATTTTTTCAAAAGTATTCAAAGGAAAGAAACAAACAGGTTTGATAATGTCTTGTTGCATGAGCCTATAAGCATCATTGGTGAACCTATGAGCATCATTAGTGGTGAAACCCACATAGCCAAAGTACCACCCAATTGTCCAAATAGTTTCTTGCTCAAAACAAGTTGCCCTATATAAGATGAGAAAGTGACAACTACAACATTCTCATATCCTTCTCTTGCATAATCTAAGGAAACACAATATTTATCCCACACTGTTGCCTTCAAAGGTTTACATCTACACTCGACACTCTTCGTACTTAAACTTTTAAAATCACATCCTCTCCTACTACACAATAGCTTACAAACAAGATGCACTCAATTAGAAATCACTTTAACTTGTCATTATCTCTCTCAAACATCATAGATAATTTTTATAAAAATGTGGTAACGTGGAATATGACCTATATGAGAAGATATTATCCATCAATATTAATAAAATTATGAAGCAAGATCAAATACCATGCTTCATATTCATTGATAATTTCTTATGTAGTTTAATAGTAAAAAATTATCATTATATTATACCTCATTAAACAACATACTAAATTATTGAATCTTAGAGAGTACAAAGTCAAGTTCCTTTGCTTATACCATAGTGTCACATGCCCATGTTAAGATTCCTGTCAATTTTGAACGCTGAGGCTGTGATTACAAAGAATTCTAACTGTAAATCACTTGGATGTATTAATCACATGACAAAGTTAAGGTGATCTTTAATCACATACTGAGTACTCCCGTCCACTCAGTGCAGAGTCTCTTAGACAACGTTGACAGATAATCCCTACAAGCCCAGGCAACCTGGCCCAAACAGACAGGTTGTAGAAGATAGACACATCACAAGCAATCAGAACTTGCTGAAACTGAATTCAGGCTGAGCCCTCAAATTCCCGGAAATGCTACAAATGCTGCAACAGGAACCTCAAGGTGAGGATTCACATGATGCACCACTAAATTCACAGATCTACACAAAAGTCCATCACCACGAACAAATAGTAAAGATCGAGCACACACTCCTATGAGGGCATCATCTGCAGTTCCTGAAACAAATGCTCTAGATGAAAAAAAGAGAGTGTAAGTCAAGAACAAGAACGCACCTTCCCTAAGAGAGTCCACAGTCCCCAAGGGAGAACAAAGTCGAAGTATGCTTCAAAAAGATAGGTAATGAAAAGGAGAGGTCGTGCTGACTGCAAAACAAAGCAGCACATATGTCATTCTAAACTTTTCGTAAGTACTTGGAAGAAAGAAAACACCGGGTTGAAGGCCTTAACCGACAAATTTAAGCCAACGTGTAGAATCTGGAAATCTCTATTAAAATCAACAAGCTGCAAAAAATTTGTACAACTGAAATCAACAAGTTGCAAAAAGATAGAGAAACATAGCACGCGATCAAAACTTGCTCGAACCAATTTTAGGCAGACTCATCTTAGGGACAACCAAGACACAAATCTCACTCCAAACAACGATGTAAATGCTGCAACCAGTACCCGTAGTTGAGAATACACTCGGCGCAAGGCTTTATTCCCTCGATGGCTTCACGGATCTGCAAGACTGAACACCGCCACACATGAATACTGCAGGTCAAGCATGAACAGTTCCAGAATTAAAAACTAAAACTAAAACTTAGAACACCCATACCACCAAGACCTACTGCAGCGTGCTACGTACCAGCAGCTGAAGAGAGATGTGCAAACACTGCAAAACCAACTGACAAAAAAATGTGCTCACATGCCTCAAAACACCGAAAAAGATGCAAATGCCGCTGCAACCGGTACCTGAGGTTGACGATTCACGTACACAATGCACCGCTTTATTCCCTCGCTGCCACAGATATATAGTAAAGATCGAGAACAATATTTCGAGCACCACACTCCTATTAGGGTACAATGTGCAGTTCCTGAAACGATTGCCCTGAACGGGGAAAAGAGAACGGAAGCCAAGGAAATGGATGCACCTTCCCTAAGAGAGTCCAGTAGCCAGCAGGAGTGTCAAAGTATGCTGCAATACAGAGGTAATGACTGCCTGCAAATCAAGGCGGCACATATCATACTCTAAACTTCTCGTGCGCATTTAAAAGAAAGAAACACCAGGATAACGGCCTTAACCGACAAATTTAAGCCACAGTGTGTTTCACAAACTAATTAGTGTCATCAGTGGTGAAACTAAATAACTGAAGTACCATTCCCTTGTCCAAATGGGTTCTCTGCTCAAACAAAGCTGGTCTAGACGCTGAGCAAGACAGACAGGATGCTCCGTAACCCTTCCATACGTAACCGTAACTCTTTCATAATCGCAAACCGTTGTTTGTGGCGGATTACAACTACATCAATTGGCCATGGCGATGAAGGCAATCCTTTATCACAAACTCACTAAGTCGTACCGAGCAGAATCTACTAAAAGATGTACATAAAAATCCCTACTAATTGAGACAATCGAAACCATCAAGTTGCATGGATAGCTCTGAAACATAACAAGCAATCAGAACTTGCTCGAACCAAATTGAAGAAGACTCAAATCTCTGGAAGAATCAAAGACAGATATCTCAATCCCAACCATACCGAAAAAGCTGCAACCCATACCTATAAATAAGAATTTGCACGGAGCTTGCAGGCTTTAATCCCTCAATGGCTTCACGGCTCTGCAAGACAGAGTATCGCCAATTGAAGAGGTTTATAGGACAACACTTCCGCAAATCAAAACCGAACTTAGAACTCCCAGGCCACCCAGACCTAGTGCCCAGAGCGCGATGTGTAACGCCAGACGAGGAAACCTGTGACAAAAAATGCAAAGACAATTCACAACACCAGCTGCTCTCGTGCATCTCGGGGAGAGCTTCACCTCGACCGACAGACCTCCGCATGACCCACCAGTCGAAATTTGACGGGGAGCCTGAATCTGGTCTTCGCGAGCGGAGGTCAGCGCCCACAACGTTCCTCAAGAATGCACCGGGCAAGTGCGTGGAGTAGCGACGTCGGAGAACAAGGGTTCACTTGAAATGGTTACTAGAAAGGGTTCACTTGGCTCTCTCCGGAAGTTGTGTATGCAAAGGACGGCACCACCACTGCTACGGTAGTGCGTCCACAAAAGTCTTCCCACTGCTTGCAGCTAACCTGCACATTTTCGTAAACGCTACCACCAATGACTGTGTCGCCACGTGCAACCCTAATGTGAGCTAAGAAATGAGGCAACGAAAATGCAGCAGATCTTAGTCTAAGAAGTGCTATATATTGAACATGACACTCACTTTGGACATGTTGGGGATCACATAAGAACCAAGGCAGTAGGCCCATGGAGCCCACCGCCAATGAACAACAGAGCAATTAGTCAAGAGCACAATGAAAACTGCAGCTGAAAACAGCTGAGGCTTCATCATTCAGCAAATGCATCATGAACATTCTTAGAAGTGTCAAAGAGTGTGCAATCTAATCGAAACCCTAAGACAGCAAAAAAATGAACAGGAGGAAACAATCAGTGAACAGCTTCAGAAGCATCGACTGATGAACCGTGAGAAAGAGTAGACCGAAATGCATCTCAAGAACCGGCAAATTACGATGAAGTGACGATCATCACAATCCACATTCATAATCTACATTCAGAAACCACGAGAGCCCAAAAAAATTGGCCGAGTGTGACACGAAGTTTCTCCATGCTCCTAATAAAACCCTAGAGGAGAACAGGACGACACTAGCACAGAAGTACTCCGGAACTCGGAATTCATGGAAAGACCCACTAATCTACTCGTCTCCCTGCAAGCTAACCATCAAATGTCTACAGAATTAACCTCAACAGAAGCACTAATAGTCTTCCTAAACGCGATTGAATACTAAGCGCGTAGGGTTTGGGTTAAGGTTCCACTTAGGGTTGAGACGAGAACTTACGAAAATACGTACCCTCGCCATTGATCATTTTGGTCTTTACAAATACAGTCAGGTCTGCTGATTTACTGCTCTCCCACTTAAGGTAACCATGAAATAACGAAAGAATCGAGTTCACAAGAAGTCACAAGACCGATCTGCAAGTCTCTCAGATCAAGAAAGGAAGCCAAACACTCACATCGTTCGGAATCCAGTTGTCTCAAAACCACGCCGATAAATTGGCCCACGCTCTGCAGCGCCTTCTAGTCGTCCTCTGTCTTGTCAAAGTCCTTCCTCGCAATCTTCACAAGTTCTCGCACTGAGAACAACCCCACGAACTAAGCCCAAATGCACATGAATGGATACCGTGGGCGCGGCAACCTAATGCCGGGTAAACTGGAAAACCCACGACTGCGCAGGCTGGAATCCAGCTCCTTGCGCTACATGAGCTTGCGCCGGTACTCCGGATCCGCCATGACGACAACAGGAAGCTTGCAGTCGGAAATGGCAGGAGCTGTTGTAGTCCTCATGAGCAACGATGGCTACGGAGCAGCGACTAGGGTTTCAGCACGGGCCTTTCAGCTTGTGCCAGAGCCAGTCTAGTTGTTGACTAGGCATAGCATGCAAGCAAACGATAAGTTAAGTTACATGAGTGGACGAAGGTTGTGCAAATCAAACAAGGTAAGCTTACTGTATGCGAAGGGCCAACCTGGCTGGTCCAATGACGGAGTCCCTGGGAATCGGATGGCTGCCAATGCACTGGCCATTTACAGACAGTTTTGACCAAGTGCAGGGATGCACTGTGCAGTGCTGTACTGTACTGCTGAAAACATGGGCAAGTTGGTCCCTCCCACAACACGCCATTGACAGACAGGTTTGACCAAGTGCAGGGACGCACTGTACTGCTGAAAACATGCGCAAGTTGGTCCTTCCCACAACACGTCATTTACAGACAGTTTTGACCAAGTGCAGGGACGCACTGTACTGTTGAAAACATGTGCAAGTTGGTCCCTCCCAGAACCATTGACGCAGTCCAGGCCCAGCAAGTTGGGCAGGGTCGGTTATTATTCACATTATTGCAAGCATCACCCCTAACACCAAGTGCAAACATATTTTCAGGTAATTACACCTAAAATTGTATAAATAAGCAATTCAGCATGGTTTTCATTATTATATTGAAAATTTGGGGGGGGGTCTTGTAAGGGCATTTTGGATCCTTATAGAATGCATTTTTTAAACAATATATAAAAAAACTATGAATTTTCAAAGTACTGAAAATTAATGTTAATAAAATCGATCCTAGACTCTCAGGAATAGTGGGAGTACATTTAAGGCAAGAATGTGTAATGGTCGGTCTTAAAAAGCGATCAAAATTAGGTGTAGTTACCTTATATTAGCAGTGATGCAAAATGATTCTAAAGTTCAAAAGTTATGTAGGCAAATGATAGTGAAACATGTGTTAAAGAGTAATAGTAGCATATTGGATCCCATCATTTGTAAGAATTCATTTTTTACATATACATAGCTGATTGAATTTTAACATGTGGATATTCAAAAGTAGTAGCATCCTACAGTGCTTACATAGGGATTGTCATTTAATAATCAAATAGAGAATTGTATTAAAGATTATATAAAAAGAGACATACAAAAATAACACATACTTATTTGGGTAGAGATACTTATAATTTGTTGCTTGCTCATTTTGGAAGTAGTGCAAAGAGATCTTTCACTGTGACTATGAAGATCATAACCTTAGAAGGACAAACCAATGACCAAGTTTTCAAACTTAAAAGTCCATCTCATGGTATAATAGCATTTTGCAACTACTGTGTGCATAAATAAAGTTTTTATTCCAAAAAAAGTGAAAAAAATCCTTATCAAATACAAAATATGCTCAAATAAACTTTAATTATTTCCATAGGTATATATTCTAGTATATTGTACAACATCATGGTGCAAATCAATTTGTAATATCACTTTTAAAATTAGAAAATCAACACTCCATTGTTTTAGGCCTTAAATTCAAATTGCAATAAAAAATTTAATTTGAGGATTATTTCAAAACTTCAAACTATAATAAGAACTAGACTTGATGAGCTTCATTTCATTAGTTGGACTCAAATTAAAAAAAGATCATTTTTATGACTAAATTCAAATAAAGAAAGTAGAACAAAAGTTACCAAAATATACAACCTACTGGTTCGTAGAATTCTCATTCTGTTATGTAGGAATATTAGAAATATATCACAAAAAGATGAAATTCAACACCTCCTCAAAAAACATGATCAAGAAACTCCTCCTCAAAAAATTGGATGACAAAGTGTTTTTTCCCATCTTCAAGCCCTGTTTGAGGTCCCTCCAAAGGGCACAAAATGTTTTCTTTGGCGTTTCAAGGTTAACATCCATAGGTATAGATGAAGCACTTAAAATGTAGATTATAATTCATTTATTCATCCAAACATGCATCTATACATCCAAAATGGAACAAAGCTCTTCAACTATTCTGTAGCAATTTTGTGATTTCATCTATTATAAAATTGAAAAAGAATTTTCAAATAATCCCTCAAAAAAGTTGAAGTACTTGTGAAAGATAAAGCACTAAAAAAAACTCTTCCGAAGCATTATCAATGACCCACTGACATTCTTTTTAGAGCTACACATATTTAAGCTCATTCCATTGACAATTACTTTTTTGGCAAGTTAGAGAATTGTTCAAGTGTATTTTAGTCAAATCATTGGTGAAAATATATAGATACAAATGTTAAAAGTGGTTAAAGAAAAAAAATATTATAGCTTTCTTTGTTTGTTTTCAACTAGAAGGGGACTATTCTTGTCCATTTGGATGTAAATGCAAGTTTTTTAATTTCCTACACAACTGCAATAGGAATCCAAAATATTCCTTCAAAATTGTAACATATTGAATGAATCTTTTGGTCATGTTTAAAAAGTACACTATTGTGTTCATTGAATTCATGAAGTTATAACATTTTAATTGAAATCTATCCCTTTCACAACCAATTTTGCATTGAATTGTGATAATGCAAGACTTGTATAGTTTTCACTAGTGTAGTGCTACATTAGTATGCACAAGGGTCAAATTGGGTCTAGTAATAGAGGTCGCAATTGGATTGCAAGCAATTTTTTCTTAATAGGTCTTCAAGATTTTGGTCGAACCTTTGTAAGCCTCTTTGGTGACAAAGACTATTTAAGTGTAAACTTGGATTTGTTAATCTCATTTTGATTTCAATCATTTGTTATCTAAAATCATTTTAGAACTCATGTTTGAATATTGAGCAGTTTCATAATTTTCTTTGGGTTTGGGTTGGATATTTGAGGCCTCTTCGGTTTTGAAGAGGCTTTTGAATGTAGATTTGAATTCTAGTATTCTAGATCTCTCATTGAAAAATTTTGTTTTTGAAAATTGATTAGAAATTTGTGTTTGGTAATAGGTAGATAAAATTTGTTCTACTTAATTAAGAGGATGTCAAGGTCTTTCTTGGCAATAAGGATGTTTTTTGTGGTATTATGCAAACACAAGTTTGTTTTGAAATCTCTAATGGTGGGACTTCATTCAAGGTTTGACACAAGAGTTTGTCCTCCCCAATGCCAAAGAGGTGGTCTTGGCTTAGGAAAAATTTGTAGATGGTTTTATAATTTCCATGGTTGAGTTGCAAGCCTGGATCTAAATTGCTATGACAATGTTGATGGACCTCCTAATCTAACCCATACACAAGCAAAGTTTTGACTTGGGGTTAACTTTCATCACACCTACATGAGTGATGGACGCTTCATCAACACCCGAATATGGCTAATTGAGCAATTATCACTGATCCATGAGGTAGATTGGATCAAAGATAATCCCCCCTGGATCATGTTAGAGTAAATTCAATTCAATGAGTCTAGAATGATGTGGGTTTAATAATCCAAATATAGATCATAAGAACGCCTTCCTACATTGTCACTCGAAAATCACACTCAAGAAAAGACTGAGGCATCCATGCTCAGAATTTGTTGCCTCAGGCGCAGTGACCGTAGAGAGTACTAACAAACCAACAGGATACTATTCCTATTATTCTGCAAAAATACAAAAGAACAAGGTTTTTTCATGGCAAATTTTGCATAGACAGCACGTTGTATAGCCACAAGAATCAGCTTCACAAGAATATAAATAACTACAGGCCTCTATTGTAAGACATTCACTTCTTGCAAACGCTACTTATATACAATACACCTGGATTGTATACATAATACAAAACCAGGTTCAACAGTGGGTCCAGACAAAAGTTGAAACAGCAAGCTACTAGCTGCATCCCAAGTCGGCATATTGAATTCGACTTGATAAGCCTCAAGTCCGCCGGCAAGAACCAAATTAACCACTGTATTACTGTTACTGCTACCAGTACAAAGCCTCATACAAGTACACTAGCCTTAAGGTCCCTTCCCACTTGGCGTTACGGTAACGTTCTTTGCTTAATGAAGGCCTGTTAAATGGCACCGCTTCCCCACCTGCGGAGTTTAGTAACCAACAAACCTACGTGTCGAAGGAGGTAACAGCGGTGTTTCGGTCTTTAATGACTTGTTTATTTTGGCCCACCACTGCCAAAGTGGGTGTTAAGAAAAAATTAGAGATCTTCTTGAAATGAAGATTTGAGCGATTTCAGGCCGGTGTTACGTATTGGCGCTCATCAAGGCCCATTACATAGGACCGCTATTTCATATTGCCCAGAATTACGCGTAAAGTGGCCAATAATTTCGTAATCAAGAGGTGGCTTCAGGAGACTGAGAGCATAAAAGAATGCCACCTCTTGAGGAAGACCTGTTCAGTTTCCTGGATTTCTCTTCGTCACCCAAGGTGCGTTCAGAGATTCACTTGGAATTCTGTGCAATTCTTGGATTTCCAATTCCTTTTGGACTTGCTCGTCATTTCCACCTTTTGAGTCCAATTCTCATGTATGCTGCACCTGTTTCAATTGGCTGTATGTACGAGTATCCCACCCTCTCAGGGGACTGAAATGAATACCTTCCTTGTTATGTGGAATTCCTTTATTTCTTTACAAATTATTTTGGCCTTGTATTCTTGCAATTTTGGAGTCACATTGGTTGCTTCAATTTAGGAATGGATACTACTCGCCTAGAGAGACAAAAACAGTGTTCCAATTTAATTCATTTCTTTCTGTTGCACTTTTCTCAGAATTTGCGAACTCACCATGGAGAACTGACTGAATGCGCATCATTATGGTGGCCCCATCAGACCAGTTGCCATGCCTGTTGCCAGTCAGTTCTTACCTGTCTCCTCTCATTCTCCTGGGTTTTTTCTTTCTTCGTCTTCAGTGAAGAAGAGGCCCTGGACCTGCAAAACAACTGACAAGCTCCAATGATAAATCAGAATCCATGCAATGCAATGCTGACAAAATGGAAGCATAGAATAGGAGTGAATATGACAGTTTGTTTACGAGCATTGCTTAGTCTGTATTCCATTGCATTCTTCAGGACCCTGCTCTTCTTTCCGTCAAGTTCCATGTGCCGTTCTCACTTCTGCTGTCAATTTACATGAATGACTCTGCAAGTTCAGTCCGAGGGAAATAGACCTGCAAAACAAACAAACACACTCCGAAGCCTAAATGAGAACATGCATAGTGAGGGAATGAAAGGGTAGTCCCTTATTACGACACATGTGCACATGTATCCCCATTCTGTGGTCACAATTATTAGCTTGCACATCCTCTCAGCTATAAGTTAGGTCCTCATGCTCCCACCTAGCACATTACAATGAATCCACTTACATACATCTCTGTACTCTTTCATTACTGTGGACTTTACGGCCTCTCATGTGATTAGTGTCTGAACTTCCAGTGACAAGCAGCCTCCCAACAGCACCTGCAAGACAGATTCAACCACCTACTCCCCCCTCTGGCATGACAGCAATGACGGACGATACACCACAAGCAAGTTTACCCAAACGGGCCAGGAAGGAACGTGGCCCAAATTGGTCGATTCAGGAGGTCCTAGTGCTCATCAGAGCAAAACGAGACATGCATCTGCAAGAACTTGACACGCAAGATGGGAGGGACTTGATGATTCCAGAGACAAGTAAGTGGTTACAAATCTCACAACAAGTCATGAGTGCAGGATTCTCACAGTGTTTGCGAGATGGGCCATCTTGTAAGACGAAGTGGAACCAACTTGTTTCGGACTACAAGAAAAGAACTGATCACTTCTGCAGGAGCGGCACAAACATTTTCGACTATTGGGACTTAACAGTTTCTGAACAAAAGGCTGCAAGACTTCCCCGACAATTCTCAAAGGAGTTTTTTGACTCCATCCATCAGTGGTATGGCAACAGGCCACAGATACGCCCTCCCCATGTCAGGGACTTGTTATCTCCATCTGACTCAAACTTTCGACCAACAGCACAGCAGGAGGAAGAAGATGCGGCAGAGGAAACTGAACCAGAATTAGAAGACCCCATAGAGGTGTCCCAGCAAATGCAATTCGAAGGCACGTCGGAGACTTCTCCAACTCCGAGCATGTCCACGCCCTCTGCTGCAGCAGCCACAAAAGAAACCACAAGCACTCCACCATCAAGGACTTTTGCTGGTGTTCCACCTAGCATCACCCCACAAGTCCTTAGTTTGTCTGCAACCACGCAGTATGGTGTGCATCGAAGGCCAGGGAATACAGCTATAAGGCGTAAGAGTGTATCAGGACATACGCTGATAGCAGAGGCGACCAAGGCTACTGGTGCCCTTATGGCGACACAAATGTAGGGAATAGCGGATGCTTCACTTGAGGTCAAGAAGTCCAAGATTGAAGTGCAACTAAAACTCTTCTCCGAACAAATGGCGTACCAAAGGGAAAAAGACCGTCGCATGTACAAGAATAGCATGGTTGCCAATGAAACTGCAAAATTGGCCATTTTAAAGCAAGCAGAGATGGTAAGCTGCTTATCTCAGCTCTCCCATGTGCTAGGCAAAGGATTCACAAGAACAACAAGCAAGCAAGTGCAAAGTCCAATTGAAGGTGCTCCAAACATCTTCACCGCTGTCACTGGGGAACTGAACAGCGGCTGCATTCCACCTGCTACTACGGGCACAACAACTGCCGCTGGCACCTCCGACGTTCCTGGACATACAAAGGACCCAAATAGCGACACAAACATGGAGCCTAGCAACAGCGAACTGTAAGCAGCTGCGACGGCACTTGCAGAAGGCTACATACAACATCGACGACCTACTTCAGCCATCTAGAGGAGCTCCTGCCAATTAGGTCGCCCTGCACCTCGTATTGGGAGTCCAGTACCTGTAGACAGAGACACAACACATTGTCAATGTGCATGTTTTGAGTTAATAAAAAAAAATTATTTTCACTTTTGCATTTTGTACTGGCACTCACTACTGCTGCCTGCAAAAATGAATGGAACTACCCAAAGAACGCCGAATGCTTACCTCGTCCTCGTCTAGTTGTCAAGTGTAGACCAAGTTCCGTCCGTTTTTGCATTCCCAGCGTAGTCGCCATGTCCTCTTGAATGGCAGCCCTCCCCTCGACGCCAGCATCATCTTCGTCACCTCCCTCGGCCAGCAAACCCTCATCTCGTAAGACTTGAAGGAAATGTTCCACTTCGTAATGGGATTGCCGAAGCAAAACATTGTGCAAAATACCGCAACAGATGATGACGTCGGGTAGAAAAGTGACAGACAAATCCGACTTGTCTAGCAGCTCCCAAAAAGATTGCTTCAAAATGCCAGGCATTTTTTACAACGCACCGGCCCCTTCTCAACTTCTTGTTGAAGAGAGACTCTACAACAGACTGATCAGCTCGGGCTCTGTGAGGTACCATCAACCAAGGGAGAAGAGGATACCCAGAATCACCAAGCAGGTAAGGTGTGAAACCATTCACTGATTGTGTAGCGTCCATGATATTGCCATTCATGGCCAAAGTATGTAAGGACGATCTACGGAGCATTCGACTGTCATTGGTAGAACCGGACATCCCGACGTAAAGATCCAAGAAACGTTTGTCGCTGTCGACCACGGCCTGACAATTCATACTGTAACTGCCAGACTTAAAGTAAAAGTAGTCGGCAGCACCGAATTGGGGCTTTGATATTGAGACATGCATTCCGTCAATAGAACCTACAACAACAGGCAAAGAGCAGAGTGTAAGGAACTTCTTTTGAGTTTCTCGCAGCCTATCCCCAGTCGGCCAAGAGATCTCATGCTTCATAGTGATGTTGATGGCGTTCACCACTTCTTGCAAAATCTTGGACATCGTGCTCCGTCCTATTGCAAACATCTCACTACAAATGGTGAAATTTGCACCGTGAGTTAGATTGAATAGTGTACAACAAACTCGAATAAGCACTGGGACAGCTAGTCGGTACTTTGTGTTTTTCTTCGCCACATGTGGTTTCAAGACCTCTGACAGGGCAAACACGGAGGGCTTTGTCATTCTGAACATCCAAATCCAGCGATGGCTGTCGTACTGTTCCAAGAGGAATCGAGAGAACCACGTCGTGGAGCGAGGCTTCACCCAAAATGCAACATCATCGTCCAAGAAGGTGAAGGCGATACAGAATCGGAAATTGTGAAGGGTGTTCGTCATGAGAGCCAACATATCGGTCAGTGGACGCTGCACATTGTCGACAATGGCCGACAGTGCCTCATCGGAATCCTCATCAGATTCCTCCTCCATTTCGGGCACTGGTAGCGCACTCTCATTAGCATTCAGGAGCAGTGACAAGAGCCACAAAGTGGACGCCACCACATTCGTAGGGGTGCAGAATTGATCCATTAATCCAGCGTTCAAGCCAACGGAAGAAGCTTGCGGAATGAAAAAAAAAATTACCACAACATGCTCTGGAGTGGAAGGCGAAACCCTTGTCCATGACGGGAAGGGCAAGACGACAGAACCCTACGAGCAATCGGAGCGCAGAGAGGGACGGCGAAGTTCCTGCTTTCATTCGATAGAAATTGGACTAAATTGTACTGCATTTTCGGAAATTCAAAATGAACAATGTGAACGGAAGTGTGTGGGCGCTAGATTACCCACCCTTGGTAATAAAGCAAACACCGACCAGGTTCTATGCCTTTATTCACAATTTTTAATATATGGGGATGATGTGGGCGCGGTCCACTATGCCTTCTAAGCAATGGATCTTTTTTGCTAACGTTTCCTAAGTGTCATGGATGGCAGCGAATAATTAGAATGCATGTAATAACTCATAAGGTAACTGCAAGCTCAGGAGTAATGGTAAACTTCTAACTCCCTAACTATCTATCCTATGTCAAGGGTCGACTGGGTAGTTGGCGTCATTTCTAACGTCTCTAACTACGTAAAAAGGGGAACCCCTATGTTCCTTCCATGCATGAACCTCCAAGGCTATCTTGGGTTTTTAAAACTCCACCTAGAAGTTCTACTTTTAAAAACTACCCCTAAAGTTCCAACTTCGGAATGTAACTCTAGATTTTACTTCTTTAACTTGATTCTAAATATTAACTACCGACTTTTGCTCTATGTTTTGACTTTTGACTCTAGGTTTCTATTCCTAAATTAACTCTAAGATTTACCCTTGAATTTTAACTCTATGTTTTAACTTTTAACTCTAAGTTTTTACTCCTAAATTAACTCTAAACTCTACCCTTGAATTTTAACTCTAGGTTTTTGACTTTTAACTCTAAATTTTACTTCTAAAATTAATCCCAAATTTTAACCTCTAGGTTTGATTCTACGTTTTCACTTTGACTCTAGATTTTTTCTACTTCCAACAACTAACTCTAACTTTAACTTCTACCTCTAACTTTTAACTTCTACTTTTAGCTTTTCACTCTAACTTTTTACTCTCCAATTGACTCTAAAGTTTAACCTTTAAATTTAATCTTAACTTTTGACTTTTGACTTTTGACTTTCTACTTCCAACTTTAATCCTATCGTTTTAATCCTAGTTTAACTCTAAGTGTTATCCTCCTAAATTTAATTCCAACTTTTAACTCTAGGGCTTAACTTCTAAACTTACTTCCACAATTTACTCTGAGTTTTGACTTCTAATTTTAACTCTATTTCTAACTCAAAAATCTACTCGTAATTTCTACCTCCTAAATTTAGTCCAAAGTTTTACTTTTTAATTTCTACTTCCCACTCAGATTTTTTACTCCTAATTAATTCTAACTTCCTTTTCTAAACTACCCTAAGGTTTCATTGGAAATTTTAACCCCCTAAGTTAAACTTCCAAATTAATTCTACTTTTTAACTTCCCAAAGTTAACTCTAGAATTTGACCTTAGAATTTTAACTTTAAGAAATAAAATATAAATTGATTCTAATTCTAACCGCTAATTAATCCCTAATTTTAATCCTAAATTCTCTTTCTAATTTAAACCCCTAAGGTCCGTCCATGATTCTTTTTGGATGATTTTTACTCAAAATTCCTCCGTCCTACCCCCTACCGCTTAACTTAGCCTAACACGGTCAGTTTATGGTCGAATCTTAATTATAAGATGTTTTCAGAAACCTCTATTCCTAATCTGTCAACTTTTGAATCTAAACTTCTAATTTACACTAATCTTGGATGCTAATCACGCTCTAAGGGCTGATTAGAAAAATAAATGCTAATTATGGAGAAACATCAAAGATTAAATCAAAAACTCACCTCTTCACTACCGGTTTCGGAAATAACTTCGTCCACGTCCACGTGTACATCCTCATGCTCCATGGTAATCTTTGGTTTTTGTTTGATTTTCCAAGCTCACCGCTTATTTAGAAAATATTACAATTTTTGATGATCTAAACTCTTTCTTTCTTCTTCTCCCTTCTTTTCTTTCTTCCTCTCTCCTTCTACACTAGTACTATTCCACCTAAGCTTTTATGAGTCTTACACTATGGTCTCAAACTTCAAGGAGTTTTTTAAGATGCCAACTATCCTCTTACACAATTTTGCCTTTGTGTCATCCTAATCCTTCTCTCAACGGTCACCACAAATTCTCAAGATTTTTTCTTAGGTCGACCTACTCTAAGCCTAGGTCACTATTCATCGTCTCTCTCACCTCTCCCCTATTTCATTCGATTTTTCTCTACCCTTCCTCCATTGTGTGTAGAGTGTTTTGTAGTTGTTGGTGAGGGTGAGACTTCCTTGTGTGTAGGTACGGTGGTGCTCTGCTCTTTTCTCCCTTCTCCCTTTTTGATTTTAGACCCTAATCCCTACCCCAATCCCTACTTAGCAATAGGTCAGCCCCCCATTCTCCTTTGTTTTGTTTATCTTTTCTTTATTTTGTTCTGGTGTGAGAGAAACCAAAAATCAAGAAAAAGGAGTCCAAAAATGGGGACCGAACTGGGGCCCCAACTGCCTGCCGGACCAAGCCTAGCCTCCCGGCTGGCTGGCTAGCTGCTAGGGGGTCGGGTTCAACAAAATAAATAAATAAATATTTAATTATTTGTTTTCTTTTGATATTCTGATGATGTGACCTAGTCTGTTTGGTTCTCGACTTGATCTGGTCTGTTCTGGCTCTTGACTTGATCTGGTCTATTTGGTTCTTGACTGATCTGGTCTGTTTGGTTCTCAACTTGATCTGGTCTGTTCTGGCTCTGGACCTTGACCACTAAGGAAAAATTGGATTTTTGGCAAACTGGGTTTTTGGTGAACTGAGGGAAATAGAACTTGGGGAAAATAAACTTGGGGAAAAATAGGACTTGAGGGAAATAGAACTTGGGGAAAATAAGACTTGGGGAAAATAGAACTTGGGGAACAACTAGACTCATTAAACACTTGGGGAGCAACTTAGACACACTAAAACTTGGGGAACACTCAGACTCACTAAACACTTGGGGAACAACTAAACTAAAGAAAACTTTGGGATTAACTAAACTTCACTAAATGCAAAGGAACCTACATATCTTGGAAGCTAAACTCTAGAGGTTTCCACAAAGGTCTTGGAAACTAGACTTTGGAACTCAACACGGGAGAGGTGCAAAGCTTTGCCGTTAGATTGGTTTTAATACCACTTTAGGACTTCTTGACACCTCGGAGGTTCAAAGCTCCGTCGTCTACACTTTTAACACACGCTTTAGGACTTCAACTTTGTCATTAGTTCAAAGCTTCGCCGTCCCGAAGGGAGGTCCACTCAACAAGGAGAAGATTAGAAGAGGATTTGGGATAACTTTAGAAAACATGCACAAAGGAGGTTCAAAACTTCGCGGTCCCGAAGAGGGGTCCACTCAACAAGAAGAAGATTAGAAGAGGGTTTGGGATAACTATAGAAAACATGCACAAAGGAGGTTCAAAGCTTCGCCGTTCCGGAGGGGGGTCCACTTAACAAGGAGAAGGTTAGAAGAGGGTGTAAGAAAAACACAAAGAAAAAACACACAAGTTAGACCACGTGGCAACACAAAGCTCACACGCTAAAGGCCCCTCAAAGCGGCATCGCCAAGTTACGGTGGGGGGTGACTTTAGGATTAGTGCAAGATACAAAAAAGACTCTTAAACTTCACAAGTTAGACCACAACACGTACAAGAGGGAGAGAGAGGCTCTCCACTTACAACAAGGTACCAAAAACTTCACAAAAGAGTACACAAAGCAAGGTAGAAGGACCTCCAAGGACCTTCAAAGCTTGAAAATAAGCAACAATGGAGCCAAAAGTGCTCCAAAAACACCGTAGAGGTTTTTGGCTTCAAACGCCAAAATATCCAAAATAACTTGGACCCACGGACCCAAAATAAGAATTGGGGGTGTTTTAGAGAGAGAAATGGGGCCCTTATATAGGTTTCCCAAGGGCTCACCCCTCTCTCTAAAGCTCTAAGGTAACCTTATCAACGGGGATTTTCATCCTCATCCTCAAGGATTTTCATCCTACATTCTAAATTTCTACTTCTACCATCTATGCTGGACCAACATCCTAACTTTTGGAGATTAGTTCCAATCGCCAAACAAATTGCGCCGTTGGATCCAGATCGCCGTGTTTAGTCCTAAATCCCCGTACCCCCCGTACCGAGGCCAAAAACCCATCGTAGGCTAATTTAGTTTAAAAACCAAATCGTGGTAAAGTCCTAGATCTTGGGGGTCTCCTATTTTGAGAAATGTGAATAGCCTAGGGTCTCCGGTAGGTGCGAGAGAGTCGGGAAGGACTTTTGGTTGACTTCGTTTCGCCATCGTATGGTCCCGGAATGCCGGTCAACGTGGCGGGGACCCCGCCACGTGGTTAATTTTCGAGGAATCTCGCCGGTTCGGGTACTTACCGCTATCGGAATGTCGTGAAACTTCACAGAGCGCATTATTAACATAAAACAAGCTAGTCTAATTTTTAGTGAGATTTTATTGTAACTTGGGTAATTTCCATGAAATTCCCGTTGGAGGTCAGGAGGGTTGACCACCCGGAAAAGGTTCTTCTGCAAGTCGGAAGATGCCGGGATTTTTCACGTGACCTCTCAGGGAGTCGCATGAAAGACGTGCGGGTGTGTTTCCGTACCTGGCACAATTGGTCAATGGAGATTTAAAACTGGCCATCTCCTCGAATTAGCGACGGTGCGGGAATCTTCTGCAGGTGGAGGAATCTTGGCGAACCGATTTCGCCGTTGGACTCCTGGCATGGGATTCACCCGTGAACACCATCCTTGGGCTGTAGATTCCTCCACGGGCCCGGTCTTGCGTGAGTGGCTTCTACATGCTAACAATCGGGATTTTGGGAATTCGTCGATCTAATGGGGAATTCTAAATCTAACTCTAGGACCCGACCTAGTGGCCTTGCTGTGGGTCCCTCGGATCGACCTAGCCCTGAATCGCCACATTCATGGTGGGATTCAACCCTTTTGGGGCTGTGTGACTCAATTCCTCCAAATCTAACCTTTCCGTTATTTTTGTATTATTTTTAGGCCAGGTTTGGGGGGATTCTAAGTAAAACACAAATCTAGACCAAATACTATAATGGGTATGACACAACCCTATTTCGGTTCTACACTCTTTTTATGGGTTTTTCTATACTTTTATCAACTTTAAATTGCAAATTTCCAAAAAAATAATTCTACGAGTCCCAAGTGACAAATTGGGAGCTCACAAAGTGCATAGCGTACCTAGTCTTTGCTTGTGGCTTTCGAAGTGGGCAAAATCAATGACAACGTTTTCGTCCTGCAGACGCTGTAGCACCACCGCGAGCGACAGAGCAATGGAGAGCGGCGAGGAGCGAAGAAGAAGTTGATCAAGGCAGAAAACCACAGAAACAAATGGACAAGCAGCGCAGACAAAGCAGGAGAAGAGAACAATTCAAGAACTCAAGCGCAGGAGAGAATCGCAAAATGCTGAGGAGGAGGAGCTTCAAACTGAAGCTCAACGTCCTTCTCTTCCGAAGCAAGTGAGAGCGACAACCTCGGCCCCTGTCTGTGGGCCTCACCACTACAATCCCATCAGAGGTGGGAACGCCCTGATCACATCCCAACGACGTGGCTGTAAAATGAATTAACAACCTGTCACCGTGAACGCCTACTTAGCATTTCTTATCTCTGTAAATCCTGAACCTGCTCCAACCCCTAAACCGTGTGAACCCAAAGTGACTTTTTTAAATCACTGTGATTACCTAAATATTGGGAGTCTTTCATAAGGCCAAGTGGGAAGGTCCCTTTATAACAAAACATTAAGCAGAGCATACTGTTTGCATCACTTAACCCCTAAAGGACCAAGGCCTCTTTTCTGCCAAAAATACTCAAAACTGCCATTTCTATAGCAAAAAGTAAAAAAAATTGAAAATCGTTTTTTTTCCACATCTAAGCATAGGATCTTACACCTAACTAGTATGAGAGTGTGGAAAATATTTCAGAATTTTTGACTGCACAGATTGCAAGATATCTGCATTTAAAGTGAAAAAAACAAATTTTTCAGCACATTGCGGGACTAGCTTTTTTGACTTTGAACATTTTTAACTTAAAATTTTTGCACTACAGAGTTTTGAGCTTTAAATATTTATAGTGGAGAATTGAGTTGAGAGTCTGGGGAAAAAAATAATTCAAAAAAACTTAATTTTCATTTAAAAAAAAATTGTTAAGTAGAAGTAGGTATGAGATAGAAGGAAAATCTAAAATATTAATATATTTTAGATGGAATTAAAATGCACTAATCCCAGTCGTGAGATTGTTCTAGCAAGTTAACTAAACCATGCAAAAAATTGCAAAAATGGCATTCAGAATTGCATCCTACAAGTTATTTTTTTCAAGAAGATGTTTTAATTGCCCAAAAAACAAGAATGTCCATAACATTCTCATAACAAATCCAAATGAAATGAATCAAAGCTTTTTAGATACACAAAAATACAATCTACAAGAAGAAAAATTATTAAAAAAAAATTAAAAGTTTTGCAAATTTTTTTGCTGCCCCCGTTCCTTATTTTGAGCTTATTTGGTCATAACTTTTATTCCTAGGCACTGATTGTGAAAAAAATTATATTCTTGCAAAGCTTATTAGTTTTTCAATCCTGAAAAGAAGTTTCAAAAAATTACAACAAAATTTCAGCCCGTAGATACCTGCCCAAAAACGCATTTCTCCTCCAAAGGGACAACAATCCTTTAGGGGTTCATTGAAGCATTTAAACTCACTAATATGTAGAGTCTGTGATTTCTGGGAGATCACTGAAGATGGTCCATTGCCCGTTCATATGGTTGTATCGTTGCTAAAAATTATTACTACGTGCACTAGAGCACCTTTCTTTCTGGAATTAGCAGCATTGCAAATTTGTACGAATTTTTGCATACCCAATGCTAGTTGGCCTTAAGAAACATATGAGGTCAACGTTGATGCACAAATGATCACATCACGGGATTTTTGCTGACTTATACTTGGCATCATTCCTTGTGTCGGTCCTATTGGTTACTCGGTTACAAAGTGAAAGTCTGGCAAGATTGAACTTCAGAGGCAATTGCAGCTGCTTCTGAGGTTGGATTTTGCTACTGATATCTTACTCAGATTGTGAGCTAGGTAGTTTGGGGGAGCCGCAGTGCAAATCATGTGATTGTTTTGATTGAAACTGATGAAATTTTGAAGGTATTGACTTAATTGAATCTTCCGGTGGATTGTATTATGGTGTCATGGTATATTTATTGTTGGAGTTGCTACTTTGACAATGCGTAATGTAACTTCTAGAGTTGATGGACACAAGCCAATGAAATTCATTAGCTTTTGAATTTTGAGTTTTTTTGGTGTTCACATTGTATCAACATTGAACTAGTATTGAACCAATGTACATTGGGGTGAATGCAAGAAAGACTGACCAATAAACGTAGCGTTTTCCATAGTACTCATTTTTTTTTGGGAGTACTATATAATTAGAAAAACAAATTAAAAAAAATCAGAAAAATGTGTTTAATGTATACACCTTTAAGAAGAAGGTACCCTAGGAAGGAAAAGCATAGAAAAATTCTCTAAGTAGGAGAACTAGAAAAGTGCAAAATCTCATGAAAATAGGTACTTTCACTTTTTAATTTGTAAAAATAGGAAAAACAATTTTTACAGAAACTAAAAATTTTCCATTTGGAAAGACTTCATAGGAAAGAGATTTCACCAAAAAAATGATCTTGAAATCATTTTCAATGTTCAGAATTGCACGCGCAAGGGAGCCCTATTAGCATGCATGTGGAGGACATAAAATAAAATATTTTTAAATTTCCTTTGGTAGAAACATGAATTTCTACTATGTAAATAGACCATAGAAATTTCAGCTCTAGATCATTAAGTTTGAATACTCCCCAGTATTAAAAATCCCTAAACCGCAAAGTGTGACAAATTAGCTAAATTGAAATTTAAATATAAAATGATTTTTGAAAATTTCTGAAAAATAAGGGATCTAAACACTATCAAGTTAGTCATCTTCAAAAACAAATTCCAGTACACTAGCTTCAACCTCCAAAAGTTATGGACGATGCCAACTCCATCATTTGAAGTGTGATGCCAAATAGGACCAGTCTTTCTTGCATTCACCCATTGAATCAATTTGAGAGTTTTGTATGAAGTCATTGTCTGAATGTTGAAGTTGCATTGAACCAACACTATATGAAACAACATTACAATAATACTAATCAATTATACATTGAATCAATATATAATTGATACTCTGACAAATTACTTTGTTCCTACATTAAATCAATATCATGCCAATATTAATCAAGCTTATCATTGAAACAACAATCTTTCAACCTTGTAATAGTAATGAACACTATGTTTGCAATAGTCACTTGTTTCAACATCCAAACATCATCATTTCAAGGTTCCTTATTATTTGAGATGGATCCATCCAAACAACAAGTCCACAATCAACCAAACAATTTGTTTAACCCCTAAAGGACCATTTGTCCCCTCGGGGGACAATTTGGGTCTGGGCAGGTTTCTACTGTCTCAATTTTTAGTGATATTTTTTGGAATTTTTTGAGGTTGTATATTTTTGCAAGAGCTTTGTGAATATATAATTTTTTTATTTTAATTGATGCCCAGGAGAAAAAATTATGGCTCAATAAGCAAAAATGGAGTTCGGCGGGCAGCACAAAAAAAATCACAGAAAATCAAAATAATTTTTTTTCAATTTTTTTTTTCAAAGATTATATTTTTGTCTACATGTGAAGCTTTGTTTCATTCAATTTGGACTAATAATGAGAAAGTTATGGACAATCTTAGTTTTTTGGGCAATCTAAGCATCTTCTTGGAAATAACTTGTAGAATTCATTTTTGAATGCAATTTTTAGAATTTTTCAAAAAACAATTGTTAGACAGGTTTAGATTTTTTGCTAGAATAATCTCGTCATTGGGATTATTGTGATTCAATTCCATCCAAAAGCTATTAACAATTTAGTTTTTTCTTCAATCTTGAACCCACCTCTGCTTAACAAATTTTTAATGAGTGAAAATTAAGTTATTTTTTTCCTAAATTTTTTTGATTCTCAACTCAACTACTTAACATAAATAAGTAGAAAATCAAAAATATTAGTGCAAAAAATTTGAACTAAAAAGATTCAAAGCCAAAAACTCTAGTCAAACAAGGTGCAAAAAAACTTGTTTTCTTCACTTTAAATGCATATATCTTGCAATCTACACGGTCAAAGTTTCTAAAATTTCTTCCATGTATTCATATACTAGTCAAGTATAAGATCTTATGGTTGAATATGCAAATAAAAACTATTTTTAAAGTTTTTTCGTCTTTGCAATAGAAATGACAATTTTGAGTGGTTTTTGATTGGAAAATCACCTTGGTCCTTTAGAGGTTAACATTTACACCACACCATTCCAATCTCTAAATTTATTGAGTAGTAACTTCAATTACAATTTTTCAACAATAAATTCTGCTAAGCAACAAGGCAACCGGTTCAACACTTCAACACAACTTCCAAATACAGAAATGAAATTCCATAGCCAAATCGTCACAAAACAAACACACACAATAAAAATCTAATCTTTGGATTTACAACCAATTTACAAAAAGAATCATTGAAGTAGAGGACAATTTGTTAAAAGAAGATTTGTATTACAATATTGAAGGAGTTCACTTTTTACATAAAAAAGGCAACAAAAAATGACTTCGCAATACGAAATGAATACCGGGTGAGCGAGAAAGTGAACTGACAATTTGCCTAGACTATAAGACAACCATTCAAACTCAAAGATCACCACGGCATTGTTATCCAACATATTTGCATCGTTCCATATCCTTTCTAAGGTAGAACCACCCATTTCGAACTAGTGACCCATTCCCGACCTATAGGTGCACTCTGACCAAGGTTAGAATGTTTTTTTTTTCCTTTTCAAGTTTGGAAGTAATAAATACATGACACATGTCCCAAGTTGTGAAAAAGAAAGTAGGAAATAATGATTAGGGAAAAAGTTCTTGAATGATCGAAATTAAAAGAGTCTAGACATTGGATAGGGGTTAGGAGCACTTTTTGCCTCCCAAAATTCATAATAATTTTAGTTCAAGTGATAAAATTACCAATTTTTTGCAATCCCTGTCATTTCTATCTATATACCTCTGAAAAAATATTTGTTTTGCCTTCATTACTCCAGAGCATGTCGGAATTCCTTATTTGGTCGGTTATAGGTGGCTTTACTTTAAATGACAATTAGCTTGTATTCTTCCTATAATGTGAACTTAGCTTATTAATTAGCCTCCTTTTACACTACACATGACAAATTGTTAAAATTTCAAAATTTCTCACTCTCACAGGAATCAAATCTTCAAACCAAATTTGCCAAACGCACCTGTCACTCTATAGTCAATGATTGTATGTATAAAAAATTGAAACCTACATACAAACAATAAATCTAATCTCATGATCAAAGTTCAATCATTCACCAAATACTTTATGAAGCATAGAAGTTGGTTGCAAAACTTATGATCCTAATTTAAGATTTAGTCAACATATCAAGATCCTCCACTATCATAGAAGTTAAATTTATTTTTGATGACTTTGCTCATTAACCCCTCAAGGCCCAACAACTTTTTGACAATGAAGGTTTACAATGAATTGTCCCACTTCAATATTTTTTTACACATGGATGTGTTTGAAATTTCTAATTTTAACCATACAAAAATAAAAATTACTTTGTCTAGTATGCATAGAATTAATTGTGAAAAATATTGACTATTGGATTTTTAGATTATAATAATTTTGGATGATCAACTTTATAGGCAAAAGATGCAATTTTGAGGGAAAAAAACTATAAAAAGATGAATAATGCTTTTTTACCCCCAAAAAAGAATTTTATTGGAATCTAAGGCAAATATAGTATTTTTAAATTTAAAAAAATGAGAAACAAAAAACTCTCTCAATTTTGTACACATTTTCAAACAGAAAGAGTAGAAAGCCAAAACTAACCAAATTGGATCCTACAAAATTAAAAAAAATTATATATGCATCAATTTGTGAAATTTTACAATTGATGCTATTAGCACATTGTTTGGAACATCTTCCAAAAATTTGGAATCACTCTAATCATTTTGTATTCTTAATCACACCAGATTGAACCTTGTATTTTTAAAATTATTAGAAATACAAATTTGAATTTATTTTCTCTAGATCTAGTTTGTTTGTCCAGACCAAAGAATAGAAATGTCCAAGAATTTTTTTTCAACCCACTATTCCTTTCATTGTAAAAGAATTATGTTTGCTCCCTTTTTCTACAAGATTACACTTCCTAAATAATTTTTTAAATAATTTGTACTTTGAGATTTTGAAAATCGAAAAATGCAACAAGTATGTCAACTTGTTACTCTAGGAGATCCTAGTTTACAAAATATTGAGATTTGTTTCACCCTACCGAGAATTTGCCATTGAAAATTTGAATAGAGAACATTCTATCCTCTTGGTCCTTGAGGGGTTAAGAAACTTTGGATGGTAAAAAAATATGTTGATTAAAAAGACAAAGTTGTTGAATGAACTATTGAAAGGAAAAAAATTAAGAAAAAATAGAAGAGTAGTAGAACAATAAAAATAATGTATTCCCAAAAATGCAACCTTAAAAAAGAATTCTATAGTTTTGTCCAAAAGAAAAGAAATTAACTTTAGAAAAGCAAAAACAAATTTCAAAAGAAGAAAATGAAGAATGACCATTTTGCCATTCTAAATGGCTTTCTAATCAAGTATGTACATCTATAAGAAAAATAATCCCAACTTTTAGCTTCAACTTTATTTTTCTAGGCCAGAAAGAACATTAGCTATCATGTACTAGCTCATTCAATGTATAGGGCGACATACAATAACAAGGGGATTCAAAATAGTTTATTATTTTTGATAAGTATAAATAAAATATTGAATGTACATAATAGTCTTATGTACCTTAGCTTTGATGTTTGAACCCATTGAAAAAAGTATGCCTCAAAAGGTATGCCCAAAATATGTTGATTCACAACATGTGATGAGATTTAGTATAAACAATTCTAGCAATTGTCCATATTCACAATAATCAAAATCACCCACTCGATGAAGTCTACATCACCACCAACATCATAGTTTAATACCTCCACTAGATCTTCACTAGACACCATTCTAGTGCAATTCATTATTTTGCTTTGACTTGCAGATATCACAAATCCAAGCACATGAAATTCTTCCCCTCTTGTATATGACCTTTCTCAAATTGAAATTTGTATGAAACTCTCTCTCATTTTGACATTGTGGCTCCAAAAAATCTCTCAACCACTGTTGCGCTTCGGATGTGTTATCATTGGAGATCCTTGGAAATTTCCTCTCTTCTCTTGGCAAGGACTCCAAAATTGCCATGGAAATTTGATAGTCTAAAACTCTAGGTGTGTCAAGAATCAAGGCGGCAAAGTTGCAAACATCACTCAAATCGGGTACCATGGAGCCCATCCCACAAGCAACATGGGCACCAATTTTGGTCAATATGGTGGCTATCTTCAATCCACAAGCTAACATCCCAAGAAATCTTCTTGTGCCTTCCGTTCCAAAATTGACCACAAAACCTTCTTGATTAGCAACCTCATGGAATCCATACATGCTTTCACACATGAGGTGAAGCTTGATTTTGTTGAGGCCAAGCACAAACCGAGTCAAAAGCTTTTGACTTCCAATCTCACAAAGATACGCCAATTTCGGAATTTGTGCCTTTTGCATTTCAATTGAGAGTGCCAACAAATCATCCATTCTTGAACACACTTCAGGCAACAAGTCCCTTTGCATGCTCTGAATGCCATGTTCCAATTTTTGGATTGATTGCATCAACTCACCCAATTTGGACATGACTTCTTCTTGATATTCATGTTGAACCTTGATGATGTTGTCTAACTTCACATCCAGAGGCCCATACAAGAGATTCCGCGACCTTTGCCAAAATGAAGGGACTAATATATCACCCTTCGCATCTTTACAGTAAGAAGGACCATCTCCAGTCAACTTGTCCAAAGATTGAACTTCCTTATGATATTTTTGAAGGCCACTTGACCGCCTTTCCAAAAGATCTTTCCATGCCAAGCCTCCCAATAATGCACTCACCTTGTCGAATCCAACGCCCAAACCTTCACATGACTTCCAATTGTGAGTAGCATTGACACCTCTTCTGACAACCTCCAACTCTAAGTCCTTTACATGAACATATTGATTTTTGCGGTCTTTAGGACTAAACAACCTCTCAACACATTCTGGTCGCAAAATGTGTTCAATAAGGTGGACTCCAAGACAACCCAAGGTGGGATCTCCTTGAAAATATTTGATGTGTCCAATAATGCGCATATCAAGGAATACTAACACTTGGTCTTCAGGTTGATAGGATCGTAGAAGGATGTCAATATCACCATCATTGACTTGAAGAGTGACCTCAATGCCATCACTAATGAACTTGATAATCTCTAGAAATACCTCATAAGTGTCTTGCCCATTGTTGCTTAAGAGCATTTTGAAGAAAAAAACCTAAACAACATATCCACAAAGGAACTGTATTAGACAAAGGACCAAAGTTAAAATGTGAAATTCCTATTCATCTACACCATGGATTTAAAACCTCACATTGGAATAAAAAAATGTATAAGAAGAAAGTGTAGTATGAATTGTCATCGGAAACAAATAAGGAAAAACTCATTATACATTCAAATCATCAACCATTAAGTATCCCATTTCATAAAGATTGCACATGATTCTAATAATATGGCACCAATATTATTTTGAAATGGCAAATACCAACACCAATTTTCAAAACAAAGAAACATTAAAGCATTTTACAAGTTCAACCTGCAACCTGGTGAAAAACCTAGAAGTTAACATTGTCTTCATTCCATCCTTGCAAGACAATCTTCTCCCAATATACTTGAAGCTGGATGATTCATTGTTTTGAGACCAACCCAAAATTCTATGGTTGTTTAAAAAGGATGGTAGCATAATTCTCATAGGATCTTGTTCATAACATATATTGAGCTTCTTCATCATGCCCAAGATATCATCAAACTTCTCATCGGTGCCTCCTTGGTCTTTGATAAGACCCAATATAGAACGCTTCACATGGTCAACTAATATGATCCCATTCGGCGAAACCATCCTCAACTTCTGATTCTTGTTGGCACATTGGTAGAGGAATTTTCCTATGATGTCATGACAAAACCAATGAGGATCTGTAATGACAACTCCTGCATTCTCATTGTAGATGATGTGGCCCCCATCATTCAATGATAGAGCAACAAAAACCTTCCTTCTCTTGGAAAGCTCATGGCTGACATTATTCAAGTCATTCACATCCTTACACATGTTTTCACAAAAAGCATCCCACTTCAACAAACGAGGGTTTGATTGGTCTTCATTCCACTAAGTTGCACTTCTTCACATGCACCAATGGTTTTGGGTAATTGTAAGCGCACATTTATCCACCCTTAGTAAATAAGTGAGCACAACCAGGCTCTTGAGTTTTAGGTTTGATTCTCGTTCTATGGGTGCCTAGCGTAAATCCATTGTGCCTTCCAAGCAATGGATCTTTTCTAAATCCTAAACATACACAAGTTTGCAAGAGACTAAAGAAATCAAGAAGAACTAACTTAAATTGCAAGTTTTACTCTAATTAGGTCGTACCAACTAGGCCACGGTGGTTTTTGAAAGAAAGGTGATACAGTCTAAATTTAGCCACATATAAAGATAGAGAATTTCATGCCATTTCCAAAAATTTAAAACTCAACATTATGCGACCTTCCTAGCAAGAGTTACGGACGGATGAAGTTCTAGCTTCTATAAGTCTATCCAAACTTCATCCTTGGATTTAGACCCTTTCCCTATTCTATTTCACTTCAAGTTTTTTACTCTGACTTTATATTGCAAACTCCTACCTAAATTCTAAGTTTGGAATTGGACGGATGAGTTTTACCCTATTTCATCCATATCCTAACCCAAAGTTCATCCGTTGTTTCCTACTAAATGATTAAGAATTTTTCCTAAGTTAAACTAGTTCTAGACTCTACTAAGTGCCTTCTACCTATTTCCAAATCTAATTCTTCTCTTTGATTACTTCTCTTAGTAATTATTTGATCTTTATCCTACTTATGTGGCTCGGTGCTACTCTGAGCAGATTACTATTTTTAGATTTTTGTTAATTTTTATTTGTAATTCTTAATTCTAGCTTTCCAAAATGCTAAGACACGTGCTAATTGGACCTTCCTACTAGGAGTTATCAATGGATGAAGTTTGACCTCTAATCGGTACTTCAAACTTCATCCATGGTTTTCTACTAACCTACAACTTGAATTCTAATTTTTGTTTCACTTCTGGAGTCTAGATTTATGTTTCTACCTGAGTTTCTATTCTTGTTCCATTTGGATGAAATGTACTAAATTTCATTCAATATTACTCCTAAACTTCATTCGCTAATATCTCTTTCAATTTGATTCCAAATTCTAAGTGTGAGATGGTTCTGGAAACCTCTAACTAGAATCTACAACAATAATTCCTTGTTTTTTGAAATAAACCTATTCTAGATACTCTGAATTGACTTGAGAGTTTGGACCTTCTTGTAAACGTCTATTTTTGAGAAATTGAAATGTAGGGTTTAAAGTTGGGAGCTTACCTCGGATTTGGTGTCATTGTTTAGGTAATCGTATACCCCTTCAAACTCCCCATCATTCGCCATGTTTCGAAATTGGTTGGTAATTTTGCCCACGGCTTAAAGTAGGAGTTTTAGTACAAGCTTGCCAATTTCTTGGACTTCCTTTTCTTTTCCTTTCCTTCTAATCTTTCTTTCTCTTCTAACACTATTCTAATGCAATTATTTATACTCCTAGTTGACTTCAAAAGGTCTTCTCCAATAATTCCTTCGAATTATTGAATTGATAAGCTTCTTCCTTCCTTTCAAGTCAATAATTTGTTCTATCCTATTTCTAATGGTTCAAATCACTCCTTCAAGATTTCTTTAAAACTCCTCTTATCTTCTAATTTTTTCCCATTTAAACTTCCAATCCCCACTCACTAATTCTACATTGGTAGTATGAACCGGTTGGTACCACTAGCTATTGAAAATATGAGAGATTGAGTTTTATGCCATTGCTAAGTTTGAAGAGTTCTAATTGTCACTATGGATAATCTCTACTTCTCTACTTTGCTATTCTAATTACTATTCCCTTCTTTTCTCTCAAGGACCTTCCTACATCTAAGTCTAATTTGTCCCTTGACTTCTTTTTGTTTGAGTTTGAGTTTCCTCAAAATTCCAAATTTTTAGCAACCGGCCATGGCCTGGATTTGTTCAATTCAAGCTCACAGTTTTTGAACAAGGCAGACCCAGAGACCGAACAAGGCAGACCACCGATCAGAACGAACCCCCGACCTTCAGCTCCCCTGCCGCGCCGCGTGTCACGCTTCTACTCGCCGTCCCCGTCCCCATCAACAGCTTGCCCGCTGATGTGGCGGCTTGCGATTTGTCGGGCCCGTCCCGGTCTACAGCAGCGTATACTGATTTGGTCGCCGGCAGTGTATACTGATCTGGTCCTGGCAGCGTGTATTGATCTAGTCCTGGCAGCCCGTGTGCTGGTTTGGTCCTTGGCATCGTGTACTGATCTGGTCTTAGGCAGGGGGGGGTTTTGGGGTGTTTTGGGCTCTTAAAATGTTGGTACTATCTCTCGGAAACTAATCCAGAAATGGAACTCTAATTTTTGGGATACTAAATGAATACTTGCGAGGCTAACTTTTGGATACTAAACTTGGTCTTTCAAAACGAATGTTTTGGAAACTAAACTTGGAGGAATCACCACTTCTTCATTTTTTGGAGATTTTTTGGAATATACGAAGTCAAAGCTTCGCCGTGTTTTTGTGAAGTGGCTAAATTTCTATAGAACTCTAGATAAGCTAAGGCAAAGCTTCGCCGTGGTTTTAACAATGGCCAAATTTCTATAGAGACCCTAGACAAGCTAAGCCAAGGCTTCGCCGTGATTTCGTAAAAAGGCCAAATTTCTATAGAGACCCTAGACAAGCTAAGCCAAAGCTTCGCCGTGATTTCGTAAAAAGGCCAAATTTCTATAGAAACTCTAGACAAGCTAAGCCAAAGCTTCGCCGTGATTTCATGAAAAGGCCAAATTTCTATAGAAACTCTAGACAAGCTAAGCCAAAGCTTTGCCGTGCTACAAGAATCAAGGAAAATGTGGACAACTTATGAGGGGAATGAATTGTTAGTGAACACTAAGCTATCACGTGTTAGTGCTAAATAACATAAACCACTCTAGAGATTTTTCCCAAGCGGCATCGCCAGTCATAGGGAAAGGAAACTCTCTAGGATTAGAGCAAGATTAGTTCACAACACTAAGGATGTCAATAAAATACCACAACTTCAACAAAACATTAATCAAAGCTTTAAACACTTACGAGAAACGCCACAAGAAGATAGCTAAGTTGAAGGGACCCCTAAGTCCTTCAAAAGAGCTTGAAAAGTAGCAACAAGGAGCTTGAAATGCTCCCAAAACACAAGAATGTGGCAACGTGGTCCAAAAATGGCCAAAATCCAACTAAATGGACTCAAATTATACAAGGCGGTTCACAAATGAACTTAAGGGGTGTTTGTGAGAGGAAAATGAGCTCCTTATATACATTTCCAAGGGTGCTCACCCCCCTCTTTTCCTAAGTTGTAAACTTATCAACTAAGATTTTCATCATAATCTTCAATTTTTGACTTTCTACGCTGGTCCAATTGTCTAACTTTTGGAGATTAACTCCAAATTGAAAACCGATTGCGCTGTTGGCTTCAGAAGGCCATTTTTAGTCTTGAAAAATTGCCCACCCCTTAACCAAAATCCAAGAAACGCAACATAACCTACCGTTAACTGAACGCCAAAACGAGGTAAAAAACCAAATCTTGGAGGTTCACTTTTATGAGAAAAGTAACTAGCCTAGGTTCTTTAGTAGGTATGGGGGAGTAAGAAAAGACCTAGCTTTGACCTCATTCCGATTTCGTATGGTCCCGGTATGCAAGTCAACTCCACCGTAAACTTCAATTTCGCCAATTTTCGGGGAATCTCGCCGGTTTGGTCACTTCTGGCTATTGGAATGTCTTGAAACTTGGTGGGGCATCTTATTAGTATAAAAGAAGCTAATCTAATTTTTAGTGAGATTTTACCGCAACCTGGGTAATTTCTAGGAATTCCCATCGTAGGTTTTGGCGGTTGACCGTCCGGAAGGGCATCTTCTGCAAGTCAGAAAATTCCGAAACTTTTTATGGAACCTCTTATGGAATTCCACAAAGGATGTGCAAGCTCATATTTTTACTTTGCACAAAGGTCAGAGGAGAATCAAATTCTGTCTTCTCCTTTTAATTCCGACAACTAGGGAATCTTTCACATACAAGGGAATCTTGGCAAGCCGATTTTGCCATTGAGTCCCAAATGTGATTTCCACCCTAGAACACCGTACTCCACCTGTAGATTTTACTTACGGGCCAATCTTGAGTTTGTAACTCCTGCAGGCCAACAATTGGGGATTCCGCTATTTCTTCGATGCTATGGGGAAAGTGAAATCTATCTCTGGGAATGGACTTAGGACCTCAACGGTATTCCCTCAGACCAATTTTAGCCATAAGATGTCACATGTACTATAGGTTTGGGCTGTTTGGGTCAGGTTAGTCCTTAATTCTATTTTTTACCAATATTTCCACGTTTTAACCTATGTACAAGTGGAAATGGGATTTATTTGGGGGAAAACAACCTATAAGAGGCCAAATGCTATATTGGTACGTGACATACCTATTCTGATTTTACACTCTTTTTCGGGCTTTTTGTATATAAAACTATACTTAAATTTGTAAAAATTAAAAAAAAGAAAATTGTGAGTCTCTAGTGACGAATTGGGGGCTCACAGCAATCTTCCCAACAAGTCTATCAAATGAGATTTGATGAAATCAAACACATGACCAGCATGAGAGAAATCCCTGCCATCCACCATGAATACAACCTTATCTTCATAAAATCCAAGGACCTCTTCAAATTGAGATTTCAACTCCTTAACCGTGTCTTCAATGCATGTTGCAAATTCAAGGTCGTCCTTCCAATAATCAAAGTGTGTCATAACTATCGACACATGTGGGCGATAGGAATGAGATCGCCGAGTGTTGGAAGCAATGAATCGCAACCAATATGCAAGTTCTTCTTTCACACTTCGAAAGCTACGTGCTTCAAAGAGATTAGATTGCTCCATGGGATTGCACATGAGCAAAAACATGGAACAACTTCCATCAGCAGAAAGATTGGGCATCACCAACTCATGGAAAGAGTGATAGTCTGTTTGACCAGCCATGTCCCAAATGGTAATGCCAATGCCATCACATAACATATTGTCAACTTCAATGCCATGAGTGCATTCAAGAAGCACCTCCTCTGTAGGCACTTTTGATGTCTTGAACACTTTAAGTCCACTCTGCATTCCCTTTCTTCATCTTGAAGTGTTTTCAACTTTCTCTTTTTCATAAACTTTTTGCCATTGCTTCATCGAATTTCGCAATCTTGTTTTACCTTTACACAAACAAATTTGAGTCAAGAAAAGGTGGATGGAAATCATAGGTTTACAAGTTCAGTACATTATGTAGATGACATTCGATTAGTATATGGAGCTCAGAGGCATTTTGACGTCAACATTTCATTATGACATTGGCTATACATATGCAAGACTACATCTCTAGGGTTTTGATTTCATTTCATAAATTCATCCATTGGTTCATTTAGGTCACTTCATATGATATTATTGCTCAAGAATATAGACTTATTAGTCCCCTTGATTGAAAAAGTGTGGGCTTCAAACCTCAAACCAAATTCTTTTCAACCTTTGCCAAAGGTGAAGTTGTCTTTAAAATCTAAGGAAGAGAATGTGGAAATTCCACAACACATGATAATCAATAGAATACTAGAAAAGTGAATTGAAAGTTGTAGAAATCAAATTCAACAAAAATATAAAATTCATTTTTAATTTTGAAACAACATATTGAAAGGAAGGAAAGAAGGAAAGGTAGAAAAGACGGGTCATTGCAAGAAAGACCGGTCCTATTTACTAGTCACAATGAGAGTGACTCTCTTGTCATCTGCTATAACTCTTGAAGTAAAAGTCCTATGAACATGAAATTTTATTGGAGATGTTTAACATGATGGTATTTAGATCCTTTATTTTTAGAAATAAAAAAAATTATTTTATATTTAAAAATCATTTTTGTTAATATGTCACACCGTAAGGTTTAGGGTTTTTTACTACATTAGGAGTCCCCAAATTTAATGATCTAGAACTGAAATTTTTATGGTCTATTTGCATTTTAGGAAAGCATATTCCTATCAAAGGGAATCTATTTTTTTAATTTTGTGCCCTCCACATGAGTACAAACAGCACTCCCATTGTGCGCAATTTTTGAACAATGAAGATGGTTCTAAGATCAATCTTCTAGTGAAATTTCATCACTACGAATTCTTCCCAAATGGACAATTTTTAGTTTCTTTTTAAAATTACATTTTCTATTTTTTACAATACCTATATTCTTGAGATTTTGCACTTTTCTAGTTCACCTACTTAGAGAATTTTTCTATGCTTTTCCTTCCTAGGGTACTTTCTTCTTAAAGGTGTATACATTAAACATATTTTTTACATTTTTACATTTTTTTTTCCTAATTATAAAGCATTCCCGAAAGAAAAAAGTAATACTGGGGAAAACATTTTGTAGCGTTATTGCAAGAAATGACCCAGCAATAAAAAAATGCCAACATATTTTTAAATATTTGAAAAACTTCAATCAAAGGCATTTCAATGTTTCAACATGTATGCTATAATTTCAATATTACTTGAGAGAGCTTCATATTTGTGGTGACAGTTTTGCCAAAGGAATCAATCAACATGTATCCAACTAACCATTATCATTGATCAAAATTCTAGAATTCAAAGCTTTAGACCAAGAAACATACCTATCCAACCAAGTTAATAGATTTATTCAAATGAAAATGTAATCCTTTGAAAGTGGATTCTACATGGATTGAGGTTCAAAACAACCTTACGGCTTTTGCAATACCACTAAGAGTCACATGAAACATTCTCTACATTCACGATCAAGTCTACCCTACAAATTTCCTTAAAATATTAAATTAGATTTTGACATTAGACCTTCATTGTAATAGAAACTACCTACAAGAGTATTTTATGAATGTCAAAGACTTGATAACAACTACAAGTTCAATTTATGGAATTTGTATTTACATTCTTTTAATCTTAGTATTCATTTCAATTTGAAAATCATTAAAAGAATATCAACAATGACATATCTATAATCAAAACTTGAACACGTAATACTACTTACCAGCATATGGTTGTCCACACAAAAACACTCGACCAAATGCTGGATTCACATTAGCCATGCCTTGGACAATATCCCATAATTTCATTTCACTTCTCTTTGATAATGTCGAATGTACAAATTCTGCAAAAACCTGACTTCTCCATAGGTGTGCGGCTTAAGTCAATGTCTTCGATGCGATGATTCTCCAATAGCAAGTCCATCATAGCTAAAAGCACTTTGTAACCTCCTACTGTTGAACAATACTTGAAAGATATTCTCTTCAAAGATGTGTTGGTCTTGAGGGCTTTCAAGATTGTCAAAACATTCTCCATCCCTTGGGGATCATACTCTTCTAAATCTCCTAGATCAACAAACTTTAATTCCAACAAGGACGAGTTGGTGCGAAGCATGTCAACTAAGGTTTCAATGCCCTCTTTCCTTCCGATGCTTCCGTGTAAAATTAACTTGGTGAGGGTGGTATTGCATTGGACATTGTTGTTCTTAGGCAACAACAGATCCAACAACGCTTTCAACTCCACACTACTATGAATCTCACATCCAAGGGTTTCCAAACCTTGGTTGGAACACAAGGCAGCTGCTAAACTAGTATATCCTCCTATGCACACCTCTTGAAGGTAAAAACAGAGCGTCTTTAGGGATGTGCTTGTGGCAAGCATGCCACTTGTAAGCTCAAGCTGAACATCTGAAGTTTGTGAATAAAATTCCAATTCTTCCAATACACTGTGAGGGCTTTGAAGGGCTTAATCAAGTGCTCCATTCCCTCTCCATCAAACTCTGCTAACTCGAAGTGCATTGATTTGAGGATTGGAAGACTGGAAGGTGAAGCACATATTGGCCATAAACTCACCAACCTCCACTTTTCCCAATACCCTTGTTACACAATAAAATCCGAGGCGGAGATCTTGAATATGATCATTTACCAAAACCACACTCGAGATACACTTGACATATCCGAGTAACGAGCCGCCAGTACAACCAATACCGAGTTCTCTTATATCATTGCCAGACTGGCGAAGTGCGTCACAAAATTCTTCCAGTTGTTTGCATGATTCCTCCGACCCTACAATAACCTCCAATCGTTCACAAAAGACAACTTTGGATGAAGCAATTGCTTCGAGGAACTCACAATGACCTGCATGCAAGTCCTCGGGGCCGGGAAAGAATGTAAAACGTCCACGGTCAAGAACAACTTTTGAGTCTTCACTAAACTCTACGTTTCTGAACCAACGTTCATCTTCAGGTAAGGAAGAGAGAAAGTGTGAAAACTCTGACTTCTGTTGTTCTTCCTGGGAACGTAGATGCTCCTCCCTCGCTATCTCTCCGCTGCCAGAAGGGGAGGGAGGGCTCCAACGAACCCAACGAAGGAAAAAAGTTTTTTAAGTCCAGAAGCTAAACAACCACACCAGGAAAGCCAGCACCACCTTCATTGGGACCTTGATCTAGATGATGCTTCGGTACAAATCTCACAAACAAACCGAGGTTGTCACGATCAGCAGTCAAACATCAAGGCTTGCAACTATGTAAGTTTGTATATGTCGCGATGAACGCAGTACTCCAAAGCCTCACCCTTCTTCCAACTCCTCAACAAGTAGATACACCTTAGCGACGAACTGCACAAGTTACACAACGTCGTCACTAACCAACCATCATATCTTGCAAAAACCACTTCTAATTCTTAGTTGCAAATCAGCATGATTGTAATTACAACGGAGGGTCATTGCAAGAAAGACCTTCCATTTTTCGTAGCGTTTTTCACAGTACTCATTTTTTCTTTCGGAGGGCTTTATAATTAGAAAATCAATTTAAAAAAAATATGAAAAATATGTGTTAGGTATAAACCTTCAAGAAGAAGGTACCCTAGGAAGGAAAAGAATAGAAAATTTTTTTAAGTAGGAGAACTAGAAAAACCCTAAATCTCATGAAAATAGGACCAGTCACTGTAATTTCACATTTTAATTTGTAAAAAATAGGAAAAACAATAAATAAATAAAATAAAAATTGGCCATTTGGAAAGAGTTCATAATAATGAGATTTCACCAAAAGATTGATCTTAGAACCATCTTCATTGCTCATAAATTGCATGCAATGGGAGTGCTATTTGCACTCATGTGGAGGACACAAAATAATATATTTTTAGATTTCCTTTGGTAGGAATATGCTTTCCTACTATGCAAATAGACCATGAAAATTTCAGCTCCAGATCATTAAATTTGGGGACTCCTAACGTAGTAATAACCCCTAAACCTTATGATGTGACAAATTAACAAAAATGATTTTTAAATATAAAATGATTTTTTTTAATTTCTAAAAATTTAGGGATCTGATTACCATAAAGATAGACATCTCCAATAAAAATTTTATGTTCATTGGACTTTTGCTTCAAACGTTATAGCACCTGAAAGGAGAGTCACTTTCATTGTGACTAGTAAATAAGACAAGTCTTTCTTGCAATGACCCCGGAGGTCATATGCATCTAAGCCACTCAAGCTATTCAAAGATTTCATTTCCAATCAAAAGATCTCTCAACACAACTCACCCTCTTCTTTTCTTTTTTTTAAAACTTTAGAAACAAAATTCCATTACTTACACTCTTCATTGGGACAATCCCTGTGCACTCAATGCCATTCATGGTCTCTACTTTCGTAAGAGCATTCGCAGTGGATAGATCCTACAAGTCAAATCAAAGGACGTTGGATCAAGGCCACCACTTTGCAGGAGTAGCTAAAAGTAGCCGTTGAATTCTATCTGGATTGCTTTGGAAAGACGCTAGATTGCTTAGGGAATTTGTGTGAATGCTTTGTTAATTCAATTAGTGCCTGGGGACATACACAGGAAGGAACAAAATGGAGGGCAAGTGATCAATACACAGTCTATAGAAAGTACATGCAAGTTTTTTTCTTGTTGATGTAAGTATGCTATTTTCAAGGGCTGATTGATTTTACCATCACAGTGTGTCCTATGCACAATTGAACATAGACAAAAAAGCACATGGAAGAATAGGGGCTGATTGGTCAACTGAAATCTACACATTTATGCAAAGGAAACCGTTGACTACAAACAAAGTCTAACTTCCAAGGTCGCAGACCGAAACTGATGGCTGATCAAGAGCCATGCGACGGTGAAAGAATGCCCAGAATGAGAGAAAGAGCACCAAACGGTAACTCTCGGATCAACAAGGATGACAAAACTATCGAATTCTGCTAGCGAAAACAGCACTCACGGTGTTCGTTGACAAACAAAATCATATATGCAATCCAATGATGTGGAAGCTTCATATCGCATCCGTATTGTTCGATCCCAAGGACCGACTGATTGGATCGTCACTGCGTATCCTAAGCACAAAACAACGCATACGGAAAGCTCTGGGAAGAACAAGGACTCACTGCTCAATGTGAATTCCCGGAACTACTTGCAACGAACTCCGCGAAACACCAACAAACACGTAATGTAGAGATCTTGTACGTTGAACGCACAGGCAACGTTGGAGCTCTTCCCTAAAACAATCGACAGGCTTAATTTCAGTCGAATTGGGCACAAGGATTCTTTCTCACTTGAGCTGTGAATTGGCTGCCCAAAACAGCATGACCAAACATCGAGTGACTTCAAAGGAAACACTCATTGAATGCACAAAATCAGATAGACCTTCAAAACAAGGAATCCCATGCATCGCACACTGGTGCGATTGTAGGAGTGCCCATTCCCTCAAGGTCCCATGTGTTTATGACAAATTTGAAAGTACATCAGAAGGAAAGTGTCCCTCAATTAATACTTGATACGAGAACAGTACAAGAACTGGGCGGTCATTCGGCAACTACGGTTGTCCGGTGCTAGGCTCTGTGTTGGTGTATGGGACCTTCACCTTTCCAGTTCTAAGAAAACGATGAGAAAATCGCAGACACACGGCATACACATCGTCTTTGTCCCCACCTAAATCAATTGCAAATTCTCGGAAGGCAATTGAACAGGGAGGGAGGAGCGAAGTCTAAACCCTAACCAAATTCGAAAATCATGCGTTCGGTCCCCAATCAACGCAAAGCCAAGTGGCCACAATGAGCGAGAAAAGAAAACGCAATCCAGTAAGGAAACTTGGTAGTGTTAGGATGACATCATCCTATAGATTAAATAGTTAGCTTAATAGCTAGATTACCTTTAGTATATTGGAAGGTCACTTCCCATAAGATGTGTCTCTTAAGACTTGTCCTTTGGACTAGTATATATTGTACTCATTTAATATATAATTCTAAGTTCCTCATTTCTAACATGGTATCAGAGCTAGTTTGTTTTATAGGTTTGAAATTTTTATTTTCATAAAATTATAAGATTAAAGCTTCTGACAAAATGTGTCAAGGATGTCATATCCTCAATAAAGAAGATGTGACAAATGAGACAAACACAACAATAGAAGAAATCCTCAATATAGAAGATGGCAAGACAAATGAGACAAACACAACAATAGAAGAAATCCTCAATACAGAAGATGGCGAGACAAATGAGACAAACACAATAATAGAAGAAATACATCCAAATACCTCCATCATTATTCTACCAATTTCTGATGAAGAATTTTTCAAATTTATGGATTATTTAATGCTTGTAATGCAAGAAAATGCATTATTTGATGAACAATAAATAAATAAATTTACTCTATGAAAAAGATTAAAAAATAAAATTTAAAACAAAATGTCTCAATTTAATATCACCAATCTTAAAAATGTAGCCAAATTTGATGGCAGTTATTTCCATGTGTAGAAGCACAACTTACTATTAATTCTACAATCTAAAAAACTCTTGAGAATTGTAGATGGTTCGGAACCAAGACCAATCACACCACCACCTACTCCTGGAGGAACAATTCCTCACACTCCTGAGACAGGAACAGGTAGCAAAGGCGTGTGGGATGACAAAGACATCCAAGCAAAAATAATTATAAGAAATTGTTTAGAACTAATCAAATTTCTCACATTATATCAAAACAAACCTCTAAAGAATCATGGGACGAGTTATGTAGGTTGTATGAAGCCCAAGACTTTGTCACCAGAATGTACTTAAAGGAACGGCTAACGACGCTAAAGATGAAGGACAATGACAGTGTGACAAAACATGTACACACATTCAGATCCCTTCTCGATCAATGCGCAGCGGCCGGAGCCCCTATAAGTGACGAGGATGCTGTCATCACATTAATGCGCAGCATGCCCACTAGTTATCGAAATTTTTTAATTTCAATACGAGGTCAAACTTTGACCCTACAAACTTTAATAACTTACTTAATTCAAGAAGAAACCATGTTAAAAAGCTTGGATGACAACTATTCTAATGGATCAACATCAACTTTACTATTTAAACAAAAACCTTGGAAACATAATCCGCAAAGGATTCCATTTAGCCGAAATCCAAATCGGTTTGGTAATAAATTCTACCAAGGCTCTAAATCAAACTATGATAATAAAACTTATCAAGGAAGTAATAAACCATATCAAGGAAGCAAACCTTACTACAATCAAAATCAAAACTTTTCCAATAAATTTAACAATCAATCAAGAAATTCTGAAAATTTTAGTACATTTAAATATTTCACACAATTCAAAGCCTAAGTTTTGCTCAAATTGTGGTAAACCTGGGCATCATCCTAGAGATTGTCGTAAGCGCATTTTTGATGAAAATGCTAAAAATTCTCCTAAAAATCAAGGAGAAAACTAAAGACTTTTTATATATAGTAGCCTTAAACACAAAACTTACTTCTTCAACTAGTTGGATAGTTGATACAGGGGCTACCAAATATATGGCTCATGACAAAAATACTTTTCTTAATTATGCACCTCTCCCACAAGGACAATTTGCATATACAATAGATGGTTCGACTCATGAAATTCAAGGTGTGGGTGAAGTAAACATAGTACTTTCCAACGGATGTGAACGAATTATCCCCAACGTATATCATGTCCCCCATATGCAATGTAATTTATTTTCTGTTAAACAACTTGCCCAAGCTGGCGGTAAATTTCAAATTGAAGGAAATACCGCAAGTTTATATAATTCAAAACAAGAACTAATTGTAACTTGTATTCTTGACCAAGATTTATATACACTTGGTCATTCTAAAATGCCACAACAGATAGCTTCAAACAATCAAAGTCAAATGGCTTTAACAACAACAACTAGTGAGAGTCTTACTACAATATGGCATAATCGCCTTGGCCATATCAGCCTAAAAAGATTACAAGACATCATAAAACACCATATGGTCAAGGGAATAAATTTAACACAAATAAAAGACATTCTTTTTTGTGTTTCTTGTATGATTGGAAAACAACATCGTCTCAAATTTCCTAAACAAGCAGAACATAGGGCTCAACACCTATTATATCTTATACATTCCGATATTAAAGGGCCATTTGACCCAACTCACATAGGATTTAAATATTTTATTACTTTCATTGATGATTTTAGTAGATATACAGTAACATATCTATTGAAACTTCGTTCACAAGCACTGACAAAATTTCAAGAATATAAAGCCTATTCTGAAAGATTTACTAATCAAACAATTAAATTTTTACGTAGTGATGGCGGTGGTGAATATACCTCCGAGGCATTTAAAGAATTTTGTTTGACCAATGGCATTCAACGCCAAATAACAACTCCATATACTCCTGAGCAAAACGGGGTCGCTGAACGAAAGAATCGTACCTTGATTGAAGTTGTTCTTAGTATGCTTTACCACGCTGGTTTTACGAAATCTTATTGGGGTGAAGCATTGCTAACAGCAAATTATCTTCAAAACCGACTCCCTACTAAAGCTCTTACCAATATTACTCCATATGAAATTTGGTATGGTCATAAACCAAACTTATATTATTTAAAGGTATTCGGATGTACTGCATATGTACATCGTCCAAAAGAAACAAGACACAAATCTAAGTTAGAGTCCAAATCTCTTTAATGTTGGTTTTTAGGATATGAAGATGGCATTAAAGGGTATCGTCTACAAGACAAATCTAGTAAGCGAATAATTATGTCTAGGGATGTTATTTTTAGAGAAAATCAATTTCGTCAACAACAACCAAGCTTAAATCACAATAATATTAGCAACACCGATTTAGAACTCCAATTACATCCAAATTTCTTCAAACCCTACTCTCATACTCAACCACCTATTAATACAAATTTGCCTATTCACAATCAACCATTACAACAAATCCCACACCCTCAACCTATATTAAATTCAGAATCAATTGAAGATCTTGAATCTCATCCAAGTCCAACAACACTTACTCAACACTTAACTGACTCGTTTAGCAAATTAAATCTTCCCGATGGTATCTCATCAAATGATGAGACCTATGACGTTTTTTGGAACAATGCTTATGAACCTTCTCCAAGTAATTCTCAAATAACCAACAATAATCTAATTGATCAAGATTCATTAGATTTACTTCCAACTCAAGACCCATCACCTATACCAAGAGCTTCTACTTGAAAAAGGAAATCACCGGAGCGATTAATTGCTTCTATAGAAGGTAAGCCTCCAAAGAAAACTAATACTAAACCTCAGAAAGCCAAAGTACCTTGGAAAATATTTGCTACTCACATTGACTCAAATAACCATGACTTTTCAAAATTACCAAGTGATCCAACTACTTATAAGGCAGCAATGGAAAGTCCAGAAGCCCAAGAATGGCAAGTAGCCATTGCAGCTGAATTCAAATCTTTACTCAAAAATAATACATGGGACTTAGTCCATCTACCATCAAATAGAATTCCTGTAGGTTGCAAATGGGTTTTTAAAACAAAACGTGGACATAATAATGAAATTCTTAAACGCAAAGCTCGACTAGTAGCAAAAGGTTATTCTCAGCAAAAAGGTATTGATTACCATGATACTTTCTCACTAGTTCTTAAACTTTCTTCTATGAGAGCTTTATTTGCCTTTGTAGCATACTATTGTTTATACATCCATCAAATGGATGTCATCACTACCTATCTTAATGGAGACCTACAAGAAGAAATTTTTATGATCTTACCAGAAGGCTTAGCTTTGTTCATATCATCTCTTAAATTATCAACAACATTAGTTTGTAAATTACGAAAAGCTCTTTATGGTTTGAAACAATCCGGTTGCACTTGGTATCAAAGATTATTTAAATTCCTTATCTCTATTGGTTTTATTGTAAGTGAGGCCGATACAAATGTCTATATCCAACACGTTAATAAACATTTTATTATATTGGCAATATATGTTGATGACTGCATATTAATTACAAATAACAATAATTTATTACAAAAGACCAAACAACAATTATCTTTAGAATTTGAAATGACCGATTTAGGCCCTGTAATAAGCACTACCATTTTAGGATTAGAAGTAAAATATCGCCAAGATATAGGTCATCTTGAAATATTACAATCCAAATATATAAACTCTTTATTATCCAAATTTAAAATGGAGTCTTGCAATCCTGTGACCACTCCAATGGAGCCTGGTATAAAATTAACAAAGAATGATAGTCCAACTACTCAAGAAGAAATAAACAAAATGAAAAGATTTCCTTACAAGACATTAGTAGGAAGTTTATTACATTTATCTGTAAATACAAGACCTGACATTTCATTTTCAACAAATACAGTTGCTCAATATTTAGCAAATCCAGGATTACCACATTGGAATTCAGCAAAGCGCATATTGCGTTATCTAAAAGGAACTATTTTTCTAGGTCTTTCATATAAACGATCTCGAATTCCTTTCACATTGCGAGGCTTTGCCGATGCAAATTGGGCAGGCAATATCAATGATCGCCGATCTACATCAGGATATTGTTTTTCATTAGGAAATTGTCTAATTAGTTGGGCCAGTCGCAAACAACGCTCAGTGGCTTTAAGCACTACTGAAAGCGAATACATGTCTTTATCTAGGGCATCCACAGAAGCAATTTGGCTTCGACGATTACTCAACAGTATAAATTATCCTCAAACAAATCCAACGATTATTTATGCAGATAACCAAAGTGCAATTCAACTTTCAGAGAATCCAAGATTCCACGATCGAAGTAAACACATTGATATTCAAGTTCATTTCATTCGGGAACAAATATAAGCTCAACAAATCCAATTACTATATTGTAGCACACATCAAATGGCTGCTGACATCCTCACCAAAAGTTTACCCAAAGACAAACATTACAATTGTCTTAGTCTTATGGGATTGGATCTCAATAGTTTAGAAACTATTTAATCAGGGGGAGTGTTAGGATGACATCATCCTATAGATTAAATAGTTAGCTTAATAGCTAGATTACCTTTAGTATATTGGAAGGTCACTTCCCATAAGATGTGTCTCTTAAGACTTGTCCTTTGGACTAGTATATATTGTACTCATTTAATATATAATTCTAAGTTCCTCATTTCTAACAGGTAGGACTCCCAATCGACGAGGAAGCAAGTGGAATCCTCGACCCTAGTTCGTGAATTCATGAAATCCAGGCCAGCAAGGGAAAAAAAAGGTAGAAACTTACCCAGTTTTGCCTGCATGCGATCATCCTCCGCAGTCTCACAAACACATACAGACACACTCACTAGAGAGGCGTAGACCGCTCGCAACCTTAGAAAAGCACGTGCTCCACGAACTTCACAGCCACGGCCATCTCCTTCACTTTGGCTTGCCGTGTCCCTGCTTCTCCGTCTCTCCCCCAAAAGATCCGCTGACGCTGTCCCAGTAAAGTTTCTGAAACGGGAGCTGCTGAGATCACAAGCTTGGCGATGAACGGCGATTACTTCGTGAAGGTCCTGGGACGGAGTTGATGCAAAAGACGGAGTCCAGGGTCAGGGAATGGGAAGTCTTCTAACTTAGTGCACGGCACTCACAGTACTGTTGAAAACTCTGTCAAGTTGTTACTTTTCAAAACACGGCACTGATGCAGTCCACCAAATTTTATATATATATTACTGCATGAGAAAAATATCAAATTTTAGAAAGGTGTGCCAAAGACGGAGTCCAGGGTCAGGGAATGGGAGCCTTCTAGTGCACGCACTCACAGTACTGTAGTCAAGTTGGAACCTTTCAAACACGGCACTGATGCAGTCCACCAAATTTTATAATTTTAGAAAGGTGTGTTTTAATATAAAACCAATGAAGTTTGACCAAAACGGAAACATGTCCTTCCAGGGTTATAATAAGCTTATGTCGCCAAGAAACTGAATCCTTCAAAACCTGAACCAGGATCGTAAACAGGATATCTACACATTGCAACAATATTGACGTCCTTTCAAGATTACTCGCACCTGAAAATCTCCATGCTTGGTTCGCTACAGGGATAATACGCTGGCTTGAATCCACAGCCTGGTTTCGGAACACCCGATCAATCGAAAAGTATCTCTTTGGTGTGAAATCGTCCTGAACAAGCCACCTCGTATAAAAAATGAATTCAGATACTTGGAAGAAAATGAGATTGTGTTAAAAAAGAGCTACCTGTGACCTTGTAATTCCGCTCCGACCGATCCCATCTCCGATACTGACTTGGCAATTGTCTATGGCCACTCATCTTTGAATGAAAATGACCACCTATCTTTGAATTGAAATGGGGATATCTATATACTAAAACTTTTATCCTAGTGGTCTACTTTGATTTTGCAGAAGAAATTCATACATAAAGTGATAAAAATTTGATCCCAACAGATTTGGCTCTGCACCCAAGATCTCTCTACTGAACCATGCTGATCTCCAAAAAATCTTGCTCCTGCATATGTTAATATCACATTACTACATATTACGCACATAGTATCCTTCACCGTATGCGGACTTCAAATGGGGAGTTGGGCGAGTGGTGATACCACGGCATACGTTGGGTTAGCCCTGTTCCGAAGTGATATTGCGCCACTGTGACCTGCATCACGGAGTCGAAGGTGTCCTCTGGATGCGCGCCAAAGAGCATGACCTGAATCAATGACACACACCATTGATATATAGATTATTATTGATCTTCTGCATACAACGATTCTAGTTGTGTTTTTGCATTTGGATATGCTAAATCCTCGTCTAGACTTTGAATTCCCAAGTAGTGGGATCATATTTGACGAGGCTATCTCTGCATTGATGCCCTAGTGAGCATGGAAACCAAAGTATGATTCTTTGTTCAAAACATCCCACAATAACATAAATCTCTAACCCAACGATAAGTCCCGACTTCCAAAAGTAGTGCATTTGATATCACTAATTATGCAGACCTCGTCATAAAGCACCTAAGAACCCTTGCCAGCACCCTCTGACTTTGCAAGAAAAGGAAACCCTAGCACCTTGATATACAAAAAGAGGACCAAGTTGAGCAAGTGAGAGCTCGAGCCAATAACCCCTGTGAGAGCATGGCAGAAGCTAGTTCTAGTTCACTTCATTTGACTCTGAAAAACTCTAAGTGGAAACTGCTCTGAAGAGACGCCATGCCACTACGACTAAGAATAAATTTGGTTGAAAACAGCAACATCCTAATGGTGTGATTTTCAATGTCGTTTCAACAGCGGTTTGAACAAGTGGAACTAACAAGCAGCTCAAAAAAAGAATTACATATGATTATTGATGCCATTCCTCTAGTACGATTAAGAGTGAAACAGGTTGATAACTACAGCACCCTAATTTTTTGTTTCCAATGTTGTTTCAACAGGGATTTGCACTAGTGGAACTAACAAGCAGCTAAAGAAAAGAATTACATATGACTATTGATGCCATGTCTCTTTGGTAAAATAAAATGAAACAGGTTGAAAACAACATCCTAATCTTGTGATTTCCGACGTTGTTTCCACAATAACAGCAGTAGTGGAACTAATTTAGATGCAGCCACTTTAACAGATAAATTGCAAATGACTATTATCACTCGAAAAGCAAAACAAACGAGCGAGTTGCGTGGGCTAGTAGGGTGAGCTCAGGTCCTAACCATGTTGCGGCCGGTGAAGTAGCAATTGGAAACAGTAATGAACGTCGACGCCTCAATAGCACTAACCAAATTTGTGGTACAAATGCGCCAGATACAAATGATCCAACCACACATTCGTAGCAGCGAAGAGACTGAAAGCATTCCCGTCCGAGCGCAGCCGATGGCCGAAATGCGACGGCGAGTCTCTCACCATGGCCGGCCCAGTCGCCACCAGATCGAACATCCTCACGCCATGCGTGAATGATCACGTTCGAGACGCCTTAGATCGTGATATATCCCCGCTCCATCCTAAGATCTTCACGTCAAACCCTCTCCTATCGATGGTCTTGTGGCTGTTCATGCATGATCAGCTTCTGCTTGAGCTTGATGCGAGTATTTTGGAAGAAGAAGATCCACAGAGACTCGCTGTGGCTGACAGCACAAGCAACTGGGAAGACTTTGCCCCTTGTCGTCGACTGAGGATGGCGATGGCGGACGAATTACTGAACTCCTTGTTTGCAAATCGCCATGGCTGAATGCAGCAACTGACCTTCAATGGAAAATTGGGAAATCAATGGCATGGACGGACCTTCGACGCATTAGTTATTTGACGACGCTAGTACTGAAGCACCTCAAGTATACCTTGGCTACAAACAAGTCTATGAACAAGACAACGAAGAAGATCAAAAAGCTCCCGGTATCTAACTCAAGTCATTTCATATTTTTTAGAGAGCTCTTTTTGGAATTAGTTATAATGAATTTTTGAAGAACTTGAAATGCAATAGTCACAAAAAGCATCTACCTCCTAAAATGTACACTATTTGTACATTGTAGGTGTAATGATTGGGAGAGCAGAACATAGCTCTCTGTTAGCAAACATTGCCACAAATTTTTGTGAATAGGTCTAAAATAGTATGGGGTCTTTGATGTGGAAATGCTTTGCATATAATCTCTTTATACCTTTACCTCCTTTAAATAATCTTAAACCTATTTCCAAATTCCCTTCTCATAGTTCTCAATCTTATAATTCCCACAATAATCTAAAGACTACTATAGCTAGCTTCAGTCAAGCATTTATGATAGACAATCACTTCAAATGTCTTAAATCTTTGTAATAATATACATTAATTAGTCAAGTACCTAACTCTGAATTTTCATCCTGATCTAAGATATTACCCATCTTCGGAGGACACTTTCCCACTATTGACTTTCTAACCTTTCATTGCCTTCGCACTTTGACTGTACTTTGTACATAACTCATAGATCCCAAGTACAGTGGGGTATCATTTAAAATGACGTTTTTGTAGGGAAAGGAATTTCACATTTGCCAACTTTGATAGCCTCCCCAGGGCTGAAAAATGGTTTTTTTACCATGAAATTTTTGCCATGGGAACAACTTTATGTTAATAACACATGTACCAAATTTCAAGGTCAAAAGAATCACCAAAAAAAACATATTCAAAGTCTATCAACATGTGTAGCGATGAGAAAATTTTCATTGCCACCAACCTTGACACAATAATAGTTTGGTAAATAAACAATTTTTCAACCCTTAAAAAAGTGTCAAAATTGGTAGTAGTGAAATTGTTTCTCCCAACTATGGCATGTTGGTAGATTTCAAATATCTTTTGACCTTGAAATTTGGCACACATATTATCAACATAGAAATGATCTCATGACAAAAATTTCATGGTAAAATAAAAATATCTCAGCCCTCAGGAGGGTGTCAAAGTTGGCAGCAGTGAAAATTTTCTCACCGGTACACATGTTGGTAGACTTTGAGTATCTTTTTTTTGGTGAGTTTTTTTACCTTGAAATTTGGTACACATGTTATAAATATACATATGTTCTTGTGCCTAAAAATTTATGGTAAAAAGAACAATTTTTCAGCCCTCGGCAGGCTGTTAAAGTTGACAAATGTGAAATTTCTTTTCCTGCAAATGCAAAAACGCCATTTTGAATGTCAAACACTTTCACTTTGAAGCCTCGTATCTCCTTCTCCATAATAGATCTAAATCTAAAAATTGGCATTATGATAAATCAACTATTCAAAAAATTAAATCATTCTAAAATTTTGTCTTGATCCAATATTTTATCAAAACACAAACCAAAACTCCTCATATCAATGCTTTCTTTAATATTAAATCACCAACAAACATACAACACAACACCCAAATGTATCTCACACCTCAAAACCCACCAAGAACCAAGAGAGAAACAGGGATTAGTTTTTACCTCAAAATAGCCAACTATAATCATATAAGGCTAGCCATTGGCTTAGCCTAACCCTATCTCCCCAAATCTTGAGTAATATCAACTACAAATCAACCGGTTAATAACTAACAATTAACAAGAACAACTAACAAGAACTCTCAACTAGCCCCTTTTTCTCAAGCAAAATTGATCCAAATTGCAACAAAAACAAATATTGGGCAAAAAATAGTATGGTTTATAAAAATAAAAAATATAACCAATTGGCCTCTTCTACTTGGGCAAAGCTTGCCAAGCGGTGCCATCACTACAAGGGCTCGTAGCCAGCAAGCCTTGTATAGTATCAACATTTGAAATTTAGTTGGGTGGGTGATTGCATGAAATGCATGTACAATTTTCTATCACGTATCTTTAGTTGATCTGCTTTTTGGCCATAATATTTGTATTCTTCCTATTTTTTCTTAATTAAATCATCAAAATATGTATTTTCTTGAAATTTGACATTTTTCTAATTCTCCTACTTAGAAAAATTTTCAATGATTTTTCTTTTGTGGTTACCTTTATTTTATAGGTATGTACATTGACCATATTTTTAAATTTAAAAAATATATATTTTTCTAATTTTAAAGCATTCCAGGAAAAAAAGGCATGAGTACTGTAAAATGCAACAAAATCAGCAAGTGTTTTGTGCAATCACCTAAGCTAAAAAGTGCCACACGGAAACAAAAGGGGGTTCATTTTGCAACAATTTTCTAGGGTTCATTGCTAATATTGGTGCTTCCCAAGAAATTTGAGCATCATTCATCTTGTATCATCGCCAATAGTGACTCCATTCACTCCCACTCTTTCGCCACTATGTTCTCCACTCCTTTGGCCTTAATCACCATGATTGCAGCAAGAGTTCATTGGAGATCACCACCAGTTTTGCGAATTTGGTACTATGGATCTACAGTTTTGCAAGAATGGTGAGTGGTTTAGGTTTTGTAAATGCAATGAGTGCCAATCTAGCTTAAGTTGAATTACTAGCTGCATCCCGCCTTATGGATATTTCCAATTTTTTTGTGCTCTGCCGATTTAGAGAACCATGGAGTAGCCTACATTGCTTATGCGGCATAAGCTCCTATTTTATGTATCTTTCAAGATCTACTTTTGGATCTATTTGGGGACCTTACATTCAAGTGCCTTTTGCAAGTTTGAGAGGTCCTAGTTTATTTGGGTTGTTATTGTTAGCAAGATGGAAAAATCAACTGTGTAGATTGCTGTGAAATGTGATTATTTCTACTACTAGTTTGTCAGTAATTGCATATTGTAGAAGCAAAAGAAGGTGTTGTTAGATGGTGGCAATTGTAGAGAGACTCAAATATTTTTGTGATGTCTTGTGGTTAAGAATTTTGGCTCTCGTTTTTTTGTGACCAATTTATGATGGGTTGGAGTAGGTTTTTTGAATTGTCTCTTGAGTCTTAAGGTGTTGCTTTCAAATCTAAATTGGTGAAGGAAAGATTAGATTGCAAATTTCTTTCTTGCATTGTAGAGTTCTAGTGCAGGCAGTTTCAGAAATTGATGTGTCAAATTTGCAAGCACGAAGTCATCCCAGGTTGATTGTGTTATTTCTTCAACTAATTTTTTTTGGAAATTGTTGAACTACTATGTAGAGTTTTGCTTAACCCCTAAAGGACCAAATGATGTTTTGTTGGCAACATAGCAAATTGGGCAACTCACTATGAATGTGCCTATGAGGAGTTATGGGGGAAAATGCCATTTTTCATGGACGGAGGGCAATATGGGCAGGGTTATTTACATTAGAATGAAATTTACATTGCAATGCCCGAAGGAGGTTGGACAAAGCCTTGGGTAGTGACTCACCCTTAGTTCAGGCCGGGGTATTTTTTTGACATTTTTCTAGAAAACCTCATAGATTTGTTACAATGTAGCTTACAAAGAAGTGATAGCAGGGAAGCAATTGTTTTGTGGCTTCCCTTGCCTTAACGGGACGGTTATTCCTAATAGCTACATTTGAACTTAGAAAATTCAAACGCCTAAAGAATCCATTGAGTCAAATATCAATTTGCCATTTGACAATCTACCATCAAAAAATTTTGATGGTAAAATGTAGGAATTGCTTCATTATCCCCTTAAGGACCATGAGTGCAGATTTCGAACAACAAATGAACATAAACACTTCCCAAATCCATTGAAACGCATTATTTCATCCATCAATTTTTTATCAAGATTCTTATATCAGTTCTTTAACATTTCTACAATATAGATTATGAAGATTTTTCTTCGCAAATACTCTATAATTCAAAAGGTAGCGGTAGGTCTAGCCTCCAAAAGTAACTTTTTTAGTTCAAAAAATGACCCTTCAAAAACAACTTGAATCAAAAAACAAAATAAAAATCTTCAAAAATCACTATGATTAGAACTTAGCATTTTAAACTTACAGAAAAAAATTCTTATAAAAATCATAAATTTTCAATCTACTATTGATTTTAGAAGAAATTTTCAAATTTTGGTTTCAAATTTTATTGTAAAATATTGGTTTGTGTAAATGTTGATCTAACTATATGGATGTGATATATAAATCATATTTTACAACTATTGTTTAAGAGTCATCATTAAAATATTGTTTTAAGTTGTATTTATAATAGATCTTCATAATTTTGAAAATTTGGACAACCCTATGGTCTTTTAGGGATTAACATTTGTGAAAATGAAGGATGTAGAGATTGTTTTTGTAATGAAATCCATTATTTCATTAGAAATCTTTAAAGGGTATGTAATAATTTGAAGATTAGAGCTTGATTGCTCACTGTCAAAATGTAGGAATAATTATGTTCAAAGTGTAATTTAGACTTCATTTTGGCACAACAAAATAAATTTTCTCAAAAATATTTGAACTTGGAAAAGTTGATAAATCAAGCAGAATTTCATTTTTCAAAAACTTGTTTGTAATTTTGAACCTCCAAAAAAAATTTATGGACAAAATTTGTAGAGAATGTTTGAAAATGTTCCTTCCAACTCCGTTCTAAAATTTGGCAATAACTTTTGATTGGAGACTTAAATTCTCAAACTCATTTTTAGAGATGAAATTTAGCTTGATTTTCCAACTTTTCTTAAATCAAAGTTAAAAAAAAAATTTATTCAGCTATACCAAAATAAGGCCTAAAATTCTAAGTTGAACACAAGTTACACAATTCCTACTTTTCACTTAACCCCTAAAATCCCAAGGCCCTTTTTCCATCCAAAAAAACTCAAAATTGCCATTTCTATAGCAAGAGCAAAAAAAAATTCAATATTTTTTTGCATACTTAACCATAGGATCTTATACTATAATAGTGTAAGAATGTATGGAAGAAATTTCCAAAACTTTAATGGTGTAGATTGCAAGGTATTTGCATTCTAAGTAAAGGAAATAATTCTTTTTGCACCTTGCTCAACTACATTTTTTGCTCTAATGATTTAAAATTTAAAATTTTATATGATGAATAGTTGAATAGAGAATCTAAGAAAAAAATTCAAAAAAGAACACACTTAGTTTTTAGTCATTAAAAAATTGTTAAGTAGAAGTAGGTTTAAGATTGAAGGGAAAACTAAACCGTTAGTAGCTTTAAGATGGAATTGAAACACACTAATCTCAACGGTAAGATGGTTCTAGTAGGAAAACTTAACCTTGTACGTGAATTACTTTTTTAAATTGTGAAAATTAAGTTCAAGAATGAATCCTATAAATTATTTTTTCTATAAGATGCTTTGTTTGCCTGAAAAAAAAGATTGTTTATAACTTTTACATGACAAATCCAAATAAATTAAATCAAAAATTTCCATGTAGATAAAAATACAATCATTATAGAACAAATTTTTAAATATTTTGAAAGGGTTTTTTTTGCCCGCCAAACTAAAAAAAAAAGGCTTTTGTGCCATAACTTTTGCTATAGGGCGCCGATAGAAATTTAAATTATATTTTTGAAAAACTAATTTATTTTTCTATATTCACAAATTTTTTTTAAAAATCACAAAAAATATTGAGACTGGAAGAGCCTATCCAAAATCCATTTTGTCCTTTAAGGGGACACAGGAACTTTAGGGATTAACTATGAGCAATTGAGCTCTTAGTAATTCTAATTTAGATGTCTCACTTGGATTGTTTTACTTCATATTATCCCATTTGTATAAAGAATTTTTCTTCTCATTTGTATTTATGTATATACACAAAATAAGTCGCTTCAAAAGCTATGTGGGATATTTGCCAAAAAATTATTTATTTGAATTTCAATGCCAAATTTTCTAAAACAATATTTCATGAAGCAAGCTAGTAAACATCTTCAAAATCAAGGAAAAGGGAACCATCTCCAACATCAAGGAGAATTTGATCTAGTGTCAATGATTCATAATGAGTTGGTTTTAACTAACTTTGAAGTAGCCTTCTTCTATGGCAGGCTTGCCTAATATGCCCAACTGCCCTTTACTTCAGTTTGGACATAGATTGATTAAGCTTGCCAAAGCTTGAAATTTTAGTCAATTTTTTTCCTTGTCTAGGGTTAGCTGAAACTTGAAACTCCACCATTCACATTTTGAAGAGATTACAATATGCGCAAGCCATATATTGTTGAAAAAGGATTTTGTATGAGACTTTTCTTGAAGCTAGTTCCCTATTGGAATTTTTTGTTACATGTTCCTCAATTTGCAGCACAGAAAATGAAGAAGACTAAAAGCGACAGATTTGAAGAATGATGCAGAAAGCACTAGTATATTTTACATTTGTAATACAAAAATGGTAGTGGAAATGGGCATTTGGAATATTTTGAATTTCAAAAAGAAGATGATGAAATATATTGGTGGGTCAATTCAATATGTGCCCAATTTGGTTACATCATGCATATATTTGCACATTCTATGTCTCATTCACAATGACAATTTTAACATGCCATGGACAAAACATGAAGCGACCAGAATTCAAAGCGACGATTTTGATGAATGATATAAAAAACACTAACATATTTTGCATTTAAAAGTCAACCTTCAAACAAAAGAAGTCACTTGTCAACAAAAATATAAATTTTTTATTGAATTTGTATTAGACAAGAAAGTTAATTTTAATAACTCTACTAGGAATAAAATGGAAGGCCATGAGAGAGAAAAAAAGATTTTAAGGAGAAGATAAAACAGATGATTTTGCTAGATGCAAATGGAATGATGGCTAGACTACCATTTAGTGAAGCTAAATTGAGAAATGATAGAATTGTGGCCCTCCAAGTTTTATTTATTTGCCCCCTACCGATGAACGATTAACTTTATATTTACTTTATTTCTATAAGCTAGTTTTGCGTACCTGATTCTAAATGTGAATTTGAAATAATTTCAAAATTTTATCATTTGAGGTAAATATAAAACTCCTATGCTTTCCCTCACTAAGAATTCCATAAGAAGAGATGTGGTCTACCTATAACAATGACGCAATGACTTACTCCCAATGAGGCAAGCGGCCCTTTTGCATCCTTGAAAAGCAATGCTTATAGTGACAAAATTATCTTATGTTGTTCCTCAACCAATTCCAGACCTTAAATTAACTCCAATTCTTAATATTTCTAAGATGGAATTAAAATGCACTAAGTAATTTCAATGGTGAGATTTTTCTAGCAAACAAACTAAACCATGTGAACTTATTTTTTTTAAATTGTGAAAATTGCATTTAGAATTGAATCCTACAAATTATTTTTTCAAGAAGAAACTCTAATTGTCCAAAAAAACAAGATTGTCCATAACTTTCTCATAACAAATCCAAATGGAATGGATCAAAGCTTTCTATGTAGACAAAAATATAATCTATGGGAATTTTATTTTTTAAATCCAAATTTTTGATTTTTTTTTTGCCCCCTCTCTCTTGTTTTGAGCATAACTTTTGTTCCCGGGCACCGATTGAAAAAAAATTATATTTTCACAAAGCTAATTAATTTTTCTATCTTCAAAATAAAATTCAAAAAATCAAGACAAAAATTCAGCTTGTAGGTAACTGTCCGAAATCTCATTTGTCCTCTAAAGGGACAATGGTCCTTTAGGGGTTAACTAATAAGTTCCTTCTAGGCATTTATGAAAATGTAAGGTAAGTTCTACACTCCTAATTTTGACCACTTCCTAAAACTGCACATTTTAGATTCTCGCCTAAAATATACTTCCACTATTCATGAGAGCCTATAGTTAGTTCCCCTAAACCCTATTTTCAGCACTTTGAAAAATCCTAGTCCATTTATACAGTGACCAAAAAGTACATTCTTAAAGAATCTAGAATCACATGTTGACTATCAACAAGGCCCCACAAAACTTTTTTTAATTAACCTCTAAAGGACCGGCATGCATTTTTTGGTTGTATAGAAATTTTAGGCAGGTACGTGCAACTAGAGATTTCCATATTTTAAGGTGAAATTTTAATAGAAGAAGGGCGCAAGGAATATCTTTCATATGCACTAAATTTCAGCACATTTGGAAATAGGAGTCAAAAGTTATGGCCAAATATGTTACTTTTTTTCGTAACTGGGCAGTCCGAGCAGCAAACAAAATTTGGCAAAAATTTGATTTTTTTTTAATATTTTTTTTCTCGTAGATTGTATTTTTGCCTATCTAGAAAGCTTAAATTCATTTCATTTGGATTTGTTATGAGAAAGTTATGGACATTCTTGTTTTTTGGGCAGTTTGAGCATCTTCTTGAAAAAAATAACTTGTAGGATTCGTTTCTGAATGCTTTTTTGAAATTTTTCAAAAAAAATGAATTCTCATTGTTTAGTTTACTTGCTATAACAATCTCACCATTGGGATTAGTGTATTTTAATTCCATCTAAAATATATTAATATTTTAGATTTTCCTTCTATCTCATACCTACTTCTACTTAATAAATTTTTTAGGAATGATAATTAAATTTTTTTGAATATTTTTTTTTCCCCTAGACTCTCAACTCAATTCTCCACTATAAAGATTTGAAGCTCAAAACTTTGTAGTGCAAAAATTTTAAGTTAAAAATGTTTAAAGTCAAAAAATCTAGTCTTGCAATGTGCTGAAATACTTGTTTTTTCCACTTTAAACATAGATATCTTGCAATCTGAGCAGTCAAAAATTCTGAATTTTTTTCCACACATTCTCATACTAGTTAGGTGTAAGATCCTATGGATAGATGTGCAAAAAAAGACATTTTTTAATTTTTTTTACTCCTTGCTATAGAAATGGCAGTTTTGAGTGTTTTTGGGCAGAAAAAAGGACTTCGGCCTTTAGGGGTTAATATAGTAATGGAAACCCTACTAAATTGTTTGTTTGTGTGATTTTAGGTGAAATTATTTCAATACCTTTCAACATTATTAGTAATTAATTAATATTATTAACCCCTAAAGGACCATGAGTGCAGATTTTGAACAATGAATGAATGGACACACATCCTGAACTCACCGAAATGAGTTTTTTCAAGATTTTTATATTAGTTCTTTATCATTTGTACGGTTCAAATTATGAAGATTTTTCTTTGCAAATATTCTATAATTCAAAAGGTATCGGGAGGTCTAGCCTCAAAAAGTAACTTTTTTAGTTCAAAAAATGACCCTTCAAAAATGACTTGAATAAAAAAATCAAATAAAAATCTTCAAAAATTACTATAATTAGAATTCAATATTTTAGACTTATAGGAAAAAAATATTTTAAAATTCATAAATATTCAATCTACAATTGATTTTAGAAGGAATTTCCAATTTCTGGCTTCAAATTTTATTGAAAAATATTGGTATGTGTTTTTGTTGATCTAACCATATGGATGTGATCTATAAATAGAATTTACAACTATTGTTTGAAAGTCATCATTAAAATATTCTTCCAAGTTGCATTTTATAATAGATCTTCGCAATTTTGGAAATTTGGACACCCCTCCGGTCCTTTAGGGGTTAACCCTGGTCAATGTAAACCGGGCTTTTGTCACCATTGTTTGTTCAAATTAACTTAGTGTCTGAGTTCAACTGTCACAATGTCAATGCAAGAGAGTTTTGCCGTCGTAGCTTGTTTTGATTGGTGAAAGAGAGGCAAATAAAAAGTGATTACGCTCACTGTGGACCTTGTGCAAATTTTCAACAAGGTTGGTATGCAGTAGAAATTTCATTGGTTTGGGAGTGAGAGAAATCTCTGCTACTACCAATGGGTATTAACTTAGTGAGTGCACATTCACCTAACATAATCTAAATGTAGGAGACTTTAGCCTTTGTGGCATGTTTTGATTGGTTACGCAAACAAAGAAGTCAAACGGCTCAACTCTCCTACATTGACATTATGTCCGGTTATTGCAAAGTAGGCCAAGTCATAAAAAATAATCGCAGGTTAGTACCAACCTCGCCGCCCACGGCTTGGTAGGTCCTAACCTACGATTATTTTTTATAACTTGGCTTGCTTTGAAACCAATTGTACGTACATTGGCGGGGTCGTTGGGGTTGTCAATGTCAGAGCGCTCAACTTACAACATTTTGAGAAGCCAAATGGGATCATTCTGGCGTTGACGCAATGGATCCTTGCTAGACTTAGCGTGTCATTGTTGATGTAACAAGGCCACAATGCAACACCGTGAGTCATGGATTAGTTAGTATGGAAGTCAGAGAAGGATGCACGTGAACTTGAGCTTTGTCAGGGCGGAGAGCAACATTTCTATGGAAGCAAAAACGGGCAATTTCATTAAAATGGCAATATTATCTTTAAATGGCATGAAAACAATTTAGAACGGCCGTTCTAAATCAACACCTGTCCTAGATGGTTCAAAACGCCCATTTTGAAATCTATACTAGCCCTAGATGGTGAAAATGGCACACCATCAAAGTGGCACTTGGAATACCGCCATTTTAATGAAATTGCCCATAGAAGCTCATGCTTGCAGGGGCCACTTGATCAGGAAGAATCGATCCTACCGAGATTTTTGCAATCCGTGCGCTCTCAACTTGCCATGCCGAATACTTTATGTGTGGACAAGCTGATGCAGGGTGATTGCATGAAACACTTGTACTATTTTTTGTCACATATTGCCTGTTGATCAGTTTTTTGGCCATAATTTTGGAATTTTGACTCCAAATGATTTAAAATTCATAGACAAGGTACTTATGACTATTATGCACCTTGTCTATTTTTTTGGAATTTTTAAAAAATGTTTTATTATTTAATAATAGCCCCCAATATTATGTCACAAATGCCAATTTGGAGGTTTTTAGTACTATTTAGTACCCATAAAAACAAATTTGGAGCTGAAATTTGGTAGAGATGGTTTTCTAGTAGATTTGTAGCTATTATCCAAAGGAATTCTAAAAGTAATTAATTTTATGTGGTGTAGAAGTCCACAAAATGAGCCCCTTTCTACTTGCATTTTGAAACATGTAAAAAATTATTTTGGTTTTTTTTTTGGTGAATGACCATTTCCATAGAGTTGCCACAAATGGACAATTTTTATTTTTTTTATTTAAGTTTTTTCCTATTTTCTACTAATTAAAACATCAAAATATGTATTTTCTTGAGATTTGGCACTTTTCTAGTTCTCCTACTTAGAGAATTTTTTAATGAATTTCCTTCAGTGGTTACCTTCATCTTAAAGGTATATACATTGGCCATATTTTTTTAATTTTCTTAAAAATTGATTTTCTAATTTTAAAGTACTCCAAAAAAAATCATGAGTACGGTTGCGAAATGCAACAAATAGTATAGGTGTTTTATGCAATCACCTTGCAGCTAAGTGGAGGTAATAGGCCGAAAGAATCAGTCCAAGGCATCATTTTTCTGCACCTGCTCCCTCTTATGCATGTGTGTAGTAAGGTCTACTTCATTTACAAATTGCCACTTTGTAGCATTCAATTTTTTTTGTACGATATGTAGTATAATTGGGATATTTTTGGTGTATTTTTTTATGCAATCCCAATCAAGCATACCAAATTTGAGTTTCAAAAAAGCAAAATTTTATTTTTGGTGAATTTTTGAAGTCAATTTGTATGGTTTTACATAATATTTTATTGAAAACAATTGGTGGAGAATTTTTTTAATTTGATTGCATAGATATGTAGGGAACATCCATATGCACATCTTTCATATTAAAAAAACACCCCGTTAAGTAACAAAAATATGAGCAAGGAAGAGTTAAATGTGAGGCATCATATGACCAAAATTTGTGAATAGATATCTTTATATTTTGCTATTTGACCTTCACACTGTAACTAATTTTGTACATTTCAACATGATATTACAATTACTTTGCCAAAATCTTGTTAAAATATAAAAAATATGTACTTTACAAATTTTGGTCATATGGTGCCTCACATTTAGCTCTTCCTTGCTCATATTTTTGTTACTTAACGGGGTGTTTTTTTAATATGAAAGATGTGCATATGGATGTTCCCTACATATCTATGCAATCAAATGAAAAAAATTCTTCACCAATTGTTTTCAATAAAATATTTTGTAAAACCATGCAAATTGACTTCAAAAATTCACCAAAAATAAAATTTTGCTTTTTTGAAACTGAAATTTGGTATGCTTGATTGAGATTGCGCAAGGATTGGGTGTTAATTACGTAAGACAAAAAAATTCTAATTTTTTTCTATACTTTGCAACTAAAATTGGACTGCCACAAAGCGGCAGTTTGTAAACAAAGTAGACTTTACTGTACAATAAGGTCTACTTCATTTACGAATTTTTGAAATTGCAGGGAAGGAAATTTCACATCTGCTAACTTTGACAGCCTCTCGAGGGTTCAAAAATTGGTCTTTAATCATGCAATTTTTACCACAACATCATCTTTAAGTTAATTATACGTGTGCAAAAGTTTAAGGGCAAATGATTAACATAAAAAAAGATATTCAAAATCTCCCAACATGTGTAGCCGTGAGAAAAATTTCACTACTGCCAACTTTAGTGACACCTTCCCAAGGACTGAATTTTTTTTCTTTTGCTATGAAATTTTTGGCATAGGACCATCTATATGTTGATTACATGTGTGAAAATTTTCAAGTCCAAAACACCCCCACAAAAATAGATATTCAAAATCTACCGACATGTAGTTGTGAGAAACAATTTCACTACTACCAACTTTGACACTATCCGAAGGGTTGAAAAATTGTTTATTTACTATGAAATGTTTATGATGAAATCATCTCTATGTTAATAACATGTTTGCCAAATTTCAAGTTCAAAAGATTCACACAAAAAAAAGATGCTAATTCTACCAACATGTGTAGTTGTGAGAACAATTTTTTCAGCCCTGGGATAGTGTCAAAGTTTGGGTTAAAATTTCACACAAATGTAGAAACTCATTCTCACAACTACACATGTTGGTAGAATTAGAATATCTTTTTTTTGGCAAATCTTTTGACTTTGAAATTTGGCATACATTTTATCGATATAAAGATGATCTCATGCCAAAAATTTCATGGTAAAATAGTTTTTTTTTAGCCCTTGGGATAGTGTCAGAGTTAGTAGTAGTGAAATTTTTCTCACAACTATACACATTGATAGAACTAGCATATTTTTTTTTTTGTGAATCTTTTGAATTTGAAATTTGTTATGCATGTTATTAACATAGAGATGATTTCATCATAAACATTTCATAGTAAATAAACAATTTTTCAACCCTTGGGATAGTGTCAAAGTTGGTAGTAGTAAAATTGTTTCTCACAACTACACATTGGTAGATTTTGAATATCTATTTTTGTGGGGGTCTTTTGGACTTGAAAATTTTCACACATGTAATCAACATATAGAAATGGTCCTATGCCAAAAATTTCATAGCAAAAAAAAAAAAATTCAGTCCTTGGGAGGGTGTCAAAGTTGGCAGTAGTGAAAAAAAATTCACAGCTATACATGTTGGGAGATTTCGAATATCTTTTTTTTTGTAAATCATTTGGCCTTGAAATTTTACACACATATAATTAACTTAAAGATGATGTTGTGGTAAAAATTTCATGATCAAAGACCAATTTCTGAGCCCTTGAGAGGCTGTCAAAGTTGGCAGATGTGAAATTTCCTTCCCTGCGATTTCAAAAATTCTTAAATGAAGTAGACCTTACTGTACAGCACAGCCAGCTGACGACCAAGCGTAACTTAGTTCACGAGTCACGAGCTAATATCTGGTGCATGGAGCTGAGCATCGCAAGCGAGGGGCCACATGCAGGGCCTGAATCGTACACAATGCAAGATGACTCTCATGTCACACTCGTATGCGCGCGCGCTCACGCTACCTGTGGTTGCTGTCGATCGCATATTCGGTTTTTTTTTCTGAATGGCGTGCACCCTGAATTATTGTGTTCTGCCTGATCGACAATAGGCACCATTTCCACTGGTGTCACGCTCTAGTCTAGGTTTCGGGAAAACGGAATATCCTGTTTTCACGTTTCTAACTCATGCCAGTAAGAATTAATTTGAGCGTTTTTTCTTTAAGTTTTTCAATCGATCTTTGTATGCGTCAAGTAAAAGATTCTTTAAAAACAAAACAGAATTCAGAAACGCAACGCAATTGAAAAAAATTGAGAACGAGTGTTTTATATGAAGGAAACTTCAGTATAAAATGAACTCCAGTGTGCTGTATGATTCATTTGCATTCACGACGGGGAGTCTATTGGTGGAGTACGTTGAGCGTCAGTAGAGGTAGACCTTCGATATGTTCAATCTAGTTTGATTGAAACCAAGCTTCTATTGAAATTTCTAGTTCTAGTTCACATTTGAGTCTTAGACTAGAGAATGCACATGCCAAGGATTCTTGGACAATATCTATGATTTCTGAACTACATCCAAGCCATCACATGAGTTCAGACATAGTTCCTTTAGCGTGTTGTCTTGCAAACTTTGTAGTCGCAGTGAAGTGAGTGAACCTGCGGGGATCCAGCAAACTTCTATCGGGATTGAGGTTTTCAATAAGGTCGAGTGAGAGTCATGCAGTGGTGTGCACTGACTTTCACTCGACCTTATTGGTATTTGTCATTTGAATTTTTCTCATGAGGTGTTTCGTTCAATTTATACACTTTTAAAGCAGAATTGAGGTGTATGTCGGTGTGTTCAGGTTGAATATTTGCTCATATTCATTAATTATTCATTTATGCTGAAAGACGGAATCACTTCGAAGCTTAAAGAGCACAAAAATAAACTTTCGATGCATCGGAAGTTTATTTATGTGCTTTTTAAGCGTCTCTAGAAAGGTCTCGGTGATATCCCTAGTTATTCAATTGTTGTCTCCTGCAAAATGGTCGCTTTCCTTCAGGGCGAGTGGTTTTGTTTGAGTCTCCGGGAAGCTCTCACGCTTGAAATCATCACTTCACGATCATAATCGAATACCTCCTAAAGTAATGATTTGGTGACATTGAATTTCGCAGGCAAATCACACGCGGAGCTGATCGAACGCAATGGCTTCTGGAGTGGGAATCTCCTCCAATGGTGGACAGGGTGCTGAACAGCACCCGCACGATATCATCCCAGAAGTCGAAGAATTCATGTCAGACATATCTTCTGAATCCGACATGGAGGTTGATGTTCCACGCTTGGGGCGGCGAAGGATCAGCGTCCGAGATGACGAGACGCGCACAAGGCGTCGGATTGCTAAAGCCGAGCTCGACGGAAATCTTGCGTTGTTGCGCTCCATTCTACCGCAAAGGACCGGCGGGACAACGGCGGCTGCACGGACGGTATGGTGGCTTCAGCTAGAAATCTAGATAGAGCTAAAGACCTGTTCATTCGTATGTACATTCATTTAGTTTCGCGATCTTCATATTAGATGAAGGGCTGAACGTGCATGGTTTGCGTTTTGTCAAATTCGTAATTTCAATGTGGTCTACTTTGAACGTACACGGCACAAGTATTTAGTGCGTGAGTGGTGTTCTTCGTGGGACGAGTGAAGCTTGGGTTCTAAACTTTGAATCTGCATGTTCACAGAGAGACAGGAACCCTGTCGGGTACCCTGTTCAGGAGCTGGCCAACATGCACATACTGCAACTTCATCGAAATCTCCAGGGAGTACTATCTGGAATGCATTTACCAAGGGTAGCCATAATCGAGGGCTTTTCCCGCGAGAATCCAATCGTGCGTTTTCCACCTCAAACTCACCTTAATTTGGTCGAGGTCAGTTTAAATCTGTCATGGTTTCTCAGTTCTGGCATGGCCAGTTCTGCGTAACCATGGCAGATTGAAACTGACCTCGACCAAATTAATCCGTTTCTTGTTGTTGAAGGCACTTCCTAGTAAAATGAATGATTTGTAGTGAACCAAAGATGATCGGTCGAGGTTCGCTAATGAACAGAATGATTTGTAGTGAATCAAGATGATTTCCAGCGCTCAAAATTTTCATGCACTCATTTAGTGACTCGGTGTCAAATTTCTAGTCCGTTGCACTGAGAAGCCTTTCGATATGATAAACAACGGATCAACGTGCATTTTGACAAAAGACATTGGGCCTGACATTGGGCCTGACACTGGGCCTATAGAGACTGACCTGAACTGCTGATGATTGTGAAACAGGTGGAAGTGCTGCGCGATCCTCTGCGAGAGAATGGACACCTGAATTTAAAAATTACCTCTGTCATTCGGTCAGGTCTCCTGATCGACTTGCTTGCCTTTCTTCAACAGAAGAATTTAAATCTGTTGGACGGTAGCAGCATCGTGAATCTCGAAAATGCTTTTTATGCAAACTTGCATCTGGAGGTACGTAAGAAAGGAGATGACTCTTGATATATATATTTATTTAAACAATGTAGTATATACCTGTAAGTTAGTGATTCCATCATATGATCTGGAGAGTGGAAATTCAAGCTCTTGCAGCTATTATTGATCACCTTGAAATCGTTCTGATATGGAAGTCTCGAGGATTACTGCAGAAGTTCACACCGGAGACGCCTGTCGGTGTCTGCTCGGAGCCCCGCCCAGAGCCTCGACCGGAGCCCCAACCGGAGCCCCTGCCTGAGAGTGAAGAAGACGAGGCTCTGAAACAGGCCGTGATCCGCTTGATCCGTCAGGACATTCCAGCGGGCACCTCAAATAACGCAAACTGACTTGGCCGCTTGCGTCGATCTTGCCTAGAAATTAGATATGATTGTGTATGAATCTACACTGGAGGTGTTGAATACTTGCTCTGAGCGACGATGCGACATGCCCAGGCTCGCGAGCATATTATATATTATACAGGGCAGCAAGTTTAACTTGCTCCTGGTTATTGAGCTTCCAAACTCAATCACCGTTTATATATGTAGTTTGTTTTTTACATAATGACTCTCCAATTCACTGCCGTACCCGTGAATTACAATGGACAAAGCGACTGTCCAAGGGTCGTAGTATGCTACAAATAATTGACACCAACATCTATTGATCGGACTTGTGAAGTAGATCATTCAACAGTTGATGCACTGTACGCAACGATGACTGGTGTCATTTCTCAATAAATTTACTTATGATAACTCGTCCTCAGTTACTTCTAGTTAGTAGTATTATATAAGCAGATGTGATTGTAAGCTATCTGTGACTTCTTTTGCTGCCCGTGCAAGGAAAATGAAAGTATACTTGTGCCAATGAATGTAACACAACTAGAGAGTACGCATCTCCAGGTCCTATTTCATAGAACATGCTCATTTGTGTTGTTTCTCAGAGTGCCAAAACTGCAACAGTCAAGTGCAAAAGCTCTGAAAACAAGTACTGACAGGTTTCGAATTGAGCATCTGTATTGTTGATTGCAAAAACCATTTAGTTCCTCGACACTTTGCCATTTTATCGAATATTATCAAATATGATGGATGAGTCTTAGATGCATTTGGAAACATAGGCAGAACCAATTGATAAACTCTGGGGTCTATAATCTCATTTCTCTGGAATATGCTATACATACTTTAGATTGCAAGTAGATTCACATTCTGAAAGATTTTTGGCAGAGAAGGTCTATAATTTTATTTTTTTAAATCCAAAAAAACAGGGAACATCAAATACGTTGCCTATAGAACAAATTTGAAGTGAGATTAGAAGCCCTACTTTATCAATTGCCTGCCCATTGTACAGTAGAACCTCTCTAAGCTGATCGGTCTTGGACCGGTCTGACAAATTAGTTTATAGAGGTTTATTGACTTTTGGAGGGTCATTTTTAGTCACAGCCTTTGTTATGTGGTCCAGTCCGGGACCGGTTTGACATGATTGATTTAGAGAGGTTTATCAGCTTAGAGAGGATCAACTTAGAAAGGTTCTACTGTATGCCCATGATAATATTTCCATAGAACATCGAATTTCATTAAATTCGCAATATTCCAATACTTTGGCACGTTTCAAGATGCATGACCTAAAACCCAAAATCTATACAATTCCTAGTTTTTGGCCTTAAGTTAGACCTTTGTGAAAATATGTCACAATTTTGGCTGTGGAATATTGCCCACTCAATGAAAATTGACAATATAGTGTATCACACTATACTCACAATATATTGTTCCCATGTTATCTTTTGCTCACTTTTGTTTCCATTCTTGTAGCTCATGAGAGTAACATGACAAAATTGTTCTTTAGCTGACAAGTTACAGATTTACATGCCAGCTTGACAATCATAGGCAATGAGACTGGAAAAATTTTACCCATTTCTTGTCTAAGGCCTGGCGTGATACCTCACCATAAGAATGATGATCATTTTATCTTTGGATAAAACGACCACTAAAAGGCAGATCAGTTTCCATGTACAAAAATCAGTCAAACATTGTAAAAAATACAAAAGATTTTCCAAAATTCTACATGGAAGTGTGCAACAATTGCAAGAAGAGAACCATAATAATTGCCAACAATATTAGCAAGAGAGATCCATGAAAAGTGGAGGAGGCAAGTTTTTAACCTTTGAAAAAATAATTTTAACATTTGACTTGAATTTTTTGGTTGCTTTTAGTTTGACAACAAGGCAAATCTACTCTTAAAATGTTGTTTTTTCCTATTCACATAAAAGTGTAAACATCATGGAAGCCAATAAAAGCAATTTCAATTTTGGAAAAATTTAAAAAAATTATTTTTTGATTTTGACTATATATGGATGTTTGCCCAAACAACTCAAAGCAAATCCTATTTCTTGTGGACCAAAGATAAAGAAACATTGCTAAAATTGTTGAATAATAATACTAATGATCTTGAATTCAAATTCTTTGCAAGCTTCAAATATTTCATAACCTTATTCAACAATGAGTCAAGGATGCCTTTAAAAATCATGTATCATGTATCATTGCAAAGGACATTATGTATCTCAACCTCTAAAGGACCAACTAACATTTTTTTTTGGCAATATAGCAATTTTTGGCAATTCATTATGAACAAAATAATTCACTATATTTTTTGAATTTTTTTGTAGATGTGAAGATGAGGAATAGTTTGCCACATTACTAATTTTTTTTATAATTGAATGTGCCCATGAGGAGTTATAGGCGGAGAAATGCCATTTTTCATAGACAAAGGATAATATAGGCAAGGTGATTTATACTACAACAAAATTTGCATTGCCAAATTTGGAGGAGTTTGGGAAGGGCCTTGGGCAACCTCTCGACCCAAATTCAAACCGGGGTACTTCTGGGTCATTGCAAGAAACAGCGGTACTAGGTATGTGTCACAAATGGAGTTTTGAATCTTTCTTTTGCAATAACTTTTTAAGCTTGACTTGCATGAATTTGAGATTTTTATTGGAGATGTATATCTTGAGTATATTTCTATCTCATATTTTTTAGAAATTAAAAAAAATCATCTTATATTTAAAAATCAATTAAACTAATATGTCACGTTTTGCGTTTTAGGGGTTTTGAGTACTATCGAGTCCCCAAATTTAATGATTTAGAGCTGAAATTTCTATGGTCTATTTGCATAGTAGGAACTCATGTTTCTACTATGGGGAATTAAAAAATAATTTATTTTATGTCCTCCACGTCCTTGCAAAGAGGGCTCTCTTGCGCGTGCAGTTCTGAACAGTAAAGATGGTTTCAAAATAATTTTTTTATTCAAATCTCTTCATCATGAAGTCTTTTCAAATGGCCTATTTTTAGTTTCTTTGAAAATGGTTTTTCCTATTTTTTACAAATTAAAACGTCAGAGTATGTATTTTCTTCAAATTTTCAGCTTTTTTCTTTTGTGAATAACTTTTGACTCAGATTTTTTTTAGACCTGAAATTTTGGTGATATGCTATTTATAGTATTATACTAATTATCCTTATTTTATTTTATTTTTAAAAATTAATATGCAAAAAGCTCATAGTACTAGGAGTACTAGCCAAAAACGCCAAAGTGGAACAAAAACTGACGGTGTTTCTTGCAACGACCCTTCTTTGACATTTTTCTAGACTAATAAATTTGACACAATGCAAAAAAAGTTAATGGTATGAAATTGCTCTGTGACTTCTTTTAGTCCAATAGGGTGATTACTCCTAATTGCCACATTTGAAAATAAAGAAATTTAAGCGCCCTAAGAATCCATTGAAACAATTACCAATTTGTCATCAAAAAAAATTTAATGGAAAATGAAACAATTGTTTCTTTGACATTTATGGGAATGAAGGGTGGAGAGGTCGTTTTTATAATCAAATTCATTGTACTTCATAAATCTTCAAAGAGTATAGGATAATTGAAAATGAGAGCTTGACCACTCATTGTCAAAACATAGGAATTATGTTCAAAGTAGAATTTTAGACCTCATTTTGGCATAGTAGAATAACTTATTCTAAAAAACTTTCAACTAAAAAAAATTAGGAAATCAATCTAACTTTCATCTCCAAACACTCATTTGTGATTTTGAGGCTCCCAAAAAGGCTATGGAAAAAATTCAAAGAGATGTTTGAAAATGTAATTAAAAAAAATGTCCCTTCCAACCCCTCTCTGAAATTTGTTTATAACTTTTGATTCGAGACTCAAAATCTCAAACGAGTTTTTGGAGATGAAAGTTAGCTTGATTTTCTAGCTATTTTCAATTCAAAGTTTTGGAAAAAGGTATTCTATTATGCCAAAATGATTTCTAAAATTCTAATTTAAACACAATTCTTACTTTTTACTTAACTATGAGTGGTTGAGTTCCTAGTAATTCTAATTTATATATTCCACTTGTATAAAGATCTTTTCTTCTCATTTTAGATCACTCAAAGTATGTGACTTTAGAAGCTATAGGAGATAATTGCCATATTTTTTGATATCACTGAAATTTAATGCTGAAAATTCTGAAATTATAGTTCATTAAATAGAGAATATCTTCAAAATCAAGGAAAAAAGAAAAATATTCAAAATCAAGGTAAAAATGTGATCTAATGTCAATAATTCATGATGAGTCGGGCGTTGCTAACCCTCACCCAACTTCTTCTCATGCTATACCCAACTGCCCTTCATTTTAGCTTAGACATAGATTGATCAAGCTTGCCAAAGTTTGATATTTTGGGCGATTGGTTTTTCTTCTTCCTCTCAAACTAGCTAAAACTTAGAACTCCATCATTCATATTTTGAAGAAATTTTTCTATGTACAAGCCATAAATTGTTAAAAAAAAAGGGCTTTGTATGAGACTTTGTTTTTAAGATTGTTTCCTATTGGAATCTTTTGATACAGGTTCCTCAATTTGAAATTTCATGAATTATTTTGAGCATGTTGCCAACTTTATTATAAAATGCAAGCAAAAAAAGTTCAAGCAAAAAAGTGAAATAAACTTGTGCAAAAGCCTCTCCAAATCTGAGCTACCTAGAATTTGAATCCCCCAAGAAACATTTTTTAAAATTTCAAGCACTATAATCTCACAATTTGTGCAATCAAAACCTTCCATTTTTTTACTACAACATAATGAAGTAGTCTACCACTAGATTCTTTGATTAGATGCAACAAAATTTCATTTATTATTTTTTTTTTGGAGGGGGGGGCTTTGCCATCAAAACATCCCATTGGATTGCTTCTTGGTGAAATATAGTAAAAGAACTTTAGGGATTAATAACTTGAAAGAAACTAATAGGATGAAAAAGACAATTGTTTATCCACTTAGAAGAAGAGTTGTTAAACCGCATTTATTAAGTATAGAGTTGGATATTCCTTGTAATTGTATTATTGATTTTTCCTACAAAAAAAATGTCAAATTCACAAATCATTGTATAGTGTATTTTGGCAACTTCTAGCTCCATTAGAAAAAAATTGGACTCTCTAAAGGGCCATTTGATTATGGTTGCTTGTACAGATATAGCAAAAATTGAAAAATTTTAAATTTAAAAAAATTGAAAGAAAACATAAAAAATTATAAACTATGTAATTGCCTTAGGTGCCACATCAAATTGTGATTTAAATTCTTTTTGAGTTTTTGTTAAAAAGATATAATTTTTTATTTCTTGTATTTGCGCTTGTTAGCCAAGACAATGTCAAACGGCCTTCTAAAGAGTCCAAATTTCTCTAATGTTTGTTCTTGATCTAGAATTATATTTATAAAAATATAAAATTCTTGATATAGAATTAGATTTAGAATTTCTGTACAACTCATGATATAAAGTTTATTGAGTCTATCTTCTATTTCAATTTGAATTTTGAAGGATTTCTAAAAATAAATATTCTATTGCAAGGTCAACTAGGGCGGATAACAATGGTCTCTTAGTAGATTTTTCATAATTGAGTGACACAAAAATTGGTTTTAAATTGGGATGTTCTATACTACTATGTACACCTAGGGAAAAAAAACTAGATATATTTTTTTAGCCTATTGTGCATTAACTAATATTCTTCTTCACCTTCCCTTCAAAAATTCACTAATTTTAAATTTTCTCAAAAAAAATGTAAAATCTTTACGACTTGAAGAAGACATGTGATTTGATCTCTAAAAAATCAATCAATATTTTTTCATATATAAGTACCCACAAAATGGGAGTACAAAAAGTGAAGAATTTTGAAATTAAATTATGCGGCTATAAGAAAGTCTATCCACGTGAAGGCTTCATTGGAAGTTTTTTTTTTTATTTGAAGTTTTATTACCAAATCTCTATGTGATTAACTGCAAGCTTCTTATGTACACTCCTTCGAACTTAGTCTAAAGTTTTAAAACCTTCCAAACGCCAATTTCTCAAATAATATTCTATTGTTTTGGTACTTGCAGGAAAACGGTTCTTTGAACTGACTTATTTCAGATAAGGTAGAACAGCCCAATGTTGCCAATCACCCAATTCCAAAAGTATAGGAACTTCCCATTTGCACCAATCTCCTATCCATTTCTATAGAATGTGTAAATCATTTTCTTTGGGCAAGGAATTAGGTGCTATTATCAGAGAATGACATCAAGTTCATATTTCAGATAAGGTAGAACATTCCAATGCCACGTCAATCACCCAACTCTGACATTTACAAGACCCTTCCATTTGTACCAGTCTCCCATCCATTTTCACAAGATGTATAAGTCATTTTCTTTAGACAAGGATTAGGTGCTATTGTCAAAGAATGACATTAAATTCACATCTCTTTACCGACAGTTTAGGGTTGTAAGTCATCTTTGGAGGGCAAGCAATTAGGTGCTATTGTCAAATAATGACATCAAGTTCACATCTCTTTATGGATGATTTAAGGTTGATATACATGTAGTTCAATTAATGTTGGTTTCGGTGGGTTTATTTGTGAATAAATGCTTGCTAGAATAAGTTGTAACTTCAACAATAAAAGAAGTGCTCTAAGACTGAACATTGAACCTGTGCTTTTAAAACACTCATCAAAGGGGATTAGGGTGGTGGGTCACTAATTTTGAACCTTTTTGAGATGGTCATGACCCCACCTGCTAACAGTTTTAAATTTTTGCACCAAAAGTGTTTGAAAATTCATATCAATTTCAAGTCTTATATGATTCCATTTGTATTTTAGTCAATTCAACCAATTATTTCTATGAAAAATGCATACAACTATAAGCACATTGCACAAGATACCCAAATTGCAAGGCTGTTTGGCCAAAAGTCCAATCTCTTCTCTCAACATCTTCACGCACAGAAAGAATTTGAAGCAAACTGAAGCTCGTTGATCTAAATATTCATGGACATTCACGGCCGACTTTTACAAACATTGGAGGCTATCTCCTGCTTCACAACTACTAAAAGAAAGCACCAAACATACGTTGGAATAGTACACTTCGAAGGCACCAGTACATTTCAGCTGGTATTAATTATTACGAGTCCTTCACCTATACAGCATACTACTCCGAATAATGGTTCTACGTCAAGCATACCGTTCCAGTAATTGCATGAATCTCTACATAGCTGCTCAGTGTAAAGGACTAATTTAGCAAAGCCAAACCTGCATGGATCAACATGGTCAGCTGCGCCGAGATTGTTAGTGCGCTGGTGAAGATACTTCGAATGGCTGGTTGCGGACATTCGCAGCTGAAAAAGAGATTGCGCAATAATATGCAATCCACCTCTCACAAATCAAACATTCCAAAAAACGGATACAAAGACACAGTCGCTCACATTACCGTGTCTTCCGTTGAGTGCGTCGCGTCCTTCAGAATTAGAGCAAAAAGGACCGTTGAAGCTTCAGAAAAGCCAACAGACGGGGTAGGGTTTAAGGTTGCCATTCACTCTTGCGGAATGGGGCTGGCCGCCACAAACGAACCTCTTCATCTACGACTTTGGGTGTTGGATCTTCGTCTAGTGCAGATCTAAATCCACTGTTATCTGAGAAATCCACTAACTATTTGATTTAATCTACGCGGTAACCTGAATTTTGAGGAGAATCACTGAGGGGTAGTCACAGCTTCTTCTCCCCATTCTCAATCTTCAGAGAATGAGGACGTGGCACTCTCTCCTTGAATGGCGGAGGGGCCATTCTCTGAAGATTGAGAAGGTGTGGCAACTCCTCCTGTGTTCCCAGCAGTGCTGTATCTATACTCAGGAAGACGTGATCCCTGTCCGCTCAAATCGCAAGCCACTTGATTTAGAAAGTTTCCAGGCTTTCCAGCAAGATTCTGAAAAAGAACTCGGCAAGTGTTCGTATCCGGAAAATACTCTCCATTGAGGCTCGAGACCTCATTCCGGATACAGGTATAGGAGATGCTCAACCGCTGCAACTGTCAAAGATGTCCGAAGGTAGTCTTTTCCCCAAGCTACAAGGACAAGATCTACTGGTGCACCTCCACAGGGGCAGACAGTCAAAACACCAGTACTCTCACAAAACCTGCGAAACTGGCTTCCTCAAATCCGACGATGTGCGCGAATTCGCGTCCAACGCTGCGCTCTTCAATGGCCGTCAGGAAGGCACCGTGCAGGGCACATCCGACGCATCCAGCGGTGGCTCCTATAACAGCTTACGCGCTTTGGGGGGACAAACAGCGGAGGAATGCAGCGACACCGAGGCTAAGGATAGGGTTGACAAGGGTCAACATGTTGGCACAGGCATGCCTTCAGGGATCGCCTCTACTGCACCTTCCAAGGGGTGGAGGCAACGAGGGCTGGTGCACAGATCAGGTGGGGTTAGCAGTTGACATGTTGTGGAACGCCAATTTCAATGGATAGAGAGCTGGAGCAAAGCAAATCCTCTCACCAACCAGTTCAGTGTAGACAAGCATGGCCTTCGCAACTTCGCGTCCAAGCTGTTCTGTGTCTACAGAGCCGTAGATGTTGACTAATCCGTAGCTTCCAGTCATACAAACAGTCGTGAATTCCCATCAAATATATCTTCTCGCCTTGCCAAGAAATAATTCTGTTGGATGGGTTCTCAATTACAGACTCTACCTCGACCGTCCCTCACCTGCATCTCAAAAATGCACTGTCTCAATCAAGGTTGTTTTACTAAACTCATTGATGGAGAAAAGGAATTTAGACAAAATCGCATAATCGGCATGACCTAACGCAACTGAAGTGGTCACAATTGTGCATGGCCAGAATACATATACTATTTGTAAACTGCTTGTGCTTGAATATATGGAAACAAGAGATTCCATCAAATGCAACAAATTGAACACCAGTAGAACCCCTGAGCGTCAAAGAATGTAGAACCCGTCGAAAGTATGTTCCACATTGAAATCTTGATGCATAGTACGTTGGTCAAACAACATGAGAAAGTTGATGCATTCGGAAACATAGGTAGAGGGAGATGTTAAACCTTTGAGGTCAATAATCTCTTTCTTCTCGCGTGCGCTAGACACATTCCGCATTGCAGGCGGCTTCGATCTAAATTTCAGCATTTTTTGCAAGCCTCAGGTATTTGTTATGCTACTAGCAGGAAAAACAGATATTGAACAAGCTTGTTTCTGGCAAGTACATCTCATCACATTGCATAAACATTAATCTCCTCTCTCTGCATCGAAGTGAAACAAAATATATTGATCTAAATAACCATCAAAGATGCGCAACGTGGCGTGAACTAGTTCGATACAGTTTCAAAACTGCAGCAAGCTGAAGATCATGAAAATAAACGATGAAAAAAACCCTTGGAAGGAAACGTATTTGTATTAATTTAAAAAACTGTCCGCCTAAGATTGAACACTAGACAAGCTTCCAGCGCCTCCTACTGTACTATCAGAAATTTCTAGCAAACAACACATCTCATCAGTGATGTATAAAAAGCATTGCAGACTCTACACCTCAATGAGAGAAAGGCTACTTCTATGCTTGGACAAAGCATCGTAAAGATAGCTTTTTCACACTACCTGCGAAAGCTTATAATCATAGAAATTGGCACTGTAGATTATAAATAGAAATACTAAATACCATACTCTTCTTCAAACTCACCATAAGGAGATTCCATTGAATGTTCTACTTGAGCAGTGATCTTGCCAAGTGCTCCCTCGCTGTTGCAAGAGCCTGCGAAATTGTCTGCACAAAGCAAAGGAAAATTACACAAACTGAGTAAGAAACGCTAAAGACACAGGAATTGAAATCTTCCTCTAGTGATGAGTTAACGAAATAATGTACATTTTTCATAGCAATATCAAGACGCTATAGAAATATCTAAAGCTCAATCCTGAACATGTTAGTCTCTTTGCCACCAAACAAGCAAGACTCATCAACCACCATTCCTCAACTTCATTGGTACGCAGCTGGAACAGACAATCAACCGAGTGACTTCATGAACACAAGAACAGTAGCATGAAAATCGAGCCAATAATGTATGTACCTGCTCAGAAAAAGGCACATCGACATCAGCACCGCGCATTGCTACTCTGCCAGCGATAACATTGGCATCTGTCTCCAGTATGATTCTGTGCAGAACGGTCATGCCAGGGCAACTATCAATAGCCATCAAACGCCAAAAGCTAAAAAATATGCAGTACAAACACATTCAGCTGAATAATTGATAAAGTTTCCCCAAAACGAGCTCCAAAGTATGCCCTCAAGCGACATCCATCTGGCACCGCTGTACTCATATCGAATATGGTGCATCTGTTTGGACGCTAGCTATATCCACAAAGCTCATTGAACACAAATCGAAAATGTGTAAACCCTCAGCAATAGGCTTCACACCCATCAGTTTGAAGAAAGGTGTAAAAGGTCAGAGGCATACCCGCCATCCACAATCTCATCAAGGCAAAGAAGAACAAGATCCAAATTTTCCAGAACACTTCTCTTCTCAACGTCATTCCTGCAGCACATGCAGCAATCACACACATGAGCTCCGGAATCGATGAAATACAGTGAATGTGCCACAAAATTCCGGGAAGGACACAGCTGTCAAACTCACAATCAAAGACATGAGCCTGCACATTACCAAGTAATGTTTCCACGAGGACAACACAGAAGATTTCCATTTTTAAATAAGGACAATGGCAGAATCATAGAAGAAGCATGGTAGATGAAGGATGTGTAACCTGAGAAGTAGTGCAACCGCATCAAAAAATCCTTGCAAAACTGTTGCCAAAATAAGTTCGTTCTCATCTTCACCTCCAGTTACATAGAAATGGACATCAGAGATGAATTTGTATACAACAACGTAACCATCGAACATCCCAATCTCAACTGCAATGAAAAAACAAGAGTATCAGAACCATGGAATTTCAGCTCATTCTGTATTGAATATAAACAAATCGTAGTAAGCATAATGTAGCTTGGATACATCTCCTGTAGATGAATTGTGGAGGTCACTGATAAGATACAGCATTATAGCCACCAGCATATCAGTCGAAAAATACCTTCTGAACGAGCACTTGTTCGTTGAGTCTTGGTGAAAACCGACTTCTCGAACGCCAATTTATTGGCAAAGCTCGGCCAGTCATCTGAGAAATACTTGACAGCCACGCGCTTGCCCTCAGCATCTAAGAGTAGCACGCTCTTCACCAACGGAGAAGAGGCCTACAAACCACAAGGATATCAGTACTTAGTATGTGCTATGCGCTTCTTGGTCACATTATCGTCCGTATCAATAGCGATTAACAAGTATCCACTGACTTATCAGTTTTTAAAGAAACTAACACCCATAGATACTTATGATAGATAGTCCTGTCTAGATTAGGGGGAAAATTCAAACACGTTCAGTAACCATGAAATAAGCATCGTTAGGAAGAACGGCCGAATTCTAGATTGGAGTTCTTTGGACTGAGGTTTTTGCTACCGATATTAAAAAATTGCACTATTGTCTCTTCTTTTGAACATCTTGTGTTCTTGAGCTGTAACCTCTCGGATGTAATTTCAATTTTTTTGAAAAAACGTTAAATTGACATTGAGCTAGACGTAACTCGAGTATTACAACGTGATCCTCTACGGCCAAACATGACATGATCGCCCACACATACAGACACGATACTTAACGGAAATAATCCTCCCCTCAGACTCGCTCAAACTTAAAAAGCGATCACGGAAAAAAATTGAAGTGCGAAACAAAGCCCTAGTCTGCGCCAACCTGTTCCCCTCGTTGGTTTCTTGACAAAAATGAGAACTCCATAATTGCAGCAGGAAATACAATCGCAATAAGAAACGCAACCAAATATTCTTACTTCCATATTGTAAGAGCAATCGAAGACAATTGCCTCGTCTCCTCAATTCCACGGGTTTGAGGCCACTCCTAAAAACCGCGCTACTTTGTTAGTATCGCTTAGAAATCCCACGACTGCAGATCTCGTGCAGTTGCAAATATTATGCGTTCCGGAATCAATCGTGCGCGCGGAGAACAATCGATTTGCGTGACAGCAATCGATCGATCGCCGAGCTGATGAGAGCGAGTCGGCTCACTCGCCTTCGGACTTCAGAGGTGAAGAGAGACGGCAAGGAACCAACGAGAAACGAACGAGGAACAGTATCGTTGGACGATAGTCAACGAATGATTAAGAAAATGAAGATGGATGAAGAATAGAATTTCATCTATGTCCGCCACTCACCACTGCAGAGGTTGGAGCCAAACCTGAGTGACATGCCTTCAAGAGGTTTCGGACTTACGTCTTTGCAATTCCTTCTCAACTTGTTTCGTAATTGGAAAGACTCTTTTCGATGCACGCTGCTGCAACCTTGCTGAGTTCACAATAAGTATGCCTCTTATTACAAATTTGGCTTTCCATTGCCATCTAAAGCCTTCGTTTAACATCTTAACTAGATGCGGATTTGACAAGCAATTGTGTTTACTTAGAGCTTTCTACAGTATTGGTGTTTCATCCGAGTGAACAGGTTGACGAGTATAAAATACTTTGAGAATGGCAATTAAATGACTCGGTTCTCGTTGCAAGCAAGCACGACAGGAAACAAACTTAGAATATAATTAATTATATTCAATCATGCTTTAGCAATGATCTTGACACAGTCGAGTCTTGAACATTTATCGTGGTTGCTTGGTGGATCATTCAAGCTAATCATGTTCATGAAGGATTAAAAGTTTGCAAACTCGGTCTTACTCTCCGTGTAGCTTTTGTTTTGAGTTGTCTTGAAATGTACTCTCTTCTAGAACACCTGCACTTGCGCATACATGGGGCTCTGCAACAAACTCATTGTGAAGTCCACTTATTTTGAAATGATCTTGGCTATGTAAATTAATTTTGAACATTCGTAGTGCGTCGTGGTTGCTTGGTGCATCATACAATCCGATCATGCTCCGAAAGAATTCTCTGCTTGCAAAACCAGCTTTCCTTTGCGTACCTTTTGAAAGTATTAAATTGCCTTGAAGTACACTCTAACAAAATACCTGGACTAATGCTTTGATAACTCTATTTAAGCGGTTTGCATTATCTGTTTAGACTATACGATACCAGAATATGAGTTTTGAGCTATAGAATTGTCTTTCTTCTGCGGTGTATGTTTCAAGAACGAAGCATTGGACAGTCTCGTACATCTATTTTCTCAACGCCGCCTTTGCTGTTGTGACAGTTCCGTGTGTCTGAGTAACTATTGGAGTCCTTGTCGAATTTTGTCTTAGATTCGACTAAGCTTGGAACCTCAAGTAGTGTAGGAAGTGAAGGAGAACCGAGGTCTTCATAAAACCCGAGATCTACAACAGCAGTGATGGCTGCAGGAATGCCATCCAGTCAGGAAGTTATGGAGTCATGCACTAGCGATCATACTGATCATCCCTCAAGTGAAAAAGTGCAGCGTTCTTCCAACAACAATAGAGCTGAGCTTAGAAAATCTAAGTCCGGACCCTTGAATCGTCACTGGAAGCTGGGTGATTCGTGGTTCACACTGAGAGATGGAGACGAAAGCGCAGCGGAGTCTACACTACCGGTATTATCAAGTCTAATCGGTTTCATAGATGCGACAAATTTGTCAGCCTCACCACAGAGAAAGCTGGAGATCTCAGATGAAAATTTCAATGCAGCGAGGAAGACTCACTTTTCATTGAAAGAATGCAAGCGATGGCGGACAGGCGGAAACGGGAAAGATGTCAAGAGTGCACTCACTGAATGTCAAAGCATTGAACGTTCATATACCTCAACTGATGATGCCAACTGGATTTCTTCGTCGCACCATTTAGGGGTTGGCTCTTCGGAAGATGCCACGGGCATGAGCAATAACTTTGCTTGCAACAGAATCAGCAACTCCAGCCCGAACTCCAGCAACCTAGAGACCTCCCGTTCTTTGCAACTCGGACAGCCAGAATCCTGTTACGCTACTATTTCGAGCAGATGGAGAGAAATTCAAGGCGCAAAGAACTGGGAAGGCCTTCTGGATCCTCTAGACCTCGACCTCAGAAGAGAGATTCTCCGCTATGGCGACTTCGCGCAAACCACATACGACAATGTCGAATGCGAGGCTCGATCGAAGTACGCTGGAAGCGCAAGATACCCGAAGCAAAACATGTTTGATAAGCTTCATAAGCAGAAACACGGCTACCAGGTGACGAGATACCTCTATGCAACATGCGAGAATCCTCTCCCGAGCGCATTGCTGTCGTGTTTGTTTTCCGAGAGGTGGGACGTGGAGTCCAACTGGATGGGTTATGTCGCCGTTGCCACTGACCCGCAGGAGATAGAGAGACTCGGAAGACGGGATATCGTTGTCGCTTGGCGCGGGACGGTGAGGACAATCGAGTGGCTGCTCGATGCACAAATCCAAATGGCTTCTATATCGGTTGCAGCGGAAAATTCCGCTAAAGCATGTCCAAAAGTCGAGAAAGGATTCTGGAGTTTGTACACTTGCAAACGCTCTACATCGCAGTTCAACCAGAATAGCGCTTCTGAGCAGGTCTGTGTAACATCGTCTCCCATCAATTTGACCATTGAACGATCTTGGATATGATCTTGTGTCTTCGTCACGAGAAAACGGAATATGCACATTCTCTGGTTTCTCAAATTCAGCAGTGACTTGGAAGTTTTTAAATCTTTGAGCTGAAGAACAGAGTCTATAAACAGAATTTGAGAAAGCGCAATGTGAGACAATCAAGAACACAATGGAAAAGGTGTGAGAACGGGATTACTCCGCGTTCCAGAAATAAATTGTTTTGAAGAGTTGTAGAGGACTATGGCCATGGTCTTGCTGAAATTTTTTCGTCTCTGAAACCAGGTCATAGCTGAAATTACAAGACTGCTGAAGCTCTACGAAGGGGAGACTCTCAGCATCACTCTCACAGGACACAGCCTTGGCGGCGCACTTGCAATTCTAACCGCCCACGAGATTGCAGCATTAGGTCTAAACAAAAGCCAAGAAGAAATCATTCCTGTGACAGTCTTCACATTCGGAAGCCCTCAAGTCGGCGACTCCGTCTTCAGAACAACGTTCGAAGAAAAGCACCTCAAGGCTTTGCGAGTCGTCGAAGTCCATGACCTTGTTCCGAAGACCATTCCAAGAGTTTGTTTCCCATGGATGGAGACGTACGAGCATGTTGGCGTTGCGCTTCTAATCAATCACAGTCTCTCTCCTTCCTTGAAACACTCGCACGATCCTCTTGATTGGCACACCTTGGAGTGCTACTTACATCTTGTTGACGGACATCAAGGGCGGAATCACTTCGAGCTTGTCACAGGCCGCGACTACGCGTTGGTGAACAAGTATGCTGACATTCTGGATGCGCGGTACCGCATTCCACCGAATTGGTGGCAAGCCGAAAACAAAGGCTTGGAGCTTTCCTTGGAGGGCAGGTGGGTTGAGCCCGACAGATCTGTGGAGGACACTCCGTCACTTGATAATCGCGAAAGGTTCATTTGAGAATCACCAGGCCAACGTGCACATCAAACGGACAAACATTGTAATCTCTGCGATTTTACAATCACAGATTAATTTAAGTCTGTACAAGGAGTCATGTGTCTAATCCCACTGTGGTCGCGAAGCTACTGAGAGCTATGGCAAAAGCTTCCAGAGGTGATAACTGTGCACCGAAATCTAGAACAAAAAGTCCTTTGGATAATTTTCCAAGCTGCAAAATCACTCGTCCATCACTAGAGTCACTCGAAACGAGCTGGAAGTTATGGATCGAAGCGACTATTGACGAGGCTCGACCGTTAAAATCCAGAGACCAACACTGCTCCTGCTCGTGCCAATCGGGGTCCTTGTTCTTTAAAGAACATCTCATCCTCTCATTCACGGACCTACTCTTGATTACATCCGGACAAGATGAGCCGGGGCAGCTCTTCAACGATTTGTACGAGGGATTGGTGGGTTTGTTCCATTTGAGCATCGCGATTAACCACGCGGGCCGCCAGCCGACTTCGCCCTTGAGATCTCTCCTCACATGAGGACCGAGCTCACACCGCATCTTGCGCTGGCAGTTGCCGTCGATAGCAACTTCTTCAAAATGCACCGACAGAATCATTGGAGGACTTGCTACGGTGAAAGACGTCCTCCAGAAATTCGACCTGATAGCAACTGCTTCCTCGTGCGCCTGTGTCCTTAAAAGCTTCGGATTTGCGCTAATTCTAAAGTACGAGGACCTAATCGTGCATTTCTTCCGCGCACTGAGAAGAAAGTACTCGTCTCCGCAGACACGACGTTGAACCAGTCGGAATGTGTCGCCCGTTTTCTTCAGCATACACTCCATGTTGGATCCCCGGTGACTAATAGCTTCAGGGAAGATGAGGAGAGGACTTTGTTTCCGTTCTTCGTACACCGATCGTCTCCAGGCTCGGCAAACGCCGGCTATGGCGACCAGTCGTCTGCCTTCTCCTCGAGCTCCAGCACCTTGTTCAACTTTCTGCACCACCATGGCGATTAGCTCCGGCGGTAGGCTCCCCCAATCCCTCTCCCCCTTTTCCATGGCCTAATTCTCCTTACTCTCAAACACTCTTGACCTTGCGCTGTACGAATCTAACGTGGCCCTCTTTGCACAATGAACAATCAAGAGATATGTAGACTGGTGTTCAGAAACAGGGAAAAAGGTTGCTTGTCACTGTGATGAGGCAGTTATGTCAACGTTGTGCGCACTAAACACTTGCCGAAAGCTGTTGCAAAAGTGATGATGGTTTCCATCTCATCATTTCCATGCCATAATTCTCCCTACTCTCAAATACTCTTCCTATCAACGACCTAGTGCTGTATAAAATATAACGACGACCTCAGATGCTCTTCTTATCAGCGACCTTTGTGATGTACAAAACTAACGTGGATGCGTTTGTAAGCTTCCTATAAGCAATTAAGATATATATAGACTTCGTTCAGACGACACATGCTTGTCACTCTGATAAGGCAGTTTCGTCAATGCTTTGAAACCGGTGGAAAGCCTCTGTAATTAACAGTAAGCTAGTTTGCAACAATCCTGCCAAAAGTGATGATAGTTCCCACGTGGGGAAAGTTTTCATGTCAACTTGAGTTCTATATCTACACTGACGTCAACAGCCAGATTCCTCTTGGGCTTCTAGATTGCTGTGGCCGAGGTCGTAGCTGAGTATCTTCTGTAATTTCTGATATCAAAGTCTTCGCACTGACGCATGTGAAAACTATCATCATGCAGGAGAAAGGAAAGGAGTGCACTATAATTCAGACCTATCCCAAAATCCTTTCCTTTGAGTGCGAGTTCGGACCCACAATTTCATAAATTTCAGAGTATTCAAAAAGAATGTGTCAAAGACATGGCTTCTGCTATAAATAAAGAATACATGTCACCAGGTGCCATAACTTTTGTGAAAGTTTTTTGGGCACAAGAAAAAATATTGGAACACATGTCAGACCACACTACCTTATACACACTGGCAGAATAACAAGGGGCTAGTACTCCACAAGAGGCTCCACTCTGTCCCTTGCAAGTCAGCTACAGCAGATCGTGTAGATTGTGTACAAGTAGCTTATTTCATGTCAATTGAGTCAAGGACTAGGGTTCAGTTAGCTACAGTAGTAAGCTTAGCTAAAAACACTCTTTAACTTGCCTACATACTAAGGACCTCTTCAAACTTTCTTTCTCACTTCACTGCACTGTAGATGTAGCTTGTGTTGATCCAATGCCTCCACCCCTTAGGGCCATATATGCTTGTATAGGCTACCACCAAACTTCAAATTACCAATGACACATCTGCTGAAGTCATGATGTTGCTCAACCCATGTACAACACGCTTGTTCTCCTACAAAGAATTGATGTATTGTTTATATTTTGACACCCATGCTTATGCCAAATGGTTGGTTTGCATATTCTCACATGTGTATGTTGCCAAAAGAGTCCACTCTCTCTTCTTGACAAACCACACTCTAGTGGACACCCACCATTCTCACTTTTTGCCAACTGTAAGCATTTCATACCCAATGAACTTTAGAAACTCAATCAAATCTCTTGATGTTGTTGTAAAGTAAAAAACATCTCTAGAGAAGTTACGTACCACAAGTTGACTTTTATGTTGTGTAAAAAGCTTATTCCAGAAAGGACGTCACCGCCATTTTTTAATCAATGAATGACAGAGAATTCTTTTGTATAGGAGAATCCTTCTATGTAGGACAGAAGCGCAACTATTCATCCTAAAAACTTTGAAGGATGTGACCCCCCGTGACTAAGGTAGTCACCAACATTAGAAGAAATATGAGCCCTCGGAGGGGCTGTGAGTTCTTAGACAGCAGGGAATAAAACTAAAAGAAAAAAACGTTTGTTTTGTTTTGTTTTTCTTTCTGCCAGTGAACTGCAAGGCTTGATTTGTGCGGAATAGTTCAATATTATAATTTAGAAAATTATTTAAAATTATTTAAAAATTATTATTAATAAAATAAATACGAAATTTCAAAATTCCCAAATCTGATGTAACCAAAATTATCCTTGTCAATCTGAATTATTATTTAATTATTATTTTAATACTTCTTAATACTTTTTAGTCATATTTTTTTTAATATGTTAATATTTTTTAATATTTTTTTAATATTTTGTTTATTGTAGTCATTATTCATCATTGATGAAGAATAGTGACCACTGTCCCTCAAAGGGGGTGAGTTCCATTGCGGGGAACTCACAATCCCTTTGTCAAAGGGAAGGAGTCCTCCCAAGGACTGAATTTTATTCTAATGAGTGCTCCCATTATTGAACCAATAAGTGTGCAATTTGTTTCTACAGTGAACACTGAAGCCATTCATAGAACACTTTTGGTCCTCAATGTCCTTCAAGGATTCAAAGAATTGTCTAAAAACACCCTATTGACTTTCATGGCAGTTGATGTATCAATGGAACACCAATTATTCTATTTTAAGCATTCAGGTATGTTGTGAATGGCCAGGCAACAAATAAGTGTAACTTCCTTTTCCAATAGAGTCGTATGGTGGTCACCACCCTGCTCAATCCTGCCCTCATGTTCGTGTATTGTCAACAGCCAGAATATGAAACTGGAAGCATTCCGTTAACACATTCCACAGGCAACTTCGAAAGACAATGCAGCTGTAGAGTCCCTGTGGTTGCAGAGAGAGGACAACCCAACCTCTTTTGAACTCCAGAGATCTTTCATTGCACAGGCCCACTCTGGCGTATCCATTGGTTATGACATCATGTTGCACTTGGGATGAGCTCAAGTCCAGCAGTGCAGAGTGCTGTGTACTGCACTACAGTACAAGGGGAAAATGGGTGTCACTATAGTAGAGTTATCTTATAAGGAGGTCAAAGGAGCACTGCTGACTTTGTGGCAGGGGTAAATCCTCAGAATGCATCTCTGGATACATACTGTACTTCTATGGCACTAACAATTAAAGGATTATTCAACTTCACACCCCTGCCTTAGTAGGTCCAGCCGTCCAGCCCATATTACTTCACACATTTGCGTGATCCCAAATGCTTGAATGACACCAGTTCCACTTCTCCAAATCACGTAAGCATATGCTGTGAGAACATATGGGTGTCTATCAGGGCTTTTTTTTTTTGGCTTTCTGGTGCCAGATTGCACCAGAAAAAAAAATCTGGCTAAAAAAGGTTATAAAAAATGCCAAAAAAATTGGATGAAATCGCCAGACAACTTTGAAATTAAAAAATATATTAGATGAAATCGCCTAATTGTGGATGAAAACCATACTATACATCCAATAAGTGGATGGATGTTGCAATTTGGAGCACTACTATAACATTTTATATCGCCACTATGGCACTTCTTCGAAAATGAAAAAAACAACCCTAGTGTCTAATCCAGAGAAATTTTGTTTTGCAGCTCAATTGTACAGGACCCAGGACCTAACACAAAGCTGGTGCAGTGAGATGTTTGTTTCCACTTTTTTTTTAAGACAAGCATCATTCGTGGCGACCCAGTATCTGATTCAAGAGATGCATTTACACCAGGGCAGAAGATTGCTCCTGATTTGGAGTACGAGTATCGCGCAAGAGCGACAGTTGCATGTTAAGGTGTCTTGCCTTGACCGAAAGCATTACGCTGTAGTGCAGCACTTCCACTGAAAATGATCACCGTGACAATCTTGCCAGTCGTCTAAACATCCGAGCTCGTGCCAGATTTCTTCGTCGCCGCTTCATCTCTGTGACTACCGGCAGAGTACTAAAAGACATCCAAAGATGTTACACTTCACACGATTAGGGTTACACGTTACACGTTTAGGGTTTAGTTTTTTAGGGTACACAGAGGGATGAGGTCTAGGTGCTCTAGTTCGGTATTTCATGTGGTCATCAGAGACTCCCTCTGCCGGCGTGACATGAAGATTGCAGCGGAAGTTATCACGTAAAATCGCCTGTCTCGTCTATTGTGGTTCTGCTGTAGCAAAGCATGTTCCGTTTGCAAGAAGTGGAATCCGTCCACATCAAACTGTTACACAGTAAATTGAAGTCTTTCTTCAGTTCAGGTCTCCAAATAGCTTTCCTCATTATGCATGAAGCAATAGGTAGAACGAAAGTTATTTGTTTGATCATCATCAGAAAGACGGACATAACAAATATTTGACTTAAAAAGGCGGAGATAATTATCTCATAGACCGACAACCCAATGCCTGATTCAATAACAAGACTACTCATTTGAATTCAGAAAGAACGCAGCATGTTTGACATCATTAAAGTCAGTCAAATCGATGAAGAAAATGTGGTTCTCATCATTATCCAGTAAAAAATGATCTAAACCATGAGTAGCATCAGATTGTCAGAGGTGTATTATATTTCCACACATGAAATTCGGAGTGTAGGATAAGATTACAATCATCGTCTGCAGTCTCATGGAAGCCCAACCTTCATAGACGAAGAACAATCAACAACAAGTGCATCGCTAACAAAGACTTCACAAGACTGTGAGTAGGAACATTTGACACCAGAGCCACAGAAGGAACTCCGGGTTGGTAAGATCCGCCTCAGCTTCATCTAGCATTCTTATTTAACGCCATAAGCATAGCTTAAGATCCAAACCCTCAAAAGAGAGTCTGACGCTCAATCACCTCGGGCGCTGGTAAAGAGTGCCTACGACAAACGTTGCAATAGTGCTCAGAAACTGATCACAAGGTTTCGGCACAGACAGCTTATACTGCCCTTAGATGTCCAGACATAAATTGTTGTTCCTCATCATCGCACAGTCGAACCCTATTTCAACATGTCAATAAACCATCGTACTAAAGCCAACTAAACACCGTAAGCACTGGCATAGCGAGGGCCGCATAGAACAGAGGCGTTTCCTAGGCGCCTCTTCCCTCCAGACGAAGGTGATCGGAGGAGAGCGCTTACGCTTCAGAAAACGGACCCATCGGCAAGAAATGACCGACGATCTGCTGATGAGGCATCCGAGCACTAGAAAACAGAAGATTCACAGAGCAAAAAACGGACTCGAAAACTTCGACGAGGGCACAGGTTGCGAAATGCAAGACATGGAATCGACTGAGAGGAGTGCGACTATACATGCAAGATGTGACCGTTGTCATGGCGGCCGCTATCGCGCTCAACTGAACAAAAGACTCCTGCGGACTAGAATTAGGGTTTGGAACTAGGGCTTGGGAATTAGGGTTTATAAGGTCGAATTCTGTGATGTTAGATGATTTTCGTAAGTTAATTGGATGGTTTTCGTCTGTTATCTGAATAATTCAAGCACTCTTTTGGATACACGGTATCCCAAGAATATCCCGTGATCTTGAACAATTCTCTAAGTCAAGTTGTAATCCGCTATGCAACCAACATATTGGCCCTCTCTAAGGTAGGTACCCTATGTGAAGGTCAGATTCGGCAGAAATTAAGTCATTTTTGAAAAAAAGTGACACATGTCATCATGTGAATGGTCTGAAGTGACGTGGACCCCTGAGAATCTAACGTGGAAACTCAATTCCGGCACCTGACTACCAGATCAAACCTTCACGTACGGTATATCCAAATGTGCCACTGACCTTAATCCCTGAGCGCCTAGAGCGTGTTTACTAAAATCAAGACCCTCCTGAATTCATTCCAATCAAACTATCACCTAAAAAAAGATCCACGTAAACCGAACCGTAGCAATTGGTAGTAGAGACACACTTCAGCTCCAAGGGAAAGGGACACGTCCTTTGACCGTACTATCAAAAAAATTATAATAAGTCAAACAAGGAAATCTTTTAGTTTTGAGAGACATATATCCATCGCTGGGGCACTCAAGGGTTAAATTGTACATCTCCAAAATCAATTTTGTTCCTATGTGGAAAAAAACATTTTAGAACCAAACTTTGTTCCTTAATATCTTTTGCATACAATATCCCAATCTGCGTTCTTTGATGCATTGGAACCTCCTTTCACTTGGCAACAAGAACATATGAAAATTTGACCAGTCTAATAATAGTAACTAGGCTCAATAGCAAAAAGTGGCGGTTTTAGGTGTACCCACCTTAAATAACATTGATAAACCCTAGTGATTCCACCTCCCCTAATCAAGGTATATGCTTCCCGAGGTACTTTTTTTGTGATCTTCTAATTGACTATTTATCATTGGTCAAAGAATCCATGTTGAAGACTATTGCAAGCAATGTGGTAGAAGTTGTCTAGAATTTGAGGGAATCATAAAGGAACCACACACACATTGGTTAACAATTTTATCTGTAGCTATCTTTTTACTAGTTTATAATTAGAGCTTGAAATTTGTATCATCGGAAGCTCATTCAAAAGTATTGTGAAAAGATGCAAAAAAAAAATTAATATTGGGCATCAGATGACCAAGATAAAAAATTCTCAAGCAAGCTAAAAAACAAAAAATATAGAAGCCTTGACAAATCAAGCAAAACTCATGCCTAAAACACGGCAATTTGTAGTAATTTGGAATGATTTTGTTTGATTTGCCAAGGCCTCTATATTTTTGTTTCCAAGCCTACTTGTAAAGTGATTTATCTTGGTCATTCAAACTCCAATTTTAATTTTTTTTTATGCTTATTCAATTCACTTTTGAATGGACTTCCAATGGTATAAATTTGGAATTCTCATTATAAACAAGTAAAAAGATAATTATAAAAAGAGTGCTACTATATTGTTACATAGTGGATGCTTTAAAAAACAAAAAATGTGCAAATGGAACAAAAAAATTGACATGCCATTATTATGATTTTCCTTTCTTAGATATGATTTGTCAAAGCTTCTATAATTTTTTGTCTTTTAGCTTACTTTCAATGGGTTTTATTTTGATGTTCCAATATCTAAATTTGAAGAAAAAAATTGTGTCTTTTCAAAGTACTTTTGGATGCGCTTCAAGTGAAAGTAATCTCAAATTCTAATTGTAAATTGCTAAAAAGTTAGAAATAAATTTTGAGGCCCAATACATCGATTGCATTGAAGATGCCAAACCACTTGACTTATTGAAGTCTTATTTGTCTCCTTGCAATATTGTTGCAATTAGACATCATAAATCTTTTAATGTATTATTATAATATCTAAATGCATTCATTCATTACAACTTCATTGAAGTATAATAAAGAATGATGTTTAATAAACAATAACTTTGAAAAATAATCTAGTATGGATTATAAATTTTATAAACTAAAATTGTAAATTTTGGATTATTGAATAAAATATAAATATTTAGATTTACAATTGCTATTATTAATATTTATAAATATAGAAATTGATAATTTAATTTTTTTTAATAACTAATTACATTTTAATAGGTAGATATTTTAATAGGTAGATATTTTAATATTAAAAATTTTATTAAAAATTTTAAAAATTATATTATTTATTTTTGGAGGTTTTATTTTAGAACTAGAATATACTTGCTTATGATTTGACAACCACCTTGGACCATTAGCACCCTACCTCATGCGGTTGGAAAAATCAACTTTGTTGATGCAATTGGAGAAAAAAAATGCACCCATTTCTTTCCTAATGTCACCAATCAGCGGTAGCAGGAAAAGAATGTAGTTGCTAATCGCACTATTGAAGAGACAATCTTGGCCATAAAACAGATTCAGGGTTGGGCGTTTTGGAATTTGCATTTTGTGTTCCTATGTTTGGTGTGGCGTTGTGGGAACTTCGCAAAAGATGAGTGCAAATTCGTTCATCACAAAGTGTATTTGGTTTGGCGCTTTGATTCACAATATGTTTTAGGTGGAGTATAGATCATGTAGATGTAGGTACCGTCAACCTAAGTGCTTCTTTTGAGTATGTTGCATTTGTAAAAATTTCATAACAAAATTCTTCCATTCTATTGTTTTTAGTGTAGGTTCACAATGTGGCAAAAAAATGAAGCTTTTTGTGCTTTTGCTTTTGTTTTGCACCTCTGTAAAAAGGTTCGTGTAGTGTGAGCTTCAAGTAGGGCAGAGAGCATCTTGAACTTAAGGGAAGACGATTTTTCAACAACTATCGTACGGAAGTCGTGAATTTATACCTACATACCATTACCGCACGGATTCCGTGTGTACACCACTGTATCCGTGTATTTTCTTCATAGAATAAATGTTGTTTTAGACAAATCTAAAATAAATTTTATATATATATATATATTATTTTTTTTTTTTTTTTTCTTTCAAAATTATTTTTTTCTTGCTACCCGGATTTTCTTGGTAATACAAAAAATTAACATTTTGAAATGGCCACCACGTGGGCAAGCCACCTAGGCAACCCACTATGCGGCCGGGAGCATGGGGGTTTGAACCCCCAACCTCCCAAATGGGAGCCCATGACCTAGTAAGCCATTACACCATGCTCAACTTGCTTTGATAATAGAAGGTGTAGAGATGAATTTGTATAGTTTTTTGCAATTTGTTTTTCATTTCCTTTGTTAATTCAGCAGCCTAAGTGGCCATTTAGGCCTAAAATAAAAATTGATGGACAAAATTCAGAGAGGATATTTAAAAATGTCAAAGAAAATGTCCATTCCAACCCCTCTATGAACTTTCCCTATAACTTCTGATTGGAGACTTAAAATTGCAAACGGATTTTCGCAGATGAAAGTTAGCTTGATTTATCAATTTTTGTTAGTTTAAAGTTTTTTGAAAAAAGTTACTCTACTATGCCGAAATGGTCACCAAAGTCTGCAAACTTTAAAAATACTGAAGTGTGAATGATTTAGTTTGAAAAAAAAAATCCATTTTACACAGAATTCAAACCTTAGTGATTTTAACATTGCTTGAATGCCAAAAAAATATTTGAAACTCTTTTAAGTCAAAATGAACACAATGAACCAAAAAGTGTTGATTTTTTTGTTGATATATACATTGTAACATCCAAATTACCAAGAAAAAAATTCATACTTAAAACTATTCATCGTTATTGGGGATTCATTTGCCATGTTAAAAAATAAAAAATAAAATTTGTTTTATTCTTTTTTGGCATTAGATTGTGTTGACTCTTTGATGCATCCAAAAATATATTCAAAAATTTTGTGTGTTTTTTTTCACAAAATTGTAATAGTTGAGAGACATTTTCTTTTCCACAATGGACTATGGATATTTTAAACAATGTAAAAAAAAATTCAATTTACTTTTAGAATAGATCACACAGGCATTTTTTTATATCTAGAAACAAGATGTGTGGGCCCTAGAGAATCACTTACAAAATCTTATATTAATTGTCTACATCAAAGAACTTGTTCTCACAACATGTAGATGGGGATTATTCTTCAGAATTGAATAATAATTGCATGACAAAATGAAACTAGTGAAAACCTATTGTGTCAAATGTTACTTGTTTCAAAATAAAGAGTTCCTAGCATCCAGATGTCCACTCAAGATTCACTAAAATTCTTGCATTCATTCGGACAACTTGTTGTATAGATCAGTGAATTTCAATATTGTGCTGGTAACAAGTGGGTCTTTACTAATATCTCACTACCAACTATAGAGTATTAAGTTTTTAAGGGCAAATCATACAATTGCATTTACACGATCTGTTCAAGCACATTTTATCTGAATGAACCAAAATGCATCTTATCACCAACAAGGAGGACCCGCCAGAAATTCCACACCAAGACCTTTCGTCAATCTAGAGATTGCCTCTGAACTACAAATTGTCCATTGCGGTTGGTTCAGGATAGTAAATGATTTGCCAACCCTGGATCAAGGCCGGACCTATATAAAATATTTGCTTTGCAGTTGTAATTCATACTTTTCATTGAACATAATGTAAAATGATAGAATAAACTAAAATCTGGATTTTTAAGTTCAACTGCCGACCTCTGATCAAGTGTAAATGCAAGTGATACAACACAAATTGCTGATTCTATTCCAACAGAAAAAAAATGCAAATTCTAGTGTTTCCCAAAAGAGCAACCTACTCTTTTCTTTACACAATGAAAGAAAGGAAATTGATTTACCTGCAGATGGAACTGGTACAATTGGCTATTGTAATAAGGCTTTCCCAGAATTCCAACTTTTCACAATGACATTGTTCAAATTAGGGTTTTGCATTTCTCTGTTACTAGAACCTGTTATACCCAGAGTTCCGGTTCAATACCACAAATGACCTCTCGATTGGTGAAACTCACACGACTGATATTCTAAAAGAGGGATCCACAAATGCAACCCTAAAATGATGCACACTTGCCTTTCCCTAAATGCTTGGCCAACATAACAGCAACCTTTATCCTAACCAAAGACAGTGACCACATAACATTTCTATCCATGAACTGTGTAGAAGCTAGCAAATCAAAAGAATGAAACACCTCACACACCGGATATTCCGAAAGAGGGATCCACAAGTGTAAACCTAAAATGAAATACTCTTCCCTTACGAAACGTTGGACAAACATAACAGCAACCCTAACTCAAAGACAACAATCTTATTACACTTCTGAGCACAAACTATGAAGGAGCTGTGAATTGGTAAAATTAATACCTTAGACCTCATTGATTGAGATTTTTCGTCTTCCTTCCGATTTAGCCCTAATTGGTACTTGAGCTCTTCCCACGAACTTCCACTCATGTCCATCACACAATCGAAGTAATCGCTTCCGCTTTCATCCAAATTGCTCTCCATAGCTACAGGTATGCAAGCCCATGACGAAGCAACTCCTCAGCAAGAACGAGGCGCATGCATCGAAGTTCGATGAGAGCATGTCCCAATGTGCACATGCTCTCGATCCTCCCTCAATTTCTTGACATTCCTCTCCCTACAAAAAATGATCATAAGGAACGATCACAACAATCTAGCCTCCTTGCACGACTGAAAAATAAAGTGATTCTTGCTCAAATTCTCCCAAAAAATTAGGGTTTTGCATTTCGTCCCCAGCGTTCCCCGCTCTCGACGTTCCCAAACTTTGCCAAAGTTCCCAATGTTAGGAGCGTCACCCTTCTTGGACGGGGCCCATAAAAATTTCACAACTTTCGTTTCAATTTTTTGAAGATTTTTTTTTTGTAAATTAATAAGTTAATATGCCATGTTAACAGTTAAACTATATTTGTTAGTAAAAATATCACACAAATTCCATAACAAGATTTTAGGACTGAGAACTATCATGGCGGAATTACACGGATTCCGTGCCAAGCCTTCAATTAGTCTTCATATCGCACGAATTCCATAAAAGTTGATTCAGTACATAATCCGTGAAGGTTTTGTTAAGCATTATTTAGACACAAAATTTGGACTAAATTGGTTACACACGGTTTTAGTGCGCCATTAATACAATGGTAATATACACGAATGAGACACGGTATACGTATTGTCATAATGGATGTTGTTTACGTGCAAATGAGACACTCCAAAGCCCACGTAATCCGTACGTTTATATGAACCAACAGGATCTGTATGACAAAAATTGACATTCAGTCATATAGGAGGTTCAAGATGAGTGTGTTATTTTGGTTTATGTTCAAAAAAATTGGTAAATAAGATTTTTCAATTTTGTTCGTTTTAGTTTGTGCTTTGTTGAATAGGGAGGTTTTGTTTGTTTATATGTCTATTGGTTTGGTTTGGGATTGCATTATTGGATTAGGTTGTTGAGATAAGGTGGAATTACCCATTTCTATTTGTGTATTTACTCTGGCACAATAGGCTTCTCTCAAAGTGTCCCTCCAAAGTACCATGAAATTGTCATGATGCTTAATTGTGATTGGTGGTGCTAATTTTTTTTAAGATTCTAGTGTCAAAATCAAGGCAACTTTATTAGAGTGCGATTTAGGGTGGCCTAGGGAGTTTTCCTTTGAAATTTCATAAAAATTAGATGCCTTATTCAAATATTCTATTTTTTTAATTCATGATTTTTAATTGCTAATATTGCAAAAAAAATTCTAGAAAATGGTGCCTCCAACTATGTTGAATTGCCTAAAGTCTTTACTTGTTTAGTCTTGATGAAGATTCTTTGGAGGTTAATTTCTCTTTTTATATTGATATTTGATGTTTTCTTGATTTTTTGGTTTTTCATTTGAGAATGTTACTATAATTGCAAAGGATTCTTGGAATGTGTTCTTATTTTAAGGGAGTATTATTTTTAATTGTAAGCATTGTTTTTCAACTTACAGACGTTTTTTGTGGTGTTCTTCGTTGTATGATGTACGCAGTTAATAGATTTTTTTTTTGGTTGATGGCAATAATGCCGAGGTCTAATGGAAGTAAGGCATGAAGTATGGATGGACATGTTATAAGAGTGAGAAGTAGTTGGAAGAGTTTTGTTCCTTACGTTTGCAGGGTGGCAAGAAGCTTGAGATCTAATTGTGAAAGTTTTACAACCAATAGAAAAATGATTTGTAAACCATGTCAAGAATTTTTGTAAAAGCTTGACAACCAATAGAAAAATAACATGTGTACCCCTTATGTTATTCACGTGTGGTCTTCACAAAAAAAAACAAGTTATCACACGATGTGCTCAAAAGACACAAATACAACAAGTCATATATGTAAATTATTTCTAAACTTATATATATATATATATATATATATATATATATATATATAACTATTTCAAAATTGTATTCAGTCTATGTGTTGTTCAATTAATACAAGAACCTCACAAAATTAGGATGGATGAAAAGAACATTTTTTAGAGACCAAAGGATTACTTTGCTCCATATCCATCATCCCAAAAATAGAGTTTGGGGGCACATGGATTAAAGATATAAGGTAGTCTTTATTTTTCCAATAAAAATGAAGGATTGTTATAAAATGCAACTTTAAAAGTTAAATTAATGATAATGTTCAATTTTTTTATAAAATATGATCCGTAGATCACATTTATATGGTTGTGTCAACCATATTTTCAAAAAATTTATTTACCAAAAATTTATCAATAAAAATTAGAACCAAAAAATTAGTAATATCAATTGTGATCAGATACTTTTCTTGATCCCCAAGACTCTGACTTTTGTCGCACGTTAATCTTTGCCAATGAATAAACTAAAATACTATATATTATTAGGATATTTATAAAATTATTATATAGAAATTTTTAATTATATTCTATTATTGACTTCAAGCTATAGTTTATGTTAAATAATTAACTTAGAAAATTGAAGTGCTAAATTTTTTTAATTAAATCTTTTTTAATTATAAAATCAATTATTGTTAAGCCAATATAAAAATTCAGTTTTTTTATTTTTCAATATATGAATAAATTTTAAACCATTAAGCCTAGCATCCAATTTATTTTTCTTAAACTTATGAGAGATGGAAAACCAATAGTTCAAAAATTTTGGACCAAAAATTAAGTCCAAATTACAACTTCAATGAATTATATAGCAAGAACCGCCAATAGAAATGAATTACATTTTCTAAAATTGCGGAATTCTATTTGAATATGACCTTGGTTGTATAATGCTATTCATTTTTGTAATAAAAAAAATATCAAATGATTTGGTAAAGATTTTTAGTAATGCATATGACAATCAAATGATTCTTAAGTATCTGGGAAGCCTTCCTTGATTCTGTCCGGGCAGCTCAAATGAAGGCCCAAATCCAGACTCGAGCTCAACCACAGGATAGATTGACTATTTGGAGGAAGTTTGATCTCATTTGGCTTGCTTCTCCTATTCACTATAAGAAACCCCCGTTTTAGATGACGAGCCCTAATTTTTTATGACGGATTTTAGGTGATGTCAATGTTGACAACCCAAAAATTTTATGTCAACAAAAATGTCCAACATAACATCAATTTTGACATAAAAATGTTTTTATGTCAAAATTGATGTTATGTTGGACATTTTTGTTGACATAAAATTTTTGGGTTGTCAACATTGACATCACCTAAAATCCGTCATAGAAAATTAGGGCTCGTCACCTAAAACGGGGGTTTCTTATAGTGATTATTGCTCACATGAACGGTTACTCCATTACTTGGAACAAGAAGGGCCCTCCCCTCTGTTCTTTTCAGTAGCTGTGACCTAGTCTTAGCCTTGGCTCCGACCACTAGTGCTCTTATCTCTTCATTGCTCTTATCTCTTCATTGTCCAACCCTTGTGGCTTGGCTGTTTTGTATCGTGGTTTTTTTTTAATGCAATGGTTCTCTCCATTTGTTCAAAAAAAAAATGATTCTTAAGTAGATAAGGAATGTATATTCACAATTGCAAAAAAAATTAACTTTGCTTTTAAGGAATGATTGAAGAATTGAATTACTCCTACTTCATACAATGTGATAAAAAAAGTTAAAATTTTCACGAAAGTTTTATTTCATCATGAAAAGCAATCAATTTTAGCTTGTTTATAAGAAAGTTTTTTAATTATAAATTTGATTGCAATTTGTTTTGGTCAACAATTGTACGAATTCAAATGATGGTAAAAACTTAAAGTACATTGGATCATAAACTGCACTTTTTTTCCTTTATAATTTATTGAACACCATTCTAAGTTCTAACTTTTGGCTTTCACAATAAGACTTTGCTTTTCAAAGCCATTCCAAATTCAAACTTCTCGCTTTTTCAATAGCACTTTGCTTTTGAACTCAAAACCAAATTGAAAATGCTTTGTGCTTGCAGCATATTCCAAGTTCCAAGTCTTCAATGTTTGAATCCAGTGTTTGAATTCAACATTCAAAATGTTGTGTTTATAATGAATATGGGGTACACAAAAATAGTGCAATCTTTTTTTAAATGAAATATAGGATACATGCAACTATCCAAAGTTAAAAATCTAGGTAAATATAGCCCTACGAACATTTCCAAAATTTACCTATATAGCAATGGTGCTAGTGTGTGAGCCCAAGAATGCAAGATTGTAAGCATTGAGCCTACAATATACTCCCTTTGTCTCGAATTAAATCCGTTTTTTTGTGTACAAAACGCTGGATTAGCACGGAAAGTGCTCCTATTTAGACGTGAATGCGTAATTGTTGTAGCATTTAGTCAACCCTAGTAGAGCTAAAAGTTTGGAAGCTGAAGATCAAGCACAAGTTGAAAAAAAATGACAAAATTGAAAATTTTCTTGTTATTTTCAAGTGGCTCCGGTGGAATGAACGTTGGCCATTCTGCTAGCAACTCTGGTGGATTTGGCTTTGAATAGATCCTGTACATTAAACAATAGTAGGGTCCAACATTTAAATTCTTTCAAACATTGCATCAGTGAACTTTGAGAAAACTCCTCCCTGTCGATTTTGATGAGCTACAGTGAATGTTCTACGATGTTTTTCCTGCAGCTAGAATCTGTGGTTCTTCACCAGTTCTCAAAGTTCTTTGAAGCAATGAGAAATATCGGAAGCATGAGGTTCAATGCCAATTCTGTTAAGTGAACTTCGAGGCTAAGATTAGAAGTACGCAGTGACAACTTTGATTTTGCAAACCCATCTGAAAATTTTTCCCTTCTTCATTACTGTGTTGATGATCGACATAGCAAGATCGACATAGCAAGATCGACATTACAGTTCGATTAGAAGCACCGGGAGAAGCATGCACTATTTAACCAAGTGCTACTAGTGCATCGCAACTTTGATCGACCAGCCCCTTGTTCATTGTGTTTCATATGCTCTCTTGAAGGAACAACAATCAGTGGTGGAATCACTGGGAGCATGTATCTCACGTCCTATTCATTTTTTAAGTACTTTGTCGACACAATGGACCTCTTCAGGCAGGTGACTTAATAGCATGCTATCTTGCCTCACGATTGGAGTTTTCTGTTTGTTGTGTAATACGTTGTCATGTTTCCTTGTCTGTAATGCTCGTCATATGTGAATGCAACGACTTCTCTTTGTTTTGATGAAACATTAAATTTAATTTGAGACAAACAAATTTAGAAAATCCAGGATTTATTTCGAGATAGAGGGAATAGGTACCTATAATATAGATACCACACACCATAGAAGGTGTATGTATCATAAACACTTATAATATGGATATTTGTAACATATATATCCTATAATCATAGACGATTTCTATAGTACATACACCTATAACATAGGTGTGTAGTATTCTAGGCTCATGGGCTCACGTTCCTATGCTCATATAATAGCAACCTTCCTTCATATTGTGTCCATGTTAAAAAATATTTTGATCGCTTTAGATGAGTAAGATGACCATTTTGGGCACCTTTTTGGGTTGGTTTTGGAGTAGTCTAGAGATTCTTTGGTCCAATTGGGCAACAAACTTCAAAAATTCACAACAAATTTATACTTTATTGAAAAGAAAAATTCAATTGCTCTCCCCAAATTTATATGAAAATTTAAAAAAAATTCAACTATGCTAGTAGCGCAAACCAATCATTTTGCATGCAAAGATGAGGCAACTAGCATCAACAAATTTGACTTTAGAAGGGCCTAATAACACATGTTTAAGAGTCATTTTCTAGTGAATGTGTGGATTCTTAAGTGATATGTGCAACCATTTTGTAATAGCTATCCAACCTCATGCAGCTTTCTCAGGGATTCTTTAAAAAATAGAAACTATTAGAAAAAGAATTGTTTGTGAATTGGTGTATTCCTTAGATGTTTTTTTGGGACATTGGAGGGCCTTTGAGGCATGTTCCCCATATTGTGAACTGGCCACTGCTGGACAAAATAAAAATAAAATAATGATAATAAATTATTTTAAAAATAAAAAATAATTTTAATTAATGATTATAATTATAAATTACAATTATAAAAATTAATCATATATCATTCTTTGACGTGGCAGAAGTTCTGTCATGTCAAACTGCAAATGTGGCAAAGTTCCCACATTCTAGGAACTCGGGGGAACTTGTGACCTTATTGAACACTTCAATCTCATCTAATGATACATTGAAATTGTTATTGCCAATTTAATTTTAAAAGAAACAAACTTAAAGCAATTTTTTATATTAAAGTATTAAAATCTTACTATTAAAGGAAAGTAATGATTCTCTTACAATCAAATTTGACTATTTTTTCCTAATCAATTTAAGTTGAAATCTTACCAAAACACGAATGAAAGATTTATAGACCACTAGTTTTGTTAAATGTGCACGTAGGTTGGCGTATTGTTTTTATAAATAAATTATAGTTTATCAATAAATAAGGCAAGATTCTTTAATTCTAATAGTGCATAAATACAAATCATACTTCTATATAATACAAAGTTAGTAAATGTCAAAGTTGGAGGAAATTCAATGTCTTTGAAATTTTCTCGTCATTGTTGTAACTTGAATTAATAACTTGAATTTCCATAGCTCCCAATCCCTTTAAAAGAAATTAAACTTACCTAAAGTATATATTGTATACATTGCATCATATATTTGTAAATAGATATGCAAAATTAAATATCAATTTATTTTTTTAAAACATAAAATAACAATCAACAAGAGGCAAGATTGTCTCTTAGCTTGTTTTTTTCAAAATGAGGCTTATTTATATTTTTTATAAAGAAATATATATTTAGAATTGCTATAAATAATATATCAATCCCTTCTTGAACACAACCTTCAAAGGCTCCTATCACCAACACTACCAATTCTAACAACTTTGATTCTTTACGGCTTAGACACTTTAGAAAATTAGAGATTTACTATTAATAAAGTCAATGAAGTAGTTTAGATTCAAGATAATCTACAAATGTCTAGCCTCTTTGGATCATTATAGAATGAAATCTCACGGTAGAAACCATACAATTGGTATCTACAACATATACAAATTTTTCACTTGAGAACAAATTTTTGAGGGCAAATAAGAAAGGAAATCTTAATATTAAGTGTAGTATCTTGTACATTTATATAATAATTCAAAATTATATACCATATAACTTAATGAATGGAATTTCAAATCTTTAAGTAAAAGGTAATAGTATTCAAAGTGAATATGAAATGCAAATTATTTCCAAATGTAGTAGCAAGACATGAAAAACATGACTAATTTTTAGCCTAAAGTAAAATTGATGTATTGGAGGACAATATAAAGTTAACTTGATTATTAAATTAGAACTTGAGATTTTTTTTTATTACTTCATATTAGAATTAGGCAAAAGAACATCCTTCTTTTTTAATATATGAAATAGGATCTAACTTTATTCTTTATTTAATTGTTTACTAATGAAATTGAAGTCTTTAATAATCTATCTTTTGACCAAAATGAAGAAATTGAGAAAAAAAAGCATAAACTTTATAAATCAAATCTATTGAAGTCATATTGAGTTTCATGATCTATTTCATTCAATTTTATTCTCTTAAATACATAATGGATTAGGAATGATACTAATATTAATTTTTTAAAATCAAATAGCATTAGACTTGCAAATTTGCAAATAATCTAATGCCATATAGTCTGCTTGCTTTATTTCTCATGGAACATTTATAGTTTTATGACCTCATCAATTAACAACCTATAAATCTTTTATTCAATAAATCCAGTGAACTAATTAATTACCCCCCAAAGGATTGACAGATCCAATTTGGCTATTATTTGAAAACTTGGGCTCTACTGTCTTCACATAGTTATGAAACTATTTGATAGCTCCTAATCATGTACTTTATATATAAATCTCTTTCCAAATTCATTCTAATAAGTATTGCAAAAGTTATATGTTCTTTTAAATTTCAATGTCAATATTGGGAGCTAGATTTGAATTCTAAATATAAATTCATTATTTTATTTGGTTGAAAAGGTTGATGGGTTTACAAAAAACTTTGAATTTTCAATTCATGGTTATGAGATGAAAGTTATGAGAAGCTTTGTTAAAAATATAGGATATTTTTGTCTAAATAGAATATTTTCTCCATTGGAATTGAAAATTCTCATTTTTTTGTCATAGTTTTTGGAGAATTTGGTATTTATCTTACCTATAACTTAACCCCTAAAGGCCCAAGGCCTTTTTCTGCCAAAAAACACTCAAAACTGCCATTCTATAGCAAGGAGTAAAAAAATTTGAAAAATGTTTTTTTTGCACATCTAATTGTAGGATCTTACACCTACTAGTATGAGAATGTGTGGAAAAAATTTCAGAATTTTTGACCGCTCAGATTGCAAGATATCTGTGTTTAAAGTGGAAAAAACAAGTATTTTAGCACATTGCGGGACTAGATTTTTTTACTTTAAACATTTTTAACTTAAATTTTTGCACTATACAGTTTTGAGCTTTAAATATTAATAGTGGAGAATTGAGTTGAGACTCTAGGGAAAAAAAAATATTCAAAAAAACTTAATTATCCTTCCTAAAAAATTTATTAAGTAGAAGTAGGTACAAGATAGAAGGAAAATCTAAAATATTAATATATTTTATATGGAATTAAAATACACTAATCCCAATGGTGAGATTGTTCTAGCAAGTAAACTAAACCATGAGAATTTATTTTTATTTTTTTAAATTGCGAAAATAGCATTTAGAAATGAATCCTACAAGTTATTTTTTTCAAGAAGATCCTCTAATTGCCCGAAAAACAAGAATGTCCATAACTTTCTCATAACAAATCCAAATGAAATGAATCATAGCTTTCCAAATAGCCAAAAATATAATCTACGAGAAAAAAAAATTCCAAATTTTATTTTGCTACCTGGACTGCCTTGTTACGAAAAAAAGTAACCTATTTGGCCATAACTTTTGACTCCTATTTTCAAATGTCCTGAAATTTAGTGCATATGAAAGATATTCCTTGCCCACACCTTCTATTAAAAATTCAGCTTAAAATATGGAAATCTCTAGTCACACATATCTACCCCAAATTTCTATACAGCCAAAAAACGCATGCCGGTCCTTTAGGGGTTAATAAAGTTTTTTGTAAAAAAATTTCATGTATTTTAGTCCCATTATCCAATATATTGGCTAAGACTCTTAAGTTATAAAACATACAAGTTCTTCCTAAAAACATTGAAAAACAAATCTTCACCATTAGCAAAGACTTCAAAAACCTAGTTTAAGGACTAGAAGTTTGGGGACTTTAATCTAACAATTCATAGGAAGATGAATCTAAAATTTTGGAAGGATGTAATAGGAAAAAATTTAAAAAAAAAAAAATAATAAAAAAAAAAAAAAAAAAAAAAAATATATATATATATATATATATATATATATATATATATATATATATATATATATATATATAAAAGAATAAGTAAAGAACTAAAGATTTAATGTTCCTTCTGGTACAAATATTTTGAAGCAATTTTGGTTCTCTAATCACTGGAACCTTAAAGGTTAATAAATTAGATCCATAGGCATTTTATTGATCTAAAATTTTAGGATATTAAAATACACTTAATTATAGAAGGTTGCTAAAAAACAATATCTAAATTAGAATTGAACTTGGGAGATGTTTGGAATATCTCAATGTCAATCACTCTTTGTTCACTCTACACCTTATAAAAAATTTAATTGTAATTTACTAATATAATTTAAGAATTAAAAAAATTCATTTATAGTTTAATAATTGTCTAAAATTATTAATACATAATAAATATTCTAATTTAGGATTTAAACAGTAGAAGAAAACTGCGTTGGAATTCACAAAACCATGTGGGATTTGTTTTGTTGAGTTCCTAATTTCCAACGCAGATTTTTGTGTTGGAATGCTTTGGAATTTTGCAAAATTTTGCGTTGGAAACTAGGAACTCAACAAAACCAATCCCACATGATTTTGTGGGTTCCAACGCAGTTTTCTTCTAGTGAAAATATTTATAAATTTGTAATTAATATATTTTGTACATTTTTAGTTGTATAAAGCAAAGTAATAAGAAATCAAAACATTACTTTTCAATCAAAAAGGAAGTACACATTGACTCTTTGCTCTTAAAACAAAAAAATGAAGAAGAAAATGTTTTAGCTCCCCCCAATATACGAGTAAGAATAGGGATACAAATAGTATAGATACAACACACATATAGTGAATTATTCCATACATTTTGTTAACAAATATATGATTCCTGGATTATTTTGAAAAAAATTCACAAAAACTTTTCCATTATTAGAAAAAATTGACCATAAATAAACAATTGATATGACTTTTATATATTTCTATTATAAAGAATCAGATGGATGGAGTATTTGAGGACATGAGTAATTGTAGTAATTGAAATCATTTCCATTGTGGTATTCAACAAATCCATTTGGTATTTAGATACTTGAGCTTTAACACTAAGAACATAGCACACATTGTATGCATAATTGAGTAACCAACACTTCAAAATAATATACAACTATCCATCGTTAGTTAGGTTACACAAAATGATGGGTAGAAAGGTTATTGTTTCATTAATTTTGTTTCATATGGAAGACAATCATTGAACAATGGCATTGAAAGATGAAAATTTAGGAACATTTTCATTGGAAATTTTAAAAAATAATATAATACTAATGAAATCATAAGATTACACAATTTAATTCAATTAGTTGAAGATATACTAATCATTTTAAACTATATTATTGTCTTAGAATTTTATTTATTTATTTGAGCAATGGCTATAAAGAAAAGAAAGGAATATATTCTTTCCTCTCTAGTCATAATTTTTTGAAAATAAATCTTTTCCAAGTAGATGAGATATAAAATAATTTGTATATATCTTGTATAAAAGAAATTTAAAAAAATAAAATGCTACTAGTTAGATCATGTGAATTAGAAGTTTTATCATTATTTTAGATTTATTATAGATAAGCACCACATTAAACCATTCTGATTGATCATAATATATTTAAAAAGCTTTCAAAAAATGAATGTAATAATGCATAAAAAAATCTTTCATCATTTGGTCATCTGGATTGAGGCTATAGAATTTCAAATTACATAATATAGAAGTGTAGCTTTGAAAGATAGATAGTTTAATTTAAATTGCAATTTTAGCAAGGATACATGCTTAAATAGCACTTGGCTATTTCAATTATAGAAAGAGCCTTATTAGAATAAATGAAGTAAATTTTTTTTAGCCATAAAATTAGTAACACTAAAATCAATCACCAAAAAAATAGTATTAACTTTTTTTTTGAAATTCAAAACTTTGATGTAGTATAACTAAAAGTATGAATTAAGAGCCTACATCATAATTAGTGAAAATATATGAATTGCATTGTTTCCGTATAGCATTAAATAAGACTTTTGAACTTTGCTTTAAATAAAATGATGTCATTTTTGCCATTAACACCTGCCCCTTAAATATATGAAATGGTCACTTAAAAATTAAGATTTTCCAATGAAAATAAATATAACCAATGATAATTGTAATAATAAGATCTTTTTTTTTTTTTTATACAGATTACATACAAAAAAAATTCAAATCCAAATTCCTTACCATTTGTGAGATCTACAAACTCAAAATACAAGTTTTTTTTTTTCCACCGTGTGCTTGTGTGGGTATTTGAACCTCAAAATTCAATGAGAATTAGAAGACGTTGAATTCAATTTGCATCTTTTAGTACAATATAAATGCTAGAACTAAAAATTAATGTACAAAAAATCAATCACATGAATCAGTTATATGAAAAAACTATGCACCTTGCATTTCTATGATCCCCTTGAAATGAATAAAACATCTAAGAATATCAATAGATTCATCAAAATTTCAAAAATGCATTTTCTACAATCCAATTGGTTGTTTGTTGTATTGTAACAACAAAAAGTAAGAAAGAACAAAATTGAATAAAGTTTCAAAACACAAACTAAGTTTATAGCCTAATAGATGATTTTACATATTATTGCCCTCAAGGAACTCAAGAATGTTCTAATTTTGTCAAAAAAATTGTCAAATGGCAATTCCTCATAAGTCCTTCAATAATTCCAAGAATTGAATTTTTGAGGCCAAAACTCACGCGTATGTGCAATTCCTATTTTCAAATTTGTGTAAAAAATGTACATTCAAAAGTCAAGCCATAGTAGTTGATCAAAACCTTAGAAACCACAATGTGGTTGTACAGAATAATAGGGATTAAATATCCCATTCATACAACAAAATAGACATTTTAGCAACATAATCATAAGCACAAATTGACATTTGATTCTCCAAAACTCCCATATGAAGCTAGATTTTAGTGAATTTATCAAATTGGTACAAATATTACTAATTTACCAAGTCAATATATTTTAAATTATTCTAGATTAGAATATTAATAAACTCAACTAATTTAAAAAAAATTAAAAATTCCTAGTGACATTAATAATGTGTCTTTACTAATGGGGTACATTAACATAGATTTTGCATAAAAATAAATTACTAATTCTTGCATTATTTTTTTATTTAAGATTTTTGCAATTACATCCATTTCAAATCTTGATTTTGTGGAGTCTAGAATAAAACTTAAAATGGGCTATGAGTTTTTTATCAAAAAAAATTTATGTTACAAATGATGAAGAAAAATTAGTTAGAGAGTGAAATTTGAAAATAATTTGAATTTTTTTTGAAGGATTTCAATTACATTGATAGTTCACAAAAATATAGTTTATACTTTTAGCATATGAGATTTTTGTTGATTGGCTCAAATTTCACTTTTAATTGATTAGCTCAAAAAGGTCTAAGATTTAATCATCATTAGAACATCATTGTTTTGCCTCTTATTATAAAAATCTAGCAATTCAATAATATGCTATACTTTCCGTTCATTTGTTTATGATGAAAGTTGAGCAACAACAATTTCAATGCCATTAGATGTTTTTTAGGGTCTTTGGAGGGCTATTTCGGGGGTGTTCTTTGATCTGGCTCAATTCTGTAAACAGCAATACGCTGTCAAAAAATTAATATTATTATTATTATTATTATTATTATTATTATTATTATTATTATTATTATTTTCAAATATCATTTTGAGCAAAAAAAATTGAATTTTTTTTTCAAAAAATGACGTGGCAGTCGCTGTGCCACATTAGCCAGCTGCTGTAGTGCGTTCTCACAGCGTTCTTGCAGTCTGGGAACATAGGGGAACTCGCAGCCCTCCAAGACCCCTGAATCCCATCTAATGGAGTAAGACAATAATTTTAAGACAATCCACTTTTTGTAGATAAAAAAAATAAAAATTGGAAAGCATTATTTTTTTGGAGTATATTGTAGTAGTGCCTTGGAGGGTTCAATGTCCACAAATTGGATTCCTTGGTCATTAGAAGTTAAGAGCTCTTGGGGATGAATCTTAAATACACTATATCTTGGAAAAGTTACATTGTAAATTCATTTACAAAATTATAGAATTTTTTTTGTACTGATACTATTATATACTTCGCATATAATAGTGCTATCTGAATCTAAACATTAAAAAGTTGATTAATGTTCTATATTCCAATGATAATCTTTGGATTAAATTTGGTTTAACAAATACTTAGCGATATATATTTCTAAATTGACAAATATAGGATGCAATAGGTGTAAATAGAAACAATTAAAGCCATGAAATTTTGATGCCACACAACAAAAGTCATGAAATGAAGGCACATAAGTGAAGCCACAACTAATGCTTCATATAATTTGTACGTCCTTTCACCTATAATTGCACTATTGCAATAATAGAAACTAGACCTTTGAAAGTTGAAGAATTATTTTATGTGCAAATTTATTGAAAAATTCAATTTGCATTGTTATTTTATTATCAACTATAAGAATGTTTTAGTAAAGCTAATCATGTGAGCATAAGTTGTTGTTTAATACATCTATTTTAAACACAATATATCAACACAACAATATTAATTTTAGCATGTTCACTTTGAAAACTTACATGGTTATTCATTTATTTATAAGAAGTCCAAAAATACATAAGAAAAGAATCTAAAATGTTCTTTTACTTTCAGCAAGAACTAGTATAAAACTCAACAATTCAATCACTTATTTGAGCTAACTTGCAAATTTTGATTGTATTGTAGAAAATAGGTAAGGGCAAAATTTCATAAACAAAAGGAAACTTGAGAATTCTTGTTGTTCAATAATTTTAAGTTGATTTGGACATCTTGATTCAAACATCTTGATTTGGCTATTTTGAACTTAGTTGTGTTGATTCAAACATTTTGTGTTGGTTCGGACATTTTGTGTTGGTGCAGACATCTTGCTTCAGGCCTTATTTTCTTGTAGTGATAAAACAATCACATGCAATAACATATAGGTATTGAGATTGTACCATATGCCTCTTTTCATAACCTCAATAGAGCCTATTTGTAGACACATGGAAGCTTCTCATTGCATGAGAGGAGGTATGTCCTTTTGCATAAAGTAGGGTAGCTTTACCATTGGTATGACCTTCTTTCTAAAGCATGGTTGACCAAGATCCAACTAGCTAGCATTGAAGTTATATCTAGTAATGCAAAAGTAGAGCCTTATAATGAGAAATATCCTTCGTTGCCTCTCCCAAGGTTTGGCACATTATTTTTCATAATAAGGCTCTGCTTTTGCATTACTTAGTCTATTAGTCTCTAGGAAATGTCATTCAATTTCAGCATCATATGACGTCCAACTACAATTTTTGTTCATACAATTATTTTTTCTAACTTTTATTTTTATCCAATTGACCATATGATATTTGCATTGCTTAATCCTTATTTTGTCAATTTTTTGTTGCTCTCTAAGGTGAAGCATAGTTCTTTTGAGTTTTTTTGCAAACAATATAAGTAGGTGACGGAGGACAAGTTGGACTCCATCATAATGTTGGACAAAAGAGACTTGAAATTCTTTAAAATAATGTCTTTGAAAATGTTCAATGCAACACTTGTTCTTGCCATTGTTTCAAAGTGAGAGTGACATCTTCATAATCAAGGCGCATGTGTGCAAGTGCATTAACAATAAGAGGTTTACGCCATTCCCAAGTTTGGTTTTAACAAATGAATCATTCTTTGAATCAAAATTGGATATTTTTGTAAAGGTTAAATTTTTGTTGCCAAAGTCTTTGGAGTCAGAAACGAAGTGCCAAAACTTTTAGTTGTACATCACTGATAGTGCAAATAGAAGTGAAATCCTATTATATATAGAATGTCTTCAAGCCACGATTTTTTTTCATTGCCCTCATTTTAAATTTGACATGTAAAATGACCCCTCTTACTTGTATTTTGATTTTAGAAAACCTTTTTGTAAATATTATATTTAGGTTCTACCTAGATGATGATGGATGTCAAAATAGTTTTAAACTCAATTAACTATAACAAGGGTGCTTAGTTTGGACCTCCTTAGATTCCATACATTCAAAAAAATCTAAATTTTAAAAATCCAAAAATCTAAAAATCTAATATAGTGTGAAAAGAAGCAAAGACTTAGTAGTATATGGAAATCACATGAGTGTATTTTAAGGATTCTTTTAAAATTATTATTTTTTGAACAATATATTTTACTTTCAACGTGCACAAAATCCATGTCCTTACTTTAAAAAAACTTGGTAGAAATCTTCTACATACAATGCCCTCAAAAGTCATTCTGTGGGTCATATTTTTTTCCAACCCATTTGAACCAAGTTCTACTACCGTAGTCAACTATCAGATTACCAAAAAAGAATTCTAAACATTGATGCCAAAAATTTTAGGGAAATTACTTTTTCATTTTTTGTATAGAAAAATATGGATTGTCAGAATATATTCCTATATTTTCATACAATAAATTTGATTTTCCAACTTCAATTAAATATTTTGCATAAAATATTGATTCTAATAGCTTGGTAAGATAGTGAATATGCAACTTAGAATTTTTAATCTCACAATATGAGAACCAAAATTTTCCATTGTGATATAATTTGAACTTGTGACAAGTGCAATAATGTTTGGATAGAAATTTTGATTAGTTTATTAGTAGCCAATTTTTTTATAAAAATAACCAATTGGAATGTAAAAATAGAGGATTCAAATCCAGACAAAAAAATGGTAGGACCGGCAACCAATCAACAAGCCAAAATAGAAGGTGAATATGTAGCTTCTTTTTTCATGAAATTGTTACATTTTATTCACTTGACATTTCAAATCCAAAGCTAATATCCAAATTATTGGAGGCAAATATGCTCTTGGACAAGGTGGATATCGCTTTAGGATCAGTCGTAGTGGCCAGTCCCTATTTTGTTGTTCATGTCTACTGGATGTGATGAAATTTGGAGTTTCATTTTAAAATTAGTATGTCTTTGGAAGAGGAGGGTTGCAGCCTTTGCAAATTTCCTAGTTCATTTTTTCTAGTATGCAAATTAGTATGTCTTTTGAAAGAAAGTGCCCGGTGAGAATTTCATACTAGGGAAAATGAACTAGGAAATTTTGACAAGGAAAGGTTGCAACTGGTGCCCTTTGAAAAAACCTTGATTCCTTCTTCAAAGAAAAGGCAAATTACCGGGACAACTCCAAAAACTTCCCAAACTCTAAAGTATGCTACAATCAATGATAGTAGTGCGACAAGTGGACAAGACATTCTAGGATTCACAATGTGTCATCTTAGACAAACTCATTACCTTATGATCAAGAGGTTTGAGTGCATAAGCTTTCCTCTTGCTCCAATTAGCCCAAACTCTATCATAAACTCCATCATGAATTTTAAGAGTTGATGCATATATAAATTTTTTAGAATTTTTTAGGATCAAATTTGGTCAATTTTGATTTTCTACTCCTTCTATTTGAGAATCTATATAAATTTGAGAAGGTTTTTTTATTACTCATTTAAAAAAAATTTAAAATACTATATGTGATTTAGATTCCAGGACCTTTTTTTTGGTGTGTGTGTGTGTGTAAAAAAGCATTCTTCTTCTTCTTATAAATTTTTTCCCCCAAAACTACATTTTTTGCCTATAAAGTTGATCATCCATAGTTGTAATAATCTAAAAGTCCAACCGTCATTATTTTCCACAATTTATTCTATACATACTACTAAAAATAATTTTTTCTTTTGTACAGTTAAAATTAAAATTCCAAGAACATTCGTGTGCCAAAAAATATCAAAGTAGGACAATTCATTGGAAACCTCCATTGTCAGAAAGTCGTTAGGCCTAGAGGGATTAAGCCTCGCATTTTTTTCTTGGATTTAATTTAAAATTTGACATATATGTACTTTTCTATATGTTCCTAAGTACCTTTGGTCTAAGATTGTGGGATTACAATCCAAAGAAAAAAAAGATAAAAAACTATCAAAGCCTTGGCTTTTTGTTTAATTTTGCACACTCCAAGAAGATAAAAAAAGGCCTTAGGCATTTGGTGGTTAAGCTTTGGAACTCTTGTAAATTGGATAATTTTATAATCTATATTTGCTCCACCATCCATTCTTTAGATAATGGATGAAAATTGTAACCCATACAAGATTCTCACTTTACTTACACATCAACAATTGAATATTCTTAAATGGCAATTGGTAAATGATATTTCCATTTTGAATGTAATTTAATTTTTGACGGATACATCTTCTTAGTTCATCTTTATCTATGATAATTTGCATTGGTATATATCACACACTAGGCATGATCAACAAGAATATAATATGATATAAATTTATAAGAAAAATATTGAATGTGCTTTGTCTTTGGAAAATGTATGTTGATTGGAGTTATTTATTCTTTAAACTTTTAGGCTTTTGGTAGAATATTCATAATTAATTCCAAATTAAGTGAAAAAATAGTGAAATATAACATATTTTTTAGTTTAGAAATAGATGAAGATGCTATTTCATCATTCAAAATTGTTGAAGGGTGATTCAATGTCTACTTATTGAATATTGGTGGTTTTATTTTAGATTTATTTTTTGTAAATACAAATATATTTAGGTTCAATTTGCCCACATAATGATAGAAGTTTAAATAGTTTGAAACATAACCAATTGAAACAAAGGCACTTGGTTTTGACTCTTTACACTCTCTATATATAGAATTCATATATGAGTATTTTTTATAGTTCTTTTTAGATTATTATTCTTGAAACAATTTATTTTACTTTCAATATGCACAAAATCCATGTCCTTACTTTGCATGTACTTGATAGAAACCTTCTACATATAGCGCCCTCAATAGTCCTTTTACAGTTCATATTTTTCTCCAATCCATTTAGACCAAGTTCTACTACCATACTGAACTATCAAGGTTGTCAAAAAATGCTAAAATTTTAGGGATCATCTTTTCATTTTTTTGAGTGGAAAAAATACGGATTTTGAAAGATGTTTCTATTTTATCATATGCCAAATTTGATTTTCCAACTTCAATTGAGTATTTGACATAAAATGTTGATCTTGGTAAGTGGATAAGGTAGTGAATGTGCACTTGGAATATTTAATCTTACAATATGAGATCCCAAATTTTCTATTGTAATATTAATTGAATTTGTGATAAGTACAACAATCTTTGGGCAGAACCATTGGTGAGTTCATTGTTAGCCTTTTGGAAAATAACCATTTAGAATGTGAAAATGGAGGATCCAAAACAAAATGGAGGATCCAAAAAAGAATTAGTAGGATCAACAACTAATCAGTGTGCAAAAATAAAAGGTAGATATATAGCTGCTACTTTCATGAAATTATTAGATTTTATCTGCTTGCCATTTTGAATCCAAAACTAATATCCATATTACTAGAGGTGAATATTTTCTTGGACAAGGTGAGTATTGCAGTTTAGGATTGGACAATGATGGGCTCGGAGTACTTGGACGTGGTAGAGATGGGTATCACTTTAGGGTCGCTCATAGTGGCCACCCCTTGCTCTGTTGTCTACTAGATGTCACGAAATTTGGAGTTTAATTTCAAAACCGGCATGTTTTTGAAAGAAGAGGATTGTAGCCTTTTCAAATTTGAAGTTGAAGGAAAGTGACCACTAAGAATTTGATATGAGAGGAAATTTTAACCAAGAGATTTTGAGAAGGAGAGGGCGCACCAAGTGCCCTTAGAGCATCTCCTGCAACCCTCCAAGTATCCCCTTCCCCCTAATTTTTGGATGATAAGCAATCAATTCTAGTGTGTATCAGCCTTTAACTTCACTTTTGCCCCCTAAATTTGCCATATTCGAAGCAGTTTTTTTTTTTTCATTTTTAATGAAGTGCCATAGTGGCGATATTGAATGTTATAGTGGTGCTCCAAATTTCAACATTCATCCACATGTTGGATAGAAAATATCATATTAGCACATATCACATATAAATAATTCAATTTTCATCCAGAATCTGGCGGTTTCATCCAATATTTTTTTTTATTTGAAGTTTTTTGGCAATTTTCCACCTTTTTAGTACCATTTTTTTCTACAGGCATGGTGCTAGGCCATAAAATTTGGTGCAATTTTGCACCAAATCGCCGGAAAAAAAAACATTGATTCGAAGGGGACCTTTGTGCCTCTACAAGCTATATTTTCTCTTGAGATTAGCAATTGTCATTTATTGCTTTTGCAAGTTATGCGACTTGTGATTGGTTGGAAGTACATTTCGTGAATTGTACTATTGGGGATTCAAATGGCCATCTCCTTTAAACTGGACAGATCTTGATTGCAGGAGATGCTCTAAGAACCCCCTTCCTGTCTCCCTCTACAATGAGAAGACAAATAACAGGGGCAACTCCGAAAACTTCCCAAACGCTCAAGTACGTTACAATCAATGATAGTAGTGTGACAAGTGTACAAGACATTCTAGATTTAAGCTTAATTATAGCCAGTCATTTTAGGCAAACTCATGACCTCATGATAAGAGGTTTGAGAGCATAAGCTTTCTTCTTGCTCCAATTAGCCCCACAAAGTCTGAACTCCATCATGAACTTCATTGCCTGTAGCACCAAGAAAAGGAACTGCACCCCAATTTCCACCAAGAGTCTGCCAGAACAGACAATGGCATATGACAAGAGCATCAGAACAGAACTGCGAAGCCCACCGTTGGATTCTGCACCATTTGAAAAGAGCCGAGCTTTCAAATCAGCTATTGGATCTCCCACTCATCTAAGCTCAAGTTAACTTAGTGGTACCAATCTTTGAGTACTTCCTTTCAAATCGCACAATCTCTCATGAATTAAATTATGTACAAATACGAAACTAAGACCCATACTGTCAGAGACTCGATCAGAGTCAGTCCCTGGGTACCACAATCATCAGCCACAGTAAGTAATTAACTTAATTAGTCCCACATCATTGAATCATCACCAACTGAAGAGTTCAAACTTAACTTAATTAAAACTTTCCTTCCTGAAGAACTGAAGAACTGGACTAAGCTTACTCAACACCGGAATGGAAATGGAATGGCATGGAATTTAACTTACCAGGCACGCCTTGAATGGAACTGACTCCAAATTTTCAAAACCAAGTGAGGAAGCTGAACCGGACACCGCCAGTTTAATAGGGGTTCCAAACTGACGGCGCTTTTCAAATGTCCGACTTCATTGATGGAGGAAGTGGGTCACCTTCGCCAGAGAAGGGAATTTAAATATTTTATTTTAATGGGATTGACCAATGACCACACTGGGGTTTATGAGTGAGTGAAAAAAGGGTTATGACAAAAGCTGGAATAAGTTATTGCCAGTAATGACAGGGTTTATGACATGTTCGGACGCTCAGGGCTGCTTGATAAATTGGTCCAAATCTTTGTTGGATACTCAGACCGAAGGACGAAGTTTTCGTCCAACGGACGGAACGGAATCTCGCCAGCAACTTGACTGGCTCGTTCCCCGACCGATGGATGGGAATCAGATCAAGCAGGACAAAGACAGGATTTGTATTTTCCGTCCGTAGGATGGCGACAAACAGCGAGTTCAATAGAGCCAGCAGGACGATTTGATCCAGCGACCGGTGGACGGAGAGTTTCAACGTGAAATTCAACGGACGGCCAAGGTTGCAAACCAGGCAATTACCGACCAATAGACGGGGAGTTTCCTAGAGGATTTGAGTCATTCCGACCGATGGATGTGGATTCATTAAGGAATATTTACCGGACGGCCGAAGTTGAAAAACCCTCCCACCGTTCGTTGGACGCTGATCAGGCAATCGGATTCGCCAGCCCCCGACCTCCGGACGCAGAGTTATGCCGAACGCAAAGTACCTTCCTGCACTGGTCGCACGCTTGCAGTGGCAGTAACCGTTGGTCGGGACCGGGATCCTGGCAAGCCAGTCTACTGTAGCAGCGCACCCAGAGCCGCTGCCCTGCATGGGAAGAGCTGGATCGTGTGATCCGGGTCCCATAACTCCAGACGAGATTTGGCTCATTGTTGCGGATGTTATTTGGACGTCCTTGAAGTGTGTGAGACGACGCCCAGCTTGCCGCCTTCAATCATCGTCTTCATGGCTGCTCTTACTCCTGCGTCCTCGCCATCTCCACAGCCTTATATGTCCCTTTGCTTGCAGCTCTGACTCTCCTTCGCCAACTCAATTTCCTTCATTGCAAGTGTGTGAAGGGAGGCTTCAGGCTTGGAGCTCCGCTGACCATACTGTAGATCGAGAGTAGTACTTGCCCACTTGTGTACGCATCGACACTCACGGCAACAGTTCAGCTTGTGTGGGGAATTGTAAGTTCACTATTTCTCATATCACATTTCTCGTTCCAAATTGAACTTGCGAGCAATTTTGTTGAATCGTACTAGGGGTACGTACGTAAAGGTTACGTTTTTGAATTGGAGCGTCAGAGTGTTGCTAGGCTAGCTGCAGGGTTAGTGTAGCTGTCGCAATTGTTCACAGAAAATTTGATGAATCGTTTAGTAGAGGTGATCTTCAGATCCCTTGTGGTTCTGCTGGAGTCTGGAATCGCAGTGAGATTCTTCTTTCGAAATTGTCCTGAATAGTAGTGATTTTTTTATGAATGGACTAGTGCATATATGCGAGGTCTTTCATGAGCATTGGTTAAGCTTCTCAGGGGAGCTTTGAGAGTGTAGTTGTGCTAAGTTGAATGAACAGATCCACAGAGAGCTAAGCATTTCGCTGAGTGACGTTTGGAAAGGATGGGAAATGAATGCAGTGGTTACTTCCAAAGTGCGTAATATATATTGCTATCTGTGGTAATTGTTGCAGATTGTGTGAGTGCGGTTGAAGAGGAAACACGCTTGTGATTGTTACTAGCGGCTAAAAAGTATGGTCGAGGGTGGCCATGACGAATCTCAAACCCAGACTCCGAGAGGAGAGGCCCCTAACTCCACGCCAATGTACCCTCAGGCTGCGAGCACCGGGCCTGACAATGAAGCTGGTGGGGCTCTGCGTAAGCCGGGCATCAGGAGGGTTCACAAAGTGCAGGACATGGCTTTTCTTGTGGTGTTTCTCGTGTTTTGCGTGGGTTTCATTGTGGAGACCAGCTTTGGGTTCCATAACGGGAATCCTCTCAGGTGCGTTCTTCACCGTACGCCATAGCTCTCTGAAAATATGTGTTAATCTAGTTATTAGGTTATGCGTACAATTAATCCTCGGTAATTACACTGGATATATTTATATGTGCGCAAGCATGCCAGGGTTACCCACGGAAGAATAAACTTGAAATTCTATGTGTAATCGAGTTTTTGAACGCGTCAGATTGAATTCCATTTGTGACGACTTTGTTCTTCAGCTTCAATTGAAGTTAATTAAGCAATCATTGAGATGTAATAAAAATGTTCAAATTTTTCTCTAATTATTACTGAATTTGAAGATGAAGAAGGGTATATCGGTTTTCATTCGATCTTTTGTTTTCCCTGAACTTTCGATGACTAATTGAATGATTTTATTGCAGGCTTGATCACGGCCTAGATTACAAAGGCAACGTATGTGGCGACAGGCGGGCCAAGCCAGGACTGAAAGGACTCGGCGTGCTTTACTGGGTGAATCCCTCCCAGTTGTTTCTTGCTGGTGAGAGAACCAGCCCATTCAAGCTCACAAATGCAAGAGGCGTGTGCTTGAAGGATTGCCCAAGGCTGGGAGTTAACAATACCATAGCTTGGGTATGTGACTACCCTGAGGGCTCCATGAGAAATGTGACTATGCCACAGTGGATCAAACGGAATTACAACTACTTCGACTTGCTGGCACCTGACCAGCAGGCTTCGTCTATGAAATTCGGAGGGCCCTGCTACCCAGTGTTATTCCCAAGCACCAATGGTATTTCCGAAATTAACCTCATTTCATTTTGCCCAAACTACGTCAATTTACCGTCATCTCTTGATGATTGCAGTTAATTACAGCACTCACATTGTGTAACCAATTAATAGAGTCAATGCAATTATGGAATAATTTAATGACACTAGTTGGAATTAATGAAACCACTGACTCTGGATGATTGAGTGCAGTTTTCTGGAGGTGTCAACTAGCGCCATTTCCAGACAACCAAACTATGCAACTGTGGAAGAGTCTCAACGGAACGGATGTTTCTTCAGGGCCTCTAATTGTGAAAGCAGTTGACCGTGTATTGACTTCTTCCACTGCCACTCTCCAGGTAATTAAACACTGAAATATTCTGCTGCAGCTTTGTTTGCATGGAATTCTTGCAAGACTTAGGGTTTTGGATTTGAAAATTGAATAGCGTGCTGAGCAAAAGATTCCTCAATGCAGAGGTACATCGCAGATCTTGGAAGAGCTTGGCCTGTTCTGCTTCTGTTTGGAGGCTTGGTTCCTCTTCTATTCTCCATTGTCTGGCTTATCCTTGTCTGTTACTTCATACGACCAACCGTGTGGCTCACTCTTGCTCTCCTCAATGTGCTCGCCCTCCTCGTTACACTCTTCTTCTACGTTAAAGGTTCGAAACCATACCTGATTTTCAGGCATTTTTTGATGCTATTTGGTATTCTTTACTGCGGGACATAGCTTCATGAACATTTAGTTATTTTTGTGTTCATTCGAGCCACTGTGCAGTGACAATGTGTTTGCTTAGCTAGAATTCTGGGAATCTGATTTCTTTTATGTGGTGCCAGTTGGATGGATAGGTCACGATGCTGTTACTGCCGTTATTGGGTCTAAAGCATCAGATTCTGGTATCTGGGCGTCCTCAATGGTAAATTTCTTCGCTCTGCTCTAACTTCGACTTCTTAGGGCATAATTGCAGAACACGTGATAAATCTGTGACATATCGTGCAGAGAATTATGGATTCCCTCTGTAACAGATTTATCTCTTCAGTACAAATCCATGTTACTGTAATTGGCGAGTATAATATTGTGGAGATTCCATTCTAAACGAGTTGCTACATTTGTGGTTAATGCGCGCAGGAGCAAAGCCATCTGAAAATTATTGCTGTGTTTGTAACCTTCGCTTTCATTTTATCTGTACTGGTTACGGTAGCTCTCCTCCATCGGATATCTATCGCGATTAAAATCATCAAGGTATGTGGTAGCTCAGTAGAGAAGCTATTTAGGAGCTCTGCAGAGTGCTATAACAAAGTGTAAGCAGTGTCGTAGAGATCAGTTAAAATCATTACCTGGTTGCTATATATCTAATGTGGTGATCTGACTCTTTAAATGCATGCGATGCAGGTTTCCTTGCAATCTATAATCGCAATACCAAGCCTCTTAATCTACCCCCTTGTTCCCTATTTCATTTTGGGAATTTTCCTCATCTACTGGGTGGCTGCAACGTTGTACCTATTCAGTGCGGGCGAGGTGAAGCCGACAATGCTATGCTGTGGATTTAAGTTTCATCATAGAAAACATATGGTGTGGGCTATTTTGTACCATTTCTTTAGTCTCTATTGGGTAACCCACTTCATACTGTCGAGTGCTCTTACAACGGCGGCTGGTGCCGTGGCTTCATATTACTGGGCGAAAGGTGAAACGGCTGTAAGTTTAATTCTTATCGAAACCTGTCCAGTACTTCAATCAAGTTCAGAACCGCTGATTGTTGCTGACTGATTGTTGTTGCTGATCGGATTTTGGACATTTCTTGAACTTCGACAGGTGTGGAATGGAGGCGAAGGTTCAAGCTGGAAAGGAATGGGGTGGCTTCCAGTCATTTCTACGGGGAGGCATGTGACGAAGTACAGTGTTGGCTCAATGGCACTGGGATCTTTAGTGGTGCCCCCTGTGGAGTTTGCTCAGTTTTTCCTGCAAACATTGAGGACAAAGCTCAAGTCTGGCCTTATGCCAATGCCCAATGGAACGGTCATTTCTTCGCATGGTCGTCCTGGCACTTGCTGTCTGGGTTGCCTCGATTGGACTCTGACTCACATTACAAGGAACGCATTCATCGTGGTATTTATTTTCTCAAGCACTGGGACTTATACTATTCTGTCAGTTTGTCTTAAGGATATTAAATTGTGGCTCTCATATTCCGTGTGGAACAACCATTTGATCTTTAACAATTTCGCAATGTTTCATGTTTGTGGACTGCAGATTGCAGTTTCGGGGAAGGAGTTCTGCAAGGCTGCTGAAAAAGCAACAAAACTAGTAGTAAACAACGCATCTAGAGTGGGTGATGTAATTGTGATTGGTGATCTGATACTCTTCCTGGGCAAGCTCTGTGTCAGCTTTGCGTGTGCACTCTTCGCCTTCCTTATGTTGGACACTCACCGTTATAAGACCAGCCAAGCTCGTGTATCATCTCCACTTTTTCCCGTACTGGTCAGTTTCTGCTTCTCTCTCACATCTCAAATTTGCTGGTTTCAGTTTAAGATGTCTTAATTAGATAGAATAACCTTCGTTATATTTTCTCCAAACCATGGGCAGTAAGTTCTTTCTCGTATTGCCTAGATTTTCCCAGCGCTACATTGCAGAGAATTATTAACCATATTAGATTAGGTATATTGACATTGCAATGTTCTCAATAGATGGTCAAGTTCTGTCTGCATAGGATTGACTTTCTTGTGGTCGCGTTGCAGTTTTGTTGGGGATTTGCATACACCACCGCGTCTCTTTTCTTTGCAGTTGGAGAAATGGCATTAGACACCGTACTTCTCTCATACTGCATAGACGCTGAAGAGAATAAAGGGACTGCATTGTTTGCACCAGCTGCGCTAGTGGAGGGCTTAAATGCCTTTACTGAGAGGCAGGAAGCCCTTGAACAAGCTCGAGATTTCAGAAAGTACCGAACCTACGAGGATGATCACTACGACCATGACAATGATGAGAAACACGAGAAGCACGAGAGAGACGATACTAGCGATGATGACAGCTCGTGAGAATCATGAAGATTGTCGAAACCAATTCAGAACTTATATGACCTAGCTTGTTGATTAGAAACAGGCTGAGCTAGTATGACTGCAGGAGGTTGGAAGCTTTTGAAGAGCGTTCAAATGAACGTCGTGGTGTTAGGCAGTCCAGTTTTGGACGATTTTTTGACCCGTCCTTGCAAACTCTGCATTTAATTCAGTTAGTGCTTAGTGCTTGTGCAGGAACAAGTAGGGTCTCGGTAGAGCAGAATCGGCCTCCGCTTTTTTGTACCCTGAGAATTAGTTTCCTGTCAATAGGAAACGCGACTACTGTATAGGAGCCATGCTTATTTGACTAAAGAGGGACACGGAATTAGGTTTCTAGTCTTACATTTTGGGAGTATTGAAGTGCAGTGCTTCATTTTTCCAGACAATTTCAAGCATGTTTCACTGTGGTATTCAAACCCAGACCTTTTAAATTGAATCCTTAAACTGTTCTTTGCACTATTCTCCATCCTTGAATTCTGGACTGTACACTGTGACAGTGCATAAAGCATTTTCGAGCAAGAGAGAACGTGATTTTCAAGGACACATGGAGTGAGACCACTGGAGTGAGGGTGAATTGTACGGGTCAGTAATTCAAACGTGTATGCTTTTAATGAAATCGAGTGTTAACGACAGTAATTGATTTAGCATCTCCGTATGTTTTACTGCTAATACTTTTACCAACTAGTTTTACATACCTTGGATAGTACTGCTATCATTTGAGTCGGTTATCTCCTCAAGGACTGAAGCACATTTTGCGCACAAATTGAGAGAAACTGCCCCTTTAAGAGTTATTTCTATTTCACACTGGAGGAACCAGTTGATGGTTTCCTGGAATAAAAAGAGTTGAAGTGTCTGGACAGCTTCCCTAACTACAGGACTGCTGCTCCAGATTCCTAAGCAGATACCATACCAGCCATTGGTGAGAAAGGTGACCTCCTTGGACGTAGCATGAGGCAGCAGGTGTACCCTTTTCACTGACAAGTTTTTGAGCAAGACTGCCAAAGGCAAACCAAGGTCCCATAAGGTGGAAGCACCCAAAACCGTCAAAATAAGGAATTTAGCATACTTGCAGGCACCATTTCAAAAAAATAATATTTTTGTGGTGTTCGTGAGAGAAAATCATGAATTTTCAAAAAAATGGGTAGATTTTTCAAACTTGGCATGTATTTTCTATGAATTTTCAAAGTTGCAGTCCCCTAGACCACTGGAACCGTCCTGTAGGTGGCCCCAAATTTGAATTCTGACAAATTCAGCACTTATCCAATCACAGTCAAGAGAGGAGAAAATTTTATGACACATGTCGAAGACCATTCAATGGAAGTTTAGGGACGGTTTAATGTCCATCTAGGAACAAAGATTAGGTACAGGGACGCTTTTGGGTGTTTCTACCTTAAAACACATGCGATAGAACCTCTCTTAGTGCATACTTTGTTTGTGCATAATATGCACACTGAGAGATTGTACTTTGAAGCCTTTATTGATGAACAATGGTTGGAGGCCCTGTAGTTAGAAGCCACGTTAGACAATGAACAATACTGCACCTCTCCAAATGCGTAAACCTCTTTTAGTGCATAGTCCCAACACTATGCACTAAGAGAGATTCTACTGTAATATGGTACGCATGAAGAGGATTGACAAAGTGGTGCCATTGGTGCCTTCCATGAACACCTAAGCAAATCATTCAGTTGGGCTATTTGCTTTGAGTATTTAATTCAGTTGAGCTATTTCCTTTGCACTGTTGATACTTTGTTTCTATGGAATGTACGGAGACATTAGATTAATGTTGTGCACAGAAGTATCTACGTTCTAATTATGTGGCTGGCTTACTCAGTAAAACTACACCACAAAGTCTTTGTACTGTACAGTACAGTACAGACTTTGAATCCGTTTGACTTTTGGGACTTGCAACATTGTCTATTTCTACTAACTCTATTGAGTGACAACAAATAACTCAGGCTCGAAGAGTTCCCAGTCTGATTAATTGATTTAACCCCTAAAGGACCATTGTCCCTACGGGGGACAAATGCGTTTTCGGGCAGGTACCTACGGGCTGAAATTTTTTCCTGATTTTTTGAAACTTTTTTTGGAGGTAGAAAAACTGATTAGCTTCAAGGGAATATAATTTTTTTCACAATCGGTGCCTGGGAAAAAAAGTTATGACCATATAAGCTCAAAACAGGCTACGGGGGACAGCTCGGACAACAAAAAAAAAAGGGACAAAAATTTGAATTTCTTTTTTAAATATTTTTTTTCTCATAGATTATATTTTTGGCTTTCTGGAAAGCTTTGATTCATTTCATTTGGATATGTTATGAGAAAGTTATGGACATTCTTGTTTTTCGGGCAGTTAAAGCATCTTCTTGAAAAAAATAACTTTGGAATTCATTTCTGAATGCAATTTTTCAAATTTTTCAAAATTTTTTTTTGGGATGGTCTGATTTACTTGTTAGAACAATCTCACCATTGGGATTAGTGCATTTTAAGTCCATCTAAAATATATGAATGTTTTAGATTTTCCTTCTATCTTGTACCTACATCTACTTAACAAATTTTTTAAGAATGATAATTAAGTTTTTTTTTAATATTATTTTTTTTCTAGACTCTCAACTCAATTCTCCACTATAAAAAATAAAAGCTCAAAACTCTGTAGTGCAAAAATTTTAAGTTAAAAATGTTTAAAGTCAAAAAATCTAGTCCCGCAATGTGCTGAAAAACTTGTTTTTTTCACTTTAAATGCAAATATCTTGCAATCTGTGCGGTCAAAAATTCTAAAAAAAATTCCACACATTCTTATACTAGTTAGGTGTAAGATCCTACGGTTGGATGTGAAAAATAAACATTTTTCAATTTTTTTAATTCTTTGCTATAGAAATGGCAGTTTTCAGTGTTTTTTGGCAGAAAAAAGGCCTCGGTCCTTTAGGGGTTAATCAACTAAGCATGCCTAAACCATATCTTCATTCTCCAGTATTTTGACATGTCGCATGTAATTTGAATACTTGAGATCTGTTCAATCGAAACTCTGGATACACTCCAGTTCCCCTTTATTTGAGGACAAGAAAGAGATGCTCATTATGCACGGGACGCAACCTGCACTCAGTTATGTGGAACACTAAAAATTCTGTATCATTTTCAATGCAATTTTCTAGTAACCCAATTGATATATCAATACAAGATCATTCTATCGGATTCTTCTCAGGCTTGCCCTTGTAGTACTGCTGGAAAATGCTTGAAAAATCCAAGCTGCTGTGCCCCGCATTGCAAAGGATATTGTACCTACACAGGTATAATGAATTCTAGTCAAACACATAACACCACGGAATACCCAACCAGGTTGATAATCACGCAACGCATTAATCACTTGAACTGAAAACATAATCAGCTGCACAGCATGCTTAGTAGAAGTGCCACAGTCTAGTTCACCAAATAGTAGAGGGTCGTATGCCACAACCTTAGCTACTTGTGAACCCTTGAATTAACCAGAAAAGTGAGATCTCATGTTCATAATTGCATACATGCCAACCAACTATGTCTGATAACTATCTCAAGACTCCCAGCTCTCGATTGATTAAGTAATCCATAGATGGATCTGGCAGACTAGAAAACTTCAAAAGCAATTGGTGAACTCACATTTCAAGTATCTTCCCTGCCAAAGGGACTGCCGCTCCGGATTCCTCAGCAGCAGCAAGCGCCAATCCCAAATCTTTTGCCTGATACATATCAGTCTAGGGAATTCTTAGTACACTATAACCTTAGAAAGAATACATAAATACAATTCTCAAAGCTTCTGTATTGAAACATGAAGATTGACCATACCAGCAATTGGGAAGAAAACCCCCCTTTGTATTCACGTGAGGCAGGGACATTAGCCATGACGCCTGGAACCGGGTTATATGTGTCACTGCAGGGCGAAGATATCCTCAACAAGTCAATGCCAGTCTCAACATATCACAGTTCTAACCCTCAGTGCCCAAATGGCCAAAAATGTCTGCTTCCATATCTATATGAGTTGAAATAATCATTTGGAAACTTCAAAGACGTTAACATTCGTAAGAAAATGTACCAATAGAAGAAAAATGAAAGAAGAAGTCCTGCATTTATGAAAGAAGATGTTACTACAATCACCTATAATCAAGTACCGGTATTATCTCGCAAAATGGATTTTCAACTTTTAGCTAAAGTACTTGGGGTTTGAATAGAATTGCGAAATCCTATGCAAAAATCTTCCTAAGCCTTACCTGCTCCAACAACGGGCAGAGGAAGAGTTGAAAATGTTGGAGAGCGTACGTGCATCGATGCCAAGCTGCTGCCCAAGCGCCAGTGCTTCAGCCACTCCTGCCATGCTGATCGCCAACGCTAGGTTGTTGCAAACCTTGGCAGCCTGAAATCAAACAACATGTTCATGTGAACCGTATTGACGGAAAGCACCTTTTTCAAAATGCATAATCTTCAACCACAAGGACAGAAAAGGGGACGATGAGGAGAGATCTCAACGTACAGCACCATTGCCTGCACCTCCACAATAAACTACCCGAGAGCCCATGGCATGGAGGAGGGGTCCAGCAGCTGTTAGACCTTCTTGACATCCGCCCACCTACAGAGAATCAAAACCAACGACAACTAGTCAACGGGAATCAGCACCAATTTACTACTGACGCTGCTTTGAAAGTGCAGATCCCATTAAGATAAAGCTGCTACTCGGTTGGCATACTAGAAAAAGGTAAATGGAAGGTTCTCAATACCATGAATGTGAGAGTTGCAGCTTCGGCGCCTACCACGCCGCCTGAAACAGGCGCATCCAGTAAAACCGGTACCTCCCCAGCTCCTATCGTCTCTGCATTAGCCACACACTACAACCATATAGCCATGAGCATTCACAATCAAAATTCATTCACCGCATTAGGGAATCACAGTGCAAGATTTGTGTTGCCCTGTAAGAGTTTATTCTCACACAAGACTCCAAAACTCTAGGTGAGGCTAGAGTTTCTGAAGAGAATCTAGGGTTCAAAATGACGCAAGTCTCAGAATGGAAGCATACTAGCGTAAGCAGTTCCCTGGCGTTACGTACTTGAGTCTTGAAGCAGGGTGCACTCCCCAACTTTGGCTGCCAGCATGCGGCATGTGTGCGGATCAATGGTGGACGCGTCGATCAGTAACGAAGGCCGCATGGAATTGCTCAGAATTCCATTCCGTCCCGTGTACACCTCCTCCACCTGAACCAAAGAAATCCCAACACGAATCAACTCAGAGCTCACAAAACAGGTATCGATGCAGAAAGGAAATTCAAAGAGAGACCAGCAGAATGACGGTACTGAAAAATTTACTAAAATGAAAACAGGTATACCCACAATATTAGAATGCTGTATGTACTAAACAATATGAAAGCGAGTATCTACACAAGTTGATTCAAACTGCAAGATTGACTTATTTCATTACAGTACATGAAAAGTACTCTTATATGCGACATTTGATGCTCTTGTTTGTACTGAGACATGTACCACGGTCTCCTTTGGTATAACCGCAAATTCTGGTATAAAATTAGACAATAGAGAAAGGTGAGGCGTATAAATTACGTGCGGTGAAGACGGCAGCATGGTGATGACCACGTCGCTAGCGTCTGCAACTTCACGAGGAGTTTGGGCGGTGCTCGCCCCTAGATCGGCAAAGGCGTGCACCACTGCCTCGTTTCTGTACACAAATTGCACACTGATTGGCATCTCTTCATGTAGTTTGATGACATTGAAGTGGAGCTCTTTTTATTCTATGTTACATGAGATTGCAAGAGATTCGTGGCTGAAGCTACATGAAAGACACTACTAATTTGAGAAACTACTGGATTCCAATGTTAGAAACAAGATAGAAGGTGCATGTTTAATAAAAAGCATGAGACTGTAATAAAGAACTATGGTGTTTCAACTTCCACCTATCTCTTTCCATCAACTCCTTTTTGTAATACGGTACACCTAACTCGAGTCAATTTTAGATCATCTTCCAATAAAACTTAGAACAATCATAACTTTAGCATGTGGTATCCAAATATGCATTCTCTGGTACATTGGAATCCACTTTGATTTGATAATAAAGAGTATCAGAAATTCGACCATTCTGATAATTACGTCTAGTTACCTTGCTTATAACAAAATTTAGGGTTTCCATAGGTAGAAAAGTATTCCCCAAGGACAACTATAGCGGTAACTTCATCATACCTGTCATGAACGGTAAGGTGGTGACCTGCTTTCATCAAATTCGTCGCCATACGACTCCCCATGTTGCCCAGACCGATAAACCCCACAACCTAAAAAAAACGAACTCCACCATCCCGATCAATAAATGCAACACAACGACCACATGCTCCACGAATTCACATTCTCCCTGGATTTGAAACCGTACCTGCGCTTCACCCGAAGACGACGAGAACCGCAAGCTCACAGTCCGAAGAGCCGATTGGACAAGTAATCTAGAGCTGGAGCTCGTAACCCGAAACATGGCCATAGCCACACTCCCTGGAAGCGTAATTGCAAAAGCAAATGGATGCCAAACCGAGTTCCTTCGCCTTGATCGCTGTAAAATGGAGCGATCGGAAGACTGGAATGCTTGTGAGGTGGGTTGGAATGCACGGAGTGCGTGAGAATGGTGAATTGCAGGTACTGCACATGGATTCAAGTGGATGCAGCAACTGGGATGGATGGTGTGTGAGCAATCGTGCATGTTGTGATGCATATGCAAACGGAGAAAACACGCGACTTTGGTAAGACAAGAAGGAGTGTGACTGTGTGAGGGAGATGGTGTGACTGGAGACTGATGTGGCAACTCTATCTCTTTGAACTGGAATGGCAAGGAGCCAAGCCAAGGATGGAGTGAAGGGAGGGGAAATCTTTTGCAGAATTTTTTTTCTTGAAATAGAAATGGAATTGGCATCAAATCCTAAGCAGTAGTTTTCATGTTTTTGGACCTTTGTGGAATTAGTTATGAATTTTGAAGTTGGAATTAGAAACAAAGAAGAAGAAGGTTAACTTGAGTTTGAATTGAATGACTGGCTTGAATGAAGCGTATGTTGGGAATGCATAGCAGTATGAACTGAGATGGTGAATTCCTTCCTTGATACTTGCATTAGGAGGTAGACCCTATAAAGAGATGACATCTTCTTTGCCATGAGAGATTCTTAGGCCCCATATGACAATGAGGTTGTTGGAGGCCCCCCTTCCCCATGATGGAATGAAATTGGAATCACATAAGGTTCTAAAAGTGTCTATTTCTAATATTCACCTCTAAGGCATTTGCTAATGCAAATGGTAAATTGAATAAAGCAATATATATGTGCTTTTATGTTAAAGATTGCATTTCGAACATAGTCATTTTATGGGCCTCCAACTTTAATTCGGCCTAGGTGATTAATGCACAAAACTCTTGCCGATTTATTTTATTTTTTTAAAGTACCTATATCTTTTCTTTTGGAATACTTTAGAATTAGAAAAACAATTTTTAAACTTTTTTTTAAATACGGCCAATGTATACACCTATAAGATGAAGGTAAGTAAACCAACAAAAGAAGATTATAGAAAAATTCTATGAATATGAAAACTAGAATAGTGCCAAATTTCAAGAAAATACATACTTTGATGTTTTAATTAGGAAAAAATAGGAAAATGATTTAATAAAAAAATAAAAATTGGCATTTGTAACACCTTTATGAAGATGGTCATTTACCAAAAAATCCACCAAAATAATTTTTTACATGTTTCAAAATGCAAGTAGAAAGAGGACTTCTACACAACATGTAATTAATTATATACAAAAATCCTCTGAACAATAGCTAAAAGTGTACTACAAGCCCTATGCCTCCAAATTTTAGCTCCAAATTTGTTTTTTTGGGTATTACTTTGTTCAAACCCTCCAAAATTGACAAGTGATATAAAATTGGGGGCTATTTTTAGATGATAAAATATATTTAAAATTCCAAAAAATTAGACAAGGAGTATAATAGTCATGAGTACCTTGCGTATGAATTTTGAGTCAATTGGAGCTAGAATAAAAAAATTATAGCCAAAAAACAAATCAGTATATAATATGTGATAAAAAATAGTATAGGTGTTTTGTGCAATCACCCTAATCTAAAGGTAGTAAGATTATTTTTGAAAATTTATAATAAATAATTGAAATTCCTCCAACAAATCTATTTCATAGATTCATATAGGGCGTTCCTTCTTTTTTCATTGAAATTATAACATGATTTTTTTTGAAGCTTTGTCAGTAAATAATAATTAGATGAAAGGTTCTTTTACAACATTTATCATCCATGCTACATGGATGGTTAAGTGCTCAAGAATTAAAGTGGGATTTAATCCTTTAAGCCCTAAGAGTCCTTGTAGGAAGGGAAAAGTAAATCTTGAGTTTTTTGGCAAAGTATTAGGGCTTGAAATGGGTCTACACATAAAATTATAATTTTATAATTTTTTCTTTTTTTCCTCATTCTTACATTAATTGATTCAAAAACTTGCATAAAAATCATGCAGTATGAAATGGACATGCAGTTGATTGTTCTTCCATCTATTGGGTTTTGTACACATGTATCCCATATCACTTGATGTAGTTTGTCCATGTTATCTATGTGCACAACAATTGTATAATTGGGAGTCTCATGCCCAAGAGTGTCTAATTAATTTAGATTTAGGAAAAAAGGGGCTAAGGTGAAGTTTTAAGTGTCATTTAAATATTATAGTTCTAGAATGATGATACGTGTACTTGTCATTTGATTTTTCACCCAAGCTCCCCAGGCCATTAGGATAGGAAATTATATGGAATGCAAGAATATTTTTATCTTTTTCAAGTTGAACCTTACTTGGGAGGGAGAATGTTAGAGTGGCTCGTGCAATTTCTTCTTAGCAAATTAGTGTGTGCTTATCATGTTCACGCAAGACTTCATTGTAATCTACCTAGGTGGATTCTTTTCTTTAAAGGATTTCTTACATTTTAATTTAATCCCTAAATGTCCAAAGCCTTTTGTGAGCTTCTTAAAGTTTGCTCTAAAATAAAATAAAAGTCCAAGTTTGGTAAGTTTTATCAATTTTTTAAAATTGTAACCATACAAATTCAAATGAGACTTGTTATGATGACATAAAAAGAAAAATACTACAATATTAGTTATAGATTGAAAGATCAGGGTTGCTAGTGTGTAAGCTTGTGAACGGGGAATTTTTTTTCGAAAAAAAAGGATGATGGACCTATGACCGTGGGTGTACATAATTTAATTTATCAGAAATTTCAGTTGATTTTCCCAAAATTTTAGTCACTTACAACCATTTTTGAAAAAATTTAATTGCAACAACTAATTGGACATCACTAGAATTCTATGTCCGAGAATTTGTTCCAGAAAAACCATCTGAGAGCCTTTAGGATAATTTAAAAATATGAAAATCAGATTAAAATAAACAAAAAATAAGGCATTTGGAAATTGGAAGGACTGTGTGGTATTGAGATTTAACCAGAAAAATGAAGTCTAAACCACTTTTACCTTTTAAAAGTAGGTTCACAGTTGCCTACATCTCTAATTTATAAGGTTCATAGGTTCGTACAAAGACAACACTGAAGTCGTGAATTCATACCTACGTACCATAATCGTACATATTATGTGTACTTTTATGCATTGAATTAGTGCGTAAACAACACCTATCAATAACATACAATTGTTGTATTAATGTCAGTACAGTTTAGATGCATTTTGGATATCACATTTGTATAATTAAAGTACATAAATTGTACACTTTTAATAAAGATTTTAATGACACTGATTCAGTGCGTATAAATGTACGTAATATGTATGATTATGGTACGTAGGCATGAATTCACGACTTCAGTACAATATCTATTGAAAAATCATCCTCCCTCAAGTTCGAGATGTACTTGTACAAATGTGGAAGATATAAAATATATAGTTGAAAATCATTAAATTCATTTGCTCAATAGTATAAAAAAATCCTAAATTTGAGAATGTGACAAATTAACAAAAAGAGCTTTTACATACATAAAGATCTTTTCAAATTCTTGAAAGGAAAAGATACTATGTAAACCAGAAACTCTACAAACAAGTTTTTTTGTTAAGGGTTTAGGGTCATAATGAAAAACCTATAATGGTGAATAGTATTCAAATTATAAAAACACTATAAAAATGATATTTTTAAGAAAAAAATCCAAAATTGCATAGAGGAAGAAATGAAGTTGAAAATGTAGCCATAAAACACACAAATCCAATCATAATGAAAATCAACACATAATAATTTGACTCAAGAGATATGTCAATTTCATGAGTCTAAGTGGCGGTGGACTCAGTTGCGGAATCCTGAGTTGTAGACGACTCAAAAGTCTCTCCACCCTCGGACGCTGACCTATTTATAAACTCTAGAACATTTAGAGCATATTTAGGTTTACGGGATTTTCGTTTAGAGCATCCAAACTCCTCAAACGTCGATGCCATCTGCTCAGCATGCACGGGAAGATCAAAAGCATTAGATGAGATTCACCTACTCAACAAGGCTGCGAGTTCCCCGGAGTTCTCAGACTGTAAAAATTCTGTTGCACCATCAGGCTGATGTGGCATAGCGACTACCACGTCAGATTATAATATTTTAATATTTTTTTTGAAAAAAAGATTTATTTTTTAAATATTTTTATTTTTAAATATTTAAATATTTTTTTATTATTTAAATATTCTGACTGCGGCACTATTCATTACAGTAAGGAAATAGGGCTAAAACGGTCCTCTAATGCCCCTGAAAAACACCTAATGGACTTTTGAGGTCTCAAAAGAAATCATTGTCTCTTCGTCAATGTCTGTGCATGCATCACTTCTTCTTGTTTGAAAATACAAATAAATCAATGTCTAACTCATACAATATAAGTCGTAGCTTGCACAAAATGAATTGAAAATCTTGAAATTTACTTACTAGCTCTATCCATCCGAATAAACTTCCGAGGCACTACGGTCACGGTATTCGGATCTTGTTTAGACTCAACCAACAGCGGTGCTTGTGTGACTTCAGTTGCCACTGTAGCCGAAATGATCTTCTTTATGGACAGAAGTACGGCATTGAAAATCTCCTTGTCCGCCTCCAAAGTCACAATGTGGCGTCCAGTGCCGCGACATGTTGTAATAGATGCACATGTGATAAACAATATGCAATTCATTAGTTTAGTATTTCATAAACTGAATTGTAAATTGAATGCACAATCATTGAATTCAAAACTTACCTGTAGATACTGTGCAATCCAAAACCAAATCTCCTTCTTCAGTTGTCCCTTCTATGAAGAACTGCAAGAATCTAGCGTCTTTTTTACGAGTTCCCCGCCATAGCATGAAAGTTGCCGTACTCATCAGTGGAGTGTCCTCGTTGGTGTAGTTTAAGTACATGTCGTCCTTTCGAAGGTTCACTTTTGCCTTTGCCATTGCCTCTGACCACTTGTCTTGAAACCTTACTTCCCTTTCTTGGTAATATCCTTCACCAAGACGGTGATTCCAAACTTCAATGTCTGCAAGTAAAGAAAAAATCATACATCAAAAGAATAACACATAAAGAAATGCCAAATTTCAACCAAGTCTTCAAGATTTTCAAAAATCGTATCGTTGCCGTCTTGTCCAAGGGTAAGGTCAAGTGCATACGGTTCATGCCCAACCAGTCTTTTTTCTCCACCAATGTTGGGTACAATTCACACAATCCTACAATGTTGCTCTTTAAAACGCCACAACGTGAATGAAAAACAATCAAATAGCCATGGTCCTGTAAGTGCTTCTCAGTAAAGAGAAATATATTATTCAAGGCCACGCACTTCACGTCAAAGTTCCATGCGGGCACCGCGTGCATCGGAAATGATATCTCTGGAATAGACAAGTTCTCCGGGCAGTCAAACAGAATGAGGTCCACTCCTGGACAACTGTTCACTATATCATCGTAAGTGCGAGTCTTCCCTACTACCATCTATTACGACATAATTCTTCAGTCAGTTAATCATTGCCAAAAAAGAATTCACATCATTCCATAATATTATGCATTCGTAAAGTTAAAATAACAAATGCTTACTTTTTTCAAGAAATCCATCACTTCGGTGTAGCAATTTAGCGCGTCTTCATTTACGTTGTCTTGGACTTCGATAATGGACACATTCAGAATCAACTCCTCAGAGGTAACGTCGTCATCATCACCAAGGCATATTACTTAAGTACCTTGCGTAACCATATCCTCTGTCAACTCTTGAAAGACCACTTTCCTCTTCATTATACCTCGAGACTCACCTTTCATCTGGGAGCCTTGGTCCACTGTGGAAGATGCTAGAACTTGTCCAACATTTTTGACTTTCTTCTTACCTTTGCCTTTTTCCTTCTTTTCCTTCTCCGCCTCTTTTGTTTTCTCTACAATTTTCATTAACCGCTCTATTTCTCTCTTTTCTTTGTTTTCTCGAACCTCCTATACTTTGTCTTTTTTTTTTGTCAGCCACTGTCCTCTTCGCAATGGTCCTCTTCTTCTGGACGTCAGTGAGATCAACAAACTTGAGAACATTCAAGTCAACGACAACAAGTCCCTCAAATGTCTTCCGAAAAGCTGCCTCGGACGGATGGGTGAATGTCACTGGACATTCAAGGTACCACTTGTAACGGATGTGCAAGATATAAGATAAGACAAGATAAGACAAGATGGTTTCCAGATAACAAGACTTGATATTAGAGTTCAAGAAGTATAAGACTGGAACTTGAGTCAAGAGCTAAGATCAAGAGAGGTGTTGTCGAGACTGAGGACAACCTCAGCCTCGACTCCTATATGTACTACCAGCTAGAAAGTTCTTCCAGAAGCTTCCGCTATCTAAGAAGCTTTTCAAGAAGCTTCCCTCTAGCTTGGACGTCCTTCTAGAAACTTCCAAAAGCTTCTCCTACTTGGAAAGCTTCTCAAGAAGCTTATTCTAATTACAAGTTTCTCGGAGGAGGTTCTAACTATGTTCGTGACATCACCCCCTTCTCTAGCGACGAGTTCCAAGAGGAGTTCAAGAGCTCTTTGTTCTACATCTGTAAGAAATCAAGAATGCGACGAACAGTATCTACAAACATAAGCTGTCCATTGATCTCTAGATAAAGATTGGACATGACCACTTAACCAATGATTGTGATCCCGACTTCCCTCTACTAGAAGGAACCCAAAGTACTGCTCTATGTTGAGGCCTTCAAAACATCCTTGAAAGATAACTTCTGGTCCATCAGGCTCGAGTCTTCCAACTTATAGTAAGATCACTAAAGCTCGAGCGTCACGTTGAAAATTACCATGCCATGGCTGTTCGGTACGTGGTCGTTTTCATTGTGCCAAATATTCACCTTTGTCTTAAGGTCGTGGTGGAGGAGAATCTGCAGGTTGCAAAGATTAATCTGGTAACTGTGATATAGAAAGCTCAAGCTCGAGCTCAGTCGTGTGCTCGGGATCTAAAGAGTCTCTAACAATCCTCCAATTAGACATATTGAAGTTTCTGCAAAAGCTAATCGAAGACTAAAATTTTCTATGGCTAGAATGAAGACTGTCTTGTTTGTATCAACTTTTCCCTCTTTATATCCAGCTTCAAGTGGGGAGGCTTCTCAAAGAAGCTATTGTTTAGATAGACTACGGTTTATCAAGATAGCATTGACAAAATTCATGTATCTTTTGCGTCGCATTGACCAAGTTCACAGCTGATTCCCATGTACGTTCGTGAATGTCGTATCTGCGCCAATGTACCAAATATTCCAACTTGCCGTGTCTACGTCGTGAATCAAGTACTTTTTTCACCTTATATTCTTCATGATTATCTACTTCGATGGAAGGCGATGGTGGTTGACTTCTTTCTGACAAATTTGACTCTTTATGCGGTTCAAGAAGAGAAACATGAAAGACTGGATGGACTTTCATAGATGTCGAAAGCTCGAATCGATAAGCAATGGGATTGATCTGCTTTTGAATGGGAAATGGGCCTAGCCGACGATAATCCAATTTGTCACATGGTCGAGTGGTCTGGATGTTGCGTCGAAGGAGCCAAACTTTGTCGTCAATTTAGAATGGAGGAGATTCTTTACGCAATGCGTCTGCTGACGTTTTGTAACGGTCTTGAGCTGCTTGTAGATGAAGTTTCATCGTATCATGAAGCTTTGATAAATGCAAGGTCAAATCTTTGGCTGCTGGATTGTCCGTTTGAGAAATGCCAAATAAATCAAACTTCGGATGGTATTCATAGTTGGTATAAAACAGTGTTTGTCGAGTAGAAGTGTGGATAGTGTTGTTGTACGCAAATTCCGTCAATGTCAGATATAAAGTCCAATTGTCTTGTTGATAGTTGATGGTACAACATAAATATTATTCTAATACTTGATTTACGCGTTTCGTTTGTCCATCCGTTTAAGGGTGGAAGACAGAAGAGTTTGATATCTACCCTTAAAGTTTTAAAGAAAGATCTCCAAAACTTGAAAACAAATTGAGGTCTTCGGTCTGATACGATATCGTCTGGCAGTTTGTGATATCGATAAATATTGTCCAAAAAGAGCTTCGTTGTTTCTTCGCTCGTGATTGTCTTTTTGCATGGTATAAAATGCGCCATTTTTGTAAGTCGATCCACAATCACACATATGAAATCAAAGGACTTGGATGGAGGTAAGTCCCTAATAAAATCCATAGAAATTGAAGATCATGACCGTTTTGGAATGGGTAATGGCTGGAGAAGTCCATGCGGCCGATGTCGAGGATTCTTAGACCTTGAACAAGTGTCATAAGTGAGCACAAAATCTTTGACAGCCTTCCACATTTGAGGCCACCAAAAATCTCGAGACACGAGCTTTAATGTTTTGTTGAATCCAAAATGTCCAGCAGCAGGAAAATTATGTCGAGTTTGAAGAATTCGAAGGCGCAAGGGACCTTTAAGAATGTATAAACGTTCTTCAAAATACAAAAAGTTTTCCGAAAATTTGAAGTTGTTGCCATCACGGTGAGACCGACGCTTGATATCAAGAATTAGAGGATCCAAAGTCGATGCTGTACGGACTTGGTCAAGAAACGAAGAATCAACTAGCATTGCCATAGTTGTTGCACGAAGATGGAATTGTTCGGACTTAAGAAGAGTCATTTGTTGTTGGTCGTATGCAGCTTCTCCTTCTTTTGGTACTAAGTATGATCTCCGAGACAAGACTTCTGACAAACTTTATTGCTTTCCGGGACAGTACGTGATAATGAAGTCGAAGCGAGATAAATACATATTCCAACAAGCTTGACGTCGATTCAGAATGCGAGCAGACATGAAATATTTAAGATTTTTGTGATCTGTATATATAGTCATCCGATGTGACGCATCTTCAAGTAAGTGACGCCATTCTTGAAACGAGTCCACAAAAGCAAAGAGCTCTTTGTCATGAATCTCGTAGTTAATCTTAGTAGTTGAAAATTTTTTCGAATAGAATGCGACGGGGTGAAGTCTTCTTTCTTCTCCCATTTGCGAAAGAACTACTCCTAATGCAAAATCTGAAGCATCCATTTCTATATAGAATGGTTTTGAAAAGTTTGAATGAGTCAAAATTAGAGTAATTGTAAAAGCTGACTTCAAATGTTGAAAAGTTTTCTCTGCTTCAGGTTCCCAATCTAGTTTGTCTTTGCTTGTTAGCCGAGTCAGTGGAGCTGATACTTGTGAGTAATTTTTTATGAAGATCCGATAGAAATTGGCAAATCCAAGAAAACACTATACATCACGTACTGTTCGAGGAGTTGACCAGTCTGTAATAACTTGAATTTTCTTTGGATCCATCAATAGGCATTTGTTGGAGATGATGTATCCAAGAAACTCCACTTGCGGTTGATGAATTACGCATTTTTTTAATTTGGCATATAATCTAGCGTCTCGTAGCTTATGTAGCACAAGTTTTACGTGTCTTTCATGTTTTTCAATATTTTGGAATAAATCAAAATGTCGTCAAGATAACATACGACAAATTGGTCCAAAAACTCGCGAAAAATATCATTCATCAAGTGCTGAAAAATAGCTGGTGCATTTGTAAGTCCAAATGGCATGACGTTATATTCAAAATGTCCATATCTTGTTCGGAATGCTGTCTTCCATTCATCCCGTTCTTTTATGCGCACCAAGTTATACACTCCGCGAAGGTCAATTTTGGTATAGATTTTGGCTTGTCCAAGTTGATCAAGAAGTCCAAATATTAACGGCATAGGATATCGATTTTTCACTGTTAATTTATTCAGACCTTGATAGTCAACACACATTCGTAAAGAGCCGTCTTTCTTCTTCACAAAAAGTATAGCGCACCGGCTGAAGATTTGGAATGTCGAATGAAGTTCTTCGCAAAATTTTCGTCGATATACTCCTTCAATGCTGAAAGTTCATTCTGCGACAGGTTATAGATTGGACCAAATGGTAGCTGAGTTCCATCTTCAAGATCAATGGCGCAATCATATGACTGATGTTCTAGCAAAATGTCGGCGTTCTTCTTTTCAAAGATGTCTCCAAATTCTTCATACTGACTTGGATTACTTGATAAAGTATTGTTGTTGTCACGTATTGGGGTTGCGTAAATAATATAGGGGTTATCCTTTTTTGCTGCTTTAATAAAAGCTCTAGCTCCAACAAGTACAGGTTTGGCACTTGAAGACACTGGAAGAGATTTCGTCACCGAAGTTTCTAAAAAAAATGATAGACTTCGTGACTTCCAGTCCACAACTGGATTGTATTTTTCAAGCCAAGAAAATCTTAAAACCACGGGATTGGATGGAATTTTGATTACATTGAATATGATTTGACTTTTATGTCCCTTGAATGAATTCTCTAATGGTTTAGTTTCATGAGTGACATTGTCCGAAGATAAGGTCCGACCGTCTATGGCTTCTACATGTACAGTGTTTGGTTTTCTGACTAGAGGAATTTTGTGATGTTTCGCAAATTCCTCGTTCATAAAACAAACTGAAGCTCCAGAATCTAAAAGGGCATGAATCCGTAACTTCTTTTTGGGGCCCAAATGTAGAGGTATGGTAAAGCAATGAGAAGGTTGCGAAGAAAGGTGAGGACCTAAGTTTGTATGTAAATCTGAAGGCTCGAGCCGCACGGTCCCTACTGTGACTGAGCGTCCTTGTTTTCCTATACATGTACGGCTCTTGTCTTGAGAAGATGTTTTTTGTGCTTCTTCTGGCAATCGGTGGCCTTGTGGCCAGGGCCTCCATAATATAAACACAAATCTTCATTAAGACGGTAGGTTTTTTTCTTGCACGATAAGTGGTTCAAATCGTACAGCATCAATTTGCATGTCCTTAGGGCCTTCAGAATGTATGCTTGTTATATGTGCTGCTTTGACCGTTGGTGAGGTATTTGTTTGTGCGGTTAGTGTAGTCTATGACTGTCAATCTTGATGCCGTTGAAATAATCGATTGTTACATTTTACCGCTTGACTTATGGCTTCATTGAGTGTCTAGGGATCAAGAAAGGATAGTAATAAGTCCTTGACATCGTTTCTCAAATCCATTGAAATTGACTTATGAGTGCTTCTTCGCCCCAATTGATATCGCAAACAAGTTGTCGGAATTTCGATGCATATAGTGAAGCTGAGCGAGATTCTTATCGCAAAGAACGAACTTCAGTTGTTGGCTAATGGATCTTGTCGTGTTCTCCAAATACTTCAAAAAATGCCGCTAAGAATGTCTCGAAGTTGTTGAGAATTGAAGATATTTTTCCAAATAGCGGTGAAAATCAAGACAAAGTTTGTTCAGTGAGCAAGCTTCCAATCAAGCCTATCCGTGATTCGTTTGTCGGATATTGTTGATGTTGAAGAAAAATAATGAACTGAATTTGAGTCACAAATCTTCAAAATTTTGCTCTGGAACCATCGAATTATTCGAGGAGACTAATCTTTGGCTCCCTTGCGGTTGAACCGTGTAAATTAAAGTGTTGAATAGGTACACTTATCCCCGAAATTGAAGTAGATGGAATGGATTTAGATGCTTCAACCACTCTTGCGCTTGTATTTGCAAGAAAATCTTTGAGAACATTTGTCCGTATAGACAAAGAATCAATAGCCTTCAAGATGAAATCTAATTTGGTTGCTACTGAATTGGCGTCTTTGCTTCCTGACATCTTGATTCACTCGGCAAGAATAATAAAATGATTGAGCTACTGATCAAGAACCAATTTAGAGTTGGATAATCCTCAATCTCTAAATATCAAAGTTGTTTTCAAGAAGGACAATAGTCCGCACGCAATCAAGAACAACTTTGTTGAGAAAAAATAATATTAGTTTAGAAGAGGGTAGTCCGCAATCTTTAAGTGCTTCAATATTTTTAAGAAGGGCGGTAGTCCGCACGCAATCAAGAAAAAATCAAGCTCCAATATTAGTTTTGTCCTTGGTCTTCTCAGTGACTAACACGACAAGGTTTGAACTGAACTAATACTTTGTCCGTTTGCTGAAAAGGCCGGAATCAAATTTTGCAAAGCAAAATTTGAAGAGTCGGTCTCGACAAACTGTAACGGACGTGCAAAATACAAGACAAGACAAGATGGTTTCCAGATAACAAGACTTGATATTAGAGTTCAAGAAGTACAAGACTAGAGTTTGAGTCAAGAGCTAAGATCAAGAGAGATGTTGTCGAGACTGAGGACTACCTCAGCCTCGACTCCTATATGTACTACCAGCTAGGAAGTTCTTCTAGAAGCTTCCACTATCTAAGAAATTTTTCAAGAAGCTTCCCTCTAACTTGGACGTCCTTCTAAAAACTTCCAGAAGCTTCTCCTACTTGAGAAGCTTCTCAAGAAGCTTCTTCTAACTACAAGTTTCTCGGAGGAGGTTCTAACTATGTTCATGACACCACCTTCCATTGGAAAGATGTGCTGTTGTGAACGTACGAAGTTGGAGTCCGGTATAAATGTACTCCTCAGCACTCCGATCTAGCCATGTGCATAAGAATGAAAGGAGATCCTCTTTAGCAATGGCATTCTTTGGCAGTAGCTCATACTTGAAGTAACTGTAACAGAACATAGAAAAATACATTAGTGACTATATTGCAAATACATATAGAAGGCACATACAATCCAGCATTACTTTCCGTGATATTCCGTTGCTATATACTAAACAACATTTGTACGTATCTCTACAAAATCAAATTTAATTTTCCTACTACAAAAAAAATTATAAAAAAAAGTAGTGAAATTTCTTTAAAATTACTAGCATAAATCAAAAGTGAGAGTATCGTGAGGTACCCCAAATACCCCTTTCGGACCCAAAATAGGTATTTGGAATACCTCAAGGTACCTTTACTTTTGGTTTATCGGCCTACAGTGATCCAAGAAAATTTGGTGAGTACATTGTACAAAAAAAAAATCACAAACAATTCAGCATTCCATTGATTGGTGAATACATTTTGATAATTATCAAAGAAATACTGAATGCAACTTTAAAGAATGGATTAAAATTACTACAATACAAATACAATCATATCAAAAAAATCGAAAAAATTTAAAAATTTGAAGACAAAACCAAAAGTAGGGGGTATTGGTAGGTACCTCTAATATCTCTGTCGAGTTCGACAGAGGTATTGGAGGTATCTACCGGTACCCCCACTTTTGGTTTTGTCTTCAAATTTTTAAACTTTCTGACACCATAATTTCAACACTCAATTGCATAAATTATGAATTACAATGAATGAATGAAATTATTATTGAATAAGTTGAAACAAGTACCGAAAAATAGCTCTTCGAACGGCCTGATTTACTTCATCATAATTTAAGAATGAATCAAACTTCTTGAATGAATTTTGACCCTTTAGAGTTAGATTAAACGTCTGATCCTATAATTTCCTCCTCCATCCCTCGATATACTCTGTAAGAACCTCCGGTTCAAGTGAGAATTTTATATTGATGTTGAGGCTATCGTCTTTCGTTACTTTTGTAAAGTAGTCAATCGTAGCATCTTGAATCTGAATGCAAACTGCAATCATAAATTTTTGATTGGATTAGAAGCAAATGAAAATGAAGAATTTCAAATTTTATATATTTCTTAAGTAAAAATTTGAAAAATATAGTCAATAATTTAGCCCTGCCCACCAAATGCATTTATAGAGGAAAAACCTGAGCTTATCTTCAGAAATCGGCCTTGGTGGAAACCGCATAGCCTCTTGAGAAGGCATCGAAGAATTCCACTACTTCAAAAATTTGGTTTTCTGGATTGCAGACATGTTGCATGTGGCAACCATCTGCAATTTCTCTAGAGTCATCTCGGAGACTTCGTTTGACGTCCAGTGCTTTTCAACCTGTAAAATTGAATAATTCATGGTTACTTTTAAACAAAATAAAAATAAAATAAAAATAAAAATACTAGAATGGCTTTGAAAAGAAAAATTCCTCTGGAAGAAATTCAGGACCATTTAGAGGGCTTGCCACTAAAAAAAACTTACACTATTTTTATGTTTAAAGTTTATTTATTTGTAGCAAGTAAACCTTCAAAAAGACAAGAAGAATTTTTTATTGTAGGATAAAGTTAAATTGATTATTGTATTGGTTAAAAGGTCTAATGTTGTAAAAAAATTTATGGTACTTAAAGCATGCAAAATTAAAAATATAAAGTTGATAAAAAAACAAAGAAAAAATTAAATTATTTAGTGTTATTTTAACTTATTCACGAAGTCATGTTTTACAATGTAATCATCACTGTCAACATCTCTTTCATCGTAGTACATATTCTTTCAATTTCTCTCAATAATAAAACTATCTATGAGTGACCGAGTACTATAGGAATTATCAATGATACTAAAAAATGAAGATTCTACAAAAAAAAGTAATAAAATATAATGTCACTTTTGTCCTCTCATTTTATCTTAAGACTTAGATATGCAATGTCTCTTATAAAATTGTAAATTTCAATGAAAAAGTCATTTGTATTACTTTTGCGATTTCTCTCTGTTCACCGTAGAATTTTTGTTGTTTCGCTATAGAAGAGCCAACAAAAGCATTCAGGAGACCTATTGTAGCGATTATGTTTATCATTGCTTAAGCGTGGCAAATTCACATAGTGCTTTCAGTTAATAAATCTTTGATGTAATCTTCTTGCCATATTTTAACACCACGTATCAATCCAAAATTTTTCCTTCTTATTTAGAGCAATGGTCTTAGGCAACACACAAATCCTGGAAAACGTTCTTTGTGTATGTATGACAGTATGAGAGTGAAGAAAAATGTTTATGAATGTTTTCTTCTTTTTGTATTGATTATCTTCCAAGTCAATTCAAGTTATTTATCTAATTGCTTAATGAAAAGAGAATCTATATTTTTTTTTTTATGTTTTTAATTGAAGAAAATCAAGAAGATGTTTTCAATCAAGAAGATGTTTTCAACCAAGAAGATGTTTTCAACCAAGAAGATGTTTTCAACCAAGAAAATAAGAAAAGAGAGTTGAAAAAAATCGCACACTATAGACGCAAATATGGACAAAAGACCTTTTGCCATTTGAACGACCACTACAACCTCGTCCAAGCTTCAAATGAAAAGTTTTTTAGCTTTTTGGAACTCCAAGGACAAGCACTATAAGCTCCAAAAAAATTTATACTAATAACCTCTACTACCATGAAGATATACTCACAAATTTGAGGCTAAAAAAAACAAGGATATCCTTGTAGTTGTAGTTCAGACCTCTACTTTCTTAAGCAACTATAACTCTTGCATATGAACTCAAAATTGAACGAATCTTAGCTTGCTGAAATTACAACAAAATGATACAAATGCTCCAAAATATTTCAACTACAAATCAATTTTACTCAAGGAGTTATGAAAGCTCAAAATTTGTACTTTTAGTGTATGAAGGCAGTTTTCTTCAACTACACACAATTCCTACATACAAGCTCCAAATCGAGCAAATTTAGACTCTTTAAAAAGTTAACAACAAAAAAAGTCATTCTTTTAATTTCAAACTTTAAAGAAAACTATTCTAAATACTACAGATGAGAAAAGTCAAATGTAGAGAAATAGAGATGTTACTTTATTACTATTTCATACCACTTTTAACAAATAGCCTAGAATATGAAAGAAAATGAGAAGGCAATGATGAGCTAAATTTTAGATGAAGATGAGAGTGTGTTGTAGAAGAATGATATTTTATTGCTCCTCATGGCTTTTCTTTATAGCTTGTGAGTCTCCATTCTTTTATTTTTGTAATTTTTTTTCTTTTTTGCTATTTCTCCTTCGTTTTTGACTTCAACTCTTACTTTTGGGAGCTTTGGCATAAATTTTCACTTCCTTCAATTTTACAACTTGCACTCTTCATACATGCCTCACACTTTCACACATGTCTTATATCTTACACAAAGTTCACCTACCTCTTACATTTATATCGTTTTTGACTTTGACCATCCTATTTCTCCACTCATTTGTTTCTATCCACTTTTATACCTCTTATATGAGGTTCAACTACTTCTAAATCTTTTTACACTTCTATAAATCTTACAACTCACACATGTAAAAGAATTTTTTGGACTTTGATCCCTTTTTCTCCCCAAAGCCTATAATCAAGTACTTCTATCTCCCTAACCTACCTCAAAGCCACATTTTTATAAAATTTACATATATTTGGCTCAAAAGTCATTATTGACTTTTAAAACTACCAACTTTTTAACTCAAAATTACTCAAAGATACCTAATTTAGCTTCAAATTCTCCTCTAAGATGCTCAAAATAACAAAACAACAAAATTGAACACAAATGATGGAATCTAGTACTCACACCACGGATATTTCTAAAGTTGCACTCTAAAGAAGCCACATGAAATATGCACTATGAGGGAGTACGAAGAGGAAGTGATAGATTTAAATATTTTCTCTTACGAAGTAGCACGTTGGAGGTTGTATTTTAATTTACAACATAGAATGTTAGTATAATATTGAATTTACTTGAAAATGTGATTTTCCTTCTTCATTGTTTTTACAATTAGTGATAAAAGTATATTTTTAGTCTAATAGTCATTGCTTGTACTTGTGGTCACAATTTGACCCATGCTTAGAATCACAATGAAATTACAGTGAGCCTTACAACTAGGAGCTATCATTCATTAAAATCATCTATCTTCTCATGCTGAAATAAAATGTTGATGACATATCAGATCCATATGGAATTATAAACTTTTTGACTTATTTGCATGAAAATTTATGACCAGCCAAACATGCCTCTTCTTTTATTTTTGTGATTGGGTACAAATTGCACAATTGTTCCACTATTATGATTGAGAATCTAATCACTTTTTTTAAGTATTTTTCTATGCATAAAAATCCAAACTTCATCAAAGAGGTAAAAAGATATTCAAATATATTGTCTAAAACCTCTTGTATGTGTTAAAAAATATAAAAAAATCATTCATTGGACACTTATAGTCCGCAAAGTCGTTCCAAGCTTAAAGCATTGCCAATCATATTTTAGAATTCCAAATATGATTGGCATATTTTGGATGAAATGTGTAAAATTAATATCTGAATCAATATTTTAATTGTCTTTGTTTTGGCAAATTGTCTACTGTAGGCAAACTTGCAAAGGTTGTCAAAACCTTTAAATAACAATATTTTTTTTCAATTAAAATATTGTGACTTAATTAAAATTATAGAGATTTTGTCTTGCTAATACAGACTAGGAAACTTGCAATTAGTTGGCAATTGATATAATGAATTTTTGAAAGAAGTAAACAAGCAACCCACTCTCTAAACAAAGTAATCATATATTTTGATAGAATGATTAAAGTACAAATAGAGATTTTTTTAATTAGATTGTTAATTTATATTTTGTTCATGACTTTATGCCTTATTGTTCTTCATTGTTGAAGGTTCGGTCATGAAAAATGTACTAATAAAGACAATATATAGTATAATCAAGTATCTGATTATATGCACTTTAAAAACATGCTCACTCTAATATGACAAATTATAATAAATATAACCACAAAAATGACAATTCAAGAGATTCTAAAGAAATTGAATATCAAGAATGACTTCAGAAAGGAGGAAAAAGCAAAGATCCTAAAGGAGCCCCAATAGGCAAATGTGTAATTTAGACTTCATTTTATTCAATGATAGTGTTGGTATGCTAATTACAATTCTAAACAAAAAAAAAATATATATATATATATATATATTGTATTTTCAACAAACTTGCCAATGTATTTCTTCCATTTCATCTAACTCCCACAATAAACTTTTAGACTGTAACTTTTACTTACAATCTATATAAATATTAAAGTTTAGGTCTTTTATGACTTAAGATCAAATCATTTATTATTTTAAGATGACTATATTCATTTATCATGTTGTGGAAACTCTAGTTTAAATTTGAAAATTTCTATATTGTTAAGTGAAGAACAAACAAATATGCACTCAAACAAACAAAAAAACCCTCTAATAAATCTTTTAAAATTGCTTACAATGTATAACCTGGTCAAATATAAGTTTTTAAATTCTTCAATAGGTGATTTACACCAAGAGTTCAAGAATTAAGCAAGGGACTACTCAAATTTGTAAAAAGATGAATGGTTTCTTTTTAAAGTTACAACCTTGTGTCAACTCATTTGATATAATTGAGCCCACAATCAGCCTTTAATTATAAGTTATTTGCATTTTGCTTTAAAAAGTTGCAGCATTCACTAGCTAGGTGCATTATAAATGTTTTCATGATTTACTAATAATTTTTTTTTTAAATAGTTGAAATACATCTACGTATATTGAAAATAAAAATTGTTGTCTACTCTTCTGCTACGTCATTAGCGTCATCACTCATTACTTCATGATTTTTGTTCTAGGTTATAAATCATTTCATAAAGGAATAGAAAGAAAGGAAAAACTTGCAAAAATAAAGATTTCATGCCTTAATCGATTCCTTTCAAGCCATCTTTTATTTTATCTGAAGAGCTCTAGATCTATATTTTCTTCCTTTCCTAAGACTTATAGGAATTAAATAAGAATCTAGATTGGGCTCTTTCCATACAAAGATCAAAATCTTAGTTGAAATTATATGTACTTGTATATAAATATTTCAAAATATAGAATCAATATTTTTAATAAAAAAATTAAATACAGAATTAGATGCATACACCCAATGGGATTGGAACCATTGTCTAAATCAATAAAATAAGTAACCCATGGCAAACAACTATTTCATGTGCTACCTATTTAATATGAAATTGATATGAATTAATCCAAGTGCCTAAATTAACCCTAAGCACTTGAAATTGCACTTTCATAAGTTAAGACTAGCCATCATTTTTTCATCCAAAAACCAAATTCAATAAGCACATAAGACCAAATTTAATAAGGTCATAAGGCCAGTTGAATTGGAAATTACTTGTTTACATTAGTTATAAGTTCATAGCTAGATTAAATTATTTGTCAAAGTTTGACAAATTATAGTCAAAAAATTAATGTACTATACACTAGGGTAAGTGCACCCATAATTGAGACTAATAGCATTTCAACATAATTACTTTTATAAAATATAAGCCGTTTATATTGGATCTTATTGTCTAAGTGAAAAAGGATTCCAATGCACTTAAGCAATAAACATATATTATTTGGACATTGTATGTGTATATTATAAGTATTATTTTTAAGTGTGCCAATAATAGATACTAGATTTTTTTACGCTCTATCTTTTCCTTGTGTTCATCTTGCATCATCAATATCAGATTTATGGTATTGCCGCTTTTTTTAATCCAATGTAGGTTTTGCATTGGGTAGTGAACATACTTTATTTACCAATTGAAAGACATCCAATCTACTTGGCTGATTTAAATTAATAATGTTGTAATTAAATCATTTCAAATTCTTTAAATTTGATTTTGGAGCCATATGTATAGACCTTTTGGTTCAAGTACTCAAGTTGTGTCTTAGAACATTCTTGAATTTCAAGGCAAGGGACCCTTTGTTTTCCATAAAAAAAGCTTCTACTATTGTAAAAATCTTGAATTATACAAGCTTGTGTATTGTAGGCCACTCTAAGAGCATCCCTAGTAGTATGCCAAACAAGCCCAAGCCGGTGTTTTTGGATGAAAAGTGAGCAATAAACACTTGACCCCACGAAAATATTTTCTTTGGTACAACAAAAAATACAGTTTTACTAGGAACAACAACTCTACCAAAACTATTTTTTCTTCCACAAATAGTTAGTTGGATTATCAATGATGGATTGATGGAGATTCTTTTTTGCTTTGAGTCACTAAGAGCCTTATGGTTGGTTGCTAGTTGCAAGAAACACTTCTTGTTTTTGGCTCAAATTATATTGAGTATTAGAATATTCCAACTTTTGGAATAATTTTTTTTAAATAAAATAAAAATATGGATAATTTGCAAAGCATTCAAAATAGGATAAATCTGAAAATTCAGGCCTAGAAAAATTTATCTCTAAAAATTATGCACAAAAAAAGAATGAAGGAAAATGTAGAAAAATAGATAGTTTGGAATTTGATTTTTCGAAAATAGTAAAAAATTTATAAAAAAAAAAAATTTTAAATTTTTTTTTTCCTAACTTATAGATCTTCTTCTCAACCATTTGCATTTTTGGAAAACCACCCTAAAATGGCCAAGGTAGACATCCAATTGGGATTTGTTTAAAAATAATAAAATAATTTTAAAAAATAAAAATAAAAACTCAATGTTTACAACTATGGAACTACCACATATACCGAGCATGTACCTTCATGTCAAATTTTATAGAAAATGGACATACAATGCAAAAGTTATGAGCAAAAAAACACTTGTCCAAGGCCAAGGAGACACTGAAAAAGAAGACAAGTGTTTCTTGCAATGACCTTGGTTGGAAGACAAAAGAATGAGTTACACTGATGGAATAAACAAAAATTTATTGCAACAATAGAGAATCCTTGTATTTTCCTGAGACGATGTTTTTCTATAATACTAAAGATGTTTTTAGTATAAGTATATTTTTTGTACAATGATATTGTATAATAGGATTTTATATTTTTGGTATAGTGATGCTATATACCGTAGTGTGACATGGCTTTTGTCTTTGCAATGACGAAACAATTATTTTTTTTATCCAAAGTGATTTGTTTACACTTATATGAGTTAATGATGATTTCGGTTTTGTAGTCTTGTAATTATTTGACAATTTGTCATTTCTTCACTGTGATTGAAATGTCATGTCCTTGGAAATTTAAGATAATTGTAAAAGCATAAACAATTTAATTGTTATAATAATTTTGTTAACAATTGAAGAAGTGGGCTTCAAAACGGTTCAAGGTATTGGTAGTAGTTCATTTATTTGTTAACAACATTTGATATTTGTGAATATGAGAGCCAAATGGTGTAATTCATGAGTTGTGCTACTGTAACTCTTGACATTTTGAGCATGTAAGCTACAAATTCAACACCCTTCCAACACTAGCCCTTTATTAGTGAAGTTTTCAAAAAAACTCTTACTTATTTTCCACAAATTTTGCTATTTGTCTCTTAATTTTTTAAAGAAATTTGATTTTGACATTATTGAATAACTAAAAAAACAAAAGCCAAGTCACACTACAGTAGTAGGATCCAATCATCTTACAAATTGTCTATTCTGCCATTCAATTTTTTTGGCATACAGTAGTATAGAAAATAATTAGAATTTTTTGTCTTGCATAATTAACATTCAATTTTTACACAATTCCACTCAAGCATACCAAATTTCAATTTCTGAAAAGCAGAATTTCATTTTTGGTCATTTTTTAAAGTTGATTTTCATGGTTTTGCATAATATTTTATTGAAAAAAATTGGTGATGAATTTTTTTAATTCAATTGTATAGATATGTAGAAAACATCTATACAAACATCTTTCACATTAGAAGAAATTTGAGGCCTCCAAGAGGCCGTTTCAGGGCTGTTCCCGCAGCTGGGAACAGTCATAATATTAAAATAATAAAAAATAAAAAAATAAAAAAATATTATAATATTATTTAAAATTTTAAAATATATTAAAAAATATATATATATTTGAAAAAAAATATTTAAAAATTAATTCTTTTATTATTTTCTGACGTGGCACTCTCTTGACCATGTCAGATTACTGTTCCCAGGGCGTTCCCAGAGTTCCCAGGGCCTGATAACTCGCAGTCTCTTGGAGGCCTCAAAATTCTTCTAATGTATTAAAAAAACACCCCATTAATAAGTAACAAAAATATAATCTAGGCAGAGTTCAATGTGAGGTGTCATATAACCAAATTTTGTAAAATAGATATCTTTGTATTTTAACTAGGTTTTGCTATTTGCCCCTCATATTGTAACTAATTTTATATATTTTAGCATGATGGTATAATAATCTTGCCAAAATCTAAGTACAATAAAAAAATATCTATTCTCCAAAATTAGGATATTGTCACCTCAACATTGAAATGTCTATAGAAGGAATTTTGAAACTTTTTTGGAGATGCTTATTGAAGGAAAGATGTGCATATGGATGTTTCCTATATATTTGTGCATTTGAATTAAAAAAAATTTATCACCAGTGTTTTTCAAAGAAATAATCATGTAAAACCATGAAAAAATTCACCAAAAATGGAGTTTTGGTTTTTTGAAATTAAAATTTGGTATACTTGATTGGGAATGTATACGAATTTAATTTAATTATGTAAGATGAAAGATGTCAATTGTACTCTATAAGGTAACTACACCTAAAATGGACCACTCCACAAAATTGTCCCCTATTTTTGAAGGGAAAATGAATAGGGAAGATACCCCAAATGGTGCACATTACAAGGACAAGTATAAGGTGAGTTGGGGGCCATTTTGAGTAGTGTGCAATTTTATTTATAATACTATAGAGGTGGAAACCTTATAAGTGGTCAATTTTGGATATACTTTTTGTTAGTTTAACTTCTTCTCTGTGACATGTTACAATACTTCTAATGACATTTCTTTATGTGCATCAAATGGGTTTTGGCATCACCTACACTTTTAGCACCCTACACCTTGCATCTTCGAAAATTTATAACTAATTCACAATGTGTCCAAAAATTATAGAACCACTTGCATTTTGATTCATAATCCTTCAATCACCAATATACAAAAATTATTGTTCATTTTCTAAAGCACATTGGTCATGCCACAAAGCTTATTTGTGCAATTTTAGGTCTAAGGTAGAGCCACCCATAACCCACTAAATAAGGAATTCTTACGTGATGTGGAGTAGTGAAGGCAAAACAAATATTTTTCAGAGGTACATCGATAGAAATGACAAGGATTGCAAAAAATTTGGTAATTTTAAATCGCTTGAACTGAAATTACTATGAATTTTGGGAGGCAAAAAGTGCTCCAAATCCATGGCCAATGTCTAGACTCTTCCAATTTCAATCATTTGAGAGCTTTTTTCCTAAATAAATCATTATTTCCTACTTTCTTTTTCACAACTTAGGACGTGTGTCATGTATTTATTACTTCCAATCTTGAAAAGGGAAAAAAACCACATTCTAAGCTTGGTTAGAAATACATACACCTATAGGTCGGGAATGGGTCATTGGTCGGAAATGGATGGCTCTACCTTAGTTATTCTTTTAATGGCACAATAGGCAGTTTGTAAGATGTTTGGACCCTACTGTACTGTGTACAAGGACTCCGCGTCTCCCATGCATTGAAGGATGTTGTGCCTTCCAACATTTGTCGATCCAGGTCCCAAACAATAAATTTTCTGTCCTCGTTGGAGGCCATGGACCTGTCCACTTGTCTGGGAAAGGCCACGTTCAACGCGGGGCCAAGCCAAGTCTTGCACTCTCATGAAGGTAGGTTAACTTACTCTCGCCAAATTGCTGCATGCAGTCTGCTGTTGCCAAACTGTCTACAATTGCCAATTGCCAATTGGAAGTGCAACTTCCATTCTGCAACGGCAACGTGGCATATGTTGAAGACGAACAATCATGCAGAGCGTGAGAGGTACATTGATATCTCCTCTATAGTAGACTTCCCGGTCGTCAATCTATCCACCAGTTCTGTTGAATTTATGGACAACAATCACTGGATAGCAGCTCGATCGAACTACTGTACAGTCCTTGATCGCAATTCCTTCTTGCAACCATCTTGTTGAAGTGCAAGCGATCGAAAGACACCACTCTACTGGTGAGAGCTTCTGCAAATTTCTGAGAGATTTTGTAGTGCGCGTTGTTCAATCTGCAGCTTCAGTGACCAGGAGATTCTAATCCCAAATTTTTTTCTTGTCAAAGTTTTCTGGAAGTGCTGCAGGTTGATTCCTTCAGTATGGCAACTGAATCATCTGATATCCCCGGTTTGGTGGTTCCCGAGGGGCCTGTTACTGCCGAAGACATTCCCAACGTTGAAAACATCGGCGGGAAGCCTAACGAGGTTAGTACTTTCTACTTGCTAGACTCGCTCAGCCTAAAATGTTCATTAGCTAGGGTGTCAGGAAGCAATTCTTTGAGACTTCGAAGCTTTACTTGAGCTGAGGGCTGCTACGTACTTTTGAGGAGAATTTGAGACTCGAATCACGCGGTGTTCTAAAAGGAAAGAAGGGAATTAAAGAACCTCGCAGTGGATATCGCACATTTTAACACCGTAACGGTCTCGACCAGAATTTTCTTCTAAGTGGCGTTCTACGATCGGCTACAAGCAAATTATAACCGTCCTGTAATTAGCGCTCCTCGCGACACTAATCAAATATTTAATACTTATGTGATGGGGCTCTATCGGCACCCTCCATGGGCATTATCTAGTCCGTATTGGAGTTTCGGTACAGTGAACAATGACAATAGGGGGTGTAAGGGTTCTGGAATTCTAGGACAAGATTTCCCTGTTTCTTTTCATTTTGAGACTCTTGCAATTCTTAGCCGCAGGACTAGAGTTTCACATTGCATTCGACAATATATTGCCTGTTATTACAGAAAAGAAAACTTGCACCGACACCCTCTAATTGGTAGAATTTTCGCCATATCTCGGTTTCGATGATGCGGCCGCCTTTGTTCTTGTGGGTTCCACATCAAGGAGATTCGTGAAGTCCCAAAAAACATAAATACCATCTAATTTTCAAATCATGTCTGAGAATTGACTCTTATTGCAGAAGATATGAGAAAACATGCACTGTGACCTCGTAATTAGTAGTATTTCGCCATAGCTTCGTTTCTGACGATGCTTCCGGCTTGGTTGCAGAGCCATAAGATTCATGGAGTGCCAATAACTCCCGAAATGGCAGGCCAAATCCGAAGCGCGGAAGCCAAAGCCGGGCATGACACTGGCAAGGGTTCTGCGGCAGCCCGAGTACAGAGTGCCGCGGCGTTCAACCTGCGGGAGAATATCGTGCCTCCCGTGGGCACCAAGGACATCGGCACTGAGCGTGGTGTGCTCGATGGCAAATCACAGAAATTGCAGACCCATATCCGTGTCGAACACGGAACCACCACTCATGCGAGTAATCAAGTTTGAGAAGCTCATCTCAAACATCGTCGTACAGTTCCAGAAATGCTTGCAGAAATTTTCATGGCGAAATTTTCAAGGATTGCCACTGCGCTTCCGTTTGCTGACAGTGCTCTGTGGAGATTTGCCAAAGCTTCTCTGTTTTATGTTTTGGCAGATCAAAACAGCTCAGTCCAGAGGATATATGTATGCGTGAATCTGTTAATAAGCATTTGACCGTTACAACTATCACGAATCATTTTCTATGTAAGTTGAGAAATAAATGCGATGTGTACCAGTTTGTAAGGCTTACTGAATTGGTGAATTCCAGATATTCCTCTTCATATCTCCAAGTCAAAATCTCGAGAGTTATTGGGAGTCGGTCGGTGTATCCAACATGAAAATACCCTGCAGGGCTCTGTGAGCTCGTCGGCCATCTTGGAACTACGTGGACTCCATAAATGATCTATCAAATCCAGATTCTTAGAACCTTCAAAAACTGCCGACCCCGTAGATAAGCCATGGCAAGATTAATTATACCATCCCCCATGGAATGCACTTGGGATACTCGCAATATAATTGACGCACTCTTTAAGTCCGTTGAACAGATTGGCTCTTTTAATATACATCTTCCAAAAATCTTGTAATCGATATACATCTTCCAAAAATCACTCCTACTTATGTCAAAATGACGCAAATAGTATCCTCTACCTTAGTCTACCAAGACAGGATGTACGAGCTTGTGGAGGTTCCAGAGTGGTAAGTCAATGATACAGGAAGCAAAGTGAAAACATCTTTCACCAACCTTGAAGTAAGAGAAGCCTGCGGCATCATGCTAAACTGCGCTCCAAGAATACAGGGTTCCTCAACCACAAGCTGCGAGAATGTTTGATCAAAATCCAAACCGTCTGCTCATCTCCTCAAAGCATTTCGTTCGTTGTCTACACTTGACCTCTCAATGAAATGTGCCCGCCGTTTTACGCTCTTTTCAATGGTGGAGGCACTGGCCTCTCCGCTCCAAAAAAACTTTTCTGAGTATCAGCAATGACTTGCTCATTGGACTTCTCTTTCTCCGTTCAATTCGCTTCGACATTATCTGCATCTGCAGCGCGTTTCAAACGTTGCCAACTCTGTTCCTCATGAACATCAGCATTAGATTGCATCTCAGCTAGCCGAGCCGCCCTTTCTGCATCTGAGAGCTGCTACCCAGGCTTAGGGGGCCTTCCTTTACTTCCTGGCCTCGAAGAGAGACCATTCATGTCTGTTTTCCCTGGTACCTGAACTTCAGCATGCCTCTCAGTGCCTCGACGACTTGAATCCTCTTTCCATTTCTCTAGTATCACGAGGTCTAGAATCTTCATCATCAAGCTCTTTCAACCTCCGATCACTAGAATTATGTTCCTGGTGCTTTCTTTCACCCCTAGAATCCAAGTCGTCTCTTTTCCTTTTGTGAGTTCGCTCGTCGTCCTGCTCTCTCTTCTCCTTCAGTTCTTTTTTCCTTTGACGCCGTTCCTCCTCTTCAATCTCCCTTTGAGCCTTGCGCTCACGTTTTCTCTGCTTATGCTCTTCCTCCTCTTGCTCCCGTTGCCGACGCTTTTCCTCACGCCGCTTCTCTTTCTTCTGCCGCTTCTCTTCCTCCTCGATGGCCGCCTGTTTCTCACGCTTTTCCCGGTCTTTCTCTTCCCTGACCATTATGCGCTCCTGTTTTTTCTGCTCTTGCAACTCCCGATCAAAAGCTTCACCCTCCTTAACCTCTTTCAATCCCAGGGCATCTCGCATTGTCTCCAACATCTTTTCTTTCTGTGCAGCAATGTGATGGCTCTGAGTAGTATTCATCCTACAAAAGGAAGCAAATACAACATATCAGAATGCAGTATCTCTGTAAACAGGCGCACCAGCTTGGTAATTTAGTCAAGACAGCACACAGTTTTATGTGCCTAAACCCAAAACCAATTCATGATCCTAGAAAACTCAAACTACACTCACTAATTGATGCTCTCGAGGACCTCAAGAAAACTGACAAGCTCATGATTCCAGGAAATCTTAATGACATCGCAAATCTTAAACTTTAACCTTGAGTAAATTTAAAGTGTTCTGAGATATTATACGATACTGTTGTATCTTATTTACATAGTTTTTTCTATTATTCGCTCTCAGAATGGTGAAACATGGCATCTTCCCTCCGTTACAAGCAGCACCTCCTCCAGGATATCCGTCTCTCCCTCAAGTTCAAAACATGAACCTAAACACACATGCTTAATTCCAGAAAAAGAAGAGACAAAAAAACTATTTTCTGCAAGTCGGGTAACACAGATTCATTCTCTCAACCCTAGAAATAGTCGTAACAAGTACGGGTTGCATAACCGACTTACGGTGAGATCTCGCCGGTTGGCTCCAACGGGGAGCCTTCAGATCAGTAATCTGACCGGAAGGAACAATTATGTACCCTAGCTGAACAGGATTTCAAACCTTCATAAAACCCTATTTTGTCATGACTGGGTGAAGTACAATTACTAGACTCGATTTGATTAGAACAGAAGTCAGAGTTCTCCAGCTTGCGGAATCTGAACGAACGTTGTACTCGGAACACATGCAGGAGTCCGAACATGACCTGAAATCCAGGCTGGAAGATTCTTAGACTGTATCGGAATTGTGCAAGTCGGGTAATTGCACCTCAAGAAAGAAGAACATGAATATATCAATCTGTTGACTGAAATTTCATCGGCGACAATGACTCTGAGAAAACTTAAACACTGGATTCGGAAATGAACCAGTGGCCTGAAGACGTAGAAACGGTAGAGTCCTCTATGAAGCTACAGACTGATAGTACTCAAACCCGCACACACATAAACACAGTTACAACCAGTTATACAGTTCCACAGAAGTTTCAAATTCAATTTTCTGTCACCAAAGAATTTATAAACCGTGTACCTATGTCAGGGTTTCAGATTTCAAGAATGCTTAATAACCGAAGACGATTTCGGTGTGCTTCATCTTTTAGAAGTTCCGCGGCACTGACGGGAGCCTCACTACGAACAATGTTGCCCGGTTCAAACTTATGCGATAATGCACACACAAAAATAGAAACATACCTAGTATCCAGCCCTGCAGACGCATCGTCTCCATCCTCAGCCCCTGCCGCTTCCAAACCCTTGCGCAAAACTTCCACACGCTCTAATACTTCCTCATCGGGATAGCCCTGATCCACCAGCTGGTCCTCGAGCTCGATCAGCTTGAGCTCAATCCGCCTCTTGCGATCATGCTCCAGAATCTCCTTGTTAGCCTTCCGCAACACGCCGCCGGCGCCCTGACCCGTTTGAAATTCCTTCTCCTCCGATCGCACGGGTCGCGCCTTCACGAAGAACTTGTTCGTCTGGATGTAGCCATTCGTGCCGGATCCGCGCGGCGTCGACAAACCGATACCGTTATACATTTTGAAACCCTAACAAGAAAGGATCTCACTCCCCGATCAAGCAAACAACGCCTTCACAAAGAAACTGGCTATGGTGGAGGGAAACCCTAGAAATGCCAAACAACCTGCGAAGAGGTGGCCGAGTTGAAAGAATGAAAGGAAAGTTGGAATCAGGTCTTGGAAGCGGAGTCTTGGACTTGGTTCAAGTCCTCGATGGTGGTGACTTGGAATCAGGTCTTGGAAGCGGAGTCTTGGACTCGACGTCACAGCCAGTGTGTGTTTTTTGGGCCTTATGAGGCCCAAATGCCTCAACAAAAAATGGGCTGCATCAAGCCTATAGGAAAAATTTGAAGAAAAATTGGATGATAATGCCAAATTTCTCTAATTTTTTTTAAAATTTTGGATGAAATTGCCAATTTTAAACAAAACTCATCCAAATATGTGGATGAAAAGATAGTTCTATCCAAAATATAGATGAATACTAAAATATTTGGCTACATCATTTTCTCGTATGTTGCCACTTCAACACTTCTCAAAAAAAAAAAAAAAAAAAAAAAAAAAAAAAAAAAAAAATCTTGGTCACAGCAATATGTAAACCACTCACAGAAAATGCATTTAGACCCGTCTCACAAAGTGAGACCAACAGGGTGAAAATGTAGGAATTTTACCCCCTTGGAAAACGCATGAATTTTTTTTTTTCACACATGAATTTTTTTGCAAATTCTGAATTCATATTTGCTATCAGAGGCTCCACATCAGAAGATAGGAGATTTCCAAACATAGGACAAGAACAATACAAAATAGGGGGTGATTTTTTCACATTTATCCCCCAATTTTTGCATTTTCACCCTACTAGTCCCACTTCGTGCGACTAATTTAACATCCTACGTTCATTTCCTGGGCGGGTTCTACGCTGTAATGTCCAATTTTGCAAGTTTGTCCCCATAATTGGGCATTACAGATTTTACATCCAAAATCAAATCCTCATCCCGACTATTCATCCAATTTTGTTGATTTCCTGCAGTAATTTACATCAAGCAATGTCCCTTATTGTCAAGCATTGCCCTATACGTAAAAGTTCCCCAACATGAAGGACCAATGGCTTAGTAAATTCTACAACAAGCGAACCACACATTAGAAGGGATTTGGGGCCAAGAAAGGGCCGTTTCAGGCCCGTTCCCCAATCTGTCCCCATGCTATGAATAGTGGTATGAGCTGTCCGAAAAATATATTTAAAAAAAAAAAAAAAAAAAAAAAAAATTTGAAAATCTGATGTGGCCGAGTCCCGACCACGTCACCCTGCTGCGGTGGCGCAGTTTTAGCAGTCAGGAACTATTCAAAACTTGTGGACAACTCATGGGAACTCGCGGGAACTCGCGGCCCTTTAGAGGGCCCAAATTCTCTCTAATGCCTATTTGCAACCCTATTTGCAACTGTCTTGCAAATGAGCCCCTTATAGATTCTTGCGTAAAAAATATGCATTTTATGAACATGAGAATCTATGATCAATTTTGAGATACATCTACACTAAACAATTAGAAAACTCATAATTTATTCATTTGGTATCTAAAAGACACATGTTAAGATAATATAATACTAGTATGCCTTGTGCAATAGTATAATAATTAAAAATAAATATGATTTTTTAGTTTATAAAAACTTCAAAATTCAAGATCTTTTTTGCCACGAGTCAAAATGCCACAAAACAAAGTTTGTGCATCCCTCCTCGCAAAGAGCTTTCTCACTGCACAAAGAATGTGCAAAGAATGCGACTGGGGGATGCATAGTTCTAAAGATTTCACTATAACAAAACAAACAACGTCATTTAAGGTATAGGTTTTTTCTATTTGTTGATGGGACCTAAATAAACTAAGATTGTTTAATGATAAGAAATATGCTTACTATAGATGAATATTCAAATATTTTTAGGTGTAATTACTTTATACCTAAGCAAAATTTATTTTTTATTTATTTTTCTAAAGGATCTAGTAATTACATTTTAAGTTAAGTTTGGTTATTTGGGTTGTTGTACTTGCAAGGTGCTTTTGTTGCTATCAAGGATATCTTAGAATTGAATATCTAGTCAATAGAATAAGTAAGGTAGAGAAGCCTAATTTGCAATCTGAATATATTGGAGCCAACGCCAAGAGGGGCTCATATTTTTCAGAGGTGTGCACATGTTTCACAAATCAAATCCAAGTGGAATTATAATTATCCAATTAAAAATTGTAATTTCTGTGAATTTTTGAAGTGGTTTGCCCTAAAATTACAAAACCGTCATAGACTAGAGTCATAAACGTTCCATAAACAATTCATAACCACCAAGTCAAGTACTAAGTATTTATCATTAATGGAGTTACACATTTATCCCTTGTTGTCATAAAATGCTTTGATTTTGTTATAAAAAGCTAATGAATTTGGATGTTTTTTGGACAAAATTGGGCCTTCAGTCAGGCAACTACATTCGGGAGTTCTAGTGACAGAATTGTGAAGCCAATGGTAATAGGTTTTTCTATCTTAGTCCAGAGGAAGTTTGGGCCTTTTGTTTTGTTCTAATTATATTTGGAACTAGGTAAAAAGGTAAAAGTTGCATGTAATACGGATATCTAATCTAAATATTTGAGAATTCCAAAATTTGTTTTAAAAGTATAGAATCAATAAATTGGCTAGAAATTATTTTTTAACAATTGAAAAATAAGGGTGAAATTTTATTGGCTTAGGAAGGACAAAATAGAACTTTTATAAATTTAAATGTTCAATGAATGTCACAAAGTTAAATAGGCCTTTCTTTCAAAAGGCAAGATCATACAATAAGGCCATACTTACTCAAAGTTTAGCTTTAATTTGTCAATATTAGGCCACTTATGGTGAATGAGAGAAAGTTTGAGTATAACTTCCATACAAAAAGCATTTCAATGCTACACAGCTACAATAATTGGAAATGTAGTTCCTTATCTAATTTGTCCTCAATATCAACTACATGAAGCCAAAGTCATTATTTTATATTTTTATATTTTATATTCATATATGATATCTTACAATTTTGTACATCAAATATTTATGTCAATCTATATTAATTTCAACTTTTTAATCCTCTCAAAGTCATTGTGCAAAATTTGAACAATGAACGAACTAATGTTAATTTGTTGAGATAGAGTCATATTATAATTAAGCAAATAGTTTTGCTTCTACAATGGTTTATATGCTTATTAATATTGAATATTTTAATATATATATACATAGAATTACGTGTTTGTGATTGATTTCATAATTAAAAGCAATGTATTATAGCCCTAATGTATCACAACTCTAGATTTTATACACACATTCTCAATAAATCACGTCATCGCAAACTAGATAGCATGAGATATTTTGCTAGACTATTGTATTTTTTGGATCTTGTGAATGTCATCCATTTCTGATCCAAAATGTCTCTAAAATGCTTGAGTTTTGAAACTTTGAAATTTGAGATGCTTATAGTTATAGGCTAATCAAATTTGATTGAAATTTTAGTAGCTTGTATTCTTTCATTTAAAATAAGTGAATTTACTCAAGGAAGGTATCAAAATCATATGTCTTCTATAAGTCGTAAATAATTAGCATATTTAAAGATGTGAAAAAATTGAATCATTTGCATGAATACATTATAGGATTGAAATCTCTAAACATCAAATTTATATAAATAAAATAAAATTCCCCATCTTAACATACCATCTTTACTTTCTAGAATTAGTTATGAAATTTTGAAATTGAAGTGGCATAGGGCTCTGAAATCGCCCACCCCCTAAAATGTACACTGTTTGTACATCGCTGAAGGCTATGAAAAAGCAACATGTACAAGCAATGTATATTTGAGTAGGGTGGGCAATTTTAGAGCCTGTTGAATTTCATGACCTCCTACCTTATTTTTCATAATTTTTATGCAATTCTTGCATCATTGCATTCCTATGCAATCTTGATTATGCAACCAAATTTCAACTTCAAAAAACAATTAAAATTCCATTTTGAGTGAATTTTTAAAGTCAATTTTCATGGTTTTACATGCCATAATTCATTGAAAAACATAATTCGTTGAAATTTAATGAATTTTTTAAATTCTATTGCGGAAATATGTAGGAAACATCTATACGTACATCTTTCCTTCAACAAGCATCTCCAAAAAAAATTTACAATTCCCTCTATGAAGAATTCAATATTTGGTTGACAATGTCCTAATTTTGAAAAATAGATATCTTTTTATTATATTAAGATTTTGGCAAGACAATTCTACCATCATGCTCGAATGTACAAAATTAGTTACGATGCCAAGTTTAAATAACAAAGATATCTATTTCACAAAGTATGGTCATACAACACTTCATATTGAACTCTTCGTAGGGGGGATTGTAAAGCTTTTTTGGAGATGCTTGTTGAAGGTAAGATGTGCGTATGGATGTGTCCTACATATCTCCGCAATAGAATTTAAAAGATTCATTAACAATGTTTTTCAATGAATTATGGCATGTAAAACCATGAAAATGACTTCAAAAATTCACCAAAAATGGAATTTTAATTGTTTTTTGAAGTTGAAATTTGGTATGCATGATCAAGATTGCAGAGGAATGCAATGATGCAAGAATTGCATAAAAATTATGAAAAAGTGTTTGAAAATGGAGGCGTTTGTATGGAAACAAAAGGGGGCAACAATATTTTCGTCCCTGTCATGACTGCGTCCTTCCAGCTGGACGAGATTCCACCAGGGGAAACGATGAAACAAGAAAGTAACGTCCCAGGAAGCGGTTACTCTAAGTTAGTTATGAACGCCAAGAATAAAGCCCTGTGAGGGGGGCGTTGTCCCTCACTCGACATATTCTCAATACAGTGTAAATTATGATTCAGAGATTCTTTGCGCTAATGGTCAAGCTTTGATTCAGAAGTTTGTTCTGATGATTACTCGTTTGCTCAGTATTTTATGATGTACGCAACGTGCCTGATTAATCGCATGTATTATAATACGGGTCATTGATTAGAGTCCATCTCGGGGAGGATGCTGGGTTGTTTGTCTTATTATAAGGATGATTCTCAAGCATTGGAGTGAGTGCATGATTGCACATGGGCCCCGGAGAGTGGAGACTGCGGTTTACTGGGAAGCATCGGTTGGATTCTTGCTTTGGATTCCGAATCCTGACATTATGTCGAGTCTCAGACTGCCCATGCTTCCAAGGTGAGGGACGGGAGTCAAAGGTGACGACATCTGAAAGATTTACTGGAAAGAAAGGCGGAGAAGTATACAAATGGTTTGCCCAACTTCGCTTGGTGTTCCGAGGTAAGCCATGGTCCTATCGTCATGACGAAGATAAAATTGCTTATGCACTCTCCTATATGAGTGGCGCAACACAAAACTGGGCAATGCCGATCCTTCAAGCTTTGGACGAAGGACGGCCTCATGAATTATTGGTCGATTATAATGCTTTTCGAGAAGCTGTTATCGCTGTTTATGGAGATATTGATCGCAAGAGTACGGCGGAGGATCGCCTTGGAAGAATCCAACAAACGGGGTCGGTAGCAACTTATATTTCCATGTTTAATGAAAATGCCGCCCAAGTTGATTGGAACGAACCAAGTTTGATGGCACGATTTCGTGGAGGATTAAAGGAAGAAATTCTTGATTCGGTTGCCACCGCGGAAAGCCAACCGTGTCGCCTTCATGAATGGATGGCAATGGCCTCACGGATTGATGAACGCTTGTGGTCTCGACGCCAAAATCGACGTCCATCTGTTCCATCTGTCCCATCTTCGCATCCACAAGGTCATGTTGAGCGCTTCCAAGCGACACCAGGGAGTTCAAGGCCAGTACCAATGGAGATTGATGCCGTCGCTGCGACGACCGCTATGGCAAAGACGGCGGCGGACCGCCTGGAATATCAAAAGCAAGGAAGGTGTTGGGGCTGTGGATTACATGGGCATGTGCGAGCAAGGTGTCCCACTAATCCTTCTAAACCATTTTCCCTTGCAATTATAGGAGAAGAAGAGGGTGGGGTCAGTGACTCGGGAAAAGGTCGAGCCCGGGACTGAAGCCATTTATTCGGTACCCGGGCGCGCCTCAAACGGCAGCCAGCATGATCTCGAAGTGGGACCTCGTTGACGGGGCTGTTACATCTGAGCAATTTCGACAACCAGGCGGAATCACAGCGCCACACTATCTGCGTGCTACCATGGAGCCGAGATCGCATCTCACGTTGGACGCACGAATCAACTCGCTCGCAGCAATCACCCTGATCGACTCGGGTGCTACCGGAGTGTTTATGCATCACGACTTTGCTCGACAGTGTAGAGCAGAGGTACGGCCTAAGTCGACTCCTCAGGAGGTTCGGGTCATAGACGGCAGAGTAATTAATTTTGGGCTTATCACCCATGAAGCAAAGTTTGAGCTGACAGTGGGGAGTCACCACGAGATCATTGTGGCCGATCTCACAAATACAGGCCGCTATCCTTGTATTTTGGGAACGCCATGGCTTGTTGTTCACGACCCTACAATTCGATGGTCCCGAAATGAAGTGATTTTCAACTCACGGTACTGCCATCAACACTGCCGGAGCCCATCGATACCAGTCTCAAAGCCAACGACGACCAAGCCAAGGGAATCTTTAGCGATGCCAGTCTCAAGGCCCCAGAGATGGATGGACCGAGGGAATCCCGACGTCATCCCTTGATTCACGCCGAGGAAGGAAGGCCGCTTGATGTAGCTTCGAGGATGCAGCCTGGGGAGAAGGAATCCACTGCAGGTTATCGGGGAGTGGGGCCCTTGTCTGATGAGCGACAGGGGTTGGGCCAACAGATCTTCCCCAAGGCTGACCGGCTAACTCCAAGGAAACAGGCTGTCCAGTCTCGACTCCCCACGCCAAAACATGCCTGGGTGTCTGCAGCAGCATTCCGTCTATCGGCAAAGCAAGCTGAATTGTATGTACTGGAAGTGTCAGAATTGGCTGACGGAAACAATGTTGAGGAGCAACTTGCTTAGCAAATTCCACAGGAATATCATGATTTACGAGAGGTTTTCAGAGAAAAATCCTCCAATGAATTACCCAATCATAGTGGGTCGGATATGAAGATAGACTTCAAGGAGGGACAAGAACCCCGTAATACGGGGTTGCGGCCTATGTCCCCGGTAGAGTTGGAAGAACTTCGACGATATCTGGAAGAAAATTTAGGCAAGGGTTGGATTCGATGCTCCAAGTCCCCGGTCTCGGCTCCCATCGTGTTCGCCCGAAAGAAGGACGGGTCCATCCGAGTGTGTATGGACTATAGGAACTTAAATAAGGTCACCATAAAGAATCGATACCCCTTTCCTCTAATTCCTGATCTAACTGACCGCCTACCAGGTGCAAAAATATTTTCAAAATTGGATGTAAGGCAAGCTTATCATCGAGTGCGAATGGCAAGGGGCCATGAATTTAAAACAGCTTTTAAAACTTGCTATGGATTATTTGAGTATTTAGTAATGCCATTCGGCTTAACCAACGCCCCTGCCCACTTTCAAGCCCACATGCAGAATATTTTTTATGATCTATTGGATATCTCGGTAGTAATTTATTTAGACGATATTCTCATTTTCTCAAGAGATTTAAAAGAACACCAATTAATTGTTCGAGAAGTTCTCCAACGCTTACATCGGCATGGTCTTTATGCCAAAGCCTCAAAATGCCAATTTCACCAAAGCTCCGTGGAATTTTTGGGAATGATGGTCTCAGAAAAAGGATTGGAAATGTGTGAAGACAAGGTCCAGGCTATTCAAGAATGGCCCACCCCAAAGACAGTGAAGGAAGTCCAAGCTTTTTTAGGATTTGCCAATTTTTACCGCCGTTTTATTTCCGATTATTCAAGAATCACGGTTCCTCTTACGTCACTGACACGAAAGGATCAACGGTTTGATTGGACCCCGTTAGCGGATGAAGCATTTAAAGAACTCCGGTCTTGCTTCACTAAGGCTCCAGTGCTAATTCACCCTAATTTCGAACTTCCTTTTGTAGTGGAAATTGACGCCTCTGATAAGGCTACAGGAGCTATTTTATCACAACGAGGGGAAGATGGGCATCTACACCCATGCGCTTATCGGAGCTCAAAGATGCAACCGGCCGAGCAAAATTACGACATATACGACAAAGAATTGTTGAGCATTGTACTTGCGTTTCAAGAATGGCGGGTTTATCTTGAACGGTCACCACATGTGGTCCGGATAATTTCCGACCACAAGAACCTTGAACATTTTTTAACAACCAAGCAGCTCAACCGGCGACAAGCTCGATGGTCCGAGCAACTCTCGGCATTCAATTTTGAAATTCACCATCGGCCAGGGACATTGAATGGACGTGCAGATATGCTTTCAAGGCGTCCTGATGTTCTAGAAGGCTCTCCACAAGAGTCCAAACCATTATTACGGTTAGCAGCTATGGAAGCATGTGAGCCGGTATGGACCGATGCTCAAATTATTGAACACATTAAGGTGGCCATGGATGAAGATACCACGCTCAAGCCAATATTGGCTTTCTTCATGAATGGGCCCGACCGAGCCCCAGCGACCATTCGTCGGCAATTTCAAGATTACAAAATTAGCAATGGGGTTCTCCATTTTTGAAATGCAATTTTTGTGCCGGATGATGCAGAGATACAACGACAAATACTGCGCTCTAGACATGACGCCCCAGCCGCGGGCCATCAAGGTCGAGCAAAGACTGTGGATCTAGTTGCAAGAACTTTCTATTGGCCCACACTTTATAAGTATGTTCATCGCTATGTGGATGGGTGCGACTTATGCCAACGTTCGAAATCGACACATCATACCCGATATGGATTATTACAACCTATTCCGGCGGCAGAGGCACCATGGAAAAGGATCACGGTCGAATTTATTGTTAAATTACCTGACAGCAATGGATTTGATTCCATTATGGTGGTCGTCGACAAAAACACCAAGTTAGCGCATTTTATTTCGACAAATGAAACGATTGATTCTTCTGCGACAGCTACCTTATACCTCCATCACGTCTGGAAACATCATGGGACCCCCAAGGAAATTATATCTGACCGTGGGCCGGTATTCATTTCCAAATTTATGACAAGGCTATCTGAACTTCTCCGCATTCAACCTTCTCCAACGACAGCCTTTCATCCGCAATCAGACGGCCAAACTGAAAGGGTGAATCAGGTACTCGAGCAGTTTCTTCGCATATTCACGACCAGACGACAGGATGACTGGTCTGATCTTCTTCCGGTAGTAGAATTTGCCTATAATAATTCCCTCCACTCAGCTACAGGTTTTTTACCATTTTATGCTACTTATGGGTATCACCCAGTACTATCGTTTACCATGCCTTCAGATTCAAGTGTTCCAGCAGCAGAAGATAGGGTCCGGCTCTTGAAAGAGATACATGAAGAAGTCAAGACCATGATAAAAATCGCAGGAGATCAAGCAAAGCGCAACTATGATCGAGGTGTACAATTGCAGCCTTCTTTTCAAATAGGTGACAGAGTGTTACTTCGTCATGATAATATTTCGACAACAGTACCAACTAAAAAACTAGCCTCCAAGTTTTTGGGCCCATTTCCCATTATTTCTAAAATGTCTGACTTAGTCTATCGACTTAAATTACCCAAGGATCTCCGTATCCATAACGTGTTCCATGTGTCTCTACTGGAGAAATATCGACCTGACACCATCTCTGGTCGCAAGCAGAGACCGCCACCACCCATTGTAACTCCAGAAGGGGATATTGAGTGGGAGGTCGATAAAGTTTTGGATTCTCGATTTGCCGGGCGGTGGAAGAAACTTCAATACCTGGTTGCTTGGGAGGGATATGGCCCAGAGGAAAATTCATGGGAACCGGCCGGGAATTTGCTTAATGCGCCAGATGCTGTTGATGAATTCCACAGGCTTCACCTCAAGGCACCAGGACGGAACGATCACTGCTTATCTCGAAGACCAACACTAGATTACAAAATACATGAACTCCACACCACAAAAGGGGGAGGTAATGTCATGACTGCGTCCTTCCAGCTGGACGAGATTCCACCAGGGGAAACGATGAAACAGGAAAGTAACATCCCAGAAAGCGGTTACTCTAAGTTAGTTATGAACGCCAAGAATAAAGCCCTGTGAGGGGGGCGTTGTCCCTCACTCGACATATTCTCAATACAGTGCAAATTATGATTCAGAGATTCTTTGCGCTAATGGTCAAGCTTTGATTCAGATGTTTGTTCTGATGATTACTTGTTTGCTCAGCATTTTATGATGTACGCAACGTGCCTGATTAATCGCATGTATTATAATACGGGTCATTGATTAGAGTCCATCTCGGGGAGGATGCTGGGTCGTTCGTCTTATTACAGGGATGATTCTCGAGCATTGGAGTGCGTGCATGATTGCACATGGGCCCCGGAGAGTGGAGACTGCGGTTTGCTGGGAAGCATCGGTTGGATTCTTGCTTTGGATTCCGAATCCTGACAGTCCCCCCATTGTACTTTGTTCCAATGACAATAATCTCAAATTTTATTAATTCATTACCAATCATTCAATAGTTCATTTATTTGTGGTTGCACTTTGTGATTTTTCTTGCTTCTAGTGGGGTTGATTCCGTCATCCAAAGTCCAAATCCAGTTTATCTTGAATCTATTTCATACGCTTTAAATGTTGGAAATCTCAAGAATCTCCGCAATATTTCAGAAATAAAAAAATAAAAATAAAACTTACTCAATGGGCTACGAATAGTTGAATCAACCAAATTTTTTGACGAATTTCCACCATAATCTTTCCTCACTTTGGCATCAACTACTTTAACACTACAAAAGATTGGTGGAAAAATGGATGAAATCACCAAACCCTTCTTGCTTCTAAATGGCATACCTATGACCATTGATCTCAAGCCTCATTGTCCATCACTCAGTTTGGTGACATTTTGCAAGTGGATACGTATAAAAAGTTTATATTTATTTTTCAAAGATGAAATTACACATCTTCTTTACTTCACAAAAATTTTAGATTTTTCTATAGAAAATTGATTATTTTGAGAATTTTTGAAGAAAAATTACATCAAATAGAAAATTACTTCAAATTTTTGAAAATTTCACCATGTGTATATATTACAATGAAGAACATCATAGTGTAAATTCAATTTTCATGTCATTCTATTTTTAGAAATTAGCAGACATTAAAAATACATACAAAGTTCAAATTTCAATAAAATATTCAATGTTAGGAATTTTTCCAAATTTCAAATTGAAGTAAAAACTAAAATAGATGACCTTCATTTTGTTAGTTGGGTTCAAACTCAAGAAATATCATTTTTGTGGAGAAATTTTAGATTTAAAGCACAGAGCAACAACTTCCCAAAATACACTAAAATAGCATATTTTGTGATCCGTTTTTTTACTAACTTCTCATTTACGTAAAGAGAACCGCTAGCAAGACCACAAATTCAATTGGATACCCTTCATAACTCAACATGAAATGTCAACAACAAAAATACGGATAAAAAAATATTTTCAAATTCTTTCCAGCTCATTGGATTGTCATCCAAATGCCATGGAATGACGCCTGCAGCGTTCCAGGGATAGCAAAATTCCAAATTTGTCAATATCTATACCTTACATGAGTGTTTTTTTTCCAATACATTGAGATCTCCTAGATCGTGCGTCCCCTATTTGCTTTTTTAGTATTGTCGGAAAGCCTATTGCGAAAAGGGGTGCATGGGCTTTGCTTAGTGGCGTTGGGACCTACAATGTGAAAAACATTGAATTTCAATTTTTTAATAAATTAAAAAAATTAGAAAATTACTTTTACTTTTATTTTGATTGTGGCAACAGCACTACACTAAAATTGGTAAATAGTATTGGGTAATAATTAGTGTTGTTTCCTGTTTTTTATCCCCAACACTATTTTCCAACTTATGTGCAAATAGTGTAGGGGCACTTACCTCCCGTCGTCAAACTCTGGCCCTTCCCTGGAAACCTATAATTTCCGCCTCCCATCGTCCAATTCTGGCCCTTCCCTGGGAAACTATAGTTTCCGCCTCACGTCGTCCAATTCCTTCTCTAAAAAAAATTGTAAGGAGCACTGGAGACCGCCTTGGAGAGAAGAGGTGGAGGAGCTCTCCGGTCCATCAATTGTAGGAGGTTCCTTCCACGGAGAGGGAAGGGGGTATACTCCGTGGTTTCCCACTCCATGGTTTTCTGCCGCTTGATTTCAAACTTCCATCTCCTATATCTTTTTTTTGATGTATGTGATTGAACATTCGATGACACCATTGGATTTGTCTTTCTCTCCTCTATTTCCTTTGAAAAATTATTTTTTGTTTTTTTGGGTCGCCACTTTTTTTTAGCATTTCAACATTTTCCAACATTTTTTAGCATTTTAGCATTTTTTCAGCTATTAAGCATTTTTTAGCATTTTTTAGCAATTCAGCATTTCATTTATTTATTTCAGCATTTTATTATTTATTTCAGCATTTCATTATTTATTTCAGCACTTCAACATCTCATTGTCTATTTCAACATTTCATTTTGTTCCCATCTAACACTAAATGCACTCTCGTAAAAATTCTGACTCTCTTTGTCATTCATCAAATTTTACTGTAGAGCTAAAATAGTGTTAGACTGGGTATATAATGTTCTAACACTAACCTTGCAAATCACAATTAGTGTTACTATTGACAATTAGTGTAGCCAACACTATTTACCAATTTTAGTGTACTAGTAGATAATTTTGTGGATGAACATATCCAAGAGGACAATTTATCCATTTTTCCTTTACTATAAGGTAGGAGGCTGTAAAACAGAGCAGGCATTAAAAGCGAGCATGACTCAGAGGTACAATTTTGCTTTCTTCAATGTACCAACTATGCACATTTCAGAAGGTGGTCGCTTTTGATGACCACAAATGACCACTTTTTTCCAACTTCAAAAATTTGTAGCGAATTCACAAAGGTCCAAAAAATATGAAACGACTTGGGTTAGATGTCAATTCCACTTGTCTTTCAAGGAAAATTTACTGAAAAATATTTCAAGATGTTTTACCTCCCCAAAATTCAGTTTCAGCGCTTAGATGCTCCATTTCTGAGCCTGGCCTACCTTACATTCCGGGTGCAACTCACTCCAGCAACTAAAATTTAAAATTTAAAATTTAAAATTAATTTTTTTTTAAAAAGCAAAAAAAATTGGTCTACTTGGATACCCCCTGTTAGACTAGAATGGGCTCTGTTCATGTGATTGGCGTTTGAGGCCCACCGACTGACGTCGCCAACCAGGACTCGCAGTGCCAAGTGGCACTGCCATGTGGACAGCCGCGGAGTCCACGCTAGCAAAGCCTGGAAACGCATGAAATATCAGGGGTCTAAGCCTATCAGGTGTCGGTTCGTGCGGGCCTGTGGCCACGCTCATCCCCTGCAATGATGCCACCCTGGCATTGACTTTCGGGCAGATGCATGCAATATCTGAAAATTTGCAGATGCTGCCCGCCAGTACTGATCGCGGCGCCCACAAAGGGGTTCGCCAACTCCAGTAAAGATAAAAGAAGCAGTTACGGACCAATGCTCTCCAGCCGAAAGATCTGGAAGGTGACCAAGGCGGGCAGTTACGCAGAAACCCCGATTAAATACCCCGATTAAATGGGTGCAAATATTTATTGGGTACAAGTGTTTATTGGGATTGTACCCATAATTAACACAAATAGAAATAGAGTACACGAATGTTAAACACAAACATATATTTCATTGAATCTTATTGGCAAAATTCCACCTCATTTTAGCATGCATTATTTGGACACCACTTGAAAATTTCAAAGTGTTGTTTTCAAATGTATCCAAAGAATTGACATTTAAGGTAGAGGCACCTGAAAACATCCGCGGACCTAATGACGTCCCTTTCTAGGAAGGGGAATCATTTCAAAATCTAAATGTAGATATGGTACCGTACAAAGGTTAATATTTGTTGACCAAAATGATAAGCCATGTATGGTCTACCTAGATTTATGTTTCAAAATTACTTCTCTTTCTAAAAAGGGACACCATTGGGTGCCTCTACCTTAGCACTTCTAGACTTACATGTTTGATTTTGCACATCTTATGTCATCAATATTTAAGTTTTAGTGTCACATTTTTGGTCCAAATGTAGGTGTCAGTAGCATATTGGGTGCGCATGCTTTAGTCTGGCATCTTGATCCCTAAATGCCCAAGGGCTTTTTTGAGCCTCTAGGAATTTGCTCTAAATTGAACAAAAAGCCAAAATTTTGATAAGTTGTGCCAATTTTTTTTGAATTGTAACCGTACAAATTCAAACTAGACATGTTAGAAATCACATAGGAAAAGAAAACACAACAATATCACTTACGAATTGAAAGATTATAATGTTTGAACATGAGGGTGTTAAAATGAAGAAATTCTTACAATCCTCTTTTCACATATCAAATCTGAAAAGTTGGTCACCAAAAGAATATGAGGTCAGAGGGCCTAACATGCATAACCCCAATCAATTTATGGCTTCTCAAAATCTACTCTACAATTTTTTTAAATGAATTTCTAGTGTGATTTTTTCTTCAAGATCTAGTGTATTTGAAGCTCATTTCCAAGAGCTCTCAACACTACGGAATGTCAAGATTACATTGGGTACCCTTGGACAAAATCTTAAATAGAAAAATCAAAATCAATCATTTTCAAAATTGGATTTTTGATATTGAAACTAGACTTCAAAAAGAATTTTACAAAATATAAACTATTAAAAATAGCAACTTGATTAGATTTTTTTTAACTTCAAAGTATTGTCGACACCAGAATTTGGTGCCTCGGCATTTAGGGGTTAAATGCACTTCTCTTCAAGATTTGAGATTTCTTTAGGCACTACTGTATGGATGTTTTCTTGGTATTGAAGCTAGTGCAAGGCGCTACTGTTCTCTGAAAGTGGGCCTAGATTTGCATGGGAAGTGTGCGCGGCGCACAGAGAAACTCAAATTTGCGGGAGAAGTAAAAATCATTGGATCTTATAATAATGTTCCCGGATCAAAATACTTGTTGTGATAGGCGGGCATCTGTGCATGCCTGTAACTTAGCAGGACAAGCTAGCTAGGAGCAAAGCGAGCCTTCCAATTGAAAGCTAAAAGGCCGGATAAGGCTCTGTCCCTTCCTGCAGCCGCAAATATCTATGCAGAAACTGGAAATATCCAGCGGTAGAGGCGGTGGATATGCACTTCCTGTGGAGCCCAACCGTCGACACCGGGATGATATTTTGCACCCACTGCACCCTCACAGACGGATCTAGAGTTCTAGACTCTTCCACGTACCGTAAAATTTTACCAGGACCAGGTAGAATCGGATGACTATAAGTTGGACCCCGCCTCCTCTGGCGACTCACACTCAGTCTCACACAAACTGAAGAGTTGCAGGAAGTTCGGTATTTCGTGAAGCATTGTGAAGCAGCTAGCTGCAGTTGGGAAAACAGTCTTATTTGAACGTGACATTCAGCGTGTCTGACGAGATTAGATCCGTCCGTTGTGAAGCAGCTAGCTACAGTTGAAAAACTCGCATTTGAACGTGAACATTCGATGTCTGATTGGATTAGATCGGAAGTTCACTTGTGAGGTTGCTTCAGTTTATATTTGTATGTCCATTGTAGAGTTCTACTTTGAAAGACTCTCAGAGGTTGAATTGTCTGCTGACAGCATTTAGCTAGAAATTGTTTGAGGTCAGCCCAATTGCGCAAGTGCCACTCCTTGGGTGCCACAGCTTGGCACGACGCTCCCTTAGTGGACATCACCTCTTTGTGTTCAATGTACAATTTACAACTTATAGTACATCTGATGTGATCATATTCGTTAAAATGGCCAGTTTCTGAGGGCTAACATTGTGACGTTCGGGGTGCCTAGAGCGTGGAAATTTGACTTTTAAGTTTCTAGAGCTCTAATTGATAGGACTGGAATAGAGCTGAGGTTTCAGGCACCGGATATTCCCTGCCTGAGGCCTAGTACGAAAATGTTGAAACAAATTACAAAAACAATAGGATTTGGGATGTTGTTTGATACTTTGATCCTTGAATAACATCCCGATTCACTTATTTTCGAAGATATTTTATAGTTGTACAGTATCTAGGGGAGATTCGTGCCAAGCTGTGTGCAACCAAGAGGTGAGCCTTCTAATTTCTTGAAACATTGGGAGTCAGATCAGAAGTCACATTGTATGTGGACCATTGTGCCGTGCACGCGAGGTGGAGGATTCAAGTGTATACAACTCGTTCAGTGCTCCTGCAGTACGTTCAAGCTAACGATTTTGTCACCGAAAACAAATGTAACATTCTCCGATGTACCAGCCAGCAGAATCAATGCAAACCATTTGCTGGCCATTCGTGAGATTATCATGCTCCGCTGGGGTGCAAGGGAAGCAAAGAATGTTGAAAACGCAGCTGTTCTAGCTGTGTATCCCCTGCAAGATATAAAAGCATAGGAAGGTAAGGTTGTGTCGGACGAAAAGTACTCCAATTGGCAAGCATTGGTAAATTTCTGGATGATCCTCAGCTCTCGACGATATTCGAAATCGTCCCACGTTGATTCTCGATCAGTTTTATTTTTAACTGCTAATTCTTACTCACCATTCTGTTGTCCTGATGCAGGCCTGAATTCACAAGTCCTGTACGTGCTCTCTACGTGCTCTACAAAGGATCCTGCATTTTCTCGTTAGCGTGCAGATTCTACATGCTTTTTTAGTATCTGAAACATATACTCTATTTCTTCATATTGTCAATTTCGTAAATTAGCGATTGTGGCCGCCATTACTTGTGACGTTCAGGCCTCTGTACGATTGAAGCTCAGAAACTAGGAATAGCCAGGCCTCGGACGTCCCCTATCCTGAACAGTCCGAAAGTCGTAAAACTTCGTTTTGTAGCGGATTTGACGTGCAGGTTCTGCATTCTTAGTAGGTAAGATCCACCATTTCTTCGTGCATGTGCAGATTCTGCATGCTAAGTACCTAGCGCATTAAGATCCTCCATTTGTTCTTAATTCTGAAAATTCTGCATCCAAAGCTCTCGTATCGTCCGCGCGCGTGATTTTGGAGAAGTGCATCTAGTTTAATCTCTGCATTTGAGATTCGAAATTTTTTAGTTGTTGTTCACTAGATCGTGTCGAATTGAAGCTAATTAAATACAGAACTCTCCCCTGTTCAGAGAATTACAGGAAGATAATTCTTGTATGTTCTCTTTAGGGAAATATCAGAAGCCTCCCAAATGATTTTGCACGAGGAACAGGAGTCAGATGGACAAAGCCGCAAAAGTAACGTTAAGTTACCAGGGAGTTAACTGCAATCGGTGGCACAAAATTTCTGTGTTGGCAATGTCAATCCGGAAACCAGAGGTAATCTCCTTGTGAATCATTTGCCATATACTCTGACCTATAAGTGAAACGAGAAGTTCGATAGGATATCGAAAGCAGAGTTTTCTAGCTAACCTCTAACCAATTTACGACATATTCTTTCTGAACTTTTAAAGGGATTTGTGTATGAACTTCAACAGCAGACGTCGAGTTCGATCTGAAAGTTAAGCTAGACGTCACTCACCAACCGGGAGTAAAGTTACAATTAATCTTCAAGAATACCTGTCCTTGCAGTAGTTTGAATGTCTTCCACTGCACGCACATCAAGTTGAAATTTCTGGCAATATATTCGATCCCGTCATTATATTGACCTGGTTCGGTGCGTCAAATTTTGTCCTTCAATTGCACAAAAAACAAAACTGGTAGGTCTGCGGTTACAAGCTTAAAAAACATCAATCGCCGTCGTCATGAATATCCGCCAGTACAAAGTTCGGTTATAGTCCGGTTATATTCTCCAAGAGAAATTTTATACATATTTTCACTGGTTTTTTGCCAATGTTTTCAAATTGCAACCGATTTGTTTCCAATTCCACCGACTGGCTTTGAACTAGCCGCCGGTTCTTCCCGAACATGAGTTAGTCCGCCAGTATTGACTACTACGTACTACGGAGTGTAAGCTTAGTGCACATATCCAAGGGTGACAAGCTTACAGCCATTGAAAAACTTAAAAATCTCACTGGATTTAAATTTAAACTACTAAAAGTCTAAAATTATTGAATCTATAGAATGGCGACAAGCAGGCAGTGAATATTGTCACTTGTCACTCCATGCATCTCGCCACTCGTCGAAAAGGCATCCATCTGTCGAAAGGTTAACCGTCCGTTGTCGTTTACTTTGCGAAATCAAACCCTGCAGTCTCTGCTACTGTATTAGACTGCAGAAAGACTGATAATAATCTTAAATGAAAGTGGAAGCGTTGCAGAAATGCTACTGTAGATTGTCCTCAGTTCATGGATACAATCATACGAATAGTTTTCGTTTAATTAATTTATATTCTGGTCGAGCAAATCTATATGCTTCCGTTCAGACGGAAGTTGAGATTCAAATATCAAGGATGACTTACAGGTTTTTACTCATTTGCTGCAGCAAGGGAACAGGTCCAAGAAGGCGACTCGGTGACCAGACGAGTCAAAATTGGAGTCGGTTGGTGTAGTGAATGAATTTTCAGTGAATTTTCAATTAACCCCTAAACGTACAGAATTGACAATTTGAGAAATTTCATCATCAAGTACTATTTGGAAGAACATTCTGGAATTGATATACAAATAAAGTTGTAGACTTTGAGTTTTAGATTGCATCCATACGGTTAGATTCACCAATGCTATCATCAATATTTTTGTATTAATTTTGAAAGGGAAACTCAAAATTCCTTCTAAATTCAATTACAAGCAAAATATTATCATTTTTTGAGTAAAATTTGTTGGAATTGATTTGAAAATGAGGTTCTCGTGACATGGTGATTTTTGAGATTTTTGTGTTTTTTGAATCTATGACCTCATTTTTGCAAATTCAATTTTAAACTAGAGTCAATGCAAATTTTAACTTGGTCAACCACTTGACACACTTCCATATTTGCAATTTTAGAAAAATATATATTCTAGTAACACCAAATCCAACCATTAGATAAGACAACAACATGGTAAAGTATCTCCACAAATTAGGATGACTTTTATCTAAGCAGTATGAAGACTGAAACTTGAGTCAAATTGGACATTGGAGTGCTTAGGGGTTAAAGAAGAACGAAATTTGCACTAAACACAAGTCAAAAGGTGTGTAAATTTTTGGATTGTTAGACATTTAAGGTGAAAACACCACTAGAGACAATTTGAGGCCATGAGAGGGTTGCTTCGAAGTGACAGAGCAAGCTATTAACAAGCTAATCTGACACTCCCCAAAAAACGCTGAAGTGAGCAATTAGCTTGGGTGAATCTCGCGAAAACAGTCAAGCCATGACTATTTTTGTGACTAAGAAGAAATAATTTAATTTAATTTTTTTTTTAAATTTAACACAAACCACTATATCTGCAATTTCTAAACTTACAAACCCTGCTTAATTGACAATGGTTTCAATTAAGTCAAATTGAATTCAATCAAACCACAAAATTTGACTTAGTTGGATTTTATTTGACTCAATTGAATCTATGTAAGTGTCAAATTAGCCACTTGTATAGTTTAGTGAATTAGAACTTGTAGAGAAAAGCTCTTTATACTAATGGGGTAGGAATAGGGGAGACAATGCATATGGGATATATGAATTAGGAAGAAAAGGAACTTGGTCGCTCATTTTGAAGTAGAATAAAAAAAAATGGTATAATAATTGAAATTTCAAAAATAGGCATAGTAGAATAAAAAATTGAAAAAAAATTTAACTAGAAAAAGTGGGATAATTATGCTACCTTTTCATCTCCAAAAATTTGTTTGAGGTTTTGAGCCTCCACCTAAAAGTTATGGACAAATTTGAAAGAAGATGTTTACAAATGTCCAAAAAAATGTCCCTTCCAACCCCTCTTTCAAATTTGTCCATAATTCTTCGGTGGAGGCTCAAAACCACAAACGGATTTTTGAAGATGAAAGGTAGCATAATTCCCCTACTTTTTAAAAAAAAATTCTACTATGTCTAAATGAGGTTTGAAATTTCAATTTTCACACCATTTTTTATTCTACTTCAAAATGAGCAACCAAGCTTCTTTTCTTCCTAATTCATATATCCCACATGCATTGTCTCCCCTACTCCTATCCCACTAGTATAAAGAGCTTCTCTCCACATGTTCTAACACACTAAACTAAGTAAGTGCCTTAATTTGACTTCAATTGTTCAAATTGCCAATTGAACAAATGAAGTCGAATTAAGTCACCAAAAAATGAAGTGGTTTTTGAAGCTAATTGCCTAAAAAAACTAGCTTCAAAAGCCACTTCATTTGGCTTAATTTTTTTGACCCTAACTCAAGTTAACCCCTAAAATACCAAGGCATTTTTTGGCTCTGGAACCACTGAAAACTGCCATTTCTGCTACGATCACTCCCTAAACCCAAAAAAACTTTTTTTTTAGAATCTAACCGTAGGATCTTGTACTTCACTTGTCTCAGATTATGTGGTAAAAATTTCAAGACATTTGACCGTTATAATTGGAAGATATTAGCATTCAAAGTTGGAAAAAAAAAAATTTTGAACTGTTTCTTGCAATTTCAAATGACTTTGACAGCCATTTGTGGATTTTTTTTGCACTACACAACAAAAATTTGAAATTTTTTATCTTGAACATTTGAGTTGAGAGTCGGGGAAAAAAATTTCAGAATGTCAAACCTTGATTTTCACATATAAAAAAAATTGTTAAATAGAAGTAGGTCCAAAATTGAACGAAATACTAAATTGTTAATAGCTCTTAGGTGGAATTAAAACAACATAATCCCAATGGTGGGATTGTTCTTGCAAACAAACTTGACCTCATCAAAAAAAAAAATTTGAAAAAATTTGAAAATTGCATTCAAAATTGCATTCTATAAGTTAGTTTTTTTGAAGATGCTTAAATTGCCCAAAAAACAAGATTGTCCATAACTTTCTCATTATTAGTCCAAATAGAATGAATCAAAGCTTCAGATGTAGACAAAAACATGATCTTTGAGGGGGGAAAATTAAAAAAATTAAAAACTTTTTTTCGTGTTTTTTTTTGTGCCCGCCGAACTGCTTTTTTGCTTTAGGATGGCATAACTTTTGCTCCCGGGCACCGATTGAAAAAAAATTATATTTTTAGAAAGCTAATGTGATTTCCTATCTTCAAAACAAGTTTCAAAAAATCAGATCAAAATTTGAGGCCACACGGGCCTGCCCAAAATCTGAAGTGTCCACCGAGGGGACTTTGGTACTTTAGGGGTTAATTAAAAATTAGGGTTAAAGCGCATTAGAGTGCCTTAACCCTGGGTTTTTAAGTCTTTAAAATCGGTTTTTGGACCACTGCCAAGTATCTGACACCGCAAGTTTTGGTGGGTGGGAATAGGAGAAAAATCATTTTTTTGGCCCAAAAAAACCATTTTGCAAGGTCCTTAGAGGGCTGTGGAGCAGCCCTCTAGAGGCCCTATTTTTTCTCTAATGCCCAAAACCGTCAAAATAAACAATTCATCATATTTGGAGACACCTTTTTCAAGAATTATTGGGGGGTAGTATTAGCAAATGAAAATCATGAATTTTCAAAAAAAAAAGGATTATAATTTGTGGACAAGCTACATAATTACTATGAATTTTTATTGTGGAAGCTCCCTAGGCCATTGAAATTGTCACATAGCTCGGTCATAAAACCAAAATCTAAAGAATCAATAGTCTACCATTCACAATTAAGTATATGAATAGTGTAATTATACTTCTCAGGATACTTTAAATTGAAGTCTACTTATCAATAATGAGAGGTTTACGAGTTTACGAGAGGTTTATGGGTTTACGAGAGTTTTGAATTCATTAACCCTTAAGGTAAATGTATCCATACTCGATCACAACCCATAATGGGCACTATTTCCAACCAAGGCTAAAAAGCTTGGAATGTTTTTTTTCAAGGTTAGAACTAATAAGGTTATGACACATGTCCCAAGTAGTGAAGAAGAAAATAGGAAATAGTGAGCGGAAAGCAATTTTTTAGATGATTGAAATTGGATGACTCTAGACATTGGCTACTAGTTCGGACAACTTTTTGACTCCCAAAATTCATAGTAACTTCAATTTTGGGAATAAAATTACAAAAATTGGGGAATCCCCATATTTCTTATCTTCCTACATGGGAAAAATTTCCTATGCTTTAAACTGCTCATCCTTTGCTGCAAAATCCCTTAAGTTATCGGAAATAGGTACTTGGGTCATTGCAAGAAACACCGAAACTAGGTATGTGTCACAAATGGAGTTTTGAATCTTTCTTTTGCAATAACTTTTTAAGCTTGACTCGCATGAATTTGAGATTTTTATTGGAGATGTATATCTTGAGTGTATTTATATCTCATATTTTTCAGAAATTAAAAAAAAATCATCTTATATTTAAAAATCAATTAAACTAATATGTCACGTTTTGCGTTTTAGGGGTTTTGAGTACTATGGAGTCCCCAAATTTAATGATTTAGAGCTGAAATTTCTATGGTCTATTTGCGTAGTAGGAACTCATGTTTCTACCAAGGGTAATTAAAAAATAATTTATTTTATGTCCTCCACGTCCTTGCAAAGAAGGCTCCCTTGCGCGCGCAGTTCTGAACAATAAAGATGGTTTCAAGGTAATTTTTTTATTCAAATCTCTTCATCATTAAGTCTTCCCAAATGTCCTATTTTTAGTTTCTTTGAAAATGGTTTTTCCTATTTTTTTACAAATTTAAACGTTAGAGTATGTATTTTCTTCAAATTTTCAGCTTTTTTCTTTTGTGAATAACTTTTGACTCAGATTTTTTTTAGGTCTGAAATTTTGGTGATATGCTATTTATAGTATTATACTAATTATCCTTATTTTATTTTATTTTTAAAAATTAATATGCAAAAAGCTCATAGTACTGGGAGTACTAGCCATAAATGCCAAAGTGGAACAAAAACTGACGGTGTTTCTTGCAACGACCCACTTCTACCTTAAATCAACGCCGCATCCTTTAAGGAATTTTTGCATATTTTTGTATATCTTTATAAATCTATAATATCTACCTGAAATTCATCAAATTCATCATAAAGAAAGTGTGGTTTTCAAAAAGTCAAGCATTGATTTGGATAAATGAGAAGTTTTGCAATAAACAAAGCCTTTAGAATCTCCTTATTCATCATCTAGAATTAGGACATTGAAGCGCTAAGGGGATAATAATGTCAACTTTGTTAACATTAGAGAAAATATGAACTTTCTAGAGGCCAGTTTCTCTGTTGGGCAAATGTGCAAATATAGCAAAAAGTGAAAATAAAAAATACACATTTATTTATTTATTTTAAATATTTTAAATATATATATATATATATATATATATATATATATATATATATATATATATATATATATATATATATATATATATATATATAATCAGGGACCATGTGATTTCCTCAAGTACCATGTCAAATTGTGATTTTTTAATTAATATTTTTACTTTTTACTTTTTATTTTTTGTATTTGTACAGTTGAATGACGTACATTGTCTCAGCCTTCTAGACAATCCAAATTTTCTCTAATGATTGACAATATTCCATTATTTTGGCAACACCCGTAAACCTAAAACCAAAATCTATATCCATTATAGTTTGTGGCCTAAAATTAGACCTTTCTAAAGATATATGTGACCACAATTTTTGGTTTCTAGAATGTCGCCAAATTAACAAAATTGACGTTTAATACTTCCAAATGGTGATATACAATCTCGGATTTCCTTCACATCAAAGTCATCAAGACTCAATTGAGAGGAGGTAGGACAAAAGGTAGACATACCCATTCCCATCCCTTTATAAATTCTTTCTTCAGATACCAATGATGCACATTTATTTTCTAGAATGTACTTTATTGATTCATGGGGATTTTGGGGGGTCACTTAGCAAATTTTAAAAACTATATGTGAGATAAATAGATAGGATTTTATTATTTAGATATATAATTTATAAAGGACTTACAAATACATTAGAGAGCATTGAAAATAGCCAAATCCATTATAAGTAATGTAAGTAGCCTGCAAATCTAGGCCATTCAAAATTTGTACTTGTAATTAACGGATTGAAGAATTGGATCCCGTATATTATATTTAGTATAACATGTTTTGTACAGCTTGGTTACAAGTGGCTGGATGAAAAATTGGGCCGATCCCCGCAAGGTTTTGTTGGATGAAATCTCTGTCAATTGAAGCAAAAGTTTGGGTTTTGATTCCACACGTTTTGATGACCGCCGTTGCTTGTGTTATTGCACATTCTTGACATAATTTGAGGTTTAGGTTTTCGTGCTCCGGAGCTTCAGTATGGTAGGAGGTCCATAAAGCGACCACCTAAGCGCTGAACCTGAATTTTGGGGAGGTAAAACATCTTGAAATATTTTTCAGTAAATTTTCCTTGAAAGACAAGAAGAAATGGCATTTGGCTCAAGTTGTTTCATATTTTTCGGAGCTTTGTGGAATTAGTTATGAAATTTTGAAGGTGAAAAGCCAAAGGGCTGTAAAAGCGACCACCTCCTAGAATGTACATCTTTTGTACATTTTGATAAATTGAAGAAAGCAAAATGTACCTGTGTGTCCTGATCGGTTCAAAATGCCGAGTCGGAGTTCGAGCCTCCTACCTTATGTGTTGTTGGGTGCCAGCCATTTCGTTTTCAATTGTAGGGTGAGTCGACAACCACCATGCTACGACACTGAAGAAGCTGCTTTGGTACGCCCGTGCTGGGGAAAGTTCCTACATAACACGCCCAAGCTTGAGCACTGCACTCCGATTGGTTGAAACAAATGTTACTTCAGCCCTAGTCCATCGATACGCATATCAACAATAGGCCCTCCTTACGTTCTTTGACATGAATCTAGCCTAGCTGCGCAAGTCATGGGTCTTGAAGAACCCTATGCCGGATTGTTTGCAAATGTCCCCTCTTGGAGATTTAGGGTTGCTTTACACCTAGAGGCCAAGCCAATTCTCTTCCAGGCCGATTGCACAAAATTTCAGCCCGTTCTGGGCTAAAGGCCGGCCTCAACTACTCATTAGAATAAGATTACAATGGGGGTCAATTCTCCCACATGTAAAGGCCTTGAGGCCAAGAAGCCGCTCCGATTCAACAAAAGCATGAAAATTTCAGTCCATTTCTCTCATTTTTCAAGGCCGCTTTACACCTAGAGGCCGGGCCAATTTCTTTTCAGGCCAATTGCACAAATCCAATGAATCCGATTCGTTGAAAAAAATAATATTTCATAAAATAAGTTTGTTTAATTGAAATCTGAAATTGGCCCCAAAGCCTCCCATTCTTGGTGCACCTTATTCACCAAGCTCGGGCCATGTCAAATCATGTCTTTTTTGAATAAAAAATTCATTCCACCAAATTGGCCCGGCCTCTAGGTGTAAAGGAGTTGGGGCTAATTTTAGCCTTTTGTCCAATCACAGGTGAGGATTCTTGGCCTCTAACACAGCAAATTGGCCCGGATTCTAAATGTAAAGCGGCCCTTAGGTGTCTCTGAACTTATCAAAGTACGTAGGTGTTTGCAGGTAGGTTGGGCAAAAGAGTTCTATGTTCCTTGTGGTGGCACCAACAACCTCAACCCTTCTATTTAGGTGACTCCGACTTTGCAATTTTGAGTTTAGAGTTTATCATTGCAGAATTCCAAAGGGTGGGCTTGTTTTCTCCATATTTGGAAGCAACCATGTGTGTCATATTTAGCATTTTTTGGAGCATCAAATGTTTTGAGTTTTTCACCCTAGACATTTACAATTATGTTGTTAAGGTAAGAGGCTGTAAAACGGAGCAGGGACTAAGAATGGACCCTATAAATGGTTGTGAAGTGGACATGAGTTGGTTCTAAAATTGACTAGTATAGTCATTGAATGAATCAAGAATAAAGCATTATTAATTGCAAGAGCCAATCATTCTCTTTGCTTTTCCCATTTTTATTTAGAATTGCAAGCAAATCATTTATGAAAGACCTAGGGTCACAAATAGGGACCTACGACCCAATTCATTTGAAAATTCATAAGTAATTCAAAAATGCTCAAAAAAATATGAAACCACTTAATTTAGATTCCTCATCAATTTCTCTATGTCTAAAAAATGAGCTAAAAATATTATTGTCCAAGGAAATACATGAAAAAGGCGGACCAGCCCTTAAATGCTTCATTTCTCAGCCTCCTACCTTACATCATTATGGCAGCAGTGTTAGTGCTGTCACAATGATGTAAACCACGATACCAATTTTTTATACTTTGTGTCCACGAGCTTGTGTTTGAAACACACATAAACTACACATTTTTTTGTAAACACATTGGATGAATGATGTCTGTAATCTTTGTAGTTTTGGTGCTTTGTTATGTCATGTTTGTTGTGTCTTTTTATCCTTGCATGTTTCAATTACATGATGCTTTCAAAAAAATTGAATTTACTCTACTAAAACAACAACCATTTCAGAAATCATTGATTGTCCACGCACCATAAAACTCCTTGAAATAATCTTCAATGCAGTTGTGTAGGAAGAAAAACGGGATTCACATCTAACAAAAGTTCATCAGAAATTGAGGCCCCAATATGGTGGCTTTACCTGATCTTCATAGTACCTTGAAATATGGATGTAGACTCTTGTTTTCCACAGTGTAGGGTTGAAAGGGAGAAAGGATTTAACCCAAAAAGCCCTGAACTGCGTTTTTTGGCAACGTACTGATTTTGGGTAGCTCACTACGAATGGAATTTTTATTTTTTTTATTTGAAATTTTCACACAGCATGTGTCCAAGAAGTAGCTTTAAGACACAACAATTTTCATAACTTTTGACTTCATAGTTAAAAAGTTATTGCATGATATGTAATTTTCAATGCTCGGCGAGCAACTCAAAAAAATCATTTTCTTAAAAAATAAAAATTTGAAATTGGTTTCCTAGATTTATATACATGTGGAAAGCTTTGAATCATTCCATCGTGATTAATGAAATGGAAGTTTTGAGGGGGTTTAGTTTGTGGGCAGTTATGGATTCTCTACTCTAAAATAAACTTTGAAGTCCTTTATTTATCTCAATTTTCAATATTTTTTGAAAAAATAATATCATAAGATGTAGATTGTTTATTACAATATTACAACCATTGGGATTGGCATTTTTCAATTCTATAATTAAATTCTTAACAATTTAGTACTTTGAATCATTCTCTACATCTTTCTATTTATTATTTTTGTCATGTATGTTGTACAATTTCAAATGTAGCCAACTTGCCTTGAAAAATGAATCCAAAGAAGCACCACCATTTTGGACATTTTTTCATACAAATGTTACCTTGTGAAGTGCAACTGCCCTATTTTTGCAAGGCCCCCAAAAGGCATTTTTGCCAATTCAAACTCTAATATCTTGCAATTTACATTGACAATGGAAATTTCTGAATTTTTTTTCAATGTGTCCAAAAATGTTTAAAAAACACACATTTGGTACTTGTATAAGAAATGGCAGTTTTGGGGTGTTTTTGGTGAAAACGTAGTAAAAAACCTTTAGGGTTAAGAGCAATGCCACCCATTCACGAAAAACAAGGGACAGAAAATGAACTAGTGCAGTCCTTTTTCCATCCCATTCACTTGGCCGGGCACTCACTCCCTAGTCATTCCCGCCAACAAGTCTTGCTAAGAAAAGTCACCACGCATTCAATGACTTGCTAGGCTTGCCAACCAATGGGTGAAGATCAAACAACACAATACAAGCTGACACTTTAAATAAAGCTATTGAAGCAATGCTTGACGGTGACTAGGGCTTTTATTTTTGGCAAAAGATTGCCACATCTGTCAGAATTGCCGCCACTCAGGCTTCGTCCCTATAGAAATTGACCTCTGCTACGAGGCCAACAAAGGGGACACTAGTCCAAAAAAAAGCCTTGGCGGGGACTGTATTCTGTGGTTTCTACTGTCAATTCTAACGTGACCGAGCTCTTTCTTTCACTGGCTGGGTTCGCAGTGGGGGATCATTTCTCGACCGGCCACGCCCAAGCTCGAGCCAAAGAGCTTTATCGAGAATGGTTGGAAATGCTCTAACTAAGTTATGTAGAAAATTGTACGCCGTATATTGCACAATCACTGCTCAATAGCATACTAATTAACATAAGCTTATCCATGTAGTCTGTGAAGAATATAAGGCAGAGGTACCTAAAAGCATCATTCATTGGACCCAATGGTGTCCCTTTCTAGGAAGGGGAGTAATTTTGAAACATAAATCTAGAAGGACCATACTTGGCTTATCATTTTGGTCAGCAAACAATAAGCTACATATGGTTTGTCTACATTTAGGTTTTGAAATGACTATCCTTCCTACAAAAGGACGCCATTGAGTCCAAGGACGCTTTCGAGTGCCTCTGTCTTATCAAGTGGATTGATGGAAGTGGAAGTATGGGCATAAAGTAAAGCATTTGGGGCTTTATATTGGTGGACAGATGTTATTGTCACGTTCTAATGGTTTCCCCAAATCATTGTTGTGTGAGGAGATTTGTGAAGTTGTTTCATATTTTTGGGACCTCTAGGGAATTCACAAAAAAAATTTGAAATTGAATCACAGTGATCGCAAAAAGTACAAACATTGAAGAAAGCAAAATGTAACTTTGTCATGATCAAACATAGTTAAAAAGCAAACTACAACAGATGTATGAAAATGAATTGAATTCCATGCATGTTTTGTTTGTACTTTTTTTCTAATAATTTTGCTTTCACCTTGCTATTCAATTCAATTTTTTTGCTTACAAATAATATAGCCTACATAATTTGCATTGACATGAGAATTACAAGTAATGATAGAATGTCATAATATAGGCCATTTTTTCAAATCAAGTAATTATAGGGACCCTTCTATTTCTACCTTGGAGATAAATAGCTCCCTAAAAAAATACCCCATTGACACATGTGGTGCACAAAATCTACATAGAGTGCACCCCCAAGCCTCCGACCTTTAGAAGTTAATGAAATTAAAGCAAATGATCTAATTGTACGTTGAATTGTACGTTGAAAGGTTAGCAATGATTTCTTCATGTTTGTGCATTTCTTCCCTTTTGCAATGAGATTGAAGATGCCCACCTATTAGTGCTCAACCCTTCTTTTTTTTCCAAGTTTTGCTACAATCTTACTCTATTTTGGCACCGGCTATCTCAGCAAAACTAAAAAGAATGGGTATTTTGGATTTGTCAATATTTAAATGAATATATTTCTAATATTAAATTCTATTTATGAATGTACGCTTATGAATGATTTTAGCCAAATTTTCCTTACATGAATACATTGTAGGGTGCATGTAGCTCTCCCAGACGGAGGTCAACCCCCCCAAAATTGTCTGCCACTGCAGCATCACGTTTGTGGGCAGGTTATGGCCTGTAAGGTAGGAGGTCCAGAAATGGAGCATCTAAGCGATGAAACTGAATTTTGGGGAGGTAAAACATCTTGAAATATTTTTCAGTAAATTTTCCTTGAAAGAGAAGTGGACTTGAAATCTAAACTAAGTCGTTTCATATTTTTTGGACCTTTGTGGAATTAGTTACAAATTTTTGAAGCTGGAAAAAAGTGGTCCTGAAATGTGCATAGGTGGTACATTGAAGAAAACAAAATGTACCTGTGAGTCATGTTCCATTTTAATGCCCGCTCCGTTTTACAGCCTCCTACCTTACTCTCTACTATTTCATGCTTCTTTTCTGGGAATTTTTCGTGGGTCCTCAACAACAAACTCAACTGCACCCACATCATGTTACTAGAGCTTACTTACAATTCAAACTGCTGTCCGTAATATCTTAATTTAAGACTTCCTAGTGTGCCATGTGCCTTTGCCACAGCCAAAACAAAAGTCAAAGTAAATTTTTAAGTTTTTTTTAATTCAAAAATAACTCAAAAATCCATAACTTTCACATCGCAGGTTCAAACGCCACGAAACAAAGCCCATGCACCCCTCCCCGTCAAGGGCTTTCCGACAATACCAAGCACGCCACCGGGGGACGCACGGTCCGGGAGATCTCAACGTAACAAACAAACAAAACGAACAAAATAAACAAAACAAACAACTGAACTTAAGGTACGGATCTTAACTTAAGACTTAAGTCAATGAATGGGGAGTGCTGGCAGTTAGTTACAAGTTAGCCGGTTGAAATCAGGATTTGCCTAATTGGTTTCAAAATCTTCGGAAAAAAACCGATCATTTAAGAGAAAAATTAAAGAATATTCTTTCTTTTTTGAAGGCCTAGCCGAGAAAATGCTTCAAACAACCGGTTGGTCCGAGAAATTGTAGGATTTTAGCCGGTTGAGCTGAAAAACTCCCCGGACTGTGACTTAAGTTACAAGCAAAGCCACCATCATCAATTCATGCGACAATACAACATTGGTACATGCTGGTAGGTAAGCAGCATGAGAGATTGCCTTGCAGTTAACACTGTAACGTGGTTGCAGACACTAAGTGTGCGATGGGTGATATCTTTTTGCGTGTCAAACAAAAATGTAGATGTTCATCTTTGGAATTTTGTGTAGAAAGAAGAAGTCCTTTGACCTCTAATGAGAGCTCTTGGTTTTATTTAGGCAAATGATTCATGCATAAAATTGTTTACCAATGAGGCAGAAGTTCCTTTCGCATCCTTAAAAAGGGGACCCTACATTGAACAAAATTGTCTTAAATATGGCTCATGAGCTAAAACCAATCCTTGAATTAACTGCTAAGTCCCTCCTAGGGATCTAGCAAAGCATAATACCTTTATAGCATGAGGAGGGCCATTGCCTAGTTATACAATGTTATGCATGGTACCAAAAAGGATGATTTCCAGTATGACCAGCCCAACAGTCTAGAGATTAAAGACAAAAGTAGCATGACACCTCATTGTCATGGCCATGAAATTATTTTGCATTTGCTCCAAATTTTGTGGAATGAGATAAAATAATCCATTTTGGTAAAGAAATTACCTTTTTAATTGTTTGAGATAAATGAAAGGACCTTCGTTGCATAGAGGTGATAGAACTAAAAGAACCAAAATAAAGTATGTGTACAAATTACCAATTTCCTCCTTTAACCCTGGAGCGTCTGGATTCATCTCCAAAATTGACGATTTGAGAAAAACCATTATAAACTACAATTTGGAAGAATATTTTGGAATTGGTATACAAACAAAAGCTGTAGATTTTGATTTTTAAATTCTATCCGTACGGTTAGATCTACTAATGCTATCACCAATCTTTTTCTATAAATTCTGAAAAGAAAATTTCAGAATTCCTTCTAAATTCAATTACAAGTAAAATATTATCATTTTTTGAGTAAAACTTGTTGGAATGGATTTGAAATAAGGTTCTCTTCATATGGTGATTTTTTGAAATTTTTGTGACCTTTACATCTTTGACCTCATTTTTGCACATCTAGTTTTGAACTAAAGTCAATGCAAATTGACCACTTGACATACTTCCACATTTGTAATTTTAGAAATGTATATGTTCTAGTAACATCCAATCCAACCGATGGATAGGACAACAACTTGATAAAGTATCACCAAAAATTAGGATGACTTTCATCCAAGCAGGAATGAGACAGAAACAAGGATCTGAATCTGTTCATCGTCCAGAAAATGGACGTCGGAGCACTCTAGGGTTAAAACATCATGATTGAGTTATTCATTATCACCATCATCTTCTCATTATGTACGTTGCAATTGCTACCAAAGCTGGTACTACTAGATGTTTGATTCTATAAAAAGCAAAATTCTTCTATTTTTTAGAATTTTCAAAGTACCAATGTAATATGTTTTGAAAATAGACTAAAACCTTTTTCTAATGTACTTTATGGTTCTCAATTTGATGAAATTTGAGATTGTAGTGCCAATTTGAAGTTTTTTTGTTGCTACAGTAGAACCTCTTTAAATTGACAAGATTGGCTTAGAGAGGTTGATTGCTATAAAGAGGGTTTGCACCACACAGGAAGGTGCCATAGGGGGACATGTGCCACATTTTTAGGAAGCATCATAACCAAGAAGCTTTTTGAAAAGAATATTTTACCTTTTTTTTGACAAGGTCTAGGTCCACCACAACACCTTGGCAGGCTTTCATTTATTGCTACAAGCCTACAACTTATTTTATTCCCAAAGTCGGGACCGCCCGTCCCTATTTGTTTATAGAGGTTTATTGGCTTTGAGAGGATCGACTTAGGGAGGTTCTATTGTATATAGTTGAAGCTCTTTGTCTATAATTATAAACGTTACCATCGTACCAATGAGTAGATTGACAAGTCCTTGTCAAAAAATTAAATAAATTATAAAAAGAAGGTTCAACTTTCAATTTTCAAATATTAAAAATCAACATTTTTTAATTCAATAAATATTGAATTTGGCATGCTATCTTGTCCATGTGTCAAATTCTTATCTATCCCTCCTTCACATAGCTTATTAATGATGTGTCTCTTTCATTACACCATATTGAAATATCTTGATATTTGATGATGCCGCATGTGATACTTGATTGAGAATTATTAAATTTTCAACATTATGTGACTTTATTCTCATTCTCAATTGATTGTTGCACATTAATTTCCAAACCATTAGAAATTTTGAAGTTACACATTTTTGAATTTAAAAAAAACAAAAACTCCTCATTAGCTATGGTACACAAGCCACATCAAATTTTCAACATTACCGTACTCGAGACATTAATTTTGCTTAAATTCACTTGATTTTGACTATTGTGACATTAATTATTCAATTGTTGTGAGTATTATGTGATTTTATTTTCAATTGACTTTGATAATTATAAACATTAATTTTAGACCATTAAAGAATTCAACTTTACATTTTGGATTATTTTCTATTGAACCTACTCCTTGGCTAAGGATATACAAGCCACATCAAGTGTTAAACTTTGTTTAGGGAAATTAACCAAAACAAATGTTGGATCTTTTAGCATCATTAAATGGACTATTTTCCTATCTTTTGAACATTAGATCATACATTTTAAAACATTTTTGTAATCACGCAATAATGCACTTGAGTATAAAAAGTTTTGCACCATTAATATGGTCTTGTGAGAATGTAGAAATACGGTAGTGTCAAAATGTGACAATATAGAATTCAAGCTTATAGTAATCTAATACCTTTATTAATAATATCAAATAAAATATTGTGATTATAAAAAATTATAAAAATAATATCACGATAAAATATTGGAAGATATTTTAATTTAAATAGTAAATAAAACAAGACCAATTGCTAATTATGATGTAGTTGTACAATCAACCCTCTCTAATAACACTACCTTGCAAGATAAATGGACTTCTAAATGCACTCATATGTTCTTACACCTTGACATGTGAAAATTTTCTAATTAAATGTTAATACAATACAATGGATTCTCAAACTATAGAATAAAATAAAAGAATGTCTACTTTGGACACATATTGTTCACAAATGGTATAAAATTTTGATTTGAAACCTTTTGTATATATTAGACTATATATTCTATGAGACGGTAAGATAAGTATCTTTTAATAATAATTTTTGTTTTTTTCCATTCAAAATTCTTAATCCAAATATGGTCATTTATTTATTTTTGGAATCAAAATGCCAATGAATTTTGATGTTAAAATTACATTGCTAATGGGTTGAAGGCAAAGGCAAATTGAATTTTCATTTCCAAACCCCTTTTCTAACTTAACTAAGGTAGTTGATTCATTACTTAAAACCAAGTGAATGTGTTTCACAAGTCTTATTGTATGTTGATAAGATCTTATTTAAAATTAAAAAAAAAAATTGCAACGAAATTAAAGTGATTCTCTAAAACAACATTCAAATATTATATATGCAAGAATTATAAGAAATCTAAATTAAATTAATAGACTTTTAAAATTTCACATATTATAATTTGAATGTCCTTGTAATGAATGTTTTGCAACAAGCATTTGTATTTTATTTTAGATTTTTTAGGATTGATTTTTGGAAACATCCTTGAACTTGAGTAATTCTACCTTCTACAACCCACTAAATAAATTTGCATCCAAATGTGTCTCTTTTCACTCTCTGCAATCAACATTTGGGGCATCAATTAGCCACCTTCAGCCATGCAAAATTGTCACAAGTTTTGCAAAGTAAGCTGCGGAATCGCATTGTTGGATTCTTTGCAGTAACCAATGGGCATGAATCACTACATTCTTTGAGGATGTCCGTTTAACAAGAGTCTAGTGGCAACATGGCATGTGTAGGTATTCTATGCTTTCAAGTTTGAAAATCCAACCAATATTATCTAAGTGTCTATAATAACAAAATTAGGATTGGATTTTCCTTGAAGTTATTAATGGCATCATTAAAATGCATTGAAATTGACTATTAGAACATAGTGTAGGGAGAGCCAACCATTAGTTAAAGATGAGCAGGTTTGTTTTTCCAAATAGCTAATTTAAAATGACAAGCGTAAACAAAGTGCCCGACAAAGTGTCAATTTGTGCATAAAAGAATTTACTATTACAAAATCTTTAGGTTGTATTACTCTAATATGAATGAATCTATGTACATTTAGGGACATAATAGAATGGATGAGTTATCATAAACATTTTTTACGTTTCACCTACTTGGCTATGTCTATAGATATTAAGAGATTCATGACTCCTCTAAAAATTGTCTTTTCCTCTGTGTTAGTTGGTATTTCAATTCCTAACGTTGTTATCCTAACTTAACAACCTCACTACCTTAGCTTTTTGTAAGATGATGGAATTCTACTCATAAATCTATATAGATTGTGTCTATTGTATCCTTGCTTGTTTGATTGATTCATACCAACTCGAATATATAGTACACAAGGTTTGTAAGGAAAGAGAGCTTGTTTATATATCCATTTTTTCACTAAATATACACTACAAGTTTTTGCTAAGTAGCTTTGCTCCTATGTAATGCCACTAATGCCAAATATATTCTATTGCCACGCTTATGTGCAATAGACCGGCTACAACAAGATACCAAATTATATAATACCACCCTAAAATTCCTCCTAAGTCCAATAGTACTCTTCCTGCTTTAATTTTCCATGTGCCATTGACACAACTAAAGTAAGATGATCCATTTTCACAAGTTTTTGGTTAAGGGGTTGGTATTATCATTATATCTCTTAGAACATCCTCAAAAAAATTCCACCATTCCTTTCACTCATACCACATTCAAAATTTATTTCCACTCTTCCCTTGTACAAGACTAGATTTCTTAAATAACTTTTTCAATAATTCACACGTTGAAGTTGTGTAATCCATAAACACAAAAAGGTTGTCAATTTATTACTCTACAAGACCCTATTTTACAAAATATTGAGATTGTTTCACACTATTAAAAATTTGCCATTGAAAATTTGATGAGGATACATATTGTCCTCTTAGCCCTTGAAGGCTTAAGCCTAATGTTTTAGGAGCACAATATTTTTAGTACTCTATATTAATCTTTTGTATTTTATTTGTATTGTTTTGTTTATTTTAAAAAATTCTTGTATTTTTGGTAGTCCAATAGTATCCCTAAATGCAAGTATAAGATGGAATTAGTAAATGGATCATTGTAAGAAAGATTTGTACTATATTTCATAATACTTTGTATGCTAGAGTGTTTTCAAGCATAACTTTGGGAAAAAAAGATCCATTGCAAGTTAAATTCATAGTTACCAATATGCCGTGAGCCGTTGCCACAAAATAAAAAATAAATAAAAATAAAAATATGGTTTTCTAATTTTTTAGTTCATAGAAATTTTGAAAGTCAATATCTTTTCTCCCATGAGTCAAAATACCATAAAACCAAGCCCGTGCACCGGTCCTTGCAGAGCGCTTTCTGTTGGTATCAAGAACGTACCTGGAGCATGAATGGTTCCAAAGATCTCACCATAACAAACAAAACAAAAGATGGTACCTAAATATAGTAAAAAAACCAAGCTAGTTTAATGTATAGATGAGGGATATAAGCTCCTCAAACATAAACATAGAAGCTTTTGAAAGCACATGGATAAAAAATCCTAAAATATATACTTGTATAGAAAAAATGGAATACTCTAAAAATTGGTGAAGTAGTAAAGACTAACAATGGGTGAATACAAAAAACATTCCTAGTACTATTTTTAATCACATATTGTGCGCTTATTTGTTTTTTGGCCAATTTTTTTGTTTTATGGTTCTAAAAGACTCAAGATTCATAAATAAGGTACACTAGACATTTCTTCACTTTGTCTAATTCTTTTTCGTTTTTTAAAAATCTTTTACAATCAAAAAGTAGCCCTTGATTGAATGCCACACTTGCCAATTTAGGGGGGAGGTAGGTTTTGCTATTTCTAGCACCAAATACAAAATTGCAAGCTAAAAATTGCAAAGGACGGTCTTTGAATACACTAGCAAGCTATAATTCAAAGAAATTTCAAAATAATTATTTCTAGGTTAAATAGAAGTCTACAAAGTGATCCTTTTTTTGCTTGCATTTTGAAACATGTAAAATGTATTTTGGTGGTTCTTTTGGTGAATGACCATCTTCGTAGAGTGGTTACAAATGGACAATTTTTAATCAATTTTTAAATTATTTTTCCTATTTTCTGAAGACTTTGCACTTTTTTAGTTCTCTTGCGTAGAAATAGTTTTCTAGGCTTTATCTTCCTAGGGTACAATCTTTTTAAGGGTGTATACATTGGCCATATTTATTTAAAAAATTTAAAAAGTAATTTTTCTAGTTTTAAAGTATTCTAGAAATGAAAGCTTGAGTACCGTGAAAACACAACACAATCAACAAGTATTTCTTGCAATCACCCCAATAGAGGTTATAGAGCCATGACACTAGCAAACGCAAGAAAAGTAAAGTCTCACACCAAGGTGCCATAAGACTCTTAAACAATTAGAAAAAATAGAAACGCACTGTAGAAGGTGCTAAAAGTTTCTCAATAAATCATGTTCAACAACAAAATCTTTGAAAACTTTCAACTAGTTTTGAAAAAGAAGGCCATCCAAATTTCCAAACAACCATTGCAAGTTGCAAAGTGGCACAAAAAGATGTTAGAGGACTTGGTTACCAACAACAATCAAAAACAATTTATATAAAAAGATACTCAAATATATATATATATATATATATATATATATATATATATATATATATATATATATATATATATATGCACTACTAATAATACATGGAGAGAGTGGTGAAGCATCACAAATTCTTTTTAGGAAAGAGAGGTGATTTATTAAAGCTAACACATGGATATTGGGCATAGTAAAATAAAGATTTTTACTGTGATGATTTCACGGGTGATTTCAATGGAAAAGCGGTAGTCTAGAGAAACAAGTCAACGTGTAGAACTAGACAACGTTGACAACAAAATAGTACAACACATATCCACTTTGAAACAATGAAGATCTGCGGTCTCCTTTATTTTATTTGTTCCATATGCAAATGTTCACATGACTACCAAAAGTAGCCCAAGTAGAAGGTGGGTCTTCTACCTCATCAAGTTCTTCCCATTCACTCTATCAAAACAAGAATGCAACTTGGTATCTAGCAATGAGGAACATTAGCACAATTAGGAAGAGCGCATTGCACATCGAAATCGGCTACCCAACCCATCTTTCCACTATAGGTGGCTTGTAACCACCAAGGGTCAAGCCCAACAACCGAACTTTCGACCCGACAATTAATTATTATGATCGTATTTGCCAGAATCATGGTGTAGATGGATGTCCCCACTCCGGATTCCTCTTGCAATTTGGTGGTCTTTAAAGTCTTGCCTAGAACCGTACCATATGCCACATTTGAGAAGCAAGTGCTTATTACGAGCACAGTCACAAGAAAAAGCATGGACAACCTCCTACAAATCATTCCACCAAGAGACAAACGACAATGCTATTAGAAGTGTGTAGACCGTGCTTTCTTTGAGATGACACTCATAATAAGTTAAAAGAATCCATGTACCATTCACTTGTGCTATGTGCATCAATTCAACTACAGTAAAAAAAAATGGAACCATAAACAATCTCTAGCCTGTACTTGGACAAGATGTTGTTTTCCTTATTTTGTAATTAAAAATAAAAACATAGCAAGGAACCAACCAATTGCAACTTGTAAGATGTGCAATGGCACGGAGCATTACCTTGCTGTCGTCATGGTGATTATTACTCTGGCTTGTTTAGATAAGAAGATAGCAAAGGAAACTATGAGTGAATGAAGTGCAAGCAAACACACAAAAGCTAGGAACTACCACAAGAAGTGGTTTGGAGACCTTTTAACAACTATAGAAGCAATGAAGTGAAAGGAAAGAAGAGACGGTGCCCCGCTAGTATTTATAGCTCTCAAAGACCAACTTCTCGAAAGGTGGGGTTCTAGGGACGTTTCTCGAAAGGTGGTAAAAGAAACTTCAAACACCTAGAAAAAGCGGCAAAGTTCTTGTACCTACATGGGAGCTACAAAAGCGTTGTGAAAGGTTTTTCAAAGATCTCTTTATTATTGTATGGCAATAAAAAATTTGTTAAAGCCTTTTCAAATGGTTTGCAAATAACGGACAAGACGACTGCTTGAGCGATAAGTTTTTTGAAAACCTTTCAACAATTTTTTCAAAAGATCTTAAAGGTGATTGCAAGAACCACTGATGTACTATTTTGCGTGCTAATTTTTTTTTAGCCATAATTTTTTTGTTCTAGTTCCAAATGACTCAAGATTTATAAATAAAGTATTGGTGATTAATATACAACTTGGTTAATATTTTTGCATATTTCAAATATATTTTAATGTCCAAAATAGCCTCCAATTTTTGTCACACTTGCCAATTTTTTTGGGGAGGGGGAGGGGGTTAGTATCATTAAGTACTTAGAAAAACAAATTTGGAGCGAAATTTTTGAAGGGATGGTCTTCTAGTAGACTTGGAGGTATTGTTGAAAAGATTCTAAAAGTAATTAATTGTTTGTTGTGTAAAAGTCTACAAATTAGGTCTCTTTTTGCTTTCATTTTGAAACATGTAAAATAGTATTTTGATGGTTCTTTTGGCGAGTGATGATTTCTTTAGAGTGGTTACAAATGGCCAATTTTATTTTTAATTTCTTTCCACATTTTTGACATTCAAACATCGAAATATCTATTTTCTTGAGATTTTGGACTTTTTTAGTTTTCCTAAAGCAAGATATTTTCCATGCTTTATTTTCCTAGGATACAATCTTTTTAAAGGTATATATATTGGCCACATTCTTTTTTTAATTTTAAATTTTTTTTAATAAATTTTTTAGTTTAAATAAAATAATAAGCAAAAGATGACTTGAGGAAGAGGATTTTTTTTTTTTGCAATCATCCGTATAGAATTGGGAGATGAAAAGTTGAGATTTTTCTTTTTCATGATCCTACAAGGCTATTGTTTGGATGCACCCTCTCATAATTGAAAAAATATTAAGTTCATGTGTCCTTGACATATTGTAAAAAAATTGGTTATATTATTAGAATGTTTTAAAATAAGCAATTGTAAATGCACTTTATAGAATCAACAATATGAATCTTAAAATCTTTGAAGTGACCAAATACTTGCAAAATATAGTTGAAATAATTTTTTAAACTTTTGCAAGTACTTTTTGTGAATTTAAAAGTCATTTTATTTGCAATGACCAAAGGCTATAAAGTTATGGATCATTCTATTTTCTGGAAGATATAGCTAGTAATTTTATAGATTCAAGGTAAAAATGAATAATCAATAATATATCAAAGCTTTGTGTTTTTAGGAACTTGTGTTGATATGTGATCCTCTAGACAATTCATCATCAAATTGCTTTCTATAAGGCATCTTTTTTATTATTGAAAGGTTTTCAGGGAATTCTTCATTGTTTTACAATAATTGCTACATTGGCATGTTCGTTGAAGTTTTTTCAGTATAAAAAGCGTGGTAGTTAAGCAACAATCTAGAAAGTGATGAAACATTATCTTATAATCTAAAATTAACATTGGTACTCTCATTGAAATCTTTTCTCAGAATATATCCTCTCAATATATAATCTTGTAGAACTATATATCTCGAGTCAAAATTATTTTTAAAAACTGGCTTTCAGCCTTATTTTTTATAACAACTTTGTAAATAGATTGCATTTTCTATGACTTTCACTTTTGGAGGCTAATTTTAACACCCGTCAAGTCTAAATTCACTACAAGAGAAAGGGATGTTTTAAATAGTGTCCTAGACATCACGTCTTTTAAGTAAGTTATTTACTAAAAAGATTGTCTTTTTAGTAAAATTTTACTTAAAAACTTACTTAAAAGACGTTATTTAAAAGACGTGATGTCTAGGACACTACTTAAAAGACTCCTTTCTCTTGTAGTGATTGCCACCAAATAGAACCTTTTTTTGCAACACTTCACCACTTTTTGTACGTGATGGTTGAAAATTTTCTAAGCAATGTCATCCTAAAAAATAGTAGAAATTAGAAAAATAAGCAATGATAGATTCATTTGAAGGTTTCAAAAGAACCTATGCATTCTATGTAACACTTTTCGTGAAGTTATGCACTTTTTGGAGCAAAATTTAGGAATTTATTTTCATTTTTGTTTAGGATTCTATCACGGGATGTTCTTTGAACAACTATTTGACTAGTAATTTGCATGAGTCAAACCAAAATTACCATTAAATGGAACCTTACTCTATGGCATTTTGGCCCCTCACTATAAGAAAATTCAATTTTTTTGTTGATTTGGTCACAGTGTCTTGGGGGCAGAAATCAACAAAATGTGAACCAAATCAACATATTATTTTCCAAGACAACGTGACCAAATCAACAAAAAAATTTGATCTCTAGTAGCATTCTTTACACACAGTGGTTGAAAACTTTTTAAGCATTTTCATCCTATTACAAAAACAAACATTCAACAATCTTTAGCACAAATTCAAATTATTCAATACAATCCAAATGCAATGCCTCAATTGTACAACTCAAATATAGCCTTCCATGGTTTGTCTGACAAAGAACACGTAGCCACGCAAAAATTGACAAATTGACAATTTTTTGTTAAAGAGAATAGTCACTCTATACTAAAGTAGTGAAATGAAAATATTGAAAATATGATGGTTTTTTAACAAATGAGTTCATCAAAATTTCTAAAATTGTGTGAATATAGCCAAACCATAATAATTCTTCATGTAGATAGTATCACATTGATGGTAGCAACATGGACTCCAACATGGATGGCCTTGTTGGGATTATTGTGTCTTACAAAAAATAAGTTTATGATTAGAATGTAGTTTAATTATATAAATCATTTTGTGGATACACTTACAAGACCTACAAAATCATTTAAAAAATCTGACTTATGAATTTCTTTCTAAACCTCTTTAATGTTGTTTTCAAGCTCCCATTTTCTTATTTTAATTCAATCCTAAGCCCTGACCATTCCTTCAACCATTCTTCCAATCCAACACATACAAAATGCCAGCTCAAACTTGCCAATCCAAAACTCATCCAATAAATTACTATGGTCTATAATCCCCATTTCTTCCCTCTCTTGAGAGAAAACCTATTTGACAGATTTCTAGATCACATTTTTTCCTTACCTTTGTAACTTTTTTCCAAAACTCAAGATTCACTCTTTCCTAACAATATTCAAACACACACTATAAACATATACACAAAAATTGGAAGGGAGAAAAGAATTTCTTCCCTAACTCATGTTTATCATTTTGTCTAATACTTTCAAGCTCATTTTTTACCACAATTTTGCAAGAGTCCTCTCAAAACACACATGCACACAAAACTTGGAAGAGAGAGCAAGAACTCCAAATCCTAATTTTTCCTATATTCAACTCTCTAACTGACCCAATTTGCATAACTACTTTCATCCTCCCCTAATTTATTGTAAATTTGCTAATTTAATGTAAAATGCGCCAAATTAGTGCAAATTGCACTAATTTAGTGTAGATCCTTCTAGATTATTGTAAAACCCTCTAAATTATTACATATCCCCTATTTTGTTCCTTTCACTAATTTACTATTTAAACTACTACTATTATAGTGTTGGTGTAGTAGTTTTAGTTTTATTAACCCCTAAAGGACTAGGGGGTGTCGGGATTTGCAAAATTGTGAAGATCTATTATAAGATGCAACTCAAAACAATATTTTAATGATGACTCTTAAACAATAGTTGTAAAGTATGATTTATAGATCACATCCATATGGTTAGATCAACAATTACACAAACCAATATTTTACAATAAAATTTGAAACCAAAAATTGAAAATTCCTTCTAAAATCAATTGTAGATTGAATATATATGATTTTTACAAGATTTTTTTTTCTATAAGTTCTAATTCTAAGTTCTAATTACAGTGATTTTTGAAGATTTTTATTTTATTTTTAGATTCAAGTTGTTTTTAAAGGGTCATTTTTTGAACTAAAAAAGTTACTATTTGAGGCTAGACCTATTGATACCCTTTGAATTATAGAATATTTGCAAAGCAAAATCTTAATGATTTGAACCGTACAAATGTTAAAGATTTAATACAAGAATCTTCAAAAAAAATTGAAGGATAAAAAACTCATTTTGGTGAGTTTGGGATGTGTTTCCGTTCATTCATTGTTCAAAATCTGCACTCATGGTCCTTAAGGGGTTAACTTGTTTTGTTTTATTCTCATGCTTAGTATTTTTGTGATTCTCAATTTATTTTTAGTTTCATTTCCTATTTCTAGTCTTTTGTTTTTAATTCAATATTTTTTTTTGTGTGTTTATTTATTTTTGGTTTGTAATTTCCTATTTGTAGTATTTTGTTTCCATTTTAGTTTTCCATTTTTTTGTTATTGTTTTGATTTTCTATTTAATTTTAAATTCATTTTTCTACTCAGTAACATTTTATTTTTTGTTTTGTTAACAATTTCATGTTTGCCTAGTTCAATGGTTACTTTACACAATCTTCTTCAAGTCCTTTTTTCACTAGAATTTTCCTTTTGTTTTCTCCTAATTGCATCTTCTAGATTTTTGCCCCTAACGTACAAACATTCCTATCTCTACGTGATGAAAAGCTCTCTAAATAGTGGTTGTAGTTTAATCCAAAATACTAACACTTCCGGACTTGTAAATTCAAGCACAATGTTTAGATTTTTTAATTTCTAAAAAGTCAATCAATATGGTGGTTTACAATTGTTGAAAAGTTTTCTAGAGACTCATCCTTAACCCTAAAGCGCTTCGACATCTATATTCTGGACGATGAACAGAGCGCTTCAAGGTACTGTTTAGCCTAGTTAACTTCTCATTCATCCATTGTAATACTTGGATTTAGAAAAGACAACCTTCCTTAATGACCAAATTCCAAAAATTCTAGAAAATGATGTTTCTATACAAAGATATAAGCAAAAATGTGCAAAATTTTGAAAAAGGATTGAGGCGTTAAGGGTTAAAAGCTTCAAAACCTAATTTGTCCCTCAAGCTTTCATAACCTACCATTTTTGTACTCTTTCTAAACACCATTAGCAAAGATTTTGGGGGAAGGGAGGACCATTTAAGCCATATTCTCCTTGCTGAAAATTGCAATACGTAGTCAAAATAACATAATAATAAAAGAATTAAAAATAATAATAATAAATATTTAAATTTAAAAAAATTAATTAATTAATTTTTTAAAATTAATAAAAAATTAATTTCTAACAAGCCATGCTCTCGACCATGTTAGACTGTGCAACTGGCAATATTCCCAGAGTTCCCATAGTCCAAAAACTTGGAGTCTTCCGGAGCCTCTAAATCTCTTCTAACACTTTTTGTACGTGCGAAAATGGAATATTGAAAAAGAATTTTTAAACTCCACTCAAGTGGTAAAGTTCTACAAAGTGTGTTAAAATAATATTTATAATGCAAGAAAAATCTTAATAAATTATATATTGATTTACTGTGTAAAATGTTTATAGATTTTTGTATTTTTCTTTTGTCACTATCCTTAACATTTAAAAGAAAGTGGATACTAGTAACAACCTTCTACAATAAACAAAAGTAAAATTTTTAACATTTCACCTCTTCACAATGTAAAACTAATTGCAAGAAACCCCTGTTGATGTTGTTGCGTCTTCAACAATCTTCTGCTTATCATTTAAAGTAAATAAAAATAATAAAATTTAATTAATTAAAAAATAATGCGGCCAATGTATATACCTTTAAAAAGATTGTATCCTAGGAAAATAAAGCATGGAAAATATCTTGCTTTCGGAAAACTAAAAAAGTTCAAAATCTCAAGAAAATAGATATTTCGATGTTTGAATGTCAAAAATGTGGAAAGAAATTAAAAATAAAATTGGCCATTTGTAACCACTCTAAAGAAATCATCACTCGCCAAAAGAACCATCAAAATACTATTTTACATGTTTCAAAATGAAAGCAAAAAGAGACCTAATTTGTAGACTTTTACACAACAAACAATTAATTACTTTTAGAATCTCTTTCAACAATACCTCCAAGTCTACTAGAAGACCATCCCTTCAAAAATTTCGCTCCAAATTTGTTTTTCTAAGTACTTAATGATACTAACCCCCTCCCCCTCCCAAAAAAAATTGGCAAGTGTGACAAAAATTGGAGGCTATTTTGGACATTAAAATATATTTGAAATATGCAAAAATATTAACCAAGTTGTATATTAATCACCAATACTTTATTTATAAATCTTGAGTCATTTGGAACTAGAACAAAAAAATTATGGCTAAAAAAAAATTAGCACGCAAAATAGTACATCAGTGGTTCTTGCAATCACCTTTAAGATCTTTTGAAAAAATTGTTGAAAGGTTTTCAAAAAACTTATCGCTCAAGCAGTCGTCTTGTCCGTTATTTGCAAACCATTTGAAAAGGCTTTAACAAATTTTTTATTGCCATACAATAATAAAGAGATCTTTGAAAAACCTTTCACAACGCTTTTGTAGCTCCCATGTAGGTACAAGAACTTTGCCGCTTTTTCTAGGTGTTTGAAGTTTCTTTTACCACCTTTCGAGAAACGTCCCTAGAACCCCACCTTTCGAGAAGTTGGTCTTTGAGAGCTATAAATACTAGCGGGGCACCGTCTCTTCTTTCCTTTCACTTCATTGCTTCTATAGTTGTTAAAAGGTCTCCAAACCACTTCTTGTGGTAGTTCCTAGCTTTTGTGTGTTTGCTTGCACTTCATTCACTCATAGTTTCCTTTGCTATCTTCTTATCTAAACAAGCCAGAGTAATAATCACCATGACGACAGCAAGGTAATGCTCCGTGCCATTGCACATCTTACAAGTTGCAATTGGTTGGTTCCTTGCTATGTTTTTATTTTTAATTACAAAATAAGGAAAACAACATCTTGTCCAAGTACAGGCTAGAGATTGTTTATGGTTCCATTTTTTTTTACTGTAGTTGAATTGATGCACATAGCACAAGTGAATGGTACATGGATTCTTTTAACTTATTATGAGTGTCATCTCAAAGAAAGCACGGTCTACACACTTCTAATAGCATTGTCGTTTGTCTCTTGGTGGAATGATTTGTAGGAGGTTGTCCATGCTTTTTCTTGTGACTGTGCTCGTAATAAGCACTTGCTTCTCAAACGTGGCATATGGTACGGTTCTAGGCAAGACTTTAAGGACCACCAAATTGCAAGAGGAGTCCGGAGTGGGGACATCCATCTACACCATGATTCTGGCAAATACGATCATAATAATTAATTGTCGGGTCGAAAGTTCGGTTGTTGGGCTTGACCCTTGGTGGTTACAAGCCACCTATAGTGGAAAGATGGGTTGGGTAGCCGATTTCGATGTGCAATGCGCTCTTCCTAATTGTGCTAATGTTCCTCATTGCTAGATACCAAGTTGCATTCTTGTTTTGATAGAGTGAATGAGAAGAACTTGATGAGGTAAAAGACCCACCTTCTACTTGGGCTACTTTTGGTAGTCATGTGAACATTTGCATATGGAACAAATAAAATAAAGGAGACCGCAGATCTTCATTGTTTCAAAGTGGATATGTGTTGTACCGTTTGTTGTCAACGTTGTCTTGTTCTACACGTTGACTTGTTTCTCTAGACTACCTTTTTTCCATTCAAATCATTACGGGAAAAATCTTTATTTTATTATGCCCAATATCTATGTGTTAGCTTCAATAAATCACCTCTCCTTCCTAAAAAGAATTTTGTGATGCTTCACTACTCTCTCCATGTATTTTTTAGTAGTGCATATATATACATATATATACTTGAGTGTCTTTTTAAATTGCTTTTGACTGTTGTTGGTAACCAAGTCCTCTAGCATCTTTTTGTCTCGGGGGGGTCACTTAGAGTGTCCATTAGAAAACACGTGCGAACAAAACTTTGGACCCCCTATATTATATCCTAAAATTTAAATAAAATGAAATAAAAAAAATATGACTAGATTTTCCTACTTCAAAAGTTTATGTTTTGAATTATTGATATTTTTATTTGTTAATGATAATTAGTTACAAATTTTTGAAGTAATTAGATACACTGTACAACTGAAAAATAACTTTCACACCCCTATATTATATCCTAAAAAATTGTCTAAAAAATGAACAAAAAATTCCTAAAAATAGCTCTCTATTGAAAGTTCATTTTGAGTTGAGTATTGATGCAATGGTCATCTAAATGTGATCTCTATAAATATTTGAGTTGAAAAACATGCTGTTTTAGGCCATTTTCAACCTTTTGTACAAATCATTTCAACTATTATTTTAGTTTGAAATTTTGGCAATAGAAACCTATAGTCATTATTAAGCAACCCTCAAAATTTTAAGTTGAAATTATAGTTCATTAGAAACCACTTGTTCGCACGTGGTTTGTAGTAAAATACTAGGTGCCCCCCCCGAGCTTTTTGTGCCACTTTGCAACTTGCAATGGTTGTTTGGAAATTTGGATGGCCTTCTTTTTCAAAACTAGTTGAAAGTTTTCAAAGATTTTGTTGTTGAACATGATTTATTGAGAAACTTTTAGCACCCTCTACAGTGCGTTTCTATTTTTTCTAATTGTTTAAGAGTCTTATGGCACCTCGGTGTGAGACTTTACTTTTCTTGCGTTTGCTAGTGTCATGGCTCTATAACCTCTATTGGGGTGATTGCAAGAAATACTTGTTGATTGTGTTGTGTTTTCACGGTACTCAAGCTTTCATTTCTAGAATACTTTAAAACTAGAAAAATTACTTTTTAAATTTTTTAAATAAATATGGCCAATGTATACACCCTTAAAAAGATTGTACCCTAGGAAGATAAAGCCTAGAAAACTATTTCTACGCAAGAGAACTAAAAAAGTGCAAAGTCTTCAGAAAATAGGAAAAATAATTTAAAAATTGATTAAAAATTGTCCATTTGTAACCACTCTACGAAGATGGTCATTCACCAAAAGAACCACCAAAATACATTTTACATGTTTCAAAATGCAAGCAAAAAAAGGATCACTTTGTAGACTTCTATTTAACCTAGAAATAATTATTTTGAAATTTCTTTGAATTATAGCTTGCTAGTGTATTCAAAGACCGTCCTTTGCAATTTTTAGCTTGCAATTTTGTATTTGGTGCTAGAAATAGCAAAACCTACCTCCCCTAAATTGGCAAGTGTGGCATTCAATCAAGGGCCTTATTTATGAATCTTGAGTCTTTTAGAGCCATAAAACAAAAAAATTGGCCAAAAAACAAATAAGCGCGCAACATGTGATAGAAAATAGTACTAGGAATGTTTTTTGTATTCACCCATTGTTAGAGTCTTTACTACTTCACCAATTTTTAGGATATTCCATTTTTTCTATACAAGTCTATACTTTAGGATTTTTTATCCATGTGCTTTCAAAAGCTTCTATGTTTATGTTTGAGGAGCTTATATCCCTCATCTATACATTAAATTAGCTTGGATTTTTTACTATATTTAGGTACCATCTTTTGTTTTGTTTGTTATGGTGAGATCTTTGGAACCATTCATGCTCCAGGTACGTTCTTGATACCAACAGAAAACTCTCTGCAAGGAGGGGTGCATGGGTTTGGTTTCATGGTATTTTGACTCATGGGAGAAAAGATATTGAATTTCAAAATTTCTATGAACTAAAAAATTAGAAAATCATATTTTTATTTTTATTTTTATTTTGTGGCAACAGCTCACAATACACTAGTAACTATGAATTTAACCTACAATAGATCTTTTTTCCCAAAGTTATGCTTGAAAACACTCTAGCATACAAAGTATTATGAAATATAGTACAAATCTTTCTTACAGTGATCCATTTACTAATTCCATCTTATACTTGTATTTAGGGATACTATCGGACTACCAAAAATACAAGAGTTTTTGAAAATAAAAGAACAATAAAAAAAAAGTACAAAAGAATATGTATCCTCATCAAATTTTCAATGGCAAATTCTTAATAGGGTGAAACAATTTCAATATTTTGTAAAATAGGGTCTTGTAGAGTAATAAATTGACAACCTTTTTGTATTTACGGATTACACAACTTCAATGTGTGAATTACTTAAGAAATTATTTAAAAAATGTAGTCTTGTACAAGGGAAGAGCGGAAATAAATTTTAAATATGGTCTGAGTGAAAGGAATGGTGGAATTCTTTTTGAGGATGTTCTAAAATATATGTGTATAATATCAACTAGTTATTTTCAATAAAAAAAGGAAAATTACAGGTGGTCAAAGCAAACCTCATACTTTTCCACTATTGTTGCTAAAGGGGACTACTCTCATCCATTTGGATTCTAATGTGGTTTTTTTAACAGTCCCTATGTAGTTGCAGTGGTAACCCCCAAATTGCCCCTTTAAATTATGAAATAATGAATGAACCTTATACTATGCGTCTAAATTGCATAGTGGTGTTCCATGAAGATATACAACTGTGATTCTTCAACCTAATTCTAACCGGCCTTTCACCCCCATTTCTGCATTTAAATTCTCATAATGCCAATCATGGACATATTTCACTTCTCTAGGATGCAAGAATTGGGTTAAAAAATAAGGGTTGCAATTGGGCTCAGACAATTTTGAATATGTAAACTTTATCAATAAGTCACTTGTAATGGCCAATCTTTTTCAATCCCTAAAATATTGCAGTATTTTGAGGCCCAAACGCATTCGAAATATTTGTATCCAAAGCAAGGCTAAAATCTTCATCTATATTTATTTTCTAATAAATCCAAAAAATGATTCTTTAGTTAACCTTTTCAAATACATCGTCCCGAAATTTTTGAGTAAAATTCCCTACCAATTGCAAATTCAATGTAATGAAACTTCAAAAAGTAGTTTTTTGTGGCCCATCCCAAAGGTGAAGTTTTGTCCTTCAACATTTTAAAGAAAAAAACCTATATGTCTAAAACTTGTGTGATTAAGCCAATGTATTTAAAAAATGGGTTGAGAATATATGTAAAAAATTTAAACCAAAAACTTTTATATTTATCTTAAAAAATTTATAAGTAAAACGTGGTACTAGATGAAAGAAAAAATGAACTTCTACCAACTAATAGCTAAAACATTTTACAAAAAATTGAGAACTACTTCTTCCAATGGTACAAATGTTCTAATAAACAATGGATATCTTTTCTCGTTATTTTTATTTGGAATTTTTTTCATCAAAATTAAGTTCAAAAAATGACTTTGTACATGATGCTTTTTTTACCTTCATGGACAACAAAATGAACTCTTTACAACTTTCACCTTAGTAATTAGAATTAAATGATTCAAATGCTTTTAAGTAGGTATCAATCTATACAAAAACTTTATAATTTTTGCGATATTTAGTGGAATGATGTGAAACAAAGCTTCACATGTAGATTAGGACGATTAGCATCCATCCTCAAAAATCTTATGCAAAAACTCCAAATTATGAAGTCAATGGAACGTACCTCGATTCTCTCAAAACCTTGAAGTGGACTCCTTATTAAAGTGTGCACCCCAAAATGCGCCACTGACCCTAAACCGCCATCTTCACTATGTGTACAGTAGGGTCCCAATCAAAATGGCGTTTTAGAAATCGCAGGGAAGGGAATTTCAGATCTGCCAACTTTGACAGCCTCTCGAGGGCTCAAAAATGGATCTTTGACCGTGAAATTTTTACCACAACTTTATCTTTAAGTTAATTATATGTGTGCCAAATTTCAAGGCCAAATGATTTAAACAAAAAAAGATATTCAAAATCTCCCAACATGTGTAGCTGTGAAAAAAATTTCACTACTGCCAACTTTGACACCCTCCCAAGGACTGAAATTTTTTTCTTTCTCTACGAAAGTTTTGGCATAAGACCATCTATATGTTGATTACATGTGTGAAAAATTTCAAGTCCAAAAGACCCCCACAAAAATAGATATTCAAAATCTCCCAACATGTGTATTTGTGAAACAATTTCACTACTACCAACTTTGACACTATCCCAAGGGTTGAAAAATTGTTTATTTACCATGAAATTTTTATGATGAAATCATCTCTATGTTAGTAACATATGTGCCAAATTTCAAGTTCAAAAGATTCACATAAAAAAAAATATGCCAATTCTACCAACATGTGTAGTTGTGAGGAAAACAATTTCAGCCCTTGGGATAGTGTAATTTTTTGGGTTAAAACTTTTACATGGATGTAGAAAGTCATTCTCACAACTACACATGTTGGTAGAATTAGAATATATTTTTTTTGGTAAATCTTTTGACCTTGAAATTTGGCATACATTTTATCAATATAAAGATGATCTCATGCCAAAAATTTCATAGTAACATGTTTTTTTTTCAGCCCTTGAGATAGTGTCAAAGTTGGTAGTAGTGAAATTTTCCTCACAACTACACATGTTGGTAGAATTGGCATATTTTTTTTTATGTGAATCTTTTGAACTTGAAATTTGGCACATATGTTACTAACATAGAGATGATTTCATCATAAAAATTTCATGGTAAATAAACAATTTTTCAACCCTTGGGATAGTGTCAAAGTTGGTAGTAGTGAAATTGTTTCACAAATACACATGTTGGGAGATTTTGAATATCTATTTTTGTGGGGGTCTTTTGGACTTGAAATTTTTCACACATGTAATCAACATATAGATGGTCTTATGCCAAAACTTTCGTAGAGAAAGAAAAAAATTTCAGTCCTTGGGAGGGTGTCAAAGTTGGCAGTAGTGAAATTTTTTTCACAGCTACACATGTTGGGAGATTTTGAATATCTTTTTTTTTTGTAAATCATTTGGCCTTGAAATTTGGCACACATATAATTAACTTAAAGATGAAGTTGTGGTAAAAATTTCACGGTCAAAGATCCATTTTTGAGCCCTCGAGAGGCTGTCAAAGTTGGCAGATCTGAAATTCCTTTCCCTGCGATTTCTAAAACGCCATTTTGATTGGGACCCCACTGTACATCTCCAAAATCAATTATGTACCTATGTGGGGTGATTGCAAGAAACACTGTACTGTCTGGTTGCGGATTTTTTTTGGACCGCTATAACTTTTGTTATAACTTTTGATTTATAGGTTCAATGCCAAAACCAAAAAAACGCTTCCTAGATGTCTTGATTGTAATTGTATCCCTTATTTTTCAGAAATTAAAAAAAAATCAATTTATATTTAAAATTTAATTTTTTTGATTTGTCACACTTTGACATTTAGGGATTTTTAGTACTATTGAGCGGTTTAAATTAATGATTTTCAGTTGAAATTTCTATGGTATATTCCCCTAGTAGGTAGACATATTCCTACCAAAGATAATATAAAAATACATTATTTTATATCCTCCACAGTTGTGCAAATAGGCCTCCCTTGCGCGCGCACTTCTAAACATTGAAGATGGTTTTGACTTCATTTTTTTGGTCAAATCTCATCACCAAGAAGTCCTCCCAAATGGCCAATTTTTAGTTTTGTTCAAAATTGTTTTTCCTATTTTTTACAAATTAAAATGTTGAAGGATAGTTATAGCGGTCCCAAAAAACCCCGCAACCAGATAGGTGTTTCTTGCAATCACCCTATGGAAGAAACGCTTTTAGAACGTCCTCATAACTTTTGCATACAAGATCCAAATGTTGCGTTCTTTGGTGCGTTGGAACCTCCTTTCACTTGCCAATGAGAAAATATAAAAATTTGAACAGTTTAATAATAGTAATTAAGCACAGAAGCAATTAATGGCACATTTGGAGGTGCCCACCTTAGTCCTTCAAGGATTAAATCTTCTTTTTCGACCCCTGTTTTTTTATTTCTAAAAAATGGCAGATTACTCTTAGCTTTGTCGGTCCCCCTCCCTGTGCAGGACTAAACTTAGTTTCTGTTCCGGACGCACGTACATTGAACGCAGACACAAAGATTCTCATAGATTCAATCCAACTGTACAATCCCCCTGATTGCGGCAGGAAACACTATGCAACGTGTCTGAGCCTCACAGCCTCAAAGGCTCCAGCTGCCGGCACTGTAGCACCCAAGGAAAAGCATAAGTAATGATCGCAAAGGGCAAGGACGGCGCAGGAAATCAGGCTCCCATGACAGCAGCAATGACGACTCATATGAGTTTATGACCAAACTTTCCTCCTCCAACTCAAAACCTAACTGAACTGTTAATAAGAAGTCTTATCAGAAGCTCATCAATTCCCTTTGCCGATGTTGATTCATTCAAAGGCCTTCGCCTTAATCCTGTTGCAGTTGCTGTCCCCCTTGGCGGCACCGGCTGCTCGGTGGGGTCCAACATCAACCAACCGTGCTTGAATTCTTCTTTCAAGCGAGACACACAGTCAAGGACGGAGTTTGTTGGGAGTCTTCTGTTGAGAGGTTGGGAATGGCAATTCAGTGGCCGGAGCTGGCGCATGTTTTGTGAGTTTAGGGTGGCAATTTGGGAGAAAGATTTGTTTTTTCTTGGGGGTGGAAGTACGTGGGAGTAAGGAAGTAGACTGTGCGATTTTGTGTGGGGGTGGTGAAGAATCAGACTCCAATTTACATTCAAAAGCGGAGCAGAGTGCTGTTTTGATGGGAATGGTGTAGTGGTGTTGCGTTTGTGATTTTGATGGTTTTCTGGGTTTGAGTTTAGGGTGGCAGTTTAGGAGAGAGATTTGGGTTGGTTTGGGGTGGGTGGGGGTGGGGGTGGACTTGGGAGCGAATTATGGTGTGCAATTTCGTGTGGGGGTCTTGAAGAATCAGACTCCAATTTGCGTTCAGAAGCGGAGCAGCTTGCTGTTTCTGGTGAGGGTGTTGCATTTGTGATTTTGATGGTTTTCTGGGTTGAGATTTAGGGTGGCAGTTCTGGAGAGAGATTTGTTTTGGAGGTTGAGCAAGTATGCTGTGCAATTTCGAGTGTGTGTGGGGTCTTGAAGAATTAGACTCCAATTTACGTTTGAAAGCGGAGCAGCTTGCTCTTTCTGGGAAGGGTGTTCCGTTTGTGATTTTGATGGTTTTGTGGGTTTGAGATTTAGGGGTGGACTTGGAGAGAGTTTGGGTAGGGATTTGGGGTGACGATGGTGAGGGAGGAGACGGCGCTGGAGGCGACGAAATGGGTGGGGTTGGCGGCCGCCATTTGGGTGCAAGCTTCGGCAGGAAACGCCTACATGTTTGCTTTCTACTCGCCCTCACTGAAGTCGGTCCTCCACTACAACCAGCTCCAACTCAACAATTTGGGCGTGGCGAAAGACATTGGGGAGAATGTGGGTCTGCTGGCGGGCTTGCTTTGTAACAAGCTCCCGGCGTGGACGCTCTTGTGCATCGGAGCTCTCTTTGGCTTCCTGGGTTACGGGACTTTGTGGCTGGTCGTCAGCGGACAGATCGCTCCTTTGCCTTACTGGCAGGTACCGTTCGCTTTTTGAGCCTTCTCTTTCCTGCCCGTCTTGTTGCCTGTTTCAATTCTTTGATTTGTTGAAAACAGTCAAACTGGAACGACGGGTATGACAGCCTTGTGGATGTCGTTAGACAGAAAACTTCAATCAGTTGCTGCGTTCTGAGAATCTGAACGGGAACGATGGTTTGTGACAACCATTGTTCATAGCTTTTTAACAACTGATTTCACCCAGAAATGAAAATGCATAATGTGGCTCGTTAAAAGCTCTGCTTTTTCAGTACCTTTCCATCAAGACATCACTCAAACCATTTGGTTGAGAATTGAACTCTGAAATCTCAGTTGGAGTGCAACCCTTGATTAAGTCATCTCCGGTTCATGTCATCTCTGGTTCTCAGGACTTTTTATAGCCATGACCGTTCTGTAGGTTAAGCACAATGAGAGTCTGTTTCAATTCTTTTGATCCCATTGGTGATCGGAGTCTTGCCTGTAAGAAAAATTAGGGTTTGGACTCTTCAATTTGGGTTCCGATGGATTGATTCCGTGGTTGTCTTAAATTATTGCAGATGTGCCTCGTCCAGATGGTGGGCAGCAACTCCGTGACCTGGTTCAACACCGCGGTCCTGGTGACGTGCATGCGCAACTTCCCTCACTCGCGGGGCACCGTGGTGGGCATCCTCAAGGGCTTCGTGGGCCTGAGCGCGGCCATCTTCACGCAAATCTACACTGCTCTCTTGACCGACAACGCCTCCCTGCTACTGCTCTTCCTCACCCTCGGCCCCAATTTCGTGTGCCTGTGCTCCATGCTCCTCGTCCGCCCCGTGCCCGCGGCAGGCAACGTCCGAGTCGACCCCGAGGAGCGTCGCAACTTCCACTACATCACCTACGTCTGCCTGGCGCTCGCGGCCTACCTCTGCGCCATCAATTTCGGCGAGGAGCTCGTGGACATGAACAGGTTCATCCCCGTCGTCTTCACGGTCGTCATGGCCGTCTTCTTAGTCGCCCCACTCGCCATCCCCATCAAAACCCTGTCGCGGGAGTGCTGCGGAATAATCAGCCCCAACGATCTCCAGGAGCCTTTGCTGATCAAGGAGACTGCAGCTGCAGCTGCAGGGGAGGAAACCACAAATGCTCCTTTGGTGATTCGAGATTTGGAAGACGGTGCCAGGATTCCCATTGAAGAAGTACATGTGGGAGCTTCGACGACGCCTGACCCAGGCACGGCCTCAGAGGAGGAGGGGCATTCATATTCCAAGGGGAAGAAGGTGACGCTGCATGAAGACGTGGTGGCGAAGCTGAACCAGCAGGAGGAGGATGCGGAAACGCTGCTCGTGGTTGGGGAGGGAGCGGTGAAGAGGCCCAAGAGAAGACGGCCCCGGCGAGGGGAGGATTTCAAGCTCAGGCAGGCGCTGGTGAAGGCGGACTTCTGGATCCTGTTCTTGACGTTCTTCTGCGGCGTGGGGACGGGTGTTACCGCCATGAACAACTTGGGGCAGATCGGGGAGGCGCAGGGCTACTACAATGTGGACATCTTCGTCTCGCTCATCAGTATCGCCAACTTCCTCGGGCGACTGGGAGGAGGAGCTTTGTCGGAGCACTACGTCAGGTAAGTAGGCTTGCATAGGACTTGGAGTACGTGTGGCTCCCTAGCTCAAGACCTGGTTGTTAACTTAGGTCATTCCAAACACGAATGATCATGTAAGTAGTACTGGGTATGTGGCTGCCAGTTTTGGACATGCATGATTCAGGTGACCAATCATTAGTTCTCAAGGTGTCACATAGGATTTGATAATGCTCTTCAATTGGCCATGGGCATGGGCATGGTACTTTAAAAATTAGGCATTCTGGGATTGAATTAGTCATGCACGAAACTGATAACAAAGTGAGATAATGGAGCTAGTTATACACTAAACTGACGCGGTTGACTGTGTGAACTAGCAAATTATGCTGTACCTACATTGAACCGGCTTCAACTTCCTTGATGGTTTGAATCCCCGAGGTCTTGCAATTTCTTCATGACTCCAAACTGTGAGTGACTATTTACAGTACAGCAATTTTAGTTATGAATGCGAACCATTGACTAAACTTAAGTGTGAACTGCTTGCAGGAAGGACGCGGTTCCTCGGACGGTGTGGCTGGCCCTGGCGCAGCTGGTGCTCATCCTGGTGCACCTCATGTTCGCCTCCGCGCTGCCTGGCACTCTCTTCGTGGGCTCGGTGCTGCTGGGGCTGTGCTTCGGCGTGCACTTCTCCATCATGGTGCCCACGGCGTCGGAGCTGTTCGGGCTGAAGCACTTCGGCATGATCTACAACTGCCTCACCATCGCCAGTCCCTTGGGCTCCTTCCTCTTCTCGGGGCTCATCGCTGGATACTTGTACGACCGGGAGGCGGCGAAAGACTCCTTGCACGGTGCTAGCTATCTGACGACGAAGCAGGTTTGCACAGGTGCTCATTGTTTCCGGCTGACGTTCTACGTGATGGCGGCGGTGGCGGCTTTGGGAGTTTTGTTGACGACGGTGTTGACGTACCGGATACGAAGTGTGTACACGGCTCTGTACAGGAAGTCGCCCCATCCGTCATCTTCGGACATCAAGGCGTTGGAATGAACAAGATAGGCCCCCTTGATTCGTCCTCACTTGGGCTATTATACATTGTTACAGACTCAATTTTTTTTTTTACTTTAATTATTAATACGAGAATGTATCCATACGATGTTTTTTTAGCAGGTTGGCTGGGGAGGGCCGTTTGTGTGCACTCAACCCCCTCAAATGAGCACATTTCCTGTGCCCTGGGATTAAATCTGTAATGATCAAATTATACGAGATTATTCAAACACGTTTTTGAGCAGGTTTTAGATTGTTTGATTACTTATGGACTAGGCAAACTCTGAGAATTGGGAAGCTCGAGATGGGTATTATTGTTGATCTTGATGGACCCTGCTCATGGTAATCGATCTGCACGAGCAGAAGAGCTCGTGTTGAGATTGGATCCTCAGATATATACCCATGACCAGATCAGATCACTAAGGCTCATCCCCAGGAAAGTGGAGGGGTCTATCCAAATCCACGCCTAATTTCAGGTGCAAGGCAATATATCAACCTTACAGAATGATTCAAAGCTCGAAGTGCAAGACTTCATTTCAAAAAATTCACAAGAGTCTAGAGAAAAGAGTGAACAGCACTTGAAACTTATCAATGGTACGAGGATACTAAAGCTGTGACCAAGGGACCCGATCTTGTCTCCTGTACAGACATCTACTACCGACATTTCATGCATATTGTTGGTCTTCAATCAACAAGTGGTACAAGCATGACTGCTATTAATTGGTGCAAAGCACGACCGACTCGGCTAAATGGCTGTGACTTGGACCTCTGATCTTTGAATTGCCACTCACAATGGTCTATAACCCCCAACTTGAAACTTGCATACAGTGATATAAGCATGCTCAGCACATTTGTCTCTTCTAACCAAAGATCTCTCGATAGCCCTATTCACCTCCCCCAAATCACATTCGTACATATGCTAATATGTTTCAATAGACGCAAGCCCTATCTCTGACCTCACAGAAAAGAGAGAACACCTCTTCAAACGAATTGAAGGCAAGCTCCATTTTGTATCACCAACGAAAACAGAGCAAGAAAAGATAATAAATGATGCACTCTAAACACGAACAAATTGGAAAAGCAGGACCCCCAGCAGGCGATCAGAAAGGGCTCATGGCCTGAAATTCTTTATTGAAGAGATGGCAAGACTGTACAGAGTGGCCGATTCCAAAGAATAGCCCAAAGAGGAACCTTGAGAATTAACTGAGAATAGTGTAAGCCCTAAATTAGCGATCGCAATAACTCCCGCTTGGGTACCATGTCCAAGTCTTTAGACCTCTCTCCCACTTGCAGCCAAATTCTAGGTCCTCCCCCCAAAATTCCGAACTCAGAATGAAATTTTTTCTTACACTCCGGGGAGCGGAAGAGCTGACTCAGTTGGCTCCGCAAGCACCTTGGGTGGAGCTATGGAGAACAGAAACTGCCTGTCATTGGGATTCGACGACTTCTTGTCGCCTTTATGTTGGCAAACGATGTTCACCCGATGCCTGTCTCTCATCCACCGCAACATCAGCTTCAGGTGCTGCTTGCTCTTCAACGCGTGATTCTCCATCTACGTTCAGGCAGAGGATATGAGAGCCGTTAGGAATCTGATACTGACAGTAACTCAACTTTTCCAATACACTCGGATGACCTTCAATTAGCAAGTTAGGTGAAAGAAGTCATGACATGGCTAAAATTGACTATGGCCATCGGGCTTCGAATGGAAGATGGAGTAGTCTACTATCCCTTCACAGTGGTCTACAACCTCCCACTTGGAATGCTTTCATAAGAAATTCATACACAAGGTAACCACACCGAATTGCGACATCTACCCATACGTGACAGTCCAAAATCTTGGACAATGAGTACCGCATTGATTTCGAGAACGTACACCACATCAACAGCAGCCCTCGTACCAAGTTTAGATCATCTATCAAATAAAATGTGAACACTTACAACTTTTGCATATTGTATCTAAATGGTGATAAAATTCGATCTCAACAGAATTGACTCGTGTACCCAAAGTTGTCCCTCCGCAGCTCCATCTATTGTACTAAGTGCACATTGGACAGAGCAAAGGAAAAATGTGCGGGAAACCTCTAATTGAAGGGAAAAACAGTAAGAAACAGATCGCACGAGTACCGTGGAGGCATGTTTCCAGCAATCGGAAGCGGTGATCGGGCCGTGTTGCTCCAAAATTTTGTAGAGAGCTTGCGAGGCGCTCTCCACCTGCTCGCCCACGCTGGAGACGTTCCCGGGGCGTAGGCCTGACTTCCTCGCCCACAGCACGGCGGTGGCGAACATGGCTCCTCGTACGCCAAGCTCCTTAAACCCTAAACCCCCATGACCCAACTCCTCCTGCAAAACCTGAAGAGTGCCGGAACTGAGGAACAACAAGTGCACAACTGAAAGTGATGCATCTCTGCGCATGGATGAATGTCTCTGTCGACACCAAATAGTCACAGAGAAATGTGATATTAGAGAGGATGTCGGAACGAGAATGTGATATTAGAGAAGGTGATGGAAATATAGCCAAACCATAATACAAGTCACTCTATACTAAAGTAGTGAAATGAAAATATTGAAAATATGAGATGATCTACACGTTGAGATCATGGGTCCATGAGATCTGCACCAGTGATCTTGACAGGGTCCAAATTCTCCTCATTCTTTGCAATTCGGCTCTTCCGACGACAGACTGACTGGGCTATTTTTTACAGTTTTGTCAAGCTAAGGACTTTGTGTGGTAATTGGAAAACGGACAAGGTATTTGAATTTTCTGAGCATTCACTGGATAAGTTCGAGAATTCAGCACTGTGATAAGTTGTCTTCTCGCATTTGGCAGATATGGATGCCAGTGAGTGCGAATTTTGTGCATTTTAGAATTTGAAGGGTTTGGAGGGCGAGAGGAGGTTTTTGATGTATTTTCGTTGATTAGGTTCTCTGTACATGACGCTAGCTTGACCATTTCTTTGGGGCTGTGATGCTGGTGAAATTAACCTTCCGAGAGCTTCATTGGAAAGTCTCTTTACTTATTTCCTGCTTGGTCTGGATCTCATTCGTTCTTCCCGTAGCATAATGAGATCCTGACTACAATGGTCAAAGAGAATGATACTAGCGCTCTGCTTTTGTGAATTAGATCATTTTCAAAGTAACTGATAAAATGACAATGTCTGAAAATTTCTGTAGTCAAGAATGTAACAGTGAACTATGTGTAAAATCGAATTAGCGAGGAGAGGCACGAAACGGAGACATTCTTACCATAGCCATGCAAAGGCACTTGCTGGGGCCATCACAAAATTTGGGGAGCTGTGTACACAACTAGAACGAGATAGAGCAGAGCGCGAAGAGAGGAGAGCAGAACGAGAATAGTGGAGGCAGAAGGAAAATGCAGACAGAGAGGAAAGAATTCTGAAGCTGGAGATGGACATGCAGTTGCGGTTGACTGAGCTGTTCGCTCTAGGACAGAAAAGAGCATCCGGTGGAGACGTGCACCCTGTCCTCTTTAGTACGGTTGCCTGCCTGGGGTCCCCCAAAAATTGACTCTGCCTAAGAATCTGCCATGAGACAAGTGTGCACGATATTTCAGAATTTCGTTTTGAGAGTGTTGCATCTGTGAAAGGCTCAATATTCCGATGGTTATAAGTATGTGTTTAGAGAATACTTACAAAGATATGTAATCCTGATACATCTCAAGGCGCACAATATTACTTCTGTTCAGGATGTCAAGAAATGAGACAATTGAAGCATGAAGATCGAGGAGATTTAAGCCGCCAACTTTCACATCGTCCATGACTTAAGTGAACAAGATTTTTCTATGACTGCAGCCGACAATGTGGAGATTTTCAAATGATTTATAATATGCTTAGGACGGCAGCGAGGTTGCACTGCATCTCAAGCTCTAAAATAAATGAATCTTCAAAAGGACCACCCTCGTACTCCGCCTATACCATTCAAGTCTCCGCCTATGAGTCCCAATTTCACGAGTTTCCGAACATGAACTTCACATGTGCATTAGTTCAATTGACAGCACAATTGACGTTTCACTTCTGATAGCAGATCTCACGAAGAATGTGGCGAAAACTAATATGAAGATTGTCATCATATCTGCCCAACCTAACATCCACCAGGTAAGCCTAACTGGAAAACATCGCGTTTAGTCCTCAAATTAGGTAGAAAATGGTTCGTGATAGTTGTAAACGGTCAAATGTTTATTGGTAGAATTACACATACATAAATCCAACTAGACTAGACTCTCTTGATCTGCGAAAACACAAAAAAGAACAAAAGCTATCCCTAATCTCCATAGAGCGTGGTCAGCGAATGGAACCGCAGTGGCAGGTCTTGAATATTTTGCCTTGGAAATTTCCGCACGCGTTTCTGGAACTATTGAAGGAGCTTTGAGATGAGCGGCTCAAACTTGTTTACTGGCATGAGTGATGGCTCCGTGGTCGACACGGAGCAATTTCTGCGATTTCCAATCGAGCACATCGCGCTTAGTGCCGATGTCCTTGGTGCCCACCGGAGGCACGACATTCTCACGCAGGTTGAATGTAGCGGCACTCTGTACTCGGGCTGCCGCAGGGCCCTTGCCCGTGTCACGCCCGGCTTTGGCTTCCACACTTCGGATTTTGGCTGCAATTTCGGGAGTCATTGGTACTCCATGAATCTCATCACTCTGCAACCAAGGCGGCCGCATCTTCAGAAACGAAGGGGTGGCGAAAGTACTTCTAATTGTGCAATAAGAATGAATTCTTGGACAAGATTCGAACATTAGATAGTATGTCTGATTGTTGGAACTCCATGAATCTCCTTGATATGGATGCCTCAAGAACAAAGCTGGTCGGATCAAGGAAACCAAGGTATGGCGAAAATACAATGAATTAGAGGGTGTCAGTGCAAGGTTTCTCTTCGGCAATAAGAGGCAGTATGTTCTCAAATGCAATGTGAAAGGTCTAGTCTTGGGGCTCAGAAGTGCAAGAGGCTCAAAATGGGAAGAAATAGGTCTCCTTTTCCAGAAGTCGAGAGCTCTTACACCCTCTAGCTATCTTCATGTTTTTTAGTACAGAATCTCCAATAAGGGTGTTAAAATGTTCGACTTCCACTGCGAGATTATTTCCCTTCATTGCATCTTGAGCTCCGCGTGATGTGGAGTCTCAAATTCTCCTAAAAAATTGTAGCCCTCAGCTCATGTAGAGTTTTGAAGTCTCCTTTCAGAGTTGCCTCCCGATACCGTAGCTAATGAACCTTTTAGACTGAGTCAGGCCAGCAAGCAGTTAAGGTAGTAACTTCGTGAGGCTTTCTGCCGAAGTTTTCATAGTTGGGAATGTCTTTGGCAGTACTAAGCTTAGTCTCCTCGACAATCACGAAACCGGGATGTCAGAGAATTCAGCTTCCATGTGGAAGGGACCAACCTGCAGCACTTACAGTCTAGTTAGTCAAGGTAATACCGAGAAACGCATAATCCGTTGTCAAGGAATATTTGGGATCAGAATATCCTGTCCACTGAATCTGTAGGATTAATCTCTCTGAAATCTGCAGTTCTCACCTGTAGTAGTGACTTACAATCGCATGCACTTCAGTAAGATCGTTGAACGTCTACTTCGTAAAATTGCCGATATTCGCATAGCCAAAAACTGTGACACACATCTTCACAACGGTCTAGTTTCAGGCCACAAACCAGGAAAGGTAGAGATTTGGGGTTCAGGACGCGCGTCCTGAACCACGCCTAGTAATGAAATATCGCCAATTTAACGAAATTGAAGTTGTTGCAAGAAGGAATTTTGGCGTAGGATTATAGTTCGATCGAGCTTCTAGTGATTGTTGTACATTAGTTTAACAGAAGTAATGGAGAGCGTGATGACAGGGAAGTGGTGATCTCGATGTACTCTCGTTATTTCGCCTCTGTATGATCGTTCCTCTTCAACACTTGCCATGTTGCTTTTGTAAAATGGAATTAAAGTTGCATTTATAAGTTGGCAATTTTAGCAGTAGACAGCAATCTGGCAATAACACAATGCATGCAGCAATAGTGCACCAATTTAGCAAGAGTAGAATGAATAGATCTCAAAAGGCTTTGATTTAAAATGTGGCCGCAACTGGCCATGCAAGCCTGAGCCCCACGCTGAACACCCCATCCTGGACAAGAGGGCGCTCATGGCGGTGTGTCACTGCACCTCAAAAATATGATAGAAAATGATCATTTGGGGTCACCATCCCAATCGTGATCGGTCACTAGGTAGTCATAATCCTAGTTCGGCGATGCATTTGAATAGATCCAAATCCGGACCTGCATACAAATTAGCATATTACTTGTAGAAAATCTTGCATTTTGCAAATGTTGAAATAGAGATTCAAGTCCTGAGAGCAAAGCTAGCAATTAGGATTCAAGAGAAGTCCAGTATTAGTGCACTCTCCAGGTGGTTTAGGTTGCCCCAAACTATTTCCTTGAAATCTCTCCATCACTTACAGAATTTCTCCCAATGATAAATTAGACGATTTTAAGTTTTTAATATGTGCTTGGGTTAGACACATTCAAATCCAAACGTTTGTCATGTACCTATATGTCAGATAAGGCAATCGAATTCAAAAGGGAACCTAAAGAGCCTGAATGGGAAGTTAGTCCCACCATCTGTAGGAACGTGCAGTCTGCAAGCCAACCTTTCGAAAGTGTGTTGCCGAATCCTTGAATATTATTCAAAACAAACAGAAAATATATCTTGCACTCCGTTTGAGCAACGAAAAGGATAATTCGAAAGACAGAATGAATGAAGCACGACAAACAACCCACCCAGCCATCATAATTTGTCAGCTTCCCAGTTCCAGAAAATACAACGCTTGCATCGTGTACGGTCATCACCATTGATCCAATACGAGCTGCCAGAAAAACACGAAACCCACAACCTCAGCGAGCGTTGCTAGTCACTGGCAGTCACAGGGAGTTCGTGACACTTGACCATCATGGGCGAAGCAAGGACTTCTGCTCCAGCAACAACAGCACAAGTGCGAATGAGACATAGAGCTCAAACATCTCTGCCCTGAGACAAAATGGAAGCGTACGTGGCAGAAAAGGCTGAAATCATACAGACGAAGAAAGAATTCTTACATTGCAAGGAAAGAAACTGCAATCAGAGTAAATTTAACGATCCGGCATGGTGGACCAGTGGTCCAGTGCAGAAGAATTTGGGGTCTGTAAATCATGGCTCATAATAAGGGACAACCAGATCTAATTTTGGATCAGTTACGAAATAAACGAAATTCCTGGAAGACTCCTAAATTCGAACCGCTTCATCCGAATAACTGCAGCCTCAATACATACCGACAGATGCTGGAGATTCACCAGAATGAAGGACGTGGTCTGCGTCCCTCACTACAGCTACGTCCTCCAGTTGGAAGTCCTGAACATTATCATTGAACTGGCCATTCCTAGCACCTTCATGGCCATTGCACTATTGTTCATCGCATCAGAATTAATAGCTCTATGAGCTCGCTAAGTGTGGTTAGATACGAAAATGAAACTGCTTGGAGTGAAAAAAACTCTCCCAGGACGATCTTTGAAAAGTTGAAATGCTCACGACTTACCAGAAAAGTGTCAAGTCTAGCTCTCCAATTATCCCTTGCTCAATATTTAGGGATCTAGTTGCATGAAGTGGAACGGCGGATTTTCAGCAACAATCCAAGCTAGCAAAGTAGGCCAAAGTACTTCCTCAAGGCAGCTCAAAACTGGGAGAAGCAAAGCAAATACCGACGTTCCACAAGGAGCACAAAATCTCCAAATTCATTTGGACACAGAAAGCACCGAAAACGAGGAGACTTGATAGACGGCGAGAACCCTGAATGAAGGAACAACCTCCAATACTAGTTTGCCGAAGCCGAACCGAAAGGCAGCAAAGGGAGTGCGAAGACAGAAAGAACTTAGATGAGGTCGAAGAGGGGTCAACAAGCTTCGCAATTCTGCCACTGAAGCCACGTCAGATCCATTTCCCCCATGCATGCAATTGCATTTGCTACAGAAATCACAAGCTCCGAAGTTCTCAAACAAATAATTTCTTTGCTTGTGGCGCAATGTAAACTCACATACTCTCTGAATTCATATACTTGGTCATCGGAGTGCCATTTGCCCAATCTATTGTTACTAAGACCCATATTTAACGAGGATGGAGATCATGAAGCAGAGGAATAGAAGGTGCTACATCTGCCATCCTTGTTTGTCGCTCACAAGCCTCGGATAGAAACAAAAGTCTTTTGGAATTCACCTCAACGAAGCATCGATACACATGCAATATCCAAAATTAGCCTCTTCTAAACACGTGACAAAAGATATGCTATTCTTGCCAGGAACATTGATCAATGGCAAGTGAAGCATTTTGCAAATGATGCCTTCATCCAAATTTGGAAGCAAAAATGTTAGATATTATAAGTTCCGCAAGTGGCAGTCAAAGGTGAGCTTACAAAAAAGAGGGCACCCTGATTCAAATCTAGAGATGGTATTACATCAATGAGGGTGTCACCAGAACTAAACAGAAGTAAGCTGCTATGCCAACATTTGCTGTACTTGATACATATGATGGCCAGAAATTACAAACCATATATACAGATTGAAGAAACAACCACTGGAATCCATGCAATGAAGGTCAACATTAAGTTCAACAATGAAGGCCACACAGAATAATGTGGCAACACAATCAATGAGAGAGTGGCATGAACTATATCAACAAATGCATCTTGCCGAGATAAATATGGAATCGGAATCCACATTTTGGGCCCTCCTCCATTAGAGGCGACAAGTACAAGGTTGTGACACCCACCTTTGACAATTATATTTCAATCCAAGTGGCAACCACAATTCTAGCCACTGGCTCTAAGGCACATTGAAGCAGAAACCCCAATAAGTACAAAAACTAGAAATGGCCAAATAGCTTAATGAATAAAATCGACAACCCCTCCCCTCCATCACCTCCAACTACTCCAGCACATGAATTGTCAAAGCATTGTGCGAAGGTACCAATGTGTGCTAGCATGCCCTCAATCTAAATCCTAATTAACTATTGTCCACTAGATTCTAACTCCCAAGTGCCACGCCTTCCAATTTTGATCGGAGGTGCACCCAAATCTCGTTCCAACCATTCATTCTCCAACCAACAACCCCAATAAAGTGGATTGAATGGTTGAATGAGCACCTTCCGACGAGCAAGGTCCAACTCAAATGTCTCTTCATCACACTCTCCTGAAAAGGGCACTGGCTGCAACAAAGGCAACTCAGAGAGCATTTGAATATCTTTCTCATGAAGTTCCAGGGCAGAACATTTGTCAAGGTTGAGTTTTTCCAAGTTCTTTGACATACCCAAGTCTGGCAACCGCAACAAATGTTTGCAGTACCGAAGCTTGAGGCATTGCAATGTAGGCAAATCTCCCAATTCTACCAAGGAAGTCAAACCGCACCGCCCATTCAAGCTTAAAACTTCCAATTGGTTGAATCCAGTGAGATTCCATCCCTCGTTGGATCGGCTCGAGAACAAGCCCAAGTTCCAATGAAGCTCTTGAAGCTGGCAAGGAAAGCAATCCTTCCCACGCACCATGAGTCTTTGCTCACCAATAATACTTGAGACTGGCAATTTGGTTGGAGCACACAAACTAGGCACCTCAAACTTATCACAACGAACTATACGTAATTTCTTCAAGCTGATAAGATGATCTATCCCTGGAACATCAACCAAATCCTTGCAAAAAGAAATCTTAAGAGATTGTAGGTTGGATGGCTGATTGAGAGCGAGTCCCAACAAGGTTTGCAACTTCCGAATATTCCAAAGGAACACAGTTTCCAATGACCCACAATTGCTTAGATCCAATGTACAAGCTTCCACACCATGAAGTTGTAGTTCGTATAAATTATGGCATCTAGCAAGTAGGTCCGACCCCAATACAACCCATACTTGAAAAATCATCAATTGATTTAGGGATGAAGGAAGTTGCCCCACAATAGGAACACGCATAATTGAGACATGCATTGGCACATTCGAATTCCATCTGAAAAAAGTAAGGTGCTTCAAACTTCCCAATCCCTCAACTCTATCAATCTTGCTTACGTTATCTAGTTCCAAAATCCTCAAGCTTAACAAGCCCTCCAAATTTAGAGCTCCAAGTCCCCAATTCAAATTGGAAAGCTGCAATACCTCAACATTGGAAAAATAATCCCATTTTATACCCTCCATACCTCCAATCCGACCAAGGAATTGACCATGTTTCTCATAGCCCAAAGAGCTTTGTATAATAGTAACCCGTATCAACTTGGGCCAACATCCACCCTCTGGTATACTTTCAAGTTCTGTGAGATCGCCATTCTCCATATACACCCACATCCGCTCCCTCAAGTTGGTTACCTTATTGAAAGATCCCATCACTTCAAGTTTGGCAAACTCCAAATACAAATCATGCACACTAATTCTTCTAGATGTCAAATCCACATCTTGCAACAAGCCTTTTCGCTTGAGATGCTCCAACTATCATTCCAACATCAAGACAAATGAACTCTATAAGTCAAATTCATTTGTCTATATTGCAACTTCTTAGCCATTTCACAACACCAATGAGCCAACCATTTTGAATGCAAGTAATTTGTCAAGAAAACTAACAAAAGAGATTTAGAGAAACTACACAAAATAAAAAACTTACACTCTTTGACAATCTTAGTATAACTACATCTTTGTGAGAATATGAAAAACTTTGCTCATAAAATACAAAACTTCACATCTAAAACTTGCAAAAGATGGAAGCAATAGTTGTACCCGAAGTGCTATTTCTTCTTCATCTTGCTTGTGTACAACGGACAACCATTTAATATGGAGGCTTGGTATTTTAGAATAATAAAATTCAGAGAAGCGTACCACGTCCATAAACAAAGTCTGATCCCTTGGTGGAAGCAAGTCAAAACTACTCCTCAAAATATCAAACACAGGGTTTTCTCCTTCAAAAAAGTTTAAAGCCCTCACCCAAGGCAAATGCTTCACCCATGATGAAGGATTCTCTCCATAACAACCCAATTGCAATCCCAAAGTTTGCAACGCCAATGGATGATAGTGATGGCCTTCTCCATTACCCTTGGAGAAATAACACCTCCTAACGCAAGTCATTACATCATGCTTCTTTCCATCTTCAAAAAATTGTTTGCCACTAGCTGCATGGTACAAAAACAAATTCACTGCATCTGCCTCTCCTAGGTCAGGCATCTCAAGATATGCATCTCCATCTAACCCCAAAAGCTCAAGAACACCTCGAGAGCGAGCCGTCACCACCACCAAACTCTCCATGTGGTAAGGAACCTCCAAAAAACTCTTTGCATGTTGGATGGATTGGTGGTAGTCTGAAATATTGTCAATCGCCAAAAAGGTTCTTTGCTTGAAAAGACTTTTACACAAAATGTCCTTGCACTAGAAACACATTCACAAAATAACCAATCAATCACAATAATTGAACTAACAATCATTTCAATCATAGGCATTTGAGTTTTGGAAGTAGAAATGCAATTTCACACTATCTCATACAAGTGTGCATGACTCAATCAATTCAATATTGCATAATAAACACTCAAAAGTAGAAACAAATAGTACAAATAGTAACACAAAGCTACAAATGAGGACAAGGAATTATACTCTATCGAGTCTTCAAAATGTTACAAACAAACCTCAAGCATGGAAACCAAAAGTCTCACCTCTCCTTCATTCAATTGTTGAATGACATCCATGCTTTTCCTTGTTAAGTCCCGCAATACCTTTTGAAACAACTCTTTGTAATCACTAGAAGGAACACTTGGAAATTGAATATGGCAAACCCTCCCTTCATACTTGCTCGAAAGTTCATTGCACAATGTCTTGCAAGTTGTGGTCTTACCGATGCCACCAACTCCATATATACCAACGACTTTCACTTTGTATTTTCTTGAAACCCCAATTCCTTCAATCTTCTCACCAATAACCTATAAAGTCCAACCAAACAACCATTTAATCAATTGAAATCCCTACATTTATAGAACTTGATTTAGACAAAAACTAAACGTTCCAATAAATTCTTATAAAGAGACGAAACTAAAACCCTTGAAAAGCAACAAACCTTCCCAAGAACAATCAAGGCCAATCATAGAATCTCATAGCCTAGAGTCAAAGCTAAATGGAAACTAACGAGAAGCCCTAAAATCAATACCTTACAAATACTTGATTTTCCTTGCACATGGGAATCGTCCCACTTTATATCAGGAGTAATTGACTTGCAAACATATGAAACAATCTTGTCTTCATAAGCCACAACCTCCTTCGAATTCTTATCATACGAGAGGCCATTGAAAGACCTCAAGACATTGAATGCATACTTCCAATCACTCACCAAAATTTGCTTCTTTAGATCAACCTCTGCCAAAGTCTCCCATTCTTGATACCATTTCTTTTGCAATCCTTCATTATCTAAATCACTCATTGACAATCCATAAAAAAGGGGTAATATCTTCAACCCAATGTTGGACCCATGTTGTAATTTATGAGCTTGGACAAAGGCACTCAATTCAATCATGGGCCATTTTGACATAAAATACTCATTGGACACAACCACAATCAACATTTCACATTGTTCAACAGCTCGAATGATCAACTCTGGGAATTTTTCACCCTTGGGCAAGCTCTCATGGCGTCTATCAAAGAAAGGATAATGGCACCGATCTTCAAAAGCTTTGTACAAGTGTTCCACAAACTCCTTCTGAGCTCCACTATGACTTAAAAAGATCTTGTGTTGGGGTCCCAAAATAGGATCAACACTAGAGCCTTCACTGCTACACCCATATCACCAAAACTTCTTTCAAAACAAGATGATCAAATGCAAGTAGAAAAGACTACATAGACACAAAGCAAAACAAAATTGGAGACAACTAAGAGGAAGCATGAAAATGGTTTGCTTTTCATAAATTCAAATATGCCATGACCATAGCACACCTAGAGAAGACAAATCTCAATCACAAAGACCTCCTAGGGTTTAGCATATTACCCATGCACACTAGCACCTTCGAAACAATCTTCCACACCATGATCATTTTCTTGATTGCACACCTACAAGCACAATGTCTATTAAATTCTTTGTTCTAAATACCCATACAGTCGGTCAAATATCCTATCATTACTCCTATTTTCATCCTATTGCTTCTCAAACTAAAACCAAAACATACAAATATTATAAGCAAAGCACCCTCACTATTAGGAAGAACACAAATACACTAACTAATCATCGTGATCAAAGCAAAATGTAGAATGTCACAATACATTTACAACAATTTCAACTAGGCTTGAACAAGTCACCTACATGGGGCTCTGTAGAAGGTTGACCTCTTCTATTGTGAACACTTTCATACAAATACCTGAAAGGACAACCAAAACCAATCAAAACAAGAATTGAAAACCTTCACTTTGAAGTGTCATGTTGAATTTCTATGACTATTTCGTGGAATTAATCTAACTTTAGACTAGATATCCCAATGGACAATCTTTCATAGGTGCAAACCCCAAGATAACATTGAAGATTGATTTTTGCTAGCCTTCAAAGTTGCCAATTTGATCAATATTTCAAAGATTCATTCTACTAGCATGATTTACAAATGTGAGATGTGCCCTCATCCATAACACCATGCTTTGGGTGAATTGATTACATAACATTCCAATTCCTTTAAGGAGGTTAAGAGCACCTAACTTCAAGAATGCAAGTCAGGAGTTACTACAACTTTGCCCAATCAAGAACTAAAATTTTTGCACAATAGGGACATGAGGTCAATAAGAAATCCTTCTAGTGGTTTTCACAATCTCAATTACAAAGTGGTTTTAGAAGAAATTTCACCATCCCAAAACAGAGATGATTGTTGCAACTGCACTCACACCAAACACCTTCACCATATTATGATGGAGAGCAAAGAACCTAAAAACAATAGGGAGAGAACACATTTATGAGTAAATTGACTATAATAGCACATTGCTAAACTAAAACCACTGATCTCCAAACAAAGTACATATAGAATTTACAACAATATGATACTAAATGGATTCAAAAGAGCATTTGAACATTGTTCCTATTTTTGAAGCGACCTTACTTCTTGAGATGGGTCTTATTCAAAATTACAGAGGATCCCAATGTTCATCAAGATCCATTAAAAATTCAGTTTACAAGCTACTATGCACTCAAAAGTGGCTGTACACTATCATCTCGTTATGTGATAGGTGATCCAATACAGTCAAAAACACATGCGTCCCAACTAATGCCAACAATCTGTAGACCATATCCTTCACCGACACAGGGGCAACAAGTCCTCACCTCAATCAAAATATACCACGTCAAAAATATTAAATCGCATCACTACATGTGCTCCCTGTAAGTTGACATCAAGGATTGACCAGAGGGAGGGTTATCTGAACACAACCAATTCATAACTCTTGCCATGTGTCAGTCTTACAATCGTGTGTACAAATACAACGGTAAACCATATTACCCAAATATTGTAAAGAAAGGGCAGCCCATTTTGAACCGCATAAATCACGGCTTCTCCGATGGAGCAACTTCAGAGCTATGACATCGTTGAATTCTGGAAATAACTAGAACGGTCGAGCACACAATCCTCCTGAGGGGCAACACACCTAAAGATTGCTTCAGAACTCAATCGAAAAAACAGTGCTTTGGTGTATGCGAGTTGAAACGCGTCAAAGCGACATGCTGCGCATCCTGCGCCTTTTTAGTATTCCATCTGGCTTCTCTGCAAAAGAGGTCACCATATGAAACATTGAGCAAATTCAATTCACCCACTTTTCAGTCTCCAAAACCAGGCTCTCGGGATCCTTCTGTTTCCACCAGCTTTATAAGTCCAAATATGAAAAGCAGGAGACATTCAATTTCATCATTAGCAAACCATCCACAGATTCATTGTAAGCACCAGATCTCCGTATCAAGCGTTGTCGAGTAATCAATACGCTCTGGCAAAGTCTGAAAAACGTCAATTTCGTGAAATTGGCTATATTTGCACAGTCAAAAAATTGTGACATATATCTCCACCAAGGTCTACGTTCACGACATAAACTAGGACAGGGATAGATTTGGGCTTTAGGCCACGCATCCTAGGCCGTGTCAAAGTAATGGAATATCGCCAATTTAACGAAATGGACGCTGAAAGTTGAAACGAATACATACACAGCAGGGTTCCAACATATAGAGGAACGGTGAAACGGACTCTGAGAAGAAGGAGCCATCAAAGCTTTGAAATTAACAGACATACATTAATGGATACCGAGTGAAAGTATTCTTCAGTTCATAACTAGTTTGCAAGGTCCCTCGTCGTCACAGCAACGGATACTACTCAAAACCAAGATCTGGAATTCGACTACGATTCTGAAATGTGACAGAGCAATACCCTCGCATATGTCGGAGAAGGAAAAGTTCCAAACTACTTGATGACTGCGTCAAATCTCAAACCAGAATTGATAATTATCGAGGATTTGTGCGCACCATTTCAATTCCAACTGTCAGGCTCAATCCTTTTTGTCCGCCATTGTGAACGAAGCATACACACCGATTCCATACCTACTCTCAACTCTCGACCCTGGGGAAAGTAGGAACTAGTATTCCGAGTTGCATAACCGGCGTAGCGTGATAACTCGGCTGATGGCGCCATGGGATGGGCTCCGAGCAGAAGCATTTGACACCAATAACCTGGCCGAAAGAAACAATTATGGACAACCACACGGGGTTTTTAACCTTCTTCAAATCCAATTTGGTCCTCATTGAGTGACGAGCAATTACTTGATGAATTCGTCGAATTCTAACGAAAGTCAAAAGTTTTCCAGCTCGCGGAATTAGAACAAATGCTGCATTCAGCAACATACGCTGGATTCAGAACACAAACCGAAATCGAGGCTTGTAAATTCTCTAACTGCCTCGGAATTGAGTCAATCAGGTCATTGTAAGTGAAGATGAACATGAAAATATCAATGTCTTCATTGAGAAATCCATCTGCTGCATTCGGTGTTCAAAGTCGACTTTCGAAGATTCACCAAACGATTCCGAGAAAAAGGATACAGTGGATTCTGGAATGCAACTGCAGCCTGACGTGGCAGAAACGATGGATTCCTCGTCCAAGCTGCAGACAGATATTAGTGAAGCTACAGATGAGTTCGAAACAGTCATCTGAAACCCCTCTTACGAGTTAAGAGACATCTTGCGTGAATTACGAGATAATCCACGCAAAATACAATTCGCCCCTTATACCAAACCAAGACTCCTACATCCGGTAACAGCGTTCAGGAGCAGTACCGATGGCTTCCGAGCAACAACTCTTCACCATCGACAGTAAGTCATGACATCAACAAGCAAGCACAAGCACACACAAGAAAGCAGAAACAATGTCGAATCATCCACAAGAAAACCAAGGAGCGAAGGCTCCGGAAGATCATGGTTGTCGGTAGAACCAAAGCCAAAGAAAGCTCACTCGAAAACGACCCCAAACGGAACCGTTAGAAGACTAATTCCGCAAAACAAAATACAGCGCGACGCTCTCAATTTAATAAAAAAAAAGCCTCAGATATCAAGAACCACAAAAAAAACATCAGTCTCAACCTGGTGCACCGACTCCGTGAGCGCTACCGACAGCGTCGCACCAACAACGGACTCTCAGCAGCCACGCCCTCCTGAGCATTCAGCGGCAGTTTGGACGCCCTTGGCCGCTCGGAATGAACACACTCAGTCGGTGGTGGTGGACGAGGGTTTGGAGGCTCCACGCACGAGAGAAGCGACTGCCCCCACCGACTGCCTGCGGACCGTCGGAGCAGTCTGCTTCTCGACAACTGCCGAGGCGGCGCTGCACTGCGAGACTCTGCGATAGCCCTCGACTCGCAAGGAAAGCTCCTACTCCTGCACCCTTCGTCGGGAGGAAGATGTCCGCTGCGGCACTTGCGACTCCGATTCTCCGCTGACGACCTTCAAGAGTCACTCCGAGCGGCGCCCACAGGCCACGACGAGCAACGGATCTGCGCAAGCAGACGTGAACATCTCCAGCAAGGGAAAATGGGAGAATCGCAAGCGAGTGCAGCACCACGACGAAGCTTTCGTTGTAGAAGAACTGAAGGCCCAAGGCAAGGCGGGGAGGGTCACAAGGAAGAATCTCCGGAGTCCGTCCGAATCCTTCAAGTGGGAACGCCGTTTTGTAGTTTGGGGTACAGTAAACCCGTTCCACGAAGTGGGACCAGCAAGGTGGATTTACCCCGGGGAAAACGCAGGAATTTTTTATTTGCCTCACATGATAAAATTTGCAAATTTTGAATTCATATAGGCCCCAAATTAACATTGGGGTTCTAAAGCATACTCTAGACACTACAAGTAATAGGGGGCTTCTTTTTTTACTTTTATCCCAAGAACATGAAATTCACCTTGTTCGGGACAAGTTTTATGTCCTACCAGTTTTGTAATTGAAGTGTCTAGACAAACAAATTATTCACCGTGATCTCATTTTTGGATTTGAAGTATTTGTAAAGATTCATTCATTAGGGGGCACCAAAACTGCACACTAGAACAGTTTTCCAACTTCTTCTTTTCCTACATTTGAGGGTAAAGGTATGTTTGAACTGGGTGTTGAAGAGTGTTGTTACTCGAGGTCTTAGAAACAAATTTACACCTGCTTCTGAACCAGATTCACATTGCAAACATCACCCTTATACCAACTGCAAATATACCTTATTTACCCAATTCGTCAGGAATAGTATACATATGGTTTTTTCAAATGCAAGAAGAAGAGGGACTATATTTTGAGATTTTATAGATTTTAGGAATCTCTTGTGAGTGTTCACTCCTTGCAACTCCCTCTTAAGTTTTCTTGTGCAATAAGGGGGCGTCAAAGTTCTATTCTTGGCTTTTTTTCTTGATACACCAAGTGTGATAACATTAATTCAATCTTTTGCTTCCAATTCTCAACCTTGATGCCCACTATTATTGAAGTCACACATGAGCGTTATAAACGCACACTAATATGCTAAAAAGGAAATGCAAGAGCAACTCTAACATTCTTCTTCTAAAGATTCAACTTGAAAATATAAACCTCCTCCATTAGTTTTTTTTTTAATCTTAATGACCACGGGAGCTTGAATGAGGTGCCAAAAAGACATGTCCAAGTGTCTTCATCCCAAATGACATTTGAAACTTCATTGCAATCTCTTTATTACTAAATCTAAACCAACTAGATACTCTTTCCAAGAAAACTATTTCTAAGAACACTATTTTGCTAGATATTGTGTGCAAATTATATCATACAATCTACAACAAGTCTATACAATAGCCAAAAAATGATATAATAGTAGTTTACAAGTTAACCTCTTAAGGGCTAATGAATCCACTTTGGATTTTTTGAAAACTTGGGTCGGGTCTATTGACTTCATAATCTAGAATTTTAGCATGAGATTTTTAATACAATAATCTACATACATGTTAAGTTTTTTTTCCACTTCATTCCGATGGATATTGTAACACTTATAAGTTTTAAAATGTGAAATTGGAAAACTAAAAATGTATTCTAGAAATGATTAATTAATTTTATTTAATTTTACATATTGATATCACCTCAAAACATTTGAATTATTCAAGTTCAAATAATGAGATGAAAGTTATGAAGAATTTTATTTTGTGGCAATGAAGACCTCTGAGAAAAACATATATAGTCATTTTCCGAATTCTATTTTGAAAATTTCCTTCTAAAAATTAAAATTAAAAGATACTTATAGTTTACAATTACATTTTCACTATTGGGATTAATAATTCTCAATTTCTTGTAATATTTATTAGCAGTTTAGGCTTCTCTTTCATTTAATAACACCTTTCACTTTCTAATTGTTTTAAAGATGAAAATGACAGAAACTTGTTTAATTTCATTTATATATATTCATAGCCCATTTTTAAACATATTGGCCATATTGCATAAGTTTTGGACATATGTGTTTTCTCCTAAAAATGTTGAAAGACAAAACTTCAACTTTAGGAAGGGCTAGAAAAAAATACTTTGGAAGTTTAAGCACACCAAAAAGAGCAATCAAACATTTGGAGCTGCATCGGCCCATTTGATGGTCTCCTATGCCATCCTCACATTGATGATGTTGTTTAGTGAATAAATATGGATGAAGATTTTAGCCTTGCTTTGAATATGAGTATTTGGAAGTAGTCTTAAACCTCAAAATACCACAATATATTAGGGGCTAAGAAATCATTCATTCAAGGACAAGAGAGTACTTCAAAACATGGGACTATGTAGCGACGCTTAAAGTCATCACTTTTACAAATTAAAATATTTTTAGAAAGTAATCAAATATTCACATTTCTTGCTGAAAGACAAATAAAAGAGGATTCCAACTCACCAAAGAATGCATTGTTTGGATACAATATAACAAAGCCTTAAAGTAGATATTAAGATTGCTATTGGTTATAGGAACATATAGAGGAAATACAATCAAGTCCCTTACATTTCAAGTTACAATTGGATGTGACAAGTTATAACGTAAATTTAGGAAACTCGAAACGGCATTTATCATTGTCCTAATACACCGGTAAGGAGACACAAACAGGACACAAACCGAGGGACAACTAGCTCTCAAAATATCAACATTGCACGTAATCATAAGTGATTAACAAAATGTGATCTACTGAGAGGAGAGAACAAAATGGAGACATGCAGTAATCAAGTGTTTCAGTCATTTGCAACACACTAAAGAAGTCCACACCGTCATTGCATCATAATGTGATGAGAAAAATCCACGACACTAAGTAGCTTATTGTGGTGTAATTGCGGTACATTGTGTGGCTCACACAAATCCCGCAGTATGGTAAGGAAAAAGCTATTTAAACCAATCTCTTTCAAATACAAAAACAACTCATCTCCGAGCAAGATTGTGAAATGAAACTCAAAGCTCCCAAAACGAGTGCTGCATGGACCTTTAAGTTAACGTCACAGCGACATAAAGAAGTTCAGGAAGATCAAGTTCACGATTGCTGAAGAGGGGAAACATTCATATACAGACGGTGCAGCTTGATATGACTGATTACGGAATCAGGGATCAAATACTTCACTGAGAAGTCTCTTGACAAATTTCGCCTGCACCGCAAGAGATTGCCGGGAGTTAAGAGGAGAGACACTCCACAAAATAGAGTTATTACATGCACAACACCTCACTGCTTAACGCTTAAACGACGGGCTCATAACCGTGGAAGTCATCTGTTTTGTCACCGTGTGGATTGTTCGATTAAAATAATGCAAAAGCACTCATTGGAAGTCAAACTACTGTAGATTATCTTTCCTTTCCCCACAAAATTTGGAGGATGAATAGTTGCACTTCTGTCCTACACAAGAGATTCTCTTGTCATTCATCAGCCTCAAAACGTCCGCCGCGTCGTTCAAGGGTTAACGGCCATGGGAGGGACAGCAAGTACTTGACTCATTGCAACTGTAATGACTATGTAGAAATGGACATTGGTGGTGAAATGTACACCTCAAGAAATGTACACGATTTGAACATTGCTGGTGCAATGAAAAAGGGAAATGTACAAAGAGTATTACATTTGAGGAGGTGGACACTTTTAGACTCCAAGCGCTACACCTAATTTTTGAGTTGGCTCCCATTACACTACAATTTCTTTTTTTAAATGGATAAAATCACCAAAATCATTGCTAAGAAATATGAGATTTGCCAATATTTGAATGAAGTTTATTATTTCTGGGTAATATTGTGGGTGATCGATTTGTGTGACTTGTTTGCATTCAGTGCCCTTCTCGGTGTTTCACACTTCCACCAAGAAAACTAAAAAAATTCATTGCATTTAGTGCCCTTATAGGTTGTTCACAGTCTGCCCATGAATAAGGGTTCACGGCCTTTATCCTCTTTTAAACAAGTTGATGACTAAAAATGACAAGAAGGGTCTGAAATACCTGATTGTTGTTGCACTTATATTATTTTGAATGACCTCATCCACCACCCAAATCTGTTTCTGCAAACAGCGCGCAACATAAAAAGAAGTAAGCAGCGACTTGACGACATACACAACTGCCACTTGAGAACTTCCAGACTAAATTGAAATCAACTTCTTCATCCACATCAAAATCTAGTTGCTCTCCGTAACACCTGTCCAGGGACCTTAAGACTATCTGCTCCAAATAAACGACGCACGTCCTGCAACATACTTGAGAATATCTCCAAAGGAAAACAAGACCTAAGGTAGCTGCACCCATAACCATCACTTCTAAAATCTAAGAAAATCTGTGGAAGTGAATAGATGTGATTATAATGATGTACTACATCTGAACATTTGATCCTAGTGTTCGTATTAGGTGCATTTGCACTTGGCTCTTTAAAAATTCACAATTTATTCTCACATTATCTAAATAATACATTTGAAAGTGCAAAGGCATTATTTTTCTCTTGCTAATAGGATCCTGTAATTTGCTTAATGTTTATTAATAATAATCATGTTCAAAACCCTTAATTTGACGGTTATGGGTGATGCTACCTTACAGAGTGCATGCGGTAATAGTGACCAAGAGTACTCACTCGATTATTATACAAGACTTTGTGTTCAAATACAAGGCGTCGGGCATCCTTGCCATCGCAATTTATGCACACAATTCCATATTCTTGCAACAATGTTCACACCTGCAAAAAGAGTCACCTCTCTTCAGAATTGGATTACCAACTAAAGCAAGGCTCAAGAAACATCACACCTTTATAGGTCGACTCTCACAAATTGTCATAGGCACTTATTGTCTCTATCTTAAATGCAAGAGATCAAACAATGGTTCAAAACTCTAGAAAGTTATTGTGTCCACTAAAAATGAGATACTCCATATGTTTTAAAGGCAATGATGGGGCCTAGCATTCCAAAGATATACTGAGCCCTTGAAACTTATTTATTTGGAATAAGAGGCCCCATCATGATGTACCAAGACCCTCAAACCACCTTCTAAAACAAAGTTTAGGTGCATTACTCTACTTGATTACACAAAGTGATGGAATCTTGTCCTACATTCTAAATAAAATGGTTTGTGGTTGGTCTGTTAACTCTTCACCAGACACACAATAATGGGGCAGTTCAAAGTATTCTTGAATATGATCCATATTCAAAGCAATAAAGATTCAAACAAAAAGATTGACAATTTTTGATGCATTGTCCAATTTTTTATTTATTTTTTAATTTCAATCATATAAAAGTGTACGTGTGGAAATAATTCCAACTCATTTTTGTGTATGTGTATGTGTGGCAAAAATTGTTGCTCTACACAAAAATGAGTATTTTGACCATTGATAATTATATATTGCTAGGTTCACTCCTTAAAAATTTCAAAATCGAATTATATGGAGTCTAGCTTATTCTAAATCAACCCACAATGCAAGGAGGTTAAGTGCATTGACAATACACTAGTCATTTGTTGATGAGATCTTGTGCAATGAGGAAATTTTTTATTTGAAATCCAAACGTTTAAAAATTAGAGACAAACATTTAGAATATGTAGAAAAAATTTCAGAAACTTTTGCTTCACAAATTGCAAGATAATAGGGCTTGAAGTTAGAAGAAAATGTTTTTTTTTAAGTTGCCCAAACATAGCTAACAAAGTTTGACTCCTCTTAGAATGTGATTTGAGAACTAAGTTTTTTTTGGATTATTGTATGTCATATTTTATTAATTACATACATGCCAAATTTCAAATGTTGATGAGTGTTTTTGCAAAAAATGCCCACAAGATGTCCGAATTGCTTATTGCTTGGGCTACCAAAAAAGCTTAGGGCAGCATAACTTTTGATTTGGGCACCCAATTGTAAATAAAATTATACTTACACTAAGAAGATACATGTTCACACCTTGTGCCAAAATTTTGTGAACATTTGATCAAAATTGACTTTATAGGAACCTACTCGGATTTTCAATTTTCCATTCGACATCCAATTGGCCTTTAGAAGATAAAAAACGTCACTTGGTCAATGGCGCTTGAATTGAATTAATTGTTGTTGGTTTCATTGTGTATATCCTTTACATGTATGTATAGGAAAATTTGTAAAGAAAGGTGGAGGTGGAAAAAATTATACATTTAAATTTTATATATAAGATAGTCCCACTTAAAGAACCGCAAGAAAGAATTTATAAAAACCATAGGGCATTGAAAATATGCCCCTCATATTTTTATGTAAATATATGGTCATTTTAAATACAATAATTTAGGTAAATAGCCCCACATCAAATACCCTCGTAACCCCTAAAAGACCGAGGCTTATTTTCTGCCAAAAAACACTCAAAACTGCCATTTCTATAGCAAAGAGTAAAAAAAAAATTAATTGTTTTTTTTTCACATCCAACCATAGAATCTTACACCTAACTATTATTAAAAAGTATGAAAAAAAATTCAGAATTTTTGACCGCACAGATTGCAAGATATTTGCTTTTAGAGTGGAAAAAACAAGTTTTTAAGCACATTGCGGGACTAGATTTTTTGACTTTGAACATTTTTAACTTAAAATTTTTGCACTACAGAGTTTTGAGCTTTAAATCTTTATAGTGGAGAATTGAATTGAGAGTCTAGGAAAAAAAAAAAATTCAAAAAAACTTAATTATCATTCTTCAAAAAATTGTTAAGTAGAAGTAGGTACATTAGAAGAAATCTGCGTTTTCGTAGATCGTTGATTTTGGACACGCTGACGTCCATGACGGTGTTACGGGGCGTCACCGTAGATGTCATTTTTTTCGCGTCAAAGTTGACACGTCAAAAACATCAAAAATCTGAGATAACATGGCTTGATGTCACCATGATTTTAGCAGACATCAGAGATGACATGGGTCAACTGGGTCCTCAAAGGCCGCCATGTGACTGCCACCTAAGCACCACGCGTGCACGGGCAGCCACGTAGGAATTTTTTTCATCCAATTTTGTCCATGATGTGGCATCTGAGGTGGCACTTGACATGGCAACGCGAAAAATGATGTGGCATCCAGCAAGGCTGACGTGGCATGCCACGTCAGTATAGTTTTTGTTGTCTAAAAATTTTAGTATTGTTTTTGAAGACGTCATCTTAGATGTCTAGATGTCTTCTGAGACGTCAACTCTAACATCCACACGTTTTTTGAGATGTTAAATTTAACGTCTACATATCTTGTGACATCAATGTAGACATTTGCATTTCACTATGAATACCTCTTGCAATGCTTAGGATGATTTAGAGGAACATAATGATGTCATGTTAGACGCAAATATCCTACATGACATTCATGTGCATTTCACAATGTCTAATACAACATATCATACACAGTACACAATACATAATACACCATACATAGTATACAATACACCATATTTGAAAACTATATCACATGGCTTTACAAGCCACTTCATGTGAGTATATAGAGGGAAGAAGATAGTCTCTTTATACAAGTAGGGTGGTAGGAGGGAAGACAAACTATATGGGATATTTAAAATGCGTGAATTAAATTTCAATGGGGCAATACTCAGACGTCCGACAGGACGTCCAAAGGATAAAGTGGGTTGTCTACTCCTATGTCCCCCAAAAGATTATCAAAGATTTTAGAGACATACAAGGAGACAAAGTTGTGTTGGAAGATGAAGTTTAGCACTTGTCGGTCCTATATATTTCAGTGGGCCAACACACAGATGTCCGAGAGGACATCTGCAAGATACAATGGTTTGTCCGCATGTATGTCTCTTGAGGCGTACTAGTGTCTGCCAAATAGTGATGGAGGAGGTCTCAAGGCATACCGGTGTCTTTTAAACATTTATGGGAGGAAAAAGGCACAAGTTCACATTTAGGGATTGATCCTATACATTGCAATTGAAAGATGAAAAATTAATATATGACCACTTATGCACATGACACTATAAGAAAACAATATTTGATTTTATTTCTAGATTTTGCGTCCTGATGTCTTGTCTGATGTCTTCAAATGTCTACATAGACATCCAAAATTTTGCGTTGCCTAAGACAAGTTATATACATCGAAAATCTGTGATGGAAGTTGATCTTGTTGAAAACATGGTTTTTGATCATGACCTAGACTGTTGGACATGTAAGACGACACCCTTAATTGCTCGTTGAACTTCCAAAGAATGTACTTAAACGCATAAGATACAAAGTCACATTGAAATGCAAATGTATCCCATCTTAATCGAAGTTGTGTCATTTGAAACGTCCTCAGGTCTCCATAGATGTCTCTATAAACATTTTGCCGTCTCTGACTACGTCTCCAAATACATTGCCACGTCTTGGTAGACATCTCAACGTTTCATACAATGTCTCCACGTCTCCAAAGAGATTTCTGAAATAAGCATAGAATACCTACAATGCAGCCCTCATATGCTGACATGGCATGCCACGTCAGCATTATTCGATGCCACGTTAGTCAATTTTCACGTTGCATGTCACATCAGCATTATTTGATGCCACGTCAGTCAATTTCCACATGGCATGCTACGTCATCTGCCACGTCATCGTTTATTTTTTCAAAGACTGCCCCATAACTGCCCAATCCCCCCTTTTTTTTTTACCTTGGGCAGATGTTTTATCCAAAATTGCAGTAATTTTTGGAAAATTATCTGCAGTGAAAATGGGTCAATAAAGTTGATGTGGCTCTCGATGTTTTTGCTGATGATCTTGAGGACATCAGCTCGTCATCAAATATGTCATCGAAAACCTCGACGTTAATGGTAACACCAACTTGTTTTCATTCAAATTTGTCATTGTCATGTGAAACATCTCTGGAATTCTACCTAAATCGCAATCCATCTCTCAAACATCTTGATGTCTCCACAGACACCATATGTTTTGCCTTCAACATTGCAGTTTTGGTTTGACATCAAAAAAGACACGGGTTTCTTCTAGTGGTACGAGATAGAAGGAAAATCTAAAATATTTATATATTTTAGATGGAATTAAAATACACTAATACCAATGGTGAGATTGTTCTAGCAAGTAAATTAAACCATGAGAATTTATTTTTTTTGAAAAATTGCAAAAATTGCATTCTGAAATGAATCCTACAAGTTATTTTTTTCAAGAAGATGCTCCAACTGCCCGAAAAACAAGAATGTCCATAACTTCCTCATAATAAAGTCAAATGAAATGAATCAAAGCTTTCCAGATAGACAAAAATATAATCTATGAGAAAAAAAATATTTAAAAAAAAATTCAAAATTTGCAAAAAAATTTTGCTGCCCCCCGTCCCCACACATTCCAAGAAATGGCATAACTTCTCGCTCAAAAGTCCGATTTCAATTTTTTTTTCCGCCACGTACCTCTCTCAATTCTTCACATTCACAAAAAGTTTCAAAAAATGGTATGAATTTGTCCCCCCGTAGGTACATGCCCCAAGTCCCATTTGTCCCCCGAACGGACAATGGTCCTTTAGGGGTTAACTCAAGTGTATAACTTAAATTACAAAGAGTGATACAAACATCATATGTTGGATATTTTACACATAGATTAGTTGGACTCAAGTAGTTTTAGCATATTGTAGTACAAAAAGAGTTTTGTTGCACTTTTTAACACTTTTTTGTAACTCCGTGGCGCAAATACTTATAAAAATAATAATAATCAACAAAAATTAATTGGTTATATATTAGCAAAAAATGTATTGCTATCTGTAATTGAGATATTACACTTGATCTGTCTCTTTCATTAGTAGCTATTAAAAAAACAATTTTTATACATTCTTTTTTAACTTATAAAATAAATTATGGATTTGTCAATTATTTGCAAATGGAAACTTACTCATGGTAATTCAATAGACAGATTTGTAGGTATTATTGTGGGACAATCAACTAGAAAACCACATTAGAAGAATTTTTAGCCCTCCGAAGGGCTGCTTCTGAGTGACAAACCAAGCTATTAAAAAGCTTGGTCTGTCACTCCAGCTGACTACTACAGTGAGCTTGGTTGACTGCTCGTCGTAATAGTCAGCTGTCGCAATTTTTTATTTTTTATTTTTTATTTTTTTAATAGTATTTTTAAGATTAAAAAATAAATAAAAATAAAAATAAAAATTTACTTGTAAAACTCAGTTCCCGCGCCACTGCCACTGCAGTTTCAGGTGGGAGGGAATAGGGAAAATACAAATTTTTCAGCCAAAAAAAAACAAATTTCAGGGTGCCCCAGAGGATTGTGGAGTAGCCCTCTGCAGGCCCCAGATTTTTCTAATGAGTACTCAATTAACATCAATAACATTTAGTACTGGGAGAGTTTTACATGAGATATTTTGGATCATGTATAAACACCATTTAACCCTTGAACGCCGAAGCGAACGTTTTGTGTCCAATGGATGACAGGGAATCAAATTGTATAGGACATAAGTCCAACTATTCATCCTCAAAATTTATTGTGGCAAGGAAAGATCTTCTACAGTAGTTTGACTTGCAATGAGTATTTTTGCAATTTTAGAAGCTACTAATTCATACGGTAATAGAAAAGGATAATTTTGAGGGTCACCCCTGTTTAAGGGTTAATGGAATTATTCAATTTGATATAGATTTAGTTTTATCCTACACGTACTCGCCACAGTCATGTGCATGGATATGCAATAATAATTTATTTCTTATTATTAAACAAAAAAAATTACATAATTTGATTATTCCATCACAAAGTATGCTTCTAGTTCAAATTAATCAATACTAGTGTAGCCCTGTGCCGTTGCTATAACCAAAACAAAAGTAAAAGTCATTTTTTAAACCAAAAATAACTAAAAAATCCATAACTTTCCGATCGTGGGTCCAAACACCACGAAACAAAGCCTAGGCACCCCTCTTGGCCAAGGGCTTTCCAACGGTACCAAGAACATGATAATTTGACTCACGGTTCAAAAGATACATGATTTACTAATTTTTAAGATCCAAAAATAACTCAAAAATCCATAACTTTTGCACCGTAGGTCCAAATGCCACAAAACCAAGTCCGTGCACCCCTCCTCCCCGAGGGCTTTCCGACGGTACCAAGCACGCCTCCGGGGGACGCACGGTCCGAGAGATCTCGACGTGACAAACAAACAAACAAAACAAAACAAAACAAAACAAAACAAAACAAACAACCTGTCTTAAGGTATAGACTAGTATAGCCCTGTGCCGTTGCCACACCCAAAACAAAAGTAAAAGTCATTTTAAGAACCCAAAATAACTCAAAAATCCATAACTTTCCCTCTGGAGGTCTAAACGCCATGAAACAAAGCTCATGCACCCCTCCTTGCCCAGGGCTTTTTAACTGTACCAAAAACGTGACAAATTGACACATGGTTCAAAAGATACATGATTTACTAATTTTTAAGATCCAAAAATAACTCAAAAATCCGTAACTTTTGCACCGTAGGTCCAAACACCAAGAAACCAAGTATGTGCACCCCTCCTTGCCGAGAGCTTTCCGACGGTACCAAGAGCGCGACAAAAATCAAAGTAATAGTAATTTTCTAATTTTTTGACCCATAAAATGCTTCGAAATTCAATAACTTCCACACCTTAACTCCAAACGCAACAAAACCAAGCCCGTGCACCCCTCCTAGCCGAGGGCTTTCCAACAGTACCAAGCACGCCCCCGAGGGACGCACGGGAGATCTTGACGTGACAAACAAAACAAACAAAACAAACAAACAAAACAAACAACCTCACTTAAAGTATGGATGTAGAATCCAAACAAGTTATAGCAGAAATTTGTGCTAAAATAATTCCTTATAAAGAAAAAGTTCAAAAACATATTTATGAGAAATGCATTGAAGTATCAAGGTTCAACATGTATCTGAACATATACATAATAATGTTCATTTCTTATTTATGATGGGCCATATTGGATATTAAAGGGCATTTTGAGAATTTAATGAGTCTTTTTAATATTCTATTGCAATTATGATAAATTAGAAAAAAAAATTCTGATTGCAAATTAAATTTTGAATTATTATAAAAAAATAAGGAAATTTTTTAGATTACTTTTGGAATTTGATTTATTTTAGTATTGTTTCATATAGTTATAATTTCTTAAGAAGTAAAAAGAGAATTTTTGTTTTGATTTTGATTTTCTACAAAATAAATTAAAATGAGAAACAACCTATATTCCAATTAATTCTCAAAATACCAAATAATGTCATCTTAAAGAATAGTATTTTTGCTATTTTTGATGATCCTAAATATAGAATAAAAATCCAAAAATTCAAAAATACAATACTATTAGAATTGATTTAATAAATAAAAAAGAAGAATTTTTTGTAGAGTCAAAAAGGAAGAATACTAGATCAAGATATAAAATGATGAAAGAACATAATATTTTCTTTCTTTGTGAAGAAGTATATAATTTAGATCAATATCTTTTTTGTTCTCTTTTGGTAAAAAATAATAGTTTCATTAAACTAGGCAAAAAAATAACTTATACTTCAATTAATAAAGTCACAAGTTTTGTCAAAATTTTAAAAAAAAGTAATGACTTTGAAATAAAAATACTACTTAGAAGTATACATTATCCTCAAGAAAAATAAAAAGCTTAAAACAATACGGTATTCCAATACTGCTTGGTAAAAAACATTTTGAACCATTTTGAGCTAAAAATTGGATTTATCTTGAATGGATAGTATTTTTAAGCCCAATGGGTGTCAACATGAAAATGTGTCAATGATTCTAAGTAATTTGCAACAACTAAAACTAACAACAAGATGTTGACGTATGGAAAGGTGACTCTTAAGGGGGTTTGCATATCACATAAGACCAAGGGACATTATTTATGGGGATATTCAGTTGACAAAGGGGACTAATTAAGTAGACCATATCATTACCTAATTTTTGAATTTGTCATAATCTTAAGTATCATACACTTACTTTGAATTTGAAAGATAGGCCAATTTTTTATACCATTACTTCATTATAATTAAAGGATCTTGAATTGGAAACACCCTATATGTAACAAAACTATATCGTATAAGGAACAAAATACCACAAAATACGTGATATTAGTGGTACCATAGAACATTGCTAAACACCTAATAAACTGAGTTACAAATGAAGGTTGTGAATACAAAGAGGTTATCATATGCAAATGCCATTGCGTAGGAATTCAAAATATATTTATTGTCTATAATAAATGTGACTCATGCATCCAAACAACACAAAACATTAACCCCTAAAGGACCAACATGCGTTTTTTGGCCGTATAGAAATTTTGGGCAGGTAAGTGTGACTAGAGATTTCCATATTTTAAGCTGAAGTTTAATAGAAGGTGGGTGCAAGGAATATCTTTCATATGCACTAAATTTCATGACATTTGGAAATAAGAGTCAAAAGTTATGGCCAAATATGTTACTTTTTTTCGTAATTGGGCAGTCTGGGCAGATAAAAAAAAATCACTTTTTTCAAAAATAAAAATTTGAAATTGGTTTTCTAGAGTTATATATACCTGAAAAGCTTTAAATCATTCCATTTCGACCAATGAGTCAAAAGTTATGAGGGTTTTTAGTTTGCGGGTAGTTATAGATTCTCTACTCCGAAATAAACTTTGAAGTTGTTTATTTAACTCAATTTTTAATATTTTTTGAAAAAAAAAATTCGTGGATGTAGGTTGTTTATTACAACATTACAACCATTGGGATTGACATTTTTCAATTCCATAATTAAATTCTTAACAATTTAGTATTTTGGATCATTCTCTACTTCTTTCTACTTACTATTTTTTTTGTATATGTTGTAAAATTCCAAATGATTTGAAAAATTTTAAGCATGTAGCCAACTTGTTAACCCTTTGGTGACCGGTTGACCACCTTTGGGTCGAATTTTGGATTCTTTGTCTTTTACTGCCCTCAATACAGGGTATTTGAAAAAACTCAAAGAGTAACGTAAATAGAGCTTCAGCATGCGCTCCAAACAAATCCAGTTTCAGAGAATTTTGTGCAGTAACAAGGTAGCTGTGCTTGTCCAAAGACAAGAGGGCCGACCTGAGTCATTCCTTCTAAGTCGCACATATATTCAACAACTTATGTGACTCTATTTGAAATTGGCGCCTAAGAACGACAGAAATGTTGCCCAACAATCCTATGAATTGTGGAGGCATGTTTCAAAAGTTATGGGCAATAATGTATTATGTTGCTTTAGTTGAAGGCTACTTCGATGCATCACACTTTGAAGATCACTCACAACAAATTGCAGTGTCAAATCATGTTCACTTTTTGATTTTTCACGGATTAAGCCTACAACATTAATTCCTACGGTTTGATCTGAGATTACTTCCTTAGAGTAGTGATGAAATTTCCCTTTTCCAAATTTATATTCAAAAACTGCACTCGCCCCCCAAATCAACCACGGTCACTAAAGGGTTAAAGAAAATTAATTCAAAGAAGCACCACCATTTTGGACATTTTTTGATACAAATGTGACCTTATGAAGTACAACTGCCCTGTTTTTTGCAGGGACAAAAAAAGGAAATTCAAATGCTAATATCTTCCAATCCGCATGGTGGAAAATTCTGAAATTTTTTCAACATCTCCTAAAACTAGTTTCCTATAAGATCCTACGGTTACATGTGTCAAAAAAGTTCTTTTTCAAAAATTTGGTACTTGTACTAAAAATGGTAATTTTTGAGTGTTTTCAATGAAAACATAGTTACGGAACTTAAGGGGTTAAGATAGAATAACATGGTACATTAGATCTAAGAAACCCAAATTGGTCAAATTATTTATATCCATATATTTATTATAATTGTGATTCACCTATTTTTTCTATAATATATTTTTTCAAATATTTTTCAAAAATTTAGGAGCAATGAATAAAGTGTACCATATGTTTAGCCACACATAACATTCTAAATTTTTCTAAGTCACCCCCCAGGTGTTGATGTAGTCATTCACACACTAGAAGAAATTTGTGTTATTCTTGTTGATGTTTTTTTGTTAAATCTAACACAATTGTGTTAGAAATAATTAAATATAATGCAAACTTTCAAAACTTTCACAAAAATAATATTGAAACTATGTTATTTTAAACACAGTTGTGTTTGATTTAACAAAAAACATTAGCAAGAATAACACAAATTTCTTTTAGTGACAAATGAATGATAGAGATCGATGAAAGTGACTTCATCAATTGATTTGATTACCATCGATTGCTAGTAGCTAGTGTAGAAGAATTTAATGTCTACAAATTATGGTTCATAATAAGGGACGTCAAGAACTAATATTAGAACAATTATGAAATAAATATAATTCCTAGAAGACTCATAGTTGAGTGGACCAAAAGTGACAAAGTCCCTTGAAGTCCATAGACAAGTTTTAAGCTAGTAGCCATTCTACATGCTATGGTATCCTACAAAGGCGGGAGAATGTGTACATTTGAATTAGATAGATATGTGTAAAGTACACAAAAGTTGTAGGCCATAAACCTTTGTTGGAGTTTAAATTTACAATTTGGATGCTCTTGCAAGTAGCAAAATTTCAAGTAACTATATTTTAGAATGATCCCATATTTTTGTATAATGTTCTATTTGAAAAAACATCTATGTAGAAGACTCCATACCAAAGGGATTAGCCAAAAAAATGAAGAAATAATAAAGTAACTAAGGCTTTGAAAGGAATCTTTGAAAATATATACAATTTCAGACTATAAAAAATTCCCTAACTCAAAATTGCAATGCATCAATGATATATAAAACATCAATTTGGAATATTTATTATCATATCTATGTACTATAGAACCTCTCTTTTTCTTGTTTATATATACAAAAAGCAAGCTTAAATAGATAGTGTTGTCATTGTGACAATCCATAATAGTATATACAAAAGTTTCCCTACAAAACTTAATATGAATGATTTCTTAAACATTAATTACATGGTTGCTTAAGCAACCACATATAGAATAAAGTGTATGATTTTTTAATTAAAAAACATATATTTTATTATATGCAATCTTACTTGCAATAAAAAAAGGTCCCTGAAAACGTCTTTGTGATAGTGATTTTGGTCTATTCAACTATGCATTCACCCTGCTTCATTTGAATAATTGCAACCTAATTTAGAGATGACCCTTGAGAACATTGTAAACCTCGAGAAAATCTGTGCCTTCCAATTCTAGATTGCTCAATTTCGTTAAACTAGCACTATTTTGGCACTCCAAAACGTGACATACATCACAGAAATCTAGGTTAAGTATGGAATTAAATTTAAGGACCTATGTTCTGAAAGGAGTGCCATAATATAGGAATACCACCAATTCAATGAAAGTGACCTTACATCCATAGTGCCAACTCGCAATCTTGAGAGACCTAAGTTTACACTGATAGATGCTACAGATTCACTATAATTAACCTCCAAAAGGCCTTTTTTCTACCACAAAACACTCAAAACTGCCATTTGTATAGCAAAGAGTAAAAAAAATTGAAAAGTGTTTTTTTTGCACATCTAATTGTAGGACCTTACACCTAACTGCTCGAAAAACATGAATGTCCGTAATTTTCTCATAACAAGTCCAAATGAAATGAATCAAAGCTTTCCAAATAGACAAAAATATAATCTATGAGAAAAATAAAATAAAATAAAAATTTCAAATTTTTGCAAATTTTTTTTGTTGCCCCCCGTCCCTTGTTTTGAGTTTATTTGGTCATAACTTCTGTTCTTGGGCACCGATTAAGAAAAAAATTATATTCCCACAAAGCTTATCAATTTTTCTATCTTCAAAAAAAGTTTCAAAAAATCACAATAAAAACTCAGCCTATACGTACCTGCCCAAAATACCATTTGTCCCCCGAAGGGACAACGGTCCTTTAGGGATTAAGGACATGGTTTGAGTCCCTTTCTATAGCTACATCCTCTAATTGGAGGTCCTGAACATTATTATTGAAGTGGCCATTCCTAGCACATTCTTGGACATTGAACTATTGTTCATTGCAGTTATTTTTTTTCCTTTTTAAAAAAAGGATCAAAATAAATTTTGATTTATCTTGCTCCCTCTGATAATGTCTTCTAGAGTCTTTCATCTATGTCTTTTTACAAAAACATGTACTAGGAATGAAATCTAGAAAAAAAGAATTAATTTTTTTTTTTTAAATTTAAATTTTTTTTGTCGGTCGGTCGGTTTGTTGACGTTGATGGCTAGTCCGTCAACCGGGATAGCCTGTCTATCCACTGGACGGACAGGCCATCCCGGTCTAGGAAAACTTTTTTTTTTTTTGGCTGACATAAATCTCGACGCATCCGAAACGTTGCTGACAGACATCCTGACAGGAAAAGCCAATGTCACGTCAGAATTGACAACTTTGTTTTATCCGTCATCTTTAGTTTGTTGAAGCGTTGAATGTTGCAACCTTATTGTGTATTGAGTGCCACCAGCGCCATGTGATTTAGACAGCCACTCAACGATGAAGTGCTGGGATATATTAGTAAGTAATCCCTTGCTTGTTGTCATCGCTCTTGGTGTGTTGTGGCAATTGCTATTGTTGAATTGAACCTATAGCTAGCAATGGTGTCTTTCTCCGCAGTCTAATGTTGTGCAACTGATGCAACAACATTGACAGTGTACCTTACTCATGAGGTAAGACATCTTCTCACTTCACTTCAATTCTTTGTTGTCTTCTTTGTTGTCTTTTTATATCTAGAATTTGATGAATTATACCTTCCTCGCAGAAATTTGCCAAGGAGAGGAGGTTTCTCTTTGTGGCAATGGAGGGCATGCTTGGTGCAAGCGTGCTAGCGAATCAAGTGGCGACGCAGTACCAAATTGAGGCCGTCAGCGCATGTTTGGTGGCCATGGAGGACGTGATGAAGATGGGATTTAAAGCATGGGAGATAAAGCTTGATAATGCCTTGCAGCATGAGGAGCTCAAGGACACCGTGGAGGCATTAAAGAAGACACTAGAGAAGATTAAAGCCCGCAAGTGAATTATTGTAATGAAGACTTTAATACAATTTGCATGGGATTGAGCTGTTTGGGTCTCTTCTTGTTTTCTCGTTGCTTCATCTCTATGATTGCACGACGATGTTTGTCTCTGCGATTGCGTGCTTGATTTATACTCTGTCTTTGTTCATTGCAAGCTTGTTGTTGTGGCATGTGTGCACTTGTTGGGGTTTTTGTCAAGGTTTTCTCTGTGCAAGGATTGTGGCGTGCTTGAGCTCTTGATGTGTGTAAATCCTCTTTGTTGTGGTGTGGTCACAATTTTAGAGGCGCGGGGTTTCTTCCTGTGAGGGTTGGAGCGCTCTGGAAGGCAATTTCAATTAAATTGGTAATTTTTTGATTGTCAAAAATATGTTGCATAACTAGGACACATGTAGATTTTAGTTTGATACAATTGCTTTGATCTTTGTCAAGCTAACGGGAGTATACTAAATTTATGGAAATTCCTTTTTGGGGCTTTAACTTCACTTGAAATCAATTAGTCTTTGGGAATCTTCTTTTTGTAGTTCTTTGAAGGCAAGTGGAACTATTTTGATGAAATATAGATCGTGATGTCGGCTACCTAAATTCCCATCGTTCCGAACAGGGGCTCATGTGCAGGTATGTAGGTAACATACATACTAAGGTCACTGAAGGATTCTTGCTGAGGTGTTCGCTAGTATAAGCATTTGAAAAAAAATTCGGGCCTCTAGGGGACTGCTCCAAAGTGACCATACCATTCTATTAAAATGGGGGTCTTACATTCTTAAAAACGGTGAAAGTGAGTACTCAGACTAGCTGACTTTCGCAAAAATAGTCAAACAGTGATTATTTTTGCAACTAAAAAATATATTTGTAGTTTTATTTAATTATTTATTTATTTTTAAACACATAGACCATTGTTTCCATAGATTTAAATGTTACAAATAGTGTTTAAACTTAATTTTTTTCAATGAAGTCAAATTAAATCCAATCAAGCCACAAAATTTGGCTTAATTGGATTTAATTTGACTTCATTGAAAAATTTAAATTTAAAATAAGCCAAATTAAGTGGCTATTGAAGATAATTGTCTTTGGCAACTAGCTTCAATAGCCACTAAATTTGGCTTATTTTAAACCAAAATGAACTTAATTTTTTTAATTAAGCCAAATTAAGTAAGTGACTATTGAAGCTAGTAGCCAAAGGCTACAAGCTTCAATAGCCTCTTCATCAATTTGTGAGTTATAAGGTGAGAGGAGGTCTTTATGGAACTAGGGTTGTGGTAGGGTTCACAACCCCAATTCTATAAAGACCTCCTCCTCTCACCTTGTAACTCACCAAATGTTAATGAAGTTAGTCCTTCACACATCCACAAAAAAAAACCCTGTGGTGGATGATGGTGATTGGATAATTTTGGGACATTTGGTTTTTTTTGGCACAATTTGGTGTTAAATACAAAGTGTTAAAAAGTGTTAAAAAATCAGGGTTAAGGTGCATTAGAATACCTTAACCCTGATTTTTAGTCCTTTTATTCTGGATTTTAAACTGTTGCTGAGAATCTAATAATGGAACTTCAGTTGGGTGGATATAGGGGAAAAATTAATTTTGAAGCAAAAAAAAAAAAAAATTGCAAGGTCCTCGGAGGGCTCTAGAGCAACCCTCCGGAGGCCCCGGATTTTCTCTAATGGTGCTTTGGAAGGTTGTAAACTTATTAGAAATTAGAACAAACAAGGTACAATCCCAATTTTTTGCAAGATGAATTCACTTTCGACCATAGTAGTATGGTTTCTGTCAATGTGGACATTTGTTGAATTCCCTTCCCCAAAAATTTGCCCAATCCTGAGACATTGCTTTTTCCGTTTTGCTCATCGTTGTTCAAGGGTTTTTTGGTCGTTTATACTAGTCTCTCACTCGTTATCATGGCAGTCATCTTATGGACTCGTGGACTATTATGACCACCGTGCCCCTGCAGCTGCAATATCAACTCTGAATGGCAGACAAATGTAAGAACTATACCCAATAGCCGTGATTTAGAAGTAGCATATGAACACTCTGCTTTTAGTGTATTTAATTAACTCTCCTAAGACATGACAACTGGATAAGCACTAATATAGGCTAAGAAGATATCATGAAGGTTTGGGCAGTCTATCAAGGTCAACTGGGCATATGCAAGTGGACAAAGGGAAGACACAACAGGTACTATCCAATGACGCTAAAGAGTGGATCACAACGATGCTGAACAGTGATTTATATTGCTTTCAGTAACAGCACACATTGGTTTAGTGTGTACTGAAGCATGAATTGACACCAGGGCACTACAATGTTTCCGTGGGAGATTCGAGTGCGGAGGTAACTGATGCAACTTTGTTTGCTGCGTTCTGCGTCTACCTGAGCTGCTCGTAAGTTTCTTTGTTATGCCAATCATGTATCGCATCTGAATGATAGTAGTCACTTTTGCTCCAGCTGGTGCTGTATAGAGTTGTACGTTTGACCGATTTAGTCAGTGACATTTGTCTTTTGAGAATTAGGATATTCATTTTGGAAGGGCAAACGTCAATCAGTCATTGATCTTGTACAGCTTTGTTTTGAGATTATTTGTAGCCCGTTTCAAGCAGTTGCTTTGTGGACGATGTAATGAAACTTCTCCCAGCCATATCATACATTTCTTAAGATCCAATGTCTACCTTTCACGGAAATAGCCCGATATTATTATGTATTCTTCACTAATGAAGAACTTCTGACTGCTCCGCGGAATTGATCCAGGAATTCTTGTTCATTTCATCATTTTGTTGTATGCGTTCGTCCTTCATCATTGAACTTTCTCCCGAGGAAGGATCCAGCAAGTCCATCAGGAGTCTGCCAACTGATCATGTATCAGCTTTCACTTATTATATTTCAGTTTGCATACCTTTTTTTGAACGTTGGGTTGGTGAACAGAGATGCATGAGTTATGTGGGATCAACGCTCAAGTCGCTCTAGGGGTTTCAGCTTTGTTTCTTTCAGAAGTCAGCAGGTAGGTTCAGGCTATTTTTCTTCCAGAGCGACGTTGTGAAGGTCCAGTGCAGCCTTGGTAGGGAATGGAATCCCAACTACACCAGGGTGGCTGTTTCAAACTAATTTGAGAAACTTTCTGCCATTTTAATCATTGTTGGCATTCCCAGTAATTTTCTTTCAAGTTTTTTTGGTATTATTTTTCAGCAACAGTTATCTGAAGATCATAAATTAAATCTTAACATCGAAGGCTTGAAACAAATTCTTTCACTGTCAGCTTATCACAAGATTTTTTTCCATATCTTGGATATTCGAGGCCTTGATGCACTAAGTGCTGGAATTTCATTCTCTTGTTTATGCAGGAAGCAGAGTGTGCAATTTTCGAGATGACGGGTAAACGATCATTTCCGCTCTTCCTAGTCACTGGTAGCCTCAAGGAATTGTCCACTGAGTGCACTCCTATTCTTTAGATGAGGGCTGACTGTGATTACACAGTCTCACTTGTAGCCAAGTGGGTCATTTTAAGAATCTCTGGAAGATAAGCAACCTCTGAAACGATGTGGGAAGGGTAGTACCTTGAAATCCTTGCATGTTTAGCACTTCTTGCTGATCTCAGGTTGTCGTTCTTACGCTTGGCGCTCGTAAGGCTCTTATATGGCATCGATGATGGATTCCAAGAATATTGTACATTGTGTAAATACTGCTGGTATGAAAGTTTCTGGGAACATGGCAGATTCGATGCAATTGGGCGACGAAGACAAACAGCAATGCTCAGGCAGAAGAAACCAATAATTCTGGGCATGGTCAGGTTACAAACGGCAATGTTGATCAGGCTGCAGGGCTTCAATCTCCAAACGGCCAAGGTTCATCCAACATCTGAGTGCATCCCCGCCCATTCCATTTTCGGTCTTAAGATTTGCTTGAAATCAGATGTTTATATGTCCACGCAAATCACTGAATGTTACTCGCTCCATCCCATAATGATTTTGTTGGCCTTAATTTTTTGTCCCAAAATGATTTTTCTGTTGCACTTTATGACGTTGGAATAGGTCAAATTTGACTTTCAATTGCTTTTTGGAACTAGCAAAACAACTCAAAAGTAGTAGTTCCCTCTCCATCCATGCAATCATCATTCAAAAGACAAATGAAATGATTTGAGGGATCAATCAACATTATTTGTTCCTATTTTTTGCATTTCTTTGAGTATTTCCCAATTGAAGGAGATGAAGCTTTGGAAGGTGAAATATAGGTCCAAACATAGTCTTAGGCACATACTAAATGCCCATAAAATAAAAACCACACTTGACAATTAAATGTCCACTGGTGCTCTTTGAAAATGCTCCCAAAATTCAACTTTTCAATAATCCAAAACTACACTTTGAAAAGGACTCTCAAGCTCAAAGTTTCTTGGACGCTAAGAGTGCACACTGAACTTTACTTACAATGCGAAATAGGTCTTTAAAATGTTATTTTTAGCCTTAATCCAAAACATTTTGTCCAAAGGAAGATCATTTTGGGATAGAGGTAGTAACATTTTTAGATTACCAAAAGTGAGATGCAGAAGCGATTTTTGTTCCATAACTAGGCAGGCATAAACTTAAGTTTAATACAATTGTACCAAAATTTTCAATTGCCATTGCCAATTTGATGGAAATTCCCTCTGTGCTCGTGCCTCTTGCTGAACTAGGACGTCTAGAGGCTGGATGACCTCAAAATAACACATACCGTTGCTCTAATGTACCGGTCTGGACTCTGGAGACAAAAAACGAGGGACAACTAGCTTTCAAAATATAAGCATCGCACTTAATCGTAAGCGAGAAACAGAATATGATCTAGTGAGGGAACAAAATGAAGACATTCAGGAATCAAAGTGTTTGTCATTTGCAACGCAATAAAGAACGACACTAAGTAGCTTATTGTGGTGTAATTGGTACATTGTGTGGCTCACACAAATCCCACAGTATGGTATGGAAAAAGCTATTTAAACCAATTTCATTCAAATACAGAAACAACTCATCTCCGAGCAAGATTGTGAAATGAAACTCAAAGCTCCTAAAACGAGCGCTGCATAGACCTTTAAGTTAATGTCACAGCGACATAAAGAAGTTCGGGAAGGCCAAGTTCACGATTGCTGAAGAGGGGGAACATTCATGTACAGACGGTGCAGCTTGATATGACTGATTACGGAATCAGGGATCAAATACTTCACCGATAAGTCTCTTGACAAATTTCGCCTGCACCGCAAGAGATTGCCAGGAGTTAAGAGGGGAGCTACTCAACAAAATAGAGTTATTACATGCACAACACCTCACTGCTCAACGGCCACGGGAGGGACGGCAAGTACTTGACTCATTGCAACGATCATGTTTCTGTAGAAACAGACATAGGGGGTGAAATGTACACCTCCAGAAATGTACACGATTTGTACATTGCTGGTGCGATGAAAAAGAGAAACGTACAAATAGTATACATTTCAGGAGGTGGACGATTTGCGTGACTTGCTTGCATTCAGTGTCCTTCTCGGCGCGTCACACTTCCACCAAGAAAACTAAAAAAAATCACTGCATTCAGTGCCCTAATAGGCTGTTTACAGCCTGCCGCCCCTGAATAACATCACGACCTTATCCTCTAAAAAGCAAACTGACTACTGAAAATGACAACAAGGGTCTGAAATACCTGATTGCTGTTGCACTTATATTATTTTGAATGACCTCATCCACCACCAAAATCTGTTTCTGCAAATAGCGCGCAACAGAAAAAAATGTAAGCAGCGACTTCACGACATACACAACTGCCACTTGAGAACTTCCAGACTAAATCGAAATCAACTTTGATGTGCAGGCGATAATAGTGACCAAGAGTACTCACTCGATTATTATACAAGATTTCGTGTTCAAACACAAGGCGTCGGGCATCCTTGCCATCGCGATTTATGCACACAATTCCATATTCTTGCAACAATGTTCGCACCTGCAAAAAAGAATCACCTCTCTTCAGAATTGGATTACCATCTAAAGCAAGGCTCAAGAAACATCGCACCTTTATAGGTCGACTCTCACATATTGTCATAGGCACTTATTGTCTATCCCAAATGCAAGAGATCAAACAATGGTTCAAAACTCTAGAAAGTTATTGTGTCCACTGAAAATGAGATACTCCGTATGTTTTAAAAGCAATGATGGGGCCTAGCATTCCAAAGATATACCGAGCCCTTGAAAATTAATTTTTTGGAATAAGAGACCCCATCATGCTATACCGAGACCCTCAAACCACCCTCAAAAACAAAGTTTAGGTGCATTACTCTACTTGATTACACAAAGTGATGGAATATCGTCCTCCATTCTAAATATGATGGTTTGTGGTTGGTCTGTTAACTCTTCTTCACCAGGCACACACAGTGAGTGAGGTTGGGCCGCGTGAAATTGACATACAGATGAATTTGTACATTGAAGTGGGAATGTAGAGTGTCACATTGAGGAAGCCTAAGTAAGATTGTCGATTTGGGTTTTTGAAATCTTCAATTACTGAAAATTTACTCAGTAATGTACTAACGATTATATGGAAAGAGCCACATGAAAGAAAAATTTTCAATTTATTAAGTTAGACATTTGTTGAATGGTAGTTCTAGTCAAAAGAATATGATGAAGTCATCCCACTTACTATACATGATTTGAAGGACTTGATAAACGAAATTGGACACTAAAATATCAACTGACCTGATCTGGTATCCACGCGCCTGGCGTTACGATGGACTCGAGCAGGTCCGTTCCACAAAGCAGCATCACTCGTACTTTTTCTGCAACACCATCTCCAAACCATTGAAAAAGAAGGATCTAGCAAAGGGTTCTCACAAGGGCACCAAGCACAAGTTGCACATCTAGTAACTCAGAAATCTTGCACGGATACAAGCACCAAAAGGCTTACCATCACTGGCATAATTATTAAAGTTGACCACCATATCAATCCGCGCCAGAACAGTGAGCGTTCTTTGGTAGGAACTCTGCTTAGCCTACTTCATGCAACCCCATCCAACAACCATGTTAAGCTTCAGACCCCAGAACTTATCACAATGCAAAAGCAGCACTTGGAAACCAAGAGTGAAAACTATTGGTTGCGGAGCTCACCTCCCAGGAGTCCACCATTATAAAAGGTGAATCAGCAACTGCCAACTCGCACATCCTGATACGGTGCTCCGCAGGAGCAAGATCCTTCACATGTACGCATGGGCAAACATCAGCACCAAGACACAGAACCGAGTTGCACTGGAAATAAAAGCCTCTAAATCCAGGTTGCCGCTTGGTCAGCGAAAAGAAATGATAATAGGCTCAAACCATAAGAGGTTCGAATTTCAACACAGTATTTAGCACGACAAGTGTGATACGAATTACTCAGATATGGGATTCGATAAGAAGAGCGTGGCACCTTCTTGTGGTATAGATCATTGACAGGAGACATGTAGCCGCCCAACACGTGATAACCCTCAGCTGTGAGTGCATCCATTCCCAACTCTGCTTGCAATTTGTGAAAAAAAACAATCATCAGGCACTTGGCACAATGGTGACACAGAAAACATACGGCACAAGGTTGAGGATACTGTTGCATTCTAACATATGTAGGAGTGTTATTATTGAGGAAGTACAGAGCCATGGAGAGGTCTTCGGCTACAAGAACCAAAACTGTTGTGATCAAGTTTTATTACTACTTACGAATTTCTTATGCAATTTCAAAGAGGGAGCTTGTGGACACTACAAGTGACAGCAAATAAACCCATTTGCATTCAAAGATGACTGGTCATAGGCTTTAGCCATGTCATGCTTACACCACTTGCAAATTACAAGCCACTCTAGTGTATGGATAGATGAGTTGCTGTTGGAAATAGTGATGAGTATAGAATACGGGATGAAATTAGTATTGGGTTTGGTATTTTCTATACATCATTGGCTCTGCATTTGACACATACCATATCATGCAAGTAGAATACGGTAGTGCGAAGGTGGAAACAGTGGAAGCACTCACCAAACATGCGAAGATGCATGTACGTAGGTGGATTGAAGCTGCCTGGAGCTAAAACAACCACCCGTCGCCTTTTGCTACAAAAGGAACATTAGATTCAAACGCATGAGACTTCAATACCAGACATATTACCAGCTGGCCCTAATCGGTTCAGAAATGGAGTCGCAGAAAAACTTTTGCAAAATGATGCCACTAGAGGTCAACAAAAACACACACCCGACAACAAGAAAGAAAGGCGTCAAGTATACTAAACTAAGCACACGAACTCTTCCGCTTCAGAAGCTACTTTAACAAGTGACCAAAATGGACCACAGAATCAAGTCACTTGAAAAGTAACCAAACACAAACCATTCCTGATGACCTAACTGCAATTCTACTAAACCCCAGCTAATAACTACTTCGATAGCCTATCTTCATCAACAAAACGTACTGATTTCCAGCATCCAAGAGGTTGCAATAAGCTATAAAGTCGACTCCCGTGTACGAACTGATCTGACCACTTCAAAAGTGACCAAACACAAACCCTTCCTGATGCCCTAACTGCATTTCCTCTAAGCTCCAGATAAAGACTACTTCGATAGTCAAGTATCATCAATATTGGGCACCAAAAGTTACCAATTTTCAGCATCCAAGAGGTTGCACTACAGTCCCAAGTTGACGATAAAACCACATAATCTAACACCTTCAAAAGTAACCAAACACAAACCTTTCCTGATGACCTCACTGTAATTCTTCTAAACCCCAGCTAATAACTACTTCGATAGCCTAGTGACATCAACATTGACAACAAAACGAACTGATTTTCAGCATCCAAGAGGTTGCAATAAGCTACAAAGTCGGCTCCCGTGTACGAAATGATCTGACCACTTCAAAAGTGACCAAACACAAACCCTTCCTGGTGACCTAACTGCAAATCCTCTCAGCCCCAGCCCGAGACAACATCAGTCGTCCAGAAGCATCACCATTGACACCAAGACTTACTGATTCGCAGCATCCAAGAGGTTGGCGTGAACCGCAAGCTTCTCTACAGGCAAGGGCACGTCCATCACACCTGCACCCATCCAAACCCCAATCAAAACAAGCCCTAAACCTCCTCTTCCCAAACCCTACGAGAACAACGCTCCAAGACAGACGAAGTACGCACCAGGTGCAGGGGGAGGGCGCGGCAGGCCAGGCACAGGCACAAGCTGCACTGGCGAAGAAGAGGAGCTGATCGCGGGCACCCCCCCGCCTTGCGTCGCAGCAGGCGACCTGCTCCTGGCACCCCCTTGGCGATCGCCCATGAACTCCGCCATCGCATCGAACAGCTGCACACGAAACGTGGCCGGAAGCTCCTTCGCTTTCGTCTTCTCCTTCTTCAAGCTCTCGTCCAAGTCCCAGTAGCTCGGCCTTCCTCCTTTCTTGCTATTCCAATCCGCAATCTGCTTGAACGCCGTCGACAGATTCGACCACTTCCGCTCGATCTCTTTGGGTTGCCGGTCCACTCCGGCCGCCAGCAGCAGCGTCCGGACCTCCTGCCACTTATCCGTCGCCGATTTGAACACCTGCTTCACCTTCTTCCCCGTCCCGGCGGCGGACGTCAGCTTCAGGTGCACTTCACGAAAGGCGCGCACCAAAGCATCCATCTCGTCGTCTTGCCAAATCTCTGCCCGCCGCTTGCGCGCCATGCCGACCTTCTCCTTCCCGTCGCCGTCCAAGCCTTCCTCGTCGTCTCCAGGTTGGGAAGACGCCCCTGCGACGTTGTTGCTGCTCCCCCCGGCGTCGGGATCCATGCTGCGGTCATTGCCATACGGATTGTTGTTGTTGAAGCTGTGATGTTGTTGTTGTTGCTGATGGTGATGGTGGTGGTGGTGGTGGTGGTGATGAGGGTCCGTTTGGTCCAAGTCCAAAATGGTGCTGGAAAGCGCCCCTTCCAGCACCGCGGGGGTGGGAGGAGCTCCCTCCTCGTCCATCTCTATCTGCATAATTTCATGCTCGAACAGAAACGAGCTGGAAGCCCTTATGGACCTAATGTTCCTGGACTGCTGCTGCTCCGCAACACCGCCACCGAAGCTGGAAACGAATCGACGAAACACAACTACTGGCTGCGCTGGGCTCAGATCGAAAGGGCCAAGGGGCTCACTGCTAAACGAACGAAATTGATTACTGCGCAGAAATGGCATTACAGGGCCATGGGAGATTGATTGGAAACATCCACGGTCGAAGTTAGGGTTTTGCCACAGGGAGCAAGACAAACGAACCCAAGCTTGGCTGGAAATGAGTCGTGGTGAAGTGGGCGAAGACTTGGCAGGAGTGAGAGTAGCGTTGGCGGTCATTGCCACTTCAGGTAGGTCTGAATGTATGAAGGTCTCCAGGTCTTGCTAGATACATCTGGAGGAGGACTGTTTCCATGGCACTTCGTGAAGATTTTCAACTTTCAAGGCTTGCCAACGCACTTTGCTGAAATGGTGCTCGAGTCGTAGTGACGATAGAGAGTTCGAGCGAATTCTTTCTGGGGTTTTCTGGTGCTACGAGCTTCAAAGACATACAACACTTGCAGCAAACTGCAGTGACAAGTCTTGGACGGTCGAGATTTTCACCTTAAGCACATCTTACTGGTGTATACGGTAAACGAGGCTTGAGTGGTAGTCTTTAGCTTTGGTAGTTCGTCTCTGGGAAGCACAAGACATCAGTGAGTGAAGATGCGGTACTAAGATTGTGCCAAACATTTTTATTTATCCCCGATGTGGGTTGACTTCTTCGAAGATTCGAGGGGGAGAACGAAGTAACAAGAGACGATAAATGAGCCTCCTCTCATAATGAAGTAGGCTCAACATACAGAATGCTATTGCAACCATGGAATAGATTCTGAAAACATTGCATCACTATTAAGTGTGCTACAAGAGAGAAAGATTCTGAAAGAATTGAATCCTCATGGTTGGGTTTGTACTGGTTCTCCTGTACAGTTGGATCCACTCAAGTAACAACCCGTATTTGCTAACTGGTCGGCAAAGACACCCTGTGCTCTGGCAGGAAACTAAAACGAAAATGCATCTGCCATCAGTTTGACCTCAGGTATGCAAGAACAGAAGACCTAGGAATCTTGCACTTGTACAAACAGATTGGTGCGAGGGTGAAGCCCTGCATCTTTCAGTGTCAAATCTAACTTATCAGGTCCGTATACCACGCGAGGAAAATTTGAAATCAAGAGGAAATTGTCAGCTTTGACAATATTTAATGATTCTATGTAATCGTACAAAGCCTGAACCTTAGCGGTGTTAAAGAACCTGCGTTCCTTACGTTCTCCTGTTGGCAACCGCACTGCCACCTGCAGGAAGACCCGATTGAACAAATCATCAAAATGGAAGGTAAAGAACTCTAAAGCTGTTAGGGACCTGATCCCGTCTCTTATAATGACCCCTGTTACCAACAGCAACTCATCAATCCATATACTCGGTTGGACTAATTAGCAAGTGGTGATAGCATAACTAAGCGAAATATCCAGAGCAGCTGATCTTTGACCGGTAATGGAATTGTCTACTGTCACTTCGAAATGGCATAACAAATTCATCATCATAATAAAACTTTGAACTCCAAAGATTAGGCTCTTGCACCCAAAGATCCCTACACAACTCAATACATCTTCTAAAAATAACAATCCTACATATGCTACAATGCTTAAAGTAACGCAAAGAGATGAGCGCCTCATGAGCAGACGATGCACAGTTCAGAAGCGGGTTGAGGCTGCACCAAAAGAAATAGAATATATGACATAAACAAAAGTAGGTGGACACATACATGAGTGACATCTGCTCCCCTCTCTGGCTCCGGTCCAAGATTCAAAGCTTTGTCACGTCGAAGTTGGGCTAAGTTGGCCTCTTTTTGTGCTATAAGTTGAGCGGCTTCTGCAGCTTCTTTTTCCTCCTGAACTTTCCTTTGATCTGCATCGAGCCGTTCTCTCGCAGCTTGGTCTTCCTCAGCTCGCTCTCTTCGTTCCCTCTCCTGTATCAATTTGCGCAAGTGAAAAAGCAGGTCACAGACTCATCCTCATAAACTAACCTCATAATCTAACCCATGCCAAGGGAAAAAAACTTCGAATATCAGAAATTGACAGCAGCAAAGACAACTGAAACACTTCGAAAAATCTCAAAGAAGCATGCCTAGTTCACATCTGGATGCACTGTAGATATTATACAGTTTGGTAAGTCCCTACTTCTAAGAAATTGACATCACCTATCTATGAGCAAGGCAAGATTTTCATGAAATCTCTCAAAAACAAGGAAGTGAACATTAGAATATGAGAATTAACCCCTAAATGCTCAAACAGCCAAAAGCGTCTACTTCCATAACTGCACAATAGGAGTTGAAATGAGCCATATAGAAACATCAAGATCACTAACAAAATGTCCCAAAAGAAAAAAGAAATCATGACCTACATTTCGAATGATAGAAATATGTATCGAAAGTTACTAGAACTGACTACTAGCATTGAGAGTGAAATTTTTACTCGTAGCTTGGGCACTTAAAGATTTAACTTTAAAGAGAGGACAAGAAACTCCTCTTTGAGGATGATGAGAGGCAACAGAAGGCAAAAACCTGGTCAGCCTGAAGTCCTATTCTGTAGGCTTCATCTTGTTCTTCACGAAGACGCGAATTCAAATCCCGAGCTTCTTGCTCCTGTTGACCAGCAATCAAAGTCGCACTCTGCTCTTCTATCACATTCTGTAGAACTGTCAATAGCTCCCCTGCGGTTCGGTATCCTTCCACCTATTGCGCAAAACAGTCGAACGAAATCAAAAAATGTTGGGTGCAGTACTACTTGATCAATGCTAATCGGCTCTCATGAAAGGGACCAAAATTTTAGACATAATGCACTATACATAAGTGACCAAAAAGAACACCAGAAGAAAAGATGCAAAATTGTAATAAACAGAAAACATGATCTAGGGTGCGCATTGACCACAACCAGACCTGTGGCTATAATACCTGTCTGACAACTGAGATGCTTTCGGTGGAGGAACCCAAAATAATCGCACAAAATGGATACGTGGAAGCGCTCAGACTAGTACTCATATGAACCCCTTCAGTCTTGTGAACATCAGCAGCCCATGCAATGAAGTTCTCATTGATAAAATCCACAACAGCTTCATTCTGAAGTGTCGTCTCACAAAAGAGCGGGGTGCTCAAATTCTGTGCGTCGTGTAGGTACACAAATACGAACTTAAACTCATGACCAGCTCTCCGTAACGCTTCCATAAAGCTGACAGATTGAAACTCTGGATGATGGACACCATACTGCCTCTCAAAGGCTCTCACAAAGTTTGATGCCTCAGATGCCCCTGATTCCTCTGGAACAATAGGACCGGCGATTGGTAGAGCACCTGCTTCAACAGCCAGCCCTTGGTTCGCGACTCCGTTCCACCGCAAAGCACCTGACCAACATGAGAATAATCGTCAGCGCCAAAACTACAAACATGGGCAGACCTTCTTCAGACAAACACAAAGCAACGTACCACAGACAAAGTTGCATTCAAGAAACGAGCCATTTATCATGTTAGTATAAATCTGTGAAAAAGAAGTACTATTATACTCAACCCTCTCTAATTGCACACTCCCGGGACACCCTGAGAATCTGTCATATTGTGTACTCATCTGATTAGACAACTTCAGCATGTAAACACATGTGACAAAAGCCCATGCGTACCCCCGAAGCAGTACAATTAGAGAGGGTTGATTGCCTACGTTACAGGGCAGTTCTAGCAGCTCTGTGAAGCATCACAGCCTGCAAAATTTTCGAAGCCCTACTCATTCATTCAAAAATGATACATTGGAAGACCTGGATTCCAGTTATTCTAAAAATAAAATAAGAATAAGAAAGAAAAGGGGGGAAAGGAGAAGCAGAATAAAGACCAGGAGGGGGAGGAGAGGAAGGACAAGGTCAGGAGGTCAAAGACAGGAAGGATGAGGGAGGTAAAGAGAAGAAGGACAAGAAAGATAAACACAAGACCAAGAAGAGTTATGCATGCATACCTAAACCAGCGCTCACAAGCCCCCCAGCCAGCAAAAGACCTAAGCCAACGACCCCATACATGAGATTATAGCTTCCAAGTAACATAACAAAAGGCAGTGTCACGACTCTCCAAACAGATGCCGTACCATCAGGCGCCTGCACTCCTCCGTCACGAAGCTCCCCATCCCCAATGCGCTCAAACAAAGATCTCTCGTCCAGAAAGCCCTGCTCATTGAGAGGGATGCTCGACGTCCAGAAATCCAGGGGATTACTCGCCGGAGTTGATGATGAGCCGGCCAACATTCCAGGACCTGTGTCGACAGGGTAACCAGCTTGCACATCTGCACTGCCTACACGCATACTATCTTCGTACTCAGGACTCGCGTTCGGACTCTTGTCCACCAAAGCTTGCACCGCGGAGTCCAGGTCCCAGCCATGAGCCTCCAAAATTTGGTGCGAGACAGCTGGGTCGGTCATGCCGGTAATTTCTTGAAAATACGCTAACTTCTGATCGTTGTCTGCCATGGTGGAAAAACGCGAAGAGACCTCTACTTAACTTGTCAATACCCCTGAAATAACACCTCTTCCGTCAAACTTCATACACACGAGAACACAATACGAAGACGAGTTTGCAGCACATAAAAACACACCCTCTGCACCATATTCAGGGCTACCATCAGAATCTCCAGGCTACGGATCCCTGCCTTTGACCACTTCCACAACCAACTTTCATCCACAATAAGAACACGACTTAACAGCGCATGAATGTCAGCCTCCACCTTAATGTCATCACTTCTAAACCACGACTCCTTTAACTTGAAATCCTGCTCATAGTCACGAAATTCACGACCAGCGCCAGGAGACACCCTGATCGAAGGATCAATCCCGTGTATCACAATTAGAAGAAAGAATATTAACGTGAATTACAAACCCACACCAATCTTCAGCTAAACCCCTAGAAAAGAGTCGATTGATCGATAATTCACAAAACGGTCGAACTTTTCATCACGCAGAGCCTAACAATTCCGTTGCAATTGTAGTCGCCACGATCGAAGGCCAGCACAGACACACCAACAAACAGCAAACTTCAGACCCTAGAAGCGAGGTGCTTGGTCGATCGATGAATTCCTAGACGATGAGACTGCTCATATGACAAGACCTAATTGCAGACAGACACACATGCAGCATCGCTCGTGTGAGCACGATAAAAGGAAGGTCACGAAGAAGACATCAACGGACGACGAGTTCATCACAATCGAACTCTTCATCACGCAAAGCCTAACAATTCCCTTCCCTTGCAATTGTAGTCTCCACGATCGAAGACCACCACGCACACACCAACAAACGGCGAACTCCAAAACCCTAGAAGCAAGGTGCTTGATCCATTGACGAATTCCAAGACGCTGAGACTGTTCATACCCTAAGACCTAATTGCAGACAGACCCACATGCAGCATCGCTCGTGTTCCTCAGTGAGCACGATCGAAGGAAAGCCACGACGAACCCATTAACAAACGACGAGTTCATCACCTTCGGACTGTGTATCACCTCCGGACTGTTCATCACGCAGACACCCTGACAATTCCCTTGCAATTGTAGCCCCCGCGATCGAAGGCCACCACGCACACACACAAACAAACAACAAACTCCAAACCCTAGAAGAGTGGTCAATCTTTGATTCATGAATTCCTACGCGACGAAACTGTTCCTAAGACAAGACCTATTTGCAGACAGACGCACATGCAGCATCGCTCGTGTTCCTCAGAGAGCACGATCGAAGGAAATCAACAACGGAACCCATTACCAAACGACGAGTTCATCACCGTCGGCCTGTGTATCACCTCCGGACTGTTCACCACGCAGACACCCTAACAATTCCCTTTCAATTGTAGTCCTCGCGATCGAAGTCGACCACGGACCCACCAGCAAACAACAAACTCCAAACCCTAGAGGAGTGGTCAAGGATAGATTGACAAATTCCTAGACGACGAAACTGTTCCTAAAACAAGACCTAATTGCAGACAGACGCACATGCAGCATGGTCCATGTTCCTCATCGAAGAAAGTTCACGACAAACACATCAAGAACGAACGACGAGTTCATCACGTAGAGCCTACTCATTCCCTTGCAATTGTAGTCGCCACGATCGGAGGCAAGCACAGACACAACAACAAAACACCGAACACATCAAGGAACACATCGATGAGATGCAAATTGCGAACGGGGAAAACACCGACGAGGAGGGCATCGAAGGTACCGGAGAGAGGAGAGAGTGCAGACGAGAACAAAATGGCCATGGAATGGGAGGGCGGAGGGCGCAATACTTTAGCGAAGGCGTGACGGTGAAAACGTCGGAGGCCAAGCCGGCTGTCCAACTGGAAAGCAGCGCGACGGAGCAAGCGCGGAAACTCATGGGCAGGCAATAGTGGCGCTAAATTAGTGATTTTTGGTGAAAATTTGAGCTAAAATGGTTGACGTTTGTAGATTTCTAACTCTATGAATTGGCTTTTCATATCTAGTGGGTATTTAGTGTGTCAGTAGACTTATGTTGTCGATCATCGGACAATTTGTCGAAGTGTCAATCATCGGACAAAGTTCTTTTTTGTCGAGCCAAAGAGATAAAAAAGCTACTACTGTAACACCATTTTGAATCCACATAGTGAAACCTTTGGATTTTTATGGTCATTTTTTACGTAGAAGATTCGCGCCTTCCAAGAGTTACGGCCAACTTTAGTACGAGGAGATGAGTTGGGTGAATCTGTAATGGTATTGGTTGGTTTGCAGTGTCGAGTAGCTGAGTTGGACCCAGTAAAGTATCGATCATCGAACAAAGCTCTTTTTTTCAAGCTGAAGAAAGAAAAACTAATACCATTTTGAATTCACATAGTGAAATTTTTGGATTCTTTTGTCATTTTTATTTATACAGAAGCTTCACATTTTTAAGGAGTTACGACCAAGTTTAGTATAAGGAGATGGGTTGAATCAACTTGTAGTGTACAGGTTGGCAATATCAAGTAGCTAAGTTGATCCAGTGAACTTGTATCAATCAAAGCTCTTTTTTCAGGTTGAAAAGAGAAAAATTGACACCATTTCAAATTGATAACTTTAGTATAAGGAAACTAGTTTGGTCAACTTATAATATACTCGTTGGAAGCGTCAAGTAGCTAAGTTGAACCTGGCTAGTGAACTTGTATCGATCATCGGACAAAGCTCTTTTGAAGGAGGCAAAGAGATAAAAGTTGACACCATTTCAAATCGATAACTTGAAAACAAGGAGACTAATTGGGCCAACTTATGGTATACCAATTGGCAACGTTGAATAGCTAAGTTGAACCTACAGTAGTGAACTTGTATCGATCATCGGACAAAGCTCTTTTTTGGTCCAAAGAGAGAAAAACTGACACCATTTCAAATTGATAACTTTAGTACAAGAAGATTAGTTGGATCAACTTATGGTAAACCAGTTGGCACGCGTCAAGTAGCTAAGTTGAACCATGCTAGTGAACTTGTATTGATCATCATACATTTGAAGTTCTTCTTCTCGAGCTGAAGAGAGAAAAACTAACACCATTTCAAATTGATATACTGGAACCTTTGGATTTTTGTCATTTGAATCTAGTGAAGTATTGATCATTGGACAAAGTTCTTTTTCTTGAATTGAAGAAAGAAAAGCTAACACCACTCTTTGAATTAACATGGTGAAAACGTTGGGGATTTTGTCATTTTTTACATGAAAGCTTTGTGCCTTCTAAGAGTTATATATGGCCAATTTTACTACAACAAGACTAGTTGGATCAACATACGATGTACACGTTGGTAGCGTTGAACCCATTGAAGTATCAATCATCGAACAAAGTTCTTTTTATTGGGCCAATGAGAGAAAAGTTAACAACCATGATTATGAATCCACATACCCTAAACCTTTGGATTTTTTGTCATTTTTATTTTATACTAAAATTTTGTACCTTCCACAAGTTACAACCAACTTTAGTACATGAAGGCTAGTTGAATCAACCTATTGTGCACTCATTGGAATTGTTGAGTAGCTAAGTTGAAACCACTAAAGTGTCAATCATTGGATAAACCACTAGTCTCTTCATGTGTACCTAGCAAGAGTATGTTGAGATGCCATAGGAATTTTAGAATATTTTCAAATTTGCATGAATATAAGAAAGGTCACAATTCCAATGACTTAATTTCCAAATTGCTTTTACAAAACTCAAAATTCATCTCAAATAGCTTTTACACTTTAGAAAAATATTGTTGTGGAGTTGCAAACCACAATTATAAAAATGCATGTAGGTAAAATATGCATGAAAACTTGTTGTATCTATAATTTGTAGGTACGCCAATCAACATGCGATGTCATTCATGGGACAAACAAATAGTTTGATGATGGTCTTTTTAGTAATAAAAACTTTTGCATGTCTTGCTTGATGACCAAGAGTATCAATCCATCATTGAACAAGTGTATCAATTAATAAGTAAGAAAGGATGGCATGAATTTCAAAATAATTCAAACTAGTAATGCTTGAATGAAAAGGTCAAAATTTCTAAGGTCAAAATTCCAAATCTCTTTTTATTCATTAGAAAGAGGCAAAGAGCTAATTTCATGGTTTAAAAAATATTGTGGAAACCTTGCTACTCAAAATTACAATATGGGTCAATTGTAAAATATATGTAGTAATTGGCATGTCTACAAAAAATGGCATAATAATTGATAATTGGTATATTTTTGAGTTATTTTTTATTTTTCATTTTATTTTAAATAAAAAAATTTAGAAATTTAGAAAGGAAGTTTATTTTGAATCTTAATTTTGAATTGGCAATTTGAGAGTATGAATTGGCTCATTTTACACTACTTTAATTTAATTGATTAGTGCTTGTTACAAAATAAACTTATATTTGTTTATAAAGTATTTTTATTGAAGAACATTTTTACCAAAGATATTTGTAAGGACTGGATCTAACATGAAAAGCACTAGTCCACATACAATGGGTAAAACTATTCATTCCTTGTAAAAAATTAGAATTGCTTGTAAATTTATTTTCAAACACATGTTAAAAAGACAAATTAATGTAATTGTTAGTTCTTGCATTTACTAATTCTTAATTTTAGGAAGAAAAAAAAATTGGTTTTCTTGGTGGTATTATGATACTCACCCTGGAATGCAATTAGATTAAAAATTATCTAATTGTGTTCATTCATTCATCATTTATATTTTTGCATCCGTAATATTATCAAGAGTAACTTTGTAAAATTCATGCAAAATATGGCTGACCTATATTTGTTAAAAGAATTTTTTTATTTTTGTTTTTTTAGTGCAAAAATACCTAGTAGTGAAATCAAGTAAGATTATAGCAAACAACCATGAATAAATAATTCATTGTTTTATATCTTCTTAGAGCAAATCCAATTTAATAATCTAATACCAAACTAAATTTAATCCCTCAAGCACCAATTCCATTGTTGCATAGTTAAACTTTGATTTTGTGCCCAATTTAGCCATTTAAATTATATTCAAATTTCAATATAATATTTTTATTAGATGGGACCCTATATTGTCTATCAATGTAAAAATCTCTATAAGTGATGTAATGAATTATAATTTTAATAATATTTATGCTAACAAATGAAAATAAATTGATAAAAAATTTTAAAAATATCAATTAAATTTTTAAAAATTGACATAAAGAATAGTGTGAAATTTTTTCAAAGTGATTTTTCTTCTAAGCCAAAATTTTGACCCTCCAACAATGATCTTCAAGGCAATTTACAACTAGAAAGCTAAATTTAACCTTTATATAATTGATTGATAAATTTTGATAATTTTTATGTGTAAATAAACACTTTTGTTATAGAAGTTGATTTCTTAAGAATATTTTGGAAAAGAGCAAAATATTGTCAATATTGTGTGTATCAATAATATATACTTAAAACTATATCAATTGAAATATATGTTGGAATAATTTGAGATTTTGAACAAAATTGATATATATTTTTTAATTTAAATTGAATCCAATTCAGTCCAATTTAGCTCACTCCAATCCAATTTAATCCAGTACAATTCAGTCCAATTCAATTCACTCCAATTCAATTTAGTCTAGTCTAATTCAGTCCAATTCAACTCACTCCAATCCAATTTAGTCTAGTACAATTCAGTTCAATCTAGTCCAACCTAATTCAAGGGTCATCCATCCACTACAAAAACTTGCCTCCGGCCAGGGACAGATCATAGAAAATATACTAAACTATAAAATCTTATAACTTCTTCACAAATTGTTCAAATCTCATGATTCTTGAAGCAATGGGTTTGTATTCAACTCTCCTACTAATACTACAAGCATGAGCAATAAATGAGAAATAGTATTTTGTCCTTTTATTCAAAATTGCTATCATAAAAAAAAAATTGTTGTCAAGTGAAAAAATATAGAATCTATATACACAAAGTCAAGCCACTTTCACTCTACAAAGGGAGAATCCAAGAATGCGAGCATGAGAGAGAGAGTCAAAGACTTTACTAAATGATAAACCATCATCTCCAAGCAAAGTAAAACACACAGCTCTCTCTAAAAACACTCACAAAATTTGACTTGACAACAATGTCAAATCAAGAAGCTCTCTCAAACTAAATAATCAATCCCTAAGACAAATGATTTCTACAATTTGAATGAAACTTGTCCAAAACTAAAGTGAACTCTCATGGGAGTCCAACTAACATTATAAGTCGATGTGGAGTGGCTCCAATGTCACTTCACATGACAATGTGTGTTTTGAAAGAGCTCTTGCAAAATTGTGAAAAAATAAACTAAAGAATGTTAGCCAAAATGATAAATAAGACTTGAGGTTATGATCTCTTCTCTCTTCTAATTTTTTGTGTATGTATGAGTGTGTTTTGAGAGGTCTTTTGAAATATAGTAGTAAATGAACTAAAAAATATTAGAGAGATTTAGAAAAATGAATTTGATGTTAGGAAAAAACATTTGTCAAATAGGTAATCATTTCCTTTTGGATTAGGCAAAAAATTTGGTGATTATGATTAGGGTTTAGAGGAGAGATTAAGGTAGGAGGTCAATTGATGCTTCCAAATTAGATTTCTAACAAGCTAAGCCTCTCCGAATTCAAAGCACTTGAGGACAAAGATTGAATGGCTAATTTGGTACAAGGAGGTAATTGCCGCCTCCAAGGAAGATTGCCAACTTCAACAAGCAATTGTGGGAGAATAGTGTATCCAAATGATCTAAAATTTTGGGAGAATGGAGATGGACAAGTTAATTTTCCAACAAGTTAAGACTTGTCCAATCCTTAAAAGAAAGAAGATAGGATGTTTGATTTGGTGCAAGGGGGTTAGTTGCCTTTTGGGGCGGTGAATTGTTCTAGTATTCTTAGATTGCTTGATTTTATTTTACTATATTTTAGTGATGCTAAGATTAAATGTAATGGTAATTACAACAATTTTGGTCTAACAAGTTTGATTTAATTTCTACATATGTTTCTCTTATTTGAAATGGACCTAAAGTGTGATTTTTGGAGGAATTAGTACAAAAATCCTCCCAAAATGACTCATTCTAGAATCTACATTTGTAAATTAAAAGTCTCCAAAGAATGCATGGTTAGAATCTAATTTTTTGAGTTTTAAGGTGAATGTGGTAGTGCGGAAGCGCAGTCCAAATTGAACTAAAATTAGGGTTGGGATGTTTTGATGATCAAATGAGAGTGAAGTGAATGCATGGGTGAATGTTTTAGTATGAGAACTAGTGAGCATGGAAAAAGATGCAAATTTGGGTCCAATGCATATAAAGTGAATGTTTGATGTGATGATGTTTGCTGGAATTCTAGACTAAATCTCACTTAGGACCTATTTTGGTGCCCTAAGTAAAATTTTGAGGACAAATTAGACATGGAAGGTGTTTTAGGCTCTTAGGGTAGATGTTGGATGATGGTGTGGTGTAGAGATTTGCATTTTGGGGGATTTTAGATGTGTTGCCCTCTTTTCACTTAGAGTCATTTAATAAAAAATTAACCAAAAAAATCATAAGAGTCCATTGCATAGAAGGCAAAATAGATTCGGGTCCCATATACTCCCCACTAAGCAACTCTAGTTTTTGTTTTCTTATGCAGTGTAAAACCTGCATATTAAACCTTTAAATGCCACCCTAATTGTCTATTACTACATAGGGTTCTATAATATTGTGATAATCAAAAGTGTTGCCTGCAAAAGTGACATTAATCCCTTAAGGACCAGGAAGTTGTCCAAAGTTCCAAAATTGTAAAGATGTATTATAAAATGCATTTAAGAAAAATAATATAATGATGACTCTCAAACAATAGTTGCAAAATACATTCTATAGATCACATCCATATGGTTAGATCAACTAGTGTACAAACCAATATTTTTCAAAAAAATTCAAGCCAAAAATTGAAAATTTCTTCTCAAATCAAATATAGATTGGACATTTGAGATTTTCACATGAAATTTTTCCTTCAAGTTCAAAATGTTAAGTTCTAAGCTTAATCATAGTGATATTTGAAGATTTCAAATTTACTTTTCACTTCAAGTTGTTTTTGAAGGGTCATTTTTTAAATTAAAAAATACCCTTTTTGAGGCTAGATCTACTAGTAATCTTTTAATTATAGAATATTTGCAAAGCAAAGTCTTTGAAAGCTATACCATATAAATGTTAATTAAAAAACAAACACAAGGATCTTCAAAAAATCGATAAATGATAGTTTGGGATGTGTTTATATTCATCTGTTGTTCAAAATTTGAACATCTAGTTAAGGAATTAATTCCAAAACAATATTGAGGACAAGAATTGTTTGAAAAATTATAGAAACAAATAATGAACCTATTCTTCCAAAAATTATACAATTTTTGATAACAATAGGCTTTGCCCTTCCATAATTAATGGTGTACATAATAAACTACTTGCTAAATGCTCAATCATCCACTAGATGGATGATGAATGTTTTGAAAAGTACACTTCATCCAATAAATACTCATTAAGAAAGCTTCAAGAAAAATCATGTGATATATTAATGAAAACAAAGAAGTGTGCTCTTTATGAATCAATGATGTAGATATGTTAAATTAGTTTCAATTATTTATATAAATTTTCAAAAGTAATCTTACTATAGGTTAAACACTTAGGGATTAAAGAAATATGGATGTAAAGTAGGAGGTCTTAAAGCAATGCAGGGTTTAAAGCATTTGCTCATACAAAGATATATATTGCATTCTATTATACACCAATTGCATTATTTCATGTATCAATTGCATTCTTCAATGTACCAATAATGAATATAAGGATGTGAGCATTTTTTGAGCCTTTATCATGTGTAGTATTCGAGACATTTTTTGAATTTTATTGACTATTTTACTTCTATTCCTAATTTGAACTGGTTCTTCAAGTATAGAGATTGGCTATTTTTTTTATTTTTTAATTCAAAATAGAAATTTTATAGATTTTTTTACCAATTTTTTGCCGATGTTTTTAAATTGCGACTAGTTTTTTTCCCAATTCCATTAGCTAGCTTTGATTAAGCCACTGGTTCTTCCCGAACATAGCTTATGTGATTTCTACTTCCAAATTTGTAACTAATTATCATAGAACTTTCCTTCTAATAGATGTTTGTGTAGTACCAACATCACTCACCTAATTGTGTGTAGTGCCGAATATGAACACTCTTAATTTACGTCAATTCAACAAAAGGATTGGAGTTCATTGTCTCTTCATAACTAATTCTACAAAGATTTCAAAACATATTAATAGTGGGTTAGGTGTGGCTTTCATTTACCTTTGAAGAAAAAATTATTGAAAAATGTTTGGAAATGTGCAAGGCCTCCCCAAAGCTAGTCACTCCTCAGAGGGACGCTCCAACCCCGATGCACCACGGGTGGACGCGTGGTTCTCCGCACGGTCTTTCCCCCTCAGATTGACGCATCATCTGCAAGCCAAGCCTTCCAGGCACGCTACCCTGGAAAATCTGCACCTCCGATTTTTTCATCCGATTGTATCACTTTCAGGTACGATTCACCCTTGAAATTTGAAAATTGCAATTCCTTTCCGTGACGCAATTGCTGAAAGACGATGCTACGAATCTCACGCCGTCGAAATTGGTGCTATGGTAGAGAAGTTTGTAGTAGAGAAGTTTGTGGTAGAGAAAGCAGCCTCAACAGTGTGTGCCTGAGGAACTAGGGGTTTAAGGGAGGGATTGGTAGCTCATTAGGGTCTGGATTCTGCGAATTTCGAAGGCAGGCGAGCGCTTTGTTCCAAATAAGCGATGGAATTGGGATAAACTTATAATGTGTTGTCTTGGATTTTAATTTCCAATTGCAGTGGCCATTCTCACAGGGGATTCATGAACGAGACTTCTGCAATAAACCGTTGAGCTCCTGCACGGCTATGGCCATGGCAATGGCACTCTCAGCTCCAGGATTGCACTCTACTGCTGCGTTTGTGCCGGTATGCTCTCGCTCTTTCATGTCATTTTACGGATCTCAATATTCTTATGAATATTTGTAAGCACTGTCATTGTTGGCTGCCTTAAGGTGTACAATTGCCGTTTTACCCAATTTTCGTCCTACACCCTGACGTCTTTAATCTGACTGCTTGGGGTTAAAAACAAGAATTGGCATGGTTTGCCTGTGTGATAAGTGTGTTACAAGCATTGATAGTGTCACAAGTGTGCAGGATGTTCTAGAATGTTGTTTTCAGAGAGATTCATTCTAAAGAAGTCTGAGTGTACAGAGTTCTGGAAGCGGAAGGCTGCATCTGAGGAAACCATTCACCAAGGTTATTCTATTACCAGCAAAGAGCCGAGTGCACTGCAGCGTGGGGACGGAGACACGGGTACAAACCCTGTGGAGCTGGGCGCAATCGCAAGGCATTCAAAGCGAAGCTATCCAACCTTCCGAAGTTCCTGAAGGGTTAGGGTTAGTCACCCAGCGACCAGTAAAAAATGGAGAAGAGCTATTTGACGTTCCAGAAGCAGCGTGGATCAACATCACAACAGTGCGGAACTCCAGCATAGGGCAAGTCTGTGAGGGTTTGAAGACGTGGGTGGCCATTGCAGTCTTCCTGATCCAGGAGTCTTCGAATTCGAGCTCCAAATGGCGATCCTACTTGGACACGCTTCCCGAGACTTTGGACTCCCCGCTCTTCTGGTCAGACGAGGACCTAGCCGAGTTGCAAGGGACACAACTTCTTGGCTCTGTTATAGGCTATTTCGAGTTTCTGCAGAATGAATACAACAAACTAGCGGAAGAAGTGCTAGAACCGAATCCTAATCTTTTTGATCCTGAAATTTTCACTTTTGATGCATTTAAATGGGCTTTTGGTATTCTTAGGTCTAGATCCTTTCCTCCTCTTACTGGCGAAGATCTCGCTCTCGTCCCCGTTGCTGATTTGGTGAACCACGGGGGAGCTTTTGGAGAATCAAGCTGGGTGAAGAAGAAGACTGGCCAAATCTGGAGGAAAGAGAATACCAATGTGCTTGCTGTGCGAGCTGCAGGTAATTTTGCATCGGGAGAGCAGGTGCTGATGCAATATGGAACAAGCAAGAGCAACGCGGATCTAGCATTGGACTACGGGTTCGTTGAACGCGAGTCTCAATTCTGTGAACGGGACTCGTTAGCGCTCAGCCTGGAAATTTCGCCAGAGGACAGATTTGTGGACGACAAGGCGGACATCTTGGATATCAATGGCTTCCAATGCAGCATGCAGTTCGATGTCCCGCGAGGGCAAGGTCCCTCGGATGAGCTGATCACGTTCTTACGTCTCTCAGCTCTGGCTGGACCCGATTCTTTCCTTTTGGAAGCGCTTTTTCGTAACGATGCTTGGGGACATGTGTCCTTACCCGTGAGCCGTGAGAACGAGGAAGGCATATGCACGTCCATGTTGGAGGGGTTGAAAACCGCGCTGGATGGGTATGGCACTACCGTAGACGAGGACGTGGAGCTTTTAGGACAAGGGGGGTTGAGTGTGAGAAAGGAGATTGCTGTGGTAGTGAGATTAGGGGAGAAGAGAGTGATGCAGGAATTACAAACGTGGTTCGAGGCGAGGTTGGCGGAGTTGGATTCCTTAGAGTATTATGCTGAGCGCAGGCTTAGAAATCTGGGCCTCATGGACGATGGTGGCTATATGACTCCTTGGGTGTTCAATGAGTAGATTGAATGAACTGACCTTTTTTGACACTGGTTTCTGGTTTCTGGGCTAGTATCTTGATTTTGCTGCATTCAGAGGTCACTGCCGTGTTGGATGGCAAAATGCAAATATGGCTACTGTAGATGTTTTGCCTTGCAAATGTGTTTTACCTTGCTAAATTGTATGTGTGAAGATGCATCTGTCCATAGGTTACCGTGTTCTCAATATGGTGTTCTCAATATGGTGCATGCCAGAGGCCTGCCTCAAATATCAGTTACCATAAACCATGAATGTCCACGAGTGTACTTGCCATCAGAGGGCTCACATTAAACACAACGTTGTCGGTCACAACCCTCTCCCTCTCAGTCAAAGAAAATGTGACAACTGCATTGACTACCATAATCAACTTAGCATTATGATACAGATATTAGAAAAATACAAGTGCCAAATACTTCATCTCCTCCAAATCAGATGGTAGTTAAGCTTTACTACCACCCAAGTGAATTATCTACATAATCTGTACATCTAAATTGCCCCCCTACTGATCTTTCTCACTTCCAGTGGACCTAAAGGCAGCCAGCAACACTGCAACCTTGGAAGTGAAAAAACCAAGCACGCCAGCAAGAAGCTCCTGGGGAGGAAGGCTTACGTTAAACGCAGCGGCAGCCTGGGTGGCCCTGGTTAGCACAAATGCAATCCCCACAACCAAAGCAAAGCTTGCAACTGGGGTCTTCACTTTCCTGTTTGATAACACACGGTTGTTCGGACTGTCTCCACTGGGCAGCTGATCCACCGCCCGTTGAATCAAAAACAGATACACAAGTCCTACGCCACCGCCGAAAGCAAAGCCTTCGGCCAAGTCCGGAGCATTCAGCAAGTAGAGTCCCAGAGTGCCCACCCCAACCATACCAGCAGTGGAGCCCAGTAAGAAAAGTTTCAAAGATGCATACTCTCGCATGCTCTCTTCACGCAGCCTCGCAGATTCCTGCGCAGCCTTGGCTGGTGAGTAGTCTTTGGGGGCCTTGACAAGGGCTGGATCTTCGGTTCCGTTGCATTCCAACACTTGAGACGGTTTGAGCTCTACTGCTGGGGTGTCCTCGCCATCGCCCAAAAGTACGTCACGGGCGTTGAACCTATGAAACAGCCCTTTCTCTGCGTCCTCACAGGGTGTCATGGTTACCGTCACTTGCTCCAAACGCCATGTTCCTGCAACGTTAACATCCAAAGCAAGTCAAACATTGAGTTCCAGCAACAAATACACAAAAAAACAAGTGGACATGAATAGTAGAGTGGAACCGGCGTTTGTGAAGGTATGGAAGGTGATTACCCTATCCAACGTATAGAGGACCCTGCTATATTAATAAACCGAAAGTGCAATGAGAGCAACTCTTTCTATATAGAAAGCTTATTCGACTCTAAACAGGACAACCTTAACGGTCTAGCAGCTGTTCAGGCCTTATCACAAACCTTGCATGCTCAGCTCTGTAGGCTTTGTGATTTTTGAGGCTCTTCAAAGAGCACACTGTAACCAGGATCCGGGGTTCTTCAATTCATAGGGTTCTTCGAACCAAATTGTATCTTGAGTTTCTTATAGTACAAACTAGCCAGACACAAGGGAGATAACCCTAAATGGTCAAAGGATAGAACAGCTGACCTGCTTCAGGAGCAATCCAAAGAGCGGAAATACGGCCGAGATTTGGGCCACGAAAATGAACCACATCAACTGCTCCTCTCTGAAACCGTAAGACTACATCATTCGCCTTCTCCTCAATTGGAAGTATCCGTTGTACCAGAGCTTCCCCTCCTTCACCAATGAGTGATAGCATTATGCCAGCATTTGCAATCGACAAACTTGCCCGATCCTCGTTGCTTGTGGTGAGTTGGATGGTATAGTCTGCCTCTCCATTTCCATCCTCTCGACCAGAGGTACTAGGCGCATCAGACTGAGTTGTTGATGGTTTCAACCCTTGAAAGTTCGTGCTCTCGGTTTGCAGTAATCGTTGAGGCTCTTGGTAGCTCTCACGCCGTGAGGATCCTGCCACACATCTTCACAACGTGTGAGGTATAGTAAACATGTTTCAAATGGTACAGCACATTAAAAACTTGATAAATGATTCGAAACTTCCAACAATCATGAATGATTACGTAATCAACCTTCCATAAGAAATTGGTTCAAAAATCATGTATAGCTTGCAATTATAATTCATTTACTGACGACGGTCCAGTGTAGGATCCTGCACTGATCTTCCCATCGTGCGAGGTACATCCTGATGTCAAATTTTTAGTAAAGAACCAAGGATTCGTAGTTTGAATATGACTGATCGTATTGTGGAAAAATGGAATTTAGATGGACCAAAATTGCAAATGATGGTCAAAATATATTAAATGGATCAAATTATAGTACTCATATGACCTACTCAAAACTGTTAAATAAACTCAAAGCCCAAATCTGGGCTTCTTGTTTCTTTAGGTGTTAAATGGAATCCTGGACATTAGGGTTTGCCTTGATTTTGATACCAAACTGCAAGTAGCTCATTAAACGTGCAGAATAGATTGATTAGCATGTAATTCGCCGTAGTCCTGAGGGAATCTCATATGCAAATGAGCAAGACACGTTGCAAATTCATTAAAAAAGGGAAGGCTGTAAGATATATCCTCACGGAAACTCACCATCTTTTCAGGTGAACGGAATACTAGACAAGAGGGTTTGCCTGGATTCCGTTCCCAAACTAGAAGTAGACCGTTAGTTGATTCATCAGCATGTGGTGCTCAATTAGTTCTTCATAATCCTCCTAAAACAATTTCAAAAGAGCAGGAAACGTATCAAATTATGAAAGGGCCGAGGACAGAAATTGCGTACCAGGAGTTTCAGGCAAGGTGCTGGTCGCTGCAATTCCCAGCCTCGGAGCGCCATCAATTCTTCCCTTTCGTTTCAATCCCAAGTCAGTCGTAATTGCCCCTTTCGTGTGATGAAAGTGGACAGAACCATGAAACACAGAGACCAAGTGACAACACTCCATCGCTCACTCAACTGTGATTCTTCCCCTCACCAAACCCTAACTAAATTTCCAGGCAATGCAAAATTGATTGCAAGAAAAACCCTTTTTTTTATGAATTGGGGGAGATGGAATCTCGAAACAGCAGCATACACGATCCAAAGCTTCGATTGAAGCAATATTGTACAAATCTGTCGTAAATTGCAAAGTATGTATACTGGAATCGATCTCTGAAGAATTGCACCTGAAGATTTAGAAGAAGCATTTCATACTCGAATGGAGTCGTGTTTGAAAGAAGAATCTGTTTCGAGGGCACCCATAGTTTCTGAAATGACACCTGGCAGGATTGAGGAAGTATTTATTTTCTTTTTCGGAAGTGGAGAAATAGGGTTGAAATGGATAGGAAGTGAAATCAATTCTTTTGGGGAAGAAATAGTTATGAATATTTGAAGCGATTTGCCCTAAGGTAGGAACACCTAAAAGCATCCATGTACCCTTTGATGCACCTATAAAAAGCACTGAAAATTAATAGTAGAATGTCATTGAAATCGTCATTTGATGTTTTTTGTATAATGAGGGGGTATTTTAGGCCATGTAAGGGGCGTAGTACGGACATGTCAGAGCCATCATTATATTGATTTCATGATAATTAAACACATATTCAATACAATGGAGTAACAACCACCATATTGTTGAGGGAATTATTTTTTATTTTATGATGTACTAATTATACGCAAGCACATATCTATTTAATAATACTAAAAGGGATGAATTGGAAAAATTCATTGATTGTTATCACTAAAGATGGCGGCAACATATTAGATGCAATTTTGACCAGTGAAGGCCAATTTTAGGTGCTTTTTTTCAACTAAGTCACAAACAAGTTCATTTGTGTTCAAATCAGGCCCTTGGAGACAAAGTTTGCTTATTCACCTTGTTCATTGTAAGTATAAGTTTTCAATAATTTGTTCTACAAAAGCTCTTCATTAGTGAAAGCAGTATTTGCATCTAATTATTCAGTTTTGTTTCAACACGAACTTAGTGGTAAAAGTTTTATTTTGTGTGAGGGCCTAAAGTGTTCATATAGTGAATATATATATTTCTTGGTTGTGAGTGTTCTTCAACTGTAAATTTCCATACCTTAAGACAGGCTGTTTATTTGTTTGTTTTGTTTTGTTTGTTTGTTACGTTGAGATCTCTTGAACTGTATGTCCTCTGGTCGTGTACTTCATACCGCTAGAAAGCCCTCAATGAAGAGAGATGCACGGGCTTTGTTTTGTGGCGTTTGGACCTATAATGTGAAAAATATTGAATTTTGAAGTTTTTATTGAACGAAAAAATTATGAAATTATTTTAGTTTTATTTGGACTGTAACAACAACATAGGGCACACTAGTCCATACCTTAAGTTTAGCTATTGGTTTTGTTTGTTTGTTTGTTACGTTGAGATCTCCCGGACTGTGCGTCCCCCAATCGCGTGCTTGGTACCATTGGAAAGCCTTTGGTGATGAGGGATGCACCGGCTTTGTTTTGTAGCGTTTGAACTTGTGATGTGAAAGATATTAATTTTTGAGTTATTTTTGGATCTTAAAAATTATTAAATTATGCTAAATTATGTATCTTTTGAACCATGTGTCAATTGATCACATTCTTGGTATCATTGGAAAGCCTTTGGCAAGGAGGGGTGTATGGGCTTTGTTTTGTGGCGTTTGGAAAAAGCTATGGATTTTTGAGTTATTTTTTGTTTTAAAAATGACTTTTACTTTTGTTTTGGCTATGGCAACGGCACAAGGCACACTACACTAAAATTGGTAAATAGTATTGGCTATACTAATTGTCAACAATAACACTAATTGTGATTTGCAAAGTTAGTGTTAGAACATTATTTACCCATTCTAACACTATTTTAGCTCTATAGTAAAATTTGGTCATTTCAACATTTTTACGAGAGTGCGTTTAGTGTTAGATGGGAACAAAATATAGAAGTTGGAAGGGTGGGGAAAAAGCAATGTATGAAATGTTGAAATAAGCAATGAAATACTGAAATAGGCAATGAAATGCTGAAATAGACAATGAGATGCTGAAATGCTGAAATAAATAATGAAATGCTGAATTGCTGAATTGCTGAAATAGACAATGGACTGTTGAAATGCTGAAATTTTTCATAGTTTATGTATAAGTTGTTAAATATAGCAACAACCAAAAACACAACATAATAATCCTAATTGTAGGCCAAAAATTAAAGGAAAAATATAGTAAAATATCAAAAAAATAAATTTAATTGCCCTATTGAAATTGGGTAGTTCTTGCCTTTAGAAGTATTGCAAATGTTTTGCAATTATCTCTTAGAGATGTGGAAACAATTGTCCTACACTCCAAGATCCACATTAGATGAGAAATCAGCCCTGTGGAGGGCTGCGTGTTCCCAGCTTGTGGAAACTTCCGAATTCAGGGCCGCAGCAGCTCACTGACGTGGCCGAGCGACTACCACGTCGGAAAAAAATTAATTTTTTTTTCAAAAAAAAATTAATTTTTTTTTCTGTTTTTCTTTTTTATAGCTTTCATATTCTAGAGCTAGACACAAGAAATTCTAGACATTTGTGAATACTCTCACAAAACTAGACATTTATTATAGCTGGGATGATTTATTCAAAAAAGTTTTATTCCTGCTTCTTCAAAATTGCAAAATTTCGTGATGTAATCACAAGTTCCCTAGACCATGATATGCTATATCACAATGATCTAGACCCTGATGTAAATAACCATCTATGTTCAGAAAGATACAACCAATCATACTGGTCAGCATGACACATTCGTCAGATGTGATCAAAATTGATACAGTAATCAACAAGATTCAGGTTAGTAAAAAAAACTAACAGCTAGTATAACCCAATTATGGTGACTGGTTAACCAGGCCTGTAAGGAGATTACGCAAATCCCAGCCTTTTATTGCCGATATTCAGGATTAATAGATTGAAACGGAATGGTGGTGTACCTAACACGGTGACCAATAACCATTTGGGGGCTATTTTAATACTCTGATACAACAGACGACCTTCGTACAAACGGATGAAAAAGCTTATCATTCAACAAAAGGACGAAAGTACCAGTCCATCCTCCAACTTTTGCTTTACCCTTTAGCAAAGCAGTCACAGTTCTCGCACTCTTTGAAGCTTGCAGTTGCAGTTTTGAGTTTGTTTTTTGTGCGCTGGTTAAGAACTGTAAGGAGACTCTGGAGACCTTGTGAGTATTCTGGTTGGTTGAATAGTGCTGAGGAACTTACACACGGAAAGATGACTACATCATAGCAATCTTGCAACACCCAGGTTGATTGACAAAACTTTGTGGAAATATTGTAGTATTGCCGTGTTTGTTTGATTTTTTGTTATTTTTACTCTGAGTGAAGGCGATAATAAGCGTATTAGGGCTGCAGACACTTGTTGCAACCTCTCTAACCTCACTATGTGTTATGTGTTATTGGGATGGGTACAGGTGAGGCCCTGTACCTCTCGGAGTTTTTTGGCTGAAAATAAGACAAGTTGGCATACCTTTCTTTCCATGCAATTAGACTATGCTCCTAGAGTTTTTTATGTACATAAATTGTCAAACTAATAGTCATATAGTTGTTTATGACTATACTACTGTTAAAGTAGAGACTTACGACCTCAAGAACTGCATTCTTGGTGCTTAGCAAAATTTGACAAAACTTAGCTAAGATTCCCTAGGAAAGAAACAGGATGTATAAATAGCTGTATTTGACCAAAGGTAGCTACAATGCTCAACTTGTGCACACGAACACAAGTAGGAGAGACTTATGGACATGGTTTTGATATTATGTATGTTTTTAGACATGAGAGTAAGTGCCTGGAAATTAGCAGAATGATGCCTCTGAAAAGAGGATGTTCCAAAAGCAGATTTTTTTCTTTGAAATTTTTTTGTCGGGAACAGCCGTTCCCTGAAACTGCAAGGGAGGACCAGCGTCGTGAATGGGCCTGAAACAGCCCTCCCGACCCCCCAAAACTCATCTAATGTCAAGTCCTAATGCCAAGCTACAACGAATCATTGCTTTTCTAGCATAGGATATGTTGTCACCATCCACCTCTCGATTAACATCTTCTATGCTATCAACAGCCAATTGTAGAAAAAAACATTTCCCAAGATTTGTCAACTTCCCTAACCATTGTCCATTTGCTCGGGGTGCATTTTGCCAAGCATTTTGTTGTATCAACTCAATTTTTTTGGCTTCCCACCATCTTGTCTATGCATCTTTGATTTTTGAAATGAAGAATGTATTTGCTGATTGGCAAAGGTGAGTAGAACATGCAGGCAAAAATTTGAAAACTGCGTTTTTGGTAGCTAGGACAATAGCAAATCTAGAAGTGATAGTATGGCCGCTACAATTATCAAGCCATATGATCTTTATGTGTTGATGAAGATCGGCTTGATATGCACGAGGTTCCAAAAAGTATTCGGGGAAAATGGTTTGGTCCATCCAACCTTTAGGGCCGTTCTATAACGAACCCCAGGAATATTATCAATCAAACCCCGTATAGCATAGCTCCTATTTTCATTTGAGAAAACGAGCATAGGAACTTCTATTGTGGCATGACGACCTCCTGAAATGCGAGCCACCATAGTCATGGACTCCCCACCCGAGACAACTTTAACGTATTTGACAATTGTATCTCCCCAAAAACCTAAAGTTCGGTGTGAGCCCTCAAGATAGCACTTGGAGCTCTGGGTTTATTTTTCGCGATTTATTGTTAGTTTTTAGTATAAATTCATGCAAAATAGTATAAATTAGTAGTTGAGAGGAGTTTGGTAGAAGTCCCTACCAGATTAGTGAAAGATTGTCCTAAAATCATGGAAAGCACAAAATACTTTGCTTTACTATGTTTAGATCTTAGTTTAGTGTCTTAGAGTCCATATTTACGTGTTAGAGAGATGTGAGGATGTGAGAATTAGCCAGTTCTAGTGTCCTGTCCATGTAAAACTCGACATGTGAGCACATGTGACAGCCTGGATGAATTATAAGAGTCTATGTTCAGGTTTAGAAGTGTTTAAATCCAATTTATGTGGAATTTGGACTAGTTGTGTGAAAACCTGTAAATGTTGAAGAATACGAACCAAAATGCAAAGTAGAAGGAGGGCGAGGTGATTAGAGCTTACAGACAGGTGCTTTTAGGATAAAAGCATGCCAAGAGATCAACAGCGGAGCTAATCATCCACGACAAACCCCGGTACTAGATTAATTTCCCCCTAGGGCGAAAATTATTAAGGAACCGCTAAATTTAGCATCCTTATTGGAGGTTTGGTTTTGCCTTTAGCTTTTGGACACTTCCTAGAAGATTGCCCAAAAGTTTCGGGATTTTACAAAACTCCACGATGACTCCATGGGAAGTCAACCGCCTTTGAAACTGATAGTAATTTCCTAGAAATTACCCAGAGTGCGGTAAAATCTCACTAAAAATTAGATTAGAGTTTTATATATAAAATAAGCGACCAGTCAAATTTGAAGACTTTCCGATAGTCAAAAGTACCAGAATTGACGACGACATCGAATTTAACAAGAATTTACAACATGGCGACGGGTTGACCGGCGAACCAGGAGCTAACGGTGTCCGAATGTCGCGAATAAGGAATGTTTTCTTACTCTCACGAACCTTCCAGGCAACTCTGGCCAGTCAGTTTTCTTAGGAAATTCAAATTCCATTAGTTGGGATTTTGACTTTTTTTTGAAGTTACCGTTAGTGGTTTTTACGAACATTTACAGCCTGGAAGTGGGGGGTAGAGGGTCCTTTAGATTATCAGGGTCTTTTGAACGCGATGGCGCAATCAGTTTTCAATTTGGAGTTGTTCTCAAGAAGATAGGAAGAGTTCAACTGTAGCGTTGACTTTTTTAGAGTAATTAGCGGTAATTCAAAGTTATTTCACAAAATATCTTGGTGAAAGTCGAAGATTGGATTTAGTTAAGATTTCAAATCTTTCCTTTAAAAGCCAATTTAGATTAAATTAAGAATATTTGGAAATATCCTAGGATTAATTGCGAAATATCTCAAGGTCAAAATAGTTAATTTCCTAAATATCTTTGGGAAAAATATTAGATTTTATTTGGACAAGATTTCCTTTCTAATTAAGGCTTGTTCTAGAAAATTCTAAAGATTAAACAAAGATTATTTAGGAAATATCTTAGGATAGTTTAGAATTTAGTTTAGGTTAGTTTTTGAGTAAAAGACCAAATATCTCATGGTAAACTAAGGTGGCGGGGCCTTCTAGCGAGTATATAAGGCCCCCCTCCGAAGTTTGTCGTACCCCTTTTATTTCATTATCTGCCTACCGACACTCTGTCGGAGTACAGACACTCTCTTTTCTTGTTCAATTTGCTTACTGGCTTTGTCGGAAGCAATTAAGCTAGACCAAATTTTGGTCATCTTTGCTCATTTCTGTTTCGTTACTTTCTTTAGTGAAGGATTTGGTTAAGGACTCGGGGTTTCCTTTCAACCTTCACAACCACACTAAGTTCACACTTTTGGGAGGTTTCATCCCCCAAAACTTGCATACCTTTGCGTACTAATTTCGTGTTTTGTAACAGCTATTGAGCTAGAATTCTTAAAGCGGTGAAGCTAGTCTTTACCAAAAGATTCTAACACTCAAACCTTTGACCAAATTTCGTTGTATAACAAAGTTTGGTGTGACTTAATCCTTAATGTTCGGTTTAACACTTTCATGTGTACCTCCTTTAAGAATTAAAACTATTTGATACCTTGGGAATCACTTTAATCTTTAATGTTCGGTTTAAGCACTTTCATGTGTACCTCTTTTAAGAATTAAAACATTCCTGCAGCCACTTGGAATCAATTTCCACAAGTTTAGCCTGGGGTTGTGCCCGCATGGCAAAGCTTTGACCTGGGACAATTTACTTTGAAAGGAAAAACTTGGAAAATACCCTTGGTTGTTGGGCTATTTAAGCCAAAACTCCATATCAAGAGGTTCCTTTTTTCCCACCGAGATTTGCTCATTTTGCTTTTGTTACCATTACCAAGTTTGAACCCTCGTTGTTAATTAATATTTGCCATAGTTTAGTTAGTTTAGTCATTACTCTCCCACAAACCCAAAATATCCTTAGTAGTCTAGTTTCGTTAGATGTTTAGATTATCCCAAAAAACCCTCAGTTAGTGACCTTGTTAGTTATCACACCAAAAAACCCGAAAAAACCTTAGTTGACATTTGAGTTATTTAGCTATTGAAACTTTCTTCCAATTAGTTAGTTTAATTTAGTATTAATTTGTTTTTTTGTTTTTTTTAGAACCAGGATACGAGAACCAGAACCAGCATATGAAGAACCAGAACCAGCATACGAAGAACCAAAACCAGCATACGAGAACCAAAACCAGCATACGAAGAGTCAAAACCAGCATACGAAGAACCAGAACCAGCCATCGAGGGGGTCGTGGGAAGCCGGCAAGAGCCTGCCACGTGTCCATCCAGGGAGCCCGAGTACGGGAGTCGGGGAGTCTGGGAAGGGCTGGGAGGTCGCAAGGGGAAGGTCCAGGGAGTCCAAATTTTGGAAACTCCAGATCAAAACTTGGAAAAGAAATTCTCTCCAACTCACACAAAAAAATCAAATACTTTGAAGGTTAGGCCGTTGCTCGCCACACCAACCCAACTTTGATTTTTAGTCTAAAATCTTGGCTTAAGACACGTAAAAATTCAATTCACTTCACACACTTGCGCTCACAACTCATACTCCATAGCCAACTTTCAAATGACAACAAAACTCAAATCAAAAAACACTTAAGAAGACGAAGTGGCGGCTTGGGAATAATTAGATGAAAAAACTAGTTTTCCTAAATAATCTCACTATTCATGTTGGCTTAATGTTTTGTTTTTCACTATTCCTTTTGGATTTGGCGCGGTTTTTTATTCTTTTTCTATTCATTTGTTTTGTTTTGTTGTGCTTTTCCTATTCATTTTAGATTTGTTTTGGTTTTTATTCCGTTACTATTCATCTACTATTCATTCGAGACAAATTGTTTTTATTTTTCTACTATTCATCTACTATTCATTTAGAATAGTTCTTTGGTTTTATTCCTTTTACTATTGAAGAATTTGATTTTTTCTATCAATTAGTATTTTTGGAAGAAATTAGTTGGTCTTGTTGACTTGGGTTTTTGTTTTATTGGCCTAATAAGCCAAATAGGAAAAGACAAAAAATCAACAAAAACAATAGATTAATCCAACAAAAATAATAGACTAATGGATAACAAATAAAATTGTTTATTCATTGGAATATTATTAATTTGGAAGATATTAATCTTTTAAAATTAATTCTTAAATTAAAACAAATATTCAAGGTGGTTGGAAATAGGGCCTTGAAATTACTTTAATTCAAAAGGATATTTTAAAATCAACTAAAAACCATTAGAAGTTTAATGTAAATTCCTAAAATCATATGAAGTAAGTTAAATACTTAGACTAACCCTTTTATTTGTAGGAAATCAGTTAGAAGAATGTAGGAAAAGGATTTTTCCATACATTTTGACACTAAACTTTCATCAATAGACGGAGTACCCATGATGGAGGACAAGGGTTATCTTGAGACCATTATGCTAGTGCTCTGCGATGACGGTGTTCTGTTGTATATCAGTACATATTGTAAAAACATATTATTATATGTTTTATTCAATAACTTCACAATGACACTATGGGTTGAGAAGCTTAAAGGTGACGTTATCCTATAGAAGTATATAAGTGGACCAGTTTGCCTTAAACCTTCATTCAACCTTATTAGTAAGTTTGTTTTCTACTTTGTAGTTCAAATGTCGAATTGGAGGGTTTTTTCTGAGTCTCAAGATGAAGAGCCACAACCGGACGCTGAGTTTGAGCTTTCACTATTACAGTTGTCAGATCAACCTTTTTTGCAGCGAGATATTAGGCGTCCTCAAGATGAAGCCGGACCGTCCAGACCACCAAAACAACCTCGTGTGAAGCGGCAATGGCACGGTAATCTTGATGCTGATGCTCAAGCGTTGGTGATCTTACTTCAAGTGGGATGTGTTGAACCAGGCACTCGTAAAGTGACATTCGAGGCGAGTTATGAAGGCAAGAACCAAGACCAATATTTTTGTATGGTTCGGCCTGTGGAAGGTAGTCGTGGTCACCAACGATGGTTGGAAGGGTCTGTCAATCCTTTGACAAAGGCTGAGCGTGTAGAATATGTTGCTGCTACCGTCAAACGTATTCTCAAGTTTCTTCAAATGAAATAAAACTTTGATTGGAGCTTTGTTTTTTACCTCTAGTTGATATTTGTTAAGTTTTAGTTCTTAGATTATGTTTTGAGTGTTTATTGAAATCACAGTGAGTGATTGTATTTATTAGAAGTAAATTGAAATTAAAATTTTAGTTAAGAAAGACTACAGTTGGAGTGAGTGTGAATGGGGAAGTGGTTAGAATCTTAGGTGGGCCTTGGTAGAGGCATGGGCTGAAGTGCCCCACCTCTCACCTTAGATGGGGAGGAAAAAGGGGAGAAGGATTCTTAGTGTGGGGTTTTTTTGAGAGAGAGAGAGAAGAGAAGAGTGTGGAGAGAAAGGCTGAAGATTTCGATCAGCCATATCTTTTGTTAAAAGAATGTTTTTGAAATGAAAATTTGAGAGTTTATTCCTTATGATTTTGCGCTTCTAAAGACACTTCATTTGGTTGATTTGGAGTTGTGAGCAAAAAGTTACAAACGAGTGAGTGGAAGAAGGTCTGCTGCCACCCGACAAAGAGGAGCAGAGATTCGAGCAGCCACCAAAGTTTGTAGGTTTTGTTTTTCTTCTTGAGATTTTCAAGCATTAAAGAAGTTTTCTTTAGCTTTCTGGAGACATATCATTCGAAGCAATTGAAGTTGTTTAGAGAAAATTGTGGGTTCTTGAAGTAGAAGAGGTCCGCTGCCTTTCTAAAGAGAAGGCTGAGACTTTGCTTCGCCATAACTCTTGGACAGTACCTTATTTTTCTTTGAGATTTAAGGAGAAGTTAGTTTGTAAGTTTAGCTTTCCAAAAAGTTATTAAACTTGAAATTTGAATAAGAAGTGAAGGAGTTGTAGGGTCTTGAAGTAAGAGAGGTCTGCTGCCTTCAAATGAGAAGGTCGAGACTTTTCTTGTTCATAACTTTTGGACAGTAACTTAGTTTAAATTGAGATTTTGAAGGGTGTTAGTTTATCTTATTAGCTTTCCAAATTGCTATTGCACTTAGCATTTGGAGCTTGGAGTCATATTTGGGAGTAGATCAAAGAACGCAGTCATACTAGATTGTAGTTTCATACTTCTTTCTATATTTCTTTGGGAGACTTGAAGACTTGAAGAGTCCAAGATATGAAGGTTTGAAGATTCAAGGACCGTACATGCCGAGGACCTATCTGTGTGTTGTGGCTTGTGGCTTTGTCATTCCTGGCCAGCTTTGGAGGCCCGTTGTCTATAATTATTGTTCCAATCCAGCTTTGGAGGATCGTTGCATTCAATTCTGCATTGTAAACTTGTTGCAGGCTATTTGGGTATCCAACTAGCCTCTTTTTGTGTTGTGGGCGACGAAGTGGGATTGATCACCCACATGGTCGAATCTTATGTCGCTCTCATTGGTGAGGCTGGATTAATGACCAGTTGACCAGTGAATTTGAAGTTTAGGAGCCCATCATCCGGACGACAGCTCGTGTTCTGTTGTCCCGTTTTACCCGTCCGAAAACTTGTTTCTTATTACACACCCTTACCCAGATCCTTTAGAGCCACCACAGGATAGGATGGGTGAAGATCGAGTGAAGATTTAAGTTTGAAGACTTTAAAAACTTTGAAGACCAAAAGAAGATACAAGTTAGAAGAATCACCATCAAAACTCTACAACTAGCAGCCAGACACTTTGCGTGTTCTCTAAGCGCACCCTCTCACCACGACAACGGAACCATGGACCCAGAGGTATGTTAATTTTACCCTTTGCTTTTGCTTTATTTTTGTTTTCAAATTGAAGTTAGAATCTTTGCTATTAGAAGTTAGTTTTTAGATTAGAATTTAGAATTTAAGTTAGATTTAGAGCCTAATAAGTAATCTAGGAGTTATAAAACCAAATCATACTTAAAATTTAACCCAATAACAAAAATTACCAATAATTAACCATAACCCCCCATTGGATGATAATTTAAGATTTCCATCCAAAAGAACCTTTAAAGAATCTTTTTAGATAGGAATCAAACAAAAAATCTATAAAGATTCCAAAATCCCTTTTTACTTTTGGAAATATTTTATTTTTGAAGGATAAAAGGTTGGATGAAGTTTGAGACCGAATTTGGATGAAAAACATCCAATTAGGTCAAAATTCCGTTTAGTCTTAAAAATCCGTAACTTAAAGGCACTAATAACTTAACCTTAGAATTTATAATTATTTTGGATTGATTTGCTATTTTAGATTAGTGGATGAAGGTTAGCATAACTAAGAGGCCAAACGTACCTCGTGGTAACTTTTGCTAGGAATCTTGGAATCTAGTTTTCTTCACCATTCTGGGAAGAGAAAATTATATTCTAAAAGGCTGCTTAGATACAATTTTAGTTAGATTAGATTTTGTTTTCTTTCTTTGTTTTTTACCTAACCATAATGTTTAATTAATTAACCCATAGCTTTTCTTAGAATTAGTGGAATTTTACAGGATTACTAGTCACAAAAAGTGTCCATTGCTTGGAAGGCGAACACTTACTTAGGAACCACCCAATTAGGAATAAAATCTCCAACGAAACTGTCGCTAGAGCCCGTGTGTAACTTTTGACTCAAGGGTGGAGTTAGAAACACTCACATTCGGCCATTGTCAAGATTGACAACAAAATGCGTTTCATCCAAATTTTCCATGAGATTTTCATCAAATTCCCTAGATGAAAATCCCCTTCCCAAGACCCCCAAATGGTAGGTGATCTGCATTTTGATTTGAAGCTCCTTTTCAAGGCTACAAGTCAAACGACCACGTTGGGATAGAAGGACTATATTGTGGTTATCCATAAACTAATTGACCCAATTTGCTGTGATTTTGTTGACTAACAAAACATCTTCTTTGGGATCGACAGAATGAGCTGTAAAAATGGACTCAGGAGCTACAAGAATGGAAAGGGTCAATTCACGAAGTAGGTGAGAGGAAAATTTGACACCTGATTTGCAAAGGTGGTTGAATTCTTCAGGTAAGATAGAAGTATCTATTTCTGATAACTTAAGGAATTTCGGAGCAAATGATGAGCAGTTTAAGGCATAGAAAATTTTTTATCATATAGAAAGACAAGAAATATGGGGATTCCCAAATTTTTGTAATTTTATTCCCAAAATTGAAGTTACTGTGAATTTGGGGAGTCAAAAAGTAGTCGGAGCCCATGTCCAATGTCTAGACTTCTCTAATTCTGCTCAGTGAAGATACTATTTACTGTTCACTTTGGCACTAAAACCAAAAGCGATCTGTCATGATATCGTCATATCTACAACACTAACTTATCCAAAATTTCAAAAATGATTGTCAGAAATGCGTGCTCTGACATGCGCCTCTAACAATGACTATAACCGCGTTCTGAAGGACCTATAGCCGCTCACATTGATTCCTTTCACCAGGCTAGCTTGTCTATTTTCCAGCCTAGACTACCCGTTTACCTGCTCGAGAAAGTACCACCAACCAGGTTCACCTCCCCTTGAATCGGTTCACCTTCTTGCCCATGGTGACAGCTGCCTAGTTGTTGAGATACCCAACGGCTACCTGCGCTTCAGAATTGGGAGGAGCTCCTTGCTGTGTTGTGCATGGAGAAGGGCGGAAAAGCTGCGGATACATCAATGTTGTCAATTGGGTTGTGGGAGTGAGCGTAGAGTGCATGGAGTTGAGAGATTATTGCTGATGGTAGAAGGGATTTGTAGAAGAGTCGAAGCTTTGAAACAGAATCGGCACCCTGACCGTGCTGAACTGGTTCTCGTCGTCTTGAAGTAGCTGATTGATTTGTTTTCGCAAACCTGCCCTCTCCGCTGCTCAAAGTACCTAGAGCCGTTCTGCTTGTGAACGCTCCGATGCTTTTCTGGCTTTCTTCGCGGCGCATTGCACGGCAGCTTCTTGTCGTTGAACTCGAGTTTCTTTTTCTTTTGAGCTTGCAGTGCCCGTGCCTCGGCCTTCTCAGCTACTCGTGCCTCCCTTTGCTGTCTTTCCTCTTCTCTATCAGCTGCTTTTCGTTTTCTGCGCTGCTCCTTCTCCTCACGCAGTCATTCCTTTTCCTTAATGGAGTCGATCTTCACCTGTCGCAAGTTGTCTACTGCATTCACATACTCATCAGATGTAAGCATAATAGACTTGGTGAAGTCCACGATGGGATCATGTGTAGTTCAAGTCACTGGTGGGGTGAAGGAAGGGAAAGTGAGGAAGCTAGTAATGGACTGCAAGGCTTCTACATCCGGTTTGAAGCTGCCCATTTCATCCGGCACCTCAGGATCAGATTCATTTGCATCCACAAAAAAATGCTCAACATGAGGTCCATGTTCCTTAGCAAGATGTGATGCTATCTCCTCCGATTCCAAAGACTCCTCCTGCCCAGCTTCTTGCATTTCGGAATCTCCCACCTCGTCGTCCTGTTCATGCAATGTTTCATCGTCTTCTGACCCTGAAGCTTGGTCCTCAGAAGCTGCGATTGGATTGTTGTCATGGCTGGGCTTCTGAAACACTGTTGAGGGTTGCAAGTGGTGCTGGGTGGCTTCTCTATCCAGTGGCAGAATTCCAGTGGCTCGAAATCCTGCCTGGATGTTTTGTTTCGACAATGCCTTCCACAAAGCCAATGATGACCATTGCGCTAATGTTTGCTTCAAGGGCATGGCGGTCAAATTGTTTCTGCTCCAGTAGTCCCGGTAGGCTCGAAAGTATGTTTTGAATGGTTTAAACACACTACAGTCCAGTGGCTGAAGAGCGTGCGACGTATGCAATGGGAGCGTCACCAGATCCAAGCCAACTGCTTTTGCTTGATGGATGACTTCCAAGTTTACGTGACTGCTGTAGCCGTCTAGAATCAGTAAGTGTCGCCTCTCACTTGAAATGCCTCCTAACTTCTAGACATTCGTGACGAAGTGCGAAATCCACCTGGAGAACAAATACGATGTCATCCAGATTTTTTCTTGCATGGCCATAGCAGCACCTTGCTCGCACTTCTCCACGTAATTTTGTTCGAACCGTTGCCTCGAAAAATATAGTAAGAGGGAATGGATTGCCCAGCTGCATTAACGCAGACTAGTATGGACATCCACTCCCTCTTGTCAGGTACAACGGAGTGCACGTTTCGTGCACCTCTCCATGAGATGATCCGTGCACCGCTATTCCTTCCCGCTTGCATGCCCGTTTCATCGCAGTTCCAAATTTGGTCTTCAGAGTAGGAATGTGTCCTGTAGAGAACTTCAAGATTGTCGTAGAAGAACTGGCCGTCTCTGCAATGAAGCCCCAAGCCCGTGCCAGTTCCAACGCTAGGCTACTCTGATGGTGAGTTATGGATGCCGTCGCTACTACCATCGCATCCAGCCTCTACCCGGTATCCCATCTTGGAATGGAGGCCACCTCCCCCGTGTAATTTTGTAAACCTTCAATTGCAAATCCGTTGGGGACAAGCCGCAGCCTAAGTCGCTCATGGCAACCAAGTAATCCACCAACTGTTGCTCTTCTGCTTCAGTCATAACAGGTGGCGGACCTCGCTTGCGAGAAGTGCGCTCTCCGAAGCACCATTGACGTAGTGAGGAGTATGGTATGTTGAACTCCTTCAATGCTGCTTTGATGGTCGATCCATTATCTATCAATGCTAAAGCAGCCCTCAAGTCGTCGTCAATCCATAAGCCTGTCTTTCGTCTCTGATCAGATGTCTGATCACAATGTTGTAGTGAACTCACAACTCTGCGGTTCCCAGGACGGCGTGCTAATGAACTGGACGTCTATTCATTTCTCCTCCTAGGCTGATGCTGCTCCCGCGTCTCCATCTGACTGTAGTCAACTGGATGTTCTCGACTAGGAGAGTCATCGCCATTATTGGGAACGTAATCGCTGCTACCATCGCGGCTTGATAGACTTCTACCATGCAGACGATGGTGTTGCTCCTCGTTAGTGACGCCCCTCCGCCGTGATGCCATGTGACTGCACAACATGCAACAAGTGAGTTTTAGTGAGTAAATCATGCACAGCTTCATTTTTTTCCTACAAAATGTGTTGCTACCGTATTCCATTGATTGAATTGTGTAAGTGATGTGCATGTCCAGCTGCATGTGTTTCCTCACATAATGGCAAGAGCGTCGTGCATGTGATACGAGTCTTGCCAGGTCAAAGTAATGGAATAGCATCACGACGGAGGCTCGGTCAATGACTCCGGACCATATTGTCAGTATGGCAATTTTATCAATGCTTACCTAAGAATCTAGTCGAAGAAGAATTGAAGGTAATATTTAGCATGAGAACTCATGAACTCAACCTCAAGTCCATCGATCAGAGCTTCGTGGACAGCATAGCTCCATTATGCAAGAGTACATACCAGTTCTATAGCCTTGTTGATCGACCTAGTCCATCAACGTATTTGATTTTCTAAGCTGCGACACTTAATTGATAAACTAATTAACGGCATTCACTGAAACTATTCTCATTAGCTCTCACGCATACATGTAACTAACTCAATCTAGGTGTTTCATTGATGAGAGGATCCAGATTGTGAATTGCATATAGGAACAATCAACATCGATCAATTCTAGAAGCTGCAATGCTGAAATTGACACCCGAGAAGACTAATCAGACCTATAACACAATGAGGAAGCAATTTACAAGAGTTCATGTACCAAAGACAAACCTAGTATTTGCCATTGCTTGAAATTGAAGTAGTATGCAGACCTCCAATATGAGCCGCTCCTAAATGCTCTGGTCTTTAGGTGTGCTGGCCTTAGATGCTCTAATATTATTGAGAAATGAGCAAAATCTCCTCTGAATGCTAACGTGAATGTAACTTCCTAAACTTCGTTAAAACAGCTCGACTAGATACTCTCAAGAAATTGTCATATTCAAGTAAACATGCAGAAGATCCAAATACAATGCTGAGTTAACACGAAATCTCAATTTCACACTGCCAATGCATTCTCACTGAAGTATAGTCAAAACTCTACCAACTGATCATCACAATTCTCGCAATCATAGACATGTGCAACAAGTGAACCCAAAAGCCTCCATTTCCGCTTTTAAATCCATCAATGTCGACCTCAAAATAACTCCATCGAAGTTCCAAAAACCAATCAGTGACACATGCATTCTCCATTATCTGCCATGTGTGAAATAAGCCACCATCGATCCATTAATTCACTTACAGTAGTTTGTTAAACGCTCTCTAATTCGTTCAATTAGCAGTAACCTAGGCCGCCATTTCCAGTAATATATGCTGCAGATATAAATCATACCTGGTGCAGATACAAATCATACTTGCTACCATAATAAATACCTCATGCTCTTATAAGCGTTACACTTGTCATCAATAACTGCTACCCAGAGAACTACAAGCCGTGACACCTGGCACCTCATTGGAACCAGCTTATAGAAAGATATGCACAATAAACTCCCTACCCTTGGTGGAATTATGGTACTCTAGACAGTAGGCATGGATCGTGGTCAGCTATGGGTACTTCTACCTTAATATAGGATACAAATATTGCACCCATTCGCTCTTCTTTTTGCCTCGACCTGGTCTGGCCTTTGGAGAATGGCGCCTCCTTTTGCCCAAACGGCTTTGGCTACAAGAGAATGAAGTGATGGGGCCTGCAATATCTTTATGGAATTGGTGATGTTGCTGCCACCATCGACTGTCTTTCATGAGGTTGGCAGGGCGTCGGCCACGGAAGTGTTCCAGAAATGCTTGAATGACCCAACCATTGAGGCCAGCTAAGCCGTGAACAGCACCGTCCTCGATCATCCAAGAAATGACAAATCGGTGAATGGTAGAATTGCAGTAAGCGGGAGGCGGTTCATGGTCGGCTACAAAAAAAAGTAAAAATGTAGCTATAAAAAAAAGTGGCAACCAAAAAAAAACTATTTTTTAGAGGAAATAGAGGAGAGAAAGACAAATGGTGTCATCCAATGTTCAATCACATACCTCAATAAAAAGATATAGGCGTTGGAAGTTTGAAATCAAGCGGCGGAAAACTACAAAGTATAACACACACACACACACACACGTGGAAGGAACACCCTTGATGGACCAGAGAGCTCTCCACCTCTCTTCGCAATCTCTCCAAGGTGGTCACCGGACAAGGGAAGAGTGGGGCAAGGAAGCAATCGCAAAAGAAAGTTTTCTAGAGAAGGGAGGGCTAGAATTTGATGGTGGGAGGCGGAAATTACAACTTTCCAGAGGGAAGGGCTAGAGTTTGACAGCGGGAGTTAAGTGCCCCTACACTATTTACACATAAGTTGGAAAACAGTGTTGGGGTAAAAAACAGGGAACAACACTAATTATCACCCAACACTATTTACCAATTTTAGTGTAGTGGTCATTGAAGACAAAGATTTTTGAAGGTTTGAATATGGATTAGAGTATGACAAAGAGACATCAAATTAAATAGAGAACAAAAGTCATGGCAATAGTGACGATGATATTGGAGATGCAAGTAATAGTTTGTTTTTTTCTAAACAAGTGAGACCCGGGCATTCAACAAATGAAGGAACCAATCCTATTAGCCAGAGCATGTACTACAGAAGAAGATCAACCCTTGAAGAACAAGATACATTTACAATAAAGAGAAAAGACCAACAACATGCAAATAGAATGAAAGGAAAGGGCAAAAACAATACATCATGAGTTTGCACAGTAAGGCTGACTTTAATCTAGTTCACAAGAACATTGTTGGTCCATCTAGAATCTAAGTTACATCTACTAGTTGTTGTGGGATTACCATGAAGTCTACCCTAGATGATGTTGAACTGGTGAAGAGAAGAGAGCAACATCCAATGCACTAAGAAATCCATGTTTAAGGTGACAAGCACTAATTTTTTTAAACGGATTTTAGGTGATGTCCAATGCAACAAAACCATGTTTTATGTCAACTGTAAAACCGTCCAACGTAACATCAATGTTGACGTAAAAACACAGATTTGTTGCATTGGGCATCACCTAGAATTTGTATAAAAAAATTTAGGCTTGTCACCTAAAATGTAGGTTTCTTAAACTACAACTATATGCTCTAGATCTCAATTGCATTCCCAGCAACCTAGACCACTTGAAGACATGAATACTGTATATAAAAAATAAGGCATCAGTCATGACATTCCTCTAAAGAAAGGAGGTCGTCCAAGAAGAGGCACAAATGTAAAAAAGAATGGGACATGGAATGATGAACATTTACATGTAGCTCTATATGCAATAGACAATGGTATGAAGATTAGATAGCATCAAGAGTGTTTGGAATACCTCACATGTTTCTTCAAAACCACGTATATGGTTACTCTCAAAATCGTAAGCGTGGAGTTTCAACCGTTTTGTCTAAGAAAGAAGAAGAAGAATTGCTGAAATGGTGCTTCAAGTTGGGTGATTTAGGGCACCCCATCATTATGTTGAACCTGCGTCAAAATGTTTTAAAATCACTAAAAAATGTTGCATTCCATAGGATGAAAAAAGCATACCCAAAAGAGGATGGTTGTGATGGTCCAAAAAAAGGCATCCAAAATTCTCCATAGGAGTTTCACAACCACTTGAAGCAGTAAGAGTAAGAAGATTGTATACAAATAATGTGGCAACTTTCTATGACAATTTGAAGACATTTACCAATTTACATCACTATCCTCCAAATCACATTTAGAACTGTAATGAAATAGGTTGCTAAGCTAGGAGAAATGGAGGAGCCAAAATTATTGTCTAAACAAGAACTAGATGCGTTCACTCTGTTTTCCTAATAAAAGAGAGTAGTGCTCTATATTGGTATGTATGAACTCTGAAGGAATATACACTCATAATTTGTACATCTTCCAAGGTAAACAAGTTGGAGAGGATTATTTTGAGGGATGTGAAGAAAGTGCCTGCATGGCAATGTAGCCTAAAGCATGGATGAATTTCGTACTATTTTCTACGCTTGGTTATCACATTTCAAAACATGTTTAGAAGAAAGGGGAGGCATCTCACCTAAAATGCGCCATCTTCCCATCTTACATGGCCACAACGTTCACATCACATTGACTGTGGGTTCAGAAGCTCATAAGATGGGCTTGGATATGGTGACTCTTCCCTCCCATACAAGTCACACATTTCAAACATTAGATGCATCCATATTTAAACTTTTAAAAAATACTTTTAGAGCATACTGTAATTGGTGGACACAACGCAATCAACAAAACAAGTTAAGGCTGCCAATAAGAAATTGTTGGCATCCTTAGGACTATAAAAGGCCTCAACAGAAGCAAATATACAAAAAGGATTCAAGTGTACAGGGATCGTACCTCTCAATGAACATACCTTGATGTAAAACGCCTTGATGTCTTTTGGTTAATTATATACAATCATTAGCTTCTTACATATCTCCTCCATCAAATACTTGCACAACGTAGTTCATCGATCCACCACCTACATTACAATAACTTCACAAAACAATATATCTCACCAATAGCAATAGGACTCCTTGCCCAATACAACGATTCTCTCTTTCACTCACCTCTCCTATTCTGACACTAGATCAATTTCCCAGTTCCACTCAATTTTGTTTTCAAAAACCACAAGAAAACAATACCTCATGAATTCATCAAATAATATCAAACGTAACAAAATTTCTCATGTGTTCCACATGAGACGAGTTGTACTTAGTCAGCTTGCATATATATAACGTCAATACCATAGAACAACCACACACGTTCACCACTAAACCCAAAACTCTAATTTCTGCAATCCGGGCACTCTAAAAGTAATCAAAGCAAACCTCTCGCAATTAGGCTCTTCCCATATCAACAAAATCTCCACTCACCATTCTTAGATCTGTCTTTCAATTCGTCATGAACGGCACCTTCTCCTTGCTCAACGACTTGTTCTCTATCAATCCTTTCCCCTATTGCTCTCTCTTGCCAGCATCCAAGGTAGGCGCTATCCAAAGGGAAAAGATCGCTCACAACCTTGAGGCAATGGTGAGCCAACATGTAGGAGTGAGAGATGTTGAGTGCGTCTTGGGATGGACACAAGGGTGCTCACTGAGTCCCCAAACGCGTTCAAATTGGGCCAAGCTGGCCATATCACATTGACTTACAGCGAAGCCAACATTGATAGCCTCTGCTCATTCAAAAGTTGCTTCTGCATCATATGGAAATAGATTGTCATCAAATTTTGCATTGTTTAGGGGCCACACCATGAGCTTTTTGGCTTTTAATAGGGAATGAGTGCCGCATTTGGAGGTTAGCAATGAACGAGTCTACGGTGGGTTCTAGCGGTCTACCGATTTTTAACTTAAAAAAATCCTAGAGATTGCATGAGTGGTTCAAAAAATATATTCTTTTTTTTGGGTGAATTCATGATTTCCATTTGCTAATATGTGAAAAATATTCCCCCCCTAAAGATAGTTTACACATACGTTGAATTCACAGCTGAATTCTTTATTTTGACAATTTTAGATGCCTCCACCGTAAAGTTCATAGGTGTCACTTATACTAGTAGAAAGTGAATCTGTAATGGTCATGACGCTTATCCAAAATGGCCACAATATTTTAATTTCCAATATGGTTGCAAGGTCAAGGTCATAAAATAGTCACGTTTTATAATCGAGATTTATATCCACAAGACAGAATCTATTGCAGCCATTAAGACATTCCTAAGCAATAACTTATTCCCTAGATTACTAGACTCACATTTCAAAAAATCACATTCTTTTATAATTTTTAAAAGGCATATTAAAACTTCTTATATAACTATAATATAATAGAGCCATTCTCTCAACCTTGCCTTTAGGCATTATTGCTTGTTTGTCCATCCCCTCTTTTAATCCTCCCAATTCACTGTACTTGGATATGTAACTTTTCTCTGCAGTGTTTTTAATCCTGAAAGGACACCAGAGCCCAAAAGTGGCTAATGGATGACTTTCAAGATTACTATAGAAATGAAGAATGCGTCTACTAGTCTATAAATCATATCATTTTTGACAAAGTATAATATGATTATTATTAGTTGATAATGGGTAATTCAATAAAAGAATTCACCCTCCAATGGGTTCCTCAAATAAAATAGTGCTACAATACCTTAAAAATAATACATAAATTAGTTTTTTATGTCTTGTTTAAAGAATTGCAAGGACTAGGTGGATATAGTTTGAAACAAGAGTCCTATATATACATTATATGTGGAATCTAAGGCTTGAGTCCCATTATTTGATGTAATATTTAAAGTTTTTTTTTTTAGTTTTAGTTTTACTTTCGTAGATAGTCTAACATATTTAAACATTGAAAGGCTAGTGTCAAGTACTTATGATAATTTCACTTGAAATTATTCAAATAAGCATTTGAATATAGTTCTAATCATTAAACTATAAATAAATATTTGTTGGATCTTCCCACATGTCAAAAGGGACTTTCTTTGCCAACATGTTTCAACAAAAAATGAATAAACCATAAATTTTCAAATAGCTAAAAATAGATGTATCGAAATCCATCAAAGCTTGCATTTATGAAGGCTTTCATTAACCAAGAATCTAGATGGTCACAATTAGGTGCAATTTTCTTTAGTGGATGCATACCTTCATTTTGTTAGAATATGTTATTCCACAAAATCTACTTCAAATATTTTGATGAAAGTAGGATTTGAACTTGAAGAATACTTAGATTTCAAATCTAACAACACCGACACAAGCAAAGCTACCTACAAAACTTTCAAAATGAATAGAAGTATAATTAAATTCAGTTACCAATTTCTTAAGATTTCCTACCACAAGCATATACTGCATCCTTTGTTTCCCAATCTAATTTTTTTTAAAACTAAACTAACACCTATCAAATTCACCGAAAAATATGTTGATTTTCCTTAACCCCTGAACATCTTAGTCCTTTTCAGAATTTTTGCACATTTTTGCTTATATCTTTGTACAGAAATGTCATTTACCACAGTTTTAAGAAACTAATCATTAACCCTTAAACATCGAGGCGGACACTTTGAGTCCGATGGATGACAAGAAATCAAATTATATAGGACAGAAGTGCAACTATTCATCCTCGAAATTTGTTGTGGAAAGGGAAGATCTTCTATAGTAGTTTGACTTGCAATGAGTACTTTTGCAAGTTTGGAGGCTAATGATTCACACGGTAATAGAAAGGGATGATTTTGAGGGTCACCCCTTTGGCATTTAAGGGTTAAGGAAGGTTGTCTTTTTAAATTTCAAATATTACATTGGATGAATGAGAAATTAATTGTTCTAAACAGTGCCCAAAAGCCCTCTGTTCATCGTCCAGAATACCGTAGAAGCATCCACTCCACCACCACCGGGCGGAGTCGGTTATTGAGCGGCCCTAAACCCGCCACGCTTCTCAATGGGCGGTGAAACACAACACCCTACGACCGTGTCACGGTCTCGTGAGGCGGTGAACCCTCGACGGTTCTAGATGGAACAGTCCGCCTTCCTGGTCCCGTTCCTCTCACACGCCTTCCTTCAATCTCTGGCCTTCGTCGTCCAAGCTCGTCATTCCTTTGGCTTCTTTCACAGTCCAGTTTGCTTTAGGGTTTGTTTTTCGGACTCTTCTCTGTTTCTTGACAGTCCTTTCGATCGAATTGATTTGGTTCTTTTCTGTGTTTACTTGCGAAAATGGCGTTGCTGCCGAGAGCAGCGCAAGCTGCGGCGTCGCGGAATGCTGCCCTGACGCGCGTGCTGCACACGAGCGCGCCTGCGCTCATGAACTCGACCACGCTGAATGCGCCGACGTCGAGCACCACGTCCAAGGGCGGCCCCGGGGCGGAATTCGTGCTGTCCAAGGTAGATGCGCTCATGAATTGGGCGCGCACGGGGTCGATTTGGCCGATGACGTTCGGGCTGGCGTGCTGCGCCGTGGAGATGATGCACACGGGCGCGGCGCGCTACGACTTGGATCGGTTTGGAATCATCTTCCGGCCTAGTCCCAGGCAGTCCGATTGTATGATTGTGGCCGGGACGCTTACCAACAAGATGGCTCCTGCTCTGCGCAAGTACGTGATCTTCTTGGGTGCTCCGGTGGATCCCTAGTTTTTGGGTTAACGTTCTGCTGTTTCGGTTGCCCTGTGTGTTTTTGAGCATTAGATTTCTGTCGGAGGGATTTTGTAGGGTTTATAATTTGTAATTTGTAATTCGGATTGGACACGAAACGTATTCACGGCATAAGAAAATTTCATGGTTAAGGCGAAGTGGTAGACCGTGCCCTACGCCCTCTTTATGCTTAATTGCTTATTTTTATCGCTGGAGGAATGGAGAAGAACATCCTTTTATGTGGGTGCTTGCGAATCAAAATCACAGGACGGAATCATTTTTTTATGATTTCTTATCGCAGCTTCTGCATCCATATCTCAGAAAGCTTCCTAGCATATTAATTTTGACGTAGATGGTAATATGATAATGATCATGCGAGTAAGGCTAGAGTGCTGCTCAGGGGTCAGCCAGTTTATTCTATGGAGTGAATGTATTGGTCGTGTACATTTTCTGCCTTCTGCATTCCCTTTGTTTTTGTGAGCATGACCTTGTTCTGGAGGGATTTTGTAGGGTTTGAGATTTTTTACGTTCTGTAGTTCATATAAAAGTCGAAAATTCTCCGGGACATATGAAAATCTTCATGGGTAATATGATGGACCTGTGGTAGAGCTTAGACTAGCACTTTGCCCAGTGCCTAGCGACTTGAGTTTGACTTAGATGATACTATGATAATGATCAAAGCCAGCTGAAGACTACGAATGTCTTTGCTTCGGCTAAGAGTTCTGCTGGTCCTGTAGTTGTTGTTTTGCTATTGGTCTGATTAAACCTCTTAAACTTGGAGATTTTTTTGCCGATGGTGAGGGCTTATTCTTACAAAAGGTGCTGTGTTTGTCTTTTCAGGGTTTATGATCAGATGCCAGAGCCAAGGTGGGTAGTTTCTATGGGCAGCTGTGCCAACGGTGGAGGCTATTACCACTACTCTTACTCAGTTGTTCGCGGTTGCGATCGTATTGTGCCTGTGGATATCTATGTTCCTGGATGCCCTCCGACCGCTGAAGCTCTTCTATACGGTTTGCTTCAGTTGCAGAAGAAGATCAACCGGCGCAAGGACGTGACATTGTGGTGGAACAAGTAGGGGTTGTCGATCAGATTATGGTTCAGAATGTTTTGATATCCATTGTTGGCTGTGTCCAAGAATCCGCAAGGGATCACAGTAGATTATTCTTAGGCTTAATGATAAAAATCCTGACACAGTTGAGTTGCTTTTAGCGGCTCTTGGCAAGCCAGAATACAGCTCCTTGATCTTAGAGTTGCTTGTTTTCTTCAATAGATTCTTCTAGAGTTGATAAGCATCTGCAAACAGGCACTTCCATCTGCATGTGAAATAAGAGCGCTTCTGTCGTCATGTGACGCAATTCCGCAATGGGTATGTCACATTTGGTTATCTGTTGAAAGTAGATTCCCCTCGGTCTCTTTTCGTGTGCGACTTAATTGCAATCTATCTAGAATAGAGTACTAGATTTGAAGTTTCAGAAACACCAAATCCAATTAAGTAGGGCGTCAACCTCACTGTTTTCATTAGATTGGATTTGGTTGCCACTTGCTCAAGTCATGCCAAAGGAGGGCTGCAATTTAGGCGAGCTTCAAGTCCATTTAGGGTTTCATGAAGCACACTGATCCTTAACCGTGGACAAGCTGAACCAGAATGAATAACAAGCTGATCAGTATATCATATTGCCAACTATTTCACATTTTCATGCACTACGATCACGAAGATTTATATGAGCTGTGAGCGAACAATTATTTACAATTTCAAGAGGAATCAATCCATTCTCAGAACACTCGTTTCAACCTTCATCTCAGGAGAAACCAGTTACGGCATGTTTCAAAGATTGAAAAATTGTGACATTGAAGCGCCGGTTCCGACTTTGTGGAGACAATTACAACTAGGTCGGAAAATTTATACCAATATTGTAACATTGCAAACCAATTATATGTGGTCCCATTTGACTTGAAAGTTTTTCATGTATTCGGGAAGAAATGCTTTTCCAAATAGAGTAGGTGACTCCGCCTCCCTTGTTCATACAATGCGTGATTCCTTGCTTTGAGTCAATCTTCTTAGCTTCATGACCTTCAATAGCTTTAACCCTTATACAACATTCATTTACCTAGAGGGCAACCTATAGGGAAATAAAAAATCTTGTTGAGGTGGGGTATGTCTCATGTTGCTTGCCCAAAGTTTGTCTAGTCTAAAGATGCAAAGGTGACGAGTGCTTTGATTTTGCAACATAAATGCAAGCCATATTCACTGTAATTGAAGTAAGTCTACTTGTTTGAAATATTCCAAAAAAAATCCCAAGGCCACTTTTTGACAACCATTCTCTCAAAACCAAACTAAGCCTGACGGAGGTGGCGTGTCGACTTTGGGAATGCCACATGCTCTGTTATGTATAATATAATGTGGGACATGAACCGACGTCAACGCTGCCTTCTTGTCGGCTATGGTTGATATTGGACACGGCGAGATCTCCAGGTCTCCAGATTTCCAACTTATCAACCACTTATTTATGAGGCGTCAATTCCAGGTGTCTGGTGTCACTAGCTCTTCGAGATCTCATATTCAGCTTGTCGAAGTCAACCCTTGATGTCCAATTATTCTGCTTAAACGCCGAAATTTCACCAATTCGGCGGGCACAGAAAAGGCTGCCTTTGACGAACCGGAACAGTTTTGAGTCAACTGATCCAAAACTGGAGCTCTTTTGATCGAGATGAATTTTCAGCTGGAAGCCCAGCTGCAAAGCTCTATGTCAAGATTAACTCTAACTTCTAGGTTTCACTTGACCACTGCAACTCGATCAGTACCGTTTCTCAAGAATCACACAAGATCACTGCCCTATGAAATTAGTTGGTTCTCATGAATCCTTCCGCCTGCACCGATCACCACTCCTAATTTGTTGAAGCGCAAATCAAACCCAACGACCTGTCAGAGAGAACATAATCGTCAGACCCGGTTGCTCACGAGTCTTGATGATGTTCGCCTACACAGCACTGGCACGAATTGAGCACTATATAATCCCCCAGAGAACTCTCTTCAAACCATCCTCAGTTCCATCGTGTTTACCAATTCCTCAAGTTCCAGCACCATCTTCAGGCTTCTCTTGTAGTCATTCACACAGGGAGCGAGCTTGTACGTACCCCGTCAACAGCAATGGCAGGAGGAGGATCCAACAAGGGCGTTCCAGGGGCAGCTCTGCTAGGCATGATGTGCGTGCTGGTGGTGATGGCTCTGGTGGCGGACTCCACTGAAGCTGCGGGTGTGTGCAACCCGAATGCTTTGTACCCTTGCCTGCGAGCCATTCAGGGGTCTCGTCCTCCGTCGCCCAGCAAGCAGTGCTGCGCTGTGGTGAAGGGCGTGGACAAGACGTGCATGTGCCGACAGCTCAAGGCGGGCTCGTTCCCGGCGCAGATGGTCAGCAACGCGCTGCGGTTGCCCAAGAAGTGCGGACGCACCGACCTGCGCGGTTTCAAATGCGGACGTGAGTGCACTTCCATACTGGAAATCTTAAAACCTTAAAAAGTCCTTTTGGGTCCTAGCCTGCGAATTTGGTTGGTCATTTCAGTGGCATTTCAATACTTGTTTGCGCATTGATTCCTGTAGACTGTTCTCATGCATGCACTCACTATGATCGATGCACACTGTTTGCTGAATGCTGATCGCTTGTGAGGGATACGGATTGCAAGAGCTGATAAGGCAGAGTGGATGTTTATTTTTCCAGGTTACACGTTCCCTTACTGAGTTCGCGTAGAAATCGAATTCCTGGGGATTTCGTACAAGGGACTGGTGGTCTGCTTATGAGTTAGCAGGTGTCGCCGGTGGCTCTAGCTGTAACCTTGGAAACCCGTTCTTACGTATTCTCCGGGAAATTGCGCTACGTACTTCGATCGGCAGCGATATTATCTTAGAATTGCCCAACTGCAAATGGCAGCTGCTTCAATTCAAGCGATTAAATATGTGTTGAAAACTGAGTCACTTGAGCTGGTAGCGATGATTTGCAAAAGCTAGCCACTACTTGATTCATTTGTAACTAGATCAGTTTTCATACAACGAAATAAATGCCTCCTACATTTCCTGCTATCAATTGAGTACGTTCAGCTTGTTCACGAACGTCATGCCGGTGTGTACAGTTTTTTTTGGTTGCCGATATGCTTGAGTACTCCTTGGAATTAACTCTCAGGCATCGACTGGAAAAGTCGATGTCTCTCCCAAAATTCTAACTTGCAATCTGTGAAATTGTGATTTGTTGTCTATTAACTGGTAATGAATATAACCGAGAGCTCTGCTGCCTACTGAGGATGTGTCCCTTCTGTAATGCAGCCACAAAACCACAAGAGTATCTGTAGCTTATCTCACAGTGTATGGATGCTTTGTTGATGGAGCATATTTCCTGTTCAGCAAAAGGGCTTCAGTTCTGAGGAGAAATAAACACAGTGCATGAGTTAGAACTTATTCAACTTTATCACTTCACGGCAGTGATGACGCATGTGCCAATGCAATACCTCTTCCCGGAACTTTGGTCTCAAGCCAAAATAAATGTCACACTGCACCTGTCCCAATGATTTCAAGTCTTCCATATGCACCACACTATTTCGAAACCAGTTCAGTTCTCAGTTGCGATTGAAAAGTTCATCTCCAATTTCGTTAAATTGTCGAGATTTTGGGGGTGAAAATTTGTGAATCCATCAGCACAAAGCTCATGATACTAGAATTCGGGTGGATCTTCCCAGTTTAGACTTTGGCCCTTTTCAGCACAATTTAACGTAATAAAAAATTTAGAAAATTCGAAACTGCCTCAGGACTTACCAAAAACAGGGGAGCCCAGCGGTACCAAATTCTGTCATTTTTGGTTATACAACAAGTACTAGAATGTATTAGAATTAGAACAAGTATTAGTATAAGAATTTTTCTTGTTTTAGTGAGTTTCAAATCGTGGACTGGTATTCTGGTGAGCATGAAGGAAGATTATGCTGTTTTCTTTACACCATGGTCACAGTTACGTGAGGACTCCATGAAGAAATATACGAGAGGTAACTGGAGGATAAAATTAAGAAACATACAAGAGAACCAGAGGTACTAATTCATTCAGTTAGTAGCTTCTAAGATGAAATTAAGCTACCATGTATGTTGCAACCACAAAACAATTCAACAACACAATGAAATAAGCACCGAAGTCTCTTGTGGCTTTGTGACAGCACCTTGAAAGGAACAGAGTCCCTCAGCCTAGGCGCCTCTTAAATTTTTATTACAAGTTTACTGAAAACGAATCAGTTTTAACAGATTCCAAGCAAGTATTTTTGGCGGTGACTTTTTTCGTTCAAGCACATAGGCAAAATGTTGAAAGGCAACTGAAGTTCGAGAACCAGCTACGAGGACAAATTATTCCAGCGGGAGTTGTTAAAAACTGAATGTACTCAAGAGAGATGGCAAAAAATGTCGGAAGGATTTATTGTAACAAATCGAAACTCATTACAAACATGTAGTAGACAGATTTTGCTAATCACAGCTACCAGTTCAACTGAGGCAGCTTCACTACAAATTTATTTACTTGAAGCAGCTGCATTGAGACACAGTGATTGTATGCTGTCATAGCTGCCGATGCGGCGCCATTTGCCTGGGATTATAAATGGCTTTTCAAGGTTTGAGAGCCAGACACCTGCTAACTCATATGTTGACCGCCTTGTATGAATTCCTCAAGGCTTCGAGCTCTACTGCTGCTCAGTAGGGGAACGTGTAACCTGTCAAGAAAAATCCAGTGCCTTGTGAGTTCTTACATTCAACGTCTCTCAAAATCAATCCAAAGTGACCACCAGCTTTCTTTGCAGGTAGAGAATCGCCAAATTGCGAAGTCTATTTTGCAGAGCTGCTAAAGGAAGACCAGAATTTCATTTTTTAATCACAAATTCTCCGCAAATTTTGAAATGTTGAGTCCGGAATGATATCGTAAGTCACCATTTTTCCGGCTAAACTTCAAAAAATTTAGAAAAAAAACTAGTAAGAATCTAAGTATATATGTGCATGAAAAGATCGGCTCCACAAGAATCTGTTTATGTGGTCATATGTCATAGCACCAAAATTGTGACATCCAAGTACAGAGAGCAATAAAATCTAGGAGTGAACACGAGCTAGTAAAAGAGCCCATTTCTTGAAATTTCACCATTTTAACGAATATGAATACGTACACAAGTATGTTTTCATATCTGTTAAAATGGTGAAATTTCAAGACATTGGCACTTTTCCAAACGCCCACCACAACCTCAGATTCGGTCAATACTCCACAATTTAATCCACTAAAATTCACCAAAACACCGAAGATGAGGATGCATTGAAACACCACGCTCAGAGCACAAAAACAGTATTGTTATGCTTATGAATTAATGCAGCATGTAGCTGCCAGTGCCGATATTATCTACATGCAAAAAAAACAGAATAGATTTTCATTTGAGAAGTTTCAACTCACGTCCACATTTGAAGCCGCGCAGGTCGGTGCGTCCGCACTTCTTGGGCAACCGCAGCGCGTTGCTGACCATCTGCGCCGGGAACGAGCCCGCCCTGAGCTGTCGGCACATGCACGTCTTGTCCACGCCCTTCACCACAGCGCAGCACTGCTTGCTGGGCAACGGAGGACGAGACCCCTGAATGGCTCGCAGGCAAGGGTACAAAGCATTCGGGTTGCACACACCCGCGGCTTCAGTGGAGTCCACCACCATAGCCATCACCACCAGCACGCAAATGCCCACAAGAGCTGCAGTAGCAGCAACGCCTTTGTTGGATCCTCCTCCAGCCATTGTATGAATCACTACCGCTGAGGAGTCGATCGTGAAAGGGAAGGTGATGAAACTAGCTTGAAGAATTTGCAATGGCAATGAAGCTAGCTGAGGATGATTTGATCAAGGTTCACTGCGGTCTTATATACTGTGCGCCGTACGTGTAGACGAAGTCTAGAGCAGCAAGGCTCTCAACTGTTGCCAAATTTAGCACAATTTCTGCCGATTTTGACATTGTTAACAAGAAAGCAGTGTTCGGTGTCAGGTTTCAATTTTTAGCGCATTTAGCAGAGTTTTGAGCGAATTGAGCTACGTTTGAAACTCGCATTCGAGAATACCTCTGAGCAGTGAGTTGTTGGTTTCTGACAGGTCGTTGACTTTGATTTGCACTTCACCAAACTGAGATTGCACATTTGATTAGTCGGTGCCAACGTACTGATTCATTACGATGAATTGAAGGCCAGTGATATTGTCTAAATATTTTTAAGAATCAGAGTTGGTGGATAGTGCGAGAGAAAGCTGCTAATTAAGCTGGGAATTGATATCAAGAGTTGACTTCCTTACAAAGATTGCGCTTGGTATGAGTTCTCGACGAACGGAGTCTGTGCATTAATAAGGCTTGGGGTCAACTGTTTGAGAATAACCGGCGGCTAGTTCAAAGTCAGCCGCTGGAATTGGGTGGAATTGGGAAGGAACCCGTCCGCAATTTGAAAACATTGGCAGAAAAAATCTATAAAATTTCTATTTCGAGTAACAAACAGAGAAAATCACTGGATTCGATACTTGAAAACCCCGTCCAGTAAGGGAATTGAAGGAAAATAGCTTGTAAAACTCAAAAAATATCCCGAACACTGCTTGGGATTGGGTTGGTGAGCCTCTCTGCATTCTTGAAAGATGGAGTGGCTGCTCTTAAATATGCAAATTTTAAGTATCTCTGTGCCAACTATCAACCTTCGCCAACAAGAGCGCAGTCGTTGACGTCGATTAATGTTTGTTACTGTCGTAATGTACCGACAGGGGAATTTGTATTCAATTTTTCAGTTTAAAAAGCTGCTCCAGGTTAGACTAGGTTGATGTTTTCCCAGCTACAAGTTGGGCAAGCTGAGGGACTACTGAGAGGCCATTTCAGAGTCAGGGATACTCCAGCACCACCACCACCACTTCAGCAAGCTTAATGAGTTTGAATAAGGTGATTTTATAGAGGAATAGGCTTCCGTAGCTGTCGATTAAGCACTGCCCCAGACATGGGGTAGTTTTAAGCTAATGTTCTCTTGTATTTTCGTAGCGCAGCCAATACCAATGCCACTGGCCATCAGTTGCAACAGCAGCACCAAATCTTTCCAATTGATCAGCGACAGCAACACGAAACGGTTCTAAAATTACACAAGTGGTCATCCTGTGCTAATTTGTTTGCAAGTTATTGAAGCATCAACGAGGTACAACACCATCAGGGACCTAATCCAAAACCAACAATGGTGAATTACTACAAATTGGCTTGTATTCAGTGCCAAAAATTGTGACATATATGTACTGTACGTAAAGGTCAAAATCGAGGACTGGTATGGATTTTAGGGAGATGCACAGAGCTGTGCAGAGATCGTTGGGTACAAGAACCAAATCTGAGCATTTTGTTTCATGCTGATTAGAGCATCCGTAGTCCAACCGGTATATTGGCCCTCCAAATGTATTTCCAACTTCTGACTTGAATATGATTAGAACTTGAAATTATTTTCGTTGGAAAAACATCCAAAAGTACTTTGAATAGATATAAGAAAATTCAAATTTAGACATTGGACAACCAATACAAAAGCAAGCTAAAAATCAGGGACTACAGAGACTTTGGCAAATGACGCTTACCAACGTAAAATTTGGCCAATTGCACGTTATATTTGGAGTGTGAGGCTAGTTGAGAGTTTGATGATGTCTCAAACCTCATATACTTTGGCAGTTTGAGGTTTATCCAAGATCGTATCAATAAATACCCAGTAGTTCATAAAGCTAAGAAAAAAATTTGTCAATACCTTGTGTTTTCTCTGAACACAAATCTCTTTGACTATAAATGAGGTAGCCAGACTATTGAAAGAGTCATTACGGGTAATATAAGCCCCGAGAAAGACAAGACTACCCGAACCTCCAGGATGTGTTTTCGAAGGAACCGCCGACCTTACGTTCTCTGAACTTTTAGTGACTGGTCGCCAAGGCGGTCAACAGGAGACCGAATACGAAGAATGGTTGAGCACTAGCCTACACAATGCAGAAAAGATGTCACAAGATGGATCAGAAGGAGCTCATATAAAAATTTTAAATGCTCACAACAAACTCACACTAATGAATCATAGCGTGGAATACATATTGAAAGTAGTTACCTGGTACTTGACATCATACTTCACAGGATCCACTAATAAGTACTTGAACTGCATTACAATACCCAACATTAGTTTCAAACTTAATAAAATCCTCAGATCTGTCCAAATTGAATCCAGGTAGGACATTATCCAAACTTAAATGGAACCATATCTCTACTTCTGTAACTAACTAACGATGCATTTCACCGTCATTGCCAAAAATAAAATCTTAAAGAACATTCTCAAATCAACTTCCACAAGTCTATCCAGACACAAGTGACAACCAGCTCTCAGGCCAGGTTAACCACTTGAACGGTTGACATATGGGATCAGCAGACGTTACCTGCAAAATTATTTGAGGTATTATCAGGGCGAGAAGCCCCAAACCGAAGTATGTCTTCCCTTCATAGAAGATGTATCCTGCAACCCTTGCCGAATTAGTTTACATATTTTATAAACTAATTGGACGAACTCGATCACTAACAGATAAATTCACTCTACATGTCACAGTTTGTCTAAAAAGGTAATACACAAACAGTGAGCAACTATAACAATTAAACTGGGGTTTCCGTTCTGGGACTGACATAGCAATTGCATTGAGTGAATATGAAAACATCAGAACATGAAAAAAGATCTAGATTACGTTTGCTGATCATTTGACTGCCTCCTATGCGTGGTATCAAAACATTCTGCGATCTTGGACTCACCCGCAACTGCTAGTTGTGTCACATCGATGGAGGCGGCACATATATACTTCGCTGTGTCGATACCAAACGCTACAGGTAATGACTGCTCCAACAACTCAATCAGCACAGATATTAAAAAACCAATGCGGTCTAATGACAGAGGTTAAGCTAGTTTCACCGTCTATATCCTGTAACACTGTAACAATACAACCCGTAATTCTGAAATTCTAATTTCCCACCAGTAGTAATGAGTACATGACAACGGGTAATGAATTATTGTGCAACAGGGATAATCAATTTACATTCACACCTGCAAACCCATCTGCCGATCTCCTTCGATACTTTTGAAGTCATTGACGATAGCGATTCCTAACTGCAAAAACATAACCAAGATTCTTCAATCTGATTGAACAATACACCATGGGTCGATAATTCAGGTGTTTTAAATCAAAAAATAAGGAACTCGTTATGCTTTATGATAATAGTGGACGGATTGAAAAAGTTACCCCCGCAGTGCTGTACAGAAGAGTGAGAATTACGATATCCCATGATAATGTGCCAAATAATGCTTGTCCAGCCCACCTGCAGAACAGTATGTCACATACACCATTAACACGGCAACAAAATTCAGTTCTCATAAACTATAGAGTATGGGCTGCAGATTTCGGATGATCTAATCAATGAAAGTTTAACCAAGTAGCAAACCAGTAAGATATTTCACTTCAGCTTGACCAGCTCATACACTCCAGATTTACTCTTCAGGATAAAAGACGAAGTGAAGAACTTCACCAGCGATTGAAAGGTCAAAAATGCAGACAGCCTTATAAGCTTATTCTAAAGTCGCTTTGTGCTCATGATTGTCAAGATCATGAAGATAAATCCGGCAGGAGAGGAGGCGAGGGCTGGCACTTGGCAGTCTGTTGATGGCCTAATTATAGTATAATACAGAATTAGCTGACTCACCAAGGTAGAGAAATGTAACTCGAGCCCAGTGCGTAGTTGCCAATCCATCCACTTTGTTTGAGCTGCGCATCAAACAAAGACATCAACATTTGGACAAGATATTTTTCCGTGAAGACTATCTCGTATCGGGTTCACAGGGTCAGAGGAATAGAGAATAAAATCCCCGGATTATTAGGAAATCGCTTGGTCAAGATGCGAACAAAGGAGGGTCAGCAAAGAGCGCGCACAGAAAACGATGAACAAGTAGAGATACCTTCAAAGGTGGGGCCGAATAAATATACGACAAGAATGAGCCTCCAATTGCTGTACTCAGAATTATTGGAAAATCGTGTCCTGCCTGCATCACCGCCCATGATCAAGGACTCGACAAAAAAATCTATATTTTATTAGTCAAAATAATAGATGCAGGCCTTCTAGCATCAGTTTAATATTTTCAGTTATGACCCCGCTGAAAATTATAAAGTGAAGCAATGAATTCTTCAAAACGCAATCAGATTAATGAATGCCAATTATAAGCCAACCGGGATATACGAAATCCACAGAAGAGAACAAAGTCAAAACAAGAGGCACTACATACCCATTTATCCAAACCATATGCGACGCCTAATCCTCCAAGCAGAAGTACCCAAATCTGAGCTATGACCTGCAAAGACCAACACCGTGTTAGATGAGAGTAGAGCAAGTATTTCAAAATCAAATCATATACAAAAAGCGAGCCAAAAATACATGTGAGAATTATAACGTACTTCAGGTTCTGAGATTGCTCCAGAGGGAATGGGCCGATAAGGCTCATTGATCGCATCAATCTCCCTGTCGTACCAATCATTGATTGTCTGTTAAGAACATGTTCAAGTGTAAGAGTCAGACGATTAATCCCACTCAATGATTGATGCAAACGACTTCAGAAACACTGTACAAAGAAATTAACTTGTCATGCAGCAACTAGAGAAATCAAATAACCAAAGACAGCGTACCTGAGTGTATCCTGTAAGAAGAGGTCCAGACATAAACATGCATGTCAAAGACTTAGCCACATCCTCTGGTGTCCATTCGAAATTGCCTACATTTCAAGCCATAGAAATGACAAAGCGTTATAAAGATATGTGAATTCAACACCACCAATCTCTTCATTGCAAATTCTTCATTGCCTCGGTTATGACTGTATAAAAGTACCTGAAGCAGCAGCACCACACAACACACCCCAGATTAGAGGGGCCCAAGTCACAGGCTTCGTGAGCTGCAACCGAATCTTCCACTTATTCTGCGTACACACAAAGTTCTCAAGTCTCTTAAAAGATTAAAAACAATGCCCCACCTGTGCTTACCAAATAACGCAACGTTTGCCAACGTCACAAATCCAAAACAGTGAGAGGTGAATAAGAAAGTAATACACCATAAGCAATCCATCCTCAACCCCTACCGTCTCAGCTGAAGCTCCCTTAATACCAAGCATCTGGTTCATGGCTGATCCAGCTGCTTTTGGAGCCACATCTGCTATCGTTGGATTGTTGACTGCAATCAGCCACAACACCAGCTTCATAAACTTCTATCTACTCGAGCCAAGCGTCAACAATACACGTCACATGAAAGGCTAAAATTGGAAAAAATCACAACCTAAGTCTACATGGTCATATTCGTTAAAATGGCGTGTTTCAAAACGCCAAAACTGTGACCTTCAAGTGTACAGAGTACTAAAAACAGGACTGGTATAGATCTCAAGTTACAGACGGGCGTCTGGAAAATTTTCAATTTCTTGAAATTTCACACTTTAACGAACATGACGATCTAAGATAAACTACTTGCAATTTAAAGATTATCAGGTTGAACTTCAGATTTCGTGAGGCAAGGCAAAGAAAATCCTGCAGTCCAATGCAATTCCAGTCACGATGAAATTCGAAGCAATGTGCTCCGATGGTTACCTTCTTCGATATCTTTCCCAGTTGCCCTGATTCTGAGGGGTCCTGTACGCAGAAATTCCAAAATTCACTTCAATTTCCTCAAAGAAAAAAGAAAATGTTTAGTAAACCCTTGCAAATCTAACCTGGAAATTTGAATTAACAAATGTAAACCAATTCATAAAATGCCGGGAGATCTCAGTTACGGAATGGTGAGACCACAGAATGCACAGAATCTCAAATGCACTGTTTCAGTGAAGCGCTCGAGACACATCCATGCCAAGAACTCGATCATAAGCTGTATTAATTACGCTCGTCAAGAAATAGACGTGAACATTGGATAAAACATGAAACGAAGAAAAAAGTAACCTACACAAGAGGAAAGGCCAGATATTTCCACTATGATATTCCAAAGGTGAGAAACCAGAATACTAGCTTCCCAGAATCTTAGATACTGCCTCAGACACGGAATGCCGTTATCAAATTGAGACGCATCAATGCCAAGAACTTGACGATAAGTTAAGCCAAAGTACACTTCTCAAATCCTAAAATTGACCTAAACTTTAGAAGTGCGACTTCCTGAAGACACAGGAAACTTGCAACGCATTCCCGGTGTTGATTCCCGGTGAATTCCCGGTGAGTCTCACATTTCCCTGTGTTTGAGTCATTGCGACATGTGTCCAAAATTACTGAAATTAGTAATGATTGTACAGGTGTCAAATTTTAAAAAACAGTGGGAAAAGTGAGACTCACCGGGAATGCACCGGGAATCAACACCGGGAACGCGATTCAAGTTTCCTGTGAGAGAGAAAAACATACGTGCACGAGAAAGACGTCAAGAAATAGACGTGAACATTGGATAAAACATGAAACGAAGAAAAAAATAACCTACACAAGAGGAATGGCCAGATATTTCCACTACGATATTCCAATGGTGAGTAGCCAGAGTACTAGCTTCCCAGAATCTTAGACACTGCCTCAGACACGGAATGCTGTTACCAAATTGAGACGCATCAATGCCAAGAAGTTGGCGATCAGCTAAATTACACTTCTCAAATCCTAAAATTGACCTAAACTTTTAGATGCGCGAATTCCTAAAGAGAGAGAAGAACATACCTGCACGAGAACGACGTCCTGCAGAATGCAATGACAATGGCATGAAATCCCGGACTGCGACCGAGGCAGATGAGAACGACTTGACGGAGCTGCTGCGGTTGAACGGAGACGACACCAAGCTCAGCTTAGCAGAAGCTTGGGCCGTGGAGGCCACCATTGTTGCGATCGCCATGGTCGACTGGAGATGCGAGACGATGGCGTGGCTATGGCGGAGCGAGCTCGGTTTTTGCAGCAACAGCGTCGTCGTCTCGTCAAGCAACAGTTTCCCGATGTCCTGTTTTCCAAGGTCCCGCATCTGGAAGAGGAAGATGAGCATCATTGGGTTGAGAACCTGGGAGGCCCGGATATTCTCCGGGTAATACGATCTTATCCTCGCGCGGAATTGGACGCTGGAGATGGAGTCCCATTGGCGCCGAGCATTTAGAAGAGTAGTGTACGCCGGACTCTAATTTTTTGAGAATGTAGAAATTTATTCTTTATCATCAATGACTAAAATTGCAAATTCTGAATTAATATTTGGAAACAAAGATTATAAATTAGCCTAATATGTAAAGGTCAGATTCAACATAAATTAAGTCAATTTTGTTAAAAGTGCTAACATGTCATCTTGTGATTGGTATAACATGATGTAAGACCCTGAGAATCTAATGTGGAAATTCAATTTCAGCACCTAAGTGTCAAATCAAACCTTCTTTTATAGTATCTATGCATGCCTGAGAAATACAAAATTATCCTAAATTACAAAATTGAAGGCATGCAATACATATTTACTTGGCCTGATAAAAGATTTGGAATTTGATGTGCTCTTGAATTAAGGATTAGGGTGGATCTAAATATTTTAGTGGATTGGAATGGATTTGTCATATACTCTTGTAAAAATTGCCCCATTATTAATTCCAAATTTACTTGCAGATAGCAGGGAATATAATACAAACTTGTCAATATTTACACAATTTGAAGTTTATTTGAATTAAAAACTTGAGTTTGAGGAAGCTGGAAACTGCATTAGTAGGGAATATAATGCACAGTTGTCACAATTAGGGAATGTTCAATAATTAGCATCTCTACTATATAATATATTGATGATATACAAATGTATTTTAAAGAAATTTTTATAAGATTCAAATTTTAAAAAAAATTAACTAAAGCCTTAAAGGACAATAAAATAGTTCCCCATAGAAAAACCCAAAGAATAATATCAAGAATTTTGAATCAAAGACAAATAGGCTCTGGGGTTTATGCCAAAATAAACATTTCATTAGGCTTTGCAAATGGAGTGGCAAATGATGGCCAAGGTGTGCAATAGTGCCTCGAATAGTGCAAATTCCTATTATTCTTGCTAATAAGGTAACAACACACATAACCATCATTGTATCCATAACCATTACCTCTAAAATCTTTGAAAATCTGTGGAAATGAAGAGATGTAATTACAACGATGTACTACATCTAAACATCATATCCTAGTATTGGCATTAGGTGCATTTGCACTCAACTCTTTAAAATTTCACTACTTATTCTCACATTATCCAAATAATACATTTGAAAGTGCACAGGAATTATTTTTCTCTTGCTAATAAGATCCTATAATTTGTTGGATGTCTATTAATAATAATCATGTTCAAAACCCTTAAATTGAAGGTTATTGGTGCTGCTTCCTTGTGTTATTTCTTTCTCAACATAATCTTACAATAAGCAACTATGGATGTATAGAAGACGGCTACAAGGCACAATTTATATGTGCACGTTGCCAAAGAAGCAATCAAGGTGTCCTTTCATCAACTTTGTCATTCACACATTTTGAATTTGTCAAAAAATCAATAGCATTAGATTCTTCATGCAAAAAGAACCCAAAGAGCAAGTCCGCCCAACTATGATTCCATTTGGCATACAAGCAAAAAAATTTAATGTTCCTAAGGAATAATCTCCAAAGAGTTAAGAAAGTGCATTAAGGGTTGATCTCTAAAGATCCAATCATCCACTTTGTGGTCATTGCAAAACTTCAAGCAATATTTTTGAGCAAAAAAAAATTTCAAGATTTTATATTTTTTTTGCAAACTATACTAGTTTGTCTTTCTATTTATACATTTAAAATTAAGATTGCTATGGTCAATAATAATTATAAAGAAACTAATACAAAGTATTAAGTATTTGCCTAGTGTTGGAAGGTTTACTATTTGGAAAAAGTATTAATGTTCACATCTCAAAATCTTATACCTTTTTCACAAATCATTCAATTGAGATTCTAATTTTGACCAATTACAAATATTCGTAAATGCTAAAGATAGAAATTTTGTTTTTGATGAATATTTAGATAAAATCTTCACAATCCATTTGGAGCAAATCTATAAAAAAAAGATTTAAAATTTTGACCGTATATATATATTTATTTTTTTAATTTTTTTTAATTTTTTTTTTAATTTTTTTTTTAATTTTTTCTCTTTACTTTTGACATTGTATTTATTGATGCAAACTTCAAAAAAATCATGGAACTTATATTTAATAACACATTTGTATTTTGTTTAAAACCCTTTGGATCTTTAAGGTTTAACTTTCAAAATGCACAAAGACCTTCATGGTCATCACTTTGCAAAAACTTTGAAGACAATGTATAAGCACCCAAAATCACCCATAAATGACCCATATCCTGCATTCATGGACAATGATAATTGAAGAAAGATCACTAATCTTTTCTATTATGTCCTTTATACTTAGTGTTTTTCAAGAGAAAAATTGAGAAGAATGATCCAAAGGAGTTGAAATTCATAGTATAGTTGCTTATGATCAATTAAATAAATTTCTATTATTTTTAATCTTAAAAAGAGTTTGATAAAGAATTTTCATTTTCGAAAATTTGTCACACTTGTATGATGGGAGTCTAGAGAATTATTGAATACGTATTTTTTTAAATTTAGAACTAAAAATTAATGACAATGATCTTCTAGTAGACTAGCAACTTTATATGAAAGAATATTTCAAAACATTGATTTTATATTATAATATATAAAACTGAACATTTTGTGTGCATTCTAAAATTTTAAAAAACCACTTCGGTGTTTCTTTTGGTGCATTACTATCTTTATAGAGTTATTACAAATGGACGGTTTAAATTTCTATTTCTATTTTTAAATATTAAAATCTCAAAACATCTATTTTGTTGTAATCTTGCACTTTTTAATTATCCTATTTAGAGGTTTATTCTTTGCGCGAACTTCCTAGCATATAATGTTCTTCAAAATCTACACTCTAATTATATTTTTATTTTATTTTAAAACATTTTTGTAATACTAACGAACTCCAAACAATATGACAAATATTGGAGCAAATGCAACCAAATCAATAGGTCTTTCTTGCAATCAACTTTATTGTGTTGCTCAAAATCTTGCTCTGATACAAATGTAGCTGCTAGAACCTATCCTAATTTGCAATAACTTCAATTTTTCACAAAACATTTTTATGGCTTTATAGAAGAAATGTGTTTTCCTCGTAAAAAAATTCATAAAATTATCAAGTATAATTAGTCAGAAAATTGGATGATATAGAGTGGGAGACGGTCAAGATTTTGAATTTCAATTCCATGGTCATAGGCTTGTCTTTTAAGGACTTCTTCGAGTCTTACCTTTGAAAATTTACAAAAATTACAAATCTAGGGTTTCCTAAAAATGGCTAGATTAATGCATGAGCTGTTCCTATTTTCAAGGGATTGCGGAGATATTGTAGCTCCTACTAAACCCCACTAGGTGTGAAAGAATGGAAGTTAAAAGTAAAGCAGCGCATGTTGAAAACAAGCGGCGAAAGTGACAAATTTTTGTCCTTTTGGGACTTGCTACAGTGGTATTGATTTTGATCATCCTTTGAGCTATGTTGGTGCAGTGATGTTCATTGATGTTCATTGTATTCAATTCCAACAATGTCTTGTGATTCAACTCCAAGAAATTCTCAACAATAGATTTCTTAGTAGTTGTTTCTATATAGTTTTGGGGTTGAATTCTTCGCCTTTAGTTGGATAGAAGTTTCGTTTCAATTTCCTTTGCAATGATTGAATTCCTATAAAGTCTTTGGAGTATGACATCCACATATTCTTTTGCTTCAGAGTATTCGAACTAGCTTTGGTTGTTGCCATCAAGTTGTGGAGAGCCAATTCCAAAATTAATTTGAGACAAAAATAATTGGAAACCCTGGCTTTATTTCAAGACTGAGGGAATATTAGTTTTTGAAGATTTATAATTTCCACAATGAAAAAGAACCTTTCATTGCAGTTTTGACTGCACATCAGCTACACAAAATAGTGAAATTAGGTTGCCCCACACTAATTTCTTGACATTTGACACTATATAAATATTTTCAATTTTCGTACAAAAATACATTACTTTTGAATTAGATATTGTTGTAATTGAGACTCATGAACCTCCATGTGTACAAATGGAAATATTTTTAGAAATATTTATTAACTTTGATGGCTTGTAAAGTAATTTTCTTGGTATAAGGCAACCTAATTGTCAAGGCAACCTAATTTCACTATTTTGTGTAAGTAAAATGAACGGTTTCTGGATACTCCTAATACAAACCACTGCGCCTCCACAACTACAGTAGCGCAAGATTTCAGGAAGATTTTGAGGGACGAATGAATACATCATTTGGGAAGTCAACATTCCATTGATTCTGTCCATTTTTTCAAAAGTAGACCTTCAATGCCCTCGTGAGTGACGCTTCGGTGATGGTCTAAAATTTGAAAGTCAGGTACTGTACACAGAAGTTGCAAGGAACTGAACGTCGAAGCCAAAAGAAGCGGGTATGGGAAAAAGCATGTGCATTGAATTATGAACAAACAGCAGAGTTGTAAAGGGTGCTTTTTCAGCTAAAAAATAGTGGCGCCATCGGTCCCAGTGAAAAATAAACAAATGGATGTGTTTTCAAGTCCTCTAACTTTAACTAAAAACCTGAAAGGATGTGTTTTTCTGCCCATACTACTACACTGCAGCTGCTGCTGTTTCAAACTATCCAGCCTGTCTGTCTGTGGCATCAATCACAAGAATGAGCAGGCCTCCTGACCTGCTCCTATTTTTCACTAAATGATGATGTGGGAACTACAACCTCAGATGGGCATCCGAGGGTGCTTATAATCACTCCAACTGAGAGAATGAGTCCAACTCTCACATCTACAGTATAAAAATTTCTAAAATCTGGGAGAGAAAAGCCACCCAATAAAAAAATAATAGTAATAATAATAGTACCTGTACTAGGATGCACTCACAAGACCTGAGATATAAGACCTCCACAGCCCCAAGGAAGGTGATGCTACATTCGGGGAAGAGCTAGTGTTGATGCACAAACACTGTCCAGTAGTCAGTAACACGCTCCCAGTCTGCCAATGTCAAGGATGAGAAGAAGAACACTGAAAAGTCGTCAGTAGGTCATGCTGTAGAGCTTGAAACTGGGGTTGTTCGGCCCCTCGAGAATGACGGTGTCATCCTCCCTATGTACATACACGGAGTTCTCCTTGGCCAGCTTCTGAATCTCCATGGGAAGCTCCGGTTTGAGCCCCGTGCAGCCCACGAGGTTGAGCACTTGCAGGGCCGGGAGGCTGCCGATTTCCGGGGGTAACCGGTTGAGCCGGGTACAGCAGTTGAGAGAAAGTCGTTGGAGGCTGCTGAGGTTGCCGATTTCCGCAGGCAAGTGCGCCAACATCTTCATGTAATCAAGCTCCAGAGACTGCAGGTTGTTGAGATCAAAGAGCTCGTCTGGAAGCCGTGCCAAAGCTGTGCATGAGTTCAGAACCAGCTTTTGCAGAGACACCATGCCGCCGATTTCTGAGGGAAGCTCCTTGATACCTGTGCATGAGCCCAAGTTCAACCTCAGCAGAGAAGAGAGCTGACCGATCTCCCGAGGCAGTCTCTCCAGCCGGACGCAACCTGTAAGGGAGAGTTCTTCAAGGGACCGAAGCTTGCCAACATCGGATGGCAGGGAGGTGATCCCGGACTGGCCCAGGTAGAGATGTGTCAAGTTCTTGAGGTTTCCAATCTCGGCAGGTAGTCTCACCAGACACTTGCAGAGAACGAGGTTGAGCTTCAGAAGCGTCTGGATTTTGCCAATCTCCGTCGGGAGGGTGGCGATGTTGGTACAGCCTGAGAGGTCCAACTCTCGAATGCTGGCCAGCTGGCCAATTGCCTTGTGCAGGTGCCGGATGCTCAAACAATTCTCCAGCCTGAACTTCCGCAAGTTTCGCAACTCAGCGAACTCAGCTGTCAGGTCGTGCAGCTTGTTGCACCCTACCAGGTGAAGCTCCAGTAGCCCAGTCAATTGGAGGATGTGCTCGTGCAGCACGTCCATGTTGTTGCACCCAATGAGTGTGAGATCTTTCAGCTGCGACGGGAACTGCAACAGAAAGGGCCACGTGCATTTTCAAAGACACGACATACTAGAAGAAGAGTTAAGTTGAGACACTTGGAAGCAGTGAATCAGAAAAGGAAAAAGGTCCAAATGAGTAAATCCTTGTTCCCATCATTGACAGTTCTGCCTACTTTTAAGAAAGCCTCTCAAAACAAGATTTAAAAGGGCATACCTTGATGGTGAGATCAATTTCTGCAGCCCGAAGAATGCACATTTCCAGTCTCTTCAGCCTCTCCATTTGAAACGGGATTCGCACGTCTGGGGCTACTTTGCTGCGGCCCCAATACAAGAACTGGAGCTGGTTGAGGGGCTTCGTGCAGTAGCCTTTCACACCTGTGTCGTGTAGTATTAAAATTCTAGCGCCTTGCATTTTCTCCAGCATGGTTCCTTGCAGTGGCTCTTTACAGCTGATCAACGACATCCCTTGCAGAGCGCTCAATTCCTGCATTCCAAGACATCGACTCCAAAAAAATAAGTAAAAGCATGATGCTTCCTATCAGAAATTCCTATCACTGAAGCAAGAACCTCACAAAGTCCACTTCATGGCAGATCAAGGCCAAAGTCTAAGCAAGCAACATTTTCACTAATCCTCTAATCAGTGATAACAGAATCATCAATTTAAGTTAAAAGCCACTAACCATTCCAGGACCATCCATTTTGAGCCTCTCAGGCAAGTGGGCCTGATCCTCTGAGCAGACACGATTCCCAGCTGCACGCCTGCACGCAATAGCATACAGGAGCTCGTGCATCATGACCATCTCCGACTTCCACGGTCTATCAGAATACCGTGTGTACAGTGAAATGCCACTGGTGCCCTCCGCATCCTTCAGCTTGGCACTGACCATGGCTTGGTCTACTAGAGTGTCTAACTGTGGTTTCCCAACCACCCGCTCTACTGTGCGCCAATCCCACCCTCGTAGAAAGGCTGCGATATCCAGGAAAGCCTCCTTTTGGGCTGGCCCTAACTTTTCGTAAATGACCTTTAAAAAAGAGGAAAAATCAAGAGCAACTCGTTAGAGGGCAATGCAACTCAAACAGCAACCCAAAGCGACACCTAAGAGAACAACTAGAAAGCATTTTCATGTTTCTGATTAGCACGGGAACATGTTTGCAGACATGGAAAGAATAGAGTGCAACTCACCAGCAACTTGGCGAACATCTGATCTTCAGATGTGTCCATCTCCTCTGCCACTTGCTTCATCCGCTTCCCGATAGCCAACCAATTCTCTTCACTCCGGTTCGCAGGATTCGAGAAGTAGGACCCAACCACCTTCAATGCCATGGGAAGACCCTCACACAGAGGCAGGAAATGATTTGCAAGGTCACCATACTTTGAGAAAATGCCATTGATGGAATAGAGAGTATTCACAGGCTCAGAAGCAGCATGGGAGATGAAAAGAGCCTTAGCTTGCTGTGGAGCTAAGCAGGGCAGCTTGTAAGGCAGGTAGTGGTAGTTCGGCATTGCAGGGCGACACAGCTGGTCCACCTTGCTGAGAATGGCCACAGACGGGCAGGTGATGATCACACAGCTGTTCGCCGGTAAAAACTTCCCTAGACTGTGAGGGAAAAACTCACCCACCAGACGTACATCATATAAGTTATCAATAGCAATTCTTGCCACCTTGTTGTTCTCTTTCAGCTTCCGAAGCTGAGCTAGCAGTGCACTGCGTCCCTGTGCAACACTGGTGATTTCCTTTTTCCCACCCCCGAGCTGCTCAAGGAGGGAGCTTTGTAGCTTTTTCAGATCTTCCCCAACTTCAATGTAAGCAAACAAACGCTTCTCCTCTTTCTCAACCTTCGCCACAATCTCATTCAAAAGCGTGGTCTTCCCCAATCCAGCCTGGCCGTGGATACCTACAAGAGAGATTCCTTTGTTTTTCACAAACTCACACACGGTTGCAACATGCTGCTCCAAGCCCACACTGGCAGTCCATTGCTCACGTCCGGAGCGTTTGGTGCTGGAGCCTCCGTCAGTCACCGGCTGTGAAACACGGTTCCCCACTGCAGCCAATGTGGCAAATGTGATGTTCTTCTGCAAGCTCTTCAGCTCCGCAATCGAGTTCTCGATCTGCTCCTTCACGGGCACCACTGAATTCTTTGATACAAAGCACAAACACCTGCCAAAAAATCACAATTTTCAGTCACAAAGGGTTAAAGCTGGCCAGAAAAGTAGGCTACACTCAATCCTCTTTACTCTCACAACCTGGCTTCACGACTTTTCTAAACAAGCACAGGTCGAAAGAGAGACAAGTGAGCTACAGCTAATGATAGAGTGGCCAGCGTGCAGAATATTGTAGAATGACATTTTAGGGAAGTTCTTAAGAAACAGAGTGTAGCCAGCTAGAGTGAAGGGAGCTGCTCAGGAGACACCGATTGTATATCTTACGGAGAGAATGTACCAGTGGTATACATTCCAGGGGAGAGGGGGTCACTAGAGCAGCACTACTCCCTCCCACTATACACACATGCCTTTGCTACTTCTACTTTGCATTTTTTTCCTTATTCCGTATCATGACTGCCGGTATCAATTGTAAACTTCTCCCATTGAAATTCTGAGATCTCGGTTGAAAGGCTAACCCGCGGTTCTTCTTCTTCAAAAGCCGAACTGCAGCACAGCAATAAAGAAGCGTCCCTGCAGCAATCTTGTACATATCATTGTCCACTTCCAGGCACAGCTTGAGCTCATCCAGTTGATCAATAATGAAGTCCGTCTCCGACCGAAGGCTGGACCATTTCTCCCCTGCGGAAGATTTCGCCTCCATTTGGCAATGATAACTCAAATAGCCCGCAAGCGTAAACGCTAACCCGAACCAACTCATGTACCCCGTTTCCTTGAGAATGTCCCAGTGCAGATTCTCGAATACGGTAGCATGGTCCTTGAACGACGACTCAGACACCTGCAATCAAAAGGAGACGAGTGATGCTCCATAAATAACGCCCGAAAATCCCCAATTGAAAATAACACTCTTCAGCCAACAATTGGATACACCCAAACCTCTACATTTTGACCCTTCTCGACAATGAGATTCTAGCATATCTAACACAAATACCACACTTTCAATGCCTGTGGCACACTTATCCTACATTCAAACTACCCATATATCGCAGTGGAAAATTTGGGACCCAAGATGATAAGATTGAAGAGGTTTCAGTTTTCAGAGGAATCAAAAATGCAAAAAATAAGTAGCGAAGGCATGTGCAAGCAATGTTGCTCAGGTGCTACTGCCCACCCCCGCAATGTAAACCACAGGTATATTCGATACTCCTGGCTACAATGGATGTCACTCCCACGACATTGCATAGAGAAAAAAGGGACATATTTGCAGCCAAAAGTGGGAAGAGTGCTGTTAAGATGGCAATCAAAAAATACAGGGAGAATCCCTACTAGGTGATGATACTCTCCAGCCAACAATTGAGACGTCTTTGATAACGATTAGGAAAAAAAATGCACACAAGAAGTAGCGAAGGCATGTGCTTGTAGTCCTGCTCAGATGCTACAACACTGTCGGGAATGAGCACCCCAGGTACACTTCTATCCCACAGAACAGACACACGGCGTTTCCTGGGCACCACTTCAGCCCAAAGAAACGTCAACAATCCAGCAACGACGGACACATTTCAACGGGGCTATGGCGGGCAGACCTTCTTGTACAGCTCCTGCAGCCTTGGCTCGGAGGACCGGAGCACTTGCTCGATCTGTCGCAGCTCGTCAGCGGTGATGTCGGCGTTCACATACTCCGGATCGCCATCGCCGTTCTCGTGCTTGGGCGAGCCGCCGCCCTTTCCGGGCGTGGAGCTGCTGAAGTCCAGCTTCATGTTGTTGTTCTTGCCGACGCTGCGGGGACTCTTCCCCACACTCCGCGGGCTGACGGCGTCGCGTCCGCTGTCCACAGATCTGGCGCCCGAAGGGGGCGTCACGTCCAGAGCCGACAGCTGCTTGCGAGTCTTGGAAGAGCGCGGCGTGTCCGGCACGTACATTTCATCTTCCGACGTCTTCTTCCCCATTCCAACACCCTCGCCTCGCGCTCTCTCACACTCCCTCTCTCTCTCTCGGTCAAGCTACGACGTCTCTACTTGCCTCCCTTGGCCGCGTCCTCTCAGCTCAACATACCTACATTCTTGCCATAGCGCACACAGCGTCGTCGCGCAACACTGCATCCAGCTCACGCGATCTGCACACACACCCCAATTCCTACACCTAGTGCGAAGAGTGGAAACAATCTCCACAAGATCCGTTGCGCCCACCTGTGTGACCCAAATTCCAATGCGGCGTGCAGGCCAACCTCCTCAATCGGGGAGCCTCCCAACAGAGAACCTCGCCAATGTCCGTTGGCCAGAATCTCTCCGAGAATACGGTAATCCTAATACGATGCAACCCCAGAAGACTGACGAAACGACGCAGGAATGGAAAGAGGGGGGGGAGGCAGAGGGGAAAGGGAGAGAGTCGGGCATGCAAGGCAGGCAAGCAAGAGAGAAAGACAGGGGACAGGCGGGCGGGGGGACGGGAGCGGAGGGGGAGGGGGGCGGGAGCGCAAAACGAGGCGCGGCACAGTGCGCGAAGACGACGCAGCTGCAGAGGACAATAGCCAGCCTGATGAGAAAAAAGCAAATAAAAAAGCTAACTTACTGCTGCTGAGAAGCTGCAGTCGCGTCTGCACAACAACAAGAACGATCAGTAGCAGCAGCAGCTAATGATCATGATCATCATCGTCGTCGTCGTCTTCGACACTTCCACCAATACAGCAAGGAAAGGCCGGGCGACTGAAGCGAAAAGACGGACGCAAAAGAGCCGCAGGCAGGGGGGTGAGTGATGGCCAAACGGTGGGTCCTGGAGAGGAAAATCCCACAGTGGCGCGCATCAGCTCCCTGGTGCGCCAAAAACAGCAAAATCCTCGCAAATCGAGCGCTCACATCCACTGAGCACCAGTTCTCAGTTCTCACTAAAACCACCTGAAAATCCGTCCCACTCTTCACACTCTCTCTCTCTCTCTCTCTCTCTCTCTCTCTCTCGTACCTACAAATGCGTCCCTCAAATTCGTCTCTCTTGATGGATTTGACTGCGATAAAAGAGAGAAATGATCAGGCTTCTTCACTCAAAGTTTGTGCGTCCCGGTGGAAAGGAATTGCGGCTCAATTCGAGGGGAAAAGCTCGACCCCGAGTCCGGCATCTTCCTGTGTCTTGAGTGGGTTTGTGAGGGAGCTGATCAGTACTTGCAGCGCAGCCTTATTCTACGCAATTGATGGTCAGTGCCATGGCGATGGACGGCATGCAAGCGGAGCGATTTGCTCTCCTGCAAGCCGGGGGAGCCGGGGGCCAGAGGATCATCGCCTGCTTTACAGTGAGTGAGCCTGACGGACGGACGGAGTGCGACGGAGGCCTGCGTTTTTCATCCATCCGAGGGATGAGTCTCGTCCCGGCGGCCGGGGGTTGTTAGTTAGTGTGATTTGAGTGATTACTGGCGGTTTGGTGATTTACTGGCGCGGTTCGGTAAATCTGCTGCCAAAGGACGACTGTACTGTTGTTGTGTAGGGACTAGGGACTCCTAAAACCGTCACTGGGGGGACGAAATCTTAGACCATGAAGATATGGATATTAAACATCGGTTTTGTTGGTCGTCTACTTTTTAAATCTTTTATGTAGTGAATCTAACACAAGTATTCTTTGATGAATCTGATTTTTTTTTTCATTTTGTACGCAAGGGTCAGATTTGCATAAATTAAGTCAATTTTGTAAAAAAAAGTGTTACATGTACAGTGCCCTCTAGAAAGTAAGGTAACCCCAATTTCGACTTGAACGTGTATTTTTCAGATTTTGCCCTTTTCAGCCCTAATTTTCAAAACAAACCTATTAAATTTATGGTTTTATGCAATCTTCATCAACATGCCAAACAGAAATTTCAAAAAACAGAAATTTCATTTTTTAAGAATTATTTTGTGAGTTTTTCATTGTGTTACAAAATAATTGATTGAAAAAAAAATTTGATGAATTTTTTAAATTTTATTGTGCAAAGATTTAAGAAACATCAATGTGCACATTTCACTTTTAGAGAAAACTTACATTACCAAGGAAAAATTTTAGACTAAAGAGAATTCAATGTCAAAGGGTTGCCTTCCCAAATTTTATGAAAAAGACATCTTTAAATTGCAATTATATTTTAGTAATTGAACCTTATATTATGACTACTTCTATACCTTTGAGCATGATGGTGCAATTGGTTTGTGAAAACCTAATTATAATTTAGACAAATTTGTTGTGCAAATTTTATATTAGTGACCCTTTGACATTGAATTCTCTATTGTGTAAAATTTTTCTTAGGTAATGTAAGTTTTCCCTAAAAATGAAATGTGCACATTGATGTTTCTTAAATATTTGCACAATAAAATTTAAAAAATTCATCAAATTTTTTTTCCATCAATTATTTTGTAACACGATGAAAAACTCACAAAATAATTCACCAAAAATGAAATTTATGTTTTTTGAAATTGAAGTTTGGCATGTTGATGAAGATTGCATAAAACCATAAATTTAATAGGTTAGTTTTGAAAATTAGATCCGAAAAGGGCAAATTTTGAAAGATACACGTTCAAGTTGAAATTGGGGTTACCTTACTTTCTAGAGGGCACTGTAATCTTATGATTGGTGCAAGGTGATGTGAACCTTACAAAATTTAACGTGGAAATTCCATTTGAACACCTTTGTACCAAATTTGACCCTCGTGTACGGTAATCCATTTTGGCTTTGTAATGGTGAGAAGTATAGGTGTCTTTATTTTAAAGTAGGGTACTTGAATTATGTCCTTGTATTAATTGTTGGACATTTGAATCATTTGGTGGATTTTTTTCTCATTTTTGTTTATGTGAATTATATCAATTTCTTTGATTATGAAGAAATGTAATCTTTTAGAGATATAAAGTATTGTTTGGGATGAATAAGACGATATTTGAACAAAATAGTGGCTTAGAACACTTCATTCATCTTCGAAATGTTGACGTCTTAGCTCTCAGGGGTTAATTCTTCCTCTCCCAAAGTCTATATGGTGGATGATGAACCAAGTACGTAGGGGTGACATTTTCACTAAATCACTTGTCATTCAATTCATCCCAAGTAGTAATTGAATCTAGAAGTCGATTCTTTTTTTATAAGCAATTTGATGAAGTACAAGTAAGTAAAACATTTGCTCAAAGATATATTAAACAAAATTAAGCAAAAATTCAAGGTCTAAGGATTAAACAATTAAATCATAAGGTTTTGAACTAGAAGCTATGAGATTCAATTATAGAAAAAATTCAAAAAAAAAATTATCACAATATTTATATAGATATTAGAATAATAAATAGACATATATTTTTTTAGAATAATATAAATGCTTAAGTTTTTATCGTTAGATTAATCTAGGTTAAACTTTTAAAAGGTAGACTAAGCTTGTACATTCTTTTAAAGCTAAGTTTTTTAAGTGTGTGTGTATTTTTTTTGTATTGGACAATATTTATAAAGAAAAAAGAAGAACAATTCAATTAGATTTCCTAGGGAGCATCTCTAGATTGAAAGTAGGAGGTATGAGCTTCCATATCATGGTGTAGAGCCTACAAGAGTAGAATAAATCCTCAAAGCACCAATTGTTATGGGATTCTCTTTCAAAGATCACTAAAATAAGCACCAAATTTTTTAATAAAAATAAGAATGTAGTTTTTCTAGCCATGCTTGCAAAGAAATCTTTTCAACAAAGAGAGAAAATAGAATTAATGATCTTCCTAGTAAAAAAGTGCGTGCATCTAGAATACCAAATTTACTAGAGATTAAATACTCTTAAGATATCCCAAATGACCATCGATGTGTTGTTATTTGGATGTAGGCTCCTTGTGGGTTGTGGGAGCCCAGAGGAATGCAAATAAGGATCTCTCTCTAAAAGACGAGTGGTGGAAGTACTAGAAGCTTACAACCTATTTCCAACCACTTAAGAATTTTAGTATAGCTGCCGGCAAGGTTTGGTGGAGGAACAAAATTTTCTGTGTAGGGATATAGACTTCAAATAGATTTGAATTTTTTTGATATTTTTTAGCCCAAAAACGAAGTTATTGTGAATTCTTTGGTGAAGATTCTCTAAAATCCTATTTTTGTTATATAACCCCTATTCTTGTTATATAGGAGTGTCAAATTTCAACCATATAGACTGATTAGGAAATCAACCGAAAATCAACGTTTCATAATATATTATAACTGAGCAGTTACACATACTCACTTGAACGGAAATACAACAACCTATGAGTTGAAAATGGGGAGGGGGGGCAGAAAAAAGTGGCTTATTCTAGGAGGCAACAAGTATGTGAAAAAAGTTCCAAACACGTATTGCATGCATGCTTAAGTAGGGCTTGCTATTTTGCAAGGGATTCCAAGGTTTCCAACCATTATTCCATTCTTATTTTTAGATGTGATTTTCAAACTTCTCGATTATTATTTGAAAGGCCCTTTATGCCCATATTTTTTAGAATTTTCAACCATAAGGAGGACAATCTTTTAAGTCATATTTTTCAACTATATTGGACTTCTCTTTTCAACAACAAATTTCAAGGTTTGAAGCTATTATTGATTCACACTTTTAAGATTCTCAACCATCTAAGTTTATTTTTTTATACTATGAGCTTTGATGGATGAATTCATTGATTGAATGAACTAATTCATGATGAAGTGTACACTATTGTGGTGTGCAAGAAGAGATTTTTTAGAGATAGATATATATATCTAGATGGTGAATTTGTGCACTTGAATTAGATAGCTTCCAAATGAAGATAAGTATATAGAAATTTGAAGTTAGACAATTCCAAGCATAGGATCAAGATTTGGATAAGATATGAATTTATACTTCAAATATTTTTAAATATGATTTTTAGCTTTCTATTTTTGATTCTATCTAGAACCATACACTAAAGTAAAAATACTTGGCATACTTAGAAGTATTCTAAGTATGAGTTCATATCTTATCCAAATTTTAATCCTCCACTTGGACTTGTCTAACTCCAAGTTCATCACACATGTCTTCATCTGAGAGTTGTTTAACTCCAATGCACTTGTCATTTAAGTGGAGCTATTTAACTCAAATCCATCATCCGGAGAAATCTATCCATTGTCTAATTTCAAGTTTCTACACACTTGTCTTCATTTGGAAGCTATCTAACTCCATTGCACAAATCCACCATTTAGATATATCTATCTCTCAAAAATCTTTGCTTGCACACTAGTGCACATTTCATCACAAATTAGTTCATCCATCAAAGCTCATGACAATTTTCAATTGTTATATAGACCTTTTTTCAAGACACACTTTTTCAACTATGTTGGGCCTCTCTTTCCCTTAACAAATCTCAAGATTTTAAGCTATTATTGAGTTACACTTTTAAGATTCTCAACCACCCAATTTTGTTTTTTCATACCATGTTTTCTAAAAGTTGCTAATCATACTAGTCCACTCTTTGATTTTGTAGCTAAAAGTTTTTGAATCATGATAAGTTAAATGTTACTTTTGCATGCAACACGATTTGGTTTAAAGCAGTGTTTTCAACAAATTCAAGCTCTTGCACTAAACTTGTTAAACTTGAAAGCCCAATGGATTGTTGCATGGAAGGATGTTCTTTTGCGTGCTTTCAACACAAGCTCTTGCATTAAACTTGTATAGAAGTCTTGAAAGACTAGTAAAGCATTACATGGAAAAATGTTCATTTGCTTTCAAAAATATATATTTGTTGCCAAAAAACATTTTGTTGCATCATTCAATACTTTTATTTTTCACATTGAAACTATTTGCTATTTTTAATTGTGTGCTTTTCATCTAAAATTTGCCTTTTCCAAGCTTTTCAAACACAAGTAGGAAAGCTCAAAAGAAACCCACCCGATAAAAGACGCCCTTCATCACCTAAGGTTTTGATTTTTTTTTATTGTAGGCTCAAAATAACCTCAACATTGTAACTTGTACAAATTCAGAGCTTCCATAAATGAAGGTTTTCAATATGGTGTGCTCTCAAACATCCATCCATTTCCATCCATTAATTTAAGTTAGGCTGTTTGGTTTGGTTAGGTTAATTGGTTTGTTACATTGAAATCTCCTCAATCGTGCATCCCCCGGTCGCGTTCTTGATACCATCGGAAAGCCCTCGGCGAGGAGGGGTGCATGGGCTTTGATTCGTGGCCTTTGGACCTACGGTAAGAAAGTTATTGAATTTTGAAGTTCTTATGAGTTTAAAAATGAGAAAACTATTTTTACTTTTATTTTGGCTATGGAAACAGTACAAGGCACATCAATCCATACCTTAAGTTTGGCTATTTATTTTGTTTGTTTATTACATTGAGATCTCCCGGACTGTGCGTCCCCTAGTGGCGTGCTTAGTACCATCGGAAAGCCCTTGACAAGGAGGGGTGCACGGGCTTGGTTTTGTGACATTTGGACCCACCATGTAAAAGTTATTTGGATCTTAAGTTTGCCTATTTCTTTTGTTTTGTTTGTTTGCTATGTTGAGATCTCCCGGATTGTCTGTTCCCTAGTGGCGTGCTTGGTACCATCGGAAAGCTCTCGGTGAGGAGGGGTGCACGGTCTTTATTTTGTATTGTTTGGACCTGCGATGTGAAAGTTATTGAATTTTAAAGTTTTTATTGAATCAAAAAATTAGAAAATGGTGTTTGGACCTACGGTGGGAAAGTTATAGATTTTTGAGTTATTTTTTAATCTTAAAAATTATTAAATTAAGCTAAATTATGTATCTTTTGAACCGTATGTCAATTGGTTACATTTTTGGTACCATTGGAAAGATTCGGTGAAGAGGGGTGCTCAAGTTTTGTTTTGTGGCATTTGGATCTACATTGGGAAAATTATGGATTTTTGAGTTATTTTTGTTTTTTTAACCCCTAAAGTTCCTTGACTATGTTCTCACCAAAAATGCTCAAAAACTGCCATTTCTAGGATAAGTACCAAATTTTTGAAAAATATCATTTTTGGACACATGTAGCTGTAGGATCTTGTAGTACTCTGGTTTGAAAATATGTGGGAAAAAATTCAGAAATTTCCATTGTGAAGATTGCAAGATATTAGCATTTGAAGTGGCAAAAGTCCTTTTTTGGCCCTGCGAAAAACCGGGCAGGTGGACTTCATAGGGTCAGATTATTATGAAAAAATTCCAAAATGGTTGTGCTTCTTTGGATTCATTCTTCAGGGGAAGTTGGCTACATGCTTGAAAATTTTCAGATCATTTGGAATTGTACAACATATAGGAAAAAAATAGTAAGTAGAAAGAAGTAGAGAATGGTTCAAAACACTAAATTGTTAAGAAGTTAATTATGGAATTGAAAAATGCCAATTCCAATGGTTGCAATGTTGTAATAAACAATCTACATCCTATAATTTTATTTTTTTTGAAAAATATTGAAAATTGAGTGAAACAAACGACTTCGAAGTTTATTTTAGAGTAAACAATCCATAACTGCCTGCAAACTTAAAATCCTCATAATGTTTGATTCATTGATCAAAATGGAATGATTCAAAGCTTTCCACTTATAGATAAATCTAATAAATCAATTTCAAATTTTTATTTTTGAAAAAAGTGATTTTTTCTGATCTGCCCGGACTGCTCGAGTTGAAAAACAAACTACATATCATGCATAACTTTTGACTTGTATTTCCAAATGTCATGAAATTTTGTGCATATGAAAGATATTCCTCATCCCCACCTTCTGTAAAAATTTCAGCCTAAAATATGCAAATCTTCGGTCACACGTACTTGCCAAAATTTTCTATGTTGCCCAAAAACGCATGTTGGTTCTTTAGGGGTTAAATTGACTTTTATTTTTGTTTTGGTTGTAGCAACCGCACAGGGCACACTAGTCCATACCTTAAATCAAGTTGTTTCTTTGTTTGTCATAGTGAGATCTCTTGGACTGCGAGTCCCCGGTTGCGTTCTTAGTACCATTGGAAAGCTCTCAATGAAGAGGGGTGCACGAGTTTTGTTTCGTGGCATTTGGACCTATGGTGTGAAAGTTCTTGAATTTCGAAGCTTTTGTGAATTAAAAAATTACTTCTATTTTTTATTGTGGCAACGGCATAGGGCACATTAGTCTACACCTTAAGTTAAGTTGTTTGTTTGTTATGGTGAGATCTCTAGCTTGGACCATGCGTCCCCCACTCTCGTTCATGGTACCATCGGAAAGCCCTCAATGAGGAGGGATGCATGGGCTTTGTTTCATGGTATTTGGACGTATGCCATACGTGTAGGTCAATTTCATAAATAACTAGGCAAATTTTGGATTGTGTCTGAAATTTAAAAAATTTCTACAACTATTTCTGAAAATCTGAAAAAAATTCAAGAGAAGATCTGAGAAAATTTCAAGGGAAAATTTGCGAAAATTTCAACTACTTTTGAAAATAAGAGAAAATCAAGAAAATCAAAACAGGTTGCCGGATTGTTGAAATGTGAAAATTAAATTATTTCAACAACAAGTTGCCGAATCAGACCTAAACGTACGGTGGTGTGAAAGTTATTGAATTTAGAAGTTTTCATGAATGAAAAAAATTGGAAAATTATTTTTACTTTTATTTTGGTTGTGTCAACGGCACACTACTGTAGTGTTATTGCTTTATTACATTGTCCACATCCTGCTTGATTTCGAAACATTTTTTCATCCTGTCTCACGATCCCTCTTGTCTTGACGGATTACTGTCTGTTTAAGTTAATTTTGTACCCTGCCAGGACTGCTAATCCATTGGTTTTGCTTGAGTGGTGGGATGGTTTTCAGCTGATTTCATGGGGACTGGCATAGGGACAGGAACCTTACAAATTTGGCCACTGGAGAGTCTATCTAGGGACGCAGTACATGGGGCATCCAAAGTCTCCCGTCTTTGGAGATTGTCCGTAGATTAAGTCAAATGGGGGTAGCATTGCCGGAAGTTTGCCATGCATGGGTCGGTCGGTGGGGGGCTAAATGGAATGCGCAGATTGCGATAAGTTCGTTGACTTTGGAGTAGTAGAGTTGGGTCGTGTCTTGGATTCCAAGCCCTGCATAAGAGCATCCTCAATGCTATGCCCTCAAAACGACACAGCAATGGTACATGTAGTTTCGATTCCCGTCCACGTTTTTTCACATCTCAAATGCCTCAATGCATTGACGGGATTTGGAACTCCAAAAGGCTCTGCACAACGTGGTGGCAGCGCGGTGGCAGCTCTTCCACTTTTGTAGACCTCCTCCTCTCTATTATTAGTGTTCACCAAGAAGTGCAGAGGAGTTTGGAGGGCACAGCAAAGGACCAATTTTTGCCGTGCGGAAGCCAAGAAATGCCGCGCGCTCGGGAAAGTGACGTGAGAAGTGCCGTTCGCACTGGGGCCAATTTCTGTAGCCCTTCTGCAAACCACGCAAAAGTTACAGTTGCCGTGGCTCAAATCTGCGGGGATTGAGGATGCTCTAACATTGTGAGGCATGGTCCCTTATGCATCCTTGAAAAGGAGACCTTTACAATGAACAAAATTGTCTTATATTGCTCCTCAGCTAAGGTAACCCCAATTCTTGAATTAACTGGTAAGTCTCTCCAAGGTATCTAGCAAAGTGCAATACCTTCCCAGCATGCGGAGGACCATTGCCTGGTTATACAATGTTGTGTGAGTGTGTATTCACTGTTGCAATGACTTATTGTATAGTGGGTAGGAATTGCACAAGCAGCTGGTGCATTTTGGTGTATTTTGTTTCCACTAGAAAATTGAGAAAAAGGAAAGTTTGTCTACATGTGTAAATGCCATTTTTTTGTGGTTGTAAGGTAGAAGCACTTTAACCCCCCTCCCTTTGAAAAGGACAATTGGTCTTGAAATGTGAAAACCTGAAATTGGGTAGGTTCCTATGAGCTCAATTCTGAATGTATTTTCTTGAAGTTTTGACACAAGGTGTATTCATACAGTCCATACAAAGGATTAGATTTTGAAATCTCCAATTGCGTTACCTTTTGACTTCCAAGACAAAAATCTTGCAGTATATGAAAGTGAAAGTTTTTGAATTTTTTTCTAACACGTTATTATGGTAATTAAATACAATCTTCTTCAATCGGGTATAAAAGAAAGAAAATACTTTTTGCTTTACTAATTGTAGTATAAAATGGCAGTTCTCAGTGACAATGTCCACCAAAATGTATCGGAGTTCTTCACACGGGTAAAATGAATAACTTGGAATGTGTACTTGTAATGATTCAAAAGTTGAAAAGGAAAAATACTTGGAATTTCATATCTGTTTAATGTACTCCTTTCAAATAGAATGTCAAAATACTGTAAACTTAATATTATTGTGATTTTGTACCAAAATAGCTTCAAGTAATTTCACTAAAATCATGAACCAATTTTTCCTCATACATAACCAAAACTAACTTACAACTTCAACTGATTTCACTACATATTGTGAGAATTTCATAATCTCGTTTCCATGTTCACAACTTTACAATTCAATTTTATTAAATCTATAACTATATAATATGAAGAACAATACAAAGGATATAAAAAAATTATTTCAAATTGTTTCCAACTTGCATCAAATCCACAAAATAATGTACATACACCAAATAAAGCAAATGATGCATTAGAAAAAGACTTGATTCACTATTACATCCAATCAAAATCAATTAATTTCACAACTCTAATTTCAAATAGTAATGCAGAGTTTTCAATCATTTTTTCCAATTTGCACCTATGTGTATTTCTAAATGTCCTTTTTATTTTTAATGGAAGTACAATACCATAGCCTGAGGTCACCTTCGGCACATTTTTGCTAAACAATTATTTAAATTTGGAAGGGGTGGTTCGGCAATTTATTTTTTATTAATAAATTATGTGGGGAGAGTGCTAGCATGTGAGCATAGAATCTATGAGCCCATAAGCCTGGGACTTTAAATTATAGACACCTTCTATGGTATAGGTGTCTATGTTATAAATAACCATGTTATAGATTTTTTCTATGTTATAAATATCTTCAAGTGGTTGTAGGTATATACCTACAATTAGGTTCAAGGCTTGTAGGCTCACATCTTTGCACTCAAGAGTTAGCATCGTTGGTTATTTGACAATTATTAAATATTTTTTCTTAACTTTCGGCAAATCTTCAAATAATCTTGGAACTTCAATGATTTTCTTCATTGCAAGGGAAAGTGATAGTTATGGTTTTCAATGAACTCAACACTTTTCATATGGTGTCCTTGCTTTGCTATAAAGTTAGAGGAATGAATTTGAATTTCGCATTATTTAGTAGATATGCCATGGGATATAAGTTGTACATGTATCTTTTCCAACATTTTGTCTTTTATTTATGTTTAATTTTCTTGAATTCGACAATCAAAGTGATTTATTAAGTGTCAGAACAATATAACATTCAGTAGCTCTATAGTGATGGTGTACACGAAATAGTGAAATTAGGTTGCCTTAACAATTAGGTTGCCTTACCTCAGGTAAATTACCCCATGATGCAATGCTTGTCCACATGCCAAGCACATGCAACTCTCTAAACCGGGCCTTGAACAATTACACTAATCCATATCATACACATGGCTTTGGATTGAATGCATCATAGTACAGTAGTAGTGAATTTTGATATAGTGTAGACTGTCGAGAAAATAGTCTGGGGCAACCTAATTTCACTATTTAGTGTAGTTTATTTCACACCTCAACAGTGCTTCATCAGTAGCTATTGATGAATTAGATAGGTGGAGGATGTAGTGGCACACCATCACTGTAGAACCAAGGCAACATCAACACAGGCTACTAAATGTTATGAATGTGTTCTATTCAGGTATTCTTCACAAGCCCGAGTGGCATCTCTCATTCAACTAGCCTAGGGAACCGGATTGATTGTTTTTTCCCTCTGGGTTTTTTTTCTCTATTTTTAATGGTCACCGCTCGTTACAAAAAATAAGAAAGTGGCTTATTAATTTTCAAAATTTTAATCATTTTTCACAAAAGGTGACCTCAAGCTAAAAGGTAGCAAACACTCCTCCTGAATGTCAGAAATGGCCCATTTATTTATCAGTTATTTTTAAAATGTCAGAAATGGCCCATGTACTGTACAAGGGATACCTTCAGTAAAAAGGAGAGAACTTACAACCCAAGTACAAATGCCAGGGCTGAACCAAATGAAATTGCATGCCCATATCATAAAGATATCAGAAGGGCTTTTCGTCAGGCAGGCAGGCCAAGTACAACTCAAAGATGAAAAAATGCTGCCCAATCAAGCTAAAAATTAAAAATTAAAAAAAATGCTGCCCAATCAAGAAAAACATTAAATAAAATAAAATAAAATAAAATAAACGCTGCCCAATCAAGAAAATAAATAAACAAACAAACAAACGCTGCCCAAGGAGACATGATTTCTGTCCCTCAATTTTGGAAAAGGATGGGGTTTAACTTTTACCAAAAGCTACCATAAATATTCAGTGGGGGAAATGATAAATGAAAAAATCATGAAGAAAGCATGGATTCACATAGACAGGACATGTGGTAGTGTACAAAGATTTTTAGGATAATTTAATTAATATTTTGTATTATTATTATTACAATATCAATTTCTAATATAGTATAGTAGAATTTATTTGAGAAATTTAAATGTGAAAAGTAAAATCCAATGATAAAGATCAGTCTTTTAGTAAGGGTAGGATTTGATAATAATGATTTAAAATGTGAATATGAATAACATACTGAGTATTAATAATATTATCAATTTTTATACTCCGGAGTTCTATTTATTGTATTTTTTTTAGAGAATATACACATGTGTATGTATATATGTCACAATGTAGTTGTTTTTTCATTTTTAGTCAACAAGTTCATGAAAATGGTCACATGTAGTTGAGATTTTTTAAATGGTATAAAATAAAAATATAATCATAAAGTATTTTTTTTTCCCTTCAATTAGAATTAAAACTCAGAACAAAAAATAAAAATAATTAAACTTGTATTCTTATTTATTTATTTATTTATTTGAACAAATGGAACAAACCATTGTATTCTTTATCTTAATCCACATCCAAGTGTTCAAAATAGTTTTTGTTATTTTCATTGTGTGCAGTAGGTGTCAAATTTTTTTAATATAAAAAGGTGATGAATTGAGTTAGCATCTCTCATTATAATAAACATCTCTACGTTGGCAAACTAAGGTATTAGCTAGGAATATAGGAATTGAATAAGGAATTAAATGGATTGCCTAATGACTAAAGTATAAAGTCATAGGAGAAGAATACATAAAAACTAAAACTAAAACAATTACAACCTCTAAATTAAAAAAACTATTCTATGATGTTCCTCATAGAACATTTGTCCTTTTAAAGTCGGCCTAATGTGATAGCCTTTCACGTGTTGTATGAAAACTGTATAAATTACTATAACTTACTTTTAAAATCATCTATAGCAATTTAAAGATTATTGTAGGAAGGCAACAAAGTTGCCATATGTAATGAATAATTTTTAATATATTTTGGAAATAAATACTGGTGAATGCTAAAAATATAATTATTCCTAAAAAAATCTTTTTTCTATACACATTTATAATTTTTTGGGAAATATTAATTTCTAGAACTGCTGTCACCTATTTTTTAAATTATCCTCCGCCAACTCTAATGTCTACCTATAATACATTGACCAAAGTTGATTCAAAATTGACAAAATGAGATTCTTGAAAAGAATCAAATATCTTTGAACCCAAAAACTCTTGGCATTGGAATGTTCCAAAAAATTGATGGATTTTTTAATTTTAATTTATGTACAAAGGAATGTAATCTTAGATTAAATTTAACAAATTTTGAAGAATTTGAAACAATGTGCAATATTAAGAAGATATATTTGCCTAAATTTATATGAAGTGGCAAAAGCAAGAGTTGTCTATGGACCAAGGAATTGGAGCTTTTAAGCTTTATGAATTCTATTATATTTGTTCAGGCTTTATATATCACTCTAACCCTTAAAGGACATTTCATGTCCGAGCTTGGTCAAACTTCATTGGATTTCTACATTAAAATACATATTTCAAAATTTTAATATTTTTCACACATAGTAATATATGTTTAAGATTGAATTTCAATTTTTCATAATTAAAAACTCCAAATTCAATTTCATATGATTTTTTAAAGAAATTTCTATGTAAAAATTATAGTAATTACAATAATGCTTAGAATAATATGAAAATTTAAAAAAATAAAATAGAAATAGTAGTAACAAGCAGTATGGTGTAATTGATGTACTCATTAAGTTCACAACAAGAGAAATTTGATAGAAAAAGTTCAAAAAGTAGTATGTTTTGAGCTTTCAGGATGCTCTCTTCCAAGTGTTACAAAAATTACAATTTTAACAATTTTGGAAAAAATTTAGATGGAGTAAAAAGTAGATTATTGGAGATACATTTTGTTAGTTAAGTTTAAAAGCATTTAAAATCAAGAACTATGTAGAAAATGCAAGTTTGACTTTCAAAATGCCCATGGGGCTTGCAATGTCCTTTAAGGGTTAAAGTCGCCTGTGCTATGTAGAAATCTTTGATTTTGTTTAGAATATGCTCATGAACATTTTTTTAGAACTTTCAAAAAATATTGTTAAACTTCCTGTTGAATCAATTGAGACCTAGTGTAAAGTAGAGCTCTACTTTCTAAGAACATTCATTTCATCTTCAATGAACTTTAATGATTGCTTTTATTTTGATAACATGAAATTAATTCTTTATGGTCCAAATAGAATTATGAAGAGGGAGAGAGCAAAAATCATTTATGCTAATGATCAGTGTGCATGACAAGTCTATTCACTTAAGGTTCAATGACTAACTACGACAAGTTAGTTCGAGCGATACATAAGTTACTTACCTTTGTTCGAAAAAGAAAAACTCTTTCTTATCTAAAGATTTAATATTCTTAATTAGTATTGAAGTTTGCAGGGGGACTACAATAGATTTTGGACATTACGAATTAACAATGCAGGAGGTTTTCGAAGCACTTGGCCTCTAAAAGCATCCACCTTTTAAAAAATACACTATTTATACTCTTCTTTATCTCATTGCTTCAGCAATATACAAAATAGGGTACATTTCAAAGCTAATGAACGCTTTTAGTGACTATATTGTTTCAACTTCAAAAATTCATAACTGATTCCACAAAAGCTCCCAAAAATTTGAAACGACTTGAATTAGATGCCCAATTCCATTTTTTCTTTCAAGGAAGAAATTTACCAAGAAATATTTCAAGAAGTCCAACCTCTCCAAATTAATTTCCAGCTCTTACAGTAAATGTCCGCTTCATGGCCACATCCTACCTCAAGAGCCAACGTCATCCAGATGTTGGTTTACATTCAAAATTCATAAATCCAATGGTTTGTTCCATTTGTTATAAAATTAAAAAATAAAAAATAAAATAAAAAAAATCATAAATCCTTGCAACCATTTATTTCTGCAATTTGCCAATTGTACTTGATGTTTTTTTGTCCCTTTACAAAATCAAAGCCATTGGGTGGAGTTATTAAAGTAACCTAAATTTGTATCCCCTGGCCAGCCAGTCCTTCACACACTGATGCCAAATTTTAATGGGTGTGAATTATTGTTGGACTTCATTATTTTCCCGGCCTTGACTGGTTAAATTCTATTTTTGACATTTTTGTTTGGACTTTGACTGCCTGTGCAATCATAGAGATTGTTGCCCTGGACTTCCAGTATACTATGTTCATTGGGGGTGTATCACTTGAATGTGTTCATAGGTTGGAAAAAAATAATTTAAAAATAAAAAATAAAAATTTCAGATGATGGTGGAGATTTCAGTTTGGACTTCCTGGACCCAACTGAAATTTGGACTTTACTTCCATTTTAATTTTTTTGACAATTTGGACTTTACTTCCATTTTCCATTTTTATATTATTTTATTTTATTTAACAAAAAAAACATACAAGATGACCCAGCGAGGAGACTGGACAATGAAGAAATAATGAGCATAAAAAGGGAAAAAAAAACCCAAAGCAAAACTAAACAAAAAGGTAAGGAAGAGGACCTTCCCTATTCCAACTAATCTGATTACCACTACGTAACCAGCTCTGATTGTGAGCGTTTGTCTGCTCGACGGTGTTTCATCCACGAGCAGATCGTAACTACATGGTCTTACATCCACGAAGGCGACCATTACATGGTGTTTCATCCGCATACAGAGCTGGTTACGTCCTGTAACCCTTCTCGCCGCCTCCCGGCATCTCGAAGGTTACCTAGTCCGTTTACTTCCATTTTGGAAGTTGGGACTTGGAACTTGGGGGCAAATGGTGCCAAAGGGCGTGAGGGGGACAAAGAACAAAAACAGCTGGTTCAGTTGGATCATGGGCAAGTGAAGTGAAGGAGAGAAGTAATCTGTTCATCTACAGATCACTGACATCAATGTGAAGGACAGTTCTCCATCCACAGAAGGGATGAGAAGATGCTGTATTTATGAACAAGAAGGGATAAATCAAGGGTGCAATCTGCCTTGTTTGCACAGTCCGGGAAGTTGTGTAGGAAAAATCGGTGCATTTTTTACCTTTTTGAACAAGGTCCATAATTTTTTTTCACTTGGAAGCTTGTCCAAATTGCCTTTTTTCTTGGTTTATTCTTTGAAGTCCCCTTGACCCTACGGGAGCCAAAATGCGGCTTGGGTAGGCTCATATGGTCTCAATATTCATCATAAAATTTTGTAAAGCTAGAAAAACACATAAGCTTCTTTGGAATATAATTTTTATTTCAATTGATTTAGGGTTGCAAAAGTTATGGCACAAAAAGCTGAAAACAGAGGTCGGCGGGCACCCCCAAAAAATCAAAATAATTTAAAATATATATATTCCTAAAATATTATATTTTTGTCTACATGTAAAACTTTGATTCATTCTATTTGGACTAGTGATGAGAAAGTTATAGACAACCTTGTTTTTCGGGCAATCTAAGGATTTTCTTGAAAAAAAACATTTTGTCCAACTTTGAATGCTAATATCTTCCAATCCATACGATCAAATTTGGTGAAAATTTTACCACACAATCTTAGACAAGTGAAGTTCAAGATCCTACAATTAGATTCTAAAAAAAATATGTTTTTTTTACATTCTTGGATGAATGTAGCACAAATGGCAGTTTTGAATGGTTTTTGATAGAAAAATGGCTTTGGGACTAAAGGGGTAAAATCTTGAACTCTTCTTTTCCATTTGGCAAATCGTCGGGTTATTAATTTTTACTTTGGCATATTTATAGACTTTAGCATGTATAGTCGGTTATGTTTTTGCGTATTATGCTTTTAAGGAGTTCATGCACGTTGTAAAATGTTGTAAAACGCATTTTTTGAAGGTTGGTTAGTATGAAAAAACATGCAAGTTAAGACAATTGGCTTTTCTCACAATCACATACACCATAGAAGAAGAAACATCACTTGGACTTGATCAAATCAAATAACACAAATAACTTGACGGGTTAGCATACAAGAAGCGATATTTACTCTCATTCTTCCACAAAGGGATGGCACCATCAATAATATGATCAAACTCCTCAACTGGCCCTTCCAATGCAATCATGAGCATAGCTTCTAAGTTCTTTTTACCAAGCCTATTTCTAATACGGGTTTTGATCAAATATTGCACACTAAACGCTCTCTCACAAGTTGTAGTAGACACACATTGCATTCAAGCCAATTCAGCAAGTACAAGCAAGTGAGGATACCTAGTTTGCAACAAATGATTCAATGAACATAATCATGCTTCAAAGATTTCTAAAATTCTTGTCCTCCCATTCGGTACTACATTGTAGTTTGAAGGCTAAGAACTCACACTTGCAAGCTACCACATTCACAAGGGGAGGTAAAGTGAAACATGAATGGGAGCGTTGTATCCAATAGTGCGCTAACGAGTTTTCTAGATCTGCAACAAAGTGTCTGAAATACTGAGTGGGCTGAGTACTTGAATGAGTGAGTGGCTAAAGTGACTGAGCCTTAGGGAATGACGATTGCCAAATGCCAACCCTAGACTCTAATTGCACAAACAATCTACCAAGGTCCCACACCAACAATGCTAGTAGTGAGCCCAAGAATGCAAGCTTGCGAGCATTGAGCCTACAATATAGGTACCTATAATATAGATACCATACATTATAGAAGGTGTATGTATCATAAATATCTATAATATGGGTATTGTAACATATATACCCTATAATCATAGACAATTTCTATAATATATACACCTATAACATAGGTGTGTAATATTCTAGGCTCATGGGCTCACACTCCTATGCTCACATAATAGCAACCCTCTAAATATCCTAAGTAATGTTACGGTAGCTTGTCAAATGGCCAAAGCATTTTTATCCTAACTTGGCATTTGGAGGGCGGTACCTCATCCCAATGTTTTCTACGTTATTCATAAATCTTCAAAAAAATTGGCTAGGTCGTAACCAACCCTTTTTTTTTCCTTTTTGAGAAAGTGCCAAGATGGCGATCACTAAAAATTTGGTGAAGCATTGTATTTCTACATTCATCCATCTTTTGGAACAAAAAACACTTTTCAATCATATTCATGCACTTTTTCATCCAAATTTGGCGACTTCATCCACATTTAAAATAAAAATGGAAAATTTTTGGCGAAAAAAGATTACTTTTATCTGGCGAAAAATAGACATTTATTTTGAAATGGTGCAATCTGGCCCCGTGGTGCCAAAAAAAAAGGGCTGGTCGTAACTAAACCTTGGTAATTTTTGTTTTGTAGGATGTTAATCTTTAACTATCCAATTGATCATACTAAGACAATTCAAAATTTTAGGCTCGTTTTGGTATGGGCAATTGAATTCCTTTGACCGTTTAAAAAAATTTACGAGCAAGATTGAAGGTTAACTAGTGAAAGTTTTTATTTTTCATTGAAAAAGGTAAATATTTGATTTTTGAGAGGTCTTGAAAGGCATCCATGTATCATTAGTGGAAGTATAAAGCTTGCAATTTTACTTGATTTCCTGGCTTTAAGCATATCTCAATAGTTCCACATAGTTTGAGATCTAAAAAGTTACACAACATTCAGTAGCCTTTAGAGAGGCTGTCTTTTCCTCTTAGGAGTCCTCATCCACCATATTCATCCTCACATCATTGATGTAATCTTTAGTACCTGGATAGTGGCAATACATTATAGTATACTCCATTTCCTTTTCTTAATTCTAGGGCTAGACATACAAATCAACAAATATTTGTAGAGGAGGATAGTTTGCCAAAAATCCAATGAGTAATAAACTAATACAATCTATTCGTTTGCCATCAATAATTTATTTTGGATTTCTCAGTGAGAAGACAACTCTTTATATACACATGGGGTAGTAGTAGGTTGAACAACCTATGTTGGATAAGTAAATTAGAATTTGTAGTTTCTCAACTACTCATAGTTAAGTCAAAAGTAGAAATTGTGTTTGAAGCAAAATTTATGACCTCATTTAGGAACAGTAAAATAACTTTTTTTTTAAACTTTGAACTAAAAAAAGTTGGTAAATGAAGGTAAATTTCATTTACAAAAATCCATTGATATTTCAAGCCTCCAATAAAACGTTGTGGACAAAATTGAAAGAAGAGGTTTAAAAATGTTAATGAAAATGTTTGTTCCCACCCTTCTCTGAAACTTGTCCATAATTTTTAATTGGAGACTAAAAATCCCAAAAGGATTTTTGAAGATGAAATTTATCTTCATCTACCAACTTTTTTTAGTTCAAACTTTTTTGAAAAAAGGTTATCCTACTATGCCTAAATGAGGTCTAAATTTTAATTTCAAACACAATTCCTACTTTTGACTTAACTATGAGTCGGGTTGAGGCTTCTACCCATTTTAATTTACATATCCCACATGGATTGTTTACATGGGTATATATATATATATATTCTTTTCTCACCGGAAAACTCAAAATATAATTGTTTTTTGGTTGAATGCAAGCTAAATGTTTGGTTCACTAGGTTTTTTTTTGTGTTTTGAAATGTTGGTTTATTTTTTTCAATGGGTGTAAAGTGTTGGTTTTCTTTTAATTTTTAATGGCCATTATATAGTGCGGCCAGCTACCTTACTTCAATTCTCTACCCGATTCTCTAACAAAATGAACATGTATATATTAGCTATTGATGATGTGGTATACTCCACACCATTCCGTAAGGGGAAGGCAACCCACTTGACTACTAATGAATGTTGTGTATACTTATCCATTTGCTTTGAAAATGGTCCAAATGGAAAGAATAAAGTGTGTTCGTGATTTTCACTATTGAAATTTAAACATACAAGTGTTGATTTGGAATTATTTCTAATTTTTACTTATAAAAAAATTGCATTTCAACAATTGCAAGTTGGATTGTGTAATGAATTTGATGGCTCTTCATTCGAGCTTAGAATTTTTTTAAGTGCATTTTAGTATGCTAACACTATTTGCGTTGTTTATGTCACCTCCAATCCCAAAAAACTTTTATATGCAAATTTTTGAAACATTGTTGGAAAAGATAGCATACTAAAAATAAAAAAATGTACTTTCCTTGTTATAATCTCACAACTCCTATGCAATTTTGCACTCAAAATTGGTATGCACATTAGTAAGCGAGTTCTTTAAACATCTATATGGTTAGATTTTGAAAAAAAAAATTGCTTCATTGGGGATAACTGCAGTATAAACCGCTACCCTTTTTTTATAGTCAAAACACACTTGGAAAGGCTTGGGCATTCAAGGGTTAAAGTGGTCATTTGACACTTGCGGTTCTACCTTTAGGAGAAACATTGGAATTTTTAATTTGCCACCCATGACAAAGTTTAAAATTTTTTAATTCAAATTTGGATCCAACACCCTCAAATGAGCTAGAAAAGGTGAAGAACACAATAGAAGAGATGAAGAACATGAGACACAAAGCAACCAAAAATAAAGGTAATTTTTTACATTGACCCTTGCTTGGAGGAAGACAAACACATGACGCAAACTTCAAATGACTACTTTAACGTCTTGCCCTTATCGTGGTTCGCTATATAAAAAGCAAACCATCCTATAACAAGCATTATCATAATTGATTTGCCCTTTTGGCATTGTTGAAATTTTTTAATTATATTTTCATAGACAGACAAATGTAAGAAATGGAAATGGCAATTTTTTTTTTTTTTTTTTTTTTGACAAAGTATAAATTTGGTATGAATTTTTGAAGTGTGGTGCCCTATTAGCTCAAAATCATCTCTAGACTGCCTTCAAACTAACAAAATAGGGTATCCATAATGGTCATATTACTCACCAATAGCACTCACAATCTTTCCTAACATAGTTACAATACTTCTTATCATGGCCACAACATGAAGGCCAAAAAATGTCACTTTTGTGATGAGTTTATATTCAAAAGGTGGAAGTTTGTATTACAATCACTAATCACTCCACCACCATGATCATTGAAGACATAGATTGTGGCCACTAATTCAACCTGTTGTAGCCTAAAATCTCATTTATTGAAAAAGGTCTATTATGGATTGTTCTAGGACTAAAATAGGTGTCAGTCATAGGTGGTTTGTCTGTCATAGGCTAGTTTACTTTAGAGAGATGACAAATCTATCTATAAAAACTTTAAATTTCAACTACAATATTGTTTATTTAACCTCTAAAAGCCCAAGGGGTTTGGACAAAATTCAAATGTCTTATAAATATAGGTTCTATAACTTTTTTGAAGTTTGCACCAAAGAAGATAATGTGAAGCACAAAAAGTAGAAAATATCCGTATGGTCAAAATTATAAAATTATTTTTAGATTTCTTCAAATTAATTTTGAAGGTATAACTTCAAAAATTCACCAAAAAGATAATTTCTATCTTTAGCATTTCAAATTTTTTTATTGGTCAAAATTGTGGGTATTCATTTGTGAAAAAATACATCAAATCTAGTAATGAGAATACCAATACTTTCTCCAAATAGTAAAATTTTCAACACTAGGCAAATACTAAATTCTTTGTGCTATTTCTCTTATAATTTATGTTTGACCATAGAGGTCTTAGTTTTGAATATAAATATTGAAAGAAAACCAATTTTTTTTAAATTAAAAAAAAAAAATTGGGAATTTTTTTTTCCGTATACAAAATCTACCCGAAATCAGGAAGCCACCAAAAAATGGTCTTGTGAGTGCTTAGGGATTAACTAAATTTTTTTCATCTATTTGATTATTTTTCATCCTATTTTACTGATGCTTCATCTGATTCAATACCTTTCATTTAGTTTTAACCAATTTTGTTTTTGAAGGAAAAGCCCAGGGTACATTGATTCATCCTATTATTACATTCTATAAGGTAGGAGGTGCAGAAAGCGACCCTTTAAGGGCTGATCCGCCTTTTTCGCAGGTTTCCATGGACAAAATGATTTTGAGCTCATTTTTTAGAGAAAGAAAAATAGATTTGGAACACAACACAAGTGGTTTCATATTTTTCTAAGCATTTTTGAATTACTTGTGAATTTTTAAAGATTCAGGTCATAGGCACCTATTTGTGACTATAGGTGTCCCAAAATTTGTCTCTTTGTGACTTGTAAAGAGATGTGCGGAAACCAAAGACAATGATTGGCTCTTGCTATTAAAAAAACAAATTTTCTTGAATTCATTAAGGGACCAAAGAAGTCCATTTAAGGATCACCTTGCATCCAATCTACAAGTACCTATAGGACGATCTGAAGAAGAGGGGCGGAATTGGAGCCACCTACCTTACAACTTTTTTTCTCAAACTTTCTCTATTTTAAATTAGTGTATAGTTGTACACTACCATATTATTGTAGCTTAAAAATTATAAGATACACCGACTAACAAAATTGAGTACAAATTTGAAATGTTTTCATTCAAACAACTATATTGTAAGCATCAATGGACAAAGTACAAAAGTGTACATATGAAAGTTTTAGTATGCAACATATTGCACTTTACCATGGAAGTTTGAAGAAAAAATTAGTTGTCATTTGAAAGAAAATTAATTTCAAAGTTAGCCATGTCAAAAACTCGGTTTTAATCACCATGATTTGGAATTACTTTATCTATTGTCAATTTTTTCTTGGAACTCCAAAAAAACTTTTTGTGCCTTGGCATGTTGATATACATCATTTTAGATTTTTGTACTTAAAAATTGAAGGAAATTGGCATTTATAGAAATTAAAATACCAACAATTTGACAAACATGCAAATGATGTTGGTTCTCTCAATATTTGAACTTTTTTTGGGAATTGAAAGCATTGTATTGCATTAGCCATCGTAGAAAGAGTATAGGTTGCAAGGTAAACCATTGTTATATCTTAATGCCCTTGCATTTGAAATATTTGTTGAATAGGGCAATACAATTCAATTTATGTTTTACAACTACATAATGCATTTTTAGAATCAGATTTTTTGTTGGAAGACTAGAGTTCATGATGCATATAATTTGCCCAAGAAATCTAAAAATAAATAATATTTCATTGTCACTTTCATCAAAAACTGCCAATTTCATGAAAGTTAGTGTAATTTTTGAAAAATTGGTAGTTTATTTAATATTAATTTAGTTTATTTCCCATTTTCTTGAAACGCCTCAAAGGACAAAAAGTATAATGAACAAATTTTGTGGTTGCAATAGAAAAGAATGTATCTATTCTTCCACGAGTCTCATATTTTGGATGACTCTCTTGGAGGTAGAGTAGGAAGCCCATTGTGAACCATTTGGTCATTGCATACACTTTCAATTATTAGATTTACAATTTTTTTGGCAAAACGAAGACAAATCTAGGAATATTTCATCACAAGTAATTTTGTCAACTCATTTAAAAAAATAGAAATGTACATTATAGGTAGTCAAAGCAAAATTACATAGCTTCCAATTGTAGACCCTAGAGAGGACTATTCTTGTCTTTTTGGATGCTAACATGGCTCTCTTAATTCCTTCAAGTGATCCAATGACAATCCAAATGGGTCCTTTCACAATGCGGAATAATGCAAGAATCTTTTTTATGTGTAGAAACCTCATGGATTGGTGGTGTTCATTCATAAAACTAGGGCTTTTCAATCTAATTCCAATTCTTTAACCCCTAAAATACCAAGGCATTTTTTGGCTCCGGAACCTCTGAAAATTGTTATTTCTGCTGCAATCACTCCCTAAACCAAAAAAAACTTTTTTTAGAATCTAACCGTAGGATCTTGTACTTCACTTGTCTCAGATCATGTGGTAAAAATTTCAAGAAAATTTGACCGTTCCGATTGGAAGATACATTAGAAGATTTTTGAGGTGTCCAAGAGCGTGAGTTATCTGGCCCTGGGAACTTTGGGAACGCCCTGGGAACAATAATTTGACGTGGTGACGCGAGTGCCACATCATAAAATAATTAAAATATTAAATATTAAATGTTTTTTAAAATGTTTTTTAAATATTTTTTAAATATTTTGATATTTTTTTTATTTTTTTATTTTTCATATTATTTTCATATTCTGATTTTTTCCAGCTGCGGGAACAGACCTGAAACGGCCCTCTGCAGGCCTCAAAATTCTTCAAATGCTAGCATTCAAAGTTGGAAAAAAAGTTTTTTTGAACTGTTTTCTGCAATTTCAGATGACTTTGATGGCCATCGGTGGATTTTTTCTGCACAACATAAAGTTGTAATTTTTTATATTGAAAATTTGAGTTGAGAGTCGGGGAAAAAAAATTCAGAATGTCAAACCTTGATTTTCACATATAAAAAAATTGTTAAGTAGAAGTAGGTCCAAAATTGAACAAAACACTAAATTGTTAATAGCTCTTAGGTGGAATTAAAACAACATAATCCCAACGGTGGGATTGTTCTTGCAAACAAATTTGACCTTGTCAAAAAAAAAAATTGAAAAAAAATTGAAAATTGCATTCAAAAATAAATTCTATAAGTTTTTTTTTAAGATGCTTAAATTGTCTGAAAAACAAGATTGTCCATAACTTTCTCATTATTAGTGCAAATAGAATGAATCAAAGCTTCAAATGTACACAAAAATATGATCTTTGAAGGGGGGGGGAATCATTTTTCTGTTTGTTTTTTGCTTTAGGATGCCATAACTTTTGGTCCCGGGCACTAATTGAAAAATATATATATATATATTTAAAAAGTTACTGTGATTTCCTATCTTCAAAAAAAAGTTTGAAAAAATCAGGTCAAAATTTGAGGCCACACGGGCCTGCCCGAAATCTCAAATGTCCCCCGAGGGGACTTTGGTACTTTAGGGGTTCAACCCCAATTCCACAATGTGTGCAATTTCTACTACATTATGATACAAAAAAGCAAAATTCAATTCAGACTAGGAATATGAATTGGATTCAAGATTAGGAATCTATATTAAGTTCAAGACAGGGAATGTGAATTGGGTTCAAGACTAATGATTCAAATTGGGTTCAAGACTAGGGATCTAAATTGGATCCAAGACTAGGGATCCAAACTGAGTTTAAGATCTAATAAATTGGGTTCAAGACTAGGGATCCAAATTGGATTCAAGACTAGCTCGGATCTAAATTGGATTCTTGTCCACAATAGGTCCATCCACTTTAGGTCTCGTTCTTCGAGGGTAAACACCCCCAACAGCGTGCAAAGTACCAGAGCAGGATTTGTCTTTCAAGTGTTGAAGAGGTCCAGGCGTACTTGATGCAGCCCAACTCAGCACAAGAATAGTTTAAAAACTTGCGAAGTTTGGATTGGATTCTTGAGCAACTCAACCAAGATGATGACTCACATTGTCGGGCTTGGATATCCATATTGTGAATTTGTGGTATCCTCTACACATGTGAATTATGCAAGTCAGTCGTAGCGCAGTCACCCATGTGGAATATTGGCACAACAAATACGTGCACAAATTCACTCGTGAGGTCTTGAGGACTCCGGGTGGTGTAAATCAGGGCTTTTTTTTTGGACTCGTGTCCCTCTCTCTGGCATCACTGCACTGGCCAGTTTTTGGAGGGACAGAGCCGTAGTGGTCAGATTTGGCAGAATCTGGCGAAATTTCGCCAGAAAAAAAAGCCCTGGTGTAAATCTGTACTGTATTTGTAGCTCTTTAGCATTTTTGTAGAAAGGTACATCTTCCTCAAAGCTCAATGTATGGAGCCTTTCTTGTGACTACTAACCCCTGAGCACCTAGTGCAAATCTACTAAAATCTAGACTCTTTGGAATTCATTCCAATCAAACTATCACTCTAAAAAGAGATCCACATAAACTAACCGTACCGATTGGTAGTGGAGATAGGCTTGGAGGTTCAAGAAAAGGGACACGTCCTTTGATCGTACCGTTGAAAAGATTATAATGGTTAAACAAGGAAATGTTTCAAAACTAAGAGGCTACATTCTGGCCTGTGGGGCGCTCAGGAGTTAAAGATAAAAGCACCAATCGTTGATCATTTAACCCCTAAAGGACCATTGTCCCTACGGGAGACAAATGCGTTTTCGGGCAGGTACCTACAGGCTAAAATTTTCTCCTGATTTTTTGAAACTTTTTTTGGAGGTAGAAAAGCTGATTAGCTTCATGGGAATATAATTTTTTTCACAATCGGTGCCCGGGAACAAAAGTTATGACCAAATAAGCTCAAAACAGGGGACGGGGGGCAGCAAAAAAAATATTTGCAAATTTTTTTTTTTGAATTTTTGAATTTTTTTTTCTCATAGATTATTTTTTTTTTCTATCTGGAAAGCTTTGATTCATTTCATTTGGATATGTTATGAGAAAGTTATGGACATTCTTGTTTTTCGGGCAATTAGAGCATCTTCTTGAAAAAAATAACTTGTAGGATTCATTTCTGAATGCAATTTTTCAAATTTTTCAAATTTTTTTTTTGCATGGTTTAGTTTTCTTGCTAGAACAATCTCACCATTGGGATTAGTGCATTTTAATTCCATTTAAAAGATATTAGTATTTTAGATTTTCCTTCTACCTCATACCTACTTCTGTTTAACAATTTTTTTAAGAATGAAAAGTGAGTTTTTTTTAATTTCTTTTTTTTTCCTAGACTCTCAACTCAATTTCCCACTATAAATATTTAAAGCACAATATTTGTAGTGCAAAAATTTTAAGTTAAAAATGTTCAAAGTTAAAAATTCCACTCCCGCAATGTGCTGAAAAACTTGTTTTTTCCACTTTAAATGCAGTTATCTTGCAATCGGTGCGGTCAAAAATTCTGAAATTTTTTCCACACTTTTTTATACTAGTTAGGTGTAAGATCCTACGGTTAGATGTGAAAAAAAAACAATTTAAATTTTTTTCAACTCTTTGCTACAAAATGGCAGTTTTTAGTGTTTTTTGGCAAAAAAAAGGCCTTGGTCCTTTACGGGTTAAGTAATTCTAGAGCAGATTGTGCGCAGTGATAGGTGGTGGGAAATTTTTCCCATGTACAAAGAAATGAAATATGGGGATTGCAAAATTTTCAAAATTTTATTCCCAAAATTGAAATCACAATGAGTTTTAAGAACCAAGAAGTGCATTTCTCTAGTAGCCACTATCTGTGTCTTCCAATTCTGATCATTCAAGAAGTATTTTCCCGCTCACTGCTTCATACTTTTTTGCTCACTACTTTCTAGAATGTGTCATAACGTTGAAAATCCCAACCTTGAAAAGGACCAAAAAAAACATATTCCAAGCTTCAGTTGGATATCTCTTCCAGCCCTTGGTTGGAAGTACAACACCCCTACAAGTTGGGTGCTGGTTGTGGTTGCCTATTGGTGCTTCTTCCTTTGGGTACTATGCAATTCTGATTGGTCCTTTTTGTTTTTTTGTTTTTTAAATTTCTTGTAGTTCAATTATAGCCACCTATGCACTCAAAATTGGGTGTCAATGCCTTTAGTCATGAGAAAGGTCGACGTGAACTGATTCCCTCGCTTGGGCCCTCCTAAAAACGCTGAACTTTTTTATTTTCCATGCATGATAAAATTTGCAAATTTTGAGTTTATATTTGCAATCAAAGGCCCCAAATTTGCTATGAATGGTATACAAGGTAAATTAATTGGGCACAAAATAAGGGGCTTTTTTTTACTTGTGCTCTTGGAATGACTTAAAGAGGCTGAGCGAGGGGGCCACTTCACTTTGACCATGAAAAAGGGGGCAAAAAAATGGTGGAAGGGTGAATTTCAGCCTCCATAACATTCAATAGCAGACATGAGCACTGCCTTTTGCTCTATAGGAGATGGTGTGGGATATTCCACACCCAACAGTCTTCAAGCTCACTTCATTTTCTTTGCATCCTCCACCTGTCCACTTAGCTGCTAATGGAGTATTGTTGGGTGTGGAATATCCCACACCATCTATTCTAAGCCAAAATAGCATGAATGCTTTCTACTAAATGTTATGTCTACCCTCAAAATCCAAGAACACCAACGATACATACGGAGAGCATTTATGCAACATGCACCCAAAAATGTCAAACAAGTGTTGCAAATCCATATATACACTTGAATATACATATATAAAGTTCAGAGTATCCGAGTTTAAAAAGATATGGGATAATGGTTGGTCTGAATTCATAATCAGACATGTATCTATATTCATGTATCCATACACACATATTTATACAAACTCTTTCAATTTTCTGAAAAAAAAGCCTCGGAGGACATATATGGGATATGAGACATGAGACATAGAATGTGTGTGATATATTATGCATCACTATACATCCCAAAGCACATTAGAAGAGATTTGAGGGCTGCGAAGGGCCGTTTCAGGCTGTTTCCGCAGCTGGAAACAGTCAGAATATAAAAATACTTAAATAATAATTAAATAATTAAATAATAATAAAAAAAATGTTAAAATTTTATTTAAAATTTTTTATTTAAAATTTTATTATTATTTTTTGACGTGGCACAGTCTTGGCCACGTCAAATTACTGCTCCCAGGCTGTTCCCAGGGTTCCCAGGGCCTAATAACTTGCAAGCTCTTAGAGCCCTCAAATCTCTTCTAATGTTGTATAAAGATACCCCAAAATACAAAGATTGTGCCACTATACATTACATAAACCATCAAATATCAAGATATTTTTGCTTAGTGATCTGAAGGACTAACTTCATTGATATATTATGAGTAGGAAGGACAAAGAGGTCCTCCTTGTAGTAAAGTTCATTTTTCTTCATCAACCCTCAAAATTTGTGGGATATTTGAAGCAAGGAGGGAGCCCAAAGAAGAAACAAAGTAATTGTATTCATTTAAGCATTGTAAATCAACTTTATTTAGAATGTAGTACACTAAAAAAATGTAAAAAATCAAGTTAAATTTCACTTCTAAATCTCCATTTGTAATTTGAAGCCTCTAGTAGAAAGTTAAGGAGGCTTGAAGTTTACTTGTGAAAACAATTATTGCATTTAAATATCCTCATATAAAACAAATACATTTTGAACACAAATTAGGAAAAAAATCACACTAAAATGTTAACAAAAGAAAGTGGAAGTGAAATGCAATTGGCTTAACCCCTAAAGGACCGAGGCCTTTTTTCTGCCAAAAAATAGTGAAAACTGCTATTTCTATAGCAAATAGTAAAAAAAATTGAAAAATGTTTTTTTTGCAAATCTAACCATAGGCTCTTACACCGAACTAGTATGAGAATGTGTAGAGAAAATTTCAGAATTTTTGACCGCACAGATTGCAAGATATCTGCGTTTAAAGTGAAAAAAACAAGTTTTTCAGCACATTGTGGGACTAGATTTTTTGACTTTAAACATTTTTAATTAAAAAATTTTGCACTACAGAGTTTTGAGCTTTAAATCTTTATAGAGGAGAATTGAGTTGAGAGTCTAGGAAAAAAAAAGAAATTCAAAAAAACTTAATTATCATTCTTAAAAAAATTGTTAAGTAGAAGTAAGTACGAGATAGAAGGAAAATCTAAAATATTAATATCTCTTAAATGGAATTAAAATTCACTAATCCCAATGGTGAGATTGTTCTAGCAACTAAACTAAACCATGCAAAAAAAAAAAACTGAAAAATTTGAAAGATTGCATTCAGAAATGAATCCTACAAGTTATTTTTTTCAAAAAGATGCTCTAACTGCCCGAAAAACAAGAATGTCCATAACCTTCTCATAACGTATCCAAATGAAATGAATCAAAGCTTTCCGAATAGACAAAAATATAATCTATGAGAAAAAAAATGTTAAAAAAAAAAATTCAAATTTTTGTCCATTTTTTTTTGCTGCCCGGGCTGCCCGCCGTCCCCTGTTTTGAGCTTATTTGGTCATAACTTTTTTTCCCGGGCACCGATTGTGAAAAAAATTATATTCCCATAAATCTTATCAGTTTTTCTATCTCCAAAAAAAGTTTAAAAAAATCACAAGAAAATTTCAGCCCGTAGGTACCTGCCCGAAAATGCATTTGTCCCTCGAAGGGACAACGGTCCTTTAGGGGTTAAGAATTTTTTAGAGACCATATCAATAAACTACAAGTTTTTAAAGTGGATGCTATAGGAACCCCTATTATTGATACTTGACTACCCTTAATTGGACATCCTTGAAATCCAAAATGCTTATCTTTGGTTGCCTCAATGACCGCATCATCACTCATTGGCTACTTTTAAAAAATTAGTGCTGATTTAAAGATTTTTTTTGGTTGAAATTGGGTCAGTAGGTTGGTTTTGAACACCGCTAGTTTGTTTGTCTTCAAAATGACAATGTTGGAGAACAATATGCTTACTTTATTTTGATTTGAATCTTTCAAGTCTTAACATACATATCCCACATGGATCGTTGTACCTCCTACATCCCCACTTCTATTGATGTCCCATATACCATCTTCAATATTACAATACATCAACTAGCACAACCTCGTTTCAATCAGAAATCCATTGTTAGAAATCATTGTAAATGTGCTACATTGTAAATGTATTCTTCAGCTTGTATTTTTATCAAGTGATTATATATATTTCTCTCTTTACCTTTTACTAATCCATCGTCCTTCAGCTCCAAAACTAATCACATGATATTCTACTTGTTTAGTGCCACATTTGATTACAATAAATTCCAGATGTTAAAATGACATCCAAATGAAAGATGCTAACTGCTCACTTATCAATCCAACAATGTACATCTTGCCATATTTTAATCCATAATACATTTGTTACAAGTCAAAATACAATACCACTTATCCGATTGCTCCACATACCTAACCTTTACCGGTTAATTTCCGACAACTTCATAAAGGAGGAGTTCAGTTCATTCTCTCATCTCTCTACTGCACACCCGGCCCCCAAAAGGTAGTAGGAGTGCGAAAAAGCCCATGATTCGTCATCGCAATCCATAACACCAAATGATGAGGAGAAGAACCACCACGGATGATGCGACGAAGAAAATGAAGATTGAAATGGTGGGTGCCAGCCCGGTGTCAGCGAATCCAAATCTGATCAGGCGAGTAGGCAAGTACTTACAAACACCAACTCATGAATGACGACATCCAAGACAGAATGTTTTAATGGACTAGACTAGGGACCGACTCGTCAAACAAAACGAAATGTCGTTGGGTGACGATATAACTTATTACATTGCCACCGCCGCCTGCGATTGTTCACGCCATTCTCCCGGACCGCCGGGGACCCCGGGACCCATACACTCACTGCCACCAACTTGGGTATTCCTCGACGATTCATTCATTCTGTTTTTGGTTTTGTATGAGTCATGCATCTACAATCAGTCGAGCGCGAATATACTGGAAATGAAAGTATGTGGATGCAACACTCGAGCTAAAGTTCAAAGCAATAAGAGTTTCCAATAAGGGGGGAGCAATTGTTCCGGGATCTTTTATTGTAAATGGGATTTTTTTTCTCTTGTGTGAAAAAGATTAATTGAAAAACATTTTTTTCACTTTTTCTTTAATAACTTTCAATGAGTTCAAATCTTTACAAAACAATTCAAAGTATAGTTGGGGACAAAAAGATTTATTCTTCATTGAAACCCTTCAATACATGGTCAATTCCTGACCAAATTCAAGACTAATTACATATTCTAAAAGCTGTGAAATGGAGATAAAAGGTGTTAAATTTTGAAGCATATCAAACAAAGAGAATTATTTATAGTACAAAAATTTAGAGACAATGAATTACAATCACAGTTTTCAGACTGTAAAAGTTGTATGAAATCCACCACCAGTCTACCACTGATTTATCACTAATCTTTTACCAATCTACAAGGTGCTTACTTGATTTGGGGGCACTTTCGGGTTTTAAAGAGCAGTTTAAAGCCAAAACAATGTTGGTGGATGTTAATGAGTAAGTTATGGCACATTGATATTATTGGAAATTGTAGGTACAAAATTGTGCTTGAATGGTATGGGTTAACCCTGGAGGGACAAACTATTTACCGTGAAAATTATCCTTTCTGGTATTGTGCAAATCATTTGCTTAAAAAACCCCAAGAGCACTTATTGGAGGTCAAACTATTATGCAAGACCTACCCTTTTTGCATAAAATTCCAAGGATGAACATTTGCACTTTTATCTTACACAAAAGGGTTTCCTATCATTCGTAGGACCACTTTGGTTTGTGTTGTCCTTACAAGATTAAAGGGATGTTGTTATCTTTGAAAAAAAATATAAATTGTTTCTTCACATATTGTGGCAATGCATACAAAATGGAGGACTTAGTATAAACTCATGAATTTCGTATACATTTCCATCCTTGTAAAGACAACCTAACTTTTTTTTTAAGATGCCTTTTCTTGCCTTCTGGTTTCGTAGACTCCAAATAGTCATGTCTAACTTGCAGCTGAAATTTGTTGTGAGGAGCAGAAGTTTTTTTTTTTTTGAAACCCGGAGTTTATTCCAAGAATAATTTCAGAACGAGGAGCAGAAGTTTGAACCTCACTGCCTTTGGTCCACGGCAGGGTGTCCATTTGAAGGTTGAAATTCAGGTAAACTTTGAAAAGGAGGTAATTATCACAAATGGCCAAAACATGTCGGTCCGGCTGTATAATACCAATTTTGCCTAATTGAAAAGCCTGTTATGAACTGAATTATTTTGAGAAATGATTGTAAAATCAGCTGCTAAGTGTAGGTCAGAATGGGTCAATGTAGATTTATCATTTTTAGGGACTTTGACACATGAGGCAATGACTTATCGGCAGACCAAGTAATTTACTTGAAAATGCTGGGTTACTTCATACGCAATATCACTTCAATACGGTAGCGTATGTCAGGAAAAAGCTCAAAACCATTTCTAATAAAGTTAAGGTAAGTGCACCTAAGGTAGGAGGCTCATAAACCGACCATTTAAGAGCTGTTTGCCATTTCGGGGAAGCTAAACTCCTTGAAACAATTTGCAGTCACTTTTAGTAGGAAAAAAAATGGAATTCGCATCTAACCCAAGTTGTTTCATATTTTTTGGACCTTTGTGGAATTAGTTATGAATTTTTGAAGTTGAAATGCAATGGTCACCAAAAGCGATCACCCCCTGAAATGTACACTGTTGGTACATGGAAGAAAGCAAAATGTACCTCTGTGCCATGATCGGTTTTACAGCCCGGTCGGTTTAGGAGCCTCCTACCTTAGACTGAGTAATGAGAACTGAACATAGTTTGTACTAGTAAACATAAATGATTTATATTGCATTTTATTGGCAAGTAAAAAAAGATTTCAATGCATGATCATATATGTTATTTGGACACCATATGATTAAGTTATGAATGTTAAAAGCATGGTCTCTAGGTGTCTAAAAAGTGAACAAATGTACACGGTTCAATCTTCAAATAAAATCCATCAAATTTGCACAACTTACTACTGAATGGAAGATTCCTGCAAGGGTCCAAACCCTAAGGTAGAACAACCCATTATAGACCAAAAAAAAAACCCTATTTCGTACACCTAAAGAATGATTCCATTTCAATTTTTTTTTTCAATTGGATTACAGTCATTGTTTTAGGTGACGGTGATGGAGTGATTGGTGACTACAGTAGAAACTTCCACCTTTTGAGTGTAAATTCATTGCAGGGAGTGGTTTTTTTATACCTTCGTATTGTAGAAATATTGTGATTGTTGTAGGTGAGTAAGATGACCATTGTAGATACAACTTTTTGTGGGTTTTGGGGTAGTCTAGAGACATTCTTGGATCATGATGGTGAACACACTTCAAAAATTCATAACAAATTCATACTTTGTCAATTTTTTTTTTCAATTGCTCTTTCTATTTCTTGTACTTGTCTTTATGTGGAAAATAAATTAATAAATTTCAGCAATGATATGAGGGCAAACTCCTAATTTTGCACATGATGGTCTGTTTTATAGGAGGGAATCCATTCTTGATCGGTCCTCCATTTTGGCAATGTAGACTGTTTTCTTTCTGATTAGCAAGAGATGAACAATGATTAATTATGGTGCGGTTTCCGATGTAGTCGTGGTGCATTATGATTGGCTATAAGTCTCTTGATATTGCTACCAAGCCTCGATCAATTTTGTTTTCAACCCATGGTCGGAAATAGCAAGCCCTATATCACCAATATGGGAGGAATAGAATCTTCTGCTGAAAAATTCCTAATAATTCTATTTTGAGAATTTTTTTTTTGAAAATTATGGAACCCTTCCAAACTATATTTTTGCACATAGGAAAAATTCCCCAATGAAGAAACCCGCCCTAGAGATACATCTAACTGCTTAAGCGATCAAAAATGGGTTGCCTCCCTCACCTTAATTCCAAAAATATCAGCAATGGTATGAGTGCAAACTCCTAATTCTGCCCATGATGGTCTGTTCTACCATGATTGTCTCATCCAGCTTGAGACCACAAAGGTCAAGTAATCAAGAGCCTAAAACTAACAGAACTGAAATCAGAATTTCCAATGTTAGTCGCACACAAACCCACAGCAAACCACTCTCTATTGCAATTCAAGCCAGTGAGGCGAATTCCAAGAGGAATGCGACAGTCACGCTCATGATCAAAACCCATAAGTGGAGACCTCAAAGTTGTCACGCCAGTGCAGTAATTTCCAATAAGGAATGCCTCCAACAGGCAGCATCATTCATCAAAAACCATAAGTGGCAACATCAAGCTCACTCTTTCCATATCCATTGGTGCCACAAATAATTTTACTCCAAAAAGAGCCTTTCCTCGCTCTCTCGCTCTCTGTCAGAATCTCAGGAGAGAAGGTTTCTCAATGTATGAAGTGCTGCAATAACTTACTGTAGGACCGACGAGAACAATACCTTTGAAAAGGGGTGAAAAAAAAGAAAATAAACCACAGAAGATGCTGCAGTATCTTTCACCCTATAGTAACCTTTTGCACGTGCACCTGCAAGCTAGATAGTTGCGAAGAAAACAACATACTTTTGAACATTCGAACATTCGAACATTATATACATTATTTGGATGTTATTCTCATGGCTGCTATGTAGTCAAATAGTGTTGCTATGTGATTGCTGAGAAAGTGAGATCTCTCTGTTTTAAGAGATAGAGACTAATGAAATTAACAGACTGTTTGTGTTTGCAATTGCTCGTGACTTGTTTGTCAGTGAGAAGAACATCAGTCAGAGTGATTGCAACTTGTGGGGAAAGAAAAGGAATTGTTTGAAAGGCACAGACCTCATTAGTTCTGTTGTCATGACAGAAGTTCTGTCTGTCTGTAATCTTTATTACTTTGTCGAACTGGTGATCCTCATTTTCACAAGTGAAGCAGTGTTTGGGATCCGGTATTCCCATTGTTGATAATAGCTGAAGTTGTGCCAATGTTGACCAACAAGTAAAGTCAGACACTCCTCTTTTGCTTTTTCTAATTCACATCATCACTTTCAATAAAAACAACAAGAAGTAAAGACACTCTATTCAGCAACAGAAATGAGTAGGGTGCTTTGAAACTGATTTAAGTTAATGTTGGGGAAAAAGACTGAACAAAACGTGTGAGTCCTGGTATGTGTGTTATATTCAAAAGAATTGGTGTAATTGTGTTCAGCATGATTGTTATCCTGGTCTGGAGCCTCTGACCAGTTCTTAGGCAAGTTGAGTGAACTCCATCACTGGAAAAGGGCATGATTTCTAAGTTACTAGGGACCAATACTCACCAAATTCAGCGGAATCATGGGCTGGAGCATGACGTGATTTCTACTTATGGAAATTTATGACGGAAATGGCCTTTCGCAACAATTTGATCATGGTGAAGTTACAGCTTATCTTTGCCTGGCTTAACTAGCGCGCGTTCATTCAAAGTCAGAGAAAGTCATAATCACATTCAAAGTCAGAGAAAGTCATAATCACATCATGATTATAAAAGTCGGTGTTGGCAAAATCCTTGTTGAAATCTGAATTGGTGGTAAAAATTTGAAGAAAGATGTTGAAAAATCTCCATGGACTTTTTGGATCTCACCAGAAAGCATGCTCGAGTGGACTTTTGATGTACAGGTGTGGTTTATTAGCCTTCATGTATTTCAAGTCCAAGCACTGCACCGTACAACAAGGCTGGGGATGCAGTAACTTGTCTCCAAATCTGTTATACAATTGTTGGCAAACAAGAGACTCTGTTGGTTTAGTTAACTGGCTGAACAAATCAAACAATGTAAAAGATCCATGTTAGTATGAGGGGAATTTAGAAAACCTTTGTGAGCATAAAACAGAAAAACAGAACTGGCTACATATTTATGTTACAAATGTTACAAATCTTCACTGCGGTGGATTCCGCTAGTGATTTATTCCAGTGAAATTTGAAACAGGACAAGATTCCTGCTTTGGGCATGAAATGATCTCAGCATTCAAATTTCACAAAAAGAATTAATGTTAAGGTAACAAAGAAAATCTCATGGATTAATGGAGTTCTACGCATAGTGGTATAGGTGGTACCATTATTTGGTCTCCGTAATTGTCTGGGCTGATCGAGTTTAGTGACAAATCCTGCATTTCTGCTTTCAGCTCCCCTCCAACATTGCTGTGGTTTTAACTGTAATCTCGACATGGTCCAGAATCATCATCATCTTACTTACTTATAGTCAAGAATTGGCATGATTGTACTCAAATGGCAGAGCTAGACTAGGGTTTAAGGTTTAGGATGAAGAGACTGAATATCATTTGGCTGGAACTTGATTAAGTACCCAGCAACCTATTGAAGCTTTCATATTTTTGTGTATATAAATATCCCCTGCCTTGTCTTGGTACTTTTTCCTGCTGGTCTGTCAATCATGTGCTTTTTGCCCGCAACCTGCGGAGGCAAAACAGCAACGATCAAGTCAGTGACAATGACAATGAAAAACAAAAGGCTGTGCAATAGGCAGCAGAAAAACAATTGGAAAGTGCAAAGTCCTTCCCCCTTTGAAAAACAAAGATAATGTACTTGTATGAACTCGTACACAAAAAAATTCATACTGATCTAGCCAAAGATTCATTAATGCCACTCGCCACACAAATTTTCTAATGGACAAATGGACAATCTCCCTCTGCCAGCATTTCTGCCAAACTTGCCAAAGCATTTCTGGTGGAAAACCTTCAAGCAAACCCTAATTGAACATTTCTTATAACTACAAATTTCAATGCTCAGATCAATACTGAAGCCAACATAGGCACTTAAAATTTACAGTAGTCAATCTTGCCTGTTGGCTTCTGCAGCAATTGCAGCAACAACCCTGAGAAAGATTCAATCCACCTGACCACGGCAATGCTTTATTTCCCCATTGAGAAATCACAGTACCGACTACAATTTCTGACATGATTGGGAAGAAACAAGTGAAGAGGTTGAATTGGGGTGTCTCTCCACAAAAGGTACATATTCTGTTGCCCTAAAGATATAAGACAATAGGTACATATTCATTAAAGAACATAGGCCACCTAAACCTAGGTTCTTGTGTCACTTTCAGGTCATCTGCCAATGGAAAACTTTTGCAGTGTCCAAATAATGCATTCTTTGGTGTTACGGCATCCTTTTCATTTCATACCATGTACATATACTTTTTAATATACCGTAGCAGCTACGCTCAGTGCTACAATAGCAATTAGGGTTCCCTACCTCAAAATTCTAGGACGATGGAATGCACAGCATTGGACTAACCTTAACCATTCTACAGCTTTGCATGATACTCCGTACATTTTAGATATGCTTTCTTTTCTTGCCAGTTTATACTCTCTTTGGACCCCTCGATCAATTGAAACCTGCCTCAAATTTGCATCTGGCTCCTTGAGCGATCCTCATCTCCCGCCTCATGTCTTGCAATCGGGCACTCATCACGTCAAAGTTGTGAATGTAGGCACAAAAAATCTACAGAACTTGACACTAAATCAAGCCTTGAAACACCTCACTGTTTTAAATTGACCAAGATTCTCACATCGAGAATTCCAGAATGCATTCCAGTCAGACACATCATTCAAATTCATTCGAACAAACACACACCTCATGGTCACAAATCTTGGAGCGCTGACCACTGAACCCTAAAAGCATCATCACCAGGACAGCGAACAGTGAATGAGAAGCCCTAATCTTAGAAAACCCCTAAAAAGTTCAAAATCCCATATTCATTGCCGAGACCGAGCGGACTTCTGCTCCAAGTGCAAACTATAATAACGTGCTCAGAAAGCAGAGGATGCATGTCTTTGAATAAACCCAAAGACTGCAGCAAAGTAAAGATATACTATTCCACGGGGGATGACACTTGGACCCAACCGGCTATTCCCATATGCCGGATTCACAACCCTACAGTCTGACGTGGAACCCTTCTTCAATACGGTGCGATTAGGGTTTAGAAGAGCGTCCCGTCTTGCTGCAGAAATTTCTTCTTTGTGTTGTGATTGTTTACAGGGCTTCTTTGTTTTTCGAATTGTTGAGTTGGTGGTGTATAGAGTACTGGAGCTTTGAGAAAAGTTTGGTACCACATACTTCTTTGAGGTATCTCGTTTATGAGATGTTTCTCTTCTTGTGGTGCCTAGAGAAACCGTTGTAGCATGGCTTGCCATGGTGCGGCAGCGGCCAGACAACCGTATGCCTCCTTCCACGGTGCTTGTGCTGCTCTATGCACTTGCTCTACTATTCAAGAGGTTACATTTACTTTCCGCAACTTGATTTCAGGGTTTAGGGTTTAGTCCGTTCTGTCGTACGTCACTGGGTTAACGTCTTTGTTTCTTTCCTTCGATTTCTTCTTAGGTTTCTGCACCATATAATACCACTCATAACGACTTATTGCCATGAGTGTCTGAGAATCGTGCCAGGAAAGAACTGGGATAACTTACCCTTCCAGCTTCTGGTTTCGCTCTAGGTGCAAGAAACACAATCTCTTACACTTGTATTTAGGGTTTCTAGTTCTTGATGCTGTCTCCGCTATCTGATTTTTGGTGCATGGTGATATTTTGATTGGTGTGGTCAATAGAGTATTCAGTGATCGCGAGATGAGAAACAAACGTAAACCAATGGATCCTTCTTACGCGGCTCAAGCTGTGTGTGATAGTGAATGTTATATCTGACGATCTTGAGCTCAAAGTCAGTCGGTTTTGAACTATTCAGTTGTCCATGGATCTTTCTGCTGATGAACCGTAGTTTCTTGGTTTTTTTCTTATATGCTTGGCGTTGGGGAAATCTTAGAAACTGATGATGGTTATGTTTTTAACAGTTCCTTGTGAATTTGCCGTATCTAGGAGTCAAATTTGCATTGCGTGTTGGCAGTGAGGTTTGGACTGTCATCTACACAGGGCAGGGCACTGTCTTTGGCTCTGGAATACTGCACAGGTTCTCTGTGCGGCGCCCTTTCGTGGTGGTCCAAGAAGAAAGTGTGGTGTCATAGTACAGCTTGCGCAATAGATGGTTTTTGCCATCTGTTTTCACTGTAAGCTGTCTCCAAATTCCACTACAGGTTTCATCCTGACATATCGAATTGTACTTTACGTGTAATATGGAAGGGTTAGGACAGTATGAGCTATACAGTCTGTCGAGGTTTGCACATCCCAGCACTAGGTGTCGGTTGATGACACCCATGTCACTATTTAGTTGCAAACAGTGACAAATTTCCACTGTCAATATGGAGGACGCGTGTATTTTGATTGTGAATAAACGTCTCACTCTGCTTTGGCACACTCTTACCAGTCGTCTCTTCTTCTCCTTCGTGAACTGCATCCAATATAAGTCTGAAAATTTGTATTCCTTTTGCAACCGTTTCTGAAAATCGGACACCAAGACTTTCTCGAGGCTCCTGAAAAAAGTGTCATTATGCTGCTGTTATGACTTTTCATTTTCCAGTAGAAGGCGTCTGCACAGTCGAATCTGGTAGTTTATGATGAAAGCATGAAGTCCAGAAAAAGCGTCACCTCAATTCATGAAAATCAAGTTATTTTAACAAGGAATAAAGCAGTAAAGGTCGACAGCAGAACCCCAAGACTCAAAACCCATAAATTTCCAACCTCTGGAGTTACAAGAAAGTTTCAGAATGAAGAAAGAAACCAACATCTCGATTTCAATTAAAGAGTAATTTACCCATGATGCACAATACCCTGCAGAAAGACCGAAATTCTACAAATGAAAAGTTGTCAGCGACGAAAATGCTGAAACATCTCTTTATTTAAAAAATGATTGGAATCTAAACAATACACACTGCACAAAAAGTCCACGAGTCGAATCTCATGCGATGAGATGTTACAAAAGATGCATTGCAATTACTAAGTTGCTATGCGAACTAAAAACTTCGTCGAGGATGTACACCCCCCTTCATATCACCACTCCTTGTCACAGCAAGAACACTCGGATAAAAACTGAGAAGAAGAAAATCAGAGAAGCAACATCATTCGGCAATCCTTCGATCACTGGGGTTTCTTCTGAACTTTCTCCTTGATCCACTTAAAACTTGCTGTCGAGCCAGCTTTCAGTTTCTGAGCACCAACGGTGGCAGCCACTTTCGTCTTCTCCATTCCAACAGTTGCAACAGCCTTGGTTTTCTGCATGCCGACAGCTGCAGCTGCCTTTGCCTTGTCCATCTTCTCTTTGTTGGTGGACTTCGAGGGCGTTCTTTCAAGGTCGTTGGACTTCTTATCCTCGGAGTGAGGATCCCACTGATCCGCCCAGTCGAGACCTTTACCACTTTGCGACATTTTGCAGGACTGTGATTGCGGAGGACAAGTCGTAGAGTAGGGTCGGAGAAGAAATCTGCCACAACAAGCCACACAGAGGAGTAAGACAATTGGAAATACACAATCCTCGATACGAAAGACTAAAGAAGAGAACTCGCTTGCCGCACACTCCACCAGTATGGGAAACTTACGCATAAGACAAAGAGACACAGAGGAGTAAGACAATTAGAAATTCACAATCCTCGATACGAAAGGCTAAAGGAGAGAACCCGCTTGCCACACACTCCACCAGTATGGAAAACTTACGCATAAGATACCGAGGACTACCACTGATATAAATAACACGTCTTAACTTACAGTCGTTTGAACGCAAAAGGTAGACGTATCCATTCCCGTCCCTTTTACATTTTCTTTCTAGAGTGTACCATTGGTACATGAGGACAGAATTGGGTGCGGGGGTAAGAATGGGTATGTCTGCCTTAGTCTACTGCAGAACACGATCATAAACTGAAATATCAGCCCAAAATGACCTAAAAAAGATGCAACAAGGTGTAACCAAAACTGAGATAATGCTAGCCGAAATCAATTCAGGGTTGATTTCAAGTGACTCCCCGATTCAGCCAGGCACCTTGAAGTGCGCCCAACAATTTCTTCCAGATACTATTCAGGTCATGTTTGTAAACCATCTTTATGACAACCATAAACCACTGAAAACTACCTCATACAAACATTCCATTGGTGAAAATATATCTGGTTATACCCTTATCATGCAACACTTCAAGGAGATCAAAAGAAACATAAAAAAAAAAGAGTCTAAGTCTTGATTTGGGGAAAGCACTACAGTGACTTTGAAAATTCACTACTAATTCAAAACTCGTATAGCTCCAAAATTTACCAAACAACCTCCAATTTCTATTCTTTTCAGATAAAAATTACACCACAAAAAATTTCGCTCACTCACGTGACAGCACTTCTAATTTCAGCAGTTTCAAGAGAAAAACCTCATCTCAACCAAGAAGAAAATTGCTGAACACTTTCACTAAAAACGACCAAATAGGGAGACGGAGCAAAATGAACCAAATAAATTCTTTCCGGCTCGAGACAGCAGAAAGCTTGGACAAAAAAATTATATAACAAACACCTCCTCCTCGCCAAAAAAAATTACAAAACTGGCCACTCTTGCGAAGTACCAGCATTTTCGCAACTCTACAGTCGAGATCCACTCGTCGCTGTTTCGGAAGCCGGGACGATTGAAACAGCGCATTTTATAGACGAGTTTCTAAAACCCGTCAAAAGTTCAAAAGCGAAACACCACAGATCTCACTTATTCCCCCACAGAAAAACACAAGACAATTCAGCAGAAGCGAAGTACCTGGCACAAGCGCGACGTGCAGTCACAAACTGAAAACCCGACGAGAACAAGATACGTAGCTTCAAAACTCCCACACCTCTTCACCTTCTTCTCCAAACTTCGATATTAACAGCTCAGGAAACAAGAGTAACGGAGTGTCTGCACAGAAAGCTCGATGAAGGCTCAGATCCACAGTACCACGCACCACGCACCGTTCTCTCCCACCTTGGGATCGACGCGGAGGTCGACGACACAACAATCGAGAGGCGAGGCGAGCGCACACACGCCTGCGAGAGGAGCAACCTAAAGACACGGTATTAGGTCGGACCACGGTCGTGATGAGCTGTCTGTCGTCCCCTACGACCGTCGCTGTGCTCCGTCAGCTTTGCGGAGTAGCAGCACGGTCTTGGGTAGGACCGCGGTCATGAGCTGTCGTCACCTACGACCGTCGTCGTCACTATCCAGGTTCTCTTCCGTCTTCCGTCTCGGTGGTGAAGAATTGCGTCAAGTGACGTTTATTTTGCAGCCGATGTTTGCAACGACCTCGAATTTAGCGATCTCACGATTATCGGGAAGATAATTTTTTTTTCCGGCTTCATGTGATGTTAGTTTCAATTGCTGTGGTTGAGAAATTGCGCCGCCCGTTGCGCCGGAAGCTTCCTCCAATCTGATTTTCTGTACTGTATGTAAATTGCTGTGTAATTCAATTCGCGCTTGTGCATTGCACGTTCCTCGGTTACGTGATTGAAATAGTCAAAATAGAAATCAGTTTCGGAAGAGTCCGAGAATGATCTTCGGATGCCCGTTAGTAGTTTCTTGTTTCTTGATTAGTGGCAGTGGTTTTCAGAGCTTGCTCGTTTGTTTGAGGTTTTGATGAGAGCGACAATAAGATTTTACCATAGCATTTCTCTCCCCAATAATCTTATAAGAAGCAAGCAGATGTACTACAAGAGGCTCTGTCCTTTTAGCTCTGGCTCGCTTTTCGAGTAAGGCTCTACTAAAACTTCCTTACATGCAGCTTCTGTCAATGCAAATGCAAAGACTCTTCCCCTACTGAGCAGAGTCAATAACGTATTGTGGAGTTCTAAAGACAAGTGTCGCTCCTAGAACTTAGATGTGCCGATGGAGTCAAGTGGTGAGCATGTGAAATCTGATTTCTAGAAGTCCTTGAGGGACTGAGCTCTCGGGTATTGTGCGTTTATCTTTCAATTATTTACTGCCGGATATTATATTACCTTTCATTTGATAGCAGTTCGGTCGAGTATCCAAGTTGTCTGAAACGTCGTTGCCTATTTTATGCAATGCTTTTGGATAATGCTCATGCAACGATGCTTCCTACTTCAGACGAATCCAGAAGGACTTCGGGTTTAGGTAGTGACGACTGAGCACCAACAGGGGATTGAAGACCTAGGAATTCGTAATTCTCTATCTCGGGATCTTCAATGTTGGTGTGTGTATCGGTAGATTTGGCAGACGGGCACTATAGCGTCTAAGCTTGAGGATTCTGCGGAACAGGTTAGAGCGCGAGAGCACTTTCACCAGAAGCGAAGAAGGGGTTTGGTTGAGGAATTCGGGGCTTGAGATTTCTTTTGCAGATGCAGTTGTGAGCATGGTGGAAATGGATCTCACTTGGCTTCGGTGGCCTGATTGGCAAGCGGAGAGCTTGCCGACTATCTCCGACCTCAGAGTTCTTCCTGTCTTTGCATTTATCATCGCTGTCGTTCGCTTCTGCCTCAGCAAACTAGTTTTTGAGGTCGGTTCTTTACTCAGTTTCAGGGCCTTCTATTGTGTCTTTTCATTTTCGTACGTGTCTGTGTCTATGAATGGGAGATACTGAAAGAGTTGCGTCACTTAGGACTTTGCTTCGCTTCACACAGTTTTGAGCTGTCTTCTTCCCTTGAATATATTTTTGCAAGCCTTTAGCTCGTCTTGTAGTTCAAAATCTGCGCATCCGACTTCATATATCTTTGCGTGGAGTGCAATTCTTGTAACTTCAGCTCTAAGTCTCTAACTCTTCATAAGCAGTTCGATTATGTTGTCCAACAACACTTAGTGAGTTCATCAAAGATATTGGTATTTACCCTTTGTAAATGGGAAGCGGTTTGTGCAGTGGAATAGAGTGTGCTTTAAAATGAGGTGAATCTCCGATCCACCATTAACTATGGACTATGAGGACTTAGATTGTGCATTGTGGACTTAGAATTTGGGGCGCAGATTCATCACTGGGTACCAGGACTCTTTGAAGATATCTTCAGACGAAGTAAAAGTTAATCGGCAGAAGCTGCTCAAATTTGAGGAGTCTTCGTGGAAGTGCCTTTATTTTTTAACTGCTGAAGTATTAGCTCTGGTTGTCACCTATAATGAGCCATGGTTTACACAGACCCAATACTTCTGGACCGGACCTGGCGGTCGACAATGGCCGGATCAATTGATAAAGTAAGGTATATCTCTATTCTTGGTTTGTTTATGACCGTGTTGTCATCTTGTGGTTGGTTTCAGTTGCTGTAATTGTCTACAGTCGCCGGCACTTATTTTTCCGAGTTCACGTCCACTGGAATCGTTACAGGAGTTTTGAATAAGACACTGGACAGAGCTTTACTGAACGGTTTGTGTGGAGCTTTGAAACTTACAGGAGCTTAAAATATACACTAAAGTACAACATTGCACTTAAATGAATACCTGTTGTAACGAAATTGCGCTTCCCTTTTTAAAATGCATCTTTGTATTATTGAATTGACGCAGGCTCAAGTTGAAGTTTCTGTATGGATTCGCCGGCGGATTCTACTTGTACAGTATCTTTGCACTCATGTTTTGGGAGACACGACGGTCAGATTTTGTTGTCAGCATGTCACACCATGTCGCATCGTTGACTCTGATTGCAGTTTCTTACCTTGCGAAGTAAGATTTCTTGCTCAGTCGTTGATGGTTTCTGCATTTTCTACCGTGTTTGCTTCTTCTTCATCCCTTCCCACTGCATATCATTTTGAGCTCTAAAACTCATTTGGCATTGGTGCATGTCGTTGCAAAATTAATTGCTTCGCTCATGTTCAAGTACCAAATACGGTGATCATTAGTCCTCTGCTAGTTGCACTGATCTTTAGTTTCCATGTTTGGCTGGCAGCTTAGCTCGTATTGGATCGATGGTGATGGCCGTACATGATGGAAGCGATGTATTTCTCGAAATTGGGAAGCTGACAAAGTATAGTGGGCTGGTGGTTGTTCCGAGTATTTCTTTCCTTCTGTTTGCCATATCATGGTTTATCCTGCGGCTTATAATTTTTCCCTTCGTGCTCATATGGAGTGCAAGGTATACTCTTTGTTCGAATCTTTATTGCTTTGGATATGAAGTATTTCTCATGGGGGGTTGCAACATGCCTGAGGTTTCATTTGGAGTGATACTTTTGCTAGGTGTCTAAATAGGATGCCTTCATGAGGTGCCATCATTCCGTCGTCCTTTGAGAACTTCCATGCTGATCCTAATAGTTGATTTGGCTTTCTCCAGTTGTGAGTCTCCGCAATATTTCAGCAAGCTATTGGTGGGAGGGACCACGTTCTACTACGTTTTCAACACTTTGCTGATCATGTTGCAAGTGATGCACATATATTGGTGGGTGTTAATCTGGCGTATGGTAACGGCGCAGATCCGAGATCGTGGCAAAGTATCTGATGACGTCCGCTCTGGTAATTCCTCGTTTTTGGTTCTCACGAATCTTTTCAAAGCGCTGGGTCTCGTCGCGTTGTCGTGCCTTCAAAAAAATCTAAATGCCATGCTCACAATGTGGTTCTTAATCCTGGGCTTCCACTGGCAGAGAATGTGCATTAAGCGACCTGGGAGAATGCATCCCTTTGGGCGCTTGTAAGGAACCCTTTTATGCAGCGTACTGAACCCATTGCATAGCTCCTTCCGGAACTTTTCATGCTCGTGGGGGTGGCTTCAGAATATTTGGACATGTTGTGTGACTACCTCTGAACTTTTTAGGTTTCTTTACGTTCCTGATCACATTAGATTTCCTTTTCGTACGTTGAAGAACTTGATAAAAAATGTGGGCTTCCATATCTACAACGAATGCGCGTAATGAAAACTCTAATTGTGCCATTTATCATCGGAAGTTACTTGTAAATTAGTGGTGGATGTCAAGAAGACAACGCGGTGCAACGTATAGAGTGTCGTATTTCCAAACCTCTAATTGTTGGCATCGCTTATTGGACACGATTCAATAGGTTGTTTCAGCATTTTTCAGGTTGGCAAATACTTTCGTAATTAACAGGACTATTTGAATGCAGATTCGGAGTCGGATTCGGAGCCTGACGGAGCCTCGAACTTGGAGTCTGATTTGGATGATCCAGGCAAAGCCAAGAGAGACTGATGTATGTTTATCTTATTGCTCATGTCGTATATGATCCAGCAACATGTGTGATGTGAGCTATCTTCCTGATCGGCTCACATCTCTCTAATACGAGTGAAAACTGCCTTGAGCTCTTGGTGGGGTGGTTGTTGCATTGAGGATTTTCAGGTGTGAGTTCATGTGACTGTTTGCGACCAGAATGTGTGCATGAAATTTGAACAGTTGATTTTTGAGCTGGTTAGTCTTAGGCCCTCAGTTAGTGCTATTAATAGCTCGTTGTTTCAAAGGCAAGATGATATTTCAAAGGCAAGAATTTGTAAAAATGATTAATATGACAAAATTGAAGTACCCTATGTCTTATGAGAAGTTTTTCTGGGTTTCCCGTAGAAAATGATTACCTCTAGGTTTGCAGTCGTTATAACTGGAGGAAAACCTCACAGAAGCAATCTGAGTGTTTTTTCTTGAAACGCGGAGATCATCTGAGGGTTTTTTCATTCCTAACAATTTTGTGAAGCTGCACAAAATATACCACCAAAATTATTTTTCAAGTGACTCAAAATGCATGTGGAAGCAGGTCAACATTACAGATATTTTCCCAAGAGAATTTTGTATGTTCTGAGTTCCCTCTTGACAGGACATTTCAGACTCTTGGAGGACTTCCCCTCTAAATTCCGCAGAATGGGTACTTAACCCCTTAGCGCTCTTACATCCAAAATCTGGACGATGACCAGATAGGTTCAAAGGGCTTTCTTTATCATAGAACTTCTCATTCATCCAAACCAATGCTTGACTCTTTTAAAAACACACTTTCTGTGTGGTGAATTTGATGAAATCAAAGTATATAATATATATTTTTAAAGATATAAGCAAAAATATGCAAAAATATATGGATGGGTTTAGGTACTAAGGGGGTAACCTTAGAAGGACATGTTGGTTACCATAATAAATACAAGTATTGTTTTTGGTATTTTTGTAAATCATTTACTTAAAGAAACCCAAGAGTATTCATTGGAGGTCAAACTATTGTGCTAAACCTCCCCTTTCTCACAAGATTCCAAGGATGAGCATCCTATATAAGAGGATTTTTTGTCATCTAGCAAACACTTGGTATTTCTGGTGTTCTTCTAGGATTAATCCCTAAATGCCCAAGGCACCTAAAAGAGGTCAATGGAGTGATGTTTTGAGGCTTAGAAATTTCAATGTCATGTGTTTGCCTTTGCGATAGTTGCAATATGTATGCATTTGTTCTTCTTGGATTTAATATTCTCGCTTTTGCTAGATGGGCAAGTGATGCAATTACAAGGGTCATGAATAAGGATGAAATGGTTCAACACTTTTGTAAAGAAATGCAAAGAAGGCTGTGCATATGGTTCTCTATAGTCAAATTCACATGCTTAGGATATTCGATGCTAGGATTACATTGACTATATCGAGTTTGGAAATGTCATGTGGATCCAAAGCCAAAAAGGTAGCCTTGTACATTATGACGCATGCATGCAAAAAGAGACAACAAGGAAAGAATGTATGCTTTATGTCCCTTGACCTCAACATTTGGAAATATGGATTCAATATGCATGCAATAAGAGATTAATTGCTCTGATAGAAGCTAAGATGCAGCCTTTGTCCTTGAAATGCATTCTATGACCCACTTTTCAATTGACTAAATGGCCTCATCATTACATAGTATGACCTGCATTTGTAACCATGTACATTGGTTTCTAGCCGACTATCCAAAATAGCGTTGTCCTTAAAAATTAACACTCAAAAATCAAGATTTGCAATGAAATGAGTATACTTGCACAAATTCTTGAATAGAAAAACTATAAAATATTTTTTTCAAAATCTAATTTTGATATTAAATATAGATTTAAAAATCTATTCACCTAAAAGTGAAAATATTAAGAGTAGTAATTTGATGAGATTTTAATAAACTTCAAAATTTTATCAACAACCAAGGGTAGTGCCTTAGATATGTAGGAATTGAACTTATCCTAATCATGAAAACTACAAGTAAGACATATTTTGAGATCAATATTTTTGAACTAATTAATTTTTAAATGATAGAAAAATGAACTTATGTTCTTCTACTATGAGTGATAGATGCTACTGTGGTATCCTTTCAAGCTTCAAACTTTGAATTTGTTTGTCACATGCTAGCACTGTAAGTCATTGCTTATGCAATATTCATGTTGATAATGAATTTTGGATTTGATATAAACTAATATTTGGGAAACAATCATATTGTGTCCATACAACAATAAGAAAACCCATTTAAAATTTTTTGAAAAACATTTCAGTATGCATGGATCCTATGAATACATTGCTTAGTATGTTGGTCTTCTTAGCAATAGAAAAAATATATGTAGATTCTTTTAGCATGTACAGAGTAAAATTTGGACATATTAATAAAATTTAAAATTTGAAAGTGTTGACAATAGGTGTATCCTAAGTCTTATCTTTGTATCCTAACATCTTATATTCAAAGATTGTATATTTTAGGCAAGAGTCTAGAAGGGGCAATTTTGAAAAAGTGGTAAACATTAGATGCATTTATTTTTTTAATAGAATATAAAAAAAGGATAAAAAATGTTAAAGTTTGTTAAAAAAACCTCTTTTAGTTGCCCAAAAAAAATCTAATGAGGTAAACCCGCTAAGCCAACACCTTTTCTAACGCCGACATCTATAGATTCTTGCCTACAATGTACTTCTACTATTAATGAGAGTGTGTGTGTGTGTGTGGGGATAAAAATACTTATTTTTAGTACTTTGAAAATTTATAGTTCATTCCTATGATGTCCAAAAAATGCAGTCTAAGTGAATCTAGGGTCTCCATTTGACTACCAACAAGACCTCACAAATACTTTTTACCATAATAATGGAATTGTACTAAGCGATTAATTCTATCAATTTTAGGATGTACCTACCTTGTGATCATTTATATTCACTTATTCAACCCTGAAATGTCAGATTGGTCCCCGTGAAAATCATCCTCTTTGCTACCATATGAACCACTTGCTTAACCCCTAAAGGACCGTTGTCCCTTCAGGGGACAAATGCGTTTTCGGGCAGGTACCTACGGGCTGAAATTTTCTCCTGATTTTTTTAAACTTTTTTTGGAGGTAGAGAATCTGATTTTCTTCATGGGAATATAATTTTTTTCACAATCGGTGCCTGGGAAAAAAAGTTATGACCAAATAAGCTCAAACGAGGGGACGGCGAGCAACCCGGGCAGCCAAAAAAAAATGGACAAAAATTTGAATTTTTTTTTTAAATATTTTTTTTCTCATAGATTATATTTTTTTCTATTTGGAAAGCTTTGATTCATTTCATTTGGATATGTTATGAGAAAGTTATGGACATTCTTGTTTTTTGGGTAGTTAGAGCATCTTCTTGAAAAAAATAACTTGTAGGATTCATTTTTGAATGCTATTTTTCAAATTTTTCAAATTTTTTTTTCCATCGTCTGATTTATTTGTTAGAACAATCTCACCATTGGGATTAGTGCATTTTAATTCCATCTAAAATATATTAATATTTTAGATTTTCCTTCTATCTCGTACTTACTTCTACTTAACAATTTTTTTAAGAATGATAATTAAGTTTTTTTGAATTTCTTTTTTTCCCTTAGACTCTCAACTCAATTATCCACTATAAAGATTTAAAGCTCAAAACTCTGTAGTGCAAAAATTTTAAGTTAAAAATGTTCAAAGTCAAAAAATCTAGTCCCGCAATGTGCTGAAGAGCTTATTTTTTCTACTTTAAACGCAGATATCTTGCAATCTGTGCGGTCAAAAAATTTGAAATTTGTTCCACACACTCTCATACTAGTTAAGTGTAAGATCCTATGGTTAGATGTGGGAAAAAAACAATTTTCAATTTTTTTACTCTTTGCTATAGATATGGCAGTTTTGAGTGTTTTTTGGCAGAAAAAAGGCCTTGGTCCTTTAGGGGTTAAAAAATCTCAAGAGCACTCATTGGAAGTCAAACAATGACTCTGCAAGCCCTTTTGTACATACAAAATTTGGAAGATGAACATCTAGCTTACATTTTTGTCTTAGAGAAAAAGATTCTTTGCCATCTATTGGACACTTTTAGGCTGAAACATTGTTAGTGGGTTAAAGTAACTAAGGTAGGAGGCTGTAAAAAACGGAGCGGGCATTAAAAGCGAACATGACTCAGAGGTACATTTTGCTTTCTTGAATGTACCACCTATGCACATTTCAGGAGGTGCTCGCTTTTGATGACCACAAATGACCACTTTTTTCCAACTTCAAAAATTTGTAACTAATTCTAGAAAGTTCCAAAAAATATGAAACGACTTGGGTTAGATGCCATATCCCCTTGTCTTTCAAGGGAAATTCATTGAAAAATATTTTGAGGCGTTTCACCTCTCCAAAATTCAGTTTCAGCTCTTAAATGAGCGATTTCAGGACCTCCTACCTTATGCTAAGTTATAATTAGTGTGGATTACAGGTGACATACCTCAGGGTGCTTAATGCTTAATGCATAATAGAAAAATACTCCGGCAGGTCTTTCTTGGTAATTCTGCAGCAGGCCCTCCTGCTCATCTTCTACTGCAACGAAACCTTCGTCGTGTGGAGGAAGCAAGAGGACAGACAGGCCGAGGAGGAGCTTTCCTGGAGAGTCGAGGGCTGTCGCAGAGTCTAGCAGTGCAGCGCCGCCTTGGCAGTTGTCGACAAGCAGACTGCTCCCGACGATCTGCAGGCTGTCGGTGGGGGCAGTCGCTGCTCTCTTGCGTGGAGCCTCCAAATCCTCGTCCAGCACCACCGACTGAGACTTCCCATTCCGAACAGCCAACTCAAGGGCGTCTCCACTGCCGCTGAATGCTCACGAGGGCGTCCCGACTGCGTGTTGAGAGTACGTTGTTGGTGCGACGCTGTCGGTAGCGCTCCCGGAGTCGCTGCCCCAGGTTGAGACTGATGGGTTTTTTGTGCTCGATTTGTGAGGTTGTTTATTCTTTTTAAACTTGAGAGCGTCACGCTGTGTTTTGTTTTGCGGTTTCAGTCTTATCGGAACTTTCGTTTTTGGTTGTCTGTTTTTGTTTGATTTCTTGCGCTCTTTTCTGTACCGACAACCGGTTTCAGACTTATCGGTTCCGTTTTCGGTCTGTTTTTTTTGTTAGATTTCTTGCGCTTTTGTTCTACCGACAACCGTGATCTCTCAGGGCCTTTGCTTCTTTGCTTGTGACCTAATCGAGCCAATGAAAGTGAGATGTAGTGGTGGTTGAGATGTCGATTTGAGAAGATGAAGCCAATGACTCGCACTTGTGTATATGGTACTCGTTTTTCTGGAGAGGGTTTTTGTCTGTGAATTCGTCTTGTGCCCAGCTTGTCGGGGCCGTTTCACCGCCTTGAAACGATTCCTGGACATATCCTGTATCCTGTGCGCTTGAGGCGCTCACTTTCGTCGCAACGCTCGGGACATTCGAGTTGTAGGGTTTATTCCAACCCGTTTTGTTTTTTCTAAAGACAGTTATCGTTATTTGGATTTTGATCTTTTGTTGGACGTCAATTCTGGAGGTCGTTTTGTGAGCCATTTGAGCCATTTTGTTTTTTCTTGAGGTTTGTTTCTACAATCTATCTTGTTTCTGATTTCTTGTGCGTTTCTGTGCTTCATCCATGATGTTTTGGATTTTGCGTGGATAGGGAAGGGGTTATGGAAGAGTTCGCGGTTGTGGGTGATCTGAACTGTTATTGATCAGTGTTAGTGGGAGTAGACTTTCCAACCGAGGAGTCTTGCGTTGCTCTTTGGGGTCGAGTTCTAATTTGCGTGATCCAATATTACATGGTAACTTGCAAGAATATGTCAGGTGATTGTTTCGAACCAGGCTGAGCCCAATTCAGTCTGTCGCTTCGTAGTGGAATGCACGGAATGAACCAACGTCTGGCTGCAGTTCCACTGTATCACTTTCCTCCCAAGTAGGTTGTAAATCTTGAAAGTCGACTTTGAACCCAAACTGTCGCAGATGGAATCTCAAGCAACCAATTTGACATTTTCAGGGTCCTCTTGAGGTGCAAATACTGGATTTGTTGAATTGGATGTAGTTTCCGAATCTACGAGCCTCGATTGCAGCCTCGTTTCTGACTCCAACATATGTTGCGAATACGAGGTTTGTTCAAATTCCGCAAGCTGGGAACTCGGACTTCTCTCTGAATCAAAACGAATCAAATAATTGCACGTCACCCATTTATGACCAAATTGGATTTTCTGAAGGTCTAGTTTCCTCTATGGGTTTCACAATTGTCCCTTCCGATCAGCTTATTAGTGTGAAGGCTCCCGCTCGGAGTCATTTCCATGGCGCCACCGGGCGGGATCTGACCGTGAACTGGTTGTGCAACCCGTTGTACTCTTTACCACTTTCCCAAGATTTGAGACTCGGAACCTGTATGCTTAGTTCACAATGAGGGGCAGAATGGATTGAAGCTGAAGCTTCGGATCGGAATGGCGCACACTATTCCTGTGCAATGACCCAGTTTGGCTTGAGGTTTCAGTGCCAACGAGCAGTTACTTAGATTAGGTTTCAAATGATGTCAGCAGTTCTTTTTCTATAACCGGTTTAAAAATATTCAAATTATCTTGTATTCTCTCTTCTCTTCTGGAATAACGTCTCGTGTCTTTGAAACTCAATGCCAGTATCATGCTTCATTTTTGGCAGTTGTGTTCTAGAGCTTGCTTGATAACTGCGTCTGCGTGCAGCGCACATGATGTAGACACAGTTTTCTTCCATCAAGTGCATGCAAGGGGCTATGGCACTACTGTTTTAGTATCCCCCAAGTGACAGTAAGTGTGCGGCACGCATTTGAATAGCTCCATGATTTTACTCGATTTTATACTTAGTTTCAATTGTGTGTTTGTACAGGTTTAGTTTAAAGAACTGGTCGCAGATCTGATCCTTGCACAGTCCTTTCAAGCCTAATCCTCATCATCCATTCTCCATCAGGTGAGAGCATGAATCTATTGACCTCCAACATCGGAACCTCCTGGTTTTAGCATTTTTGAGTAGATCATATGAAGGCTTAGTTTCTGTCCAATTTATTCAAATTTGGACCAACACACTCAATGTTGTTCACCGACTCTGGTAATATAAAATTTGGTCACATTTTAATTATATTTTTGACAGTTGAAGTGGTCATTTTCAGACTATAAATCCTTGGTCCTTCAGGGTTTTACGAAGCGATGGCTGCGGATGACAAGGAGAGCGATGAACGTCGCCAATCTCGCAGCTTACAGAGAGACCGAGGCAGGCGCCGAAGGCGGCACCGTTATGCTAGCCCTTCCGTTATGCTAAACAGAGACGCAAGCGCTCTCGCCCTCCCGGCGTTGAAGAGAAGCCTAGGCACAAACATTCAGCTGAGAAACATGAAGATAGTAAAGGTGATGAGCTGAGTAACAGGAATACAGAAGGTATGTTGGACGAAGACAACGGCAAGGACGTGGCCAGGAGAAACGGCGTGGAAGATGATCAGAAGACAGGTGCTAGAAAGAGCAGCAAAGGGGATCGAAAAGTAGAAATGCATTCAAGTGGCGACTCCAGCAACGACGCAGATTCAGACAGTGAGAGTGACAGAGGAAGGAAGAAGAAGTCGAGAAGCAAAAGTCACAACAGTCGGAAGTCCAAGAGTAAGCACCATCGACATGTACGTTGGGTGTCAGAGCAGGATGAATCACAGACCGAAGGCACATCTGGAGAGAGCTCCGAAGATAGTGAAGATGAGTACAGGAGAGCCAAGAGGCGAAAGCGGCTCAAGCAAAGGAAGAAAGCTGAGCGTGAGAGAAAGGAGGAACGAAGACGACGGAAGAAGGAGAAGGTAGACCGAGATGTGTCTGCATTGCCTTGATATGTCTTTCTTTTGCTCTACCTCCTTATATTCTTTCCACTCTTGCCTCCTTCCATTCTTTTTTTGCTATGATTTCTGCAGGCAATGTGTTGTACTTACAATAATTATCTCACGCGATTGTGTGCTGAAGAAACGGAAGATGAAGGAGAAGGAACGAGAACACGAAAAGAGAGAGAAAAAGAAAGAGAAGGTGGAAGAGCGAGGCAAGGGTCCAATAACTGAATCCTGGGGCGAATATGGAGAACTCGACATGTGGTTGGTCTTTCCTTTCAATTTCCTGCTTGCATTCCTTACTTTTCAGTGAAGGGTAGAATTGACTTAAGGACTTTGTAGATCTTTATCCTTGTTCTTGTATCATAGCTTGTATGATCTATTGATTACTCCAAATTTCATGGGTCCTGGATTGTTTCGGCATGGGTAAATCCAATGTCAGTATCTTATAGGAGAATATCTGCCTCCTGATTATCATTCTTCTTGTTAAACTATAAATGGACACATTAGAGAATTTCTGATGCATTTTATTTCGTGTTTTGCAGGACAAGGAGGCCGGAATTTAGTGCTTGGTTGGCAGAGGTGAAGAAGGTATTGCCGGAGCTTTTTAAATAATTATCTGACTCTAGTAGCCGAAAATCATGTGTGTTTTCTCGACATACATTGAGCACCTGCAGAGGTTCTCTTTTTATTTGGATGTTTAGTGTTGATATATTATTTCCTCAAGTAATAATACTTGATAAATCTTGTGTTCCTGGTTGTGCTTTGTGGCAGGTGAACCTGGAAACTTTGACAAATCGAGAGGAAAAGGACATGTTTAAACAGTACGTTTGTGGATGATTATACATACCCTCTCAACCTCTATTCTCTGAAAATGAAAATAGTGCAGAGTTTTTTAAAAATTCTAGATATGAAACTGAAATTTTTTGGGCGGTTTGAGGATGAATTTTGTGAGTTCATATAACCAACCTCTCTCCCACATATACGTGGAGAAAGTTCTATGCAGGTGCTGGGTCTTTTTTTTGCTAGTTTCATGCACTTTCTGAAGTCTTGTTGCACTTTGCGTATTATGGTTTTGGTTTAACATCAACAACTCTTTTGATAGGTACATGGAAGACTACAAAAAGTATGAGCCTGCACCCAAACGTTCATCCTCTCTTATCTTTTAGATAAAGTTGACATTTTTGTATGGGTGATATTTTCTTTTTAAGTTTGAATGCCTTGGAACATATGTTGATCTTTTGCTCTTGTTCCGGTTTGGATTAATTCAGCATTGAAAACTGTTTTAACATTATGAGATTGTGCGGTCCTTCTGAGTATGCACTGATTGTTTGTGGTACAGGTATTACAATATTGATACATATCATCACAGAAAGGTGACCAAACAGAGAAAGGAGGGCATGAAGGATCTGCTGAATAAGCAATCTGAGCGTATTGAGTTCAACGATGAGGAGCAGAGTTGGTATGCTTTGAAAATTTCTTTTATATTTGGGCTCATTTGGGCTGAGAGAATTATGAAGGGGTTATCTCACCGCGTTATCATCCTTTATCCATTTGACTAAGGTCATGACTTCATGACTGTTTGCAGGCAAGAACTTGCTGCTGAACGAGCAGAAATGAAGGAGACTGAGTTGGACAAAATTAAATGCACAGTGATGGAGACTGGCATGGTACTGTTCTTTGTTTGATTCATTACTAAATATTTCCTCTCAGTTAGATGGAGACCAACCACAAATAGGAGGTGCATTTTGTGTTGCAAGTTTTTATTTGTTGTATATCGGTCCACAATGCATGCCTTTCCATCGACTATTTTCTTCACTAATATTGCCTTGCTTTAAATGTTGAGTGTTAGATTGTGGTGGTTACCTATGGTTGGTAAATCTATGTTTCCGGTTACTGAGGTGAAACGCATTCGTGATCTACTTGTGGATCAGGGAAAAGCCATGAGGGACCAAGCTGTGTTGCGGGAGGACATGCAGTATCACTATAGGTTGGGGAATACTGAGGTACGTCGCTTTCTTTTGGCCTACTTGGATTTGAGTTGATACTTGAAGCGAAAATGTTTCTATTTATTGCAAGCAAAATGTGCTTCATTAATTCCTTAGTGCCAAAATGGCCAGAAGTGACTTCTCCATATCTATAGGAGTTGAATCGAATCATTTAGTAATATCAGGAAAGATTGGATTTTTTGAATGAGTGTTTGCGTATTTAGAGAAGGATCATGATGCTATAAAGAGGATGCAAGAAAGGATGTAATAAACAATGTGTTTGTAGGTGTGCAATGAAGAAAAGGATCATGATGTGGGAGATTGTTTAGAAGGTGACCACATGCATGGGTAATGTGCTATACTTGTAAACATGTCTTTACATCTTTGTGAATGAGGGTTGTCCTCTCTAGGTGATCTGGTGATGGCCAGTTAGAACTTTTTTGTAGAACTTTATTTATTCCTTTGATTGATGTCAACTTCTGTTGTGTAACTATGGTGTTGTATTTTTCTATTTACGTTAATTCTTCCTATTTTGAAAGAAGTTTTGGTGACATGGATGTTGCAGTGAAAGCTCCATCAAAGCTCCTATTTTGAAACCCAAACACAAGATCTTTTTAAGTCATAGTGGAGCTCAAAAGGGGTTTGTGGACCACTTATGCAAAGCCTTGGAAGATCGTTCGCACTATCCCTTCTTTGATAGATGTGATGAGAGCTTGCCTAAGGGTGAAAGATTCCCAAAGTTGATCATTCAAGCTGCTGAACAATGTGAAATGTTGATTGTGGTTGTGTCCAATGAGTATTTTATGTCGAAATGGCCCATGATTGAATTGAGTGCCTTTGTTAAAGCTCATAAGTTACACCATGGGTCCAATATGGGACCGAAGATATTACCCCTCTTTTATGGACTATCCGTGAGTGATTTAGAAAATGAAGGGATGCAAAATAAATGGTTTGACGAATGGAAGACTTTGGCGGAGGCTGATCCCAAGAAGCAAATTGTCGTGAGTGATTGGAAGAATGCATTGGATGTTTTGAAGTCTTTCAATGGCCTCCCGTATGACATGAAATTGCAAGAGGTTGTGGCTTATGAAGACAAGATTGTTTCGCATGTTTGCAAGTCAATTTCTTCGGATATAAAGTGGAATGATTCCCATGTGTAAGGCAAGTTGAGTACTTGTAAGGTACAAAATCGATTGCATATCTTTACTTTCAATTTGGATTTAACTTTAGGATATGAGATTTCATGGTTGCCCTAGATTATTTTAGAATGGTTTTGTTGCATTTAGTAGTTTTAAAAAAAAAAATTCAGTCTTTGGAAGAAATTAGTGGCTCATTTGGGTTTTGGTTGTTAAGTGTTCAATGTGGGGGGAATTCAATTGATTGGATTGTTGTTTGGTTGGGCTTAATAGGTCATTTGTGAGAAGATTGAAGGCATTGGGATTTCACAAAAATACAAAGTAAAAGTGGTTGGTATATATGGAGTTGGTGGCATTGGTAAGACCACAACTTGCAAGACATTGTGCAATGAACTTTCAAGCAAGTATGAAGGGAGGGTGTGCCATATTGAGCTTCCAAGTGTTTCCAAAGATTTGTTTCAAAAAGTAGTGAGAGACTTGACCAAGAAATGCATGGAGGTCAAACAATTGAATGAAGGAGAGGTGAGATTTTTGGTTTCTATGCTTGAGATTTGTTTGTAAGTGCTCCAAGTTATGGAAGTCAATATTATAGAAGAGGTTTTGAAGTGTTGCTAAAGTGTAATTCCTTTTCATCATTAGTAGCCTTGTATTCTTGTTTTAATAATGTTTGTTTCTACTTGAGTGTTTGTCGTGCATTATTGAATTGATTTTCATGCACACTTGTGTGTGATAGTGTGAAGATGCATTTCTACTTCCAAATCTAAAATGCACGTGATTTGATATCAATGGAAGTTCGTTTATTGTGGCTCATAGATTATGTGGTGAATGTGTTTATAGTGCAAGGACATTTTGCGTAAATGTCTTTTCAAGCAAAGAACGTTTTTGGCGATCGATAATAGATAACCACCAATCAATTGAGGAGGCCAAGATGTTTTTGGAAGTTCCTTAACACAAGGAAAGTTTGGTGGTTGTGACGGCTCGGTCTCAAAGTGTTCTTAAGCTTTTGGGGCTAGATGGAGATGCATGTCTTGAGATGCCTAATCTTGGAAAAGGAGATGCTGTGAATTTGTTTTTACACCATGCAGTTGGTGGTAGACAATTTTTTGAGGATGGAGAGAAGTGTGATATAATGACTTGCGTTAGTAGGTGTTATTTCTCCAAGGGTAATGGAGAAGACCACCACTATCATCCATTGGCCTTGAAGGTCTTGGGATTACAATTGGGTTGTCATGGAGAAATTCCTTCATTGTGGGTGAAGAATTTGCCGCGATTGAAGACTTTTAATTTTTTTTCAGGAGGAAACCCTGTGTTTGATATTTTGAGGAGCAGTTTTGACTTGCTGCCACGAAAGGATCAGACTTTGTTTATGGATGTGGGATGCTTTTTTCAAATAGTGGATGTTGATGGACAACCGGAACTTATTGAATGGTTGTGCTTCGTACACAAGCAAGATGAAGAACAAATAGGACTTCGGGTACAAATCTTTCTTCTAGCTTTTGCAATTTTTGGATATGAAGTTTTTGTGTTTTGAGTAAATTTTTTCATATTCCTACAAAGATGTAGTTACCCTAAGATTGTGAAAGAGTGCAAATTTTTGTTTTGTGTTGATTTTCTCATTTGTTTTTTGTTACTTTTCTTGAGAAGTAACTTGCATTCAAAATGACTGCCTCATTGGGGCTATGCAATATGGAGAATGAATATGACTTACCGTAGATAATTTGATTGTGGTATTGTTGGAATGGTAGTTGGAGCGTCTCCAACGAAAAGGTTTGTTGCAGGATGTGGATTTGAGATCTGGAGAAATTAGCATGCATGATTTGTACTGGGAGTTTGCCAAACTTGAAGCAAAGGGATCTTTCAATGAGTCAAGCAACTTGAGGGAGCGGATGTGGGTGTATATGGAGGATGGTGATCTCATAGAACTTGAACATAAACCAGAGGGTGGATGTTGGCACAAGTTGATACGACTTCATATCGTAGATTGTCCTTTCATCCTCGAGGATCATGATACAATTGTTAGTCAAATTGGAAGTATGGAGGGCATGAAATGGGATTATTTTTCCAATGTTGAGGTATTGCAACTTTCTGGGTTGCATTTGGAACATGGAGCTTTGAATTTGGAGGGCTTGGTGAACTTAAGGATTTTGGAACTAAAAGACGTAAGCGGAATTGTTAGAGTTGAAGGCTTGGAAAAATTGAAGCACCTTACCTATTTCCAATGGATTCTTGATAGTTCAAACTGCATTGATCATAATACATTTGCTTGTATTGTGGGGCAGCTTCCTTTGTCTCTAAGAAGACTTTTCATTTGCTGTTTCTTTGGAGAGTTTGTGACATTGGGATCAAACTTACTTGCCAGATGTTCCAATTTGTCCAGACTAGATCTCATTGGCATTGAAGTTCATTTGTTGGATTTGAGCAAGTGCTGGTCCTTGGAAAGTATTTTACTTGGCAGCGTTCAGAATTTGCAAACCTTGTCAAGACTCCCTCCTTATTCACCATCCAACCTATACTCTCTTACAGTTCATAATTTCAAGGATTTGGTTGATATTCTTGGAATAGATCACCTGAAAGGCCTAAAGAAATTATCTATAGAGGGTTATCCGAAGTGGCAAGTGCCTAGTTTGCTTGCCCTTATGAAATTGCAAGACTTGAGTATTTCAGGTGATCAAAGACTAGTGGGGCTTGCAAAGGATTGCTTTCCTCGCCAACTTCAAAAGCTTTGTTGGTATCGTTTCCCATCCGAGGTATTGAATCTCCCAGGATTCAACCAATTGGAAGTTCTAGACTTGAGAGGGGGTGATAAATTGACATCCCTAGCAGAATTGGGAGATTTGCCTACATTGCGATGCCTTTATCTTTTGGGATGTGAACAGTTGCTACGGTTGCCAAACTTGAGTTTGTCGAAGAACCTCACAGAACTCAACCTTGACGGATGTTCTACCTTGGAGCTTCATGAGAAAGATATTCAGATGCTCTTTGAGTTGCCTTTGTTGCAGCCAATACCCTTTACAGGGATGGGTGAGATCCAGAAGTTCAAAATGGACCTCGCTCAACGGAAGGTGCTCATTTATTCATCACCGTATGAGGATCCAAGTTCTTGGGAACTTTGGGATGAAGATGAATGGGAAGAACAAGATTTGGGCACACCTCCAATCAAAATTGGAAGGCGTGGCCCTTGGGAGTAAGATTGGGTTGATAGCAAGAGATTGGGATTTGATGGATGCTATTCTAATGAATATGCTTTTGTTATGGTCTAGGCTATCAGAGTGAGTTGGTCCAATTGAAGTGTACGCATGTATTGAATGTCTCCTTGTTTGAAGGTATTTGCAACATCACCAAGTTGGTGATTTGATTTGGCAAGAGACGATGGGTTTTTTGGGTCTAGTATTGTTCTGGAGAAATGTTAATGGATTTTTTCAAAAGTAGCAGTTGGTTGGAATGCCAAGTGAGTTGTAGATTGTTTGAAACCCACTTGGTGAATGAATGAGGTTGGTTGACAAAACATTGTACCTCATTGGTACCTTTGCACGGCTTTTGATGATAGTTCCTGTGTTGTTGTACCTAGAGGTAATAGAGGAGAGGGGGTTATCGGTTTCACATAGGAAGCTATTTGGCCATTTCAAGTTTTTTGTGCTTATTGGGGTTCTTCCACATTGGTGTTGGCTAGAATTGTAGTTGCCACTTGGATTGAAACATAATTGTCAAGTATGGAGGTTACGACTTTGATTGTTGCCTCTAATGGAGGAGCGCCCCAAATATGGATCTTGATTATGTATTTATCTTGGCATGATGCGTTTGCTAATACAATTCATGCGACTCATTCATTGAGTGTGTATTTTCACATTATTATTTCACGTGTCCTTCATTGCATGGATTCAAATGGTAGTTTCTTCCATTTGTATATGTAGTGTATAATGTTTGGCCATCATGTTTACAGCAAAGGTTGCAGATTGAGATTGTGAGGAATTTGTTTCCATTATGAACTGTGTTAGTGTTGATGCATGGACATTGATATGGTTACTTGTGGTAGGATAGTGGCACAAGCAACTTACTTTCGATGAGATATGGCAGCACCCTCATTGATGCAATACTATCTCTAGATTTGAATGACGATGCCCTCTCTTTTGTAAGTTCACCTTTGATTGCCCATTTGCAGAACTTACAATATTGGACATTGTTGTTTTGAAAGTTTGGATGAAGGCATTGTTTACAAGAATGCTTTGATTCTAGTTTGATCAATGAACCTGGCAAGTTGTAGGTTTAGAATAGGACTTCTTCTTTTTGTCGTAGGTTTAGAAGAGGCTAATTTTGGATATTGCACGTGCAACGGTGCTTCCTTTGAGGAGGTGAATCCCACAAGACTTTTGTTTTTGTCCTAGGCTTGTGGGCGACAAAGAGGGATTGTAGATGTAGTACATTCTATTCCTTTACTTCATGATCTCCATCTTCGTTGAATATGGGTCTTAGTAAAGATAGATTAGGCAAATGGCAGTCGAGTGCCCAAGTCTATGTATTAGATAATCGATGAGCTGCGCTAGCAGCAAATAGGTTATCGTACATAACCGGTTTTACATTATTCAATCACAACCTTTGATCTTCATGATCCAAGAGTGTAGGAAGCAAGTTGAAAAGCATGAAGGTTATGAGTTGCAACTTGTAATGGCAATGGTGACGGGTTGCCAATGGTACGGTGCCACGTTAGCATTGAAAAAGTCAACAACCCGTTATGAATTCAAACACTTTGTGAGTCTACATTGCACAACAAGCAAGGAAATGATTTGTTTGAGAGTTTCGGAACTTGAAATTTCTGTAGCAGATGCAAATACATGCATGGTGGAAATGGATCTGCATGACGTGGCTTCAGTGGCAAGATTGGGAAGCTTGCCGACCCTCTCCGACCTCATCTGAGTTCTTTCTGTGTTTGTCCTCCCTTTGCTGCCTTTCGCTTCGAGTTTGGCACAGTAGAATAGGAGGTTGGTCCTTCAATCAGGGTTCTCGCCGTCTTCCATATGTTGGAGCTCTATATGTCATTCGCACTTGTGCTGTAGCAGAAGTCCTTGCTTCGCCGTTGGTCAAGTGCCATGAACGTCCAGTAACTATCAACGCTCTCTGAGGTTTTGGGTTTTGGGTTCTGAATGTGTCTAAACCAAGCACATATGAAAAACTTCAAATCGTCTAATTTATCATTGGGAGAAATTCTGTAAGTGATGGAGAGATTTCATGGAAATAGTTGAGGGCTACTTAAACAACCTGGAGAGTGCAGTAATCTGGACTTAGCTTGAATCCTAATTGCCAGCTTTGCTCTTAGTACTTGAATCTCTAGAGGGTTCTTTCAACATTTGCAAGATGCAAGATGTTATACAAGTACCATGGTACTTTGCATGCAGGTTCGGATTTGGATCTACTCAAATTCACAACCGAACTAGGATTCGGACTACCAGGAGTCCGACTTGGCCGATCACGATTGGGATGGTGACCCTGACTTATCGTTTTCTATCTTAGTTGGAGGTGCCCAGAGTCACCGCCATACCCGCAATCGTGTCGCGACGGCCATTAGCGCCCTCTTGTCTTGGATGGATCACGACCAACGTGGAACTCAGTCTTGCATGGCGAGTTGCCGCATTTGAAATCAACACCTCTTCTTGATATCCATTAATTATACTCTTGCTAAATTGGTGCACTATTGTTGCATGCATTCTGCTATTGCCAGAATGCTGTCTACTGCTAAAATTGCCAAAGTTTAAAATGCAAGTTTAATTCCATTCTGCAAAAGCAACAAGGCAAGTGTTGAAGAGGAACAATCATACAAAGGAATAACGAGAGTACATCGAGATCACCACTTCCCTGTCATCACGCTCTTCATTACTTCTGTTTAACTAATGTACAACAAGCACTAGCGGGGCTCGATCGAACTACAATTCCACGCCCCAATTCCTTCTTGCAACATCTTCAATTTCGTTAAAATTGGCGATATTTCATTACTTTGGCGTGATCTAGGACGCGCATCCTAAACCCAATATCTTACGTTTCCTAGTTTGTGACCTGAAATTAGACCTTTGTGAAGATGAAAGTCACAGTTTTGGGCTGAGTGGGAAATGTGAGACTCACCGGGAATTCACCGGGAATCAACACCGGGAATGCGTTACAAGTTTCCTGTGAATGTCGCCAATGTTATATAAGAGACGTTCAACGATCTTACTGAAGTGCATGCGATTGTAAAACACCACTACAGGTGAGAACTCCTGCAAATTTCAGAGAGATTAATTCTGTAGTATGCGTTGTTAATCCTACAGCTTCAGTGGTCAGGATATTCTGATCCCAAATATTCTTTGACAAAGGATCATGCGTTTCTCGGTATTACCTCGACTAACTAAGCTGGACGTGCTGCAGGTTGGTTCCTTCGACATGGAAGCTGAATTATCTGACATCCCCGGTTTCGTGGTTGCCAAAGACATTCCCAACGTTGTAAACATCGGCAGAAAGTCTAACGAGGCTAGCACCTTAACTACTTGCTGGCCTCACTCAGTCTAAAAGGTTCATTAGCTACGGTGTCGGGAGGCAATTCTGAAAGGAGACTTCAAAACTCTACATGAGCTGAGGGCTTCTATTTTTGAGGAGAAGTTGAGACCCCACATCACGCGGGGCTCAAAATGGGATGAAGGGAAAGAATCTCGCAATGGAAGTCGAACATTTTAACACCCTTATTGGAGATTCTGTACTAAAAAACATGAAGACAACGGGTGTAACAGCTCTCGACCTCTAGGGAAAGATTTCCCTATTTCTTTCCATTTCAAGCCTCTCGCAATTCTGAGCCAGAGCTTTCACATTGCATTTGAGAACATACTGCCTTTTATTGCCGAAGAGATACCTTGCACTGACACCCTCTAATTCATACTCCAAGTGTTTTCACCATACCTTGGTTTCGTTGATGCGACCAGCTTTGTTCTTGAGGGTTCCATATCAAGGAGATTCATAGAGTTTCAACTCCCAGACATACTATCGAATTTTCGAATCATGTCCGAGATCTCTTTCTTTTGGACAATTAGAAGTCCTTCCGCCATACCTTCGTTTCTGAAGATGCGACCGCCTTGGTTGCAGAGTCATGAGATTCATGGCCGGAGTACCAATACCTCCCGAAATTGCAGCCTAAATCCGAAGTGCGGAAGCAAAAGGCGGGCATGACAAGGGCAAGAGCTCTGCGGCAGCCGAGTGCAGAGTGCCGCTGCATTCAACCTGCGTGAGAATGTCGTGCCTCTGGTGGGCACCAAGGACATCGGGACTAAGCGCGGTTTGCTCAATTGGAAATCGCAGAAATTGCAGAGCTATGTGGCAGTAAACAAGTTTGAGCCGTTCATCTCAAAGCTCCTTCAACAGTTCCAGAAACGCGTGCGGAAATTTTATGGGCAAAATTTTCAAGGCTTGCCACTGCGGTTCCATTGGCTGACCAAGCTCTATGGAGATTAGAGATAGCTTTTTTTTGTGTGTGTTTTGGCAGATCAAGTGAGTCTAGTCTAGTTGGATTTATGTGTGTAAATCTACTAACAATCATTTGACCGTTTACAACTATCTCGAACCATTTTAGAACTACCTAAGTTGAGGACTAAACGCGATGTTCTCCAGTTTGTTAGGCTTACCTGGTGGATATTACTTAGGTTGGGCAGATATGACGACAATAGTTTCCGTCACATTCTTCGAGAGATCTGCTATCGTAAGTGAAAACGTCAATTATTCTGCCAATTGAACTAATGGACATGTGAAGTTCCTGTTCGGAAACTCGTGAAATTGGGACTCGTAGGCGGAGACTTGAATGGCATAGGCGGAGTCCGAGGGTGGTCCTTTTGAAGATGCATGTATTTGAGAGCTAGAATTGCAGTGCAACCTCTCTGCCGTCCTAAGCTCCATCCTCCTGCATATTATTAACCGTTCGAAAAGCTCAACATCGTCGGCTGCAGTCACAGAAAAAATCTTGTTCTCTTAAGTCATGCACGATGTGAAAGTTGGCGGCTCTCAAGTCTCGTCGATCTGCATGCTTCAATTGTCTCATTATATGACGTCCCGGACAGAAATAATATTGTGCGCCTTGAGATATATATTGATTACATGTCTCTGTAAGTACTCTCTAAACACATAAAATATAACCATCAGAATGTTGAGCCTATCACAGATGCAACACTCAAAACGAAATTCCGAAACATCTTGAAACTTGTCTCATGGCGGATTCTTAGGCAGAGTCAATTTTGGGGGGGACCCCAGGCAGGCAATCCGTATTTAAGAGGACAGGGTGTACCTCTTCACCGGGTGCTCTTCTCTGTCCCAGAGAGAACAGCTCCTTGAACCGCAACTGCACGTCCATCTGCAACTTCAGAATTCTTTCCTCTCTGCCCGCTGCATTTTCCTTTTGCCTCCACTATTCCCGTTCTGCTCTCCTCTCTTCCCGCTCTGCTCTATCTCGTTCTAGTTGTGTCCACAGCTCTCCAAATTTTGTGATGGCCTCAGCAAGTGTCTTTGCAGGGCTATGGTAAGAATGTTGCCTCCCCTCGCTAAAGAGTTCGTAAGTACATGATTCTCAACTTGCATAGAAGAAGTAGTAGGGGTTTCTGGCGTGTCCTCTTCCTCTGCAGCCAAGCAAGTATTCTGTAGAGAGCCTCTTCAGACTCTTGGAATTAGCGGACAGGCAAACTGGGATACTTGGTCTAGTGCAACCTTCCTCAGACTTCACGATACTCGTCAATAGTACTAGAGGCTCGGATGGGTGAATTGGAGCTGGATTCTAGGTAGCGCCAAGGCTCTCAACCACCCGAGGATTGTTGCCAACAATTCTGTCCCTGTCGTGAAAATACGATCACTTGACAGGAAGTCCAGGGGTGTCCGCTCCTTTGATTCTTCTATTCGTACGTTTTCTTCGTGTTCTCCAACTTATTCTTGACCTGTTGCGAGTCTTGTCCACCATCCCAGAATCAAAGTTTGCATTGACTGAAGTGAGCATGTAATCCCAATCCAGAGGCCGAAGGTTGCCAGTATTGAATTGCTGGTGTCGGTTGCTGTAGGCCTCAAGGAGGGTCAGGTTGTCTTCTTTGCTTGCCATACAACATTTGCCATTGTGTGAATGGAGAAGTTATGCAGCAAATACACATTCCAGACTTGAGTAGCAGTGGCATGCCAACTAAGAGTTACTTGGAGCGACGTCATCAATTAGAATTGAAGCTCTTACATCAGAAGACAATGCCTCATTCATTGGCTTAAGGAGCACTCACATGTCTCAAAATGAACTCAACTTTGCAAAACACGGGGTCAAAAAGTCTTTTTTCATGCAAATTCAGACGGTGTTCAACTCGGGTTTTCGAGAATGCTCTGGATACACACATGAAGAAGTGTGACACAAGAGCAAGAATTACAGTAGCGCAAATGAACAAGGGGAGCACTTCCATTCAAGCCCTAAAATCTGAATGTTTTGCAAGATCTTACTGGATCATGAGCCTCTGCCGATGATGTTTTGCTACCAAAGAGGACAGGGTGTACCTCTCCACCGGGTGCCATGATATTTACAGCGTAATAACGATACCAACTGAGGGAAGCAACACCGGTATGGAATCTGTCCCAGAAAATTCATTTTCCTAGTCCACAACCCAATTTCACTCTTTTCGCATTCTAATTTTCTAAACATTGCAATTGCTGTGGAATTGGAATTTGAAAGGATGGAAATGGGGCTCAAAGGGTTGGAATTGGGTTGAAAATTTGCCATTTCATAATATCAATGAACACCACCATGCTTGATTTCATATTCGCAAAAGGTTGATTTATTATTCTACAATGTAGAGGGACACTTTTGGATTGGCATTGGAACCATGTAAGAAATTAAGAGAGCTACATAACATTCAAATAGACTAGAATATCAATGAACATCTATAACCCCTAAATATAAAAACTGCGTTTTTTGGCAACATAGTGATTTTGGGCAGCTCACTACAAGTGGAGTTTTTATTTTTTTTCTTTGAAAATTTCACACAATATGTGCCGGAGGAGTAGCTTTAAGGCCCAACAATTTTCATAACTTTTGACTTTATGGTTAAAAAGTTATTGCATGATATGTAATTTTCATTGCTCGGCGGGCAGTCCGGGCAGCTCAAAAAACTTCTTTAAAAATCACTTTTAAAAAAATAAAAATTTGAAATTGATTCTTTAGATTTATATCTACGTGGGAAGCTTTGAATCATTCCATTTGGATTAACAAGTCAAAAGTTATGAGGAGTTTTAGTTTTCGGGTAGGTATGGAGTCTTTGAAAGCCATAACTACCTGCAAACTAAAACTCCTCATAATTTTTGACTTGTTAATCCAAATGGAATGATTCAAAGCTTCCCACATAGATATAAATCTAAATAACCAATTTAAAATTTTTATTTTTTTTAAAAGTGATTTTTAAATAAGTTTTTTGAGTTGCCCAAGCAGCCTGCCGAGCAATGAAAATCACATATCATGCAATAACTTTTTAACCATGAAGTCAAAAGTTATGAAAATTGTTGGGCCTTAAAGCTACTCCTCGGGCACATATTGCGTGAAATTTTCAAAGAAAAAAAATAAAAACTCCACTCGTAGTGAGTTGCCCAAAATCGCTATGTTGCCAAAAAACGGTGTTTGGGCATTTAAGGGATAATGGAGAGAGAACTAAATTTGCTTTGACGGCATATGATGTCTCATTTTGTACTAAAATGTTGTCCATTGGGGAGACCTATTCTATATTAGTTCTCTTAACTCCCTATATATTTGCAATGGTAATCCAAAAGCTGATCCTTTAACTTTTTGTAGAATAATGAATGAACTTTTTGCCATTTAAAAGAAACCTCATACTAGTGCTCATCCAACTCAAAAGATAGAGAGTTGTCAACCAAAGGGTGATTGCAAGAATCACCTGTCCTATTTTCCATCACACCTTGCGTCTTTTATTGTTTTTTGGCCATAACTTTTGCGTGCTTGCTCCAAATGAGTCAAAATTTATAAATAAGGTATTCCTGACTGCTATGCACTTTGCCTAATTTTTTTGCTATTTTCAAAAATGTTTTATTATCCAAAAATAGCCCCCAAAACTCAAAAAAATAGATATTTTGATGTTTTAATTAGGAAAAAATAGGAAAAAAATTTGATAAATAAAATTAAAAATGACCGTTTGTAATAATTCTATAGAGATGGTCATTTACCAAAAGAACCACCCAAAATATATTTTATATGTTTCAAAATGCAAGCTGAATGAAGCTCACTTTGTAGACTTCTACACTACATAGAATAAGTATTTTTAGTATTCCTTTGAACTATAGCTATAAATCTACCAGAAGACCATTTCCGGCAAATTTAACCCCTAAAGGCCCAAGGCATTTTCTGGCTCCGAAACCACTGAAAACTGCCATTTCTGCTGCGATCACTCCCTAAACCAAAAAAAAAAATTTTTTTAGAATCTAACCATAGGATCTTGTACTTCACTTGTCTCAAATCATGTAGTAAAAATTTCATGAAGTTTGGCCGTATTGATTGGAAGATATTAGAGTTTGAAGTTGGAAAAAGAAGTTTTTTTGAACTCTGGATTGCAATTTCAGATGACTTTGACGGCCATTTGTGGATTTTTTTTGCACTACACACCATAAAGTTAATATTTTTTATGTTGAACATTTGAGTTGAGAGTCGGGGAAAAAAATTTCAGAATGTCAAAACTTGATTTTCACATATAAAAAAATTGTTAAGTAGAAATAGGTCCAAAATTGAACAAAACACTAAATCTTCAATAGCTCTTAGATGGAATTAAAAAACCATAATCCCAAAGGTGGGATTGCTCCTGCAAACAAACTTAACCTTTTCAAAAAAACAAATTTGAAAAATTTCGAAAATTGCATTCAAAAATGAATTTTATAAGTTGTTTTTTGAAGAAGACGCTTAGATTGCCCGAAAAACAAGATTGTTCATAACTTTCTCATTCTGAGTCCAATTTGAATGAATCAAAGCTTCAAATATAGACAAGAACATGATCTTTGAGGAAAAAAAAAAAAAAAAAAAAATTCAATTTTTTGAATTTTTTTTTTCTGCCCGGCGAACTGCTTTTTTGACTTCGGGTGGCATAACTTTTTTTCCCGGTCACCGATTGAAAAAAAAATTATATTTTTGGAAAGCTAATGTGATTTCCTATCTTCATAAAAAGTTTCAAAAAATCAGGTCGAAATTTCAGGTTGCATGAGCCTGCCCAAAATCCCAAGTGTCCCCCGAGGGGACTTTGGGCCTTTAGGAGTTAAGTTCCAAATTTGTATTTTTGGGTACTAAATAATACTACCCCCCTCCCCCAAATTGGCATTTATGACACAAATATACATTAGTCATATTTAATTAAAATTTAAGAAAATTATTTTTCTAATTTTATAGTATTCCAAAAAAAATCATGAATATTGTTACAAAATGTAACAAATTGTATACGGTGTTTCTTGCAATCACTCCAAACTCCAAGCCTTTCAAAACCCATACTACACTCAATTGTCAAAAATAAAAGCTTAACACAACATTTTTCCACATTAGGATGCAACAAAGTGCAATTGAAATTAGAACTTCGGGTTACAATTTTTTGGGTTTAGCATCTTTACCTTCGTCTTATACCTAGTTCTGCTTAACATTTTTTTTAAGAATCTATTTTTTCCTATTTTTTTAATTTTTTTTCTTGATTTTCAACTCAATTCCTCACCATAAAGATTTAAACCTCAAAACTCTATATTGCCAAAAAAAAATAAGTGAAGGGGATTCAAAGTCTAAAAAACAAGTATGTGAGGTGGAAATTTTTTTTTTTTTTTTTGAACATTGATATTGTACAATCTACATGGTCAAAGTGTATGAAATTTTTTCCACACGTTCTCATAGATGTCTTGTGCAAGATCTAATGGTTGAATATGCCAAACAAGTATTCCTTCCTTTTTTTTGTTATATTGCTTGAACAGAATTTACTATGAGTTTTTTTCCAGACAAAAAGTGCTCTAGACCCTTGGCCAATGTCTAGACTCTTCTAATTCCGATCATTCAAGAACTTTTTTCCTAATCATTATTTCCTACTTTTTTATTCACAACTTGGGACATGTGTCATGTATTTATTAGTTCCAACTTTGAAAAGGAAAAAAATACAACATTCTAAGCTTGGTCAGAATTACGTGCACCTATAGGTTGGGAATGGGTCAGTGGTCGGGAATGGGTGGCTCTACCTTAGAGCCTAGTAAAGCTTATACCGTTTTTTTAATTCAGGATTTGGCACTTGCAGTAAGGTAGGAGGCTCTAAAAGCGAGCATCTAAGGGCGGGTCCGCCTTTTTCATGTGGTTTTTTGGATGGAATTATTTTTTGCTCATTTCTCAGACAAAGAAAAATAGATTCTAATTGTAACACAAGTTGTTTCGTATTTTTTGAAGCATTTTTTAGTTACTTATGAATTTTCAAACAAGATGTGTCATAGGTCCCTATTTATGACCCTAGGTCTTCTATAAACCATTCACTTGCAACTTCTAGAGAGAAATGGGGAAAGTAAGACAATGATTGGCTCTTGCAATAAATAATAATTTTTTTATTGATCCATTCAATGACTATAGAAGGTCCCTTTAAAGACCACCTCATATCCACTAGTATAGCCCTGTGCCGTTGCCACACCCAAAACAAAGGTAAAAGTCATTTTAAGAACCCAAAATAACTCAAAAATCCATAACTTTACCTCTGTAGGTCCAAACGCCATGAAACAAAGCTCATGCACCCTTCCTCGCCCAGGGCTTTCCAATGGTACCAAAGACGTGACAAATTGACACATGGTTCAAAAGATACATGATTTACTAATTTCTAAGATCCAAAAATAACTCAAAAATCCATAACTTTCCCACCATAGGTCCAAATGCCACGAAACCAAGCCCATGCATCTCTCCTCGCCTAGAGCTTTCCAACGCTACCAAGAACGCGACCAAAATAAAAGGAAAAGTAATTTAGTAATTTTTTGATCCATAAATACTTTGAAATTCAATAACTTCTTCCCCGTAGGTTGGAACACCACTAAACCAAGCGGGTGCACCCCTCCTCGTTGAGGGCTTTCCGATGGTACCAAGCATGCCCCCCGGGGACGCACGGTCCGGGAGATCTCGACGTGACAAACAAACAAACAAACAAAACAAACAAAACAAAACACCTGTCTTAAGGTATGGATTCTAGGCAAGTCTATATGGTGGTTCTAAATGACCCTCCAGAATTCGAGCCTCCTACCTTACAACCTCCCATTCTCCTGAAAAGCTGGTTCACCATACGAAATCGTAATGTCCAAAACAAGTGTCCACGTGTCCAATTTCAAAGCAGGTTATAACATGATCAGCCATTGAGGCAGGTGACGCTCATTCCATGAGACCTAGAAAACGAATTCAAACAAGATTGAAGCTCCCACTGCCTTTCAAACTACACAAAATAGTGAAATTAGGTTGCCTTAACAATTAGGTTGCCTACTTCAAGAAAATTACTTTACAAGCCAAAAAGGCCAACAAATATTTCTTCAAATATTTTTGTTTGTACACATGGAGGTTCATGAGTCCCAATTACAACAATAATTAATTCAAAAGTAGCGCTTTCTTGTAGAGAAACAATAAATATTTATTTAGTGTAGAATGTTGAGAAATTAGTGTGGGACAACCTAATTTCACTATTTTGTGTAGTTCAACTCTTTTAAAAAAAAAATTCGAATCTTTGCTCCCATATATGGCCTATCACCAAGAAACTAAACCCTGAGAGACAGCGTTTGCATTTTCTTTCAAATGACGCAGTAATAAAATCTGTAAAGGATTGGTTGTAATTTTGAAACGCTGCAAAGGACAAGAATTGGTCAATGGATGACTTTCTAGATTATTGTAGAGGTGAAGAATGCACCTATTGATTCATAATCCAGATCATTTTTCACACAGTACCTTGTTGATAGCTCTTGTCTTTTTAGGGATAAGAGATTGCTTTGATTTTGATTTGGGATCCAACAACAATGGAGTATGCACATAGATCAATCACCAATCTTGTTTACAAGACAACCTTGGTGTTACAGTAGCACGTCACAAGGACAGATTGAGATCACACTGCCATATTATAGTTCTACAAAAGAAGGGTTAAGTTAATCGTGAATGAACCCTGAGTATTCAGTTGAAGAATAGATGATCTTCAACCGGTGTTTTGTGTGCAACTTTGTTCATGCTATATATCTAATCATCAAGTTAAGTTCAAGTCTTATCAGTTGTTTTTTTATTTTGAAAGGGTCATTGAATCAATTTATAATTAAAATGGTATATCCATACAGTGTATTTCAATATTTTGAGCTTTTTTTCATTAAAATTTGATTTTTATAGTGAAAATCAATTTCTTTTGAGCAATACTAAAAAACTAAAATGTATGAAGTGTGGTTTCTACTTTGCTTTAAATTTTTGAAAAATTCCTTAAAAAGAGCATTTTATGGAATTTTGTTGAGGATCTTTGACCATGTTTCTAAATTTAGAATGTTAAAAATGGAAGATATAGAGGTGAAGGTTTAACTTCAAGTTTTGAAGTTTAACTACACAGTCATGGGCTATGTGCCTCTATCCTTCCCAGGTTAGTCCAAAAATGCCTAAGGAGACATTTTTGTTTTTTGGGATGATTTTAGAGGGCTTATTGGATGGAAAAAACAATTTTTTGTTCAGTGTGGAAGACGAAGTTGCTTGAAATCATTTTAACCCCTAAAGGACTATAAAGCCACCACATGGCTTCTACAACTATATTTGTTAAAATTTGATATGTGATCCTCACTAATAGTCTGTGAACAACAAAGCGAGCAACAAAGACCCTAGATGATTTTTTCTGCTCAATCTGTTAGTGCAATCCGATTGAGAAATGATCAAGTGTGCAATTTTTGGTGAATTTTTTGAGAATTGAAAATGTGTTGTGGGCCATCACTTCACATTCTCATATCTTCTTTTTTGCACCTCAAAATGATTTGAAAAAAGTTGCATGTTAATATTATGATGATATGTACTTGTGGGAAAAAAATCATAATTTTTTTAGCACTTTTGGGCATTCCGATTAAAACATTTTGATTTCAATGTACATACAAAGTACCACCTAATTGAACATCTTTCATTAACCCCTAAAGGACCAACATGCCTTTTTTGGCAACATAGAAATTTTGGGCAGGTACGTGTGGCTGGAGATTTTTAGATTTTGGGCTGAAATTTTTACAGAAGGTGGGGACGAGGAACATCTTTCACATGCACCAAATTTCATGACATTTAGAAATACGAGTCAAAAGTTATGGCCAAATATGTTGTTTGTTTCTCAACTCGGGCAGCCCGGGCAAATCAGAAAAAATCACTTTTTTCAAAAATAAAAATTTGAAATTGGTTTATTAGATTTATAGATACGCAAAAAGCTTTGAATCATTCCATTTTGATCAAGGAATCAAACGTTATGAGGTTTCTTAGTTTGCGGGTAGTTATGGATTGTCTACTCTAAAATAAACTTTGAAGTTGTTTATTTCACTCAATTTTCAATATTTTTCAAAAAAAATAAAATTGTAGGATGTAGATTGTTTATTACAACATTGCAACCATTGGGATTGGCATTTTTCAATTTCATAACTAACTTCTTAACAATTTAGTGTTTTGAACCATTCTCTACTTCTTTCTACTTACTATTTTTTTCCTATATGTTGTACAATTCCAAATAATCTGAAAATTTTCAAGCATGTAGCCAACTTGACCTGAAGAATGAATCCAAAGAAGCACAACCATTTTGGAATTTTTTTCACAATATTCTGAACCTGTGAAGTGCAGCTGCCCGGTTTTTCGCAGGGCCTCAAAAAGGACTTTTGCCACTTCAAACGCTAATATCTTGCAATCTACACGATGGAAATTTCTGAAATTTTTTCCACATATTCTCAAACTAGAGTACTACAAGTTCCTACGGTTACATATGTAAAAAAATGATATTTTTCAAAAATTTAGTACTTGTACTAGAAATGGCAGTTTTGGAGCATTTTTGGTGAGAACATAGTCAAGGAACTTTAGGGGTTAATCTTGTCAACAATGGCATTTTCTCAAAAATTGTGCAATTTTGATGATTTTTTTTATAGGAAAGAAAAATAAGTCTTCCTCCATTTTAATGGTGGCAATCATCAAAATTATTCCACATAAATGAGGAACTATGCTTGTTGCAAGAGGTAGTCAAGAAAACAAGAACTATGCTCAAACACCCCTGGTCCTTTAGGGGTTAAGTGAATGGAATTGAAAATTTCCTCATTTTCATATACTTTGACTTTCCTATAGAGAAAGATGCTTAGTCCATGGATCACCATGTAGTGTATTTTGGTTACTTCAAGCTTATTACTCTTGATATGAATTTGAAACATTAAAATGATCATTTTTGAATTTAGGCCAAGCTAACAAAATAAGATTAATTAAGGAAAAATGTATTCCTTGATATTCAACATTATTAAATACACCTATGGAAAAATCTTCAGATTTCTTTTAGCATATTTTGTGTTTGAAATGAATTGTTTTCATCTTTAGTACAAAAATTTGCATTCACTTTAATTTATTAGAAAAACATTTAGAAACTTATATGACTTTGAGAAAACATGTGTTTTTATTAGTTAGAAATGAATATGAAAATTTTGAGTTTTAATAGATATAATATGAGAACATACAAAGTTAAAGAATTTATTGTTCAATTCCATGGTAATAGAATTATCTTTCTAAGACTAACCCTACAATGCAAGATGAGCCAAAATTTGACTTCTAAATAACATTCAATTTGAGGATATAAATGACAAGCTTTCATCCAATTTTATTTTTATGACAGTCCACTTGGTTTATACTATTGTCATGAATGTGCCAAACTAGATCATTGTTGGAGGCTTGTATATTTTTGTATGAATTTAAGTGTTTTAGACACAAATCACCTTGTAGTGTATTTGGCAACTTTTATTTTTTTGCTCTAAATCTGATTTTCACCATTAAAATATATCTTTTTTGAAGTTGATCCCAACTAATGATTTAAAGTCTAGTTTCTAGCCTAGTTTTTCCTACTCCAATTTGAAAATTTGAAAAATTCCAAAAGTTAAATATATTTTTGCAATTTGAACTTGGTTTCAGTACCTCAAAATATTGTTTTTATTCAAAGAATGATATGAAATCATATGATTAGTCCAACTACAAGAAACAACAAAAGATGGCGACCTATGGACAAAGAAAAAAGAATGGTCGAGGTTCAGTTGTACAAAGAGGGATAAAAGGTTATCTTGAACCTCAAAGGCTACAAAAGTATTGTTCTCTAAAGGCCCAACCTTATTGGATGTTTTGAGGCTTAAAATTGCTTTAAAATGCTTATTTCCAAAGCACGGCTAAAATCTTCATCTATATTTATCAAATCTAACCACATAGTTCTTTCATTAACTTATTCAAGTACATCCTTCCAAAAATTTTGAGTAAATATCCCCACTAATTGCAAGCTCAGTGTGCCGCTAAATTTCAAAATGTAGGCTTATTTAGCCATTCCCAAAGGTAAAGTTTTGTCTTTCAACATTTTTAGAAAACTTCATGTATGTCCTACAATTTTTGTATTGTAGTTAGTATATTGGAAAATGGATTGTGAATATATGTAAATTTTTTTTTAGTTATCTTAAAAAAATTTATGAAGTGGAGTGAAGTACTTGATGATTTTATTTTTTTTAATTTATCTTTAAGAAAATTCTTGTTTATTGTTAGACAGCCATTGCAATTTATGCTCATCTTTTTAGCAATAGGAAAATATGTATATAAATTCTTTTAGCACATATTTTTTAAACATCATTTAATTCAAATTCAAATTTTCAAAGTATTAATTATAGGTGCATCTAAAGTCTAAATCCTATAAGCTCAAGTCCAAAGATTGTACATTTTAGGCAAGAATCAAGATGAAAATATTTTGAAAACGGCTTAAAATATTAGGTGCACTTATTTGTTAATAGAATAATAAAATTGGATAAATCAAAGTCACAATCATTTTCAATAATTCCAAAACTCTCTAATCTATGACTATTAATAAGTTGCTGCTTCTTTGATTTTTACCCCTAAATGTTCAACAATTTGCATCATCAAATAATGAAAACAATGCTTTTGGATGATGTTTAGTCCAAATAATTGTACATTCATCCCCCAAAACACTTGAATTTTCTAAAAACAACCTTGAGTTTATTTATGACATATTCAATGAAATTTTGGTACACACTATACAATAAGCAAAAATATGTTGAACTTCAAAAATGAACTAAGGTATGCCATACATATTATCAACACTCTCAAAAATGCAATACCTACATTTGGACCTAAAAGTATCATTTTTGCTGAGATAGTGATTACAAAAAATGTACATACACAACATCAAGGTCCTCTTTTAGTTACCAAGAAGATCTAATAAGGTAACTACACCAAAAATCAACACCTTCCTAAAATGGACACCTAGAGATTCTTGCCTAAAATGCACTCCAACTATTCATGAGAGTCTATTGTAGGTTTACAAATACCTATTTTTTGCACTTTGAAAATTTAGAAGACATTCATCTAGAGTCCAAAAAATGCATTCTTAGAAAAACTAGAATCTCCTTTTGACTACCAACTAGATCGCATAAAAGCTTTTTTAATATACCGTAATAATAGGACAATGTTGATTTGTTTACTTTGTCGGTTTTAGGTGTACTTACCTTATAATGATTTTTTTTTCACTTCTTTAAGTCTAAAATGCCAAAGTGGTCACCGTGGAAATCATCCTATTTGCTACCATGTGATTTATTTGCTTGAAAATACCCAATAACATTCATTAGACGCCAAATTAGTATGCAAGACCTCCCTTTTTCACACAAAATTGCAAAGATGCACACCTACACTTTTGTCTATTGTAACATTAAAGAATTCTTTATCAACCTTTGGATACATTTATGCCGTTGTGTCATCATAGGGTTAAGTAATTATGCTCAATTGTGATTAGTGTCAATTACAGGTGACATACCTTAGGGCTTAGGGTGCTAAATGGATAAAAGGATAAGACTCAGTAGATTTGACTCCTTTGAGATTTGACTTGGGAGATTTGACTTAGCAAGGTAGTATGCTCAAAAAATGCCCATGTTCTAAAGGCAAACGTGACACAAAGGTACATTTTACTTTCTTCATTGTATAAAAATGTACATTTCAGGAGGTGGTTGCTTTTAGTGCCCATTGCATTTCAACTTCAAAAATTTGTAACTAATTCCACAAAGGTCAAAAAAATATGAAATAACTTCAATTAGATGCCAATTCCATTTTTCTTCCTACAAAATTTTTTCTGAAAATTTACTGAAACTAGCTCGTAAGAGGTCGCTTTAAGAACAGACTACCTTCGGGTCCTCGTGCTCACCTTCTTCTGCAACGAAAGCTTCATCGTGTTAGTGGTGCACTCGCTCGCGATTCTCCCATTCCATTTGCAGAGCGTGTTGAAGCTCAGTTCACGGCTGCTGGCGCTTGTGCGTTGGTCTTCGTGGCCTCTGAGCGCCGCTTCGAGCGGATCTTGAAAGTTGTTAGCAGAGAATCGGAGTCGCAATTGCCGTAGACGACATCTCTCTCACGACGGAGGGTGCGGGAGAAGTGGAGCAAGCAGGAGGATAGGCCGAGGAGGAGCTTTCCTCGAGAGTCGAGGGATATTGCAGAGTCTCGCAGTGCAGCGCCGCCTTGGCAGCTGTCGAGAAGCAGACTGCTCCCACGATCCGCAGGCAGTCGGTGGGGAACCGTGGAGCCTCCAAACCCTCGGCCACCACTACGGACTGAGTGTGTTCATTCCGAGCGGTCAGAGGGCGTCCCGACTGCCGCTGATTGCTCACGAGGGCGCGGCTGCTGAGAGTTCGTTGTTGGTGCGACGCTGTCGGTAGCACTCACGGAGTGGCTGCTCCAGGTTGAGACTGATGTTTTGTTTGTGGTTCTTGAGTTCTGAGGTTGTTCTCTTTAAACTTGAGAGCGTCATGCTGTGTTCTGTTTTGCATTTTTTTGTCTTATCGGTTCCGTTTTCGGTCGTCTTTTTTTGTTAGATTTCTTGCGCTTTTGTTCTACCGACAACCATGACCTTTCAGATTCTTGGCTTCTTTGTTGATGACCTAGTCGAGCCAATGAAAGTGAGATGTAGTGGTGGATCAGATGTCGATCTGAGAAGATGAAATCTATCACTCGCAGTTGTGTGTATGGCAATCGTTTTTCTGGAGAGGGTTTTTGACTGCTAATTCGTGTTGTGGCCAGCTTGGCAGGGCTGTTTCACCGCTTTGAAACGATTCCTGGAGATATCCGGTTCCCTGTGCGATTGAGGCGCTCATTTGTTTGTCGCAAAGCTCGGGTCATTCGAGTGGTAGGGATTATTCCAACCCGTTTTGTTTTCCCTACAGACGGTTATCGATATTTGAATTTTGATATTTTCTGGAGGACGTTTTTTGAACCATTTGAGTCATTTTGGCTTTCTTGAGGGTTTTTTTCTATAATTTATGTTTTTTTCTGATTTGTTGTGCGTTTCTGTACTTCATTCATGATGTTTTGGTTTTTCTTCGCTTGAGAAGGGGTTATGCAAGAGTTGGCGGTTGTCAGTGATCTGTACTGTTATTAATTAGCGTTAGTCGGAGTAGACTTCCCAATCGAGGAGTCTTGCGTTGCTCTTTGGGGGCGAGTTCTGATTTGCGTGATCCAATATTATATGGTAACTTGCAAGTCCAGTGTCAGGTGATTGTTCCGAACCAGGCTCAGCCAAGTTCAGTCTGTCGCTTCGTAGTGGAATCCACGGAATGATCCAACGTGTGGCTGCAGTTCCACTGTATCAGTTTCCTCACAAGTAGGTTGTGAATCTTGGAAATCGACTTTGAACCCCAAATGTCGCAGATGGAATTTCAGTCAACAACTTTGACAATTTCAGGTTCATCTTGAGGTGCGATTACTGGATTTTTTCAATTCGATGCAGTTTCCGAATCTACGAGCCTCGATTGCAGCCTAGTTTTCTGACTCCAACCTAACCTATCTTGTGAATACGAGGTTTGTTGGCTTTGTCCATTGGACAGAGTGTATGACATCTGAATCCGAGTTAGGGTTTGGTCGGAGGGGTCCCGCTAGTCCGACCCCATTCCCTGTAGGTTTGGTCCGATGCCCCTCCCTGTCCGACTGGTAGGATTGGGGTTTTGATTTTTTAATATTTTTTACTATTTACTATTTACGTAATATTTAATATTGACTTGATATTTAATATTTAATATTAAATATTAAATTTGCTTGCATATCATTGATTTAATATTTTCATTGTTTAATTTCCCCACTATCCACTATTAATAAACTAATAATCTTGTTTACCTCACGGTCACAGTCACTGTTCTCGTTCAAATTCCGCAAGCTGGAAACTCGGACTTTTCTCAGAATCAAAACGAATCAAGTAATTGCACTTCATCCATTTATGGCCAAATTGGATTTTCTTAAGGTCTACTTTCCTCTGTGGGGTTCCATAACTGTCCCTTCCAATCAGCTTATCAGTTTGAAGGGCTCCCGCTCGGAGCCAATTCCATGGCGCCACCCGGCGGGATCTCATCGTGAGCTGGTTGTGCAACCCGTAGTACTAAGTACCACTATCCCAAGAGTAGAGACTCGGAACCTGTGTATGCTTAGTTGACAATGTTGTGCAGAATGGATTGAAGCTGAAGCTTCGGATTGGAATGGCGCACTCTATACCTGTGCGACGATCCAGTTTGGCTTGAGGTCTTACCAAGTCATAAAGTAGTGCTTGGTGTTCTTACAGATGCTAGGGTGTTGCCCTGGCCAACATTCAGCATCATAGTTCAATCCCCTTTTGGGTTTAGGTTTGTATAGAAGTACCATTTTTCGTGGATATCACGAATCGGGGCCTTGCAACTGAGTGAAAAGAAACGAGTTCCTTGTTTGTAGTGTTTGGCTTGTTGTTTCGATTCTTCTCTGTTGATTGTTTACCGTCTGCATTTGTATTTTATTGGAGTCAGAACTGAACTCAATTATGACTTTGATACGAGCCCATGAGAGCATGGAGTAGATTTCAGGGCTATAATGGATCAGTCTGCTCCATGGCCGTTTCGCCGTTAGAGAATGTGGTGGAAGCATATGTAGTCGTGTATGTAGTCGATTCGACTTTCCATCTCTGACTGAGCAGATGATTACACGACCAGGAATGCATCAGATCCTGAGATCTTGTGTTGACAATGAACTTGGGGATGTGCTGATAATCAAAACATCTAATGGCTGTTGATTATGATCTCTGGAATTATAAACCTGGCGGAAACAAAAGGATCCTGAGGACTTTTATTTGGAGGATGGAAAGTGGGTGGATTGAGATTGCTTAACGTTCCTGAAGTCATACCTCTGAAGTTTCTCCATTGACGGTGCTGTTGATTATGCGCTTCATGGTGGGCAGCCCTTTGTGATTTTGTCTAATATATGCTCAGGTGATATGGTTCACCTTTCTTGTTCTACACATGATTGTTGGGACTGATCGTTGGTGTATCTATCATTGCCATGATGTCAAGTGATAGGGAGGGCACGTAGTGTTGTGGTTTTTATATATTTATCATGGTATATGCGAGTGAGGCCTTGTTGACCCTGTGATGTGAAGGATAAGGTTATTGGCACAGATGGTTGTCGTTGGGTTGCGCGCATGTCTTTATGACTTGTCCGAGTTATAACTTTTGATCCTGAGAAAGTACAAAGGTAGCTTCTTAATAGGAACTATGCTCATATGCCTTATTGAATCCATGTGGTATAGTGTTGTTGTACATTATATGTGATCTTTGTTTGGAGATTATTGTGGTTCAATTTTAACAAAATTCTATCGTAGTTGTACTCATTCATGTGTTCTCTCCCTACTGTTTTTAGGTTCTTCATTGCTATCCTTTTCATATGGTGAAGGTGTTAGGTGTGAGTACAGGTGCAACAATCCTCTCTGTTTTGGGATGGTGAGTTTTCTTCTAAAACCATTGTGTAATTGAGATTGTAAAAAGCACAAGAAGGGTTTTCTAATGCCATCATGCCTCTATTGTTCAAAGATTTTAGTACAAAGCTGGAGTAACTCATAACTTCTCTCAAGTAGGAAGATGCTCTTGGCTTTTAAAAGGAATCGAGATATTTTGACTTCATTATATTGAAATCATGTTAGTCCTTGCATCCCATCATACTAGACCATTTTATGTGTCCCAAATTACTAGTCCCTTTAGCAATGTACTTCAGACTTAAGTTTAGGGTTGTAGATGATTTCTTTTGTTTTTTGCTTTTAAATAATGGAATGAATGACAAGAAGTCAAGATTATTATCCACTTTATAGATCAATACACTTCCAAAACTTGAGTTCTTTTGTCGCAATTTGAATTTGACTCAGTCAAAGACCAATAGACATTAATTGAACTTTCATTGAATCAATTGAATTCCAAGTTGTTCTTGAATAGATGTTGACACATGGAGAAGGTACAAGAATTTTTCAATTTTCTAAGAAGCCTATTGTTATTTATGTTAGGCACTTTGTATCCATTGCACATTCCTTGATTGCAATTAACAACCATGTTTACCTGCTTTGCACTTGAGATTAGGCATTGCGCATTCTCTTTAGAATCATTTCAACATAACATGTATTAAAAGTTTGTTGTCAAATCCGTAATACTTTCATTTCTACAAATGAGGACAACATTGTCGTAGTATGGGGGGCCCTCATGATTTAGATCATGGACTCTTCACAAAAATTGGGTAGTAAATAACTAAAAACGAATTAGTGAGACTTCAAACAGGGAGACTTGAGAATAATTAATTAGGTTTCCATTGCTAATTCTTGGCCACGGTCCTGTGGACTTCAAAGAAGATTTATGAAGTTTGCTAATATTGGGTGAGATTCCTAATTGTGGGTAGTTTCTCATCTGAATCATAGGGCCTCTTATACTAGGACTGTGCCAAAAGGAACTAGTATTATGGATAGGAGGGAATATTGTAGAAGTGGGTACATCTTACATCTTTAAATCATGCTAATTGAAACCATGTTTGAAATATTCACCTAATTGGAAACTTAGAAGGCAAACAAAAATCAATCTTGAATTGTGAGTTGGAGTTTGTTCTTGTGAAAGATTGTCCATTGGGATATATAGGACAAAGTTAGCTCAACATATATGAATATTTGATAAGCACAATTGTCTAAAGTTGTTTTAGAAGCCCATCATGACATCTTGAAATTAAAATTGTCCATCCCAGGTTTTTTTGTTTTTTTTGGTTGGATTTTCAGGTTCTTATATCAATGTGTTAACAAGAGAAGAGGTCAACCTTCTGAAGTTCCCCATGTAGGTGGCTTGTGAGGGCATAGTTTCAATTGTTCTAATTGTGTTGAGACATTCTACATTTTGCTTAAATTTTAATGAGTAGTTAGTGTATTTTAATGGTTTTTGACAGAGGTTGTTTTGCTTGTTATATATGTATCTGTCAGTTTTCATTTGAGAAGTAATAGCTAGAAAGAATGGAATTTTTATACAAGTGTTTGTGTATTTAAAAAAGGATTATGATGATATAAAGAGGATGTAATACACGAGGTAATACACAATGTATTTGTAGGTGTGCAATGAGGAAAAGGACCATGATGTGGGAGATTGTTTAGAAGGTGACAACGTCCATGGGTATTGTACTAAACCTTTGACATTATGTGAAAGAGGTTTGTCTTTTCTAGGTGGTGTGGTGATGACTTGTTAAAACTTGTTAATGTTTTTGGTTCCTTTGAATGTTCTCAACTTTTGTTTTGCTTTGTAACAACGATATAGTGTTTTTCTATTTGCATTAGTTCATCGTGTTCTGAAAGTGGATTTGGTGACTTGGATGCAATAGTGAAGGCTCCAACAATGATCCTATTTTGGATCCCAAGCACAAGATCTTTTTAAGTCATAGTGGAGCTCAAAAGGAGTTTGTGGAGCACTTATGCAAAGCCTTGGAAGATCGGTTGCACTATCCTTTCTTTGATAGACGCCATGAGTGCTTGACCAAGGGGGAAAGATTCCCAGAGTTGATCGTTCAAGCAGTTGAACAATGTGAAATGTTGATTGTGGTTGTGTCCAATGAGTATTTTATGTCTAAATGGCCCATGATCGAATTGAGTGCCTTTGTTAAAGCTCATAAGTTACACCGTGGGTCAAATATGGGGCCGAAGATATTACCCCTCTTTTATGGATTATCCGTGAGTGATTTAGACAATAAAGGGATGCGGAAGAAATGGTTTAGAGAATGGAAGTCTTTGGCGAATATTGATCCAAAGAAGCGAATTGTCGTGAGTGATTGGAAGAATGCATTGGATGTTTTGAGGTCTTTCAATGGCCTCTCATATGACAAGAATTTGAAGGAGATTGTGGCTTATGAAGACAAGATTGTTTCACATGTTTGCAAGTCAATTTCTCCAGATATAAAGTGGGACGATTCCCATGTGCAAGGCAAGTCTAATATTTGTAAGGTACAAAAATCGAATACATATCTTTATTTTCAATTTGTTTTTTACTTTAGGATATGAGATTATATGGTTGCCTTAAAACTTTTTTTTTGCATTTAATTTTTTTGGAGGGGGTTGGTATCTTTGGGAGAATTTAATGGAACATTTTTTTTTGTCTATATTGAGTGTTAAGTTTGAAGGTCATTCAGTTGATTGGACTGTTGTTTGGCTGGGCTAAATAGGTTATTTGTGAGAAGATTGAAGGAATTGGGTTTTCACAAAAATACAAAGTAAAAGTGGTTGGTATATATGGAGTTGGTGGCATTGGAAAGACCACAACTTGCAAGCCATTGTGCAATGAACTTTCAAGCAAGTTTGAAGGGAGGGTGTGCCATATTGAATTTCCAAGTGTTCCTTTGAGTGATTCCAAAGAGTTGTTTCAAAAGGTATTGAGAAACTTGACAAGGAAAAGCGTGGAGGTCATTCAACAATTGAATGAAGGAGAGGTGAGATTTTTGGTTTCCAAGCTTGAGGTGTTTTCTAAGTGCTTCAAATAATGGAAGCCAATTCTATAGAATAAGACATTTTGAAGACTTGGTAGGGTATAATTCCTTGTCCTCATTTGTAGCTTTGTGTTACTTTTGTAATATTTGTTTCTACTTTTGAGTGTTTGTTGTGCATTATTGAATTGATGGAGTCATGCACACTTTTACGAGGCAGTGTGAAGATGCATTTCTACTTCCACATCTATGTGATTGAAATCATTGTTAGTTCAATTATTGTGGCTTATAGGTTATGTGGTGAATGTATTTAACAGTGCAAGGACATTTTGCGTAAAAGTCTTTTCAAGCAAAGAACCTTTTTGGTGATCGATAATATTTCAGACACCCACCAATCAATCTTGGAGGCCAAGACGCTTTTGGAAGTTCCTTATCACATGGAGAGTTTGGTGGTTGTAACGACTCGATCTCAAAGTGTTCTTAGGCTTTTGGGGTTAGATGGAGATGCATGTCTTGAGATGCCGGATCTTGAAGAGGTAGATGCGGTGAATTTGTTTTTGCATCATGCAGTTGGCGGCAAACAATTTTTTGAAGTTGAGGAGAAGCATGATATAATGACTTGTGTTAGGAGGTGTTATTTCTCCAAGGGTGTTAGACAAGGGTGTCACTATCATCCCTTGGCCTTGCAGTCTTTGGGATTGCAATTGGGTTGTCATGGAGAGAATCCTTGTGATTGGGTTAAGAATTTGCCGCAAGTGAGGACTTTCAATTTTTTTCGAGGAAGAAATCCCGTATTTGATATTTTGAGGAGTAGTTTTGACTTGCTAGCACCAAGGGATCAGACTTTGTTTATGGACGTGGGATGCTTTTCTAAAATACCAAATTCTTATGAATTGCTGTACCTTGTTGAGTGGTTGTGCTTTGCACACAAGCAAGATGAAAAAGAAATAGCACTTCGGGTACAATATTGCTGCCATCTTTTGCAAGCTTTGGATGTGAAGTTTTTGCATTATATGAGTAAAGTTTTTCATATTCGTACTAAGGTGTAGTTATTCTAAGATTGTCAAAGTGTGCTAATTTTTTTTAGTGTCATTTTAGTTTCCTTGAGAAATTACTTGCATTCAAAATAGTTAGTTCATTGGGGCTATGAAATGACAAGGAAGTTGCAATATATGGACAAATGAAAATGACTTACAGAGTTCATTTGTGTTGTTGGAATGGTAGTTGGAGCACTTGAAGCGAAAAGGCTTATTGCAAGATGTGGATTTGAGATGTGGAAGAATTAGCATCCATGATTTGTACTTGGAGTTTGCTAAACTTGAAGCAAAGGGATCTTTCAATGATTCAACCAACTTTAGGGAGCGGATGTGGGTGTACATAGAAGATGGTGATCTCATAGAACTTGAATGTATACCAGAAGTTGGATGTTGGCACAAGTTGATACGGCTTACTATTATACAAAGTTCTTTGGACCTTGAGAAGCATGGTCGAATTGGTTGTCGGATTGGAAGTATGAAGGACATGAAATGGGATTATTTTTCCAATGTTGAGGTATTGCAGCTTTCCAAGTTGCATTGGGGACATGGAACTTTTAATTTGGAGGGCTTACTGCGCTTAAGGATTTTGCTTCTATACAAAGTACGCAAGGTTGATAGAGTTGAGGGCTTGGAAAAATTGAAGTACCTTACTCATTTCAAGTGGTCTTCTTATGGAGTGCATTCCAATAATGGTATGGGTGCTCATATTGTGGGGGGACTTCCTTTTTCCTTAATACGATTGGACATTATCGGAAAGGATGTGGTGTTGGGGTCGGACCCACTTGCTCGATGCCATAATTTATCTGAACTAAGTCTCTATAATGTTGAAGCTAGTTTGTTGGATCTGAGCAATTGTGGATCCTTGGAGAGTGTGTTCCTTTATGGAATTCAGAAGTTGCAAACCTTGTCAGGGCTTGCAGTTAATCGGCCATCCAACTTACAATCTCTTGTTGTTATTGGCTGTGAAGATGTGGTTGATATTCCAAGGATAGATCATCTTAACGGCCTGAAGAAATTAAACATACAACATTGTCCGAAGTGGAAGGTGCCTAGTCTACTTTCTCTTACCAAATTGCAAGTCTTGAGTATTTCAGGTGAGCAGAGACTAGTGGTGTTCGCAAAGGATTGCTTTCCTCACCAACTTCGAGAGCTTCATTGGCGCTTGGGCCAATCAAGCAAGCGATTGAATCTCACTAGATTCAACCAATTGGAAGTAATTAACTTGTATAGGAACGTTGAATTGACATCCTTGACAGAATTGGGAGATTTGCCTGCGTTGCGAGTCCTCAATCTTTCGTATTGCGAACGTCTTTGGCGGTTGCCTGACTTGAGTACATCGAGGAACCTCATAGAACTCAACCTTGAGGCATGTTATGCGTTGGAGCTTCATGAGAAAGATATTCAAATGCTTTGTGAGTTGCCTTTATTGCAGCCAGTGCCCTTTTTTGGAGAGGTTGAGGATGGCATGTTCAAGTTGGCCCTTGCTCAAGGGAAGGTGCTCTTTCAGTCATCCTCACAGTGGGAGGCGGGTGAATGGGAGGAACGAGATCTGGGGGCACCTCCGATCAAAATTAGGAGGCGTGGCACTTGGGAGTTAGATCCGGTGGACAACAATTGATTGCAATTCCGATCGAGAGCATGCTGGCACACATTGGTGCCAATCTGTGGAATATGCATTTGGTTATGATCTAGGCAATCGTTGGGAGTTGACCCCAATTCAAGCGTAGGCAGGTTCTGGTTTACGTTTTCTTTGAAGAATTTCTTCAGGGTATTTTCAGCATCCTTAAGCTGGTGACGTGATTTGGCATCCTTAGACGATGGTATCTTGGGTTCAAGCTTGGTTCCGGAGAGGTGGCGTTGGATGTTTTTATGAAGTAGCAATTGGTTTGAGTGGCAACTGAGTTGTAGCTTGTTGGTTTGAGTGGCAACCGTGTTGTAGCTTGTTGGTTTCAGTGGCAATTGGAATTCGATTCGATGAATGGGCTCGGGGCCTGCATCGAAATTGCAGGAATGGATTCCCGTACCTCATAATTTGCATCTTTGTGCGGCATTTTCATGACAAGAGTTGTGCTGTTGTAGTTGAAGATGATGGAGGCAAGGGGGTTTTCAATTTCACACATGAAGCTGTTTCGCCATTCCGACTTTCTTGGGCTTATTTGGGTCATTGTCTAACTGTCAATGGCTGTAATCATGGATTGCAACTTCGATGTCAAGGATGGGCGTCATGACTTCTGCTCGTCACCCCTGATGTGGATTCTTCCAGTTTCTATATTTTTCTTGGCGAAATGCCTTCGTTGATATAGTTAATGCCACTCTACCATTGGATGTGAGCTGCAACATTCTGCGTGACCTCAATTGTTGGGTCTAGTTTTTGATAGTTTCGTCCATGTGTATGTATAGTGTTGTCACTTGGAGATCCCCATGTGATTCGTGGCCATCATATTTACAACTGAGGTTAACAGATTGAGTTTGTCCGGAAGTTTGCTAACTGTTGGCAATATTGAGTGTATCAACACTTATGGACACTAGTATGGATCACTTGTAATAGGATAAAGGCAAAAACAGCATACTCTATTGAGTTATGGCGGCACCTAAACTGATATGATTACCATCTCTAGATTTATATCACCGGGCCCTCCTTTGAGGGAGCACACCTTCAAGTGCACACTTGCGGAGATTATAGTATCTTACAAGGCTAACTCTCAAGCTGGATGAAGCCTTATTTTCCATAATTCCTAATTTGATACTTCGATTGTCATTGATCAATTTTTCTTGGCAAGCTGTTAATATGAAGTAGGCATCCTACTCTCAAGCAATTAGAAGGGGAAAATTTTGCAAAATTTCTTTGCTGGTGTAAGCTTAGTTGGAGATCAGGGAGACTCTTCCTCTTTTTTGTGTTTCACTTTCTTATAAGGGTGTCAGGAATGGTGACTGCCAATCGATTTGAGACATCTTTGTGAAGGATGAGTGTCGCAACATCTGCTTCTAGTGCATGGGATAACAGTAGAAATAGCCCCTCTGTTCGATTGTTTTGTGGGCAACTTACATGTGCCAACTGTTGGTAACATTTGCAACTCTCCCTTTGAAAAAAACTCTGCGTGACCACAATTGCTGGGCCTCGTGTTTCTGTAGTTTCTTCCATCTCAAAGTGTACAGTAAGGTCTACTTCATTTACGAATTTTTGAAATCGCAGGAAGAAAATTTCACATTTGCCAACTTTGATAGCCTCCCAAGGGCTCAAAAATTGGTCTTTGACCATGAAATTCTTACTACATCTTCTTTAATTTAATTATATGTGTGTCAAATTTCAAGGCCAAATGATTTACACAAAAAAAGATATTCGAAATCTACCAACATGTGTAGCCGTGAGAAAAATTTCACTATTGCCAACTTTGACACCCTCCCAAAGACTGAATTTTTTTTCTTTTGCTATGAAATTTTTTCAATAGGACTATCTATATGTTGATTACATGTGTGAAAAGTTTCAAGTCCAAAAGACCCCCACAAAAATAAATATTCAAAATCTACCAACATGTGTAGTTGTGAGAAACAATTTCACTACTACCAACTTTGACACTATCCCAAGGGTTGAAAAATTGTTTATTTACCATGAAATTTTTATGATGAAATCATCTCTTTGTTAATAACATGTGTGCCAAATTTCAAGTTCAAAAAATTCACACAAAAAAAATATGCTAGTTCTACCAATGTGTAAAGCTTTCAGAAAAATTTCACTACTATCAACTTTGACACTATCCCAAGGGCTGGAAAAAAAACATTTTTATATAAAATTTTTAGCATGAGATCATCTTTATATTGATAAAATGTATGCCAAATTTCAAGGTCAAAAGATTTACCAAAAAAAGGATATTCTAATTCTACCAACAAGTGTAGTTGTGAGAATGACTTTCTACATCCATGTGAAATTTTAACCCAAAAAAAAACACTATCCCAAAGGTTGAAAAAATTGTTCTCACAATAACACATGTTGATAGAATTAACTTATTTTTTTGTGTGAATTTTTTGAACTTGAAATTTGGCACACATGTTATTAACATAGAGATGGTTTCATCATAAAAATTTCATGGTAAATAAACAATTTTTCAACCCTTGGGATAGTGTCAAAGTTGGTAGTAGTGAAATTGTTTCTCACAACTATACATGTTGGTAGATTTTGAATATTTATTTTTGTGGGGGTCTTTTGGACTTGAAACTTTTCACACATGTAATCAACATATAGATAGTCCTATGAAAAAATTTCATGGCAGAAGCAAAAAAAATTCAATCCTTGAGAGGGTGTCAAAGTTGGCAATAGTGAAATTTTTCTCACGGCTACACATGTTGGTAGATTTTGATTATTTTTTTTGGGTAAATCATTTGACCTTGAAATTTGGCACACATATAATTAAATTAAAGAAGATGTCGTGGTAAAAATTTCATGGTCAAAGACCAATTTTTGAGCCCTCGGGAGGCTATCAAAGTTGGCAGATGTGAAATTTCCTTCCCTGCGATTTCAAAAATTTGTAAATGAAGTGGACCTTACTGTACAATGGGGGGACAAAAATCTTGTTGCCCCTTTTTGTTCCCACACAAACACTCCCATTTTCAAACATTATTTTTCACAATTTTTATGCAATTCTTGCATCATTGCATTCTTATATAGTCCTGATCACGCATACCAAATTTCAACTTCAAAAAAGCAAAATTCCATTTTTGGTTAATTTTTAAAGTCATTTTTTATGGTTTTACATAGTATTTTATTGAAAACAATTAATGGTGAATTTTTTTAATTCAATTGAGGAGATATGTAGGAAACATCCATATGCACATCTTTCCTTCAACAAGCATCTCCAAAAAAATTCACAATTCCCTCTATGAAAAGTTTAGTATGAGGTATCATACAACCAAACTTTGTGAAATAGATATCTTTATATTTTTGCTATTTAATCCTTACATTCTAATTAAATTTGTACATTTGAGCATGATGGTGCAATTGCCTTGCCAAAATCTAATTATAATAAAAAGATTACTATTTTCCAAAATTAGGACATTGTCTACCCAACATTGAATTCTTCATAGAGGGAATTATGAGTTTTTTATGGAGATGCTTGTTCAAGGAAAGATGTGTGTATGGATGTTCCCTACAAATTTCCTCAATGGAATTTTAAAAATTCACCATTAATTGTTTTCAATAATATACTATGTAAAACCATGAAAATTGACTTTAAAAATTAACCAAAAATGAAATTTTGCTTTTTTGAAGATGAAATTTGGTATGCATGATCAAGACTACATAGGAATGCAATGATGCAAGAATTGCATAAAAATTGTGAAAAATATTGTTTGAAAATAGGGGCATTTGTATCGGAACAAAAGGGGGCGACAAGACTTTTGTCCCCCCATTGTACTGTCACCGTGGGATTCCTGAGTCTTTTCTTACCTCCTCATTCACAATGTCGAATTTAGAGAGAGATTGTCAGGAAATTGTTCAATGTTCTACCCAAACTGAGTAAGTGTGCCGTGGAGCATTTAGAAACGAAAGTACGGATCACTGGTGGTAAGCTAAGGACGCAAGCATCTATCTCACTCTGTTGAGTACTTTAGACTCCCTCAGTGAACTATTTACATTCGTCCCATTGCATGACTTTGGACTCCATAATATTAATGCAAGAGAGTTTCGCCGTTGTGGCATGTTTCAATTGGTTAAGGAGAGGCAGATTAAGATTGATAATGCTCACTGCTTTGCTTGCCTTGTGCAAGTTTTCAACAACGTGGTACAAAGTAGAAATTTCATTCGTGTGGCAGGGAGAGAAATTTGAGAGAAATCTCTACTACTACCAACCGGTATTAACTTAGTGAGTGCAGATCCACCTAACTGCAAGAGACTTTTGATGTTGTGGCATGTTTTGACTGGTTATGCAATCAAAGAAGTCAAAAGGCTCAACTTTCCTATATTGACATAATTGTCCGGTTATTGCAAAGTAGGCCAAGTCATCAAAATTAATGGCAAGTTAGTACCAACCTCACCGCCCGCAGCTCGGTAGGTCCTAAGTGGCAATTATTATCTTTAGTACTTGCACTACTTTGCAATTATTCCTAGTCCAATCACGACCCTGACTCTTTGTTTGCTGTCACAGATATTAGAATATTTGACACTAGGGATGCTAAAGTTGTGACAAAATCATCATTCACAAGGCAAGATACTAAATCCTCCATTTGAAGTGGGACCAGCAGGGTGAATTTTGTGTTATGGGGGGGGGATAAAAGTAAAAAAAAAGCCCGCTAATTTTAGCCGTGTCTAAGGTATGTTGTAGGCCTCTCGGGCTAATTAATTTGGGGTTTCTGATCGCAAATATGTATTCAAAATTTGCAAAAAAAATTTGTGTGAAAAATAAAAAATTCTTATGTTTTCCCCAGGGGTAAAATTGGCCCACAGGGCCCACTTCAAATGGAGGATTTAGTGTCCTCCGTTCACAAGAGGTACAACACCAATTTCCTTCTAATGGTAGGAGGAGTTCATTCATGGTCATAAAAAAGTCACAATGGCAGGAGCATTGATCTCCAGCAAAAGAGCACATGTCCTAAGGTAGGTGGCTCCAATTCCGCCCCTCTTCTTCAGACCGTCCTATAGGTACTTGTAGAATGGATGCAAGCTGATCCTTAAATGGATTGTTTTTGTCCTTTAATGAATTCAAGAAAATTTGTTTTTTTAATTGCAAGAGCCAATCATTGTCTTTGGTTTCCGCACATCTCTTTACAAGTCACAAGAGGACAAATTTTACGACACCTATGGTCACAAATAGGTGCCTATGACCTGAATCTTTGAAAATTCATAAGTAATTCAAAAATGCTTAGAAAAATATGAAACCACTTGTGTTGTGTTCCAAATCTATTTTTCTTTCTTTGAAAAATGAGCTAAAAATCATTTTGTCCATGGAAACCTACGAAAAAGGTGGATCAACCCTTAAAGGGTCGCTTTCTGCACCTCCTACCTTAATTGATTTTTTCACCATTGTCTAGTCATTGCACATGAGATGGCTAAATGCGTCTGTAGGATGAGCTGTTATTGATCATCTGAAAAAAACAAGTAGCTATGCTATGAGGGATTCCCAGTAGCATTGGAAGGCTTTTCAAGTAATCAATCTTTGTACAGTAGAACCTCTCTAAGTTGATCCTCTCTAAGTTGATAAACCTTTGTAAACTAATCATGTCAGACTTGTCCGGGTCTGGGCCACATAACAAAGGTTGTGACTAAAAATGACCCTCTCTAAGTCAATAAACCTCTATAAACCAATCTGTCAGACCAGTCCGGGACCGATCAGCTTAGAGAGGTTCTATTGTAAGATGTAGCTTTTGTCAATGCAAAGTCTCCTATCCTTTCATTGAGAGCTAACAACTCTTGATGCATGGTGCATAGCACACTTCAATAATTTGTCCAACTAGTGCAAGTGAAACTAATTTAAGATAGTCAAATTTACATATTATGATACGTAATTTTGTGCAAGCTGATATATTATTGTATTGAATAATTTTTTACAAAAAGAATCAAAATTTAGTGACACTAATTTTACAAGTGACACTAAATTGGTTGCCTCATGCAATAATAGGATAAACAATGTTTGTGTAGAGGTATTTAAAAGTTTAGGTGTGGTTGTGGTGTTTTTTAGAATCAAATTTGGATGCATGCACCTAATGAGATTAAAATTGTTGCCCCAAATGTTTTACTTTGGATAGATGCAACAAATGACAAACAATTATAGATCAAACACATTTTTGCAATAATTGAGGTACAAAGCACTTTGGTCTATTGTTTGGACCTGGAGTTTTAAGAGTGGGACCAATACTATAATTAGGGGAAGGAATCAACTAGATTTCCTTGTATACAAGCATGAATTTTTACCATTTCAAAAATGTCAAAGTCAAATAAAAATTCAAATGCAATGTACACAAAGAACTCTCATGTATTCATTTGCTGCCAAAAAAACAAATTTTGAAGAAGACATTTATACAAATCAAAATACACCATGAATTTTCAAATACTTCTAATATAGAAGTGATCACCATGGTGGTAGTTACATAAATAATAATATCCATGGTGGAAGGAAAATTCCAATTCTACAGTAGTTACTTCAAGGCAATAATTCAACTCGTCCACTGTAATAGATTGGCCAACTATAGTAGAAAATATTTGCACCAAGCAGTTGGGGGACTGCACTTATAGATTTACAACATGTAGCCAAATGTAGGGAAAGGTCTATCCAATCTTTTTGTTGCTCACTTACTAAACACATTATTAAAGTTGCATTTTATTAAATTTAGGAGTGTTTTTAGAAGATTGAGCTAGGGCTTCTGATGCTACTTGTGTTTGAGTGTTTGAAGTCTTCTAAGGTAACGTAAGGTATTGTAACCACACCTATTATGGACTCAGTCCAAGCACCCCAATAATGCAATCTTGTGCATCCTAATGTAGTAGGTAGTGCACAAAGTGTGGAATTGGAATTCAAATGGTTAGAATTGGAGCTCAAAGTGTTAGAATTGATTTGAAAATTATCAATTTATAAATTCAATGAACATCACCTGCCATGTAGATTCAACACATGGTAAAAGGTTCATTCATTATTCTACAATCTCAATGCAAAGAACACAATTGAATAGCTAATGGAACTGTCTAGGGAATAAAGAAAGCTATATTATCATTCAAAAAGACAAGTCAGAATAGTATTCTTTAGAATTCACAATGGGAAGCTACGTGGTTTTGTCCTGACCACCTATAATGTGTCTTTTCTTTCCAGAAACAAGTTGGCCAAAATACATGTGAAGTATTTCTAGATTTGTTGTTCTTTTGTAGGAAAAAAATTGTGAATCTAGTAATTGGAACTATGCACAATGACTAAATGGTCCACAATGGGCTTTTTACCTTTTACAAACCCGGAATCCTGGAATCCTTGTTGCCCAATTGCTTTTGAGCCCTCTTACATTCTAAGGTAGTGAAAACAATAAAATATTTCACTACTACAAAAATTCGTGTCCTCACCAACACGAAAACTGAGAAATATATGTTAGTCCGAATAGTGGATTAGGACATTTTGGTTCGGACAGAAACCAACTCATTCCAGTTGGTTTTGACCACGTCAGACTAGGTAGGGCAAGAGGTGCCATGGTGTACACACAGCGTGGCAAAGTTTTTACCTCACCCTTTCACCAAGTAAATCGCGGATTCCAAGGACTGCTTGTCAGTATTATGGCAGATGGGAACTACAATATAGGTAACCAAAACTTGCCAGTGACCTTGTAAACATCTTCTGACACACTTGTCAGAGATAAAATCCAAAATTGTCAGATACCGCCACGTATACCATTGCAGTTGACAGTGCGGGAAGAGTTTTCATTGGGTTCAGGGTTATGGAGATGCCACGTAAGCGGATAAGGTTTTGGATTTAGTTTTTGGTAACGGAAACCAAATATTTACTATATTTTTTCATACATCCATTCTCACAGCACAAAATACATACAACATTCATTGCTACATTCGTAGCTTATGCATACTGACTGACTTGCAGAAAGGAGTCCTTGTATTCCAACCACATTGACAATGAAACCAAAAATTGTATTAATAGGTGTGTCAATGTTCCATAGAATAGCTCATGCTTGGGAGCTTATACAAATTGTCCAATATTCCAACAACTGACAATATTGTTATACTATTTTAGGCAACCGTACGCCTTGAAAATAATTTTGCGGGGAATAAAAGCAGCACTGCTCCATAAAACCTGCTCCAAAACTCCATCCAAAAACACGGAGAAAAATGCTGTAATAGCCCCCTCCCTTAGATTCGGGGTTTACCATAGATTTCTATACACCACCACTGGGGAAAGCTTTTGGAAGCCGTACAAAATGGCCTGCACTTAGCCCCTCCGACTTCCATGAAGATATACCACACATCATGACATCTTTGTCTTCCAAATGAGAATATTTGTCATCATCCTTCCATGCAAACACTACTATTGCTGGAGTCGGTTTTAGTTCCCTTCTGTGTGGAACATATATATGCCTTTCTCCAACATTGATTCTTGAATCACATGCCTTCTTGGAATAGCGTTCAATACCTCCCCTACCTTCCATGCAACACGTACACAATTAAGCCACATCAAGTGCATTCGACATTTCAATATGCACTCGTGCGTCTAAAAAACAGTCACTATGTAAGCACGAAAGGATTTCGGAGTTTAGTGTCTACAGCCTGCACAATTCATATCAGTCCATGGAATTGCACAAATCTCCAACATGGCCCCATGCAATAGTGAGTATGCAATAATTCAGACACGAAATCCCATCCATTTAGTCATTTCAAGGGAACTACTGCACAATCTGTGGCCCACAGTTCAACCACTAGAGAAAAGCGGTCTGGGGACGTCTAAGTCAAACAAATATGGATTGCATGTGGGTGACCTCAATAATACAACGTGGGACCAGATCCACTGTAGCAACTCATATAGATTTTGGGGACAACTCACCAATCATGCTTGGTCAAAGCACCTGCTCCATCAGTTCTGCTTCTGCGATTTAGATGTTCCCTGTGCTGGCCATCCTTTCCGTGTTGTCTTCTCTTTTACAGCATTGGTTGTCGGCAGCTCTTCCTCCACATCTGCTGTGCCGACATCCTATGCCATTCGATATAAAACAGCGCAAATCATGGTACTCATGCGGTTTCAGTTCATCGAGCGATTTTAGCAACATTTGAGGAAGAAATAAAAATGAACCATTTGTGCATGGACCAGAGAAGCATTTGCCACCTACGTAAAACACAAAGGGCCTTCACGGGAATCAGGACCTCTTCCATGCTAGACGTACCACTCCGTTTGTTGTCATTGAAAGACCGTACCTTTTCACGGCCAATTCCAGATGATGCATGCTGTGCCTCTGACACCGAAGACGGCTGGACTGCCTCTACTGCTTCTTGCACATCTGAGTTGCTCTTTTCACGGCCACCGGTTGCTGCCAACTGAGCCTCCAATTCAGCAATTTTCCTCTCTAGTTGGTTCACCATTTTTCCCTCTTCTATAGCATTGCCCTCGGTACGGTTTTTGCGCTCGGGTATATCAGTTGCCCCTCCTCCACGCTCTTGAGCTTCTACAACGCCTTCCTCAAACGAGACGTTGCATGGTACTTTCGGCTCACTTTTCAGCTTCCCTTGACGTTGAAGTTTTCGTTGCAAAGCCACGCCTGCATACCCTTTGTCTCTTGACATTTCTTCGTACACGTCCTCATAGTCTGGGGACTTGCCATATTTCTCCCGTAGCATTTCTCTTATGCCTTCTTCACCCCTTGGTCCAGTCCTTCCAAAATTGACGCGGCTCTTGTTTGCTCTCTTCATTCTTTCAGATTTTTCCTCGTGTGAGGGGCAGTTTAGAGTCTTCTCCAGCCGGACCCATATCTCCTTGGAGAAGCCCGCAGGTTTATCTTCCCCTGCCCCTATCATCTTCATGAGCGTGCACCTCCGTTGTGCTATGGAATTTCCCACCAGTCGTCTGATGAAAAGCGGGTCCACAGGCGCACTATATTCAAAATTGTCCCTCAATCGCCTCCTTAGCGTTGCCAATTCAGCAGGAGGCTGCTCTCAAACATCCATGATAGATGGGTCCAAGGCTTTAGACAATTTAGTCAAGTCGGCCCTCCATGCAGTACAGCCATCGGAATACGGAATCTTACGATAGTTTACATGAAGGTAATATGGCTTCTTCCCTTCTCTCTCCCGCTTTCATATTTTTTTATCCCTTGCTTTTTGTCTCTCTCGTTGTTCTTTTCGCTTTATTGTCTCTGAGTGTAGCTCGTACTTGAATTCCAATGCTTGACCGCCTGAATCCGACTCCATGATGTTGTCGGCAGTGTATTCATCATCGCTGCAGAGGTCATCTACGCTAGGAATTCCAGTGCTGCGTCCCTTGTCTGACTCCTCATCTGAACTTTGCGACCCCTCTATCGGCATACAGGCTCCACCATCTTCTGCAGTTACATCCGGAGGATTTTCGTCGCTTCCATCGTCAACTCCTACATCCTCAACCGCAGTCCACTCGGCCCTCCTCCGCTTTGTGAGCATTGAGCGCTGGCTACTGTTCCCCTACGTTTGTAAAATAGGACTTCCCTGCTTCCAAACCCACTCACGACTTCATGATGAATACACATGCGGGTATTCAATGTTTGCTATAGCTACAAAGGAATAATTAAAAATCACTGTCATTGACCTAGTAGAAGGGGAATTTAGATGGATTCACGCTTGAAGAAATGATACTTGCATAAATTACGGAATGTAAAGGACTGAGTATAGAGCATATTGCTTTCCTTTGCATTAATTTTTACCTTGACGCGCTAAGTACTGAATGGAATAGAGTAGAATTCATTCACCCTCTTGCATACCTGCGGCGATGAGTCCAATTCTTGAGCACTTGGACATGATATGTCCAAATTGGGGTTGTCAACTTCTGTGCTTCCTTTTTGTCCCGCAATGATTCGAGACTTGCCCCCATTCCGGTCTTGGCTACGGTCACTCCCCGACCTCCTGAGGGTGTGCCTTTGTTCAGATGAACCGCCTCTTGTTATGACACCACTACTGTGCAGACTGCTCTGCCGACTTATCGGAGTGCCTTTCCTCCCATCTGATAAAGGTACGTATCATAGAGTTACATTGTGTGAGCAAAGTGTTACCAAAATTGGGTACATATAATACACCTTCACAAATATAACATACGATCATACCAGAAGAATGGAAAATAAGGTTACTGATCAGTGGGTATAGAAAATAATCAACATTTTGTGACTACAAACAAACTTATATGGTAGTTTGGCAACATACAAAATATAATTTTTTATTACATTAGTTGCAAGTGTCTGAAAATTGACTGCTGAGAGACCACATCATGCAATAATTGAACTTATCCTTTGTGGGTAGATCAATGGAATTCATATCAACACTTACTTTGTGGGATCTCTTTGGTGCATGATTTACCTTGTTCTTCACTTCGAGCTCTTGTTTTGCCCCTGGTCATTCTCGAATGAAGCATGGGACCATCGTCATCCACAATATTGTCCGACTCTATCACAATGACGTCGGCAGTTGCTTGGCCCTTTCCAGAGGATTCCTTGGAAGAATTGAACATATCCTTGATGAAAGGGCTCTGCTTCATGCCACGCTTTGGTGGAGGTTCCGCCCTCCCCTTCCCTTTGCGGATGTTCTTCTCCAACTGACGTTGCCCATCTGTGCCTCTATCTACTTCGGAAGGCTCTTTCCCTTTCCCATTTCTGTTCTTTTTCCAACTTTCGAAGGTTTCTTTCCGTGGAGGCATGATGTGCACCTATCCCACATCCATCTACACATGGTTATTTCAGAATCACACACTCTCAAGACGGCAAGGAACGTTGTGGGACATTTACAACGACAAGAAAAAATTGAAACCGCTGATTTACTTGGCGAAGGTATTTCAAGCCATGTGGACCTCACTTTCACTCCACCTTCCCACTGATGAAAACTGTCATGGAATTAGCCTCATCACTAAATAGTGATTCTAAAAACAAAGGTCTGGCATTCCATTCTGAGACAAAAGACTCTGCCTCCAATGCCACTGTTGGCATGGGTTCTGCAGGTGAGAGACATTAACAAGACGCAACAAGTTATGAAGTGCGGGATGCTCGCTTACACTTGCATCAACCAGTATTCATAGAATGCACTGCTCGATGTTGAAGGGCAGGAGACCATGGATCGGAATGCAGAACCGGTCACATTCACGTATAGCCATACTGCATAGCACAATGAGGTTTAGGGTGAGCTCATTAATTACCTTTGCAGCGTTTTTGGGCGTCACTTTCCTCACGTGGTGAGCGGACCCTTTCTCACGTAGCGATGGGCTCCACGTCCGATCACTCTCCAAATCAGGTCCTTCTGCTGAATCAGTACTAGAGGATTCTAGAGAGCTAGAGGTCAGACGACGCAAGTTCAAAATGGCCTCAATGCATTCCCCATCCGTGAAACCACGACCAATTTCGGATGCACATATAGTGGCTGGAGTGATTATGGAGATAGAAGTCGGGCCTCCAGGTGTTAGAACGTCCACATCTACAGCATCTACCAGACACACAATGCTAGGGTTTTCTTCGCAGCACATACACCACGGGGCTTTGACAGATTTGACGTTGCAACGACAAAACAAGCGGTCTCCTTTGCAACCCCGATCTGATGTGTGAACCAAGTGCCGTTGCTTCACGAAGCCCGCCTTCACCAGACTCTGACCTCCCACTAGAAATGCAGACTCTCTCAGGTCTCTGCGATCACACAATGTACAAATCACTATCCGCGATTGCAACTACAATGTTTCAAGAATTCAGTTTAGGACTAGGGCAACGGATAAACGCGGAGTACATTAACGGAGGAGTGACGGCGAGACCCAGATCAATTTGATTAGAGTGTCTTCTCTTTCGATATGGAAGACGCATTCTGTGAAACTGGATGAATGCTTCCAACACATTGATCAGTCATCCACGTGAAATCAATGGCTAGAGTTTAAGGACCTCTGGCTGCGATTGTCCACCTACTTCTCTGCCTTGAAGTTTGTGCCTTCAACAGCTTTGCAATCACGGACAGATCTCTGGCAATTAGACTTGCCGCCGCTTGCATTTTAGGACAGTGAAAATTAATTTGATCGTTGAGTTGAGCGGGAGCATTGAAACCTAGCTTCAGGGACGTTGGGCTCTCTCTTTACTTAAACCAGACTACTTCCATGTCTAATGCACCTCCTCTCACCTGTTGGGCTTCATGGGTGGATTGATTAGAAATTACAAAGCTATGCCCCCACTGCCAATATTCTAGAGTTTCTGATAGTACATGAATCTTGCCGCAATTAAGAATTGGAAGATTCAATTGCAACGGCAATGTGTTGAGGTGGAGTAAAGTACTTACTTCACACCATTGCAATGCGGATGCTCTGCCCATTTCAAGTGTTGTGCTGTTCCGCTCCTGCTCCTCCTATCCTCCCTTTCCCGACCAATTGCTCTGCTTGTTTAAGATCTCCATAGAGGTATGTTGCCGCAAAAGCCCTATGTTCACTTGTAGTTTGCAGATCAGTTTGCTGAAGCTTCCCACAATGTCATGACAAATATAGGATTGGATTAAGGCTTGGACTGGTTGGGCACACTCATTCGCTATGAACGATGAAGTGATGGTTTAGGATTAAGGCACTTAGGGCACTAATAACAAGAGTGTTGAATTTCTATCATTGCCACTTAGGGTCCGGTGATAGGCAAGTTTGAAGCACAATTGTGTTCCCATTAATTACTCCAGCGAAGGTCATGTGGAAGACGGGCAACATCTTTGTTGCATTCACTGTGGTCAAGTGTCCAGTAGAGGATGGGGATGCGTAAGCTTTCATGAGTTATTGAGTGCGTTTTTCTTGTTTGCAATGTAGGTAGATACACCACTGAAAGAGAGAAGCAGGGGCGAGGCCAAGGAAGCAGGTGTTGCTACGATAGCCCATCATTGTCTCTGGTAAGCGTTAAACCTTCAACCTGTTTTTGTGATCAATTCACTGTATTGTTAATTTGGTAGGACATGGCCTCTGTAGAAGGTCCCCACTAGGATATAAGATTGCGGTTTAGGGTTCACCATGCAGTGTTACAGATATTAGTACACCAACGGGGACAGTCTAGGGTTCTCAATGTCCAACAATTTTTAACGTACTTCTACGGGAGTTCAAGGCTCAGATCTTTCTCGAGCGTTTGTAGATGTACAATTTGAAACTCATTTGATTTAGGGTGCAACGTACTCAAAAATCCATCGCAGTCTGCAATTCACTATCCTCATGGGAAAAAGGAAGATACTCCGTGCTGCTCCTCTTCATAGAAGGAGGCGACCAAAAATGGATTGGAGTGATGAAGAGGAGGGACCACGGGATCTTCCACATGCGGAAAACTTTGGAAGTTGCCCTCCACTTTGTGCGTCTAGCATACAGCAGAATGAGGGTGCAATGGACTTGAAACCCCTGTCTCCTATTCCTCCAAGAAAAAAGGTTAGCTACAAGGATGTAGTGGAGAAGAGCCTCGCAGAGATGAGAGCATTCATGGGGATGCAGTCTGACACAGAAGAAAGCGTACTGCTTGTTGTTCCAAACGCAAAAAATCCCAAAATCTGGAGAAAAAAAATTTTAGTCTGGCAGCATTGCTAGAATTATGACATTCCAAAATTGCCGGGTAGTTGCGTCTGTAGCTTACATAGCGGAATTCCAGACATAGATATACTTTAAAGAAATGAGGATAGAGTCTACACATCATTTTGGCAAATGCACGGCTCATTTTTTAGCTACATGCTGTGCAATACAATGTTATGCTACCGATTTTTATACTCTTGAATTTGTGCTTCTCAACTCATGTGAGAAGGAAAAATTTTGTTGACACAATTGGATGCTAAAATGCTTTAACTCCGCATGTACACAAAATTCAAAACATGGCGTCGGAATCACTCATGAACTTTGAAACTGGCAGCTAACAGTGGTTCATGGCATTGGGCATTGCAGGATCTCCTTTTTTGATAGTCATTGTCACCCTAAACGCAGAACCAGTGTGCATTGAGCCTCTCCAATGAGGCCTCGCCGACTTGTGTCTGCTTACCATTCAGAGCGTGCCATAGTGTCGAGATTGGGACTTCATGAGTACCCATGCGCTTGCCGTGAATGTCGAGGAACACGAATTCGAAGGGCAGGCACTATAGGGAGGCATCATCGGCAACACGAGCGTGATCCATACTTGCCATTCCCTGTAATGGTAAGCATTCAACTGAATCATTGTTTCCTACTGCTCGGCTCACTTATTGTGAAGAATGTAGCAAAATATGTAACCCTGGTCTGGACATAACATATTATTGTTTTTAGAACTCTGCTATAGCATTCCCAAGAGAGTGAGGCTATTCTTTGTTACCTTTGTATTTGATAGGACGTCTAAAAGTCTTGGTGGAGAGCGTATAGGATCCTAATGCTGTCTCATACTTAGATTGACGGATAGTAATAAAATGTTGAATACAAACCTTTTGTTTTCCAGCACACCTGAACCAAACTATACGTTTTGCTACAATGTACAATTCATGTCTCCCAATTTAATCCAATCGGACATAGATATACTTGTATATATTTAATTTTTGTTCAGATGTATCTCTAAATTAACGAAAATGCAGGAACTTCTTAAAATTTGATTAAAGATTCTTCTTAAAACACCATACCCTTCGAAGGTATCTTTAGATCTCAGTCAAAAAATATTTCCAATAACTACATGCCATTTTAGTGTTTGTCCTTTTCTTTGAGGTCATTGAGTCATGCATGTGAGCGTAAAAAGAGTATCTGTACAATGCTCAAAATTGGCGGAGTTTGATGTTGCGATCACGACGTGCTTTTTATCTACCCTAAAATTGTGTTTCACCTTGCAATATCTTTGACAGCTACTGATTCTGAAAACATCGAGTTGTTTGTTCCTTCTCTAAAAATGCATTGGTCTTTGTCCTAACCGTGCACTCACTCGCTTGTGTGTGTTCTTGCAGACAATTGACGGAAGACACATCCGGCGCCCAAACGAACGTGTCGGAGTCTATGAAGAGGACTACATGAGAAGGGCAGGTAATCCGGGAGCTGCGCACTTTGTTTGGCCGGAAAGAACAACGGTTCACATCGACCAAATGGTGTGTGATACATTTCAGTGAGCAGATGAAATTCATAATGCCGTCGATGGTGGACAGCTTCCAGATGTTGATCCACTGCTTGATGATGAAGTCGACGAAGTTGATATGGATCGGTTAATTAGGGAGTCTACAGAGCCAGTGTACGAGGGTTGTCAGGTCAATAGACTCCAGGCCGGCATAATGTTGTTAAACATGTGCAACCTCTACGGGGTGTCAAATACGTTTCTAGACGAGCTCCTCATGTTCCTCGCAGGCGATCTGCTGCCTAGAGCCAATGCTTTGCCCCAAAACACGTATGAGACGAAGCGGATGGTGATGAGTATGGGACTAGAACACGAAGCGATACAATGCTGCCCGGAGGGACATATTCTGTACGAAGGTCCGGAGAGCTCTGATTTGACAGAGTGTCCTACGTGTAGAGCACCTCGATATGTGCCTAGTTCAAACTAGGTTCCCGTGAAACTCCTTCGATATTTTCCCATCATACCACGTTTACAGCGTATGTATCGTTGCCCTGAAGTTGCCAAGCTCATGCGTTGGCATGCTACAAACCACTCACCAAATGGTTTGATGAGGTCAGTAGTGGATAGTCCACAATGGAGCGCAGTAAAAGACATAGACCCAAATTTTGTAGCTGAGGAGAGGAACGTCTATTTGGGGCTTGTGGCAGACGGAGTCAACCCATACGGAAATTAGAACGTGAAGCATTCACTTTGGCCAATCCTCATAGTCATTTATAATCTGCCGCCATGGTTGGCAACGAGAAAGTTTTTCATCTCATTGACCATGATAATGCCAGGTTTGTTTTCCTAGGCCGCTCCATTTCGTCCTTGCTCTGTGACAAGGTCAGATTTTGAGTTTCAGTAGCCCATGTAGGAAGCCGTAGGAATTGGCCATTCCCCATTTGAGAGTCCGTTCTTTGTTATACTCGTGTGCATTGTGTCCAAAAATCTAATATATATAGTTGACATTGAGCACCTCAATCACATTTTTCCATGTATAATATGCAGTGCATAATATTGTGGGTAATGTGATGTTTATTATGAATCTGACAAGTCTTGAATTTGATTCAGGTGAGAAGGCTCCCTCTGGCCAGTCGTTTGACGTCTTTTTGGGCCCACTTGTAAGGGACCTGCTCAAGCTTTGGGCTGGTGTTGCCGCGGTAGACATGTCACAACCAGTGGAGCATCGGAATTTCAGATGCAGAGGGATATTGTTATGGACAATTAACGACCTACCGGCCTATGGCCTAATCTCAGTCAACAAGTGAAGGGGTACAAGGGGTGCCCCGTTTGTGGAGTTCACACTATTGCAGAGCATTCAAACCTTCTAAAGAAAATGATCTATATGGGTCATCGCCGGTTTCTACCACATGATCATCAATATCGTAGGGCTCGTGTGGCGTTTGATGGAAACCAAGAGCTCCGAGCACCTCCGGATAGAGCATCCGGTGTTGACATTAGAAGATTTGCAGAGGAGCGGGAGGAGTTTCTTGCAACAGGCGGCGTAGAGGAAGGTGATGAAGATCCGGTGAGGGAGCACGGAGTCAAAAGATTAAGCGTCCTCTTCCGCTTGCCATATTGGGAGGTTTGGAACTTACTGCACCCGCACTTGTGTATGTGATTGTTTGCATGTTTGATAAATTGCGTCCTGACCTTCTTTTACGTAGTGATAATACTTCTCTCTCGTCAGTTCAAGGGCCTTGTCATTCTGGCTTGAAGATGCCGACATAGTGTCCAAATCATTTCTATACGTAGACGTAGACCTCTGGCGAACCGCAAACATGCAGGCTTATAGTACAGCATCCGTCAGTGTTCCTATATGTACTTGCTGATTTGTCAGTCTTCTTTGCAATTTTGAACAGTCTTGGTTCTTTATTGTTTGTTTTGAAGAAGTCGTGGTCTAGGTGTGACATGCAAAGGGCTTAGGTTTGCGAATTTCCTCACATAGTGGATAATTTTTTTTGATTCAGTGGCTACCTATTCGTCATCTTCTCGATGTCATGCATTGTGAAAAAAACGTCTGTGAAAATGTGGTAAAGACGTTAATGGGAGAGAAGGATAAGCTGCAGACCCGAGCTGACCTTCAAGTACGCGGTATTAGGCAGCACCTGTGGCTACAGCCAGTCGGAGCAAACACTGAGCGGTTCTTTGTACCAGATGCTCCATATGTCCTCTCCAAGAACGACAGAGTAGTGTTTCTTGAGAACTTGAGGAACATCCGATTTCCAACAGGCTATGTATCGAACTTGCACAAGCGCATTTCACATGGTCAATTGCGAGGGCTGAAAAGCCATGATTATCATGTTCTCATGCAGCAGGTGCTTCCTGTGTGTCTAAGGGGAGTGGGAGATCCTCAAGTTGTGGCTACAATCACTCGCCTTTGCCGAGTATTCCAAAGAGTATGCGCCAAAAGTGTTGATCAAAACAGCGCAGATCAGTTGAGGGCTGATGTGGCGGAAGTTATGGCTGGTTTGGAGAAAGATTTTCCCCCCTCCTTCTTTGACGTCATGGTGCACCTGACTGTGCATTTAGTTGAAGAATTGTTTGTATGTGGACCTGTTCAAACACGGTGGATGTACCCTTTTGAAAGGTACTACAAGGGATTGAAAGTATTTGTCCGCAATTTGGCAAAGCCTGAGGGGAGCATAGCACAAGGGTATCAGGTTGAAGAAGCCCTTGGTTTCATTACAGAGTATATGGCCGACTACCAACCAACAAGCAGACGAGTATGGGACGACAAAGAAGACCCGACTATGATAGATGAAATACTTGAAGGGAAGGGCCGGACCAGGGTCTTGTCCGATGACTTGAAGCTATGGTTGCACACGTTCGTATGCAACAACGCGGTAGTACTTGAGGATTACAAGTAGTAAGCTACTTGCCCCTTTTGCTTTGTGAATTGCATTTATGTGTACCGCTATAGAAATTCAAGAGTGTAAAAATTGATTTCCATGGAACCAAGGTATAGCCTTGATCCACTCTTATTCATATATTCACCATCCTCAGTAATATGACAAACTGTATGTTCATTAAAGTCAGCATTTGAAGCATTTGATCTTTGTTGTGCCGTTAGTCTATTGTACCAACCTTTTGTTTAGATGTGCGACCTCGGTCCATTTTCCACGTTCAGTGCATCGCTTGTGGCAGGGTTGGAGCATGGAAAAACTTGATAAATTCTGTCGCAGTCAGTGTATCTGGTTCATCCATTAGAAATGAAGCAGTCCATTATGTATTTCTAGTTATGCACAATAGCCGTCCACATTCTAGAAACCAGTGTAGTAGCCAAAGTTAACATGGACCTGTTCAGAGTTCATCCAGAATAATGGTCCTCATGGATTGCTTTGTAAAGAAGTAACACTAGGGACTTAGTATGTCTTTGAATGGTGCCTTCAGAGTTGGATGCGAATTGACCCTTAATCGTGCATCTTGACTTGTGTTTGATGCAGGAGGTATGCTGAGTATCACTCCAAGAGGATGGCAGCCCGACTCCAATTTAGGAGACAGCATCCTCGCCGTAGAAACCGTCGGCAGGAGCCATACCCCGAGGAGCTAGGAGAACCTCTAGCATTTCCGTTCTGGCTTGAGTTGGAGGTGGAAACAGAGCTAGAAGAGGGCAACGAAGAGCATATTGACCCTGATATTGTGCACCTATCTGTACCACCCTCCAGCCATGCCACCAAATACAGGAGTATGTGGGCGTTTGGCAATCATCTGCGAGTTGCAGACGTTGAATCACATTTGAAGACATGTGATTCGGGGGTGGCGGCCACATTCCACCGCCCATGTCACGCAGGCTTGAGGGACCCAAACCCTGTTATGGCAGATGTTGAGTATGTTGGGCACGTGGAGGAGATAATTGAACTCAATTATCGCGGCCTGTGTGTGGTGGTGCTCATTCGCTCTTGGGTGAAAGCCAACTACCGAGGCAATGCGGCGACAATTAAAAAGGACATGTGGGGTTTTACGATTGCAAATTTTGAGAGACAAGTTCCATTTGGTCCGGAATGTTTTGCTCTGCCTATGCATGTTGAGCAGGTATTCTACACTGACGCCAGAGACGAACCGGGCTGGAAAATTGTGCTTCGCAAGGAGGTGAGGGGCAAAAGAATTCACGAGAATGTAGGAGTGGAGGAGGGCGGTGGCATGTTCGATGCTGGCAGGGATGTAGATCATGAAGGATTGCGCCCTCCACCAATACTACCAAAGGAGAATCCCGCACCCTCTCGAATTGGACGCAACATCCAGAGAGAGGATGCATTTGCGGACTGGATAGAGGAAGCGGATCTAGTATATGACGAAAATGTTGGGGACTCTGGACCTTCTTCCGATGGAGAATCGGATTGAAATTTTTTGGCATTGAGGGCATTTTGTGCAAAAACCATGACCATCTGGTTCAAGCCATGGAAGAGTGCAGCTTTTAATGAAGATGGTCCTTTAGAATTGCAGGAATCCCAAGGACTTGAAGGGCAGTTTCTCTGATTGTGACCGACAGAAGACGATTGGTTGGAATGTGACAATGTGGTATAGAATTTAGCACTAGCTGAAAGTATCATGTGCCATTTTGCAGGGATAATTACAGTACGTTCACTTGTAATGTCTTTTTTGAGCAAATATATATCTTTGTGCATTGAGAAGGTGTAATTGTTTACCTGTCTCTGCAAGGTAGGTAGTTAGTAGGCGGCAAATTGTAACTTCTATATTTCAGGAAATGTACTGGCCTTGCATCCAAGAAAGTGCAATATAGTAATGAATCCCGGGGACACTGGTCCTCATCATTTAGTTAATGAAATGTAGCATATGAGCCCTTCTGATCTACCTTGTTGGCAGTCACAGTGCTGTACATGTTGTGGGAATACTTGTCAAAGTCCACGTGTGGTCACCAATACTGAGGGCCAATTTTTGGTACAAGGAGAGTATTTGAAGTTAGCGCTACAGATGTATGAATCAGTAACCTGAAACGATACTTCATTTTTCAATCATTCTCTGGGCAGGGACCTCAAAGCATACTTAACTGAAATCCCAGCTTATTTACCCCGGAAACTATTAATCCCTGAGTGCCCCACCACCCCAAATGAGTTTGGGACCCAAAGTTTGTGAGTTTGGGACCGAAACATTGTGAGTTTGGGATCCAAAGTTTGTGAGTTTGGGACCCAAACATTGTCAGTTTGGGACCCAAAGTTTGTGAATGAAATCGCTAGATTGTGGATGAATTTGAATTAGGGATATGTGATATGTGGTAATGTGATATTTTCTATTCAATATGTGGATGAATGTTGAAATTTGGGGCATCACTATAATATTTTATGTTGCCACTCTGGCGCTTTATAAAAAATTGAAAAAAATGCATTGCAGTGCATCTCGGAGCTCCAACTTCCCCCTATCCCGTTCAGCCGACTTTGGCAGTTGCAGACTGGGCACATGAGTTCCGATATGGCAGGCGAGTACGGTGCTGTACGTGCGTGCGTGTCAACGTCCACCGTATAAGTTTTGCCCTCCCCTGCAGCCGGTTTGCCTCTGATGCCTTTTGTGGTGTCATTGCAATTGAAGGCTACAATGGCAAGTCAATCATACTGCAGAACCCCTGAAATTTGGCAAAGGGCTGGATACCTTGCTTGCAAACACCCTCCCCAAAATTGAGCCCAAAATTCCACTTCTCTTGCCTGAGGCACGTTTTCGAAGTATCTGGGCACCCCAAAATTACTCATTTGGCAACTTGTCAATGCAGCTTTGACCAATATAGAAACAAGATCCGCGCGGTGAAAAATCTCCAAACTTTCTCCTGGGTATGCAACCTCAAGCTAAAAAGCAGTTTCAATGGTGAATATTGCTACATTTGACTGTGGACCTCGTGGTTCGGCATGAAGTGGAGCAGGGTCCACGCGGTCTAAAAGTTGGGTGAAAAATCATGGGCGCTCAGGGGTTAAAGCATGGGACAATATGTGTGACATGTTAACATAAGCATAGGCCAATTTATAAATGTACCAATCATGCCTATTAAACGCCTTTGCCCTGACACACGTCATAAAACGCACTGAGTTCTGCATGCCAGTAATTTTGACTAGCAAGTGACCATCGAAGGTCACCACGAAGTGAAGTGGATGCTGTACAACAGTAATGGACTTTGTTTCACAGAATTCATAAATGACCAGGCTGTCAGTCCAAAGTGGGGGTGTCAGAAACAGCTTCTATATCATGTGAACGCCATCCAAGCGCAAAAAGTTTCATGCCAACGCCATGTAAGCCTGCCACATAAGCGTTTTATGTAGCTTCGGACTATACTGCACAAAGACTCAGTATCCCTTCAAGATGGGCTTGTCAAATCAACAATCCAAAAACAAAATTTGTTCAAATCAACATAATTCCATTGATCTCCTGTTGATTAGGGTACCCTTTTCTAGTAGTGTTTGCATTATGATTTCTTTAGTGTAGGGTTGAAAGGGTTGGGATTGGGTTTAAACTTCAATAGTCACCACTATGCGGATTCTACACATGGCAAAAGTTCATGCATTATTCCACAATCTTAACCCCTAAAGGACCAAGGCCTTTTTTGGGCCAAAAATACTCAAAATTGCCATTTCAATAGCAAAGAGTAAAAATGTTTGAAAATTGTTTTTTGGACATCTAACCATAGGATCTTACACTTAACTAGTATGTGAATGTGTGGAAAAAATTTCAAAAATTTTGACCGCAGAGATTGCAAGATATTTGCGTTTAAAGTGAAAAAATAAGTTTTTCATCACATTGTAGGACTAGATTATTTGACTTTGAACCTTCTAAACTTTAATTTTTTGCACCACAAAGTTTTGAGATTTAAATCTTTATAGTAGAGAATTGAATTGAGAGTTTAAAAAAAAATTCAAAAAAACTTAATTTTTATTCTTAAAAAAATTGTTAAGTAGAATTAGGTACAAGATAGAAGGAAAATCTAAATGATCAATATCTCTAAGATGGAATTAAAATGCATTAATCCAAATGGTGAGATTGTTCTAGAAAGAAAACTAAACCATGTGGAATTTTTTTTTTAAATTGTAAAAACTGCATTCAGAAATGAATCCTACAGGTTATTCTTAAATAATGTGATTTTTCCCTCATAGTGAGATGTGCACATTGACGTTTCTTAAATATTGGTACAATAAAATTTTAAAAATTCATCACCCATTTTTTTCAATCAATTATTATGTAATACAATAAAAAAAACACGAAACAATTCACCAAAAATGAAATTTTTGATTTCTGACATTGAAGTTTGGTGTAATGATCAAGATTGCATAAAACAATAAATTTAGTTTTGAAAGATAGGTTTGAAAAGCTCAAATTTTGAAAGATATTCTTGTAAGTCAAAATTGGGGGTTACCTTACTTTGCCTAGGGCATTGTATAGTTGAATACTAAAAGTTTACAAATTGCATTTTTGATCCATTCAAAGATTTGTGCATAATACATAATAAAATAGGCTTCTTTTGTCTTGCATAATTTTCAATCAATTCTTATCCAATCCCAAAGAATTATACCAAATTTCAGTTTCAAAAATGCAAAATTTCAGTTTTGGTGAATTTTTGAAATTAATTTTTGTACTTTTACATAATATTTTATTGAAAACAATTGGTGGTCAATGATTTACTTTGATTGCATGGATACAAAAGGAACATCCATACACACATCTTTCATATTAAAAAAACACCCCTTAAGTAACAAGAATATGATCAATGAAGAGTTCAATGAGAAGTGTTGTATGACCAAACTTTGAAGAAATGAATATCTCTATATTTTAACTAGATTTTGGCATTTGACCCTCTCATTGTAACTAATTTTGTACATTTTAGCATGATGGTACAATTACTTTGCCAAAATCTAGTTAAAATATAAAGATATCTATTTCACAAAATTTGGGCATAAGCCACCTTATATTGGATTCTTAATAGATTATATTTTTGTTACTTAAGGGGGTGTTTTTTAATATGAAAAATGTGCGTATGGATGTTCCCTATGTAACTATGCAATTGAATTAAAAAAATTCACCACCAATTGTTTTTAACAAAATATTATGTAAAACAATAAAAATTGACTTAAAAAATTCACCAAAAATGAAATTTTGCATTTTTGAAACTAAAATTTTGTATGCTTCATTGGGATTGTGTAAGGATGCAATGAAGATTATGCTTACCAAAATAATACCAATTATACTCCACATTGTACAAAAAAATTTCAATGGCTCAAAATGGCAATTTGTAAGCTTTCAGTACCCGACTATATAGTGGGGTACTAGAAAGAATGTTGCCACTTTGTAGTCCCTTCAAACTACTACCAGTAAATGATCTTCCAATTGCCACCAGATTAGCTCAATGCCTATTGAACTATGCAAATGCAATGCGTTGTGTATAAACTATATACTCCCTCTGTCCTCCTAAAAAACTCCAAATCAAGTACAATTCTTGTCCCACTAAAAAGCTCTATTTTATGATTTCAACCATTGAATAGGCATTGGTTGTGTTGAATGACCTTGTGGGAGCAAGTCCAAAGATCAAGGAGTATTTTTCTCTTAGAAAACTTGGCCTTGCTCACATAAGGCACCTTGTACTTGTTGTGCTTCCTTAGACAATAGTGTTGATGATGGATTCAGTGACCACTTCGGCGCTATAAAAATTTGTTCATGAAGTGGACTAGGTTTCTTTTTTGCAAATATTTAGGTTGGAATAGATGTTCTTAGAATCCCATTGTTGCCACCAACCTTTAAATCATCAAGAATGACGGAGCTGGTGGCATTTACAAATTATGTTCAAATATGATACTTTCCGCATAAATTTTAGGTGCCTAAACGACGGCGCCTAAGCTAGAAATTTTGCACATCTCTAAAGGATGGGTTGCTAGATTTTGAATGCATGTATTCACTGGCACAAAGACTAAAAATATAGTTAATCCCTTGTGGAGAAGCTTTTTGGAGTTTTTTAGTGAGATAGAGGGAGTATAAGGTAAATGCCCCTATAGTCAATCACGGCCCATAGCCAAACTGTAGGAGGCACTATTTCCAACCAAGGCTAAAAAGCTTGGAATGTGTTTTTTCAAGTTTGGGATTTATAAGGTCATGACACATGTTCCAAGTAGTAAGGAAGAAAATAAGAAATAGTGCATAGAAAGCAGTTTTTCAGATGATCGGAATTGGATGACTTTAGACATTGGCTATTAGTTCAAACAACTTTTTGACTCCCAAAATTCATAGTAACTTTAATCTTGGGAATAAAATTACAACAATTTGGCAATCCTCATATTTCTTATCTTTCTATATGGGAAAAATTTCCTGAGTCTTAACCCCTAAAGGACCAAACACCATTTTTGGCAACATAGTGATTTTGGGCAGCTTACTATGAATGGAAATTTTGTTTTTTTCTTTGAAATTTTCACATAAGATGTGCCCGGGGAGTAGCTTCATGGCCCAAAAATTTTCATAACTTTTGACTATATAGGTAAAAAGTTATCGCATGATATGTCATTTTCTGCAATTAGCAGGCAACCCGGGCAGCTCAAAACAATTCTTTAAAAATCACTTTTTTGAAAAATAAAAATTTGCAATTGGTTTTATAGATTTACATACACTTGGAAAGCTTTAAATCATTAAATTTGGATTAATGAGTCAAAAGTTATGAGGAGTTTTAGTTTGAGGGTAGTTATGGAATCTCTATTCTAAAATAAACTTCAAAGTCCTTTAACTCAATTTTCAATATTTATAAAAAAAAATAAAAACATTGGGTGTAGATTGTTTATTACAACATTTCAACTGTTGGGATTGGCATTTTTCAATTCCATAATAAATTCTTGACAATTTAGTATTTTGAGTCATTCTCTACCTCTTTCTACATACTATTTTTTCCTTATGTGTTGTACGATTCCAAATGATCTGAAATTTTTCAAGCATGTAGCAAACTTGCCTTGAAGAATGAATCCCAAGAGTAACCACCATTTTGGACATTTTTTTATACAAATGTGACCTTGTGAAGGGCAGTTGCCCGGTTATTTGCAAGGACAAAAAATGGATTTTTGTCAATTCAAACGCTAATATCTTACAATCCACATAGTGGAAAATTCTGAAATTTTTTCCACATCTTCTTAATCAGTGTACTACAAGATCCTATGGTTACATGTGTTTAAAAATGTTTTTTTTTGTAGAATTTGGTACTTGTATTAGAAACGGCAGTTTTGGAGCGATTTGGGTGAAAACATAGTCAAAAACATTTAGGGGGTTAAATTGGGCATCATTTGTTGCAAAATCCCATAAGTTATTGGAAATAGGTACTTCTACCTCAGCACAATTTCATAATTTATCAACGTGTAGATCCTCTGTTGGATTTGATCACATGTGATGACAATGACAGTGATGAGTCCAGGACGACATTCTTTTTGGTCCCCCACTGTACAATACACTACTAAAAGCATCTCCACTAACACACGTCAAACTGAACACGCTAAATGGGATTGGTGCATCCTTTTGTCAGATTGGGCCCGCTTAGATGCCAGGCCTCCACCAACATAAACTCAAATGGCCCTGCAAAACATCAAAATACGCTGTCCAATGCGCGGGAATAATGACGAAGGCGAGGGTTTCAAAACATTTGCTCGGGGTATGATGTCAGATATTCAAATCATAATTATCTGCTTTAAAAAAAAGGAATAACTGCTCACTCATAACATTATATACCAACGTTGGAGGGCTCCCTTCTGCTCCCCGGAAAACAAGGAGTCTCCTAGCGTCAAACTTACTGGAACAGTGCTTGTCTTGTTGAGATCTGTTTCTAAAAATTGAATCCCAACACGAAATTGGCCTCATGCGCCATGCTGTACAGTGGCTGCAATTCAGGCTCAACTGACACGAATCACTTTGCCAGTGGTAAACCCAGCCAATCATGTCACAAAGTTTTTAATTGAATTACTCCCCAGGCATCTAGGAGGGTATTATCCCTCCACCTGGGGGGTGGGATTGCAGCAGGTAAACAATGTTATGCTCTCCTTGTCTACCCAGCTCTCTGTCCAAGGCCTCATTGAAATTTGGGATTTGGCATGCAGCAAAATCAAAGGATCTACTACGTTAGCTTCCCGTGTCGCAATGGTTTTTTCCTGGGGCCGACGTCGAATAATACTCCCAGCTGCAACTGGTGGGTCCTTGTTTTGTTTGAGGGCACGGGAAACCCTTTGAAGGGACCGTTTAGAGTGAACCGGTGGAGATGCCCTAATGCATAGCGGCTACAAATTGTCACATGAGAGGGGTCCCTTGCACTAATAAGCTGCTTGCCATTTTCAGATCTCTTTCCCAGAACGGGCTTGCATCTGACCATCTGGCGCCGTCTCTTTCTTTTTCTTTTTCTTTTTCCTCTTTCTTTCTCTCTCTGCCGCCTGCTCTCGCCGGCCCCAACACGCTCGTCCCGTCTTGCTCCCCCTCTCGTATGATTTCCCTCCGTCGTCTAAGAATTGATTCCCTCGCAGTGCTCTTCGCCATAGCTTGTCCTCTGAGAAGACGGCGCAGACACAAGGCGACGTCGTGCCCCAAGAATGGCGAAAATCCATTGACTCTCTCTCTTTTCTCTTCTCTTCTTGTCTTGTCCCTTGCCCTTCCCGTGCAGTTTCTCTTTCCGCAATTGGGCGAGGATTCATGGAGTCTCCTTACCCCTCTCCATTGCTGGCGGACTTGTGGCAGTCCCTCCCCTCTGAGATTCTCGAACGCGTCCTGTCGTTTCTCCCCGTGCCTACTCTGTGTCAGTTTCGTGTGGTGTGCAAGAAATGGAAGGCGTTATTCTCCAGTTCTGTGTTTGCCGCTCAAGTGCGTCCCCTGCGATTGTACGCGTTCGTCATGCCGGACACTGTCACGGACGCCGAGATGGGGTGGGAGCTTTTTGACAGCGTAAGCAAGAAATACTTCTACTTGAGCGACGGGTTTCTTCTCAAGCAAGTGGAGACGATGGACCGGTTCCGGAGTGGATTCCAACGCAGTACGATCGCCGCTGATCGAGGCTTGTTTTGTGTTCTGTGGAGCACCATGGGGTTGGAAGAGCATGCGCTTTTTGTTTGCAACCCCGTGACGAAGCAAGCTTGGGAGTTGCCGTTTTACGGGTTCTTTGATTTGGACGTTGGTGCGCATAACCCTGTTGTGCTGATGTCGGTCGCCGCCGACATGGCGAGTTACCGCATCTTTTTCCTGGAAGAAGTGCATCCCACGAGGCAACGGATGCACGTCTACGACTCCACCGTCAAGATGTGGCTGCACCTCCCCGATCCGCCGCTGAACCTAAACCCTAGCTCAGGGGTGATCATGGAGGAGACGCTTTACATTCTGTTTTGGGACTCGTCGAATTTGCGGCATAGTTTGTGGTCGTTCTCGGGAAACACGTGGAGCCTGGTGGTGGAGAAGCTGCTGAATTCTCGAATTCCGCAGCTCGTGGTGAGCTTAGGGAGATTGTTCTTTGTTCGGGCGTGGGCGAGGAGCTTCAGTGTTGTGGAGATTGATCTCGAGGAGAAGAAGTGTGTGACGGTGTCGCATATGCCGAGCAAGCACTTCGAGGAGCTTGTCGTGCAGACGCCGTATGTTGATACGTGGAGTCCGTATCATGACCGGATTGGACGCAATGCGAGCTTCTTGTCGATCGGGTGCGGGGATTCCATTGTGGTGTCGTCTTTTAGGGGAAGATCCGTGACGTATAATTTGATGGACAATTCGTGGGAGCATATGCGGGTCAATAAGCAGCTGGTGCAGAATTTTGATCCCCTGGATGAGGATACCGGGCTTTATGGAAACGCTGTGACGCTTAGTTTGAGCATGCCACCGTCGTAACCCTACTGGTACGTTTCTGATATTTGTTGAATTGAGAGAATTCTTCACGCTAACATCATGTCCTGTTTGCTGGTGTTTTTTGACAAGGACAGACACATTTATAGAGGATTGATGTGAAAATGGGTGACCAAGCGTTACCCTCATATGGGAAATCTGTGCCCTTCAGTTTGAGCATGCCACCTTCATAACCTACTGATACGTGGCTGGCATTTGTTGAATGGAGAAAACTCTTCTTCATGCCAACTTCATGTCCTGCTTGCTATGGCCGAGATAGCCAAGTTTTTGTATAGGACTACTGTGAAAATGGGTGATCAAGCATTACCCTGGCTGGCAACTTGATGATCAGGTACTCCTCATACGTGACTCTGAAAACCGGTGGTTGGAGTAGAATGCAATTTGCATTCAGGTTATATGTTTGAGAACTTCATGGGAACTCTGTGACACTTAGTTTGAGCGTGCCACCATCATAACCTACCGGTACGTTTGTAGAATTGAGAGAACTTCACTTCATGCCAACCATCATGTTCTGTTTGCTGTGACAAGGACAGCCAATTTTGTACAGGATTGATGTGAAAATGGGTGACCAAGCGTTACCCTTAGTGGCAACTTAGTTATGAAATATTTGATGTACTGATCACATGCGCCTATGAAAACGAATATTATTCAATTTGCCTTCAGGTTGCATATCTGAGGTTTTCTTGTATACAAGATCAGTGAGCTTACTATGCTGTGAACTGATCAATGTGCTTTCTAAGTATGTTGGATTCCTGAACTAGTCAGAATTTCTTAAAACACTGTTTAGTTTACTCAAAATCAGTGCTTGGAAAGCTTTGGAAAGCCGTGTGCATGGGATGTGCTGCCATCATAGTTGCAATGAAACATGTTTGTCGAAAATGTGTGTCAAATTTATTTATGAGACCCTTGCTAATATTACTCTTAATATCTGTAATTAAAATTACATGACCATTCTCAACTTTTCACTATTTGTGTTGCTAAGAATTTTTTTCCGCAAATGAAGTCCTGCTTGCTTTTCTAATTGTCCTGCAATGACCCCTTGTGTGATTGGGATGGAGATTCTGCTGTCAAATTAGCTTTGCAAATTAGCTTTCCTAGTGTAAGTGAATTAGGGCCGCTGATTGCTTGAAGATACTTATTCATTTAACCTTGGAAGGACGTGGAGGTAAAGATTAATTTAGAAATGCAGAGTGCACCAATTGGTTCTTAAATCAGATCATTTTTGTTAAAGCACCTTGGTAGCACCTTGGTAATAGGTCTTGTCTTTTTATGGTTAACTTTGTAAGGACAGGTGCATGACAACTATTATCATTGTATTTGTTGCCATTTTGCAACTAGATATAAATGAAAATTTTTAAATTTATTTTTCAAAGATAAAGTCATATGTTTGCTATCATATGTTTGATAAAGTCATATGTTTGCAATTAGATATAAATGAAAAAAATTATATCAATTACAAATAGGCTCAAAAAATATGAAATTTTCACCATAGATGTATATTATAGTGTAGAATATCATGGTATAAACCAAAGTTACCGTGTCATTCTAAAATAGAACGTCAACAAACCATAGTCATAGGCTTTGAGTTCATATTGTTATGAAATATTGAAATTGAAATTTTATTCAAAATTTTCAATTGGAGTAGAAACTACACTTTATACATGTCATTTTATTAATTGGACTAAAATTCAAAAAGCATCATTTTTATGGTTGAAATTCAAATCAAGAGAAAATAGCAAAAAATGGCCCAAATACACTACAAGGGTGATCCATGGATCAAGTATCTTCTTCTTTAGAAAAATCAATAAGACCATAATAAGGGACTTTGCAATACTATTCACTAAAAATATACTCAAATACCCTCCAAATAAATAAATTAGATGAAAAAACATTTTTTTCCATCCAACAGTGCCATATGAAGTCATCCATTGGATAGTAAGTGTCTGTAGTAGTGTTGCAGGGTTAAATCAACTTTGAATTGTGAGTATTGACTTGGTTGGTGAATGCATGCAAGATAATTATTTAGGTTTGAAGTTCACGGGTTCAATTTGAGTTCACCAAACTGGATTTTGATGGCTATAACTTTGGAGGCATGTATTTCCTTCATTCAATGTTTGTTTCTAATAAAGATTTTTTAAATTATGTTCTCTTTGAAGTCTATTTTTACTGTGGTAAAATTTTCATGTCAATCCAAGACGTTTTGATGTTTCAGAGCAATTCGAAGTTCAAAATCCTAACATTTTTGGATGATAGTGATAGTGAACTTTGGCGGCTTTTTTCTTCTTCATAGAGAATTTGTTTCCAATTTTTTTTTGTTGGGAAAGTTGCACATACTATTGTAGTTTGTGTGGTTAAAATTTCATATCAATTTAAGATGTTATGAATGATTGAGAAGCATTTTAGTATGAGGTTCAACCTTAGATATGTTTTTTGCAACTTTTCTTGCTATTTTTTGACACCTTCAAAGCCATTTTGCAAACATAATGAGTCAATTGAATGATATTTTTTTTCACCAATGTGTTTTTATGTTGGTTTTGAAACTGTTTATAGTTTAAAGTTTTTTCATTTGAATAGGTTTAGAAATTGAATATCACCTCCAAATGTTTTGCTAGGAGAATTTCAACATCCTTTCTGAACACTAAAACATTATAATCTTGCAATCTATGAGGCCAAATGACTCCAAATTTGATTCACGTCATGTACAACATGTACACTACAAGATTGTATGATTGAGATTTCTATACCTTAGTGACATTTAGACCTATAACACTTCAAAATCAATGATATTTTAAAATCCAAAAAGGCCCTGGGCATTTAGGAATTAAACATCTAAGGTAGGCACATCCATTCCCGTCCCTTTAAGAATTTCTCCCTCATGTACTAGTGGTGCACATTTTCTTTCTAGAATGCACACCATTGGTACATGAGGATGGAAATGGGTGCTGGGTGGGAATGGGTGTGTCTACCTTATTTGATGTCAATAATCTACATTATTTACAACAATGTAATACCAGGAGTGGCTTGATTGTTTGTTTTGTGCACTCTAATTTCTTATTCCGAACAGTACATATCTACAATTAAATAAATGAGTTATCCAAGCTTGAATAGGAAAGAAAGGGCCAAAGGTCAAAGCCACCTATGTCCTTGTCATGGAGACAAATACCACTCTCACCAACCTTGTTTATAGATAGTTTGTGCAAGTTAGAGGGTAGAATGAAGTGCCAAAGTCTCCAGTGCATAAAGTGGGTCTTCAACTGGGTCTTCTTTGCTATTTGGTTTAAGCATCATGCTATTTAGATTTGGTTTGCCAATTGCAACTAATGTTGAAATTATATATACATACTTAAACTCCAATTTAAAAATTAAATTCACCTTTTAAAGTCCATGTGAGTGGTCAAATCAATTGACTTATAACAATCCATTCACACATCCCTCACATATCTCCTAAGTACTTAATGCCTCCATCTATTTAAAATACTAGAACCCCATCCTGTATGAGACAATCTAAACTAGCTAGAGATGGAGCTTCCGCCTTGAAAGCAGTTAAGACAACCAAAGCAATAAATTGACGAGCACATCATTAGAAACTTTGACACAAAGTTGTGTCCGCTTTATTATCATACACTAAGGTAGAAATACCTATAACGGATAATTTGAGCATTTTAGCATGTAGGATATGGAGAATTTGTTGAGAAATTGAGCTCAATGTGTGAAAATAAGGTTGAAAAAGAATGCAAAAAAAACAATTTTTGTTTTAAGATGAATATTTATTCAATAAGAATGTGGATTTTTCATTTGGATCCATTTTGGTCTCGTAGACTCACCTATTACAGTTAGATTTGGAACTTCAACCACATCAAGGAGGGAAGAGATATGAGTGGACAAGAAGGTACAAACAAAGAATCTTTTTCAATGAACAATACATCCAAGTGTTGTCCACAATAGGTCACCCTATAAAGTCATCACAAGGGATTTTCGGAAATAGGTACCTCGACCTTAGATTATAATACACCAATACACATGCAAGGTGATCAACAACGAGTTGAAAATGTAGTAGAATGTGGACACTCACAACTGCAGACAAGACATTTCAACTGTCAGGATTGGCATTGAAGACATTACAACAAAAGACAAAATGATGGCACAAGTTTGTAACTGAAGTACGTAAAGCACGCCTCAGTCATGTTGCAGAACCTCATGAAAATATAAAATCCAAAAGAATAAAGACTCAAACAAAGAATACACCTTGCACTCCATACAAGCACGAAGAAATGAATTTTTTTTTGAACCGCAAGATAACCCCGGATATGGCAAATAGAATGAATGAAAATACTACAAACAACCACCAATGCCCAGAAAAACATTGCTTCCATTATGCGCGGCCATCACCATTGATCCAATAGTCACTGAAACTGTCACTTTCACCGTGGGTGCAGGAAGTAATTACTTATGTAACGACAGCACACAATGGCCACATGAGATAGAGAGCTCTTACAGATCTGCCGTGAGAAGAAATGAGATGAATTAGAAGAATAAGGTAAACCCCCATTCCCGACCATTGATCCATTCCCAACCTATAGGTGCTCGTATTTCTGACCATGCTTAGAATGCGGGTTTTTTTTGTTTTCAAGGTTGCAACTAATAAATACATGACACATGTCTTAAGTTGTAAAAAAAAAAATAGGAAATAATGATTAGGTACAAAGTTATTGAATGATCGGAATTGGAAGACTCTAGACATTGACCATCGGGGTCCGGTGCACTTTTTGCCATAATTCCTCCCAAAATTCATAGTAATTTCAATTCAAGCGATAAAATTACCAATTTTTTTGCAATCCAAGTGTTGTATGAATTGGACTTCAATGAAAAATGCAGCAGGCTTTAACCCCTCAAAACCCCCAATCTGGATTGCGGTTGTGTCAGACGCTGTCAGGGCCCTTGTATTCGGAAGCGGTGTCTTGGAAAAGTAGACTGAGCATTGCTATTTCACCGTTGATTTGCATTTGCAAGCCTATCTTCTAACCATTGATTGAGATTATTTTTGGCGCATTTCACTGTTCCGACGTTGAGATTATGACAATACAGAGGGCCTCACCTACTGCTATTTGCGAAATTGCGAGGGGCATTTTGTTCGCTGCTAGGGCGTTGAGGGATTAAAGAGTTGTTTCACCCTCTTGGTTCCGGGGGTGTCTTAGTGCTTGGCTAGTAACTTCTAAGAAGCATCATTGGCTAGCTCCAGAGCTTTCGCGTCCATCAAGCGTGAAACAGTGAGGAAAATAATCTCAGTTTTCACTGCTAACACTGCATCGTGTAGTATTTGCAACAAGCATTGCATTGGAGAATCAAGCTCTGGATGTGGTAGGCAGGAAGATGCAGGGATGCCAAGGAGAAAATGAAGTAGTTGGGAAGTTCCATGAGTCAAGTATGAGCAGAGCGCCATGAAGGGCAGCTTGGCAAGCCTTTGTCCAGGCAGTGACCAAACCAGGATGAGGTAGGGATGAATTGCTCAATGAGGGTACATAAAGTCTTGCAGCACAGAGGTGACTAAGGTATGTGCACTTAAAAGAGACTCTCTCCTAATTACGACACCTATCTACAACTATTCAAGATTTCAAGCTTGGAATCTTGGACAAGTGTAGATAAGTGTGGCAATTAGGAGAGTGTCTCTTTTAGGTGCACATACCTTAGTCACCTCTGTGCATCGGTTCCTCAATTAGAGTCAATTGAAGGACACTTGGCGGGATGTGATTGGTTGGCGAGAGGTAAGGTGGACTTTGGATTTCTAAGGTTTGGAGGCCAATGTCTACTTCGCCACCTCTATTGGCGGAGGAGTGACGAGCTTCATCCATCCTGGCAACAGACCTCTATTCATCTCCGTTGGCAAAGGAGGCTTACCAACGCTCATGTGCATTGTGTTCATGTTGTATTGGAATTGGTAGACAATTTAGTTTCAAAATGGAAGTTGCTTTTATTAAGTTTTATGATGTTTACAAAGGAGGTCAACTTTGGTCTGAAAGACCAACGTGAATGAAGCTCGGGGGGTGCAATGAGCGAGAGCAGTAGAAAACTACGTGCGAACAAATGATAGGGTGCCTAAAAAACATTTGAGATAAAAATTATAATTTGATTTTTTATACTATAGGGTACAAAAATTCCATGACATGTCTTTAAACTACTATAGGGTATAGAAAAATAGGTCCAATTAGAAAAAAATTAGACCTAGGATACCCCCCTTTTTATTCTTTTTTTTGACCAAAAGTATTAAATGTTGTTGCCTTGTGAATGGCATATTCAAAGTGTTCAATAATTTTATAGACTTTACTAATTTCTGTAGTAGATGTTGGCTGGCTTTAGGTGGCTGTTATGCAACTTAGAAAATGAGCTAATCACAGATTGTTAGAAATTTAGACATCCCGACTTGCATCATACACCATATTTAGTACCCGCAAGAACTTATGAGGTTGTAAAATTTTGCAATTAACTTCAATTTTGAGTACTCTTAACTTTATATCTGTAATGAATGATTTTGATTTAAAAATGAAAACACAAATACTGTCAACACCAAAAAGGTAATTCTACTATAATTTTTTGGGAACTTCAAACATTGCACTCTTTTAAAAACTCTGGGCAGGGTTATACGGTTTGAATTTTGCACATTATTTTTAAAAATTTATACTGGAGTTGAATGTTTGTGTGACATGCCAAAATTTATTTTTTTGAAATTTATTGCAGCCTATGGGTCAAAGTTATGTTGTCTGATAGCTTGAGGCAACTTGGACAAGGCCTCCTCCTAAGGATTGATTGTTGATGTTTCTGAATTGATGTAAGATAGAAACACCCAAAAGCGATCATGTTCCCATTCTTGTACTCTAGATTATCACTAAATGTGTCCTTAGACTTTCATCAATGTGTCCTACAAATGCTTAACTTTCTTTGATTTGTTGACGCATTTGAAAGACATATACTTAACTTTGATTTACTAACTACGGATTTTTGCAAATTTCAATTTAGGGTCCACCTATGTGACAATTTCAATGGTCAGGGAGCTGGCACTTTGAAAAATCATAGAAATTATATACCACATCCAAAAAATCTAATTTTTTTTTGGAATATTCATGATTTTCACTTGCTAATACTACATAAATGTTATTTTTAGGAAAAAGTGTCTCCAACTATGTTGAATTGCTTAATATTGACGGCTTTGGATGTTTCTATTGTAGACACAAGTGTTTGACTTTACTAATTTCTATTGTAGACGGTGGCTAGCTTCAAGTGGCTTTCTAGTTTTCCCATTAGTTATAGTACTGCATGTTTGAATTCAGGTGTACAAGCTCAGTTTTGTTTGTGTCTCCATAACTAGACATGATAAGCACATTTTTTTTCACTCATTGTGTTTGTAAATACAATGAGGACATTCTATTTCATACTACCATTGCATACTACCATTTCATACTACCATGATTGTACAAAAATATTTTTGCATTCTATTTCATACTATGACTTCATACTACCATGATAGTGCAAAAAGAATTTTTACATATTATTGTGCATACGGTGAAGACATGTACATTGAATCAAACAATGTAAGTTAAAGTAAAGTTGATATCAAAAAGCAATCTCTGTATCATTCATATTAATCATGTAAAAAGGACCTAAACCTAAAGTTCAATTGATAGCATTCAATAATATGATCCCTTCCTAGTAAATGAGTGTCATTGACAATTTTTATGGAAGATACAATAGTAGTATTGACTACACTTTTCTGTTGAGTTCTAGTTGTAAGTAGTCATTAGTGGGGGAAAGAAAAGAAAGTTTGAAAGAAATTTAATGTAGGACAAAAATTGCAGTAGAATTTTTTTTTAATCTAAATTACCATATCATTTATTCATATCAATTTAGAATTATAAGTAATGTAAGCCCCTTCTCTAATAACCCAAAGTAGGAAATTATATAATGATAGCATGTTTAAAAAAATAAAATAAAAAGTAATACCCCCCTAAAAAAATACTTGGTGTTCGCACCTATCCCCTTATTTTTTTACACACTGACCCCCCCGAGGAATGAAGCATTTGTTGAGAATGTTTGATGTTTACAACTCTGTGATTAGAGAGAAACCTCATTTTAGGAGTGGTTTTGCTTGGTTGTCAAATTGAAAGCAACCAAAAAGTTCAAATCCTTTGTTAATCCCTAAAGGATTAAGGAGCCTGTTTTGGATTTTGAGAGAATTTTGATAGGATCTGTTGACATCATGACTTGGAATTTTATAGGAAAATGTTTTGGATGGATGCTAATCATCCTAATCTACATGTGAAGCTTTATTTCACGTCATTTTGATAAATTATTCCAAAAGTTAGAAGGTTTTTTTATATCAATGATAGCAGGCTACAAAAAAAATATTCTATAAATTTTGTTGGATTGTCATAGATTGATACCTACTCAAAAACATTTGAACAATTTAAACCCACATAATGAGGTGAAAGTTATGAGGAGTTCTATTTTGGGGGCAATGAAGGTAGGAAAAGCATATAAAGTTGTCGCTTGCACTCAATTTTAAAAAAATTCAAATTAAAACAAAAATTAAGGATACCAATTATTTGCTAGAACATTCTTAAATACCATTAGGATTAACAATTTTCAATTTCTTATAAAAGTTCTAACTATGGTTTAATGGTCAATTTCGTTAAAATGGCATATGAAATCCGCCATTTTTCCATAATGGCGGATTCAATTCCTTCTTTAGCCCTATAAAGTCTAGGACAAGTGTACATTGCTAACATCTAGGTCACTTTTAGATTTCAGAAATCTAGGACTGACATAGATAATAGACCAAGCAGTTTGAAAAATCTAGGATGGTTATAGATTTCAAAAATCTAGTACTAGTGTAGATTTTGGGACAGAAGAAACAGTTCAGAGCGGACGCTCTAAACTGCTAAAAGTGCCAAATTAACGGAATGCCACCATTTTAACGAAATTGACCATTTTAGTGTTTTCTTTCATTCAACACCATCTTATACATTATTATTTTTTAAAGATCAATGTGACGCTTTTCTTGGTTAAGTTTTTAATGTATATTTTGAACCCATTTTTTGACACATGGACTAAAACACACAAGTTATAGAATATACATGTTTTTCTCTAAAAATCTAGAATGACAAAACTTCACTTTTTGGAAAGATTAGAGAAACCTAAAATTTGAAGTTTAGGTGCATCAAAGTGTAAAAACAATAGTATATAATCATTGATAACATTCCTCAGAAACCTCAATCATTGTCAAAAATGAAAGACTCACAATTACTCAATAATGAAACACACACAATCTCATGACACCTAAGAAGAAGCGTCACATCCAAAACTGCTAAGGTTGTAATCAAAACAATAGATTTGCTACAACACACATTCCAAGCCACAACCATTTCAAAAAATAACCCCAACACAACAAGCTAAGTAAAAGCCATACTGCCAAATGATCAACAAATGCAAAGCACATGCAGTGATTTGGAAGATCAGTTGATTAAAAAGATTCTAAACCTTGCAATAAAGACCAATGAGTTCGGTAGCCCCATCTCAATGTAAGGTAACAACACCTAATTGTGACCTATTTGTAAAATCATTCCATCAAGATTCTTGCCTTAAAATGAATAGCCTCCATATGTGAGGATCTACTAGGGTTGATTTTAGGGACATCTAGGCTTTTGATGCTTTGAAAATTCATAGTTAGTTCAAACATAGTCCAAAAAATGCAGTTTAGAATTCCCTTGCAACTACCAACAAGATCCAACTCATACTTCAACAACTTCTTAATAGAAACCATGCTCAAATCCTTATTTAGAGCCAGGTTAGTGTTGTTATCCTAAAAAATCTATTTATTGCCAATAATCCACATTATTTACCACAATGCAAAACCATATATTAGTAGGAGTGACTTGATTGTCTGCTTTGTGCTCTCTAATCAATTTTCCACAAACCTTGTCACGTCCATCATCTTTAACTACACAACCAGAGCTTGTCATCAAAGTGCCACACCAAGGAGACAATGTGGTGTGGGATTTGTTCAACCCCATGACACCTCAATGCACACCCCATGCCCATTCACCAAGTCAATTTCCTCTTGCTAAAAAAACAAGCTACATCTTGGTCGTCACTTGAATCAATAGTTGCTTGAAAAATAATCCATCACCACTTTTTGGGATCCAAGTTGGTCACAAAGATACCACCATCTCCTACTAAATCATGTCACCAACTTGCTAGTGTCAAAAACACAGTGAAGACACTTTTCAAAGAAGGAGCCAATCAACACCTTACTAGGCATTATTTTGGGCCAACTTACTACAATTGACAAAATCATAACCAATTACATTCAGCAGACTTGCAATGCAGTGTGGCCAACATGCTTTCAATCTATATCTTTGTTCCCTATTGTCCATCATATGTTACTCCCAAGTGCCTCGCTTTCCAATCTTAATTGGAGGTGTGCCCAAATCTCGCTCCTCCCATTCATCCTCCTTCAAAGCTCCCAAGAAAATAAAGCAAAGCCACTCCAAGAATACACGAGCACCTTCCATCGAGCAAGGTCCAACCTAACCTTCTCATTCTCACTCATTCCTAAAAAGGGCACCAGCTGCAATGAAGGCAACTCAGAAAGCATTTGAATATCTTCCTCATGAAGCTCCAAGAAAGAACATCCATTAAGCACAAGTTCTTTGAACTTCCTTGACGTACCCAAGTTAGGCAACTGCAACAAACATTTGCAAGACCCAAGATCAAGGCGTTGCAATGCAGGCAAGTCTCCCAATTCTGGAAAGGATGTCAATTCATTGCTCCAACTCAAGTTCAAAACTTCTAATTGGTTAAATCCATTTAGATTCGGTCCCTCTTTTGATTCGCTCAAATGCCACCCAAGCTCTTGAAGCTAGTGAGGAATGTAATTCTTTTGCACGCACGGGTCCTTTGCTAGCATAAGTCCACTTGCTGAAATGAGGCCTCTTGCTACGATGAGTAGGCTTGCTAAAGAAACCCCAAGCAATCTAATTTAGTGAGAGCAAACAGATTAGGCACCTTACACTTTGGGAACGCATCTATCTCTAATTTCTTCAAGTTGATAAGATGATCTATCCCCAGAATATCAACCAAATCATAACATCCAATAACACAAAGATATTGTAGGTTGGATGAGTGACTAACACCAAGTCCCAACAAGGTTTGCAACTTCTAAACTGAGTAAAGTGACACACTATGGAAGGACCCACAATTGCTTAGATCCAATGCATGAGCTTCTACAAAAGAAAGCCCTAAATATAAAAAAATTGTGGCATTGTGCAAGTAGATCCAACCCCAACACTACATCCGGTCCTTGAATTTCCAATTTTCTTAGGGACAAAGGAAGTTGCCCTACAATATGGATACCCACAACACCAGTAGATTGTAACACATCGGAACTCCAATTGAAATAAGTAAGGTGGTTCAATTTTTTTAGGCCCTCGACTCTATCAATCTCACTTACATCCTCTAGTACCAAAACCCTTAAGCGCATCAAGCCCTCCAAATTCAAAGCTCCATGTCCCAAATGCAACCCAAAGAGCTGCAATACCTCAACATTGGAAAAATAATCCCATTTCATACCTTCCATAACACCAACCCGACCAAGACCTCCACCATGCTTCTTGGGGGCCAAAGAGCTTTGTTTAATACGAAGTTGGATCAACTTGTGCCAACATCCACCCTTGGGTTTACTATCAAGCTTTGTGAGGCCACCATTTTCCACATACACCCACATCCACTTCCTCAAGTTGGTTGTGTCAATGAAAGATCCAGTCGCTTCAAGTCTTGCAAACTCCAAATATAGATCGCGCATGCTCATTGTCCTAGATCTCAAATCCACATCCTGCAACAACCCTTTTTGCTTCAAGTACTGCAACTGCCATTCCAACAGCACCAAAATAACCATGTAAGACCTCACATATATACTTGGCCTATATTACCACTTCTTCATCAATTCACACACCCGTCAAGCCCATCATTGGGAATTGAACTAAGTTGTCAAGAAAACCAACATAAACCGAATTATTGCTCAAGGAAAAAAAAACTTTACATGTGAAAATTTTAAAAGTTGAAATTCATAATCATTCCTAAGATGTTAACTCTTCTTCATCTTGCTGGAATACATCGTGCAACCATTCAATATCTAAATGTGAAGGATACCCATACAAGAAAGAAAAGCAGCCCAAGTCCATGAACAAAGTTTGGTCCCTTGGCGATAGTATGTCAAAACTACTCCTTAGAATGTCAAACACAGGATTTCCACCGGATAAGTAACTAAAAGTCCTCCCTCATGGCAAATTCTTCACCCAATCACAAGGATTCTCTCCATGGCAACCCAATTGCAATCCCGAAGCTTGCAAGGCCAATGGATGATAGGGATGATCTTTTCCATTATCCTTGGAGAAATAACACCTTCTAACACAAGTCATCATATTCTGCTTCTCTTCATCATCAAAAACTCTTTGTCAACAGTTGCATGGTGCAAAAACAAATTCACCACATCTATCTCCACAATATCTGGCATTTCGAAACATGTATCCCCACCTATCCCCAAGAGCTCAAGAACACTTGGAGAGCGAGCCGTCACAACCACCAAAACTATCCATGTGATATGGAGCTTCCAAAAACATCTTGGCTTGTTGGATTGATTGGTGGTGGTCAAAAATATTATTGATTGCCAAAAACGTTTTGTGCCAAAAAAACTGTTACGCAAAAATGCTCTTGGATTATAAACACATTCAACACATAATCTATAAGTCACTAAAGCTAAACACCAAATGTTTCAATCGCATGAATTCTAGATAAGTAGAAAATCCTCTTAATACTATCTTGAATAACTGTGCAAGATACATCAATTTCCGTAAGCACAATGAACATCCGATTGTTGAATGGAGGATAGAAAAAACATTGCAAACAGTAACACAAGGCTACAAATGAGCACAAGGAAATTGATTCTATCAGATCTCCAAGACTTGTTCTTCAAGGTTATTGGCTTCAATAACTACAATCGCTTACAAACAAACCTTAAACATCAAATCCAAAAATCTTAGCTCTCCTTCATTCAACTGTTGAATGACCTTCACGCTTTTTGTTGTCAAGTCTCTCAATACTTGTTGAAACAACTCTTTGGAATCATGCAAAGGAACACTGGGAAATTCAAGATGGCAAACCCTCCCTTCATACTTGCTAGACAAAGCATTGCACATTGTCTTGTAGTTGTAGTCTTGCCAACACCAACTCCATACATGCCAACCACTTTCACTTTGTATTTTCGTGAAACTCCAATACCTCCAATCTTCTCATCAATGACCTAAGAAGCAATCCCAAACAACAAGCCTATCAAATGGAATTTCTTAGCATCTAACAATCAAGATACAAAAATCCCAAGTGCTTCATTAGGTTCTTTCCAATGGGATAAAACTATAACCTTGTTCAATTCAAAAAGGTCTACATCAAGCCCACAATCTCATATCCTAAAGTCAAGCTAGATTGGAAATTCAAGAAACAATTCTTGACAACCATAGACATTACCTTGTGAGTACTTGATTTCCCTTGCACATGGGAATCATCCCACTTTCTATCTGCAACAATGGACTTGCAAACATACGAAACAATCTCTTCTTCATAAGCAACCATCTCCTTCAAATTTGTATTATATGGGATGCCATTAAAGGACCCTAGAACATCCAATCCATACTTCCAATCACTCACTTCTTTCGCCTAGATGCATATTCCAAATCTTGCACGAAGATTTTATAAAAGAGGGGTAATATCTTGGGCCCATTGGAGGAACTCTCGGACTCATGTAAAAACTTATGAGCTCTCACAAAAGCACCCAATTCCATCATGGGCCATTTGGACATAAAATACTCATCCGACACTACCACAATCATTATTTCACATTGTTCCACATCTTGAACAATCAAGTCTGGAAATTGTTCACCCTTTGGTAAACCATCATGGCGTCTATCAAGGAAAGGATAGTGCAACCAATCCTCCAAGGCTTTACACAAGTGTTTCACAAACTCCTTTTGAACTCCACTATGGCTCAAAAGTATCTTGTGCTTGGGTTCCAAGATAGGATCATTCCCCATGCCTTCACTTGATCTGAGTCAAGATAAAACCTTTCAATACCAGATAAAGTCACTTAATTCAACACTAAAATGAAGACAACAAAAGGCAAGTTCACAGGTACTAGGAATGTCCAAAATTGCCACTTCCAAAAATCAACAAGGTCCAAAAAGGCCATAAGCACTAACAACACCTAGTGCATGCAAATGTCATTCCCTCTTCCGTCTTACAAGTTAGAGTACATCACCTATGCAGTCCCTCCTTTGATTGGCTCAAATCCCACTGAAGCTCTCAAAGCTGGTGAGGAATGTAATTCTTTGCACGCACAGGTCCTTTGCTAGCATAAGCCCACTTGCTGCCATGAGTGGGCTTGCTAGAGAAACTCAAAGATTCCAATTTAGTGAGAGCAAGCACAATAGGCACCTCACATTGTATGAACGCATCTATCTCTGATTTCTTCAAGTTGATAAGATGATCTAATTCTGGATTATAAACCAAATCATAACATCCAATAACGCAAAGATAGTGTAGGTTGGATGAGTGACTAATACCAAGTCCCAACAAGGTTTGCAACTTCCGAATAGAGGTAAGTAACACAGTATGCAAGGACCCACAATTGCTCAAATCCAATACAGGAGCTTCCACATAATGAAGATCAATATCGTATAAATTGTGGCATTGTGCAAGAAGATCTGACCCTAACACCACATCCCGTCCGAAAATCTTCAATCTTCTTAGAGACAAAGGTAGTTGCCCCACGATATGGGCAACCACACCACCAAAATGTGGCATATAAGATCTCCAATAGAAATAAGTGAGGTGGTTCAATTTTTTTAGGCCCTCGACTCTATCAATCTCACTTACATCCTCTAGTACCAAAACCCTTAAGCGCATCAAGCCCTCCAAATTCAAAGCTCCATGTCCCAAATGCAACCCAAAGAGCTGCAATACCTCAACATTGGAAAAATAATCCCATTTCATACCTTCCATAACACCAACCCGACCAAGACCTCCACCATGCTTCTTGGGGGCCAAAGAGCTTTGTTTAATACGAAGCCGTGTCAACTTGTGCCAAAATTCACCCTTGGGTTTACTGTCAAGCTCTATGAGGTCACCAATTTCCAAGTACACCCACATCCGCTTCCTCAAGTTGGTTGTGTCAATGAAAGATCCATCCGCTTCAAGTCTTGCAAACTCCAAATATAGATCATGCATGCTAAATCTTTGAGATCTCAAATCCACATCCTGCAACAACCCTTTTTGCTTCAAGTACTACAACTGCCATTTCAACACCACCAAAATAACCATGTAAGACCTCACATATATACTTGGCCTATATTACCACTTCTTCATCAATCCACACACACATCAAGCCGGGCATCAAGCCAGGCGTCAAGCCCATCATTGAGAAAAGAAATAAGTTGTCAAGAAAACCAACATAAACCAAATGGGAAGTCAAAACTCAACAACCTTGGTGTGACCACAACCTTATGAGAATAGGGAAATTATTACTCAAGGAAAGAAAAAAAAATTCACATGTGAAAATTATAAAAGTTGAAAATCATACTCGTACCCGAGATGTTAACTCTTCTTCATCTTGCTGGAAAACATCGTGCAACCATTCAATATCTAAATGTGAAGGATACCCATACAAGAAAGAAAAGCAGCCCAAGTCCATGAACAAAGTTTGGTCCCTTGGCGATAGCATGTCAAAACTACTCCTTAGAATGTCAAACACAGGATTTCCACCGGGTAAGTAACTAAAAGTCCTCCCTTGTGGCAAATTCTTCACCCAATCACAAGGATTCTCTCCATGGCAACCCAATTGCAATCCCAAAGCTTGCAAGGCCAATGGATAATAGTGATGCCCTTCTCCATTACCCTTGGAGAAATAACACCTTCTAACACAAGTCATTATACTCTGCTTCTCTTCATCATCAAAAAACTCTTTGCCAACAGCTGCATGGTGCAAAAACAAATTCACCGCATCTATCTCGACAAGATCTGGCATTTCAAAACATGTATCCCCACCTACCGCCAAGAGCTCAAGAACACTTCGAGAACGAGCCGTCACAACCACCAAACTATCCACGTGATATGGAGCTTCCAAAAACATCTTTGCTAGTTGGATTGATCGATGGTGGTCAGAAATATTATCGGTTGCCAAAAACGTTTGTGCTGAAAAAGACTGTTACGCAAAATGTTCTTGCACTATAAACACATTCAACACATAATCTATAAGTCACTAAAACTGAACACCAAATGTTTCAATCACAAGAATTCTAGAGAGAAGTAGAAAATCATCTTAACACTATCTTGTATAATTGTGCAAGATACATCAATTTCCATAAGCACAATGAACAATCGGAAGTTCAAAGGATAGAAAGAGACATTGCAAATAGTAACAACTCTCCAAGACTTGTTCTTCAAGGTTATTTGCTTCAATAACTACAATTGCCTACAAACAAAGGTTAAACATCAAATCCAAAAATCTCACCTCTCCTTCATTCAATTGTTGAATGACCTCCAAGCTTTTTGTTGTCAAGTCCCTTAATACTTGCTGAAACAACTCTTTGGAATCACTCAAAGGAACACTAGGAAAATCAAGATGGCAAACCCTCCCTTCATACTTGCTAGACAATGCATTGCACATTGTCTTGCAAGTTGTGGTCTTGCCAACACCACCAACTCCATATATGCCAACCACTTTCACTTGGTATTTTCTTGAAACTCCAATTCTTTCAATCTTCTCATCAATGACCTACAAAACAATCCCAAACAACAAGCCTATCAATTGGAATCCCTTAACATCTAACAATCAAGATACAAAAATCCCAAGTGCTTCATTAGATTTTTTCCAATGGGATAAAACTATAACCTTGTTCAATTCAAAAAGTCTACATCAAGCCCACAATCTCATATCCTAAGGCCAAGCTAGATTGGAAAGTAAGAAAACAACACTTGCGCTTAATGCACATTACCTTATGAATACTTGATTTCCCTTGCACATGGGAATCATCCCACTTTCTATCCACAACAATGGACTTGCAAACATACGAAACAATCTTCTCTTCGTAAGCAACAATCTCCTTCAAATTTGTATCATATGGGATGCCATTGAAGGACCCTAGAATATTCAATGCATACTTCCATTCACGCACTAGAATTTGTTATTTTGGATCAGCCTTTGCCAAGGTCTCCCACTTTTGAAACCACTTCTTTCGCCTAGATGCATCCTCCAAATCACATACAGAGAGCCCATAAAAGAGGGGTAATATCTTGGGCCCATTGGAGGAACTCTTGGACTCATGGTGCAACTTATGAGCTCTTACAAAAGCACTCAATTCAATCATGGGTCATTTGGACATAAAATACTCATCCGACACAACCACAATCAACATTTCACATTGTTCCGTAGCTCGAACAATCAACTCTGGAAATTGTTCACCCTTTGGTAAGCTCTCATGACGTCTATCAAAGAAAGGATAGTGCAACCAATCCTCCAAGGCTTTACACAAGTGTTCCGCAAACTCCTTTTGAGCTCCACTATGGCTCAAAAATATCTTGTGCTTGGGTTCCAAGATAGGATCATTCCTCATGCCTTCAGTCAATCTGAGTCGAGATAAAATCTTTCAATACCAGATAAAGTCACTTAATTTCAACACTGAAATGAAGACTTATGCAACAAAAAGCAAGTTCACAGATACTAGGAATGTCCAAAATTGCCACTTCCGGAAAACAACAAGGTCCAAAAAGGCCATAAGCACTAACAACACCTACTGCATGCAAATGCCATTCCCTCTTCCGTCTTACAAGTTGGAGTACATCACCTATGCAAGCTGTCACCTTCTAAACAACTTCGCGGTTCATCATCCCTCTCTTCACTGTAGACCTACAACCGCAATCATCATCACATTTTTGTCAAGATGTTCAGCTACACAAATTCAAATAATATTCTTCAAATTCTACTTCTTCCTACTATTGTGCCTCAACTTAAAACCTTTACATACTCGCATGAAATCAGGAAATCACGAACTGCTCACACAGAGACTTCTTGTCGGCATCAACAAAAATACAGCAATCGGAACCATCATAGGGCAAGTCACCTACAGCATGGGCCGCTCGAGATAGCTGATCTTGTCTTCGGTAAAAGCTCCGATAGAACAACCTGACAGACCCACATGAAAATGAAGACAGAGATTGATGGAATCATAGTCTTCATTACTTCTCTACAACTTGCCGATTTCATCAAATCATGCAAAGCTCCTTTTCAATAACACAACCTTGAGATGTAATATGTCCCCAAATCCATCAGAGTATACTGTCTTCGGGTTGAATGGATAAAACGTGACACTTGTGTTTAGAAGACCCCGGCGAGAGCATCTTGCTTGGTGGGACCAAGATATCAAGTATGCACACTTTTCCCAATCCTAAAACAATACTATCCATAACAAGAATATGAAATCAAAGGAAAACATGCAACAATCTCCATTACAAAGGGAGTTTAGAAAAAAACTTCACCATCCGAAAGTGGAGATGACCATCCCCATCGTACACACGACTAACAACCACACGACATTGTCATGGATAGCAATGTGAGCCCTGCAATAGAAGAGAGAGTCACGTCTGTAAGTACAATACCATTGAATGCTGTTGAACTCAAGCTGTTGTACGTATCCAAGAAATGATTTTTTTTAAAAAGAATATACCACAACAACTACTAAATTGCCACAAGAGTGACATCCTAAATAGAACGGAATGAGAGAAAATTAACGACTATATCCATGGGAGTTTAATAGGGAGTTCACCTTCCAAAAATGGAGACCAGCAACCCAATCGGATTCACACCTAACACCTTCATATTGTGATGGGTAGCAATATGGATCCTGGCATGAAAGTGAGGGAACACACATATGAGCACAACAGCACAGAAGTTTCCTAATAGAGAACCTTCATGTTCATAAATCAAATCGTCTGCTATATCAGAACAAAACACAACAAAAGGTAAAAGCACACCACAATAAATTTGCCCTCCCTAGGAGATGACATGACAAAAACATCGGATACACATGTCGCAGAGTGGCCTCAACCAGAGAAAATTAGTAGCTCTACCCAAGCGCCAGTCCGACAATCAGAGCTTGATTATGAGGAATGCAGCATATTGGGTATACATCTACAAGAAAGATGGAAAGGGCCGCCTACCTTGCAATAAACTACTAACGTACGGCTCCTTCAATCGAGCAACTTCAAAGGTAGAGCTTCTTAAGTTCGGGCTGTCACAATTGGAGAGATCAAGCACACATGTACTGTCTTCATGTGCGGTCCCGGGATCATGGTCCAAAACTGTACATCTCGTCAATACTCAGCCTAACAAAATGGTGCTTTGGTGTGACCAACAAGATACATGTTCCCGAAACGAGCCTGGGAGGTACATCAGACCCACCACAAGAGTTCTTTCATCTGATCCCCAAACCACCCACCCACCACTGGAGCTGAAAAACACTCTGCAAACTGCCCTTTTGTGCCTTGGCTGACCCTTGTGGCTTGTTTCCCCTTGTGGCCTGTCTGCGAAAGGGACGGGAAAACAAACATTCAGCTCGCTCACTTCACCCATTTCCCATAGGCCAAATCACGGCCAAAGACCCAGTCATTTCGACACAGTACCGTTCCAGAGAAGCTAATCTAGTGGCGTCAAACTGTAACCTCATCAAAACAACTGCTAGGTTCATCCTATGCATCAGGTCTTTGTATCTGATGCAGTCCTTGGCAACTAATCCGTGTGCTCAGAGTTAGCAAATAGGGACGAATACACACGCAGCTAAACAACTCTAGACCCTATTTGAATCGGCGACGCAGCCACTATGGAGAATGGTCCATTCATGCCCTGAACTTAACCACATGCTCTCAGTCACGGGTTCGTAACTCAGCCATTAATTACTTCATTCATGGCTGCTACTCAGGTGAAACGTAACTGGACACCCAGCCAAGAGGAATCATCAGCAACTAGAAAGAAGACCCAACATTCTAGCAAAGGAATTGGTTTCCCCACTTAGTTGCCAGACCCCTCTTCACCACGGTCATGGACCACCAGGACTCTCTTCAAACCCTAACGCAGAACGGCACACGACTTCAATTCGCTAGAACCGACACCATCTTATCAGTAAAAGGAGCAATCGCTCCACTGTAATTCACAATTTAGTCAAATCCCAAGACAGCGCAGACGACACCTGCAGTACGCTGCAATTCTAATTATCCTAAATTGCAGCTTCAATCGACTCTTTTCAACGTTGTGAACAGAGAACAAAGGTTTCCCTAGCCTCTGCACTCGGGATGACGGTCTGCGTGAGGCAAGACTTCGTGTGCTCAGATAGTCATCTGAGCACCACTAACATCCATCTCTGAAATCATTTCCTCCATTAGGTCACCAGCTACCCTGCGGAAACCCTTCGAGAGAAAATGAAAATTGTCGGTAGAACACGACCACGAGAAAACAAACGAAGGATCGATCACCGTAACCCTAACGAACTTCCTGCGCAAACTAAACACAGCGTTGCACTCTCCAAATCCAAACAGCAGCATCAGAATTGAAGATCGACGAATAAAAGGGGATCTCACCGAGTTGCGAAGACGATGCCGACAACTTCATTCCGAAGTCAGTTAGTCTCCGCTGCGCTTACTCTCACGAGCTCCACCGTCGTGAGAATTGAGTGCAAGTTGGCAAGGAGGGATCGCCTTGGCGGTTTGGAATGGCAAAGGCGCAGGCGACGGTGGAAATCCAGGGTTTGATGGCTCAAGGAACTCGCCATCGCTGGAGAGAAGCATCGGAACCTCGAAGCAGGGCTTTTTTTTTTCATTTTTTATGAAGTGCCAAACTGGTGATATAAAATGTTATAGTGCCATCAGGAAAGTACCCCCCTATTGCAACAGTACTAATGCAGTATTGTTTCAATGGTTTCAATTGTTATGCAGTATAATATTGAAAGCTTACAATTGCAGTATTACATTAGTACTGAAACAGTATAGTTTCAAGAGTAAAGTGTATCATTATTGAAACTATATTGTTACAGTACTGAGGTAGTACAGCAATAGTAAGCTTTCAATATTATACTACATAACAATTGAAACCATTGAAACAATACTGCATTAGTACTGTTGCAATTGGAAGATTTTTCCTGATGTGGTGCTCCAAATTTGAGCATTCATCCACAAATAGGATAGAAAATATCACATTAGCCGGCACATGTCACATGTCTATAATTCTATTTTCATCCACAATTTGGCAATTTCATCCAAGATTTTTCTTTTAATTCAAAGTTTTTTAGCAAAAACTTCACGTTTTTTAGCCATTTTTTACTCAAATTAAATTTTTTGGGTGCAATCTAGCACCAGAAAGCCAAAAAAAGAAGCCCTGCCTCGAAGTACGTAATGTAAACTACTGTACTGTACAGTACCGTAGTACCATCAAGGGTTTATTGGAACAATACAATAGAGGCTTGTGTATCTTCAGTACATTGGTGTAGTTTTGGAAGGATTGCTTCAAACTATTGTAGTTGAAATTGGCTATCAGGAGTGATGGAAAAATCTTGTAATTACATCTAAACACGTCCTAATAAGTAATCATACATTGTTTCTATTATTAAATTGCCTCATTTTTGGTTGGATCTTGGTGAAAGTTAACCCCCAAAGGCCCAAGGCCTTTTTTCTGCCAAAAAACACTGAAAACTGCCATTTCTATAGCAAAGTATAAAAAAAAATTTAAAATGTTTTTTTGAACATCTAACCGTAGGATCTTACACATAACTAGTATGAGAATGTATGGAAAAAATTTCAGAATTTTTGACTGCACAGATTGCAAGATATCTGCGTTTAAAGTGAAAAAAACAAGTTTTTCAGCACATTGCGGGGCTAGATTTTTTGGCTTTAAACATTTTTAACTTAAAATTTTTGCACTACGGCGTTTTGAGCTTTAAATCTTTATTGTAGAGAATTGAGTTGAGAGTCTAGGAAAAAAAAAATTCAAAAAAACTTAATTATCATTCTTAAAAAAATTGTTAAGTAGAAGTAGGTCCAAGATAGAAGGAAAATCTAAAATACTCATATATTTTAGATGGAATTAAAATACACTAATCCCAATGGTGAGATTGTTCTAGCAAGTAAATCAGACCATGCAAAAAAAAAAATTGAAAAATTTGAAAAATTGCATTCAGAAATGAATCCTACAAGTTATTTTTTTCAAGAAGATGCTCTAACTGCCCGAAAAACAAGAATATCCATAACTTTCTCATAACTTAATCAAACGACATGAATCAAAGCTTTCCAGATAGGCAAAAATATAATCTATCAGAAAAAAAATATTAAAAAAAAAAATTCAAATTTTTGTCCATTTTTTTTCTGCTGCCCGGGCTGCCCGCCGTCCCTTGTTTTGAGCTTATTTGGTCATAACTATTGTTCCCGGGCACCGATTGTGGAAAAAATTATATTCCCACAAAGCTTATCAGTTTTTCTATCTTCAAAAAAAGTTTCAAAAAATCAGGACAAAATTTCAGCCCGTAGGTACCTGCCCGAAATCCCATTTGTCCCCCGAGGGGACAATGGGCCTTTAGGGGTTAAAAATGATATTCTAGATTCCTCTCTTAGACACTTATTGGACACGGGATGAATAAACTATGAATTTTCAAAGAGCTCAAAATAGGCCTGGTGGGGCACTACTTGGTGGGTTTGAAGATCATGTGCGTTCAAGCCTTTATCACATAAGGGCTATGTAGATAAATTCTTAGAATTTATAATTACCTAAATTCCTAAAGTATGCTAATTTCAAATACCCTACCTTTCATTTTAAACAAAAATTCACTGTAATTAGTTGTATGCTATAATAATTATAAATACAGAAATTTATATAGGGTTTAGGGTTTAGACATGTATAGGGTTGAAGATTCAAGGTTTAGGGTGCATGTTTAAGATTTAGGTAGTGAGAATGCAGTTAGGATATAGGGTAGAGTCTAGGGAAGATATGGTCTACACATACGCCTAAAATCCCCTAAGCTGCATTTGGAAAAAAATAGTCTGAATCATGAATGTATGATCTGAAATTTGACAAACCACTAGAAAACCCTGAAATTGAACATGCATCTAAAATATTCCAATGAGTTCATCAACAATTAGCTGTCCAAGATTATGGTCATACTGCCTCATGTTTTATAGGCTAATTCCTCAATTAGTTGCCATGGCACCTGGACCCCATGAGTTATCATATGAACTGGTGAAATACACATGAGTTGGCAACTTGATCAGATTGGCTCAAATGTATCCATCAGGGTGAGTTGATTACAACAATACCAGGGGTTTTTTTTCTGGCGATTTGTCACCAAATTGTCAGGCCCGTGAGCCACTGTGCCCCCCTCCCTCCAAATATACACCTTTCCTGGGAGGGCACATAAGGCTTCACTGTTGATCTACAGTGCCAAAAAAAAAACACTGAATAATACACCCTTGGAATGAGGTTAGGTGGCCCCTGCATAACTCCCACTAATCTGTGATTAGGGCAATACCAGTGATCCCAGTGATCCCATAACTAGATTATGGAATTTAGTGCAATATGCTACCTTCAAGACAGACAAACATTAACTTAACTTTTGCTACCTTGAGAATGACTACGGTAGTATCAAAGAAAAAAATAGAAAAGAAAGAATTTTGCAAGTTGTGAAGGATTATTGGGAGTATTGTAATACAAAACTCACTAAATATCGTAGGTGCTAATTCCAATGTTGAGGAAGTTGCATTTTTTGTTCTTTTTGGCAATGCTATTGTGAAAAATAAATAAACCCAAACTTGAGTATTTTCTTCTACCCTTCATTCACTACAAGAAAAGAGGGGTATAAATGACTTGTCCACAATGACTGCACCGACAAGAATGACTACAAAATGACTACAAAATGTTCACCCTAAACTCTCATGAATAGAAGAAGTACATTTTAGGCAAGAATCTATAGGGATCGGTTTTAGAAAAGGGTCAACATTAGGTGTAGCAACCTTACTTCTATTATCAACATTGCTCAAAATGTAACATCTACATTTGGATCTAAAAGCCATACTTTTTTTCTACATATTCATTATGCAAGACATACATAAAGAAAACATGAAAGTTTACAAAAGCTTATTGTTGGTTTTTGGTCCCCTTAGAGATAGTACTTTAAATTTCAAAACCTATTCATACAATGTCCAAATAGTGCATGCTAAAATGTATTTGAATTTAGTTGCCAATAAGGTTTATAAATAATAATTTTTATTTAACAATGGTAACTATGATGAATTATAATTAGCACCAATTATAGGTGAAGATTATACCTTGGGCTAATCAAGCCTAGGCATTTACTACAAGAGAAACACCTCCACCAATGGCAAGTTGTTGTTTGTTTTATCAAATCAGATGATTGAATTTACATTGCACATACCTATAAGAATCAAATTGTAGACCTTATGGGCCCAACAAATCTAATTAGCACAACCATTGTTGGCTATCTTTTGGGGTTAGTTTAATCAAAGACATTTAATTCCAAAATTATCACTAATTTAAATAAATGTAAAAATCTAGCTCCTATTGTAGAATTGTTAATTTTGTATCTATTAAATTTTCTTAGCCTATTTGAATTGGTGATTTTCAATATGGATTATTTGTGCTAAGGATGGTTGTAAAAAACACTTGGTTTTTTTTATCCCCTTCGCTTTGGACACTTGGTTTCTTGCCTAGAACTTTTGTGGTGTAGGTTCCAAGTGTGTGAAATTTGAAATGAAGGTTCACATGATAGTCATAGATGTTCAGTAATTTTATTTTATTTTTTAAATTAATTTACTATTTTTAAACAACCTCAAATTGAATGTTTATTTTTGCTAATTTGGAGGGTTTTAATACTATTTTTGACCCAAAAATAGGAATTTTGAGCCAAAAATTAGAAAAGTTGGTCATATACTAATATAATACGCAGTGACAAAGAGGATTTCTGAAAATTCTAAACTATAATTCTTGCACATGGATTCAAAGTGTGCATCCTTTATGCAAAGATTAGAATGGAAAAAAAATTCGTTTCAGAAATATTCGGTGCAATTCAAATGTGCCAAAGTGTAGAAAAATGGTTTTTATGATTTTTTTAAATTATTAAAAATTATACTGTTCAAGTACCCATTTTCTTCTAAGTTTTGACCTTCCAAGCTTTGTTTTAGTCCACAACAATTTAAAGTAGTGCATAGTATTTAATTAATTGATTGATTTTTAATTAGTTTTTAATATTTTTAATGGGTTTTTTTAGTTCTTTTTTATTTTTAGTTATTTTTAAATTTCATTTTTAAGGTTTTTAAGGTTTTAAGAAAATTTGTAATGATTTTTAACGATTTTTAATGATTTTTAATAACTCCAATTTTTTTAATGATTTTAAATAATTTTTCAATTCATTATCATGACTTATATTATACTGCTTGTGATTAGTACTTGTAGTTTTTCAAAGCAATGGTAGTATTATGGCCCAAAACAACATTTTTGAGACAAAAATGTCATTAGAAGATAGATGAGGCTATGGAAGAGCTATTTTAGGGCTATTCACCAAGCTGTGAACCATTGTAGTCCTGATCAAAATATTAAACAATTTAAAATTAATTTAAAATTTAAAAATTATTTATAAAATAAAAATATAAAATAAATAATATTATCTGATGTAGCAGTGTCCCAACCATGCCAAATTTTTGATTTGGCAAAGTTTCTAATCATTTGTAAATAATGGAATTTATTTTTTTTGAAAAAAAATAATCATGTTATTAAATTGTCCTATGCAATTCAGGCCTTGCAATTTGCTGAATTTTTGTTTTGTTTTTGTTTTGTTATTGCTCCCCATTGTCTGAAAATTTGTAGTCTTGTTCAGGTTTGAAATCTCATCTAATATAAGTGTTTCTTGCAACAACCCTAAATAGTAAGGACTTCAATTTTTTCCCATGGATATAAGTATAAAAGTCTACACCCAAACATCAATTGAACCAAAGATATGGTGGCATTCTAAATTTGAAATCAAGTGCTAGACCATAATTATGGGTTTGAAGTTCAAATTGCAATAATAAAATAGTAAATTTTAAGAATTTTTATTTTTCCATTGGAATAGATGTTAAACTTAACAAACTTTGTATCTTAAGTTTGGCTCAAAATTTTGAAAGATCATTTTCATAGCTTAAATCTTCATCATAAGGAGCTAAAAGTGGTCAAAACTTACTAAATGGCAATATCAATGGATTAAACATCTTTATCTTATTAGAAGAAATTTGAGTCCATGGGAGGGGTGTTTCAAAGTTATTCTCTAAGCTATGAACTAGTGCACTGCTAGTTAGAATAATAAATAATAATAATAAAATTTCAAAAAATCAAAAATCAAAAATTAAATTTATTTTATTTTAAAATAATAGTAATAATAATAATAATAACTAAATAATACTATTTGACGTGATAGTGTCCTGACCACATCAGATTTTCGATGAAGTAAAGCCATTTCCAATCATTTGTAGATAATGGATTTTTCCATTATTAAAAAAAATTAATTAATTTTTATCATGTCATTAATCAATCTTGTGCAATTCATGCCTTGCAATTTGCTGAATTTTTTTTCTTTTAGATTTTTTTTGTGGCTACTATTTTGCCCTCCAAAAACTTGTGGGTCATTGTTTAGACCTTATAGCTCATCTAATGAAAGAATAGTCAATAATACCACAATGAAGGAGTTTTCAAAACCAACAATTACAAATAAGTTTGAAAAGCTCCCAAAAATTAAATAGAAAACTAATTATTCGCCTTGCAAGCATCTCCATAGTCATCCATGAGATACAAAACATTTGCAACATCATTGCAGGGCTAGATTGATATACATCGATAGAGTCAAGATTATATTTACATGTTAGTTTTTACTTGAAGACAATTGAATTCCATAAATTTTTTGATATTTTTGTTTTTTGGAGAATTTTTTGTAATTTTAAGAAATTTTTTAAGTCAAGAGTTGAGACTTGAAGAAAGTTTAATCCAAAAGTAATCCTGGTAAAAGAGGAAATATTGATCTAGAGTTTTTCAAGCAAAATAAAATGCGATTTGAAAAAAATCTCTTTCATTTGATTTTCATTTTTTCAAGTTTTCCATTTATTTCCATTCAATATGGCTTGGTTCCAAACCTTACATAAAAATGACAAAGTATAAAGTGACTAGACTATTCACATTTCTAAGGAATTGATGAATTTGTTTTTTCAACTTATTTGGATGTACTTTGAATACCTGTTTTATATAGTTATCAAATAAGCTCTTAACCCCTACAGGACCAAGGCCTTTTTTTTGCCCCAAAGCACTAAAAACTGTCATTTCTATTGCAAAGAGTTAATAATTTGAAAATTATTTTTTTGCACATCTAACCATGGGATCTTCCACCTACCTAGTATGAGAATGTGTGGAATAAACTTGTGAAAAATTTTGACCTCACAAATTGCTAGATATTTGCATTTAAAGTGAAGAAAGCAAGTTTTTTTTGCACATTACGGGACTAGATTATTTGACTTTCAACCTCCTTAACTTAAATTTTTTGCACTACAAATTTTTAAGGTTTAAATCTTTATGGTGGAGAATTGAGTTGAGAGTCTAGGGAAAAAAATTTAAAAATTAATTTTCATTTAAAAAAAAATTGTTAAGTAGAAGTAGGTATGAGATAAAAGCGGGGATAAAAGGAAAATCTAAATAATTACTATTTCTAAGATGGGATTAAAATGCACTAATTTCAATGGTGAGATTGTTTTAGAAAGCAAGTTAAACCATCTAGAACTTCTTCTTTTTTTAAATTGTAAAATTGCATTTAGAAATGAATCCCATAAGTTAGTTTTTTTAGGAAAATGCTCTAATTGTCTGAAAAACAAGATTATCCATAACTTTCACATCAATTATCCAAATGAAATGAATCAAAGCTTTTTTCTGTATTAAAAGTATATATAATCTATGAAAAAACAAAATTAACATTAAAATTTTTGAATTTTTTTTTGTTGCCCAGTCTCAATTGTTTAGAGCTAATTTACACATAATTTTTGTTTCTAGGCACCAATTGAATTCTTTTAATATTCTTCCAAAGTTAATCAATTTTTCTATCTATAAATAAAGTTTCAAAAAATCATGATAAAAAATGAGACAGTAGATACTTGCCTAAAATCCAATTTGTCCCTCAAAGGGATAATGGTTGTTTACATGTTAAAAACATTCATAATCCACTGAATGAAAGCCTATTTTCTCGATCATGGGTTATCTTGACAAATAGATAATTCTTTGAATTTTATTCAAAAAATAAGGTTTTTCTTTTTGAGCCAAATCACTACTAGATGACCACTTCTAGTCTTTTATATATTAGATACTACCATTGACAAATCCTTCTCTAGTTACTACTAAAACAAAAATTGAGAAAGATTCAAAATCATTTACTAAGGGTTCCAAAATATTACATGAATTGCCTATTGCATCATGTGTGTATATCATCATGTGTGTATATAGTTGAAGACATTATGCAAAGATAATTTTGAGGTCATATTGGTAATGTCATAAGCATCACATGACCACATTAAGGGAATAACATTTTTTGATACTTCAATCTTAAAGTTATTATAAATTAGTTAACTTGAAAAGACAAAAGTTATAAACATGTAACCAATCTTTAATATCCTTCGCTTAATAAGCTTTGTTTTTCCATATTATATAAATAAAAAATTTATCTTTATATTTGTAGACCTCTACGTACGAATGAAATCATTCTATTATATGAAGCTCAAGATATTTTTGTAAAGATTTGAAATTATGTGAAATTTGAAATTAGGCCGTAAGAATTTATTAAAATTACATCAAATTCAAATTGGCGTAACCTTTGAAATTGCCGCAAACGTACTTTGTCTAATGAATGACAAAGAATTCTTCTATGTAGAATAGAAGTGCAAGTGTGCAACTCTTCATCTTTAGAATTTTGATGTGAAAAGAGGAAGGTCTTCTACAATAGTTTGACTTCCAATGATTGGTATTGCATTTTTTAAGCCAATGAATTACAAGGTATCCAAAGGGATGATTTTCAAAGTCACTAGCCCGTCCTTTAAGGGTTAAAAATTTGAAAAAATTTATTGATAGGAGGTAAAATTGAATACAAACTAAATGCAACAAAATTCTTTTTCATTTGCTCATAATATCCAATACAAAAATAACTTTACCTTATATCATATGAACAAGAATTTGAATGTATTTTCTATTAGAAAACTACCTAAGTTCATTTGGATCTTTTAAAAGATCAAAGAGGATTCCAAATTCTCTTCATGCATTTTTAGACACAATATGAAATAAATTATTAAAACTAATTTTCAAATTGCTAAAAATAGTTTCATCCAAAATCCACCCTAGGCTATCAAGAAAAGAGGTTATATTTTAGGCAAGAATGTGTATGGGTTGCTTTCAAGTACATGTCACAATTAGACGCAATTTTCCTTCTGGTAATTATGTTCAGATGCTTATATGGTGTCTCTTTTGATGCATTTTCAATATTTTCAAATTCTAATTCCACATCAATTAATAGTTCATGATATATTTGTCAAATTGTTCTAGAAACCCAAGAGCACTCATTAGAGGTCAAACTACCATGCAAGAACTACTTGGCTTTTTCATACCATATTAAACATTTGCTCAAAGAAATCACAAAGCACTCATTGGAGGTCAAACCATGATGCAAGACCTACCCTTTTCACACAAAATTCTAAAGGTGAACATCTCCACTTTTGTCCTCCATAGAAAAATTCTTTGTCATCCATTGGACACTGCCTTAGTGTCAACAATGATGTCCTTCGAGAGTCAAATGGTGACTTTTCAACCCCAATTCACTATGAAGTGCATTTCTTACAACATTTAGCATGCAAGAGAGCAAAATTGGGTACACAATCCCAATCTGTCTGTCTGGACGATGGATCCCAACCCTACCCTACCTTACTGTATAGGGTTGAGATCTATTTCCAAACTGTCAAAAGATGGAAGTATTTGTGTTTGCCGGGTAGACTGAACCTTTACTCTCACCCCTTTTGTGTATTAGGATGAGTACCTGTTGTTCGTCGACGGAACAGCCTCCTTCTTTACGATTGCTAAGGCGGGATGAGTTCGTCGATTCCACTCCTGCGCATAGAATCTGATCTTCACGTCTTCATTGCAACTTTGTCCAGTCCAGTCCGTCTTCACTGTATATATCTGAACAGAAGCACTGTGTCCATTAGTCAGTAGGCTCTGCCTTGGGGCGCAAGTTTGATCATTGTACGACGAGTTGTACTAACAAAGTAAAATTTGGTTTTCTGAGGACGCTTGCTGCTCAAGTCAAACTCCCACCTTGCCAATATATAACGATGGCCCAGTGACAAGGAATTCATCGGATCAGTTTATCCAGCTCTTGCATGCGTCGGTGAATTCTCATTTCGCACTTGCACATTCCTCTGCGCACAAGGTGCTCATTCGGAGCCAGCCATGGCTCCCTCCTGTCTTTGAATCTGTGATGTTTGCGCACGAGCTGATTGTGGAGAGATTTATGCTGCTTGCTTCGTGTTGGTGATCTATTACATTCTACTTAGACGTGTGCTTTAGTTGATGTTTGATGGCTGTGAGATGGTACAATACGTACCTGCCTGGCATTAGACGGTCGCTTGCTTTGCCATCCTGCATCCGATTGCCTGTAAAATAATGTAAACATGTCTTGCTATTGTGTTTTTTCTGGCATTAGGATTTCTTGTTTTCTTTCACGATGGATTTGTGTTCTCGTGTTTCTGATCTTGTGCATTCGCTCTCAGCAGGTACTCGATCCCAAAACGGAAGTGCTTACTTCACCGACAAAATGGAGGCAGCGGGCTCCCCACGCATTTTGCAGGTGGCCATCCCTCTTTTCGACAAAGTGACAGCACTCGACTTCGTAGGACCATACGAGCCACTGCACGCCCTTCCCAACGTGAAGGTGGTGTTTGTAAGCCATAGAAAGGGCCTTTTCACCGCAGACGGCGGGGGCGTGCTCTCTTTCCAGGCCACCGCCACTTTCGACGAAGTGCCCAGCCCCGACATCATTGTCGTGCCCGGAGGTGAGGGCACCGAGGCTCTTATGGCTGACAAGCCCATCCTCGACTGGATTCGCAAGGTACGAGCGTTTCATGCGACAAGCTTCACTTTGTGATGCTGTTCCCTGACGCCATTCCACATAATTATGCTTCGTATATTCCTGAACTTATTGCCTAAAAGATCCGCGACTGATCGGTTTTACCTTGTTTGGATGCTTGAAGGCGCATGAGACAAGCTTGTACACAACCTCGGTGTGTACGGGATCCATGCTCTTGGGCGCCGCAGGCATTCTGCAAGGAAAGGAAGCTACCACGCACTGGATGTTTTTAAACTTGCTGTCCAACTTGGGTGCCATCCCCGTCAGCTCTCGTATCGTACAATCGGTACGCTGGCAACTTTTGTCCATGCCACAATAGAATGCAAAGCATGTTAATCTTACGCTGTCACTGGAGCAAATAATCTTATATTGATAGATCAATGAAAATGGTTAATACATTGATGGATTGCAGGGTAAGATTATCACGGCAGCAGGAGTGTCGGCAGGAATTGACATGGGTTTGAAACTAGCTGCGCTACTCTCCGACGAAACCACTGCGAAGGTGGTGCAGTTGCTGATCGAGTACGATCCCCAGCCTCCCTTCAACTGCGGATCTGTTGCCAAAGCCGGCCCCGACATTGTAGCCATCGCTCGGGCGTTGGTAGAGAAGATGATGCCGGATGTGAAGAAGCAGCTGGACGCCACCTCTGCCGCACCATCGCCCGATGTTCGACTCTAGCTCCATCAATTGTGTCACACAGGGAGACCGGCAGGCCGTCACCCCCCCCGGTCTCGCAGAGAGTGCGGTTTTCTTACCCCCCCTCTGTGTGGGACCAGGGGGGGTATTCGAAATGCTGTCTTTTGAATACCGGCGGGGGTGCCTCTCGCAGGCGGAACGAGAAACGCGGCCAGCGCTTCTGAGAGGTGGCTTGCATTCTACGGGGAGGATAAATACTCTGAATTCCAAAGGTCTTTTATGAATTACAAAATTCATTGCAATTATATTCTGGAAATTATGATATTTTGGAAAACTCAACACTCCAACACCGCATGTCCAAACGCCATGAAACAAAGCCTTTGCAATCCTTCCTCCTCCATTGAATTGCTATTGGGGCCAGTTTAGTTGTGTTTGGACATACTGTGTGAAAGTTATGGATTTTTTTAAATTAACAAATTGAATAAAATTATTTATTATTTTGAAAAAACCATAAATTTTCCATTGTATTTTCAATCACCACAAATTAAAACCCTTGCACTCCTTTGTGGATACAACTTCCAGTTTGTACCAAGAACACAACCTCTCACACTGTAGTGTTGCAGTTATTGAACTTCAAAGTTTCAATTAATTAAAAAAAAAATTAATTAATTAATCCTTTTGGGGGAGAAGAACGCAACCTCTCACACCACAAAAAACCTTCACACTCCTTTGTGCATAGAAGATATTGAATTTCAAAGTTCTTACAAATTTTACAATTTTATAATTCATATATTTCTTACCAAAAATTTATAAAAAGAATTCTCATTACACTTACAAAGACATCTCCAAACAAATTTACTTGTAAAAAAAGTTTTTTGTCACTAAGAGCTTGATTAAATTTTTAAGATAAAAAAGTTCCAATTGTGCAATTGTTTTAAGTAAGAACCAAAACCACATGCAATATTTGTTTTTGCATAAGGATGATTCCAAGAATCATCTGCCACTTGTTGCGTTTTCATAGTACTTATGCTTTTTTATTTGGAGTACTTTAAAATTAGAAAAATAATATTTAATTTTTTTAAAAGTATGGCCAATGTATATACCTTTAAGATGAAGATATCCAGGAAAAAAAAAGCACAGAAAAATTCTCTAGGTGGGAAAACTAGAAAAGTGCCAAATCTCAAGAAAATAGACACTTTAATGCTTTAATTAGTTTAAAATAGGGAAAAAATTAAATTAAAAAAATTTAAAAAGGCCATTTGTGATAACTCTATGGAGATGGTCATTCACCAAAAGAACCACCAAAATAATATTTTACATATTCTAAAATGTAAGAAGAAAGAAGCTCTCTTTGTGGACGTCCACACAATACAAAATTAACTATTTTTATAATTCCTTCCATGCATAGCTACAAGTCTACTGGAAGACCATTCCCTCAAAATTTCAGTTCCAAATTAGTTTTTGGGGGTACTAAATAATACTAAACCCCCCAAACTGGTAAGTATGACATGAAATTGGGGGACTACTTTGGACGGTAAATTATTTTTGGAAATTGCAAAAAAAATTAGACAAGGTGTATAATGGTCATGAGCACCTTCCCTATAAATCTTAAGTCATGTGGATCCAGATTGCAGAAGTTATGCCCAAAAAACAAATTAGCATGCCGGGTGTGACGCAAAATAATACAAGTGTTTCTTGCAATCACCCATAATTACAAAAATCGAGTTGAAAAGGATATCCAGTACATTATTTCTCAAGAAGTTGCTAGGATCCCCCAGAAAACAACATGCTTTACAATTTTGGAATCTCTTATCCAAATGGAATGAATCAAAGGTTTCCATGCTAACAAAAATATAAACTAAGAGGAAATTCTAATTTTAGAGAAGTCATGAAATTTTTTTGACCATAGGAACTTATCCAAAATCCAATTTCTCTCACAAGGAGACAAATATTCCTTTAGGGGTTATATATACTCTTCCAATAAATGACATTGCATTTGTAAAGTACTGAAAAAATAGAAACACGTATTAGCTCCTTCAAAAATTCACATTGCAATTTCTCTTAGAATTTTATAAATATTTGTATATGTAGTAGAACCTCTCTTAGTGCATACTCTGTTAGTGCATAATATGCACTATGAGAGATTGTACTTTGAAGTCTTTATTGCTCAACAGTGCTTGGAGGCCTTGTAGTTAGAAGCCACGTTAGGTAGTGAATAGTACAGAACCTCTCCAAATGCATAAACCTCTCTTAATGCATAGTCCCAACACTATGCACTAAGAGAGGTTCTATTGTAGTACTAAAACCATTGAATTGTACTTTACAAAAACTTATTGCAATGCAATTTGTCAACTTGTCAAGAGTTTGTGACATTTGACATTTGAAACCATTTATTAAAGCATCATATGGCAACTGCTTGGGATGCAACTCTTCTAATATTGTACACAGGGGTCATTGGCATTCAAATGTCTTAAGAGATGACTTTCATCAAAATTATCTCAAATTAAAAGGACAAAGAAGTAAGGTGAAGACCAATTTTTAAAAAATGATATATAGAAAATGTTGTATTTTTTATAATTTAAAAAAGAAGATTATCAGACCATATAGAATTAAAACATTTATGCATAATTTTTAAAAATCCATACTAGAAGTTCTCTCCATTTAAAATTAAAATTCATTCACAAAGTATTATATATATATATATATATATATATATATATATATATATATATATATATATATATAACAAATCTTAAATTTTTATTAAAAAGTCTAAAAACGTGGGTACCTTGTTCCATGATACACATATTACAAAAAGTCATATAACTAGGTTTTTAATGCTTTTATTGTTCTCTAAAAATATTCAAATCATATATGATTAAATTTTTGTCCTCTTTGTTGTAAAGACTAAAAAAATATTGTACATTAAAATAAATTGAATCCCTTGAAATTAGACTAAAATGCATTATAAGTGATTATTAGCAGGGCCATATAATATGGGAATTACATACCCATGGGCAATCATCTCTAAAATCACAGAAATTGAAAAAGGCCTATTCTTTAATATTTTTTAAAAATCCATATAAGAAGTTTCCTCCCATCACAATTAAGTTTTTATTTAAATACCCGAAAAGTTGGGTAGCTTGTCTCATGATACATGTATTAAAAAATCTTATATAATGAGGTTTTTAATGCTATTATTGTTTCCAATAATATTAATTTCATATATATAATTACATGTTGGAGATCCTTGTTAAAAGGTCTACAAAAGTTTTTAACATGAAAACAAATTATATCCCTTAAGTTTGGACTAAAATATATTATAAGTGATTATAATCAGGGCCTTATAATACGGAAGTTGCGTACCTATGTATTGTATGTTTTTGTTTGTAGTACTTCAATTCATAGAATTTCAAAAATTTGTGAAATTCTTACCTAAAAATTAAAAAGAATTCTAATTCCTCTTATCAAAAAATCTTGAAATGAATACATTTCTACAAAAACTTTATTGTCTCCAATAAGATCTATGAAATTATTAATAGATAAAAAAGTGTCTCAAGGTTTTTAAACAATCATTTCATATGAAGGTTTTACTTATCGAGGAGCATTTCTAATTTTTTTATAAATCTGTTTTCAAAAATTACTTCCAACAATTTTTGAAGTGCATGAAAACTTATAACAATCATTCTAGAGCTTAATGTCATGGAATACAATTTTTTTTAAAGCACATTAGGATATACAAAACAACAGGATGTTGCAAGCTTTTGAAAAATCTACAAAGTTACAAGAAGTAGCTTTTAGAAAATTTTCAAAATTAAATTTAAAGTTGCGGCATTACAATTTAATCAAACTTCATATCTCCCCAATACATTTTTGAATATAACAAGAGTTTCCAACAATCAATTCATTTTCTAATTGTTCGAAAGTCTTTGTTTTAATTGAATAACATACAAATAAGTTATAGAATTTAAGAAGATTATTACAAATATTTCACCATTATATTGTACATTAAATATGCTTTACAAGTCTTCAACTTGCATTCATCAAGTACTAAGAAAATAGACACTAAATTAGCTTTTTCAGGAAACATTTCATTCTAGTTGGTTTTTGAATTATAGAAAAAGGCTTCTAACTACATGTCACTTCAACTGTTAATCCCTTGCATTCTTTCACACACACACACATTTATGTGTGTATATATATATATATATATATATATATATATATATATATATATATATATATAACACTGAATAGGATATTAAGGGGACCAAAAAATTAAAGGGACTTATCTTGGAAAATTGTAAATGTCTGAAACATGTACACCACCCGGACACTTCAATAACTACTGATGTATAGAAAAGGTAGATATTTACATAGTGTGAAATGTCAATTAATTAGTATGGATTCCTTTAATACCCCTATTCAATGTAGTTAATTTGTTAGAGCACCCCTCCTACAATTTCAAAATAAAAAATTGTAGCAACTGCAAGTTAATGATGATTGGATATCAAAAAGAAGTATTTTGAACTTCTTTTTTTGGTTAGATTTCATCTTTCAAACTTTGTACCTACAAATTAAAAATCATATGATTAAGAAATAAATTAGAAATATATTTTCAAAGTTTTAGCAATTCATTTTCAAATTCATGTTTGAAAAACATTATAAGTACTAAGAAGTATATAATGATATAAAATGCTGAATTTAAACAAAAATTGTATTATAATTGAAAATTTTCAATCCCAATCATAGCATTTAGTAGCTCTACAGTGATGGTGTGGTATATTCTACACTCCAACAGTGCATCAATAGCTACTGATGAATTAGACAGGTGGAGGATGTAGAGGCGCACCATGAATGCAGAACCAAGGCAACATCAACACATACTACTAAATATTATGATCAATGGTTATAATGTTGTTATAAACAATATTCATCTTATGCTTCAATTTTCTCCCAACAATATTGAAAATTGAGTTAAATAAAGGACTTCAAATTTTATTTGAGAGTAGAGATTCTATAATTGCACGCACACTAAAACTCATCGTACTTTCATCTGAAAAATCAATCTGGAATGATTCAAAATGTTTTACATATAAAAAATCTATTTCAAATTCTTACTTAAAAAAAAAAGTTATTTTCACTAAGCTAGCTATGCTGTCTACATTTCTAAAAAAACTACAAATTATACAATAATTTTTTATGAAAAGAATCAAAAGTTCTGAAAATTGTTGTGCCTTCAAGGTTCTCCTTGACCACATGTTGTGTGAAAATTTCATAAAAAAAATGAAAATACAGGTTGTAGATACATGAACAAGAACTCTATGTTGCCAAACAATGCTATTTAATTATTTAGGAATTGAATTGTACACTGGGGGGACAAAAGTATTGTTACCCCTTTCTGCTTTCAAACACTATTTTTCATAATTTTTATGCAATTCTTGCATCATTGCATTCCTATGCAATCTTGATCGTGCATACCAAATTTCAACTTTGAAAAAGCAAAACTCCATTTTTGGTGAATTTTTAAAGTCAATTTTCATGGTTTATATGATGATTCAATGGAAATCATTGTTGATGATTTAAAAAAACATTACATGGAGATCTATAGGAGACATCCATAGGCACATCTTTCCTTCAACAAGCATCTTCAAAAAAAATAATAATTTCCTCTCTGAAGAATTCAGTGTTGGACTGACAATGTCTTAATTTTAAGTTATACATATATTTTTATTATAATTAGATTTTGGTAAGGCAATTGTACCATCATGCTAAAATTTACAAAATTAGTTACAATGTGAGGATTAATTATAAAAATCTATTGAAAATATAAAGATATTTATTTCACAAAGTTCAACCATATGACACCTTATATTGAGTTCTTTACAGGGGGAATTGTAAAACTTTTTTGGAGATGCTTGTTGAAGGAAAGATGTGCGTATGAATGTTTCATGTGTATCTCCACTATTGAATTAAAAAATTCATCATTCAACAACATATTATGTAAAATCATGAAAATTGACTTTAAAAAGTCACCAGAAATGGAGTTCTCAGCTCTTTCAAGGTTGAAATGTGGTATGCATAATCAAGAGTGTACAAAAATGCAATGACACCAGAATTGTATAAAATTATGAAAAATAGTGTTTGAAAATGGGGGCGTTTCTGTGGAAACAAAAGGGGGCGACAATACTTTCGTCCCCCTATTGTACATTAAGAAAAGATTTTGCAATGCATGACATTGTATTCTTGAATCCATCAAAAACTTTATACTTTGAAAAACATTCTGTATTACATCACGTGACAATTGTCCTCTGAATTACAATAATTGAAAAGAAGGGCTACTTTGTAGCAATCTATACAAAAAGATTCACTCTATTTTCTAATTTTTGAAAAGCATCTACATTGTTCTTGTCTCTAATGTATTCCTAAATAAACTTAATGCCAACGTATTTCTCCTTTTAGCCCTACACATTTCATATGCTATAGCGCGGTTTCTGTTGATGTCAACTCTCATAAACTTATGTTGTATCAACCGCAATGGTTTAATGCTTGTCTCGTCAAATGGATAGAAGGCATTAGTTTCTACCACATTCATGCCAGTCAATTCATCAATATCGTCCTCATATCGATGTGTTGTTCCACTCCAACTCTGTTGCAACTTGTAATAATTAGCTGCAAAGTGCACACTAACTTCTTCATCAGTACGGTGACAAATGAATTCTTTGATTCTAGCCTTCCATGGTGTCCCTTGGGGATCATCATCCCTACTGACAACCACATCATCACCAATTCCATAGACTACCCCCTTAAACATAATCCTCTTAGTATTTGTATCCACAAAAATTTCTCTATCTCTCCATTGATAGTATGACTTTATATACTTTTCCACAAAAGGCTCAGCAAGCTTTAAGTTTGCACTGTTCAATCGGCCTATGAGGATGCCCTTCTTCTTCAACATCTGTGCACAAACACTCTCCGGTGCCTTTTTTAACAATTGATTCAGTTCATTTGCTTCTCCAATAGATGTACAATACATAACACATTGTTCATGTTGATCGTCGCATGTTGTACGATTGTAGATATCAACACCTGGATGGCCTTGGGGAAATACAAGATGATTATGGATTTTGCTCAAGGCTCTTTGATGCACGTATAAGCCGTCAACTTCCTGACCAATTTGTACATGCACTTCTTGAAATAGTTTGCGTGCATAAAATACAATGAATGTCTTTTCCACCCCTCTGTGGTTTGTCTTGATGTCCAAATACTTCTGCACCTCTCGCTCATGAGGAAAACACCAATAAACATCCGAATGTCCAAAACGCTTGATATCTTGCAGAAGATGGCCAGCGCCCGCTACGTGCTCCAAGGGACTCGAATTTGGACCAAATGCATCTTCCGATATTACACGCCAGTGTTTAAACAAATTCAAGGCCATTTCAATTTGCTCTCTATTCCAACCACTATCCCTTGTATAATTGAAAAGGTAATGTGCAATGTCATTGAGCAGAAGCCCAATTTTCCTAAATTCAGATTTAATTCTATGTCCACATATACGCAACACAAAGGGTAGGACCCACATCACGAATAACTTCAAATCTTCGGCCACGTAGCGAGTATGGGTTTCAATGGGCTTATAAGGCCACCGTCCAACTTTCATTTCACGCGGGCGTGCTTTTTCAACAACAACACAAATGCTTTCAACATCTTTTGTGCACTGTCCTCGCGAAATCTCTTTGAACAATTCAACGGTGTAATTCTTGAATAATTGCAAGCATGCTGTGTGCATGACATCATAGACAATGTCCACTGACATGTCAAATCTATAGAGGTGATAAAACCTCCAAAGCGGAGATTCCCCGGAAATGCCTGCATTCTTTCCAAACTCTTGACGTTGGGGACCTTCTGGTTTTTCCCACCATTTACAAAGGTTTTCATATAATTCCCTGGATGTTCGTTGTTGGGTATTTCCTAAAATTTGTCGAAGATTTTGTCCATACACGTATTCACTCCTTCTTCGAGTTTCACCAGATCCGGATGCAATATATTCACGTTCTACCAGTTGAGTATGCACTTTGCAGCGGCGACACGGTGCCTTTCCTGATTGCTTGAGTTTACTCATCTTGCAATTGGCTGGATGATCCCCAGTTACAAGCATGAGCATAGCACGGATGATATCTCCATCTACTTCAGCTTCTGGTAGAAGCGGGCTTATAAGATTGGATGGATAGTTGTATTTCACTTTGAACCCACTACAAAACATCTCCTCCAATTCCTCAATGAAAGGCCGCAAGAACATTGTTGCAGATTTCTTCACCATCTTTTCCAATGCTAAACTTGCTGTTGTTGCTTGAGCTCCGGGTACAGTTGGTATAAATAACACTGGTAGAAGCATGATGGGATCCGACGTGCTTGCATTCAGTACACCAACATTCACAGCCCATGTACTCCGCTCTTTATTGCCTTCACTGATGCTAAATCCATCCCAATGGACAGATAAAGCAATGTTCCGAGGATCTCCACGCACCAATACCTTCCGTCCAAATATCCACCGCTTACACAAATCACAATTAAATCCATATGTTTGAGATGCTTCATCCCATCCACGTATCAAATTTTGGCACTTCTCAGGGAATGCTGGATAAGCAATCTTGCATCCCGGAGTCAAACATAGGATGGGTAGTTCCCACTCAGACGCTGGGTTCCAAAATTCTTGGTACATCCTCAATTTCTGTCCATGCCAAAATTCTTTGACATGACTGGGCGCTTCGGTTTGGTTTTTTCCAATCCAGCTTGATTTTTGTCGCCACATAGTAAGCATTTTCTCACAAAGTGCCCTTGCACTCATCAAAAGACGAAACATTACAATCATTGGCAAGTAGTCGAATGTCATCATATCTTTTCTCAATCGATTTGTACACATTGTACATTTATCAGAGCATCGGGGACAATCACGGTTCATGACTCGATTCGGCGGATGACAATTGCACAATTTATCGCTCATTCTAGTGCAACTGTCATCAATACTAGGTGGCAAGATGAAAGGTTCATGAACAAAGTCATTAGTGCCTACACATAACCTCCAACGTTGCGGTTCGATCATGCCTTCTTTTTTGTAGACACTCATCAATTTTTTCCAAGTTGATGGAATTGTCCCCCCTGGCAATTCTCCTTTCCATGTATTTGGCATGTTCCTGAAAACATCTCCAAATGTGCGCTCCCAAGGTTGCACAGTCTCGTTATTATGCCCCAATCCACTAAACATCATATGTAGTAGAGACTCTTGCATAGCTTGAGAGCATCCATTAGAATCACACAACCTTTGGATTTCCACTACTTTTGATTGCATTAATTGTTTTAATGTATTGTACTGGGTCCCTTCATCAGTTGGAGATGCAACGCCTTCTTCTACTCGAATTGTATCCTCTTCTTCCTGCAGAGCCAAATCCTCTTCTTCCAACAAAATTGCATCTTCTTGCTCAATCGAAAATGCATCCTCTCGCTCCATAGAAATGTCATCTTCTTCCTCGGGAGGAACACCCTCATCTTCCTCCACCTGATCGTCATCCTCTTCTTCCATTACATGAGCTTCCTCAACTTCCACCGGAACCATCTCTTCTTCTTCTTCTTCTTCTCTTTCTCCTTCATGTTGTACATCAATCCCAACACCATGCTCTACATCAACCCCAACACCTTGCTCTACATCAACCCCAACACTTTGCTCTACATCAACCTCAACACCTTGCTCTACATCAACCCCAACACCTTGCTCTACAACAACTGCAACACCTTGTTCTTCTGCAACTCCAACAGCTTCATTCAAATTGAGTCTTCTCCTTTTATCATGTCTTCTAGCTGTCTCTTTATGAATTATTTTTCCATTAGGAGTTTCAGGAGTTACGCACAGGTCACAATCACATTGTATCTTCCATTTTGGAATAGGAGTATCCATCTCTTCAAGTATAATTATCTTCTCACCTACTTTCTTGTGCTCTTCTATTGAATGAGATCTAATAATTACAAGATATAAATGAAATCACTGAATCACAAGATTCTACCTCCAAAACTTTCAGTAATATAAACAGAATGAAGGTAGAAAAGGTAAACAATATTTTCAATGTTTCTTGCAACTCTTTTTATATATTTAGGTCTAAAATTCAAAGAAAACTTTTACTTTATAGATATTTTACTTTGTTAAAAAGTAAAAGGAAACTTCACTACAATTCTTTCAATTTTCTAAAAGTAAATGGACAAATTTTTTTGGGTATTTTGCATAGAATTTTCTGAAAGCTTCTATACAATCATCAATTCATTTGCATATCAACCATCATTTGCATGACTATTAAAAAACTAAAGGATTTACTTTCTTTTAACTTTCTAAACTCCTAAGGCCTTCTCTTCTTCAAAAACCACTCAGTAAATCCAAACCTTCATAAATTTTTTCACTTGCATATCTAACCATAGGATCTTGCACCAGGATAGTATAAAATTGTGTGGAAGAAATTTTAGAAACTTTGAGTAGGTGGATTGCAAGATCATTGCATGTGAAGTAAAGACAGTTGAATTTTTTACACTTAGATTGAATAAATTTTTCAAGGCTTTGAATCTTCATAGCTTAAAATTCTTACACTATACATTTTGAATTTTTGATTTTATATGTTGTACAATTGGGTTGGAATTGAAAATAAAAAATTTACCTGAAAAACTTTAGATTTCCATTCATTAACTCCTAAAGGACCGGCTTAAGTTTTTTGGTTGTATAGAAATTTTGGGCAGTTACGTCTGACTAGAGATTTCCATATTCTATGCTGAAATTTTAATAGAAGGTGGGCGCAAGGAATATCTTTCATATGCACTAAGTTTCAAGACATTTGAAAATAGGAGTCAAAAGTTATGGCCAAATATGTTACTTTTTTTCGTAACTGGGCAGTCTGGGCAGTCCGGGCAGCAAGAAAAATTTGGCAAACATTTGAATTTTTTAAAATATTTTTCTTCTTGTAGAGTATATTTTTGTCTACTTGGAAAGCTTTGATTCATTTCATTTGGATTTGTTATGAGAAAGTTATGGACATTCTTGGTTTTTGGGCAGTTAGAGCATCTACTTGAAAAAAATAACTTGTAGGATTCATTTCTAAATGCTATTTTTGCAATTTTTCAAGAAAAATAAATTCTCATGGTTTAGTTTACTTGCTAGAACAATTTCACCATTGGGATTAGTGTATTTTAATTGCATCTAAAATATATTAATATTTTAGATTTTCCTTCTATCTCGTACCTACTTCTACTTAATAAATTTTTTAGGAATGATAATTAAGTTTTTTGAATATTTTTTTTCCCCTAGACTCTCAATTCAATTCTCCACTATAAAGATTTAAAGCTCAAAACTCTTTAGTGCAAAAATTTTAAGTTAAAAATGTTTAAAGTCAAAAAATCTAGTCCCGCAATGTGCTGAAATACTTGTTTTTTCACTTTAAACGCAGATATCTCGCAATTTGAGAGGTCAAAAATTATGAAATTTTTTCCATACATTCTCATACTAGTTAAGTGTAAGATCCTACGATTAGATGTGCAAGAAAAACATTTTTCAGATATTTTCACTCCTTGCTATAGAAATGGCAATTTTGAATGTTTTTTGGCAAAAAAAAAGCCTTGGGCCTTTAGGGGTTAAAGAATTGTTAGGTAGAAGTAGATCCAAGATGGAATGAAAAATGAAATCATTAATTTCTCTAAGATGGAATTGAAATACAATCATCTCAACAACGATATTGTTCTAGCAAGCTAATTAGACATGGTCAAACAATTTTTTGAACAGAAATTCCAAAAATTTGTGCTTGGGAACAAAAGTTATGGCCAAATGAGCTCAAAATTGGGCGGAAAACAAAGATTTAAAAAATTGGATTTTTTTCCCTTAGATATTTTTTTGTTGTAGATTATATTTTTTTCTACATAGAAAGGTTTGATTCATTCCATTTGGATTTTGTTATAAGATAGTTATGAACAATATTGTTTTTTGGGCAGTTAGAGCAATTTTTCGGAAAAAACCCCTTGAAGTATTCCTTTATGAATGCAATTTTTACAATTATTTAGGAAAATAAATTCCACATGGTTTACTTTGCTTGCTAGCAGTCTAAAATAGTCTCATTTTTGGAATTAGTGCATTTTAATTTCATCTTAGAGAAATTAATAATTGCATTTGCCTTTTATCTCATACGTACTTCTATTTAACAATTTCCTTTAAGAATGAAACTTCATTTTTTTGGAATATTTTTGGAATATGTTTTTCAACTCAATTGTACACTAGAAATATTTAAAGTTCAAAACTTAATAAAGCCTGGAATTGAAGTTTAGAAGATTCAAAATCAAATAATTTAGTCCCGCAGTGTGCAAAAAAATGTGTTTCCTTCACTTTAAACGTAGATTTCTTCCAATTTGGGTGATAAAATTTTTAGAAAATTTATCCACACATCTTCAAACTAGTTAGGTATAATATCCTATTGTTAGATGTTCCCAAAAAAACAATTATTGGTTTTTTCCACTCTTAGTTTGGTACAGAAGTGACAATTTTGAGTGCTTGTTGGCAGAAAAAAGGCCTTCAATTGGTCCTTTAGGGGTTTAAAAAATTCATCTACGGTATAATAAAAAAATCTCAAACTCTTTCTTGAACCCTTCAAGGACTAAGAGGACACAATGGATTATTTTCAAATTTTAAATGGCAAATTCTACATAGGTTGAAAATGTTTAGTAAACTAGGATTTTGTAGAGTAACAAGTTGATGTAATTGTTCCTTTTTTAATTTTCAAAATTTGAGTGTGGGAAGTATTATAAAACTTTTGTTTCTAGCTATTTTAAAAATACAAGGTTTAATCTAGAGTGATTCAAAGTACAAAATAATTAGAAAGATTCAAAAAAAGTGGAAAATGTTTTATCAGTATGCATTTTCAACAATTAATTCCATGTATACTAGACAAAATAGTTTTCTTTTTCAAAGGTATTTTAGAGTAATAGTTTCAAGAAATATACTAAAAGATACAAATAGAAAACTTTAATCCCTCTAGTTCTTTCACTATGTCTTCTCCTAGAACATTAAATAAAAAATTGCCATTTTGAACACAAGTACCAAATTTTTGAAAAAAAATTTTGGACACATTTAACTATAGGGTCTTATATTACATTAGTTTGAAAAGATGTGGGAAAAATTTCAGAATTTTCCAACATGTGGATTGCAAGATATTAGCGCTTGGATTGAAAAAATTCTTTTTTGGATCGCTGCAAAAAAGCGGGCAGCTGTACTTCACAAGGTTACTTTTGTATAATGGTGGTTACTCTTTGGAGTCATTCTTCAAGTCAAGTTTGCTGTATATATGCTTGAAAAGTTTTAGATCATTTGGAAGTGTACAACATATAGGAAAAAAATAGGAAGTAGAAAGAAGTAGCGAATGACTCAAGACACTAAACTATTAAGAATTGAGTTACGGAATTGAAAAATGCCAATCTTAATGGTTGTAATGTTGTAATTAAGAATGTAATTCCTGAGTTCTTGTTTTTTTCCAAAAATATTGAAAATTTATTGAAATAAATGACTTCAAATTTTATTTTAAAGTAGAAAATCCAAAACTATCCAAAAACTAATACTTCTTATAACTTTTGATTAATTGATTGAAATGGAATGATCAAAGCTATCCACATATATATAAAACTAGACAACCAGTATCAAATTTTTGTTTTTGAAGAAAGTGATTTTTTTTTATCTGCTCAGACTGCCGAGTTACAAAAAAAAGTAACACAATAGGCCATACCTTTTGACTCATATTTCCAAATGTCATAAAGTTGAGTTTATATTAAAGATATTCCTCATCCATAATGTCTACTAAAGTTTCGGCCTAAATTATGCAAATTTCTAGTCACATCTAATTGTCAGAAATTGTTGTGTTGCTAAAAATAGTAAGATGGTTCTCAGGGGTTAAGTACGGAAGAATGAATGGGCTTTGTTGCAGTGGGAGAAGTTGCATTCTTTAGATGCATAAAAAACTTGATGCATGAAAGATTACAAGGCCTTTGTTTTGTGGTATTTGGATATGCAATATGAAAAATATGATGTTTCCTAAATTAAAAATAATTTAAATCAATTTTTTATTTTTAAAAATAAAATTCAAAAACTCATAACTTGCACACTGCAAGTCCAAATGCCATGAAACGAAGTTTGTGCATCCATCTTTGTGAAAGAGCTTTCCAAAGGTACCTAAAATTAAAGCGACCAAGGGACTCATAACTTCTTATAGCTCATTGTATCAAATGAAGTAAAGAAACAAAGGAAACAAATTCACTACACTAAATAGTGAAATTGGTTGCCTTAACAATTACGTTGCTTTATCCTAGAGGAGTTACCTCATGACTAATGCTTGTCCAGATGGATGTACATGCCAATCTCTCCTTTTGTTGCCATGAACGAATGCACCAGCCCATGTTATACACATAGTTCTTATTTTATTGCATCCTTCTGAAGTTAATAAACATATTGATATAGTGTAGAATGTCGAGAAATTAGTGTGGGGCAATCTAAATTTACTATTCAGTGTAGTTCAGATGTACATATAAATATTCTTCAAAATAATACTTTGTGATGATTTTCCTCAAGTTGTCTGTTCTAAAGGACACTTTGTATCTTATGGGGCTCCACAATGAATAGAATAAACAAGACTTGCCGGCCCTAGAGAGTCACATACAAAATTATATATTAAAAAAAGTCAAATCTATCATTATTATTATTTTTATTATTATTATTATTACTATAATTTATTAATGGTATTTTTATCTAAAATATTGAAAAGAACTATATAGATACAACAATGTCAATAGACTATGAAGTCAAACAATCTTGTTTCTTTTGCACACTGCTTGTTGGTTGAATTGGATGGTCATATGTGTTTTGTGTTTGTAATATTTTAGGAGCTAATGTATTATACTTTCATAAGTGTTTCATGTGTATCTTCATAAGCGTATTGATAGGATGTTTTTCATACAATAGGTATGTACCAAGTTGTTGACCAAATAAAAACAAATACTGCATTATTGAATGTCATGTCAAGAAGGCCCTATGTATGAAGTGTTGAGGCCATGTATAAGCCTTGCCATTGGAATGTGCATTATTTAAAGTTTTGATACTAGAGCAATAGAAGTGATGATCGAAAATTTATAATTGATATGATCCATCAACAAAAATGTGTTATTAGAATGCATCTACAATTGCTATTTGAAGGTGATATTTGAAAAGGGATTTAACAATGAAATAGATCCAAACCAATTTAACCCCTAAAAGACCTAGCTTTGTTTTTTTGGCAACCAATAGCAATTTTGGGCAGCTCACTACGAATGAAATTTTAATTTTTTTCCTGTGAAATAATCACTCAAAAATTTGGACAAAAATTTGAATTTTTTTTTAAAATATTTTTTTTCTCATAGATTATATTTTTGTCTATTTAGAAAGCTTTGATTCATTTCATTTGGATATGTTAAGAGAAAGTTATGGACATTCTTGTTTTTCGGGCAATTAGAGCATCTTTTTGGAAAAAATAACTTGTAGGATTTACTTCTGAATGCAATTTTTCAAATATCCATTTTTTTTTTTTGCATGGTTTGATTTACTTGTTACAAAAATCTCACCATTGGGAGTAGTGCATTTTAATTCCATCTAAAGTATATGAATATTTCAGATTTTCCTTCTATCTCGTACCTACTTGTACTTAACAATTTTTTTAAGAATGATAATTAAGTTTTTTTGAATATTTGTATTCCCTAGACTCTAAATTCAATTCTCCACTTTAAAGATTTAAAGCTCAAAACTCTGTAGTGCAAAAATTTTAAGTTAAAAATGTTCAAAGTAAAAAAATCTGGTTCGGCAATGTGCTTAAAAATTTGCTGTTTTTCACTTTAAATGCAGATATCTTGCAATCTGCGCAATCAAAAATTTAGAAATTTTTTCCACACATTCTCATACTAGGTAGGTGTAAGATCCTACGGTTAGATATGAAAAAAAAACAAATTTCAATTTTTTTTACTCTTTGCTATAGATATGGCAGTTTTGAATGTTTTTTGGCAGAAAAAAGAACTTGGTCCTTTAGGGGTTAAGGCCCAACTATTTCCAGAACATTTGACTACATGGTTCAGAAGTTATTGTATAATATGTAAGGTTTTTTTTCCAGCCTTATCAATCCGTCAAAAAAAATCATCAATTTATAAATTTTTATGAAAAGAAATTTGAAATTGGTTTTCTAAATTATTATATATGTATAGAGCTTTGAATTGTTCCATTTCAATTAATGAGATGAAAGCTAAGAGTTATTTTTGTTTGTAGATAGTTATGGATCCTTTACTCTTAAATAAACTTTGAATTCATTTATTAAACTCAATTTTCAATATTGTTTGGGAAAAATAGAACCATAGGGTGTAGATTGCTTATTACAAGAATACAACCATTGGAACTGTCAATTTTCAATTCACTAATTAAATTCTTAACAATTTAGTACGTAGTAATTTTTAATTTAGTATTTTTCAATTTATTATTGGAATTCAAAATTCAAAACGTTGATAACGCCCCTATAAGTAGTTGTGAAATGGACATGAAGTGGTTCTTAAAATTTACCTCTACAGTCATTGCATGAAATGAAGAAAACAACATTATCAATTGCTAGAATTCCCTTTGCTTTCACCATCTTTCTTTAGAAGTTGCAAGGGAACAAGTTTATGGAAAAACTAGGGCCATAAATAGGTACCTACAACAGAACTTGTTTGGAAATTCATAAGTAATTCAATAATGCTTTAAAAAATATGAAACCACTTGTGTTAGATTCTTCATCTATTTCTCTTTGTCCGGAAAATGAGCTACAAATATTACAATTGAATCGAATACATGAAAAAGGCGGAGCAGCCCTAATTTGATGAGCGGTTTCAAAGCCTGTTACCTTAAGCTTACAACCTCAATTTCATAGTTCCAAATGGCACGTATTATATGCCCCTGGTATCGTGATCACCCTGGTACCAAACTATTTCATTCAGAATAGACCTGTGAATGCTCCTGAAGACAGATCTCAAAGTTTAGGTTTTGAATTTCATGTTGCTCCAGTCTTGTAGACTCATCTTGTCGCCATTTAGGGTTTGGATTGCACCATGTAGGCTCAATGACAAGCTCTTAGAACTGTTGTTAATCCTCTAGTTTGAAGGTAGCATTGCATTAGACTCCGGACTTGTCCATGAATTTGTAGAACAGCAGGAGCTCTGCAAGTTTGTGCCACTTTTAATTGAACATGTGGTGATCGGGTGTAGGTATCTGCGTTATGACGATTAGAATGTAGGAGCTATGGCAATCTTCTACTAATACGGCATCAGAGAACAACGATAGCAGTAGTGAGTCTCTTCTTCCCAAATCTTGAATAATTGCTCGACAGTACTTGAGTTGCCCTAAAAAAAAACTTGTGAAAATTTGCAGTTCGAATAGGTCGTACAATTCTGAGTGTTTCCTAAGCTTTGGGGTTCATGATTCCTTAGTTGGTTTGAGGGCTTTTCAGTTGCTTTTACAAAACAGTCTCTTGTGAGGACATGACTAGGTTGAACTTTCGAAACAAATAGGGGAAGCCAAAGCTATTGATTTCTAGTGCGAGAGTATTGTTTTTATTCCAGGGTCATCATTATCGCTTGAGTCGTGGGTTTTCTGCGTTCTGTTCGTGGATGATGTAACTGAACGTTCTCTGGTTTGAATTTCAGATTTCTGGGCTTGAATTTGATTCTTGAGCAGGTACACTGGGTGTTTCTTTATGTTGTCAATAATCTCGTAGGTCTTTGCTGTTGGTTAGGACGCCCATCACAAAGGTGGAAGAAGTTGCCGGTAGAGGAGAATGAAGACGTCCTAATTGATGTATGAGTTGTTGTTTACTATTTTGGGTTTCTCTTTGCTTGGCTCGAGGGTTTCTATTTCTTTGTGGATGGCGATCGATGTGAGGATTAGCGGATTCATGCGTCTGGTGAGAATAAAATTGTATCTGCATTCATTTGGATTTGGGAAAGAGCTAATTGCTATGAGTACCTTTGTAATCATTGAACTGCAGAAGCATCAATTCATGGTGTGTTGATATAGTTGAATGCATATAAATCAAGTCCCAGGTCATACTAGAAGATTAATGTATTGAGCATACATCCCAGTTGTAATGCTTTGAATTTGAGCAATTTTTTCAGTTTGCCTGGAGCATTGAAGTTGGAATTACAAAAAGTATGGGCGATATTCAATCAAGTATGTCTTCAATCTTGGGTCGAGCACATTTGCTATGTTTATCTAATTGCAATTTTGATTCTTTTATGTAGGAAGGAAAGAAGTCCTCAATATAGTCTCCTTTGAGTCGGCTATGGGTTTGACTCGGTTTACTTTAAATCTGGGAGTTCTTTTATCAAAGGTTTGCAACAAGTTGCATCCAAGTTTCAGTAATATTAGTTGCATTGCTGAGCAAACTTTAACTGGCAAAGATCATCTCAAATGTATGTGAGTAATTTAAGATGTAAGCGAAGTTGTAAATATAGAATACTATGGTTGTCATGGTTTTGCAGGTGTATGTTGACACAGTCGACGATCCTAAAAAGTATCAGACATATATATGCTAACAGAGCGTTTCCCTTGCATCGAATTCACTTTGTCAAGGAAAGTTGCTAGCCTTTTTCTCGTAGGCAGTGTCGCTCATCATCAAGTTAAACCTCATTTTAATTTCAATCAATTTATTGAATGTGCTTTTTTTTGTCTGAGCAGGATGGGCAACGCCGGGGTGGAGATTCAGGATAGCCAATAGCCTCCAAGACGAATTCATCAGAAGATGAAGAGAATACACAAAAGCGATTCCAGAGCATCGAACCCTAAAACAAAACGAGCAGTCGTTCCCGGCGTTTGTTCCCTGCAGTTCCCTGAGTTTCACATAATCTACCAAAGTTCGCCTTTAGTGGAGCGTTCCTTAAAAAAGGAAGTCGTTTTCTAACCATACACGTGCCTTCCTCGATTGCATTAGAAATCCTCCTCTGCAGACGGCTTTGCTTCGTCGTCACCGCCTCGACCCCGTCGCGAACTTCTCCTGGAGCCTTCACCGCCTTCAGCTTGTCGCAAACCTCTTCACCGCCTTCTGTCACTGTCTTCGCCGTCTTCTCTTTCTGGTCGTCTGTTATTGCAAGTGTTTGAATTCGTAATTACTGTAAGTACCTTCACTCATTCTGGACTTGTGTTTTTATTTAAGTTTTTCATATCTTTTTTTATGGCCATTTATTGTAACTCATGGTGTCCATATTGTTTTAATCATTCAAAATTATGATCTTGCAGTTCAAGTGCTTACAAATTCGAGATTAAGGAATAAAAGCTGTGGACATCACTGGTATGGAATTGAATCCAAATCCTATCCATCAGCTTTAATGTTTTTTTGATGTAAATTGTGAATGAAGCAAAAATTTTAAATTGCGCTTAATATTTTGTAGTAATTCATGAGTAGGTAATTTGTGTTTTTTTCTCTCTATTTTGAATGCATGGTTTAATTATAATATGTAGGGTCTTAAAATCTCATTTCTTGTAAGTTTTGAAAGGATGGATATTAAATTGTTAGAGCGGACTATGCAGGTGAAGGTCTTTTTAGAGAAACAAGAGTGAACCGTGTATTACCTTTCGTCCCTTCGACTCAAAGAATGTCAGAAGTTGTAGTCTTTCAGTCACAAGCTGTGCCACGTGATCTTGGGGAAAGAATTATACCTGAGTATGATCAGCTTTTCAGGCCACCTCCCTTGATTCACAGGGTGCAAGGTAAAAAATATGGGCGAATGTTTTTGCGTGACCATTATACCTCGGAATGGTTCAAGTACAATAGGAATATGAGAAAAGCAAATGAGTGGCTTGAATATGCTAAGGAACATTGTCCCCAAGAAAATGGGGAAACTAAACGAGACTGGTTGAGAAGAATATGTTTTATGAAGATTGGTGGAAGTGATTTGATGGAGCCGTTAATTTTTGGAGGTGTTAGTATGACATGGGAGGTGGATGATATTGTAACACATTTAGTGGAGAAATTGAATCAGTTGAGGAAAAGAAAAAACAGAAAAATACGTGAAGAGAAGGAAAATGAGAAGGAGAATGAAGTAATGGAGGAGCCAAATCATGTGAGTCCTTCAACGTGTGTTCCTATGGATATAGATGTAGAAAGTGACGATGAAAGATTGGTCATGGAGGAATTAAATGCAAATGTGCATACAGTGAGAGGTAGGCTGTTTAGTGAAATAAAGCAACTAAAGAAATTTATCCCTCAAAAAAGACGATTTGATGGATACACGTCAAAAACGGACGCCGAAAGGATGCACTTGCTAGCCGAATACTACAGGGAGAGAAGAAGGTGAGAATGACTGTGACTTTTGAGATTTTTTATTTGAGGCTTACATTTTGTTATTTATTCCTTCCTTAACTGTGTGGTGATTTTTAGTTCGTATTGAATTTGTATGTGTTACTTGGCATTGTGCTTTGTGGAGTCACCGATAGTGATTTTGAGTTTAGAATTGAATGAAAGCTTTAGAATCACTTATAGGGTGGAATTCTGATTTCAACTTGTTTAAAGTGGTTAGAATTGTAAGCATTTTGGATTTCCACTGTAATGCTAATTGTCAATGTCATGGTCATTACATTTGTGTGAATTGTTGCACAGGATGGGAACTCAAACGCAGAGTATTACAACAAATCCTGCGCATGCTTCAGGTGGGCATCAACCTGAGTGATGTAGAAGGTTTAATTTGTTCTGAAGGAGTGTTTTCTTTGCATTCATTGGTAGCAACCTTCCTCTGACTATGGTGAATTTGGGAAATTATGTATCTCAGTTTGAAGGAATGTGTATTGTGTCACATTATTTTAGACCATTGGAATCTTTTATATGATGTTTGGGGGATGTTCCCTATTGTCAAAGTAATGATCTATTTGTGTTCTCTTCTGATGACACTTTTTGTTCTCTTATTACATGGATTTTTGTGATGAGGGTAGGATAAGGGTGGGTGTTGTGTCGTCATATGCTTTTCTGAGTTTGCAAGAATTACTGCGCTTTTTCAAGAGAAAGAACATTAGGGTTTGAATGTGATTAACAATTAAGATTTCTGCAGCTCAGCTGCCTGGTACAATTTTGTTATTTGGCATTGCTTTTTAAGCGCTCTGATTCAAAGAGGTTTCTATTGCTATTGTTTGGCATTGAACCTATGAAAATCTATTGATTAAGATTGTTTGTTTCATTGTTTGGAGTGATGGTTGTTTTATTTGTTGGAGTACTATACATTGTTTTTAGAAATTAGCCAAATTTTTATTCCTCGATTTTGTTGCAGTAGTTGCAATAATGGGCAAGCTTCACTGAAATTGCTTTGTGTGATGGTGTTATGAAGGGGGTGACTGAGCACAAAAAAGAAACTTGGTTGCATTCTGAATATCGGCATTTAAATTTCTAATTGAGGTCTTAAGCTTCAAAATTATTGAATTAACATGAGAATTTTTGTGTGTAGAGATGAGGTGACTTCGACCAAGTGAAGTGAAAGTCTAGTTCATGAGTTTGGAACTGGAGGAATGGCATTTATCTTCACGGTACGTTAAGTGCTCTAGAAATGGCGATAATCATCTCTTCCATTTGCTTTGGTTCATACATGAGAGAGATTTTGGGAATCAACACTTCATAGGTGCATATTAATAAGAACACTGAACTCATCAATTGGTGTCATTCCTTCTTTTGTTGCAAAGATATATGTGCAGTATTTAAAAGGTGTACCTATTTGGAGAGTTGACCTGAGATTCATACTTGAAGCCACTTCTTGCAATGCTGACGGTCGTCATTAATTCATTCTTCATGTCGATTTTTTAACAGGGGTTCTTTGGTTGTTGAGTAACAAGTTGTAGACTGATTTGCAGATGTTTTGAGAGCCTGATTATTGTTGCATGTTCTCCATGTTGATCAAGAGCTGGTGTTTGAATTGCTTTCCATTGTGAGTCTCGCAGATGGTTTTGTTGGGGAGCTCTGCCCAGAGCCCAAGGTCCAATTGGGAGTCCAAAATTATCTCCAGAATCTATCCCAGAGAATCCGGAAGAGAAGGTGATCTTTCTTTTGGAACATCCTATTGTTGTGCAGACTGTGTTGTATAGTCTGGTTAATGGTGTCTGCACTACTTTGACCATCGTAGTGAATTTGTCAGATACGCATGACTTCATCACAATGTTGTATGAGCTTTGTCAACTGTTGAAATTTGGGGTGATAAGGAGTCCTCCTCTAATGTCTTCGTTGCGTCCTTGAAATAGATTGAAACTTGTTGATGCTAATCTCTGTTGCACTGTAAATGTCAACTTCAGCTTGCAGCTCCTCATCGCATGTGTTGAATAACGCATCCAAATCTGATCGGCTTCAATAGTTGCTGAATTGTCTTTGTAAGCCTCGAAATCAAACACAACTTTTGTGGTCCTTGTCATTGGATGTGGCCCCAGAATCTGCATCTAGAGAAAAACTATAAGTTATTACCAGATAATATATAGTTAAGGAATACTCTGAGAAACAGTGTTGCCTGTTTCTGATGCAGATAAGGACGACCTCCCCAGTGCATATTGAATGGAACAAAGAGACCTTCAAGAGTGCCATTACTGGTATTTTTTCCTGTTGATGAAGGAGCTGGATAAGCTGCCGGCATAATGAGTGTTGCTGTTGATGGCATGCATCTTGGCTTTGTTCTTGCCACACACTTCAACCCTGCGTTTGAAGCTGCTCCGTCAAACTTTTGATTGAAAGACTAGTCCCTTCTTGGTGGTGACAACTACGCAGGAGGATGAGGTCAACAACTTGTTGCCGTTAGTGTAGGGTAGAAGTTGAACATGCCAGTGAAGGCTGCAAGATGTCAATTTGATCTTTCACTATTACAATAATATTGAATTCGGTTTTGGGTATCTTCTGTCCATCTTAACACTACGTGTAATCCATGAGTTTTTGTTGCACTGCTGCTAGGCTATGATGATTCCATGTAGCTGAAATATTTCTTCAGTGATCATCTGCCGCAAAGTAGCCATCCAAGAGAATTCATCCAAATTTCTGTCATCCACAGACCATATTTCAATCCACAGAAAATCATTCATCCAAAATCATTCATTCACAAATTTGTCATCCGAATGACAATCTTTCATTCATCCAATTAAAAAATCATCCAATATTATGTCATTCATCTAACATAATTTCATCCATCCAAAAATTATTTCATCCAAAAATGTGTCATTCGTTTGTCGATATTTCATCCGATGGCAGCTGAGTTCTTCCCAAAACCCGGGGGGGTGAAGTCACAATGGCAGTTTAGGGGGGGGGTATTTGAAAATACCCCCCTTTAGTGTAGTTTTGGAAACATTTAACCCCCCACGGTAACCCCCTGCCGGTCTCCCTGTGTCATGTGCTGAGCAACTAGGGGGCAATCACTTAAACTATATGGTATAGTGGGAGGCCCTCACACGAGGGCCTCCCGTCGTGTGAAGGCCCTGCCTCGAAGGCGAGGGCGGGAGCCCGCACCTGAGGGGCGGGGCCTTCACACGACGGGAGGCCCGCGTGTGAGGGTCTCCCGCTTCGTTAAGCACGTCCGTAATAGTGCCTGGCACTGGTAATAGTGCCAGGCACTATTACCAGTGCCAAGTACTATTACGGGTTCGTTATGCCTGGTAATCCGGTTGATTTTCTAAAGGAAGTCTGACGGATAGTGCTTAACGAAATGTAGGAGGAGCTGCTTCCCTGGCTCAACGTGAACATGTACACCTATGACCATAAATTTGTGCAATCAAGCGCTGCTCCGGTCCACAGTGCAGCTTGTGGTCTTCTTCTTTACAACATTGAATCCTGTGCCTGTACCTCCTTCAACTCTGATGGAGGACACCTCTGAGGCTGTGTTTTATGCCATGGAATCGTTTGACTCAGTCCACATATATGTCAAATAGTAACTATTAGACTTGTGCTCCAAACCGCACAGAAGGAAAGGTCATACCCCTCATCATGAGGGTGAATCAAGAGGCAACAAGACCTAAAAGTAGAAGAAGCAATCGGATTGGAGGCGATTTTGGGTTTTGCAGACCTTAGCCCACATCTTCTTTTGTTGAACGATCAATGAAAATTGCCCCCCCATTTTAGTTCATTAGAAAAAATTTCAAGCGTACTATGATCCATTTGACTACATACAATACTGCAATTACAGCCAAAAAATTCTTTTTAAAAAAAATGAAAAAAATTTAGGAACCCAAATAATCACGAGTTGAACCATGTCAAATTGGCGATTTTTCTATTAATCTTTTGTTTTTTTCAAAAAAACATTTTTTAAATTTAACTCTTTTTTCCTCTATATTTATATTGCAACCAAAAGTCAAATGACCCTCTACAGGGCCTAGATTTTTTCTAATGATTGCCCCATTATTTTGTTGTACTTAAGGTAAAAGATCCTTTGTTTCACCACAAATTATCCAATTTTCCAAATTGGAATGCAGATTGGAAATCAAAGACCTCTAAATTAGCTAGGATAGGTAATGAAATGCAAAATTTAATTACTAAAAATTAGGGCCATATGTTAACATTTCTCCCACATACTTGGGGCAATGAAGGGTCACTTTCCCTCGACTTGTTGGATTTACAATGAAAAACTCCAAGTTTTTTACTCGGGCAATGAAAATGTAAACTTCTCCCCCTCTTGCATGTAGAGTGGTGAATTTTGTATCTTGTGACTTTCCCTAGTTTGTTTGGAATCCATGAATCCAAGCACAAATTCTAAAATATTCAATTATTTTCATTCATGCTAAATATAAGATGAGCAATTTCCTTAAAATGGCGGTATTCCAAGTGCCACTTTGACGGTGCGCCATTTTCACCATCTAGGACGGTTATAGATTTAGAATGGCCGTTCTGAACTGTTTTCATGCCATTTTTAAATAATATTGCCATTTTAATGAAATAGCCCATCAAGGTTTTGTACTTCCTCTATTCTAAAAAGTGGAAGTTGAGTCAACAAGGCCACATGTGGTCTTGACATAGCTTGGAAAGTGCAACCTATTCACATGATACACTAATACTTGAATGCAAATTTTCCACCCTCCATATATATTTTGTGCTGCTAATGCAATTTGTGCTTGGCGATCAAAATTGGCTAAAATATTTCTAATTACCAATCTAGAATTTTCTGGATAATATTTTTTCAAAAAAAAAAATTGAGCATAAGAATGAAGACTAGTGAAAATATTGTATGCTTAACCCCTAAACATCCAAAGCATTCTCCTAAATTCACAATTTCAAGATAATCATCATAGAGTACTATTTAAAAGAATATTTTGGAATTCATATACAATATACATAAAAGTTATAGATTTTGATTTTAGATTCCATCCATGAAGATTCACCAATGCTATCACCAATATTGTTTTACAAATTTTAAAAGGAAAACTTAAATATTCCTTCTAAGTTTGATTACAAACAAAATATTATCATTTTTTGAGTAAAATTTGTTGGAATGGATTTGAAATGAGGTTTCCTAGACATGGTGATTTTTTGAAATTTTTGTCTTCTTTAAATCTAAGTCTTCATTTTTGCAAATCCAATTTTGAACTAGAGTCAATGCAATGTTGGCTCAATGAACCACTTGACATACTTCCACATTTATAATTTTGTTTGTCATCCAAAAATTGGACATTGGAGGGCTTAGGGGTTAATAAAATTGTACTCTGGAGTAATTTTGCTCCATTGTAATTTGTGGCAATAATAGGTGTCTATAACTTACATGGAAAACCCCTCAAAATCATCCATTAAGGTAGAGCCACCCATAACCAACCGAGTAAGGAATTCCGGCATGATTTGGAGTAGTGAAGGCAAAACAAATGTTTTTCAAAGGTACATTGATAGAAATGACAGGGATTGCAAAGAATTTGGTAATTTTATCGCTTGAATTGAAATTAATATGAATTTTGGGAGGCAAAAAGTGCTCCGGATCCATAGCCAATGTCTAGACTCTTCCAATTCCGATCATTCAAGAACTTTTTCCCTAATCATTATTTCCTACTTTCTTTTTCACAAATTGGGACATGTGTCATGTATGTATTAATCAGTTCCAACCTTGAAAAAAAAGAAAAATTCTAAAATAAGTGCACCTATAGGTCGGGATTGGGTCATTGCTCGGGAATGGGTGGCTCTACCTTAAATAGGCTGAATAAGAAAGCAAACTTAGCAAGGACAGAAACTGCAACATAGTTGTTCAACATACAACATGAAGCAATATGGTAACACCAAAATTTGAAAGACACCCAGTCTCCAAAACTTGAATGCAATGAAACTGTATGATACAAGTCGATGTGGCCAGCAAATCCATACAGGAACATCGACATGGGCTAGCATCAATTAAGAATACAAAGAGGTAGTCAAACTGCCATTTGTAGCCAAAAGTTTTCATAGAAGTGCACTTTTATAATTGGTGCATGTTTAAGCTCATGCAAGTTTTGCAATCTTTGCATAGTCCCACATCCCTGCCCAAAAGTACGATAACGAGCCTAGCAGCATGGACGTCAACTCAAACGTGTGTCGATAATTCTAAACAATGACAGCAACAGAATCGAACCACAAGATGATACACGGTCATTAACATGCAACTTATACTTATCGACCATAAGTATGACCAGCTACAAGCTTTCCATCAACTCCAAAAATCTTTTGAACATAAGCAACGAGAAAGTTGTGCACCCCGTGATATATCTCCGCCCCAAATTCCACATCCAAAAAAAAACAATCTTAGTCTTGAAGTCCAAAAATAGAACTCAAAGGTGATGGCTCATGGAAAAGAACACGCAGTGACTCAAATCCAAAAATTTGTGGTAACTTAGTCACATTACTATGGGTGCTGCCAAAAGTCAAAGGAAGTGAGTTGCTTGCACCACTATTCTAAGTCACAAGTAATTCATACTAGTGTCCAATATTGCAAACACACTCTGTTGCGAACAAATTCCTGACAAATTCAATCTCACAACCTTAGACTATTCTAAGTATAATGGTCAGAAATTGCACAAGATCACCTACAAATAAAACTATAAGTAAATGGGAAAGACTACCAAACATTAGGCTCAACACTTGAGTTCCCCAAGAATAATGACACAACTCACACTCCATGGAAGAGTCCCATTAACTATATCATCAAAAGAATCTCACCCAGAAAAATTACAAAACTGAAGGAATCCACACTTGAGACTTCCAAACAAAGATCACTCCAAAGCCCATCTTTGGCAACGATGTTTCAAACCAAGTAGCATCCACAATTCCATCCACCCACAACCACTTGTAAATGGGTACAAGCACGCTTGGGGTACCCTAGTTAGGAACCAAGGAACAAGAATGAAATAATTTTCGATTAGCCTATTTTACAAATAAAAATTAGAGTAATTTTTAAAAAACTTTGGTTATTGTTAGAACACATATAGTCAAATCATTTTCATGAATCAAAACCTACTAAATCTTTAATTTTTTATTTTCATATTTGTTAGGATTTAGCAACTGATATCATATCAATGGAAAATATATATGTATGTACAAGAATTTTACCATGATTTTTTGCATATTCACTACTTTACGATTTAATTTTCATGTTTTAATTATGAAATCCAAAAGAATCTCAAATTTTGAATTCCTTTTAAACGTAGCCCCTCCTTGTTATATTTAGGATGATTTGAAAAATAATAAAAAAATAAAAAAATATCCCATATCGAGTTATAGATTTCTACAATTGGTTATTAAAACATCATAAACCAATATAGTGATTTGAAAACACTTTCTACTAAATATTTATATTCCTTTTTGATTCCTGAATGAAAAATAAACACTATGACAGCATCCTGAATGGGGCTTCAGGAATCATATTAACAACTTTAATCAATTAAGGCAAATTTTTTTGGATGATTTCATATTGTATTCTACTTGAAGCAAGTAAATTTGTATTAAAATTAAGTTTCTACAAAAAAAATTGTAACCTAATTTACATTGAAGAAATAAACTTCACTGCATTTTATTGTGTGACGGCGTTTATGGGGTACCCCAAGCATGCTTGTACCCAAATCCAAATAAGTCCAACAAACTTGAAATGGTCAAACAACATCCTATTTGAAATCAGCAACCTCGTTACATCCATCAACTATAACTACACAACCACAGCTCTTGTCATCAATGTGCTACACGAAGGAGCCAATGGGGTACGGGGTTTGCTCAATCCCGTGACATTTCAATGCACACCGCATGCCCATTAGATTGGAAACTATAGAAATTAAATTTTTTTACCTACATAGCCCCCATGTAATAGGGGCTCGAATGCATGTTACTAAGAAACATCTTGTATAGTGCACCCCCCGAGCAACAAAGAACAAAGTGTTTGCCTAGTCTTTGCCCTCGGGGATGGCGGTCTATGTGTACCAAGCCTTTGTCTGACCATACAACCATCTAAGCCACCACTGACATTCATTTCCTCCATGAGGTCACCAGCTACCCTGCGGAGAAGCCCTTCGAGAGAAAATGATAGTTGTTGGTAGAGCACGACCACGAGAAAACAAACGAAGGATTGATCATCAAAATACCCTTACGAACTTCATACGCAAGCCAAACACCACCTTGCACTCTCAAATCCAAACAGCAGCATCAGAATTGAAGATTGACGAAAAAAGGGGATCTCAACCTGCTGCAGAGACAATACCGACAATTTCGTTCCAAAATAAGTTAGTCTCCACGTACGGTTCTGTTTACTCTCAGGAGTTCCACCGTTGTGAGAATTGTGTGCAAGTTGGCAAGAAGGGATTGCCTTGGCGGTTTGGAATTGCAAGGTGCAGGCGACGGTGGCAATGGAGGGTTGGATGGCTCGAAGTGTGTAATGTAAACTATTGTGGTACTGTGGTATTGTCGGGGGTTTAGTGGAACAGCAGAGGCTTGCTTGTCCTCATTGCATTGGCGTATTTTGGAGGGATGGATGCCAACTGAGGGAGCCGACCCATTTCCAACCACTTAACCCTTCACCCATAAACAATGTCGCGGTCATTTTTTGGTTGACGAATGACAAAAAAATCCTTCTGTGTAGGACAAAAGCGCAACTATTCATCCTCGGAATTTTGTGTGGAAAGGGGAGATCATGAATAGTAGTTTGACTTCCAATGAGCATTTTTGGTTTTTTCAAAGTAGATGATGTCATACAGTGCCAAAAGGGATGATTTCCACGGTCATAGCATGGTGTTTAAAGGTAAGAGGACAAAGGGGTGACCTTGAAAACTCTCCCTTTTCATTACCATGTGAATCATTGGCTTAAAAAATACCAAAAGCACTCATTCAAAGTCAAATTACTATAGAAGACCTCCCCTTTTCACAACAAAATTCTAAGGATTAATAGTTGCACTTTTGTCCTACACAAGAGATTTTCTATCTTTCATCGGACGCAACACGTCCGCCTCAATGTTTAAGAGTTAAACAATTACGCATATTTGGAGCACAAGTTTTTTGAGTGCAAATTTTTTCCCATGTACAAAAATAGAAAAATAGAGTTTGCAAGGATTACATATTATTCCAGAATTTTATTACGCAAAACGTATTTACTATGAATTTTTTAGTAAAAAATTCTCTTTGATAATGGTGATATATAGACCTTTCTATTTCTCACCATAGGTTGATTGCAAAATCGAGCAAGGATTGGTTGCAGTATCGAGAGCCTCGCAACCAATCATAATGCGCCACACTAGTACTATGGGAACTGAGCTACAACTTCACGGAAAGAGAGCAGCCTATAGATTATTGGAAATGGAAGGGTGATCAGAAATGGATCGGCTCCCTCAGCTAAAATTGGCTTTCAGGAGTGATGAATTGTCCCTAAAGAAAAGCTCCTAACTACATTTAATTGCATCCAAATAAGTAATTGTGAATTGTTTTTATTATTAAGTTGCCTAATTTTGGTTGGATCTTGTTGGAAGTTTAAAATAATATTCTAGATTCCTTTCTTAAACACTTATTGAACACCAAATGAAGAAACTATAAATTTTCAAAGAGGTCAAAGTAGGTGTTTCTAAAATCAACCTTAGAGTCTCACAAATAGTGTGAGTACATTTTAGGCAAGAATCTATACTAGGAGTCAATTCTTAAAAGGGAGTACATTTAGTTGTAGTTATCTTACATCCATTATCAATATAGCACAAAATGTGGCATCTACATTTGGATCTAAAAGCAACACCTTTTTCCTACATAATGATTATACCAGATGCACAAAAAAAACATGAAAATTTACAAGAGCTTATTGTTGGTTTTGGGTGCACTTAGAGATAGTAATTTAAAATTTCAAAACTTATTTACATAGTGCCCAAATAGTGCATGCTAAAGTGTGTTTGAATCTTTTTTTAATAGCCAATAAGGTTTATAAAAAATAATTTATATTTAACAATGGTAACTATGATGAATTGTAATTAGTGTCAATTAAAGGTGTGCATACCTTAGACTAATCAAATCCATGCATGAACTACAAGGGAAACACCCTTGCCAATGGCAAGTTGTTTTTTCCATCAAATCAGATAATTGAGTTTGCACGACACATACTTGTAAGAATCAAATTGTAGCCCTCATGGGCCCAACAAGTCTCATTAGGACAACCATTGGCTCTCCCTAGGGGATAGTTTAAGGACACTGAATTCCAAATTTTTCACTAATTTGGATAAATGTAAAAATCTAGCTCCTATTGTAGAGTTGTATCTATTAAGTTTTCTTGGCCTATTGGGGTTGGTGATTTTCAATATGAATTCTAAATTTGAATTCTAAATAATTATTTTTTCTAAGAGTACTTGTAAGAAACACTTGATTTTTTTTGTCCCCTTTGCTTTGGACACATGGTTTTTTGCGTAGAACTTTTGTGGTGCAGGTTCCAAGTTTGTAAAATTTGAAATGAAGTTTATATATTTGTAGTAAATATAAAATGAAATACAGTTTAAGACTTTGAGTATTTTTTTTGGACTTTTGTAAGATTGGTTTACTACTTTAAAACAACCTCAAATTGAATGTCTATTTTTGTCAATTTAGAAGGTTCTAATACTATTTTTGACCCAAAATACAAATTTTGAGCCAAAAAATGGAGAAGTTGGTTATGTACTAACATTGCATACAATGACAAAGAAGATTTTTGAAACTTCTAAACAATAATTCATGCACATGGATTCAAAATGTGCCTCTTTTATCCAAAGATTGGAATGAAAAAGAATTCCTTTCAAAAGTATTTGATGCAATTCAAGTGCACTAAACTGTAAAAAAATGGCTATTTTTTAAAACCACAAAGCTATGTGGACTATATCTTGATAAGGAAGGCACCTTTCTTCGGTGATTTGACAACATATGGCTCCATTCTGATTTTTTTGGTGAGAGATCCCATCTTTCAATGAGCTGGAGGCTAGCTCTTCCCAAGATGGGATCTTTTAATCAAGGTGGCAAGGATCCTCTGTGGTTCTCCAGGGTTCAATAGCAAGCTTCGCCTACTGTTCTATTGTGAATCTGGGTTTGTTTTCTCTTGCCATGTTGGTTTGTTTTGAGTTTGAAGTTACTTTGATATTGTCTTAAAAAATGTAAAAATTTCCGCCAAGGACGATGTCCTTTGGTTTTGTGTTCTTTTTCCTCTATCAATGGAATTGGTCCATGTGTTTCAAGAAGTAAAAAATAAAAAAATAAAAAATGACTATTTATAAATTCATTTATATAATTTTTTATAATTTATTAAAAAACAAAATGTTCAAGTATCCATTTTCTTCTAATTTATGGTCTCCCAAGCTTTGTAGTAGTCCGCAGTAATTAGTAATATTGCATAGTAATTCAATAATTTGTTTAATTTGTTTTTATTTTTTTATTTATTATCTTCATGGTTATTATTGGTTTTTTATTATAGTTTTAATTATTTTTTAATTTCATTTTTAATTTCATTTTTAAAATTAATGATTTTTAATGATTTTTTAATGATTTTAAATCATTTTTTAATTCATTTTCATGACTTATATTACACTGCTTGTGCACAATACTAGTAGTACCTACTTATAACAGTGGTAATATAATAGACCAAAACAACATTTTTTGAGACAAAAACATTTTTAAAAGAAAAATGAGGCCATAGGAGGCCTATTTTAGGGTTGTAAACCAATACACTGTTGGTCAAAATATCGAATTATTTTAAATTATTTTAAAATTATAAAATTAATTTATAATTTTTTTTAATTAAATAATATTATCTAACATGGTAGTGTCTTGACTATGTCAAATTATTAAATGTAGCAAAGTTCCCAATCATTTGTAAATAATGTGCTTTTTCTAATTTTTTTAAAAAATTAAGTTTTTTCTATCATGTCATTAAACTATCCTATGCAATTCAGGCCTTGCAAATTGTTGAGTTTTTTTTTTTTTTGCCATTGTTCCCTGTTATCTCAAAACTTACGATCTTGTTTAAGCTTGAAATCTCATGTAATGTAAATGTTTCTTGCAACAGCCCCTAAATAATAAGGTCCTCAATTTTTTTCCATGGACATAATACAAAAGCATTCACTAAAACGTTGTTTGAACCATAATATAGGTTTAAAGTTCAAATTGCAATAACATAATAGTAAATCTTAAAAAAATTCATTTTTTCAATTGGAATAGAAACTAAACTTAATAAACTTTATCTCTTAAATTTGGCTCAAATTCAAAAAAATCATTTTTATTGCACAGGGTTATTGCAAGAAAGAGTGTCCATTTTTGTTCCACTTTGGCTATTTTCACCTCTTTTTTTGAGAGTACCAATTATAAAAATATTAAAAATATGATCATTGCATACACTTGTAAGAAGAAAGTACCCTATAAAGGAAAAGCACAAAAAAATTCTCTAAGTAGGAGAACTAAAAAAGTGCAGAAGTGCTAGAAAATAGATATTTTGACGTTTTAATTTGTTAAAAATAGGAAAAACAATTTTTGAAGAAATTGAATTTGGTCATTTGGGAAGACTTCTTGGTAAAGACATTTCACCAAAAGAATAATCTTGAAACCATTTTCAATGTTCAAAATTGCGCATGCAAGGGATTCCTATTTGCATGAATATAGAAGACATAAAAAAAAATTATTTCGAAACTCCGTTAAGTAGAAACATGACTTCTTATTATGGGAATAGACCTTAGAAATTTCAGCTCTAGATCATTAAATTTGGGGACTCCATAGTACTCAAAAACCCTAAAACTCAAAACATGACATATTAATTTAATTTATTATTAAATATTAAATGATTTTTAAATTTTTTTGAAAAATATGAGATTTGATTAAACTCAAGACAAACATCTCCAATAAAAAAATTCAAGTTCACAAAAGTCATGCTTCAAAAGTTATTGCAAATGAAAGCTTCGACACTCCCCTTGTGACAAATAACCAATACCACTCTTGCAACGACCTCTTAAATGTACAATACATCTTAAGAAGCAAAAAGTGGTCAAAATCTACTACAAAGGTAATATCAATGGATTGAGCATCTTTATTTCATTAGAAGAGATTTGAGGTCATAGGAGGGTTGTTTCAACGCTGTGAATAAGTGCACTGCTAGTCAAAATATTAATAAAATGATAATAAAACAATAAAAATAATAATAATTTTTTTCAATTTTTCAAAAAAATTAAAAATAATATAAAATATTAAAAATAATTTTAAGAATATTATTGACATGGTAGCCTCCCGACCATGTCAGATTTTTGATATAGCAAAGTTTCAAATCATTTGTAAATAATGATATTTTTCATTTTTAAAAGAAATTTAATTTTTTTTATCATGCTATTAAACAATCTCCCACAATTTAGGCCTTGTGATCAGTACTATTGAAGGCATGGAACATAAAATTTGAATGGTCAATTGGATTTTAAATTTACACTTCTGACAACATGTGATGTTCATCATTGGATGACAAAAATGGATGGAAACACTTAATTTGCCATTAAAAAACAATTTACTTTGGCAAATAGAAGGTATTACGAGCCCCAGTAGTACTATTGAGTCTTTTTGTGTACCTTGGAGTACTAATTTGAGCCACATGCTACAATTTACCTTAGAAAATGAGACTTTCATGTTTTTATTTTTGAAAATTAAAAAATGAGTATGAAAAATTTATTTTAAAAATGGCTATAGTTGTCAATTAAGAGCAAAGTAGGAAGATCAAAGTTAGAACTAAGAAACCATTTTTAATTCAACAGAAATTCAACCTGAATATAGCACACTTTAAGCCATTATAAAACACACTTAGAAAATGTTTTTGGAAATTCCTCTCCTAGCAAGGTGTATTTCTATTAGAAGAGCTAGCCTAACAAATTTGATGATGTAACTCTGCAAAAAAGGTACTCAATAGTACTAAAAACCACCAAAACCGCATGTGTGACATATATTCAAAATTATATTTTGCCTATTAAATTAGTTTAAAAAAAATTGAAATTATTCAACTGTATTTTCTATTGCTATAGGAAGCTTGCATTTGAATGTCATGTTCATTCAATCATTTTTGCAATACTTATGGCACAAAACAACTTCCGCATTGAACGTGTGACGGAAAATAGTACAAGTGTTTCTTGCAATCACCCACTTAATAAGCTTTGTTTTTCCACATTATATGAATGAAAGCATAATCTTTATATTTGTAGACCTCTATGTATGAATGAAATCACTCTATTATAAAACATAAGAAGCTCAAGATATTTTTGTAAAGATTTGAAATTATGTGAAATTTTGAAGTTAAACCGTAAGAATTTATAAAAATCAACATCGAATTCAAATTCGCGTAATCTTTGAAATTGCTGCAAATGTTTTTTCTCCGATGAATGACAAAGAATCCTTCTATGTAGAATAGAAGTACAACTTGATTCACCCTTGGAATTTTGATGTGAAAAGAGGAGGTCTTTTAAAGCAGATTGACTTCCAATGCGTGTTATTGTATTTTTTTAAGCCAATGAATTACATGGTATCCAAAGGGATGATTTTCAAAGTCACCAGCCCGTCCTTTAAGGGTTAAAAATTTGAAAATTTTTATTGATAGGAGGTAAAATTGAATACATACTAAAATGCAACAAAATTCTTTTTCATTTGCTCATAATATCCAATACAAAAATAACTTCACTTTATATCATATGAACTAGAATTTGAGTGTGTTTTCTATTAGAAAACTACCTACATTCATTTGGATCTTCTTAGAGATCAAAGAAGATTCCAAATTCTCTTCATGCATTTTTTGACACAATATGAAATAAATTATTAAAACTAATTTTCAAATTGCTAAAAATAGTTTCATACAAAATCCACCCTAGGCTATCAAGAAAAGTGGTTATATTTTAGGTAAGAATGTGTATGGATTGCCTTCAAGTACATGTCACAATTAGACACAATTTTCTTTATGTTAATTATGTTCAAATACTTATTTGGTGTCTCTTTTGATGCATTTTCAATATTTTCAAATTCTAATTCCACATCAATTTATAGTTCTTGATATATTTGTCAAATTGTTTTAGAAACCCACGAGCATTTGTTAGAGGTCAAACTACCATGCAAGACCTACCTGACTTTTTCATACTGCATTCATGAATCATTTGCTCAAAGAAATCCAAAAGCATTCATTGGAGGTCAAACCACCGTGCAAGACCTACCCTGTTCACACAAAATTCCAAAGGTGAACATCTTCACTTTTGTCCTACATAGAAATTTTTTGTGTCATCCATTAAACACTTAGTGTCAACAATGGTGTCCATCTAGAGTTAGATAGTGTTAGATGGTGACATTTCAACCCCAATTCACTACGAAGTGCATTTCTTACAACATTTAAGGTAGAAGGTCCATAAACCAACCATCTAAGCACTGGAACTGAATTTTAGGCAGGTGAAACTTCTCAAAATATTTTTCAGTGAATTTTCCTTCGAAGACAAGAGGAGTTGGCATCTAATCCAAGTCGTTTCGTATTTTTTGGATCATTTTTGAATTAGTTATGAAACTTTGAAGTTGAACTACCCTAGGGCTCTAAAACCGCCAACCCCTGAAATGTACACTGTTGGTACATCAATGAAGGCTATGAAAAAAAAACATGTACAAACTATGTACATTTATGGGGTGGGCGGTTCTAAATGCCCGAACTGTTCTCGAGCCTTCTACCTCAAGGTAGGCTCACCCATTCTTGTCCCTTTAAGAATTCCTCCCTCATGTACCAGTGGTGCACATTTCCTTTTTAGAATGCACACTATTGGTACATGAGGATGGAATTGGGTGTTGGGTGGGATTGGGTGCATCTACCTTAGCATGAAAGACAGCAAAATTGGGTACACAATCCCAATCTGTCTGTCTGGACGATGAATCCCAACCCTACCTTACTGTATAGGGTTGAGATCTCATTCCAAACTGTCAAAAGATGGAAGTATTTGTGTTTGCCGGGTAGACTGAACCTATACTCTCACTCCTGTATATTAGGTTGACTACCTGTTGTTCATCGACGGAACAGCCTCCTTCTTTACGATTGCAAAGGCGGGATGAGTTCGTCGATTCCACTCCTGCGCATAGAATCTGATCTTTCAAGTGTTCATTGCAGTCCGTCTTCACTGTATAAATCTGAACAGGAGCACTGTATCCATTAGTCAGTAGGCTCTGCCTTGGGGCGCAAGTTTGATCATTGTGCGTCGAGTTGTACTAACAAATAAAAGTTGGTTTTCTGAGGACGCTTGCTGCTCAAGTCAAACTGCCACCTTGCCAATATTTAACGATGGCCCAGTGACAAGGAATTCATCGGATCAGTTTATCCAGCTCTTGCATGCGTCGGTGAATTCTCATTTCGCACTTGCACATTCCTCTGCGCACAAGGTGCACATTCGGAGCCAGCCATGGCTCCCTCCTGTCTTTGAGTCTGTGACGTTTGCACACGAGCTGATTGTGGAGAGATTTATGCTGCTTGCTCCGTGTTTGTGATCTATTACATTCTACTTACATGTGTCCTTTAGTAAATGTTTGATGGCTGTGAGATGGTACAATACCTGCCTGGCGTTAGACGGTCGCTTGCTTTGCCATCCTGCATCCGATTGCCTGTAAATGTAAACATGTCGTGCTATTGTGTTTTTTCCGGCATTAGGATTTCTTATTTTCTTTCACGATGGATTTGTGTTCTCGTGTTTCTGATCTTGTGCATTCGCTCTCAGCAGGTACTCGATCCCCAAACGGAAGTGCTTACTTCACCGACAAAATGGAGGCAGCGGGCTCCCCACGCATTTTGCAGGTGGCCATCCCTCTTTTCGACAAAGTGACAGCGCTCGACTTCGTAGGACCATACGAGCCACTGCACGTCCTTCCCAACGTGAAGGTGGTGTTTGTAAGCCATAGAAAGGGCCTTTTCACCGCAGACGGCGGGAGCATGCTCTCTTTCCAGGCCACCGCCACTTTCGACGAAGTGCCCAGCCCCGACATCATTGTCGTGCCCGGAGGTGAGGGCACCGAGGCTCTTATGGCTGACAAGCCCATCCTCGACTGGATTCGCAAGGTACGAGCGTTTCATGCGACAAGCTTCACTTTGTGATGCTGTTCCCTGACGCCATTCCACATAATTATGCTTCGTGTATTCCTGAACTTATTGCCTAAGAGATCCGCGACTGATCGGTTTGCCTTGTTTGGATGCTTGAAGGCGCATGAGACAAGCTTGTACACAACCTCGGTGTGTACGGGATCCATGCTCTTGGGCGCCGCAGGCATTCTGCAAGGAAAGGAAGCTACCACGCACTGGATGTTTTTAAACTTGCTGTCCAACTTGGGTGCCATCCCCGTCAGCTCTCGTATTGTACAATCGGTACGCTGGCAACTTTTGTCCATGCCACAATAGAATGCAAAGCATGTTAATCTTACGCTGTCACTGGAGCAAATAATCTTATATTGATAGATCAATGAAAATGGCTAATAAATTGATGGATTGCAGGGTAAGATTATCACGGCAGCAGGAGTGTCGGCAGGAATTGACATGGGTTTGAAACTAGCTGCGCTACTCTCCGACGAAACCACTGCGAAGGTGGTGCAGTTGCTGATCGAGTACGATCCCCAGCCTCCCTTCAACTGCGGATCTGTTGCCAAAGCCGGCCCCGACATTGTAGCCATCGCTCGGGCGTTGGTAGAGAAGATGATGCCGGATGTGAAGAAGCAGCTGGACGTCGCCTCTGCCGCACCATCGTCCGATGTTCGACTCTAGCTCCATCAATTGTGTCATGTGCTAAGCAACTAGGGGGCAATCACTTAAACTATATTGAAATGTAGGAGGAGCTGCTTCCCTAGCTCAAGGTGAACATGTACACCTATGACCATAAATTTGTGCAGTCAAGTGTTGCTCCGGTCCACAGTGTGGTCTTCTTCTTTACAACATTGAATCCTGTGCCTGTACCTCCTTCAATTCTGATCGAGGACACCTCTGAGGCTATGCTTTATGCCATGGAATCGTTTGACTCAGTCCACATGTCAAACACTATTAGACTTGTGCTCCAAACCTCACAAAATAAAAGGTCATACCTCTCATCAATGTCCTTGGTACCAAGGTCAATGTTAGTGCTCCTTGGTATTGTCATTGAGGCTATGGCCAGAACTGGAAAGATCCCATAACTACCTACACTATTCTCATATAGAATAATGAGAAAAAATGCTCACATTGGTCATTTAGAACTTCCAAAATTCCATAGCTATAACTTTATTTCCATAACAATACCACCAAATTCCAAATCAAAATTACCTTGAAACCCATGGATCTCAAATCTCCTCCCTGCTCTGAAACTCATCTGAGCTTCCTTGCTCTTCCACGAGGTCTACGAAACCCTGCCGTGATATTCATAATTACTGTCCTGGAATTTCCCTCCGTGACATCTCTGTTGACGCAGTTCACGCTACTTTGTCTCAGATTCTTCATGGCTTCGAAGTACTTAATTTTTGGGAAGAAATCCTTGATTCTCTTTTGAACGAACTTGGTATTCTGCGGAAAGTAATCCTTCATACTCACTTGAACGAGCTTTCTTTTCTTCAGGAATAAATCCTTGATGTTCTTTTGAATCAACACGGTTTTCTTTGGGAAGTAACTCTCAATGCTCCTTTGAAGGAACTTAGTTTCCTTTGCGGAAAATGTCCTACCATTGTCCAGAGGGCCGTGGTGTGCGATCTGCACGGAACAGTCTCTGAATTCAAGGCGGTTTCTGATAACCGCAGTTCTTTTTCTTTTGTAAACCAATATTTCGACGCACGACTTTGGAGTTTCATAATCTGTAAAAAAAATTCGACAACCTCAGGGAGAAAATGAAGTAATCACTTCTAAATCAATCACAAATATGAGGCGATCAGTACATGTACCAAGAATTGGTGCACGGATACCGATTAGAATTCCGTCCATACTCACGCGGGCTTTGAAATGGGACCATAAACAGGGGTTAAGTCTCTCACCCTACGTACAGTCAATACAGAAAGCAAAGAGTGCAGTTCAAGTTGGCGTACCGAAGGTGATACAGTACTCAACAAAAGTGGCAAGGAAGATTAGAGTTGTGCTGAATTACCTGTGTTCGCTTCCGAAGACTTCTTGGGACCGGCAATGACAGAATCGGGAAGAGTTTCAGCCACTTCAGGGACGTCGCAGTTTCTATTAAAAGGCTCCGTGTGACAAAACCTAAAGCAAGACTTCGCCCTATTAGAAAAAGATAGGCCCTTGCGGAGTGCATGCAACGAAAACTCAGAATCTGATCTAGTCTTCCCGGGCAACAAGCATGAATCTAAGTTAATCCTCAAGCCAACGTCCAACACAACAATAAATTAGGGAATAGTCGACCCTCGAAGAATGGTTGCACAGTTAAGGTTATGAACCATTGTTCTGGTAGGCCGTCAGCGCTCACTCCAGGAGGCAGAAGGCGCCATCGGTTGCATGCTGTACACTGAATCCATTCGCTCTCTTCGACCACCGGCTCCAACATCATCTCCACCTTTCTTGATTTCTTCACATTAAGAAAGAAATCACACGAAATAATTTAGCGACTTCAATAAGTCATCCTTGTTTCTAAATTTCGCCGAATTGTGAGTAGGCAGTCCCTAAAAAACTCAGCAACACTAACACAACGCTCGAAAATTCAACGGCATATACGGGGTACTCACACACAGGGACACTAAAAAGACGTCGCAGGCATCGTGATTTAAACAAACATTATCGCCTTGAACAACTAGTCCTACTCTCTAAATTTCAAATTTTCGTAGAATGCTGTGAATAGTAATCAATAAGAAGCTTCAATTGAAGATTTCAAACGCATGCACAACAAACTCACAGCAGGCGCGCTATAAAGAAACTCGCAGGTACTACTGTTTTTCAAGCAGCAACAACTATGCGTTAAGTCTCTCTAATTAAATTGCGAGGCTCATCAAAACAAGGCAACTAGGACACCCGAGAGGTTACCTTGCGCCGTGAAGTTCTAATCAATCACGAAATTTGTGATACGCCAGCCGGTGTTCGAGGTTTCAGTCATCTTGTAACATATAATTGACTTCAGCATTGCTGAGAGATCCAGCAAAGTGGACCGCACTACAACAGTACTTGGTTCCCTGTCTTTCAAGAAATTAGCGCAGATGAAGAAGACAATGCCGCAAATAGCAAATTGTGCCAAGAAAATTGCGAGCTGAATGCTGCGGTACGTACAATCAATGCTAGCGCCGTTCTATGCTTTGCCCTCATCCGTCTGCTCTAGAATTCTAGAACTTTCTAAGCAGCAACAACTATGCGTTAAGTCTCTCTAATTAAAGATTTCGCGAGGCTCCTCAAAACAAGACAATTAAGACAAGCGAGAGGCTACCTTGCGCCGTGAAATTCTGATCATCAGTCACGAAATTTTTGGTACGCCGGTATTCGAGGTTTCAGTCATCTCGTAACATGTAATCGACTTCAGCATTGCAATTGCTGGGAGATCCAGCAACAGTGAATTGATTCTCTCTCTTTCAAGAAATGAAGCTTAACGCAGATGAAGAAGACATTGCAAATAGAAATCTGTGCCAGGAAAATTGCGAGCTGCATGCTGCGGCACAATCAATGCGAGCGCCGTTCTATCAACCAATGCCCTCATCCGAAGGAATCATCTACGCTAGAAGTGAGTCTAGAACTTTCTAAACATGTTTAATCTAAACATATTTAATTACAAGCACAAAGCAAACTCTGTGTACAGTACAAATAGAAATTTCTAAAAGCTGCAATTAAGGTAACCTAGGTGTAGTTCGGTCACACTTTAGAAGGTTTAAGTTTTTAGACTTAAACTGAACTGTAATTAAACTTAAATTATGTGCACTAGTAATTTCTAAAGGTGACCAAACTGCACCTAATTTCAACTCCAGTTTCTTACACAGACCCTTATAGATTCTTGCCTAAAATGTACAACATATGTTATGAAAGCCTATTGTCGTTGATTTGTATACACCTGAATATAGCACTTAAAAAAATTGGTACTTTCTTTATTTGGGTGTTCCAAAATTGACTGTTAAAAAAACAACCTTGAATTCCTTTTTTTAGACTTAAATGACTTGATATAGTAAACCATGAATAGATGCTTGTTTGGATGATTTTAGATGTACTTCACTATTTTCCTTACATGTTGCTTAAGAGCTCAGAGGCTCTCTATGACTCCTAGAGGCTCAAGTACATTAAATAAAACAAACCTTAACCTTTAAAGGACCACTAGTGTTTAACCCCTAAATGCCCAAGGCCTTTTCTGAACTTCTTGGAATTTGTTCTAAATTGAACAAAAAGACAACATTTTGATAAGTTGTAACCGTACAAATTCAAACTAGACATGTTATAGGTAAAGAAAACACAACAATACTACTTATAAATTGAAAGATTATAATGCTTGAACATGAGGGTGTTAAAACTCCAAAGGTGACTTGAAGTCTTTCAACCCTCTTTTCACATGCCAAATCTAAAAAGTTGACCAACAAAAAAAATATGAGGTTAAAGGACCTAACATGCTTAACCCCAATCAATTTATAGCTTCTCAAATTCTACTCTACAATTTTCTTAAATGAATTTTTAATGTGATTTTTCCTCCAAGATCTAGTGTATTTGAGGCTCATTTCCAAGAGCTTTCAAGATTGCACCATAGAAAGTCAAGATTGCAATGGATACCTTTGCACAAAATCCTGAATAGAAAAATCATAATCAATCATTTTCAAACTCGGATTTTATATATACTGAAATCGGAATGTTGAAATTGGAATGTTCAAAAGTACTTCAAAAACTCTAATTTTTTTTATACAACTATATATCACCAAGATGTGAATGTACAATTTTTTTCAAATCATTTAGAGGTGTGGAAAAAAAGATATGAAGATGTGAAGTAATAACCCAGAGCGCCTTTTTCATTCTCAAAATATTCATCAAAAATTGCACACTCAATTATGATGGATTGCAATGATGCATTCAACAAAATGAGGCCTTAAATTCTACTTTGAATACAATTCCTACGTTTTGACAAAGACTCAATCTCTTATCTTCACAATAGTTGAAGTCCTTTATTTAATTCAATTTTCAATTTTTTTTTTTGAAAAAAAAGTAAAATCATAGGATGTAGATTATTTATTACAACATTACAACCATTAGGATTGGCATTTTTCAATTCCATAACTAAATTCTTAACAATTTAGCATTATGAATCATTTTTTACTTCTTTCTACTTACTTCTTTTTACTTACTATTTTTTTCCTATATGTTGTACAATTCCAAATGATTTGAAAAATTTCAAGCATGTAGCCAACTTGCCTTGAAGAATGAGTTCAAAGTAGCACCACCAACATGGATGTTTTTTCATACAAATGTGACCTTATGAAGTATAGCTGCCCTCTTTTTTGCAAGGTCTAAAAAGAATTTTTGTCAAATCAAATGCTAATATCTTGCAATCCACATGGTAGAAATTTCTGATTTTTTTTTCAAATCTTCTTAAACCAGCATAAGACAAGATTTTACAGTGACATGTGTCAAAAATGTTTTTTTTTCTAAAGTTTGGTACTTATACTAGAAATGGTAGCTTTAGAGCGTATTTGGTGAAAATATAGTCAAAGAACTTTAGGGGTTAAGATCCAAAAATAACTCAAAAATCCATAATTTCTACACCGTAGGTCCAAATGTCACAAAATAGAGTCAATGTACCCTTCCTTGTAGAAAGCTTTCAAATGCTACCAAGAACGTGACTTATGGTTCTAGACCTCTCATTATAACAAATAAAACAAATAAACAATCTAATTTAAGGTGTGGATTAAGAATGTAGGTCTAGAGTATTGTAGGCACAAAAAACTATGGCTTGAGAAAAAAAACATATAACCTTTATTTTTGCAAGTTTTCATTTGTCTTGTCTATTCCGGTATAAATTGATTCAAGACCTTGTTAAAAAAATTCTGAAGCTTAGGATGACAAGGCTAGTCATGTTGTTGAAGAATAGGCATAAATCTATTTTTCAACATATTTGAATGCACCTCATTCATTTCATAGAGCCCTTGAAGACATAATTCATCACCCTCTAGGTTGTGATGCCGACTTTCTTAAGGTCCAATAAGGGAATAGCATGTATTTGCGACCTTTGTTAGAAACAACCACTATAGATTCTTGCCTATAAATTTCCACCCATAGTTGACCACTTACACAATTATGCGTATGTTCTATAGTAGTATAAGGCATGTAGAATTTTGTCATGTAGGAAAATAGAAATCATAGGGATTACAAATGTTTTTAGTAATTTTATGCCTTGAGAGTTGAAATTACTATGAGTTTTAGAAGCCGAAAGTTGGTTTGAACCAATACCCAATGTATAGACTCTTTCAATTCCAATCATTCAAGAACTACTTTTCCACTTACACATTAGAAGAAAACTGCGTTGAGTTCAACATAACACAATTTTCTTCTAACAACTACTTCCTACTTTCTTGCTCACTACTTCGGGACACATTCAATGATCTTATTAGTCCCAACCTTGAAAAGGACAAAAAAAAAATGCCAAGCTTGGGTTGGAAATTTGTTCTAGCCTTGGTTGGAAATGGTTGCACCCTACAAGTTGGGTGTGGGCTGGGAATGGTTGGTTCTACCATAACATATGCACATACAAGACACTAAATCCGTCCTCAAAAGGGCCAACACTTGTGTTTTCTGGGGTAAAAGTAAAGAAAAAGTCTTCTATTTTGTGAAGTGTTGTGTATATTCAAAACCCACTCTCAGATAAAGTAGGAGGCTGTAAAACGGAGCGGGCATTAAAAGCAAACATGACTCAAAGGTACATTTTGCTTTCTTCAATGTACCACCTATGCACATTTCAGGAGGTGGTCGCTTTTGATGACCACAAATGACCACTTTTTTCCAACTTCAAAAATTTCTAACTAATTCCACAAAGGTCCAAAAATATGAAACAACATGGGTTAGATTTCAATTCCACTTGTCTTTCAAGGAAAATTTACTGAAAAATATTTCAAGATGTTTTACCTCCCCAAAATTCAGTTTCAGCGCTTAGAACTCCATTTCTGGACCTCCTACCTTAATTTGGGGTCTCTGGCTTGCAAATGTGAATTCACATTTTGCAAATATTATGATATGTGGCAAATAAAAAATTCCTGCTTTCTCCCGCGGAGTAAATCCACCCTGCTGGTCCCACTTCGTTATGGGACGGGTTTTAACGTCCTGCTTGTGCACATGTTGAGCACAAGAGCCGAGGACTCTGACATTGCGGCAGGCACTTGTGCCAATGAACCTCATCACCTCATGAAGTTATTACAGCTGCTGATCTTTCTTGCAGTCGGCGTTCACTTCAAAAAATTCTCTCGCTACAATGGCGCTTCTACTGTAGTGAAGCTTATTGAGAGCGTCAGCAACCTTCTTGAGCTGGAGCAATGCATCCGCTTCTTCTCTGTAGCAATGGAGCCTTCTTGCATTTCTGAGAGGTTTTAATTTCAATCGGTTTCAATTTCAATGGGATTCTTAGTGTGAGCTTCAATTCCTGCTTTGTTTTGAAACCCTGGCTCTGGCTATGTTCGAATTCGGGCGACATTTTCTTCTTCTTCTTCCTGTTCCAGTTTTGTAGACCTCATTTTGCACACAGATTTCTTAGAGCTTTCAATTTCAATCGTTTTCAAGTTCAATGGGATTCTTACTGTGAGCTTCAATTCCTGCTTTGTTTTGAAACCCTGGCTCTGGCTATGTTCGAATTCGGGCGCCATCTTCTTCTTCTTCTTCCCGTTCCAGTTTTGTAGACCTTATTTTGCACACAGAGCAGAGCTTCTGCAGATTGACCGCCCGAGTTTGCAACCATGGATTCTTTCACGGATGATCTCAACAATGCTCTTCCGAAGCAGATGCAGTCGGAGATGATGGACGACGTAAGGCCATCGTGGTTACCAACAAACGATTGCGCTGCTTCCATTGCGAGGAGGATTGAAGGACGGCCAGCCAGAACGCTTCGGCCTTTATCCGAGCGACTAGGACGGATAACCTTGAAGCGCGGAACCCTAACCATTGCCAGCAAATTGGTTAGTAGTGAGGATCCGTTTCGGAACCTAAGCGACGACATTCTGGAGCACATCCTCGCCAGGCTGCCTCTGTTTCCCCTCAAGGCCGCGAAGAAAGTGTGCAAGCGATGGGCGTCGGTGACCAGCACACCGGAGTTCGATATTTTGCAGAAGGAGCTAAACCCTAAACCGCGTCTGGTTTGTTGTGGAATCAGCTGTCTGGGTCTTAGCAAGTCGCAATGATTTGCGTATGATATGGAGAACAATGCGTGGGTCACACTTCCGGCTCTGCAGTTACCGGCTCATAACGACGCCTCTTTAACAGGTGCTGGAAATGGTGACCATACACCTTGTTTTTTAATATTGTTTTTTGAACGCACTGAAATTACAAGAGTTGTTATCGTTCTCCTCTGTATAAACGTTAGAACTAGAGATTGAACTAGAGAACTAGAGAAAATGCAAGAGCTGTTAAACAAGAACTATAGATTGAAATCTGTACCAAACGTCTCCTCTGTATAAACGTTAACTATAGATTGAAATCTAAACTAAGTGTGAATATTCTTGATTGCAGGTGCCAGTGGAGTGGTGTTCGCCGTTGCTGGGCCTGGTGAGGACAGGCTTTTGTACAAGCTGATGAGCTCGACGTCCTCGGTTGAGTCTTTTGGAGAGACGTGGTACGAGACTCCCGTCATGACGTTCCCCCGGTCGTTCCCGGTGGTGAGTGTGGCCCTGGGCGCTGGCATGGGGCATAAAGTGGTGGTGGCAGGCGGGGGGTCGGGATTCAGGGATGACGACAGGGCTGGACACAGGGGGGCTGTGGAGGTCTTTGATTCTGAAATTGGTAAGTGGTTTGCAGTTCTCTGTCTATGCCATTAATTGATCATGGCTTTATACTTCTGTTGTAATGCTGTGTGGGAGACTTGTTTGCAAAGTAAAATCTCTCTTCATGAATGAGTCATTGTTTTGTTTCATGAATGAGTCATATAGTTATTAGCATTATAGTTTGTTAACCCAGTTTTGTACAGCGGGAATCTATGAGTTTTTTAACACCCGGCATTCAGTGTTCTGTTAATGGATTAGATAACCTTCGAGAAATGGGTGGCCCGCGAACGTTATTGGACGTAATGCCATGTCGTTTCATTGAATTTGGAACTTGATTTTTACTTTTTGGTTGATTGAAAGGCTCACATGGAGCAATAGGTTTTATGTTTTGTTTGAGAGTGTGACGTGGTTCCTTGAAATTCAGACTTGGCATGAAGGCTTGATCAGTGTGATCGCACTGCATCACTTCCGCTGAGTCTAATCCACATGGCATGGATAACAAGTAAAATTCTCTCTGTGTTATGGACTTCCAAGCAGTAATACTTGGGAGTAGAACACTTTGCTCTTCAATGCCATATAGGATGTCTGAAGCTTGCCCAAATGAAGAAAAGTGTTCTTCATTTTTTCTTACCATTCTTCTAGTCTGGTATAGGCATGTTTGTGCTTGGTGTTAAGAAGTGTTACGAATGAAGTTAGGTATACATTTACATTGGATTTACTTTGCTAATGTCATTCTTAATTCGAAGTGCAAACACCCCTTCCTTTAAGCCTCTTAGTTTTGCTTGAGTTTTGTTGTCATGGCACTTTCAATGACGATTGCAGGTACTTGGGAGTCCTATGGTGACCTGCCGGAGGAATTCTCGGAATACAACTCCTCGACGTTCATGTCAGGAGTAGTGTGCGACAACAAATTCTACGTGTCGTCAATTGACAAATTCAGAGTTGACAGAGTCCATATTCACTTTCTGGATTTTTACACCAAGCAGTGGGCTTCCATCCAGTTGGTGTGTCCCGTAGATTTGATATACAGCCGCATCATGGCTATCGGGACAACACTCGTGGTGGCTGGGTTATGTCGAGATAATACTAATGGGCACTTTGCAATGAAGCTCTGGAAAGTTGATTTGAAGACCCTTAGCTTGATTCAGATTGGATTGATGCCCAGCGAATGGGCCGCCTTGCTCGAAGGACTAAGAGAACGTTTTATGCCCTTGACGTTTCTGGTGGATGAGAATTTGGTCTATGTCTGCGTCGGAGATAGGGAGCTCCTCCTGGCACAGGTTTCTCTGGAAGACTGCAAAACTTATTGGCGTCTTTTGCCACCTGTATGGGGTCTGGTCCCTTTCGATGTTACAATCACTACTTTTTGCGCTTCTATTAGGTCTGCATAAATATCTTGACTTATTATTAACTTCGGAACTTATTATTAGAGTTTGTAACCAATACCTTTCAACTGTAACATACTGATCCAATGTATTACACATCTTTAGATACATACACTAGTGTGCCTTGTGCCGTTGTCTATGGTGTGAAACAAGACGTGTGGTCCCCAAAGAATCACCCACAAAATCATGTATCACCCCTAAAGGTCACAGACTATATTTTCACCAAAATCGCTCCAAACTGCCATTTCTAATACAAGTACCAAATTTTAGAAATAAAACAGTTTTGGAAAAATATAACCGTAGGGTCTTGTAGTAAACTAGTTTGAAAAGTTGTGGAAAAAATTTCAGAAATTTCCACCATATGGATTGTAAGATAATAGCGTTTGAATTGACAAAAATCATTTTTTTGTCTCTGCGAAAATCCGGGCAGCTGCACTTCACAAGGTCACATTTTTATGAAAAAATGTCCAAAATGGTGGTTACTCTTTGGATTAACTCTTCAAGGCAAGTTGGCTATATGCTTGAAAAATTTCAAATCATTTGGAATTGTACAACATATAGAAAAAAAATAGTAAGTAGAAAGAAGTAGAGAATGATTCAAAACACTAAATGGTTAAGAATTTAGATATGGAATTGAAAAATGTCAATCCCAAGGATTGTAATGTTGTAATAAACAATCTACACCCAATGTTTTTATTTTTTTTCAAAAATATTGAAAACTGAGTTAAATAAAATATTTGTGCTTGTGTCTTAATTAATATGTTTTCTTTAGTCAATGTCTTAGATATTAAATACTCCGTAGTACTTTGCAGTATCCAAAGTATAGTTGTTCCTATGTGAGCTTGGAAACATGAGCACATGAGCATAGGAGTCTGTACACCTATATTACAAGTGTCTATATTATAAAATATTTTATGATTATAGGATATCTATGTTATAAATACCTATATTAAAGGTATTTATACTATGAGCACCTTCGATGGTTGTAGAGTACCTCGTTATACAAATGCTTAAAGCTAATAGGCTCACATTTCCATGGTCACACTCTAGTATCATTGGTATCCAAGGCATGGATCAATTCCATATTTATTAAAAAATGTTAATTTTCTTCTCCACCTACTCTAATACAAATTGTTGAACTTGTCTAGGGTTTTGAAAATCTAGAGGATTTGCAAAATCTTTACATCCAACAAAGTCTAATAAAATGTATTGCTTTTCTAGATGGGCAATGGTTCTTCGATATATCTATTAATTCATTTGAATGAAAACCATGTTTTTTTTTCAATTTTGAAAAGATGAATGAGTAATCTCTTTATATAGGAGGAGCCAATTGGATTTATGATATGCAATGTGACTTCAAATATTCATTTTTGACTACTTCAATATTTTGAAATACTTGCCAAGATTTGCAAGATTGTCTACAAATAGTTTGTTAATACCTTGTTATAAAATCCTACCACATGGACTTGCAAGATTGTTGAATGCTTTGGAAGTGCTAAGATTGCAATTCTAGATGGAGCCCATTGGTGAGTTTTGGAGTTCATTGTCAACATGTTGCAAGTCGTAGTGCAGCTTATATATGTGAAGCTAGATCCAAGTGGTAAATTGGAATTCAATTGTAGAATTCATTTGAAATAGAACCCCAAAATTTGTCTTAAGGGTGTCGGCATTATTTATAGACTTTAAAATTGGTCAACACTGATTAATTTGTTAAAATGTACAGTTGGATACAGGAACCTTACAAATTTTCCAGTCAATTTTCACTAGATAGTTCATCAACTTTAGAAAGCTCTAGCATGCTAAAAGATGAATCGATTTTGGAACCGCAAATTGCGTTGGAATTGCAATGAAGTGCACTTCAACTTTATAACAAGTGAAAAATGAATAATTTCAAATCATACAACAATTTGAATTTCTTTTATACATTGTCTACCATTTCATAGAGAACCTTTGGAAGATAGTCAAAGTTTTTTTGCAATGGGGTGAAGAACAAGCAAAAAATCATACAAGCAATTCAAGTGGTATAAGATCAAGTATCTCTAGAGCAATTGTGAAGGTTCATTTCTTATATGCACCAATGAATACAAATTGTAACTTTCACAAATGTTGGCAACACTAGATAGTATATAGTGTATAGAAAACATCAAACTCTTTGTATGATTTTCAATTACATATGTGTTTGTAATGATGATAAAGTAGACTCTAGTGTGATTCCAACGCAATTCAAAATTCGAAATTCCGAGTGCGAGTGCGCCATCGCCGCTGGCATTGGAATCTTCGACTCCCACATATTGTTGCTCAAGTTGTACACGTCCACATGCGTATGAACCTGCCAAGAGATAATATTGTGTTCTTTGAAAGCAGCTTCTGCTGCAAATTATATCTCCAGGGAATTGAAGGCTCCAATCACTCACTACGTAAATATTTCCCAGCTCCAGAAACTTGCAAGGAGCAGAAATCAGCGCAGAGTAAGGTAACCCCCCCATAACTGACCGAATAAGGAATTTCGACATGATCTAGAGTAGTGAAGGCAAAACAAATAATTTTCAGAGGTATATAAATTGAAAAGACACATATTGCAAAAAAATTGGTAATTTTATCGCTTAAATTGAAATTACTATGAATTTTGGGAGGCAAAAAGTGCGCCGGACCCATGGCCAATATATAGACTCTTCCAATTCCGATCATTCAATAACTTTTTACCTAATCATTATTTCCCACTTTTTTTTTCACAACTTGGGACATGTGTCATGTATTTATTAGTTCCAACCTTGAAAATGAAAAAAAAACGCATTCTAAGCGTGGTCGGAAATACGTGCACCTATAGTATAGGTTGGGAATGGGTCAATGGTCGGGAATGGGGGGGTACCTTAATGATCTCCGTATCCCAAATTTGAGAATATAGAGCTCAGGTAGATCTGGTACTCAATTTGAACTGTACGGGACCTAAACCCTAAAACCGCTGTTACCAACAGCAACTAATCTGTTCAAACACTTGGTAGGCCTTCACTTAGCAACTTGGGTGTAAGCATGAGGGTTCTAAATGTCTATGGCCACTGATTTGGGAATGGAAATAGGGTTGCCCTCTGTCTCTCAAAGTGATCTCCAACCTCCCACCTTGAAATTGCATAAGAAATTCGGAAATAGTGATTAAAATGATACCTTAACAGATTCGGCTCTTGTGCTGAATAATATCTCTACAGTTTCTATACATAGCTCAAAAATAATTCCTACGATGTTAAAATGCTTAACGTGATGCAAATTGTATCCTCTACCTTAGACGTCGTTGCCAGAATCTGAATTGAGTATGAACAAGATTGTCGTGACAGAAGTGTTGATTACGGGTGGCTTAGGGAGATGGGGGACAACCTCATCGATGGTAGCGTAGCCTGCAAACACATAAAGAAGGTGTGCGATCTGGACTGCTGCTCCATCCAAACGGGCCACAGGAGCTGCAGCAGCTTCCTCCCAAATCAATGCAGGAGGTCCCCTTTCCCTTTCATCTCCGAAATCGTTCTGAAATTTATTCCGAGCATCAAAACATGCATTAGAAGTAACCCTTTGCAGATTTGGTCTAGGGTTTCCTTCTACGTCGTTGGCAAGAGAAAAAAAAGATGAAAATCAACTGACACTCTTTTAGGTCTTGTGCATTTGTTTATCCTCTACGAAATGAGTATCACTGGTGACAATTCAACTGATTAAGATCATGAAGACAACCTAACCAAGTATTGGATTTAGGTCATCTACCAAAACAACTTTGAACATCTGTAACTTCAGCATATGGTATCCCATGATACATTCTTTGGTACATTGCAGTCCTCTTTCATTTGCTATCAAGAACTTGTAAAGTTTGGCCAGTCTACTTTTGGGTGTCTCTACCTCAGTAGCTGTTGCAGCAGCCATGGTGAGTGATAAGTCCCCATCTGGAACTTTCGGGGTGCCAAAGAAGAGTGATGCACATTGGTTGGCTGACTTTGTAGTCTGTGCCCAAATCAAACCCAAAATAATGAGCTGTAAACCACATTACACCATTTGACTTTGAAAAATTCCACAAGGCGGAGTTTAACTTGGAGTTTGATGAAACTACCACCATTGGATTTATATTACAGTCTATTTTCTAGAAATAATTTTTATTTAAAAAAAATTAAAAATTTGAGAATGGGTAGCTCAAAAAAAGGGGCAGTGACCAGAAAATGGTTACTTGGGTAATTAGGGATGAATGCCCTTGCATTTGAAATATTTGTTGCATAGGAAATGTATTCAAGTTGTATATTAAAGCCACATAATGTGTTTTTAGGTTTAGATTTTTGTTCAAAGACTAGTGAGAGTTTATAACACATGTAATTGATGCAACCAATCCAAAAAATTGTTTTTGTTGATTTAATAACATTAAAAAACTATCAAGATTTTCTTTTAATTTGAAGTTTTCTGGCAAAAAAACCTCACGGTTTGTTGCCATTTTATAGCCAAGTTATTTTTTTCTAGTGCAATCTAGCACCAAAAAGCAAAAAAAAAAGCCCTCATTCAATTGTGACCCCCCTCTCACGTTCAAATGGATGAGAAACATATTTTTCGTCACCACTCATTCATCACATTTTCGTCGATCAAAGCCTGTGCCATCATCTTCTTCCTCTCGCAGAGCACGTCCGCAGCAAGACTTGCACTTCCCTGTGCTCTCCGTGTCTCGCCGCATTTGCAAAGGGACGTCATGAGGAGGGTTGTAGTGCAGCGCCTCACGCGCCTTTCCCCGCGCCACATGCACGCTTTGGCGCCCGCCTGTGCTGCTGCTCAAGTGAAGGTACACTCTTCTCATTTTTAGGTCTTGATCGCCTCGGACCTGCAGTTTCTGGAGATGCGAAATGTTGAGTGGTATTTGCAAGGAGATAATCTTTGTAATATTTGTGAAGGAGAGATCGTTTATTCGAATTCATGCATCGAAAGACATTTGCAGATGTGGTGTCGGATCGGGCATTTCGTCACGGGTTTTAGGGTTCGGTGAGGAAGACGAATATATGATCTGCATTTTTGGTAAATGAGAAGTTGAGAGTGACATTGCAAGTAGTTCATCGTTGTAATTGTTGTGGAGTGGTCTTTTCTGCAAATTGTTGCAATGGGAAGCATCTTTAGATTCGGTGTGGGTCCCGTGTTGCGTTAGAGGAATTAGGGTTTATTGTGAAGATTTATTTGTGGCTTGAAAATTTGCCACCGTGATGCTTTGGAATGTAATGCTTTAAAGCTCTCAGTTCGAATTTTGAATGTCAGCGGGACCGCGGTGCAGTAGCAATTTGGAGAATCTCCCTATGCCTTAGCTTTCTGACAGCGTACTGTGTTTGATGCATTGGTAATGTAAGTTTAGAGCGTTCACTGCGCAATTGAATGGCGGTTTTGACTGATGTACAGGGAGAAGAATCGACCTGAGGTAAATAGCGATGTTTTATCTTCATATCGTTACATTAATTGTAGATTTTTGCCTTTGGTGGGAGGATTGTCTGTACGTGGTTTTGGCTGATTGCAATCAACTGCAGAAAGAGGCCCATTTAGAGGGAGGCTTTGAATTGAATGTGAATAGTAATTTGAAAAGTTGGTCGTTTGAGATCGAGAGTAAGCGCCACAGTCGTGAGAGTTTGCACTGAATGAGAGCTCATTAGGTCAATTTTTGGACAGAGTAATTGCTTGAGGGCTAGCATTAGTGATTTAGTGCAAAGGTTGTTGTCTACTTCCTGTGAACTCTGCTGCTGCAGCACAAATGCATGGGTTCTGAATTGCATTGTATTTGTGGTATTTGCTTATGTTTCTTACTTTCATTGGACTGCGTTTATTTGTACCTTTCTCGTCATCGTGCCTCATTCCTACTATCCTTTATGTTTTCCTGTTCTTGATTAGTATCGTGCAGTTTCAGCCTCATGTTTTGATTCTTTGGCATGTCGGCATTCAGTGAAGTCTAAGTTTTTGGAGATTTTGTTCTTTAAGTCTGCTGGGTGTTGAATCTGCCTGATCCTTCAAACTAATCTGAGCACGTGGTTTGGATGTTATCAGGTTCTACATTTGAGAAAGAACTCCTTGTAATTTCAGCGTGTGAAGTAGAAGTTATTCGTAGAACTTGTTGTTCATGGAAGTTGTTTGTAGAATTAGCAGGTGAGCGGGTTTCTTAATGTACTTCCGATTAGGTGAAGCAAAACTTGTTTCTTAAATGTTTGTCGGAATTTTACAATGGACACACGGTGAGAAGCGAGCTGCACGTCTCCCCAGGCGTTCTCTAAAAAATTAGGGTTTCGCTAGGCAGCAATGAAAGGGATGATCAGAAGCATGAACCCTGTGTACTCGAAAGTGGCCGAACCGGTGAGGAGACGGTCCTGGTTCTTGAACTTCTCCGTCAATCCTTTCACAATGAAGCCACACTCCACGAAATCGCCATAGCCGATGCCCGATGCATACCCCGAGCGGTCATACTTGCTCACCAGCATGTCCAACACCTGCGGAGGAATGGCGAAGTGGAAGCTCAAGAGCGCTTGCTGAAGCTCCAGCAAACCCGGCGTCCCCCCGACGCTCCCCGCTCCCGACGTTCCCCTTGGGCGCCGAAGTTCCCCTCATTGGGAACGTCACCCTTTCCTGTAGGGGACCTTAAAAAGGAGAACTAGGTTTCTAATTTTTTAATTCATAAAAACTTTGAAATTCAATATCTTTCACACCATAGGTTCAAACACCACGAAACGAAGTCTGTGCACCCCTCCTTGTAGAGAGCTTTTTGACGCTACCAAGAATGCATCAGGAGGATGCACGGATTCAAAGATCTCAATGTAACAAACAAACATTTTAATTTTAAGGAATAGAAAGATTGTTGTTTTTCAAAAGTAAAAGTGATTTCTTAATTTTCAATTCATAAAAACTTTAGAATTCAATATGTTTATTTTTGTGAGTTAGAATGCCACAAAACAAAGCCCTTGTACATTGTATCCTATGCACCTTTTTTTGCAAAAAGCTTTTTGACAGTACAAAGAATGCAACTGAGGGACACACAGTCTAGGAGATCGCAACGTAATAAATAAACCAAACAATAAACAAACAACCTAATTCAAGGTATAGATATCTACAGTTGTATATTTGTTGTGGAGCAATTTTTTTTTTTTTTTTTAAAACTAGCCATCCAAATTTTTTCACTCGAGAAGGGGGATGGTATTTTTGAGGGGATAGTGGGCATGTATTGTATTAGTATAACTATGACTATGAGTTTTTATTATGGAAGACAAAAAAACACTCAATTTAGAACATTCAATTCTTATGTACATACTTTTTTGGGGGGATAGAACAATATGCATCTTGGAATGCATGTACAACACCCTTCAGAAAATAAAGTACCCCCAATTTTGACTTGAAAGAATATCTGTGAAAATTTGACCTTTTGGATCTATTTTTCAAAACTAACGTATTAAATTTGATGTTTTACACAATCTTAGTCAACACACCAAATTTCAATTTCATAAAGCAAAAATTCCATTTTTGGTAAATTATTTTGTGTGTTTTTATTGTATTACATAATAATTGATTGAAAAATATGGGTGAAAAATTTTAAAATTTTATTATGCAAATATTTAAATAACATCAATGTGCATTTCTCACTTTGAGGTAAGAAACACATTACTTTGGAAAATTTTTGCACTACAGAGAATTCAATGTCAAGGTGTCACTAATCAAAAATTTGTACAATAAACTTTTTTTTAGGTCAGGTGAGTGTTATGTGATATGGCATTAGGTGCAATACCATGTTAGATGGATGTTATTTGTTAGACTACATCAGTTTATGTAGTTTAGTCTTATTTGAAAATCTTAGGTTATGTGAGACTTCACTTAGGGGAGAACTTGGTTTAGAGCTACCTACACTAAATAATGAAATTAGATTGCCTCACATTAATTTCTCAACATTTGCCACTATATAAATATTTAGTGTTATTGTATAATAATGCACTACTTTTGAATTAGGTATTGTTGTAATTGGAACTCATGAATCTCTATGTGTACAAATGAAAATACTTGTAGGAGTATTTGTTGACTTTGATGGCTTCTAAAGTAACTTTCTTGAGGTAAGGCTACCTTATTGTTAAGGCAACCTAATTTTATTATTTATAGTCTAAGATTTGAAGTATTAGTTGGAAGAGTTCCTACACTATGAGTCCTTAGTCATTTAACCCCTAAAGTCCCGTTGTCCCCTCGGGGGATAAAATGGATTTCGGGTAGGCTCTTACGATCTCAATATTTGTCATAATTTTCTGAATTTTTGTGTGAAGATAGAGCATCACATTAGCTCTCTGAAAATGTAATTTTTATTTCAATAGGTGCCCGGGAGCAAAAGTTATGGCACAAAACCCCCAAATTTTAGTTCGGCGGGCAGGAAAAAACCCTCACAAAATATTAAAATTAAAATTAAATTTTTTTTTTTTCATATAGATTTTATTTTTATCTACATGGGAAGCTTTGATTCATTCCATTTGGATTTGTTATGCAAAATTTATGGACATTCTTATTTTTCAGGCAATTAGAGCATCTTCTTGAAAAAATAACTTGTAGGATTCATTTCTGAACCCAGTTTTGACAATTTAAAAAAAAAAAAAGTTTCACAAGGTTAAGATTTCTTGCTAGAACAATCTCACCGTTCAGATTAGTATATTTCAACTCTATCTTAGAGCTATTAATGATTTAATTTTTCCTTCAATCTTGAACCTACTTCTGTTTAACAATTTTTAATGAGAGAGAACTAAGTGTTTTTTTTTTAAATTTTTTTTCCTAGATTCTCAACTCAATTCTTCATCATAGAAAATTAGAAATTCAAAATCATTAGAACAAAAATTTTAAGTTAAGAAGGTTCAAAGCCAAAGAATGTAGTTGAACAAGGTGCAAAAAAACTTGATTCCTTCACTTTAATTGCAAATATCTTGCAATCTACATGGTCAAAGTTTCTGAAATTTCTTCCACACATTCTTACACTAGTCTAGTACAAGATCCTACGGTTAAATATGCAAAAAACACATTAATTTTTTTTTTTTGCTCTTTGCTATAGAAATGGCAGTTTTGAGTGGTTTTTGATGGAAAAATGGCCTTGGGGCTTTAGGGGTTAAAAATCCTATGTTAAGTTAATTAATGACTCCTACTTGATTAGTTTCTACTACTGTAGAAGTCCTTAGTCAATTAGGAGTCCTTAGTCATTTAAAAATCCCATATAAAGTTAGCACTTTGTTTATGTAAAAATTACCTTTTTTTATTTTTGTCAATTAGGATTGGAAATATTTTAGGCTTTGAGGCTCTCTTGAATTGGCATTCTTTGCCAAATTGAGGCTTATAGGTGTTTTGAAAGAAAAAAAGACAATTTGTTGTTGGAATTTGCTTGGCAATGATGTTTATTTTTTAATAAAACTTCATTTTCCTTTGAATTTGCACTCTTATCTGAATTCTTCCATTGTGAAATGAAAAAAAGGTCACCGTGAGAATGTTTTCTCAGTTTAATCGTCTTTGGATTTTTCTTTTATGTTTAATATAGATTTATGTCACTCGTTCTATTGTGCATTACAATCTTTATTCACACGACACATAGTCAATGCCATAACAAGTTAAGATTTCTGCTCAAACTTGCCAACTTTAAATTGCTTACCAATTCTATATGTATAATCATAATTTGTAATATTCCACATATAATACATCATTAAAAAAATTAATCACATTACATATAATTATGTGTGTTGGCACTGCAGTGTCGGTGTTGGTTCTACATGTGGCAGTTTGGCACACCATGGTGTTGGTTGTAGGGTACAACGATACGGTCTTACGGTATGACCGTGTTGGTCCGACACTTGGCAAGCATAGGCTAAGACCGCCTGACCAAAATGTCGAGCCCTTTGTTTTCAGCCATTTCGTGTCTTTGGCGTGTTTTATAAAATCGGAGTGAGCTTACGATGTCCGTCTTTCGTCGTCCAATTTCATGTGATGTTACGCCCAATTCCGTTTTCGTGCTTACTACTGCGAGTCTCGAGATTCTTAGTTCATCAAGACGATACAGAGGACGCCTCACTTACTTAGAAGGCGATCGCGAGCCCGCTGTTAGTTGCATCGATCGCACCTCAGAAATTGGCTTGAAAGGATTGTGTTCCAGGAAGTCAATTCCTGATTCTTAGACGCATGTTTCGAATTCTCTCGTCAATTTAGGGCATTTGAAGGGAACGGTCTTTTTAGGAGGTGATTCTTGGTGAAAATAGAGAATATGTGAACGAAGGCTCAGTAATGGCGCTTTGCGAAGGATTGAGTATTTGAATTTTGAGTTACTGTTTGCTGATCGGAGTGAAATTCTGACGTTTCCCGAAGGCCATGGCGACCGATACAAGTGTTTCAGGTATTCATTTTCAGTCGACTTGTCTTTTTATTGATGAGTGAAAATTCAGGGTTAGGAGTTTGTTTTGAAAAAATTCTTATTCATTGTCAAATTTGTAATGCGCTGTCTCTTTCCTTACTTCATCGTCCTTTTTTTGAGTAACTGACTGTTTGTTATGAGCATTCGCTATGAGCATCAGAAAGCAAAGAAAGACGTTTATTAGACTCCTGTTTCCTTGTAGATAAACTAACCTGTCATTTGTGCACCCGATTGTGTGGAATTGGATAGCAGTTGTGCACACTATAGTTTAGAATATCATTTCGTGCGTTTCGAACTTATTTGACAAACAGATTGGGTAATTCTAGGCGGTTGGTAAGCTTCGTGTGAAGTATACTGAAGAGATATTGAAATAATAGAGTCCCCAATGTCACATATGTGGGTGGAGTCTGTGTGTTCAAAGTACATGGCTTCTGGTTACCGACTGGAGGGTATGAATTACTGAGTTCCCAAGGTTCACTTTAATTAGCGGTTTCACTGTAATATCCAGTTGGTTATGAAGTTTTAGTTTTATTCTGAACTGAGATGGGCTTTTACAGGTGAATCAAAGCAAGGGCCGTCGTCACCACAGCCGCTGGAGTGTACCTTCTATGATGTAGAGGAGGTGAATCGCCTCTCGCAGTCTTTGCTGGTCGCTCTAGCTGCCGCCAGTGTGGAGAAAACATCAGGAACCTTTAGCCCGCGAGCGGCTGCAGCACCAGATGTTAAAAAAGAAATGCTCGACTACTTGAACTTGCAAAGCGAGGCTTATGCAAATGGTAGCTCAAGTGTGCAGGGCTTCAAGCTCGAACTGGTACGTCATTACACTGCCAGTGCTGTGCTTGTCACCGAATTCTGCGAGGACCACCCTGTTATGGACTATGTTGATCCTATCCTGAGAGCTGTATGATGGTCTTTATTTGATTCAAAATGGATTAATTGCGTGTAAAATATACAGCTATCCGCTGCCTGGGTGCGTTAGCTCTCTGTTGAATAGAAGGGCACTTTGGAATAACCGTTTGCTAGGATGCGTGCGTACCATCCTTGTTGTTCGGACTCAAACGGTGTCATGGTGTCTTGCGCATTTAGATTCAAGCTTTTGTGGCAATTATTTTCTTGATTGGTTCGACATTGTCCATTCTGAGAGCATCTGTTTCTTGATCAGGTTTCATATCCAACGCAGGTTGTGAAGGATATGCTTGACAACTTCGTCAAATCAAAGAGAAATATGTTTTCTCGTGTTTCGGGTATTGTCATAGATGCGCACAAGGATGATAAAATCAATGATTTTGTTCGTGAGCTGGATCAAACAGGCGTGTGGCTGCCTGGGCGTCGCGAGGTGTGCACCATGTTCATCGCACTACTTATAGCAGCATTTGGCAGTTGTTTCTATGTGAAAATTCCTTCAGCTCGTGCGACGGTAGATAATGACGGTTGTCTTAAGTATTCTGCACTCAATTACAAGCAGCCAAGGATGTGTTCCTAAACCATGTTCATGTTGCCTAATCTTTGGAGTTTATCAGGTGCTTGCCAAAGCGTTGTTCAAAAGGATAGATCAAAGGAAGACATGCCATTGTGAGATGAAATTTGAGTCTGATATAGAGCTTGCAAAGCACCAAAACAGCTGCGGTTTTAGGCCAGTATCGTGTTCCAACGAAGGATGTGATGCTGTTTACTCCGCAATACATGCAGAAGACCATGATGCTTCATGCGGTTACAAGCTCTTTCCATGTTACCTCGAATGCGAGTCTTCTGTGCAGCGCAAAGATATGGCGAACCATTGTGCAACTGTGTGTCCTATGAAGAAGATGAAATGCCCTTATCATGCGGTTGGGTGCCTTCGTGTTATGGCCCAGGTTCCAGACTTTCCACTAACGTTGTCCAGAATAAATCATGAGGAGTCCTATACCTGGTTACATAATTTGCCCAATCATTTGGTTGTCGCTGTAGATCTTAAAATGTCGATTCCTAGTCTGAGAATATTGAACTAGAAAATCGTATTTTAGCGCAACTTGGCATATTCACGAGTCGTATATCTGGTTGGCAGGGTTTATTGGAAAGTCACTGTACAGAGTTCATGGGAGAGCACTTGCTGGAGACTTTGCAACATGTGCAGAACCATGAAGCCACACTTGGAGAACATGCACAGCGTATTCTCCTTGTAGAAAAGGTAAATCGTCCTTTATTAAATTCAGGTTATCACTAGGAATGGATAGAGGGTTTTCAAGCTATGCGAGGCATGCAATTGATATTACAGTCCTCGCAGACCCCCAATTGGAAGTGATATTCTTCGTACCAAACCTTGGCCACCCTTTCCATAATATCTTCTAGATCTTTAGTGTGCTTATTACCTCTGTTTTGTTTGTGCATATATCTCTTTAATTGGTGTTTGTTCTAAGTGTACTCTGGTGATAATGCAGGCCGTGCAACTAGCCCAAAGATCGGCAGCCGTTAATGTGGGAAATTTGAATGTCACAGTGAAGGAACAAGAGAACAAAGTGAATTTATTGGAAGCGGAGGTGAAGAAGCTGAGGGCAAATCAGAAAACGGGGGATGTCTCTTCAGAACTATTGCAGTTGAAGCGGGAGTTTCTGAACTTACAGAAGCGGTTTGAAATTTTTACCTCCTCTTCCCAATCCTCACGCTGATGTGCACCGTGGCATGTTTAGACCTGCGCACTTCGTTCCCAGTCGTTTCACAACGCGCTTCTGAAAGTTCAGAATCTCAGCCGTTTGAACCTGCTTCTGTAAATATTTTTCTCGGTGAGCAGGAGTAATGTGTTTTATACTTTCTCGATAGATGTATGATGGGGTCCTCCAAATGCCTTGGTGACAGGTTTTCTTCTGTAAATATGTTCCTTGAATGTGTGTGCAGCGGATGGTGGTGGAAATTCCCTTATTGAGATGCATACTGGATTTTTTGATAGAAGAAAATGCTTAATTCATGATTCAGCAAAGATCCTTTTCAATTTGGGAACTTATAGTTCTTTGTGCTTGATCTGAATTTCAGCCTTAAAAATGATCTTTTTTGAATTTGAGCCCCTTAAACTATTGAAATGAGGTTTATTAAAAAATTGCCACAGCTAATTGAGGAATTAGAGATTTTAAACAAAAATTGGACATGTGGTGGTACAAATAACACATTTAACCCCTTAGTGCTCCAAGTGACCAAAAGTGTCCCCACATAGTTTGTAAGTCCAACTCGAAGTGCTACTACTCTTGCATCCAATGTTTGAATTTAATAAAACTTGTTGGGAAATTTGTGCTGTCTCTTCTAGTTTGTGTGGTAAAATTTTTAGATCAATTTATGATTTTTAAGAATTTTTTGGTACTGATTTTTTGGAAGCCATTTGAAGTTCATAGGTATAATTTGAGTTTATCAAATTGCATTGTGATGGTTACAACTTTGGAGGCTAGTATCTCCTTCATCCAATGTTTGTTTTCAATTTTTTTTTAAATTGTTGGATTAGATTTCCTCTAGTTACTGGGGTAAAATTTTCATATCAATCTAAGTTGTTGTGAATGTTTGGGAGCAATTTGAAGTTCAAAATTTGCATTTTTGGATTACAAAAAATAATTTTTGATTATATTTTTCCACAATTAATTTGATTAAATTTTTAAGACATCAAATTTTATTTTAAATCTTTTGAAAAATCATTTTATTCAAATATGTTACTTATACTTCAACATGTCTAAAGTTTGTTGAAAAAAATCTTATTTGGGGGAATTTTTGAAGTGTATGAATATTTATGAGAATCATTGTAGCTTCAACTCAAATTTGAAATTTTGAAAAACTTATTGAAAAACTATATTTTTTAATAAACTTTCAAATTTTGGCCTACAAATATAGTTTAATGATTTTCAAATTAAAGAATGATTGTGTATTACACAATGTTCTCTTGAATGTTCTTTACTATAATACAATGTATACTACTAAGGTGAAATTTTCAGACTTTTGGAGTATAATCGGTAATTAGTATATAGTTCCTTCAATTTTTCTCCAAAAATCCATAGTACTTTTGAAACTATAAAAGAATTTGGAAATTTATGGACATATAGATTATGAGATATGATTAATCTTTTTCCATAAATTTAAATAAAAATCATTAAATAAAAATCATTAGATATATGATAGTGGCAAAATAAAGAATATAGTGTGAAGGATATTGAAATTTGATTGTATAGGAATACTCGGGGGGGGCACCTAGTATTTTACTACAAACCACGTGCGAACAAGTGGTTTCTAATGAACTATAATTTCAACTTAAAATTTTGAGGGTTGCTTAATAATGACTATAGGTTTCTATTGCCAAAATTTCAAACTAAAATAATAGTTGAAATGATTTGTACAAGAGGTTGAAAATGGCCTAAAACGGCATGTTTTTCAACTCAAATACTTATAGAGATCACATTTAGATGACCATTGCATCAATACTCAACTCAAAATGAACTTTCAATAGAGAGCTATTTTTAGGAATTTTTTGTTCATTTTTTAGACAATTTTTTAGGATATAATATAGGGGTGTGAAAGTTATTTTTCAGTTGTACAGTGTATCTAATTACTTCAAAAATTTGTAACTAATTATCATTAACAAATAAAAATATCAATAATTCAAAACATAAACTTTTGAAGTAGGAAAATCTAGTCATATTTTTTTTATTTCATTTTATTTAAATTTTAGGATATAATATAGGGGGTCCAAAGTTTTGTTCGCACGTGTTTTCTAATGGACACTCTAAGTGACCCCCCCGAGTAGGAATAGGATTTGTCTATTTTCTAATGCAAATAAAGTGAAGCAATGAAATAATGATGCCAAGCTTATTTGATACTCCGTATATATTAAACTCTGAGGATCCACATATCCAAAAAATAGATGTGCTGTGGTCAACCTTAATTGTAACTTTTCAAATAACCATTTCTAATAAATAATTTAAACAAAGAATAAAGAAGCTTGAAGAGTTTTGTTTCTATTTCATTATGAAAAATTGAAAATTTTAAAAATTAAACCTATAAAGACAAAGGCTATGTTTTTGTCAAAGCCACTCAAAACTGCCATTTTCATTGCGTTCACCCAAGAAAGCAGGAAAAAAAAAGAATTATATACTTGAGTTATGTTTGCATTCAATCATTGTTCAAAATTTGAACACTTAATCCTTTAAAGTTTGATTTACACCAATCCAAAAAACATTGGAGTTTTTTTTTTTTTTTTCTCCTCCTTTATTCTAAAATTAATACTTAACCCTTGAATGTCAAGGTGGACGTTTGGGGGCCGATGAATGACAAGAGAATTTCTTGTGTAGGACAAAAGTGCAACTATTCATCTTCCAAATTTTGTATGGAAAGGGAAGATTATGAATAGTAGTTTGACCTTGAGTGAGCACTTTTGATTTTTTGAAAAAAGATGATGTCATCCAATACCAAAAGGGATGGTTTCCACGGTCACCAGCCCGGTGTTCAAGGGTTAATGCATGTGTTTTGTGATTTGTTGTGGCCATTTTGGTCATTATATCATATAAACTCTTGGATAATTTCTTATGACATGCGTTGAGTGAACATTTTAAATATCTATCCAATGTTTTAAAAAACCCATACAAACATCGAATTGTTACAAACATCAATATATTTGCTATAATATCTATGTGGCAGAAGAGTTGATTTGTAGTGAAATTGACAATTTTTTAGTTTTTTTCCACATATAGACAAATATATTAAAATGTGGTAGCTGAAGCTAGTTACAATTTTTGACAAATTATTCATCCCATTGTGGTCCAAAATCTCAATTATTCAAGAATGAAGTGTAGTTCTAGGTTGATCGCATGATTGTAAGGGCAAATTCCTACTTACCTAGAATGGGTAAAATGTTTGGAATCGGTCTTTTCTACTCCAGTGTATTTTCACATCAAGGGCAAATATTTTCAATTATGTGATTTTTATTCATAACCATGTAGATCAAGTGGTTAAATTGATAATATTACAAAATGAACATTCATACTACCCTACACAAAGGTCAGTCTTGATATAAATTAAGTAGTTTATGTAATAAAAGTGTCACATGGCATTTAGTGACCTTCACGTAGTATGAATGTTGACCGTATTGGTTTAAAAAAAATTCTTCTAACTCCAAATGCTTTAATATTTCAATCCATTCAATCAAAGTTTTCTAAATCTTTTCTTCACATTTTTACAATAGTCTAGTGAAATTTGTACGTGTTTTTGGATTTTTTTTTGGAATCTCTAACTTATATTAAAATGCATGATGTATGGATGCAAATTGTATCACAATTTCATCCATACAATTTTTCATTCATTTGTTCTTGCTATACCTTAACCTTTAAACGTTGAAGCGGATGTTTTGTGGCCGATGAATGACAAAAGAATCTCCTGTGTAGGACAGAAGTGTAACTATTCATCTTCTAAATTTTGTGGAGAAAGGGAAGATCATCTACAATTGTTTGACTTCCAATGAGTGCTATTGCATTATTTTAATCCAACAATTCACATGGTGACAAAACAGATGATTTCCATGGTTATGAGCCTATCGATTAAGGGTTAATGACATCTAAACATTTTTGTAACCAAAACTCCAATAAATAATTTCTACTTTTTAATTTTTTTCAAGAATTTTCTTGGTATCTCTTCTATTAAAATGCAGATTGTATCACAATTCCATCCATACAATTCTTCACTCATTTTGTTCTTGCTAAACCCTAACGACATCTCAACATTTTGGTAAATTTTTTATTTCTATTTTTCCTCACTCAAGTGTGCTCCTGAAGCTACGTCGTCTCATCGTCGTCGTGCTTCAGGAGTCAGGACACTCACTCATCACGAAGTGACAACCTGCCGACGACGGACGACGGAGCTCCACAGCTGCGAATTTTCTTAGGGCGTCGCTGTTTGTTATTAGGACACAGCCTGCCCCGTACCTCCTGACAACATTCCTTCATGGCGCCGGCGGACCTCCTGTCGCACTTCACGACGCCTCGTGAGTCTTGTCGTCTCCGTGACTTCTTTCCATTTGCTCCAAATATCTTTTCGGCGAGCTAAGGGGCTCCTTCTTGCAGCAAACGCGGGAGCCTCTTCTTTTCGGCGTTCAAATTTTTTTTTGGAATTTTTTTGGAATTTTTTGTTGGAATTTTTTGGAATCGTTTCCAGGATCTTAGGTTTGCCAGCTTTGCTCTGTGGAGGTTCATGCTCTTGCTCGTGTTTTTGGCGCCGGGACACAGGTTTATGTTGAATCGGAGGAGAGGAGGGAGTGTTGAAGAGAAGGTCAGCATTGGAAGTCAGTTCTTGATACCGGTATGGCGCTCTTTCCGGGTTACGTACGGGCGCTTTAAGATTAAGAAATGACGGATTGTGTAGCTTCGTGAATTTGGAAAGTGAGCCTGTTTGTCCAAATTTTGAGAGGGAGTTCTTGATACCGGTATGGCGCTCTTTCCGGGTTACGTACGGGCGCTTAGGATTAAGAAATGACGGATTGCGTAGCTTCGTGAATTTGGAAAGCGAGCTGTTTGTTGTAATTTTGAGAGTGAGGTCGTGGGATGAGTCTTTCACCTCCGATCGTCTTTTTCCTACATTTGAGGCGGAGAAAACTTGGTGCTCTTTTTTGAAACGAAAGTGAATATCATCGTTTCGGATTTTTCTGTCGTTGTTGCGATATGCTTTCGTCTGGCTGTGACGAGACCTATCACGGGCTGCATTTTTCTCGGAGGTCATTTTGAATTTTGGTTGTTTCAATCTGCGTTTCTTGTTCTGTCGGTAATCTTTGCATCATAGGTTTCTCGAAGAATCATGAGTTTTAGGCTATTTTGGTCCATTGTTTTTTAATTGTGAGATTTTTTTTCTGGATCGTAATTTTGGTCTTTCGTGGTAGTGGAAAAGTGCAGTGAGTGAGGTCAGGTTCTTGATTCGTTGCAGGAGGAGCTTCACTGTTTTTCTGGTGTTGTTTTTTTCGTTTTTTAAGTGCGCCTCTCTCAATTTCTAAGTGTGCGTTCAATTCTCTTCCGTATTTGCAGAGTTTCGTCGACCTTCGCGTCTCTTGGAAGCGTGTGTGTGTTGTGGAACTGGAATTCCGCTTTAGTTGCTGTGGACTCTTTTTTTACTTCAATTTTGCTGGCAAGGCTGTAGTTTATTGGACACTGGAATTGCTACACCAGAGACATTTCGTGGATGCTTTTTGTTCTTCTGGGTTGGAGATTCTGAAGTTTGCGAGGCTGTTTTCATTGGAACTCTTGCTGCCCTGGGTCGGGAGTTGAGATATTTGAGATATATTTCCCTGGTTGGGATTTCCAAGGCAGCACCGACGTGCTGTTGAGGTTGAAAATCAATGTCTGTGGCTTGATTACAATGCTCTGTTGGTTTACGTGGAGCGTTGACGATCAATCTCCTTCAATGTTCGGGGTCAAAGCACCGTAAATAATAATGGAGGGGGATAATTCTTGACGTTCGGCATACTTCGGACATAAGTCCTTTCTTCTTCTGGACCCGGCAGCGATGGCCGACGAAGTAGGCGGCAACGACATTGCTCCAAGAGATGGTGGTGTCAGGACAGAGAGGGCAGTGAGCGCCATGTTGGACGTTGGTCTTGACCGTGTTTTGGTCATCAAAACTCTGAAAAAACTCTACAAGGTAAGAGCTACTGTCTAGCACTAGCTATGTTTTTTAATAGCAAGAACCCTCTCAGCATTGTGCTTCGAAGTACTTCTAATTTGAATGTTACATCTCGTAATCATCGCTGAATATTGATCACTCCTTGAAGAGATATTCGAATGCGGTAGATGAGTCTATTCGTGTTTGAGACTGATGGGGACCTGATTTTCGTTAGGTATTCGAGTCTGAGGACATGTGGGATCATGTCGAGATGGACGGTTATCGAATGCTAGCGGACGAAGTATGCAATCTTCAGGCGAGGCTTGTGAGTATTGTGGGGCTGGTCCTTCTTTTTCCATCTGGTGTTGTTAGATGCCTGTTTCTAGTAGCTTACGGTCATGACTTTGTATTCTCTCCTTTGGTGCTACTTGCTCATGCTCGCATTTGGCTGGCATTGTTAGCGAGTGGAATTTTTCTAAAGCATTTCTACAAGCTAAGCTTCTCTCTTTGGAATTCTGTGAAATAGGAGGCAAAGCGAACACGCGCAGCGCCTGATAACGGCACTCCAGATAGGCCAAAGAAAATTGAAGACAGCGTCCCGTCCTCTCCTCCGAGGGTTGCCAGGGTAAACGGCTATGACGAGAGGAGCGCAACGGCCTTGAAGGTGATGGCAACTGAGAACGTCAAACAAGAAGAAGATATCGCCAGAAAGCAAATGCAGAGAGATGGGAAACTGAAGCAAGCGACACCAGGCCAGAAGAATCCCGCTTTGTTGCACTCAAGGGGGGGACTCACTCCTCGAACTGATGGTCGTGGAGTGAAGCTGATTGATCATTCGGAGGTTAGTGGAGCAAGAAGAAGACCAGATGACAGCATTGCCAACAAGAAACTGAAGCAACCCAAAGAGGAACTCGAGTCCCAGGGTGCTCCTACTACGTCCAGGAGAGAGATTTCTAGTTCCCAAGGTTTCAAGAAGTTGAAGAGGCTACGCCAGGAGGAAGAATGCAAGGATGAGCTCAAGGAGTTAATCGGAGAGGCAGGTGAATTGGCACAACATCATAGAGGGTTCTATGATGTTGACCATGATTTGCAAGGACAGTTTAGGCACGATGTCAAGGATTTATCTCGAGGATTTGAATCTATTCCCATCCCTATTGTAAACCAATCTAATTCTAAGGCTCTCCCTTCCTCTTTCTTCTACATTGAAAAGAGCAGACCGTATGAAAAAGCCTTCATCAACCTTGCTATATCGCGAATAGGGGACGACGATTGCTGTCCCAGCTGCTATAAGGACTGTTTATCTGCGCCCTACCGCTGCGCTTGTGTACGAGAAACAGGAGGAGAATTTGGATACACCAAAGATGGCTGCTTACAGCAGCGGTACATTGAAAAGGTACTAAGCCCATGTGGAGGTCAGAGCCACCTTCAATTACACACTTTCAGATAAAAAATCACTCCTTAAAAAATGACAATTTGATAGCAAAAAGTGAGCTCCGAAGTCGGATACATGTTGTTGCAATAACGGACATAGATGCAAATATAGTGACCAGAAAAATCTCGTAAAATTTTAGCCAATTTGTTGATATTTTGTATGACTACATAAGACCAAAACTTACTCTCTTGTAACTTGTGCAGTTTCTGAAGATCAAGAACGGTTCCATCACCGAGAAGATGCACCGTTGTGAATCGGGCTTCCATTGCCCTATCGAGCGACACAAGAACGAGGAGGACCCAGCAGACTGTAGAGGGCATCTCGTACGAGACTTCGTGAAGGAGTGTTCGTCCAAGTGTGGATGTAGCAAGCAATGTGGCAATCGAGTGGTCCAACGTGGCATTACTCGTAGGCTGGAGGTATCAAAACATATTCCTTGCACCTTGATGTTTTCCCGTGGGAATTGCCACATTGAAAGGCTCTGATTTGCATGTCATTACCCTACACTGGTAGGAGGGTGTCTTTGGGGTTCATGCAGATCAAAGTAATTTTTTATTACCGTGGAGAACATGATTTCTGAAAAAAAATATTTGCAACTCATTTCAGACTAAGTGATGCTAGTAGAGATTTATTTTTAAGTCCTACTCTAGCTTTCATGTTGTGTATTCCTTTGACCTCCAATTTGACTACGTATGTAAGGAAGTGTATTTTAAAAGCAATGGGGTATATGTCACAATTCTAATAAAACTGAACCCATGTATATTCAAACTTTTAATCTATTGAATATACTTTTGTGTTTGCAAGGATGCAACTAATCTAATGGCATATATTTCACTTTGTTTTTTATTCAACTTTCTAGTTAATTGAACTCTATAACCATTTAAAAAAATTTCATCGTATAAGTACTTTCTACTGTTTGATACGTAACATAGTCATCTCCTTTGATGCAAACTCCAAAAAAGTTATGGAACTTATTTTATATAACATTTTTGTTTTGTCCAAATCCCCTGATTCTTTGGGGGTTAAAGGATATCTTCTACAATTCACCTTTTTGTTTAATTTTTAGCATCTGACAATTGCAAAGTCCGTGAAACTTTGGAGTTTGGGCTTTTGTGGGTCACTTTCACTCAGTAACTATTCCTTATAATTAAGTGCCCAAATATTTAAATGTATATCTATGGAATTTGAAATTAATCATTTAGTTAGCTTCCAAAGAAGGTTAAAAAAATGTACCAATAGAAAGAAGAAATCTTTCACATTTTTGAACGATAGAAATATGTTTTGAGAGTTACTATAATTGACTGTTAACTTTCAGAGCGGATTTCCTAAAGCGGATTTCCTCTATTTAGTTTGGGCACTTACGGTTGAACCCCTATAGAATGTACTTTTGAATCTGCACAGCCTTGACTAATCTAATGACAAATATTTGATCTATATTATTGAGGCATAAATAAATTTGATTTACTATCATTCCTTATTGTGATTTTTAAGTGGTGTTTCTATTTCTAGTTGAAGAATTTTGGGTTATAGGGTAATTGATGGGTGCCGTCACTTTCAGATCTTAATAATGTAAGTTGAACTTTTTTAAATGTTTCATTTTCAGAAGAAATTTCGTTTTGATCATATTTTGTCATGTTCATACTTCCTAATTTTGGAATGAATCGGATGTGTTCAGGTGTTCATGACACCGGAAGGCAAAGGATGGGGGATCAAGTCCTTGGAGGATCTTCCAGCTGGTGCTTTTGTTTTTGAGTATGTGGGCGAAATTCTCACGAACAGTGAAATGTGGGAGCGGAACAATGATGTACAAAAGAATGGAGAGGGACATCACACTTACCCTATCGTTTTGGATGCTGATTGGGGCTCCGAAGCCAATTTGAAGGATGAGGAAGCCCTTGGCTTGGATGCCACCTACTTCGGCAACGTTGCAAGATTTTTAAACCATAGGTAGGTTGCTTCTATGTTCATTGCTGTTTCCTCTATTATTCAATGAGTGTTAAAGTTGTCCTGTAGTTCATAGTATTATGAACCCAGAGATTTCCTCTCATGGACTCATCCCTCCTGTTGTATCAACACTGAGCCCCGCCCCGCCCCCTTGCCCTCTATTTTTCGCAGTATAATTGGCTGTATCGATTGCTCATCAAGTATACTTTGCAGGTGTCAAGATGCAAATCTTATGGACATGCCGGTCGAAATTGAGAGCCCTGACCGTCATTACTATCATGTGGCTTTTTTCACTAATCGTCCAGTGAAACCTAAAGAGGAGCTCACATGGGATTATGGCATCGATTTTGAAGACCAAGAGCACCCCATTCCAGCATTCAACTGTCTATGTGGCAGTGATTACTGCAGGGGAAAGAAGGTGGTATCGGACAAATTTTCGAGTTAGTACCTAATGGGTACCGGAGAATCTTAATTTTCATTATTTGACAGGAATCCTTTATCTTTTTCACCTGGAGTTGGAGCACCATTTTCCGAGGTTGGGTTGAACTGGGAATTAACCTACGAACACTCAGGATGGGCAAGCGTGTGCAAAGAATTCTAGCTTCTTGTGGGGAAATCAATTTTGGACTTCAATGCTATCTCTAAGGTAGGGAACCCACAAGCATAACCAAAGAGTGAGTGACCTATTTCCAATTTTAAAGGAACTCGGCCAGAGTGATTCTTTTTTCATTTTGAAGTAGCAGCCAGCTATATCTTCAGTACTCAGGTGATAGTTGGGTGATACCTGGTGATATTATCTACATGAAACCTAGATGATGCCTAGGTGAATTTTGGCTATTGGTTCTGAAATTCAGTGGGATTCTGGCTATTTTTTTATAAAAAATCCCTTTACAAAGAATACCCTTTGTGATTTTTTGTGTATATGCCCTGTCTTTCAGTTGGATGTTGTTCTCATCTGGAAGGTTTTATGATATTGCGTTCGGTAAATCAAGTACAATGAAAATTCAGAATGCTCATGTATGTCATTTTCTTTGAGTTGAAAATTTTCTATATGTAGTAATATACTGTATAATCCCTTAATTGCCTAAATGAATGTGTCAACCAAAGTGTCCTTCCCTATGTAGTATTAGCATGTTGAAGTATGCCTGTAGGTTTTTTGAAAGTCCGTCATGATGAGTCTTAATTGCTTCCACAAGAATTTCCAATTTTTTAGAAATGTTTTAGGGAAGTGGGAATTTTTTTGTCCTTCATCTTGTAGTGCTTGGATGTTGTCATTCTTGCATGGTTAAGGTAACCGGCTCAGAAAGCGTGCATCTAAGCCCACCTACCTCATCTATGACAGTAGTAGATTTTTCAGAGAATATGTCACCCTTTCCTAAATAGGGCACACATTTAGAACCCGCACCATTTAAGGACCTCTTACCTTACTTAGAAATCTAATTTGCAAAAAGTCAAACAAATTATGGAAATTCAAATTTGTGCACTCATTCTCAAATTTGCCTCTTGTATGTACACCATGTACACCATGTAAGAGGTCACTTGAATGAATTGTACACTAAAAAACGAATTATGAAACAAATTATGAAAATTCAAATTTGTATGTTCAAATTTGTGTGTTCATTCTCAAATTGTACACTATGTAAGAGGTCACTCAAATGAATTGTACACTATGAAACAAATTATGAAACAAATTATGAAAATTCAAATTTGTTTGTTTATTCTCAAATTTGCTTCTTGTATGTATACCATGTACACCATGTAATAGGTCACTTGAATTAATTGTACACTATGAAACAAATTATGAAAGTTCAAATTTGTGTACTCATTCTCAAATTTGCCTCTTGTATGTACACCATGCAAGAGGTCACTCAAATGAATTGTATACTATGCAGATAATATATAAATAATTGACTACATGTAAATAATTTGACGTGGCCCAGAGTTTTTAAAGTTAGAAAAATCACCACATGAGCACGATGGTGTATTTGAGCAAACGAATGACTGTGTGCTCCAGTATACCACCCTTGGGCTAGCAATACATTATAAGATATTACCATTGAATTGTTCCTTCTTTCAATTCTTATTTTTCATTCCATATAAATTTCTATTCAAATTGTTATTTTTGGAATGACAATAACTTGATTGCATGCACTTCACTCACATGGAGTTGTCTTACTCCTAAAATTAAGTTTTTTGTGCGCCTATGTGGTCTCAATTACTTTTGCAATACCAAAATAATGAGGGGCCAAATTTTTATTTGCTCTTTAAATAGTGCAAAAAATTTGTGATCCCAAATTTTAGGTCTTCTGGTTGAAAAAGAGGGACCAAAACCTTAATTTATAGAATTAACAAGTCAATATGACTAGAGTGCATACAATCATGTTTTCTTGTTATTCCCCAAAATTAACAAATTAGATTAGAATTCAAATTCAATTACAAAATTAATTTACTTTTCGGTCTTTCTCACTTTATTCATTGTTGTAGTTAGAAAATTTTGCCATCTTCATGCTGTCACGTTATTTGATGATGGGTGGCTAGAAGGCTCTATGGGGCTTTGCAAAGATTGATTGTAGACATGGCGTAGCCGAAATAGCCATATATTGGCCACTGGGGGCTAAACTAGTGTTTTTAGACTGTTTGGGGTGTGAACGGAGCTGTTTTGGGGCACCTTTGAGGTGGTTGTAACCCTAAGCCGCCCCTTTGCTCATTCATTCTCTTCAAGTCTTGTGTGTGAAGGTTTCATGAAGTGTTAAGAGATGGTATACCTTGAAGGTTGTTTGTAGATGATGGTGGTGTTGCCAATTTACTAAATCTAAGGTTTCTCCTTGTGTACTTCAATTCTTGTGCAAGACTAGTCCTATCGAGATAAAGTAGAAGCATTTGGGAGTATTTGAGTAGCTTATTAATTGGATGGTTATTCATTCATGCCTTGTTGTTGTGTGGATTTGCTTTTAAGCATGTGTGCATGTTCTAGTGCTTGTAGTTTACGAGATCTCTTGTAAACGATGTAGAGTGACACGATATGATTGCTGTGCAGTAAACGATGTAGAGTGACATCTTCTTGAGCATCACATTATAGAAAATTCCAAGCCTTGAAAAGGCCATTAACTTAATTATTTTTATTGTATATGGTGGCTTCAACGGTGACTTTTTTTCCTATAGCCGCGCACAGGGATGAGTTGACCTCAAAAAAATATCAAGAAAATCCTCGGCACAGTTGTACAACATTCATTCAAGAGGGACAGAAAGAGACAACTGTATCCACTACTTCTTGCTCCTTCTAAATCCAGGATAATTTTATTTCATTTGTGTCAAAATAAAAAAACAAAAAATAAATCTAAGATTCAACTCCCACGCCTCCTATGCTTCTTGCAGCGCCTGAGATCAGTTCCCTCACCCACGCTATTTTTATTAATGCCATCGCACATTAGGCATACAGGTCAGGTTTGTTGGCGGGCAGGCCCTCATAACTTCTGCCTAGATACCCTTAACTCGCAGTCCCTAGTTGGCCTCGTTATTTTTATAGTGAAACTGATCAATGGCATTTTTTTTGTTTTATTATATTGTAATTTTATCAAAAAATCCCGACTTCAAGGGTGGAACATGTAGGGCTCCAAAGAAATGTTTTTTTGTGTAGTGTGAGCTCAAATACACACAACATTGTATAACTAGGCAATGGTCCTCCCCAGGCTGGGAAGGTATTATACTTGGGTAGATGCTAGGAAGGGCCTTACCAATTAATTCAAGGATTGGGGGTTGTTGAGGAGCCCTATAAGACAATTTTGTTCACTATAGGGGTCTTCTTTTCAAGGATGCAAAAGCCTCATTGATAAACAATGGTATGCAATACACAAGGACTTGAACAGAGGTGGGTTCAGTATAGCTAATTGTAGTGTAAACCAACCTGCCAGGCCAGGCACTGTTTTGCGAGAGTGATAACAAGAAGAGTGACACTCTCAATGTGTGTAGGTATTGCAGTCACCTACCTCGGGTGTGGTAAGTTAGTACAGTAGAACCTCTCTAAGTTGATAGAGTTGGGACTGGTCTGACACATTGAGTTAGAAAGGTTATTACATTAGGGAGGGTCATCATGTTCGTATGTGGTTCATATTGTTAAGTTGGGACTGGCAATCAAATACTTCTTGACAACGCTTTATTGACTTAGAGGGGATCGACTTAGAGAGGTTCTACTGTAGTGCAATCGCTCGCAATTAAATTGTAAACCAGTCACTGCAGTGGTTTCCAGTCCAAAGAAAATTAGTCTTGGGACCTCAAATCTCTAATCATTTGCAAGCCCAATATAAAATGACTTCGTTCATGTGCCGATGGGTGTGCAATGGCAGAGGTAGAATTGAAGTTCCAGCACTTTTGTAATCGAAGCACCTTCATTAGCTTGGTATGTAATTCCACTGTTGTAATTTCACTTTTGAATATGGCAAATCATCACACATGTGCACACAAAGAAGTGCAGCAGTTGTGGAAGGTGTCAGCCGGAGGAAGAAATTGGAAGCTTCAACTTCTGTCAGCAGCAGAAGAACGCGGTTGAGTGAGTGACTATTGAATGGGCGGAATGTGAAGGACCATTGATGTAGCGGCTTGCACCGTTTGAGTCGGTGCTGGGGTACTGGAACAGGTACTGGAATAGGTTTTGTACCTATGAATCGAAGTCGACCCTGGATTTGTACCGCAATGAAAAACTTTTAGACTAAGTATGACACATTCCTTGATTTACTGAACCTCAGTAATGGTTCTGTCAAGCACACGGAGTATGTCACAGGTTGAGGCCTGACGGTATCTGTTGAGGTTCAAGCACGGGAGAATTTCCTTGAATTTCTTGGGGTTTGATGATTGGAATCAGAAACAAGGAGCGAGTGTATGACTTCAGTAAGTTATGGGTTGTCACACCTTCGCTAAGAATGAAACTTCTGTGAAGAATGAGAAGGTATGGAGTGAAAAGAGGAGACAATAGAACCCTTCTCCACGAAGACGGTGTGACACCCCTTTGGAGAATGGAGAATGGAGAGAAATGGAGAGAAATGGAGAGAATGGAGGAACTTCTTCACGCCCATTCTTCACCTCAAGAGGAGAAGAAAAAAACTTCTCAATCTTAAGAGAATTGACCTTCTGCAATTCAAGGAGAGAGTGCCACATCATCAACGTTGTCATTCTTTGAAGATTGAGAAGGGGGAGAAGGAGGTGTGATAGCCCCTACTACTGTATGTACACGCTAAAAAAAAGTGAAGACATTTAGGTGAATTCTCTACCATCAATGCCTTCTTGAAGACAAAGTAAGCGGTAGGGTGTTCTAAAAGCAACTACTAATATAGAGGTACATTTTGCTTTCTTCAATGTACCAATAGTGTACATTTCAGGAGGTGGTCGCTTTTAGTGCCCACCACATTTTAACTTCAAAAATTCGTAACTTATTCTACAAAGGTTCAAAAATTAATATGAAACAACTTGGATTAGATGCTCATTTTTCTTCCTATAAAAATTTATTGAAAACTGTTTCAAGGAGTTTAGTTTTCCTCCAAATGCAATTAGTTCTTAAAACGTTGCTTTAAGAGCTGACTACCTTATGTACATTTTTGTTGGATTTGTGTTCTAATTCCTTGAACGTGTAATTTTAAGTCACAAATAACAATGTCCAATAAATTTACAAATTTTAGAGAGACTTTAGTTAGTGGTTATCTAAAAGTACGTTCACACCTGGCCTTAGCGGTGTGAGTTTTAGAGCATCTGTGTGGCCTTGCTACATAAAAATACTTGAAGTCATCAGAATAGGAGACACTTTCATGCAAATATTTGTATTCAAAACTAAACCTCATACGCCAACTGAAGAAGTAAAATGTAACGTGAACTACTCAGGGTTAATCCTTGAATGACCAAGGCTTTTTTTTGAGATACTTGCTGACTTTGCTTAAAACTAAACAAAAAGTCCAATTTTTGATTAGTTTATCAATGTTTTTTAAATTATAACCGTATGGATTCAAATTAGATGTGTTATGGATCATATAGGAAAAGAAAACACATCAACATCATTATGGATTCAAAGATTATAGAGTTTGATCACAAGGATGTTAAAACTATCATGAAAGTGATTTGAAGTAGTTCAATCAATTTTTAACATGCCAGATCTATAATTGAGATCATGAAAAAAATTAGAGGCTAAAACACATAACATGCATAATCATAATCAATTTTAGAGCTTCTCAAAATCTATTCTACAATTTTTTTTAGATGAATTTACAATACGATCTTTCCCTCAAGATGTAGTGTATTTGAGGCTCATCACTATGAGCCTCTAACACTAAAACTTCAAGATTTGCAATGAACATCCTTGCACATAATCTTTATTAAATAGAAAAATCATAAATAATTTTTTTCAAAATTAGTGTTTTGATGCTTAAAATAGAATTTAAAGGATATTCAACTAAAAAAGAAAGTATCACTAAAAATAATATTTTGGTAAGATATTATTTAACTTCAAAGTTTAGATGGCATCCTAATATGGTGCTTTGGGCATTTAGGGGTTAATGAGTTATGGGTATTCATACATATTCCAATGTGTTTTAGAGAATGCAAAACACTAAATCCTCCATTCAAAGTGGAATCAACAAGGTGAATTTTGTATTCTCCGGGATAAATGTAAAAAAAAAAAGCCCAGGCATTATTTTGTGCCATATCAATTCTATCATCAGAAAAGTTGATACAATCTAATTTGATGCCATTTTGACAATAGAGGCCATTTCAATTTCATTTTTCTAATCACTTTGATACCGAGTTGACACAGAGGTTAGAACCAAATTACCTTGATAGTGATTCAGTGCACCATATTGACATGCCTTGAAATTCCTCATGTTGTTCTTCACCTCTACTATTTAATTTTGGGTCTCTGATTGCAAATATAAATTCAAAATTTTCAAATTTCATCAAGAGTGGCAAATAAAAATGTTTTGCATTTTCCCTTGAGATAAATTCACCTTGCTAGGGCCCCATTTCAAATGGAGGATTTAGCATCTTCCTTAAAGAATTACTACACTAAATAGTGAAATTGGATTGCCCTAACAATTAAGTTGCCTTCTCTAGAGAAGTTACTTCATGACTCATTGCTTGTTCAGATAGAGGCACATGCCATTCTCTAAAAACCCAAGCCATGAACCAGTGCACTACAACCTTCTACAAGAACTGTATATAGTTATATTATATAGTGTAGAATGTCGTGAAATTAGTGTGAGCCAACCTAATTTTTCACTACAGTAGAACTCTCTAAGTTGATCGGTCCCGGACCGGTTTGACAGATTGACTTAGAGGGGGTCATTTTTAGTCACAGCCTTTGTTATGTGGCCCAGTCCGGGACCGGTCTGACATGATTAGTTTACAGAGGTTTATCAACTTAGAGAGGATCAACTTAGAGAGGTTCTACTGTATTTAGGGTAGGAAGCACGACCGATGAAGTTCATCCCATATAATCTGTTCATCCCATGGATGATAATGAACTAACATCAATGAGAGCATTCCAGTTCCTTCTGCACAGTCTTCCCGAGTTCGAGTCTCACGAAGTTCTCGTCCTTCACATCAATTTTGCACTGTCACAAATTTCCTTCCGCACCGCTCCCACCGCTCTTGTTTCAGTTACATCGCCTCCTCAGTCCGTTTCAGAGCGTTCCTCGGAGCAGTTTTTGAGCTTTTTGAGTTTTTCTGGAGACGTTTTGCGACATTTTGAGTGATTTGGAGTTCAGGATTGGTTTTGAGATATTTTGGGAGAGTTTTGTCTTCCGAGGCCTTTTTTTGGCCCGAGAGAATTGCCCCGATGTTGTGATTAAGGCATTCTGATCACAGAGCTTTGATTTCAGAGCTTTGATTACATATTTTTGATTTGAGGTGCGGAGAGGATCGGTTGAGGTGTATTGGTGGTAAGGTTTGGTGTGGGGAAGAAGGGGGATCGGTAGTTCAAGGGCGTGGTTGGAATTCGGGAAGGAGATCTATGCTGGCAGCAATCGCACCCGCCGCTTTAAGGCGAGTGAATGGACTGAGAAGAGTTGCGCCGCTTCCGGAATGGGGCGTTTCAGGGACGGAAAGACTGGATCGAGCGCCTCTGTTGGTGCTGTGGGACTCGCTGGTGCCGCAGTCGCGGGCCAGGGCCGGTCCCTCGTGGTCGCGCTTCTTGTCCTCCGGGTCGGGACGTGACGGCCACGGCGATGGATCGGGCAAGAATGGCAAGGAAGCTGCTGAAGGTGCACCTCTCGAAGAGGGGGCTTTGAAGGAGGAGGCTCCTGAGAATGAGGCTCTCCGAGAAAGCGGGAAGACTGAAGCAAGTGGTGAGTAACCGTGGAAACAATTCTGTCTCCGAATAGGCGAAATTCGTGACTTTAGCCTGCATTTCTTCGTTGAAAGGGTTTATGATTTTCATGTCTCCGGAAGAGTTTCAGTCCGGCAGCGGTTTGAGGTTTTCGTCTGCATTTTGTGCCAGGGTTTAAGAAATTGCAAATGAGATCGTTTGATAGTGTCATTTGTTCAGTGCTTGGCCATCACGTTTAGGGTTAAGATATCCGTTACAACCTACTCCGGCAACACGGAGTTGCGAAATGATTCATGGTTTATGGAGATTAGAGACGTGAAGGTTGGATATACAAAAACTGATGGTCTCAGCGTTAGGTCTGTTCATATTTATGGGTGAGCATGACGTAGCGTGGTTAAGAAATTTGGAACCTTGGCACGTAGATTTGTATAGACAATATAGTGAAATTCATGTGGAGAAGCGCTTATGCTTAGTCTGGAAAATTAGGGTTTATGCAGGGTTTAGTGGTAAACCCCTGAAAGACCAAGTATTCATGGTTTTAAGACGACCTATTCGATTGATCATATTTTATAAAGTGTAACTTAGATGGGGCCAAATTGTACATAAGCGGAACCGGTGAAGAACGCTGCATGTGTTGGTCAATAAATAAGAATTGAATATTGGCTGTATTGGACGGAAGAGAATCCCCTTAAAACCTACTCAAAACTGCTATAATAACAGAAGGCTCAATTTGGGATTATTGGTCTTTTAGGGGTTAAGTCCTCGTTCGTATGGGCTGTCGTGATGCACTCGGAATATTGTGACATGTAGCCAAGAATGCAGTAACGCAACATTGACGCTCATCTGTTTGGCTTGGGTCTGCCTGCTTATAGGACGGAGGCCTGCTTGTAAATCCTGTGATCATGTCTTTCTAGTAACTCGTGCGCTGCATCAGATTTGGTGAATTGAATGTACAAGCTGATAAAGTAGAGGTGCCTTGTCGATTGTGCAATGGCTCAATTTGTAATCATTTTGCTGAAGATAGTATGGTTCGTGTAGTATCGTGTGGAATGGACGTAAAGTTTCTTATTTGGAGATGGTAGAATTTGCAAGTTAGCAGGATGTAAACGACAGTCAAGGGCGAGTCTTGATTCGAATCTGGAGGTTTCGCGTTTTCAATTATTTTTCCTAGTCACCACGGTTGGGAGGTTTGACAAATATTACTGTCAGATATATCAGGAAATTTAGGTAGGCTTTACTTTGGAAGACCGGATCTTTAAAGTAGGCTTCACTCTAAGTATTGATCATGAAGGATGTCATCAGGCTTAGAGTGCTTCTCAGGTGACTCCTAGGGTATGTTCTACGTAGAGAATTTACCAGAGGTTTACATTTTATGTGACCTGATCAGCACTTGTTCCTCACTGGCGTTCAATTTGAACGATGGGCACTCGCTGAAATTTTTGAATTGCTTAATCCGGCTGTGCTGGAGTACTTTCGCGAATGCGGGCTTTCTTATCGTGAAGGTTCTTTTGTTTGCTCCTATGTTTGTGCAGGTGAGAAGCTGAAAGAGTCCGAAGATGATCCGAAAAAGGGAAATGAGGAGAAGGAGGGAAACGGTGCAGCGGAATCCAATAATAGATCTCAACATGGTGCAATCGTTCCTGCTCTAGGACCTCGACCTGACAGGGTGTGTAGGTCCCCATTTGTGGCTTTTTGTATTTCAGTATATTCTCTAATGGTGCCACTAGTCTCTTTAAAACGGGTTGGGCCAACCTGACAAGCAATTTGTAGAGCCTAATTTTTTTGTAGACCTGGTATCTTGAAACTTACTATGAAAACCCTACTGCGGCAGTAATATATGTAATGAGATGGAGTTTAGGCGGTTTGTTCCACTTAGCTCTCATAGCTGTAGACGTTTGTTTATTTAGAGCTATTGTAAGCTACTGTGTAGAAGCTGTTTGCAGATTGGTTTTTGATTGAATACTCAAGTTCTGTTTGGTTATAAAGTCTATTCATGCTTGTGTATCGCTCTCATGACTGGGAGAACTGCAGGTGATTGCTGTTCCGTTGACAAGAAGACCTCTGTTTCCAGGCTTCTATGTCCCTGTGTCTATCAAGGTATTCAGAAACTACCAATCTTGTTAATTAGAATTGCTGATTTTTTTTCCAAGTCTAGTTTGGGAACTTGAAAAGTTGAAATACAAGACCCTTGATTATTGCGTTGGATTACACATTGCTTTCTACAGGATCAAAAGCTTGCAGACAAGCTTGCAGAGTTGAAATCTGCTGGAACACCCTGGGTAGGTTCATTCTTACTCAAAGATCAGAAACCTAGAACAGATGGTTCTCCGGTGTTGAGCGCAGCTGAGGGAGGAGAGGGTACGGAAGACCTTCGGGGAGAGGAGCTCTTCAATCGGCTTCATGAATACGGCACATTTGCACAGGTGGAAACTGGGCACTGTGTGATCTCTGTTTAGTCTGTCTGGTTTATTTCTTGAATACCTGGACAATTTTGCAGTCCTTTTCACTTGCGGATCAGTTGTAGTTCGTCAATGTCTCATAAGAACAGTTTTCTATCGCAGAATCGTAATTTCAGAACTAACCTAATTCATTCAGTAGATTTTGGTGAAATATTGTGCTGTGAGCATTTTCTCTGAAGATATTGCTCAAAGAACTAACTTATCGAGTGGGACTACCGTGGTGAAAGGACTCATACCTGAGATGCACCAAGTTCTATTGATCATGCTTGTATTCTTGAATGACAGATTACAAACGTGATGAGACCCCTTGATGGAGAAGGTGCGACTCAAGTTCTTCTTATGGGTCATCGCCGTCTTCGTATTACAGGCATGGTATGTTTTTACTCCCTTGCAAGAGTTCTCCATGTGTGATTTATGTATAATTTGTGTTGATTATTCATCTTATTTCTTTTCTCCTTGCATTGATTGTGCTGTGAATGTGCTTTGACATGAATAAAGCTGGACACTGAGCCGCTATCAGTGGGCGTTGAGCACTTGAGGGTATGTGACCTCAATCTTCACATTCTTTCTAAATTTGTGGACTGATTCAGTGTGAAGGTTTGGGAGAATTAGGGTTGTCTCAGTTGCTGCCTTGTTTTGAATCAAAGATACACGCATTTTATCTCTCTTGTTATCATTGAGTCGGTCCTTATGCTCATTATTCTTGTACTCTAACCTACGGACAGCATTACAGGACAAGCCATATGATTCAACTCAAGATGAATTGAAAGCCACGATTTTGGAAGTTGTGACAACGATGAAGGACCTCATGAGGCTAAACCCTCTGTACAAGGAACATATTCAGATGTTTGTGCAGGTTCGTTTGAACCTATACTTTTTCTTCGCTTGGGATCTCTACTGCCACGCAGATCTGAGCCTGAGCCGAATGTATGCTTGCAAATGTCCAGTGTATTTTTAATACCGGTTTAACTCGGAGAGTGCTTCTTTTCAAGATATTTAGATGGATTGGCCAAATCTTTCCAGGCATAATTCGTACTTGCAATAATAAGGGGGAGTATTATTTTAGTATCTGATGAAAGAAAACTGGTTTCCCACACAGCACATGGGCGAATTCAATGCCTCAAAACTGGCCGACTTTGGGGCTGCACTTACAACAGCTGACGAGCCTTTGTTGCAAGAGGTTCTTGAAGAGCTTGATGTGAGTATCTCTCTCTTCATTAGATTGACTAGTTTGCATTTGGATGTTGTTTTGATGCTGAGTTGAATGTCGAGCATCTCTTTTTAATGTTTGCCTTGTTAACTTTCTCGTGTTTATGATGATGTTTTGCTTAGGCTTTCCTGGATCGGTCTTTGTGTCGTTTAGAGACTTATGAGTTGTGGTGCTGATCTGTAAAAGCAACTGTGTTTATTCGAATTTACTTTGAATTCAATAGTTTCCTGACCCTGTATTTGTAACAAGGTACTTTACCTTGGTTGCTCTTGCTGCGCTGCTAGGATACAGATTGATGGCATCGGTTCTGCGCCGTAGTGGGAATTTTATATCGGTCTTTCTTCCTGTCCGCAGGTTCTGAGACGATTGCACCTGACGCTTGTGCTGCTGAAGAAAGAATTAGAACTTAGCAAGCTTCAGGTAAATTTCTTGAATCTTACTGTAGTTTGAGTTATTGCTACCAGTGCACCCACAATTGTAATTACTGTGGGTTTGAAATTACGGAGCCACAGATGTATTGTGGGTTACAAATCTTCAAGTTACAAATTTTTCTTCCTCATACCACATATTTCTTCTAGATAATTTTGTAGTGGAAAGCAACTTCTTCGTAGTTAGTAAGACCCGGAGTAGTTACAATTTTTGGTGTAACCACCATGACTTCAGTGTTTATTGGAATACATGTAATATTCCTGGCCACTGTTTTCAGTCTTGGTAACTTTGATTTGCTGCTACTTGCATGCACTTCAGGTCGATAGTCACATTGTCGCTTGATCCAAGTTCTAAATGAAGTATTCTCACTATGCATCATTGTTTTTGAACCGCTACCCTCCTAGCATGCGATAATATTCAAAGTTGAGTGCAAGAAGAGTGTGAAAGTTCTCAAGAAGCTTCATTATCTGTTCGTTGCAGCAATCCATTGCGAAAGGAGTGGAGGAGAAAATGACCGGTGATCAGCGAAAATATTTCTTGATGGAGCAATTGAAAGCCATCAAGAAGGTGACGTTGATATTTAGCTATCCCACACTGAACACTATGACATATATATGTTGGACTTTGCTATTGATCTGTTTTTTCATTATGAATCTTTTTCAGTATGTTACGACTATTCTTCTGTGCAAAGTGTACTGCTATATTGAATGTCGTGTTGCACTGATGGAACAGGAGTTAGGGTTGGAGACGGACGATAAAACGGCTTTGACTGGTTAGTTACATCGCTAGACATATTATTTGTCTGGCTCTTTGTGCACAGGATGTTTCCAATTTGTACTAGAGGTCCGCAATGGAGTAGCCTTTCCTTTGGTTAATCTCTTGAGTTTCAAAAACGTCCTTCTTGTTCTTTAGGATTACTGACATGACTCACTGTTATTTTTTTTTATCGTCTACCATCTTGGTTGCTTTCTTTTGGTGTATTAATATTATTTTTGAAGATTCAGCCAAGTTTCGAGAGAGATTGGAGCCCCGTCGAAAAGAGTGCCCTGCTAATGTCCTGCAAGTGATTGAGGAGGAGATGAACAAACTGCAAGGACTGGAGTCCAGTTCCAGCGAATTTAATGTCACTCGCAATTACCTTGATTGGCTCACGTCTTTGCCATGGGGTCATTTCAGGTTGTTTATCTGATGAATAGATTCCTATATACTCTGTTGAGTTCAGTTTTTGAATCTAGCCATACTGTTTGGTATCGTGGTTGGGCATGACCTTTTTCATCTGACGTGTTCATTTTGTTGACGTGCTGTGAGTCTTGTTGGATTTATTAAGTCATGTACATACGGTTGTTACAGTTTCAGCTTTGAGCAGTGAACTTTATAATTGTCTTCATTTTTATTTTGTTTCCTTGCTGCCGTTCAAAGATGTTGCAATATTAATTACATTGTATGCAGCGAGGAGAATTTCGATGTAAACCGAGCTCAGAAGGTGTTGGACGATGAACATTATGGGCTGGAGGATGTGAAGGAACGCATTCTTGAATTTATAGCAGTCGGCAGATTGCGAGGGAAAGCTCAAGGTGCGTCCCGCTCTATATAAGCGCATAAATGGTTACGATAATTCTTCGGGTTTGTTTCCTTTTTTGTTAAATTGATTGCTTCCCTCTCCATATTGTTTGTATCCACCTCATCTGTGCTCGTCTAGTTCTCTTCAAACGAAATTGAGGTACCTGAGTATGTATAGATGTGGATGTTCATTTTTGGCAGGAAAGATCATTTGTTTAGCAGGACCACCAGGTGTTGGCAAGACCAGTATTGGACGATCCATAGCTCATGCTCTCAATCGCCAATTTTACAGATTTTCTGTCGGTGGCTTGGGTGACGTTGCCGAGATTAAGGTACAGATTGTACAGTAGTGTATTCTCTCATTTCCTAATTCTCTATTAGGTATTCTCTATTACCTAATTACTCCATCATGCACTCAACCCTCTCACTGCACCGGGGGGGACAAATGGATTCTAAGCTTGTGTTTACTACGGAGTACTTGGCATGTAGAAGTTGTCCAATCAGATCTGCACACAACATATACAGGGATATGCAAGGAATGTGAAATTACAGAGTGTGCAATTAGAGGGGGTTGAATGTATGTGTACAAAAATGATTATTAAAAACTTTATCTGTGCAGGGACATCGTCGAACATACGTTGGAGCTATGCCTGGGAAGATGGTGCAGTGCCTGAAAGCTGTTGGCACTTCAAATCCGCTTGTGTTGATTGATGAAATCGATAAGGTTCGGGAGTTTCGTACCCCAAAATTTGTCATGACCTGTCGATTGCTTTCTGAATGCTTAATTGTTAGCACAGTTCTCTGATAATTGCGTTTTCTGAAACTCATAAAGCTAACTTGAGATTACTGGGGGGTTTATTTTTGTATGTGAAAACTAGTTGGGGCGTGGACATTCTGGAGACCCTGCAAGCGCACTTCTAGAGCTTTTGGATCCTGAACAGAATGCCAACTTTTTGGATCATTACCTTGACGTACCAATTGACTTATCTAAGGTAATTGACCGCAATGCGGTGTTTTTCATACTTAAGTAGCGGATGTATTGAATTTAATTTTGAAATATTTGTCAAAGCATTTAGAGATTTTGATATTTTCACTTCGAGCTTCATGGACTTATTATTGCCTTCTGTCTTTTTCCTTTTGGTTTAGGTGCTTTTTGTATGTACTGCCAATCTGGTGGAGAATATTCCTGGTCCTCTGTTGGACCGTATGGAAGTCATCCGCCTCGTGGGCTATATCACAGATGAAAAAACCCACATTGCTCGTGGATATTTAGAGAAAGCAGCACGTGAAGGCTCAGGGGTCAAGGCTGAGCAGGTATTGTTCTCCTTTGCAAACCGTATTGTATACCGTATTGTGCGTTTTATTGGCAGGTAATTGTCATGATTTGTGTAAATTTACTGGTAGGAGTTTGACGTGCAAGTTAATTTTGATGAACTCGTCTATCAGGTGGATTTGAGTGATGCGGCGTTGCATGCATTGATCGAGACATACTGTCGAGAGGCAGGAGTTCGAAATCTCCAGAAACACATAGAGAGGATATACCGCAAGGTACTACTACCACTTTGTTATGATATATACCTTTAAGTACATCCTCACGTGTTGATCATATACTAGTAGTACGTCAAAGGTTGTCCCTCGCTTGGCATTTGACAATAGAGCTCCTAGTTATTGGGTTTCATTGAACTTTTTGTAAGTGACTCAATCTGCTGAGAGTATGGAGAGAATCCATGCTGCAGGAGGTCTTGCTCGACATGTTACCGGACGCAATGTTAGGATGTTGATTGCTGGAAGATATTTACGGTATTTTTTCTCTGCAGCATCAGTTTTTTATTTCGTTGTGACATCTTTAATTGGTGGTTGATGGACGATTTCTTTTTACTTGATTTGCAGGTTGCTTTGAAGTTGGTTAGGAAAGAGCTAGAATCTTTAGGTACCGGTAAGGAGACACCTCTCATCATTGAAGAAGTGCCTGTTCTTTCTGGAACTGCTACTGATATGGAAAAGGAAGAGGGTGCACACAAGACTAGCTCGGAAGTAGTAATAGTTGAGGTGAGTCTCTACCTGGATAGTTGTTAGGTTTGTGACTTTGTTTTTGGTGACGACTGATAACATTGATGTTTGTAATTGTATGGGTTTTCCGTATAAGAGAAGAACTTTACTTCTATTTACCCAAGCTAAACATAGAAGCTACGAGTTTATTATAGCAACTTTAAGAACGTATTTCTGTCATTTAAAAATGTAGTATCATCTCTTCTGTCTACTGGTACTTTTTGCTACGTTACTTGAAGCATCCTAAATGATGTATTCCTAAAGATTTGAGAGCGTCCGCTTAGGGCCATTTGATCACTTAGGGATTAAAGGTAGCTTGGTGATTAAATGTTAAGAGAGCTGACTCTGAGGTTTTGCAGAAAATGTTGTCAACATCTAATGTCATGTAATGTCTGGAACCTTCAGGAACCTGTAGACGGAAAGGAAGGTGGTCCATTGGAACCAGTGGAGAAGTTGATCATTAACGAGACCAATCTTCCTGACTACGTAGGTCCTCCAATTTTCCAAAGCGATCGTCTCTATGAGCACACTCCAGTGGGTGTTGTGATGGGATTAGCTTGGACAGCCATGGGAGGGTCGACTTTATATGTAGAAACAAGCCTGGTAGAGCAAGGAGACGGCAAGGGCTCGCTACAAATGACAGGGCAATTAGGAGATGTTATGAAGGAAAGCGCCACTATCGCCCACACATTTGCACGTAAAATTTTGAGGGAAAGAGAACCCGAGAATAATTTTTTCGCTACTTCAAGGATGCACTTACATGTACCGGCGGGGGCTACTCCCAAGGATGGACCGAGTGCAGGATGCACTATGATAACTTCCATGCTCTCTCTGGCTATGAATGCGCCTGTCAACAAGGATGTGGCGATGACTGGCGAAGTGACTCTCACTGGGCGTGTTCTACCTATTGGAGGCGTAAGTTACTACTTGACCTTACAGCATTTCCTTCAATGACCGTCTTTGTTCTAGCCCTATCTAGCAGTCGGCAGTGATGCATTTCTCATCTATTATATCGTTTTAACCCCCAAGTGCCCAAGCTCAAAATAGAGCGTCCGCTTTGGAAGCTCATAGTTGATCGTTTCTATTGTTCTAAAGCGTATGGCATGATTTCTTCTATTTTCACTTGTTACCTAGACGCTTCTTAAATGATCTATTTCTCTCCTATATGATATGTTTCAAGTGCCATTTGGGCACTTCCACATTTAAATGAGTTCAAGAAATCATGCCCTACAGCTTTGAACATAGAAATCAATATTTTCAAAGTTACTCTAACCTTCCGAAGTGGAATTTCTATTTTGAGCTCACACTTGGGGCTGAATACAAGTTTGTTGGACTTGATTATGACACTTACGGTTATTCGCCTCTTATGCCGGATTCTAACAGGTCAAGGAGAAGACTGTCGCAGCAAGAAGAAGTGGGGTGAAGACCGTGATTTTCCCGGCTGCTAATAAACGAGACTTTCTCGAGCTTCCGGCCCATGTCAAGGAGGGTCTAGAAGTTCATTTTGTAGATCATTATAGTGAAATTTTCACCCTTGCGTTTGATTTCAAGCCAGACACAGAGAAGCAATTGGCTCCCGTGGAGTCTGGTAGTGCATCGCATGATGGTGTATCCGTTGTCTTACATACGTAGGGAAGGGAGCATGGGAACATGCTCGCAATATTTATCAATGCCATCCACATTTTTGAGGTATTCTTTTACTGTCCACTGTCAACATTGAGCATTAGGTAACTTGACCTCTACAAGTATCTTATTCAAAAATAACACCTGTAGATTCAAATGTCTGTGTACCAACTACCAACTTCTAAGCATGAAAGCCTAGAGTCAATTTTGGACACAACTATACTTTCAAAATTTATACAAGACAGAAGCTCAAGCTGAGATACATTAGAATCCTCTTCCAATTGTCAACTAGATCTAATGGTAGGAACCATGAGTATACATTTACTTGAGTACTTTGAAGTGTAATGTCACTACCAACGTGGGAAGGGTATTGTATCACTTCATCCTAATCAAAACCAAGCTGGTCCTTGCACACAAACAATGTGAAAAAGATGAAAAACCTCCACTAGTATACAGGGCTAATCCAGGCATTGAACATATATTCGCACTGCCATGCTAGCGGGTATAAAATTATAAATTGAAAATGTCACATATACGACTGGACCGATATTGTCACAACCAATATACCCATACAAACTCTGGTACATGCCTTCGTTGGGATTAAGCTTCTGCTGCCAGAAGCTGCTGCCACTTCATTGCTTCTGGAAGTGGGATACATAGGATGTTGTGATTAGATAGCATGTAGAGAAGGTAAGAAGCTGAAACCTTGTGAAAATCAAACGGAAACACGCAAATGAAAATATCTCGAGTAGCGCACCAGTCCATAATATGACTGATCCCATGTAAATCACTCATCTGAAGGCTCCTTTGTAATGTACACTGCCTTCGACCACAACCTCATTAGAAGAATAGAATCAACAGATCCACAGCCTGGACGCTCACTGCACCATAATGCTGTATTTTGAGCTTGAATGCCCTCCAAAATTAGGTACACATCCTTTATAATGACCTCAATTTGCAAATCAATTGAGGTCATGTAGGTACACATCCTTTACAATGACCTCAATTTGCAAATCCTGATTTCACGACTCCTATCGAGATTTAAACCCAAAAAATGTGCTGACGCAATGAAGCCAAATTCAAGAACATCGACACCGAGCAAGGTATGACTCGGCGTCCCTAGTCATCAATATCGTTGGATCCACCCTCTTCATGGTATCATACAGAGTCTGACCTCACGTCTGAGCTTCGCCCAATATGCTCATTCAATGGATTTTTGAAAAATGGCATTCCTGCAATCACAATCGAACGCCATAGGTTGCAGTCATCACTAAGGTAACTAAACCTAATTGCGACAACTAACTGAATGCAATATTCCAAAATCTTGCACAATCTTGCACAACGAGTCATATTAATTTTGACAATGTACATCACGAGCTTGAGGCGATCATCTACCAATAAAACTGCAAAACCGTACACCGTTTGCATGTGGTATCCAAATAATGCATCCTTTAATTCGGTGTGCTGGAATCCTCTTTGATTTGCTAAGAAACATTAAGAAATATGATCATATTACTAATAGAAATGCGCTCTGCAATCAGGTGTGGTTACCTTAATCTGTTTGTGTGTCCGAGCTGTTGCCTTGGTCGTGCAAGGAGGGCCCAACTTCGAAGTCTCCACTCCCGTCGTTACTGCAGCCCTCATTCAATTCAATGTGCAGCGAGGCATCGCTCATAGGAGACTTGGCAACTGGGTTCGTTCGAGGAAGCATACTTATCTTCTTGGGACCTTTTGGAAGCGACAATTTCTTTCCTGGCAATCCTGGGCGTTTGCCCCGATCTTTATCATCTGTTGCCCGCTTAGTCCGTACGCCGCTACCAACAGAAACACGGCCTTCTGCGGTGCCGTTTCCTCGTTCGGCTGCCATTCTTTGCTTGCCTCCAGCATTGTTGGGTGTGTCCGACTTATTTGGTGTGTCAGCTGGAGGAGGCTCTTCAACATCCGCCGCTGCCAATCCTTCAGGAGGAGGGGCCTGGGACATGGGCAAAGGGACTGGTCTATTACCCCAGTCGTCTACAGGGAACTGGAAATGGGGCCCAAAATTGAAACGCACCGAGCATTTTTTCTCAGGCGAGGGTAGCGTGTACATTGAAGCTGCGGGAAAGTATTCACCAGCAAATATGTCGGTGTATGCAACGCCCTGACAAACGCCGTTCTTGAAGAAAGAAACTTCGCTTCCTGCATATATTGAGAAAGAAACGCATGAACAACGACGGTTGAAACGACCTCAATGAATTTCCCTTTCTAAACAGGTCTAAATAGATCGTGACCATGGCAAACTCCTAGTTAAGAAACTTACTCAGAAATAGCATCTTAGTCTACTTCTCGTAAAAGTGCTACAACAGTCAGCCTTTTGGCAAAAGCTGAGTGTGTGATTTTGGTGATGCAAACGCGAAAAAGGAATTCTCAGACAAGAGCAACTGATTAAAAAAATTCATTGGATGCAAGAACACGAAGGACTGAGTCATGGATGTTATACCTGGGACACGCTTAGGAGGCCCTTCTTCCTTCTCAACTGGTACAGGGTAGACTTGCCTAGTGCCAGTGGCTTTAGTGACATACAATTCATACTTAGGTGCATACTCAGCACCATTAGGTAGGCTTATGTAGAAGCCAATGACATCTCCCTCAACATATGGAGCGCCAAAAGATTCTCGAATGGCTTGATGCACTTTGCTTCCATCGACGTCTCTGCACATCACTGATGTCATTACCAAAGAAAGACTTGCAAGAAGATGACATGAAACTCTAAACCAGATAATTTAACAATCCATGAGATTTGTGTCCTTCCTACAACATTCCCTTCGTCTACACGTTTGTACATTTATGGAAATACCCGTCTTTTTACCCATTGCAAGTCTATCTTGGCATTAGCTGTAATCAATACAAGTATTCAACAACTAAGAGATCCACTTAAATACATTATGCACCTTCATCACCAAGCACATCTGTAAGGCGAGGTGTACCTGAAGGCATAGCTGTTTGCATCAAAACCCACAGGCGCCTGCAAGTCACCCTTCCATGTGCTCCACCCTAGACGAGTGTGTCCAGTTGCACCAAGATCTTTCACTATTATTTCAAAGTACCAGGCGCCCTCTGTAACACCACGCGTTGCTCGTACCATACGATAACCCTTTTCACTACTGGCTTGCATTTTGTCCAGAGAAAGTTCTACTTTTTCCGCTTTCTGATCCTGCACAAGTGCGATACGATATACGAAAGATGAATATTATGATACTTCACTCCTTAAAACTCTGGATAATAAGATGCGCCCTTGCCAAAACTACGCATTTATAACAGTACGTTGAATGTTCGGAATTAAACTTCAAGAGACAAGAACCCGTCTCCCACAAAATTAAGCGAACAGATATAGCGCGTACTGTTTCGAACACAGAACAACTCAGAATACGAAGGCAGAAACCATCCCAGGCAGTGGTATATTTTGAGAAGAATAAAGAAAATTGAAGTGTAAGAAACGTACTTTTGACAGTTGTATTCCGTTTCTCTCCTCCAGAGAATAGCGCTGGGCAGGATTCACTTCAATACTTTCCTCTTTCTTTTCTCCACTCGGGATCTTTACAGGTTTGGACTTTCTGCTGGTCTTCCGGGTGGTGGATTTACTCCAGACGTTGGTTTTCTTCTTAGGCCTTCTCACAACCACCTCTCCCACAGCACTATCCGCATTCTCCAAAGCTGCTGACCTCTTCATCGAGGCTTGGACTATTTTTGTACCATTTTTCTCAACACCTACGAGATCAAAAGGCAGAAAACCATGAGATATCCTTTACCAAATTAAGATCGTACTGAACCACTAACCATACAACTCCGAGTAACATAACTCATAATGTCACTGTTCTCAATGTACAGCTTGTCAATCAACAGCTGCGAAGATCTCGTAAATCAGTTCGAGTAAACGCGAGGAAGCTAGAATGCAAGCGAATTACACCCTACAAAGTTCCAAGTACAAGATTATTCACGGATTCGTACCACCAAAGGTACATTCGCACCAAGGGGGAATATCTTAATCGTGAGAAGGATAAAATTACACCGATAAGATGGAGGGATATAAATTACTCCAATACTCCTCCCAAACTCAAACCTCCATCATAGTGAGGGTTATTTGTCCCTCTCAAGGTCAAGGTATTCGCTTGGTGAGAATGTACCCTAACAGCATAGCTCTCGGGATAATAAAACGCTCCCGAACATCTAACGTTCTTTCCGGCTCATCACCCTGAAAAGCTAAAGACTGCTTTACACTAGTGGGATTCAGAATAGCCACTTCCACCGTTGAAGATTCTCGTCTTTGGACAAAATTTGCCATGTCGTCCACTTACATTCCTGAACGACTCTTCCACCGCTTGAAGTTGCCAACCAGGAGATGGATAGCAACGCTGATAATTGATCCTCCTGCTTTCTAGTTGGAGACTCGACTTCAAGCTACCACCAACGGAGACTCATCGGCCTTTGATTGAGAGAAGCCGGTTTTATCTAAGTATCCAGCAGTTTTGGCCCCTCCATTGGCCTTCCCTACTCTGAAACTCACTATTGGAAACTTCTAAGCTCGAGAACAACTAAAATTGATTGAAAAGCGAAGAGATGAGTTCTAAGATAGGAAAAGTGAAGCGCAGGAAAAATGGGCATGATCGACATCGTACCAGCTCGTCTCTCTTCAGCCTCGGCTTCGCCTTCCTCAATCGCTACAGGTGCATCCCCCATTTCTACCTCCGTCTCCACAACAGCTTCGCCCTCGGCGTCTCCCTCCGCAAGCACCTCGTGCGCCGTACCATTCCGCTCCTCTGCACCGTCCAGGCCTACTACTACTTCCCTACTTTCGTCTCCGTCAGACACCCGTACTGTGTTTTCAGCCGGAAACCCTAAACCTCCTGCACCATCTTCGTGCACGGATCGCTCCTCGGCATTATCAGGCGCTTTCTCGCGCTTTCTTCGCAGCTTATCGCTCTCCACCTCCGCAGGCAGAGACTCCATCACAGCGTCCTCTTGTTCCTCCAACTCGTCAGTCCCGGCCATGTCGTCTTCTTGCTGCTGATCCCCTGTCTCCCCGCCTTCCTCTTCACCAGACTCCATCGTCGTCACGTCCTCGTGCTTCTGGTCCTCCATCTCTGCTGTTGCCGCTGCGTCTTCTTGTTGCTCACCAACCTCCATCGCTGCTCTTAATTCAAAACCTCGTCAAATCCCCTCACATAATCCTCTCACAAGTTCTCAATCTTTGTGAATGCACCCGATCATTAGCGCAGATTTGCTAAGCAATGTGACATATTCCGAACACCCGAACCCTAACCATACAGGAACGGAACGCTCCACCATCTCTCAGCTCCAATGTAAACCGCGGGGGAGGGGAGGGGGAGCGACTCAATTCTGCACCAAAATTGTAGGCCCGACGTTCGTTGAGAAGAGGAAATGGTGGCGGAGGAGAAAAAATGAGTCGCGTCTTGAAATTTTGATCGAATCGATGATCTATCCGTCGGACGAAGCTCAAGTCCTGCCTGCACATGCCACGACGAGCTCCACCTGCTTCTTCATCTGATTCACAGGACACGGCGGGGAGGCAGAGAGAAAGAGAAGGACTCGTCATGTTCTTTCTCGACATGTTATTTCTTTCTCGCGGCATTGAAATTTCTTTTTCTTTGGCTAACCTGCAATTGGATTTTGAGAAGATATACACGCTTAATTGTCACTTAGAGCATGCCCTGCAATCCTTGAAAAAATTAGTCTTGTGTAAGGAAATTTCACCCAAAATAGAAATTTCAATGCCACAAGATAAAACTAATAATCAAGAAACCTTATTGACTCACGAACATGCACTTTATAACCTTCTAGAAATTTGGGCTTGCTAAAAGGACACTAAAGAGTCAAGAAGCTGAAGTACCCCTTTGGCTTAGTAACTTCTCTACAACACGTAAGCAAAAAAATTGCATGCCTTGGGACGAGAGTGGATGCAAGGACACATGAAGCAAAATTCAAGAGAAACATAGAGAAAGACAATTAAAAAAATTAAAGCAAAATATGTTTTTATCATTGTACATTTTGTTCGGCTCTGAAAGGGAGCCAATGTAGCAATTTTAGACATTGAGTTTGGGGAATTTAGGGATTCTAAAATCAAGCAAAAACTTTGTAAAATTTTCTTTTTTGGACTAGCCTATACCTATGAGCAACTGGATTCAAGAAGATGCACATACATAATTGCCATTTAGAGCATGCCCTACAATCTTTGAAAAAATTAATCCCGTGAAAAGAGATTTCAATGACACTAAAAAAAACTAAGATACATGCACTTTTATAACGTTCTAGAAATTTGGGCTTGGAAAAAATACTAACAAGTCAACAAGCGAGTCAACAAGCTAAATTACCCCTTTGGTTTAGCAACTTCTCCACAACATGTAAACAAAAAATTTGTATGCCTTGGGACAAGAGAAGTTGCAAGAACATATGAAGCAAACTCAAGAAAATAATGAAAAAGATGGTTCAAAAAAATATATATAAAATATATTTTCATCTCTTTGGATTTTGTGTGGTTGCAAAAGGGAGCCAATGTAGCTACTCCTGGCATTGAGTTTAAGGAACGTAGGGATTCTAAAATCAAGTGAAACCTTGGAGACCATCACTTGAGTGATCACATGAGCTATTTGGCCAATTGTAGCTTTGACTTAAGCTTGGATGAAGGAGTCATGTTCAATCAAAAAAGAAGGCCTATTCAAGTGAATATAAAAGATATAAGCAGCTTAAAAAATGAAGAAATATGCACTTATAAAGTTCATCTTAGTAGACTGATAATTCATCATAATTCACTAACAATTGATTACAGGAGCATCTATAAATCAAATACATAAACATGTTGAAAATAAGATAATAAGGACCAAAATGGTCGTTTCAGAATATAATACTTGTTTATATTCTTATTTGCACCTTATAGGTTAGACTTCTTTCCTTAATTTTAGAGGCAAATATTTATTCTTACATAGTTTATGTTTTAAATAATGAAGTTAATATTTAGGCACCTTCATTTAGTGTGAATATATTCTATGTGTGAGCAAACTCTAATACTTGAAATATTTCTTATAACATTTATATTGGTTATATTTTACCTCCTAAGAGCTCTTAATACAAATCCAAGCTCTAAATTATAAATCAACAAATTGCTATAGGAAGATGTTTTGCCCAATAAAATATCAATCAACCAAAATAATCCTTAAATATTTTCTTTTAAACCTTTGTTGAACTTGAGGTAAGCACTATATTTTTGCTCAAAAATATATAAGCAAAATTTGTTGTACTTCAAAAAAACATATAGACCTCAAAGGATAAATTTCTTTTAAATCTACCAAGTTAAAATTTAACTAAATTTATAAAAACCGAAACCTTCGAAAGGTGTACACTAGACTCACATTACTAGGATTTTTTGAATAGTAGAATTAATCGTAAAGGGTGTGCAATGAGGGACCAAAAGCCGCATGCAATTTGGAAAAGCACAGAACAAAACTCCTTGAAGCACCCAAATTTGGTCTAATAGAATTTGGTGTCGCATTTCTTATGTACAGTTCTTAGTTAAACCTTCCTCTAATATCCCTTCTACAAATTGAGGTTTAGTTTATGATTAATTCTAATCACTATCAAGTAGACCAATTGCATTGGCTAAATTTTGGAGGCACCTGCCTAAACAAGCCTAAAATTGTTAGACAGAGGTAGGATTTTTATTTTAAGCAAAAATTTGTTTAACCCGCCAGATTCTAACTTCTCTTCTTGTCCCTACAAAAATTGGCCTATGTAGCAAAGCCAACAAACTAACACACGGCCAAAAAAACCCCTAGACAGAGGGTTATATCGCTCAAAAAAGATACATTGAAAGGTATGTTTGCACTTGGAGTTAGAGGTGATGTTTGCAATGTGAATTGGATCCAGTAGTAGGTCTAAATTTGTTCCTCAGACCCTCAGTACCAACACTCTTTAACACCAAGTGCAAACATACCTTTAAACTCCAAACACCAAGGGCGAACATGTTTGGCAATAGGACGGTTTTAGAAACAGGGTCGATTAAACCCTAACCCTAAAACTGAACCCTAAACCCTAAAAAACCCTTACAAATACTCTGTCTCCAGCACCATTCACCTCCTTCCGGTTTCCGCGAAAATCACGTTCTCGGGCGCTTACGAATGTCGTCTATGGACGTAATCACGTAAATGTCCATGTCACAGCTTGTCCGATCGCAATTTCTGCGAGACCTTCCGAAAACAACTTAATTACGACACTTTGTTATCATCGAATTCGAAGTTGTTCCTTATGGATTCGACTAACTTAGAGGATGATGACGAGGAGGCTCTAACGGCTAAACAAACCGCGATTTCTGTAATTGTTGGTGGTGGCAGTTTCTAAGTTATAATTCGATCTTTGATCGCAAGGAGGCATCACACGGCACAATTGTATTATAGAATGAAATTTTGGAGTTGTAGTGTCGATTTCTCGACTGTAGTGTCGATTATAAAGGCGCAGTCGATCATTATCTATCGCCTTGCCTCTGGCCTAAGTTAATGCTTGAGTGCATGGGACCACCTAAATCTGAAGTCTTTAACTCCGTGATTAGGGCTTTTAAACATTTAAATTCTGTAACCCCGCAGCCCTGAATTGAGCATATGGTTGTATCCCAATGAGGCAGGGTCCCTTTCATATCCTTGAAAATTTGCATCTTTAATAAGAGGACCCCTGCAGTGAACAAACTCGTCTTGAATGACTCCTCAGCCAACCCCAATCGTTGAATTACCTGATAAGTCCCTCCCTCCCAGGCATCTAGCAAAGCATAATACCTTTCCAGCCCATCATGGGTTGCCTGGTTATACAATGTTATGCAGACAGACGCAGATCAAATGTTAGTCAAAGATGGTCTGTCTCACAAGTCAATCTTATCCAGTGGGGGTGCAAAATTCATATGGTGAGACGGTGTCGTCAGACAGGGTGGCTTTTGTGGCCTACGAAGAGGAGCTCGACTTCAGCATCCACCAGAAGGGAATATAGAGAAGAAGATGAGGAGAGAGCCGTAAAGAGTCTTTGTGAAGGCGGTAGCTTGAAACCAGAATTGGGTGGCTATACTCTTATGTTCTATCAACAAAGTGGAATTAGCCCCAGGATGTGATGAGTCGACAGCGAGGCGGAGAATTTGAGTCTGCAATGGAGTCTCGTCGAACGGCAAGTCTGACGCTCATCTTCGTGCTCACTGGTTTTATGGCAATAACAGGTGCTTCCAGCCTAGCAGTGCAACGAAGCATTAGTTTGGAGGGCGTTGACTCTCTTGCGGCCTCTGAGCTGGTACTCTAGCTTTCATGAATCTTATAGCATCTTCGTGCTGTCCCGTGTCCTGACTTCCATTTGACCTAGACTGAGATCTTTGGCCATGAACTCTCCTGAGTGATGCAAAGTTGCAGTGGCCCTATGCCAGTCGAGTAATATTGATCTTTCCTGGAGCTTTGAGATTTGCTGGTTAATTAGGATTCCTTCTGACTCTCTTGGTAAGGTAGAGGATTAATTTGCTTCACTTCAATCATTTTCACATATTGTCATTTTTGGGATATTAAATTTTAGAGTCCAACCTGTTTTGCTGTGTTTTGATTCTTATTCAGTCATTCAAAAAGGGAGGCTAAGCCGTAGTAGTGTAGTTCACAGCCCTATTTTCATTCAAAGATGAGTGGCCTCAGATATTTTAGCCTAGAGATGCTTACACCAAGTCCAACATAGTGAAAGAATAAATTAGTTGCTGTTTGTAACAGGGGCCAGCACAGGAGACTAGATCAAGTCCTTAATGGTTTGTGTATCCTCTATCTTATGTGCAGTCCATTTTCAGTGCGGCACTGAGAAAGGCAAATCTCAAAAGGAATGGAGGGACATTCACAGTTTTTGCACCAACTGACAAAGCTCTGGAGGAAGCTTTCAAAGACGCTCGGTTGATTTGCGTTCATGATTTCTATAAGTCGCGGCCTTGCACTTCCACTGCTGATCTTCTTTCCGCTACCAATCTGGAAACAATTCTTCTGAATTCCGGTAAGCATTTAGGGTGGAGATCTTCAGAGGAGATCTCTAATTGTAGCATGTATAGTCGATTGAGAAACAGTGGTCATTGATTTGTTAATTACAGAAAATACAGATGATCTTTCGCAATAAATATTGCAAATGAACACATGAGTATCAGTTCTGTAATCATGCTATCTGTTGGAGCAGTGGTCAAGGGATCGTTCCGGATTGAGGACCTGAGGGACGGAGAGCTTCTTCAATTTGTCAGCAGCTCAGTTGAACAGGTAACAGTCTCTAAATCGTTCTTAGGTGATGGGAGACTCATTTGGTTATCCCCTGCAACTAATAGTCATTACAGTAACTTGTAAACATACTTCTATTGTTCACAAAAGTCGGGCAAGGTTTCTTCTTTCTATTGGTAATTTTTCATCTTCCTTGAAGTTTCATGAATGACTCGTTTTAACTCCTTTAGATATGGTTGCCTGAAAATATTCAGCCACTTCTGGCCATTTGGGCACTTAGAGGTTAATTAAACAGAAATTTCCTCATATTTCTAAAGTGGAGAGTTACAGATACACAAGACGAAAATCAGTACATACATCGGCAATGCTAAAGTGTCGATAGCGGACCTGTTATTTAAATATGGGGTTCTGCATGTAGTTGACACTGTGCTGGGCAGCATAGAACCCGAGACGATGCATGCATCTGATGTTTCAGTAAATGCCACAGCAATTCATGTCACCTCCAAAGTCATTGACGCCGACATATTTAATCAAAAAGAGGTGCGTGCTTCAAGCTACTTCTGATAAGGTCTCATTCTTTCTGTTAGAAATATTGCACAGTCCTTTTGAAGTACCAGTACAAGGGATTCTTAAAGTTTTTCGTCTGACCTCGCAGCTCGAGGAGGCAGCCAATGGTGTCCTGACGATCAACATTCCTGGGCTTCAAGCCAATAGGGACATTGTCGGGTATCCTGATGGAGGGTTAAAAAATCCTATGCCACTCCTGTTCGATCCAGGTCTAAACAGAAAAGAGTTTACGGAACCGGATGAAAAGTTTATATACCCTACGCTGAGTAACGTGCAGCGTCCTAAAAGCGATGAAGATCTTGCCTTCATGAGTGTAAGCTACTGCAACTGTGGTACTGACGTATTCTTAATGCATGTAATTGTCATCAAGCCTCACAGTTCATGTTCTAAATAGAATATGCCTCACCTTTTAATAATGGCATTTGATGATGAATTGTTGGTTTTCACTACAGGTCCTTCAATTGGGCTCCTTGATAAGATCCAAGCAAGTAACATCGGTGGAGCTTGTGAAACTGTACACAGCACGGCTCAAGAAGTGAGCTTGATTGTTTTCTAGTGCTGTGCGTTTATAAAAGTCAAAGCCTGTGTAATAAGTGATTACTGTTTTTCTTCTGGCTGCATGTGTGCAGAAATAATCTCAGATTTCAGTGTGGTTTACACTTTTAGTAAATGGATTGAATCGCTATATTAGGCCTGGAGCCCTTATTTCTTTGTTTCAATTGCAGGGTCGATCATGTCCTGAAGGCAGTGGTGACGTATACCGAACAGTTGGCTCTTGAGCAAGCTTTTGCTGCTGATGAATTACTTGCCAAGGGAGTCTACTTGGGTGATTAACTTAACCACATAAAATATAGTTGTGTCCTTCCCGGCAGTTTTCAATCCAGAGCTGGAAGATTTATGAAAAAAATTGTCGCTGATAGACGTCTGTGTTGAGCTTTCCCTGCAGGGCCATTACACGGTATACCATATGGGCTGAAGGATATCTTCGCCGTCCCAGGCTATAGAACTACATGGGGCACAAGCGTTTTCAAAAATCAAGTCATCAACGAGGAATCTTGGGTTTATCAGAAGTAAGACTTACAAGAGAAGCAAACCCCAACACCGTGAATGTGAACTTTCTAAAAGAATTGTCTGAATTTCTCAAAGGATATGCAGATTGCATACTCTGGGCATAATTTTTCTCTGGATTCATTCTTATGTATTAACCTGTAATTACTTTGAGGAGCTCGCGAATTTGCCACGTACTGGTAACACTTTGTTGTTGCGGGATCAGTTGAGATTTGCACTCTGCTGCCATCGCCTGAGCTCCAGCTAGAACTGTGAAAATTGTGGCAGGCTGACGGCAGCGGGGGCAGTGCTGATAGCTAAGCTTGTGACGGGGGCTCTGGCCTGGGATGATATTTGGTTTGGAGGCCGAACAAAGAATCCATGGAACATTTTTGAAGGCTCCACTGGATCGTCTGCTGGGCCAGCTGCCAGTACATCTGCAGGTACTTGCATCTTCATTAATTTCACAGCCAAAAACAATAGACTGAGGTGATTTAAATAGCAAACTCGTGGAGGGAGCAATTAGTGGCGCTCAGCTTTGACCATACCGTAATTGTGGCAGGTAACGTTCCGTTTGGAATTGGTACGGAGACGGCCGGGTCCCTCACGTATCCATCTTCTCGTACCGGCATAACTGGCTTGCGTCCTACCTTCGGAATGGTGGGAAGATCCTGGACTATGAGCTTAGCCGGGAGCATGGTAAGTATCTTCAGCTATGTACGTGAAGATTTCTGTCTCCATCGGTTCCTGCTACACTGATTTATCCTTTTAGTGCGCGTGCACTAATTTATCGAAATCACACTGTTATAAATTAGGGCAGGCTGAAATGCTATTGTATTTTACTAATTTCCACAAAAGAATATTCTGTAGTGACTTTAATTTTGCAGAGGACTCAACTTTTTGGATAGTAATACCTGTGTGGCTGATCAACCTTCGTAAGTTTTTACTGTATGACAGCTATCGACCTTCTGATATCATAGTCTCATTAATCCATATTTTGCAGGACAAAGCCGGTCCTCTTTGTCGATCTGCAGCCGACTGCGCTGTCGTACTCGACGTAATCAGGGGCAAGGATCCAAGCGACTGGTCATCAGAGAATATTCATTTGAAAGACCCATTCTCTGTGGACATCACCAAGCTCACGGTGGGATACCTTCCGGATGCAGACATGGGAGTAAGTTACTCTTGGGGATTCCAAGTCTTTCATGTTTGAAATAAGATGATGCAATTTGAAAATAGACAGCGTCTGTACTTGTCAAGTGGTGCATTTTATCACAAATCAGTGAATTCAGCTCACCTCACCAGTTCTTTGTATCACTCGTTCTCTGGTGCTCAGGCACAGGATACTAATTTTCCGTCATTTTAAGAATTTTAAGATGTGTAGAAGTTGGGGAAACCTCTAAAGAGCTGTGGAGAATTTTTTGAGTGCACGAGCAAAATCTGTTGAGATCAAAAATATTTCACTATATATGCATTTCTTATGCAACCATTCGAAGTGGGAGGTTGTGGACCACTTTAAGTGACAGTTGATAATCCCATTTCCATTTAAAGATATGTAGTAGTATTATTTAGCCAGGTGTGCTTACACGCACCTTGCTACTTGAAGGCCAAGTCTATGAATACTGTAGACGAGTTGCTAGCTGCTGGTAACAGGGGAAATAGACGGGTTCAAGTCTCCAGCATTTTTTGGTACCCTCTGCCTTACATGAAACTGAGCTAATTCGGTATTTGGTGCTACATCAAGGTGGTGAAAACCCTTGCAGAGCAAAAGGTGAACATGGTCCCATTCAATCTGAATTACACTGTGACTTCAGCGCAATTTGTACTCAATGTAACAATGGACGTGGAGACTCTGGCGCACTTTGACCACTGGCAGCGAGCAGGTCAAGATGCTAAGTTCGAGGATCAGACGGCGTGGCCAGTTGAGCTTCGGCGAGCTCGCCTAATTTCTGCTGCGGACTACGTACAGGTTAGGAATTCTGGTTTTCTCCGTTTCCTTGAATTTTGACGTGAACCCCAAAGTGCCGAAATGGCCGAAAGTGGACGCACCCATGTCTGTTGGGGTTGAAATAAATCACATAGGAAGCATCAAGGAAGGTTATCGAAATGTACCAGCAGAATGAAGAAATCCTGCCATACATCTCTTAACAATAGAAATATGTTTCTATAATTGACTACTAGCTTTTTTTTCTTGTTTTTTGGAACAAATGGAACGAGCCATAATTGACTACTAGCTTTCAAGTGGACCTTCTGTTTTTGCTGAAGCAATTAGAGGATAAATAACCAGCAATTCCAATCCGGAACAAGAGTAGTATGGTGCTGTACAGTACTGTATTACAAAGGTTTCGCACATTCCAAAATTACTGAATAAATGTGCTGCCACTGTACTGTACAGGCACAAAGGGTTCGTGGGATTCTGGCTCAAGAAGTTAACGACATCATCCATAAGCAGAAGATAGATGCGTTTATTGGAAACGCAACAGATTGGGAGAAAGTATGTGTGGGCAATCTTGTGGGCTTGCCAGTCATAGTGATACCCACGGGCCTCAAGGAGATAAATGGTACTCGACGTCGGATTACCGTCCAAACCGGCATTTATGGTGCTCCCTATCAAGATGGAACGGTATGAACATTTCCTCAACGCAGAATTTGACCTCACTGACTTTAGGATCTTTTAATATTTCAGAATACTCTATTCATTGTTATCCGTAAGTAGAGGTTGCAAGAATTAAAGCCTTACAATCTGATTTGGTGTGTCCCCAGGTTCTGGCTTTGGCAATGGCGTATCAATCAGTAACTAATCACCATCTTCAGCGTCCACCTGTTGACAACCTTGGTCCTGGGGATGAGTCTCCGTAAGCTTGATCGTTATGGCACTTGGTACTAAATATTGGTAATTGGTTTGACTTCATGAGGAAAGATGCACTTGACATAACATTGTTAACCCGGAACCTATGACTGTGTTGTCAAACTTCAAAGTCCTCTACCCTGGATGCTTCATTTTGTCACTGAAAATTAATGGATTTTTTATTTTTTATTTCTTAGAGGTTAATTCAGATGTCATCTACACTCCATGCAATTTTCAGAGCTTTCTTTGAAAATTTGAAATTATTATGAATTTTTGAAGAAAAAACGATGAAAACTTATATCAAATATGGAGTACAAAACAAGCTCAAAAAATCTGAAAATTTGTCCATTGGTTTATATTGTGGTGTAGAACATTACGGTGTAAACCATTTTTTTGTGTCAACCTTGTAATTAGAAACTTAGTAGAACATGGTAATAGGCCCAAAGTTCAAATGGCTATAAATAAAGTATACAATTTTTCAAATGTTTCAAAATTTTCAAATGTCAAATTGGAGTAAAAATTAAACTTAACAAGTTTTATTTTATTAATTGTGCTCAAAAAATATAATTTTAAAGGCTAAGATACAAATCAAAAGCAAAGGAGTTAAGCATTGCCAAATACATTAGAAAGGCATTTTTTGTGATTTGTGGATTTAGCATCGTCTTTTCTAGAAAATTTTGTGGTTCTCCAATGAGGGGCTTTCTACCACCAAGTGATGCACACACTCAAAAAACTCTTGAGACAAAAATTGAATCAAAATCATCCATTTTTCAATTAGATCAATGTTTGGTTGACCATTCATCACCCACAATTTTGCTACATCAACATTTCAAGGTTAACCGGCTCTTTGAGCTTCTTTCTTTGGATCCTTGAAATAAAGGTATCCTTGCCTATATACCTATGCATGGAGTTAAGTTATATTGATTTACAAGGAAAGCAAAAACATAGCAAGCTCGCAAGAACTTGCTTTAGAATCAATTTGTTTTATATTATTTATTCATTGTTGAATAGTCCCCTTTTCAAGAATGCAAAAGGGACCCGTATAACAATGGTGAATAATGTTAAGTTAGCAACCAAAAGATGAGTTCATGTACATAATGAAATTTAGTGTTTACAATACTAATTACAAAATCTAACACTAAATGGCAACAACATTCATTTGGTAATGTTGCCAACACTAAGTGAGAAAGTGAACACAAACACAAACTTTCAACTAAATTTTTACCAAAAAAGCTACGTTAGAATCAAGATGGTAAACTTTGCACTAAATTAATATCCAACATGAATACTAGATAACTAATTGTCAACAAATAAGAATTAGAGTGAGTTCCATGACTCACGGGATACATATCTCTGTTTAATTTCATTATTAGTGTTCCTTTCTATTTTGTCCGGAAAGAACCCAATAAGTTTCAATGGCTTACTACCTTTGCACGATTTATGACACAATCCAAGGGTAACGTATTTGAAGCCAACTGTACTATACAATGGGGGACAAAAGTCTTGTCGCCCCCTTTTGTTCCCGCACAAACACCCCCATTTTTAAACACCGTTTTTCACAATTTTTATGCAATTCTTGCATCATTGCATTCCTATGTAGTATTGATCATGCATACCAAATTTCAACTTCAAAAAAGCAAAACTCCATTTTGGGTGAATTTTTAAAGTCAATTTTTGTGGTTTTACATAGTATTTTATTGAAACAATCAATGGTAAATTTTTATATTCAACTGTGTAGATATGTAGGGAACATCCATATGCACATCTTTCCTTCAACAAGCATCTCCAAAAAAAATTCACAATTCCTTCTATGGAGAATTCAATGCTGCGGTGACAATGTCCTAATTTTGGAAAATAGATATTTTTTTAATTATAATTAGATTTTGGCAAAGCAATTGTACCATCATGCTCAAATGTACAAAGTTAGTTACAATGTGAGGATTAAATAGCACAATCTAATTATAATAAAAATATACCTATTTTCTAAAATTAGGACATTGTCACTGCAATATTGAATTCTCTATAGAAGGAATTGTGAATTCTTTTTGGAGATGCTTGTTGAAGGAAAGATGTGCGTATGGATGTTCTCTACATATCTACACAATTGAATATAAAAATTCACCATTAATTGTTTTCAATAAAATACTATGTAAAACCACAAAAATTGACTTTAAAAATTCACCCAAAATGGAGTTTTGCTTTTTTGAAGTTGAAATTTGGTATGCATGATCAGTACTACATAGGAATGCAATGATGCAAGAATTGCATAAAAATTGTGAAAAACGGTGTTTGAAAATGGAGGTGTTTGTGCGGGAACAAAAGGGAGCGACAAGACTTTTGTCCCCCCATTGTACAGTACTTACAACTTCCTACTCGCAGCAAGCCGAGCCCTTCGGTATCAAAATTGAAAAAAAAGACACATGGAATCCAGGTATCCACTTCCCTAGGACTCCAAAATGTATGTTACGCTTCTCCTCACCACAAACATTGGTTTTGAATGATGGCAAATTTATTTTGTGACAACAAATCTCTCACCAACACAAACTCTGAATCTGACTTGATAAGTGTATTGAGTTTTGATAATTTGTCGGTCAACTACTTGGAAACTGAATGAGACTCAGGGACCAAATCATTCTACGAAGTTTCCTTCTAATGTACTATCAACAGTAGACGATTGATCTCAAGAGATTTCAATCTGGGGTGTCGAGGGAACAAGAAGCTGGAGCAGAATGGAATGTGGGTTTCTGCCAGAGTACTGTTGGCACAGTTTATCTCTTCGGGTGTAGGGCTCCTGCTCTAGAATCCATTGCAGTCGATGGAGTACTGAACGAAGCGCGGCTTGAATGTGACTTGGACGGCCTCAAGTGCTCACTGCATTTAACTCTTGATCATAATCTATACTGCGCTATGTTGTAGCTTCTAGAATGTACAGAATGTACAGGAAATGAACTAGGAAACATGAAAGAAGAGCCTCGTTATGAAAGACAACATGTCAAATCTTTGGCAAGAGGCAAGGGATGTTATTCTCACGACAAGGCTCTACTATCTTGTTTACTAGACTTAACCTCAATGGTCAAATCTTGTTCAATCATGGTTAATTATGAAAGGGACGTTAGAATGCTGAAAATAATGAACAATAATGAACAAGATTAATTACGAGATATAAACATGCTCCCCACATCTAATACTTTGCTGCCATCTCTATGGAAATGGGATCCATTGAGGTTAAGAAATACTCCATTTTGATATGTTTATTACCACACCATTCTGGAGAAGTTGACTGTCGGTAAATTACAGATTGTACATTTTGTAGCCCAGATATCTGATCCGCAGGGTCAATAGATAAGATAAATACTAGTGTACCCCAGAAAGAAGCAAATCAGATCTGCAACAGAACAGATTACTTCAGATCCGTATCAATTGTCAAATACTCAATTGAGAGTAAAGAAGTTAATGTGTATTATAACTCAAAATTGGAGGAAGTTGCAGAAAAGTACATTCTTCACTGCATGCATTATGGAACTTTGTTTTCCACAAGCAAGCTCCAAATTTGACTTACCTAGTACGCACTCACTGTGGATCAGGAGATGTTGGTAGCAAAGAAACTTACAGATCCTAGAAAGAGGTGATATGTGTTAATGGTAAGCTTGCCCTGCTTTCAAAAGAATACTTGTAAATTACACTATTTGATGTTTGAATTGGAATGATCTTTCTTTATTCTCCTCGGACACATCAACTTGGCGTACCGGGTGACGACTGCGCTTGTGCGCAACAAGGTTACACTTAAATGCAAACTTCATGCCACAGCCTGAGCAAACAATGGGCTCCCCACACAACTTCTCATGGTCTCGCACATCCACCTTAACCCCTAAACGATGTTGGAGCCACCAGTGGCCTACGGTTTGCAGTATTCACCTAATAACACATTGAGAATGCAAGTATTTGCAAATACTTGCAACTCGAATATTGTGGGCATCAGTGTCAGGAAAATTTAGAATTTTTTTTTGAAAAATTCAGAGATTTGATGAGGAATCTCTACTCACTGGAAGTGAGCAAACAGCGTATTCCCTGCAAGATCTTATCTCCTGTGATGCAAATACGTTGCCGTGGGGTGTCAGGCTGTAACAGACTAGTGACCGGTTTCGCTGGTTTACGGTGGTTAGAGAACTTCTCACCACGATGCTCACCTCAAGATTTAGGTGCATTCACAGATTATTGTTGCGACTTCTCTCACAATTTGCCAATTCGGTGAGATCTCTTTTTCTTTGAGTAGTCTTCTTCTTCAATCACCGTTCAATCGCCGTTCAAGCAAAAGTACTTTCAATTTGGTCACCTCAAAGATTGATGGTCCGAGAAGTACGTCTTGCTTCCTGCATGATAATGACCAGGGCTTAGTCCAACGCATGCAACATCTCTCAGTGAACACTGATGTGACAACGTCAATTTCGAAGTAGAACTGTTTACGATTGCAGAATATGCTCTGTAATACGAAAATTTAAGTATGGAATGAGAGCTCGTGAAATGACAAGCAGGTGCTTTTGCTTTCGAGCAGAGACTGATATAAAATGATCATTTGTTTTGTCAACGATCATTGATCTTCGATCATTGTTTCAGCGTTCATCTTCTGCGTTTTGCTCTTTAACCCACTCAGTACGTTAAGCTCGATGTTACTGCTGCTGGTAGGAGTTGAACGATTTAGTGACGACCTTCTGAAACTATCACTTTGCTTCTGTTCACTTTCGAAGATCAGGCCAATGCTCAGAAGATTGCCAAGTATTTGGTGAAGCATCCACTAATCACTTGCGTAAATTATACTAGTCTACCTAAGCATACTGCTTATGACCGTCATTACTCAGAGGTTTGTCTATATGGGCATTTTTTCATGATCGGCTAGCGAGCACCTTACTAGGTGGGCAAGTTCGTGACAACAAGCTTGTATGTTGTTTCCATGAGACTTGCAAGGATTAAGCTATACATGAAAATTTGTCTGGTTCATTGCATTCCAAGGTTGCAGGTTCTATTTTCAGCTTCGATCAAAATTGGATCTTTATGGTATCTTCTCTGAGTAGGTCTATCTGCGTTTTTCTCTTAGGGTGGACTGATTTTGTTAACTTGCGATCTCCGAGGGTTGATTCAAACTGAGTGAAATTTGATGAAACTTCAATGCAAAAGAGTTCAACAAACGAGGTTCGTTTCTAGTGCAACATCACGGAGGTTTGTTGACTTTTATTTCTTGGCTCAATCTCAATCTCTACTGCGTTGTTCATTCGTAGCTAGTGTACCAATTAGAAGAACATGGTACCAATACTTTCGGGGTTGTCATTGGGGGAGGCAACTTGAAAACCACAGTAAGCCTTAATAACCTCCCTCAGCAAGAGCTTCGGCCGAAACTGCGCCTCACCCGGGCGAGCCTTGTCATCTATGGCAATGATTTGGGTGCACCACCCACCCTACATGTCTTGCACAATCGAATCTACAAAGTCTCCCGCATAGTGAAACTTCCCACCATAGCCAGCGACCAGTGCTTCCGGTGCATACTTACCTGGCAACTGGTGCAGAAGCTAAGGACCACGCGTGCGATCTGATTCAGCTGACGCATTTGTCCTTTGAAAACCCCACTCTACTCTACAGACTTCGTGTATAGAAGGTCAAGCACCCATTTACATTCACAAAATTCTCCATGGAGCTTGCTTTTGTGAAATCCAGTTTTGATTGAGCAACTGTGTGGCACACTTGCGAGTGCTTGCTGTGAAAAAATTCCACCTCGAACACACGTGGTCTTGGCTACCAAAATGGTCCTTGCACAACAGTTGCCTTCAGAATACCATGGAGTATGAGCTTGTATACAAGAACCCAACATCGTTTAGGGGTTAATATGGAACCTGAACACAATTTTCAATAATCAAATTAGCAGGGACATAACTTTTTTAGCAAGACTCACCTCAATACTAATCCAGAAGCAAAAGAATGCCTTGGGACAAGAGAAGTTGCAAGAACATATGAAGCAAAACTCAAGAAAATAGTGAAAAAGATGGTTCAAAAAAAATAAAATAAAATATGTTTTCATCTCTTTGGATTTTGTGTGGTTGCAAAAGGGAGCCAATGTAGCTATTCTTGGCATTGAGTTTAAGGAATGTAGGGATTCTAAAACCAAGTGAAACCTTGGAGACCATCACTTGAGTGATCACATGAGCTATTTGGCCAATTGTAGCTTTGACTTAAGCTCGGATGAAGGAGTCATGTTCAATTAGAAAAGAAGGCCTATTCAAGTGAACACAAAAGATATAAGCTCAAAAAATGAAGAGATATGCATTTATAAAGTTCATCTTAGTAGATTGATAAGTCATCTTAGTTCACTAACAATTGATTATAGGAGCATCTATAAATCAAATACATAAACATGTTGAAAATAAGATAATGGTGGTTTCAGAATATAATACTTGTTTATATTCTTACTTGTACCTTGAAGGTTAGAGTTCTTTCCTTAATTTTCGAGGCAAATATTTATTCTTACATAGTTTATGTTTTAAATAATGAAGTTAATATTTAGGCACCTTCATTTAGTGTGAATATATTCTTTGTGTGAGCAAACTCTAATATTTGAAATATTTCTTATATCATTTATATCGGTTATATTTTACCTCCTAAGAGCTCTTAATACAAATCCAAGCTCTAAATTATAAATCAACAAATTGCTTTAGGAAGATGTTCTGCCCCAATAAAATATCAATCAACCCAAATAATGCTTAAATCTTTTCTTTTAAACCTTTGTTGAATTTGAGATAAGCACTGTATTTTTGCTCAAAGATATATCAGCAAAATTTGTTGTACTTCAAAAAAACATATAGAACTCAAAGGATAAATTTCTTCTAAATCTACCAAGTTAAAATTTAACTAAGTTTATGTGAACCTAAACCTTCAAAAGGTGTACACTAGACTCCCATCACTAGGATTTTTTGAACAATAGAATTAATCATAAAGGGTGTGCAATGAGGGACCAAAATCCGTGCGCAATTTGAAAAAAACCAGAACAAAACTCCTTGAAGCACCCAAATTTGGTCTAATAGAGTTTGGTGTTGCATTTCTTATATACCGTTCTTAGTTAAACCTTCTTCTAACATCCCTTCTACAAATTGAGTTTTAATTTATGATTAATTCTAATCACTATCATGTAGATCAATTGTGTTGGCTAAATTTTGGAGGCACCTGCCTAAACAAGCCTAAAATTGTTTGATAAAGGTAGGATTTTTATTTTAAGCAAAAATTTATTTGACCCGCTAGATTCTAACTTTTTCTGTTGTCCCTACAAAAATTGGCCTATGTAGCAAAGCCAGCAAACTAATACATGGCCAAAAAAAACCCTAGACAGAGGGTTATGTTGCTAAAAAAAAGAGACACTAAATGGTATGTTTGCACTTGGAGTTAGAGGTGATGATTGCAATGTGAATCCGGTCCAGTAGTAGGTCTAAATTCGTTCCTAAGACCCTCAGTACCAACACTCTTTAACACCAAGTGCAAACATACCTTTAAACTCCAAACACCAAGTGCGAACATACCTTAATCCAGAAGCGACACCAGAGCCATTCCGTGGCGCTTGGATGAGAATTTCTGATCGTAGACGGAAAAATAAAAGGATTTTTCATCCAAATCTTTTTTTCATAATTGGATAGCCAAATTCTGAACAGTGTGATGCTAAGTGCACATGGAACAACGAGATTTGTCTCAAACTAATTTAGATTAGAGCAATAAACCAGTATGGTATGCAGCAAACTCTCGGGCACACAACCTGACCAAATGCATAATTGTGGTAGTAGAATTTGAGAAATTTGTCAACAACTCTGGAACAGCCCGACAGCCAAAAATTCTGTAGAATTATGAAAAAAAATGAGATGGCCATGCTACCAAGTCACCGCAGGGGCAGTTCATGGTGGTGGGAACTTCAGTCGTTGGCTCAAGGCAGTTTGTCACTGTTCCTCCCCGAAGAACATCTGCATTCAACTGAGACTTGAAGCGGTTGAATTCATAATTGCAAGTGATGGCGCTTATATATTCTGTACTATGCTATTGCTCAAAATGCCATAAGAGCGGCAACAAATGCCGGCTGCAGGACCCACCCTACTACGACAACACAGAGCTGAAATGAATGCAAGGAATCAAACAAGTAGAGAAACCGCTTGCCAAGCTGCTGAGCACCTTGGAAACAAAAGAGATACAAGCAATCCTCTAACTAGTGAAGTACAACAACAACACTCTTTTTTGTGCATCTCTTAAGAAGAAAACGCAGTTGAAACCATGCCAAAAGCTAGAAGAAAAACGCAGTATGAGTCCCATCTTCCTCCTCCCCCTCACTATCTTCAATGGTGTAATGTAAGCTGGGATTATAGCAACGCATCTCATTATATAGTAGAAAGCAAGGAAATGGCAAGTACAATACCTCCTAGGGATGCTAGATGAGAGTTACTTGATGAGCCTTCCTAAACTAAAGAGAGACAAGAGTGAAGCTTTTGATACCTCCCCACGGCACCTCCGCTTGTAATGGTGCACTTGGGCTTTGAAATTGCTAGGGTGGTCTAAAACAAGGCTAGAGGGTCATGCACAAGGGGTTTTCAAAGAAATTTACAATGTCTTGAGTTATCAGATCTTCCCATTCCCGAAATTAGAGCGTGGGAATCATCATGAGGTTGAAAAGTTTGGCTTGTTGCAGACGTCCGCAGCAAGCCACCCATACTTCTTTGCAACCTCCAACGACGCTCGAAACAAGTCCTCCGCTGGCAGGCAGGGGGATTTCCGACTGGGAGCAATTGCCGGTGAAGGAGGCAGGCGCCAGTACGTCAGTACCAATGGCGGAATGTAGGCTTTCTCCAACTTTGATGGAGCTAACGGGGATAGCGATTTGTAGCGGACCTGCGGAAGCAACGCCAGCGAGACACAGAAGGTGAGAGATGGAACCCGCTTACTCTCTTCTGGTGGCAAGGATAAAATAGAGCCTCCGTTGCGCTGTCCAGAAGTCGTCAGAGTGCAGTGAAATCAACTTCTAGAAAACCCTATTAACCCTGCAGAAGACATGGACCACTGGAGCCTTGCATACATTGTCAACGAGAGAGTGGACGGCAACACACAACAGAAGTTCATTATGCTGAGATATGAAAATGGTGAGGAAGAAGAAGTTTGCATAGGAGCTGTCCACCGTAATCACGTGCAGCAATGTCACCAAAAGAAAAAAGCTACACAGGAACGTAGAGGAGAAGAAGAGCTTGCGGCAATTTTACCTGCACCCAGTACTAGAGAGGACTCTCCCGACCTTCTTTATGACGGACACCCCTCTTCAATAGAAGACTACTTTGACGTATTGAGCAGCAGTGACGATCTGATGCCTACCTCGTGCTTGTCCTCCGAAGAAACTGACAGCAACATTCCAACAGTGATGGCCAATAGACGGCGCTCCCTGTTCTAGGTCTAGGAGGACCAATGCTCACTCCGATTCCAACTCAACCCTATCGGAGTTGGAGTTTTAGACTGTTGGGCGGCTTCGCGCGAGGGCTGTGGCAACTTCAAATGCGGCAGAAGGGGGAAAAGGTGGCAGGTGCGGCGGAAGACGAGGAAAAAGAGATCGGGCTTCGACAGTACATGCCCAACAAACTTGTTCATTTTGGCATTAAAGTGTGGGCGACAGTGGATGCTTTATCGAAGTATGTCTGGAATTTCCAGATGTACTGTGGCAAAGAAGGCAATCCACATGATAGTGACTACAAAGAAGAAATGGCCAATTCAAACCTTCTTGGCACACGTAGTAGAAAACAAGAAAAGGCAAAGGACTTCAAGGACGGCATGTTGTCAAAAGTCTTTTGAAAGATTTGGGTGACAGAGCACTAGAAGAAATCTGTGTTTGCCTCAACAAAAACTGCATGACGTGTTTGTTGAGGCAAACGCAAAATCTGTGTTTTTTTTGCATTTCAACGCAGATTTTGTGTTTGCCTCAACAAGCACGTCATGTAGATTTTGTTGAGGCCTACGCAGATTTCTTCTAGTGGAGGCCATATTGTCACAACAGACAATTTCTTCACCTCAGTCCCTTTATTCATAGATTTATTGGAAAATGGCATCATGGCCACATGCACTTTGAGAGCAAACAGGAAAGATGTACCAAAGGCTATGTATGCAAAAGAAAGAACAAAGAAAGAACACTATGGGTGGATCGATTATCGACTACATGAGGAAGGGAACATCTGTTGTGCAATTTGGAAGGACAAGAATGTCGTTGTCCTCTTATCTACACATGCGGAACCACTCTCTCCACCTAGTTCAAAACAATTTGTATATAGGAAAATTAGAGGGAAGAAAAAAAAATAGTGACCGGGGCCATGCATTTGCAATATACTAGGAACATGAGGGGGATTGATAGTGCTGATCAATTGCGAGGGTGGTATTCATGTCTCACTAGAAGTCATAAGTGGTGGTATAGATTATTTTTCTACTTGTTAGAAACAACTATATGCAATGCTTGGATAATTTACAGTGACACTAGTTTTAGATTGTTTGAGGAGCCTTTGACTCATTTGAGTTTTCAAATGCAACTAGTGAAGAATTTGGTCGCTAATTGGGCTGGACGGACAGAGGGGTACTCCACATTTGCTCCACTTGTGGCATCGGCACATGGCACAAGAAGTGTGGAAAATAAAAGAGCAAATTGTGTTTTTTTGTGGCAGAAGAATAAACCAAGCTTGTCCTGGATGCCAAGCACATGTGTGCAAGGGTTCTTGTTACTGGGACAATCATTGGTGATAGCGTTTGTTAGAGTATTGTGCTTGTGTTGTTAAATTTGTACCCTTTTGGATGTAAATATATGGGAAAATATATACTTTCTTTTGAAAGTTTTTTCTATTCACTTGTCCTTTCTCAGTTTAGAATACTTTGTATGAAAATAGTGTTCGTGTTGAGGACTTCTGAAGCTCCTTGTACTGTACAATCATGAGTGCTACGAAATAAAGAGAGAGCAAATGTTTCTGAAGAGGGCCAGCTGAAAGCAGAAGGGAGCAAGGAACAGGCAGTCCCTGGACACCTTCAACAGTGCGGCAATTGGTGGTGGATTGGTGCATGGCACATGACAATATAATGGCCATTGTTGGGAAGACGGGTCGCTCGCGAGGCTCCGGGCAGCTACCCGGCTGATGAACAGTTCGAGTGTGGGCCAGCTTATCCCCGTTGCCCCTCCAATGACTATCACAAACTCACCCTGACCGAGCTACCCGGCAGACAGAGCTCGAATCTTACTCTCTTTGTTGAGAAGGTGGGCGCCCAATTTTATAAAATATTGCCATCATTACTGGAAATTCCCGACTACATCGCAGGTGATGAGTATTTTCAGAAAAGAGGCGGAATCCACGCCGGCACTTGGAATCACTGCGCACTAGGTACTGTTACATTTTTTTCTATTCCAACTGACAAATGAATTGCAAAGTTTGTGTTCTCGAGATTATTGAGCTAGTAGTGCATCTGGCCCCATCGACGCATTGCATTATCCTTGGAATGTCAAAAATTGTATTCAAAGTTTTCATGTCAATGCATGTCCAAAAAATTTGGCTCCTGGATTGCGGCTGCCCTTTATTAAAAAAAACTGTCACTTCCTCTTGAATCAAGCCACAATTTCATGAACAATCCTGTTTTTTGTCACTTGTTACGCTTTCTGAGATCTTCACTGATGTCATTCGGGAACCACTCATACCCTCTATCTTCTTGTCGCTCAGTGCACTTTAGGAATCTGAGTTTCCATTACCCCACGGTTTTAGGCCAGTTCGCCTGTTTCTAAGCACGGTCATGGGTCCGTCATTTCTGGGTTTTAGGTTTACATGTTTTTTTTTATTTTTTTATCAAATGGCAGAACCATTGCATTAAAAAACCTGGAACCAAAGACAACCAAGCCGCGAGGCTGAACAATCAAGAGAACCCAATAGAAACCAAAGAAACAAGAAGCTACGGAAACAAACAAAGAGGAGGACCCTTCTTGCTCCAAACAATGTTGGAGCCAGACCTATGAGCAAGGATTACATGTTTGGCAAGCATCTAAATAGGACGGTTTAAGAGACAGGGTCAATTAAACCCTAACCCTAAAACTGAACCCTAAACCCTAAACCCCTTACAAATACTCTGTCTCCAGCACCATTCACCTTCTTCCGGTTTCTGCGAAAATCACGTTCTCGGGCGCTTACGAATGTCGTCTGTGGACGTAAACACGTAAATGTCCATATCACAGCTTGTCCGATCGCAATTTCTGCGAGACATTCCGAAAACAACTTAATTACGACAATGGGTTACCATCGAATTCGAAGTTGTTCCTTAGGGATTCGATTAACTTAGAAGATGATGACGAAAAGGCTCTAGCGGCTAAAGAAACCGCCGGATTTCTGTAATTGTTGGTTGTCGCAGCTTCTGTAATTTCGATCTTTGTTCGCAAGGAGGCATCACACGGCACAATTGTATTATAGTATGAAAATTTAAAGTTGCGATGTGAATTTCTCGATTGTAGTGTCGATTACAAAGGCGCAGTCGATCATTATCTATCGCCTTGCCTCTGGCCTAAGTTAATGCTTCAGCGCATAGGACCACCTAAATCTGAAGTCTTTAACTCCGTGATTAGGGATTTTAAACATTTAAATTCTGTAACCTCGCAGCCCTGAAGTGAGCATAAGGTTGTATCCCAATGAGGCAGGGTCCCTTTCGTATCCTTGAAAACTTGCATCTTTGAAAAGAGGACCCCTGCAGTGAACAAACTTGTCTTATACTTCTCTTGTATGACTCCTCAGTCAACCCCAATCATTGAATAACCTGATAAGTTCCTCCCAGGCATCTAGCAAAGCATAATGCCTTCCCAGCCCATCATGGGTTGCCTGGTTATACAATGTTATGTAGACAGACGCAGGTCAAGTGTTAGTCAAAGATGGGCTGTCTCACAAGTCAATCTCACCCAGTGGGGGTGCAAAATTCATATGGTGAGACGGTGTCGTCAGACAGGGTGGCTTTTGTGGCCTACGAAGAGGAGCTCGACTTCAGCATCCAACAGACCGGAATATAGAGAAGAAGATGAGGAGAGAGCCGTAAAGAGTCTTTGTGAAGGCGGTAGCTTGAAACCAGAATTGGGTGGCTATACTCTTATGTTCTATCAACAAAGTGGAATTAGCCCCAGGATGTGATGAGTCGACATCGAGTCGGAGACTTTGAGGCTGCAATGAAGTCTCGTGGAACGGCAAGTCTGACGCTCATCTTCGTGCTCACTGGTTTTGTTGCAATAACAAGTGCTTCCAGCCTAGCAGTGCAACGAAGCATTAGTCTGGAGGGCGTTGACTCTCTTGCGGCCTCCGAACCTGAGCTGGTATTCTATGAATCTTATAGCATCTTCGTGCTGTCCCGTGTCCTGGCTTCCATTTGACCTAGACTGAGATCTTTGGCCGTGAACTCTCCTGAGTGATGCAAAGTTGCAGTGCCCTATGCCAGTCGAGTAAAATTGGTCTTTCCTGGAGCTTTGAGATTTGCTGGTTAATTAGGGTTCCTTCTGACTCTCATGGTTAGGTAGAGGATTAATTTGCGTCACATCAATCGTTTTCACATATTGTCATTTTTCGGATATTAAATTTTTGAGAGCCCAACCTGTATCACTGTCTTTTGATTTCTTATGTAATCATTCAAAGAGGGAGGCTAAACCCTATTAGTATAGTTCGCTACCCTATTTTCATTCAAAGATGAGTGGCCTCAGATATTTTAGCCTAGTGATACTTACATCAAGTCCAACCTAGTGAAAGAATAAATTAGTTGCTGTTTGTAACAGGGTTCAGCGCAGGAGACTAGATCAAGTCCTTAATGGTTTGTGTATCCTCTATCTTATGTGCAGTCCATTTTCAGTGCGGCACTGAGAAAGGCAAAGCTCGAAAGGAATGGAGGGACATTCACAGTTTTTGCACCAAGTGACAAAGCTCTGGAGGAAGCTTTCAAAGACGCTCGGTTGATTTGCGTTCATGATTTCTATAAGTCGCGGCCGTGCACTTCCAATGCTGATCTTCTTTCCGCTACCAATCTGGAAACAATCCTTCTGAATTCCGGTAAGCATTCAGGGTGGAGATCTTCAGAGGCATGTATAGTCGATTGAGAAACAGTGGTCATTGATTTGTTAATTACAGAAAATACAGATGATCTTTCGCAATAAATATTGCAAATGAACACATGAGTATCAGTTCTGTAATCATGCTATCTGTTGGAGCAGTGGTCAAGGGATCGTTCCGGATTGAAGACCTGAGAGATGGAGAGCTTCTTCAATTTGTCAGCAGCTCAGTTGAACAGGTAACAGTCTCCAAATCGTTCTTAGGTCATGGGAGACTCATTTGGTTACCTCCTGCAACTAATAGTCATTACAGTAACTTGTAACATACTTCTATTGTTCACAAATGTGGGGCAAGATTTCCTCTTTCTATTGGTAATTTTTTTTTATCTTCCTTGGAGCATCATAAATGACTCGTTTTAACTCCTATAGATATGGTTGCCTGCAAATATTCAGCCACACCTCTGGCCATTTGGGCACTTAGGGGTTAATTAAACAGAAATATCCTCACATTTCTAAATTGCACACTCAAGTGGAGAGTTACAGATACACAAGACGAAAACCAGTACATACATCGGCAATGCTAAAGTGTCGATAGCGGACCTGTTATTTGAATATGGGGTTCTGCATGTAGTTGACACTGTGCTGGGCAGCATAGAACCCGAGACGATGCACGAATCTGATGTTTCAATAAATGCCACAGCAATTCATTTCACATCCAAAGTCATTGACGCCGACATTTTTAATGAAGAAGAGGTGCGTGCTTCAAGCTACGTCTAATAAGGTTGCATTCTTTCTGTTAGAAATATTGCACAATCTTTCTGAAGTACCGGCACAAGGGTTTCTTTCGATTCTTACAGGTTTTCGTCTGACCTCGCAGCTCAAGGAGGCAGCCAATGGTGTCCTGACGATCAACATTCCTGGGCTCCAAGCCAATAGGGACATTGTCGGGTATCCTGATGGTGGGTTAAAAAATCCTGTGCCACTCCTGTTCGATCCAGGTCTAAACAGAAAAGAGTTTACGGAACCGGATGAAAAGTTTATATACCCTACGCTGAGTAAGGTGCAGCGTCCTAAGAGCGATGAAGATCTTGCCTTCATGAGTGTAAGCTACTGCAACTGTGGTACTGACGTATTCTCAATGCATGTAATTGTAATCAAGCCTTACAGTAAATAAATATGCCTCACCTCCCAATAATGGCATTTGATGATGAATTGTTGGTTTTCACTATAGGTCTTTCAATTGGGCTCCTTGATAAGATCCAAGCAAGTAACATCGGTGGAGCTTGTGAAACTGTACACAGCACGGCTCAAGAAGTGAGCTTGATTGTTTTCTAGTGCTGTGCGTTTATAAAAGCCAAAGCCTGTGTAATAAGTGATTAGATTTTCTGCTGGCTGCTTGTGTGCAGAAATAATCTCAGATTTCATTGTTGTTTACACTTTTAGCAAATGGATTGAATCGCTATATTAGTCCTGAAACCCTTATTTTCTTTGTTTCAATTGCAGGGTCGATCATGTCCTGAAGGCAGTGGTGACGTATACCGAACAGTTGGCTCTTGAGCAAGCTTTTGCTGCTGATGAATTACTTGCCAAGGGAGTCTACTTGGGTGATTAACTTAACCACTTTAAATATAGTCGTGCCCTTCCCGGCAGTTTTTGATCCAGAGCTGGAAGATTTATGAAAAAAATTGTCGCTGATAGACGTCTGTGTTGAGCTTTCCCTGCAGGGCCATTACACGGTATACCATACGGGCTGAAGGATATCTTCGCCGTCCCAGGCTATAGAACTACATGGGGCACAAGCGTTTTCAAAAATCAAGTCATCAACGAGGAATCTTGGGTTTATCAGAAGTAAGACTTAGAAGAGAAGCAAACCCAACACCTTGAATGTGGACTTTCTAAAAGAATTGTCTGAATTTCTCAAAGGATATGCAGATTGCATACTCTGGGCATTATTTTTCTATGGATTCATTCTTATGTATTTAATCTTAAGTTATTAATCTGTAATAACTTTGAGGAGCTCGCGAATTTGCCACGTACTGGTAACACTTTATTGTTGCGGGATCAGTTGAGATTTGCACTCTGCTGCCATCGCCTGAGCTTCAGCTAGAACTGTGAAAATTGTGGCAGGCTGAAGGCAGCTGGGGCAGTGCTGATAGCTAAGCTTGTGACGGGGGCTTTGGCCTGGGATGATATTTGGTTTGGAGGCCAAACAAAGAATCCATGGAACATTTTTGAAGGCTCCACTGGATCGTCTGCTGGGCCAGCTGCCAGTACATCTGCAGGTACTTGCATCTTCATTAATTTCACAGCGAAAACATTAGACAGAGGTGATTTAAATAGAAAACTCTTAAAGGGAGCAATTAGTGGCGCTCAACTTTGACCATACCGTAATTGTGGCAGGTAACGTTCCGTTTGCAATTGGTGCGGAGACAGTCGGGTCCCTCACGTATCCATCTTCTCGTACCGGCATAACTGGCTTGCGTCCTACCTTCGGAATGGTGGGGAGATCCTGGACTATGAGCTTAGCCGAGAGCCTGGTAAGTGTCTTGAGCTATATACATGAAGATTTCTGTTTCCATCGGTTCCTGCTACACTGATTTATCCTGGTAGTGCGTGTGCTCTAATTTGCCAAAATCATACGGAGTACTATTGTAAATTAGGGCAGGCTGAAATGCTATTGTATTTTACTAATTTCCACAAAAGAATATTCTGTAGTGAGTGACACTAATTTTGCAGGTGACTCAACTTTTGCGCCCTCACTAATAGGATAATAATATCTGCGTAGCTGATATCAACCTTTGTAAGTTATCGCTGAATGACAGCCATCAACCTTCTGATATCATAGCCTCATTAATCCGATATTTTGCAGGACAAAGTCGGTCCTCTTTGTCGATCTGCAGCCGACTGCGCTGTCGTACTCGACGTAATCAGGGGCAAGGATCCAAGAGACTGGTCATCAGAGAATATTCATTTGAAAGACCCATTCTCTGTGGACATAACCAAGCTGACAGTAGGATACCTTCCGGATGCAGACATGGGGGTAAGTTACTCTTGGGGATTCTAAGTGTTTCATGTTTAAGAAGAGCTGATGCAGTTTGAAAATAGACAGCGTCTGTGCTTGTCAAGTACTGCGTTTGTCACAAATCAGTGAATTCCGCTCATCTCACCAGTTCTTTGTATCACTGGTTCTTTTAGTACTAATTTTCCGTCATTTTAAGGATTTTCAGATGTGTAGGAGTTGGGGAAACCTCTAAAGAGCCGTGGAGAATTTTTTGGGTGCAAGAGGGAAATCTGTTGAGATCAAATTTTTTTACTGTGTATGCATTTCTTAGGCAATCATTCAAACTGGGAGGTTGTAGACCACTTTAAGTGACAGTTGATAACCCCATTTCCATTCGAAGATAAGTGGTCATAGGCACTATTTATTAGCCATGTTGTGCTTACACGCACCTTGTTACTTGAAGGCCAATCAAGTCTATGAATACTGTAGACGAGTGGCTAGCTGCTGGGAACAGGGGAAATAGACGGGTTCAAGTCTCCAACAGTTTTTGGTACACTCTACTTTACATGAAACTGAGCTAATTCGGTATTTGGTGCTACATCAAGGTGGTAAACGCCCTTGCAGAGCAAAAGGTGAACATGGTCCCATTCAATCTGAATTACACTGTGACTTCAGCGCAATTTGTACTCAATGTAACAATGGACGTGGAGATTCTTGCGCACTTTGACCACTGGCAGCGAGCAGGTCAAGATGCTAACTTCGAGGATCAGACGGGGTGGCCAGTAGAGCTTCGTCGAGCTCGCCTAATTTCTGCTGTGGACTACATACAGGTTAGGAATTCTGGTTTTCTCCATTTCTTGAATTTTGAAGTGAACCCCAAAGTGCCCAAATCGCCTGAAGTGGGCGCACCTATGTCTGTAGGGGTGGAAATAAAATCATATAGGAAGCATCAAGAAAGGTTATCAAAATGTAGAGTACCAACAGAATGAAGAAACACTATTGTACATTTTTTAACAGTAGAAATATGTCACTATAATTGACTACTAGATTTCAAGTGGACCTTCTGTTTTTGCTTTACCACTTAGAGGATAAATAACCAACAATTCCAATCCGGAACAAGTCAGAGTACTATGGTGCTGTACAGTACTGTATTACAAAGGTTTGGCACATTCCAAAATTACTGAATAAATGTGCTGCCACCGTACTGTACAGGCACAAAGAGTTCGTGGGATTCTGGCTCATGAAGTTAATGACATCATCCAAAAGCAGAAGATAGATGCATTTATTGGAAACGCAACAGATTGGGAGAAAGTATGTGTAGGCAATCTTGTGGGCTTGCCAGTCATAGTGATACCCACGGGCCTCAAGGAGATAAATGGTACTCGACGTCGGATTACCGTCCAAACCGGCATTTATGGTGCTCCCTATCAAGATGGAACGGTATGAACATTTCCTCAACGCAGAATTTGACCTCACTTGCTTTAGGATCTTCTAAAATTTCTGAATGAATACTCTATCATTGTTTTCTGTAAGTACTGTAGAGATTGCAAAGAATTATTTAAAGCCTTACAATCTGATTTGGTGTGTCCCCAGGTTCTGGCTTTGGCAATGGCGTATCAATCAGTATCAAATCACCATCTTCAGCGTCCACCTGTTGACAACCTTGGTGCTGGGGATCAGTCTCCGTTAGCTTGATCGTTATGGCACTTGGTACAAAATATTGGTAATTGGTTTGCCTTCATGAGGAAAGAATGATGCACTTGACATAACATTGTTAACCCGGAAACGCCGGAGCCTATATGACTGTGGCAGCCGGAATATTTATTTTTTATTTTTCAGAGATCAATTCAGATGTCGTGTACACTCCATACAAATTTCAGAAATTTTTGTGAAGATTTGAAGTTATCATGAATTTTTGAACATGAATCCCATATCAAATACAAAATAAGGTTAGCTCAAAAAACTGTGAAAAGTTCTCCTTTGGTTTGTATTATGGTGTAGAAAATCATGGTGTAAACCAAATTTCCTTGCCATTCTATAATCAGGAACTTAGTGGAATATGGTAGTAGGTCCAAATTTCAAATGGCTAAACAATACAAAATTTTAGAAGTTTTACAAAATTTCAAATTGGAGTAGAAATTAGATTCAATAAGCTTTATTTCATTAGAAGAATTTTCAACCCTCCTGAGGGCTGCTCCAGAGTGACAAATCAATGACAAACCAAGCTATTAAATTGCTTGGTCTGTCACTTTAGTTGACTTTGACTGCTGCAATGGGCAGTCAGCTTGGTTGATTGCTTGTTGAAACAGTCAATTTTTGCAATTTATTTTTTTATTTTTTTAAATAATTTTTTTAAGACTAAAAAATTAATTAATTAATTAATTTTTACTCGTAAAACTTGATTCTTGTGCCATTGCCACTGCAGTTTTTGGTGGGTTGGAATAGGGAAAAAACGAATTTTTCAACAAAGACAAAGCAAATTTCAGGGTACCTCGAGGGGTGTGTGGAGGAGCCCTCCGGAAACCTGAAATTTTTTCTAATGTCATTAGTTGGGCTCTAACATAGAAAAGATGATTTTACTGAAGGCTAAAATTTAGATCAAGAGCAAAGGAGGTAGGGCATTGCCAAATACAATAGAAAAGCATCTTTTGTGCCCCATAGGTTTATCATCTTCTTCTCTAGAAAATTTTGTAGTTCGTCAATGAGGGGCTTTCTACTACTAAGTGAATTCTAGAAATATTAGATGAAAATCATCTTATTTTGAGGCATGGTTGACCAATTATCAACCACATTTTGGTTGCATGAATATTTTAGAGCTTCTTTCTTTGGATCTTTGAAATAAAGGTATCCTTATCTAGAATCCTAAATACCTATAAAGGGACTTTAGTTATTATATTGATTTTAAAAATAAATAAATAAACGTAATAGGTTTGGAAGAACTCCCTTTGGAATCAATTTGTTTTATATTATTATTTCCACACTATTGAATGGTCCCCTTTTCAAGAATGCAAAAAAGACCCCTACAATACTATTAAATAAATCGGAGTATTAAGTTAGCAAGTGAAAGATGAATACAGGTACATAATGAAATTTAGTGTTTTGCAATACTCATTACAAACTCTAACACTAAATGGCAATAACATTGGTAATGTTGCCAACACTAAGTGTCAACAAGAACACAAATTCATCAAAAGAAACTTAGTTAGAACCAATCTTGATGGTCCACTTTGCACTAAATTAGCATCCAAAATGAACACTAATTCATTGTCAACTAAGTGACATTTAGAGTGAGTTCCATGACAAGGTAAATATCACTATTTCATTCATTATCAGTGTACCTTTTTATTCTGTCTGCAAAGAACCCAATAAATTTCAACCTTACTACCTTTGCACGATTTGTGACTTAATCCAAGGGTAACACAATTGAAGCCAACTGTACTGTACAACTTTCGGCTCACAGCAAGCGAGCCCTTCGGTATCAAAATTGAAAAAAGACACAAGGAATCCAGGTATCCAATACCCCAGGACTCCAAAATGTATGCCTCCCTATATGGTTCCCTATACTGTATTCATCATTGCACAATCCTTGGAGAACATTGGTTTTGAATGATGGCAAATGTACTTTGTGACAACAAATATCTCACCAACACAAACTCTGAATCTTAACACGGTAAGTGCATTGAGAATAGACAATTTGTCGGCCAACTACTTGGAAACTGAATGAGACTACAGGGACCAAATCATTCTACAAAGTTTCCTTCAAATGTACTATCAACAGTAGACGATGGATCTCTGGAGATTTCAATCTGGGGTGTCGGGGGAACAAGAAGCTGGAATGCGGGTTTCTGCCAGAGAACTGTTGGCACTGATCTCTTCGGATGTGGGGGTACTGCTCCAAGATCCATTGGAGTCGATGGAGTATTGAATGAAGCGTGTCTTGAATGTGTCTTGGACAGCGTGTAGTGCTCACTACATTCAACTCTTGATCATAATCTACACTGCGCTAGGTTGTAGCTTCTAGAGTGTACAGAATGTACAGGAAATGAACTAGGAAACAAGAAAGAAAGAGCCTCGTTATGAGAGACAACATGTCAAACCTTTGGCGAGAGGCAAGGTGATGTATTTTCAAGACAAGGCTCTACTACCTTGCTAGACTTAATCTCAATGGTCAAATCTTGTTCAATCATGGTTAATCATGAAAGGGACGCTAGAATGCTGAAGCAAAACGGGCAAGATTATGAGGTATAAACATGCTCTCCACATCTATTGCTTTGCTGCCACCTCTATGGAAATGGGATCTATTGAGGTTAAGTCATACTGTTTTGTAATATGTTTGTTACCACACCATTCTGGGGAAGCTGACTGCCGGTAAATTACAGATTGTACATTTTTGTAGCCCAGATATCTGATCTGCAGGGTCAATAGATAAAATAAATACAATTAGTATATCCCAGAAGGAAGCAATCAGATCTGCAACAAAACATATTACTTAGATCCATATCAATTGTCAAATACTCAATTGAGAGTCAAGAAGTTAGTGAGTATAATAACTCAAAATTGGAGCCAGTTGTAGAAAACTGAGTACATTCTTCACTGCATTATAGAACTCTGCTTTCCACAAGCAAGCTCCAAATTTGAGTTACCAAGTACGCAATCACTTCAGCTAGATGGATCAAAAAGCTTCAAGACAAATAAGATGGATCAGGAGATGTTGGTGGCGAAGAAACTTACAGATCCTAGAAAGAGGTGATGTGCGCCGATGGTAAGCTTGCCCTGCTTTCAATAGAACACTTGTAAGTTACACTATTGATGTTTGAATTGGAATGATCTTTCTTTATTCTCCTCCACATCAACTTGGCGTACCGGATGACGACTGCGCTTGTGCGCAACAAGGTTACACTTAAATGCAAACTTCATGCCACAGCCCGAGCAAACAATGGGCTCCCCACACAACTTCTCATGGTCTCGCACATCCACCTCAATATGGAACCTGAACACAATTTCCATTAATCAAATTAGCAGGGACATAACTTTTTCCAGCAAGGCTCACCTCAATAATAATCCATTAAGCAAAATACTTTACAATTCTCAAACACCTACATACCTAAAAAACCTACAAACAGGCAATGATAGATGCACCATCAATGCACCATCGAAGAGCAAGATAGACAAGTATCTACACTAAAGGAGCTATTGTAATGAGGTTTCCAATTGCCAACACAGGACTAGTTTTCTACGATTTTTGCCCAAAACTTTGCCAAACTGAAGAAAAATTTGCGACCACGTACCTCTTCGCACATTTCCGGCAGGCGTGCCTCTTCTCGCCCTCCGAGTGCTTGCGTCCGAAGTGCCTGCGAAGCTCGTACAAGCCCACGAACGTCTTGCAGCAAGTGGGGCAGCGTGCCGGGATCTTCTTGTTGTGCCCCGCCTTGATGGTCGAGCCGGTAAACAGCACTGGATCTGCTGTTGCAGGCTCCAGTTTTGTTGCTGCAGCAGCATAACTGGCGTCATTGAAATGCGTTTTGTGGTGCATTCTCATGGTCTGCGGGTTCTTGAACGTCCTCTGACACCCCTGGAATGCGCACTGGTATGGCCGCCTGTTGTGGATCCAGTCGAGGGGCACCATCACGGCTTCTTGCTTCAACGACTGGGAAAACACAACCTTGTTATGTTAGCATGCCTAGTCCGAGTTTTGAGGCAACTCTCTTGGTGGATATTCCAAAGAAAATTTCAATCCTTTGTTTGAGTCTTTGAGACCTTTGATCAACCAAAAAATATGAATTTGAAAGTTCAAGATTTCCGGAATTATAAACTACAACAGAACTGCAATCCGGAAATCTTGAGAACCTGTATCCCAGTTACCTGCTTTGAGTTTCTGTTCCTTGGCCACGACGTGCTTTCCGGTGAGCTTGCCTTAGCCGAGCAATCCGCTCTCATTTCCGATCCTTCTTGCCCCTCCGCCATGTCTGAGATGCCTGATTGTGTGCACCTGCTGCAACTGTCGCCGGAAGTGGAGCTCTGACTGTCCCCGTCTGTTGCACTCGGAGACAAAATGGACTTGAGAGTGCACACCAAGTTGGGGTGCATCACTGGTGGGTGTGGTACCTGGCTGTTCAGGAGAGCTGGAGGAGAGCTGGGAGGGGTGGAAGGACAGTCAAATACTAAAGAACCGTTCAAAAACTCAAGAACTTGGGATTGCGATCTTGTCAAAGTGGACTGGATGCCTAGTGTCTCACACTTTAGAAACGGCTCTAACTCCGTAGTTTCTGTGCATGAATAATACTGCAAGAAAATAAAGAAATAGTTCATGTCAGTGCGTCCTACTTAGAAAGTGAAGCTCTTTGAAATTTGCAAAGGACACAAAGTATAAATTTCGGAAGAGTGAGCGGTAAATTCTGAATATGCTTGTTCACATCTCAGGGTTTTAGTCACTCATTTGAGGTACGAGGGCTTGTAAGACTAATTAACAGGGATTCTAAAACCGGCAGATGCATCCAAAGGGACCCATTGTTACAGTTTGTAAACTTCTTGTTGGAAGAAAACGTAAGGCATGTACAAGGGCATGCATTTATGGGCAAATCTGTGAAAGGGAGACATATATAAATCCAACCTCTTTTTTGAGGTTTACGTGAATTTAGAGTCTGTCCGTCTCAAGTCCCACGTCAAGCCCCAAAGGACAAAGACAAGTGACACCAAGACTATTCGTATTAGACCCTTGTTGGTTTCTCAGCTTCTTACCTAAAGGTTATCGCGTTGCTGAAGCTCCTCATATAAGAAATAATCCCTCTTGACAGGAATTCAGCATTCTAGCTTGCAGTTTACAAAAATTTAAAAAACTAAAAAACTTCCTCAGCACGAATCTACTAATTTTGAATCATGAATCTCACCACGAGGGACAAGGACTTCAACCGCATGGCGTACGTAGGAGTTTACAATCAGCTGCATTGATTTGAGTTCAAGCAGCTTCAAACCTACGACACCTTGTGCTCACAGTTTGGAAAACTCCGCAAGAGTGACTAATACTAGAACAGCTTCCATAGAAGCACTCAAAAGTCGGCAATGACGTCCATGATCACAAATCAAGTCACTCACTTAATTTTGCTCAAACGAATTTGTCAAAGCTTCAAGCGGAGACAGTGCACTTACCAACATGTCAATCCAAGCACCAGCCGGGTCCCCATCTGCACACTTTGGAGCTTCATTCATCAACATTTTGCATGATAGTTTGAGCCTCCACTGCAATTGATCAATACCCTCTCAAAATTCAATAGAACAACAACTACGAGAGCTAGAGTTCCTTGCAAGTCATCAGTCGTTGCTGAAATCTCATACTAGATCGAAGATCGAAACTCTCAAATTCACCATGTGCTCAGTACTCTCGATCGTGTCTTTGCAAAGTCTAGAAGAATTGTTAACCCAAACCCAAGCTGAATCCAAGCTCACCAAACGAAAGCTTCATGGCCTGTTTTACACACGCGTTAGCAGACATTTATGTAAAAATGGTGGACATTCCACTCTGTTGACAAGAGGCGGCAGGGTACACTAGCACCGTGATCCTGATCTTTTTTTCCTTTCCCCTATTTTCTGTTTTTGGCCTGTCAATGAAAAAGAAATTAGAAGATTTTCTAGCTGAAGACCTTGATGCAATAATCTTTGAACCCTTGTTAGGGAAGATATTGTTTTTGAACGTTTCATCGTACAGAAAGTCAACCGGTATTTTAGTGAAACTCCCACCAACATTCCACGAAAAACATGGCGCCTTTGGGTCATCCAAGATTGCAGGGAGGTTCAGTTTGTAAATAGTTCGTAAATATCATAGTTTGTAAATAGTTTGTGAAACTGTGCAGTCTTTTGGTTTCCCGAGTTCATTCCCACTCAAATTGAAGGTTCAAATACCGGTGAGAAAAGTGAAGTTTGAAAGGCGGCTTGCCAAGACTTTGAACCGGCAAAACCAGGGCGGAATATAGACCGTGGCTAATAAAACCTCAGATGATTGCATTGAATGGAAGGAAGAGACAAGTAGACAACCACAACTACTTTGTGCCGTGGCTGCTTGAAATCCAAAAACATTTAATGAGACCCATGTGCCAGAAGCCAAAGAAAGCCAAAGAAAGCCGGCTTGGATCTTTGGAAATATCCAATCGATGCAAACCCAATTTGGCTCAAAGTTCCTCAAACGGTGGAGCCTATGACCATGTGGTCAACGCTTCCGTGAGTTTGGAATTACTGAAACCAAAATTTCGTTTGAAATGGCGGCATTCCTGACAGACTGGGCACCCCCACGTTGAGGCTGTGCAGTCTGAAATCTATAGCAGTCGTAGACTTTAGAGCTGAAGGAGGAAGTGAATGGAAAAATGGCATGTGGAATACTGCCACTTTAACAAAAATTTCCATTGTAGGAATTGCTGGGACTAGTTTCTTATGGGGAAAAAAATCTAACTTTCAAGGGAGAAATTCATGAGATTTGAAAAAAGCTTATTCAATTATAATCCGAGCAATTCATTTTGGGTTGTTTTAGTCTTTCCTAGTTTGAAGTTGCATTTCTTCCATCATGCAGAGCCAGTACATAGGCAAAAATTGCATACAAAAATTACATACTCAATTTTCATCGTGATTTTTTGGAACTATTTTTGAAGATAGGAGAATATATTTTGTTTTTGGAAATATCATTTTTTTTTCAATTATGCCTAAAAGCCAAAAGTTATGAGGGTGATTGTAAGAAACACTTGTATTATTTGTTGCATTTTGCATTTTTGGACTTTTTGGACTTTTTGTACTATGAATCACCTGCAGTACTATTGAAGGCATGGAACATAAAATTTGAATGGTCAATTTGATTTCAAATTTACTATTCTGACAACATGTGATGTTCATCATTGGATGACAAAAATGGATGGAAATACTTAATTTGTCATTAAAAAATAATTTACATTGGCAGATAGAAGGTATTACGAGCCCTTGGAGTACTATTGAGTCTTTTTGTGTACCTTGAAGTACTATTTTGAGCCACATGCTACAATTTACCTTAGAAAATGAGACTTTCACGTTTCTATTTTTGAAAATTAGGAGATGAGTTTAAAAAATTTATTCTAAAAATGGCCATTGTTGCCGACTAAGAGCAAAGCAGGAAGATCAAAGTTAGAACTAAGAAACCATTTTTAATTAAACATAAATTCAACTTGAATATAACACACTTTAACCCAATATAAAACACACTCGGAAAATGTTTTTGGAAATCCTTCTTCTGAAAAGGTGTATCTCTATTAGAAGAGCTAGCCTACCAAATTTGTTGATGTAAATCTTCAAAAAAGGTACTCGGTAGTACTAAAACCCACCAAATCCGCATGTGTAATATATATTCAAAATTCCGTTTCACCTATTAAATTAATTTTGAAAAAATTGAAATAATTCAAGTGCATTTTCTATTGCTATTGAAAGCTTGCTTTTGAATTTCATGTTCATTCAATCACTTTAGCAATACTTATGGCACAAAACAACTCCTCCGTTGAACGTGTGACGGAAAATAATACAGGTGTTTCTTGCAATCACCCATGCCACCCTAAGCCAAAAATAGAGGTTGGTGGATAGTACAAAAAAAAAATTTAAAAGTGAAAAAAAAAAATTCTAAATTTTTTCTTCAAATACTATATTCTTTTGTACATGTAAAGCTTTGATTTATTCTATTTGGACTATTGATGAGAAAATTATGAACAATCTTGTTTCTTGCGCAATCTAAGCATCTTTGTGAAAAAATAAATTAGAAGATTAATTTTTTGAAGCAATTTTCACATTTATTCAAGAAAAAAAATTTATCAGTATTAAGTTTGCTTGCTAGAACAATCTCACCATTGTAATAATTGTATTTCAATTCCATCTTAGAGATATTAATGATTTAGTTTTTTGTTCAACCTTGGACCTATTTTTAAGAACATTTTTTTAAAGAATGAAAATCAAGTGTGTGTTTTTTGAAAAAATTTCCTTCGACTTTCAACTCAATTCTTTAGCGTATATATATATTTTTAATCCCTAAATGCCTAAGGCCTTTTTTGAACTTCTAGGAATTTGCTCTAAATTGAATAAAAAATCAACATTTTGATAAATTGTATCAATTTTTTTGAATTGTAACCATGCAAATTCAAACTAGACATATTAGAGATCACATAGGAAAAGAAAACACAACAATATCACTAATAGATTGAAAGATTATAATATTTGATCATGAGGGTGTTAAAACTAAAAAACTCTTTCAATCCTTTTTCCACATGGCAAATCTAAAAAGTTGGTCATCAAAAAAATATGAGGTTAAAGGGCCTCACATGCCCAAGGCACTCAATTTGGGTGTCGACAATATTTTTAAGTTAAATAAATCTGAACCAAGTTGCATTTTTTAGTAGTTTATATTTTTGAAAAATTCTTTTTGTAGTCTAGTTTTAGCATCAAAAATCTGATTTTGAAAATGATTGATTATTATTTTTCTATTCAAGGTTTTGTGCAAGGGTACCCATTGCTATCTTGACTTTCCGTAGTGTTGAGGGCTCTTGGAAATGAGCCTTAAATACACTAGATCTTGGATAAAAAATCACCTTAGAAATTCATTTAAAAAAATTGTAGAGTAGATTTTGAGAAGCCGTAAATTGATTAGGGTTATGCATGTTAGGCCCTTTAACCTCATATTTTTTTTGGCGACCAACTTTTTAGATTTGGCATATGAAAAGAGGATTGAAAGACTTCAAGTTATATTCAAATCGATTATAATCTTTCAATTCATAAGTGATATTGTTATGTTTTCTTATCCTATGTGGTCTCTAACATGTCTAGATTCAATTTGTACGATTACAATTCAAAAAAATTGATACAACTTATCAAAATATTGGCTTTTTGTTCAATTTAGAGCAAATTCCTAGAAGCTCAAAAAAGGCCTTGGGCATTTAGGGGTTAAACCTAGTACCGAGTTTTTCCGATTGAGGTGAAATTCAAGGAGCAGTAGGATTGCAAATGGTAATAAATAGCGTTTGTTGGACGGCCCGTGGCTTGGGGTAGTACTTATCCAGTGAGACTGAGAAATTGCAATCTTCATCACGTTCTGAGCAGCGTTTTTGTTTTGGACTGTAGCAGTCACCATGCAAGGAATACAGGATGGTCCCTCCATAATTAGACCTCTGTGAATGAGCCATGACACTAAAGTCTGGCACTTAAACGCCCAAAAAAAACACCCTGGTTCTGAGTAGAGGACTCGTGATTAGTGAAGACCTCTTTTCATTTTCCATAATAGTGGGCAGGTCCAAAATGACTGAAATAACTGCCCTACATGTGCGTGGAGCATGACATGGAAATTTGAATTTTGAAAAACTTGAGAACAGAGACTCATCACTTGTGAATGAAAGAGAACATCTTGCTCAAATCAAGCAGCATTTGCTGATGCAAGACCGTGATTTCGAGAATGAGATAAGTTAGACCCTTTCTTGTCTGCATGCATTCTTTTTAGTTTGGATAGGGTGCACGATTCTCAGGTTCGCTACAACATCATCTTCACTGAACTTTCTGAGAAAATAAACATAAGAAAATAAATAAGGTTAGCAAAGTTCACATCCTGACGACAAAGCATTGTCTGAGCAGTGTAGGTTCAAAAGAAATGGACCCAAACCTACACACTGCCCAAGAAAATAGAATCGAATTGGGTCGAGAATGTTTCAGCTAGAAATTCTACGCCAACAGCGACCTCCACAAGCAAATCCGATCCTAAAACAACAGAATCGAATTGGTTCGAGGATGTTTCAGCTAGAAATTCTTCTCGAACAGCGACCTTGACAAGAAAATCCGATCAAAGTGCAATCAGGAAACAAATCTACCCCACAGCAAATCCTAGAGATTATCCCACAAGCAAACCCTAACCGAGGGAGGGAACGTACCAGTGAAATTCATGGTGGGTGAATCCAGCGGCGGCAATTAAATGTTGGATCCAAAACTTCACCAAATCAATTAAGTTTGTAACCTAAGGCAACCTGTCAAAACCTGATAATATAATATTATTTGCCGTCTGTAGGGAATTGGGAACTGAGGTCGGTGAAGAGAGAGAGAGAGAAAGTGTGCATACAAGGTAAGCAGTGGCAAGCAAGGAAATAAAACGCAAGGCTTCCGACACCGATGCACCTCACTGCGAACAAGTCCCAGGACTATGGCGGACTTCAACAAAGAAGCTTCGCAATTAAACAGACCACTACCTGAAAATGCAAAAGAAATTAATTGATAGTCGAATGTGTATGAGTCCGATTCCAACTTATCTATCCTACAAAGCAGTCAATAATGTAGGATGCCACACGCCAGGAAAGACTCTACATCGTTTGTTACTTCGTACCGCCAGAGTTTCAACAAATGAAGAGCAGTTTCTTAGCTCAGAGAGAATACAATCACTCCACGGAGCAGCATTGTTAACAATTTGCTATCGTGAAGTCAAATACTCTAAGGAGAGGCCAGAGAACTGGAATTTCCCTTATCCAGATAGCGGCAACCATGCGCAATTCGAGAGTGGGCAATTCACGACCTCTCTTGGCAACCATTATAACCCGCTCCAAGCCCTAAAATTGCCACAAACCCTAAACCTCGTACTGCAACGGAAAGTTCTAATTCTAGTCGCATTGAAGGCATTCCACGTCTCGCACTCACATAGCTCATCGATCTCTGCAAGAGAAGCATACCAAAGCCTCAAATTCACCGCAATCTTCTCGCTTGATCAATCTCCCACATCAATGGCGCTCTAATTACACTCATAAACCCTAAAAGAAATTCCGCTAAAAGTCAAACATACATTTCTGGAGATCTCTGTAGACCTCTACGTACGATCTCCGCTGAGAATCATTCAATCTTCGACGCCAATTGAGTGACCTTCGCAGGAGATTTCCCGAACTCTTGCAACCAGTCGATCGTGAATTTGAGAAACAGAGCAGGTCGAAGGAATGGCAAAAAACCCATCCATCCTCTCGGGATTTCATCCTAATACTTTCATCCAAACAGTAATTCCGGGGTCAATGGCCCTGCTTACCCAATTAGGGTTTTCCTTTCGCTTGTTTGCTTAACTTATAGTCTGGCGGAGTACAAATGTTTCGGAGCTTTGCTGCTGCGTGGGACAGTGCTCTTTTTTGAGTTAGCGCCGATCGACCGATTCACTGAGTTCATTTCCTTTTCGTGGTGAAGATTTCGCAGTTGGTAGGTTTTTCCAAATCTCGGATTGCTGTGCGTGTTTTCGGGGAGGACTGAGCATCGAAGTTTTTAGGGTTTCATTTTTAGAACGTTAGCTTACTGATTCTCTCGAGTATGCAGTCTTCGGGAACGTGGCTGGTGCGAGTTCATATTGAAATGTCTGGATGCCTATGTAGAAGGTCATAGTGTAGGCTTCGAAGGCTTTGAGTTATTGGGGTATCAACATTTTGCGTTAAAGACGAGGTAGAGAACAATTAACGGGAACAATTTTACCACTCCTTCTAATCATTTTCCTGTTCAGTTTCCCGTTCAGTCGGGAGATTGTTTAAAATCTTGGATCAGTGTTGGTGTTGTTGAATTTCCTTGAGGATGAGCGTGTTTTTGACGGTATTAGGGTTTCGTATTAGTGTGTAAGCTTACAGATTCTCTTGAATATGCAGTCACAGCGATATTCGCTAGTGCGAGTATACAATCGAATTCTGGAATATCATCATTTTGCATTGAAGAATAGTTAGAGAACAATTGAATTGATAACCATGTATATTGTTTGCCTTTCTTGTGCTGTTCCGAAGAACGCATTTGAAAATTCTTGCACGGAATTAGAAGTGAAGTATCTCACCGTTTCTTTGGCATATTTGTTCGTAGTTCACAGTGCTCCACCGCACATTGAATTTCAGATAGGTACCTTTGTGCTGGCCTGTACCCATTTCTTATTCCTATCAAAATCTTGGATGATAATCACTGTTCACATCCGCCAGGTCCTTCTAGAGTCATCCAAATGCCACTTGGAAAAGCGTGGGATTTTTAGGGTTAGCTTTAAAGGGTTTGGCTTACAAGGTTTTTGGAACAAATTGTGCAGGTTTCAGGGTTCCAAGTTTGAGAGTGATCGCGATGGGGCGGAAATCGAAGGTCCAGGCGGGGCCTGGGCAGGTTTTGATCAAGCAGAGGACGCAGGCGCAGATGAAGGAGAGGCTGAACAGGGTGACTGCGAAGCACAACAAGCCTCTCGAGTCGCAGATTGACGTGCGCGACTTAGATGATGTCATGGAGCAGGCGGAGCTCGCCGGCCGTGTGTTTTCGGCGGAGAATCCTCTTGCTGAGCTTCTAGTCAACCCGTGAGTAGTATTCATTACATCAATTGTCACAGCAGTCATTAGAGTTCACTAACTGTCCGCAACTGAGTATCATGTGCGGATTTAAGCCCTATGCCTTACCTCAAGCATTTTTGCAGTCAGGTGTAGGATGTCGAAGTGCTTTTGTATTACTCCGTATAAAATAGCTTAAAATTGCAAGCCATTTTATGAGTACGAGCCAAGGTTACTGGAACACTAAATACAACCACCTTTTAATCCCGTTCTCTGATTCTAGCTCAGTAGTAACTTGAACGAACGATTTTTATCGAATTTCATCTTAGTGTGTGAACTTATGGGTTAAAAGCTGAGCTTGAAAATCAGAATCGAAAATGACGCCGTCTAATGCAAGTGATATTGTGTTAAAAAAAGAGTCTGATGAAGAGATTCCGTTTTTGGTCACCCTGCTATGAGCAAACACCGAGTTCCAGAGTGTTATTTTTTAGTGTATGATCTGATTGGGTCTTGGCCCTATGCTGTGTTACCCAGTGCTTTTGGTCTAAACTTACTCGCTGTTGATGTAGAGAGACTGATGCCGACGCTGCTGAAGCTTTGAAGGAGGAACGCCGTGCAGAGGAGGCCTTGCATGCATCAAGTCTCACTATTCCAAGGAGGTATCTCCATTCCCGACCATATTTTCAATTTCTGAATAACTGTAAGTTAAATGGTTTTAAACCAAGGATTCAAGTTTTTTGAGATGACCACTTTCGATTGATCATTTGTGGAACGTGTGGGGACGAATTTTATACGAGGAGAATCAGTGAAGAACATCGCGTGGGTTGGTTAAGAAATAAATAAATTGGACGGAAGAAAGTCCCCTTATAGACTCCACAAACTGCTTAAAAATACTCGAGGTCCAATTCTAACTTCTTGGTCCTTTAGAAGGTTAGATTGTGAACCAGTGGCACTGTGGAATGAGGCCTGTTTTGGTTAAATTTCCTGTTTGAGTCAATATTTGATACATCAGAGAGTTTGATTGTTTGGCAGACCTAAGTGGACCGCCAGTATGACCCCTCAACAGCTGGATCTTAATGAACGGCAGTCATTCTTGACTTGGCGAAGAGGTTTAGCCGCGTAAGTACCATAACTTGTGCTTGGAATTCCATTTATGATGTCGTGGCACAGGACAGCTTTTGGTAGGAGCTTGGTTATTTTTGGACGAGTACGCAAAGTTCTTTATTGAAAGATGCCTAGCAATCTGAAATAGTTATTTGTTAAACATATGCAATTGTGAGTTAGAAATACATATTTATCTGGATAAGCTTGTGAGGTTGTTGATACTAGATTATGAGACCTGGCTAAATGATTTGTTGGTTGTCTGACAGACTGGAGGATAATGAAAAGCTGGTGCTAACGCCGTTTGAGAAAAATCTCGACATTTGGAGGCAGCTGTGGAGAGTACTGGAACGCTGTGACTTGGTACGTGGTCTGCATATGCGACATTTCCTAAGATGTAGTTTATTTTTGGAACTTGAGGTGCGTTTCATATATTTACATCCCTGTGATAGTGAACTGAAAAGGGGTTTCTGTTTTCAGGTGGTGATGGTTGTCGATGCTCGCAATCCTCTTTTTTATAGATGCCCTGATTTGGAGGTATGTGGATCGAATCTGTCTTGGAATATCTTGTTGACACATGGTATTCATTTTTCTGTATTTAATTTGAATTTTTTATTGTTGATACTTCAATTGTGTTATCATTAAAGAGGTCCTGGAACGTTAATGGAGCTGATAAGTGTACTGTCTGGAACAGTGCATGAGTGTATTTTGTTGGAAGCATCTATATTTACTAAAGTAAGTTGTTCCGTTGATCAGGCCTACGTGAAGGAGCTTGATCCTAACAGAAAGACTATGCTACTTCTGAACAAGTCTGACCTCTTATCACCGGATGCTAGGTGCGTTTCTGTCTAATCAATCGTGAACTTATAATTTTCTAATTTTCCTTAGCTCTGTCTTGAGGATGATCGTAAGTTATCTTAAAGTATCCTTAGATGTTTTTGTATTAAAATTAGTAGGCGCTTCATCATGCAATTTATATAGCTTGTTACTTAAGTTGTCCACATGTATGACTGTCAGTGTGTTTCTTACTCTTATTCTTTCGACGTAGATTGCGGGTACTCTGCTCCATAGTGACTAAAGTTTGTCCGTTGTGTGAGTTCTACCCTAAGACTGAAAATTGTTGTTTGCAGGAATAAATGGGGCAAGTACTTGAAAGATCAGGGGATTCCTTACATGTTCTGGTCTGCTAAAGTTGCTACTGCTATACTTGAAGGTAAAGAGTCGCCTGATTCAATTGTGGATGAGGGAGAAGTCGACGATGAAGACGCTGTTGTTCTGGAACGTGAGCAGCTTCTAAGCCGGGTGCAGAAGATGGCTGAAGACATAGCAGAAACGAGGCGAAAGACAACACAAGCGTCACTCTCTCACCATTTGGAAACACACGGGAGTTCTCTAAGAACCGGTAAATCAGAAGGCGATGCTGGGGTTGGAACCTCTACTGCGTCTGGTAGGGTTATGGTGGGCTTTGTTGGGTACCCCAATGTCGGGAAATCGTCAACCATCAATGCCTTAGTTGGTGAAAAGAAAACAGGTGTGACATCTACTCCAGGAAAGACCAAGCATTTCCAGACGCTGATTATAAGTGACAAGCTGATGTTGTGTGATTGTCCGGGACTTGTGTTTCCTTCTTTCACGAGCTCTCGGTCAGAAATGGTTGCTGCTGGGGTCCTTCCAGTGGACCGGATGACCGACCATCGGGGTCCTATTCAAGTGGTGGCAAATAAGGTCCCAAGAGCAGTGTTTGAAAGTACGTATGGATTCACTCTACCTGCACCAAAACCTTACGAAAATCCAAACAGACCGCCTACGGCAGCGGAGTTGCTTAGAGCGTATGCCATGTCCCGGGGACACGTTGCGTCCAGTGGTCTACCCGATGAGACGAGAGCTTCTCGAACAATTCTGAAAGATTATCTGAGCGGGAAGTTACTGTTTTGTTACGCGCCCCCTAATGTAGAGCAAGAGGGATTCTCACTGAGGGTTGGTTCTGGTAATGAGGTTAGTGATGAAGACGACGAAGACGACGATGAAGTCGAAGATGAGTTCGAGCTGGAAGAAGGCAGCGATTACGAGTCAGGAAGTGAAGAAGAAGATGAAGGTGGTGAACCCTCGGGAAGTGGTTCCAAGGGAGGCAAGCTACTAGGAGTGGGCGACTCGAATATGGAGGATGTGTTTCGTGATTTAGACGGCTTGACAATTGGTTCTGATCTGCGAGGTCCTAAAACGAAGAATCAAAAGGAGAAGGCACCGCACAAGATGCATAGAAAGACTGCTCGGAGGAAAGATCGAACCTGGAGGGTAACCAACGACGGATCCGATGGGATGCCGTCTTCTAGTGCTGTGCAGAAAGCTGTGAGTCACGGGGCTGCGAAAGTTCGACTTTCTGTCTAGAGGCTACTGAAGAGGACGACTGCTTGCTTGCCATTGAATATGGGCCTGAATTGTGGAGATCAGGAGGACTTTGAAGGGATCTGGTGCACGTTTGGCTGTAGTTTTTTGAGTGGGATGCTTGAGGTTTTTGTCAGTCGACTAAAAAATTAGATTCGGCGAAACAGGCGATTTCAACATCTGGTTCCAAAACTCAGCGAGGAGACTACCGGTAGTACTTTGAGGAAGGAAGAATTGCTTTGTGCCCAATTTGGTAACACACTTGCAATTTACGGAGCAGGAATTGGACGGTTTGACAACTCCCTTTGTATCATAGCCGCTGTGGTCTAGAGATTGGGTGCCAAATCTGTGGTGACAGCCACCTGATAGTTTGATCTGGGGACCTGAAATCCTCCTTGATGACTTTTAAGAATCAATGTGTTCCGAAAGTAGTGTTCTGTAATACTCATTAAGTACATATCAGTGCGTTACAACGTGTAGAAGATGCGTCATTGACACATAAATGGTATCTATGTACGCCCCTCTTCTTAACCCTGTTAGGTCGTTCACCTGGAGCCAGAGAGTGGGTTATGAATGATTTCTTGTGAACACTTGTGGATGAAGAATTTTAATTTTTTTATGTTTTTTTTGTTGAGACATTCTGAGTGGGGTTGTAGTGGAAAATTTGTTTTTCCTAATCGGGAGGGGGAGTAATTTATAGTGAAAGAGGCTGTGGGTGGGAATGCCCTGTGCGATTTGAAGTTTGCTAAGGCTTGTACTGGACAGTTTCCTAAAAAAAAGGTTGATGCCCCGTTTTTGGACCCTTCAGTTTTCTTGGCATTACTCAAAATGTAGTTGATGTTTCTTGTTTCCCTCAATCAACACTTGTATCTAACCCAATCCCCCTCAAGCATATCAAATTTTCAGTTTCAAAAAAACGAAACTCCATTTTTGGTGAATTTTTGAAAAAAAAATCATGGTTTCACATGAAAATTCACAGAAAAAAAAATTGGTGATGAATTTTTTAAATTTGATTGGGGAAATATGTAGGAAACATCCATATGCTCATCTTCCCTTCAACAAGCATCTTCAAAAAAGTTTCATACAATTCCCTCTATTTTTGGCTTCAATGTTGGTGTCAATAGTGTCCAAATTATTGAAAATTCATATCTCTTTTATTGCATTTATGCTAAATAATATTATATTATATTCCTTGATTGCATGTGTATATTCTATAATTATTTTTGTTTGTTGAATTTTTAATGACTTCCAATTGTTGGATACTCGACCTCCCAATTTTTTAGAGGGGCCTCTTTCCATGTTAAATAAGAAAAAAAAAATTTAAGTTCTAATTTTTTGCCCTTCACATCCAATTCTTATTGTAGATTGTATTCAAATTTTCATTTTCATTTCTTTTGGAGTGAAAACAAGGCATGATTGCTTGCACTCTAGTCACATTGAGGTTCCTTCATAGATATTGAGTTTTGATCCTACCATATACTTTTGAGCCTTTGTAATTGTATGCAATCCAATGACATTGACTTGACTTATCTTTGGAGGTTTTGGTCCTACCCTCACAATTTTAAGCTACAAAATTACTTAAACAATATCCTAATAAAATTTGAGGTGCAAAAATACTTTGACTCCTCGCTATTGACAGTAACAAGGTTCGACCAAGATCTTCATTTGAGGAAAAGCCAACTCGATATCATTATTTTGCATTCAATCGTGCTTTGTTGCCATTTTCAATAAATAACAACTTGAATCAAATTCTAGATTAGCTTGTAAATGCCGCAACTTACATTTGGCATCTAATGGATGACAGGAATTCTTTCTAATAGGACAAAAGTGCAACTATTCATCTTCGTAATTTTGTTGTAAAAAGGAGAGGTCTTCTATAGTAGTTTGACTTCCAATAAATGCTTTTGCATTTTTTTAAGCCAATGATTCCCACGGTATCTAAAAGGATGATATCCGTGGTCACCAATCCAATCATCCTTTAAAGGTTAGCAAATGAAAAAGGTACCAAATAAAGGACAACATTTTATAATTTATAGAACAATCCTAATGTTGTGTTGTCATTTTTTCACCTTTCTAATTTCGAACTAGAATTCTTGTTGGTTAATTGTATAGCACACCAACAATCGACCCACATTTCCAAGTGTAAAAAGGAATTTCTACTCTAGCTTTTAGGCGAAGTGGAGACCAATTTAAATTTATTTAGTGAATTTATTAGGAAAATAGTCCAAATTCAAGGAAATCAACAACAACAAATTGTAAGTACACATCAATTACACCTTGCCCTAAAATAGACTCTATGGACTAAAAGTATCCAATGAATTTTTAGAAAATTCTTCAAACAAAGAATGCACCTATTCATTGTGAAAGCTTATCATTTTTGGCTCACTCCAAAGTAATAGTGTTGTATCCTTTTAGAGTTAACATTGCTCTTTACAAATTTATATATAAATATTTCCAATCACGCTATTGGCTCAAGTGATTTTTTTTTTGAAGTTAGCAAAATTGGTACACCATTAAAATTTTGATAAACATTTTTGATAGATTATTTTTGCATCTTTAATATTTTATTACAAATATATTATATATGAATTTTTTTAATTAATTAAAAAAAATTGCATCATATTGCCAAATTAATCCCTTGAATTTTGTTAATGAAATGCAATAAGATTTTTTCTTCTAGTGTTTGACATAAATTATTTTGTGTAATAAATTTTCATTGGTTGAAGTTCATATTTTGTGACAATGAGAAATGGGATTTTTTGCATTGCCTAAGTTTCTACCATTACATAATTGAACTCAAATGATTGTTTCCAAGAATGAAAGGATAGATGGAGAATGTTTCTTTCTATTACCTGACAACCATGTTTCAATGGTTAGAATAACCATCTTTTAGGGCTTTAGCTTTACATTCAAATTCAAATAGAATAAAATCCTTGCATCAAGATGTATGATGATTTGATATGTTTAATGAACAAAATTACCTGAAAGCCTTTATGACATTCCAGAAGTCACCCAAAAGTTAATTGTTTATTAATGTTGTGATAACCTCTACAAACAATTAAAATGTTCCAATTTTTATAAATATCCTTCTTTTAATTGTTTCATTTATATAAATAAAAAAACTAGTTTTTTTCTATTTTATAACAATTTTTGTAGCTAATATTAATATTTAATGTTAGATATTTTTTTAATTATAGTGAGAGTGATTATACTTGACTTTTCTTATTGACCGGCAAAACCTAGGGCTAGTAGACTAATATCTATAAAAAAAAACACTTATATCTACTTAGAAAGTTATTTTGACACTAGGCTTTATTGAAAATTTGGATCATTATTTTTGTAAAAATATTTTAAACACAACCATTTTTGTTTGGAATAAAACAATAAGATAATGTGATCAAACTTGCAAAAAAATATAATTCTAGACACCCTTATCTAAAAAGGTTATCTAAAATTGAGCAACAACTATGAAATCATTGGTTGAGCATTCAAGGGTTAGGGTGGTAGTCTCCGCTATCAAAATGAATGTGATTATTTGAAGATTATAACATTGTAACAATGAAAATTCTATATATTTGAAATCGATAATTATAATATTCAATTGCTTTGGTCTCTTAAATAAGAAGTTTTCAAAGAAACAAATGAAATCAAACACAAAGTTGTGGAGAAGGAATGCTTGGGCTTCAACTACCACAAATAAGAGCAACATTCATTCTATGTTTATCATCCACAAATTCAATCCTCTTGGATTGATTTACTTGAAACAATAGCAAAAATAATTTTGGAAAATGGTTTTCTAATGAAGGACACTTGGTCATTGTAAGGAGCTATCACAGCTACAATTCTGGCTTGCAAAATGATTGTGCATTTCTTAACTCTAAACAAATTGCTCAAAAATCCAATGTCATAAAAGATCATACATTTTACAACAATTCTTTATGTTTCCTCTCATGACTAAATCAAGCAGCATCACTAAACCCTAAACCAATTAATTGAAACCTCCTTAAAGATTATTTAACAATATTGAATTTTGTAATGAATATATTCCACTTCCAAATCTCTCTAGTAATATCTCACTATAAATGATCAAAACTAGTCTTGAATACATCAAATCACATAAACAACAAACTCTACCTCAGGAACATTTTCTTGTTGGAGCCTGCATTAACTTCCGTATAATTAGGGATATCAACAAAGGCATGAAATCCAAATTGAGTCATCCAATATGCTAAATTTACCTAGTCCTTTGTGACCACATATCAATGCAATCTTCACCAAACTACTTGCCACAAGAATCGGTTCATTGAGAAGAGAATTAACTCTCATAGTTTTGTAAGGTGAAATATCCACAAGAAGAATAGATTTCTTGAAGCAGATTTTGTGCGTGTATAAGATTCATTGTTAGTATGGAGCACAGGTGTTTGTATTGGTTTAAATGATATTTTTTCTCAAATTAATTACGTAGTAGTATTTTCTTTGAGTTTTGCTTGTACTGTTGCCATGTTTGTGTCTGATATAGAGTCACACAGTTTTCAATGTGTTCTTGCATCAAACCAAATTTAAGATTGTACCAAATAGTTTAAGATCTACCAAAAAGTTCAAGAATATAGTGTCTAAAAGTTCCAATAGAGAGTTGAAACCTTACAAAGGTGCTTAGTAGTGCCACATTTGTGTAATTGCTATTGTTTTTTGCTTTTGAATCACTTTTAATTCTTCAGTGAACGGTGTGGTTCTTTAAGCCGTACGTAAAAAAAACTTAAGGTTTCGCATGTTATTTTATGCATGTAAGTTCTTTGTAGCAAGAAGTTGTAAACTATATATGTAATTGTTTTTTTAAGTCAATCTGCTTGCGAAAAGAGGTTTTTTGTTTTAAGAAGTTGACAGAAAAAAAATGATTGAATTTTGTGAGAGCTGAGTTGGCTAGCTTTCATTTGGAACAATTGGTGAGCTGCACTCGTTGTTCTTTTTGAAATATTATTGTTTTAGAAAACAATTATCTTTACAGTGATTTTGTTATCACATTTATGTTTGTATTGAATGTTTAATACCAATTGATAGCAAAGTCATGGTTCTTGTTGAGAATCTTCAAAAGTAGGTGGATATTTGTCTTAGCTCTTTGTATTCATGTTAACACAAGTTGTGTATTAGAGGCTAAAATGAAAAATTTATGTTTAATTGACATCTTGCAATATTTTCCTCTTTAATTTGAATTGTTACTTAAAATATGTTCAATTATGAGCTTGACTTGAGTTGAGAGCTGACTATATTTGGATTAAGTGGATGTTATTCAACCTTCCTAAAATTTTCTAAGACCAATATTCTATTTTTTGGAAGGTTCAACCAGTACATTTTGAAGCTTGAATTGAATTTCCAATTAGGTAAAATTTTAAGGGCGGTTAATTCTCCTATTGCTAAAGTATGTTTTCCATGAATACGGAATTCATTTCTATGTAGCATCTTCAAATGAATCGGCTTTACTTCATAATTTAAATCAATTTGATCTAAATCCAATTGATTTGGGAGCATGCATATTTCATCTTAACATTAGCAATTAACTATTTACATTTTGGATTCATTGGAAATAAATCTCTTGAAGTGTATTGCTGTACTTGTCCTTCATCAAACAATGATAGTAACGTTTTTAATTTTTACATTGTAGAAGGCATTGAAAAGGAACCAATTGAAATTTGATAATGGCAAGAATATCAATAGTATACCGCAAAGATTGTACAAACCAACAATTATTCTAAAACTACAAAGGTATGTATATCATTTGCTTTATTGGTAATTCATTTGAATAGGAATTCATTAAATATTGTATACATTTATCTTGGTTTCAATTGATCGTGTTGCTGATAATCACCACTAGTGTCTTGAAATCCAATAGTTTCCGAATCCAAGAAGAACGCTTACCAGTGGAGTCCAAGGCAAACCAAAGAAGAAAAAATAGTTTTTGAACTCAATCAGAATGCTAACCAATGCATTCTACTGCAAACTGACAAAGCAGGCATTGTCCACAATCTAGGTGGCATTGCCTCTGTCATCATTCAAATTGCAAAAGCTGCCTTCATTGTCACACCTTAATCAACATCCAGAAAAAGCATCAGCTAACAATGGTAGAAAGTGGCTGCCATAGGCCTTGCTATTCCTTTATTGGACCTCTTTAATAATTTATGTTTCCACCTATGAGTGAACCCACTTTTGGCTTGTCACCTTGTCTTTTTTAAAACACATGTTCTATATTCTATATTTGGATTATTTTTAGAATTTTGAGATTGCATCAAACGTCTTGATTGAAAACATGAAGCACCTTCGAGCTACTTCTATTGTACATTTGTCGCCTGAGAAGCCAGAGACAATCAATTTGTCTCGTCAAGCTTATGATTCAAGAACATCTCTAAGATATGGCATTGTATTGGCTTGTGTTCTCTTTCTTGCATCATATGCAATTGGAATCATTTTGAATCCATTGCTCAAATTACCAAGCCTAGGTACCCTAGCACAAGAATCTAAGGGTCCATTCAATACTATTAAGATGGTTGTAGATGACGCCTCTCCACTTGTTAAGCCTTGTGGCTTGAACTTTATGGATGGAAGGATGGTGATATTGGTCTCTCATGAGCTCTCTCTATCTGGTAAGACTTTTTAGCCTTGATTTTGTTGTGAGTGGTAACATCATGCTTCTTGTGCTCAAGTTATCTGATAGACCTTGCAAGCTTATGATGTACTAAGTTTAACTGGACATACATTAGATGTTATCTAAAAGTTAGTCTAGATTGGAATATGTCTACTATGGCTAGTAGTCCATCATTAACAACCTCTCCATGTTTGTAATTGTGGTGAGTATAGGGGGACCATTGTTGTTAATGGAGCTTGGAAGTATTTTGCAAAGGAGTGGAGCCAATGTATTTTGGATAACAACAAATATGAAGGAAAACACTTCTGATTTAGTGATCCTCTCATTGGAGAAAAAATTGCTCAACGATGGAATACAGGTACTAGTTTTCCACTTATACCCTTTTGCCCTCAGATGTTATTATCCTATTGTTCACCTAATTCTTGTGGTTGAGTATAATGTGGTGAAGGTCACTGTAAAGCTCCTTTTGTTCCTGAAGATAATAGCTGCAAGAGGAATCAAGACTGTCGCAGCACTTTCAAAGGCAAACTTGGTTATACTCAATACAGCTGTAGCTGGAAAATGGATTGATACAATTCCTGATGACAAAGTACAAAACGTGTTGACTAAGACATTGTGGTGGATACATGAGATGCGGGGGCATTATTTTGCAATGAAGTATGTGAAACACCTTTCAAAAGTAGCAGGGATTATGATTGATTCTCACGCTGCTGCCGAATACTGGCAGACACGCACCAAATATCGCTTAAGGTTTGCACAAAGTGACTTTGGAAACAATGTTTAGGCTTCAATAGGAAAATAGTTATCATTCAGTTGTCAACTCTTTTAAGGTAATGTACATGTTTTCTTAAGAATTTAGTTTTTTTCATAGCAAAACTCTTAGCTGATAAGAGTGCATTCATCTTTGAGTGCATTAGAGAGCATTCAATATTGTCCATTGCGATAATTTCATGTCTTCATATTTTGTGACCGCATTGCATCTTTTCTTCAAGCTATTTGATGGAGCCTGCAAATTTCTTCTGGTGATTGAATTTACAAAATTAATATTGAACTATGTCCATCCTCTTTGATTATGTTGCTAGCTTAGGGAATACTTTGTCTATGAAAGCATTTAAGTAGTATTGACAGTCTATGAAAGTCTTGAGAACCAAAAATTTGATATCTCACTACATGCTATTGCGTTCAGATTTATGTTGCCCAAGATATATGTTGTGCACTTGGGCAATAGCCAACAATTGATAGGAGCTGCTGAGGATGCTATTGCAAGATTTTCTTTGAGGCAACGTGTGCGTCACATGCTTGGAATTCATGATGATGATGTTGTTTTTGCAATGATAAATAGTATGTCCTCAACAATTGCATGCTATCTATATAAATTATCTAACTATCATATCCTATCAAATATTGTGCAAATAACAAGGTACTTGCTTATAAATGCAAAAATTAATTTGTGGATTAATATTTCAGACAATATTACCATTGTCAATAAATGGTAACAAGTAGTTGAATATTTATTCAAATAATTCTAGAGATTTCAAGTAGGCTCTTGTGGTGATGTGTTTGGATGATTTGTGCACAGGTGTCTCACGTGGCAAAGGACAAGACATTTTTCTTAAGGCTTTTGTTGAGGGGGTGAACTTGGTCAAGCAAGTTAATGTTGTGCAAGAAAAGACTATGCATGCTTTATTAGTAGGAAGTGATTGGGCCGCTCCTTCATATGAGTTGATGCTTCGCAACTTTGTGAAGGATAATTGTTTGGAAAGCAAAGTACACTTTGTAAACAAATCATTGGACATTGTTTCTTATTTAGCGGCCTCTGATGTACTTGTGCAAAATTCTCAGGTAATTTATATGTCCACCTTGTTGCAAGGCATTGGTGGTGTCACTATGCCACTAGAAACTTTAACTTTTGCATTTATTAAGTTATAGGAAAGCATCATGGTATTTGATTAAGCCAGCTAAAGCTTGCTCAATTATCATTTTGCAAGCAAACATTTGAGTGTTTCTTGCGGACATGTTGTAGGGTCGAGGTGAGTGTTTTGGACGAATCACAATTGAAGCCATGGCTTTCCAATTGCCAATATTGGTGAGTTTGAATCATCAAAATGCTCTTAGAATACATGGTCGTCATCAATTTTTGATTACAATATAACTTGTTGTTTTGTTTATAGTATTATACACTTATGATTTTTTTAACTAGGAACTACCATTGTTTGTAATGTGGGTTTTGATATCATTACTTATATGTCCTCATACTTGATATCATTCACTTATATGTCCTATACTTGATATAGGGCACTGCAATTGGAGGGACGTTGGAGATTGTTGTGAATGGAACTACTGGAAGATTGCACCCGGTAGGAAAGGAAGGGGTGCATGTACTAGCACAAAATATCAAGGATTTGACTCTTTACAAGTCAGTGAGGATCAAAATGGGTAGTAGAGGATACGAAAGAGTGAAACAACATTTTATGGAGTGTCATTTGTGTGAGAGACTTGGCCTTGTATTGCAAATTGTTTTATCTAAACTTCTTCTCTTAGGTGAAGGTTAGTTCTACTTCTAAACTTGCTCAATTTTTGGTAAGGTTCTCTATACCTCTAATCTTTGAGAAGGCTTGCTTGATTAGAAGAGAAAATATGCACCTCAAAAATTTCAACTCTAAATCATTAATTTTGGGTACTCCCTAATACAAAAAAATCCTAAACCTCAAAGTGTGACAAATTAACAAAATTGACTTTTAAATATAAAATGATGTTTTTTAATTTCTAAAAAATAAGGTATCCATATCTTAAGCTTGGCTGGTTGTTTGTTTGTTTTTTACGTTGAGATTTGTTGGACCATGCATCCTCCAATGGTGTGCTTGGTCTATTCAAAAAGCCCTCGGTGAGGAAGGGTGCATGGGCTTTGTTTTGTGGCATTTTGATCCACAGTGGGAAAGTTATGGATTTTTGAATTATTTTTGGTTCTAAAAAATAAAATAAATACTATTGATTTTATTTTGGCTCTGGCAATAACACAAGGCACTAGTATGATTACAATCAAGTTAGCCATCTCCAATAAAAATTTCAAGTTCATTGAATTCTACCTTCTAAAGTTCTAGCAAAAAACAATGTCGTCACTTTGAATGTGACGCAAAATGGTACTAGTCTTTCTTGCAATCACCCTCTTAAAGAAGCTTACTTTATAGAAGTTATACTATAATTATTCACTGGTGTTACAGAGGGCCCTTTTACATCCTTAAAAAGAGGACTACTCGACAATGAAAAAATAATATAAAACAAGTTGATTCTAAAGGGAGTTCTTTCCAACTTGCCATGTTTCTGCTTTCCTTGTAAATCAATGTAACTAAACTCCCTATCCAAGTATCTAAGCAAGGATACCTTTATTTCAAGGATCCAAAGAACGGAGCCTAGAAAATCAATTAACCCTTAAACATCAATGCAACAAGAATGTGGGTGACAAATGGTCCAGTAGGCCTTGATCTAACTAAAAACAAATGGTTTCCATCCATATATTTTTTTTAGAGTTCTTTGAGTCACTTGGAGAGTTCTTTCCACTTGGTGGTGGAAAGCCCTTCATTGAGGAACTGTAGAATTTTCTAATGAAGAAGATGCTAAACCCACGGATTACAATAGATGCCTTTCTAGTGTATTTGGCAATGTCTTCAACTATTGCTCTTGATCTATATTTTAGCCTTTAAAATTATCTTGTTTGAATTTGAATTCAACTAATGAAATAAAGTTCATTGAATCTAATTTCTACTCCAATTAGAAATTTTGTAAAATTCCTAAAATTATGTATTATTAGTCATTTGAAATTTAGGCCTATAACCATGTTCTACTAAGTTTCTAATTATAGAATGACAAAAAAAATTGATTTATACCAGGATGTTCTACTCCATAATACAAACCAAAGGAGAATTTTTTAGATTTTTTGAGCTTATTTTGTATTTGATATGAATGTTCTTCATGTTTTCTTCAAAAATTCATAATAATTTCAAATTTTCAAAAAAATTCTGAAATTTGTAAGGAGTGTACACGACATCTGAGTTCATCTCTGAAAAATAAGAAATAATAATCTCATTAATTTTCAATGGCAAAATGAAGCAATCCACGGTAGAGGACTTTGATGTTTGACCACACAGTCATACAGGCTCCTGCGTTCCAGCGTAAATAATGTTATGTCAAGTGCATCTTTCCTCATGAAGGCAAACCAATTACCAATATTTTGTACCAAGTGCCATAACGATCAAGGTAACGGAGACCGATCCCCAGGACCAAGGTTGTCAACAGGTGGACGCTGAAGATGGTGATTTGATACTGATTGATACGCCATTGCTAAAGCCAGAACCTGGGGACACACCAAATCACATTGTAAGGCTTTAAATAATTCTTTGCAACCTCTACTTACGGAAAACTATGAAAGACGGAGTATTCATTCAGAAATATTACAAGATCCTAAAGTAAGTGAGGTCAAATTCTGCGTTGAGGAAATGTTCATACCGTTCCATCTTGATAGGGAGCACCATAAATGCCGGTTTGGACGGTACTCCGACGTCGAGTACCATTTATCTCCTTGAGGCCCGTGGGTATCACTATGACTGGCAAGCCCACAAGATTGCCCACACATACTTTCTCCCAATCTGTTGCGTTTCCAATAAACGCATCTATCTTCTGCTTATGGATGATGTCGTTAACTTTATGAGCCAGAATCCCACGAACTCTTTGTGCCTGTAAAGTGGCAGCACATTTATTCAGTAAATTTGGAATGTGCCAAACCTTTGTAATACAGTACAGCACAATAGTATTCTTGTTCGGGATTGGAATTGTTGGTTATTTATCCTCTAAGTGGTGAAGCAGAAAAAGAGGGTCCACTTGAAAGCCAGTAGTCAATTATAGTAGCATATTTCTATTGTCAAAAAACGTACGTTAGGATTTTTCATTCTGTTGGTACATTTTGATAACCTTCCTTGATGCTTCCTATGTGATTTATTTCAAAAGACATGGGTGCGTCCACTTTCGGCCATTTCGGCACTTTGGGGTTCACTTCAAAAGTCAAGAAAACAGAGAAAACCAGAATTCCTAACCTGCATGTAGTCCACAGCAGAAATTAGGCGAGCTCGCCGAAGCTCAACTGGCCACGCCGTCTGATCCTCGAAGTTAGCATCTTGACCTGTACGCTGCCAGTGGTCAAAGTGCGCCAGAGTCTCCACGTCCATTGTTACATTGAGTACAAATTGCGCGGAAGTCACAGTGTAATTCAGATTGAATGGGACCATGTTCACCCTTTTCTCGGCAAGGGCTTTCACCACCTTGATGTAGCACCAAATACCGAATTAGCTCAGTTTCATGTAAGGCAGAGGGTATTAAAAAATGCTGGAGACTTGAACCCGTCTATTTCCCCTGTTACCAGCCGCTAGCAACTCGTCTACGTTCAGTATTCATAGACTTGTTTGGCCTTCAAGTAGCAAGGTGCGTGTAAGCACACCTGGCTAAAAAATACTCCTATACATCTTTGAATGGAAATGGGGTTATCAACTGTCACTTAAAGTGGTCCACAACCTCCCACTTAATTTGAATGGTATGCATATATAGTGAAAAAAATTTGATCTCAACAGATTTTCCTCTTGCACCTGGCAAAGAAATCTCCACAGCTCTTCAGAGGTTTCCACAACTCCTACACATCTTAAAATTCTTGAAATGACGGACAATTAGTATCCTCTGCCTCAGCACCAATGAACGACTGATACAAAGAACTGGTGAGATGAGCTGAATTCACTGATTTGTGACAAAATGCAGCACTTGACAAGCACAGACGCTGTCTATTTTCAAATTGCATCATCTTATTTTAAACATGAAAGACTTGGAAATCAATCCGCAAGAGTAACTTACCCCCATGTCTGCATCCGGAAGGTAGCCCACCGTCAGCTTGGTGATGTCCACAGAGAATGGGTCTTTCAAATGAATATTCTCTGATGACCAGTCTCTTGGATCCTTGCCCCTGATTACGTCGAGTACTACAGCGCAGTCGGCTGCAGATCGACAAAGAGGACCGACTTTATCCTGCGAATATTGGAATAATGAGACTGAGATATCAGAAGGTTGATGACTGTCATTCAGCGATAACTTACAAGGGTTGATATCAGCTACGCAGATACTATTATCCTATTAGTGTGGGCGCAAAAGTTGAGTCACCTGCAAAATTAGTGTCACTCACTACAGAATATTCTTTTGTGGAAATTAGTAAAATACAATAGCATTCCAACCAGTCCTGCCCTAATTTACAATAGTGTCATTCTGGTAAATTAGTGCACACGCACTAAAAGGATAAATCAGTGTAGCAGGAACCGATGGAGACAGAAATCTTCATGTACATAGTTGAAGACACTTACCAGGCTCTCGGCTAAGCTCATAGTCCAGGATCTCCCCACCATTCCGAAGGTAGGACGCAAGCCAGTTATGCCGGTACGAGAAGATGGATACGTGAGGGACCCGGCCGTCTCCGTACCAATTGCAAACGGAACGTTACCTGCCACAATTACGGTATGGTCAAAGTTGAGCGCTGTTAATTCCTCCCTCCGAGAGTTTTCTATTTAAATCACCTCAGTCTAATGTTTTTGGCTGTGAAATTAATGAAGATGCAAGTACCTGCACATGTACTGGCAGCTGGCCCAGCAGACGATCCAGTGGTGCCTTCAAAAATGTTCCATGGATTCTTTGTTTGGCCTCCAAACCAAATATCATCCCAGGCCAAAGCCCCCGTCGCAAGTTTAGCTATCAGCACTGCCCCAGCTGCCTTCAGCCTGCCACAATTTTCACAGTTCTAGCTGGAGCTCAGGCGATGGTAGCACAGTGCAAATCTCAACTGATCCCGCAACAACAAAGTGTTACCAGTACGTGGCAAATTCGCGAGCTCCTCAAAGTAATTACAGTTTAAAACGTAAGAATGAATCCAGAGAAAAATAATTCTGCATATCCTTTGAGAAACTCAGACATTTCTTTTAGAAAGTTCACATTCACGGCGTTGTGTTTGCTTCTCTTTTAAGTCTTACTTCTGATAAACCCAAGATTCCTCGTTGATGACTTGATTTCTGAAAACGCTTGTGCCCCATGTAGTTCTATAGCCTGGGACGGCGAAGATATCCTTCAGCCCATATGGTATACCGTGTAATGGCCCTGCAGGGAAAGCTCAACACAGACGTCTATCAGCGACAATTTCTTTTCATAAATCTTCCAGCTCTGGATCAAAAACTGCCAGGAATATATTTTATATTTTATGTGGTTAAGGTAATCACCCAAGTAGACTCCCTTGGCAAGTAATTCATCAGCAGCAAAAGCTTGCTGGAGAGCCAACTCTTCGGTATACGTCACCACTGCCTTCAGGACATGATCGACCCTGCAATTGAAACAAAGAAATAAGTGCTTTAGGACTAATATAGCGATTCAATCCATTTGCTAAAAGTGTAAACCACAATGAAATCTGAGATTATTTCTGCACACATGCAGCCAGCAGAAAATCTAATCACTTATTACATAGGCTATGACTACTATAAACGCACAGCACTAGAAAACAATCAAGCTCACTTCTTGAGTCGTGCTGTGTACAGCTTCACCAGCTCCACCGATGTTACTTGCTTGGATCTTATCAAGGAGCCCAATTGAAGGACCTGTAGTGAAAACCAACAACTCATCATCAAATGCCAATTTTAGGAGGTGAGGCATATTCTATTTACTGTAAGGCTTGATTACAATTACATGCATTAAGAGTACATCAGTACCACAGTTGCGGTAGCTTACACTCATGAAGGCAAGATCTTCATCGCTTTTAGGACGCTGCACGTTACTCAGCGTAGGGTATGTAAACTTTTCATCCGGTTCCGTAAACTCTTTTCTGTTAGACCTGGATCGAACAGGAGTGGCATAGGATTTTTTAACCCTCCATCAGGATACTCGACAATGTCCCTATTGGTTTGAAGCCCAGGAATTTTAATAGTCAGGACACTATTGGCTGCCTCCTTGAGCTGCGAGGTCAGACGAAAAACTGTAAGAATCGAAAGAAACCCTTGTGCCGGTACTTCAAAAAAGATTGTGCAATATTTCTAACAGAAAGAATGCGACCTTATCAGAAGTAGCTTTAAGCACGCACCTCTTCTTGATCAAAAATGTCGGCGTCAATGACTTTGGAGGTGACATGAATTGCTGTGGCATTTATTGAAACATCAGACGCATGCATCGTCTCGGGATCTATGCTGCCCAGCACATTGTCAACTACATGCAGAACCCCATTTTCAGCTACCAGGTCCGCTATCGACACTTTAGCATTGCCGATGTATGTACTGGTTTTCGTCCTGTGTATCTGTAACTCTCCACTTTAGAAATATGAGGACATTTCTGTTTAATTAACCCCTAAGTGCCCAAATGGCCAGAAGTGGCTGAATATTTGCATACAACCATATCTACAGGAGTTAAAACGAGTCATTTTTGAAGCTTCAAGGAAGATTAAAAAAAATTACCAATAGAAAGAAGAAATCTTGCCCCACGTTTGTGAACAATAGAAGTATGTTACAAGTTACTGCAATGACTATTAGTTGCAGGAGATAACCAAATGAGTCTCCCATGACCTAAGAACGATTTAGAGACTGTTACCTGTTCAACTGAGCTGCTGACAAATTGAAGAAGCTCTCCATCTCTCAGGTCTTTAATCCGGAACGATCCCTTGACCACTGGTCCAACAGATAGCATGAATTCAGAACTGATACTCATGTGTTCATTTGCAATATTTATGGTGAAAGATCATCAATATTTTCCGTAATTAACAAATCAATGACCACTGTTTCTTAATCGACTATACATGCCACAATTAGAGATCTTTACCCTAAATGCTTACCGGAATTCAGAAGGATTGTTTCCAGATTGGTAGCGGAAAGAAGATCAGCAGTGGAAGTGCACGGCCGCGACTTATAGAAATCATGAACGCAAATCAACCGAGCGTCTTTGAAAGCTTCCTCCAGAGCTTTGTCACTTGGTGCAAAAACTGTGAATGTCCCTCCATTCCTTTCGAGCTTTGCCTTTCTCAGTGCCGCACTGAAAATGGACTGCACATAAGACAGAGGATACACAAACCATTAAGGACTTGATCTAGTCTCCTGTGCTGGTCCCTGTTACAAACAGCAACTAATTTATTTATTTCACTATGTTGGACTTGGTGTAAGCATCTCTAGGCTAAAGTATCTGTGGCCACTCATCTTTGAATGAAAGTAGGGTTGCGAACTATACTAATAGGGTTTAGCCTTCCTTTTTGAATGACTACATAAGAAATCAAAACTTAATGATACAGGTTTGGCTCCCAAATATTCAATCTCCCCCAAATCACAATCCTACGTATGTGAAAATGATTGAAGTGATGCAAATAAATCCTCTACCTTACCATGAGAGTCAGAAGGAACCCTAATTAACCAGCAAATCTCAAAGCTCCAGGAAAGATCCATTTTACTCGACTGGCATAGGGCCACTGCAACTTTGCATCACTCAGGGGAGTTCATGGCCAAAGATCTCAGTCTAGGTCGAATGAGAGCCAGGACACGGGACAGCACGAAGATGCTACAAGATTCATGAAAGCTAGAGTACCAGCTCAGGTTTGGAGGCCGCAAGAGAGCCAACAACATCCAGATTAATGCTTCGCTGCACTGCTAGGCTGGAAGCACTTGTTATTGCAACAAAACCAGTGAGCACGAAGATGAGCGTCAGACTTGCCGTTCCTCGAGTCTCCATTGCAGCCTCAAAGACTCCGCCTCGTCATCACATCCTGGAGCTTATTCTACTTTGTTGATAGAACATAAGAGTATAGCCACCCAATTCTGGTTTCAAGCTACCGCCTTCACAAAGACACACTTTACGGCTCTCTCCTCATCTTCTTCTCGATATTCCCGTCCATTGGATGCTGAAGTCGAGTCACTCATCGTAAGCTACAAAAGCCACCCCTGTCTGACAAATGTTGTAGCGAACCTGACAAATGTCTACAAAAGCCACCCTTCTTCCACCCCTTCCAGCTCTCCTCCAGCTCTCCTGAACAGCCTGGTACCACACCCACCAGTGATGCACCCCAACTTGGTGTGCACTCTCAAGTCCATTTTCTCTCCGAGTGCAACAGACGGGGACAGCCAGAGCTCCACTTCCGCCGACAGCTGCAGCAGGTGCACACAATCAGGCATCTCAGACATGGCCGAGGGGCAAGAAGGATCGGAAATCAGAGCGGATTGCTCGGCTAAGGCAAGCTCACCTGAAAGCACGTCGCGGCCACGGAACAGAAACTCGAAGCAGGTAACTGAGATACAGGTTCTCAAGATTTCCGCATTGCAGTTACTGTAGTGTTGTAGCTTATAATTCCGGTTACAATCTTGAACTTACAAATTCACATTTTTTGGTTCAAGATCAAATGTCTCACACAAAGGATTGAAATCTTCTTTGGACCATCCACCAAGAGAGTTGCCTCAAAACTCGGCATGCTAACATAACAAGGTTGTGCTTTGCCAGTCATTGCAGCAAGAAGCCGTGATGGTGCCCCTCGACTGGATCCACAACAGGTGGCCATACCAGTGCGCATTCCAGGAGGGGGCCAGAGGACGTTCAAGAACCCGCAGACCATGAGAATGAACCACAAAACTCATTTCAATGACGCCAGTTCTGCTGCTGCAGCAGCAACAAAACTGGAGCCTGCAACAGCAGATCCAGTGCTGTTTACCGGCTCGACCATCAAGGCGGGGCACAACAAGAAGATCCCGGCACGCTGCCCCACTTGTTCGTGGGCTTGAACGAGCTTCGCAGGCACTTCGGACGCAAGCACTCGGAGGGCGAGAAGAGGCACGCCTGCCGGAAATGTGCGAAGAGGTACGTGGTCGCAAATTTTTCTTCAGTTTCTTCAGTTTTGTGCAAAATCTGTAGAAAACTAGTCCTGTGTTGGCAATTGGAAACCTCATTACATTAGCTCCGTTAGTAGATACTTGTCTATCTTGCTCTTTGATGGCACGATGTTGATGCATCTATCTTTGCTTGCTTTTTTGTTAAATATGTAAGTGTTTGACAATTGTCAAGTAATACTATTTTTCTTCTGGATTAGTATTGAGGTGAGCCTTGCTGGAAAAAGTTATGTCCCTGCTAATTTGATTACTGAAAATTGTGTTCAGGTTCCATATTGAGGTGGATGTGCGAGACCATGAGAAGTTGTGTGGGGAGCCCATTGTTTGCTCAGGCTGTGGCATGAAGTTCACAACTGAAATGCAACAAGGGAGCAATTTTTCATAGTAGTAATTTGGGTCAAAATCATACATGTGGGACAATCTTCTGTGGAATTTGGCTCACTGCCGGTTCATAGCAGGAATTCAGGGGATATTCATATCCTGGGACCCCTTTTCTATGGCCGGCTTCCTGGCTTCTACAGTGCCTTGCCTTGGCATCATGGGTTGTCGAGCATGGGTTGTCGATCAGGCGTGGCAATGAGAGGCACACCTAGCTAAGGGCAGAAGGCTGTCAGCCGTTTCTCAAGCCTAGGGTCTGTAATTTTGTCTTAGTTTTAAAGGGCTTATCAACAAATTATTATCTGATGTGAAATGATGTAGGTCAAGGTCTGCGGAAATTAATAACTCTAAAAAAAGACGGAAAATAAATTGAACAAGAAATATTGTCAAATTCAGTAAGGATTAAATAATCAAGTTGTTGAAAAAATTAAGTAAATATCTAGAGGTAGCCAAGGAGTCCAAAATAATATCCAATTATTTCTACCACCAAGAAAACTTTGGATGGTATAGTGAAGGACTTGCTACATTGACATTCAATGGAAATGTTGGGTGGAGAGGTTGTTTTTATAGTGAAATGCATTGTTCATCATGAATCGTCAAAGGATATGGGATAATTTGAAAATGAGAGCTTCAATCACCACTCATTGTCAAAACATAGGATTTGTGTTCAGACCAGAATTTCAGACCTCTTTTTGACATAGTATAATAACTTTTTTCAAAACATTCAGAACTAACAAAAGTTGAGGATTGAACCTAACTTTCATCTCCAAAAACTTTTTTGTGATTTTGAGCCTCCAAACAAAAATTATGCACAACATTCAGAGAGCTTGTTCTAAAATGTCAATGAATATGTCCCTTCCAACCCCTCTTTGAAATTTATCTATAACTTTTGATTGGAGACTCAAAATGACAAATGGATTTTTGGACATGAAAATGACCTTCATTTTACACATTAAAGTTGTTCAAAGTTTAGGGAAAATTTTTATTTTACTATGCCAAAACAAGGTCTAAAATTCTTAGATTATGACCACAATTTCTGCTTTCCATATAATTTTAAGCGATTGAGGTCTTACTAATCCTAAGTTACACATCCTTCATGGGTCGTTTTACCTCCTACCACAACACTTGTATAATTATCTTGTCGATCATCTCACCTCTAATTCAAGGAAGCAACGTTGTGACTAAGGTATAGTTATAAAATTGAAATGTATTGTATCAATTTTTAAATAAAATGAATTTCTTATGACATTAATTTTACACCTTCAGATCAGTGCAATAGTGCAAATCAATTTGGTTGTAACATTCCCTCATTCCACTATATTGTGCTAATTTGTACAACATAAGAATTAGCCCTCAATCAATAAATTTCACAAACATTTTTAGTCTATGATTATACAAATATTGTTCTGGCGCTCACAGTATAACATTTTTCAAATCTAACTTGTAAACAACAGTTAAGATCCTTGTACAGTAGTCTACACTTAAATTTCATAATGTTTTTTTTATATGATGAGCATTTCAAGATTGTACAAATGACCTACCAATGATGAATGTATACTATCTTCTAAACAATAAAAGAACTCCTTTTTGTACTACCTAACTCCAAAAAAAATTCTCCATGCAATAAAATTCCCTACAATTTGTATTTTACAGTACAAAACTTAGCTTCACAAATGCATCTTTCACTTACAAACACAATACCATTTAAAAAAATGAGCTACTACAATGTATAGGGTATGTTACAATGTATTAAATTGTCCAAGAATACAAAGATGTATTACTGTGAGGAAATCAAGAAGTAAAATTACCAAATCACTTCCAAACACAAATTGATTTGTAATGGCTTACACAACACATCTATATAATTTGGCCTATCATACATTGCATTGACCAACATTTAATGATAATTTTGACAATTCACAACGACAACTTTTGTTCAAACTATTTGTGGAAGTAGTGTGAGCAGGTTTGAAGAAGGTTTCTCCTTCAAATTTAGGAAGTTTGATTCTAAATAATAATTCTTCTTAAGACATTTATCTCACTTACAATTATGAGTCATTTATTGAGGGCTATCTTGTTAACTACACATGTAGTTCTTGAAGTGAAACCGCACTTCCACTTCAAGAACTATAGAACATTTAGGAAGGAGAATTTTAAATTATTACACAATGGATTTGAACACAATTTCTTTTAAATTGTACATATTTTCTTTCTTTCATTGTTCAAAATTATAGACTTGTCCTTCACAAATAAGTCTAGAAACTGTACACATAATCTTGAAGTATTGTTCAGACCTATGTGCTATTTGATTCTATGGCATCTTTAAATTTTGAGGTACTCCTTTACTAATATAATATATACAATAAATGTAGTTTGTAATTCATAAAGATTGTTACAATATTTTGAAAGTGGCAAGTACAAATGACTTTTTGTACTCCCAATAGAATAAACTCCACATAACATTCACTAGCATGCGTTGTCAATGTCTTTTCCATACAGTAGGTGGTATGTACAATATTTCACATCCAACAACCTCCATGCCCACTATGTTTCCTCTGCTCATCATTTTGAGCCTCTATTTGTCCACTTACTTATTGATGAAGAAATATTGAATGTAAAATAGTCCAAACTTTTTACTCCTGAGTTAAGATTCATAAGGATTGTACGTGCTACTGAATGTTATGCAACTTCCTTATGTAAATTGCACAATTTTTTATAGGAAAACCTTCTCCAGTTCAGTTACTAACTTCTAAAACTTTACAGCTTCCTGAAGTGTCAACAAGGAATTGCTGACAAGTTAACCCCTAAAGGCCCAAGGCCTTTTTTCTGCCAAAAAACACTGAAAACTGTTGTTTCTATAGCAAGGATTAAAAAAATTTGAAAAATGTTTTTTTTGCACATCTAACCATAGGATCTAACACCTAACTAGTATGAGAATGTGTGGAAAAAATTTCAGAATTTCTGACCACTCAGATTGCAAGATATCTGCGTTAAAAGTGGAAAAAACAAGTATTTCAGCACATTGCGGGACTAGATTTTTTGACTTTAAACATTTTTAACTTAAAATTTTTGCACTAAAAAGTTTTGAGCTCTAAATCTTTATAGTGGAAAATTGAGTTGAGAGTCTAGGGAAAAAAAAGAATACTCAAAAAAACTTAATTATCATTCCTAAAAAATTTATTAAGTAGAAGTAGGTACGAGATAGAAGGAAAATCTAAAATATTAATATATTTTAGATGGAATTAAAATACACTAATTCCAATGGTGAGATTGTTTTAGCAAGTAAATTAAACCATGAGAATTTTTTTTTTTTAAATTGCAAAAATAGCATTCAGAAGTGAATCCTACAAGTTATTTTTTTCAAGAAAATGCTCTAATTGCCCAAAAAACAAGAATGTCCATAACTTTCTCATAACAAATCCAAATGAAATGAATCAAAGCTATTTTTTCAACATAGACAAAAAATATAATATATGAGAAAAAAATATTAAAAAAAAAAATCAAATTTTTGCCAAATTTTTTTTGCTGCCCAGACTGCCCAGTTATGAAAAAAAGGAACATATTTGGCTATAGCTTTTGACTCCTATTTCCAAATGTGCTAAAATTTAGTGAATATGAAAGATATTCCTTGCGCCCACCTTCTATTAAAATTTCAGCTTAAAAAATGGAAATCTCTAGTCACACGTACCTGCCTAAAATTTCTATACAACCAAAAAATGCATGCTGGTCCTTCAGGGGTTAATAGAGGGGTGCATAGTGGTGATAATCAACTTTGAGGGGGCCTTTTTCCTCCCCTATAAGGCAATAAACCGTGCATGGAAACATCCTAGCTAGTCTAAAACTCATTGGCATTTTTTAGTCAATCAATAGCACTAGTGCTATAACTTTTTAGCCAGACACTGACTTTCCATTGATTATAACTACATTCGACTCTAGACATCCTCAAAGGCATTATCCTTCTTCTAAGAGTAAATGCTTTAGACTAAATAAAAATGTTATAGATGCTATAACAACAAGATGAGAACAACAAATGAATGAATAGATCACTGGACTCTATGTATGAGGGTGGACTTCCATGCTCTGATGGGCCCTTCTTGCATTGCCTTTCTATTCAAGAATGGAGTTTATTTAGTTTTCATTTTCTTCAAAGCTTGGAAATACTTCAATTCTTGCACATGGCAGCCAATACTTCAAATTCTTTTCGCACAAGCATTTCATTTTGAATCTTGTAGCCACTCCTTGATTTTTCTTTTCATTCTACTACTTTCTAATTTATCTCATTAAAACTCATTTGCTTCCAATTTTTTTTTAGGGTTTGGACCAACAAATGCAATGTTCTTCACGAAGTTTTAGAATACATTAATAATTCAGTGCTCATTTCCTACTAGTTGATTGAATTGTTGGTTTGTCAAATGTTATAACTCCCCATTCATCATTAAAATTTCCTAAATGGAAAATAATAGGTTTAACAAAACGTAAGGTAGAAATATCCAATTCCAATAACCTCCCATGCTAGTTATATAGGGTGACCTATGGTCGACAATAGTTGAATGCACAATTCATTCAAATAAATAACATGTTTGTACTTTCTTGTCCACTATTCTCTCTTCCTTTTTTGCTTAAGAAGAAGTGCCAAAGCTAACAGTAATAGGTAAGTCTATGAAATTGGAATGCATCTAAATGAAAAATTTACATTTATATTGAATAGAATATTCATTTTTGGATAAACAACTTCTATGTTTTTGCATTCTTCCTCATTCAACACGGTCCTAGTATGGGGGGTTCCCGCAATCCAGATCCTGCACCCTTTACATAATTACGGGTGAGACTTCAGGAGAGACTTGCTCCACCAGAGAATTGAGAGAATTGGTTCCATTTTGTATGCCAAGAAACCTCCGGAAGTCTGCACAAGCTCTCCAAGAAACTTAGGAAGACTGCCGACTTGCAGAATAGCGCAGGTGCGATCAGGATCCCCGAGTCTGGATCGCGGGGAACCCCCAAACTAGGACCGTGCCCCTCATTCTTATGTTTGCACACATTGAGCTCAATTTCTCAACAAATTTTGCATATTGTATACGTTGAAATCCTCAAGTTATGAAAAACATGTATTTCAACCTCACTTTCAATTTTAAGCAAGAATAGTTGCTTTATACTTAGTTTCAAAGTAGAAATTCCTTTAATTGTACCGTTGAACATACTGATAGCTATCATGATGGCTAACATCAGTGCTCCAAAGCCAATTGTTCATGACATGGTGGTGGCCTCTAGTTGTTCCCATTCAATCAAGTTATTGTTGAAAATTAGGGTTTAGTTAAAGGTTGAATGTACAAGAAGGTGTTTAGCACCTAAGTTCTTGTAATTGATATTTAGCATGTGGTATATAAATATGAAAATGATGCACAATAAAATTCTCTTGGTTCTAGTTCTATATTCCTTTAAGTTAGTTCAAAAAACCTCAATGCAAATAGATAGTTCAGACGAATGTCTTACAATTTGTAACTTTTATATTCTTTATGTTGCTTGTCTCTAACAATTTCAAAGAAGCAATGTCTTAGACTAATTATTTTTATGATTATATAGATAAAAATAATTTTAGATCTTTATCTAGTGACACTAAAAATGTCTCACTTTAAAATCAATTTTTGTGCAGTAAATTCAATACTCATTCTGTGATATATCAGGTTTTCAATGTCAGTGGAAATCTATAAAATGTTTGTTTTCTAGAGTCATAAATGTTGGATGTGGTGTTTGTGTATATGTTCGTGAAAATTTATTTGAGCAACAACCTTTCTTGACTTGCATTTTAAGCAACACAAATACATATCTATCTATCTATCTATCTATCTATCTATCTATCTATCTATCTATCTACACACCAACATTCACATGTCTATGTCTATGCATTTGAAACTCTCTAAAACAATAGCCTCAAGATTGGGCTCAAGTCTCCATATTCAATGATCTCAAATAACTTCTTTAATGTATTACTTTGGGATTGGGCCTAGCGCAAGACCATGCAATTAATATCCCATTAATTAAAAAAGGTCATTGCTTTAGAGATGTTCACTTTAAGAGAAGTTCTACTTCATTTATATATATTCTAAGGGAAAAAAATTGTACACAGTCAACAAATTCAATGCACGCAACTTGAAATTGCTAAAATAGAAAATTATTTTTACCAAATAAGCTAATGAAGTCCTTTGTAAAAATTTTGTTTTGAAAAAACAGAAGAAAAACCACTGTGCTATTGAAGAGTATTTCAAAAGGATCATAGATTTCCTGTAATGTATGACCTTTTTTTGGGGGGGGAGGCGGGGGAAAGTAGACAAGTCTTTACTGTCCTACGTACTGTTCAAAAAAACCCAACCATTTAGTATAACATTGGAACGAGAGAGAGGTGTTTTTCTTTGGAAATTTCTTCTCTACAAAGTATATGCATTTACAATCAATGGATATGATTCACATTTTGGATTTCAGGTACATTTGATTTCATATTCAGAATTTTCATTTTTGTTTATAAACGTAATTTTTCATCCCTAGTAAGCTTTCACAGTGGATAGCAACTAAGGAAATGGTTATTTGCTCAGTTCGGATTTTAGTACTTATTATTCAAATGAAGTACAAACTGATAGAAAAAACTCTTTAGTATCGTACATTTGTTCTGGAATTATTATTTCTAGAAACTCTGTGAAAAGGACTTACAATGGATTTATTTTTTTATTGCTGTGCTTGGGAGTGGAGCTGCCAACAAGAGTTCAACAAGTTTCAGCAAGTCTCAGGTAATTTCAGTGTGAGAATTTGGCAATTTGAGGTACTCCTAGATGGCGTTCCTTAGGGTTTAATAATCCATTCCGTGATCGCTATGATTTCTGCCTCCCAACATACCATGATCGTTTCTTTAGGGTTTAGTAATTGCGTTCTGTGACCGCTGTGAATTCTGTGATAAATGAGATTTCGTGGTTTATAGTTTGTGGTTAAGATCCCGTGGTGAATTGGTTTAGTGGTTGTGCCTTCTTGTTGCGTGATTGTTTGTGTGCTCAACATGTCAATGATTGAATTTTTGTAAATTTTGGAACAGATCGCAATTGCATGTTTTTTAGTAAGATATCGGTTTAGATTTGGAATTGTGAAGGTTTCTTCTAGGGGAGGAGAGAAAGAACTAGGGTTCAGATGAGTGCAACGTACGAAAGCTTTCAGAGAATTTTTGGGCTGTGTATTCTCAGACTTGGAAGGAGGAAGACCAAGTGGTCTACAGATTGCAAGTACTATGAATTAGGGTTTGGGTTTTCAATGCTCGTGCTGGTGCAAAATTTAAGCTTTGAAACACTTATGGCGCTTTTCATTGACTAAAATTTTTGATCAGAAGATGGAAGTGTTTCCAGGTTAGGGATTCATTTCTGAATATCTGTTATGTGTACTGCTTTGACCTTGAATGAGCCATAAGTGTAGTCAATATTTGGGTAGATTGATGTAGTGAAGCTCTGATTCAATGAGCGAGTTGAGTTGCACCATGTGCTAAGGAGATGTTCTTGTATTTCATTACTAGGGTAGCCGAGTTTGTGGGTTATTTTCTAAATCGCTCTACTTGTTTATCTCTGACCCCAGCGTTTTGTAATAAACCTTGACAGAAGCTCGCTTTCCTGTTTTTATGCCAACAATGTTTGAGAGAACAAACTTTCAGGGCCACTTCCGCCCGGCGTTGGAAACTTTACATAGTTGGTTTCTGAATCTTCCGGGTGTGGGAAATCTGATCGATTGTTGTAAATTAACTAACGGTTGGTTTTGGGGTGTGCTGGGATTGTTGATTGCAGCATCACACCAATGGCGGAGAAGGATACTGTAAGTTAATTTCTCACTGTATTTTTTCTTTTCAGACATCAATTTCTTGAGAACGACTTTGAGGGCCTAACAAAATCATAATGGATATTGGGTATGAAGATTTTTCTTTCTAGCACACGGAGTAAGTGAGTGCCTTGTTCAAATCCATCTTTCAGAGAGTGTGAGCTTCCTTTTGTCCTAATTTTTCGTTTTGCATTGTTCTCGAAGCTTCTGAGATTCTTCAATGGTAACGAAGCATTGTGAAGTCTCACACTTGAATCCTTAGGGACTTGAGGTAGAAATCTTTTTCTGGAGAAATTCCTTACAAGTCAGCACCTTGTAAGTACAATTTTCTCCTCACTTTTGGAGTGGATTCACGTAATGCGTTCCATGTGCCCAAGTAGACGATTTCAAGTGTAAGTGAACTGAGCGTCGACTAATGTTCTATCTACCCTTATGCAGGTCGTTGGAATCGAACTCGCTTTCTGGCGTAACTCGAGATGATTTAGGGCAAGCCCTTGTGACTCTGTAAGTATCCTTTTTTTAACCAATGTCTTATATGCTACACTTGAGCTTCACAGGATTGCATAACATATTCTTCTAATCTAAAATATAGAAAGAGTGTTGGCTGAAGGATAGTTTTAGTGTAACATTGCGAGTAGGAACTGCATTCTTACTTCCTGTATGGCCAACCGAATTGCGAACTGGAAATTTTTCCGTGTTTTGGGAAAGTCCCAAGTAACCTTTTATTTGGTTCAGAGATCTGAGTAACAACCAGGTACGTGGAGAGATTCGGTCCCTCGAAGTTAGCATTCTTGAGTGATCAAGAAGCTTGAAAAATAAAAAATTTAGTTCTTGAATAACGTAGCTTTTAGAGAAGTTTCTGTAGTGATACTATTTTCTACAAAGTGACACAGCAATGTCTATGAAGAAAAGTCCGACAATGTCATGCTCGTAGATATGTTGCAGAGACGGTAGACGCTGAGTATTAATTCAGAAGCTCGTCAGCATTTTCTCATTGACAAGCACATTGATACAGATATGCGGAAATTGTTTCAATTGAGGAGCTGGCCGGAAACCTGAATTGATAAGGCTGCACGATTACAACACGTACCAGTTTCAATTTGTGAATCCCGCCAGCGTAAACTCCGTATGAAGATCCGTGCACGACGGTGAGCGCGACCGTGAAGTAGCGGAACCACCTATGATATTTTATAGCTTGTTCGAAGGGAAGATTGATCAACCTCAGGATTGGAGACCCTCTTGCGACGGGAATGAACAGGACAGCAATTAAAAAAAAACAATGCTGGTCCCGAGTAGTCACAAGCGTCCTCCCACTTCCTTGACCACCTGCAGGATAGTGTCCACTCGATAAATGCCAGGTAATTTGGTCCCTCGAATTTATCGGTGTTCATGAACTACTAAATCGAACTATTTATGAATCTCCCTCTTCAAATTCTTGCAGTTCGATTAAACCTCAGATGAATTTGTCCATTCCATGCAATTAAGTTTTGACAGGGAGAAAGTTGAGAGCTTACTTCGGCTCTCCCTCCACGGGTTTGCTGGAGTGAACGGCGGTCAGCGCAGGTCTCAGCAAACGAATCCATATCCACATAGTGCACACGAAAACAATGACGAAGATTACAATGTCAATTAATGTGATTATCCCAATGGGTATTTTCACGAAAAGGGGCTGCGTCCAAATAGCCCGATACAGTCTCACAAATCTGGACTGCTCAAGGGAGGAATATCGAACCTTGTTCAATGGAACGTCCAAGAGAGAACAAACTTTCAGGGCCCCTCCTGCACGGCGTTTGAAACTGCACATGGTTTCAGATTTTGTAAGCTTCATTTGGTCCTAATTTTTCATTTCATATTATTCTCTAAGCTTCTGAGATCCTTCAACGGTTACGTAGCATTTCGAAGTCTGACTCTTCAATACTTTTTGGCAGGGACTTGAGCTATAACAATTTTTCTGGGGAGATTCCTTATAACATTGGCTACTTACAAGTCAGCACCTTGTAAGTAGAATTTATCCCTTACTTCTGGAGTGGATTCACGTCCTGCGTTCCATGTGCCCAAGCGGACGATTTTAAGTGTAAGTGAACTGACCATCAACTAACGTTCTATCTACCCTTATGCAGGTCGTTGGAATTGAACTCGCTTTCTGGCGGAATTCCTGATGTTTTAGGGCTAATGCAAGCCCTTGTGATTATGTAAGTATCCTTGTTCTAACCAATGTATTATATACTACACTTAAGCTTCACAGGATTGCATTCAATATTCTTCTAATCTGATTTGTAGAAAGAGTGCTGGCTCAAGGATAGCATTAGTATCACAGTGCGAGTAGGATCTGCATTCTTCCTTCTTATAGCCAACTTCATTGCAAACTGGCAATTTTTTCATGTTTTGGAGATGTCCCAAGTAATTTTTATAATATAACAAGTAAAATAACTTTTTTGAAATTTGGTTCAGAGATCTGAGTAACAACCAGGTAGATGGAGAGATTCCTCCAATCCTCAGAAATTTTACTGCACTTACTGAACTGTAAGTTGAATTCCTAGCCGCTTTACTGTCCATATTTTGAATTAGATAGATTAAGATTTTGCTTGAAAGATGTAGCAATGTTGTAGGATGACTTTTACAAAAGTAACCTACTGCAGTGGGCTAACAATGAGATTTGAATGTGCAGATATCTCTACAATAACAGCAAAAGAGAGACTATACCGATGGAATTTGGAAACATGTCTCGACTAAACTACCTGTAAGAAACTTCTTCTCTCACAGTCCTTACTTGGTTTAAAGTGTATTTTCGGTTGGAAGGAGAGGAAATCTTCTGAAACGTTTGTTATTTCCCACAGAGAACTGAGCTTAATTTGGACAGTATTGCCTCCGTCAAGCCGTTATTGCTACCTCACTAGCCTATTTGAACTGTAAGTCTTTAATGTTTAACTCCGGATTTAAGAAACTGATTTGCGAGAGTATCATTTTCAGTTTGGTCAATCTCCCGAAATTATTTTATGAAATCCAGAGGATCAACAAAAGTGACAATCGCCATCTTGCAGGGATTTGTCTAGCAATTTGCTCTCCGGGCCAATTCCAAAAAATATCAGCTCTGTGACTGCTCTTAACATTCGGTAAGATCATATGTATTCCCATGCTCAGTTCAAAGGACTGCTCTTCTGATACATGTCAGCATTTTCCCTCTCGGTTCAATTTTTCATGTGTCAAAATGTATGAGTCTAATATTTAACAGGGATTTCAGTAAAATTAGATATGTCTTTAGAGAGAGTTTTCCTTGTGATTCATTGGGAAGTCCCTCTATGTTCAAACCACAGAGAGACCTCATGAATCTTGAGAAGATTCTCGTTTTGATGTTATCTAAAAGTTCCTGACTTTGAATAGTTTATTTTGATTGAAAGCGTTTTCATTCACAGTCTTTTGCTTACATAAGCGAGATCTAGTATTGAAGTGTTTTCTGGTGTGTGATCAGGAATGTGCATGGGAACAATTTAAGTGGAAGCGTCTCTCCAGAACTTCAGCACGTGACCAACCTAACCCTACTGTGAGTTTCTTGAGATATTGTGAATCTGATTTCAAGAGATTTCAAAAAGGCATTCCTTGGTCATTCAAATTTAGTACTCATCAGCTACCGGCTATTTCGGCCAGGAATTTGTCATCCAACCACTTCACCGGAAGTGTGCCAGAAGAGATAGGAATGATTGTGAACCTTGACGTGCTGGAAGTCTAAACTCTCCTCTTGCCACTCCAAATAACAGCAACTCCTGGGTTTCCCAATGTTACTAAAAGAAGATAATTTATGAAAAAATATTCATCAATGAATGTTCTGTTCCCACATCTTTGTACGATGCACACAAGTTGTCTAAATTTCTATGAATCTTTGTGCAGGGATTTGCCACAGAACAATGCGAGTGGGCAAGTATCTCTTTCAATGTCGACCCTGGAGCATCTGCTTACAGTGTGAGACCCACTAAAACATTAATTTATTAAGCACTGCCTTATCGTCAAAACAAGTGAAGCATTAGAAGAAAAATTTGCAAATTTATTCTTTTGAGTTCCATTCAATGTCTAGCTACTTCCATTCATGTCTGAAAAAGTGAATACCGTTATTTGGAGTTTATGCTAGGCAGGTATTTTTTTGGAACGTACTAGTCTGTGATCATGCAACAACCAAGGTCTTGCACTTGTGCAACAGTACAGGGAATTAAGAGTCTTGGGGACCAATCGACTAAGTAATTTCATCATTTGCATTATTTACTGATTGCTTATGAACCACAGAACAGAGTAGTAACCTACTTTATTGTGATGGCAGAGATCATGTTTCAAATTTAAAGGCACAATCCCGATTGTGTTACGCATGGAGAGATTCCTCCAATCCTCGGGAATCTTACTTCACTTACTGAACTGTAAGTTGAATTCATAGCCACTTTACTGTCCATATTTTCAATTAGATAGATTAAGATTTTTCAATGTTCTAGGATGACTTTTAGAAAAGTAACGTATTGCAGTGAGTTAACAATGAGATTCAAATCTGCAGATATCTCTACAATAACAACAGAAGAGGGACTATAACGATGGACTTTGGAAACATGTCTACCTGTAAGAGTTTTTCTCTCAAAATCCGATGGAACTACCTGTAAGAGTTTCTCTCTCAAAATCCTTATTTGTTTTCAAGCTATTTAAACCAGCTCTACTGCCGTGTGCTCAAAATCAATTGTGTGGTGTCCAGTATTATTATTTATATGGGTATTGACTTTTGAAGCTTACTTGAAGAATTCTGATGTCCATGATTGCTTGATCTGAAAGAATTGGGAAGACTGCTGAAGACCTTGAAGAGCTCAAGAAAGTATTCAGACCAGCCAGAAGAAATGGAAACTGGAAGGGCTTTGGTTGATGTCAGATGTTTTGTTAGAGAGATGTGCAGACATTAGAGTAGGTAGATAGATGTTTAGGGGATTAGTTTACAATTATATGTACCCTTTTCATGCAATAAAAGTGCCCAAATTTCAACCATAAAAATTGTGCAATTTGATCTCAAGAAATTCATGTATTATCATGTATGTAATTGTTTTAATTTTCATGCCTAGAATGTCTTAAAAATTGAACTAAAGATATTGGTCACTATTCATGCCTACAAAATGCACAAAATTCATGGATGGATCAAGGCTTATGAGCACCCCAATTCCACATATGAAAAACGGCCATTTTCTTGTTAGGAGGACACAATTTAGGGACAAAATTCATAAGATGAAAAACCCTCATTTTCATCCTTGCCATACATGAATTTTGGCCTTTTTCATGTGTCACATTCTAGTTGTGGTTTGCATTTAAGTGTAACCTCGTTGCGCACAAGTGCAGTCGTCACCCGGTACGCCAAGTTGATGTGTCCGAGGAGAATAAAGAAAGATCATTCCAATTCAAACATCAAATAGTGTAACTTACAAGTGTTCTATTGAAAGCAGGGCAAGCTTACCATCTGCACAAATCACCTCTTTCTAGGATCTGTAAGTTTCTCCTGATCCATCTTACTTGTCTTGAAACTGGAGGTTCCTTAGCTGAAGTGATTGCGTGCTTGGTAACTCAAAGTTGGAGCTTGCTTGTGGAAACCCGCATTCCAGCAGAAACTGAAAGTACTCTGGCAGAAACCCGCATTCCAGCTTCTTGTTCCCCCGACACCCCAGATTGAAAACTCCCGAGATCAATCGTCTGTTGTTGATAGTACTGTACATTTGAAGGATTTGGTCCCCGAGTCTCATTCAGTTCCCAAGTAGTTGACGAACGAATTATCAATTTTCAATGCACTTATTGTATTACAGTAAGATTCAGAGTTTGTGTTGGTGAGATATTTGTTATCACAAAGTATATTTGTCATCATTCAAAACCAATGTTCTCCAAGGATTGTGCAATAACAATAGTGGAACTTTCATAAGGTAAGGTAACAGGCTCTGAAATTGCACAGGTACGTGTAACTATTTCATAGCCTTCAGCAATGTACAGACAGTGTACATTTTAGGAAGTGGGCGATTTTAGAGCCCTATGCCACTTCAACTTCAAAATTTCATAACTAATTCCAGAAATATGAAACGACTTGGGTTAAATGCCAACTCCTCTTGTCTTTCAAGGAAAATTTAGTGAAAAATATTTTGAGACGTTTTACCTCCCCAAAATTCAGTTTCAGCTCTTAGGTGGGCAATTTTTGAACCTTAATAGCCCCACGACCCAAGGAGAATATTACATTAGAGAGGTTATTGCTTTAGAGAGGGGTTGTGCCATTCATGACATTTGAAGACTTTTGGAAGTCACCTTCACCAAAGTGACATCTAGATTCCAAATCCAATGAAAGTGGCTTTTCTAAGTCCTTTGTTTCTAAAAAAATTCTTGAATATTTCGAGAGTTTGTTTCAACTTTTATGTAATAATTATTTGAACAAATTAGACTTCTATACAAATTCTTCAAAAATGTGAATGAAACATGAAATCAAATATGGTCTTCTTTGACCTTAATGGATGAGGACACCTTTAGTTTTATAACAATTGAAAGCCAATAGGATCCATGCCCCATTAGAATCCTTTTTGGTAATTAACATGAAAATACAATCTTGTGATAGGAAAAAAAATCCCTTGCCACTTCCATGGCTTGGAATGTGATTTTCCAAAGCAAGGCTCTACTTTCAAGTTACATTATTGTACATAGTCTATACATGTTAAAACCATACCCAACTTTGAGTGATTTAATTATTAGAGGCCCAAGCATTTTTTAAAAAGCCAAAATGAACAGAAAGGCCCTAAGGAATTAATGACTTGCGACAATAAATAATGAAAACGAAGTTAAACAAAATATAAAAGTCGCTCTTTTGTCTTTTTCACTACAACCTGAGTTAGTTACTTGCAGCACCTTGATGGATTCATTACCGTAAGTTAGGTGCTGAACTTAATACCTGGAGTTAGTCACCTTGCAGCAACATGGATGGATTTCAAGTGTGATTGTCATCCAAGCTTCATCCAAGCTTCATCCAAACATCAATTTCTACTCTGTACTGGTTGGAGCCTTGGAGGTCATGTCAATATGCAGCTCTGCAGACTTGAGTGGGAACAGCAATTTCATGTCAGGTTTAACTTAAGTTAGCCATCACTATCAATCCTTTTCAACTGACGTTTAGAGCTTCACTTATTCATTTTACAGCTCCAGGTCATTTCTCAAACCCATTATGACAGTTCAATCTCATCATTCGGGTGTGGAATGCACACCAACAGACAGCAATTGAAGACAATTGCAGCGAACCATTCTGCTTAAGTCCGTCCTCTGAGCCTGCATGAGGAGCGCAACGATGTTTCGCAGTATGTGTTAAGAATTTGGTGCATTTTGGGAGATTCATGCTTGTTACGCATTCGATTTCATAATACGCACACCTTGCACCACACAGCAGAACACCAATTCGATCAATGGCCTGCACAACACTCGAAGGAGCTGAACCTGAAGCGCCGAGAGTGACAAAAGCAAGAGGTTTGGGTTTCAGGGCTCTGCCTTCCCAACAGTCCTTTGATTTCTTCTTCGTGTTTGGGTTCAGCTGCTTGTGATGAGATTCAAGAACTGTTAGGAGATTGCTGTTGGGCACTTTCAAAAGTATTTGAAAATTTCAAGAGTATGGCCCTAATTTTGGCATCTTCCCGTTGTGCAGGGTCGATGGACATGGACGCTTCCATATGCAGTGAGCTCCCGTTGGAAATGGTGGGACATGTGTTGTCTTTCTTGCTTTTGCCCGATGTGTGCAGAAACCGCACTGTGTGCAAGGAATGGAACCAGCTTATCCTCAGTGACAAGTTTGCTGCTCTGCATGGACAACACGCGAGGCGACATCGAGGTCCATCTTTCATTGTCATGAATAGGAGGCGTCGAGGTCCTGCGGTCCAAGAAGGAAATCAAGAGGTTTGGTGCTGCCTAGACTTGAGCGCCAGACGGTGGTACGAGTACTCTCCTTGTTGATTTATGAAAATTTCCATTGATTTTGGCATGTTTGGGATGCAAATGTTATGCATTGTTCATTCAATTTTGAGACATTAAAAAACAAAGCCCCTTTTCATGGGCTGAAAACCAAGGTTGCTTTTTATAAATGCAATTTGGCACACGATTTTAAGTTGAAGCTGGTTTCGGGTTTTAGCTCATAACATCATGTTTGACCTAATTTCATTCAGGTACACATTCGACGAAGATTGTAACGTCGGTCCGTCTGTTTCTGGGGTTCAATCCATGGACGGGGGTTTGGTGTGCCGCTTGCGGCAGGCGATTCCTCAGCAGCCGGCGCATGCTCAGTCCTCTTCTCAGCACCATTCCATCATTGTCCAGAACGTGAAAGGCTTGACAAACGTAATCCTGCCAGAAATTGCACGACATTTGCTCAGCAAAGGTTTCCCGAAAGGTACTCCCAAACTGCATACGGTCGCAGACAGCACGTCCTTCAAGATTTTCCTCATCAACCACAACTTGAATTCTCGTATGGAGATTCTGGACGATCCTCTTCTCCCGTCCGAGGAACGGTTGAAGATTAAGTGTGACCCCTTGATCCATGTGTATGATTCTGCCACTTGTGAATGGAAAAGCATCGTCAACACATCTTGGATCATTCAGCATGGTGGACTTGGGCAGATCAATAGCATCGTCATGTACCAAGGGTTTTTCTACATTCTATTGTACAAGAAAGAAGACTCAGGGAGGAGGCTGCTGCGGTACAATCTCCAAGGGAAGTCATGGAAAAGTGTAGATGTGCGGGATAACTTCATCGATTCTTCGCTTGTTGTCAGCAACGACTGCTTGTTTCTGGTGCTATGGCGCAGGCATGAATGTTCAGCTTACGGCATGTCTGGAGCGTGGTTTTTTGAAGTACGAGAGATTAGAACCCGTGATATGACGCAAGAGACAGTGCTGAAACTCTCAGCAGGCGATGTGATGGCGAGTTTTGACATCGAAAGTGGGTCCCCGTTTGGTATCAATCCGTCCATTGAGCAGGTCATTAGGCGGTTGGAGTTGCTTTGCATAAGCGTCATTGGCTTCGAGAGCTCTCTTTTTTTCATGTCAGAGGCTTCTGGGAAGTCGAAAATATTTGATTTGGTGACTCGTTTCTGGGATCATGACTTGCCTTCGTGTCCTCTGGGGCAAGTGCATGACGAGGACGAGGATAGTAGTGCATGGGTCGGGAAGCACATGAATCTTCTTCTGCCTTGGAACACAGATTGGTGACTGCGAGGTTATTGGATGGCGTGCCAAAGCTGTGCCTGCAGTCTAAGTTCCAGTGAATAGCTGAGTGTATGTTCTCGAGTAGCAACGAGCTCTTGTTATGGTGAAGAGCGTGCACGTTGCAAGGGGTTGGTTGGTGTGGCAGTTTCACTTCATGACTGGAAGTCGACTTTAAGTGTACATGCCAAGTTTTGTGCGGAACTTTTTCTTGAAGATATGCAGTTTATATTTTCTCTTCCAAACTTTGAAGTTACAAACGCTGTAAATTGCCTATATTTTCTCCTCAAAACTTTGAACTTACAAACGCTGTAAATACTTATGCAGCAAATGAACTACTGCAAGGCTTTTGACATCTCTGATTTCCAGCATTACTGAAAGCCCTTCCTGGTAGTGAGAGTACTAAGTGACTACATGCTACACTCGAGTCTGCGAAATAACGTGGCCACTAGCAGTTTCAGATCAATTGAATTCCCAGAAGCAGCTTGGATTACGATGCGCCTCATTTAGGTGCCAAATACACCTCTCTTCCTACTCGTAACCTGCTACTTCGTAATTCTTTGAAGATTTGTGTACGTATGAAATTCTGCAAAGGGTTCGAAACTAGTCGTGCAATTCTTGCAAATAGACCTGTGAACCAGTTTTGCTTGGATTTTAAGGATTGGTTGGATTGGTAGGCTAGTAAGAATTGTGTAAGGTAGGGAGCGACTATATTCCATTGGGTTTCAGCTGTTTTGAGTGGTTTCCATTGTTTAACGGATTTGATCTCTTGTCTTTCTTCTTTTTTCTTTTCGTGGACGTCCCCCATGCTTGACGGCATATTAATGCACCAAAATATGTGTTCTTGGCTATTATATCAATTAGTTGGGAAATATTTGAAGTTTGCAGTAATACGGATTCAAGAGCCTCGATTATATATCCTTGAACCATGAGTGTTGCGTCTAGTGTAGTTTTGTGTGATGCAACCTAGAATATGACCTCGTTTCTTACAAGTCACATGTTTGGATAACACTTGCATTGAGAATGAGTGACTTTTCAGTCCATGACAAAGAGACCCCGCACAATGAGATCCTCTACTTTAGTAATGATCACAGAGTAAGACTGTGAAAGACTCTGTTTCTAATTGACCGCAATAGACTCTGTATATAACATCAGTTTGCTGCGGAATTCCATAGAATCAGGGTTCAGGGATCTCAGCCTGTGGACAATGCAGTGGCACTTTCTGGCGCTTCAATGAATCTCATATGAAAATGGTAATGGAAAAGGCGAGCAGTCGTCATGCAGTACGAGGAAAGAACGAAGTCCTCACAGGGAAAGAATGGACTGAGTGAGGTGCCGGAAGCAGGGCCTTCGTTTCGTTTCATGGCCGAGGGCAACATATGGCTGCTGGAATCGGAAGCATCCGGGCTTCGAGTGCTTTCCGATCCATGGCTTGTTGACAACCCAACGTTTTGGGATCAGGGCTAGCTGGCTCTACACTGGTGCGCCTGACTTTCTCACCCATCCTTAGGTTTTAGTTCAGAAATCTATTGACCTTTCATAACATTGTTGAGCATTTTATCTCCATGTCGAGTAGTATTGTGCTTGCATCCTTTCCACTAGTATTGAAGACAAATAAATGGATAAATTGCATGATGTGAGAACTCCTAATGGCAACTGCAGCTTTAGATCCATATGGCATATATTTCACCAAGCTTGCTTCTTTTGAACCATGATAATTCATGACTTGTGAGTAAGCATGCTTTCAAGTATTGAACTCAGCATCTTTGCAAATTTGCGTGAAAGAAAGTGAATGTCAGCGGATCATCAGTGAGTCTTGGATGCCATGCTTCTCTGTTCAAATAGTGGATGGGCCTAAGGAGTGAGAGAGAAGCTGATGTCAAGAACGTTCTGTTTTGATTGACTTTGTTTGGCTCATATATTACCCGAAGAATTGTTGACTCCCTTTCCGAAGCGGAAATCAATTGTGGAAATCAGACTGGTGGTTGATCTTGCAGGACGCTCGCAGTCTCGACAGAAGGGTGAATTTCCTGAGGACTTGACAATGGAGTATGTGAATAGCGTTGATGCCATTCTCATCCCTCAGGTACACTTTACGATAGGAGTAGTTTGCGGACCCGGCATTTTAGTGGGTGTTGAAGGTGGCGAAGTCTTGTAGAGAACCCTTAGTGTGTCCATAATAACCAAAGGTTTAATGAGATTAACCGTCGGGGGGGAGGGGCGCATTTTTTAATAATTTCTTTATCAGATCCTAAGCGGGATGGCCTTGCTGCCATTCTGGCCTTATCACAAACCCTAGTAGGTCTCATTTTTCTCTGTTCTCTGGGGTTTGTGATTTGTAAGGATCTTCTGAAGCCAAGTTCAGGGGTCTTGAGAGCATTGGGAATCGAGGAAGAAATTCTTTAGTAGGTTGGCCTTCATCCTCCGAGTCCAGATTAGTACAAATTTGTTGTATCTATGATAGTCCATCGCCTGGAATTAAGTTACTTATGCATATTTTTAAGTTTGAGGCACATACAGTGGGAGGTCCAACAAGGGCGAGCTCAAATTATTCTCACAACATGGATGCAATACTCTACTTATTCTGCTGAGCAAAATCGGATTGACTGAGACGTGTTTCAAATTTTTCTGAATTCTGTCTTGAAGTTTAAGTTTGTCCGAGTGCTTACCTTCCGATTTTCGGAATACCCCTTGAAATTATTTCAGAAGACAATTATCCTGGAGCCTGCATTGCTTAGTATTGTCAAAAGCAACTAGGCGACATAGTAGCTGTGAAGTGTTTCGTCTTCTAAGTTACATGTTATTAGCTTTGTCTTGCTCAATAGGATTTACATTCCAGTTCGAATCCAATTTGCAATTCATTCGTGCGCGTTTCACATTTTTCATTTGCTTTTTATGTTCATAATGCATCTCATGATTTTGCTTCTTTTGAGTTCTCCCATTGATCCATCCGTTTGTTCAATTGTCCGAGGGCAATGATGCCGTGCTAATGAATCGTGTGCAGGTTTACGGTTGGGATCCTGGCGCCTGGCTTGGTTCTTTCATTAGATCGGTCAGTTCCGTTAGTTGAAGCCAATGCACCGGAGAGAGCAAATAACTGCCTTCTGAATGAAACCGCCGAAGTGAGATTACGTGAGGAGCTTGATATGCGAACTTAAAGCTTCGCTGCGATTGTTCAGTCACTTTCGAAGTCACCGATTTGTGGTCTTCCGTCGAAAGACAGATCTAGATTTTCGATTCTTGCAATTTCATAAAACTTTGCAGCGACCAAACTAATAAATAGATCCTAGACTCGGTTCTCAGAGGAACTCTCAGACAAGGTTTGCTCTTTGACAGGTTCTGAATTTATCGTCAATTTCGTTAATGAAATTATTGCTGATATTCCATGCGCCGTTTTCACATAAGGTACATAAGCTTGTTGCATGTGCCGACAGATATGCATATTAATATGAAAATTACATCTTAGCCTCCGCATTGTCTACCGTGAGGCTTGACCCATCTCCTCTTGTGGTTCCGTAAATCATTTCATTTCTTTCCTTTGCAATTAGAGGTCCACCCCCCTTTTCAATAAACTTCCGCCAAATTGACGAAATGGAAGTTAGTATTTCCCTTTGTGATGGATGTGTGGTGCAGTGCACTAGGATTACAGCGATGGTTCCCAAGGTCCAGCCCATTGGAATGAGCTGCTCAAGGCCCGAGTGGGCCTTGTGCAAGATCGACGGGTCTGCAGCAGTCGCCGAATCACATCAGCGCGGACAGCATGAGCAGTCACCTGGGCAAACTGAAAGTTCGTTACCGACTGAGCATTCCCGACACCATCGCCAACGAAGGCCACACGGTGGTGGTGAAGTTGGCTCACAACCCCGGCGTCTTGAAGATTAGTGGCGTCACGTTCCGTCCTGCCCAGTTCCACTTCCACATGCCCAGTGAGCACATCGTCATGAACTTCAGGAGCCTTGATCGAGTCAGTTTGAATCCCATCTCACATACAGAGGCTTTGCAATATTTGGGAGTTTCTAGAGTGATGAAATGGTTTAGGCGGAAGCCAATTTCGTTACATTCAGAGCACCAAAGTTGTCAATGACATTCAGCTCCCAAAGCTAGGACTGGTACTGACTACGGGGCGTGGCCAACCGGGGTGCCAATGCTGACAGTGAAGATCGACCAACTTAAAGAACCTGACATGGATTACAATTTGTGACCCTCAAATGCAGGACATGGTCAAATTGGTTGAATTGGCACAATTCCAGCGCAAAAAATTGTGACATTTATTTACATAAAGGTCAATTAAACTAGTAAGATAGGAGTCTCTTAAATTGCACAGGCATTAAGAACCGCCCCTATAAATAGCTATAAAATGCAATGGTTCTAAAATTGACCTCTTTAGTCATTGAATGAATCAAGGAAAAAAGCATTATTAAGTGCAAGAGCCAATCATTCTCTTTGCTTTCTCCATCTTTCTATAGAATTGCAAGTGAGCAATTTTTGGAAGACCTAGAATCATAAATAGGGATCCATGACCCAACTCGTTTGAAAATTCATAAGTAATTCAATAATGCTTCAAAAAATATGAAACCGCTTGGGTTAGATTGCTCATCTATTTTTCTTTGTTTAAAAAATGAGCTAAAAATATCCCCATCCATATAAATACATGAAAAAGGCAGACCAGCCCTTAGATGAGCTATTTTGGAGCTTCCTACCTTACAAGTGGGGTAGTTGCAAGAAACACCTACCAATTTTGGCTCAAAACGACCTTGGAACTAGAATACTGCAACTTTTGGAATAATTTTTTTTTAAATGAAATAAAATACGGATAATTTGTAAAGCATTGGCATAAGAGTATGTATGAAAATTCAGATCTAGAAAATTTTATTTCTAAAAGTTATGCACATTCAAAGAGTGATGGAAAATGCAAAAAAATAGACACTTTGGAATCTAATTACATGCTATTGCTTGCAGATTACCTTCAATTGCCCAAGATATATGTTGTGCACTTGGGCAACTACAACCAACAATTGATGAAAGTTACTAAGAATGTTATTGCAAGATTTTCTATAAGGCAACATGTTTGTCATATACTTGGAATTCATGATGACGATGCTGTTTTTGTAATGATAAATAGTATGTCCTCAACAATTGTGTGCTATCCATATGGGGTATCTAACCATTGTATCCAATCAAATAGTGCACAAGTGACATCACTTACTAGCTTATCAATGTGAAAAATTCCTTTGTGGATTAAATTTTTAGACAATGTTACTGTTGTCAATAAATGGTAACAAGTAGTGAAAATTTGTTCTAATATTTTTGGAGATTCAAGGCAGGCTCTTGTGTTGATTTGTTGGGATGATTTGTGCACAAGTGTCTCTCGTGGCAAAGAATAAGACATAATTAGTAGGAAGTGATTAGGCCGCTCCTTTATATGAGTTGATACTTCGCAATTTTGTGAAGAATAATGGTTTACAAAGCAAAGTACACTTCATGAACAAATTTGATTGGATATTGTTTCTTATTTAGCGGCCTCTAATGCACTTGTGCAAAATTCTCAAGTAATTTGCATAGTGTTGACCTTGTTGCAAGGCATTGGCAGTATGACTATGCCTCTAGAAACTTTAACTTTTGTATTTACTAATTTGTAGGAAAGCAATATGGTATTTGGTTAAGCTAGATGTACTGTGATTATTTGTGCACTTTGTAGTTTGACAGACACCAGGAACATCCCTTCACCATTACGCCTATTTTTTATTTTTATTTTTTGGCAAAGCAGCGCAATGAGAGTCGAAGGGGAGCGGGTGGAAGCGGCGGATTAGGGTTAGGGTTTATGGTAAGATAACTCACGTTTTAGAAGGAAAGAACAACTTGACCACTGTTTTGTGACCACACTCAACTATAGCAAATTTCACACGCGACAATTATGGCGGATAGGCAGATACCATAGGTAGAGCTAGAGCGAGAGGACAATACAGTGCAAGCAAGGCGGGACAACAGTAAAGGCGAGGAGGCGAGCAGTCCAAGAGGACAGCACAAACTTCCGGACCTAAATATGATCGCCAACAACGTACCCCCAACTGCAACCAATGGAGTTTCACCTGGAGCAAGAGAAGGTCAACAAAATGGTCATGTCAAAACACCGCCCGCCAAGGTACGAGTTACTGAGGGGGCAGATGTCGAGCAGACTAGTCAGGTTGAACGCTTCATCGTAGAGTTCACTAAGGAAGAGAACAACATCATACAAGCATACAGAGACGCATCTAGGAATGTTACAGTCATTGAACAAGTAGTTGGTAGGTCCCCAACGTACCGCAACCTCAACGCTTGGGCAAGAGAGACATTACATACGTCATTAGAAGGAATAGTTTTGTTGGAAAATGGATATTTTGAGGCAACTTTCACTTCAGCAACAGGTAACTTACATGCCTTAGAGGGTAAATATTTTATGGGGGCTAATGAAGTGGTTCTCGCGACCTGGTCTCCTCTATTCTCTTCTGAGCATGAAGAAACCACGGCGGAACTGAGCTATCCAATCTGGGTGCAGATTCTAGGATTAGGAAAGCACCTCCGTAATACTACTTGTCTTCCAATTTTTGGAGCCAAACTAGGGAAGGTGTTAAAGGTAGAAACCCTAGACATTTATAAGGCAAAGACGGCAGGATACCACATAAAAATCTTGAGGGACAACATACACAATCTGCCAGCCACAATCGTCATACCAGGGGAGAACCCGAGAGAATCAACAGAGCACGGCCTCTTATTTAGCGGTCTTCCCGACTAGTGCAGAAGATGTAGAAAATTCGGCCCATATGGCCAAGCACTGTGATAAGCCCAAGAACTAGAAAGAAGGCTAGAAGTACCAAGCCATGGGCTTACAAACCACAGGAAACAATGGTGGCAAGGGCGGGCAAACAACAGAAGCAAACGGTCATCAACAGCCAACCAAAGGGGAGCAAGAAGGGGGAGGGAGACTACAGGGAGAAACAAGAAGCCAACACGTAGCAGAGGAGGGGCACCAAGAAACTGCTAGAGGCCGTCAAGAAACTATGAGGAGGCATAAAGAAGTCGTTGCAAGGTGGTCCAAAGACAGTGAAGAAATACGACCGGCAGCAAGAGGGCAAATAACCGCAACATTGCACAATCGGCACAATCCAAGACCAGGAGTAATACCAACTCTCCCTTCCCAGACCCATAATCCGCACCAACTGACTATGCAAAAGGAGCAGCCACCAAAGCTAGGGCAAGAGAAAAGCAACACATAGTTGACCTAAGGAGGAACACAACAGAAACGGCCAATACCAGTCACCAGGCATTGCCGAACAAAGATGGGTAATACGAGGGGACTATAGCTCCTCAGGCAACAACCCAAAGCAAGTTGTAGGCAACGAGATGGAGATTGACAACCCCATAACGCAACAAATAAGGCCAACAGCAGAGGTAACAATCTAGGGGAATCAGACATATTCAGGAGAAGAAAGGGAGGGATCCCCTGCCATTCACCGCAGCTCTTACGCTACCATTGTTCAGAAAGTCCAGTCTCCCACCCCGCAAACGAGCGAGGAAGAGACAGACATTGCAAGTACCACCCAAAACGGAACAAATACAGGACCATCAGTGTCCCGCCCTTACATTGAGCGACATATAGAAGACTTGGGTTCCCCAAGTCTATCCCATGATGCAGTAGGTCTACCCAACCTTGAAATCTATCACTCCGTTAACTACTCAGCGTGCGAGAGTCAATACCATGGGCAAGCATCAAACTCAACGCCAAATCTGGGCAACAACAAGGCCGACGGGTCTTCATTTAGTCCAAAAGGCGACACTCTTTCAGGTGAAGAGGTTGACAATTTCGTCTAGCAACAAAGCAAAAGTTGCAAGAAGAAGAAACAATTTTTGTTAGGAACTACAACGGCCCAACAACCTCCACCCGCCAATGTCGGTTACCAACAATCAGTTCTACCAAACGAGTTCTTCACTATAAGAAACCCCCGTTTTAGATGACGAGCCTTAATTTTTTTATAACGGATTTTAGGTGATGTCAATGTTGACAATCCAAAATTTTTATGTCAACAAAAATGTCCAATGTAACATCAATATTGACAATCCAATGTTTTTATGTCAACATTGATGTTACGTTGGACATTTTTGTTGACATAAAAAATTTAGGTTGTCAACATTGACATCACCTAAAATCCGTCATAAAAAATTAGGGCTTGTCACCTAAATCGGGGGGTTCTTATAGTGCTTCCATGCTCTCAACATCACCATCCCGATGGAGACCAAGACATGGAGCTGTAGAGTTGTGCCCCTCTATGTACGGAGAATTCCAAACCCACGACAAGGGTCTGGGTGGTTTGCAACATACTACTTGGCAGATGTAGCTACCACACAGAGGCTGGCAGTCCAAGTAATCACAATTACGCATGATGCAACCATAACATCTTGGAAACCAGAACAAGCAAAGGACCACATTTTGGACCAAACAGCAGAGGAGATGAAAGCAGTCATGTTCCACGACAACAAATACAACCCCCTACGCCGATGGGGCGACGTTACTTGGTTCTTTGATTGGGATACGGTATCACAGTACTGTTTACTCTTCCCATATACGGGGATAGCTCTTGATGATATTAGAGTTCAACGTCCCATAAACTATGCTTGTCTGAAACTTTCCTCGCCACTGGAGGGCATGACGGAGCGGGTGGACAAAGGGAATCTGCTAAAATACAAGCTTGGGGACGCATACAAGGAAGAAATGATCCACACAGGGGCAATCAAACAAGATAAATCGCCAAGCAAGCCCCCGAGAAAGAAGAACAAGGGTCACGCCATACCCATACACATGGAGATTGATATTGGCGGGCCAACAGCACAGGATTGCGAGAATGAACAGGTGCAAGACCAATGCAACGACACCCTCAACTTCGCATCATGATGGTACCACTAACCAACGTAATATACAATGTCCGTAGTCTCTGCCAAGGACAGCAAGGGGCGCGCAAGAGATGCGACATTCGTAATTTCATCAAAAATCTAGATCCCAAACCGGAGTTAATCTTATTACAAGAGATCCATATGGGCATCAGGGATTGCATGGCTAGCACTACTCAGTTACAATTCAAAGGTGGCCGAGCCTTTTGGAATGAATCAAAATTCTCAGCAAGCACGGGAAAATACACTGGTGGGACAAGGATTCTCGTCATTGAGCGACTGGTTCCCTACATTCAGGAGCACGGCATCCTAATTAGCAGTAGGGCGCAGTTCATCACGTTTCACTTTTCTCCAAGCATTACTATTGGATTCGTCAATATTTATGGCTACAATTAGCCCTTGGGGAGCGCCCGTATATGGAACAAACTAGCACAGTCTGACCTTCCGCAAGCCAAATGGGTTTGGGCTGGAGATTGGAACATGGTTGAGACGGAGGCAGATCGTTCCACGTCATTTACTGGCACGTCAATAACTAGATCGGAAAGAACGGCCTGGAGTGAACTGATGATGGTGCATGGATTAACGGACGTGTACCACTCTGATGACTTCTCCAGGAGCACGGAAAAGCACTTTACTTGGCAGGGTCAGCGTAGGGGAAGTCCCATCTTCTCTCGAATTGACCGTTTTTACACCAGTCAGGGAATACACGCCCTCGGAGGAAATACAGGATCATGGCCCACACTAACAGGTATCTCAAATCATGCCCTGGTTCACTATCTTATCAACAAGGTATTGAGACTACCTAGGACTTCAGCAACGTTTCACAAGCCCTTATTACACTCCCAAGAGGGTCACTTGCACCTCAAAGCGGCCTGGACCGAAGGGTTGGAAGAAAATCCTTCAAGCACATGGTCCAAAAAGGTGGCGGGAGCGATCAAGAAAACAATGCGATGCAGCAATACGATCAAAAAACAAGACACAGCAACAAGGAAGGCAACTTACAGCACAAAGTTTAAGTCCATAACGGAAGCCGAAACTGCACTACATCGGAATTGGGATGATGAACAGGCAAGGCAAGCCCTAAGTCAGGCCCAACAAATCTCCACCAAATGAGGATGGAACAGCAAGACAAGTGGAAGACGGAGTTAGATATAAAATGGAATACTGCAAGGGATAACTGCTCCCGAGAATTTTTCGAGTTCCACTCGCAACACAGGTCAAGGAACCACATCAAAGAAATATGCCATGATGGAGCCACGACAACAGACTCTCAGGAAATCAGGCGGGTCATGATGTCATATTACACGGGCTTGTACACGCAGGACAAAGCAGTGGAGGACAACACGATAGCAAGAAGACGGTGCCTCCAAAGCGTACGGACCATCATCACGCTAGAACAAAACAGTTAGCTTATGAAGGACATCACAATCAAAGAGATCAAACATGCCATAGAAAAACTTTCTAACCATAAGGCCCCAGGGGAGGATAGATTACCTACTGAATTCTTCCATGAATTCATTGATCTTACTAGCCCAGGACTTGGAGAGTTAGCCACAGAAATGAAGACATCAGGCCAACTCCATCCAAACATCAAGAAGGGAAAAATTGTTCTCATTCCCAAGACCGGCAATCTGCAGCTCGTCAGTAATTATCGACCGATCACACTGCTAAACTCAACGTACAAGATCCAAGCAAAGTTGATTGCATCTAGATTAAAACCCTTCCTACCCACCATCATCCACCCCTTGCAAACAGGCTTTGTCTCTAGTCGGAGCATATTGGATAATATTTTTGCCGCAGAAGAGTCAATGGAGTGGGTAGTGGAGTCAAAGCAAAACCTTGTTCTCATACTCCTGGACTATGAAAAGGCCTTTGACAGGGTGAACTGGTCCTTTCTTCGTGCGGTGATGTCCAAACTAGGATTCGAAGAGGGCTTCATACAATGGACAGCTTTGTTATACGAAGGAGCGGAATCAGCTGTCCTAGTCAACAAAGAAACTAGCTCCACATTCACACTTGGCAGGGCTGTATGCCAAGGATGTCCATTAGCGCCCTATTTATACCTTTTGGTAGCCGACGTCTTAGGCTATATGATGGCGGATCCGACATATGGAGTCCAAGGACTGAAGCTACCAAATGGCGAAATCAGCTTGGAAATGCTTTTTGCTAATGACACATCCTTATCCCTGCTAGGTACCAAGAATAATTTAGACTGGGCCATGAAAGTTTTAGATTTTTACAACGAGGCGTCAGGCAGTAAAGTAAACTAGCATAAAACCTTTCTCATCTGGGCCTCACTCAAGGAGCGCAACTGGTCATGGGGCGAGTCACTAGGCGCCCAAATGGGGGAAACCTGCCGCTATTTAGGAGTGCCTATGGGCTTTAGGGTCCTGCAACGGGTGAGAAACAAGAAAGTCATGTCCCTAGTCAGTCAGGCTTTAATATACTAGAGCAACAAAGCTTTATCCCAGGCCGGAAGATTGCTTATCTCAAATCAAGTGATTTTGGCCTCACTTTGGTACCTCGCTTCTACAGCAGATATTGGGCTTCAAACGCTCGAAATAGCCCACGGACTAGTTCGGGACCACTTTTGGTTTGGACGTAAGGAGGGTCGAACTAGAGCGAGAGTAGCCTGGGCTGCCGCCATTGTGCACCTTTATCGCACGGAGGGATTAAGATAATTGATCCGGTGGCACAAACTCAAGCACTCTTAGCAAAATTTATGCTTAGAGGTCTTCAAGATGGCGGAGGGGCGTGGCGAACACTTCTATAGCACAGAGCCAACACCCTCAAGCCAGCAAGGTCGGCAACTGGCCAGTGGGTAGAAACTGGCTTATGATGGTGAATCGCATTAAGAAAACTGGCTCGCCACTTTGGGGGGCTATATGGAGATCATGGTGCAGCTTGAGGGCGGGAGTTATGCAGGCCGAACCTTAGACTTATTCTTCAAAAAATCATGAGGCAACCATTATATGGCAACCCATGGATAACTAATAGCAAAGGCATACCAATGGGACTAGAAACTACCAGCCGATTCTCAACATGGGCAGCCAAAGGCCTCAGCCCTCATCAAGCACATATGGAATCCCAAGGATGGGGACTGGAGACCCTCGTTGGACCTATTACGCACAACAAAGTCTTGGAAAACAAATGAGCTCCGAGAGGAGCTACTTGCCAATATTCCTACGCACCCAAACCAAGTGAGACACCCAGGGACAGGACAGTGGATAACACGCAGGGAGGAGGAAAGATCGACACAATTCTACCACATCATCAATGTCCAGGAGGAAGGGATGGAAGCGGACATATACACACCAAAGGCTTTCTCCACGGAATTGGAGCTACAGTGCTCTGGAAATATCGATTTCCTGCCTTTGGAATCTCAACCAATACGGGTACAACACAGAGCCAACAACCAGCTCATCGGATTCAATCCGCAGCATCCATTACCATCGGATTCATTGGTATGGCTCTACCAGCCCCACAGGATAGCGGATTTAGAATGGGATCCTGGAAAATGGTTGTGGAAGCCATCAAGAGATCAAACCCCAGCCCATCTATTCAGCTACACTACAAAGAAGGGTTACAGATTGGGGACACAAGACCGCATTTGACCAACCAAATATGAGGCTAGGCTCTGGGAGCGGGGGCTAACAGACCAAGAGCGCAAACATATCTTTGCCAGATTGTGGCACCAATGGCTACCCAAGAGAATCAGCGCATTTCTCTGGCTTTTGCACAATGAGGGACTGCCTTTGGGGAACTGGCTGGCAAAAATGGATATCGAGGGCTCCTGCAAAATTTGCAAGTTAGCTCCTATCGAGACTCCAAGACACGCGTTTATAGATTGCCATGAAATACGCCGAGCTTGGGAGCAATACAAGTGCCTAAGGAGCCTTCATGCCCTTCTCCAACTAAAATACACATAGGCCGATATTCTGGAAGGCGATTCTCTCGCAGGAGCGGATCTAATAATCAGCAGATTCAGCAATTCTTGTTGGATCACCCTAGAAACACCATGGGACTTACTTTGCTGCATGATGCTGAGAAACATTTGGTGTCAGAGGTGCAACAAGGTGATGAGAGATGAAACCTTTCACCTAGGCACGGCTATCTACAATTCATGGAAAACAGTTATCCAAATTGGAGTGGCATCGTGGAGGAACATTTGGAAGGATCCACAATCAGCACTACTACGCATATTGGCATTCAAAGCTGCATGGACTTTGACTTCAGCCTTCTGCATGATGCAAGACACTCTGGTATGGAATTTCATCCCCCCCTTTGCCTTCCTTCCACAAGATTTAGCCACGAGGCCTTTTCTCTCCCAGGCATTGAGACAGATCCCTCTAGTTGCCTCCATGCCATCAGCAGGAGGAGGGAGACTGAAGGCCATATTTGTTATATTGAGACTTTTCACAGTCTCATTTTTATCTTTGACTCAAAGATAAACCGCTTTATCTCTTTATCAGTATTTTTTTATAAATAGGTAACAATATCAACTTTTAGAATTTTATTTTAGAATCACTAGTTGAGAATTATTTATTTTTGGTTTCAATTAATATTTTTCAAATTGAATTTACAATAACTAGCATTCTGTCTCAAAATTTGCCAAAAGTCTTAATATAACAAATATGGTCAGTGAAGATAGCAGGTCCGTTGATTCAATCGGAGGCAGCACAAGGACATGGACACCAAGAGAAATCGGTGAATTTCAATTCCCAGAGGTCAGCATCAACTTCGACGCCCCGAACAACGTATGGAATGATGACTGGCTAGAGGACGTCAACAACCCCGCGTCCCGCAATGCCAACACACCACAAGGTCGCGACCAAGATGGAACAAGCACATCACCGAACCACGACCAGGAGGAGCTGACCACTACTGATTCCCTTAATCCGGCAGGACCAATCCCCGATTGGACTTTCGAATTGACCTCACCACACAGTGCCACTAACGACACTCTCAGCACGCAAGCACAGAGGAGAGAGGCCTCACAATAGGCGGATGTCATCCTCAGGCAGATCCTCAACGACATCGTCAAAGACCAGGACGAACTGTACCAGATCAACCCCAACGATCGAGCTACGAACGAGAATCACAACAAACTGCCCGACCTCAACTCACAGCCGCTAGATCTCGCATTACAGGGCACGTTTAATTGGATCTATAGTGACTTAGTAGGTGAGTAAGGGAGTTTATTTTTTGCTTTAATTTGTCTTAGTTGTTTTGCCTTAGCTGCTTCTTCCCGTCCCGAAGGTCTCCCGGCTCTGGGCTTTAGTTTCAGTCCCCCTTGTTCATCCCCGCCCCTCTGACTCGGTCGGGTTTGCTCGCCTGTCCCAAGCTCATACCCGCCTCCTTGGCTGTTATTTTGTTCATCTCTGCCCCCCCGAGTGGTTTCCATTCTCCCTCTTGGCTCATACCTGCCTACTGGCCTTCCCTTGTTTCTGTTTCTCACCTCTGCCCTCGGGCGTCTTTTATCCTTGCTCCCTGCCTTTGAGTGTGTACTGTCCTCGAGCATTTTTCTTGTGAAGTAAAGGGTCCACCCTAGAATGGGTTTCTCTCTACTGTAAGGCTTGCTTAATCATCATCATACAATCAAACATGATTTTGAATATTTTATGTAGACATGCTGCAAGGTCAAAATGAATGTTTTGGACAAATCATAATTGAGGCCATGGCTTTCTAATTGCCAATTTGGTGAAATTTAATCATAAAAATGCTCTTAGAGCTGATGTTCGTAAACATCTTTTGATTGTAGTATAACTTATTTTATTTATTTATAGTATCATGCACTTAAGATAATCTTAACTAGGAGCTACCATTGTTGGTATTGTAGGTTTTGATATCATGAAGTGCTGCTTCTTAATTCAAGATTGAGATTTTGAATTCAACGCTTATGTGTCTCATGATCAATATAGGGCATTGCGGCTAGAAGGACGTTGGAGATTGTTGTGAATAGAAGTACTAGGAGATTTCACCCTGTAGAAAAGAAAAGGGTGCATATATAAGCACAAAATATCACGGATCTGACTCTTAATAAGTCATTGAGGATCAATGTGGGTGGCAAAGGATACAATAGAGTGAAACAACATTTTATGGAGTGTCATTTGTGTGAGAGACTTGGCATTGTGTTGCAAACCATTTTGTCTAAACTTTTTATCAAATGCCACCGACGGCATTTAGGTGAAGGTTAGTCCTACCTATGAACTTGCTTAATTTTTGGTATGATTTTCTACACCTCTAGTCTCTAAGAAGGCTTGTTTGATTAAAAGAGAAAAAATGATAAATCAACTTGTTTATTGTGAAGGAATTTTTTTGACATTCCCTAAGCAATGAGAAACCTATTGACTACAAATTGTTAGAAATATTAGAGCTAGTTAAGAAAACCTTGCATTGAATGACTGTGGCCCATTATATGTATTGTCATGATGATTCTTGTTTAGGAATTCAACCATTCTTTATTACATTTCATGTCCAATTTTTAGTACCCTAAACATCTAGTTTGATATATTGCCATTGCCATTTACACAGTGACACTTTTCAATGTTGTTACTTTAAACCTTTAGCGTCTGTTAGTCATGATTTTTAGAGCTTTGTGTAATTGAGGGCCATAGATTTTGGTGCAAAGTTGAATCACACCAATATAACCAATTTGATGATCCTAGAAGAATTGATTAGAAGCAAGATCAAGGAAAATGATCTATACATTATCTTAAGTATCTAAATTGTTCTTTAAAATCAAGCATTTTAGTATATTGGAACTATGGTAAAGGCAAGGTTTTTTGTTATTTATTTATTTTTGACATAAGTGAATACTTTATTTTACTACAAATTAGATACAATTGTCAAGTGGAAACCTACTGAGCAAAGAGAATACCAAACAACTGAAAATTTCCATTTTTTTTTTTTCTATTTTCTATAAACTTGGCAAATTGCATAATCATGCTCAAACTATGAAGCCAAGAAAAGGTCTATTGAGAGTTTAAGTGACCTACATATCATCTCTGGCTCCAATGTGGGCAAAGAAAATTCCATTGGCATCAAATTTTGCCCAATTATACTCAGTGTATTAGAAGATTTCTTGAGTATTTCAAGAGATTGTTTCAACTTTTATGTAATAGTTATTTGAACAAAATAGATTTCTATACATATTCTTTAAAGATGCAAATGAAACGTGAAATCAAATATGGGCTTCTTAGACCTTAATGGATGAGGGCACCTTCAATTCTATAACAATTGAAAGCCAATAGGATCCATGCGCCATTAGAATCCTATTTGGTAATTAACATGAAAATACAACCTCATGATGGAAAGAAAATCCCTTGCCACTACCGTGGCTTGGGATATAATTTTCCAAAGCAAGGCTCTACTTTCAAGTTACATTACATATTCTATACATGTTAAAAACATACCCCACTTTAAGTGATTTAATTGTTAGAGGCCCAAGTGTTTTTTAAAGAGCCAAAATGAACAAAAAAAAGCCCTATGGAATTAATGACTTGCAACAATAAATAATGAAAACGAAGTCAAATAAAATATAAAAAAGAGCTCTTTTATCTTTGTCAATTTAAGCTAAGTTAGTTAATTGGAGCACCTTGGAGTAATTATAGGAATGAGCACAAGTTTCAAAATCATATGAAATTTCAAGGCGCACTACCGTTATATGGTGAAATTCATGCTTATTTATATACAATTGAATCAACATGGTGTACAGTAATTTCAATACCACTTCAAAGTGTGATTGTCATCTAAGCTTCATCCAAACATCAATCCCTATTCTATACTGGTTGGAGCGTCGGAGCTCATGTCAATATGCAGCTCTGTAGACTTGAGTGGGAACAACAATTTCATATCAGGTTTAATTAAGGTGAAAACACCCATTCCTGTCCCTGTACCCAATTCCGTCACCATGTATCAACAGAGTACATTCTTACTAGGAAAATGTGCACCATTGGTACATCCGGTACATCGTGACGGAATGGGTGTTTTCACCTTAGCCGTCACAATCAATCCTTTTCGTCTGACGCAGGTTTAGAGTTTCACTCATTAGCTAGTTTTCACCATTTCTTGGACCCAGACTGATCGATAGGTCCATCTCATCATTAGAATGGGTGTGGAATGCACAGCAACAGTTGCAAAGAGACGGCAGCAATTGAAGACAATTGCAGCAGCAAACTATTCTCCGATCCTTACTATAAGTCCGTCCTCTGAGCCTGCATGAGGAGCGCAACAATGTTTCGCAGTATGTGTTAAGAATTTGGTGCATTTTCGGTGATTCACGCTTGTTACGCATTCGATTTCATGATATGCTGAATACTCAGCACCTTCTGAATGATATGCTGTTGTGCAGGTCATTGATCGGTTCGGTGTTCAATCTGCTGTGTGGTGCAAGGTCTGAGCCTGAAGCCCCGAGAGTGACGAAACCAAGAGCTGGTTTGAGTTTTACGATTCTGCGTTCCCAGCAATCCTTTGATTTCTTCTTCTTGTTTGGGTTGAGCTGCTTGTGATGAGATTCAAGAACTGCTAGGAGAGTGCTGTTGGGCACTCGAGAATTTCGAGAGTATGGCCCTAATGTTGACATTTTATCGTTGTGCAGGGTCGATGGACATGGACGCTTCCATATGCAGTGAGCTCCCGTTGGAATTGGTGGGACACGTGTTGTCTTTCTTGCTTTTGCCCGATGTGTGCAGAAACCGCACTGTGTGCAAGGAATGGAACCAGCTTATCCTCAGTGACAAGTTTGTTGCTCTGCATGGACAACACGCGAGGCGTCGTCGAGGTCCATCTTTCATTGTCATGAATAGGAGGCGTCGAGGTCCTACGGTCCAGGAAGGAAATCAAGGGGTTTGGTGCAGCCTCGACTTGAGCGCCAGACGGTGGTACGAGTACTCTGATTGTTGATTTATGAAAATTTCCATTGATTTTGGCATGTTTGGGATGCAAATGTTATGCCAATGTTGTTCATTCGATTTTGAGATATTCAAGAAACAAAGCATCTTTTCATGGGCTGAAAATCAAGGTTGCTTTTTATGAATGCAATTTGGCACACGATTTTAAGTTGAAGCTGGTTTATTGTTTTACCACATTACATCATGTTTGACCTAATTTCATCCAGGTACATATTCGAAGATGATTGTAAATTTGGTCCGCTTGTTTCTGGGGTTCAATCCATGGACGGGGGTTCGGTGTGCCGCTTGCGGCAGGCGAATCCCCTGCAGCCGGCGCATGCTCAGTCCTCTTCTCAGCACCATTCCATCATTGTCCAGAACGTGAAAGGCTTGACAAACGTAATGCTGCCAGAAATTGCACGACATTTGCTCAGCAAAGGTTTTCCGAAAGGTACTCCCAAACTGCATATGGTCGCAGACAGCACGTCCTTCAAGATTTTCCGCATCCACCACAACTTGAGCACTCAAATGGAGATTCTGGACGCTCCTCTTCTCCCGTCCGAGGAACGGTTGAAGATTAAGTATTACCCCTTGTTCCACGTGTATGATTCTGCCACTTGTGAATGGAAAAGCATCGTCAACACATCTTGGATCATTCAGCATGGTGGACTTGGGCAGATCAATAGCATCGTCATGTACCAAGGTTTTTTCTACATTCTATTGTACAAGGGAGATGACTCAGGGAGGAAACTGCTGCGGTACAATCTCATAGGGGAGTCATGGGAAAGTGTGGATGTGTGGGATAGCTTCATCGATTCTTCGCTTGTTGTCAGCAACGACTGCTTGTTTCTGGTGCTATGGCGCAGAGAGGGAGGTTTGCCTTACGGCACGTCTGGAGAGTGGTTTTTCGAAGTACGAGAGATAAGAACTCGTGATATGACGCAAGAGACAGTGCTGAAGCTCTCAGCAGGCGATGTGATGGCGAGTTTTGACATCGAAAGTGGGTCCCCGTTTGGTATCGATCCATCCATTGAGCAGGTCATTAGGCGGTTGGAGTTGCTTGGCATAAGTGTCATTGGCTTCGAGAGCTCTCTTTTTTTCATGTCAGAGGCTTCTGGGAAGTCGAAAATATTTGATTTGGTGACTCGTTCCTGGGATCATGACTTGCCTTCGTGTCCTCTGGAGCAAGTGCATGACGATGACGAGGATAGTAATGCATGGGTTGGGAACCCGGTTGGGAAGCACATGAATCTTCTTCTGCCTTGGAACACAGATTGGTGACTGTCAGGTTACTGGATGGCGTGCCAAAGCTGTGCAGTGTAAGTTCCAGTGAAAGGTTGGAAGCCAGTGAATAGCTGAGTGAGTGTATGTTCTCGGGTAGCAACGAGCTTTGTTATGGTGAAGAGCGTGTACGTTGCAAGGGGTTGGTTGGTGTGGCAGTTTCAAATCAGGACTGGAGGTCGACTTTAAGTGCACATGCCAAGTTTTGTGCGGAACTTTTTCTTGAAGATATGCAGTTTATATTTTCTCTTCAAAACTTTGAAGTTACAAACGCTGTAAATACTTATGCAGCAAATGAACTACTGCAAGGCTTTTGACATTTCTGATTTCCAGCATTACTGAAAGCACTTCCTGGTAGTGACTACATGCTACGCTCGAGTCTGCGAAATAACGCGGCCACTAGCAGTTCCAGATCAATTGAATTCCCATATGGCATGTATATTTCACCAAGCAGCTTGCTTCTTTTGAACCATGATGATAATTCATGACTTGTGAGTAAGCATGCTTTCAAGTATTGAACTCAGTATCTTTGCATGAAAGAAAGTGAATGTCAGCGGATCATCGGTGAGTCTTGGATGCCATGCTTCTCTGTTCAAAGAGTGGATGGGCCCCAGGAGTGAGAGAGAAGCTGATGTCAAGAACTTTTTTAATAATTTCTTTATCAGTTCCTAAGCGGGATGGCCTTATCACAAACCCTACTAGGTCTCATTTTTCTCTGTTCTATGGGGTTTGTGATTTGCAAGGATCTTCTGAAGTCAATTCAGGGGTCTTGAAAGTATTGGGAACGGAGGAAGAAATTCTTTAGTACGTCGGCCTTCATCCTCGGAGTCCAGATTAGTACAAATTTGTTGTATCTATGATAGTCCATCGCCTGGAATTAAGTTACTTATGCATATTGTTTAAGTTTGAGGCACATACAGTAGGAGGTCCAACAAGGGCGAGCTCAAATTATTCTCACAACATGAATGCAATACTCTACTTATTCTGCTGAGCAAAATCGGATTGACTGAGACGTGTTTCAAATTTTTCTGAATTCTGTCCTGAAGTTTAAGTTTGTCCGAGTCCTTACCTTCAGATTATCGAAATTTCCCTTGAAATTATTTCAGAAGACAATTACCCTGAGCTTGCATTGCTTAGTATTGTCAGAAGCAACTATTTTAATAAATCTAATGATAAATTGGAGCTTTGTACAATCAAATGTTGCTATTGTAGGACATTTGCAAGGATCACTTATACTATTTTTTGCTTTTGATTGTTGTATTGGAGAATTTTGTTTTGCAAATGTAGATAATTAGTAGAACACTAGAAATAATGTATTCTCCAAAAATTCTCTAAAAATTATGCATAAAATAAAAAAACTAAAATTTCAAGATATTCCATTTTTTTAAAATAGAAAAACTCTCAAAAAATATAATAATTTTACAATTGTGCAATAAATTTGCATTGGTTGAAATTAATACATTGTGACAATGAGCAATGGGATTTTTTGCATTGTCTAAGTAACTACCAATACATTATTAAACTTGGATGATTGTTTCCAAGAGAAAGAAAAGATAGACAATGTTTACCCTCTATCACTTAATAACCATGTTTCAATGGTTATCTAGAATAGGTATCAGTTTTGTAGATTCTAATCTTTACATAGAGATACAAATAGAGTAAAAATCCTACGTCAAGATGTATGATGATTTGATACATATTTGATCAACAAAATTAACTAATAGTCTTATGTCCCTCCTAAAGCCACCCCGAAGCTCATTTTTTTGTTAATTTTGTGATAATTAAATTGTTTAAATTGTTATAAATGTCCTTCATTTAGTTGCTTTGTTTGTATTTAAAAAAATTAAAAAAATCCTGTTTAATAACAATATCTGTAGCTCATATTTGTATCTAACAATAGATATTTTTTCTTGATCATAGTGAACATGATGACACCTTGACTTCTCTTATTGACCTTGAAAGAATTAAGGTTGATAGACTAATATTTATAAAAATAAAAATAAAAATTCTTTTACTTATAGGGTTATTTTGACACTAGGCTATATCAAACATTTAAGGTCATTACGCTTTTAGAATTTTTTAAATATGGCGGTCTTTGTTTGGAATATAACAACAATAAAATAATGTGATCAAAACTAGAAAAAAATATAATTCTAAACACACACACTATCTAAAAAGGCTACCCAAAATTGAGCAACAATCATAAAAGCACTAGTTGAGCATTCAAGGGTTAGTGTTGTAGCCTTGGCTATTAAAACGAATGTGATAATATAGAAGTTTGGGTTATAACATTGTAACAATGAATACTCTACACATTTAAAAGCAATAGTTATAATATTCAACTAATTCATTCCTTTAAAGGAGAAGCTTTCAAAGAAAAAAATGAGATCACACACAAATTGTAGAAAAGAATTTCTTTGACTTCAACTGCTATTAGTAAGAACTTATCATCTACAAATTTGATCACCTTTTAGACTAATTGGCTTGAACAATAGCAAAAATAATATTGTAGTTCCTTAGCAGCTTGGTCATGAAATGAATAATTAAAAGGGTGCCTAAATTTTTGGAAAGTTACAAACCTAAATTGTCCAAATAAATAAATATATATATGTGCATAAATTATATAAAAATAAATAAGGATCGCCTAATTCTCTTACATGCAATAAATCATAACACTTAATAAAATTCTCATACACAAGGTAGAGACTTTAGGATTTGAAGGTCAAGACAACGGTTTAGGTAAATGTAGCCGCCTTAATGAAAGTAGCAATAAGCATCCAATAATTGTAAAAATAACTTAGATGAATGTCTAATTTATTTTAACCATGTTTTTTAATTGCTTGATTCTAATTCACATTATTTTTTGGATTGTCTAATTATTTTTTGTACTTTAATTAATTATTAGATAGAAAATTGCCTAAGCTTCTAAAAAGCTATGAGAATAGATTTTGTTTGTCTGCCCTGAAATCGATCAATTAATCTCCCTAGAACATCTAGAACATCTGCAATGGATTGAGTTTATTTTACAAAATTGGTCTCTAATGAAGCACACATTTTTTAGAATTTTTTTGAAGCCTTTAGAGTGCCATTTGCCTTTAGTAGAAGAACAATTACAAGGAAATAAAATATAATTTTTTAATATGTAAAATTATTTTGAAAATAATTAAAATGTTATTTTTCTATGTCACTTCAATACTAGCTTTCCACGTCCTAAATATTAAGTTTAAATATTATTATTTCATTTCTATTTTTTTTTATATTGCAAAATTGGCAAAATTCAAACAGTCCTCCATCGGTCTCTTAGAGGCTCCAAATTTCTTCTAATGCTTGGTCACTGTAAGGAGTTATCATTGCCACACTTATAGCTTTGTGGATCTTTTAACTCTAAATAAATTGCCTAAAAGCCAAATGTCATAAAATGTCACACATTTCACAACAATTCTTTATGTTTTCTTCTCACGACTAAATCAAGTGGCATTACTAAACCCTAAATCAATTATTTAAAACCTCTTTAAAGATTATCCTACAAATTTTGAATTTCATAATAAATATATTCCATTCCCAATTCTCTCTTTGGTTATATCTCATGGTAAATTGCTAGATTGATCATGAATGCGTCAAACCATATGAACAATAAACTCTACCTCAAGAACATTTTCTTGATGGAGCCTACAATGACTTCCATACAATTAGAAATATCAACGAAGCCATAAAATCCAAATTCTTTTCTCCCGTGAGAAAATTTTCCATAATCCCTGATAACCACATATCAATATGATTTTCACCAAACTACTTGTCAAAAGAATCAGTTTATTGAGAAGAGAATTAACCCTTACACTTTTGTGAAACGAAATGTTCCTAAGAAGAATAGATTTTTTGGAGCAACTTTAGTGCATATATAAGATTCATGGTTAGTGTAGAGTATAGGCGTATGTATTGGTTTAACTGACATTTTTCTCAAATTAATGAATATTTTCTTTGAGTTTTACTCATGTCATTGTCATGTTTGTATCTGATATAGAATCGCAGATTTTTCCAACATGTTCTTACATCAAACCAAATTGAAGACTGCACCAAACTGTAAGAGCTACTAGCTCAAGAAGATATTCTTTAAAATTTTCAATAAAGAGTTGAAACCTTACAAAGGTGATTAGTAGTGCCACACTAGTGTAAGTGTAGTTGTTTTGTGCTTTTGAATACTTCTAATTCTTCAATGAACAGTGTGGTTCTTAAGCCGTGCACAAAATATACTTGAGGTTCTCCTTGATATTTCATGTGTGTAGTTTTTTTGTAACAAGAAGTTATAAACTATGAATTTGTTTTTTTTGAGTGCGTATGCTTGCAATAGGAGGTTTTCCATTTTAAAAAGTTGAAAAGGAAAGAACTAATTGAAGTTTGTAAAAATTGAGTTGATTCTCATTAAGAACAATTGGTAAGTTACGCTTGTTATTTTTCTTAAAATTGTGTTGTTAGAAAATGATCATCTTGCAAAGATTTTTTTATCACATTTACATTTTTATAGAATGTTTATTAATAGTAAAGTCATGATTCCTATTGAGAACCTCCAAAAATGGATGAATTTTTATCTCAATTCTTTGTATTTCACTTAATACGACCAATATATCAAATGTTAAAGTGAAAAATTCATGTTTAATTGATATTTTGCAAGAATTTCCTCATTTATTTGAGTTGACTAGATCTCAAATAGGAAGACGGTATTTATGAATCCTAAACTTTCTTGAGACTAATACTTTATAGTTTTTATAAGTTTCAACCAATATGTTTTGAAGGTTGAATTGATATTGGTTCCAATTAAGTGAAATTTGAAGGGAGGCTAGTTTTCCTATTTCCAAAATATATTTTTTATGAATACAAAAATCATTTAAATTTAGCATCTTCAATCAGCTTTACCTCATATTTCAAATTAATTTGATCAAAGTCCAATTGATTTGTTAGCATGCATATTTCATTTTAATATTAGCAATTGATTAATTACATTTTGGATTCATTGGAAATAAATCTCTTGAAGTGTATATTGCTATACTTGTCCTTCAATGATAGTGATGTTTTTTCTTTTTATCCGTTGCAAAAGGCATTAAAAAGAAACCAATTGAGATTTGGTAATGACAAGAATATTAGTAGTATACCGGCAAAGATTGTACAAACTAGCAATCGTCCAAAAACTACAAAGATATATATCTCTTGCTTTATTAACAATTCATTTGAATAGAAATTCATCAAACCTCATACAAATTTCACTTGGTTTGAATTGATCATGTTGCTGATAATCACCATTGGTGTTTTGAAATCCAATAGTTTTTGGATTCAAACGGAATGGTGACCTGTAGAGTCCACGACAAACCAACAAAGCAGAAATAGTTCTTTGATCCAAATAAACCACTGAACGGTGGAATGCACTGCAAACTGACAATCCCACAATCCCTATGGCTATATGGCATTGCCTCCATCATTGTTCTAATTGCAGGAGCTACCTTCTTCGATAAACCCTAACCAATACTTGGAAAAAGCACTGTCGTACGCGCGGTCTAGGCGTAAGTATCCTTAATGTATACAAACACGTGGTAAGATAACACGAAATATTGTCCCAGGAGATTCTAGTATGATGTTGCAAGTTTTACGGTATCTAGACCTCTTTCCAAACACCCAAGCCAATCCGTCTTGACAGCTTCCTCTCTTTCCGGTTACAAATACTATCCAGAATCCAATCCGGATTCGTCTCCATCTGGAATCCGCTTTCGTTACTTCCACTTACTAGTTTTAGATACCCTTGTTTTACCCTCAGGGGGTCCGCTATTGATCTTTCGAGGGATAGGGACTCACCACTCTTGATTCTCTCTCTCTCTTTACTCACACTAAACAAACACACAATCAAACCATTTGAACAGAGTTTTGCTGCAGGAAAGGAAAAGTAGTAATTCTCACAACTCCCCAGATGGCCTATTCGGAATGCAGGTCACTCAAAACCACGATCTATCTCCGTTACTACAACGACAGATCAAGACATCCGGAACCAGCAGGGCTCTTGTTTTTTGGTTGCTAGACTGATCCTGTAGTTGGCTGACCTTCCGGTGAGTGGGGATCTTCCACTAGTGGTTGCTTATCTCCGCACAAAACCCTCCCTGGATTCCGGACTTGCATCCACACCACTCCTAAATCGGATTATTGTTCCAATAGTTTAAAGGCACTATGCACTAATCCTCATTCACAAGTCAAAAAGCTCCCTCACACTCAAGCACTACCAGTCAGACTCAGTCACCTCAGATCCGGATTCCTCCTTACCCGTCCTCTCTTACACTTTAACACTCTCATAAACAAACCAACAAAGTCGTACACATAGCCGGTAGTCAAAAAGTTCACTCAGTATCTTAGATTAAAGAAAGGGAATTGAATGAACATAAACAAATGCACACAAAATGGGCTTAGATGCAATGAGAGGGCAAAAGACTGCCCTCCCCTTCAAAACCCAAAACAAAAAGGCCCAAAAGCTGAAAAGCCACCCCTAAAATCTGGGTGACCACACAATGATCTTTCGAGATATCCGGAAAGTCAAAGGTCAATTGTCTCTAGATATCCGGAATTGGGCCCCATGCAAGGAAAACCTGTTCCGGAACTGAGATTCAAAATCCTAACTAACTGAAAATAACTAACGGACTATCTCCCCCTATGCGCCTTCTTTGAACTGCTACTCGGACCTGCAAGTGGCTTGCTTGCGGACTTTGGTGGAGTCAATATCACTGTAGCCCGGGTTTGCATCGTGCGCTTGATTGGCGGCGGCGAGGCCTCCTCATCTGATTCTGTCTCAGATTCCGTTTCGAATTTCTTCTTGTCAGATTTCTCCAACATCTCCACCTCAAGCTCTTCCTCTTGCGACGCGTCTCCAAGGTCTATCATTGTGCTGTCCCGTTTAGGCGAAGGCTGCTGCATGTGAGTGAACCTTTCTGTATGGGTCCGAGCCTGATTCAGTAAAGCCGACATCCGCTCAACCAAATCATTGCGGACTTCCCGTCCAGGTAGCATCATTGTCGTTGTCCTGGTAATCCGGGTTGACGGAACCGGTTGTGGGACGGCAAATTCCCAAGGTACCGGAACCAACTTTGCACTCGTTTCCCTCCCAAGTTTGCATACCTCCTTCAAACTTGTCCGTCGTAGCTGCACTTGACTCGAGGACGGAACTACAGGTGTCTGTAGAATGGACCGCAGACCCTGCTTGGTCAGAGTATTCAGGTACTTGGGTCCGGGGACTTCCGGAAACGATGTGAAGTTCAGTGCAAATCAAGGTGTCCCAGGAGCTTACCCATTTCCTTCAACACCGCCTCCATCTTGGATTGAAAGTCGACCAGAATTGTCACCACTTTCGATCCGGATAGATGTCCCTCACTGATCATCTAGTCGTTGAAGAGTCTGGCTCTAACCACCTGATCCGCCGGCTTCGAAACCAATGTCATCAGGTTCCGGACGAGCTGGATAGACTTCGTCTCCTTCTGTCTTGCTACTGAGCCCTGCATCTCCTTCTGCAAATATGGCCCAGGCTCGGAAGTCATCTCGCTCCTTCTCCAAGTTCCGGATCCGCTCATCCTTCTCGTGTAGCAAATTCCGGACTTGGTCGTTGCCGGATTTCCTCCAAAATATGCTTCGGCTCCACCTTCAACTCTTCACTGATTTCAAATATGAAATTTTGATAGTTGTCGTGGAGCTTCTTAGCCTGCCGTACCCACTCAATTCCAGCATCAAAGAAATCCGTGGGTTCTTCCTTTGCTAGAGGCTGGCTGGGTTCTCCAGTTCCCGGTTCTGGAAGCTTTCCTCTTGCAGCCGGATCGGTCGACTTCCTTTGCTTGTCGCGTTTGTCGGTCAGTTGTTCCTCCTGCTCTTCTTCATCTTCTTCCTCCTGGTGCTGCTCCGCAGCTTCCATCATAAGGCCGTACTTTAGGAATTGAATTCCGGTTTTGTATGCTACTACTTCATGGCTATTCAAAACCTCATTTGGGTGGTAGAGGTGAAACATATACGGGCTGAGCGGACTGTACTTGTTCTTTGCCACATGATCCACCAATTTCGCCACTACTCTCGCGAAAACCTTACCCCAATGCACTGCCCTATCCTCCAAAGCTTCGAAGATGGTGTTTCCTACCGTGACCGTAACCTAGGTAGGGTTTGCCGGATACAAAAGCGGAATCATAAATTCTAGTACCTGTCTGTGCCTATCACTCTTACACTCACTAATGGCGTATCCGTCCTTCGCATTGAACAGATTTCGGAACTTTTTGATTGAGTATTTTTCTTTCCGGGAGGCTAATCCAGGTCCAGACTTCTTGAACTTGTATACCTCCGCCCAAACATCATTCGTCCTAGCTACGGGTCTACCCCTAATCGTCAACTCATACTGATTTGGGACCCCTTTGATGAGTTCCTCGATCATCCCCTGGTCCTTGACATTCCACGGCCTTCGTATTAATCCGATGCACCCTATACGCGTTAGATCCTCCTCTAACTGCCTCCGCATGGTCGGATCCTCCGGAATAGCCGGACAAACTGTCCGCGCTATGACCGTAATCCGGGTTTTCGGATCCGTCTACCTTCTGCCATGACTACCGCCATTGACAGTACTAATCTGGTGCAATCGGCACCGACCTCACTTTTCTCTCCCTGACACGATCTCTATCTCACCGCTCTTTCTCTCAACTATACGCGCGCAGTAGTCTGTGAAAAAGGAAGAAGAATAGGGTTGGCTTGGCCTTAAGTACCCGTTGAGTTGCCGACCGTTCTTGGCGGAGACCGTTCCCGTAACGGAACGCTAGTCTCCTAGGTTAGAACTCTAGACCGTAGGTTCCTACTATCTAGAAAATTCCGGATTTTGGATCCGTCTTTTGTTGGTGATTAGCTAGTCGCAACGGATCTTAACAACACGGGAATTGACTTCTTCATGTTATCCGTAATTGAATCTAATTCCCTATGTCTTACCAAAATTCGAAATTTTTTGGCTCGATTCTAAATCCTATTCCAATCTATTCTTACACACTTTGCATTTACGTGCTCCCACAAGCACCTATTGATAGTGGCTGACAGTGGTTGTTGTAGGTCCCACTATTTTTTTATTGGCCCTCTTTTAAAATCCGCATCCTTGTGTATGAACATATCCATTTTTGGCTTGCCACCCTATTTTTCTTGAAACACAAGATAAACATTCTACGTTTGGAGTACTTTTACGATTACAAGATTGGTGCAAATGTCTTAATTTTAATCATGAGACAACTTCAAGCTACTTCTCTTATACACTTGTCACCTGAAAAGCAAAAGACAATCAACCTTTCTCGTCACGCTTATGATTCAAGAATATCTTTGGGATATGACATTGTATTGGTTTGTGTTCTGCTTTTTGCCTCATATGCAGTTGGAATTTTTTTTTAAATCCCTTGTGCAAATTTTCAACCTTGGGCACTACAATACAAGAATCTAGGGACTTGCTCAATACTATTACAATGGTTGCAAATGATAACTCTTCACCTGTCAAGCCTTGTAGCATGAACTTCATGGATGGAAAGACAGTGATCTTGGTCTCTCATGAGCTCTCTCATTCTGATGAGAGAACTTAGCCTTGAATTTATTGTGACTTGTATTGTCATGCTTCTTGTTTAGGGTGATTGCAAGAAACACATGTACTATTTTTCGTCATACAGTCAATGCGGAAGTTGTTTTGTGCCATAAACATTGCAAAAATGATTGAATGAACATGAAATTCAAAAGCAAGCTTTCTATAGCAATAGAAAATGCACTTGAATTATTTCAATTTTTTCAAAATTAATTTAGTAGGTGAAATTGAATTTTGAATATATGTCACACATGTGGTTTTGGTGTTTTTTAGTACTATCGAGTACCTTTTTTGAAGAATTACATCATTAAATTTGGTAGGCTAGCTTTTCTAATAGAAATACACCTTTTCAGGAGAGGGATTTGCATAAACATTTTTTAAGTGTGATTTATATTGACCTAAAGTATGCTATATTTAGGTTGAATTTAATATGTTGAATTAAAAATGTTTTTTTAGTTCTAACTTTGATCTTCCTACTTTGCTCTTAGTTGGCAGCAATGACCATTTTTAAAATTAATTTTTCAAATTAATTTCCTAATTTTCAAAAACAGAAACGTGAAAGTCTCATTTTCTAGGATAAATTGTAGCATGTGGCTCAAAATAGTACTTCAGGGTACACAAAAAGACTCAATAGTTTTGTAGGGGCTCGTAATACCTACTATCTGCCAATGTAAATTATTTTTTAATGGAAAATTAAGTATATCCATTCATTTTTGTCATGCAATGATGAACATCACATATTGTCTGAATAGTAAATTTGAAATCCAATTGACCATTCAAATTTTATGTTCTATGCCTTCAATAGTACTGAAGGTGACTCATAGTACAAAAAACTCTAAAAGTTCCAAAATGCAAAATACAATAAATAATACAAGTGTTTCTTGCAATCACCCTTCACAAGTTATTTGATAGACCTTACAAGTGTATGATGTACCACATTTAATTGAATATTAGATGTAATTTGTAAACCCGGATTGGAATACGTCTATTGTGGCTTGTAATTCTTCATTAATATCCTCTTCTTGTCTGTAATTGTGGTGACTTTAGGAGGACCATTGTTGTTGATGGAGCTTGGAAGTATTTTGCAAAGGAGTGGAACTTATGTATTTTGGATCATAGCAAATATGAAGGAAACCACTTCTAATTCAATGGTCCTCTTGTTGGAGAAAAAGCTACTCAACGATGGATTACATGTGCTTTTTCACCTGCCCTTTTGCTTCCACATGTCATTACTCTATTGTTCACATTGAATAAGATGTTGAAGATCAATGTGAATCTCCTTTGTTCCTTCTAATAATGCCTCCAAGAGGGATCAAGACTGTCTTGGCACTAAAGGTGGCAGATTTGGTCATACTCAATACAACTGTAGCTAGAAAATAGATTGATACAATTCCTAATGACAAAATACCAAACGTTTTGACTAAGACATTGTGGTGGATACATGAGATGCGGGGTCACTATTTTGCAATGAAGTATGTGAAACACCTTCCAAAAGTAGCAGGGATTATGATTGATTCTCACGCTACTGCCAAGTACTAGCAAATACGCACCAAATATTGCTTAAGGTTTGCATAAAGTGACTCCAAAAACAATGTTTAGGCTTCAATAAGAAAATAGTTATCATTTGGTTGTCAATTCTTTTAGGGTAATGTGCACATTTTCTTAGGAATTCAATTTTTTTATAGAAAGACTCGTAGTTGATAAAAATGCATCCATCTTTGAGTGAATCAAAAAGCATTCAGTACACGAAAATATCATGTCTTTGTCTTTTATTGCCACATTGCATCTTTTATTTAAGCTATTTGATAGAGCTTGTAGATTTTTTTGGTCATTGGACTCACAAAACTAATATTAAGCTATGTCCATCTTCTCTGATTATATTGCTAGTATGTAGAATACTTTGGATACAAAAGCATTTAAGCAATATTAACAATCTATGAAATTTCTGAGAACCAGAAATTTGATATTTTACTTCACGCTATTGCTTTTAGATTTGCCTTGCCCAAGATATACATTTTGCATTTGGGCAACAGACTGCAGCTGATGCGAGTTGTTGAGGATATTATTGCAAGATTTTCCATGAGGCAACGTGTGTCAAATATTCAAAATTCATGATGATGATGTTTTTACAATGATAAACAGTATGTCCTCAACAATTGTGTACTACCAGTATAAAGTATCTAACCATCATATCTTATCAAAGAATACGCAATTGACATCAACAATTAATCAATGTAAAAAATTCCTTTGTAAATAGATTTTGTAGACAATATTACCGTTGTCAATAAATGGCAAGCTTTTGTGTGTTGATTTGTTGGGACAATTTGTGTGGAGGTGTTTCACGTGGCAAAAAACAAGACATGTTTTTTAAGGATTTTGATGAGAGGGTGAACTTAGTCAAGCAGATTAATGTTATGCAACAGAAGACTGTTTTCACTATGCATGCTTTATTAGTAGGAAGTGATTGGGCCGCTCCTTCATATGAGTTCATGCTTCGCAACTTTGTAAAAGATAATAGTTTGGAAAACAAAGTATACTTTGTGAACAAATCATTGGATATTGTCTCTTATTTAGCGGCCTTTGATGTATTTGTGCAAAATTCTCAGGTAATTTGCATGTCCACCTTGTTGCAAGGCATTGGCAGTGTCATTATGCCTCTAGAATCTTTTACTTTTGCATTTTCTAGTTTCTTAGAAAAGCAACATGGTGTTTGGCTAAACCAAATAAGGCTTGTTCAATTATCATCATGCAAACAAACATTTTGAATGTTTCTTGCAAAAATGTTATAGGGTCAAGGTGAGTGTTTTGAGGCTATGGCTTTCCAATTGCCAGTATTGGTGAATTTGAATCATCAAAATGTTCTTAGAACATATGGTTGTTAGCATCTTTTGATTACGGTATAGCTTGTTGTTTTGTTTATAATATCATGCACTTATATTTCCTTAACTAGCTAGGAGCTACCACTCTTTGCATGTATTGTGGGTTTCAGTACCATCAAGCATTGTTTTTTAATTTAAGATTGAGATTCTAAATTCAACATTGATGAATCCCATGCTTGATATAGGGCACTGTAGCTGGAGGGATGCTGGAGATTGTTGTAAATGGAAGTATTGGGAGATTGCACCCTGTAGGAAAGAAAGGGGTGCATGTTTTAGTATAAAATATCAAGGATCTAATTCTTAATAAGACACTAAGGATCTAGTTGGGTGACAAAGGATACGATAGAGTGAAATACCAATTTACAGAGTGTCATTTGTGCGAGAGACTTGGCCTTGTGTTGCAAATTATTTTGTCTAAACTTCTTGTCCAACAACATGGCATTTAGATGAAGGTTAGTTGTGCCTATGAACTTGTTCAATTTTTGATACGGTTCTTTACACCTTTGGTCTCTAAGAAGACTTGCTTGATCAAAAGAAAAAGAATGATGAAATTAGCTCCTTTACTGCAAAGCAATTCTATTAATATTTCATGAACAATGAGCAATTTGACTACAAATTGCTAGAAATATTGGAACTAGTTAGGAAAATCTTTTGTTGAACAACTCCTAAACATTATATATATTGTCACAAAGACTCTTCTTTAAATTTTCAACCATTCTTATCACTCTTCAATATCGATCAATTGTTGATATCTGAAACACCCAATTTGATATATTGCCTTTGCCATTCACAACATTGGCACTTTTCAATCCAGTTGCTTTGAACCTTATGTCTCTACTAGTCCTGATTTCTAAAGCTTTGTGCAATTGAGAGTGATAGATTTTTGTTGCTTTGAATCACACCAATGTAGCAAAATTTGATGACCCTAGAAGAATCAATTAGAGGCAATCTAAGAGCAAAGAAAATGATCTACACATTATCCAAACTATCTAAATTGTTCTTTAAAATCAAGCATTTCAGATTTTTGGAACTAAGGTAAAGGCCAAGGTATTTTGTATTGTTTATTTATTTATTTATTTATATAAAAGTGAACATCTTATTTCACTAAAAAATCAAATACAATTGTCAAGTTACGGAAATCCGCTGAGCAAAGAGAATACCAAACGACTGAATTTTTTTTTCTATTTCTTCCAAGTCTGACAAAGTTGTGCTCAAACTAAGATATGGAACAGCAACTTCATGTCAGATTTCACTTACGTTAGCCGTCAAAATCAATCCTTTTCATCTGAGGTTTAGAGTAGAGTTTCACTCATTAGTTTCACAGCTCATGTCATTCTTTGAACCCAGACTGATAGTTCAATCTCATCCATGGGGCGGGTGTGGAATGCACACCACCAGTTGCAAAGAGACGGCAGCAATTGAAGACAATTACAGCAACTATTCTGCAAAAGTCCGTCCTCTGAGCTTGCATGAGGAGAGCAACAATGATTTGCAGTATGTGTTAAGAATTTGTTGCATTTTGGGTGATTCTTGCTTGTTACGAATTCGATTTCATAATATGTTCGAGTGTTGTGCAGGCCATTGATCGAATTGGTGTTTTGCTGTGTGGAGTAATGTCTGAACCTGAAGCACCGAGAGTGAAAAAACCAAGAGCTGGTTTGAGTTTTACGATTCTGCGTTCCCCAGCAATCTCTTTGATTTCTTCTTCTTCTTTGGGTTCAGCTGCTTGTGATGAGATTCAAGAATCGTTAGGAGGTTCCTGTTGGACACTTGAGAATTTCAAGAATATGACCCTAATCTGGGCGTCTTTCCGTTGTGCAGGGTCGATGGACATGGACGCTTCCATATGGAGTCAGCTCCCGTTTAAAATGGTGGGACATGTGTTGTCTTTCTTGCTTTTGCCCGATGTGTGCAGAAACCGCACTGTGTGCAAGAAATGGAACCAGCTTATCCTCAGTGACAAGTTTGCTGCTCTGCATGGACAACACGCGAGGCGGCGTCGAGGTCCATCTTTCATTGTCATGAATATGAGGCATCGAGGTCCTGCGATCCATGAAGAAGATCAAGGGGTTTGGTGCTGCCTCGACTTGAGCGCCAGACGGTGGTACGAGTACTCTCATTGTTGATTTATGAAAATTTCCATTGAATTTGGCACGTTTTGGATGCAAATGTTATGCATTGTTCATTCAATTATGAGATATTCAAAAAACAAAGCGTCTTTTCATGGGCCCAAAACCAAGGTTACTTTTAATGAGTGCAATTTTGGTACACAATTGTAAGTTGAAGCTGGTTATGCAGCTGGTTTAGGGTGTTACCACATAACATCATGTTTGACCTAATTTCATCCAGGTACACATTCGACGAAGATGATTGTAACATCGGCCCGTTTGTTTCTTGGGTTCAATCCATGGACGGGGGTTTGGTGTGCCGTTTTCTACTGACCCATCCTCAGCCCTATTCTCAGCGCCTTTCCATCATTGTCCATAACGGAAAGGCTTGACATATGTAACCCTGCCAGAAATTGCACGACATTTGAACTCGCCAGATGATCCCAAACTGCTTATGGTCACAGAGAGCACGTCCTTCAAGATTTTCCTCATCAACCACAACTTCAACACTAGTATGGAGATTCTGGACGATCCTCTTCTCACGTCCGAGGAACGGTTGAAGGTTGAGTATGACCCCTTGATCCATGTGTATGATTCTGCCACTTGTGAATGGAAAAGCATCGTCAACACATCTTGGATCGAGCATGGTGGCCTTGGGTACATCAGGAGCATCGTCATTTACCAAGGATTTTTGTACGTTCTATATCTAGGGTATGAATCTGAAGGATCCGGAGATGAGGCCTTCTGGAGGCTGCAGCGGTACAATCTCACAGTGGAGTCATGGGAAAATGTTGATGTGTGCACCTATAACTTCATCACTTCTTCGCTTGTTGTCAGCAACGACTGCTTGTTTCTGGTGCTATGGTGCGGGGAGGAATGTTCGGATTACGACTTGTCCGGGGAGTGGTTTTTTGAAGTACGGGAGATTAGAACCCGTGATATGACGCAAGAGACGGTGCTGAAGCTATCAGCAGCAGATGTGAAGGCGAGTTTTGACATCAAAACTGGGTCCCCATTTGGTATCAGTCCGTTCGGGAGGAGCTTGGACTTGCTTGGCATAATTGTCATTGGGTTCGAAAGCTCTCTGTTTTTCATGTCACAGGCATCCGGGAAGTCGAAATTGTTTGATTTGGTGACTCGTTCCTGGGATCATGGCTTGCCTTCGAATCCTTTGGCGCAAGTGCATGAAAAGGATAAATATATTGGTGCATGGATTGGGAAGCACATGAATCTTCTTCTGCCTTGGAACACTGATTGGTGACTGTAAGGCGACTGGATGGCGTGCCAAAGCTGTGCCGAAGCTTCAGTGAAAGGTTGGAAGCCAGTGAGTAACTGAGTTTATGTTCTCTGGTAGGAATGAGCTCTTGTTGTGGTGAAGAGCACGCATGGTGCAAGGAGTTGGTTGGTGCGGCAGATTCACTTCATGACTGGAGGTCGACTCTAATTGTGCAGGACAAGTTTTGTGCGGAGCTTTTTCTTGAAGATATGCAATTTGTATTTTGCGCTTCAAAACTTGGAAGTTACAAACGCTGTAAATAGCCACAGGCATTTAAATACTGTTGCAGCAAATCAACTACTGGAAGGTTTTTGACATTTCTGATTCCAGCATTACTCTAAGCACTTGCTACTAGTGGGATTACTAAGTGAGTTTCGAATTGGATTGGTTCATCCATTACTGCAGGGGTTGATGAGAAAGTAGATCAACGATACGATGTAATGGAAGGCGATACTGAACTGGGACAAGTATATAATCCTTTTAGAATGTGACCATTTTATGGCCTTCACATTGTAATCGTTTTTGAAAAATATAGTGGCAATGTAGGTGAGTTGCATGACCAAATTTTGTACCATATTCCTTCAGATAATGGCTTTACGAAGGATAAAGACTGTCGCAGCATTGAAACGACAGACCTAGTCATACTCAATATTGTTGTAGACAGAAAATGGATTGATACACTTCCTGATAATGAGGTACAAAACATGTTGACTAAAACATCGTGGTGGATACATGAGATGCGGGGTCACTATTTTGCAATGGCTAATGTGAAACACCTTTCAAAAGTAGCAGGGATTATGATTGATTCTCACTCTATTGCCGAGTATTGGTGGACATGTACCAAATATCAACTAAGGTGACTTCAGAAACAATGTACAGGCTTCAATAGGAAAACAGTTATCATTGGGTTGTTAAAATTTCTAAGGTTATGTGCATATTTTTTGAGGGATGTAGTTGTTTTTATAGCAAGACTTTTAGTTGATAAGAATGCATCCATCATTGAGTGCCTCAGAAAGCATTCAATATCATCCATTGCAAGAATATCATGTCTTCAACTTTTGTTGCCGCATCACATTTGTTTATCAAGCTATTTTTATGGAGCTTGCCAATTTCTTTGGTGATTGAATTTACAAAAGTAATATTGAGCTATGTTCATCTTCTCTAAATATACTAGTACTAGTATAAATAATACTTTCGACACAAAAGCATTTAAGGCATTCAATAAATTTTTTGGAGATTCAAGGCAGGCTCTTATGTTGGTTTGTTGAGATGATATGTGTGCACATGGCAAAGGATAGGACATGTTTATTAGGGTTTTGTTGAGGGGGTGAACTTGGTCCAATAAATTAACATTGTGCAAGAGAAGACAACCTTCACTATGCATGCTTTACTAGTAGGAAGTGATTGGGTGTTATACAAGTTAATGCTTTGCAACTTTGTGAAGGATAATGGTTTGGAAAGCAAAGCACACTTCATGGCAAAATCATTGGATATTTTTTCAAGATTATTTAGTTGCCTCTGTACTTTTGCAAAAGTCTCAGGTAATTGTATAACCACCTTGTTGCAAGGCATTGGCTGTATCACCGTGCTACCATAAACTTCTATTTTTGCATTGAACTGTTTTGGTGTTAGGTTAAGCCAACTACCTCTAGCTTGATTATCATCATACAAGCAAACATTTTGAATGTTTCTTGTGGACATGCTACAGGGTCAAGGTGAGTGTTTTGGACGAATAACAATTGAGGCCATGGCTCTCTAATTGCCTTTATTGGTGAGTTTCAATCATCAAGATATTTTTAGAACACATGGTTGTCAACATCTTTTGATTATAGTATAACTTGTTGTTTGTTTATAATATCATACACGTAAGATTTTCTTAACTAGGAGCTATTATTGTTCATATTGTGGGCTTGATATCATCAAATGTTGCTTCTTAATTCAAGAATCAGATTTTGAATGCAAAACTTATATGTCACATACTTGATATAGGGCATTGCAACTGGAGGTACATTGGAGATTGTTGTGAATGGAAGTACTGAAAGATTGCACCCTGTAGGAAAAGAAGGGGTGCATGTATTAGCACAAAATATCAAGGATCTAACTCTTAATAAGTCACTAAGGATCAAGATGGGCGGCAAAGGATACAATAAAATGAAACAATATTTTATGGAGTGTCATTTGTGCGAGAGACTTGGCCTTGTGTTGCAAATCATTCTATCTAAAAAGCTTGTCCTACACCTTAGCATTTAGGTGAAGGTTAGTCCCCTCCTTTGAACTTGTTCAATTTTTGGTACAATTCTCTACACTCATTTATTGTGAAGCAATTTAGTTTACATTCCCTCAGCAATGAGCAACCATACTACCAATTGCTAAAAACATTAGAGCTAGTTAAGAGAATCTTTTAATTACTAAACAACTGGCAAACATTATACATATTGCCATGAAGATTTTTGAATGTTTAAGTTTTCAACCATTCTTTATCACTCTTCAAGTTCAATTGTTGGTATCCTAAACATCTAGTATGATACTTTACCATTGCCATTCATAACACTGGCACTTTTCAACACAAGTGCTTCAAACCTTGTGTTTCTACTAGTGTAGATTTTTAGAGCTTTGAGCAATTGAGAGTCATAGATTTTTGGTGCTTTGAAGTTTGAACCACACCAGTATAACAAATTTGATGATCCTAGAGGAATTGATTACAAGCAAGAGCAAGCAAAAATGTTCTACATATTATCCTAAATATCTAAATTGTTCTTTAAAGTCAAGCATTTTAGTATTTTGGAACTAAGGTAATTTCAAAATTTGGAACTAAGATGAGACATTTCAGTATTTTGTTTGATAAAAGTTAATTTTTTAATTTAAATACAATTGTCAAGCAGAAACCCATTAAGCAAAGAGAGTGCCAAACAATTTAATTTAATTTAATTTTTCCCATCCTGACAAAGTTATGTTCAAACTAGGAAGCCAGTGAGGGGGCATATTCAGAGTTCAAGTGACCTGCATACCTGCTCTGATCCCTGCAAAGAACATGCAATTGGCATCAAATTTTGCCAAACTACGTTCTCTGTTTCTGAAAGATTTCTTCAGAATAAAGAAAAGTTTTCAAGAGAGAGTCTCAAATCAAGGCCTGAACCTTGTGCTATGGCCATTGATACTGATTTCAAAGCCCTGTTCTGTATAGAACATGGAGGTCATGTCACACAATTTTCGTCTGAGGTTTCGAGTTTCACTCATTAGCTAGTTTTACAGCTCATGTCATTTCTTGAACCCAGACTGATCGATAGGTCCATCTCATCATTAGAGCGGGTGTGGAATGCACACCAACAGCTGCAAAGAGACGGCAGCAATTGAAGACAATTGCAGCAGCAAACTATTCTCCGATCCTTACTGTAAGTCCGTCCTCTGAGCCTGCATGAGGAGCGCAACAATGTTTCGCAGTATGTGTTAAGAATTTGGTGCATTTTCGGTGATTCACGCTTGTTACGCATTCGATTTCATGATATGCTGAATGTTCATCATTTTCGAATGTTGTGCAGGCCATTGATCGAATTGGTGTTGTGCTGTGTGGTGCAATGTCCGAACCTGAAGCACCGAGTGTGACGAACCCAAGAGGTTGGAGTTTTACGACCCTGCCTTCTCAACCATCCTTTGATTTCTTCTTCTTGTTTGGGTTCAGCTGCTTGTGATGAGATTCAAGAACTGTTAGGAGAGTGCTGTTGGGCACTGGAGAATTTCAAGAGTATGGCCCTAATGTTGGCATTTTATCGTTGTGCAGGGTCGATGGACATGGACGCTTCCATATGGAGTCAGCTCCCGTTGGAAATGGTGGGACATGTGTTGTCTTTCTTGCTTTTGCCCGATGTGTGCAGAAACCGCACTGTGTGCAAGGAATGGAACCAGCTTATCCTCAGTGACAAGTTTGCTGCTCTGCATGGACAACATGCGAGGCGTCGTCGAGGTCCATCTTTCATTGTCATGAATAGGAGGCGTGGAGGTCCTGCGATCCGTGAAGAAGATCAAGAGTTTTGGTGCTGCCTCGACTTGAGCGCCAGACGGTGGTACGAGTATACTCATTGTAATTTATGAAAATTTCCATTGATTTTGGCATGTTTTGGATGCAAATGTTATGCATGTTCATTCCATTTGAGACATTCAAAAACGAAGCGCCTTTTCATGGGCTGAAAACCAAGGTTGCTTTTTATGAATGTAACTTTGGCACACAATTTTGAGTTGAAGCTGGTTTCGGGAATTACCACATTGCATCATGTTTGACCTAATGTCATCCAGGTACACATTCGACGAAGATGATTGTAACATCGGTCCGATTGTTTCTGGGGTTCAATCCATGGACGGGGGTTTGGTGTGCCGTTTGCTTCTGGCGCATGATGCTCAGCCCCGTTCTCAGCACCTCTCCGTCATTGTCCATAACGTAAACAGCTTGGCGGTTGTAACCTTGCCAGAAATTGCGCGACATTTGAACTCGCCAGATGATCCCAAACTGCTTATGGTCACAGAGAGCACGTCCTTCAAGATTTTCCTCATCAACCACAACTTCAACACTAGTATAGAGATTCTGGACGATCCTCTTCTGACGTCCGAAGAACGGTTGAAGTTTGAGTATGACCCCTTGATCCATGTGTATGATTCTGCCACTTGTGAATGGAAAAGCATCGTCAGTACATCTTGGATTGAGCACGGTGGACTTGGGTACATCAGGAGCATCGTCATGTACCAAGGATTTTTGTACGTTCTATTTCTAGCGTTCGAATCTGAAGAAGATGTAGACTCAGTCTGGAGCCTGCTGAGGTACAATCTCACAGGGGAGTCATGGGAACATGCTGATTTCTGCACCGATGGCTTCATCACTTCTTCTCTTGTTGTCAGCAACGACTGCTTGTTTCTGGTGCTATGGTGCTGGGAGGAATGTTCGGATGACGACATGTCTGAGGAGTGGTTCTTTGAAGTGCGGGAGTTTAGAACGCAAGAGACGGTGCTGAAGCTATCAGAAGCCGATGTGATGGCTAGTTTTGACATCAAAACTGGATCCCCGTTTGGTATCAGACCATTCATTAGGCGGTTCGACTTGCTTGGCATAAGTGTCATTGGGTTCGAAAGCTCTCTGTTTTTAATGTCTCAGGAATCTGGGAAGTCGAAATTATTTGATTTGGTGACGCGTTCCTGGGATCATGGCTTGCCTTCGTGTCCTCTGGGGCAAGTGCATGACGATGACGAGGATAGTAGTGCATGGGTTGGGAAGCACATGAATCTTCTTCTGCCTTGGAACACAGATTGGTGACTGCAAGGCGACTGGATGGCGTGCCAAAGCTGTGCAGAAGCTCCAGTGATGGGTTGGAAGACAATGAATAACTGAGTATATGTTCTCTGGTAGCAACCAGCTCTTGTTGTGGTGAAGAGCATGCACGGGTCATCAGTTTGAAAAAAAATCTGATTCCAATTCCTATTTCTATTAATGTGTACTCAAAATTCTTTACCAAAAGGAGGCCCCCAAAAGACACTTGTCCTAGAAAGGGGGCCCCGAAAGAAATAAACTTCACCGTCCGCCTCAAATACATAGATATAGATGTGTGTGTATATGTGGATACATATTTGTACTGCACTATTTGAGCTTCCCAACTTTTGAGGTCGAGCTTCGATGCAATTCAGTCACTGAATGGAACTGGTTTTTCATCACGACGCAAGCACGAGTATTTTCTTAGGAATTTAGCGCAGAGTGTGCTCCACTAATTTGCAAACTTTAGGGTGGACATTGGATTCTCCAGAGCTTCTCCCGAGTCTTGAAACATTAGTGAGTGCAATGGCAGCTATTTGCGAGTCTGTGAAATAACGAGGCCACTTGCAGTTCCAGATCAGTTGAATTCCCAGCAACAGCTTGGATTACGATGCGCCTCGTTTAGGTGCCAAATACTCCTAATCTCTTCCTACTCGTAATCTGCTAATTAGTAACTCTTTGAAGATTTGTGTACATATGAAATTCTGCAAAGGGTTCGAAACAAGTCGTGCAATTCTTGCAAATCTGGGAACCAGTTTTGCTTGGATTGAAAGGATTGGTAGGATTGGTTGGATTGGTTGTCTAGTAAGAATTGTGCAAGGAACTGTATTCCAGTGGGTTTCAGCTGTTTTGAGTACGTGGTATCCATTGTTTATAGGATTTGATCTCTTACCTTTTTTCTTTTTTCTTTTCGTGGACGTCCCCCATGCTTGACGGCATATTAATGCACTAAAATATGTGTTCTTGGCTATTATATCAATTAGTTGGGAAATATTTGAAGTTTGCAGTAATACGGATTCAAGAGCCTCGATTATATATCCTTGAACCATGAGTGTTGCGTCTAGTGTAGTTTTGTGTGATGCAACCTAGAATATGACCTCGTTTCTTACAAGTCACATGTTTGGATGACACTTGCATTGAGAATGACTTTTCCAGTCCATGAGAACCAGCCCCGCACAAGTAGATCCTCTACTTTAGTTACAATCACAGAGTTTCTAAATTCTAATTGGCAGCAATAGACTCTGTATGTAACATCCCGTTCCGTTCTGTCCTGCCCAGTGAGCACATCGTCATGAACATTGGGTGCCTTAACCCCTAAAGGCCCAAGGCCTTTTTTCTGCCAAAAAACATTGAAAACTGCCATTTCTATAGCAAAGTAAAAAAAAAATTTAAAAATGTTTTTTTTGAACATCTAACTGTAGGATCTTACACCCAACTAGTATGAGAATGTATGGAAAAAATTTTAGAATTTTTGACCGCACAGATTGCAAGATATCTGCGTTTAAAGTGGAAAAAACAAGTTTTTCAGCGCATTGCGGGGCTAGATTTTTTGGCTTTAAACATTTTTAACTTGAAATTTTTGCACTACAGCGTTTTGAGCTTTAAATATTTATTGTAGAGAATTGAGTTGAGAGTCTAGGAAAAAAAAAAAGTTCAAAGAAACTTAATTATCATTCATAAAAAAATTGTTAAGTAGAAGTAGGTCCAAGATAAAAGGAAAATCTAAAATATTCATATATTTTAGATGGAATTAAAATGCACTAATCCCAATGGTGAGATTGTTCTAGCAAGTAAATTACACCATGAAAAAAAAAAAAAATTGAAAAATTTGAAAAATTTCATTCAGAAATGAATCCTACAAGTTATTTTTTTCAAGAAGATGCTCTAATTGCCCGAAAAACAAGAAAATTCATAACTTTCTCATAACATATCCAAATGAAATGAATCAAAGCTTTCCAGATAGGCAAAAATATAATCTATCAGAAAAAAAATATTAAAAAAAAAAATTCAAATTTTTGACCATTTTTTTTCTGCTGCCCGAGCTGCCCGCCGTCCCCTGTTTTGAGCTTATTTGGTCATAACTATTGTTCCCGAGCACCAATTGTGGAAAAAATTATATTCCTACAAAGCTTATCAATTTTTCTATCTTCAAAAAAAGTTTCAAAAAATCAGGACAAAATTTCAGCCCGTAGGTACCTGCCCGAAATCTCCATTAGAGAAAAAAGCAGCCCTTCGAAGGGCTGCTTCGCAGTGACATGCCAAGCTATTAAAATGCTTGGCCTGTCACTGCAGAACTGGCCCTTGGTGAGCAGTCAGCTTGGCTGACTGCTCGCCGAAACGGTCAGAAATCGGATTTTTTTTTTTTTTTTTTAATTTTTTTTAATTTTTTTAAAAAATTTAATTTTTTTTTTAAGACCAAAAAAAATAAAAAATAAAAAATAAAAAATAAAAAAATAAATAAAAATTTTACTCGTATATTTCATTTCCTGCGCGACTGTCGCAGCAAAAACTACTGCGCGGAAATAGGGGAAAAATTGATTTTTTTGCAAAAAATAAATAAATTTCAGGGTCCTCCGGAGGGCTGTGGAGCAGCCTTCCGGAAACCCCAGATTTTCTCTAATGCATTTGCCCCCCGAAGGGACAATGGGCCTTTAGGGGTTAACCCTTGAACGACGCGGCGGACGTTTTGAGGCGATGAATGACAAGAGAATCTCCTGTGTAGGACAAAAGTGCAACTATTCATTCTCCAAATTTTGTAGGGAAAGGGAAAATAATCTACAGTAGCTTGACTTCCAATGAGTGCTTTTGCATTATTTTAATCCAAGAATCCACATGGTGACAAAACAGATGATTCCACGGTTATGAGCCCGTCGTTTAAGGGTTAAGTCAGTTTGAACCCCATCTCACATGCAGAGGTTTTATTATCAGCTTTGCAATATTTGGGAGTTTCTAGAGTGATGGCCAATTTCATTAAAATGGCGGCATTCCATTAATTTGGCACTTTTAGCAGTTCAGACCGCACAATCTGAATTAGTTTTTCTATACCAGAATCTATATAAGTACTAGATTGTTGAAATCTACAACTGTCTTAGTTTTTTGAAATCTATACTAGTCCTAGATTTTTCAGATTGCATAGTCTAATATCTATATTAATCCTAGATTTTTGAAATCTAAAACTGACCTAGATGTTAGCAATGTTCACTTGTCCTAGGCTAAAGAAGGAATGGAATGGAAAAATGGCAGATTTCATATGCCATTTTAACGAAATTTCCCATAGTGATGAAATGATTTAGGCGGAAGTTAATTTCATCTTGAAAATGACCAACCTGGGTGCCAATGTAGTGAATATTTACCAACTTAAGAAACCTGACGTGGATTCCAATTTGTAACTCTTGAATGCATGATATGGTCAATTTGGTTATATTGAAACGATTTCAGTGCAAAAATTGTCACATATGTGTCCATAAAGGTCAAAAAAACTAGTACAAGTGTGGATTTATGTTTCAGAATGTACGTTGTGAATGGTGCCGAAGTATTGGAATCCAGCCAATTTAACGACATTGACGTTAATACACAATTAAAACATTCTAGCTAGATCAAGGTCACCCAGGCACCCTTTTCAGTGTAGCTTCACTATTGTTTGCAAGAGTTGCACTTGCATTCATTCTTGAACTGAAGAAATGAGAAGAAAAGACTTGTCCCAAAGAAAGAAACTACTAGAGAATTGAACATTGTTTTGGGATACCTCGATTCTTCCTTGAAATGGTCAGTTTGGCTCATGATGTTTGCGTGGATATCACTATCAAGAATGTTATGTTATGTTATGAAATGTAATCGTAGTATCATAGTAATGTACGTTACTTATATAAGCTACATTGTTTGTTAATTTGTTTGAGTTTGTGCTATTTTCTGATAACAAACTGACGCTTGTGGTTAATGCCTGGCCAGCTTTCCTCTAGAAATGCACTTGGTGCACAAATCTGACGATGGCAAGCTTGCAGTGATGGGTATACTCTTTCTTGAGGGAGAAGAGAGCAAATTTCTGGCTCAGGTAATTGCTTTACAGATCTTTTACCATGGAATCTGGCCAAACTGTTGAATAGTTTCTAGTTTTAGTGCTCATGTTTGAGCCACAAATATTCAATTGCTTTGGAGTTGATTCTTCGAGGTTTTAAACCAGAAATAGTGTTATTGATGGTTGTGTAATGGAGAATATAAACTCTTATAAGCTACAGTTTGCCAACAAGCTGCCATCAAATCAAGATGCATTTGTGAAGTATGACATTGGAAAAATTTAGCTACCTAAGATGGCCATTACATGGGCTCTCTCACGGTGTTGAAAATGTTACTTCGACCATCATGATGTGGAATGCAAGCTCACACATCTTAAGCTCTATCACAATTGTTATAAGTTTATAGAATTATCATGGAAGTCATGAAAAATTGCCCTTCATTTTGTCCTCTTTCAACTCTTATTCTAAATTGCACTAAACCTCAAACGAAATTTTATGGGTGAAGATGATAAACTCAATCTAAAAAGATGATAATCCAATATAAGAAATAAAAGAGAGAAAAAATGGAGTGCAACATTTGATGACTTTCAAGATACACAAAGGTAGTCTACTCTAAAGCCCTTGCCTCTTTCAAATTACCCCTACAATTAGCTATAGAAGGGAAATGAGGTGATCCTTAAATGAACCACTTTAGCCATTGAGTGAATCGAGGAAAAATTATTTTTTATTGCAAGAGTCAATCATTGTCTTTGATTTCGTTCCATTTCTAAAGGTACAAGTTGAAAGTGGATGGAATTTGGGAGACCTATGGTCACAAATAGGTGCCTATGCTCCAAATCTTTGAAAATTCATAACTTATTCAAAAATGCTTGGAAAAATACAAAACCACTTGTGTTAAGTTCCACATCTATTTTTCTTTCTTTGGAAGATGAGTGAAAAATATTTTTGTCCATGGAAACCTATGAAAGAGGCGGACCAGCCCTTAAATCAATGATTGCTTTTAGTAAAGACTACCTTATTAGTTAATATGAGCTCAAAATTACAATGAATCTTCATAGAGTTCCTATCAGAGTCATAATAATCAAGACATAGACTACTCAAGTTTTTAAGCTCTAGATTGCATTATTATGGATATAACCATGACAAACTTGTGGTTGCACTAAGCATGTTGGAAATGGTCCTTCTAGTTTCTTGGTGTATCAGTTGAACAACTCAAAGATATAAAAGATAGTGTGCTTGTAAGTTTTTTCTACTTGCTTTAGTTAAATTGTATCATCAATTTATTAAACTTTGATTTCCTTTTTCTCTTTTGAGAAAAAATAAATTGTGAAAACTTCAAAATGACTTAAAGTCCCATTTTATTCAATATTTCACCCTGTATTTTAGAACCAAATATCCCACAAAGACATTAAAGACAACATGTTTCTTAATTAATCCCATGTTATTGTAGTTACCTTTGTTCAGGTCTTGTTTCTTTCTAATTCTTTTGAGATAGACTTATAAATTGATATCTCTTCATTTATTTGTAATTAGATTCATTAAAATGGAAAAAATCTAGATTCAAATTATTTTTTAACCCCTAAAGGACCAAGGCCTTTTTTCTGCCAAAAAACACTCAAAACTGTCATATCTACAACAAAGAGTAAGAAAAATTAAAGATTATTTTTTTTCCACATCTAACAGTAGGATCTTACACCTAACTAGTATGAGAGTGTGTGGAAAAAATTTCAGAATTTTTGGCACACAGATTGCAAGATATCTGCGTTTAAAGTGAAAAAAACAAGTTTTTCAGCACATTGCGGGACTAGATTTTTTGATTTTGAACATTTTTAAATTTAAATTTTTACACTACAGAGTTTTGAGCTTTAAATCTTTGTAGTGGAGAATTGAGTTGAGAGTCTAGGAAAATAAAATAAAATTCAAAAAAACTTAATTATCATTCTTAAAAAAAATTATTAAGTAGAAGTAGGTATGAGATAGAAGGAAAATCTAAAATATTAATATACTTTAGATTGAATTAAAATGCACTAATTACAATGGTGAGATTGTTCTAACAAGTAAATCAGACCATGCAAAAAAAAAAATTGGAAAAATTGGAAAAATTGCATTCAGAAATGAATCCTACAAGTTATTTTTTTCAAGAAGATGCTCTAACTGCCCAAAAAATAAGAATGTCCATAACTTTCTCATAACATATCCAAATGAAATGAATCAAAGCTTTCTAGATAGACAAAAATATAATCTATGAGAAAGAATATTTAAAAAAAAGTTCAAATTTCAAGGTAGTAGATATTTTTCTGTTTGTATTTTTTTAAATAGAAAAAATTAAATTAAATTGTGATAAAAAAAATGTCCATTTTTTTCAACATAAAGGGACTTCCAATCAACAAATTACATCTCAATGGAAAAAAAATCCTACAATATATCTCTATATTGATACAAAAATAGCATACTTTGAATACATATACAAGATGGAAAAATATTGTTTTTAGAAAAAACAGTCTTTTAATTTATATAGTCCTTATAGATGACCTTAAATCCCAATTTTTGGTTTCAAATTTTTTCTGGAGGATACAATAGTACTAAAAACCTTCAAAATGGTTAGGGTGACATCAAATTGGAATACTCCTAAAATAACAAATTATTTTTGATAAGTATAAAAATATTCTCCAAAATGTATAATATGGTAGGTTTTGGGACCTTAGTTATGAATTTGAGGTTCTTTCAAATTATGAAGCAAAAATTATAGCCAAAAATTGTATTGCCTTACAACGGGTGACAAGAAATACAATAGTGTATACAAGTGTTTCTTGCAATTGCCATGTGGCACTTTGTAACACTCCATTTAATGAATATAATCTTACTTTTTCTTATGTTGGACCAGTATAACACATTATATAGCAATGGCTATAAGGTGTCTTTAAGATTTATGCAAAAAATATCATTCATTAATATAAAAAGAATGATTGGTGAGATTCAAAAGACTACTTAGAACTCGACTTAGAATTGGTGACAAATGTTCTTTAATTGCATATTCTAGAATTACTTTTGTTTGTTGAATTTTTAATGACTTGTAATTGTTAGATAAATGACATCCCAGTTTTTAGGGGGCCTCTTTCCTCATTGAATAATAAAATTATATCCTATAAGTTTTAGTATTCTGTCCTTCACTTCCAATTTTTATTTTACATTGTATTAATATTTACATTCAAATTTTCTTTTTCTTCTTTTTAGAGTGAAAACTAGAGATGATTGCTTGGGCTCTATTCTCATTGAGGTTCTATGATAGTTTAGAGTTTTAGTCCTATCATGCAACTTTGAGCTGCTATGATTGTATGACATTGAATTGACTTTTGTCTCTAGAGGTTTTGATCCTACCTTTACTACTTTGAGTGAGCTATAAGATTGGATAAAAAAGATTCTAACAACATTTGAGGTGCAAAAATACTTTGACTCCTTTCTATTGAGAGTTACAAGGGTCAACCAAAATCTTCATACATGGTGAAAAGTCAATTCACTATCATTGGATTGCATTCATTTGTGCTCTATTGTCATTTTCAATAATTGGCAACTTGAATCAAAATTTGAATTCAATTTAGAATAACAAATGAAAGAGGTACCACGTGAAGGACGATATTTTATAATATACAAGACAATTCTAAAGTTGTGAAGTCCTTTTTTTTACTTTTCTAATTACAATCCTTGTTTATTAATTGCACAACACATCAACAACCAATCCACATTTCCAAGGGTGGAAAGGAATTTCCATACCAACTTTGAGACAAGGCGGCAACCAATTCAAGTTCCCTCACTAAATTTATTAGAAAGACTGCCCAACTTCCAAAGTAACACCAATATTGTAGGCACACCTTGCTCTAAAATAGATGCTATGGACTAAAAGTGTCCAATGATTTTTAGGAAACTCTTGAAACAAAGAATCCACCTATTTATTGTGAAATCTTATCATTTTTGGCTCACTCCAAAGGAGTATGGTTGTGTCCTTTCAAAGTTAAGTAACATTGTTCCACACAAATTTGTATATCAATATTGCTAATCACATTCTTGGCTCTAGTAATGTTTTATTTTGTTTTTGAAGTTAGCAAAATTGCTACACCATTAAAATTTTGATAGGCATTTTCGATAGAATATTTTTGAATTTTTAATATTTTATTACAAGTTAATTAAATTTGGCAATTTTTGGTTCATTTTTAAAAAATTCTTTATCATTTTGCCAAATTGAACCCTAGATTTTTGTTAATGAAATGCACCAAGAATTTTCTCTTCTAGTAATTTGGCAAAAATTTATGTATTAAATTTTCATAGGTTGAAGTTCATACATTATGACAATGAGCAATGGGATTTTTGCATTGTCAAAGTGTCTACCATTATTTGTATCATTGAACTTGGATGATTGTTTCCAAGAGTGAGACAAAAGAATTCTATAAAAAACCTATGTTTTTCTTGACGGTTTTTTCTAGACATCCACCTATTTTTGTGTTGATAATAATGTCAAACGTAATATGAAAATAGGTGGATGTCTAGAAATATCCGTCAAAAAAAACATGGGTTTCTTATAGTGGAAAGAGAATGTTTTTCCTTTATCTCTCAACAACCATATTTTAATGGTTAGAATAAGTATCTTTTTAAGGTTCTAAGCTTTACATTGAAATATAAAAAGTGTAAAATCCTTGCATCAAGATGTATGATGATTTGGTACATGTTTAATTATCAGAATTAACTAAAAGCCTTAATGACTCTCTAAAAGCCACTCTAAAGCTCATTGTTTATTAATGTTGTGATGACCTCTCTGATAAAATAAAATGTTCCAATTGTTATAAACATCCTTCATTTAGTTGTGTCATTTGTATTAAAACAACTAAAAGCATCCTATTTTAAAACAATTTTTGCAGCTCATATTTATATCTAATAATAGATATTTTCTTGATCATAGTGAGAGTAATTACACCTTGACTTCTTTTGTTGACCATAAAAGACCTAGGTCTAGTAGACTAATATCTATAAAAAAAAGGAAAATAGTCTACTTTCTTCTACTTATTAATAATAACACAAGGCTCTATTGAACATTTCGGATCATTGCTCTTGTCAAAATCTTTTAGACATAGCCATCTTTGTTTTTGGAATATAATAACAATAAGATAATGATTGTGATCAAACTAGCAAAAAAGATTATTTGGAAAAAAATATATAAAAATATAAAAAATTCTAAAAATTCTATCCAAAATTGAGTATCAACCATGAAATCATTGGTTGAGCATTCAAAGGTCAGTATTGTAGCCTTGGCTACTAAAATAAATGTGATAATATGGAGGATTATAACATTGTAACAATGGAAATTCTATACACTTGAAATTGATAGTTATAATACTCGACCACTTTGTTCCCTTAACCTTTGAAGGACACTGCACACACTAAGTGTCTTATGGATGACAAAAAAATCTTCTATGTAGGATAAGAATATAGATGTTTACCCTTGGAATTTTGTGTATAAAGGGGAAGTCTTGCACAGTGGTTTGACCTCTAGTCAGTGCTTTTGGATTTTTTGAAGCAAAGGATTCACAATTTACCCAAAAGGATGATTTCCAAGGTGACAAGCCCGTTCTTTAATTCTAAGGTTAAACAAGAACCTTTCCAAGAAACAAATGAAATTAGGCACAATTTTGTACAAAAAAAGTGGGCTTCAACTGCCATGAGTAAGAGAGCAACTAACATTCATTCTATGCTTATTGTCCACGAATTTGATCCTTCCGAACTACTTTGCTCGAACCATAGCAAATGTAATAATATATTTTGAGTTTATTTGCCTTGAAATCTATCAATTGATCTCACTATAACGTCTAGGATAACGTTTGCACTTGCTTCTAAATCATGGAGTTTGTGAGCTTAATTTAGCAAAACTCTGATGAAGCAAATTTAGTTAGTCACTATAAGGAATTATCACGGTTACAATTATGACTTACAAAATTAAATGATTGTGGATCTCTAAATTCTGAATGAATTGCCCCCAAAACCCAATGCCATATAAGGTGACACATTTCACAAGAATTCTTTATTTCTTCTTCTCACGCCCTAAAACAATTGGCGTCTCTAAACCCTAAACCAATTAACTGAACATCCTGAAAGATTATCCTCAATTTTTGGTATGTTGCTCTACATCTCCAGTCTCTAAGAACTCTTGCTTGATTAGAAGAGAAAACATGATGAAATCAACTTTTTATTTTATTGTGAAGCAATTCTACTAACATTTTGTAAGCAATGAGCAATCTGACTACAAATTGCTAAAAACATTAGAACTAGTTAAAAAAATCTTTTGTTGAACGACTCCCAAGCATTATATATATTGTCAAGAAGATGTACTCTTGTTGAAGTTTTCAACCATTCTTTTCTACTCTTCATGTTCAATTGTTGGTATCCTAAACATCCAGTTTGGAATATTGACATTGACATTGACAATGTAACACTTTCAACACATGTACTTTGAACCTTGTGTTTCTACTAGTCCTGATTTCTAGAGCTTTATGCAATTGAGGGTCATAGATTTTTGGTGCTTTGAATCACACCAATATAACCAATTTGATGATCTTAGAAAAATTGATTAGAGGCGAGAGCAAAGAAAATGATCTACACGTTATCCTAAGTATCTAAATTATTCTACAATGAAGTATTTCAGAATTTTAGAACTAAAGTAAGGTCGTAAGTTGTTTTGTTTTGTTTTTTAAGTTTTTTTTTATACAAGTAAAAAATTTATTTCACTTCAAATTATCAAGTGAAAACCCATTGAGCAAAAAGAATGCCAAACAGTTGAAAGTTTCATTTTTTTTTCTTTTCTTTTTCCTAAACCAGACAAACTGCAAAGATATATTCAAACTAAGAAGCCAAAAAGAAGCCTACTGAGAGTCCAAGTGACTTACATATCTTCTTTGACCTTGACTTGGGCAAAGAACATCCCATTGGCATCAAATTTTGCCCAAATACATTTTTAATTTTTGAATGATTTCTTGAGTATTTCAAGAATTTGTTTCAACTTTTATGAAATATAATCATTGAATAAATTAAATTTTTACACAAATTCTTCAAAAATGTAAATGAAATATGAAATCAAATATGGACTTCTTTGACCTTAATAGATTAGGACACCTTTAATTTTATGACAATTGAAAGCCAAAGAGGATCTATGCCCCATTAGAAGCCTATTTGGTACTCATTAACATGAAAATACAACCTCATGATGGAAAGAAAATCCCTTGCCACTTTGATGGTTTGAAATGTGATTTTCCAAAGCAAGGCTTACTTTCAAGTTACATTATATAGTCTATACATGTTAAAAACATATTCAACTTTGAGTGATTTAATTGTTAGAGAAAGCTTTTTTCAAAGAGCCAAAATGAGCAAAAAGGTCAAATGCAATTAATGACTTGAGACAATAAATATTGAAAACAAAGTTAAATAAAATATAAAAGCCACACTTTTGGCCTTTTTACTACAATTTGAGTTAGTTAATTGGAGCACCTTCGAACAAAATAGGAAATCAATAAGCATTAGTTTTGAAATCCTAAAAAAGTTCAAGGCGACTTAATATGGTGATACTCAAGCTTATTTAAATAAAATCTAATCAACATGATCGACAATGATTTTTAGATGCCCTAAATCTAATCAACATGATCGACAATGATTTTTAGATGCCCTATTAGAAATGAGATTTTGAATGCAAAATTTATATGTCACATACTTGATATAGGGCACTACAGCTAGAGGGACGTTGGAGATTGTTGTGAATGGAAGTATTGGGAGATTGCACCCTATAAGAAAAAAGGGGTGCATGTATTAGGACAAAATATCAGGGATCTAACTCTTAATAAGTCACCAAGGATCAATATGGGCAGCAAAGGGATATGATAAAATGAAACAACATTTTATGGAGTGTCATTTGTGCAAGAGACTTGGCCTTGTATTGCAAATCATTCTTTCTAAAAATCTTGTCCAACACCTCAGCATTTAGGTGAAGGTTAGTCCCCTCCTATGAACTTGTTCAATTTTTTTACGGTCCTCTACACTCATTTATTGGAGTGAAGCAATTTTGTTGACATTTCCTAAGCCATGAGCAACCCAACTACAAATTGCTAGAAAGATTAGAACTAGTTAATAAAATCTTTCACTAAACAACTCACAAGCATATTGTCATGAAGATTTTTGAATGTTTAAGTTTTCAACCATTTTTTATCACTCCTCAAGTTCAATTATTGGTATCCTAAACATCTAGTATGATACTTTGCCATTGCCATTCATAACATTGTCACTTTTCAACACAGGTGCTTCAAACCTTTAGTCTCTACTAGTTTAGATTTTTAGAGCTCTGTACAATTGAGAGTCATAGATTTTTGGTGCTTTGAAGTTTGAACCACACCAATATAACAAATTTGATGATCCTAGAGGAATTGATTACAAGCAAGAGCAAGCAAAATGATCTACTTATTATCCTAAGTATCTAAATTGTTCTTTAAAATCAAGCATTTTAGTATTTTAGAACTAAGATAATTCCAAAATTTTGGAACTAAGGTGAGGCATTTCAGTATTTTATTTATTTATTTGATAAAAATAAAAAATTTACTTCACTACAAATCAGATACTATTGTCAAGTGGAAACCCACTAAGCAAAGAGAGTGCCAAACAATTGAATTGAATTTATTTTAATTTTTCCCAAACCCTACAAAGTTATGTTCAAACTAGGAAGCCAGGAGGGGGCATATTGAGAGTCCTAGCGACCTACATACCTGCTCTGATCCCTGCAAAGAAATGCAATTGGCATTAAATTTTGCCAAAATACATCCTCTGATTCTAAAAGATTTCTTGAGAATAAAGAGAAGTCATTTTTTCCCAAGCCACCTGGCCACAGTCCAAGAGGATGTCTCAAGTCAAGCCCTGAACCTTCTGCGACAGCCATATTAGACTAGGTAATTGCCAAGCAGGCCAAGTTATCAAAAATAATTGTTGGTTAAGATCCACCGAGCTGTAGACGCAAGGTTGGTATTAACCTACGATTGTTTTTGACGACTTGGCCTACTTTGCAATTACCAGACATAATGTGCATGTAGGGGGGTTGAGCCGTTTGACTTCGTTGATTGCTTAACCAATCAAAACATGCCACAACGGAGAAAGTCTCTTGCATTTAGATTATGTTAGTTGGATCCGCGGTCACTAAATTAGTACCAGTTGATAGTAGTAGAAATTTCTCTAGATTGCTCTCACTGCCACACCAATGAAATTTCTACTAAGGTAGGAGGTCCTATAATGGAACATTTAAGGGCTGGAACTGAATTTTGAAGAGGTGAAATATCTTGAAATTTTTTTCAGTCAATTTTCCTTGAAAAACAGATTGAACTAACATCTAACCCAAGTCGTTTCATATTTTTTTATGCTTTTTTGAATTAGTTAAAAAATTTTGAAGTTGAAGTGGCATAGGGCTCTAAAATGGTGCCCTAGCTAAAATGTACACAGTCTGTACATTGATGGAGGCTATGAAAAAATAACATGTACAAACAATTTACATTTCAGTTAGGGCTCCATTTTAATGCCCGCTCCATTTAAGGACCTCCCTACCTTACATACCCACCGTGTTGAAAATTTGCACAAGGCAAGCAGTGCGCATTATCAATCTTAATCTGCCTCTCCTTGACCAATTGAAACATGCCATGACGGCGAAACTCTCCTGCATTGACATTACGATTTCAAAGCACAGTAACTTACATGGAGGAGGTCATGTCACACAACTATCAATCCTTTGCGTCTGAGGTTTAGAGTTTCGCTCATTAGTTTTACAGCTCATGTCATTTCTTGAACCCAGACTGATAGCTCCATCTCATCATTAGAGCGGGTGTGGAATGCACACCAACAGTTACAAAGAGACGGCAGCAATTGAAGACAATTGTGCTCAAACTATTCTCCGATCCTTACTGTAAGTCCGTCCTCTGAGCCTGCATGAGGAGAGCAACAATGCTTTGCAGTATGTGTTAAGAATTTGGTGCATTTTGGGTGATTCATGCTTGTTACGCTTTCGATTTCATGATATGCTGAATGTTCATCATTTTCGAATGTTGTGCAGGCCATTGATCGAATTGGTGTTGTGCTGTGTGGTGCAATGTCCGAACCTGAAGCACCGAGAGTGACGAAACCAAGAGGTTTGAGTTTCAGGGCTCTGCCTTCTCAACCATCCTTTGATTTCTTCTTCTTGTTTCGGTTCCAGCTAGCTTGAGATGAGATTCAAGAATTGTTAGGAGAGCGCTGTTGGGCACTTGAGGATTTCGAGAATGTGGCCCTAATCTTGGCTTCTTTCCGTTGAGCAGGGTCGATGGACATGGACGCTTCCATATGGAGTCAGCTCCCGTTGGAATTGGTGGAACATGTGTTGTCTTTCTTGCTTTTGCCCGATGTGTGCAGAAACCGCACTGTGTGCAAGGAATGGAACCAGCTTATCCTCAGTGACAAGTTTGCTGCTCTGCATGGACAACACGCGAGGCGACGTCGAGGTCCATCTTTCATTGTCATGAATTTGAGGTATCGAAGTCATAAGATCCATGCAAAAGTTCAAGGGGTTTGGAGCTGCCTCGACTTGAGCGCCAGACGGTGGTACGAGTATACTCATTGTTAATTTATGAAAATTTCCATTATTTTTGGCATGCTTTTCATGCAAATGTTCAATCGATTTTGAGATATCCAAGAAACAAAGCGTCTTTTCAGGGGCTGAAAACCAAGGTTGCTAATTATAAATGCAATTTCGGCACACAATTGTAAGTTGAAGCTGGTTATTTTGCAGCTGGTTCAGTGTTTACAACATTATTTACATCATGTTTGACCTAATTTCATCCAGGTACACATTCGACGAAGATGGTTGTAACACTGGTCCGTTTGTTTCTTGGGTTCAATCCATGGACGGGGGTTTGGTGTGCCGTTTCCTACAGACGGATCAACAGCCCTCTTCTCAGCACCATTTCATCATTGTCCATAACGTGAAAGGCTTGATAAAGGTAACCTTGCCAGAAATTGCACGACATTTGAACTCCCCAGATGATCCCAAACTGCTTATGGTCGCAGAGAGCACGTCCTTCAAGATTTTCCTCATCAACCACAACTTCAACACTGGTATCGACGAGATTCTGGACGATCCTCTTCTCACGTCCGAGGAACGGTTGAAGATTCAGTATGACCCCTTAATCCATGTGTATGATTCTGCCACTTGTGAATGGAAAAGCATCGTCAACGCATCTTGGACTGAGCATGGTGGACTTGGGGATATCAGGAGCATCGTCATGTACCAAGGGTTTTTGTACGTTCTATTTCGAGCGTGCGAATCTGAAGGAGTTGAAGCCTTCTGGAGGCTGCAGCGGTACAATCTCACAGTGGAGTCATGGGAAAATGTGGATTTGTGCACTGATAACTTCATCACTTCTTCGCTTGTTGTCAGCAACGACTGCTTGTTTCTGGTGCTATGGTACAGAGAGGAATGTCCGGATGACGACATGTCACAGAAATGGTATTTTGAAGTACGGGAGATTAGAACCCGTGATATGACGCAAGAGACGGTGCTGCACCTAACAGCAAAAGAGGTGAAGGCGAGTTTTGACATCAAATTTGGGTCCCCATTTGATAAGAGTCCGTTCATTAAGCGGTTGGACTTTCTTGGCATAATTGTCATTGGGTTCGAAAGCTCTCTGTTTTTTATGTCACAAGCATCTGGGAAGTCGAAATTATTTGATTTGGTGACTCGTTCCTGGGATGATGGCTTGCCTTCGAATCCTCTGCCTGGGCAAGTGCATGAGAAGGATAAATTTATTAGTGCATGGATTGGGAAGCACATGAATCTTCTTCTGCCTTGGAACACAGATTGGTGACTGCACGGTTACTGGATGGCGTGCCAAAGCTGTGCAGAAGCTCCAGTGAAAGGTTGGAAGCCAGTGAGTAACTGAGTATATGTTCTCTGGTAGCAATGAGCTCTTGTTGTGGTGAAGAGCACGCATGGTGCAAGGGGGGGTTGGTTGGTGTGGCAGATTCACTTCATGACTGGAGGTCGACTTTACGTGTACATGACAAGTTCGGTGCGGAACTTTTTCTTGAAGATATGCAATTTGTATTTGCGCTTCAAAACTTGGAAGTTACCAACGCTGTGAATAGCCAGAGGCATTTAAATACTGTTGCTGCAAATCAACTACTGGAAGGTTTTTGACATTTCTGATTCCAGCATTACCCAAAGCAGTTGCTACTAGTGGGATTACTAAGTGAGTTTTGAATTGCATTGGTTCATCCATTACTGTAGGGGTTGATGAGAAAGTAGATCAACGATATGATGTAATGGAAGGTGATACTGAACTGGGACCGGTATAAGTTACAAGCCTTGTAGAATGTGACCATTTTATGGCCTTCACATTGTAACCGTTTTTAGAAAAATAAAGTGGCAATGTAGGTGAGTCGCATGACCAAGTGTTATAGGATCATTTTCTATGAGTTTTGGAGGAACTTACAGGCACTTACAGACTTTGAGGTAGACCACTTCAAAAATTCATGATAATTCATATTTTGACCAAAAAATCTGAATCCACTCCTATTCGTATAAATATGTGCTCAAAATTGCCTACCAGTACCTGCGGATATGGATACACAAACAGATACGCATTATTTCATGTCTTTTTAACACTTGAGTCAAACACCTGATATACTATTCCTGAAACAGATTAAGGGTGTCATCCCTGGAAAACAATAAATTGGACAAGGGTCTCTCGATCAGTTTGAGTGCATAGTGCAAGTCATGACTGTGCACTCAAATGTACATCCCTATATTGTTTTTCTATATAATTTCTCCACCTTAAAAATAAATGATATTTCCCCAACCCTCAAGGGGTTAAATCAAAAGGATAAATACACCTAATTGTAACCCCCTTCTAAAACCAACCCCTATAAATTCTTGTCTAAATTGCAAAGACTCTATTCATGAGAACGTAAGGTTTAGGGTTTAGGTGAAAATTCTTAGTTTAGGGTTATGGTGCCCAAAAAATGAGTTAGAAGAAAATCTAAAATACTCTTTTAACCCCAAAGTGACATTCAATTTCTGGTTCAAAAACATCATTGCTTTGAAGCTTTATGGATCTAAATGTCTTCAAGTGATACAAATCTCAACCATACAATCTTGTAGTGTACATGTTGTAGATGACAAGTACAAAATTTGAAGTCATTTGGCCACATAGATTGCAAGATCATAATGTTTTAGTGTTGAAAATGGATGCTAAAATTTTTCCAAAAACACATTTGGAGGTGAAGTTTGATTTCTAAACCTACTCAAATGAAAAAACTTTACACTATAAAAAGATTCAAAACTAGTATACAAACATATTGGTGAAAAAAAAATTCATTCAATTGAATCATTGTGTCTACGAAACAGCTTTGAAATGTCAAAAATCAGCAAGAAAAATTGCAAAAACCACATCTAAAGCTGACAGAACCTCCTTATACTAGAATGCTTCTCAGTCACTCATTAATTCTTGGATTAACATGAAATTTTAGCCAAAAAAAATAGACTAGTATACACAACTTTTCCAAAAAGAATTATTGAAAATGGACTCTGTATGAAGAAGAAACAAGCCATCAAAGTTCACTACACTCCAAAAATGGCAAGATTTTGAACTTCGAATTGCTCCCAAACATTCAAAACAACTTGGATTGACATGAAAACGTTACCACAATAAGTATATTTCAAGGGGAACAAAATCCAACAAATTTTATTGAAAATGAGCAATGGATGAAGGAGATACAAGGCCCCAAAGTTGCAGCCCTAAAATGCAGTTTGGTGAACTCAAATTGAAGTTGTGAATTTCGATTGGCTTCCAAAAAATCATCTTGGATTCATCTAAATTTTTTATCATACAAACTAGAAGGGAGAACACAACTTTCCCAACAAGTCTTATTGAATTTGGACCTTGAATGCAAAAGTTACAGCACTTTGAACTGGACTTGAAACTCTATGAGGACACTTTCTGTCCTCTTTGTCACTTTGGGGTTAACTTCCAATAAGATCCACTTCAAATTGAGGCAATTTAACCCCCAAATACCCAAGCCCTGTTTTCTTGATTTTTGAAGGCATTTCGGAACTTTTAGAACTCAAGCTGTACAAGTGATCAGAAAAGCTCAAAGGAAATTATAACCGTAGGATCTTTGACTTCAAGACCTCTAGATGATGTTTCCAAAAAAATTCCAAGAAATCGCCACATCAATGTTGAGATATTTTTGATTGAAAGTGGATGAGTAAAGAAATTTTATAAATTTTTTTAGGTGCCCAAAACTTCAAATGGCAAAATAGCTCTCTTGAAGTTAGAAATTGGGGGGAAACCAAATATGATCAGTTCATACCTATTGTTCTTATCAGAGAATCACAAATTTCCCTTTCAAATTATTCACAACAACTTCACAAATTATCCTGCATTGCAACAGTGCTGGACGTGCCACCTAATACAAAGGAAACTTTCAACTCAATTTTTTGTCCCAAAACAATTGTGAAGAAGGAAAAATTGTACGGTGGATGCATATCACATCCTAAAACACAAATGTTGTAATTGAAATTAGTACAAAAACAAATCTAGATTTTCTTTTGATCATGATTTTTATGAAACAGGGCCCTCACTGTCCAATAGACCTCCTGTCCTACTTCAAAAACTGGTTTCCAGTGACCCATTATACAACTGAACGTTCCCAACCAAGTTCCCGTGACCACTTGAACAATCCAGTGAAGTCCTTGCAACAGTGCGGTCTAAGGCCCTGGCCGCACCAAGAGCTAAGCCGTGGCTAAGGCCTTTAGCTAGTCTCTTAACCATGGCTAAGTAAAATGACCCACCCACACCAAAATGGCTAAGGCTAGCTAAACTTAGCCATGGTTAAGCACTTGCCTGGGTTGTTTAACAAGACCTTAGCCTATGGGCTAAATTTAGCAACGTCGGGCAGCTTCTAAAATTTGCCTGCATGCATCGCCCGCGCCTCTCTCCCTCTTCGTCGCTCTTCCTACTTCAGGGTTTATGATCTGCATCGCTCGCACCTCTCTCCCTCTTCGTCGCTCTTCCTACTTCAGGGTTTATGATCTGTAGTTTTTTGGTTTTTGAATGCGCACAAGGTTTTGGAAGGCGCAAGGTCGACAGGCGCAATCTTCACCTCGGAGATCGTAAGTTTCTTGAATCCCCGCTTGAATCGATCACTCTCTTTCTTGAATCAAGAACATTAATTCGGTATATTTGAGGGGAGTGAGTTTGTTGGGGAACATGCCATGACTCAGGGAAGGCAGGGTGGCTCACTGTGCCACTGTGCCATTTCTTGAATTCGGATTCCTCACTTTCTTGAATCAAGAACCTGTATCCAAGAACCTGTGTTGGTGAGTGTTGTGCAATCAAAGGTCTGGTATGCTGGTAGGTTTGGTGGTCTGGATTCTTTGCGTTGCTGCTGGTGCACGTGGATTGCATGATTCCTGCTGAAGGAATGGTACGTAATGCATAGCATAGATGGCAGGTTTGAATGCTTGGTGTTTGAACCGATGTGAGTTCCATCATTGTTTCAAGTACAAGGGTTATCAGAGGAGGAGGCATTGGAAGTCTGAGTGTCAGTTTTGGGGTTTTACGATGGTCATTCAGACAGGGTTGGGTTTTGGACAGTTTGTTTGTAGACATGTTTTCAAGCTTTAATTTGTTCATGTCAGTTACAAATGGCCACTCCGGAGCTAAAAAAGAGGAAGCGAGATCGCAACTGGTCAGACCAGGAGATGCACATTCTTGCTGTGGCAAAAGCAAAAGAATGGCAGGAGTATAAGAAGAATTCTGCCAGAGGAAACATGGTGACTGACAAGGAGAAATGGAACAATATTATGGACACTCTTGTGAGCAATGGGGTGACAGGTAGAGATGCTGATCAAATTTGCAATAAATGGAACCATCTTCTGAAGGCTTATCGATTGATCAAGGATTTTCAGTTGAAAAGCACTGGTAACCTAGACTTTTGGAAAATGACTTCTGGAGAGAGAGATGAGAATGGCCTCCCCAAATTGTTTTCTCGCGATTTGTATGTTGATATGGACTTCATGGCTGAGCGTCCTTGCAACTCTCAGAGAGCCACCTCAAGCAGTTTGAAGAGCATAACACCCATTCCATCCATCTCATCATCTCATCAAACAGAAAACTCTGCACCATCAAAGTCCAATTCAGCGGCTTCAGGCAGCTTCTTGGGCCTCTTACTACATGTAAGTTTTGTCCTCACTTAATAAGCTCATCCTTACTGTATTATCCTTATCATCCTTATTGTATGATCACTGGAAATCATTGCATGATCACTGGAGATGGCATTACATTACTAAATACAAAGTGTATGTCTCTGGTAGGAGAACGAGGTGTTTAAGGAGTTCCAGGAATACTCTAGCCAACAACGTAATGCTGAGAATGACGATGACGAAGAAGGTGAACATCTTGATCCGCAGACAGAGGCACCACTTCCTCCACGCATGTCAGCACCAACTCCACATGGACGACAGAAGTTCACACACAACTCCACCACTGCATTCACCAACACTACTGGGCATCCAAAGAAAAAAAGTATTGTCAGTAAAGATCTGGTAGATGCCTTCAAGGATGGTAATGTATCTCTTGCAAACATCATGCAACAGGATTTGTTGCAGAAAAAAGAGATGTTTGCAAAGAATTACTTGCTTCAGAAAGAGGTGTTGAAATTTGAACAAGATAGAGCAATACAACAAGCCAAAGTTGAGGCCTCTGTTGCTGCAAGCTTTGAACTTTTGGTGGCACATTTAGGAAAGATTGTTGAGAAATAGATTGTTGGCTTATCCATAAAGAGAGAGCGAGAGAGGTAAATTATACCTCCGGTTTTATGAAGTTATACCTCTAGAGCTGCAGTAAGATTCTTCACCATGTCCTCGAAGACGGGACTCTCCTTGCAAATTTTGAGATCTGGAAGCTTGCGAGTCGAAGGAGCTTCGCTATCACATTGCGAAGAGTCCACCGACTGCGACTCATGGATACTCGTTTTCCCGGAGAGCCGTTGCACCTATTCCACCAGGGGGACGAAATTCAGTCCCCAGTTGCAAGAGATTGGGAAACAGTGGCAAGATAGTGAGACCTAATTGCGAGAAACGCAGACCGAGTTGCAAAAATGAATGTCGTCTCAAAAAAATCCCCAATTATGCATCATGTATGCGATTGACGAACACGGTCAAGCTCCCGAACAATAGTGCACACCTTGTTGTGGAAATCTTCCCGGGCCTTGCTCGGCAACCAGCAACCAGAGATGATGGTCTACATTTTCAGGATTTGAGAATTTATCAAGCAGTTGTGCCGCAAGCCCTAGAACTCATCAAGTCTGCTGAAATGTTTGGAAAACACAGTCTAGCTCCCGGGCAACCAGTCGCACCTTGATTTGTAACTCCTCTTGGGCGGTCGAGCTCAAAAACTTGAGGACCGAGATTTCATAGTTTCAAAAATGAATATACTCATAGCTTGATGAACACAACAAATCAAGTGCAGAAGATCATTGCCAAAACCCTAATCAACTCAATTCACTCCCTGGTCTGAAAATTCGCTGCAAGCGACATTCACAGCAAATGGCATTCACAAGAAAGGCGAGTACAGTGATCTCGCAGAAGTGAGCGCCGGATTGGATAGTCGCGGGCTAAAATTCTTTGACGGGCAGCCCGCAAAAAGCAATAGCCACTTCAAAATTTTAGCCATGGCTAAGCTAGCGTAGCTATCTTTGGTGCGGCTGGGCCATGGCTAAGCTTAGCCATGGCTAACTAAAGCCATAGCCATGGCTATTTAGCTATGGCTATAGGTGCGGTTGGGGTCTAAGTTGGTCCTTCTCTTAGTTGGCATTTGGTCTAAGTTTAGGAACATTACTTTTGTCAGGCCGGGTCCCTTCCTCCATTTGCAAAATCTGGAATTCAACCCGCTACCCATATGCCTAACGTGGCAGCACTTCACAGGCCTTTGGGATGCACTTTTCAGTGTACAACAGGTATAGGCTCGCATTCAAGCCTATACCTGCAAAAAAATTTATGTAATTTGCAAAAAAATTGAATACCAACATTGAAGTAGACTACATGGTGCACCTTCTCAAAAAAAAAATTGGAAAAAAAATTAAAGCGCTGGCTTCAGCATTGAATCAAAGTTTCTAAAACACCAAAATCTGGTACCGTGGGCAGTTAGGGGTTAATAGTAGGGACAATACCCTCTTGCTTGTTGGACTCAATTAGGTGCAGTAACCTTACCTTACATCCAAAACTGCCAAAATTGCCAAACCAAATGGCGTGGTTGCGGGTTCAATACTTGACAATGACAGGTTGTGTTTATCTGGCACGAAATCAGCCTCTCTACATGACGGAAACCCCTAGCAGTGTGTTCTTCAACACGCTTGTAAAAAATTAAAATTAAAATTAAAAAACTTCCAAAACTGAATATTGTTCATCCAGCACACTTGGCCCCGGACACTTCCACTTGTCCAGCTCGCTTCAATTCCAACTTTGGGGGACGGTCGAGCTTTGATGCAATTCAGTCACTGAATGGAATTGGTTTTTCATCACGCAGCAAACACGAGCATGTTTAGGATTTTTGCGCAGAGTGTGCTCCACGAATTTGCAGACTTGGGGGTGGACATTGGATTCTCCGGAGCTTCTCCCGAGTCTTGAAGCGATTGTGAGTACAATGGTAGCTATGGCGTCGCCATCTTACGTGCGAATCTGCGAAATAACGAGGCCACTTGCGGTTTCAGGTCAATTGAATTCCCAGCAGCAGCTTGGATTACGAGGTGCCTCTTTTAGGTGCCCGATACTCCTAATCTCTTCCTACTCGTAAATAATCTGCTAATTAGTAATTCCTTGAAATTTTGTGTTCGTATATATAAATTTCTGGAAGGTTTCGAAACAAAGCAAATCTGGGAACCAGTTTTGCTTGGATTGGAAGGATTTGTAGGATTTTTAGGCTTGTAAGAATTGTGTCAGGTAGGGAACGACTGTATTCCAGTGGGTTTCAGCTGTTTTGAGTGGTTTCCATTGTTTGAAGGATTTGATCTCTTATCTCTTATCTTTTTTCTTTTCGTGGACTTCCCCCATGCTTGACGATATATTAGTGCACTAAAATATGTTTTATTGGATATTCTATCAATTAGTTGGAATTTTTTTGAAGTTTGAAGTAATAGGGATTCAAGAGACCCTTAAACCATGAGTATTGTGTCTAGTGTAGTTTGACTGATACAACCTAGAATTTGATCTCATTTCTTACAAGTCACTTGCAATGAGAACGAGTGACTTTTCAGTCCATGGGAAACAGACCCCGTCCTCTACTTTAGTTACAATCACAGAGTTTCTAATTGGCAGCACTAGACTCTGTATGTAACATCAGTTTGCTGAGGGAATTGAATAGAATCAGGGTTCAGGGATCTCAGCATGTGGACAGTGCAGTGGCACTTGCAGGCGCTTCAGTGATTCTCATATGAAAATGGTAATGGAAAGGGCGAGCAATCGTCATGCATTAGCTGCAGTACGAGGAAAGAACGGAGTGGTCCCAGAGAAAGAACACAGGGAGATTATTTCATTTTACTACCTAGGAAAACAGGGCATTTTACTACCTATTTTCCTATGTACTTAAGACTAAAGTAGTAAAAGACAGAATGTAGTGAATGCACTACCATCTCTACATTTCAACAGGGAGATTATTTCATTTTACTACCTAGGAAAACAGGGCATTTTACTACCTATTTTCCTATGTACTTAAGACTAAAGTAGTAAAAGACAGAATGTAGTGAATGCACTACCATCTCTACATTTCAAAAGTAGTAAAATGACAAATGTAGTGAATGGAAAATGTAGTAAATTGGGAGCATAGGAAATGAAAAATATAGTGAATTGAGAATGTAGTAAACAAAGAATGCAGTAAATGGGAAATGTAGTGAATTGAGAATGTAGCAACTTTTTTTGTTAATTGGAACAACTTTTTTTTAATTTTTTCTAAAATAATGCCACATGGCAGCAATAATGCGTGCCACGTGGCACATTGCCAAATTAGCATGCCACATCAAGTACCCACCACATGGCAAGCCACCTAGGCAATCCCTCCACACAAGGAGACCACCTAGGCATGCACATGGCAAATGGGGCGTTAGCAAGGTTTGAACCTTGCACCTCTTCCTTAGGGTGCAAGGTTCGAACCATTGCACCACACACTCACTTACATGTGCATGTGTGGAATACTTATTTATTTATCTAGTTTATGTGGGTTTTTTCGATATTTTTCAAAGTCAGCAGATTTCAAAGGTCATTTAGTAACAGAAGAACAACTTTTTTTTTAAATCTTTGAACTAAGAAAAGTTTCTAAATCAAAGTATCTTTAATCCTTCAAAACCCGTTTGCAATTTTAAGTCTCCAATAAAAAGTTATGAATAAATTTCAGAGAGGGTCTGTCGTGATGTCAAAAAAAAAGTTCAATTCAACCCCGCTCTGAAATTTATTCATAACTTTTGACTAGAGACTTAAAATTGCAAATAGATTTTTGGAGATGAACGATAATTTTATTTAGCAACTTTTCTTAGTACAAAGATTTTTTTTAAAAGTTTTTTTTCTATTACTAAATGGCCTCTAAAGTCTGCTGACTTTGAAAAATTTCGAATTGTGAAAGATTTAGTTTAAAAAAAAGTTCAATTCCAACCCACTTTGAAATTTATTCATAACTTTTCATTAAAGACCTGAAATTGCAAACGGATTTTTGGAGATGAAAGACACCTTGATTTAACAACTTTCCATAGTTCAAAGTTTTAAAAAAAAAGTTGTTTTTCTATTACTAAATGGCCTCTAAAGTCTGCTGACTTGAAAAATGCCAAATTGTGAATGATTTAATTTTTTCTTTTTAAATCATATTATTTATAGAATACTAACCATGGTGATTTAAACATTTTTCAAATCAAAAAAATTACTTGAGATTCATGAAAGTCAAAATTAACACAAAAGTGTTGATTTTTTTGTTGATTTAGAGTTGCAGTATCCAAATCAACAAGGAAAAAAGTATATCAACTTGTATTTCTAGAGAATCTTAGTTCACAAAATATTGAGATTTGTTGCACCCTCTCGAGAAATTGCCATCATTTTTTTTTGAAAAGACACATTGTGTCATCTTAATTGAAGGGTTAAAGCTTCAAAAGTTACACTTGAGATGCTTCAATCTTTAAAAAATAACCACTACATCCTTGCAAATACTTATTTTACAAATATTAAATCCAATGAAAAATTACACATCCATTTTTTCAATTAAAGTCAATTTTTCATTTGTAATATATGGTTTTCCAATCACTTTCATTTCAAAAGGGTAATGACTATCTAACTATCCAAACATCTTGCAAACAACACCTTCTCATAACATTCTAAATTATAATGATTTCCATAATTATGTGTTGCAAATAATAAAGAAAACACTTCTCTACCATGCATACTTATAATGCATATGTGAGGAAGTGATCAAAATGTGTTTACCATGTCATGTATTTCCCTATCATGGAGAATTATGTTGTATGTGATCGAAAGTAGTAAAAATGAGGTGTTTGCCATATTCTATATTTCACTATGATCATGCATAATAGTCATGTGAGCAAGAAAGTAGTAAAACTGGGTTGTTTCCTATGTTATGTATTTTACTACAATCATGCATAATAAGAATGTATGCTAGAAAGTAGTAAATTGGGTTGTTTACTATGTAATGTACTAAAATGACTGAAATTCTACATAGAGATTCCAAATCTCCACATGCTCACACTTTTGAAAGTGGTGTTTTCCTTGATTTTACTACATTGATAATGTAGGAAACCAGAAAAATCTCCTTGTGGAATCGAGTGAGGCACCGGAAGCGGGGCCTTCGTTTCGTTTCATGGCCGAGGGCAACGTGTGGCTGCTGGCATTTGAAGCATCTGGGCTTCGAGTGCTTGCTGATCCGTGGCTTGTTGACAACCAAACGTTTTGGGATCAGGGCTGGGTCTACACTGGTGCGCCTGACCTGAATTTCTCACCCATTTTTACGTTTTAGTGCAGAAACTACCCCAAACATTGTTGATTCGCTTCCTGGAGCGATTCTTCAGTCATTTTTGAAGTCAAATATTTGTGGTCTTCCGTCGAAAGACAGATTTAGATTTTCGATTCTTGCAATTGCATAAAACTTTGCAGCGACTAAACTAATGAATAGATCCTAGACTCGTTTCTCACATGAACTCTCAGACAAGGCTTGATCATTGACAGGTTCTGAATTTCTCGCTTATTTTGTTAATTAAATTGGTGATATTAGAGTTAATCTTAAAGTGAGCAAATGCAAGACCAGGAGCCAGAGTTTTGGAAAAACACAGGACCAAACTCCTTGGAGCATCCAAACTCAGGTCTGATTGAGTTTGGTGTTGTGTTTGTTTTGTTCTATTCTTGGTTAAACCTTCCTCTGACACAAGTTCACAAACACAAGACAACTTTGCAATTAACTCTATTCCATGCGACATTTTCACATATTTTACAGAAGCTTGTTGCAAGTGCCGACAGATATGAATACTCATATGCTAATTTCATTTTAGCCTCCATATTGTCCACTGTGAAGCTTGACCCATCCCCTCTTGTGGTTCCCTAAATCATTTCATTTCTTTCCTAGGTGATTGCACGAAACACTTGTCGATTTTATTGGGTTTTCAACTGTAATCATGATTTTTTTCTGGAGTACTTTAAAGATTAAAAAAATAATTTCTAAAAAATAAAAAAAATATGACTAATGTATACACCTTTAAGATGAAGGTAACCACCAAAGGAAATGGGTAGAAAAATTCTCTAAGTAGGAAAACTAGAAAAGTGTCAAATCTCAAGAAAATAGATACTTTGATGTTTTAATTAGTTAAAAATAGAAAATAAAATAAAATAAATAGAATAAAAAATGGCCATTTGTAACAACTCTATGGAGATGATTATTCACCAAAAAAATAAAATAATGTTTTATGTGTTTCAAAATGCAAGCAGAAAGAAGCTCACTTTGTAGACTTCCACAGGACATACAATTAATTATTTTTAGAATTCCTTCGGACAATAGCTACAAGTTTATTAGAAGACCATCCGCAATAGATTTTTTTGCATTGTCTAAGTGTCTACTATTGCATTATTGAACTCGGATGATTGTTTCCAAGATTTAGACAAAGAAAAATAATGTTTTCCATTTATCTCTCAACAACCATGTTTTAATGGTTAAAATAACTATCTTTTAAAGGTTCCAAGCTTTACATTGAGATATAGATAGTGTAAAATTATTGCATCAAGATGTATGATGGTTTGGTACATGTTTGATAAGCAAGATTAACTAAAAGCCTTAATGACTCTCTAAAAGCCACTCCAAAGCTTGTTGTTTATCAATGTTATGATGACCTTTGTGATAAATTAAAATGTTCTAGTTATTATAAACATCCTCCATTTAGTTGTTTCATTTGTATTAAAAAAAACTAAAAGCATCCTATTTTATAACAATTTTTGCAGCTCATATTTGTATTTAACAATAGATATTTTTCTTGATCATAGTGAGAGTGATTACACCTTGACTTCTTTTGTTGACCTTAGAAGACTTAAGGCCAATAGACTAATATCTATAAAAAAAAAAGACAATAGTCTACTTTTTTCTACTTATTAATAATAACACAAGGCTATATTGAACATTTGCGGTCATTCCTCTTGTCAAAATCTTTTAGACATAGCCATCTTTGTCTTTGGAATATAAAAACAACAAGGTAATGATTGTGATCAAACTTGCAAAAAAATATTATCTGGAAGAAGAAAAAAAAAACACTTAACTTCTAAAAAGGCTATTAAAAATTGAGCAACAACCATGAAATCATTGGTTGAGCATTCAAGGGTTAGTGTTGTAGCCTCGGCTACTAAAATGAATATGATAATATGGAAGATTTTAACATGATTGTAACAATGGAAACTCTATACACTTGAAATTGAGAGTTATAGTAGACAACCACTTTGTTTACCTAACCCTCGAAGGATGCTGCACAGACTAAGTGTCTTATGGATGACCAAAAATTCTTCTATGTAGGACAGGAGTACAGATGTTCATCCTTGGAATTTTGTGTAAAAATGGGAGGTCTTACACAATGGTTTGACCTCTAGCAATTGCTCCTGGGTTTTTAGAAGCAAATGATTCGTGACACGTAACTCAAAAGGATGATTTCCAAGGTGACCAGCTCGTCCTTCGAGGGTTAAACAAGAACCTTTCCAAGAAACAAATGAAATCAGATACAAATTTGTAGAGAAGAAATGGGCTTCAACTGCCATGAGTAAGTGAGCAACTAACATTCATTCTGTGCTTATTGTCCACGAATTTGATCCTCCCAAACTGCTTTGCTCGAACCATAGCAAAGGTAATAATAGATTCTGAGTTTGTTTGCCTTGAAATCCATCAATTGATCTCACTATAACGTCCAGGACAATGTTTGCACTTGCTACTAAATCATGGAGTTTGTGAGCTTAATTTAGCAAAACTCTGATGAAGAACATTTAGTTAGTCACTATAAAGAATTATCACCGCTACAATGAAGGCTTGCAAAATAAAATGACTGTGGATCTCTAAATTCTGAACAAATTGCCTTAAAACCCAATGCCATAAAAGGTGACACTTTTCACAAGAATTCTTTATTTCTTCTTCTCACGCCCTAAAACAATTGGCGTCTCTAAACCCTAAACCAACTAATTGATCATCCTGAAAGATTATCCTCAAATTTTGGTATGATGCTCTACATCTCCAATCTCTAAGAACTCTTGCTTGATCAGAAGAGAAAACATGATGAAATCAACTTTTTTTTATTGCGAAGCAATTCTGCCAACATTTCATGAGCAATGAGCAATCTGACTACAAATTGCTAGAAACATTAGAACTAGCTAGTTAAGAAAATCTTTTGTTGAACGATTTCCAAGCATTATATATATTGTCAAGAAGACGTACTCTTATTGAAGTTTTCAACCATTCTTTTCTACTCTTCATGTTCAATTGTTGGTATCCTAAACATCTAGTTTGGATTATTGCCATTGCCATTCACAATGTAATACTTTTCAACACATGTACTTTGAACCTTATGTTTCTACTAGTCTTGATTTCTAGAGCTTTATGCAGTTGAGGGTCATAGATTTTTGGTGCTTTGAATCACACCAATATAACCAATTTGATGATCTTAGAAAAATTGATTAGAAGCAAGAGCAAAGAAAATGATCTACATGTTATCCTAAGTATCTAAATTATTCTTTAATCAAGTATTTTCAGAATTTTAGAACTAAAGTAAGGGCGTAAGTTGTTTTGTTTTGTTTTTAAGTTTTTTTTGACATAAGTAAAATTTGTATTTCACTATAAATTGTCAAGTGAAAACCCATTGAGCAAAAAGAATGCCAAACAATTGAAAATTTTCATTTTTTTTCATTCTTTTTTCCTAAATTAGACAAACTACAGTTACACTCAAACTAAGAAGCCAAAAAGAAGCCTATTGAGAGTCCAAGTGACTTACATATCTTCTTTGACCTTGACTTGGGCAAAGAACATCCCATTGACATCAAATTTTGCCCAAATACATTCTCTATTTTTGAATGATTTCTTGAGTATTTCAAGAGTTTGTTTCAACTTTTATGTAATATAATCCTTGAACAAATTAAATTTTTGTACAAATTCTTCAAAAATGTAAATGAAATATGAAATGAAATATGAGCTTTTTTGACCTTAATAGGTTAGGACACCTTTAACTTGATAACAATTGAAAGCCAAGAAGATCTATGCCCCATTAGAATCCTTTTTGGTACTCATTAACATGAAAATACAACCTCATGATGGAAAGAAAATCCCTTGCCACTTCCATGGCTTGGGATATAATTTTCCAAAGCAAGGCTCTACTTTCAAGTTACATTACATAGTCTACACATGTTAAAACCATATCCAACTTTGAGTGGTTTAATTGTTCAAAAAGAGCACTTTTCAAAGAGCCAAAATGAGCAAAAAGGCCAAATGAAATTAATAACTTGCGACAATAAATATTGAAAACAAAGTTAAATAAAATATAAAAGCCACACTTTTGGCCTTTTTACTACAATTTGAGTTAGTTAATTGGAGCACCTTCGAACAAAATAGGAAATCAATAAGCATTAGTTTTGAAATCCTAAAATGTTCAAGGCGACTTATTATGGTGATACTCAAGCTTATTTAAATACAATCTAATCAACATGATCGACAATGATTTCAAAACCATTTCAAAGTGTGATTGTCATCCAAACTTCATCCAAACCTCATCCAAATAGCAATCCCTATTCCGTATTGGTTGGAGGTCTGAATGTCAATTGCAGGACATTAAATCCACTAGGGTAATGTGTACAAAGTGGGACCTATAGGGAAAATTTTGTGTTTTCCAAAGTAAAAGTAAAAAAAAAATCCCCTATTTTTTACCGTGTTTAGAGTACATTGCAGACCATTCACAGCTAACTTGGGGTCTCTCATTGCAAATATGAATTCAAAATTTGCAAATTTTTTTACATGTGGCAAATAAAAAATTCCTGTCGGGGTAAACCCACCCTGCTGATCTCACTTCCTGCATGTCAATCTGCAGCTCTCCAGACTTGAGTGGGAACCGCAATATTCTCACGTCAGGTTTCACTTACGTTAGCCGTCACAATCAATCCTTTCCGTCTGACGTTGAGTTTCACTCATGAATGAGTTTTACAGCTCCAAGTCATTCTCTGAGTGTGGAATGCACACCAACAGCTGCAAAGGGACGGCAGCAATTGAAGACAATTGCAGAAAACTATTGCAGAAAACTAATCTTTCAATCCGTAAGAGATATTGTTGTGTTTTCTTTTCTAATGTGATCTCTAACATGTCTAGTTTGATTTTATACGGTTACAATTCAAAAAGAATTGATACAACTTATCAAAATGTTGGCTTTCTGTTCAATTTAGAGCAAATTTCTAGAAGCTCAGGAAATTCCAGGGTCATTTTGGGGTTAATTAAGTCCGTCCTCTGAGCCTGCATGAGGAGAGCAACGATGTTTCGCAGTGTGTGTGAAGAATTTGTTGCATTTTGGGTGATTCACGCTTGTTACGCATTCGATTACTATAATATGTTGAATACTCAGCACTTTCGAGTGTTGTGCAGGCCATTGATCGAATTGGTGTTTTGCTGTGTGGTGTAATGTCCGAACCTGAAGCACCGAGAGTGAAAAAATCAAGAGCTGGTTTGAGTTTTACGATTCTGCGCTCCCAACAATCCTTTGATTTCTTCTTCTTGTTTGGGTTCAGCTGCTTGTGATGAAATTCAAGAATTGTTAGGAGATTGCTGTTGGGCACAAGAGAATTTCAAGAATATGGCCCTAATCTGGGCATCTTTCCGTTGTGCAGGGTCGATGGACATGGACGCTTCCATATGGAGTGAGCTCCCGTTTGAAACGGTGGGACATGTGTTGTCTTTCCTGCTTTTGCCCGATGTGTGCAGAAACCGCACTGTGTGCAAGGAATGGAACCAGCTTATCCTCAGTGACAAGTTTGCTGCTCTGCAAGGACGGCATGCGAGGTGTCGTCGAGGTCCATCTTTCATTGCCATGAATTTGAGGCATCCAGGTCCTACGGTCCATGAAGAAGATCAAGAGGTTTGGTGCTGCCTCGACTTGAGCGCCAGACGGTGGTACGAGTATACTCATTGTAATTTATAAAAATTTCTATTGATTTTGGCATGTTTTTCATGCAAATGTTATGCAATGTTCAATCGATTTTGCGATATTCAAGAAACAATGCGTCTTTTCAGGGGCTGAAAACCAAGGTTGCTTTTGATGAGTGCAATTTTGGCACACAATTTTAAGTTAGAAGCTGGTTAAGCAGCTGGTTTAGGGTGTTACCACATAACATCATGTTTGACCTAATTTCATCCAGGTACACATTTGACGAAGATGATTGTAACATTGGTCCATTTGTTTCTGGGGTTCAATCCATGGACGGCGGTTTGGTGTGCCGTTTTCTACTGGCGCGTCTCCTGCCCTATTCTCAGCACTTGTCCATCATTGTCCATAACGTGAAAGGCTTGACAAAGGTAACCCTGCCGGAAATTGCACGACATTTGAACTCGCCGGATGATCCCAAACTGCTTATGGTCACAGAGAACACGTCCTTCAAGATTTTCCTCATCAACCACAACTTCAACACTAGTATGGAGATTCTGGACGATCCTCTTCTCACGTCCGAGGAACGGTTGAAGGTTCAGTATGACCCCTTGATCCATGTGTATGATTCTGCCACTTGTGAATGGAAAAGCATCGTCAACACATCTTGGATTGAGCACGGTGGACTTGGGTACATCAGGAGCATCGTCATGTACCAAGGATTTTTGTACGTTCTATTTCTAGGGTATGAATCTGAAGGAGTTGAAGCCTTCTGGAGGCTACAGCGGTACAATCTCACAGGGGAGTCATGGGAAAATGTTGATGTGTGCACCTATAGCTTCATCACTTCTTCGCTTGTTGTCAGCAACGACTGCTTGTTTTTGGTGCTATGGTGCAGCGAGGAATGTTCGGATGACGACATGGGTGAGGAGTGGTATTTTGAAGTACGGGAGATTAGAACCCGTGATATGACGCAAGAGACGGTGCTGAAGCTATCAGCAGCAGATGTGATGGCGAGTTTTGACATGGAAACGGGGTCCCCATTTGGTATCAATCCGTTCGGGAGGAGCTTGGACTTGCTTGGCATAATTGTCATTGGGTTCGAAAGCTCTCTGTTTTTCATGTCACAGGCATCTGGGAAGTCGAAATTGTTTGATTTGGTGACTCGTTCCTGGGATCATGACTTGCCTTCGAATCCTTTGGCGCAAGCGCATGAAAAGGATAAATATATTGGTGCATGGATTGGGAAGCACATGAATCTTCTTCTGCCTTGGAGCACAGGTTGGTGACTGTAAGGCGACTGGATGGCGTCCCAAAGCTGTGCAGAAGCTCCAGTGAAAGGTTGGAAGCCAGTGAATAACTGAGTATATGTTCTCTGGTAGCAATGAGCTCTTGTTGTGGTGAAGAGCACGCATGGTGCAAGGAGTTGGTTGATGCGGCAGATTCACTTCATCACTGGAGGTCGACTTTAAGTGTACATGACAAGTTTTGTGCGGAGCTTTTTCTTGAAGATATGCAATTTGTATTTGCGCTTCAAAACTTGGAAGTTACAAACGCTGTAAATAGCCACAGGCATTTAAATACTGTTGCAGCAAATCAACCACTGGAAGGTTTTTGACATTTCTGATTCCAGCATTACCCAAAGCAGTTGCTACTAGTGGGATTGCTAAGTGAGTTTTGAATTGCATTGGTTCATCCATTACTGAAGGGGTTGATGAGAAAGTAGATCAACGATATGACGATGTAATGGAAGGTGAAACTGAACTGGGACAACTATACAGGCCTTTTATAATGTGACCAATTTATGGCCTTCACATTTTAATCGTTCTTGAAACATTTAGTGGCAATTTAGGTGAGTTACATGACCAAATTTTATTTCATATTCCTTCAGATAATGGCTGTGCAAAGGATCAAGACTGTCGCAGCAATGACAACGACAGACCTGGTCATACTCAATATTGTTGTAGATGGAAAATGGATTGATACAATTCTTGATAATGAGGTACAAAACAGGACTAAAAGATTGTGGTGGATACATGAGATGTGAAGTCACTATTTTGAAATGGCATATGTGAAATACCTTGCAAAAGTAGGAGGGATTATGATTGATTCTCACTCTATTGCCAAGTACTGGCGGACATGTACCAAATATCACAAGGTGACTTCAGAAACAACTAGTGTAGCCCTGTGTCGTTGCCACACCCAAAACAAAATTAAAAGTCATTTTATGAATAAAAAATAACTCAAAAATTCATAACTTTCAAATAGTAGGTCCAAATGCCACAAAACAAAGCCCGTGCATCCCTCCTCGCCAAGGGCTTTCCGACGGTACCAAGCACGCCCCCGGGGGACGCACGGTCCGGGAGATCTCAACGTGACAAACAAAACAAACAAACAACCGAACTTAAGGTATGGATGTATAGGGTTCAATGGGAAAGTAGTTATCATTGACTTGTTAAAATTTCTAAGGTTATGTGCATATTTTTTGCTGAATCTAGTTGTCTTTATACCAAGACTTTTAGTCAATAAGAATGCATCCATCTTTGAGTGCCTTAGAGAGCATTCAATATTATCCATTGCAAGAATATCATGTCTTCATCTTTTGTTGTTGCATCACATCTGTTTATCAACCTATTTTTATGGAGCTTGCCAATTTCTTTGGTGATTGAATTTACAAAAGTAATATTGAGCTATGTTCATCTTCTTTGATTATATTACTACTATATAAAATAGTTTGGACACAAAAGCATCTAAGTAGAATTGACAATTTATGAAAGTCATGAGAACCAGAAATTTAATATTTTACTACATGCTATTGCTTTCAGATTTATTTTGCTCAAGATATATGTCGTGCATTTGGGCAGCAATCAACAATTGAAATCACTTGTTTATCAATGTAAACAATTCTTTGTGGATTAATTTTTCAAACCATGTTATTGTTTTCAATAAATGATAATCAACAGCCAAATATTTGTTCTAATATTTTTGGAGATTCAAGGCAAGCTCTTGTGTAGGTTTGTTGGGATGATATGTGTGCAGGTGTCTCACATGGCAAAAGACAAGAAATATTTATTAGGGCTTCTGTTGAGGGGGTGAACTTGGTAAAATAAATTAACATTGTGCAAGAGAAGAGAGTCTTCACTATGCATGCTTTACTAGTAGGAAGTGATTGGGTGTTATACTAGTTAATGCTTCATAAAAGTTAATGCTTTGCATTTTTATAAAGGATAATAATTTGGATAGCAAAGCACACTTCATGGACAAATCATTGGATATTGTTTCTTATTTAGCTACCTCTGGATTTGTGCTCAAGTAATATGTATAACTACCTTGTTGCAAGGCAAGAGCTATATCACCGTGCTATCAGAAACTTTTATTTTTGCATTTTACTGTTTTGTAGAAAAGCAACATGGTATTTGGTTAAGCCAACTAACTCTAGCTTGATTATTATCATGCAAGCAAACATTTTGAATGTTTCTTATGGACATATTATATGGGTGAAGTGAGTCTTTTGGACGAAATACAATTGAGGCCATGGCTCTCTAATTGCCAATATTGGTGAATTTCAATCATCAAGATACTTTTAGAGCACATGGTCGTCAACATCTTTTGATTATAGTATAACTTGTTGTTTTGTTTATAATATCATGCACTTAAGATTTTCTTAAGGAAGAGCTACTATTGTTTTTATTGTAGACTTAATATCATCAAATGTTTTTTCTTAATTCAAGAATGAGATTTTGAATGCAAAACTTATATGTTGCATACTTGATATAGGGCACTGCAGATGGAGGGACGTTGGAGATTGTTATGAATGGAAGTATTGGGAGATTGCACCCTGTAGGAAAAAAAAGGGTACATGTATTAGCACACAATATCAAGGATCTAACTCTTAATAAGTCACCAAGGATCAAGAAGGGTGGCAAAGGATACAATAAAATGAAACAATATTTTATGGAGTGTCATTTGTGCAAGAGACTTGGCCTTGTGTTGCAAATCATTCTCTCTAAAAATCTTGTTCAACACCTTAGCATTTAGGTGAAGTTTAGTACCCTCCTGTGAACTTGTTCAATTTTTGGTACGGTTTCCTACACTCATTTATTAGAGTGAAGCAATTTTGCTGACATTCCCTAAGCAATGAGCAACCTAACTACAAATTGCTAGAAAGATTAGAGCTAGTTAATAAAAAATTTCACAAAACAACTCACAAGCATTATACATATTGTCATGAAGATTTTTGAATGTTTAAGTTTTCAACCATTCTTTATCACTCCTCAAGTTCAATTGTTGGTATCCTAAACATCTAGTATGATACTTTGCCATTGCTATTCATAACACTGGCACTTTTCAACACAGGTGCTTCGAACCTTGTATCTCTACTAGTCTAGATTTTTAGAGCTTTGAGCAGTTGAGAGTCATAGATTTTTGGTGCTTTGAAGTTTGAACCACACTGATATAACAAATTTGATGATCCTAGAGGAATTGATTACAAGCAAGAGCAAGCAAAATGATCTATTTATTATCCTAAGTATCTAAATTGCTCTTTGAAATCAAGCATTTCAGTATTTTAGAACTAAGATAATTTCAAAATTTTGGAACTAAGGTGAGGCATCTCAATATTTATTTATTTATTTTGATAAAAATAAAATATTTATTTCACTACAAATCAGATACTATTGTCAAGTGGAAACCCATTGAGCAAACAGAGTGCCAAACAATTGAATTGAATTTATTTTAATTTAATTTTTTCCAAACCCGACAAAGTTATGCTCAAACTAGGAAGCCAGGAGGGGGCATATTGGGAGTCCTAGTGACCTACGTACCTGCTCTGATCCCTGCAAAGAACATGCAATTGGCATTAAATTTTGCCAAAATACGTCCTCTATTTCTAAAAGATTTCTTGAGAATAAAGAGAAGTCAATTTCTCCCAAGCCACCTGGCCACAATCCAAGAGAGAGTCTCAAAGCAAGCCCTGAACCTTGTGTGATGGCCATATTGGACTAGGTAATTGCCAAGCAGGTCAAGTTATCAAAAATAATCTTTGGTTAGGACCCACCAAGCCGCGGGTGGCAAGGTTGGTACTAACCTGCGATTAATTTTGACGACTTGGCCTACTTTGCAATTACCAGACATAATGTCCATGTAGGAGAGTTGAGCCATTTGACTTTGTTGATTGCTTAACCAATCAAAACATGCCACAACGGAGATCTTGCATTTAGATTATGTTAGTTGGATCCGTGGTCACTAAATTAGTACCAGTTGATAGTAGTAGAAATTTCTCTAGATTGCTCTCACTGCCACACCAATGAAATTTCTACTATGTACCCACCGTGTTGAAAATTTGCACAAGGCAAGCAGTGAGCATTATCAATCTTAGTCTGCCTCTCCTTGAGCAATTGAAACATGCCACAACGGCGAAACTCTCCTGCATTGACATTACGATTTCAAAGCACAGTAACTTACATGGAGGAGGTCATGTCACACAACTATCAATCCTTTGCGTCTGAGGTTTCGAGTTTCACTCATTAGTTTCACAGCTCATGTCATTTCTTGAACCCAGACTGATCGATAGTTCCATTTCATCATTAGAGCGGGTGTGGAATGCACACCAACAGCTGCAAAGAGACGGCAGCAATTGAAGACAATTGCAGCAAACTATTCTCCTGACTGTAAGTCCGTCCTTTGAGCCTGCTTGAGGAGAGCAACAATGCTTTGCAGTATGTGTTAAGAATTTGGTGCATTTTGGGTGATTCACGCTTGCTACGCATTCGATTTCATGATATGCTGAATGTTCATCATTTTCGAATGTTGTGCAGGCCATTGATTGAATTGGTGTTGTGCTGTTTGGTGTAATGTCCGAACCTGAAGCACCGAGAGTGACGAAACCAAGAGGTTTGAGTTTCAGGGCTCTGCCTTCTCAACCATCCTTTGATTTCTTCTTCTTGTTTCGGTTCCAGCTAGCTTAAGATGAGATTCAAGAATTGTTAGGAGAGTGCTGTTGGGCACTTGAGAATTTCGAGAATGTGGCCCTAATCTTGGCTTCTTCCGTTGAGCAGGGTCGATGGACATGGACGCTTCCACATGGAGTCAGCTCCCGTTGGAAATGGTGGGACATGTGTTGTCTTTCTTGCTTTTGCCCGATGTGTGCAGAAACCGCACTGTGTGCAAGGAATGGAACCAGCTTATCCTCAGTGACAAGTTTGCTGCTCTGCATGGACAACACGCGAGGAGACGTCGAGGTCCATCTTTCATTACCATAAATTTGAGGCATCGAGGTCCTGCGATCCATGAAGAAGATCAAGGAGTTTGGTCCTGCCTCGACTTGAGCGCCAGACGGTGGTACGAGTATACTCATTGTTAATTTATGAAAATTTCCATTATTTTTGGCATGCTTTTCATGCAAATGTTATGCAATGTTCATTCAATTTTGAGATTTTCAAGAAACAAAGCGTCTTTTCAGGGTCTGGAAACCAAGGTTGCTATTTATAAACGCAATTTGGCACATAATTGTAAGTTGAAGCTGGTTTTTATGCAGCTGGTTTAGTGATTTACAACATTATTTACATCATGTTTGACCTAATTTCATCCAGGTACACATTCGACGAAGATGGTTGTAACATCGGTCCGTTAGTTTCTGGGGTTCAATCCATGGACGACGGTTTGGTGTGCCGTTTGCGGCTGGCGCATGCTCAGCCCCGTTCTCAGCACCTTTCCATCATTGTCCATAACGTGAAAGGCTTGACAAAGGTAACCCTGCCAGAAATTGCGCGACATTTGAACTCGCCAGATGATCCGAAACTGCTTATGGTCGGAGAGAGCACGTCCTTCAAGATTTTCCTCATCAACCACAACTTCAACACTGGTATCGAGATTCCGGACGATCCTCTTCTCCCGTCCGAGGAACGGTTGAAGATTCAGTATGACCCCTTGATCCATGTGTATGATTCTGCCACTTGTGAATGGAAAAGCATCGTCAACGCATCTTGGATTGAGCATGGTGGACTTGGGGACATCAATAGCATCGTCATGTACCAAGGGTTTTTGTACGTTCTGTTTATAGGGTGCAACTCTGAAGGAGTTAAACTCTCAGTCTGGAGGCTGCTGAGGTACAATCTCACAGTGGAGTCCTGGGAAAATGTTGATGTCCGCACCTCTAGCTTCATCACTTCTTCGCTTGTTGTCAGCAACAACTGCTTGTTTTTGGTGCTATGGTGCAGCGAGGAATGTTTGCCTTACGACATGTGTGAGGAGTGGTATTATGAAGTACGGGAGATTAGAACCCGTGATATGACGCAAGAGACGGTGCTGCAGCTAACAGCAGCTGATGTGATGGCGATTTTTGACATGGAAACGGGGTCCCCATTTGGTAAGAGTCCGTTCATTAAGCGGTTCGACTTGCTTGGCATAGTTGTCATTGGGTTCGAAAGCTCTCTGTTTTTCATGTCACAGGCATCTGGGAAGTCGAAATTATTTGACTTGGTGACTCGTTCCTGGGATCATGACTTGCCTTCGTGTCCTCTGGGGCAAGTGCATGAAAAGGGTATATATAGTACTGCATGGATTGGGAAGCACATGAATCTTCTTCTGCCTTGGAACACAGATTGGTGACTGCCAGGATACTGGATGGCGTGCCAAAGCTGTGCAGTCTAAGTTCCAGTGAAAGGTTGGAAGCCAGTGAATAGCTGAGTGTATATTCTCTGGTAGGAACGAGCTCTTGTTATGGTGAAGAGCGTGCACGTTGCAAGGAATTGGTTGGTGTGGCAGTTTCACTTCAGGACTGGAGGACGACTTTAAGTGTACATGATGCGGAACTTTTTCTTGAAGATATGCATATATTTTCTCTTCAAAACTTTGAAATTACAAACGCTGTAAATAGCCCTGAGAGAAAATGAAAAATAGTTGCAGCAAATTAACCACTGGAAGGTTTTTGACATTTCTGATTCCAGCATTACTCTAAGCACTTGCTACTAGTGGGATTACTACTAAGTGAGTTTCGAATTGGATTGGTACATCCATTACTGTAGGGGTTGATGAGAAAGTAGATCAACGGTATGATGTAATGGAAGGTGATACTGAACTGGGACAGGTATAAGTTAGAAGCCTTGTAGAATGTGACCATTTTATGGCCTTCACATTGTAACCGTTTTAGAAAAATAAAGTGGCAATGTATGTCGCATGACCAAGTGTTATAGGATAATTTTCTATGAGTTTTGGAGGAACTTACAGGCACTTACAGACTTTGAGGTAGACCACTTCTAAAATTCATGATAATTCATGTTTTGACAAAGAAATCTGATTCCACTCCTATTCGTATTAATATGTGCTCAAAATTGCCTACCAGTACCTGCGGATATGGATACACAAGCAGATACGCATTAGCTCATGTCTTTTTAACACTTGAGTCAAACACCTGATATAAGGTAGGAGGCTGTAAAACAGAGCGGGCAATAAGAATGGACCCCATAAATGGTTGTGAAATGGACATGAGTTGGTTCTGAAATTGACTAGTGTAATCATTGAATGTATCAAGGAAAAAAGCATTATTAATTGCAAGAGCCAATCATTCTCTTTGCTTTCCCCATTTTTATTTAGAATTGCAAGTGAACCGTTTATGAAAAACCTAGGGTCACAAATAGGGACCTATGATTCAACTCGTTTGAAAATTCATAAGTAATTCAAAAATGCTCGAAAAAATATGAAACCACTTGGGTTAGATTCCTCTTCATTTCTCTATGTTTGAAAAATGAGCTAAAAATATTTCCGTCCAAGGAAATACATGAAAAAGGGGGACCAGCCCTTAGATGCTCCATTTCTGAGCCTCCTACCTTACTATTCCTGAAATTGAATAAAGGTCTCATCCCTGGAAAACAATAAATTGGAGAAGCTCATAACATTCAGTAGCCTTCAGAGAGGCTGCCTTTTCCTCTCCGAAGTCCTCATCCACGACTTTCATCCCCACTTAATTTATGTAAACTTTGGTACCGGGATAGTGACAGTACATTATGGTATGTTCCATTTTTTTTTCTTAATTTCAAGACTAGACAAACAAATCATCAAATATTGTAGTGAAAGATGTTGGCAAAGAATCCGACGAGCAATACACTAATGCCTTGTTAATATTTGCAATCAATAACTTATTTTGGGTTTCAAAGTGAAAGATAACTCTATATATACACATGGGGTGGTAGGACATAGAGCAATCCATGTGAGATAAATAAATTAGAATTTGTAAGTTCTCATGCACTCATAGTTAAGTCAAAAACAAAGAATTGTGTTAAAAGTAGAATTTCAGACCTCGTTTAGGCATAGTAAAATAACTTTTTTCAAAAAACTTTGAACTAAAAAAAGTTGTTAAATGAAGATAAGTTTCACCTCCAAAAATCCGTTTGGGATTTTGAATCTCCAATCAAAAGTTATGAATAAAATTCGGAGAGGGGTTGGAATGGATTTTAAAATGACTTTGTAGAAAATATCCATTAAAAATCCTCTCCAAAATTTATTCATAACTTTTGATTGGAGATTCAAAATCCCAAACGGATTTTTGGAGGTGAAACTTATCTTCATTTAACAACTTTTTTTAGTTCAAAGTTTTTTGAAAAAAGTTATTTTACTATGCCTAAACGAGGTCTGAAATTCTACTTTTAACACAATTCTTTATTTTTGACTTAACTATGAGTGCATGAGAACCTACAAATTCTATTTTATTTATCCCACATGGATTGCTCTACCTCCTACCACTCCATGTGCATATAAAGAGTTGTCTTCTCGCTTGTAAAGCACAATGCATAAATGGGTTCCAATTCAGAGTAAGGTAATTCTATAATAACATAAAAATCAATACTCAATGAATCCATTAGCATTTTGTTTAAAGTTCTTATTGTTTTGTATTCAGTTTTACTTGCAAATTTTTAATTTTCCACTACTTCAGTGTACAATCGCGGCGCGGGCACGAAGTTCGGTTCTGACAAATATTGACAACTGTCCGCATAAAATCAGTAGTTACTGATATGGTGTGGTATATTCCACACCATTTCGTTCGAGGGAGGGCAGAGCCAGTGACTGCTACTGAATGTTATGCTAAGGGTGTCTCGATCAGATTGAGTGCATAGTGCAAGTCATCACTGTGCACTCAAATGTACATCCTTGTATTGTTTTTTATATAATTTCTCCACCTTAAAAATAAATGATATTTCCTCAACCCTCAAGCGGTCAACTCAAAAGGATAAATACACCTAATTGTATCCCCTTTCTAAAACCAACCCCTATAAATTCTTGTCTAAAATGTAAATACTCTATATATGAGAACGCAAGGTTTAGAATTTAGGTGAAAATTCTCAGTTTAGGGTTATGGTGCCCGAAAAATGAGTTAGAAGAAAATCTAAAATACTCTTTTAACTTCCAACAAGATCCATCTCAAACTAAGGCAATTTATTAGTAGGGACAATACTCTCTTGCTTGTTGGACTCAATTAGGTGCAGTAACCTTACCTTACATCCAAAACTGCCAAAATTGCCAAACCAAATGGCGTGGTTGCGGGTTCAATACTTGACAATGACAGATTGTGTTTATCTGGCACGAAATCAGCCTCTCTACATGACGGAAACCCCTAGCAGTGTGTTCTTCAACACGCTTGTAAAAAATTAAAATTAAAATTAAAAAACTTCCAAAACTGAATATTGTTCATCCAGCACACTTGGCCCCGGACACTTCCACTTGTCCAGCTCGCTTCAATTCCAACTTTGGGGGACGGTCGAGCTTTGATGCAATTCAATCACTGAATGGAATTGGTTTTTCATCACGCAGCAAACACGAGCATGTTTAGGATTTTTGCGCAGAGTGTGCTCCACGAATTTGCAGACTTGGGGGTGGACATTGGATTCTCCGGAGCTTCTCCCGAGTCTTGAAGCGATTGTGAGTACAATGGTAGCTATGGCGTCGCCATCTTACGTGCGAATCTGCGAAATAACGAGGCCATTTGCGGTTTCAGGTCAATTGAATTCCCAGCAGCTTGGATTACGAGGCGCCTCGTTTAGGTGCCCAATACTCCTAATCTCTTCCTACTCGTAATCTGCTAATTAGTAATTCCTTGAAATTTTGTGTTCGTATATATAAATTTCTGGAAGGTTTCGAAACAAAGCGTTCAATTCTTGCAAATCTGGGAACCAGTTTTGCTTGGAGTTTTAGGATCTTTAGGATTTTTAGGCTTGTAAGAATTGTGTCAGGTAGGGAACGACTGTATTCCAGTGGGTTTCAGCTGTTTTGAGTGGTTTCCATTGTTTGAAGGATTTGATTTCTTATCTCTTATCTCTTATCTTTTTTCTTTTCGTGGACTTCCCCCATGCTTGACGATATATTAGTGCACTAAAATATGTTTTATTGGATATTCTATCAATTAGTTGGAATTTTTTGAAGTTTGAAGTAATAGGGATTCAAGAGACTCTTAAACCATGAGTATTGTGTCTAGTGTAGTTTGACTGATACAACCTAGAATTTGATCTCATTTCTTACAAGTCACTTGCAATGAGAATGAGTGACTTTTCAGTCCATGGGAAACAGACCCCGCACAATTAGATCCTCTACTTTAGTTATTTTCACAGAGTAAGTTTCTAACTGGCAGCACTAGACTCTGTATGTAACCTCAGTTTGCTGCGGGAATTGAATAGAATCAGGGTTCAGGGATCTCAACCTGTGGACAGTGCAGTGGCACTTGCAGGCGCTTCAAGGATTCTCATATGAGAATGGTAATGGAAAGGGGGAGCAGTCGTCCTGCATCGGCTGCAGTACGAGGAAAGAACGAAGTGGTCCCACAGAAAGAATCGAGTGAGGTGCCGGAAGCAGGGCCTTCGTTTCGTTTCATGGCAGAGGGCAACATGTGGCTGCTGGAATTTGAAGCATCCGGGCTTCGAGTGCTTGCTGATCCGTGGCTTGTTGACAACCAAACGTTTTGGGATCAGGGCTGGGTCTACACTGGTGCGCCTGACCTGAATTTCTCACCCATTTTTACGTTTTAGTGCAGAAATCTATTGACCTTCATAACATTCTTGAGCATTTCATAACATTCTCGAGTAGTGCTGGACTTGCATCCTTTCCACTAGTATTAAAGACAAGTAAATAAATAACGTGATGTGAGAACTCCTAATGGCAACTGCAACTTTAGATCCATGTGGCAATATATTTCAAGCTTGCTGCTTTTGAACCATGATAATCCATGACTTGTGAGTAAGCTTGCTTTCAAGTATTGAACTCAGCATATTTGGAAAGTTGCGTGAAAGAAAGAAAAATTTGGGCGGATCATTAATTCTTGGATGCCATGCTTTTCTTTTGAAATAGTGGATGGGCCCAAGGAGAGAGAGAAGCTGATGTCAAGAGTGTTCCGTTTTGATTGACTGTGTTTGGCTCATATATTACCGGCGGAATAATTGTTGCATTTTGTTTGATTCACTTCCTGGAGCGGAAACTAATGGTGGAAATCGGACTGGTCGTTGATCTTGCAGGACGCTCGCAGTCTCGACGGAAGGGTGAATTCCCTGGGGACTTGACAATGGAGTATGTGAATAGCGTTGATGCCATTCTCATCTCTCAGGTACATTTTACGACAGGAGTAGTCTAGAGGACCCCGCAATTTATCGGGTGTTGAAGGCTGCAAAGTCCTACAGAGAACCCTTAGTTTGTTTGTAGAAGCAAAAGGTTTAATGAGATTAACCCTTTTCTATACTTTCTTTACTAGGTCCTAAGCGGGATGGCCTGGCTGCCATTCTGGCCTTATCGCAATCCCTACTAGGTCTCATTTCTCTGTTTTGTGGGGATTGTGATTTATAAGGATCTTCTGAAGCCAAGTTCATGGGTCTTCAAAAGCATTGGGAATGGAGGAAGAAATCCTATAGTATGTTAGGTTTCATCCTCCGAGTCCAGTTTAGTACAAATTTGATGTATCCTTGATAGTCCATCGCCTGGAATTACTTCTGCATATTCTTAGGTTTGAGGCACATAGAAGGTCCAACAAGGGCGAGTTCAAATTATGAATGCAATACTCTACTTACTGTGCTGAGAAAAATGATCAATGGCCTTTTCTGGGAGAGATTGATATGTGTTTCAATTATTTTTGAATTATGTCCTAAAGTTTTCAGTCTGTCCAGAACTCTTACATGCATTAGTGAATTTGATTTCGCAGGAATGGGAAGACCACTGCCACCTACCTACTCTCAAGCAATTGAGGTACCAAGATCCGAGCTTTTCTTGACCGAAATTCTTTCTATCAGTTTGACGCTTCCAGATCCTGAGCATTTTACTGAATCGTGAACTGGACAATTGAATTTAGTAAATCACTACTGTACTGTTGATATTCGTAGAGAAAAGAACTCGTGGAATATCTATCTTTGTCAAATGTTGTCGATTGTAATTTTGTGTAAGGAAGTTTAAGTGTTCATCTTAACAATCGTAACTCCATATTAGGCAATTACGAATGTAAATCCTATCAATTGTTATGTGGCTAAATTTCTAGAACACCTGGGGGATGGGAAGTGGGAACTCTATTAGTGAGATAATCCTTGTACAACATTCTCAATGCTCCCATTTTCTCCCCTCATGAAAGTTGGGTGGTCCATGAGTGTAGAAAGGATATTCCAGTCATTGCCTCTTCCAAAGCTGCAAGTATTGTCGAACGACTGGGCTTTTCGGACGTGAGAAGCCTTGCCCATGGCACCTCCACGCAGATCCGTGGTTTGCAAGTATGGGCAACTGTGGGTGGCCGTGTGGGTCCTCCATGGGCGCTTCGTGAGAATGGCTTTGTGCTACAGGAAATGCAAACCAAGCTTAGGTAAGGAGTTTTGGCTATAGTTTATCACTTTATGGGATTCGGTTAAGTTACATATTGAACACTTGGTGTATTTTGGCAAATATTTGACTTTTGAAAAATGTTTTAGATCAACAAGTATCAATTTGAACTCAAATTGATAGCCTTGGTGTGATGTTTGACTATATACAATCTGAATGTTGAGTGTACAGGTTGAAATAAGTTGCAATTGGAAATTGGGAAGGTTTTCAAACTTCCCTTTTTAACATTCTTTTGCTAAGAATGAACCAAGCTCCTTATTCTCATTGATGATTACGGTTTTGTACTATTTTTGGAATAAGCCCACCAATACTCGAAATTTCATTATTTGTGTGATATTGCTCATGTGTCAACAAGGATTTCCATCTTAAAGAGTTGTTCTCATAGGGTTGTGATTCTTGCTTTTGATGTTCGGTAAGCTTTGATGCTGCGCAGATTATACTATGAACCTCATTGTAGTTTTGACGAGGAATCTGTCCGGTCGATGAGTCCAGGTTTGTACTCTTTTCTTGCAATTGTGCACAAGGTTTCATTTTTTTCAAAAGAATCCACTACAAGAATAGTACCAGATGAGGAAATTGTGAGAAAATTTGAGAAGCTCGTTTTTCTCATTTGGGCAATCAATGCTTTATGCATCTTATGTCTCACATGGAATGATGGCTTTGTGGGAGAGTGCAGTTGATGTGGTCATCACTCCGGGGCGTCAGTACAAAGTGGCTGGATTTCCATTGACAGAGAGCGTTGAGGAAGCTGTGCGTCTGCTGGGCATATTGAAGCCTCAGTTGGTTGTCCCCATTCAGCTAACCCATCTCGAAATGACGGGGTTAGTAATCCACGAATCCTTTTGCAGATGTCCCTTCAGTTGGTTTGTGTTTTAACTAGGTTTTCGGGAATGTAATGTAGACTGTTTCGGGAACTGTTAGACAATATCATAAATTGAATCTCTGTCATAATTCTTTAGGCGGTTTCCTTTGGTTACAATGATCATACAGACCTCTTCTTATGCATCATTAGGTGGCTTTTATGTGATCGTCGATCATTCAAAGACCTTCCTACTAATCAGTTGTATACGGTTTTGTGAAAAACTGAAATCCTGCTATTTGTTTCTTACATTGAGGAGAGACTCTAGGATGAACATTCTTTCAATTTTTCACTAACATGATCTTGTTTGTTGTGTGGAATTTTTGTCAGTTGGGTAGCCCCCCTGCTTCAACTCATTGGGTCCGTGAACGACTTTGAAGCCGACCTCCGGAAAGCTGGAATTAAAGCCAGGTATTTCATTGGTATATAATTTTATTGAAGAAAACACTGATGAAATTTCCAATTACCTTTGGGAGCATATTCAAGGTACTATTTGATGTCAATTTTAATCAGTATGGGTGACTCCTGAAGTTGGAAAGACTGTTGTTGGTTGCAGATTTGCGGTGCCTCCTCTTTCGGGACACTTCATGCAAGTCCAGCTTGAGAGTCAGAAGCCAGTTCATTAATTAACTTTCCAATTCCCCTTTCAGTGTCTCACCTCATTCATTTCCAGTGGTGTAATTTGTTTATAGCCTGCCTGGGGTGTCTCCCAAATTGTGAGCAGAATCGACGTGGCAAATGACCTGCTACAACACCCCAATATTGGAAGTTTCTGTCACAAACTACTCTCGACTGTTTGGGGGATGTCTTCCTCCCAGGTATGAGAGAATCTCCTGTGCACTCAATAAGAAGTTGCCGATAAAAATTAACTTTCTATTCATTCATATTCATTCATATGTGAGTAGAACTCAACAATATTATCATTTGGAAGTACATCACAAAATTGTATGAAATAGGTATTGAAAGTTTGGATTTAGACATAGAACATTCAAAATATATCTCCCTTGGTGAGCATGTCTTTACTAAGAGATTTGGTGCTTGCTAGAAGCCCAATGTGTAGTGTTTAACCTTGGAAGGATGCCGAGGACGTCGTGTCCTTTGGATTGTCAAATAGGCTTTGTGCATATTGAAGAATGGATGATATTCATCCAATTTTTTGTGTGCAGCTTTTCTAATGCTATATTCACATGATTGACTTAAGTTCAAGATATTTTAGTGGTTTATTTTTTATTTTTTATGGGGTAGTTTATCAAAAAAATGGTACACTATCTGGTGTATTTCAATACTTTGAGCTTTTTGTCTTTTGAACTTGATTTTGACATTCAAAATGATTTCTTCTGCTTTTGAGCAAAACTAAGAAATTTAGCTTCTAAAGTGCAATTTCTATGGCACTTGGAAATTTTGGAGAATTCCTAAAAATAATCATTTCATATAAATTTGAAGTTCTATAATCTTGTTTGTAAATTTGGAGTGGTTGAGAAATTTTCTTTACACTACAATGTTCTATACTATAATGTACTTCTATTTTGAAAATTTCAAATTTTTTGAGCATGATTTGTATTTGATATGATTTTTCTTCATTTTTTCTTCAAAAATTCTATCAAATTCTATCAAAAAATTTAAAAATGTTACGACATACAATGGACGTGTGAATGTGTGATTTCATCTCTGAAAAATAAAACCAAAAAGATTCACTCATAAATAGCTTTAAAATGGAGGATATAATAAGAGACTTTCAAATTTGACTATATAGTTCCATGTTCCATTTTCCAAGGATTAAGGTACCCTAAACTAGGCATTGGAGTTGGTTTGCTTATTGATGGCATGAAATATATATTAAAGCATATATATGGATTTAAATCCTCATGTGTTCTAATACCACAATTAACTACTTCTAGACTTTTGAAAGTCTAGAATTAATAATAGCCATCAATAGAAAAAAAATTGATCATTAGGAGATAATGCAAAACATCGGGGGATCTATGCCAAACATTGGGAGATTGATACAAAACATCTGGAGATCTAAACAAATATCAAGAGATCTGTACAAACATCGTAAAATTCCAAAGTAGTATAGTAAAATGTTTAGTCCAAAAGTAGTAAAATGTGGCATTCTAGAATCCTATCACCCTTTCTATTGATACTCATATATGAATCTACAATGCTATATTATTCCCCCTTGTAGTTAATAACTTTGTAAATTGCATGATTGGTTGAAGTGTACAAATTAATCTAATTAGTATAAGAATTTGATTAGACTAGACCTCATCAAACTAGTTGAATGAATTATAAATGAATGATATCTAATTTTTGTGAGAATTAGATGCAATTTGGATGAAATCATATATTATGGATGAATATGGATGAAAGTTGGATGAAAATCACACTATCGTATTATAACCATAATATATTAAACACCAACCAATATAAAAAAATATCCTATTTATTTCTATTACTATTCTATAAGGACATGTTAGAATTTATTTATTTTGATATTATAGTGTTATAATGTATTCCACAGCTTTTGGTTAAAACTTGTAATATATTTTTATAAGATTTTTTAAATTTGCTATAAGTTTAGAACATGGTTGGCACTTTTTGTCAAGTAATTACTTTTTTTCAAAAGATGAGGTTGGCATATGCTAAAAATAGAATTTTTAGTCAATGTTCTTTTTTTCACCATGCAAATTTTTTATTTCTTGAAGAAATAATTTTCTTACAATTTTGGGCATCTTTTTTTAGAATTGACCTTGAACTACAACTACAATATATGTAAAGAAAATGATCAAAATATAATTCAACATTGCAAGCAAAGCGTTGTACTTGTACGTGAAGGTATAAGTGATAAATAAATGATATAAATATTGTCTAAAAATCACGCTTAAATATTAAAAATTTGGTTTATTAAATTGGTCATATTTTAAAACATTCTTGTTATCAAATTAAAGAATATTCCAATATATTAAAGCTTGCATTTTAGTGGTTTAGAACTTTACTATTAATCCTTAAAGGTCTAAAAAGCCTAATTTTGGATGCAATATTTGCTTTGTATATTTGACATAGAGGGTTCACAAAATGAAATAAAATAGTGACAAAAGTTGTATTCATAACAATTTGGACCCAATGACATGTGGCACTTCTAATTTGGATCTTCATTGCACCTCCTATAAGTCTTAAAAGCTTCAAAGAGGTCTCATATTCTATGTATATGGTGCTACATTCAAGCATGATAAGGTTTAAATGTTAAAATGATATCCAAACAAACAATACTGAATTTTTTGAATTATCAATTCAATGGTATATGTCTTGTCATATTTTAATTGATTTCATAATATTTATTAGTCTATGAGGCAAATATGATACAGTATCATATTTATGATTCTTTGTAGATCTTCAATTCCTAAAAGCACCTACAGTACAAAGACAAGATGTAGGCTTCGCAACGCCAAATGGTGGGTATAGAATAGAGTCCGTAATAGGTCTAGTTCATTTGCTAGCAACTCCTCCTTGGCCCAAACCTCCTACTTCAAACCTTAAATTTCTTCATTTTCACACTAAATCTCAAACTTTTGAGCATGCATTTCTTATTTGTTTTTCTTTTTAGAAGGTGGGAAGTTTAGACCTATATGATCATAGTCATGCTGTACAAAGGAAATTGTGGGCTCTTCACATGCTATCAAAGTGCTAGTATATGGTGTGAAGGGTCAAAATACAAAGCCCAAGCGTGTAAATTTGGAACAATCAACTATGTATGGTTCCATTGAGCAATCATTTAATTCTTTTTTAATTGAACCACGCAACTATTTGTGAAAAGACTCTTTCAACAAATGTATAAAGGATGCTCTATAAGAGCTTGCATCCACTAGGTCAATTACGAATGTTTTAAGGAGTTTACTACCAGACCTATAGGAAATGGATGAAGTACAACTAAATATGTTTTGAAGGAAATTTTTGTCTATTCTTCAATGATGCAACTGCTTTGTGTGGTTACTTGGTGCTTTATGATTCTTGTGCAAGATTTTGAATGAGTTCAATCATGTATTGATGGAATGAAAAGAAAAAGTAAAATGCAAAAATAAAGATCTCATATCTAAATTCTATTTATGCAACAAATTACTTTACCCAAAAAAGTTCACAATCTCTATATTCCTTCATGCCAAGGACTCTTAGGGGTAAAGTTAGGAGCAATGACCAAACATAAATACAGTTTCTCGTAGCATTTTCGTCATAAAAATGTACTTATACTATATCCAATAGTCAAGAATGGCGAAATATTTCTATAAACAAGTGTCAAAATTATTGGGATTTTTTTTTTTTTTTTAAATTGTATAAAAAAAAAAATCTTTCAATTGTTAGGCATTTGCCGAATTTCATTTGCCAAATTCATTTACGGTAATTATTTGACAGGAAAAGTTGTATCACTTTTGCTTTTTAAAGGCAGGTAGCGTGGGCCGGCCGCTGCCGCAAGCCCTAGCTCGGCGAAGCCCTCTCCGGCGTCTCTTTCTGTCGTCTCCAGGACTCACTGCCATCGCCCATTCTCGTCTGTCTCTCCCATTCCTGCTCGCTTTGGCTGTCGCAGCCGCAACGCCAGCGACTGCCGCAGGCCCCTGCCGTATCCGTCCCTCTTTACGGCGTTCGAAATGGTGCCCAATTGAGCTCAGGAGCTTGATTTGGAGGTACTAGGGTTTGTAATATCCGTGTATGTGCTGTGGAGTCCATGGACGAAGCTGAACCATGACCAGAGTATATTTTTCAGTTTTTATTGCTCAATTTTTATTGAGATAGTTTGGGCGAGATTAATTGACAGCGGTGGCACATCGGGATTGCCGAGTTTGCAACGTGGTAGGGTTTGGAGTCTCGGTATGCGTGCGATGGAGTTGAGCTCATGAGTATCAGTCCACAGCGCTTTTGTGGAAGAGTATTTTTTATCGTTTTTTTTTATGTTTCCATTTTGTTGAGCTAGTTTAGAGATCGATATGGACAGTGCATCGGGGTTGCAGAGTTTAGGTTCAGAGAGAGAGACATGGATTGACGAGGAGGTGGAAGCTCTGTTAGACGTGTGGGGCAACACGTACATTCACGTGAACAGGGAGAATCTCGGGAAGCGGCATTGGGAGACCGTGGTGCGTGAAGTGAATGCGCGTCTGGGGCATCAGCGCGAGCAGCCGCAGATGAAGAACAAGATTGACTCGTTGAAGAAGCGGTACAAGCGGGAGAAGTCGAGCAAAGGCGAGAATGACCGCAATTTGATTACATGGAAGTGGTACGATCGCTGTGACTTGTTGTGGGGGACTCCGAAGCGGGAGATGGCCAGTATTGGAGCTCCGGAAGTCGTAATGCACCAGGACAGTAGTAATCGACTAGTTCCATTCCTGAATGCGATTCCGCCTGAGGTGAATGGCGATCAGGGAGTGAAAGGAGCGGCTGCGTCGTCGAGGATCGGGGATTGTCATGAGGAGCGTCTGCCAGAAGTTTCACCTTCCCCTTGTGCGACTTGTGGCCGCGGCAACAAGGTAGGGAACCTATTGCCGTCTCTTTCGTCTTATTCTAGTGGTGTCCATTTTACGAGTAGACTTTGTAACGAAAATTTATGTTCTTTCTGGGTGGATCTTGCGCTTATTTTGAGAGGATTCCAATGCACAGAAAATATGTATTATTTGGATATGGCATGAATTAGTAATGAATTGTTGAAGTTAGAAGTGGTAGGGTCCAATCACAAGCGTTGACTGACCATGGATATCGTATCTTCTATGTAACTCATGGAAGAATCTTTGCCAGTGGTAGTATTTCATTTCGTACAAGTCTGGTGTTTGGACCCTTGCATTGTAAATGAGTAAATGCAACTGCAAAGGACTGTCTGTGCGTTTAATTCCCTACCTTGATAAGGTAGAAAGACCCCATTCCCGTCACGTACATAGGGGAAGAAATGCCAGGGGAAAGATGTTGGAAATTCTATTTTTCTTCTGCATTGAAAATCAGGAATTTGACGGATAGAAGCATAATTTGGGGACAAAAAGCTGTATGAATTGTGAATTTAGAAAAGTAGGAATGTAAGGATGCCCATTTTTGTCATGTAGTAGAGGAGGTTATTTCCACATCCACTTGAACCCTAGATCATCACCTAATATTTGGTTATGACCCTTGGAGACCCTTTGCAAGGGAACAATTTCACATCACTTTTTTCTAACAGATTCTCGTTTACTTTGGGGGACGGATTTCAGATAGGTGATGGAAATGGGTGCTTCCACCATAATAGCAATGCAGGTAGTGTTGAGCCAGGGAAGGAGAGCGTGAAACGCAGGAAGCTGGGAGGTGCTACTCTCACAGCGCAGAGTGTGGCGAAGATCGTGCAAGGTTTTGCCGACACTTACGCACGTGTTGAGCAAGCCAAGATGGAGATGACTATGGCCCTGGAAGAGCGGCGGCATCAGTTTCTGGAGAGAATGGAGGAAAGGCGACTGGAGAATGAGGAGCGACACATGGAGAGGAAACTCAAAATGGAAGAGCGCCGACTGGAGTTGCAGCAGAAGCTGATGGAGCAGAAACTGGAGATGCAAGAGAAGCACATGGAGAGACGAGAGAATCTCAAACTGGAGCTTCTGCGACTACGCCTGCAGGTTATTGGACAGGGGAAGAAATTACCACCTGGAGTGGAGCAACAGGCGGTGCAAACCTGCGAGAAGTTCAGTAGCTCAAATATCACGACATGCATCTGAACTTCTGACTTCCATCTGTGTAAGGTAGGGGCATTCAAAATCCCGTCTTTTGCTCTTGACCATAGTCTCCATTATTAGACTGGTCACTTTGGTTGATGTTCTTGATGGCGGATGATAGAGGATTTTAATGCACCGAAGAGTACGTTCTTTTGGATACTGTATGCAAATGCTATGAAGTCTCACGGTTTTATTGACAGATGTTCTGAAATTGCTTCGTTGACAGTAGGTACATATTGATTAAGGAGATGTATACTACACCAGCATCTGATCAAGTGGCGCTTTTGGGTACGTGGAGATTCTAGGTGTCTTCTACCTTGTGTAGAACTCTTTCAACTCTGCCGGCCCTTAGATTTGTAGATAATTTACAGACTGTACAGAAAAGGAAATGGTTGTAGATAGGCTAAGCTTTCATGCTGGTCCTGGCCTTGCATCTCTCTGCCAGTGTCTGCTTGGAGTATACGAAGATTAGTGCATCTGCTTGAACGCTCGTCTGCAAAAAAGCTGGTTTGCAGTAGTGTACCGTCTGAAGTGCTTGTCACTCGTTTTCATCGTACGTCCAAGTACCGAAAGCAGGTGGCGGAATCTTAGGGACCTACTGTCTGTTCGGCGGCCTCTACAAGGTATGATCCGATGTTAGCCAATGCGAATATAAATACCATATTTCAATTGGATTGTTGGCCATTCAGTTTCTTGCTTTGAAATTTGTAATTGTGGCGGTTTAATAGACATTACATTAAGTTGCGGTTTGTAGATTTTAAGCATCTAATATACGGAGTACCTATTCGTTTGAATAATAAGTGTTTGAAATTCAAACAACTCGGGTATGATTTTTAATTCGATTTGGTGCATTTTTCAATGTTTGCAGCAAGTGTGTGGACCAGGGTGGTGGGTTGGGGATGCACTGCTTTCAGTTGGGCATTCGCTTCTCGTAGAAGGTTCTCACTTGTATCAGCTATTGCGTACCTTACGTTCTTAATATTTTGTATATGTGGGTCTCCACCCTCCAGTGTAGCATACGGAACTGCCCTGAAACGAGACCTTCTAAAATTTGGAGTGCAAAGTGAAATCTTGGGCGAGCCTGCCTGCAAATTGAGAGTATCGTGCACTCCTTTCCATTTTGTAATAGGTTCATCGCTGCTTATTTTATCATATGATTTGTACTGGTATGCAGATCGCAAACCCTCAATGAAATTATGGATATCCGCTGACAGTATCTGAGAGTAACTCCCTTTCGTCCCTGACTACCGGTCTTTGCCCAGTCCAGAAGTTGCAATGACAAAGAACAATACTACTGTAGCTTCCAAGTTAGAAGTCGTATGAATCATTAATGAAGCTTGATGCAGATGCAGTTTGAGCCGCTCTGTGTTGTCACCGACGTTGCAGGCTTACGTTGTCTCTCCTTTCTAAGTTATCTGCCTTCGAATCCTCTGGTGGAAGCCAAACCCCTCATAATCATCCTTTCACGGCTCTGTCAATGTCGATGGCCATTGGAGACGCCAGAAATACAGATTTTAAGCGATTGTAGTCAGAGATGTGGGCATGGGGTTGCCTGGCAGGACTGCGTACCATTATTCACTCATGCTGTGAGGGTGCCTTACCTCCTAGGACTCGTGCAAAGGCTCTGGCCGGGATCGATAAGTTATTTATAACACGCGTGGTCTGAAACAGTTAAAATTGAATCCTCTGAAAGGGATATTCCAGTGTTGACAGAAATGGTACACATGAGGTAGATGAGCCCCAGCGTTTTTTTTAGTGATTTAGCTTTTTCTAAGTAGTGGCAATAATTTTGGGTGAACTTTCAATGAAGTGGCTACTTCTATCCATCCTTGGGTGAAAGTAATTTCGCTAAGCAGATGAACATTAGTGAATTTTGGCTATACATAGATTTTGATGAGGAAAGCAAAGAGGTGACATATTTGTCTTCAAAGTAGATGTATAGTGATGAGAACTAAAAATTTCCAAGTTAATTTTTGGCTTCTACATGTTTTGAATTATTGAAGTTCGGTGACGGTGTAAAGGAAAGTAGTGACTACAGAGGTGACAAGGAATGCTAGAGTATCAAATTAGTGAATGAGTGCAAATAAAAAATATAGCAACACCTACCAATGACCATTTCTTCTCATTTTAGTAGCAAATCTAAGGCCATCAATTACAAATAAGATTGTAAAAAATGTAAGTTAACTTGAGAGTTCAATTACCATTTAAAAAAAGAACTTTCTAACTATCCAATGACTACATTGTTCAAGAACTATACTATTCAAAAAGAGATTGGATCCTATAGTCTCCCATTCTGTCTTGAATTGATTTATAATTTGCACAAGGGCCAAATAAACTTGGATTTCAAAGTTCAATATCCAAACTAAAAAATCCTTCATTCAAGGTGGATTGTGACATTGGCTATAAAATAATGAAACTTACAAAATCATCACAATGGCTCTTAGTTTATTTGTAAGAAAGACTAGCATGGTGACACACGTGCATTTCAAAGAGTACTACAAGGTATTGGATATTGAAGTACAAATTAGGGTAGGCGATGAGACGTGATCCAATGCATAAGATTTGGCGACCTTGCTTGGAATATATCACCATGATGAGAGAAGTATAGGCGATTACAGATTGGTACTTATCAAATTTAGTGGCAATGTGAGCTTTTGGCACGAGGCCAGATGGCTATATACAATGTAGTGGATGGTGAAATTAGGCGAAAAAATACAATTTCTGCCCCTATAATTCCTATAGTAAAATCGAAGTACATGGACGATGGGTGAATTTTGGCGATTTTTAGCCACTAAAAAAAACACTGATGAGCCCATTGCAGTGAGATGAAACTTTTCATACCGCAATGGGCAGGTAGATGGGGCTCACTGAAGGGAGAAAATTTTAATTTCATTTTCTTGCATACTCAAGCCTATAGTAAGAGAAGGCATTTGCAATTGAAATTAAAAAAATTTAACAAAGGATGAATATGTTATGAATTTTTAAACTCTACTGTCCAAAGAGCCCACTAGTCATTGGATTGCCCTGAAACCACATTTTTAAATGCATATGTAATGGTAATGTTACTCACCAAAAATGGTTACAATATTATCTTAGAAGGGGCATCTTTGTGATAGTTTTATTCCAAATGGTTCCATTAATACTGAACTTGGTGACTAACTCTCTCCATTGCAATTACTCAATGCATTTATTGTACCAAAAAGCATGCCCTAATAAACTTAGACAATAGATAGATCCTCATTGCACAAGGACCTCTTACACAAAGACATCTAGTAGACTTTTTTCTTATATTCAGTAATGCCCAAATGTATATTCATATGTTTTAAGTTGTAGATCCTTAATCTCTTAGTGCTTTAGCATCCTAATTTTGAATGATGAATAAAAAGGTTTTATGGGCTTTTTGGACCACACAACTTTTCATTCATCCAAACAAATGCTTAACTTTGCACTTTTCATATGTCAAATTTGATGAAATTAAGGTAAATCATATATATTTATAAAGATATAAGCAAAAAAATGCAAAAGTTCAAAAAAGGATTTAAGCACTAAGGGATTGAACTTAGATTCAATCAAAACACTACATGTCACATCCTCTAAATAGTTCAATGGAGAAGGTTTAGTGTGACGCACTCTTTAAAGCGCTCATTTGAGAGCTGATTTTTAATCATGGGAGGTTAAACTTCTTCAAATATTTTTAAGTAAATTATCCTTGAAAGGCAAATGGAATTGCCATCTAACCCAAATTGTCTCATATTTTTTGGAGCTTTGTGGAATTAGTTATGAATTTTTGAAGTTGAAATGCAATGGTCACTAAAAGCATCCACCTCCTAAAACGTCCATTATTTGTACATTCTTGGTGCAATAAGAAAGCAAAATGTACCTACATTTTAGAGGACACTTTTAGAGCCCAAACACTTTATAGACCTCCTACTTTATTGTCCTTAGCAAATTCCATGAATAGTGCCACTATCAAAGTAAAGTTCAAAAAGCCTTTCAAGAATCTTTCGTAAACAAGAAAGATAAATAAGCTAAGAATGCATGCTTGCCAATTAGATAAGTGGTTTTTTTTCCATTATTATTAAATAACACACAAAGTGATCTATAGTAGAATGGTGAAGCTTTATACCTCCATTGACATGGATGAAACATACAAGTCATGGATGAAAACACACAAGTCATGGATGAAAACACACAAGTCATGGATGAAAACACACATATTCATCCAAAAGAATGTAAATTCATCCACAATAGAGCAATATTGTTCCTAGATTTTGTAGCAATTGAGCAATTTCATCCATCAAAAATAGGGGAATCTGTTGCCAAATATTCCCTCAAAAAACTGCATAAGTTTTAAGCACTAAATCACCCAAAGCAAAAACACTGAACCAGATACTACTGCAGCAATTTCTTGAGATTATATCATGAGCACATAATTAGATATCGGGCACTCAATAACTCCTGTAGCTTGGTGTAAATACTATTCGTAAATAGCACTACATAACTCGGATTCGACTCCCGGATTTGAAGCTCGTGGACATCACTGTCACAATGACAAAGGTACCGGAACATGTTCGCATTCAATGCACGTCTCCAAACAGTGCTACAAATGTAGTTCTTCAACAAGCTACAGGTGTTATATAGTACAGGCTACAATGGATGTTAGTATGAATGCAACGGCAAACACCAAAGCAGGAAAAGGATGTAAGCGTACGTCTGGTTTTAAAGAGACTGCTGTCAACATCAACTCATGGAAATGGACCAAACTCCCAAAAGCTGCGCTCCAAAAAGAGAACATCATAATTGCAAACGCTGCAGGCTATAATTTATTGCACGTGAAGAAACTATATTACAAGGAGGCAGCTATTCTTGGACAACCATAGCAAACCAACCCGCAACTTTTCCGTTGCTCTGCTAATTCATGGGCCACAAACCGATGTACAAATAGAAACATGGGCACACCAAGTGTAATCTACCCTCGGGGAACACTGACTCCACCCCTTCATCAATGATGCATACCTGGCTGTTGCATGGAGTAGGCGATGTGGGGTGCCATACCCATCTGCTGCCCAGGCATAACAGGCCTCGGGAGATGGCCCCTGGGGCCAAACGGCACATGCCCTGGAGGTGGCAGCATTACCGGAGCTCCAACAGCCGTTTGTTGGCCCATCATTTGCTGACCAGGGTACATTCCGGGTTGCATTGGCTGCCCTGTGGCAGCACCGGGTCCAGGTTGACCTGTGATAGGGCCTTGCCCTTGTTGGGCAGCATCTCCATTGTTCACACTCGTAATGTCGTGGATGCTGGATCTTCGCTTGTCCTTGTTGATCGAGTTCAACCTTATGAAGTATTTTTGAGCGTGACTTGCTACCTGTGTAGGGGTCCTTGAAATGACAAAGTTTCGAGATATACTCCGCCAGTCTCCCTTCCCAAATTTGGCCAGCCCTAACAGAAAGAGCCTGCAAAGACAATTTGGTCACATTTCTCTTGATTAGATACCCAGTTCATGGATCGCATAGAAAACTTGAAACAACAACGAAGACAGCAGGAAGAAATTGGATTAGAAAGGAAAGGCTATACTCAACAAACTCGAGAGTGTATCGACTACTTCTGAAAATATATTGGATAGAATACATGAATTCATCGAATTACATCGTGACCTATGCCATGATTTAAGGTTCGTATAATGGTAAATTATCATACGTCAACGGTGTAATCCCTTCATGTGAATACTTCTAATTTCAGCTTGAGAACTTGAGAGGTTAAGCATGTCATCAGGTGGACGAAGGACCTAGTCACAAACCTCCTAAAACCTTTGTAGTGCCCGCACTACGAAAATGTGTCAAGATTAAACTATCTAGAAAATATGCAGAAATGAGGTAAAATAACAGGAAAAGGTTATGCACAATATTTTCAATTGCTGTGGACAAAGTAAACTCCAGAAAAAACAAATAAGCTCCTGGTTTATAATTGCAAAGGATGCACAACATATGCACAGTCTGAAAGGTAAGTCATTCCCACCTGTGTTCCTCCTCTGACCAAGGAATGCCCTTTCTTCGCTCCTGGTCAGCGGGTTTAGATGACACGCCCTTTCCTCCCAACGCAGAATTTCCATTGCCATTTGCATTAGCGCCAGGCCCTGCGGCTTGACCTGAAAACCCTGTCCCTTTCTTCACACCTGGACTGTCGGATGCTGCACCGTCCTCAGATAATGAAAGCGACGATAAACTGTAATTAGGGAGAGCAACTCGTCCGGAGTCTATCAAATTAATATCTTCCTGTAATATTTCAAAGTGCCGCTTCACCTCCACTGCATCCTTCCCAGATACCACTGCTGCAATCTGATCCCATCGAGTGGGACTGTCTTGCTCAAAAATATTAAGGGCATTCTCAAACTCTTTGTCTTGCTCGCGAGTCCAAACTGAACCATTCACTGTCGTGAGAGACGACTGCGACTCCGCCATAGAAATTATTTTGATTCTCAAAAACCTTCGAGATAAATATTTCACTACTTAAGCCTCAAAATACTTTAGCAACGAAAGGGAGAGGCCGCCAGAAGAAGAATATCCGTAATTAACTACTGTGCTTCCTACCAAAATCTCTCACACTTCGCCACACGACCTACAACCTGCAACCACGCCCTCGCCCAAATTCTGCGCACGTCAGGTCCCGAACACGAAATCGAGAAAGCTAAATTAAGCAACGAAAAAACTCAAAAAACTCGAAAAAACTCGTAGAATAAGTAGTTGCCGAGAGCATTTACGCTCAGGTCGACTGCCGTCGTTAGAGAAGACGAGCACAGATCTCAACCAAACCCTTCCATTTTCAATTTCAGTTCTCCGTACCGGAATTAGAATCCAGTCCGAGTCAGAAAACCAAACAACAAAACCCCTGAACATGCAAGTCCAAAACTCTCTAAAATCAAAATTGAACATGCGCAATCGGTAGATAACGAACCTGCTCACCCTTCCGTCGTCTTCAAGCTCCCTCCTCTCGGTGGAGCAGAGTTCGAGGTTCGCCAGAGACATGGCCAAAACAGAAAACAGAAGCTCCTTGCTTCCTCAAAACAAAAAATGCGGAAACATTGGAAAGCCTCCGGAAGAAAATGGAACCGAAGCAAAACAACGGAAACTTCGTTTGATGCGGAAGCAGCAACAACAAGGGGCGCTTCTTCGAACCCTAAGAATCCTCAACAAGATCAAAACTTCGGCACTTCGCAGGACAACGAAGACGCGAAATCAGCTCTTCAGTCCGTCGGTCGGTCGGTCGGACTATCCCCCCAACGACAGAAGAAGAGAGACGGACCGTCTATTGATGTTCGGGGCCATCCGGGTATTGGTGGATACCCGGTCGATTCTGTTGGGGTTGTTACAAGATTCCTTTGAATGTCTGATCCACAGATTTTTATTATTTCCTTGATTTTGTGCAGGAGCTATTTCCTTGCATGAATGCGAATGGAACATGCAAATATGGATGAAAATTAGTTACTCATCCGTCCTGAAGTAGCTATGTACATTCATTGAAAAAGAGAAAATACCATCTCAAATTTGCAGCAATTCAAAAAAAAAAAATTCCGCACAATCTTTTCTTTGGCATTTTTGTAATGATTTTGAGTGAATACCGTAATCACTAAAGGAAAAAACCCATGGTCACATTGTCCTTGGTACCAATGGAATAGCAAGGTGTAACGAGCTAAAGCAGTTCCTAGTACTGTACAGTAGTACCTCTCAAAGTTGATAGAGTTGGGACCGGTATAACACATTGAGTTAGAGAGGTTATTACATTAGGGAGAGTCACCATGTTCGTATGTGGTTCATATTGTTGGGACCGGCAATCAATACTCCCTGACAACGCTTTGTTGATTTAGAGGGGATCAACTTAGAGAGGTTCTACTGTACTGTAAATGCTTGTTCTGAAATGGGGTACAGTACAATGGCCAACCAAAAAGATAAGTGATGGCAATTTGAACAATCAAGTTTTTTTGCATAATGTAAAACAAATTTGACATTTTTTGTGCATAATCAACATTGATATCTTATGCAATCCCAATCAACCATACCAAATTTCAGTTTCAAAAAACTAAAACTCCATTTTCGGTGGATTTTTTATTTAATTTTCATGGTTTTACATGAAAATTCATTGAAAAAACATTGGTGATGAAATTTTTAAATTCAATTGCGGAGGTATGTAGGAAATCTCCATACTCACATCTTTCCTTCAACAAGCATCTTTAAAAAAAAATTCACAATACCCTCTAGAGAGATTTTTGTTTTGGCGAGATTTTGCCCTTAGTTTGAAAATAAATATCTCTCTATTGTAATTAGATTTTCACATTTTCCCTTCTTGCTATAACTAGTTTTGTAGATTTGAGTGTGAGAGTACAATTCCTTTGCAAAAATCTAATTTAAATAAAGAGATATTTCTTTTCAAAATTGAAGATGAAATCACGTATCTTTGTGGTAGGCCCCTTTATATAATGGAGTTTCCAATGTACCAAGAGTGGTTGAGTAATTGCACACTTTGGTACACAATCCCATCATTCTAGAGGTGCATAGAAATGCTTGATTTCCACTAGTTTGCATCAAAAATTTAATATTTGCACAAAAAAATTGCATTAAAAAATCCACCCTTTCTTTATAAATAATTCATGACTTTCTATAACAAATTCAAGAAAAATTTCCTTAACAATTTTCTTTAACAATTTCTTTAAAATGTACATTTACGGAAGCAAAAACTAAAAAATATATTCTTTTGAGCTCTTTAAAACCAATTTGAGGTTTTGAACTTCAAAGTCAAATATAAAAATTCAAACAATATTAAAATATTATAAAAATAAACAATTTAATCCTTTCAACTATCAATATCTCTATTTTTTTTCATTGAAAATTATTACAATAGTTTTCACTAAAATCTCTACATTTTAGGGTACACAGTGCATTGTGATGAAGTACTCTTTTGGTGATGAATATTTGGAGATTTTTAATTTTAGAGGGGACACTATAAAAAAAATGCGTTTTAGGTACGAGAACTAATTTTTTTAAACGGATTTTAGGTGATTCTAATGTTAACAATCCAATGTTTTTATGTCAACAAGGACGTCCAACATAACATCAATGTTGACATAAAAACATTGGGTTGTAAACATTGGCATCACTTAAAATTCATTTAAAAAAATTAGGGCTCGTTACCTAAAACGCAAGTTTCTTATAGTGGGAGATAATGGTCACATAGCCTCAATAGCCCATCCCTCTCAAAAATTGTCATCTACCTCAAATTCAATATGCATTTACCATGAGCATTTTTCAAGTTTATTAAAATACTATCGTAGTGTGACATGGGTTTTGTCTTTGCAATAACAAAATAATTATTTTTTTAGCCAAAGTGTTTTGCTCGTACTAATATGAATTAATAATGATTTCATTTTTGTAGTCTTGTAATTATTTTTTAATCTAGCATTTCTTCATTATGATCGAAATGTCTTGTCCTTTCAAGAGAATGATGCATGCACAAGTGGACTTTGAACTATAGTGGTTCATTTGTTTGCTAACGACATTGTTAATGGTTCAAGGTATTAAATATATATAGAATGTATAGTGAAATATGCAATGTATATGGACTCTTGACATTCTGAGCATGTTGGTTTGTTATATGTCTCTTAACATTTCATAGAAATTCGTTTTTGACATCAATGAATTAATAAAAAAAAGAAACTCATGTCACACTACAGTACCAAGTAGTGCATTGAAATACAAAAGCTTATATCCCCTAACGTGCAAATATCTAGTGACCATTTTAAATTAAAAATCTATGACCTCTTTAATTAGTATTAAAAGAATATGAATCAAAGTGGATTAGATTCACTTTTAATTATTTTGTAAGGAAAATTGATTCAAAATTATTTTGAGTTACACAACTTTTTCAAAATCAAAATCAACATTTCTAATGACCTTTACCTTTAGGAAGCAACTATATCAGTATATCACCTTCCAACTGGGGTATTTTGATAAAACATTTGCAATTATACTAATATTGAAATATGTAGTATATAATGATTCAATTTACCTCAATCTTTATCTTCCATTACAATGTGGCCAAAAGAAGCAAACACAAACTTGTAATTAACACATGATTAGCCCTCCATCAACTGAAATCCACAACCGTCAAATCAAACAATGGAAAATTCAACATACACCCCATGAACCCTCCTAGCCGCTGGTTAAATTTATTCTTGGAAAACCTGAGCCGTCGATCTCGAAGTCGAAACTTTTGGACCCCTTCTTCTGTCGTCAATCTTGATGTAGATACTTACTCGGATACTTAAATAGATATGATTACAGAATACGGATAGAAATATACAAAACACTACAAGAGAAAGGGGTGTTTTAAGTGAGTTTTTAAGTATAATCCTAAACATAAGATTTTAACCCCTAAAGGTCCAAGGCCTTTTTTCTGCCAAAAAACACTCAAAACTGCCATTTCTATAGCAAGGAGTAAAAAAATTTGAAAAATGCTTTTTCTGCACATTTAACCGTAGGATCTTACACCTAACTAGTATGAGAATGTGTTGAAAAAATTTCAAAATTTTTGACCGCTCAGATTGCAAGATATCTGTGTTTAAAGTGGAAAAAACAATTATTTCAGCACATTGCGGGACTAGATTTTTTGACTTTAAACATTTTTAACTTAAAATTTTTGCACTACAGAGTTTTGAGCCTTAAATCTTTATAGTGGAGAATTGAGTTGAGAATCTAGGGGGAAAAAAAATGTTCAAAAAAACTTAATTATCATTCCTAAAAAATTATTAAGTAGAAGTAGGTACGAGATTGAAGGAAAATCTAAAATATTAATATATTTTATATGGAATTAAAATACACTAATTCCAATGGTGAGATTGTTCTAGCAAGTAAATTAAACCATGAGAATTTATTTTTTTTGAAAAATTGCAAAAATAGCATATAGAAATGAATCCTACAAGTTATTTTTTTCAAGAAGATGCTCTAACTGCTCAAATAACAAGAATGTCCATAACTTTCTCATAACAAATTCAAATGAAATGAATCAAAGCTTTCCAGATAGACAAAAATATAATCTACAAGAAAAAAAATATTAAAAAAAAAAATCAAAATTTTGCCAAATTTTCTTTGCTGCCCGGACTGCCCAATTACGAAAAAAAATAACATAATTGGCCAAAACTTTTGATTCCTATTTCCAAATGTCCTGAAATTTAGTGCATATGAAAGATATTCCTCACGCCCACCTTCTATTAAAATTTCACCTTAAAATATGGAAATATCTAGTCATACGTACCTGCCCAAAATTTCTATACAACCAAAAAACGCATACTGGTCCTTTAGGGATTTTGCAGAAAATCTCCTTAAAGGTCATTACTTAAAATCTTATGTCTAGGACTATACTTAAGAACTCATTTAAAACACCCCTTTCTCTTATAGTGAAATATGGATACAATTACAAACTACAAAATATAGAATGTAAACATAAGTATACAAAATACGGATACAAAATACAAATGGCAATTCCATATAATCCATATCTAATGCAAGTCCCAACTGCTTTCTAAAAATATAAATATGGGAGGGGTGCGGGTTAGCGGTAATTTAACCCCTAAAGGACCGGCATGCGGAATTTGGCCGTATAGAAATTTTGGGCAGGTCCGTGTGACTAGAGATTTCCATATTTTAAGCTGAAATTTTAGTAGAAGGTGGGTGCAAGGAATATCTTTCATATGCACTAAATTTCAGCACATTTGGAAATAGGAGTCAAAAGTTATGGCCAAATATGTTACTTTTTTCCGTAACTGGGCAGTCTGGGCAGCAAGAAAAATTTGGCAAAAATTTGATTTTTTTTTTTTAATATTTTTTTTCTTGTAGTTTATATTTTTGTCTATCTGGAAAGCTTTGATTCATTTCATTTGGATTTGTTATGAAAAAGTTATGGACATTCTTGTTTTTCGGGCAATTAGAGCATTTTCTTGAAAAAAATAACTTGTAGGATGCATTTCTAAATGCTATTTTTGCAATTTAAATAAATAAAAAAATTCTCATGGTTTAGTTTACTTGCTAGAACAATCTCACCATTGGGATTAGTGTATTTTAATTCCATCTAAAATATATTAATGTTTTAGATTTTCCTTCTATCTAGTACCTACTTCTACTTAATAAATTTTTTAGGAATGATAATTAAGTTTTTTTGAATATATTTTTTTTCCCTAGACTCTCAACACAATTCTCCACTACAATGATTTGAAACACAGAACTCTATAGTGCAAAAATTTTAAGTGAAAAATCTTTAAAGTCAAAAAATCTAGTCCCGCAATGTGCTGAAATACTTGTTTTTTCCACTTTAAACGCAGATTTCTTGCAATCTGAGCGGTCAAAAATTTTGAAATTTTTTCCACACATTCTCATACTAGTTAGGTGTAAGATCCTACGATTAGATGTGGAAAAAAAACATTTTTCAAATTTTTTTACTCCTTGCTATAGAAATGGCAGTTTTGATGGTTTTTTGGCAGAAAAAAAGCCTTGGGCCTTTAGGGGTTAACATAGTGAATGAATTAAAGAAAATTTATTTTGAACTCATTGTGGCAGTTTATCATAATGACAATGAGCTCATAAGAGGCACTAACTGCCTTACACAATGTAATTACTATTAATGAAAATAAAAAATGTACACATTAAGTTAGTGATGGAAAATTGAATTAAAAAAAGATAAGTAGAAATATCCAACAAGCACATTTGCTATTTATTCTATCATTTACTTGATTTACACACTTTTATGGCAAAAGAATCTTGAATTCAACTGAAACTTTTTTTTGAACAATACATCAAGTAGAAGATCACTCATATTCCATGATCTTGAAAGTCATTCCTATAAAATTAGAGAATTGAGTGTTCACTCCCAAGTACTTAATTCACTATACCTTGTAATCCATATATATGTGCGTCAATTTTTTTTATTACAGAGTCTATTTAGCTATTATTTCACAATAGATATGTCTCTATTTTTTTCTACTTCTAATTTTTGACCATTTTTCTAACCCCTATGGTAGTTAAAATTGAAATTTGAGGCATTTCAACATACATCTAGTGTAATTCAAAAATTTATACGTGGTCTTAAGATTGATCGGTATAACATGTACATTCTAATTACTATTGAATACAATCCACACAAATAGCACATGTGTAGACATCATATATCATACATCATATTTTTGTCTCTCTCTCTCTCTCTAAAAATTCAATTGTTCATTATTTGGTTTATTTGCACATGGAAAATGGAAACTCCTCATGTAGGTTAATTCTTCCCCTCTCTTTTAGAACTATTCCTTGTATAGATTTTCGAATTATGTACTATAGACCATTACATTGCACTCCCAAAAGTAGTTGGCTACCATATAAATTGCTCTCATAAAAAGAAAAATTGAAAATATAAAGTGAAATTTGGACATGTTGTACAAAAAGGATTCTATCCTTGTGTATAATTTCACTTAGAATAGACTATCTTTAGACTTATTATTATTTGAATGAAATTTCTATGTAAGAATAAGCTTTTTGTGAAAAGTCAAAATGTCTCATTTTTCATAGAAAGAATGCATATCTTGACATTTTTGTAAATACTTTTGAATGAATACCATAAGCATTGAGAAAAGAAAGCATCGTCAGATTGTCTTTGCTACTAATGGAATAAGCAAATCCCATATAAATGCTTTTTCTAAAACGGGGTACAAAATGGAGTTTCCAAGTACCAAAAGTGACTGAGTAATTGCACATTTTGATACATACAACCCCATCATGCATTAGAAGAGCATATAAATGTTTGATTTCCACTAGTTTGCATCAAAATTTTAATATTTGTACAAAAAAAGTGCACAAGCAAATCCACACCTTCTTTCATAAATAATTCATGACCTTCAACGACCAATTCAAGACAAATTTGCCCTCACAATGCCTATAAAATGTACATTTACGGAAGCAAAAAGTAAAAAATATGCTTCTTTAACCCCTAAAGGACCAAGCCATTTTCAGGCTCCAAAACCACTGAAAACTGCCATTTCTGCTGCGATCACTCCCTAAACCAAAAAAAACTTTTTTTTTACAATCTAACCATAGGATCTTGTACTTCACTTGTCTAAGATTATGTGGTAAAAATTTCAAGACATTTGACCGTTTTGATTGGAAGATATTAACATTCAAAGTTGGGAAAAAAAGTTTTTTTGAATTGTTTCCTGCAATTTCAGATGACTTTGACGGCCATTTGTGGATTTTTTTTGCACTACACAACAAAAAGTTGTAATTTTATATGTTGAACATTTGAGTTGAGAGTCGGGGAAAAAAATTTCAGAATGTCAAACCTTGCTTTTCACATATAAAAAGATTGTTAAGTATAAGTAGGTCCAAAATTGAACAAAACACTAAGTTGTTAATAGCTCTTAGGTGGAATTAAAAAAACATAATCCCAACGGTGGGATTGTTCTTACAAACAAACTTGACCTTTTGAAAAAAAAAAAATTGAAAAAAATTGAAAATTGCATTCAAAATTGAATTCTATAAGTGTTTTTTTCTGAAGATGCTTAAATTGCCCAAAAAACAAGATTGTCCATAACTTTCTCATTCTGAGTCCAAATAGAATGAATCAAAGCTTCAAATGTATACAAAAACATGATCTTTGAGAAAAAAAAATTTAAAAAAAAAAATCATTTTTCTGTTTTTTTTTTTCTGCCCGGCGAACTGCTTTTTTGCTTTAGGATGCCATAACTTTTGCTCCCGGGCACCGATTGAAAAAAAAATTATATTTTTAGAAAGCTACTATGATTCCCTATCTTCAAAAAAAATTTCAAAAAATCAGGTTAAAATTTCAGGTCGCACGAGCCTGCCCGAAATCCCAAGTGTCCCCCGAGGGGACTTTGGTCCTTTAGGGGTTAAGCTCTTCAAAACCAACTTAAAGTTTTGAACTTCAAAGTCAAATATAAAAATTCAAACAATATTAAAATATTATAAAAATAAAAATTCAATCTTTGCAACTATAAATATCTGTATTTGTATCTATATATAAATTGACAATTATTTCAATAGTTTTTTATGAAATGTCTAAATTTAGGGTGCACAGTGTAGTGTGATGAAGTATTCTTTTGGTGTAAATTCTTCAATATTGAATAGTTGGAGATTCTTAATTTTAGAAGGAGGGATAGTAGTCATACGGCCTCAATAGCCCATCTCTCAAATCAAAAATTGTCATCCACCTCCAACTCAATATGCATTTACCATGAGCACTTTCCAAGTTTATTAAAGTACTTCCAAATAGTGCATTGTAATACAAAAGCTTATATCCCCTAATGCTAGTGCAAACATCTACTGACCATTTTAGATTTGGGGACACTTTTAAAGCACCTCCAAATTCTAACTTCAAAAATCTATGAGCACTTTAATTAGTATTAAAGAATATGAATCAAAGTGGGTTAGATTCACTTTTTAATTATTTTATAAGGAAAATTGATTAAATTTTTTTTTGAATTACACAACCTTTTGAAAATCAAAATCAACACTTAGAATGACCTTCACCTTTGGGAAGCAACTACATCACCTTCCAACTAGGGTATTTCAAGGATATTTGCAATTGTACTTACATTTAAATGTGTTGTATATAATGATTCACTATAGTTCAATCTCGATCTTTCATCACTATTGATGGAAATAAAAAATGTATACATTAAGTCAATGATAGGATATTGAATTAAAGAAAAGATAAGTAGAAAGAACCAACAAGAACGTTTGATGTTTATTCTATCATTTACTTGATGTATACACTTATATGGTCAAATAATCTTAGATTCAAATGAAGCTTTTTTTTGGACGATACATCAAGTGGAAGATCACTCATATTCCATAATTTTAGAAGTCACTACCTCCAAAATTAGTTTAGACTGGTTTCAGAGTTTAGAATTCAAGGTATACTACAACTATAGTTTCTATTTAAAAAAAATACTATTTCTACATATACACAACCCAAAATGAAATGTTGTTAATTTTTTTTGTCTATTTGCAAATGAAAAATGAAGTCTTTATACAAGTTCTTTTCTTTTTTAGGACTACCTCTTCTGTAGATTTATAAATTTTGTGCTATGGATCATCACAATGTGCTACATAGTAGTTGTAATATAGTACACTTCAAAAAAGTGATGCTATAGTAACTTCAATATTTTTGAAATTATTAGCTCCAATATTTAAAATACACCCTAAAGTAAGTCTCACGTTGTTTTTAAAGTAACCGCTAGTAAAGTACATAGGTGTTCACTCCAACAAGCGTGTCACTAAGAAAAACTAGGCTATATGCACTACTAGAAACCATGACCAAATCAACAAAAAATCAATAGATTTTGCTGTTTAGAGTAGTAGAATGAAGATTTTCGTTAATTTTTTTAACTTTTTGTGAAAATCAACAAAATTGTGTTAACCTTTCTGTTGATATGAGTAATGCAATGAGTAGTACTAGAAAACCAAGACCAAATCAAGAGAATTTTAGGGGATCGAGAATCTTTTTAAAATCTTTTTAGAATCTTTTAGAATCTTCTGGAATCTTTTGGAATCTTTTGGAATCTTGTAGGATCTTATAGAATCTTGTAGAATCATATAGAATCTTGTGAAATCTTATAGAATCTTGTAGAATCTTCTAAGACTTTGTAGAATCTTCTAAGATTTTTGTAAAAATCTTCTTAGAATTTTGAAATCTTTTGGTATCTTTTGGAGTCTTTAGAAGATACATTCATAAAATTTTGCAAGATTTTGAATTGTTCTTGTATCATAGCAGTAGGACAGGCTTGATATATTGATGTCGAATGACTAATTAACCCCTTAAGGCCTTAGGGCATAATTTCAAGCCATTTTTTTAATTCTTAGGCAGGTCCATTCAAATGCAATATAAATTTGTTGAATACAATTTTTGTAAAATTCTTACTACTAGTTGAATGCCTAAAAAATTTCAAAGTAATTTATATAAAATTGTAATTAAAAATTTATATTTAAAAAAGTAATTTTTTTTATGAACAAGCAAATCTGGGCAACCATGACAATTAAATTCAATGGGATTGAAATTTTTATCCATACTTTCAACAAGATTGTTGATGTAGTCCAAAGATCCAATGAAATTCTTCATACATACTTTAATTCAACAAGATTGTTGACTATTAGATCCAATGGAATTCTATGTTCATTCTAGATTTTTTTAATTATTCACAATTCGGTGTTTCTTGAAGTCAACAGAGTTTGGCGGTCATTTTGGTATAGTGGAACAACTTTTTTCAAAAAACGTTGTATTGAGAAAAGTTGAAAAAACAAGTTAACTTTCATTTCCAAAAATCCGTTTCACATTTAAATCCTCCAATCAAAACTTATAGGCAAAGATCAGACAGGGGTTGGAAGGGACTTTTTTTTTAACATTTTCAAACATCCTCTCTGAATTTTGTCCATACCTTTTGGTTGGAGGCTCCAAATCTCAAACGGATTTTTGGAGAGGAAAGTTAACTTGATTTTAAAACTTTTCCTAGTTCAAAGTTCTTAAAAAAGTTGTTCTACTATGTCTAAATGGCCTCCAAATTTTGCTGACTTTACAAAGCAAATGAAAAACAATTGGAAGAACAAAATATATAAAATTCCATATGCATTGTAAACACTTGCAATAATGCATGGTTTAGTGGTTAGGACCTTGGACCTCAACCACAAGGTCCAAGGTTCAAACCCCTATGGCGGCACCCACTCACGTGGCGGGGTTGCCTAGATGGCACTGCCCCTATGGTGGGTAGCATATAAGAAAAATATTTTTCATGCTACTCGGATTTTCCGGGCAAAATTTTTAAATTTTAAATTCTCTTTTTTAATTAAAAATAAATGTTTTTTTTTTAATTTTATTTATTTGTCCAAAACAACAGAGAAAAAAAAATAGTTTTTAGTTATATTTTGTCCTAAACAACGCCCTGAAAATGATTGAAAAATCAACAAGTTTTAGTTGAATTTTGGTTGTTTCGGTCATGATGTTACTAGTAGTGATGGCTTTAGAAAAAAAATTGAATCCATCCCTCATAATTTGAGTTCTTGCAACAAGTTGGATATTTTTCAATGGATTATACTACTTTATATTGTCACTATTTAACTTAAAAGTGATCATTCTTAATGTTATGCTTGTATATTTTATATGACATTATTTTATTTACTTGATTCAATTACATATAGTTTGCTCATTATTTGAAAAAATAATAGAACAATTATGCACATTTATTCATTTGAAATTCTTCAAATTTGATCTTTTAATTAGGAGCGTGTATAAAATCAAATGTATTGTTTTCATACGGATATGACATTCCCACAAAAGTAATATTGTATCAATGCTTGTTCATGACATTGCATGTAAATGAATTCTTCTTGAAATATTAGTTTAGACTCCACATCACACATATATTTGATGATGTTGACAAGTGGGATTTTTTTGAGCAATTTATTGTTTAGTCTTATAGGTTTAGAGGAATCCAGCAAGCTCCTTCCAAATTGAAGCTACTAATGTCAAGGCACTTGCTAGTTATTGTGCCAGCCTTTGCCTATCAATGTTTATATTTACACCTTAACAATCATGATATAATAAAATGCCTAAGTTTGGCTAATCATTATTCTTGCATCTACTATTTGAAATCAAATGCAATTTTTTTTATTGAGGCAATGTTTCATTAATTTTTTTTTCCAAATTGCTCAATCTTATTTGTAAATAGCTTCAAGATCCATCAACTTGGCAGTGCAAAGAAACATTTGAGGTTTGCAATTCCAATTGTGGAAGTGAGAAAATTTTAAATTTTTTTAGAAATGAATTACAATTGTGGTGGGTTGAATTGCCTCATATTAACGTGCAATCGACACAATTGAGAGACTCAATCTTTGAAGCAATTGGCCCACCCAAGAAATAAGTAAAAACAATTCTTTGTCTTGTGAATGGTAAGACTGAATATGCTTTTATTGGATGAGATCCAACATGGATATCTATTTATAGGTCTTAAATTATAATATACGATCTCATACCTTAATCCTTGAAGTTCTTAAAGATCCTTTGTTGGACAAGAAATTTTGATTGTATATCTTATATTTTGTATTTTGATATTATCATATATCAAGATTATATTTGTTATATTTAAGTACAACTTTGTAGTTCATACCACGATGTATGGTGCATACAAATTCAAATTTGTTTTTATATAAAGAATGGGATTTATAAGGCTTTAGGAATTGTATGTTCTTATTGATGTGACATTGTGTAATTAATATACATTTTTTTGGAACTTCATGTATCTATATAGGACAACTTGTAACTAATTATGTACTTTCATCTTCCAATTGATTTAACCCCTAAAGTTCCAAGGCGTATTTTCTGCCAAAAAACACTCAAAACTGCCATTTCTATAGCAAAGAGTAAAAAAAAAATTTAATTGTTTTTTTTTCCACATCTAACTATAGGATCTTACACCTAACTAGTATTATAAAGTGTGGAAAAAATTTCAGAATTTTTGACCGCACAGATTGCAAGATATTTGTGTTTAAAGTGGAAAAAACAAGTTTTTCAGCACATTGTGGGACTGGATTTTTTGACTTTGAACATTTTTAACTTAAAATTTTGCACTAAAGAGTTTTGAGCTTTAAATCTTTATAGTGGAGAATTGAGTTGAGAGTCTAGGAAAAAAAAAGAAATTCAAAAAAACTTAATTATCATTCTTCAAAAAATTGTTAAGTAGAAGTAGGTAGGAGATAGAAGGAAAATCTAAAATATTTATATATTTTAGATGGAATTAAAATACACTAATTCCAATGGTGAGATTGTTCTAGCAAGTAAATTAAACCATGAGATTTTATTTTTTTTGAAAAATTGCAAATATAGCATTCAGAAATGAATTCTACAAGTTATTTTTTTCAAGAAGATGCTCTAACTGCCTGAAAAACAAGAATGTCCATAACTTCCTCATAACAAAATCAAATGAAATGAATCAAAGCTTTTTGGATAGAAAAAAATGTAATCTATGAGAAAAAATATATTAAAAAAAAATTCAAAATTTTGCAAATTTTTTTTGCTGCCCCCCGTCCCCACGCATTCCAAGAAATGGCATAACTTCTCGCTTGAAGGTCCGATTTCAATTTTTTTTTCCGACACGTACCTCTCTCAATTCTTCACATTCACAAAAAGTTTCAAAAAATTAGGAGAAAATTTCAGCCCGTAGGTACCTGCCCCAAGTCCCATTTGTCCCCCGAATGGACAATGGTCGTTTAGGGGTTAAATTCAACTTAGGCACTACTTCTACACATTGTCAAACCATTTGAGCATAAGTCTATATGTACTTTCTCAAAGCAAAAATTGGGAGTCTTTCCGTTTATCAACAAGCAACCCATTCCATTTCACTTGGTCTAAAAGAAATCAAATGAAAGAAGAGTGAAGAAACAACCATGAAGTTCCATAAATGCTCTAAGTTGCTATATAGGATCTCTTGTGCATTGTTCTCCAAGTCACACAAACCATATTTCTACTAATGATTAGATGGAGATTCTTGAAAATTAAGATCACCAAGATTTGTGTAAGAACTAGATTAAGTAAATTGCGCAACCTATAAATTTGTTTATGAGAAACTACACATACTTGAAGAAGGCACTATTGTTTTTTTTTTGAACCCATGTGCATGCAAAGGGGGATGAAATGGGGACTATTATTAATTGTAATGGGATTTTAGGGTCCTCTAAACTTATATAAATTTCAAAATAAACTCCAATTATTAGAAGGATTTAGATTCTTTAAAGAAAATATACACTGCATTAAAAGAACCCTTTTATATTTTGAAATGTTATTTTTTTTTCTTGTGGTATGAAAATCGAATTACATGCATATGTATAAAACAATGAAATGCAATCAAGTCCATAATCATGACATGATTTTTGGGTTTTGGATAAAGAGTAGCAAACACATACACTTCCCACTAGAGAATAGAAGCCATGTCAAAAAACAATTGTGTGAACAAGTTGTGGTTGCAGAGTCTACAGTTCAGGTATTAGATTCCTTCAAACAAAATCAAAGTACAACATTGCACTAGGTATGACAAATCCATGTCATAAATAAATATAAACTTATTAAAAGACATTGTAAATGTTTGTCCAAGCCAATTGCGAGCACTAAACCAAAATTGTATGCAACAAAAAGAAGATGCACCAAACAATAAATCATTGATCTTTCCCTTGCAAAATTGCGTCAAAAAACCTACATAATACAGATTACTTGAATCTTGAAACATAAACATACAAATGCAATGCCACCTTCAAAGCTAAAATTTGAGGTCTTGAGCATGTATTTATAAATGCATAAATGAACAAAAGTAAGACTACCATTGTCTACATTCCCTCCCTTGTATTCAAACCTTGTGTCCTATTCTTACATTCTACTGCTATTGAATAAAAAAGTGCAAGAAAAGCATAGAAAAAAATCCAACATTCCAGTGATATACAATTCATCATCCATTGCTATACACCACAAAAACATTCACAACCTCTCTAATCTAAAGGAATGAAACAATTGGCGACTTCTTCAAAGAAACACACGAAGCAGCATATGGATGGATGCAAATCTAAAGAAAGAAAACATTACATCTTAAAACCCTAAACCCTAAACCAAAGTGGTTGCAGGAAGACCAACCTCTTTTTGGTAGCATTTTGGCAAAAACAACAATTTTGGAGTTGATCGGAAAAATCAACGACTAAAAGTATTGTTGAAAACACGATGGACAATATGCGATTATTCAAACAATATTATATGGAAAAAAAATAGTTTGTCATAAAAATAGATACAACAAAGAATAATAAATAAAAAAATAGAAAATCATGAAAAAAACTTAAAATGAGCATTTTGTGAAGACTTGATGGCAATTAGATTTCACAAAAATATGAAGTTGAAACCATCTTCTATATTCAGAGGTGTACATGCTAGGGAGCCGTGTTTGCACAAACGTGGAAGATATAAACTAATGTATTTTTAGATGACCCTTGGTAGGCATATGCGCACCTACTATAGAAATGAACCACAAAAATTTCAGTTCTAGATCATTAATTTTGGAAAGTCCCCAGTTTTAAAAACATCTAAACCTCAAAGTGTGACAAATTAGTACAATTGACTTCTAAATATAAAAGAATTTTTTTAATGTTTATAAAACAATGGATATGAACACAATTAAGTTAGCCATCTCCAATAAGAATTTCAAGTTCATCAGGTTCATCCTTCAAAAATTATAGTGGTTGACATTTCCATGCTTCTAAATGTGAAGCAAAACTATACTCCATTCCAATCTTCCTTACAATTACCTACCATTCCCAATATGAAAAAAGTAGAGGGATCAATGAATCTACTAGAGACTACAATATCTTTCAAAATGCGTTCATACTCAAATATATGATTGCACATATCCAATAAATATGATTACATAATAAACAATGGGATTTAGTATTTATAAGATGCAATTGTACAATTTAGGACAAGTATCTAGAAACTACTTTATTTTCTAATTGATTCATTTTTACATATTTTACAATTAACAAAAAATACCATCATCACACTCAAGTGGTTTCCAAAACTTTTACATAGTATCCTTTTTGAGTGCACAGAAAAAAACCAACTTGTCAAGACAACCACAATGCAAGTATAGTGTACTTGTGATGGAAATCCTTTGTAATTGTTGAATTCCATTGTCTATAATGTCCAAAAGTTGGTGTCCATCAATCAACAGAATGTTGTTGTTGTTGCCAATATCTACTCTAAAGGCATACAAAGTATAGCCAATTAACCATTATATCAAAAAGTACAATTCAAATAACTTTAAAATAGATACACATGTACGCTAGATTTTTTAAGGGCATAGGAATTTCAAATGGCAATACATAAGAAGCAAACTCTTCAAATTAAAATCCTAGCTATTTGCAACAAGAACAAAGCTATCCAAATGAATAACAAAACATGACTTGTTTACAATTTGAAAGAAACAAAAAATACATGTCAAAAAATTCCACAAAAATAATAATGAGTTACTACTTGCCTTCAAATACAAAACAAAAAAATTGGAACACGTATAAGTACAATCACAATATCCAACAAGTATGTAGTACAAAATGACCATTAAGATAGAAATTTCTTCTTCAATGAATCTATAGTAGAAACTTAGAAAGTTTCATGATTCAAACTCATATTTTTGAAACAACCTCTTTTGTTCTTCCAAAGTCAACATCTCACTTAACTCTAGATTTGTCACTTGGTATGATCCAAAATCCTTCATAAAACTTTATAAGCTTCGAATTCCATGGTCTGTGATATCCAAAAGTTGGTGTCCATCAATCACCACAATGTCGTCGTCGTTGCCAATATCTACTCTAAAGGCATACCAAGTATAGCCAATTGACCATTATATCAAAAAGTACAATTCAAATAACTTTGAAATAGACACACATGTACACTAGATTTTTTAATGGTATAAGAATTTCAAATGGCAATACATAAGAAGCAAACTCTTCAAATTAAAATCCTAGCCATTTGAAACAACAACAAAGCTGTCCAAATGAATAACAAAATATGACTTGTTCAATGTTTACAATTTGAAAGAAACAAAAAGTACATGTCAAAAAACTCCACAAAAATAACAATGACTTACTACTTGCCTTGAAGAACAAAACAAAAAACTTGGAACACCTACAAGTGCAATCACAATATCCATCAAGTACATAGTACAAAATGACCACTAACATAGATATTTCTTCTTCAATGAACCTATCGTAGAAACTTACAAAGTTCCATGATACTTCAAGATTCAAACTCATATTTGTGAACCAACCTGTCTTGCTCTTCCAAAGACATCATCTCTGTTCGTTCTATGTGTCGTTTCATTCCTCCACAAACTTTTGAATTAGCTTCAAGTTCCTTCAATATCTCCCCAAATGTAGGCCTCGCAACAGAATCAAATTGCCAGCACCTTTGCAGCAAATCACGGACCCACACATCAACATGGTGAGGAACTTTTGGCCGTTGCCCGTTGAGAACAAGGTCAAAGTCATACATAGGATGACCTTCAAAAGGAAGTTTCCCTGTCAAGACCTCATAGCACACCATCCCATAGCTATAAACGTCTGAGGCTTTGGTGAAGAGATTTGATCTGTTGTTCACAACCTTATCTTTGATGGCTTGGAATATTTCTGGAGCTCTAAAGAAGCCCGTTCCAACAACTCCAATCGAGCACTCATAGTCCGCTATATAGAAACCATGCCATTCCTTGTCACTATTCTTGTTGAAGATAGTGCATAACACATTGGATGCTTTGAGGTCCCTATGTACAATATCAAGATTGTGCAAGCAATCCATCCCTCTTGCAATAAAGTACATGATCCTAAAAGCCATGTCCATTGGAAATGGTCCCGAATGAGGCCTAGTTCTTGCCTTCATGTTGCGATCAATGAGAGTCTGTAGGTCTTCTGTTTCCCTCACTAGAAAAAACGCAAACCTCCCATTTGGCAATAAAGTCCCACACTTGATCTCACAAGTGTATTTTATTCCTTGAGGTTTGCCAAGCTTCGTACGTTCCACAATGTCTTCATACTGCCGAAACATTCCTTGGGGCCATTGCTTCTGTAAATCTCGCAAGAATGTCCCCTTCCGAAAGACCTTCAACACATACATAAGACCATTGTCTTGATCCCACGAACTAAACTCTGGATCATTCCAAGTGACATGGGCATGGTAGAGCTCCGCTTGCCCACCCTCCGCAAACTTCTCCCCCACCACCAACTCACCATAATTATAGATTCCACCATCACCAAAAGTGCGGAAGAAGTGACCCCAACTAGGGTCTTTTTGGAGAGACTTGAAGACTTCCATGTTGCTCACCTCAGCCACTTCTTTACCATCATTGGTGTGCTCACTCAACTGGCTCCAATGCACCTTGGATCGCTCAATCTCATCTTCCACACTTGTGCCTTCCCCACTCTCAACCTTCCTCTCCATAATCAAGCTCTTAGAGCGTACTTGAGGAAATGATGCAGTAGAAGAGGTGGTTGCATGCTTACTTTCACACACTAATGGTGGGACATTCTTTGAGTCACTTGATGCACCCATCGAACAACACCGACCCATCCATCTTTTCAATTTGCCCCAGAGGCCAATGGATTCACTTGGACTTGCCATCCGTGAACAATGCGCTTGTACTAAGATTCACTTCCTGCACGCCATACGACAAACAAGTTGAATCATTTGGGTTCCAAGCAAAGACATTACTTGGACACCAAGAAATATAGTTAGCAAAGCTTATTGCCAATAACATCCACTCCAACAGTAAGAAGTTTGCCTCTTGGATAAAATCCAAGTAAACACTCCATGAAAACAAATAAATCACTCACACCCAAAATTTCCAAAACAAGATTTCCTATTGAAATGGTGCATCCAATCAAAGACCACATGGCAAAATATTTTGGCAAAGGAAGATCCAAGCTACAAAATGCTTTGCTCTCTACAATTGAAGAAAAACTCCGCAAGTTCGAGGAAGACCACTCATCCAATGTCAGCACCACAAAATCAAGTGAGATGATCGATTGATATCAATCGACATTCAAACTTAACCCCATCAGAACCCAAAGACAGTGATTCCTTTACACTATAAACTAAAATGTATGAATTGCATGCATTTGTGTTTTGTACGAGTCTAAAAGCTTCTTGGCACTCTTCCTAAAAGTCCACAACAATCCCTCAATCCTTGAGGAATGACCTTTTAGACCTCTACAATAGAGCAAGTACAAATCAAAAACCGAACTGATTTCACATGTTTTGCAACAAAAAATAAATTGAGCTCTGCCCAATAAAGATGTGGAGAAATATTACTCATGTAGCTTACTTCATCTTTAAAAATGTTAGAAACAATATGATGTGAATATAGAATTATGAAGATCCCTATCAATGTAAAAATATCACAAAAATGTTAAGTAGAAGTAGGTCTGAGATTGAATGAAAAATGAAATGTTTAATAGCTCTAAGATGGAATTGAAACCAAAAAATTCCCACAGTGAGATTGTTTTAATAAATGAACTAACTTTTGACAAACAGTATTTTAGGAAAATTGTGAAAATTGCATTCCAATATAAAAATTCTATAAACTATTTCTTCAAGAAAATGCTTATAGTGTCCAAAAAATGAGATTGTCCATAACTTCTCACTAATTGAAATAGAATAAATCAAATCTTTACATGTAGACAAGTATTATTTGTAGAAAACAAAATTTTGAAAACATTATTTTAACTTTTAGTGATTTTCATGGTGCTAACCTACAAACCCTATTTTCTACTTAGAGGAGGAAATTTTTTGTTTTTAAGCATCAATTGAAATGAAGATTATAATCTTAGAAAGCCAATATCTATTACTAACTTCAAAAAAAGGTTTAAAAAAACAAAAAGAAATTTGAGACATCAAGAGCCTATGTGAGCCCACCTGAAATCCATTTTGTCCCCTAAGAGAACAATGGAACTTTTGGGGTTAAAGTAAACTAATTCATGTTTCTTAATATTTTGAAAAGCCTTCATTTGTGCAACATATAACATATCTTACGATATGGTAGATTATATGTGGAAAATCAAGCACTACATCTATTATAGAAATATCTTTATATGCAAGATAGAAATCATTGTGTTTTGAAGATTTAGAAATCGATAGCATATTTGTGGCCCTAATCTTTTCCCAAAATTCTCGTCTTTGCCAACATAAAGGGAATTGCAATGTTTGGTGTTTTAAGGACCTAAGATAAACCACGCTAAAACCGCCACCTTCCTACTCCCACCAAGCTACTTTTGACTTCATTTCTGCTACAAACCTCATCCAAATCCATTGACTTTTCAGCAGAATCAAACCATCAATGCAACAAAGGATAACGTGTCAATCTTTCATTGGTCAATACTTAACTGCTTACAGCTACAAGGAAGGGTGATTATAGGTTGTTTATGGGACGTTTATGACTCTAGTCTATCAATGGTTTGGTACACGACTTCAAAAATTCCCAGAAATTACAATTTTAATTGAAAAAATTATCAGTCCACTTCGGTTTGATTCGTGCAACAAGCGCGCACCTCTGAAAATTATGTGCCCCTCTTGGAATTGACCCCAAGATATGCAGATTGCAAATCAGGGTGGTAATAAGCTTGTCTACCTTACAAGAGAGCTTCAAGGTCGCCTAAAAGTGCATCCATGAAGGCGGACAGTAAAAGAGTCTCCCGCCAACACAGAGCAACAAACTTTGGAATACAAGCCCAGCAATACAGTAACCAATATTACAGCAAAATAAATTGAATAGAAATTATATTTTCTGCCAAATAAAGTCTCTGCTAAACCTCTTGACCCACTTGTGTGATATTGAAACAACAGGAATGAAGTCTCAAAAATGATTGGCTTGCATTGAAGGATGCAACAACGTTAGCTCAGCACTAATACAAAAATTATGCTTATCACTTTGACATGAGAAACAGAAAAAGCAGGCAAGGATCTTACAAGTTGGGGTAGTTGGGGTATGTTGACAGGTTGACTTCCCTTTCCAACAACCTTTGGATCCTGGCCTCGCTTCTAAGCTCACCTGCAACCACGGAAGACATATTTACGAAGAGCTACACTAACAATATCATCAAACATTTGCAACACGGGTTGATTCACTATACAAGGGTGCAGATCCGATGCTGTGATTTAAGACTCATCTCATGCACTCTTTACCAATTGACTTGCCTAAAATGATAGCCAACAAGTTCAGTCAATAATGAGTTTTACCAACCCGAAATTACCTCAAGAACTCTGCACAGGATTCCCTTGCAAACATTTAAAGCTTGCAAGGATCTTGCAAGTTGTGAACTTGAAGTCGTGAGTTAGGACTCAACTGCACATCATCGGATGATCTCAAGGACTACACGACACTTTTGTTTACACAGAACGACGCGCAACAATTTCAGTTGGCAAGCGCATATAATCGACAAATTAGGAAACCCTAACCCCTCTTCTGTGCACCAAACATCATATCTTAAACGAAAATTGCTACAAACAAAAAAGAGATCTCTCTGTCTGTGTTGAGGATTTGGCAACCCAGAGGTGATTGCAATGCGTGGTGTACTTAGAAGGATAAAATGGCGTCCATGAAGGCAACCAGCACCGGAAGTTCCCAACAACGCAGAGCAGTGAGATTCGAAATCCATGCCCACCAACACGAAAACAAAAGATTCACGACAAAAGGGCATCCAGCAGCACCCTCCAAGTACTACTTTACTTTCCCATTCGGAAAATGCATTATCGATACAAAACCTAATTGAGTTTCACGAACCAAATTGAGGTTCAAGCCGAAAATAGTTGAAAGAAGAAGGACCGACCATACCGTACGTGGTCTTCAGCGGGAGCAGGCTCCAGGTATTGCGATGTTGCAACGACTGTGACGATGGCGCTGCAAACTAAAGGCACCTCGAAGCAAAGTGCAGATCGAAGCTTAAGCTTCGTTGCGAACCTTCAACTCTCCCTTCAAGTTCTCTCGATCCGGACGTGCGCAGTGCCACAGCGTTTGCCGACGAACTGGGTCAAAGCGTGTGCGCTACTCCACCGCGTGAAAAGGCCGGCCCTCGAAGTCCGCTCCGAAGATGCTGGCGCTGTGCAGGCGTACAGTCAGGCCACTGAAAGAAGAGAAAACGCTCCACGCTCCTCACAATAATAGACGCCGCCACGAACAGGATCTAAGTTACGCCTCGCCCTCCCCACAGCAGCAGCCGCAAGCCTCTCTCGGAAAGTTCCGTCGGTACGTACTTCCACAAATACAGGCCAAAGACAGACGAGAACCGACCTTAGTGGGAGTTCCTGGTGTCGGTCGAAAGCTCTCGATGAAGCGAACGCGACTGCGAAATGAAAACGTTCTGAAAGTAAACGGCAGTGCAACGAACTCGAGGCGCGGCGTCGGAGTCGACAGCAAACACAGCGCATACAAGAAGTCCTGAAGGGGGGGAAACGGGACCGGAGGAAGGTGACAAAGGCGGGCGGGACAGGGTGTATCTTCACACGACCTAGATGCATACATCAACAGGAGAGGAACATTTCTGACGCTAATTATGTACAGACCCGGTACATCTCATTCCAGTTTTGAATTTTTGAACTTTACTGACTTTTAGTTCCTGTATTTTGGAAAGGTACGAATGACGAGTATGACAGCACTTTATTGGTTCACTTTCACTTTGGGTTTGCCCAAGCTATTTTTGGCAATTAACTTCAATTTTCATATTCAATCATAATCATCTTAAAATTTCATTTTGCATCATATTGTTAATACTAAATTGTATTTGTCATTAGAGTTAATCTTAAAGTTTGTCTTCTGTGTTTGAAAACGGGGTGTCAAAGGAAGGATTAAATAAAAATAGTACAAAAGAAACATGGCACCAAAAATTCATGAAAACTTTAAAATTCCATATCCTTCATCTTGTTAGTCGGAACATTGCAAAACTTTCTTTACACACACACACACTCACCAAGGGCTTTCTAATGGTACCTAATACACCTCGTTTGGCCATGTAGTGACCAAAATCTTGATGTCATCTTTTGTGATAGTGCATAGAGGTAATTTAAGGTTCCTATTATCTACTTTTTGTTGTAGATAACAAAATATGTCTTTTCATTATATATACTCCTAATGTGCCATGTGCCATCATCACAGTCAAAATAAAAATAAAAATAAATTTTTAATTTATTAATTTAGAAAGACTTCAAAATTCAGTATATTTCCTTTTGTGAGTCAAAGCACCATGAAACAAAGTCCATGCACCCCTCCTTGCTAAGAGTTTTTTAATAGTACCAAGAATGCAACCAAGAGATGTACGCTTTTGGAAATCTCACTATAAGAAACACAATAAAACAAATAGCCTAACTTAACCCCTAAAGTTCCTTGACTATGTTCTCACCAAAAATGCTCCAAAACTGCCATTTCTAGTACAAGTACAAAATTTTTGAAAAATATCATTTTTGGACACATGCAACCGTAGGATCTTGTAGTACTCTGGTTTGAGAATAGGTGGAAAAAATTTCAGGAATTCCCATCATGTAGATTGCAAGATATTAGCGTTTGAAGTGGTTAAAAGACCTTTCTTTGGGCCTGCAAAAAAATCGGGCAGCTGCAGTTCACAAGGTCTATTTATTATGAAATTTTTTCTAAAATGGTTGTGCTTCATTGGATTCATTCTTTAGGGCAAATTGGCTACATGCTCAAAAAATTTCAGATCATTTGGAATTGTACAACATATAGGAAAAAAATAGTAAGTAGAAAAAAGTAGAGAATGGTTCAAAACACAAAAATTTTATGAAGTTAATTATGGAATTGAAAAATGCCAATCCCAATGGTTGCAATGTTGTAATAAACAATCTACATCCTACAATTTTATTTGTTTTGAAAAATATTGGAAATTGAGTGAAATAAACGACTTCAAAGTTTATTTTAGAGTAGACAATCCATAACTGCCCGCAAACTAAAAATCCTCATAACGTTTGACTCATTGATCAAAATGGAATGATTTAAAGCTTTCCACATATATATAAATCTAATAAACCAATTTCAAATTTTTATTTTTGAAAAAAGTGATTTTTTCTGATCTGCCCGGACTGCCCGAGTTGAGAAACAAACAACATATTAGGCTATAACTTTTGACTCGTATTTCCAAATGTCATGAAATTTGGTGCATATGAAAGATATTCCTCGTCCCCACTTTCTATAAAAATTTCAGCCCAAAATATGCAAATCTCCAGTCACACGTACTTGCCCAAAATTTCTATGTTGCTAAAAAATGCATGTTGGTCCTTTAGGGGTTAAGGTATTGTGGATTGATTTTTAAAAATAAAAATGATATATTGATTTCTTTTAGGTAATTTTTTTGTTTTATAGAATATTATATGTTGTATGCTAAAATCGCTATATCCAAAACTCTTCAAATTGCCTCAAAGACAGTACTCAAATAGATGCCATATATTGTTAAAATGGATACTTCATCAAATTACTATAGAGTATATACATAGGTGGATTTATGTGAGTAATTAATATGGTTGATAGTTTTTGCGGATTGCTTACAAATAAATAAATAAATAGAGGGGGAAGTCTATTCTAGCAAAAAGTCGTCATGGTTGAATTGAAGTCTTTTATTTAGACCATCTCCAACATGCCAACACTGCCTTTGCCACGTTTGACTCAAATTAGGCGCACATCTTGAAAATCTAGATTAATAATTTAAAATTTTAGTGGATTGGTAATGGTGAAAATAGTTGTGACTTTTATTAAATTATGGTTGATTTACTGATAGATTGCATGGAAATCCTTCTAAGGCCTGAGTGAATGATTAACCCCTAAATGTCCAAGGCCTTTTTTGAACTTCTAGGAATTTGTTCTAAATTGAAAGCTAAAATTTTGATAAGTTATACCCATTTTTTATGAATTGTAATTGTACAAATTCAAACTAGACATGTTAGAGGTCACATAGGATAAGAAAACACAACAATATCACTTATGAATTTGAAAGATTATAATGTTTGAACATGAGCGTGTGAAAACTGCAAAAGTGACTTGAGGTCTTTCAATCCTCTTTTCACATGCCAAATCTAGAAAGTTGGTCAACAAAAAAATATGAGGTTAAAGGACCTAACATACATAACCCCAATCAATTTACGGCTTCTCAAAATCTATTCTACAATTTTTTAAAATGAATTTATAATATGATTTTTCCTCCAAGATCTAATGTATTTGAGGCTCATTTCCAAGAGCCCTCAACACTACGGAAAGTCAAGATTGCAATGGGTAGCCTTGCACAAAATCTAGAATAGAAAAATCATAATCCATCATTTCCAAAATTGGACTTTTGATGCTAAAACTAGACTTCAAGAGAAAATTTTCAAAAATATAAATGATCAAAAATAGCAACTTGGTTAGGTTTTTTTTAACTTCAAAGTTTTGTCGACACCAAATTTGGTGCCTCGGGCTTTTAGGGGTTCAGCTGGGGTCACAAATTACTCTGTTCTATTCAGGTGCTACATTCTTTTGAAAAGTGAAATTCAGTGTCAGTAATAGATAGGAGCGCACACCGACTACCGGTGTAAATAAAATAAAATGGGCCAGACCTCAGAAGTCGTGTTCTCGCCGTCATAGGTGGGTTTGGAAGCAAAGTTTTATCATCCACAACGGTGATACTGTAAGGTAGGTATCCTTAAACCGTCACAAATTGCTCCTGTGTCTAATAACTACTATTAGACTGTTCAAATTTTTCTATATTCTTATTGGCAAGGGAAAGGAGGTTCCAACGCACCAAAGAACGCAATATTTGGATACTCTATGCAAAAGTTATGAAGGAACAAAGTTTGGTTCTAAAAGCGTTTCTTCCACAGAGGTACATAACTGATTTTGGAAATGTACACACACTGAAGATGGCGCTTTAAGTTCAGTGGCGGTTTGGGGATACCTACCTTAGATCTGCTAGTAACGAATGAGACTATATTCTCTGGAGCCAAGTATTACTTTACCTTGTCGATGACCTCATGGTTTCTTTTGTTTCCATTTCACAGCTTCTGGGAAAAGATTCACACGACATTGATATTGCGCTAGACTATCATATGTTGGGTCGGGGTAAACTCAAACTAGGCGCACACCTCGAAAATCTAGATTAGTAATTTAAAATTCTCACCTTCCGATTTTAATGGATTGGTAATGGTGGGGGGATGGAGAATAGTTGCTTTTACTGAAGTATGGTTCCTTCTAAGGCCTGAAGTGAACGATTAACCCCTAAATGACGGACCTATAACCACTGATTTTAGGCCTCCATGCCTATCACTCAATTTGCTGCCATTTTGCAACTAGATATGCATGAAAAAAATTTAATTTATTTTTTAGAGATGAAATTACATGTCTTCTTTACTTCACAAGAAATTTAGATTTTTTTTTGTGGAAAATTGATTTTTTTGAGAATTTTTGAAGATAAAGTGAAGAAAAATCACATCAAATAGAAAATTATTTCAAAAAATCTGAAATTTTCACCATGTGTGTATATTACAATGACAAACATCATGGTGTAAACTCAATTTCCGTCTCATTCTATAATTAGAAAATAATAGACATTGAAAATACACCCAAAGTTCAAATTGTAATAAAATATTTAATATTAGGAAATTTTTCAAAATTCAAATTGGAGAAGAAACTAGAGTAGATGGCCTTCATTTTGTTAGTTGGTCTCAAATTCAAAAAATATCATTTTTGTAGAGAAATTTCAGATTTAGAGCAAGGAGCAACAACTTCCCAAAATACACTAAAATAGCATATTTTGTGATCCGTTTTTTTTAATAACTTCACATTTATATGAAGATAGACACTTGCATGACTAAAAATTCAACTATACACTCTTTGTAACCCACCATGGAGGGTGAACAAAAAAGAAATGGATGAAATAAAGTTTCCAAGCAATATGCAGATGACTGCACAGTCATCCAAAAGCCACAAAATGGTTGTCCCAACGTTACAGGGTTAAGCTGCGTCACAAATTAGTCTGTTCTATTCACTTGATTTTTCTTTTGAAAAGTGAGATTCAGTTTCACTAATAGATAGGAGTACACACTACCGGTGAAAATAAAATAAAATGAACGAGACCTCATAAGTCGTGTTCTTGTCGTTATAAGGTAAAGGCACCCTAAAGCGTCCCTGTATCCAACATTTGGCGTCCCTTTCTATGAAGGGGAGTCATTTCAGAACCTAAATGTAGACATACCAAACATAGCTTATTATTTTTTGACTGAAATGATAAGCCATGTATGGTCCACCTAGAATTGCGTTTCAGAATGACGCTACTTCCTAGAAAGGGACACCATAGGATACAAGGACAACATTGGGTGCCTCTACCTTAGGTGGGTTTGGAAGCTAAGTTTTATCATCCACAGCGTTGATAGTGTAGATTTGCACCGGAAGGTTCTTAGGCGCTGGAAACGAATGAGATATACTCTCTGGAGCCAAGTATTTTACCTTTGTCGATGAACTGATGGTTTCTTTTGTTTCCATTTCAGCGCTTCTGGGAAAAGATTCACACGACATTGATACTGCGATAGACAATATGTTGGCAGCCAAGCAGTTCTGCGAGAAAGTCAACGAGTACCGCTCAAGCATTGGAGAAGAAACCTCAAAACTGCATATTATCCTGAGGTGCGCTTGTCGCCCTCTCCGATTTCTCTATAATTTGTTTTTTCTGTGTACTTGATTTTGTTTCCATTGAGCAGATGAAATATTCATTGAACAGATGAAATAAGGTAGAAGGTCCATAAACCAACCATCTAAGCACTGGAACTGAATTTTAGGCAGGTGAAACTTCTCAAAATATTTTTCAGTGAATTATCCTTCAAAGACAAGAGGAGTTGGCATCTAATCCAAGTCGTTTCATATTTTTTGGATCATTTTTGAATTAGTTATGAAATTTTGAAGTTGAACTACCCTAGGGCTCTAAAACCGACCACCCCTGAAATGTACACTGTTGGTACATCAGTGAAGGCTATGAAAAAACAACATGTACAAACTGTGTACATTTATGGGGTGGGCGGTTCTAAATGCCCGAACTGTTCTCGAGCCTTCTACCTTATTGATGAACCCATGTTGTTGAAAGCGAGGTGTTTTCAGCAAAGACGACCAATTGAGTGCAATGTAGCACACCTCTTAATAAAATACGGGAATTGGTTGAAAAAGTGAATTGGTTGTATGCAATATTACCTCACAAAAGATCCCTACGAAAGTTCTTGATGTTAATTAACCCCTAAATGCCCAAGGCACCAAAATGTGGTGTTTGCAAAACTCGGAAATTAAATAAAACCTAACCAAGTTGCTATTTTTAGTAGTTTATATTTTTAGAAAGTTCTTCTTGAAGTCTAGTTTTAGACCCAAAAATCCGATCTTGAAAATAAATGATAGTGATTTTTCTATTCAAGTTTTTGTACAAGGGTACCCAGTGCAATCTTGACTTCCTATAGTGTTGAGAGCTCTTGGAAATGAGCCTCAAATACACTAGATCTTGGAGAAAAAATCACATTCAAAATTCATTTAAAAAAATTGTAGAGTAGATTTTAAGAAGCCATAAATTGATCAAGGTTATACAAGTTAGGCCCTTTAACCTTATAGTTTTTTGGTCACCAACTTTTTAGACTTGATTTGTGTAAAGAAAATTGAAAGATTTTTGCAGTTTTAGCACCCTCATGGTCAAACATTATAATCTTTTGCTCCATAAGTGATTTTGTTGTGGTTCCTTTTCCTACATGATCTCTAACATGTCTAGTTTAAATTTGTACGGTTACAATTCAAAAAAAATTGATACAACTTATCAAAATGTTGGCATTTTGTTCAATTTAGAGCAAATTTCAGGAAGCCCAAAACAGGCCTTGGGCATTTAGGGGTTAACCCCTAAAGGCCCAAGACCTTTTTTCTGCCAAAAAACCATCAAAACTGCCATTTCTATAGCAAGGAGTAAATTTTTTTGAAAAATGTTTCTTTTGCACATCTAACCATAGGATCTTACACCTAACTAGTATGAGAATGTGTGGAAAAAATTTCAGAATTTTTGACCGCTCAGATTGCAAGATATCTGCGTTTAAAGTGGAAAAAATAAATTATTCAGCACATTGCGGGACTAGATTTTTTGACTTTAAACATTTTTAACTTAAAATTTTTGCACTACAAAGTTTGGAGCTTCAAATCTTTATAGTGGAGAATTGAGTTGAGAGTCATAGGGAAAAAAAAATATTCAAAAAAACTTAATTATCATTCCTAAAAAATTTATTAAGTAGAAGTAGGTACGAGATAGAAGGAAAATCTAAAATATTAATATATTTTAAATGGAATTAAAATACACTAATCCCAATGGTGAGATTGTTCTAGCAAGTAAACTAAACCATGAGAATTTTTTTTTTTGAAAAATTGCAAAAATAGCATTTAGAAATGAATCCTACAAGTTATTTTTTTCAAGAAGATGCTCTAACTGCCCCAAAAACAAGAATGTCCATAACTTTCTCATAACGAATCCAAATGAAATGAATCAAATCTTTTTAGATAGATAAAAATATAATATATAAGAAAAAAAACATTTAAAAAAAAAAATCAAATTTTGGCCAAATTTTTTTTGCTGCCCAGACTGCCCAGTTACAAAAAAAAGTAACATATTTGGCCATAACTTTTGACTCCTATTTCCAAATGTGCTGAAATTTAGTGCATATGAAAGATATTCCTCGTGCCCACCTTCTATTAAAACTTCAGCTTAAAATAGAGAAATCTCTAGTCATACCTACCTGCCCAAAATTTCTATACAGCCAAAAAACACATGCCAATTCTTTAGGGGTTAATATGCACTAGATTTGTAAAGTCCTCACACAGATTTCCTGTTACATGACTATTACTAGTGTAATGTAGATGGTGTTAACTTAGAGGTAGTGTGATTTTTGTGTCTTTGGCAATTGGCATTAATTGTCACTGTCATGGCAGAATTTAACTTGACATTAATTTAACTCTTTATTTTCTTCAAGTTGATCTAATTTTCTATTATATTAATTGAAGTTTGCCGTTAATAACTTTGCAAATCTAATTGGAGATCTTGTCATTCATTCTGAAACTCAGTGTTGCACTAACCTTGAACACTCAAAGCATTTTGAGACGGCAGCCACGATGGGTGGCTTCAGGCCCTAGTGTCGGGTTCATTTTTCAGCCTCCCTAGAGATGCGGTTGTGACTCATTCAAGCTGGAGTGGCCTCGCGGCCGACCGCAAGAGGCCTACGGCCTCTCCCTGTGCTGTATTTGATTGTCTGCCCTTGTTTATCTGTGAGTCAGTCTTGTCTGGGTGGGTTGGGGTTGCTGGGTTGGTGGTTCCCGCCAGGCCACTTGTGGCTGGCGGTCTTGTATTCTTCTCTCTTTGCAATGAAATTCCTTTCATTTGTTTCAAAAAAAAAACAAAAAAAAAACATTTTGAGACAGCTACCACACGTGTCTAGGGTATGCTTGTTGACTTTGTTTACTTAAGGTAGCAACACCCATAACCGTTAGTGTACCCATAATTGATAGTAGAGTTCCCTTAAAGTGTCTTCAAATGTACCTTGAAACCGTGTCCAATGCTTAATTGTGGTTGGTGGGCTCTGATTTTTTAAGATTTTGGTGCTAAAATCAAGGCAGATTTAGTAGACTGTGGTTTAGGGTGCCCTAGGGAGTTGTACTTTGAAAATTCATAGAAAATAGATGCCTTATCCAAAAATTCTATTTTTTTTTTTGAAAATTCATGATTTTCAGTTGCTAATACTAAAAAAATATCATTTCTACAAAAAAGGTGTCTCCAATTATGCTGAATTGCTTATTTTGACGGTTATGGGTGTTGCTACCTTACGGGCAGACCTGTGCGCAAAACACAAGGCTATGGTGCGTGGCTGCAGAGTCAGCACGATGGGAATATTTTAAGAGTTACCGGTACTACCATCCAGTACTGTAGTCATCTTGTCACCTGATTGCATTGAGGATTTCGCAAATTCCACTTGCGTGCTCATGAAACTCTTGCTCGACTGCTCTTCCTAAAATCGGTAGCTTCAACTGACTGGTTGCTTCCTGCGATGGTCCTGCTTGGACCCGACCTTCAAGTTGACGAGGAATATTGTTCTGCTTGGTCTGAAAGTCGTAAAAAATTCCACCGGGGACTGCTTCCCTTGGTTCATTGTACTGTTTCCTCTATCAATGGAAATTGTTCACTGTGTGTTTCAAAAAAACAAAAAAACACTCTTGCTCCACAGTTCGGGAATGGCCTAAGGGGTAAGTGCCCATAGTATTTGGAGTGGTGGATGCTGATTGTAAGGAAGCAGGTTTCCAGGAATTTGGAACCGCAAAACAAGATGCTTTGCGACAAGATTTGCCGGTCGAGTCTATAGTAGTTCAACGAGCCTCTTGCGGAGGTAAAAAGTCAAGGGTGAATGTAAAAAAAGACCTTCTATTTTGTGCCATCTCTAGTGTATGTTCTAGACCTCTTTTAATTAATTTGGAACCTTTGATTGCAAATATGAACTCAAAATTTGCAAATTTTAACATGCCTCGCAAATAAAAAGTTCATGCGTTTTCCCCAGGGGTAAAACGGGGGGGGGGGGGGAATGGCCTCTGCCAGAGGCTCATCAAACCATAGACTCGACCAGATTTGACTATAAATAGGTATGCGTGTCACCTGAGGTGCACTTGTCATCTACTCCGATTTCTCTGTAGGCTTTTTTTTGTGTACATGATTTGTTTTTCTTTTTGGAAAGAAGGTGTCAGTTAAAAGGCAAAAGCCAGAAGAAAAACTGTCAATCCGGCTCACGAGGCCGGTTAAGCGGCCGGGGTGAACTGACCCCCTCACTCTGCCCTGCGGGCCGACCTTATTTTCCGCACAATTTTTTTTTTGCAAATTTTGAATTCATATTTGGGATCAGAGACCCCTAATTAGTTTAAGTAGGTCAATAATATTCCCTGGATCGGCCCAAAATAGGGGGCTTTTTTTTTACATGCACCCCTGGTAAGGCTGAGCGAGGGGGTCAATCCACCCCGATCGGTTAAGCCTGCTAGGCAGGCTAATGTGTACATGATTTTGTTTCCATTGAGCAGACGAAATATTGAGGAACCCATGTTGTTGAAAGCCAGGTGTTTTGAGCAAAGACGACCAGTGGAGTGCAATGTAGCACACTTCTTAATAGAATACGGGAATTGCTTGAAAAAGTGAATTGGTTGTATGCAATATTACCTCTCAAAAGACCCGGAAATAAGTTCTTAATGTTAATTAATATGCACTACTATAGATTTGTAAAGTCCTCACATAGAGTTACTGTCACGTCACTGTTACTAGTGTAATGTAGATGGTGTGAACTTAGAGATAGTGTGACTAACTTTTATTGTAATGGCACAGTTTAACTTGACATTAACCTCAAAATGCCCAAGGCACCAAATTTTGGTGTCGACAAAATTTTGAAGTTGAATAAAACCTCACCAAGTTGCTATTTTTAGTAATTTATATTTTTGAAAAATTTCTCTTAAAGTCTAGTTTTAGCGTCAAAAGTCCAATTTTGAAAATGATGGATTATGATTTTTCAATTCAAGATTTTGCGCAAGGGTATCCATTGCAATCTTGACTTTCCGTAGTGTTGAGGGCTCTTGGAAATGAGCCCCAAATACACTAGTTCTTGGAGGAAAAATCACATCAGAAATTCATTTAAAAAAATTGTAGATAGATTTTGAGAAGCTGTAAGTTGATTGGAGTTATGCATGGTAGGTCCTTTAACCCCTAAAGGCCCAAGGCCTTTTTTCTGCCAAAAAACCATCAAAACTGCCATTTCTATAGCAAGGATTAAAAAAAATGAAAAATGTTTTTTTTTTCACATCTAACCGTAGGATCTTACACCTAACTAGTATGAGAATGTGTGGAAAAAATTTCAGAATTTTTGACCGCACAGATTGCAAGATATCTGCATTTAAAGTGGAAAAAACAAGTATTTCAGCACATTGCGGGACTAGATTTTTTGACTTTAAACTTTTTTCACTTAAAATTTTTGCACTACAAAGTTTTGTGCTTCAAATCTTTATAGTGGAGAATTGAGTTGAGAGTCTAGGGAAAAAAAATATTCAAAAAAACTTAATTATCATTCCTAAAAAATTTATTAAGTAGAAGTAGGTACAAGATAGAAGGAAAATCTAAAACATTAATCATATTTTAGATGGAAATAAAATACACTAATCCCAATGGTGAGATTTTTCTAGCAAGTAAACTAAGCCATGAGATTTTTTTTTTTTTTTAAATTACAAAAATTGCATTCCGAAATGAATCCTACAAGTTATTTTTTTCAAGAAGATGCTCTAACTGCCCGAAAAACAAGAATGTCCATAACTTCCTTATAACAAATCCAAATGAAATGAATCAAATCTTTCCAGATAGATAAAAATATAATCTACAAGAAAAAAAATATTTAAAAAAAAAAATCAAATTTTTGCCAAATTTTTCTTGCTGCCCGGACTGCCCAGTTACGAAAAAAAGTAACATATTTGGCCATAACTTTTGACTCCTATTTCCAAATGTCCTGAAATTTAGTGCATATGAAAGATATTCCTCGCGCCCACCTTCTATTAAAATTTCAGCTTAAAATATGGAAATCTCTAGTCACACGGACCTGCCCAAAATTTCTATACGGCCAAAAAACGCAGTCTAGTCCTTCAGGGGTTAACCTCATATTTTTTTGTTGACCAACTTTTTAGATTTGGCATGTGAAAAGAGGATTCAAAGACTTCAAGTCACTTTCGCTCTTTTAACACCCTTGTGTTCAAACATTATAATCTTTCAATTCATTAGTGATGTTTTTTTGTTTTTTTTCCTATGTGACATCTAACATGTCTAGTGTGAATTTGAACGGTTATAATTCATAAAATATTGATACAACTTATCAAAATGTTGGCTTTTTGTTCAATTTAAAGCAAATTCCTAGAAGTTCAAAAAAGGCCTTGGTCCTTTAGGGGTTAATTTATTTTTATATTTTCTTCTTGTTGATCTAATTTTCTGTTATATCAATTTAACCCCTAAAGGACCATTTGTCCCCTCGTTTGACAATTTGGGCCCAGGCATGTTCTTATTGTCTCAATTTTTAGTGATATTTTTAAAAAAATTTTGAGGTTGTATATTGTTGTGAGAGTTTTGTGAATATATAATTTTTATTTTAATTGATGCCTAGGAGCAAAAGTTGTGGCATAATAAGCAAAAATGGAGTTTGGAAGGCAGCACAAAAAAAATCACAAAAAATCAAATAATTTTTTTCAATTTTTTTTTCAAAGATTATATTTTTGTCTACATATGAAGCTTTGTTTCATTGAATTTGGACTAATAATGAGAAAGTTATGGACAATCTTAGTTTTTTGGGCAATTCATTTTTGGATGCATTTTTTAGAATTTTTCAAAAAAAATTGTTAGATAGGGTTAGATTTTCTTGCTAGAGCAATCTCACTATTGGGATTATTGTGATTCAATTCCATCTAAAAGCTATTAGCAATTTAGTTTTTTCTATAATATTGAAGCCACCTCTACTTATCAATTTTTTAATGAGTGAAAATTAAGGTTCTTTTTTCCTAAATTTTTTTTGTAGATTTTCAACTCAACTACTTAACATAAATAAGTAGAAAATTAAAATTAGTAGTGCAAAAAATTTGAACTAAAAAGATTCAAAGCCAAAAAATCTAGTCAAGCAAGGTGCCAAAAAACTTGTTTTCTTCACTTTAAATGCATATATCTTGCAATCTACATGGTCAAAGTTTCTGAAATTTCTTCCACGTATTCATATAGTAGTCAAGTATAAGATCTTATGGTTGAATATGCAAAAAAATACAATTTTTAAATTTCTTTTCTCTTTGCAATAGAGATGATAATTTTGAGTGGTTTTTGACAGGAAAATCACCTTGGTCCTTTAGGGCTTAAGATTGCCGTTAATAACTTTGTGAATCTAATAGGAGATCTTGTCACTCACAGCATTCGGAGACAGCTACCACGCATGTCAAGGGTATGCTTGTTGACTCTGTAAACTCATGGGCAGAGACATATGCGCAAAACAGCGTCGCTGCAGACCACTGTGGGAATATTTTAAGAGTTACTACTAGTCATCCATTAGTCAGTCATCTTGTCACCTGATTGCAGTGAGGATCTCGCAAATTCCAGTTGCGTGCTCATGAAACTCAGGGGTAAATGCTCATAGGTGGCCGAGTTGCGGATGTTGATTATAACTTTCTAAGTTGGCAATTTTCCAAGAATTTGGAAACGCGGAACAAGATGCTTCGAGACAAATAAACAAGTATGTGTGTCACCTTAACCCTGTAAGGACAAGCTAGTCTTTGTGGAAATCATCCTTTCTAATACAGTGTGAATCATCTACTTTAAGAAAAAACAAAAGTACTCACTGGAGGTCAAGCTACTGTACGAGGTCTCCCCTTTCTGTACAAAAGTCCAAGGATGAACAATTGCACTTTTGTCTTACATGAAAGTATTCTCCATCATCCATCGGACACGTAGTGTCCACAACAGACTTAAAGGGCTAAGGCCCCAGTACGCAACTCTTGTATTGTACATAGGAGTCGTCGGCATTAAAACAGCTCGGAGGACGGCTTTTTAAAAATTATATCAAATTATAAGGACAAAAAAGTTAGGTGAAGAGTGAAGACGAAATTAAGTAAAATGAGATGTAGAAAATGTTGGATTGCATATTTATTATAAATAATGAATCACAATACATATGAAGAATTGAAACATTAATGCATAATTTTCATAAGTCCATACAAGAAGTTCCCTCCAAATAAAATTAAAATTCATTCATAGTGTTTCATTTATCATAAAAATTAAAAATATATATTTAATAACCCAAAAATTAAGCAACTTGTTCCACGATACATGTATTAAAATATCCATGTATTAATTAGTTTTTTAATGCTATTATTGTCCTCAAAATATATTCATTTTATGTATATAATTAAAGTTTTGGATTCCTTGTTAAAAAGGCTACAAGAATTTTCTACATTAAAACAAATTAAACCCCTTGAGATGGGACTAGAACGCATTATAAGGGATTATAATCTTAACCATATCATATGGGAGTTGCGTACCTGGGCCTTGAGGCAAGCACTGAATATTGAAACCTATTCTTGGACCAAGTTTCATCTTGAATTTTTTTTTATCTGTATATAGGATACTCAAGTGTGCTTTGATTGTCTTGGCCAGTTCATTTTGCAACATCAGCAAACCGGTTGTATAGAGGATCTGACGTCACGAGGTTTGCAACCCTTATTACATTTCAAAGCTACAATGAAGACGGTCGTCTGTGCGTGCACTTCATTCCGGATGCATGTAGTTGTGGAATGTCAAGATCATTTCGTGTCATTTTACATATGAGCACGAATTTTTGGAGTTCAACTTCCTGTGTTGACAGCTAGTTTTCAATGTGGTTGCTGGTGGAAATTCGGTTTAGGGCTGCCTTCTTTTTACCCCCGATGCTATTAGTTCAAGCAATGACTGCTTATTGTGGTGCATTACAGGACTCAAAGATTTGAAAGCAGGGGTTATCTGCACTTCGCTTCCTTTGAAGGAAACTTTGCTGAACGACCCGCTGCACGTGATGCGGACTTTACGCTTCGGTGGGTCTTTGGCAATATGTTCAGATGACTGTCTGTACAATATTTTGTAATCCAATTATAATTGCAATGCACACCTGTTATAAAACCTCCCTTCACCAGGTGCTCGATTTGGATTTGAGCTTGAGGACGAGGTGAAAGAGGTGAAAGAGGCAGCTTCATGTGATGAAGTCAGGACAGCACTGGGCAGCAAAGTGAGCCGTGAACGTATTGGTCATGAGGTGAATATCCAATTCCACTGGTTTGCTACCTTTTGACTTGAAGTGAAGATCAGGTTGTAACCACCATCATTGTGCTTGTGTTTGACCAAATGAGCTCCAGTTACGATGAGTACATCATCTGAGCGAATTCTGGACGTGAAGGTTGTGTGTGGATCATATGGAAGCGATTGGAGAGATCTTGGTGGAATTTGAAGGTGCTCCAAGTTCACAAGCTAAGTTTTCGGTATGACCATACATTGGGTTGTTTCCTCAATACGTTGTCAATATTTGCAAAATCATCCTAACTGTCTCACTTTGTTACTATCTACTTTGGAAGTTCCGATTTGCAGATAGGTTATTTCTGTAGAGTTGGTTTCAGTATAACTGGTATTGGGAATACAATACTTACGATTGTATTTTCTCTTTGCTTTGTCATCAGTCATCAACTTCTCTTCATGGATATCATTTGCTTGAAATATTCTTTACTTCAATGTCTAGGATGAGGAAAGGAGGCTTTTTCATCTTGCTAGCTGACTGCTTCCCTTAAGACATGTCACAGTTTCACAGAAGAACGGCGTGGTGAGTTCTTTTGAAATGTCTTTTGGTTCTCATCTTGGATATAGGAGATGAATTTTTACTCAAAGATTATCCTTGTATGCATATTGTGCTGTGTCTGTTCTTGGGTTTCTGATTTTCAAGTTGATATTATTGAATTTGTGCACATAGTAAGTGATTCTCTCTGACTTGCAGCACAGGTATTCCAGAAGGCTCTACTTTATTGATTACATATGTTGCCTTTTAAGACATCTCCCTCTATTGCAGACATCCTCAGAAGTCAGAATTCTTGTCTGCTTGTTTTTGAACGTTTTGTATGCAGCTACCGATATCTGAACTTATTATTAAGGAATCCTTGAAGGTGAAGTCAGATGATGCTAAAAAGGTTTGTATTGAGCTCTAATTTTTTGCAACCTTCAAGATCTTTGGCTGCAGCTTCTGTTATCCAACAATATCTGCTCATGTTGGAGTGTTGGAGTGGATTTGACTCATGTTTGTATCGATGCTTGATTTCTTGATCATGTCTTCGGCAGGTGGTACAACTTCACTCTGCTGCGGAGCAATTTGTAAACATTACAGAGCTGTTCCTTAGTGAGGTAAATGACAAAAGTGATGAAGAATTCCAAGCAGAGAAGGGAGTTCAAGCAGGTTTTCAACTCACTTGTAATCTAAGTACTTGGTGATCTGCATGGTATCGAATCTTTTAAGGGGAAATACCCTGTGAAATTATTACCCTGGAGCTGGCATTGCTTTGTACTGTCAGAACTCAGAAGCAACTAGGACACCTAATAAAATTGGCCTGGACACCAAAAAACAACTAGTACGCAGTTGAAGAACTAGTTGCCGGGAGCAATAAACTATATGCTCGGGTCGACTGCCTTTGTTAGAGAAGACGAGCACAGATCTCCCACCAAACCCTTCCATTTTCGATTTTAGTTCTCGATACCGGAATTCGGATCCAGTCCGAGTCAAAAAACAAACAACAAAAACCCTGACCACGCAAGTCAAAAATTCTCTCAAACCAAAATTGAACATGCGCAATCGGAAAATAACGAACCTGCTCACCCCTCCGTCGTCTTCAAGCTCCCTCCCCTCGGTGGAGCAGACTTCGAGGTCCGCCAGAGACATGGCCAAAGCAGAAGCTCCTCGCTCCCTCCAAACAAAAAATGCGAAGACATAGGAAAGCTTCCAGAAGAAATGAAAGCGACCGGAAACTTCATTTTATGCGGAAGCAGGAACAACATGGGGCGCTTCTCCGAACCCTAAGAATCCTCAACAAACCTCGGCACTTCCCACGAGAACGAAGACGCGAAATCAGCTCTTCAGTCGATCGGTCGGTCGGTCAGACTATCCAACGACAGAAGAAGAGAGACGGACTCTCTATTGATGTTCGGGACCATCCGGGTATCGCTGGATACCCGATCGATTTGGTTTGAATCCTGTTGGGGTTGTTACAAGATTCCTTTGAATGTCTGATCCAGATATTTTTATTATTTCCTTGATTTAAGATAGACAAGTCTACTATCAACAGTTTATTTGGAATTTGAATTTCTTAGAACCAATTCCAAGAGGGGCACATATTATTAAAAAGTGTGCACTTGCTTCACGGATCAAATCCAAGTGGAATTATAATTTTCCGATTAAAATTGTAATTTTTGTAAATTTTTGAAGTGATCTACCCGAAAATACAAAACCGCCCATAGAGTGTGGAGTCATAAATGTCCGGCATTAACTACCCATAACCACCTTTCCATATATCTAATAGCACTCAAGTTCTCCCCAATCAAGCATTGACACGTTACTCCATTTTGGTAATAATGCATTGATTTCTCATAATCTTGAACGGATTTGGATATTTTGAAGATGGATTTGGATGTTTGAATCGATGAATTGAGACAAAACATAGGGTGATGGATTTGAATCGGATGTGATGGGCTGGTTAACTATAATACAAGAGTCTGCACTAGAAGGATGAAGCTATATCCTTGCATAGATGTGAATGAAACATGTTAATACGGATGGAAATTGATTATTCATCCTAAAGTAGCTATCTACATTCATTGAAAAAGAGCAATGCCATCTCAATTTTGTAGCAATTCAATAATTTTTTATCACTGAGAAAAGAAAACATGTTCAGATTGTTGTTTGCTACTAATGGAATGGAAAGGTGTGGTGAGTTGAAGCAAATTCCATATAAATGCTTCTTTTAAAATAGGGTACAAAATGGAGTTTTCAATGTACCAAGAGTGACTGAGTAATTGCACATTTTGGCACATACAACCCCATCATGCATTAGTAGTGCATATAAATGTTCAATTTTTACTAGTTTGCATCAAAATTTTAATATTTGTACTAAAATAAGTGTACAAGCAAATCCACTTCTTCTTTTATAAATAATTCATGACCTTCAACAACCACTTCAAGACAAATTTTCCCTCACAATTTCTATAAAATGTAAATTTACGAAAGTAAAAAAGTAAAAAATATGCTTCTTTAAGCTCTTCAAATCCAACTTGAAGTTTTGAACTTCAAAGTCAAATATAAAAATTCAAACAACATTAAATTATTATAAAAATAAAAATTCAATCTTTGCAACTATTTGTATCAATACATAAATTGAAAACTATTCCAATATTTTTTGATGAAATGTCTGTATTTAGGATGCATAGTGCAGTGTGATGAAGTATTCTTTTGGTGTAAATTCTTCAATATTGAATAGTTGGAAATTTTTACTTATAGAAGAGAGGATAGTGGACATGTGACCTTGGTAGCCCATCTCTTTCAAAAAAATTCATCCACCTCAAATTCAATATGCATTTACTGTGAGCATTTTTCAAATTTATTAAAGTACTTCCAAATAGTGCATTGTAATACAAAAGCTTGTATCCCCTAATGCCAGTGCAAACATCTTGTGACCATTTTAGAGTGGGGACACTTTTAAAACACCTCCATATTCTAACTTTAAAAATCTATGAGCACTTTAATTAGTATTAAAAGAATATGAATCAAAGTGGGTTAGATTCACTTTTTAATTATTTTTTAAGGAAAATTGATTAAAAAATGTTTTGAGTTACATAACCATTTAAAATCAAAACCAACACCTAGAATGACCTTCACCTTTGGGAAGCAACTACATCACATTCCATCTAGGGTATTTTGAGGATACATTTGCAATTGTACTTACATTTGAATATGTTGTACATAATGATTCACTATACTTCAATCTCTACCTTTCATCACTATTGATGGAAATAAAAAATACATACAGTAAGTCAATGATGGGATATTGAATCAAAAAAAAGAAAAGTAGAAGAACCAACAAGAACGTTTGATGTTTATTCTATCAATTACTTGATGTACACACTTTTATGGCCAAAGAATCTTGGATTCAAATGAAGCTTTTTTTTTGGACGATACATCAAGTGGAAGATCACTCATATTCCATAATTTAGAAGTCACTACCTCCAAAATTAGTTTAGACTAGTTTAAAGTGGTTTCCACTACAAAAAAATGAGGGTATAAACAACTTGTCTGCAATGACTGTAGTAGTCATTTCTTGCCAACAATGACTACAAAACAGTCATTTTGAAATCATTGTTGAATTACAGTCATGGTGGAAAAGTTATTGTAGACACTTGTTTTTTTGTAGTGTTCAGAGTTTAAAATTCAAGGTATACTATATCTATAGTTCCTACTTGAAAAACAACTATTTATATACATACACAATCCAAAATGAAATGTTGCTCATTATTTTGTCTATTTGCAAATGGAAAATGGAAGCTCTTCGTACAAGTTTTTCTTCTCTCTCTTTTAGGACTACCCCTTGTGTAGATTTATAAATTATGCATTATGGATCATTACAATGTGCTACATATTAGTAGTTGTAGTATAGTATGATTCAAAAAAATGATGCTATAGTAACTTTAACATTTTTAAAGTTATTAGCGCCAATATTTAAAATACAACCTAAAGTAAGTCTCACATTGTTTCTAAAGTCACGGCTAGTGAACTACATAGGTGTTCACTCCAACAAGCGTATCACTAAGAAAAAAATAGGCTATATGGCTTTAGAATAAAATTTCTAATTCACCCCTCATAGCTTGAGTTCTTGCAATAAGTTGGATATTTTTGAAAAATTTGCAATGGATTATGCTATTTATTATTGGCACTATTTAACTCTCAATTTAACTTCAAAAGTAATCATTCTTAATGTTATGCTTCTATGTTTTATATGACATTATACTATTTACTTGATTCAATGGCATATAGTTTGTTTATTATTTGAAAAAATAATAGACAATTATGCACATTTATTCATTTAAAATTCATCAAGTTTGATCTTTTAGAAGCATAACATTAACATTTTATACAGAGCATGTATAAAATCACATGTATTGTTTTCATATGGAAATGACATTCCTTCAAAGGTAATATTGTATCAATGTTTGTTCATGAAATTGTATGTAAATGATTTCTTCTTAAAATAGTAGGCTATACTTCAAATCACACATATATCCAATAGTATTGACTAGTGGGATTCTTTTGAGCAATTTATTGCTTAGTCTTATAGGTTTTGAGGAATGTAGCAAGTTCCTTCCAAATTGAAGCTACTCATGTCAAGGCACTTGCTAGTTATCGTACCAACCTCCATGCACCTATGTTTATATTTACACTTTAACAATGATGATACACACTATAAGAAACCCCCGTTTTAGGTGACGAGCCCTACTTTTCTATGACGAATTTTAGGTGATGTCAATGTTGACAACCCAAAATTTTATGTCAACAAAATGTCCAACATAACATCAATGTTGACATAAAAACATTGGATTGTCAATATTGATGTTACATTGGACATTTTTGTTGACATAAAATTTTTGGGTTGTCAACATTGACATCACCTAAAATCCGTCATAAAAAATTAAGGCTCGTCACCTAAAACGGGGGTTTCTTATAGTGACAATAAAATGCCTAATTTTGGCTAATCATTATTCTTGCATCTACTATTTGAAATCAAATGTAAACAAATTTATTTAGAACAATTTCATTTTTTTTTAAATAGTTCTAAATTTTTAAAGAACTATTTGCATTGTACTTTTACCAATAAATTATAGAACAGTCTTCATTTCAAAAACTTACAGTCTTAATCCTTTAAGGACAAGATGTTCAAATTTTGAATAATGGATGAACACAAACACATCCCAAATACACAAAAATGTGTTTTTTCATCCATCAATTTTTTAAGAGATACTTCTGTTAGTTTTTGAAGACATCATATCTTCTTTAAGCCTAAAAAGAACTATATTTAAAACCTTATGAAGCATGTAAGCATGGGTTCTTACCATTAAGTTGTTAAAGTATTTGCTTGAAAATGGTATGGAATTCAACATTCTAGTTGCAAACCTAAAATTATGGATTCAAAATTGACTTCTAAAGTCTTTTGAATAAAAGCTACACATTTTAGAGAAGGATATGCTTTGGTTTTGTAAAAATATCACAATTAGATACAATTACTTTATGCAACAACTTTGGTGTTGTGATGTCACTCGAGTTCATGGTGTAGAATATGATGCTTTGGACTAGCCTATATTTGAGCAGAAACGTGATCCATTCATTATTGGTCATTTCTTTTAATTCTTTTTGGTTGTCATAATTTTAAACACCAATTTCATTGTCATTTTGCAAGTAGATGTTGAGCTTTCAACATTCAATTACCTTAGAATATTCTTCTTCTCAGATTCTTATATGAAAAACATCCAATTGTGTTGAATAATGTTATAGCAACCACCACCTAATGTAGTTGGAACTATTTGGTTGTTCATGACTTAGTTGAATTATGCAAACGAGTTGAGTGGACATCAAATCTAATAGTGCTCAAATTGTGATAAGTTTTTTTCCACATTGCTTAATTTTTTTTTTGAATAATTTCAAGATCCATGGACTTAGCAGTGCAAAGAAACATTTGAGGTTTGCAATTCCAATTGTTGAAGTTAGAAAATTTTAAAAATTTCTAGAAATGGATTACGGTTGTGATGGGTTGAATTGCCTCATATTAACGTGGAATTGACACAATTGAGAGAATCATTCTTCTCACCTAATTGGCCAATTGAAGAAATAGGTCAAAACAACTCTTTGTCTTGTGAATGGTAAGACTGAATATGCTTTTACTGGATGAGATCCTACATGGGTATCTATATGTAGGTCTTGAATTATAATATATGGTCCCATACCTTAATCCTTGAAGTTCTTAAAGATCCTTTGTTGGACAAGTAATTTTGATTGTATATTTTGTATTTTGATTTTATCATATATCAAGATTATGTTTGTCATTTTCAAATGCAACATTTTAGTTCATACCAGGATGTATGGTGCACACAAATTCAAAGTCATTTTTATATAAACAATGGGATTTATAAGGCTTTAGGAATTGTATGTTCTTATTGATGTGACTTTGTGCAATCAATATTCATTTTTTGGGAATTTCATGTATCTTTACATGACAACATGTAATTAGTTTTGTACTTTCATCTTCCAATTGATTTAAATTCAACTTAGGTTCTACTTCCACACATTGTCAAACCATTTGAGCATAACTGCATAAGTCTATATGTACTTTCTCAAAGCAAAAATTGGAAAGTCTTTCTGTCTATCAAAAAGCAACCCATTCCATTTCACTTGGTCTAGAAGAAATCAAATGAAAGAAGACTGAAGAAACAACCATGACGTTCCACAAATGCTCTAAGTTGCCATATGGGATCCCTTGTGCATTGTTCCCAAGTCACACAAACCATATTTCTACTAGTGATTAGATGGAGATTCTTGAAAATTAAGATCACCAAGACTTGTGTAAGAACTACATTAAGTAAATTGCGCAACCTATAAATTTGTTTATGAGAAACTACACATACTTGGAGAAGGCACTATTGGTGTTTTTTTGAACCCACATGGGTGCAAAGGGGGATGAAATGGGGACTATTATTATTTGTAATGGGGTTTTAGGGTCCTCTAAACCTATATAAATTTCAAAATAAACTCCAATTATTAGAAGGATTTAGATTCTTTAAAGAAAAAAATACACAGCATTAAAATAACTCTTTTGTACTTTGAAATGTTATTTTTTTTTCATGTGGTATGAAAATCAAATTACCTGCATATGCACAAAATAATGAAATGCAATCAAGTCCATAATCATGATTTTTGGATAGAGAATAGCAAACACATACACTTCCCATAGAACAATAGAAGCCATGTCAAAAAACAAGTGTATGAACAAGTTGTGGTTGCAGAGTCTATAATTCAAGTATTAGATTCCTTCAAACAAAATCAAAGTACAACATTGCACTAGGTATGCCAAATCCATGCCATAAATAAATATAAACTTGTTAAAAGACCTTGTAAATGTTTGTACAAGCCAATTGCGAGCACTAGACCAAAATTGTATGCAACAAAAAGAAGATGCACCAAACAATAAATCATTGATCTTTCCCTTGCAATATTGCATTAGAAAATCTACATAATAAAGATTCCTTGAATCTTGAAACATAAATATACAAATGCGATGCCACCTTCAAGGCTAATATTTGAGGTCTTGAGCATGTCTTTATAAGTGTATAAATGAACAAAAGCAACACTACCACTGTCTACATTTCCTCCCTTGTATTCAAACCTCGTGTCCTATTTTTGCATTCTATTGCTATTGAATAAGAAAAGTACAAGAAAAGCATAGAAAAAAAATCCCAACATTCCACTAATATACAATTTGTCATCCACTGCTTTCACCACAAAAACATTTACAACCTCCCTAATCTAAAGGAATGAAACAATTGGCGACTTCTCTAAAGAAGCACACAAAGCAACACATGGATGGGTGCAGTTCTAAAGAAAGAAAACATTACGTCTTAAAAGCCTAAACCCTAAACCAAGGTGGTTGCAAGAAGACCAACCGTTTTTTGGTAGCATTTTGGTAAAAACAACAGTTTTGGAGCTCAAATTATGAATACTTTGCAGTTGATTGGAAAAATCAACGGCTAAAAGTATTGTTGCAAACACGATGGATTGCTTGCAATTACGAAAACAATACTATATGGGAAAAAAAATAGTTTGTCACAAAAAATAGATACAACAAAGAATAAATTAATAATAAATAGAAAATCATGAAAAAAAACAAGAAAAGAACATTTTGTGAAGACTTGATGGCAATTAGATTTCACAAAAATATGAAATTGAAACCATCTTTGAAACTCAGAAGTGCATATGCAAGGAAGCCCTATTTGCACAATTGTGGAAGACATAAAATAATGTATTTTTAGATGTCCCTTGGTAGGCATATGCCTGCCTATTGTGGAAATGGACCGGGAAATGGACCACATGAATTTCAATTCTAGATCATTAATTTTGGATACTCCCCAGTTTAAAGAACATCTAAACCTCAAAGTGCGACACATTAGTACAATTGACTTTTAAGTATAAACTAATTTTTTTAATGTTTACAAAATAATGGATATGAATACAATTAAGTCAGCCATCCCCAATAAGAATTTCAAGTTCATCAGGTGCAGCAAAATTGTGCTCCGTTCCGGTCTTCCTTGCAATTACCTACCATCTCCAACATGAAAAAGTAAAGGGATTGATGAATCTACTAGAGACTACAATATCCTTCAAACGCATTCATACTCGGATGTATGATTGCATATACCCAAGACATATGATTACATAATAAACAACGGGGTTTAGTATTTATAAGATGCAATTGTACAATTTAGGACAAGTATTTTGAAACTACTTCATTTTCTAATTGGTTCATTTTTATATATTGTACAATTACCAAAAAATACCATCATCACACTTAAGTGGTTTCCAAAACTTTTACATAGTGTCCTTCCTAAGTGCATATAAAAAATCCAACCTGTTAAGGCAATCACAATGTTGCAAGTCCAGTGTACTTGTGATGGAAATCCTTTGTAATCTTTGAATTCCATTGTTTGTGATGTCCATCAATCAATACAATGTCGTTGTTGTTGCCAATATCTACTCTAAAGGCATACAAAGTATAGCCAATTAACCATTATACCAAAAAGTACAATTCAAATAACTTTGAAATAGACACACATGTACACTAGACTATTTAATGGTATAGGAATTTCAAATGGCAATCTATAACAAACAAACTCTTCAAATTCAAATCCTAGCTATTTGCAAGAAGAACAAAGCTATCCAAATGAATAACAAAACATGACTTGTTTACAATTTGAAAGAAACAAAAAATACATGTCAAAAAACTCCACAAAAATAATAATGACTTACTACTTGCTTTCAAGAACAAAACAAAAAACTTGGAACACCTACAAGTGCAATCACAATATCCATCAAGTACATAGTACAAAATGACCACTAACATAGAAATTTCTTCTTCAATGAACCTATAGTAGAAACTTACAAAGTTCCATGATACATCAGGATTCAAACTCATATTTTGGAACCGACCTCTTTCGTTCTTCCGGAGGCATCATCTCTCTTTCATCTATTTGCCTTTTCAATCCTTCACAAACTTTTGAATTAGCTTCAAGTTCCTTCAATATCTCCTGAAATGTAGGCCTCACAACAGAATCAAATTGCCAACACCTTCGCAACAAATCACGGATCCACTCATCATAATGATGAAGCACTTCTGGCCGTTGCCCATTGAGAACAAGGTCAAAGTCATACGTAGGATGACCTTCAAAAGGAAGTTTCCCTGTCAAGATCTCATAGGACACCATCCCATAGCTATAAACGTCTGAGGCTTTGGTGAAGAGATTTGGTTTCTCGTTCACAACCCTATCTTTAATGGCTTGCAATATTTCTGGAGCTCTAAAGAAGCCGGTTCCAACAACTCCAATGGAGCACTCAAAGTCAGCTACATAGAAATTGTAGAATTTCTTGTCACTATTCTTGTTGAAGAGAGTGCATAACACATTCGATGCTTTGAGGTCCCTATGCACAATATCGAGATTGTGCAAATGATACATCCCTCTTGCAATAAGATACATGATCCTAAAAGCCATCTCCATTGGAAATGGTCCCGAATGAGGCCTAGTTCTTGCCTTCATGTTGCGATCAATGAAAGTTCGTAGGTCTTCTGTTTCCCTCACTAGAAGAAAGGCAAACCTCCCATCCGGCAACAAAGTCCCACACTGGATTTGACAAGTGTATTTAACTTGTTGGACTTTGCCAAGCTTCGCACGTTCCACAATGTCTTCATACATCTTGAACATTCCCTGGGGCCACTGCTTTTGCAAATCTTGCAAAAATGTCCCCTTCCGAAAGACCTTCAACACATACCTATAACCATGTTCTTGATCTTGAGAACTAAACTTTGGATCATTCCAAGTGACATGGACATGGTAGAGCTCCGCTTGCCCACCCTTCGCAAACTTCTCCCCCACCACCAACTCACCTTCATCATGGATTCCACCACCACCAAATGTCCAGAAGAAGTGACCCCAACTAGGGTCTTTTTGGAGAGACTTGAAGACTTCCATGTTGCTCACTTCAGCCACTTCTTTACCATCATTGGTGTGCTCAGTCAGCTGGCTCCAATGCACCTTGGATCGCTCAATCTCATCTTCCACACTTGTGCCTTCCCCACTCTCAGCCTTCCTCTCGATGATCAAGCTCCTAGAGCGTACACAAGAAAACGATGCCGGAGAAGAAGTGGTTGCATGCTTACTTTCACATGCTAATGGTGGGACATTCTTTGAGTCACTTGATGCACCCATCCAACAACACCGACCCATCCATCTTTTCAATTTGCCCAAAAGGCCAATGGATTCACTTGGATTTGCCATCCGTGAACAATGCGCTTGTACTAAGACTCACTTCCTATACACCATACAACAAACAAGTTGAATCATTTGGATTCCAAACAAAGACATTACTTGGACACCAAGAAATATAGTTAGCAAAGTATATTGCCAATAACATCCACTCCAACAATAAAAAAATTGCCCCTTAGACAAAATCCAACTAAGCAATTTATGAAAACAAATAAATCACTTACACCCAACATTTCCAAAACAAGAATTCTTATTGAAATGGTGCATCCAATCAAAGACCACATGGCAAAATATTTTGGTAAAGGAAGATCAAAGCTACAAAATGCTATGCTCTCTATGATTGAAAAAAAACACTTCAAGTTCAAGGAAGACCATTCATCCAATGTCGGCACCACAAAATTAAGGCAGATGACCTATTGATATCAATCAACCTTGAGATTGAACCTCATCAAACCCCAACGAGAGTGATTCTTTTACACTACAAACTCAAATGAGTGAATTGCATGCATTTGCGTTTTATATGAGTGTAAAAGCTTCTTGGCACTCTTCCTAAAAGTCCACGACAATCCCTCAATCCTTGAAGAATGGCCTTTTGGACCTCTACAATAGAGCAAGTACAAATCTAAGACCAAACTAGTTTGGACTAACTCCGTATGTTCTGCAATGAAAAATAAATTGAACTCTGTCCAATAAAGACTTTGGAATGGTAGTAAAGACTTACTAATGTAGCTTACTTCATCTTTAGTAATGTTAGAAACAATATGATGTCAATATAGAATTACGAAGATCCCTATCAATATAAGAATGACACAAGACAATATTTCATTCAAAAATGACCAATCAACCATCCACTTATGATAAATCTTTTGAAAATTGCACTATATCCAATTCAAATTCATTAAAGAAGCTTCCTAAATAATAATGTGATACATCAAAGCTTTGGAAAAAGCATGTTCTACAAGTGTGGATGATATAGGTTAGTGGATGGAGGTACAATTATTCAATTTAGATATTATTTTTGAAGTGGTCTTCCCATATTTAGTTCAATAACTTAGAAGTTAACTCCTAAGGTCCAATAGCATCTTTTTCATCCAATTCCAATCAAAATTGCCATTTCTATTGCAAAATGCAAAACACTTTAGAAATTGTCTCTATCACCATGTCTTAAGGATAGGATTTTGCACTAGACTAGTATAAGAATGTGTAGAATTTTTTTCAAAAACTCCAACCAAGTGGATTGTAAGACATTTACGTTTGAAACCTCTTAGCTTAATATTTTTGCATTACAAATTTTGAATTTAATACTTTTTATGTTGAAGAATTGAGTTGAAAGTCTAGGAAAAATATTTCAAACAACAACTTGGTTTTCAGTCTTTCAAAAATTGTTAAGTTGAAGTAGGTTTGAGATTGAATGAAAAATGAAATCTTTAATAGCTCTAAGATGGAATTGAAACAAGAAAATTCCTACAACAAGACTACTTTAGTAAGTGAACTAAACTTTGACAAATAGTTTTTTAGGAAAATTGCAGCCAAATATAAATCCTATAAATTATTTCTTCAAGAAGATGCTTATAGTGTCCAAAAAACGAGATTGTCCATAACTTTTTCATAACTAATTGAAATAAGATGAATCAAATCTATATATATAGACAAGTACTATTTGTAGGAAACAAAATTTTGACTTTTAGTGATTTTTGTGGTGCTACCCTACAAACCCCATTTTCTACTTAGCATAGCAAAACTTTTGTTTTTAAGCATCAATTGGAATGAAAATTATAATCTCAGAAAGCTAATGTCTATTACTAACTTCAAAAAAAGGTTTAAAAAAACACAATGAAAATTGAGACCGCAAGAGCGTACTGAGCCTACCTAAATCCATTTCGTCCCTCAAGGGAACAATGGAACTTTGGTGGTTAAAAAAAATTGATTTATATTTTTTAAAATTTTGAAGAGCCTTCATTTGTGCAACATATAATATATCTTACAATATGGTAGATCATATGTGTATATCAAACATTGCAACTGTTACAGAAATACCTTTACATACAAGATAGAAATCATTGTGTTTTGAAGATTTAGGAACCGAGAGCATATTTGTAGCCCTAATCTTTACCAAAATTCTTCTCTTTACCGACACAAAGGAAATTGCATTGTTTGGTGTTTTTAAAAAGACATACGGTAAACCAGCCTACAACCGCCACCTCCCTATTTCTGCCAAGCTACTTTTGGCCCTATTTCCACCACCAACCCCGATCAAATCCATTCACTTTTCTGATAAAATCAAACCATCAATGCCATAAAGGATAACGTGTCAATCTTCATTGGTCAATACTTAAGTACTCATAGATACAAGGAAGGGTGGTCATAGGTTGTTTATGGGACGTTTATGACTCTAGTCTATCAATAATTTGGTACACCACTTCAAAAATTCACAAAAATTACAATTTTAATCGAAAAATTATAATTCCACTTGAGTTTGATTTGTGAAACAAGTGCACACCTCTGAAAATTATGTGCCCCTCTTGGAATTGACCCCAAGACATTCAAAGTGCAAATCATGGTGGTAAGAGGCTTGTCTACCTTATGAGAGAGCTTCAAGGTGGCCTAAAATTGCGTCCATGCAGGCGGCTAGCAAAAGATGCTCCCGCCAACAAAGAGCAACAAGCTTTGGAATACAAGCCCAACAATACAATAACCAATATGACAGCAAAATAAATTGAAATGAAATTGAATTTTCTGCTAAATAAAGTCTCTGCTAAATCTCTTGACCCACTTGTGTGATATTGAAACAACAGGAATGACTTGTGTGATACTGAAACAACAGGAATGAAGTCTCAAAAATCATTTGCTTGCATTGAAGGATGCAATAACTTTAGCTCAGCGCTAACACAAAAATTATGCCTGATCACTTTGACATGAGAAACAGATAAAGCAGGCAAGGATCTTACAAGTTGGGGTATGCTGACAGGTTGACTTCCCTTTCCAGCAACCGTGGCCTCGCTTCTAAGATCTTTACAAAGAGCTACACTAAAAATATCATCAAACATTTGCAACACGGGTTGATTCACTAAACAAGGGTGCAGATCTGATGTTGTGATTTCAGGCTCATCTCATGGACTCCATAACAATTGACTCGCCTAAAATGACAGCCAACAAGTTCAGGCAATAATGAATTACACCAGCCAGAAACTACCTCAAGAACTCTGCAAAGCATTCCCTTGCAAAACATTTAAAGCTTGCAAGGATCTTGCAAGTTGTGAACTGAAGTCGTGAGTTAGGACTCACCTGCCCATCATCGGATGAACTCAAGGACTACACGACACTTTTGCTTACACAGAACTATGCGCAACAATTTCACTTGGCAAGCGCAAATAATCGGCAAATAAGGAAACCCTAACCCCTCTTCTGTGCACCAAACATCATATCTTCAACGACAATTGCTACGAAAAAGAACTACATACAAAAAAGAGATCTCTCTGTGTTGAGGATTTGGCAACCCAGAGGTAATTGCAATGCGTCATGTACTTAGAAGGATAAAATGGCGTCCATGAAGGCAACCAACACCGGAAGTTCCCAACAACGCAGAGCAGCAAGATTCGAAATCCAAGCCCAGCAACACTAAAACAAAGGTGCACGACAAAGGGGGCATTCAGCAGCACCCTCCAAGTACTACTTTACTTTCCTACTCGGAAAATGCATCAACTATACAGAACCAAATGGAGTCCACGAACGACGTTCAAGCCGAAAATAGTTGAAAGACAAAGAAGGAGGGCCATAAATACCTTACGTAGTCTTCAGCGGGAGCAGGCTCCAGGCAGGGCGTGTTGCAACGACTGCGACGATGGCGCTGCAAACTAAAAGGCACCTCCAAGCAAAGCGCAGATCGAAGCTTAAGCTTCGCTACGAACCTCCAACTCTCCCTTCAAGTTCTCTCGATCCGGACGTGCGCAGTGCCAGAGGGTTTGCGGACGAACTGGGTCACAGCGTGTGCGCTACTCTTCCGCGTGAAAGGCCGGCCCTGGAAGTCCCTCCGGAGATGCTGGCGCTGTGCAAGCACACAGTCAGCAGATTCCCGGGGTGGATTGCTTACAAATAAATAGAGGGGGAAGTCTAACTTATTCTAGCAAAAGACGTTGTGGGTGAATTTAAGTCTTCTATTTAGACCATCCCCAGCAGGCCAGCAACGCCCTTGCCACGGTAAACTCAAACTAGGCGCACATCTCCAAAATCTAGATTAATATTTTAAAATTCTCACCTTCCGATTTTAGTGGATTGGTAATGGTGGGCGGACGGAAAATGATGCTTTTACTGAAGTATGGTCGATCCAATAGATTACACGGAAATCCTTCTGAGGCCTGAGTGAACGATTAAGCTGCGTCACAAATTACTCTGTTCTATTCAGGTGCTACATTCTTTTGAAAAGTGAAATTCAGTGTCAGTTATAGATAGGAGCGCACACTACCGCTGAAAATAAAATAAAAGGGGCCAGACCTCAGAAGTCGTGTTCTCGCCATAGGTGGGTTAAGGTATGTTCCCACCTGATGTTAAAGGTGTTGTTACAGAGGGTCTTAGGAATGAATTTTGGCCTCCTTCTGGACCAGATTCACATTCCAAAGAACACCTGTAACACCAAGTGGGAACATACCTTAATAGCACTCAAGTACTCTCCAATTAGGCATTGACACATTACCCCATTTTGGTAGTAATACGCTGATTTGTCATAATCTTGAACGAATTTGGATATTTTGAGGATAGATTTGGATGTTTGAATCGATGATGGATTTGAACAGGGAACGGTCGTCGGCTAGTTAACTGTAGTACAGGAGTCTACACTAGAAAGATGAAGCGATATCCTTGCATGGATGTGAATGAATCACGTTAATATGGATGGAAATTAATTATTCATCCTAAAGTAGCTATTTACATTCATTGAAAAAAAGCAATGCCATTTCAATTTGGTAGCAGTTCAATAATTTTTTTTCCACACAATCTTTTCTTGACATTTTTGTAAATACTTTTGAGTGAATACCATAAGCACTAAGAAAAGAAAACATGGTCAGATTGGCTTTGCTACTAATGAAATGACAAGGTGTAGTGAGCTAAAGCAAATCCCATATAAATGCTTCTTCTAAAACGGGGTACAAAATGGAGTTTCCAATGTACCATGAGTGACTAAGTAATTGCACATTTGGATACATACAATCCCATCATGCCTTAGAGGTGCATATAAATGTTTGATTTCCACTAGTTTACATTGAAATTTTAAAATTTGTACAAAAAAAGTGTACAAGCAAATCCACCCCTTCTTTCATAATAATTCATGACCTTCAACAACCAATTCAAGACAAATTTGCCCTCACAATTTCTATAAAATGTACATTTACAGAAGCAAAAAGTAAAAAATATGCTTCTTAGAGATCTTCAAAACCAACTTGAAGTTTTGGACTTCAAAGTCAAATTTTAAAATTCAAACAATATTAAAATATTATAAAAATAAAAATAAAAATCTTACAACTATTTGTATCTATATAGAAATTAAAAATTATTTCCAATTTTTTTGATAAAATATCTAAATTGAGGATGTATAGCAACTGTACTAGTGTATAAGCCCAAGAATGCAAGCTTGTGAGCATTGAGCCTCCAATATAGGTACCTATAATATAGATACCACACACTATAGAAGGTGTATGTATCATAAACATCTATAACATGGGTATTTGTAACATATGTACTCTATAATCATAGACAACTTCTATAGTATATACACCTATAACATAGGTGTGTAGTATTCTGGGCTCATGGGCTCCCACTCCTATGCTCACATAATAGCACCCCTTAGGTGTATAGTGCAATGTGATTCTTTGGGTGTAAATTCTTCAATATTGAACAGTTAGAGATTTTTAATTTTAGAAGGGGAGATAGTGGTCATATGGCCTCAATAGCCCATCTCTCAAATCAAAAATTGTCATCCACCTCCAATTCAATATGCATTTACTATGAGCATTTTCCAAGTTTATTAAAGTATTGCCAAATAGTGCATTGTAATACAAAAGCTTGTATCCCCTAATACCAGTGCAAACATCTAGTGACCATTTTAGATTTGGGGACACTTTTAAAGCACCTCCATATTCTAACTTCAAAAATCTATGAGCACCTTAATTAGTATTAAAGAATATGAATCAAAGTGGGTTAGATTCAATTTTTAATTATTTTATAAGGAAAATTGATTTTTTTTTTTTTTAATTACCCAACCTTTTGATAATCAAAATCAACACTTAGAATGACCTTTGCCTTTGGGAAGCAACTACATCACCTTCCAACTAGGATATTTTGAGGATACATTTTGCAATTGTACTTACATTTAAATGTGTTGTATATAATGATTCACTATACTTCAATCTCTATCTTTCATTACTATTGATGGAAATAAAAAATGTATACATTAAGTCAATGATAGGATATTGAATTAACAAAAAGATAAGTAGAAAGAACCAATAAGACCGTTTGATGTTTATTCTATAATTTACTTGATGAACACACTTATATGGCCAAAGAATCATAGATTCAAATGAAGCTTTTTTTTTGACGATACATCAAGTAGAAGATCACTCATATTCCATGATCCTAGAAGTCACTACCTCCAAAATTAGCTTAGACTGGTTTCAAAGTTTAGAGCTCAAGGTATACTACAACTATAGTTCCTACTTAAAAAAAGGCTATTTATACACATTTTCAACCCAAAATGAAATGTTGTTCATTATTTGGTCTATTTGCAAATGGAAAATGGCAGCTCTTTGTACAAGTTCTTCTTCTCTCTTTTAGGACTACTTCTTGTGTAGATTTATAAATTATGTGCTATAGATGATTATAGTATACTACATAGTAGTTGTAATATAGTACACTTCAAAAAAGTGATGCTGTAGTAATTTGAATATTTTTTTAAATTATTAGCTCCAATATTTAAAATCCACCCTAAAGTAAGTCTCACGTTGTTTCTAAAGTAACTGCTAGTGAAGTCCAAAGGTGTTCACTCCAACAACCATATTACTAAGAAAAACTAGGCTATATGGGCTTAGAAAAAAATTCTAATTCACCCAATACCTTGAATTCTTGCAACAAGTTGGATATTTTGCAGTGGATTATGCTAGTTTATATTGTCACTATTTAACTTCAAAGTGATCATTCTTAATGTTATGCTTTTATATTTCATATGACATTATACTATTTACTGATTCAAATACATATAATTTGGTCATAATTTGAAAAACAATAGAACCATTATGCACATTTATTCATTTGTAATTCTTCAAGTTTGATTTTTTAGGAGCGTGTATAAAATCAAATGTATTGTTTTCATATGGAAATGACATTCCCACAAAAGTAATATTGTATCAATGCTTGTTCATGACATTGTATGTAAATGAATTCTTCTTGAAACATTAGTCTAGACTCCAAATCACACATATATCTAATGATGTTGACAAGTGGGATTTTTTTGAGCGATTTATTGCTTAGTCTTATAGGTTTAAAGGAGTCCAGCAAGCTCCTTCCAAATTGAAGCTACTAATGTCAAGGCACTTGCTAGTTATTGTGCCAACCTCTGCCTATCAATGTTTATATTTACACCTTAACAATGTTGATATAATAAAATGCCTAATTTTGGCTAATCATTATTCTTGCATCTACTATTTGAAATTAAATGCAAACTAATTTATTTAGAACAATGTTTTCTTCCAAATTGCTCAATCTTATTTGTAAATAGTTTCAAGATCCATCAACTTAGCAGTGCAAAGAAACATTTGAGGTTTGCAATTCCAATTGTGGAAGTTAGAAAATTTCAAATATTTTTAGAAATTTATTACGGTTGTCATGGATTTAATTGCCTCATATTAATGTGCAATGGGCCTATTCTTTTAAGCAATTGGCCCACTTAAGAAATAGGTCAAAACAACTCCTTGTTTTGTGATTGGTACGACTGAATATGCTTTTATTGGATGAGATCCTACATGGGTATCTATTTGTAGGTTTAGAATCATAATATATGGTCTCATACTTTAACTTTTGAAGTTCTTAAAGATCCTTTGTTGGACAAGAAATTTTGATTGTATATCTTATATTTTGTATTTTGATATTATCATATATCAAGATTATATTGTCATATTTAAGTGCAACTTTGTAGTTCATACCACGATGTATGGTGCGTACCAATTCAAAGTTGTTTTCATATAAAGAATGAGATTTATAAGGCTTTAGGAAATGTACATTCTTATTGATGTGACTTTGTGTAATCAATATACATTTTTTTGGAACTTCATATATCTTTATAGGACAATTTGTAATTAGTTTTGTACTTTCATCTTTCAATTGATTTAAATTCAACTTAGGTTCTACTTCTACACATTGTCAAACCATTTGAACATAAGTCTATATGTATTTTCTCAAAGCAAAAATTGGGAAGTCTTTTTGTCTATCAACAAGCAACCCATTCCATTTCGCTTGGTCTAGAAGAAATCAAGTGAAAAATGACTAAAGAAACAACCATGAAGATCTACAAATATAGTCAATTTCATTAAAGTGGCGGTATTACTGAACTTTGGCGCTTTTACAATTCAGAATGGCTGTTTTGAAATTTGTACCTGTCTTAGATGTTTTAGAACGTCCCGTTCTAAACTCTATACCTATCCTAGATGGTCAAAATGGCACACCATCAAAATGGCACAATAATACCCCCATTTTAATGAAATTGTCTATAAATGCTCTAAGTTGCTATATGGGATCTCTTGTGCATTGTTCTGCAAGTCACACAAACCATATTTCTACTAGTGATTAGATGGAGATTCTTGAAAATTAAGATCACCAAGACTTGTGTAAGAATTAGATTAAATAAATTGCACAACCTATAAATTTGTTTATGAAAAATTACACATGCCTGAAGAAGGCACTATTGGTGTTTTTTTGAACCCACGTGCGTGCAAAGGGGGACGAATTGGGGACTATTATTATTTGTAATGGGGTTTTAGGGTCCTCTAAACTTATATAAGTTTCAAAATAAACTCCAATTAATAGAAGGATTTAGATTCTTCATAGAAAAAATACACGGCATTAAAAGAACCCTTTAGTACTTTGAAATTTTTTTTTTTCTGTCGTATGAAAATTGAATTACCTACATATGCATGAAACAATGGAATGCAATCAAGTCCATAATCTTGATTTTTGGGTAAAGAGTAGCAAATACATACACTTCCCACTAGACAATAGAAGCCATGTCAAAAAACAAGTGTATGAACAAGTTGTGGTTACAGAGTCTACAGTTCAGGTGTTAGATTCCTTCAAACAAAATCAAAGTATAACATTGCACTAGGTATGCCAAATTTATAAATAAACTTGTTAAAAGACCAAGTTGTATATGTTTGTGCAAGCCAATTGCAAGCACTGAACCAAAAATGTATGCAACAAAAAGAAGATGCACCAAATGTTGAACCACTGACTTTCATAATATTGCGCCATACTCAAATCTACATAATAAAAATTCCTTGAATCTTGAAACATAAACATACAAATGCAATGCCACCTTCAAGGCTAAAATTTGAGGTCTTAAGCATGTATTTTATAAATGCATAAATGAACAAGAGCAACACTACCACTGTCGACATTGCCTCCCTTGTACCCAAACCTCGTGTCCTATTCTTACATTCTATTGCTATTGAATAAAAAAAAATGCAAGAAAATTAAAGCATAGAAAACAATCCAACATTCCAATGATATACAATTCATCATCATTTGCTATACGTTACAAAAACATCCACAACCTCCATAATCTAAAGGAATGAAATAATTGGCAACTTCTCTAAAGAAGCATACAAAACAACACATAGATGGATGCAGATCTAAAGTATAAAAACATTGTGTTTTAAAACCCTAAACCCTAAACCAAGGTGGTTGCAAGAAGACCGACCGTTTTTTGTAGCATTTTGGCAAAAACAACAATTTTGGAGATGATCAAAAAAATCAACAGCTAAAAGTATTATTGCAAACACGATGGACTATATGCAATTACTGAAACAATACTATATGGAAAAAAATAATTTGTCACAAAAATAGATAAAACAAAGAATAAATTAATAGTAAATAGAAAATGATGAAAAAAAACGAAGAATGAGCATTTTGTGAAGAGTTGATGGCAATTAGATTTCACAAAAATATGAAGTTGAAACCATCTTCGAAACTCAGAAGTGCACACGCAAGGGAGCTCTATTTGCACAAACGTGGAGGACATAAAATAATGTATTTTTAGATGTCCCTCGGTAGACATATGCTCGCCTATCGTGGAAATAGACCACATGAATTTCAGTTCTAGATCATTAATCTTGGATACTCTCCAGTTTTAAAAACATCTAAACCTCAAAGTGTGACAAATTAGTACAATTGACTTTTAAATATAAAATAATTATTTTAATGTTTACAAAATAATGGATATAAATACAATTAAGTTGGCCATCTCCAATAAGAATTTCAAGTTCATTAGGTTCATCCTTCAAAAATTATAGTGGTTGACATTTCTATTGCTTAAAAGTGAAGCAAAATTGTACTCCGTTCTAATCTTCCTTACAATTACCTACCATCTCCAACATGAAAAAGTAGAGGGATCGATGAAGCTACTAGAGACTACAATATCCTTCAAAACGCGTTTATATTCAGATATATGATTGCACATACCCAATACATATGATTTAATAATAAACAATGGGATTTAGTATTTATAAGATGCAATTGTACAATTTAGGACAAGTATTTTGAAACTACTTCATTTTCTAATTGGTTCATTTTTACATATTGTACAATTAACAAAAAATACCATCATCACACTCAAGTGGTTTCCAAAACTTTTACATAGTGTCCTTGAGTGCACATTAAAAATCCAACCTGTCAAGACGACCACAATGCAAGTCCAGTGTACTTGTGATGGAAATCCTTTGTAATCTTTGAATTCCATTGTCTGTGACGTCCATCAATCAATACAATGTCGTTGTTGTTGCCAATATCTACTCTAAAGGCATACAAAGTATAGCCAGTTGACCATTATATCAAAAAGTACAATTCAAATAATTTTGAAATAGACACATGTACACTAGATTTTTAAATGGCATAGGAATTTCAAATGGCAATACATAAGAAGCAAATTCTTCAAATTCAAATCCTAGCTATTTGCAACAAGAACAAAGCTATCCAAATGAATAACAAAACATGACTTGTTTACAATTTGAAAGAAACAAAAAGTACATGTCAAAAAATTCCACAAAAATAATAATGAGTTACTACTTGCCTTGAAGAACAAAGCAAAAAACTTGGAACGCCCACGATTGCAATCACAATATCCAACAAGTACATAGTACAAAATGACCATTAACATAGAAATTTCTTCTTCAATGAACCTATAGTAGAAACTTACAAAGTTCCGTGATACTTCAAGATTCAAACTCATATTTTTGAAGCAACCTCCTCGGCAACCTCTTTTCTTCTTCCATAGGCAACATCTCTCTTCGTTCTATGTCTCGTTTCATTCCTCCACAAACTTTTGAATTAGCTTCAAGTTCCTTCAATATCTCCCCAAATGTAGGCCTCGCAACAGAATCAAATTGCCAGCACCTTTGCAGCAAATCACGGACCCACACATCAACATGATGAGGAACTTTTGGCCGTTGCCCGTTGAGAACAAGTTCAAAGTCATACATAGGATGACCTTCAAAAGGAAGTTTCCCTGTCAAGACCTCATAGCACACCATCCCATAGCTATAAACGTCTGAGGCTTTGGTGAAGAGATTTGGTCTCTCATTCACAACCCTATCTTTGATGGCTTGCAATATTTCTGGAGCTCTAAAGAAGCCAGTTCCAACAACTCCAATGGAGCACTCAAAGTCTGCTATATAGAAAGCATGCCGTTGCTTGTCACTATTCTTGTTGAAGAGAGTGCATAACACATTTGATGCTTTGAGGTCCCTATGCACAATATCGAGATTGTGCAAGTGATCCATCCCTCTTGCAATAAAGTACATGATCCTAAAAGCCATCTCCATTGGAAATGGTCCCAAATGAGGCCTAGTTCTTGCCTTCATGTTGCGATCAATGAGAGTCTGTAGGTCTTCTGTTTCCCTCAGTAGAAGAAAGGCAAACCTCCCATTTGGCAATAAAGTCCCACACTTGATCTGACAAGTGTATTTTATTCCTTGAGGTTTGCCAAGCTTTGTACGTTCCACAATGTCTTCATACTCCTTGAACATTCCCTGGGGCCACTGCTTCTGCAAATCTCGCAAGAATGTCCCCTTCCGAAAGACCTTCAACACCCACATAAGACCACGCTCTTGGCCCAGAGAATTAGCCTCTGGACTCTTCCAAGTGATATGGGCATGGTAGAGCTCTGCCTGCCCACCCTCCGCAAACTTCTCCCCCACCACCAACTCACCAAAATCATAGATTCCACCATCACCAAAAGTGCGGAAGAAGTGACCCCAACTAGGGTCTTCTTGGAGAGATTTGAAGACTTCCATGTTGCTCACCTCAGCCACTTCTTTACCATCATTGGTGTGCTCAGTCAACTGGCTCCAATGCACCTTGGATCGCTCAATCTCATCTTCCACACTTGTGCCTTCCCCACTCTCAGCATTACTCTCAATGATCAAGCTTTTAGAACATACACAAGAAAACGATGTTGTAGAAGAGGTGGTTGCATGCTTACTTTCACTTGCTAATGGTGGGACATTCTTTGAGTCACTTGATGCACCCACCCAAAACCACCCACCCATCCATCTTTTCAATTTGTCCAAAAGGCCAATGGATTCACTTGGATTTGCCATCCGTGAACAATGCACTTGTCCTAAGATGCACTTCCTGCATGCCATACAACAAACAAGTTGAAGCAGTTGGGTTCCAAACAAAGACATTACTTGGACACCAAAGAAATATAGTTAGCAAAGCTTATTGTCAATAACATCCACTCCAACAATAACAAATTTGTCCCTTGGACAAAATCCAACTAAACACTTCATGAAAACAAATAAATCACTTACATCCAACATTTCCAAAACAAGAATTCTTATTGAAAGTGTGCATCCAATCAAAGACCACATGGCAAAATATTTTGGTAAAGGAAGATCCAAGCTACAAAATGCTTTGCTTTCTACAATTGAAGTAAAACACTGCAAGTTCAAGGAAGATCACTCATCCAATGTCAGCACCACAAAATCAAGTCAGATGACTGACTGATATCAATCAACCACAAGATTGAACCTCATTGAAACCCAACGAGAGTGATTCCTTTACACTACAAACTCAAATGAATGAATTGCATGCATTTGCATTTTATATGAGTCTAAAAGCTTCTTGGCACTCTTCCTAAAAGTCCACAACAATCCCTCAATCCTTGAGGAAAGGCCTTTTGGACCTCTACAATAGAGCAAGTACAAAGCCAAGACCAAACTAGTTTGGACTGATTCCGCATGTTTTGCAACAAAAAATAAATTGAGCTCTGCCCAATAAAGACTTTGGAATGGTGGTAAAGACTTACTAATGTAGCTTACTTCATCTTTAGTAATGTCAGAAACAATATGATGTGAATATAGACTTATGAAGATCCCTATCAATATAAGAATGACACAAGACAATATTTCATTCAAAAATGACCAACCAACCATCCACTTATGATAAATCTTTTGAAAATTGCACTACATCCAATTCAAATTCATTAAAGAAGCTTCCTAAATAATAATGTGATATATCAATGCTTTGGAAAAAGCATGTTCTATAAGTGTGGATGATATAGGTTAGTGGATGGAGGTACAATTATTCAATTTAGATATTATTTTTTGACATGGTCTTCTCGTATTTAGTTCAATAACTTAGAAGTTAACTCCTAAGGTCCAATAGCACCTTTTTGATCAAATTCCAATCAAAATTGCCATTTCTATTGCAAAATGCAAAACACTTTAGAAATTGTCTCCATCACCATGTCTTAAGGACAGGATTTTGCACTAGACTAGTATAAGAATGTGTAGAATTTTTTTCAAAAACTCCAAAACTCCAACCAAGTGGATTGTAAGACATTTACGTTTGAAACCTCTTAGCTTAATATTTTTGCATTACAAATTTTGAATTTAATACTTTTTATGTTGAAGAATTGAGTTGAAAGTCTAGGAAAAATATTTCAAACAACAACTTGGTTTTCAGTCTTTCGAAAATTGTTAAGTTGAAGTAGGTTTGAGATTGAATGAAAAATGAAATCTTTAATAGCTCTAGGATGGAATTGAAACAAGAAAATTCCTACAACAAGACTATTTTAGTAAGTGAACTAAACTTTGACAAATAGTTTTTTAGGAAAATTGCAGCCAAATATAAATCCTATAAATTATTTCTTCAAGAAGATGCTTATAGTGTCCAAAAAACGAGATTGTCCATAACTTTTTCATCACTAATTGAAATAAATTGAATCAAATCTTTACATATAAACAAGTACTATTTGTAGGAAACAAAATTTTGAGAACATTATTTGACTTTTAGTGATTTTTGTGGTGCTACCCTACAAACCCCATTTTCTACTTAACATAGCAAAACTTTTGTTTTTAAGCATCAATTAGAATGAAAATTATAATCTCAGAAAGCTAATGTCTACTACTAACTTCAAAAAAAGGTTTAAAAAAACACAATGAAAATTGATACCGCAAGAGCCTACGTGAGCCTACCTAAAATCCATTTTGTCCCTTAAGGGAACAATGGAACTTTGGGGGTTGAAGAAAATTGATTTATATTTTTTAAAATTTTGAAGAGCCTTCATTTGTGCAAAATATAATATATCTTACGATATAGTAGATCAAATGTGTATATCAAACATTGCAACTATTAAAGAAATACCTTTACATATAAGATAGAAATCATTGTGTTTTAAAGATTTAGGAATCGAGAGCATATTTGTAGCCCTAATCTTTATCAAAATTCTTCTCTTTGTCGACACCAAGGAAATTGCATTGTTTGGTGTTTTTAAAAGGACATACAGTAAACCAGCCTACAACCGCCACCTTCCTATTTCCGCCAGGCTACTTTTGGCCCTATTTCCACCACCAACCCCGGTCAAATCCATTCACTTTTTTGACATAATCAAACCATCAATGCCATAAAGGAGAACGTGTCAATCTTCATTGGTCAATAATAAAGTACTCATAGATACAAGGAAGGGTGGTCATAGGTTGTTTATGGGACGTTTATGACTCTAGTCTATCAATGGTTTGGTACACCACTTCAAAAATTCACAAAAATTACAATTTTAATCGAAAAATTATAATTCCACTTGGGTTTGATTTGTGAAACAAGCACACACCTCTGAACATTATGTGTCCTTCTTGGAATTCACCCCAAGACATTCAAATTGCAAATCATGGTGGTAATAGGCTTGTCTACCTTATGAGAGAGCTTCAAAGTGGCCTAAAATTGCGTCCATGGAGGCGGCCAGCAAAAGATGCTCCCGCCAACAAAGAGCAACAAGCTTTGGAATACAAGCCCAACAATACAGTAACTAGTATTACAGCAAAATAAATTGAATTGAAATTGAATTTTCTGCTAAATAAAGTCTCTGCTAAACCTCTTGACCCACTTGTGTGATACTGAAACAACAGGAATGAAGTCTCAAAAATCATTTGCTTGCATTGAAGGATGCAACAACTTTAGCTCAGCACTAACACAAAAATTATGCCTGATCACTTTGACATGAGAAACAAAAAACCAGGCAAGGATCTTACAAGTTGGGGTATGTTGACGGGTGTACTTCCCTTTCCAGCAACCCTTGGATCGTGGCCTCGCTTCTAAGCTCACCTGCAGCCATGGAAGACATCTTTACGAAGAGCTACACTAAAAATATCATCAAACATTTGCAATACGGGTTGATTCACTACACAAGGGTGCAGATCTGATGTTGTGATTTCAGACTCATCTCATGGACTCCATAACAATTGACTCGCCTAAAATGACAGCCAACAAGTTCAGTCAATAATGAATTACACCAGCCAGAAACTACCTCAAGAACTCTGCAAAGCATTCCCTTGCAAAACATTTAAAGCTTGCAAGGATCTTGCAAGTTGTGAATTGAAGTCGTGAGTTAGGACTCACCTGCACATCATCGGATGATCTCAAGAACTACACGACACTTTTGCTTACACAGAACGATGCGCAACAATTTCAGTTGAAAAGCGCAAATAATCGGCAAATTAGGAAACCCTAACCCCTCTTCTGTGCACCAAACATCATATCTTCAACGACAATTGCTACAAAAAAGAACTACATACAAAAAAGAGATCTCTCTGTGCTGAGGATTTGGCAACCCAGAGGTAATTGCAATGCGTGATGTACTTAGAAGGATAAAATGGCGTCCATGAAGGCAACCAGCACCGGAAGTTCCCAACAACGCAGAGCAGCAAGATTCGAAATCCAAGCCCACCAACACAAAAACCAAGTTGCACGACAAGGGAGCATCTGGCAGCACCCTCCAAGTACTAGTTTACTTTCCTATTCGGAAAATGCATTATCGATACAGAACCAAATGGAGTCCACGAACGACGTTCCAGCCGAAAATAGATGAAAGACAAAGAAGGAGGGCCATAAATACCTTACGTGGTCTTCAGCGGGACCAGGCTCCAGGCAGAGCGTGTTGCAACGACTGTGACGATGGCGCTGCAAACTCAAAGCGCAGATCGAAGCTTAAGCTTCGCTACGAACCTCCAACTCTCAGTTCAACTAAGCCAGAGGGTTTGCCGACGAACTGGGTCACAGCGTGTGCGCTACTCTTTCGCGTGAAAGGGCCGGCCCTGGAAGTCCCTCCGGAGATGCTGGCGCTGTGCAAGCACACAGTCAGCGGATTCCCGGGGTGGATTGCTCACAAATAAATAAATAGAGGAGGAAGTATCTTCTAGCAAAAAGACTTCGTGGTTGAATTTCAGTGTTCTGTTTAGACCATCCCCAGCAGGCCAGCACCGCCCAGGCCACGGTAAACTCAAACTAGGTGCACATCTCGAAAACCTAGATTAATATTTTAAAATTCTCACCTTCCGATTTTAGTGGATTGGTCGGTAATGGTGGGCGGACGGAGAATAGTTGCTTTTACTGAAGTATGGTCGATCCAATAGATTACACGGAAATCCTTCTGAGGACTGAGTGAGCGATTAAGCTGCGTCACAAATTACTCTGTTCTATTCGCGTGCTACATTCTTTTGAAAAGTGAAATTCAGTGTCAGTTATAGATAGGAGCGCACACCGACTACAGTACCGGTGTAAATAAAATAAAAAGGGGCCAGACCTCCGAATTCGAGTTCTCGCCGTAGGTAGGTTTGGAAGCGAAGTTCTGTCATCCACAACAGTGATGTGTAGATCTGTACCGGAAGGTTCTCAGGTGCCAGTAGCAAATGAGACTATATTCTCTGGACGGAGCCAAGTCTTACTTTACCTTTGTCGATGACCTGATGGTTTCTTTTGTTTCCATTTCACAGCTTCTGGGAAAAGATTCACACAGCATTGGTATTGCGACAGACAATCATACAGTATGTTCGGGGTGAACTGGCCCCCTCGCTCGGACTCTCAAATCAATCCAGGGTGCATGTGGAGAAAAAGCCCCCCTATTTTGAGCCGTCTCTAGGGTATGCTCTAAATCTCTCCTACTGTAGCTAATATGAATTCATTCAGAATTTGCCAATTTTATCATGCCTCGCAAATCAAACATTTCAGGGCTCTCCCGCGAGACCGAGCGAGGGATGAGTTCACCCTGGCCATACAGTATGTTTGGGCAAGCAGTTCTGCGAGAAAGTCAACGAGTACTGCTCAAGCATTGGAGAAGAAACCTCAAAACTGCATATTTCCTGGGAAAGGCCCCATCCGAATTCCGAAAGTGGCCTATTCCGGGAGGGGCCTATCCACAAAGTCCCCTCTTTTTCACATGGGCATGGGCACTTTTCACATGGAGCCTCGTCAAAAGGGAAGCGAGGAGGCCCAAAAGATCCCGATCATGCACCTACGGACCAAGGCTTTTTTCTTCGCATTGTACTGTAGATGAGCAGTGGAGTCCCTCTGTGGCCTCTGTTTGTTGGTGAATATTTGGAGGGAGCCACGCATACAGTAGTGGCGGAAATCTGGTAGAGGAAGTTGAAATCTGGTGAAATTTCGCCAGAAAAACAACAACCCTGCTACAGACCGCCACTCAAAGGGCAAGGGGAAGAAGCTTACAGTAACTTAACCCTTAAACGCCGGGCTCATAACCGTGGAAATCATCTGTTTTGTCACCGTGTAGATTGTTGGATTAAAATAATGCAAAAAGCACTCATTGGAAGTCAAGCTACTGTAGATTATCTTCCCTTTCCCCACAAAATTTGGAGGATGAATAGTTGCACTTCTGTCCTACACAGGAGATTCTCTTGTCATTCATCGGACGCAAAACGGCCGCTGCGTCCTTCAAGGGTTAAAGGGGACTCAGCTCAGCTTTTGGAAATGTCAGAGGTGGCGGGGTTCGTTCAGTGGTTTGCCTTCACTTGGGCTCAACTTATTAAGAAAATAAAACAAAATAAAAATAAAGAGGAGGAGCTGTCACTGTTGTGGCTTGGTTACCGTGGGTTCAACAAGCAATCATTCTGGCCATGCAGCCAGAATGGAAGAAGGCATCACAGTTTGGGCATTGGGTTTGAATGTGCTCACTCCCATGGAATGGCCTCACTGCTCCGGGCCGAAGTGAAGGGACCCCCTTGCTTATCCCCTGTGGGAAATGCTGAAATCTTTTTATTTTCCATTCATGATACAATTTGCAAATTTTGAATTCATATTTGCAACCCGTGGCCGAAAATTAGCTAGAAGATGTGTAGAAAATAGAAGTAACACAACACAAAACAGGGGGCTTTTTTCTTACATACACTTTTGGAATGACTTGGGGGGGACAATCGAGGAGATCAGTTCATCTTCACCTGGCTCCCGTCCCCTCCGTTGTCATTAATCCCTAAAGTTTCATGACTATGTTTTTCCTGAAATGGCTCAAAAAATGCCATTTTCAATACAAGTACCAAATTTTTGAAAAAAAACTTTTTTTGACACATATGACCGTAGGATATTGTAGTATACTGGTTTGAAAAATGTAGAAAAACTTTCAGAAATTTCCACCACGTGGATTGCAAGATATTAGCATTTCAATTGACAAAAATCCTTTTATTGGCCCTATGAAAACCGGGCAGCTGCACTTCATAAGGTCACATTTGTATCAAAAAATATCCAAAATGGTGGTTACTCTTTGGATTCATTCTTCAAGGCAAATTGGTTACATGCTTAAAAAATTTCAAATCATTTGGAATAGTACAACATATAAGAAAAAAATAGTAAATAGAAAGAAGTAGAAAATGGTTCAAAACACCAAATTGTTAAGAAGGAAAAGGTGCGCTTGTCGTGTACTCCAATTTCTCTGTAGGCTTTTTTCTGTGTACTTGATTTTGTTTCCATTGAGCAGATGAAATATTCATTGAACAGACAAGATATTGAGGAACCCATATTGTTGAAAGCCAGGTGTTCTCAGCAAAGATGACCAGTTGAGTGCAATGTAGCACACCTCTTAATAGAATGCGGGAATTAATTGAAAAAGCGAAATGGTTCTATGCAATCTTACCTCTCAAAAGACCCAGAAATAAGTTCTTAATGTTAATTAATCCCTAAAGGACCGGCATGCGTTTTTTGGCTATATGTAAATTTTGGGCAGGTACGTGTGACTAGAGATTTCCATATTTTAAGCTGAAATTTTAATAGAAGGTGGGCGCCAGGAATATCTTTCATATGCACTAAATTTCAAGACATTTGGAAATAGGAGTCAAAAGTTATGGCCAAATATGTTACTTTATTTCGTAACTGGGCAATCCGGGCAGCAAAAAAAATTTGGCAAAATTTTTTTTTTTTTTTAAATATTTTTTTTTCTCGTAGATTATATTTTTGTCTATTTGGAAAGCTTTGATTCATTTCATTTGTATTTATTATGAGAAAGTCATGGACATTCTTGTTTTTTGGGCAATTAGAGCATCTTCTTGAAAGAAATAACTTGTAGGATTCATTTCTAAATGCTATTTTTGCAATTTTTCAAAAAAAAAAATTCTCATAGTTTAGTTTACTTGCTAGAACAATCTCACCATTGGAATTAGTGTATTTTAATTCCATCTAAAATATATTAATATTTTAGATTTTCCTTCTATCTCGTACCTACTTCTACTTAATAAATATTTTAGGAATGATAATTAAGTTTTTTTGAATATTTTTTTTTTCCCTAGACTCTCAACTCAATTCTCCACTATAAAGATTTGAAGCTCTAAACTCTGTAGTGCAAAAATTTTAAGTTAAAAATGTTTAAAGTCAAAAAAACTAGTCCCGCAATGTGCTGAAATACTTGTTTTTTTCACTTTAAACGCAGATATCTTGCAATCTGAGCGGTCAAAAATTCTGAAATTTTTTCCACACATTCTCATACTAGTTAGGTGTACGATCCTATAGTTAGATGTGCCAAAAAAATATTTTTCAAATTTTTTTATTCCTTGCTATAGAAATGGCAGTTTTGAGTGTTTTTTGGCAGAAAAAAGGCCTTGGGCCTTTAGGGGTTAATATGCACTACTGTAGATTTGTAAAGTCCTCACACAGAGTTACTGTCACGTCACTGTTACTAGTGTAATGTAGATGGTGTTAACTTAGAGATAGTGTGACTAATTTTTATTGTAATGGCACAGTTTAACTTGACATTAACCCCTAAATGCCCGAGGCACCAAATTTTGGTGTTGACAAAACTTTGAGGTTAAAATATAACCTCACCAAATTGCTGTTTTTAGTCATTTATATTTTTGAATTTTTTTTTGAAGTCTAGTTTTAGCATCAAAAATCCAATTTTGAAAATGATGGATTATGATTTTTCAATTCAAGATTTTGTGCAAGGGTACCCATTGCAATCTTGACTTTCCGTGGTGTTGAGGGCTCTTGGAAATGAGCCTCAAATACACTACACTAAAAAGGGTATTTAGTGTTGGCAACACTATTTGCGAACCATGACACTAAATATCATTAAGCCTACTAAAGTAAGTAACATTAAATGTAATTTCTAACATTAAATATACTCTATGGTAAATCTGAAATCTGAAAATGTTTACATTTAGTGTTAGAACTTATTAAAGGAAGGTAGAAGGGAAGAGAAGGCAAAGGCGGCGCATTGAAGTTTAGCACTACACTAATCGTCCTAAAATTGACATTTAGTGTAGGGTCAAGTAGGGTGGTAATTACACTAAATGTAATCCAACACTAAATACCCTTTTTAGTGTACTGGTCATCCATTAGTCATCTTGTCACCTGATTGCATTGAGGATTTCACGAATTCCACTCGTTACGTGCCTCAGGGGTACATGCTCATAGGAGGCCGAGTTGTGAATGTTGATTGTAACTCTTTATAAGTTGGCAATTTTCTAGGAATTTGGAACCGCGGAACAAGATGCTTCGAGACAAATAAACAAGTATGTGTGTCACCTTAACCCTGTAAGGACAAGCTGGTCTTTGTGGAAATCATCCTTTCTAATACAGTGTGAATCATCTACTTTAAGAAAAACCAAAAGTACTCATTGGAGGTCAAGCTACTATACGAGGTCTCCCCTTTCTACACAAAATTCCAAGGATGAACAATTGCACTTTTGTCTTACATGAAAGTATTCTCTATCATCCATCGGACACTTAGTGTCCGCAATAGACTTAAAGGGTTAAGGCCCTAGTATGCAACTTTTGTATTGTACGTAGGAGTCATCAGCATTAAAACAGCTCGGAGGACGGCTTTTTAAAAATTATATCAAATTATAAGGACAAAAAAGTTATGTGAAGACTGAAGACCAAATTAAATAAAATGAGATGTAGAAAATATTGGATTGCATATTTATTATAAATAATGAATCACAATACATATGAAAAATTGAAACATTTATGCATAATTTTCATAAGTCCATACAAGAAGTTCCCTCCAAATAAAATTAAAATTCATTCGTAGTGTTTCATTTATCATAAAAATTTTAAAAAAAATATTCAATAACCCAAAAATTAAGCAACTTGTTCCACGATACATGTATTAAAAAATCCATGTATTAATTAGTTTTTTAATGCTATTATTGTCCTCAAAATATATTCATTTTATGCATATAATTAAAGTTTTGGATTCCTTGTTAAAAAGGCTACAAGAATTTTCTACATTAAAACAAATTAACCCCTAAAGATCGGAGACTATGTTTTCACCAAAACCGCTCCAAAACTGCCATTTCTAATACAAGTACCAAACTTTAGAAAAAAACATTTTTGGACACATGTAACCATAAGATCTTATAGAGCACTGGTTTGAGAAGCTGAGGAAAAAATTTCAGAATTTTCCACCGTGTGGATTGCAAGATATTAACATTTGAATTGACAAAAACCCTTTTTTTGTCCCTGCGAAAATCCGGGCAGCTGCACTTCACAAGGTCACATTTGTATGAAAAAAATGCCCAAAATGGTGGTTATTCTTTGGATTCATTCTTCTAGGCAAGTTGGCTACATTCTTGAAAAATTTCAGATCATTTGGAATTGCACAACATATAGGAAAAAAATAGTAAGGAGAAAGAAGTAGAGAATGATTCAAAACACTAAAATTGTTAAGAATTTATTTATGGAATTGAAAAATGCCAATCCCAATGGTTCTAATGTTGTAATAAAAAATATAAATCCAATGTTTTTATTTTTTTTCAAAAATATTGGAAATTGAGTTAAATAAAGGCCTTCAAAGTTTATTTTAGAGTAGAGATTCCATAACTACCCTCAAACTAAGAATCCTCATAACTTTTGACTCATTAATCCAAATGGAATGATTTAAAGCTTTCCACGTACATATAAATCTAAAGAACCAATTTCAAATTTTTATTTTTAAAAAAAATGATTTTTAAAGAACTTTTTTGAGCTACCCGGGCTGCCCGCCATACACCAAAAATTACATATTATACAATAACTTTTTAACCATGTAGTCAAAAGTTATGAAAATTGTTGGGCCTTAAAGCTACTCCTCGGGCACATCTTGTGTGAAAATTTCAAAGAAAAAAAATAAAAACTCCACTCGTAGTGAGCTGCCCAAAATTGCTATATTGTCAAAAAACGGGGTTTGGACCTTTAGGGGTTAATCTCCTTGAGATTGGACTAGAACGCATTATAAGGGATTATAATCTTAACCATATCATACGGGAGTTGCATACCAGGGCCTTGAGGCAAGCACTGAATATTGAAACCTATTCTTGGACCAAGTTTCATCTTGAATTTTTTTCTATCTGTATATAGGATACTCAAGTGTGCTTTGATTGTCTTGGCCAGTTTGTTTTGCAACATCAGCAAACCGGTTGTATAGAGGATCTGACGTCACGAGGTTTGCAACCCTTATTACATTTCAAAGCTACAATGAAGACGGTCGTCTATGTGTGCAGTTCATTCTGGATGCATGTAGTTGTGGAATGTCAATATCATTTCGTGTCATTTTACATATGAGCACGAATTTTTGGAGTTCAACTTCCTGTGTTGACAGCTAGTTTTCAATGTGGTCGCTGGTGGAAATTCGGTTTAGGGCTGCCTTCTTTTTACCCGCGATGCTATTAGTTCAAGCAATGACTGCTTATTGTGGTGCATTACAGGACTCAAAGATTTGAAAGCAGGGGTTATCCGCACTCCGCTTCCTTCGAAGGAAACTTTGCTGAACGACCCGCTGCGCGTGATGCGGACTTTACGCTTCGGTGGGTCTTTGGCAATATGTTCAGATGATTGTTTGTACAATATTTTTGAATCCAATTCTGATTGCAATGCACACCTGTAATAAAACCTCCCTTCACCGGGTGCTCGATGTGGATTTGAGCTTGAGGACGAGGTGAAAGAGGTGAAAGAGGCAGCTTCATGTGATGAAGTCAGGACAGCACTGGGCAGCAAAGTGAGCCGTGAACGTATTGGTCACGAGGTGAATATCCAATTCCACTGCTTTGCTGCCTTTTGACTTGAAGTGAAGATCAGGTTGTAACCACGATCATTGTGCTTGTATTTGACTAAATGAGCTCCAGTTACGATGAGTACATCATCTGAGCGAATTCTGGACGTGAAGGTTGTGTGTGGATCATATGGAAGCGATTGGAGAGATCTTGGTGGAATTTGAAGTTGCTCCAAGTTCACAAGCTAAGTTTTCGGTATGACCATACACTGGGTTGTTTCCTCAATACGTTGTCAATATTTGTAAAATCATCCTGACTGTCTCACTTTGTTCCTATCTGCTTTGGAAGTTCAGATTTGCAGATAGGTTATTTCTGTAGAGTTGGTTTCAGTATAACTGGTATTGGGAATACAATACTTACGATTGTATTTTCTCTTTGCTTTGTCATTAGTCATCAACTTCTCTTCATGGATATCATTTGCTTGAAATATTCTTTACTTCAATGTCTAGGATGAGGAAAGGAGTTTTTTTCATCTTGCTAGCTGACTCCTTCCCTTAAGACATGTCACAGTTTCACAAAAGAAAGGCGTGGTGAGTTCTTTTGAAATGTCTTTTGGTTCCTATCTTGGTTATAGGAGATGAGTTTTTACTCAAAGATTATCCTCGTGTGCATATTGTGCTGTGTCTGTTCTTGGGTTTCTGATTTCAAGTTGATATTATTGAATTTGTGCACATAGTAAGTGATGCTCTCTGACTTGCAGCACAGGTGTTCCAGAAGGCTCTACTGTATTGATTCTATATGTTGCCTTTTAAGACATCTCCCTCTATTGCAGACATCCTCAGAACTCTTGTCTGCTTGTTTTGGGACGTTTTGTATGCAGCTACCGATATCTGAACTTATTATTAAGGAATCCTTGAAGGTGAAGTCAGATGATGGATTGCTAAAGTGGTCTGTATTGAGCTCTAATTTTTTGCAACCTTCAAGATCTTTGGCTGCAGCTTCTGTTATCCAACAATATCTGCTCATGCTGGAGTGTTTGGGTGGTTTGACTCATGTTTGTATCGATGCTTGATTTCTTGATCATGTCTTCGGCAGGTGGTACAACTTCACTCTGCTGCGGAGCAATTTGTAAACATTACAGAGCTGTTCCTTAGCGAGGTAAATGACAAGAGTGATGAAGAATTCCAAGCAGAGAAGGGAGTTCAAGCAGGTTTTCAACTCACCTGTAATCTAAGCACTTGGTGATCTGCATGGTATTGAATCTTTTAAGGGGAAATACCCTGTGAAATTATTACCCTGGAGCTGGCATTGCTTTGTACTGTCAGAACTCAGAAGCAACTAGGACACCTAGTAAAATTGGCCTGGACACCAAAAAATAATATTCACTCTGTGTACGCAGTTGAAGAACTAGTTGCCGGGAGCAATTAAATTGTGCTTGGGCCTTTGTTAGAGAAGACGAGCACAGATCTCCCACCAAACCCTTCCATTTTCAATTTCAGTTCTCGATACCGGAATTCGGATCCAGTCCGAGTCAAAAACCAAACAACAAAAACCCTGACCACGCAAGTCAAAAATTCTCTCAAACCAAAATTGAACATGCGCAATCGGAAAATAACGAACCTGCTCACCCCTCCGTCGTCTTCAAGCTCCCTCCTCTCGGTGGAGCAGACTTCGAGGTCCGCCAGAGACATGGCCAAAGCAGAAGCTCCTCGCTCCCTCCAAACAAAAAATGCGAAGACATAGGAAAGCTTCCAGAAGAAATGAAAGCGACCGGAAACTTCATTTCATGCGGAAGCAGGAACAACATGCGGCGCTTCTCCGAACCCTAAGAATCCTCAAGAAAGATAAAAACCTCGGCACTTCCCACGAGAACGAAGACGCGAAATCAGCTCTTCAGTCGATCGGTCGGTCGGTCGGACTATCCCCCCAACGACAGAAGAAGAGAGACGGACTCTCTATTGATGTTCGGGACCATCCGGGTATCGCTGGATACCCGATCGATTGGTTTGAATCCTGTTGGGGTTGTTACAAGATTCCTTTGAATGTCTGATCCAAACATTTTTATTATTTCCTTGATTTAAGATAGACAAGTCTACTATCAACAGTTTATTTGGAATTTGAATTTCTTAGAACCAATTCCAAGAGAGGCACATATTATTAAAAAGTGTGCACTTGCTTCATGGATCATATCCAAGTGGAATTATAATTTTCCGATTAAAAGTGTAATTTTTGTAAATTTTTGAAGTGATCTGCCCAAAAATACAAAACCGTCCATAGAGTGGAGTCATAAATGTCCGGCATTAATTACCCATAACCACCTTTCCATATATCTAATAGCACTCAAGTTCTCCCCAACCAAGCATTGACACGTTACCCCATTTTGGTAATAATGCATTGATTTCTCATAATCTTGAACGGATTTGGATATTTTGAAGATGGATTTGGATGTTAGAATCGATGAATTCGGACTAAACATAGGGTCTTGGATTTGAACAAGGAATGGTGATGGGTTGGTTAACTATAGTACAGGAGTCTGCACTAGAAGGATGAAGCTATATCCTTGCATGGATGTGAATGAATCACGTTAATGTGGATGGAAATTGATTGTTCATCCTAAAGTAGCTATATACATTCATTGAAAAAGAACAATGCCATCTCAATTTTGTAGCAATTCAATAATTTTTTATCCACACAATCTTTTCTTGACATTTTTGTAAATATTTTTGAATGAATATCATAATCACTGAGAGAAGAAAACATGTTCAGATTGTCGTTTGCTACTAATGGAATGGAAAGGTGTAGTGAGTTGAAGCAAATTCCATATAAATGCTTCTTCTAAAATAGGGTACAAAATGGAGTTTTCAATGTACCAAGAACGACTGAGTAATTGCACATTTTGGCACATACAAACCCACCATGCATTAGTGGTGCATATAAATGTTCAATTTTTACTAGTTTGCATCAAAATTTTAATATTTGTACTAAAATAAGTGTACAAGCAAATCCACTTCTTCTTTTATAAATAATTCATGACCTTCAACAACCAATTCAAGACAAATTTTCCCTCACAATTTCTATAAAATATAAATTTATGGAAGTAAAAAGTAAAAAATATGCTTCTTTAAGCTCTTCAAATCCAACTTGAAGTTTTGAACTTCAAAGTCAAATATAAAAATTCAAACAACATTAAAATATTATAAAAATAAAAATTCAATCCTTGCAACTATTTGTATCAATACATAAATTGAAAATTATTCTAGTATTTTTTTATGAAATGTCTATATTTAGGATGCATAGTGCAGTATGATGAAGTATTCTTTTGGTGTAAATTCTTCAATATTGAATAGTTGGAGATTTTTAATTATAGAAGAGAGGATAGTGGACATGTGACCTTGGTAGCCCATCTCTTTCAAAAAAATTCATCCACCTCAAATTCAATATGCATTTACTGTGAGCATTTTTCAAATTTATTAAAGTACTTCCAAATAGTGCATTGTAATACAAAAGCTTGTATCCCCTAATGCCAGTGCAAATATCTTGTGACCATTTTAGAGTGGGGACACTTTTAAAGCACCTCCATATTCTAACTTCAAAAATCTATGAGCACTTTAATTAGTATTAAAAGAATATGAATCAAAGTGGGTTAGATTTACTTTTTAATTATTTTGTAAGGAAAATTGATTAAAAATTGTTTTGAGTTACATAACCATTTAAGCCCTAAAGGACCAGCATGCGTTTTTTGGCTATATAGAAATTTTGGGTAGGTCCGTGTGACTAGAGATTTCCATATTTTAAGCTGAAATTTTAACAGAAAGTGGGCGCAAGGAATATCTTTTATATGCACTAAATTTCAGGACATTTGGAAATAGGAGTCAAAAGTTATGGCCAAATATGTTACTTTTTTCGAAACTGGGCAGTCTGGGCAGCAAGAAAAATTTGGCAAAAACTTAAGTTTTTTTTTATAAATATTTTTTTTCTTGTAGAATATATTTTTGTCTATCTAGAAAGCTTTGATTCATTTCATTTGGATTTGTTATGAGAAAGTTATGGATATTCTTGTTTTTCGGGCAGTTAGAGCGTCTTCTTGAAAAAAATAACTTGTAGGAATCATTTCTAAATGCTATTTTTGCAATTTAAAAAAAAATAAAAATTCTCATGGTTTAGTTTACTTGCTAGAACAATCTCACCATTGGAATTAGTGTATTTTAATTCCATCTAAAATATATTAATGTTTTAGATTTTCCTTCTATCTCGTACCTACTTCTACTTAATAAATTCTTTAGGAATGATAATTAAGTTTTTTTGAATATATTTTTTTTCCCTAGACTCTCCACTCAATTCTCCACTAGAAAGATTTAAAGCACAAAACTCTGTAGTGCAAAAATTTTAAGTGAAAAATGTTTAAAGTCAAAAAATCTAGTCCCACAATGTGCTGAAATACTTGTTTTTTCCACTTTAAACGCAGATATCTTGCAATCTGAGCGGTCAAAAATTCTGAAATTTTTTCCACACATTCTCATACTAGTTAGGTGTAAGATCCTACGATTAGATGTGCAAAAAAAACATATTTCAAACTTTTTTACTCCTTGCTATAGAAATGGCAGTTTTGAGTTTTTTTTGGCAGAAAAAAGGCCTTGGGCCTTAGGGGTTAAAATCAAAACCAATACCTAGAATGACCTTCACCTTTGGGAAGCAACTACATCACATTCCATCTAGGGTATTTTGAGGATACATTTGCAATTGTACTTACATTTGAATATGTTGTACATAATGATTCACTATACTTCAATCTCTATCTTTCATCACTATTGATGGAAATAAAAAATACGTATAGTAAGTCAATGATGGGATATTGAATCAAAAAAAAGAAAAGTAGAAGAACCAACAAGAACGTTTGATGTTTATTCTATCAATTACTTGATGTACACACTTTTATAGCCAAAGAATCTTGGATTCAAATGAAGCTTCTTTTTTGGACAATACATCAAGTGGAAGATCACTCATATTCCATGATTTAGAAGTCACTACCTCCAAAATTAGTTTAGACTAGTTTAAAGCGGTTTCCACTACAAAAAAATGAGGGTGTAAATGACTTGTCCGCAATGACTGTAGTAGTCATTTCTTGCCAACAATGACTACAGAACAGTCATTTTGAAATCATTGTTGAATTACAGTCATGGTGGAAAAGTTATTGTGGACACTTGTTTTTTTTGTAGTGTTCAGAGTTTAAAATTCAAGGTATACTACATCTATAGTTCCTACTTGAAAAACAACTATTTATATACATACACAATCCAAAATGAAATGTTGCTCATTATTTTGTCTATTTGCAAATGGAAAATGGAAGTTCTTTGTGCAAGTTTTTCTTCTCTCTTTTAGGACTACCCCTTGTGTAGATTTATAAATTATGCATTATGGATCATTACAATGTGCTACATATTAGTAGTTGTAGTATAGTATGCTTCAAAAAAATGATGCTATAGTAACTTTAGTAGTTTTTAAGTTATTAGCTCCAATATTTAAAATACAACCTAAAGTAAGTCTCACATTGTTTCTAAAGTCACGGCTAGTGAAGTACATAGGTGTTCACTCCAACAAGCGTATCACTAAGGAAAAAATAGGCTATATGGCTTTAGAATAAAATTTCTAATTCACCCCTCATAGCTTGAGTTCTTGCAATAAGTTGGATATTTTTGAAAAACATGCAATGGATTACACTATTTATTATTGGCACTATTTAACTCTCAATTTAACTTCAAAAGTAATCATTCTTAATGTTATGCTTTCTATATTTTATATGACATTACACTATTTACTTGATTCAATGACATATAGTTTGTTTATTATTTGAAAAAATAATAGACAATTATGCACATTTATTCATTTAAAATTCATCAAGTTTGATCTTTTAGAAGCATAACATTAACATTTTATATATAGCATGTATAAAATCACATGTATTGTTTTTATATGGAAATGACATTCCTTCAAAGGTAATATTGTATCAATGCTTGTTCATGAAATTGTATATAAATGATTTCTTCTTAAAACAATAGGCTAGACTTCAAATCACACATATATCTAATGGTGTTGACTAGTGGGATTCTTTTGAGCAATTTATTGCTTAGTCTTATAGGTTTCAAGGAATGTAGCAAGCTCCTTCCAAATTGAAGCTACTCATGTCAAGGCACTTGATAGTTATCATACCAACCTCCATGCACCTATGTTTATATTTACACTTTAACAATGATGATACAATAAAATGCCTAATTTTGGCTAATCATTATTCTTGCATCCACTATTTCAAATGAAATGTAAACAAATTTATTAAGAACAATTTCACTTTTTTTTTAAATAGTTCTAAATTTTTAAAGAACTATTTGCATTGTACTTTTACTAATAAATTGTAGAGTAGTCTTCATTTCAAAAACTTATAGTCTTAATCCTTTAAGGATAAGACGTTCAAATTTTGAATAATGGATGAACACAAACACATCCCAAATACACAAAAATGTGTTTTTTCATCCATCAATTTTTTAAGAGATTCTTCTGTTAGTTTTTGAAGACATCATATCTTCTTTAAGCCTAAAAAGAACTATATTTAAAACCTTATGAAGCATGTAAGCATGGGTTCTTACCATTAAGTTGTTAAAGTATTTGCTTGAAAATGGAACGGAATTCAACATTCTAGTTGCATGCTTAAAAGTAAAGATTCAAAATTGACTCCTAAAGTCTTTTGAATAAAAGCTATACATTTTAGAGAAGGATATGCTTTGGTTTTGTAAAAAAATCACAATTAGATACAGTTACTTTATGAAACAACTTTGGTGATGTGATGTCACTTGAGTTCATGGTATAGAATATGATGCTTTGGGCTAGCCTATATTTGAGTAGAAACGTGATCCATTCATTATTGGTCATTTCTTTTAATTCTTTTTTGTTGTCATAATTTAAACACCAATTTCATTGTCATTTTGCAAGTAGATGTTGAGCTTTCAACATTCAATTACCTTAGAATATTCTTCTTCTCAGATTCTTATATGAAAAACATCCAATTGTGTTGAATAATGTTATAGCAACCACCACCTAATGCAGTTGGAACTATTTGGTCGTTCATGACTTAGTTGAATTATGCAGACGAGTTGAGTGGACATAAAATCTAATAGTGCTCAAATTGTGATAAGTTTTTTTCCACATTGCTTAATTCTATTTGTGAATAATTTCAAGATCCATGGACTTAGCAGCACAAAGAAACATTTGAGGTTTGCAATTCCAATTGTTGAAGTTAGAAAATTTTAAAAATTTCTAGAAATGGATTACGGTTGTGATGGGTTGAATTGCCTCATATTAACGTGGAATTGACACAATTGAGAGATTCATTCTTCTCACCTAATTGGCCAATTGAAGAAATAGGTCAAAACAACTCTTTGTCTTGTGAATGGTAAGACTGAATATGCTTTTATTGGATGAGATCCTACATGGGTATCTATATGTAGGTCTTGAATTGTAATGTACGGTCCCATACCTTAAAACTTGAAGTTCTTAAAGGTCCTTTGTTGGACAAGTAATTTTGATTGTATATTTTGTATTTTGATTTTATCATATATCAAGATTATGTTTGTCATTTTCAAATGCAACATTTTAGTTCATACCAGGATGTATGGTGCACACAAATTTAAAGTCATTTTTATATAAACAATGGGATTTATAAGGCTTTAGGAATTGTATGTTCTTATTGATGTGACTTTGTGCAATCAATATTCATTTTTTAGGAACTTCATGTATCTTTACATGACAACTTGTAACTAGTTTTGTACTTTCATCTTCCAATTGATTTAAATTCAACTTAGGCTCTACTTCCACACATTGTCAAATCATTTGAGCATAAGTCTATATGTACTTTCTCAAAGCAAAAATTGGACAGTCTTTCCGTCTATCAAAAAGCAACCCATTCCACTTTACTTGGTCTAGAAGAAATCAAATGAAGGAAGACTGAAGAAACAACCATGACGTTCCACAAATGCTCTAAGTTGCCATATGGGATCCCTTGTGCATTGTTCTCCAAGTCACACAAACCATATTTCTACTAGTGATTAGATGGAGATTCTTGAAAATTAAGATCACCAAGACTTGTGTAAGAACTAGATTAAATAAATTGCACAACCTATAATTTGTTTATGAGAAACTACACATACTTGGAGAAGGCACTACTGGTGTTTTTTTGAACCCACATGCATGCAAAGGGGGATGAAATGGGGACTATTATTATTTGTAATGGGGTTTTAGGGTCCTCTAAACCTATATAAATTTCAAAATAAATTCCAATTAATAGAAGGATTTAGATTCTTTAAAGAAAAAATACACGGCATTAAAATAACTCTTTTGTACTTTGAAATGTTATTTTTTTCATGTGGTATGAAAATCAAATTACCTGCGTATGCACAAAATAATGAAATGCAATCAAGTCCATAATCATGATTTTTGGGTAGACAATAGCAAACACATACACTTCCCACTAAACAATAGAAGCCATGTCAAAAAACAAGTGTATGAACAAGTTGTGGTTGTAGAGTCTATAATTCAAGTATTAGATTCCTTCAAACAAAATCAAAGTACAACATTGCACTAGGTATGCCAAATCCATGCCATAAATAAATATAAACTTGTTAAAAGACCTTGTAAATGTTTGTACAAGCCAATTGCGAGCACTAGACCAAAATTGTATGCAACAAAAAGAAGATGCACCAAATAATAAATCATTGATCTCTCCCTTGCAATACTGCATTAGAAAATCTACATAATAAAGATTCCTTGAATCTTGAAACATAAACATACAAATGCAATGCCACCTTCAAGGCTAAAATTTGAGGTCTTGAGCAAGTCTTTATAAGTGCATAAATGAACAAAAACAACACTACCACTGTCTACATTTCTTTCCTCGTATTCAAACCTTGTGTCCTATTCTTGCATTCTATTGCTATTGAATAAGAAAAGTACAAAAAAAGCATAGAAAAAAAATCCCAACATTCCACTGATATACAATTCGTCATCCACTGCTTTCACCACAAAAACATTTACAACCTCCCTAATCTAAAGGAATGAAACAATTGGCGACTTCTCTAAAGAAGCACACAAAGCAACACATGGATGGGTGCAGATCTAAAGAAAGAAAACATTACGTCTTAAAACCCTAAACCCTAAACCAAGGTGGTTGCAAGAAGACCAACCATTTTTTGGTAGCATTTTGGTAAAAACAACAGTTTTGGAGCTCGCATTATGAATACTTTGCAGTTGATTGGAAAAATCAACGGCTAAAAGTATTGTTGCAAACACGATGGATTACTTGCAATTACTAAAACAATACTATATGGAAAAAAAATAGTTTGTCACAAAAAATAGATACAACAAAGAATAAAAATTAATAATAAATAGAAAATCATGAAAAAAACAAAAAAAGAGCATTTTGTGAAGACTTGATGGCAATTGGGTTTCACAAAAATATGAAGTTGAAACCATCTTCAAAACTCAGAAGTGTATATGCAAGGAAGTCCTATTTGCACAATTGTGGAAGACATAAAATAATGTATTTTTAGATGTCCTTTGGTAGGCATATGCCTGCCTATTGTGGAAATGGACCACATGAATTTCAATTCTAGATCATTAATTTTGGATACTCCCCAATTTAAAGAACATCTAAACCTCAAAGTGTGACAAGTTAGTACAATTGACTTTTAAATATAAACTAATTATTTTAATGTTTACAAAATAATGGATATGAATACAATAAAGTCAGCCGTCTCCAATAAGAATTTCAAGTTCATCAGGTTCAACAAAATTGGAAGAATTTCAAGTTCATCAGGTGCAGCAAAAGAGTACTCCGTTCTGGTCTTCCTTGCAATTATGTACCTTCCCCAACATGAAAAAGTAGAGGGATTGATGAATCTACTAGAGACTACAATATCCTTCAAATGCATTCATACTCGGATGTATGATTGCATATACCCAAGACATATGATTACATAATAAACAATGGGGTTTAGTATTTATAAGATGCAATTGTACAATTTAGGACAAGTATTTTGAAACTACTTCATTTTCTAATTGGTTCATTTTTACATATTGTACAATTAACAAAACCCCATCATCACACTCAAGTGGTTTCCAAAATTTACATAGTGTCCTTCCTGAGTACACATAAAAAATCCAACCTACCAAAACAACCACAATGCAAGTCCAGTGTATTTGTGATGGAAATCCTTTGTAATCTTTGAATTCTGTTGTTTGTGATGTCCATCAATCAATACAATGTCGTTGTTGTTGCCAATATCTACTCTAAAGGCATACAAAGTATAGCCAATTAACCATTATATCAAAAAGTACAATTCAAATAACTTTGAAATAGATAGACATGTACATGAAATTTTTTAATGGCATAAGAATTTCAAATGGCTATACATAAGAAGCAAACTCTTCAAATTAAAATCCTAGCTATTTGCAACAAGAACAAAGCTATCCAAATGAACAAAGCTATCCAAAGCATGACTTGTTTACAATTTGAAAGAAACAAAAAGTACATGTCAAAAAACTCCACAAAAATAACAATGACTTACTACTTGCCTTGAAGAACAAAACAAAAAACTTGGAACACCTACAAGTGCAATCACAATATCCATCAAGTACATAGTACAAAATGACCACTAACATAGATATTTCTTCTTCAATGAACCTATAGTAGAAACTTACAAAGTTCCATGATACTTCAAGATTCAAACTCATATCTTTGAAGCAACCTGTTTTGCTCTTCCAAAGACATCATCTCTCTTTCATCTATTTGCCTTTTCAACCCTTCACAAACTTTTGAATTAGCTTCAAGTTCCTTCAATATGTCCTCAATTGTAGGCCTTGCAACAGAATCAAATTGCCAGCACCTTTGCAACAAATCACGGACCCACACATCAACATGGTGAGGCACTTTTGGCCATTGCCCGTTGAGAACAAGGTCAAAGTCATACATAGGATGACCTTCAAAAGGAAGTTTCCCTGTCAAGACCTCATAGCACACCATCCCATAGCTATAAACGTCTGATGCTTTGGTGAAGAGATTTGATCTGTTGTTCACAACCTTATCTTTGATGGCTTGTAATATTTCTGGAGCTCTAAAGAAGCCAGTTCCAACAACTCCAATCGAGCACTCATAGTCCGCTATATAGAAACCATGCGATTCCTTGTCACTATTCTTGTTGAAGATAGTGCATAACACATTGGATGCTTTGAGGTCCCGATGCACAATATCGAGATTGTGCAACTGATACATCCCTCTTGCAATAAGATACATGATCCTAAAAGCCATCTCCATTGGAAATGGTCCCGAATGAGGCCTAGTTTTTGCCTTCATGTTGCGATCAATGAAAGTTCGTAGGTCTTCTGTTTCCCTCACTAGAAGAAACGCAAACCTCCCATTTGGCAATAAAGTCGCACAATGGATGTTACAAGTGTATTTTATTCCTTGAGGTTTGCCAAGCTTTGTACGTTCCACAATGTCTTCATACTTTCGGAATATTCCTTGGGGCCATTGCTTCTGTAAATCTCGCAAGAATATCCCCTTCCAAAAGACCTTCAACACATACATAAGACCATATTCTTGATCCCAAGAATTAACCTCTGGCCTCTTCCAAGTGACATGGGCATAGTAGAGCTCCGCTTGCCCACCCTCCGCAAACTTCTCCCCCACCACCAACTCACCTTCATCATGGATTCCACCACCACCAAATGTCCAGAAGAAGTGACCCCAACTAGGGTCTTTTTGGAGAGACTTGAAGACTTCCATGTTGCTCACCTCAGCCACTTCTTTACCATCATTGGTGTGCTCAGTCAGCTGGCTCCAATGCACCTTGGATCGCTCAATCTCATCTTCCACACTTGTGCCTTCCCCACTCTCAGCCTTCCTCTCGATGATCAAGCTCTTAGTACATACACGAGAAACCAATGCCGTAGAAGAGGTGGTTGCATGCTTACTTTCACAAGCAAATGGTGGAACATTCTTTGAGCCACTTGATGCACCCATCCAAAACCACCTCTCCATCCATCTTTTCAATTTGTCCGAAAGGCCAATGGATTCACTTGGATTTGCCATCCGTGAACAATGCGCTTGTACTAAGATTCACTTCCTGCAAGCCATACAACAAACAAGTTGAATCATTTGGGTTCCAAACAAAGACATTACTTGGACACCAAGAAATATAGTTAGCAAAGCTTATTGCCGATAACATCCACTCCAATAGTAAAAAGTTTGCCCCTTTGATAAAACCCAAGTAAGCACTTCATGAAAACAAATAAATCACTTACACCCAACATTTCCAAAACAAGAATTCCTATTGAAATGGTGCATCCAATCAAAGACCACATGGCAAAATATTTCGGCAAAGGAAGATCCAAGCTACAAAATGCTTTGCTCTCTACAATTGAAGTAAAACACCGCAAGTTCAAGGAAGACCACTCATCCAATGTCAGCACCACAAAATCAAGTGAGATGATCAATTGATATCACTTGACCTAGAGATTGAACCTCATTGAAACCCAATGAGAGTGATTCCTTTACACTACAAACCCAAATGAAATGATTGTATGCATTTGCGTTTGTATGAGTCCAAAAGCTTCTTGGCGCTCTTCCTAAAAGTCCACAACAATCCCTCAATCATTGAAGAATGGCCTTTTGGACCTCTACAATAGAGCAAGTACAAATCCAAGACCAAACTGGTTTGGACTAACTCCGCATGTTTTGCAATGAAAAATAAATTGAGCTTTGCCCAATAAAGATGTGGTGAAGACTTACTAATGTAGCTAACTTCATCTTTAAAAATGTTAGAAACAATATGATGGCAATATAGAATTATGAAGATCCCTATCAATGTAAGAATGGCACAAGACAATACTTCATTAAAAAATGACCAACCAACCATCCACTTAATGGATCCATGCTAAATCTTTTGAAAATTGCACTATAGCCAATTCAAATTCATTAAAGAAGCTTCCTAAATAATAGTGTGTTACATCAAACCTTTGGAAAAAGCATGTTCTACAAGTGTGAATGATATAGGTTAGTAGATGGAGGTGCAATTATTCAATTTATAATTTATTTTTGAAGTGGTCTTCTCGTATTTAGTTCAATAACTTAGAGGTTAACTCCTAAGGTCCAATAGCATCTTTTTCATCAAATTCCAATCAAAATGGCCATTTCTATTGCAAAATGCAAAACAATTTAGAAATTGTCTCTTTCACATGTCTTAAACAAAGGATCATGCACTAGACCATCATAAGAATGTGTACAAAAAAAATCCAGAAACTCCAACCAAGTGGACTGTAAGACATTTACGTTTGAATCTTCTTAGCTTAATATTTTTGCATTACAAATTTTGAACTTAGTTCTTTTTATGCTAAAGAATTGAGTTGAAAGTCTAGGAAATATATATTTCAAACAATAACTTGATTTTCATTCTTTCAAAAATTGTTAAGTAGAAGTAGGTTTGAGATTAAATGAAAAATTAAACCTTTAATAGCTTTAACATGGAATTGAAACAAAAAAATTCTTACAATAAGAATATTTTAGTAAGTGAAATCAACTTTGACAAACACTTTTTAAGAAAAGTTATGGAAATTGAATTAAAATATAAGTTCTATAAATTATTTCTTCAAGAAGATGTTTATAGTGTCCAAAAAACAAGATTGTCCATAACTTTCTCATCACTAGTTGAAATAGAATGAATCAAATCTTTACATGTAGACAAGTATTATTTGTGGGAAACAAAATTTTGAAAACATTATTTTGACTTTTAGTGATTTTCGTGGTGCTACCCTACAAATCCCATTTTCTATTTAGAGCAGCAAAACTTTTGAAGTCTTAAAAATCATTTGCTTGCAATGAAGGATGCAACAACTTTAGCTCAGCATCAATACAAAAATTACGCCTGATCACTTTGACATGAGAAACAAAAAAAGCACGCAAGGATCTTACAAGTTGAGATATGTTGACGGGTTGACTTCCCTTTCCAGCAACCCTTGGATCGTGGCCTCGCTCCTAAGCTCACCTGCAACCATGGAAGACATCTTTACGAAGAGCTACACTAAAAATATCATCAAACATTTGCAACACGAGTTGATTCACTATACAAGGGTGCAGATCTGATTTAACACTCATCTGTACATCATCCGAAGATCTTATGCCACTCGATGACAATTGACTTGCCTAAAATGACGCCCAACAAGTTCAGTCAATAATGAATTACACCAACCAGAAATTACCTCAGAACTCTGCAAAGCATTCCCTTGCAAAACATTTAAAGCTTGCAAGGTCTCTTGCAAGTTGTGAACTGAAGTCGTGAGTTAGGACTCACCTGCACATCAACGGATGATCTCAAGGACTACACAACACTTTGCTTACACAGAAAGATGCGCAACAATTTCAGTTGGCAAGCGCAAATAATCGGCAAATTAGGAAACCCTAACCCCTCTTCTGTGCACCAAACATCATAACTTAAACGAAAATTGCTACAAAAAAGAACTACGTACAAAAAAGAGATCTCTCTGTGTTGAGGATTTGGCAGCCCAGAGCATATTTGCAGCACAATCACCTCTTTCACCCTTGTTTTTCATGCTTATTCAAATTCGTTTCGATAAAGAGGTAATTGCGAATGCATGGTTTACTTAGAAGGATAAAATGGCGTCCATGAAGGCAACCAGCACCGGATGTTCCCAACAACGCAGAGCAGCACGATTCAAAATCCAAGCCCAGCAACAAGAAAACATAGATGCACGACAAGGGCAGGGAGCATCCAGCAGCACCCTCCAAAGTACTACTTTACACTCCTCGGAAAATGCATCAACGTTACAGAACCAAATTGAGTTGACGAACGACGTTCAAGCCGAAAATAGTTGAAAGAGGAAGAAGAAGGACGATACCGTACGTGGTCTTCAGCGGGAGCAGCCGAGCAGGCTCCAGGCAGGGCGATGTTGCAACGACTGTGACGATGGCGCTGCAAACTAAACGCATCTCCAAGCAAAGCGCAGATCGAAGCTTGAGCTTCTTTGCGAACCATCAACTCCCCCTTCAAGTTCTCTAGATCCAGGTTTGCCGACGAACTGGGTCAAAGCGTGTGCGGTACTCTACCGCGTGATTGGCCGGCCCTAGAAGTCCGCTCCGGAGATGCTGGCGCTTTGCAGGCATGCTGTCAGCAGATTCTCGGGGTGGATTGCTTACAAATAAATAAATAGAGGAGGAAGTCTATTCTAGCAAAAAGACGTCGTGGTTGAATTTAAGTCTTCTATTTTTTATTTATTTTTTTGACACAAATGAAACGGAATTTCATTGCAAAGAAAAAAGTACAAGACCACCAGTCACAAGTGGCCTGGTGGGGAAACAAATAAGGACTGACTCAAGACTCAAAATACAGGACCGGACAGACAGATTGCCGCAACTTGACAGCGGCAGTGCGCAGCACTGCGAGGGCCATGAGGCCTCTCCCGGCCAGCTAAGTCTTCTATTTAGACCATCCCCAGCAGGCCAGCAATGCCCTTGCCATGTTAGTCTCAAACTAGGCGCACATCTCGAAAATCTAGATTAATAATTTAAAATTCTCACCTTCCGATTTTCGTGAATTACGGGAGTAACAGGAGTCAAAGATTTGAAAGCAGGGGTTATCCGCTCTCCGCTTCCTTCGAAGGAAACTTCCCTGAACGACCTGCTGCGCGTGATGCGGGCTTTACGCTTCGGTGGGTCTTTGGCAGTATGTTCTGATGACTGTCTATACAATATTTTGTAGTCGGATTATGATTGCAATGCTCACTTTTAAAACCTCACTTCACTTCGCCGAGGGCTTGCTCTCTGCTTTTCTGTTCTGTTTCCTTTATCAATGGAAATTGTCCATGTTTCAAGGGGAAAAAAATAAAAACTCACTTCACGAGGTGCTCGATTTGGATTTGAGTTGGAGGACGAGGTGAAAGAGGCAGCTTCATGTGATGAAGTCAGGGCAGCAAACTGAGCCGTGAACGTATTGGTCGCGAGGTGAATATCCATTTCCACTGGTTTGCTGCCTTTTGACTTGAAGTGAAGATCAGGTTGTAACCACGATCTTCGATGGGCTTCTTCACTCTGCTGTAGATTGACCTGATGCTGAGGGGCAAGAAGCCACTTACAGCAATGCGACGCGTGGAGCAACTTCAACTCTTTCCTGATGTTTTCACGAATGGTTTACGAACACAAAGCCCCCACTTGAGGAAAACATCGGAAGGTACGTGAGCATTGCGATTGTGTTGCTCATCATTGTGCTTGTATGTGACCGAATGAGCTCCAGTGACATTGAGTAGATCATTTGAGCGAATTCTGGACGTGTAGGTTGTGTGTGGATCACATGGAAGCGACTGTAGAGATTTTTGACCCTTAACGAATTACATGTCACAGTTTTTGGTGCCAGAATCTCGCCACTTTAATGAAATTGACGATCCAAGTTAATTCCAGCCAAGCTAGCGCAGTCACGGGTTTGGTCCTGCAGCTCCCAGAGTCAAGTCCTGTATGGTGAAGTGGTTTAAGTCTGTTTGGCTAGTGTAGGTGATGGTGGGCTCTAAGATTCTTGCATGGCAGTTAGAGTGAATTAAGAGACCAGTCACAGCATGGGGTATGAGCAGGTCGTCGTCGTGGTCAGACTCGACCATGATTCTGTGAAGCTCGCATCGCGGGTCTAGCAGAGAAGCCAGTCGGAATGACTCGTCAGAATTCTCCAATGGTCACAGGGGCATGGTCAGAATGCTCCAGGTGTTACAGGTGCATACCCGCATTAGGCTTCTTGAGCGCCTGGCCCCTCCCCCCGTCGTCGGAGTAGAATAGGATTTTGACAGTCAGTCGGAAAGCAAGTGGTTCATGCCTGTGTAGAATAAAGTCTGCAGTTGTTGTTATGTCTATGATGTCGTCATCCTGGAATCCGTCACTCTTGTCACACCATGTTCTCCACGGCAAGCCCTTCATCTATGCACGGAACATCCTCGTCCCCGCACGCCTTGCCCTTCCCTCTCCCGCCTGCCGACTCTGAGATTGGATTCAGTGACTGCCTCACCTCGGCCGCTTGGCTGGCACAGTTGGAGACCATGGGAATCGTCGCCCCACTTGCGACGGGGGCCAACGCCTGGAAGACCTACAATAATTGACAAGGATGCGGGGTGAATAATATGCAAAAGGGAACATCCATCTGCACAATTAAGTCAAAAGCCTAATGCTCTACCAATTAAGCTATACACCCAAATAAATAAATAAATAAATAAAATTTATCATTATGTAATTTGATGATGAGAAATGGGAAAAAGACAACAATGACCTGCGGAGCAAAAAAATATATTAACTATTTTGGGTATTCGAGGGCGCCGCAGGCGCGTGCATCCATTTCAGTCCATTGTAATGACATAAAACCCGGCTCGAGCTAGTTGTTGCGAGTCTGCCCGTATGTGCTCGACAGGGCTGTCTCAGGAGAGACTAAACCTGAAGCCTAAACCCTGTTGCCTCCATCCTCCATCCTCCATCCTCCATCCCTAGTACTGGGCGTCCATAATGTTTGAAGTCAGTTACCCCATCTTATACAAGGAAAGTAAATGCTATACAGAATTGCAGAAGAAACTGTGGAATGCGAAATGCCAGAAATGAGAGCGTACAGGAGTACATAAGAAGGAAAGAAGGGGGACCCGCCGAGACTCTTGGTTGTTATTGTGAGGCCCCTCCCCCATCAATGCTATCATGTTCTCCGAGTCCCGCACACCTGTCGCAGCCGGTGTGACCGGAGTCGGCTGATGCGATTGGCAGCAGACTCTTCTCCCTGTTGTTTTCCAACGTTGATACGCTTCGCGGCTCCGTTGCTAACGGAATGAATCCGGAGACAGGGTCATCGGAGGGATCATCTGGTCGTGTTGCGGGACCCAATTCACGCCGCAGATGCCTCACATTCACGAAAAGCCACTGACCCATACGACCAAAATCAAGTCTTGCAGACGTTTAAGGGTTAACGAAAATATTTGAGATCAGAGTTTCAAGTACGTATTGTCAGATCAGTTGCTCTCACTGCTCCAGATGTCGAGTTGTAGACAATAATAAGTGTTTCTCTCACTGTGTATGTCTTGGCATGAAGAATATCCTTACTGCACAGAGAATATCAGATTTCCATAAGAAATTCTAAGAACTTGTTGAGGTTTTCAGGTATGTTTGAAGTGATCGTGCAGTAATAATGAAGAGTACGTTGGGGAAGTTCTGAAACGTTAACCTAGGTTTACTTAGCAGAGGCCGTCGTGAAGTAATGTTAGTTTTCTGTGCTCAATTGGCATGTTGAGCATATATTAAGTTGATGAGCTTGAATTCTGCCCAAAATAGATAAATCTAGACAAATTGAAAGTAAAATCGTAGAGTTGATAGACTTCAACTTTTCATGTGAACCTCCTGCCCCAATGCCACTTTCAGGTTCCTTCTCTTGTTATAAACTCCAGACTTATCATTCAACCAATGAAGACCAATGAAGACTCTATTGTACAGTACCCTACTCAAAGTTTTTCGTGATGGTCACGTTGCACTACAATATGACAATCACGAAAACTTTGGTAAGGTATTGTACTGTACAGTACAAGAGATGGTCATTGACTGTGAAGGCCCTCCTGACAGTCCTGAGTCCTCATGTTGCATTCACTCTCCAGTTGTGACAATTTAGAGGAAACAAACAATCTTTATAGGATTGCATACAGCAATCTTTATGAGCTGCATTGCTTTTATTGCCAAGTGAACATCCTTGTCTCCAAGTCTCTTACTTTCAGGAAGAATATATTGCATGATGAGTCAATTAAGGTACATCAGCCTATTACCACCCAGATTTGCTATGTAAGAAGCTTGGAGTAGCTATTTGTTAACCCACATATTTTTCAGAGATTGAGAAGCTCAAGAGAAGCCATTTGCAAGTAGAATGAATTTTCTGTGATTTTTTAGGGACTAAATTGGTAAAAAGCATGGGTAGACCCATGCTAATCCACACAATGACATGTTTGCTCCCCAAGTGCTTTGTCATGATGTTAAAGGGTTGCTAAGATTGCAGTAATGGGGGGGTGACTGAGTGAAGCAAATAGGAGGGTTTAGTAGATGTTGGAATTGGGTGACTTGTTGCATTAGGTTGTCCTACCATAATGTACATCTTTCTATGTTGCAATATGTTGGCCTCTTGAATGAGCCTAGTATCATCACACTCCTCACTCATTGAAATGGCAAACACTCCCTGTAACAGCAATCCCATAAGGTAGAATAACCCATTAATGGTTAGAATTAACATTTTGCCCTCATGCCATTGATGGATTTTTTAAACTTTTTCCCACACAAAGATAAGTATGAGAAACAAGCAAGAACAATAGAATTTTTTTTTTTGACAAAATGTCAATTTATTATGAATTTTTGAAGTGTAGTGCCCATTATGGCTCCAAAAAGTTTCTACACTACTCCAAAAACAACAAAAATGTATCCATAATCATGTTCAACTTGTCTAAAGTAGTCATAATATTTTCTAATGTAGAACGCCTAGAAAAAATCACTTTTTTCAATGAGTTTACACTCAAAAACTAGAAGTTCCTATTGAGATCACTAATTACTCCATTTTTGTCACCTAAGACATTAATTGTGGCCCAACTCTCATCTTTTGAAAAAACAAACACTATAATGGCGTCATTCCCTAGGTGTCCTATAGGATCTTTTGATCTTCATGGGGAGGGATTTAGGAAAAACATTTAAATTGGGTTTAATTGTCACTTATAACCTCTGCCTCACTCTATGCATTTAAAAGACAGGTTCAACAATCTCAAAATAAGTGCCACTACTTTTTAGTTAGAGTTGTTGTAAAACTAATTTTGTTGTGAAAATTATTACAATATTGTTAATAATACGTCAACCTACATATACCATTTTTAAACTTCAAAGCAAATACATGCCACATTTAATTAGTTTTGGACTTTTGAAAGTCCAAAATTAATAATGGTCATCGGGAGAAAAAAAATGGTCATCAGGAGATAATCCAAGACATCAAGAGTTCTATGCAAAACATCAGGAGATCAGTTCAAAACATCTGGAGATTTGTACAAACATCAAACATTAGAGCAAATTTTAGGCCTCCGGAGGGCTGCTCCATAGCCCTCCAAGGTACCCTGAAATTTGCTTTTCTTTTGCTGAAAAATTCATTTTTTCCCTATTCCCCACCACTTGAAACTGCAGTGGCAGTGGCGCAGGAACCAAGTTTTACAAGTAAATTTTTTTTTTGAATCTTAAAAAAAATCTTAAAAAAAAAAAAAAAAAAATCGCAAAAGCTGACTGTTTCGATGAGTAGTCAGCTGACTGCTCACTGCGGCAATTTTCTGGAGTGATAGACCAAGCTTTTTAATAGCTTGGTTTGTCACTCCGGAGCAGCCTTTCGAAGGGCTGAAAATTCTTCTAATGAAATATCATGAGATCTCTCAATGTTTTCTTTAGAAAATCACTCGATGTAAAGTCCAAAATTCATTGAATAGTCCAAAAGTAGTTAAATATGGCATTGACCCTTGTTTTCTATGAATCAAAATTCTTTTCATTAAAGAAATCTTAAATGCAAGTCTTATTCATATATTTTGGGCCATTGTGACATGAATATATTCTTATAGAAGGACCTCCTTCCTTCCCCTTCAAGAATGTTATTATGCATTGGTTTGAATATTAACAATATTGACAATACAAATAGAATAAAATACATTAGGGTGATTGCACGAAACACTTGTACTATTTGTTGCGTTTTGTCACACGCTAGTTCTTTATTTTTGTTTTGGCCATAGCTTCTGTGTTTTAGCTCCAAATGATTCAAAATTTATAAAGAAGCTACTCATAACCATTATACACCTTGCCTAATTTTTTGGTAATTTTCAAAAATAATTTACTATTTTTAAACAGCCCCGATAAATTGTCACAATGGGTGATTTAGGGGGGTTTTGCACTTTTTTTAACCCAAAAAAACGAATTTTGAGCTGAAATTTGGAGAGAATGGTCTTCTAGTACACTTATATCTACTGTCCAAAGGATTTTAAAAAAAACTTATTTTCATGTGGTATACAAGTCCACAAAAGGAGCTCCTTTCTGCATTTTTTTCCAAAGGTATAAGACATTATTTTGGTTCTTTTTTTGGTCAAAACCCATCACCTAAAAGTTTTCTCAAATGGACAATTTTTAGTTGTTTTTTTTTTAAAAAAACTATGTTTTACAAATTAAAATGTCAAAAGTAGTATTTTCTTCACCGGTTTTTTAGACATAGAATTCACCCTAAAACCGGTGAAGAAAATACCACTTTTGACATTTTAATTTGTAAAAAATAGTTTGTTTTTTAAAAAAAAAAACTAAAAATTTTATATTTGAGAAAACTTTTAGGTGATGGGTTTTGACCAAAAAAAGCACCAAAATATTGTTTCATACCTTTGGAAAAAAATGCAGAAAGGAGCTCCTTTTGTGGACTTGTACACCACATGAAAATAAGTTTTTTTTAAAATCCTTTGGACAGTAGATATAAGTGTACTAGAAGACCATTCTCTCCAAATTTTAGCTCAAAATTAGTTTTTTTGGGTTTAAAAAAGTGTAAAAAACCCCTAAATCACCCATTGTGAGAATTTATCGGGGCTGTTTAAAAATAGTAAATTATTTTTGAAAATTACCAAAAAATTAGGCAAGGTGTATAATGGTTATGAGTAGCTTCCCTATAAATTTTGAGTCATTTGGAGCTAAAATGAAGAAGTTATGGCAAAAACAAAAACAAAAAACTAGGGTGTGACAAAGTGCTTTAAGTGTTTCGTGCAATCACCCATTAATTGGTGGAATATTCATTAATAGGACAATTCAATGGTAGCTACTACCTTTCATCAAAGTTTGAACTAATAATCTAAAATCTCCATCTATCACCTCATAAAGAAACAAATTCATTGCTTTTAGAATTTTAGTAAGGTAAACTAGTCTATAACAAGCAAAATGATTGGTTTGCCCTACTGGCATTGTCAAAAAATATATTTAAAATTTACATAAATAAAATGTGAGAAATGGAGTGAGCATTTGACATTTTATTTATTTACAAAAAATGAATTTTTAATGAATTTTTTAAGTGTACTTCTCCATTGGTCCCCAAAGAGTTTTTGGACTACCCAAAAACCAACAAAAAGTATATCCATAATAGTTATCTTACTCTCCTAAAGCACTCGCAATATTTCCTAATATTGACCTATAACATTATTAACCAAGCATGAGGGGTCCTTTTTGCTTTTGTAGAAAGGGGGAGCCCCTAGTGTTGTACAATTCCACGTGGGGGGAGGAGATGGGCCTAGGAATGGACCAACCAACAAAAAGATCCCCCAACACTTCTCCCTAGCCTATGACCTTCTTGACATTTTAACCGCTAAATGCCCCAACACTATTTTTTGGCAATGTAGCAATTTTGGGCAGCTTACTACAAATGAAAATTTTATTTTTTTTCTTTAAAATTTTCACACAGTATGTGCCAAAGGAATAGCTTTAAGACCCAACAATTTTTATAATTGTTGACTACATGATTAAAAAAATTATTGTATGATATGTAATTTTCTGCAATGGGCGGGCAGCTCGGGTAGCTCAAAAAAACTCTTTAAAAATCTCTTTTTAAAAAAATAAAAATTTGAGATTGGTTTTATAGATTTATTTATACCTGGAAAGCTTTGAATCATTCCATTTTGATTAACAAGATGAAAGTTATGAGGAGTTTTAGTTTGAGCCTTTGAGGGTAGTTATGGAATATCTACTCTACAAGAAACTTTGAAGTAATTTATTTAACTCAATTTTCAATATTTTTGAAAAAAAATAAAAACATTAGGTGTAGATTGTTTATTACAACATTAAAACTGTTAGGATTGGCATTTTTCAATTCCATAACTAAATTCTTGACAATTTAGTATTTTGAACCATTCTCTATTTCTTTCTACTTACTATTTTTTCTTATATGTTATACAATTCCAAATGATTTGAAATTTTTCAAGCATGTATCCAACTTGCCTTGAAGAATGAATCTAAAGAGTAACCATCATTTTGGACATTTTTTCATACAAATGTGACCTTGTAATGGGCAGTTGCCCGTATTTTTGTAGGGCAAAACAGGATTTTTGCCAATTCAAATGCTAGTATCTTGCAATCCACATGGTAGAAATATTTGAATTTTTTTCACATCTTTTCAAACTAGTGTACTACAAGAAGCTACGGTTACATATGTGCAAAAATGTTTTTTTTCCTAAAATTTGGTAGGGTGATTGCAAGAAAGACTAGTACTATTTTGCGTCACAATTGAAGTGACAAAGTTGTCATTGGCTATAACTTTTGAAGCAAGAACCCAATTAATTTGAAATTTTTATTGGAGATGGATAACTTGATAGTATTCAAATCCCTTATTTTTCAAAAAAATTCAAAAATCATCTTATATTTAAATTTAAATTTAGCTAATTTGTCACACTTTGCGGTTTAGGGGGGTTTAGTATTGGGGAGTACCCAAAATTAATGATCTAGAGCTGAAATTTTTGTGGTCTATTTTCATAGTAGGAAGCCATGTTTCTACCAAAGGAAATTTAAAAATATTTTATTTTATGTCACCTCCACATGCGTGCAAACAGGGCTCCTTTGCACACGCATTTCTGAACATTCTAGATGATTTTAAGATCATTTTTTGGGTGAAATCTCTTTATCATAAAGGTCTCCCAGATTTCCAATTTTTAGTTGTTTTTAAAAAAAAATTCTGTATTTTTTACAAATTAAAACGTCGAAGTACCTATTTTCTTAAGATTCTGCTCTTTTCTAGTTCTCCTACTTAGTAAATTTTTCTATGCTTTTCCTTCATAGGGTACCTTCTTCTTAAAGGTGTATACATTATTCATATTTTTTATATTTTTTTAAAATTATTTTTCTATTTTTACAGTGCTCCCAAAGAAACTACCCAAACGCTACAAAAACAAGCCGGTCTTTCTTGCAACTATCCTGTACTTGTATTAAAAATGCCAATTTTGGAGCATTTTTGGTGAAAACATAGTCAAATACATTTAGGGATTTACTAAATTCCTTAATAGGTATCTAGGGGTGAATTATACTTCTACTTAAGAGGTCGACAATCCTTTGATTAACAATGTTATATAACAAGATGAAGGCTTAAAAAGTCACTTCATGTGATGAATTTACACTCAAAAGAAGAAAGTTCCTATTGTGGTCACTAATCACTCCATCACCATCATCTAAGACATTGACTTTGGCCACTAACTCAACCTAATGTAGCCAAAATTTCATTTATAGAAAAAAGTTTACCATGGCAGATTAATGCAAGACTTTAGTGGGTCATTCCATAGGTTCCTATAATGGGTCAAGATTATGCTTGTCATAAGTTGATTTACTTCAAGCATTGATAAAATTGTATTTATTCAACAAGTAAATTTTTTTTTTGAATAAATTATTAACTTTGCTACTAATTACTAGTGCTTCATATGGCCTATATTAAGGTAAACCAATGTATGATATGGAGATTCATCATAGACACCTGGGAAATGACATGCTATGACACACTTTTTTCAATTCATGAGATTTTGGTTACATTTGGTTGAATTAATGGCCACAATTAATGTATTGGATGAAGGTGATGGAGTGATGAGTAAATATAATAAGAAACTCTTACCTTCTGAGCATAAATTCATCACAAGAAGTGATTACTTCTTAGGCTTCTTAGGCTTTCATGCTATGACCATATTAACCCCTAAAGGACCGTTGTCCCTTTGGGGGACAAATGTGTTTTCGGGCAGGTACCTATGGACCGAAATTTTGTCGTGATTTTTTGAAACTTTTTTTGGAGATAGAAAAACTGATAAGCTTTGTGGGAATATAATTTTTTTCACAATCGATGCTCAAAAAAAAAAAGTTACAACCGAATAAGCTCAAAACAGGGACGGGAGGCAGTCCAGGCAGCAAAAAAAATGGAAAAAAATTTGAAATTTTTTTTAAATATTTTTTTTCTCATAGATTATATTTTTGTCTATCCGGAAAGATTTGATTCATTTCATTTGGATTTGTTATGAGAAAGTTATGGACATTCTCGTTTTTCGGGCAGTTAGAGCATCTTCTTGAAAAAAATAACTTGTAGGATTCATTTTTGAATGCAATTTTTTCAATTTTTCAATTTTTTTTACATGGTCTACTTACTTGCTAAAACAATCTCACCATAGGGATTAGTGCATTTTAATTCCATCTAAAACATATGAATATTTTAGATTTTCCTTCTATCTTGTACCTACTTCTATTTAATAATTTTTTTAAGAATGATAATTAAGTTTTTTTGAATTTTTTTTTTTCCTAGACTCTCAACTCAATTCTCCACTATAAATATTTAAAGCTCAAAACTCTATAGTGCAAAATCTTTAAGTTAAAAATGTTCAAAGGGTGATTGCACAAAACACCTATACTATTTGTTGTGTTTTGCAATAGTACTCATGATTTTTTCTGGAGTACTTTAAAATTAGAAAATTAATTTTAAATTTTTTTTAAAAATATGGTGAATGTATATACCTTTAAGATGAAGGTAACCACTGAAGGAAATTTATTAAAAAATTCTCTAAGTAGGAGAACTAGAAAAGTGCCAAATCACTAGAAAATACATACTTTGATGTTTTAATTAGTAGAAAATAGGAAAAAGATTAAATAAAAAAAACAAAAATTGGCCATTTGTAGCAACTCTATGAAGATGGTCATTCACCAAAAAAACCACCAAAATAATTTTTTAAATGTTTCCAAATGCAAGTAGAAAGAGGCTCATTTTGTGGACTTCTACACCACATAAAATTAAGTATTTTTAGAATTCCTTTGGACAATTGCTACAAGTCTACTAGAAGACCATCTCTACCAAATTTTAGCTCAAAATTCGTTTTCATGGGTACTAAATAGTACTTAAAAACCCCAAATTGGCATTTGTGACAAAATATTAGGGGCTATTATTAAATAGTAAAACATTTTTGAAAAATTTCAAAAAATTTCACAAGGTGTATTATAGTCTTCAGTACCTTGTGTATGAATTTTGAGTCATTTGGAGTCAAAATGCAAAATTTATGGCTAAAAAACTAATCAGCATGCAACGTGTGACAGAAAATAGTACAAGTGTTTCGTGCAATCACCCCAAAGTCAAAAAATCTAGTCCCGCAATGTGCTGAAAAATTTGTTTTTTTCACTTTAAACGTAGATATCTTGCAATCTGTGCAGTCAAAAATTCTGAAATTTTTTCCATACACTTTCATACTAGTTAGGTGTAAGATCCTACGGTTAGATGTGCAAAAAAAACATTTTTCAACTTTTTTACTCTTTGCTATAGATATGGCAGTTTTGAGTGTTTTTTGGCAGAAAAAAGGCCTCGGTCCTGTAGGTGTTAAGAAATATTGTGATTATTTAAGGTGAGTAAGATGATCACTATGAATGCACTTTTTATTGGTTTTGAGGTAGAAACTCTTTTGGACCAAAAAATTCATAACAAACTCATACTTTGCAAAAAAAAAATTCAATTGGTCTCCCCATTTCTCACATTTGTCTTTTTATGTGGAATTTCTTTTAAAAATTCAAGAATGCCAAGAATGGCAAACCAGTCATTCTGCCTGTCATAGTCTGGTTCAACTTATTTCACTCATCAAGACCCTGCATGACTGGGACGGTTTCAAACGAAAGACATTCATTTGCCATTCCTGACCAGCTAGTGTAATTCACATCCTGGTTTTGGCCCGTAAACAGCACCCAAGTTTGTCATCGAGGGCATTCCCACCAGTTGCTGTAAATGAGGTCTCAAACCTCATTCAGCAAGTTTTTCCCAGATACAAAATACAGAAAGCATTTGTTTCCGACCAGTACAAGAACTTGTTTTCAGAAACTTGAGAAACTTGAGTTCTCATTCCAGTTGACTTACGGGTTGCAACGATAAGTTCTCATACAAGTCATGTTTCCCGGATACAATACAGAACACCGGTGCAATGATCACAAATAAGGCTAAATTTAGCACAACGTCTACTACACTAGTTTATAATAAAAAGACTAGTGCTAAATTCAAAAAAAATTAGCATGTTTTAGCTGTGTTTTTTTGTTTTTTTTGGAAACACATGGACCAATTCCATTGCAAAGGAACAAGTACAGCGAACCAGAGGCAAGCCTCGGCGGGGTTAGCTGTGTGTTTTAGCAACTTGAAAAAAATTCTAATAATCACATTATGGACAACTGCACTGGCAGGGATCACTCTGATGCCCTCCAATGCTCCCTAATTGAATGATCGAACCCCTCCCTGTCGCACAATTTTTATTTTTTGTGAGACCGTATCAGCATTCGATTACTTAACGCAGCATCACAAGCTTAAAACTACAACATCGAATATCAATGCAGCTACGTGTGTCTGAGAACTAAAGATTAAAGACCACGACAAGGTAGTCGTCTCCTTGCAAGATGCGTGTCTTCGTAAACACTTCAACAAACTTAAGCAGCTTAAGCTGCTGCAGTTTTGAGTTCTTACTTTCAACCAAGCAAGACGGGTGTCTTCATAAACACTGCAGCAAAGCTGCACTTTGAGTTCTTACTCTCAACCGATCACGCTACCTTAGGTCTACATGCAATGCAATGATCAGAAATATTCAAAAAGCAAAAACCAAGAGAGCCCAAGAATAATAATCTTTTGTTCACATTGAAAAGAGAGGGCCTGGAGGCATGCTTATCTGTGAAATCAGTCCCCAAATCAGCGACACTGAGAGGAATTGAAGTTAGTATGAAGCTGGGAGCCGGGAGTTGTCTTGAGCTTTTTAGCATGAGACGCTGAGAGTGCCCATCACGACCCGTCAACATAACATGAAATGTTGACAGATCGTGATGGACATTCCCAGTGCCACTGCAACAGGTCAAAACATCTTCAGGTGGAGTATTATTGAACGTCTTCTATCACCAATAATGTAGCTGCCCGCTGTTCCATATTCCCCTCGTGTCTTAGCGGGGTGATTTAGAACTGTTATCAGCTGCACAAAACGAACATAATCACACACTTCGGAGCTAATTCAGACAGCTAGTGTCTGCAAAAGAGGTCACATAAGGTCAGTAATCGAAAACAGACACTAGCAGCTAAAGCAACTCAACAACCCCATGATCTCAAGGTAAGTTGAGCGCTGCAGTTGGGGAAGTCCAACATAAACAACCATTTTCGTTGAGATTCTTAAGTATTATCAACTTCGAGGATTCCTCAGAAGGATGGTTCAGGTAATGTTAAGACCAGGCCAAGCCAGGGTCATGACGTTGTAGATGGAACTCTCTTAACCTATTACTCTCTTCACATATACGGCAGACTTCTTCCTCACAAGCCTCAAAACCTGTTCAGAGCTTTCGGCAGAAGCCCATGAGAATCAAAGTTGAGAACCCTCGTCCTTACTCAGCCACTTACTATTCCTTGCCAACAGATCTCTGTACAATTGAAATAAGATCAGTGCACTACCAATGAACGCAGTTAGATTGTCAACCTGCTTCTCAAACAAATCATGTACTAAATCAGTCCACATTCCATGAACACACGCACATTCTCTCAAACAGACAACACAGTGCTCACAACCCTTAAATTGATAGTAAATTGCAAGAGGTGCCCCTGCTCATGACATACACAGACTCCAAGCGCACAACTGTGCACTCAGCAAGAGTGCGTACTACAAGAGCTCCAATGTCAAGAAGGTGGGGACGGTAATGGTCCGACCTTGAGGTACCTGGCCTTGGAAATCTAAATAACGAACTCAGGACAGCGTGAAATAGACTCAAACTAAACGCAAGCAAGCCCATGTGACTGGGTGACGGTGGTATAAGAGAGAGGGAGGGACTTGGGTGCATATATATATATATAATAAGTTCAATCAAGCGGAACGAGCAAGGACTGCAATAATCATCATTATGGAGATGGGCCATGCCAGCCAGGAGGACAAGTACCTTTGCCAACCCCTGGCAAAATAAATGTGTGTACACGTCTGCAGCGGGAGTTCCCATCAAGGGACCTCTAAATGGGGGGAGCAGCTACGCTAAGTTCCCATCAAAAAACTCAAAAAACTCGACCCAAAGGGCTAGCTGAGTGAAGATCTGCTAACTTCCAAGATCACGCATAGGCTTGTATGTACTCCTTCCACATGCATGGCAGTTCTGGTATGGAGTTAGCGACTACAGACAAGGGACACACATGGGCACCTCACAAAGGTACAAGCAATACACCCAAGGCCAGCCTTTCACACTGTTTTGTTTATTTCGCTTGAGGTAGCGAGTTTAATTTGCTTTGGCTTAATTTGCTTGGCTAGAAGGGGGGTGAGGCAAGACTAGAGACAAACACAGGCAAAGGCAAGTTAAAAGGGAAAGCAGGGAAAGATATGGCAGATCAAATGTGAGATTTGGAACTGGTGGCTCTCTTTAGGACGGATATTTGCACTCCAGGTAGCGCAGTGATCAACTGGCCTCACTGGGGAAGTCAGAAACTGGGGCACCATTAGGATCAAACTCAACTTCCATAGTTAACAAAAGTCGAATCATGTGTTAACAAACTGTCTTGTTTATCTACGATTTTGGGCCGCAACTAGTTTGTCATTTAGGTTATTTGGTTACATTGATCTGCAAAAGAACACGACAACACAACATTGCATTATTCAGCAGTGAGGGTTAGAAGTTTCCCATAGGGCAATCCAAGGCTGAGGATTTCATCCTAAGTTTTCAGGTCAAAAATGAAGAGAAGTTAACACCAATATTATTAACACATCAAAGAAAAAATCAGCAAGTAGGACCATATCTTAATTTGTGCTGAATTATGGACTTACTTAAATTTGTTTTCCCAGGCACATTTTGAATAATGCTATATACGAATGAACTGCAAGGTATCCATGCCATAGCAATTATGTAGAAAATTGTACCAAGCTTGCATATGGTTACTCATTAACTAAAGGTGGTAGGAGCCTACACAGTTGGAGTAGTTTAGCTCTACTGCTAATGCATGAGATTAATCGTACCTTGCACAGGAGCAGACCGACATTTCATTAACAGTCCATTAATCCATATCACATCAGTTGTAAATGAGAAAATAAAGAAAAAGGAAACGTGCGAGGCTTCAACTTTAAACTCATGAGCGTCTTCACCTGGCAACCTGGGCAAATTGACCAGTGACAGACGCCTTCCCTGTCACCAAACACATATTGCATTTTCCACCAATCAAATTCTCTGGGAACTCTCTCCCACTAGCTTGCTGCCTAGCTTTCCCAATATAGATGTCAAAGGCTTATTGCAGTTCCTGGACAATCATACACTTCCAGAGTAGTACACACACACGACACAGTGCTTAAGAGCCTTTTTCATGATCCTGCCCCCCTTTCAATCGTGCATCCACAACATGACAACAAGCCCGGAGCAAAAGAAGTTAAGTTACAGGCAATATTGATTTGGAGGAAATCTACAAACCCATGCCAGGAGAGGGACGTACTTTCCTTGAATGGCACTCTTGTGATGATGATGTCCGTGACGAGCTCTCAAGTGGACGTTAAGACGTTAAGACTTACGACATTCTTCACAGCTCTCAGTTTGTTCAATCAACACAAAAAAACACGCTTCAGAACTGGAGTAAGTGAAGTGAAGGTCGGGAGTCCTTGTTGGGGCTTTGATCATGGTCATTGGCTGACAGTCCTGGAGCTGCACACAGAATTTCTGTGTCAGCAATAAAAGAAAGAGACCAAAACAACCCTATCATCAGCTCTGCTAAGTTAAGCCTGTCCATGTGGGTTAAAGCAAATGGCATGGAACACTAACTGTGCTCATTAAAGCCGCATCACATCACATCACAATAAGCCCATGCCTAACTTACTGATATACTCATCGATTGTCCACAACCTTGCAAGCGATTAATTACACTCCTCTCATACATCTCACTGGGACTCTTGTCTTGAATTGACTCTCATGCTGTCTAGTTTAGCTTAGCTAGGGCTCTGCTCTGTGTGATATTATTTCAGAAGTTGATGTGATATGAGCTTTAGGTTGGTCATAAATTCATAATGTTTTATCAGACCCCTTGCCAGTGGAGCCTGGCACACCATATTTAGGCAGTAAGCAGTCTCTTGTCAACCATAAATTTCCTTCCTTGTATTGTATGCTAACAAGTCAGCACTAGACTCCAAGTCTAGTGAGTACCATCAAACCAACAGCACCAGGAAACCGACATGTGAAGCCACTGGGAGCTAAGCTTGGCCAGTCCAATATTCAGACACTGCTGCAAGTGTCACCAATTTGAAACAAATCCTGCTGCAAAGCACAGGAAAGCAACACGTACTGTAAGTACCAAATAATGGTATACCCAGAAAGGAAAAAAACAATCAATACGTATAAAAGAAAACCAGGAACAAAACAAAAGCAGTTGGATCAACAATTTACACAATTTTTAGACAAACGTTGTCCCTGGATACCAGCCGGCCATCAATGATCCAATCTATGAAACCCTCCCACACAACACTGGTAACGTAATCCGCACTTCATTGCAGCCACAAGAAGTGGCCAGACGGAACACGGCTCTCGATCAATCAACCGTTACAAATGAACCCCGCCCAACAGGCGGCCATCATCAACCAACAAAAAAACACGGCCTGAACGATGTGTTACTGGCTGCACAAACTCCATACGTGTGTTACGGAACTGAAAAGAGTGATGATCAAAGAGGAAGGAGCGTGGAGATCATGAAGTTGGAGAGAGCAAGCAGCAATTGAGAGCTTTTGTATAGATTGTGTGTGTGTGTGTGAGTGTGTGTGTTGTTTGGACTGTTGCAGGAAGGTTTGACCGGCATCCAAGAGCTATGGGGGAGGAAGGGAGGGAGGCAGGAAGGCCTACTGCTCATGAGTATTGTTTGTTGTGTTGTGTGTATTTTGAATGTATATGTAGTTTATATATATTTTAGGTGAGGGATTGGAGGGATGATGCTGTCAGCTCGCACCCCCCAAATCTCCACAAAATCCGACCAGCCTGGACGGTTGGGACACCAGTGCGGAAAATGCTCCCTACAATACAACAATGCAAGCGTGGTGGGGATGCAGGAAATACAGTAGCTCCTGGGTTGCGGGGATCTGCTGTTGGGGCCCAATTTAACTTAACCAACAGCTCTATCAATCTAGAGTCTAGACTAGACTCCCCTCGCCACAAGATAGTATACAATGGTGGGGGAGAGTCGCACGTTTGTTCATTGTTAGCCAGTGGAATTGGGAAAATGACCTGGGTGCAGTTTGAGAACATTGGAAAAAATTGGTGAAAAAATCTATAAAATTTCTAATTGGAGTAAAAAATAGAGAAAAAAAACAAGCTCAATACTTGAAAAAATGAAAAAATGATTGGAAATTGAAATGAGATGGGAATCTCCTTGAAAAGCTAGATCAATGTACCTCGTGATGATATTGTATCAACGTTCAAGATTTTTTTTTTATAGTTTTATCAACTATTTCTCTTTAATTCCCATGTTGTATATGCAAATGGATATTGTGTTATCTATAAAAAAAAAATGGATTTCATATTTTTGGGGCCCTTGTACAATTTGCTGTGAATTTTTGAAACTAGAATGAAATATTATTTGAACTTTGAAAGAATAGAGCTTATCACTGAACCATTTAGATAGAAATGATCCAATTATTGGATGAATTGGTGTATTCTTTGTTCTACATGAACCATGGAAATTATTTCTTGAATACTTTGAATCTTGTGTAACAATACTATGTTAACCCTTGAAAGGCCCTTGGGGTTCCTCTATATATACGACCCATATTTAGCCTTATAACTCTTCGATTGTAGTTTAATATATGAATTGTAATACATTGTTATTTACGGACTATCATGATCATTAATTTACTTGTATTGAAAAGTATTTGGTCAATGTTTTTATGATCAAATACCACTGAATTTGTAATATAGGGTGATTGCATGAAACACTTGTACTATTTTTTGTCACACGTCTCGTGCTAATTAGTTTTTTGGCCATAATTCTTGGGTTTTGACTCCAAATGATTCAAAATTCATAGACAAGGTACTGATGACTACTATACACCTTGTCTATTTTTTTGGAATTTTTAAAATTGTTTTACTATTTAATAATAGCCCCCGATATTATGTCACAAATGCCAATTTGGAGGTTTTTAGTACTATTTAGTACCCATAAAAACGAATTTGGAGCTGAAATTTGGAAGAGATGGTCTTCTAGTAGACTTGTAGCTATTGTCCAAAGGAATTCTAAAAATACTTAACTTTGTGTGGTATAGAAGTCCACAAATTGAGTCCCTTTCTACTAGTATTTTGAAGCATGTAAAAAATTATTTTGGTGTTTTTTTTGGTGAATGACCATCTCCATAGAGTTGCCACAAATGGCCAATTTTTTATTTATTTAAGTTTTTTCTTATTTTCTACTAATTAAAACATCAAAATATGTATTTTCTTAAGATTTGGCACTTTTCTAGTTCTCCTACTTAGAGAATTTTTTAATGAATTTCCTTTGGTGGTTACCTTCATCTTAAAGGTGCATACATTGGCCATATTTTTTTTGTTTTTTTTAAAATGATTTTCTAATTTTAAAGTACTCCAGAAAAAATCATGAGTACTATTGCAAAACGCAACAAATAGTACAGGTGTTTTGTGCAATCACCCTATACTATATGGCCGTAAAGGGCTTTTAGGTCCTTCAAGGGTTAAAAGTGTCCCTACCTTGAAGGCTTGAAATGTCCATAGTTAGTACATTGAAAAATTCAAAATCTAACTTTCTATTGGAAGACTTTATTATATGCAACTCCATTATGATTTAAATAGGAGACTTTTCACAAACATAAACTAAGGATAATTATACAAAATAGGGGTTAACAAATACATTTCCAATCGAAGGATACATTTACATTAAGGGAATATATCAACCTTGAGAAGGACAAAATATCCTCCATTACCACAATAGAAGATTGAAATTAGCAAAAGCTACATTAATTAGGGTTATTTTGATCCCTTGATCTATTTCAAAGTTAATATGTTCCTCATAGTGCAATTGTATTCTAAATAGGAATCAATTTTTGAATATAAAGTACAAACATTTCAAATTTAAGAATATAATTTAGTAGAGGGCTAATTAACCTTCAAAGATTTTACGGAGACCATATATATGGTCATGTATTTTATTCTTAGAATACATAGTATGTACTTAAATATAGCAAGACATAAATTGTTGGATTGAAATTTTAGCAAAAAAGATCTTTCACTTGGAAGTCATTTTATTATTTAAACATTGTGATGTTCAAATACAAGATCATACATGTAGAATATGTAGACATTTTGTACCTTCTAACATGTAGGAGGTGCAATTGATAATGATTTAGATTAGGAGTACAATGTATCATTGGATCTGGCTCAATATAAATACAAACTTTTATAATTGTTGTATATATCAATTCATGCATCTTGTATGTCAAATACACGACAAAACACCATGTTGCTCTGAATTGTTCTTCTCAAACCTTCTAAAGGTTTATCACCTTTTAAGAATTTGTAGAACTTGTTACTTAAAAAAAAATCTTTTAAGATTTATTAAGTAGTTTCTATAGCACAAAAGTAGGTCTTCTACAATCATTATTACCAAACAAAGTTTTCCTTAAAATAATAGAATTGATTTCCTTCATCAAACTGGTGTCTTAATGTTCATGAAATTAATTAATTAATTTTATTAAAATAACAAAAATGAAACTTTCACCTAATTTAGCATACTAATCAATATGGCAAAATCAATAGCATAATATTTTATTAATTTACAAACACATTATCTACTAATTCATGAATTTTAACCCCTAAATGCCCAAGGCTTGTTTTGAGCTTCTTGGAATTTGCTCTAAATTGAACAAGGAGGCAACATTTTGATGAGTTGTATTGAACAAGAAGGCAACATTTTAATAGTAACCGTACAAATTCAAACTAGACATGTTAAAGATTACATAGGAAAAGAAAACACAACAATTTCACTTATGTGTTGAAAGATTACAATATATGATCATGAGGGTGCTAAAACTATAAAAATCTTTCAATTCTCTTTTTGTTTGTCAAATCTAAAAAATTGGTCACCAAAAAAAAATGAGGTTGAAGGACCTAACATGCATAATTCAAATCAATTCATAGCTTCTTAAAATCTACTCTACAAATTTTTTAAATGAATTTCTAATGTGATTTTTTCTCCAAGATCTAGTGTATTTGAGGCTCCTTTCCAAGAGCCTTCAACACTACAGAAAGTCAAGATTGCTATGGATACCCTTGCATAAAATCTTGAACAAAAAAATCACAATCATTCATTTTCAAAATCGGATTTTTGATTCTAAAGCTAGACTTCAAAAAGAATTTTTCAAAAATATAAACTACTAAAAATAGCAACTTGGTTGAATTTCATTTAACTTCAAAGTATGGCGGCACCAGAATTTGGTACCTTGGGCATTTAGGGTTTAAAATGAATCTAATCTATTTCAAAATGTAAGCTAAGTACATACATTCAAACATGGGAGAAAATTGATCAAGCTTTAACTCCTAAAGGACCAAACACCGTTTTTTGACAACATAGCAATTTTGGGCAGCTTACTACGAACATTATTTTTATTTTTATTTTTAAAATTTCACACAAAATGTGTCCGAGGAGTAGCTTTAAGGCTCAACAATTTTCATATTTTTTGACTACATGGTTAAAAAGATATTGCATGATATATCATTCTCATTGGTCGATGGGCAATCCGGGCTGCAAAAAAAACTTCTTTAAAAATCACTTTTAAGAAAAATAAAAATTTGAAATTGGTTCTTTAGATTTATATATACGCGGGAAGCTTTGAATCATTCCATCCCAATCAATGAGTCAAAAGTTATGAGGAGTCTTAGTTTGAAGGTTGAAGGTAGTTATGGAATCTCTACTCTAAAATAAGCTTTGAAGTCCTTTATTTAACTCAATTTTCAATATTTAAAAAATAAAATAAAAACATTGGTCGTAGATTGTTTATTTAAACATTACAACGGTTGGGATTGACATTTTTCAATTCCACATCTAAATTCTTAACAATTTAGTGTTTTGAATCGTTTTCTACCTCTTTCTACTTACTATTTTTTTCCTATATGTTGTACAATTCCAAATGATCTGAAAATTTTCAAGCATGTAGCCAACGTGCCTTGAAGAATGAATCCAAAGAGTAACCACCATTTTGGACATATTTTCATACAAATTTGACCTTGTGAAGTGCAGCTGCCCATTTTTCGCAGGGACAAAAAAAGACTTTTTGTCAATTCAAACGCTATTATCTTGCAATCCACGTAGTGAAAAATTTTGAATTTTTTTCCTCAACTTCTTGAACTAGTGTACTACAAGATCCTATGGTTATATTTTTCCAAAAATATATTTTTTCTAAAATTTGGTGCTTGTATTAGAAATGGCAGTTTTGGAGCGATTTTGGTAAAAACATAGTCTCTGACCTTTAGTGGTTAAGACAAAGCTTCTCAAAAGAAATTGTTGAAGAAATCTTTGAGGGTCAATGGGACACTACATGAAGCTTTAGAATTGATATTCCCAAGACTTTTTTCTTGTCAAGCATCAATGGTGTAAGAGCAGCCCCACACCACAACTACATGCCACAACTAACCTTTAAAAGTTCTGTACCATTGATCTTCTTTGATAGAGGAATGTTCTCCATTGATTGGCTCGTGTTGCTGCCTGTGGGGCTGATCTAAGCACTGTTTTTTAGCAAAGCAACAAAATGCGGCCATGGGGGAGTGGGGGCATGAATTTCTTTTTTAATTTTTAAATTGCATGATTGGATGATTTGCTCCAACTGAACAAGGCATATGCCATATTTCTAAGGCATTTGTTTGTCCAATTTACAGCCAGATCGTGCATAGATCATTGGCCATTGTCTCTTCGTATAAGTATATATTCCATGTTACTTTGCAACTCACGTCGTGCTGTTCACTTTGAATAAGTATATAAATCATGTTCTCCACCCACCACCAGTGACTCTTTCAAATTGTGCTCCATCCTGACTTTCTTGCCACATGATAGTTTTATGTTTTTGCTTTTTTGAAAGTATGTCCTTCATGTTTTTGTGAATGTCATTGACTGGATGACTTATGCTTTTGGTACCAAACTACTCAAATTGAATTGAATTATTTAGTGTGGGAGTTTGAATAGTATGGAACACCTTCATATGTATTCACCCCTAAAGGACTGGAAGCCCCATTTGGGTTTTTGTCAGTTTTGTGAGAAAATTCCAAATTTAAGCAAAATAATTATTGTGAACTACCATATTAAGGCGTCTTACTAATTCGCATATTTTCAATATTATTGTAGTGTGGATTAGTGTTATTACATACTCTAGTAAGGGTGCACTAATTGGATTCATTTTAATATCAATATTGTCATGTAGTCAGTATTTTGAAGAGAAAATTTCATTCCAAAATAGTGAATAGCCTAGAAGCAATTGATGATGGAAGTTTTAACTTATTTTTAAATTTTTTAAGCAAATGAATTCTTCAAATTTCTAGAGAGAGGGAGACGTAAGGTAGTTTGCTCTACAAGCGAGCGGCCTCTTCAAATTGATCCTATAATTAGATCTAAAATGGCCATTAGGTGGTCCTTAAATAAACTTCTCAAGCCATTGAGAGAATCAAGAAGAAAACATTATTTATTGCAAGAGCCAATCATTGGCCTTCATTTACTCAAATCACTTTAGAAGTTGCAAGTGGTCGGATTTTGGAAGACCTAGGGTCACAAATTGGTGTCTACAACAATTTTTTTTGAAAATTCATAAGTAATTAAAAAATGATTCAAAAAATATGAAACCACTTGTATTATGTTCCGCATCCATTTTTATTCTTCTCAAAAATGATCCAAAAATATTAATATTCATAAAAACATGTGAAAAAGGCAGACCAGCCCTTAAATGGTCGCTTTTAGAGCATACTACCTTAACTCCAACAAATTGTTAGGCTGCCAAAAATCAGTCCTTTCTTCATCTCAGATCCCACATCATATAGTGTAGTGCTCCAAAAAGAGTAAAAGCACTTTGCTAAGCATTCCCCCCACAAAAACTTTTTCTTCTAATTTCAAAAATTATAATCTTACAATCTATGGAGGGTCAAGTTTCTAAAAGAATCCACACAATTCCATCGTATGATTGAATTTTTTAATTTCTAAAAACAAATAGATCATTATTTTTTTCCCATTTCTTCTCAATGCAATAGAAAATGACAATTTCGGCCAACAACAACTCCTTTTATTTTCTTGAAACACGTGGACCATTTCCGTTGAAAAAGAAAATAATGCAAAGAACCTAAGGAACCAGTCCCTAGCAAATTCACAGAGTAAGGGCCGATTTAGACTATGGTGGAGAAGTGCACTGATCAAGAATTGTAGGAAAATAGAGCAATATGATTGGAGCAAATTTTATTCTTCACCGGATTGGGTTTACACTATAGCCAAGACTTATTTGGTGGAGAACCTCAAGCATGGATGAAAAAATGATATGGCTGCCTATGTGTTCACGAAATTCTCTGTAGGTCAAGTTTCTTGTTTGGCTTCACACACACACACACACCTTGGACAAGAAACTTGACCTCCAATTTCTTTTAAAAAATTATTTTCTATGATGAATCTGATTGGCCTAGACTCCCCTTCATGTGTCGCTCTCTCTTTGACAAGTTCATCTCTCATGATTATAGCAAAGTTGCTACTCTACAGAACCTACAATATGTTATTGTGTGTGTGTGTGTGTCTATATATATACATATATATGAAACTCTTAATTCGTCATAATGAATTAAGCAAATTCATTACATTGATAAAAAAAGCCATTTATACTTTGTGTTTCCAATAGATAAGGTAAGGTATATATATACATATGGGGTGGTAGGAGGTAAAACAATCCATGTGGGATATGCAAATTTGAATGAGTAGGAGCTCAACCATTCATAATTATGTTACAAGTAGGAATTGTGTTTAAAGTAGAATTTTAGACCTCATTTAGGCATAGTAGAAGAATTTTTTCAAAAAAAATTGAATTTACAAAAGGTGTGAAATCAAGTAAATTTTCAATACCAAAAAACCGTTTTGAGATTTAGATCTTCCAATAAAAATTTATGGACAAAATTCAAAGATGGATTGAAAGGACCATTTTCGGGGACATTTTCAAACATCCTCTCTGAATTTTATCCATAACTTTTTTTTAGAGGATATAAATCTCAAACGCATTTTTGGTAATGAAATTTTACCTAATATCCCAACTTATATTAGTTTGTTTTTTCAAAAAAGGCATTCACTTATGCCTAAATGAGGTTTGAAATTATGCTTCAAATATATTTCCTATGTTTTAACAATGAATGGTCAATCTCTCATTTTCAAATTATCCCAAATCCTTTGAGGATTCATTATGGAAAATGGATTTCAATGTAAAAATGATGTCTCCACCCTCCTTTCCTACAAATATCAATGAAGCAATCCCTTCATTTTACCATCAAAATTTGTTTTTGATGGTAGATGGTTAAATTGCATCGGTGAACTAAAATTGAACCCCGTGTACTTAAATGATTCCCACAAATTCAATACATCATGGATTGATGTGAAAATATTACCACACAAACTTGACAAGTAGACACATTTTTTCCAACAAGTTTTATTGAATTTGGGCATCGGATGCAAAAGTTACGACTTTTCAAAGTTTGCTATAGCCCCCAAACGTACAAAATATGTCCATAGGGACCATTAGGAGTTATGGTTCCTATTGTGGCCGGCCAAAACTTTGCCGGTGGAGAAGTTCACTGGTAGACTTCAATTTGTGAAATTGGCCGGAAGACTTATCCGGTTGGTGTTTACACTACAATTGGTCAAGACTTCTTGAGGCATTATTTTATTGTCTTTTCATCTTGTCCAACATCCCACCGGTTGCCTCAAATAACCATGTCTTGACCGAAACTTCTTGACCAGCTAGTGCACTTCTCCACCGTAGTCTAAAGTGGCCCTAACTTTTCAATTTTTCACAGCTATATATCCTTTTTAAATTTATTTTTTTTAAATTAAAAAAAAAACTCCAATGTTTTCCCAAGGGATAAACCGCAAGGCAATAAGGGGGGGGGGCAATCCTCCTTGGCCTTCAAAAACCGGTTAACTACTCTCGTTGTTGTATTTTTTTTAAATGGAGGTTGTAGAAAATATAAAGAATTCCGCCAAGCACGAGGTCCTTTGGTTTTGTGTTCTCTTTCCCCTTGCAATGGAAATTGTCCATGTGTTTCAAGGAAAAAAAACTCAAAAATCCCGGTTAACTGCACTGTAGGTGAATTGGAGGAAAAATAGCCGGCAAAGCTCCCAAAAATTCCCAAGCACTCTGGACCCATGGACGGGGCTGCTGGGAAGATCCAAAAGAATGAATACGTGGCCATGACATCACCCTCATTTGCCGACAAAAAAACCAATTGTTAAAAAAACTTGTTCCGTGGTACCAAAAAAAGAAACCAAATCTTTCATTTGGGTCCCAAAGATGAAATAAGATCCGAAGGTGTGCGTGAATAGAACTTCTGGTCTGTCTTGGGAGTGGCGAGAATGTGTTTGGCTAGCCAACAGGGAACCAAACCAATTGGTATGCTATTGGGCCCCGAGGAGACCCCACCCCATTGGAAAAGCCACCCACAAGGGGCATCTGCAGCCAAACCATTTAGTCATGTACATAACAGTGTTTTGTTTTGTTTTAATTTTAAGGGAATCTGAATGTGGGCTCCAAGTGAAAAGTAAGTGGCTGAGGTTAGGCGCCTTCAAATTTTTTTTGGGTGCAAAATTTGGTTCCAAGTCAAGAATTAGTGTGAGTTGTATGGCTTCAGAACAAAAACCAAAAAAACATCTTTGGCAATTTCAGCTCTTGAACTGGAGTAAAATAGGTAGAGCCAAATCTGCTTCCCCACAAGTAGGTGCAACAATCTCTCTTTTTATTTTGTTTTCTTTGAAATATATGGTTATTATTGCAAAATGAAGAAAAAACGCATTCAAGCGACGGAGGTTGGACAAAGAAGAAGACAAGACAAGCAAAGAAGAACCAAGAGAATAAGTAAGGGAGGCCCCAAATGATTGTATTCCAAAATTCTAGAAACATTATGGTGGCTACAATGTGTGCCTATATCTGCAACTTTGGTATATTTTAGGCGATTGCGGATGAAAAGTTGTTGAATCAACGTCTACATAGGTGGCGACAAGGTGACAAACACCAGTAGTAATTGTCAAGGTAGTGGCTGTGAAGGTGTGATCCAAGATCTACATCTGGCTTTTTAAACTCTTTTACCTCTAATTTTTTCTAACTGATGACCTCATTCGTTATATTGAGACTTTTTGTAGATTTTGAGATAGAGTGCTAGTTATTGTAAATTCATTTTGAAAAATATTAATTGAAACCAAAAATAAATCATTCTAAAATAGTGATTCTAAAATAAAATTCTAAAAGTTGATATTGTTACCTATTTATAAAAAAAAATACTAATAAAGAAATAAAGCGGTTTATCTTTGAATCAAAGGTAAAATGAGACTGTGAAAAGTCTCAATATAACAAATATGGCCTTTAAGGGCTTGGTACAGCAAATAAATTTTTGGTGCTATTAGTCTTTTTATTGCCTAAAAAAACACACTGGTACATAAAAAGTCTGTGTAGTACAATTGTGAAATTTTAGATAGTGTGATGTGAAATTTAGTGTGACGCACACCAATAGTAAGGGCATCCCCACCAAGCATTTTTTTTGGACCCGTGTCCCTCCCTCTGGCTTCACTGCACAGGCCAATTTTTGGAGGGACAGAGCCGCAATGCTCAGTTTTGGCAAAATGTGGCAAAATTTCGCCTGAAAAAAAAAATCGTGATCCCCATAGCTGAGACGGGGAAAAGGGACGCACAAGCCCGCATTTTGGATGCCTGTTTGGCGAGCCCGGCCTTTGTGTGCTGCCTATGCCCCATAGCGACACGAGCTGGGTATATACAGAACGGGTCTGCTCAATTCTCGGTTGAGTGTCACCTTGGTTATTGTTTGCTACGCCTGCATTACAAAAATTTCAGCCCTCGAAGTAGTGGCGAGTTCTGCACCCCTGTAATGCAATTATGGAAAAAATTTTAAAAAAAAAATTATTATTTGTTTTTAAAATTTGGGTGCCAATGTGGCACTATTGGTGTCACATTAGCATCATGTCATATTTTTCATTTTTATAATTTTTTTAATAATTTTTTTCAAAATTCTTTCTGTAATTGCACCGTGGGGGTGTCGAAAATGAAAAGTTAGCGGCCCCTTTGAGGGCTAACTTTTTTTGTAATGCTTCGGATGTTGTGCCTGCTTTTTGATAGTTGTGAGTGCTTTGGGTGTTGCGCGTGCTGCGCCAATTGCATCTACAAGCTGGAATCAAACTCTGCAATTTGTATCTTGGAAATTGAGACAAAGGAGATAGCACGCCCTTGCAATACTCCCCATTTGGCCGTGCCCTCTTCAAAATCTGAAGAGGCCGTCCATTTTCGATTTGATTGAAGAGCCGTTGTGGGGCATTGCAACACCCCAGGCACGGACAACAAAGGAGATAGCACGCCCTTGCAATACTCCCCATTTGGCCGTGCCCTCTTCAAAATCTGAAGAGGCCGTCCATTTTCGATTTGATTGAAGAGCCGTTGTGGGGCATTGCGACACCCCAGGCATGGACAATCACCGTGCTTGGTCTGTTTGAAGAGTCACCGTGGGGATGCTTTAAGGTGGGTACACCGAATATTGCACCCTACTTAAAACCAATATGTACACCATCACTATGTGTACATCTCCAAAATCAACATGTATTATACTTATGTGGAAAAAACAATTTGAGAGCATCTACCAAAAAAACCTTGACCCTTTGTAACATTTGTATACTGCATCCAATGTTGCGTTCTTTGGTGCATTGGAACCCCCTTTCACTTGCCAATAACAAAATATGAAAATTTGACCAATCTAATAATAGTAACTAGGTACAATAGTAAAAGTGGTGATTTTGAAGGTGCCCACAGTATTTGATTTTAAGTACTACATCTTTATTTTTTCTTAATGAATATTTTTACAAAGAAGATAGATATCTACATTATTCAAAGAAGAAGAGTTCTATAAACATATATGATAAAGATATTCAATAAGAGTAAATTTTTGTAGCATTTTTTGATGAATTCAATAAGTAGCACTAAATATTATTATTAGTGTTTTCTTTTGATGAGAAGCTTTTTTTATTTCAAATGTTTTTGGCAAAACTAAACAAAGACCTAATTTATTAATTGGCTTTTAATCAAAAGAGAGGAGGCTTTTACATCAACAAAAGCTATCATAAAGAAATTTGACTAAGCCATAAAGCAATAACATTGTAAAAATTATTGTCTTCTTCAAATTTTAGTGTTGGGTTGGAATGACAGAAGAAAAAGTTGAACTCACCAAATTTTCTTTTCTTTCAATTTCTGAAATAATACTAGTGTTTCTTTAGTAAGAGAAGAAGAAAATACTGGTATTATTTAGAAATAGAGGAGTATACTTTTGCATAGTAACTAAATCTCCTTATCTTTTTTTTTGCTTAACTTGGATATGAAGATGTTAAGTTATATAGAAGGAACAAATCTTGTGGCCTAAATGAAGCCACCATGGATATGGCTCACATGTACAATTTCTAGACTCTTTAAAAATATGATGAAGATTGACAATGGCAAAGTTGGTAATGCTTTGAATTTTTCAAATTTGGAGTAAACAAGTCTTTGATCATGTATAAAATCATAGACTTCTCTTCTATTATCATACAATTATCTAAATTTGTTTCATAATCCCTAAAGTCTTTGGGCCATTTTTTCATAAAAAACATTTAAAATTGCTATTTTCTATGCAAGTAACAAAAATTTCAAACCGTAAGATCTTGCACTAGACTATTATGAAAATGTGTGCAAGAAGTTTTAGAAACTTTGACTATATCAATCACATGATCGAAGTGTTTAACCCTTTAGTGACCGTGGTTGATTTGGGGGGCAAGCGCAGTTTTTGAATACAAATTTGGAAAAGAAAAATTTCATCACTACTCCAAAGAAGTAATCCCAGATCAAACATTAGGAATTGACGTTGTAGGCTTTATTTGTGAAAAAAACAAAAAATGAACATGATCTGACGGTGCAATTTGTTGTAAGTGATCTTCAAAGTGCGATGCATCGAAGTAGCCTTCAGCTGAAGTAGTATAATACATTATTACCCATAACTTTTGAAACATGCCTCCACAATTCATGGGATTGCTAGGCAACGTTTCCTATCGTTCTTAGGCGTCAATTTCAAATAGAATCACATGAATTGCTGAATGTATATGCGACTTAGAAGGTATGACTCAGGTCAGCCCTCTTGTCTTTGGATAAGCATAGCTACCTTATTACTGCACAAAATTCTCTGAAATTGGATTTGTTTGAAGCGCATGCTAAAGCTCTATTTGCATTACTCTTTGAGTTTTTTCAAATACCCTGTATTGAGGGTAGTATAAGACAAAGAATCCAAAATTCGACCCCAAAGTGGTCAACCGGTCACTAAAGAGTTAAAGTGGAAAAAATAGAAAATTTTGACTCCTTGCCTAACTAGATTATGAGGTTTTGAATCCTTTAACTTAAAATTATAATATTTTATATTTTAAATTATTATTTTTAATGTTTAATAATTGAATTGAGAATTTTAGAAAGAAAATTAAACCCCTTAATATGATTTTCATTCTTCAAAAAATTGTTAAGTTGAAGTAGATACAAGATAGGAATTTTTTTTTGGTGATAGCTCTAAAATAAAATTGAAACACATTGATTACAAAGGTGAGATTGTTCTAGAAATCAAATTGAACCATGTACAATTTTGTTTTTGAAAAATCGTTAAAATTCAGTTTATAAATGGATTCAATACATTCTTTTCTCAAGAATTTGCAAAGATTAATTGACCACAAAACAAGGAACTTCATAACTTTCAAATCACTTCTCCAAATGGAATGAATCAAATCTTTCCACATAGATAAAAATATAATCTATACAATTTTTTTGAAAATACAATTTTTTTTTTTTTTAATCGCCCTCACCTATTTTGGGCTTATTGTGGCATAACTTTAATTCTTGGGCACTGATTGAAATAGAAATTATATTTTCAAAAAGCTAATCAAATTTTTTATTTTTAAAAAAAAATTCAAAAAATCTTGCCACAATTTGAGATTGTAGGTACCTGCCTAAACCTTCATGAATCCTCAAAGAGGACTTTTGGGACTTTAGGGATTAAAGATCTTATCCAAGTTGTTCATTGATCAATCTATAAATTTTTCATGAAATTTCCAAATCAGTGCACTTTTGATGCCTTTATTTTGTAAATGATGCCAAAGCCAAGTATAGTGCAAATGCAAGTTCAAAAATTTATCCTTGCAAAATTGTTAAATGCCAATTTGGACTTACTTGTGCACTATATTGGGTTTTGGACCACTTATGGAACATAGGCATCTATACTTGTGCAAGAAAAAATCCTTCATCCCAAAATTTTGGATGAAGAATGTGTAATTATTGCTTTAATCTACCTTCAAATTTGTTGAACCCTTTTAAATGAAGTGATGTTTTTAGTAGTTGAAAACTCCTCTAAATAACAGTTTTTCTTCTACATTTATTATTAATTGTAATAAATACTCCGTAGTTGCTAACTTTTTTTACACTCTAAAAAACTTGTAATACATTAGAAATTCCTATAGTAATTTACACAGGGGTTATTTAAACAAGCAACTTGCCATCTAAATCCAAAACCAAATTATTTGGTGTTGATGATTTTTTTGGCTTTGCTACAGATGCTCTTAATTAGTTCTAGAAATAAACCATATTCCAATTCAATATCTATGTGAATCATGACTCTATCTGTTTGAGATTTTTCACTAACATAATAAGACAGCAATTAAAGTGGCAAAATCGCTAAATTCCTCATTTGTGAAGCAAATTCTACTATAGCTAGAGACCAAAGGCCAAATTTGGCATAATATAATTTAAAACATTAAGCTGCTATATATAAAGATTTAAGATTATACTAATAGTAGAATTGTTGCAACATATGCAACAACGCCTTCTCATATAAAAAACATAGTATTTTTTGCTACAATGCAACGTGAGACTAGATTTGACCTTACTAAAAGAACTTCCAAATTTTAGATGAAAATCTTTAAAGATGAAAGTATAACCATTCAAATACTGCTTGTGACAACAAGTTGTGTCATTGTACACTTTCTACAATTGATAGTGGAATCGTCTGATTTCCAAAGGCAACACTGCTTACAAAGTTTGGCACTACAATGTGAAAATTTTAGTGTTTAGAATTTGGCCTTTTACTAAATTCCACATGGTTTTTTCTTAGCAAAACCTTTTGTTGTCTAAATGCATAACTTAATGGGATATATCCTCTAAAGGGCTTTGTAGAAGAAGCCTCCTATTATACAATAGGAGGAGTCAATTTTTTTTAGTTGGCAATACTGCCAAATGGCAAAATGTCTTTTTCAAAATGCTAAGATTGGACTATTAAAACATTTGCATTTATCTCACCAAAATTTTCATCCAATTTGAGTGATATATTAGCCATTTTACTACTTCCATCAAGTTTCAAGTAACAACAAAAAAATATGAATGATTGCCACTATGGGTACATTCAAAAACTTGCAAATTAATCCTTGGAGGGACATTGAATTGAGTTCAAAATAAATTACAAAGTGTTCTAAAACTATAATCTATTTGATGGCAGAACATAAAGAGTTAATGCAAGGATGAATTTAGATGAGCAATGGATTATGGATGGTTTAAAATGAGTGATGAGTGGTTTTGTACACCCTTCTATAATTATATGTAATGAACATAAACAATCTATTTGTCCAAAAGAAATTGTATTTTAATTTAAGAATGTAAAAGAACTTAGCTAGAAAAATGGACACATTGCAAAACTATATCATGGGTTTACTTTTTGACGCCTTAATGTTACTTTTTAATTTTCTAAGTCTCATTCATAGACAATAGTTACATGAGTTATGCTATCCTACATAAACTTTAAAAAATAATTATAGGTTCTAGAGTTGAAAATTTATATCTTTTTAAAAAGACTAAAATGGCATACAATTTAAAAGGACAATAGATATAACACCCATTTGTCTTTCAAATAAACTTTACTTTAAAACTTTATGAAGGATACAATCCCAAATTACCCTTAATTCACGAGAAAAAAATTGCATTGGAATCAATATATTTTAATTGAAATTTTTGTTGTTTCCAGCACAAATTTTAAGTTGGAAATAGAAAATTTTGCACTGGAAACAACAAAAATATCAATTAGGTTAATTTGATTCCAACGTAGTTTTTTTCTAGTGATTCCTAAGTTCCTTGCCTATTTTTTCATACAAAATATCCAAAACAACCACTCTCTACTGACTATGGAATGTATGGAAAAAAATTTAGATCATTTGGCTTTATAGATTGCAAGATATAAGCATTCAAAGATAATTAAAAGAATTCACAGCTTGCATGACTGCTTGCCCTTTATTGTTTGAGTTGCCTTAGATTTTTAAGCCTTATAACTATTGATCAAAGAATCCAATTGGAAAATATTATATTTTCACAAAGCTAATACAAGTGTGCATCTTTAGTAAACATTTCATTTTGAACAACTCATTTGTTCAAAAATTATTTTGTATAAACCTATTTGAGTCTTCAAAAAGTTCCATGAGAGCTTAGTTACTGTCCTTTAGGGCTTAAATCCTAAATGCCAAACCCATCTCCATAGAATAAAGTTATTCATTCACACTTGATTTTTACATTTTAAATCTACTTATTAATTCAACCTCATATTTTTAGTAGATGAAGGTAAGTATGATTTATAATTGTTAGTTTTCATAAGATTGTAGTAAAATTTGGAATTTATTATAGTTATTTGAAGAGATTGTCAAGGAAATTCACATCAATTGTAAAATGTACTTAAAAACTCATTTTGTATTGTAGGTGTATTTTGTAATGAAGAACATGATTGTACACGAAAATGATACATGTGACCATTGTACCTTTGGGAGACAAATCTTATGCATTATTTTTGGCAACATAGCAATTTTGGGCAACTCACTACAAAAGGAAATTTTATTTTTTTTCTTTGAAATTTTCACACAACATGAGGATGAGGTTTTTTCTAGAGCCCAACAATTTTCATAACTTTTTACTCCATGGTTAAATTTTTTTTGCATGATATGTAGTTTGTTTTCCAACTCGGGCAATCCAAGCAAATTAAAAAAATCACTTTTTTCAAAAATAAAATTTGAAATCGGTTTTTTAGATTTATTTATATGTGGAATGCTTTTAATCATTCCATTTAAATCAATGAGATGAAAATTATGAGGAATTTTAGTTTGTGGATAGTTATAGATTTTCTACTCTAAAGTAAACTTTGAAGTTGTTTATTTCACTCAATTTTCAATATTTTTGGAAAAATATAAAATTATAGGATGTAGATTGTTTATTACAACATTACAACCATTGGATTTGGCATTTTTCAATTTCATAATTAAATTCTTAACAATTTTGTATTTTGAATAATTATCTACTTTTTTCTACTTACTATTTTTTCTTCTATATATATCGTATGTGAAGGTTTTATTTGGCACTTTAGTGCGGAAATTGAATTTCCATGTTGGATTCTTAGGAGTCCATGTCACCTCAAACCATTCACATAATGACATGAGTCACTTTTTTCAAAAATGACTTAATTTTTGCTGAATCTAACCTTCGCGTAGGGTATGTTGTACAATTCCAATGCCAAATCTGACCTTTGCAAAGTGTATGTTGTGCATTTCCAAATCATCTAAAAAATTTCAAGCTTGTGGCCAACTTGCCTCGAAGAATGAATCCAAAGAAGCACCACCAAGGTGGCTGACATTTTTTCATACAAATGTGACCTTGTGAAGTGCAGCTGCCCAGTTTTTGCAGAGCCAAAAAAAAGGATTTTTATCATTTCAAATACTAATATCTTGCAATCTACATGGTAGAAATTTACAAAGATTTCCACATCTTTTTGAACTAGTGTACTACAAGATCCTACAGTTACATGTGTCCAAAAATGTGTTTTTTTCCTCAAATTTGGTACATATACTAGAAATGCCAATTTTGGAGCGTTTTAGTGAAAACATAGTCAAGGAACTTTAGGGGTCAATTAAACCTTCCAAACACACCCCTTCTACAAGTTAGGATTCACTTTACAATTAACTCTATTGTACGTAAGTTTTGTGAAATTACAAAGTAATACAATGTAAAAAATATATATATATATATTGTCATATGGTTTTGTAGTGTCATATAAATAAATTTACAAGTGGCAATACTTGTAAACATCTTAACAAATGATGTCATATAAATCCACTTCTTTGTTATTGAGAGTATTTGCAATAGTGGTAAGCAATATTGGCTTAAATTAATTACAAAACTTGTCAAAATATTAACATTGAAGCACTCGATATTTAGTGTGACAATTAACGATACTAAATACAATTTTTAGTGTAGTGAGATTACAAAGCTAGCTTTGAAATGAATGTATCCATCCCTAGCTAGGGTTTGGTGAAAGAATAAAGGATGTGATCTTAGAGAAGGTGATGTCAAAGAGGAATGAGAATATTGGATCAAGTTACAAATTCAACGTAAGTTAAAATTAAAAGTTCACATAAAAAATTGTTATGTTAATATTTTAGGTCTATATGGTTTTGAGCAATTTTTTTTATTGCATCAGCCAACTTGCATCCGCTTGATTAAAATCTAACACCTTAATGACAATACTATTTACATATTTATGCATTAATGACAATACTATTTACATATTTATGCATTAATGATAGAAAAGACACTAATCTTATTTTGGAACTCGCACTAGGTTGACAAAAAAATTTAATTAATAATTATGGTAACTTTGAGAACATTGGTTTTTATCATTCAAAAATTACAATGTATAATTCCTTCTCTTTTTTATTGGGTACACTTTGTTAGCGTTTTTTATACTTCCTAAATGGTACATTTCAATTTTTATAAATATGGAAGTTACAACTTTTGTCCATGTAGGCGTTTGGAGTTAAAAAGCTTTACAAAATTGATAGATTCAAGGAAGGATATATTAAAATTCCAACAGACTGTGACTTGTAATAATTTTGAAGTAGTTGGAAGCCCATCCTTTGGAAACAAATCATATACATGCTTATATAGAGCTATTAGGACAATAAAAATAAGAATATAGAAAAAAAAGGTGAAATCATTGGGATTGGGTGAGGTAGTTCTAGGCCCCTCAAGGCACGTCTCCTTGGATATATGGGTGATTGCAAGAAACACTTAATGCGGTATGTCACACCTTAGTTTTTTATTTTTGTTTCGGCCATAACTTTTGTATTTTAGGTCCAGATGACTCAAAATTTACAGGTAAGCTACTCATAACTGTTATATACCTTACATAATTTTTGAGGATTTTTCAAAAATAATTTACTATTTTTAAACAACCCCAAAAATTTCTCACAATGAGTGATTTAGGGGTTTTTAGCACTAATTGGAACCCAAAAAAACTAATTTTGAGCTGAAATTTTGAGAGGATGATTTCTTAGTAGACTAATAGCTACTGTCCAAAGGAATTTTAAAAATACTTATTTTTATGTGGTGTAGAAGTCCACAAATAGAGCTTCTTTCTACATTTTTTTCAAAGATATAAAACAATATTATGGTGAGTTTCTTGGTCACATCTCATCACCAAAAAGTCTTCTCAAATGTTCAATTTTTATATATATTTTTAAAAAAAAAATACTATTTTTTACAAATTAAAAGATTAGAAGTGGTATTTTCTTCACCGGAATTCTATGTGAATTCTATGTCTAAAAGTGTAGTGAAGAAAATACCACTTCTAACATTTTAATTTGTAAAATATAGGATTTAAAAAATTAAAAAATTAAAAAAAAAATTAAAAAAAAATTAAAAAAAAATTAAAAAAAAATTAAAGAAAAAAAAAAAAAAAAAAATATATATATATATATATATATATATATATATATATATATATATATATATATATATATATAATATTTGAGAAGACTTTTTGGTGATAAGATTTGACCAAAAGAATCACCAAAATATTGTTTTGTATCTTTGAAAAAAAATGTAGAAAGAAGCCCTCTTTGTGGACTTCTACACCACATAAAAATAAATATTTTAAAATTCCTTTGGATAGTAGCTATAAGTCTACTAAGAGACCATTTTCTCCAAATCCCAACTCAAAATTTGTTTTTTTGCGCTTAAATGGTGCTAAACCCCCCTAAATCAGCCATTGTGAGAAATTATCGAGATTGTTTAAAAATAGTAAATTATTTTTGAAAAATCCTCAAAAATCAGGTAAAGTATATGATGGTTATAAGTAGCTTCCCTATAAATTTTGAGTCATTTGGACCTAAAACACAAAAGTTATAGCCAAAACAAAAATAAAAAACTAAGGTGTGATAAAACGCAACAAATAGTACAGGTGTTTCTTGCAATCAACCATATATTTGTATTGGTCTCCTATCTTAAACACATACTCCCTCCATCCCAAAATGATCTTCTTGTTGTACTTTGTGACCTTGCAAATTGTTTAAATTTGGCATTAATTGCTAATTGGGACTAACAAAACAACTCCAAGTAGTAGTTTCCCCTCCATTCATGCAATCATTAGTCAAAAGAGAAATAAAATGATTAAGGAGGTTAGTCAACATTGTTTATTCTTATTTTTTACATCTCTTTGAATAATGCCTACAAAATGATGACCTCACACTCAACAATTAATTGACCACTGGTGATCTTTGAAAATGCCCAAAATTTTTTACTTTTTAATATTCCAAAAACTACATTTTAAAAAGGACTTTGAAACTCAAAGTTTCTAGAATGCTAGGAGTATACCAAACTCTACTATTAGCACAAAACAGTTTTTTAAAATGTTATTTTTTGCCTTAATCTGGAATATTTTGTCCAACGGGAAGATCGTTTTGGGACGGAGGTAGTAGTAGATTGCCCTCTTGTTTCAAAAAAGAAGATGGTGAAATCTAAATCCAATGACACAAAACTAGATAGCAACTTAAAATGTTGAAGAAATTCCTCAAAAACAAAAGTTCCTATCAAATATTGGTGATTTTTAGTTAATTGATAAGTATGTTCAAAAGATTCCTTGAAACAGTTTCAAACAAAATCTAAAGTATTTTTTGTATATTCTTAATAAATGAAGAATTTTTACTTTTATATTAGTTTTAAGTAGATTTATAATTTTCTTAGAAATAAATTAGGCATGTTTGTAAGAGTTTACAATGACTTTTTAGGTATACATGCATACATGTCTTGGATGGGCACAATTGTACATCCAAGTATAAACTCATTTTAAAGGGGATTGTGTTCACATCCAAATTCATCACTCCCTTTGCTATTTTTTATTGGATTAGTCTATGTTTAAAGTTTCGCTCCACAAAGTTTTCTTTCTTTAGATTTAGATCCATCCATGCGCCATTTCACTTGCTCCATGGGAGAAGTGATCGATTTTTGTTTATTTGCAAATTATAGAGGTTGCGGATGTTTTTATAGTACATAGTGCAGGATGATGAATTGTGTATCACTGGAATGCTCTATTTTTTCTATGCTTTTCCTGGGCTTTCCATATCCAATTTAGCAACCAAATGTAATAATAGGGCATGTGGTTTGGATGAGGGGATCGTAGGTGATGCGTGGTAGTATTTTCTTTTGTGTTTATAAATGTTTGTAAATGCATGTTCTCGACTGTAAATTTTAGGATTGAAGGTGGCATTGCATTTTTATTTGTTTGTTTGAAGATTCAAGAATTCTTTATCATGTAGATTTTGTGAAGCAATGTTGTAAGGGAGAGATTAATGATTTAATGTTTGGTACATCTTCTTTTTGTTGCATACCTTTTCAGTTTATTGCTTATAATTTGCTTGAGCACACATTTGCAAGGTCTTTCAACAAGTTTTTATTATTGATTTAGCATACTCAATGCACTATTGTGTTCTAGTTTTGTTTGAAAGATCTTAACATTTAAACTGTAGACTCTACAATCACAACTTGTTCATATTCTTGTTTTTTTGACACATTTTGTGTTGTTTAGTAGGAAATATTTATGTATGCTACTCTTTATCCCAATATTATAATTATGAACTTGGTTGCATTCCATTGTTTCATTTGCATGTGCTGGTAATTCAATTTTTGTACCACAAAAAAGAAAGATCATTTCAAAGTATAAAAGAATTCTTTTAACGCCATATTTTTTCTTTAAAGAACCTAACACCATTTTAATTGGAGCTACTTGAAAATTAATACGTAGTATAGATTTAGAGGACCCTAAAATCCCATCACAAAAAATAATAGTCTCCATTTAATACCTCTTTGCATGCATTTGGGTTAAGAAAAATACCAATAGTGCCTTCCCCAAGTGTATGCGCTTTCTTGATTATATATAAATTTAAAGGTTGCAAGATTTGCTTAATTTAATTCTTATATTAAGTAGTCTTGGTGATCTTAATTTTTAAGAATCTCCATTTAATTACTAGTGATAGTCAAAACGTAGCTAGTGAGAATTGTGGGAAACAAAGTACAAGGGGTCCCATATAGCAACTTAGAGCATTTGTAGGACTTGTTTTCGAGGTCGTTTCTTATATCTATCTTCTTTCATTTGATTTTTCCTTGTGAATGGCATGGATTGATTACTCAATGACGGAAAGACTTTCCAATTCTTGCTTTGAAGAGATTGCATATAGAATTTTGTACAAATGGATTGGCAATTTGTGGAAGCAAAGCATAAGTTGGATCTTATTCAATAGAAGATATAAGGATAAAATTAGTTTCAAGTTGACCAATAAAGGACACATGTGTTGTGTTGACCTATTTTTTGAGTAGGCCAATTAAGGCCCAAGAATGGGTCTTTCAAATTTTTTTCGGATTGCACATAATACTTCAATAGGAGGCAATTCACTTAAAACTATTTATTAGTAGAAACCATACTTATATGCTTATTCAAAAGATCTTGAATATAGTTATTTTAAAGCTTAAACAAGTCATGGTTTCAATGGTGAAGCATTAGCCACAATGTTACCAGATTACTACAACGTTGTTAACAAGTGGTTGGTAAGGATTTGTTTTAGGAAGCTATTGCTTGTCAACTAGTACCACACTTGAATTGCTTTCAAAGTAGAATACGCTCATCACCACCAACTAGTATGCCAAAAATGTATAGGTAAATCAATTTGTAGCCAAATGAATGTGCATAGCAATGGGAAGCTTCTGCACAATGATTTCATGGGGAAGATGAAAGTGAACAATTTAGGTAGCACAAGCAATTGTTTAGTTCACCCCTACAAGGTTACCTCGATGTACGATGTGCTAATGATGTACTAATGGAATTCACTAAGGTAAGTATATCCATTGTGGGCCTTTTGGTATTTAGATTTACTCGTTTCTCAATTTTTTTGTCATAGAACAAGCAATGTCAAAAGTTTTTTACATGTACTTTGCTAGACTTATATTTCAGTAAAAAAAGACACATTGTAGGTTGTCAAAACACAAATATGTTGCTTCCTATTGTTGTCCCTAAAGGAGACTATTCTTGTCCTTTTGGATTCTATTATGGTTCTTTAAACTTCCTCTGTAACTCCAATGATAATTCAAAAATGATTTTTCAAATGGTGGAATAATGAAGGAACCTTTATCCACATGTCTAAACCGCATGAGGGTGTTCATGTATGTTATAAAATTGTGACTATTGAAATCCAATTCCACCCCTTTGAACCCCAATTCTATTCCTTTCACAATTTTACTACATTAGAATGCAAAGAAGGCGCAATTGGGCCCCATAGTAGGATTTGCAATTGTGTTGAGTGCCATTAAGGTATCCATACTTTAATATAGCTACTTCTACGTTTCTTGTCAATAAAGGATTTAACCCCTAAAGGACCGGCATATGTTTTTTGGCTGTGTAGAAATTTTGGGCAGGTACGTGTGACTAGAGATTTCCATATTTTAAGCTAAAATTTTAATAAAAGATGGGTGTGAGGAATATCTATCATATGCACTAAATTTCATGACATTTGGAAATAGGAGTCAAAAGTTATGGCCAAATATGCTACTTTTTTTCGTAACTGGGCAATCTGGGCAGGTTAGAAAAAATCACTTTTTTCAAAAATAAAAATTTGAAATTGGTTTTCTAGAGTTATATATATATATGTGGAAAGCTTTGAATCATTCCATTTTGACCAATGAATCAAAAGTTATGAGGCTTTTTAGTTTGCAGGCAGTTATGGATTCTCTACTCTGAAATAAACTTTGAAGTTGTTTATTTCACTCAATTTTTAATATTTTTTGAAAAAACAAAACCCAATAGGAACTAGGTTGTTTATTGCACCATTACAACCATTGGGATTGACATTTTTCAATTTCATAATTAAATTCTTAACAATTTTGTATTTTGGATCATTTTCTACTTCTTTCTACTTACTATTTTTTTTGTATATGTTGTACAATTCCAAATGATTTGAAAATTTTTAAGCATGTAGCCAACTTTTTTGGGAAAAAGAATTCAAATAAGCACCACCATTTTGGACATTTTTCATACAAATGTGACCTTGTGAAGTGCAGCTGCCCTGTTTTTTGCAGGGACAAAAAAAGGATTTTTGCCAACTCAAATGCCAGTATCTTCCAATCCGCATGGTGGAAAATTCTGAAATTTTTTCCACATCTTCTAAAACTAGTTTACTATATGATCCTACAGTTACATGTGTCAAAAAAGTTTTTTTTTCTAAAATTTGGTACTCGTACTAAAAATGGCAGTTTTTGAGTGTTTTCGGTGAAAACATAGTCATGGAACTTTAGGGGTTAAGTATTGCATTAGTTTCTACTGCTCAAAAGTATAAACAAGAACGGATAATAATACTTGACGACAATCATGTTTGGTTGATTGATGGCCGACTTGTATCCATTTAAGTTTTTGAATCATAGGCGGGAATATAGACCTTATCTCCAACCACTAGTAGAAAAATCAGTTTTTCTGTTGTTTTGGTCACGTCGATCCTGTCAAAATCTGACAGAAATCTGTTGATTTAACCTTATCCAAGGATACTTATCCTTTGTGATAAATTAAATCTAAAAAAATCAAATGGGTCATATTACTTATGACCTTATATTTATTATAATCCTCCTTCACTTTTTCTTCATATGATATATTACCTCAAATTATTTTCAAAATTGTAAGTGCCGTAATCTTTGGCCATGTGTTGCCAAGAATTTTTTTTTCTAAGTGACCCAAGGATTGGCAGTTGGCCATGGACAGGGATTCGTATATCTCCAGAAGTTGAACATGCGAGGACTCAGAAGAATAGATAGACTGCAAAGCTAGAGTGCCAGACTGCCAGTGCAGTGAGCACCTCGGCCTTTACAAGCCTGCTGCTTTGCTTCAACACTGAATCAATCTCAGACTCCAGGGTGAACCACTGCTTCACTGCTTGTGTAGTGAATTTTGCTCCATTTTCTACAATTTTAATTTTAGTTATTAAATTAGTTATTAAAATATAAACTTTTGAATATGGGCTCAACTAATGAAATGAAGCTTTTCAAGGTAACCAAGACTCATCAGGAAAATATCCTCCATTGCAACAGTACTGATGCAGTATAGTTTCAATGGTTACACAGTATAGTATAGAAAGCATATTATTGCAATATTGCCTTAGTACTACGGAGTACAATGGTATAGTTGTAATGACTAGAGTGTATCATTATTGAAATTGTATTGTTGCAGTACTGAGATAGGAATGCAATGATATATTGCGTAACCATTGAAACTATACTACATCAGTACTGTTGCAATGGGGGATTTTTCCCAATGTGCGGAGTTCTTGGCGCTTTGCTCTCTTCATCCTTCGATGCACAACTTCTGACAGTTGAGCTCAAGATTCTTGAAAAGGAAGCCCCAGGTGATGTCAAAGCTCCCTGACAGGTGCACCCGGAATGACATTTGTTTTGCAGTTTTAGTTGACTTTCTACGTTTTCAAATTCCTTGAAAATTTCATTTCCAGGCTAGGGAGCCCAGTCTTAGGCAAGAATTAGCTTTAAGTCCAAACAAAATCTCTTCATACACCAAAGGGAGAGATTACAACGTACCCAAGTTTTTACAAACACCGAATTGTAGATATTATGCTCACAACTACTGGCTAACATCCGTAAGCTGGTCGCCTAATGAGAAGAAACGGAAATCGCCAGGACGCTAGTGCTACTTCGGACGCTTTACATTCTCCCCTTGAAACCAATCCAAGCATTGCTTCTCATTGTCATCTGGAATTCTGGATGGGCCAGCTCCTACTTGAGAAATTTTGCCCAGGCATTTGCCCAAGTCACTGTTAGGATCAGAATAAAAGTACACTCAGTCTTCTGTAATTGCTGAATGCAGCCTTTGGTCTGAAAGACGAGGGAGAAAGTAAAGAAAAAACTTCACCAATAAAGCTTACCCATTCTCTGACTTGCGGCCATTTTTCTCTAGTCCAAGAACGCTCATAACCTTCGGGGTCCAAACATTGCCAAGTCCTGTAGAAATACGTCATAAATGAATCACCAGATATCGATGATTACAAAAGTGAACAGCGCAGTAAAGCATTAATTTCGCATTTCAAAGTTCAGATAAAATAACAAGCGGTTGGATCAACGGCAGAACTCGAAGGGAACAAAATCATGAGACGCAGCATGTACAGTCGAGTACAGGAACCTTACGAATTTTTGCATCCTGTTGAGATTAGGTCAACTTTGGGAGGCCCGTGTGCACTCAAAAATTAACGGAATTTTGAATTTTGAATTTCGTTGGAATCACACTGAAGTCTACTTTACCATCATTACAAACACACATATGTAATTGAAAATCATACAAAGAGTTTGACGTTTTCTATACACTAAATATTATCTAGTGTTGTCAACATTTTTGAAAGTTACAACTTGTATTCAATGGTACATATAAGAAATGAACCTTCACAATTGCTTAAGAGATACTTAATAAAATACCACTTGAATTTCTTGTATGGTTTCTTGCTTGTTCTTCACCCCATTGCAAATTTTTTTTGAGTATCTTCCAATGAAAGGTTCTCTATGAAATGGTAGATAGTGTATAAAAGAAATTCAAATTGTTGTATGATTTGAAATTATTCATTTTTCACTTATTACGAAAATGAAGTGCACTTCATTTCAATTCCAACGCAATTTGCGATTCCAAAATCGGTTCATTTTTTAACATGCTAGAGCTTCCTGAAGTTGATGAACTTTCTAGAGAAAACTGACTGGAAAATTCGTAAGGTTCCTGTACCCGACTATACATAAAAAGCAGATGAAAAATGTGAATTACAAATTGCAAATTGGATTCCAACTGGGTTGCAAATCTCATTGCAAATCTCATTGCAAATCTCATTGCAAGACTAAAATATTAACATGTAGAAGACGACAGCTATCACGTTTCCTAGTTGCCACTAAGAGTACAAAGCAAAGCAAGCTCCAGCGTAAATTGCTTCCTGAAATTATTTCCAAGACTATTCCCTCATGCAAGATTCGAAACGATTCAAATCACCAAGTACTTGTGTTCAAGGTGAGATGAAAACCTGCTTGAACTCTCTTCTCTGCTTGGAATTCTTCATCACCTTTGCCATGTACCTCACTAAGGAACAGTTCTGTAAATTTTACAAATTCTTCTGTTGCTGAGTAGAGTTGTACCACCTGCCAAAGAAATGATCATGAAATCAAGCATCGATACCAACATCAGTCAAATCCACTAAAGCACTCCAACATGAGCAGATATTGTCGTGTAAAAGAAGCTGCGGACAAAGATTTTAAAAGCTGCCAAACTTAGCACTCCGTACATACCTTTTTAGCATCATCTGACTCCAGTTTCAAGGATTCCTTAATAATTAGTTCTGATACTGGTTATTGCATATGATACGTCCATAAACAAGCAGATAAGAATTCTGAGGATGTCTGCAATAGAGTGGGAGATGTCGTCCAAGGCGAACACATATTAATCAATACAGTTAAAGCTTCCGGATCACTTACTATTTGCACAACTTCAACAATATCAACTTGAAAATCAGAAAACCCAAAAACAAACACAGTAGAGTGTGCACTTGAATAATCTTTACTTAAAATCTCAGCTCCTATAACCAAGACGGAACGAAAAGGCATTTCAAAGGAACTCACCACACCTTTCTTCTGTGACATGTCTTGTGGGAAGGAGCAAGCAAGCAAGATGAAAAAGTCTCCGTTCCTCATACTAGAGATTGAAGTAACTTGTTTGTTAAGCAATCAGAAGATGTCCGTGAAAAACAGTTGATGCCAAATGACGAAGCAAAGAGAAAATCGTGAAACCAACTCTACAGAAATAATCTGTCTGGAAATCTGACCTTACAAGTTGGATAGGAACAAAGTGAGACAATCAGGATGGTTTGACAAATATTGACAATGTTTTGAAGAATTAAATTGTCTCTAAAGTGTATAGTCGTACCAAAAACTTCTCTTGGGAACTTGGAGCATCTTCAAATTCAACCAAGACCTCTCCAGCTGCTTCCATGTAATTAATCAACACAAAACTTAAACATCCAGAATTCGCTCAGATGTAACTGGAGCTCATTCGGACACATACAAGCACAATGATGAGCAACACAACCGGAAATGCTCACCTTCCGATGTTTTCCTCAAATGGGGGCTTTGTGTTTGATAATCCATTCGTGAAAATAACAGGAAACAGTTGAAGTTGCTCCACGCGGCGCATTGCTATAAGTGGCTTCTTGCCCCTCAGCATCAGTTCAATCTACAACAGAGTGAAGAAGCCGATCAAAGATCGCGGTTGCAACCTGAACTTCACGTTATGCCAAAAAGCAGTGAACCAGATATTCACCTCGTGACCAATACGTTCACGGCTCACTTTGCTGCCGCGTGCTGTCCTGATTTCATCACATGAAGCTGCCTCTTTCCCCTCGTCCTCCAACTCAAATCCAAATCGAGCACCTGGTGCAGTGAGGTTTTAGAGGTGTGCATTGCATCATCATTGGAGTACAAAATTCATACTGTACAGACAGTCATCCGAACATACAACATCAATTTAGTAAAATTGGCGATATTCCATTACTGTTGGCGTGGTGTAGGCTCCACGGCCTGAAACGAAAATCTATACCTTGTCCTAGTTTGTGGTCTCAAATTAAACCTTTGTCAATGTATGTGCCACAATTTTTGGCTTGCAGAGTATCGCCAGTATAACGAAATTGACATTCTACTACCAAAGGCCCAACGAAGCGTAAAGCCCGCATCACACGCAGCGGGTCGTCCACAAAAGTTTCCTTGGAAGGAAGCGGAGTGCGGATAACCCCTGCATTCAAATCTTTGAGTCCTGTAATACACGACAATAAGCAGGCATTGTCTGAACTAAGAGGGTCGGGGGCTAATAGCAAAGCAGCCCAAAACCGAATTTGTACCAGCGACCTCCACATTGACAGCTAGTTATAAACACAGGAAGTTGAACTCCAAAAATTAATTAGGAAAATCACATGACTAGATTTTGACATTCAACAACTAAGGTAGAAACACCCAAAAACGTACCTGTCCCCATTCTTGTACCCTAGAGGTCCACTAAAAGTGTTTCTAGACATTTGTTAATGTGTCCTACAAATATTTAACTCTGATTTGTTGATGAATTTGAAGGACACATACTTAACTCTGATTCGCTGACTACTGATTTCTGCAGATTTCGGTTCAGGGTACACCTATGTGACAGTTCCAGTGGTCTAGGGAGCTGGCACTTTGAAAAATCATAGAGATTACATACCACATCCAAAAAATCTAATTTTTTTTTTGAATATTCATCATTTCACTCGCTAATACTACAAAAATATCAATTTCAGGAAAAGTTGCCTCCAACTATGCTGAATTGCTTAACATTGACGGTATTGGGTGCATTCACCTTACATGCATCCAGAATGAACTGCACACAGAGACGACCATCTTCTTCGTAGCCCGGGTATTTTTATAAGTAAGCTTACCCAATTAAAAATCTGCTGACTGTAGGCCTGCACTGGGTCAGCATCTGCGGCGCGGACTTTGAGGGCCGGCTTTTCACGAAATTGAATATTGGAGTCGCTTTTGACCCAGTTTGTCTGCAACCCTCCGGCACTGCCTTTAAGAAGTCCAGAGAGAAACTTGAGGGGAGAGTTGGCTTTCCACATCGAAGCTTAAGTTTCGATCTGCGCTTGCTTGGAGGTGCCTTCAGTTCGCAACGCCAGCGTCACCGTCGTCGCAACATCGCCCTGCCTAGACGCCGAAGACCACGTACTGTATATATGGCCCTTCTTCTTCTTCTTCTTCTTCTTCGTCTTTCAACCCTTTTTGGCTTGAACCTCGTTGGTGAACCCAATTTCGTTCTGTGTCGTTGATGCACTTCCAAGTAGGAATGTAAAGTAGTACCGTATGTCCTTGGAGAGTGCTGCTGGATCCCCCCTTGCTGTGAATCTATGGTTTGGTGTTGCTGGGCTTGTATTGGAATCTTCCTGCTCTATGTTGTTGGAAATATCCGGTGCTGGCCGAATCCATCGATGCAATTTTATGTGACCTTGAAGGTTTGCTCATATATTCCTCTAACTACACCAAACATTGCAATTACCTCTATGTCAGAACGAATTTGAATTTGTGCACAAGATTAGGGTGAAGAGTTGATTGCGCAAACATGCTCTCGGCTGCAAAATCCTCAAAACACAGAGATTCCTTCCTTGTACGGAGTTATTTTGAGAGCAATTTCCGTTGAAGATATGATCTTTGGTGCACAAAAGAAGGGTTAGGGTTTCCTAATTTGTCAAATTTATTCGCTTGCCAACTGAAATTGTTGCGCATCGTCCTGTGTAAGCAAAGTGTCATCTAGTCCATGAGATCTTCAGATGATGTGCAGATCAGTCCTAAATCACGACTTCAGTTTACAGCTTGTTAGATCCTTTGCCAGCTTTGGAAGTTTCTTAAGTGAAAGCTTTGCAGAGTCTTGACGTAATTTCTGTCTGGTGTAATTCGTTTTTATTTGAACTTGTTGGGCTTCATTTTAAGAAAGCCAATTGTTATGGAGTCTATGATATCTTCAGATTATGTGCAGAAGAGTGCTAAATCATAACATCAGATCTGCACCCTTGTATAGTGAATCAACTCATGTTGCAAATGTTCGATGATATTTTTAGTGTACTTCTTCGTAAAGATGTCTCTCATGGCTACAGGTGAGCTTAGAAGCGAGACCACGATCTAAGGGTTGCTGGAAAGGAAAGTCAATCCGTTTAACCCCAACTCATAAGATCCTTGCATGCATTTACTGTTTCTTATGTCAAAATTTTCAGGCAAAATTCCTTTACGAGTGCTGAACTAGAATTGTTGCACCCTTCAATGCAAGCAAATGATTTTTAGACTTTCATTTCTGTTCTTTGAGTATCTCACAAGTGCGACTAGAAACTTAGAATCACACAGGAAGTCACGTTGGGATGCTGTAAAAAGTGAGTTGTTGTGAATATGAAATAATGTCTTTTTTAGATATGTCCATGGAACAAAGAAATGACACAAAGAAATGGCAGATTTGTTTCGACTAAGTCTTGAAGGTTGGCTGATCCATGATAACATGAAACAATCCTATTGCATCGATCAGTCAACTTAGCAATATTTATGTTGACTACTACGGTTTTACTTGAGTAGAACTGTCCACTTCTTCTTGTATTGTTAACTATGTTCTTCTTGCAGCATGAAATGCCGCCTTTTGAAAATCGTATTGATCTCAGTGGTCATAGGATGTGGCTCTATCTGCATGAACTTGTGTGAGGGTTTTATTTTATAGAAGATTCAATTTGAATTCTGTTTTGCAACCCATTTGGAGGAACTACATCTTGATGGAGTGTCATAAATGATTCATCTGGCGTCAAGTTTGAAGAAAAGAGAATTTAAAAAGTGTCACTGCAGCTCTGAGCCGACTTGTTACTATGTGTTGAAAAAACTTGTTCAAGTTAATGATGCCAATATTGCATTGTATGGCTTGTTCTAAATAAATTGTTCCTACTAGGTGTGAGTCTTATTTCAGTCTTTCTTCTTCCACTCTGAACTTTGTGGCAGAAAAGTCAATCTTAACATACAAATTCTACTTTGAATGTAACTGCTTGAATAGATGGTGATGAGCTTTGAACTGTTCATGTGAATGAAATCTATTCCATCGCTCACGTACAATCTAAGGCTGCATTTAGTGACTTGATGTTGTGTAATATTTTGTTTCCATTTTTTTCTCACTAGTTGCAGCAATTGCAATGATTACTTTTGTTCCAACACTGGATGAACTCTGTGAGGAACATTGCAGTAGCATCTAGTAGCATGTGATTTGAATTATTGATCTTGATTTTCGAGATATCCTTTGAAGGAATCTATTAGCCTTGTTTGAGTCTCTTGTTATAAGGACAAAGACGATGTGGGGATGGCAAGGATAGAAGACTTCAATTCCACCACAATGTCTTTCCTGAGAGTATGCTTCCCCTTCTGTTTTTGTATGAAGAAGCAATCCTAATTGGTAATCTGTTGACTGTATGTCTGTAATGTGCTAGCATCTATGGAGCAGACATTGAGGGCCAGCATCATGCGGTAGAGGACGACTTGCTTTGATCCAATTTATTTGCAATCCCACCGTCACTACGACCATGTAGAGATAACTTGAAGGGAGAGTTGATGGTCCACAACGAAGTTTAAGTTATCATTGACGTTTGCTTGGAAGTGCCTTCAATTTGCAACTCTGGCAGCACCATCTTTACAACATTGCCTTGTCTGGAGCTTTTACCCGCTGAAGACCACATACGGTATTGCGCTTCCTCTACATCTTTCAATCATTCTAGGCTTGAACCTTGTTCGTGAACTCAATATTGTTTTGTAGTTTGTACTATGGATGCACTTCCAAGTAGGAAAACAAAGTAGAATGTACTTGCAATATGTTGTTGGATGCTTGGTGCTGTGAATCTTTGTTTTTGTGTTGTTGGGCTTCTATTCCGATTCTACCTACTCTATTTTGTCAACAACATCCACTATTGGCCGCCTCCATTAATGCAATTTTACGTGACCTCAAACTTGCTCACATATCCTTCCAAATACTCCAAACATTGCAATTACATTTGTGTCTACAAAAACATGAATTTGTATGTAGAAGATTTGTGAGTGAGTTGATTGAGCCATAATATGCACTAGGTTGCAAACTCCTCAAAACACAAAGATTTCTATCTTGTATGTAAAGTTCTTTTAAAAGTTGAAAGCATTTCGCGAGTAAGTAGTAATGAACTATCCTATTGTATGATAGGTATATGGTTCACAAAAGAGGGCTCTCTAATTTGAGAAAATAATGAATTAGTTTTCATTAACCTCCAAATGGTTGAACTAATTTTACAAGATCACTTTAAAAATAATTCAAAATGAATATTTATATCTAATTCCATCCATTGATCTCTATCATTGACTCTTGTAGAGCATTCTTTTTTGAAAGCTTTGATGTATTACACTATTATTTTGGAAGCTTCTTTAATGATCAAATTTAAATTGGATAAAGTACAGTTTTCAAAAGATTCATCATAGATCCATTGACTGGATGTTTGATTGGTTATTTATGGGTGAAGTATTTTCATGTGTCATTCTAGCAATGATAGGGATTTCCTTAATTCCATATTGACATCATACTACATTTGACGTTAGTAAAGATGAAGCATGCTAGTGAGCCCTCACCATTATCTTGTAGTCTTCATTGGATAAAACTCAATTAATTTTTTTTTGTAGATCATGTGGAACCCCAAACTAGCTTGGTTTTGGATTTGTACTTGCTTCATTGTAGGGAGCCTTAAGGCCATCCTTCAAGAATTGAGGGATTGTTGTAAGCTTTTATAGAGAGTTTAAAAAGCTTTTAGACTCCGGCAAAATGCAATTGCATGTAGTTGATTCATTAGAGTTTGCAGTGACAAGGAATCACTCTTGCTGGGTTATGATGAGGTTCAATCTCAAGGTAGATTGATAGCAGCCAAACATCTCACCTCATTTTGTAATGTTGACTTTAGATGATTGATCCTCTTTGTGTTTGTAGTACATTAGTTAAATTGTGAAAAATCAATCATTTTTGAGCCAAATCTTCCTTAGCCAGATTTCCTATAATGTGGTCTTTGATTTGCTATGCCATGTCTATTAGAATTCTTGTTTTGGAAGTGTGTGATTTATTCCTTTTCAAAAAGTGCTTAGTTGAATTTCTTTTAGAGGCAATTTTCTTTTTGTTGTTGGGATAGATGATGTTGGAAGTAAGCTTTGAAGACCCTATTCACAAAATGTCTTTGTTTGGAATCCAAATGTCTCAATTAGTTTGTTGCATGGCTTGCAGGAGGTAAATTCCAACACAAGTGTATTGTTGAAGGATGACAAATCCAAGCGAATCTCCTAGCCCCTTAGAAAAACTGAAAAGATGGATAGGTGGGTGTTGTTGGATGAGTGCATCAAGCAACTCAAAAAATGTCATGCCATTAGTATATGAAAATAAACAGGCAGCCACCTCTCCTGTAGCATCGTCTTGCTCTGAGAGCTTGCTCATCAAGAAGAAGGTTAAGAGTGGGGAAGGCACAAGTGTGGAAGATGAAATTGAACAATCTAAGGTGCATTGGAGCCAATTGATGGAGCACAACAATCATGATAAAGAAGTGGCTGAGGTGAGCAATGTGGAAGTCTTCAAGTCTTTACAGAGGCATTCTATTTGGGGTCAATTCTTCCGCACATTTGGTGATGGTGGAATGCATGATTATGGTAACTTGGTAGTGGGAGAGAAATTTGCGGAAGGTGGGCAAGCAGAGCTCTACCATGCCCATATCACTTGGAAGAATGAAGAGGCTAATTCATATGATGAAGAACATGGACTTATGTGGGTGTTGAAGGTTTTTAAAAAGGGGACATTTTTGCAAGATTTGCAAAAGCAATGGCCTTTGGGAATGTTTCGGGACTATGAAGAGAGAGTGGAACGTCACAAGCTTGGAAAATCTCCAGCTATTAAATACACATGTAGCATTAAGTGTGGGACGTTATTGGCGGATGGGAGGTTTGGATTTCTTCTAATGAGGGAAACAGAAGACCTACAGGCTTTCATTAATCGCAAGATGAATGCAAGAATTGAGCATGATTGTGGACCATTTCCAGTGGAGTTGGCTTTTGAGATTATGTATAATGTTGCAAAAGGAGTAGATTGGTTGCACAATCTTGATATTGTTCATCGAGACCTCAAAGCCTCTAATGTGTTATGCGCTCATTTCAACAAGAATAGTCACAAGGAACTTTATGATTTCTATGTAGCAGATTTTGAATGTTCCATTGGAGTTGTTGGAACTGGCTTCTTTAGAGCTCCGGAAATATTGCAAGCCCTCAAAGATAAGTCTGTGAACAAAAGACCAAATCTATTTACCAAAGCATCAGACGTTTATAGCTATGGGATGGTGTGCTATGAAATTTTGACAGGGAAACTTCCTTTTGAAGGTCATCCTACGTATGACTTTGATGTTGTTCTTAGTGGACAACAGTTGGATGTGCCTCATTATATTGATGAGTGGATTCGTGATTTGTTGCGAAGGTGTTGGCAATTTGATCCTGCCGCTCGACCTACACTTGGGGAGATATTGAGGTTACTAGAAGCTAATTCTCAAGTTTGCAAAGGATTCAAAAAGCAGATAGAACAAAGAGAGATGTTACCTTTGGAAATACAAAAGAATTTGATTCCAATATATGAATTTTAATTTTGAAATATTATGATATTCTATGAGTTTCTATGACAGGTCCATTGAAGAAGAAATTTCTTTAGCAATGATCATTTTGTGCTATATATGTATCTATCGAATATTGTGATTGCACTTTTGGATGTTACAAGTCTGTTGTCTTGTTCTTGAAGGCAAGTGGTAACTTATTATTATGGGTGTTGACTGCTTTGAAATTTACTTTCTTTTTCTTTCAAATTGTGAACTAGTGTTATTTCCATATTTTGACATTCATATGGATAGCTTTGTTGTTGTTGCAAATAGCTAAGATTCCAATCTAAAGAGTTTGCTTCTTGCATATTACCATTTGAAAATCCTATGCTATTTTAAAAATCTATTGCACTTGTGTGCCCATTTCAAAGTTATTTAAGCCTAAAACTTGTGATATAATGGTAGTTGGCTATACTTCATGTGCCTTTAAAGTGGATTTTGACAGTAACAACAAATTTTTATTAATTGGTAAATGCCAAATCTTGAACAACAAAGACAATTGAATTCAAGGATTATAGGAGATTTCGATCTATTACAAGTATATTAGACTTGCATTGGGATTGTCTAAAAAGGTTGGATTTCTTAAAAGGGGAGGACACTAGGCAAAAGTCTTAGAAACCACATGAGTGTGATGATAGGGGTCTGTTAATTGCAAAACATATAAAAATGGACCAGTTAGAAAATAAAATAGTACTCCCTCTGTCTCAAAATAGTAGCAGTGTTTCCTTTGTATTATTACAAAAGAAACACTGCTATTATTTTGAGACAAAGGGAGTAATAAAATACCCATCATATATCATACAATTGTATCCGCTTATTAATATTAAACTCCATTGTTAAATATTATGTAGTTTTTGAATATGTTTAGAAATAAAATAGGGATTTCTATGAAATTAGAATTTTGATCGCTCTAGTGGCCTTTTTTTTTTCAGAAACTCATTTTCCAATTCTATTAAAATATCATCATTGGATAACAGTATCGCAGGGAACTTGTTCCGCAATTTTGACAAACCTTTTTATTGATGACGAAGGATTTAATTTGTCCTGATGGCTGTTCAAATATGCAAATATGCAATCGTGGCACACAGCGAGTTAGCAATTGACCACCTCTGGCGCTTACTCAAATGAGGCCATCAGTCAGAAGAAAGCACGGTCTCATCTGAGTTGCACGGTCGTTTGCAAGAGTATTTCACTCTGTCAAATAGAGTTGCGGTAAGGTTCCTTGCATCCTAAAATGATTCAGCAGTTGGCGCTTTAGTCAGAAAGTTCTGATGGCACTTATATATTCGTGGTCTTACTATCCCTCTTGAGCGGAAGAAACAGTCAGTTTTATGTAGGAGTGTGAGATAAGCAAGCTTTAGTTCAATGCAGCTGAAGAGAGTCTATATTTGAATGCTGCAAATCTCAACACGGGCTTTGACAGTTCTCATTTACATGTGTTATTCGGTTGAGATTGCAGGAGCAAAAGGATCAAGTTAGAGCATCTGCAATGCCCCTGTCAACAGTGCCTCTATCAGCACTTTCCCGGGCAAAAAGCTGTTTGTATTAAAAATCGTGCTCCAATGCAACCTCTATGGGTCCCGTCACTTTCACGGTCTCCGTATGCGACCTCCCCACTCCGGCAAATTTCCAAAATTTGAAGGGTCCACAAGTTGGCTCCCGGTAAAAATAATAATGATTGTCAACCCTTTTTCACATTGTTAAGCGTGCCAATCAATTGAACCTTCCCTTGATTCCATGAAAAATCTTTTTTTAATGTAAGATTCTTTTCTTTCTTTCTTTTTATAATGCAAAAAGTCCATTTGACATTTGGATTGCCAGCTTTGCATTGGGTAGATTTGTTCTAAAAAAAACCTGGCACTATGAAGGCCTCGCGGAATGTCCCGATGTAGGGATTTGTTTAGCGAGACCGCACTGCGGATGCTCTAATGGAAATTTCCTGATGCAGGCAACAGAACGCACGGATTTTTGGAGGCTCTTACGAAAATTTGATTGTTTTTTTAGATTCTTAGACCACGTCTGTGGTTACTAAGTTAATGCATCCGTTCAACTTGCTTGAGGACAGGTCATGAGCGTCCAACAATCAGCTGGTTTCCTCGACGCAGACTCAAATTCATTACTTTCTCTAGGGGAAACTGCGGCAATCGTTTGGGGAGCGAACGAACTCTGGCTTACACTTATTTTCACGAAAGATGCTACATGCTCTCTGAAACCGTCCCAATTGGCAGCCGCTTGTGGCGCTCTTGTTTCAGAGGAAATGAAAGCACGTTATAAGCAAGTTTCCATGTATAAATTAAATTTTATCAAACCCCTTCAAATCAATCTCCTCGTCCTTTTTGAACCTGGAATTTTATCTCTGATGTTAGTAGCCATCACTTGAGCCTTTTTTCTAGTGTCGTCCCGCTGAGAAGCTTGCTGGATTCACCGTTAATCATTGGATCAACTTTAGAGCTGAGGACGCTCTTGTTTCCATTTTGAAGTCCTCGAGGGTTTTATCGCTTGTGCTCGGCGATTTCCGTGATGTTTGCCTGATTACCAAACCAAATTCGTATATCCAGTAAAGCCGTAGTTATTAGGCTTGGCAATCAGCCTCATCCACTGATTCGACATATTCAAACTCTGGATTTAACCTGATCAGTCATTTAATTACTGGGATTCTATGGATTCTCCAATCTGCTGTCTTTTGTCCTCTCCACAAATTTTGAAGTAGCACGGCAGTCTTTATCTTGTTTACATATCAAACAATTTCGTGCTACTGAAATCTTTCGAGATGATACTCATCTTACTTACTGGTTGATCACTGCAGTGTAAAATTCAGTGAGTCCTGTAGAGTGAGAGACTGGGTTATAAAGATGGAGGATCTTCGTTCGGGGTTACTCAAGTTGCAGGCCAGCTATGGCGTAGTGGTCAGTATTCTTGCCTGCGGAAGAGCATCTCCACTCCAACCCCTCGAAACTGTAAAATGAACTATTTTTTTCACATGGAATTAGAGCTTGAGAGTACTATGGTTTCAACCCAGTTAAAAATCACATTAAGTAGATTATTTGAATTCTAAATTTGGACATTGGGAGACAAAAAAACTCTAAACACTTCCATTGCAAGGTGAAGAAAAATATTGTTGGAATTTGTTGTTGACTTGGCAAATCATGCAAATTTGCAAATCAATAACAAATCCTAACAATTTTGAAGGGGTTGGAGTGGAGATATCTAGCAACCTTTCTAAAAACTAAAGGTACTGCTTATTCAAATCATTCTTTTCTAAGTTGGCCTCTCTTTTATTGCGTCAATTGTGTCTGCTTCATTGAATAAATTAAGAAACGTTGCGACTAATTTGCTAACAAGAGCAATTTCTTAGCAATTTAAATATCATCACTACAAGGTGGGTTATTAACCCTCAAGTGCCTGCGGGGTGCAACCATCACACTGACCCCTGCACATTAAAACTATCGAAATTTCTCTATCGTCACACACTTGAGCAACGTAATCATAGGATCTTCAAGAAGAGTCAGTTTCTAACCACTCATCAAGATCCAACAGAGCAATCTTGAGATTTTAATGACCAAAATCGTCCAAATGAGCAGTGGTGTTTAAATCCAAAATTCTCCTCAATGTAAGTTTAGAACAAATTGAACAAATTTCAAAGTAGTGATATGGTAATTTCAAACCACGACGTAGGGATATTGTCTCCGTAGTGAGAGGGGTTTAGGCCAAGGACCAAGGAGCATGGGCTTCCAACTTCATAAATTGTGCTCAATCAAGCCTTGTGTACAAGCTTTGTCAAGCTTAGTCAAGCTTTGAAGTTGTCCATGGCACATGATAATCTTTGACTGTGATACAAGGACAAATTTGTTACCTTCGAATTCTTCCCGAATTTTCTGAAAAGGGTTAAAATTCTTGATGAAGTAATTGGGCCCTACCATGAGGTAAAGATTGTTCTTCACTTTTCAAGAACATACGGAGTACATGTCATCTTCATAGAACATTCAAGATGACGGTTCAATTATGCGTCCATAGAAAGTGCCATCGGCAAACGTTTTGGAAAAATTTCGTTACAGTTTCAAACTTTGAAGAGCGGGCACATTTTCTGATTTAGAACATTTCCTGCGTTTACATAGCAATGACCATTTTCGAGGTGATTTTCACCTACCAGGAAAATAGCCTGATGTACAAATCTCCTCCATGCTGCTGACTGCAGTAAGATTGGACAAGAGATTTGCCGGCGTTGTAGAAGCATGGGCATCCGGTATCTCAAGGCAGGAGCTGATTGAACACAGTGACTTGGATGAGGGCGATGCAGCTCGCCTGCTGCGCCAAACTCTGGATCTTGTTCCACAGGTTTCATTTTGAAGCAATTCTCTGAAGTATCTTTAGTATTACGTGAAATTTCTTGTACGGCTATAAGTTGTTTGTACTGTGAAAGCTGATCCGGTGCAGTTTCGACATTTCTTGAGGATGATGTGTACCCACATGAAGTGTTCAGCATCTCAGTCACGGCTTCTGTTCTCATGTTTAGATTCCACATATACCTCATATCAATGGTGGGCTTGGAAAGAATGCAAGAGCAGCTCGGGAGGTCATGGACAGATCACCGATCGGTGAGCTTTTCGTATGAAGTGTCTGAAAATAAAACACTTCAGGTGTTGATTGGCTGACGAGATGGACCAGATGCTCAGGGAAAAGATACAGCGCCAGGTCATGGACAGATCACCGATCAGTGAGCTTTTCGTATGAAGTGTCTGAAAATAAAACACTTCAGGTGTTGATTGGCTGACGAGATGGACCAGATGCTCAGGGAAAAGATACAGCGCCAAGTAATTATCTTCGCTGCACGGACAAAGAGTCCAATTGACAGGTATGTAATGGAGCAAGAACCTCAAGAAAGATACAAGAAATCAGCTAAAAGGCTTTCCAGCAAAAGGCAAATGGTGTTAGAATTGAGAGCTTGTACCTGCAACAACAAATTTGTAACAAAATGCACTGCAAAGAGAGAACTTTTACAGCATTGATCCCGTTGCTCAGAAAATTTGTGACCTGCATCATTGGTGCAGTGCTCAGAAAAAAAGTTGAATCAGTAAGTCAATTCTACTGTCTACAATCCTAATGAATACTTAGGGAGGAGGGGGAGGGATTCGTATACTTGTGTTACGATGCCCCTGCTAAATGATATAGAGTATTGAAAAAGTACCGAATTTCCGCAATGCTACGATCGGCCATGCCGCTGTCGACCAGAGGCGGAAAGAAAAACCAGATAGCTGTGACGAAAACGAAGCTGATGGTCAGCGGCGTGGAAACACATTTGGGTAATTTCAAACTCGTCTTCCGTCGAAGGGCTCCCTCAAGCATGGCAGCAGCGCCGTTGAGTATGAAGAAGAATGTGACCTCCCAACTGGGTTTCCTTCTGGTCACGTTGTGAAAGATAAGTTCATGCATCAGCCCTGAGACCAGGAAACAGGAGAACATCGCTGTCGAACGCGCCCAGAGAGGCAAACGGGAGGCATACGATGCAGCGGTGGCCGTCGTAGTTCCTGCACAAGATCAATTGGCAAGAGTGAATTGATTTGATGACTGCTGTGAGTACCCCCATACAAGGCTAAACTACTTGTCTCAGCGAGTTGCCATTGGACGGTGAGAGCCAGTTCGCTTCATACACAGGCAGGTACTCACCTGGATGTTCTGCGGAGCTGCTGCCGCGCCCCTCACACCACCAAAGTAGAAATCGCACCACGGGATCATAGATGGACACCCTCAGAAGATTACTAATCAACAAATTCCATCTCTTCCCCCAGAAATCCGCCAGAGAGTGAGCTAGAAAGGGCTTGTTGAAACAAGGTTCGAGCTCAATGCCCATCAGCGGCGACACCAAGGCTGCAATGCCTTCAAAAATCAGGCTGGCCGCGATGTATACGTAGAAGGAGTAAAGCAAAGATATCAACCCTTTAGGCGTGAATGCGACTGCATACGTTATTGCCATTAAACACACGAACTTGAACAGTAATCTAAGAACTACCTTGGGCAACTCTTGGGATTCATCAACACGCTTCAAAAGCGCAATCCAACCCTGAGCAACCCGAGCTTCGGAACTGCTAGCATGACCGTTCATTCTAGCATCAACGTCTGCGCCACGGCCGCTAGCGTGTCCGGTTGCTGAGCTCGATTCCCCTCCCACAACAGTACTAGGACTGGCACTACTTGAGTCATCCTGATCAGCTTTCAGCTTCTTCTTCTTGCTGGTGGAGTTGTTTTCCTTCCTCGACCTGTCGCTGAACTTCTGGCGCTTGCTTTGTAGCGAGAGATTCATGACGGCGAGGAAGCGGGGGAAGGACGCCACCACCCAGGGGTCCGCTGCCGGGCCGTCGTCCCAACACAGGAGCACGATCTTAAACGACGTGACCCAGAGGAAAAAGAACGAGTAGAGCCCGCGCTCGAGCACTGTGGGAAACCCCCCCGCCACGGACACGTAGAATGCAATCAAGGGCATGGCCGCGGCCAGGCGAATGCCTCCCCTCGGCAGCTTCATCACTCCGTAGTACACATACGCCATAGCTGGACTACTCACCGCCCACACCAGCATCGAAGGAAGCGCCATAGCCACGCCCGGGACTCTCCTCGTCCAATCCGTCCTCGGTACTCTTACGAGCGAGCGAGCAGCTAGATGTCCATGTCCAGTGCGGCCAATGCACGAGCCCCGCACTACCTTAATTAACTTCACCACTGGAGCTAACTAACTACCTTCGATCTGGAACGGGGCGACTAGTGCATCTCGATCGGAAAAGCAGGACGCCTGGTTCGCTAGCTGGCTCTCACTGTGGTGCAGTTCTCGTAGACTATAACTTCAGCTTAGCTGATCTCCACCGGCAGTCCAGCGCCATGGCATGGCACCAACTGCACATGTCTGGAGCCGCTGCCTGGATGAAACTCGTCGACAGGAGCCGCTCTGGGTGGCTTCCTAGTCTCGTGCACATGCGGCTTCGAAGCCGTCTGAAGTCGCTGCCTTGGATGAAACTTGTCAAGAGGAGCCGCTCCTGGCGGCTTTGCTCAAACCCTCCAAAAACAAGGAGCCGTTCCTAGTCGCACCGGAAGCGGAGATTGTTCATGATGTTGTTCACGGGTAGTTTTTTCCTTCAGTAGTTGCTTGCCACTGTACTAGGACCCTGCTGGGCAGTTGTTTCATCCTCAGAAGTTGGCTCCCGCCTACAGCCTCATGTGCGTGACACTAGGAGCTACTTAGGGCGGCTTTGCTCAAAGCTTTAGAAAACAAGGAGCCTCTCCTAGCCGCACCAAAAGCCAATATTGTTCACTACATTGTTGATGGGTAGTTTTCCTCTTTGATAGCTCCTCGCCACCTCGCTGGGCAAATATTTCATCCTTAGGAGCCGGCTCCCACCCACAACTACATGTGCGTGACACTCTTGCTCCCCTAGGACTTCCAACCTAGCACCCTACTCTAGATAAGGTAGATGTACCTGAAAGTAATAGGAGTCATTTACTGACATAGAAAAAACGACCTAAGTATAAGCACAGCTAGATGCAAAGCAGACAGGTTGAATTATAAAAAGTTGTCACGGTCATGAGGGCGGGTTTTGCGTTGGCCAATTTTCTGTGCTTGATACAAGCTTACGGTCTATTGTTTTTGGGTGTTTTCTGTGACCACTTGTGTATTAGTCTACGGTCTACAGTAGGTGCATCTAAACAGTTGTTTTCACAAATTCGTATTACATTCATACAAACTCAAAAAAATATAAAACCAATTTTGATGGTTTCCTAAACCATTTTCTAAAAGCAAGATTATTTTATTCTATAGCTACCCTCAAGATCTGCAAATCTTGAATAAGTGTTACTTTTAGGTACGTCTATTTTACTGTAATAACTTACTCCAATAAATTACTACCCTTGGATATGATGAGGGCCATCCTACCATCCTCTCCAGCAATTGTATTTGGGACGGGACGGGACTGTAGGTTCATGCAATGTTGCTGGCACTGTCCATCTTGTAGCTCCAACTAGGGTACAGTAGAACCTCTCTAAGTCAATCCTCTATAAGTCGGTAAACCTCTGTAAACCAATCATGTCAGACCGGTCCCGGACTAGGCCACATAACAAAGGGTGTGACTAAAAGTGACCCTCCAGAAGTCAATAAACCTCTATAAACCAGTCTGTCAGACCGGTCCAAGACCGATCAGCTGAGAGAGGTTATACTGTAGTCTGTTCTACAAGCAATGTGTTTTGAATGCAATCTTTAAATACATCACATTGTTAGAAATATTTATTATTATCAATGATGAGTTAGATAGGCTTAAATGGTTGCTTTAAGAATAGACCATCTAAGCCTTAACTACCTTAACCCCTAAAGGCGCCCCAGGGGTCCAAAAGTGTCCTCACATAGTTTTAAGTCTAATTCAAAGTATTGTAATTTTTGCATCCAATATTGGAATTCAATAAAACTTGTTGGAAATTTTGTGCTCTTTCTTCTAGTTTGTGTTGTATAATTTTAAATCAGTCCAAGATGTACTGATTCTTTGAAGCCAATTAAAGTTCATAGGCTCAGTTTGAGTTCACCAAACTGCATATGATGGCTGCAACTTTGAGAGCTTGTATTTCCTTCCTCTAATGTTAGTTTTTGATAAAATATGTTGTGTTATGTTTCCTTTGAAGTCTAGTTATCGTGGTAAAATTTTCATATCAATCCAAGTTGTTTTGAATGTGTGGAAGCAATTCAAAGTTCAAAATCTCGACATTTTTGGATTACAGTGAACTTCGGCACCTTGTTTCTTTTTCATATAGTGTTTGTTTCCAATAAATTTTTTGGAAAAGTTGTGCATACCACAAGAAGCGTTTTCTGAATTCCCTGCAGGCATTGTACTCTAAATCCCCTCCAAAGAAACAAAGAAATGTTACAAATTGTTGTTCACAGGGAATGTCACTCTCACAGGGAAATGTGAGACAAGGAATTTTAAGGGAGTTTTAAGGGGGAAATTTGTGCATTTTTTAGTGTTATTTGAAGATGTCCCCACCTCAAAATCAACTCAATTTGTAAAATTCAATAATCTAGAATGTAGATTTAAGCCTCTAAAATCTATTTTTAATGTAGATTTTAGTTTGCATAATCAATTCAATCTGTAGATTTTGGAAGCTAAAATCTAACAAATATGTAGATTTTGAATTTCCAATCTTATTGATTTGTACATTTCAGAGTTTTTAGTCTAGACCATTAGCTAGATTTCAATAGTTCAAAATATTAGTTACATGTAGATTTCATTTGTTTGAACATTTTGCAATTTCATGTACTGTAAAATTTCTGAGATTTCTGAATGTACCAACTGTAAAGATGTTAGATTTCTAAAAATTGAATTCATTGTCCTGAAGATTGACAACTTACAGGTCTTATGTGTCCAACCTCATGGTACCCTCGACAATCGATATGGGACAATTTGAATCTTCTAAAATCTACCAAATATTAGGTGGAAACAACATTGAAATGTAAGATGTGTCAATGTGTTGCAAAGTCTACCAATTTGGGTTGCACACGGGGGATTTGGGGGAAATTTATGAAATTCCTTGCAAAAAAAACCCACAATTTCCTTTTGCATAGAAACTCTTTGAAGATCCCTACATGATGACATTAGAACACAGGGAAACATAAAAACTAAGAGAAACTTGCAGGATAACCTACAGAATCTCCAAAATAGTCACAGGGAATTTTTAAAGGGTCCGCTGTGTACTACTCTAGTTTGCATGGCTAAAATTTCATATCAATCCAAGAAATTACGAGTAACTGAGAAGCATTTTAGTAGAAGGAGGTTCAACATTAGATGTGTTTCTAGCAACTTTCCTTGCTATTTTTTTACATTTCAAAGTCATTTTGCAGACACAATGAGTCAATTGAATGATATTTTTTTTCACTAATGTGTTTGTATATAGGTTTCAATAACTTTATAGTTTAAATTTTTTTCATTTGAGTAGATTCAAAAATCAAATTTCACCACCAAATGTGTTTCTAGGAAAATCTCAGAACCCTATTCCAACACTAAAACATTATAATCTTGCAATCTACATAGCCAAATGACTCCAAATTTGATTCACATCATTTACAACACGTACACTACAAGATTGTACGGTTGAGATCTCTATAATTTAGTGTCATTTAGATCTATAACACTTCAAAAGCAATGATGTTTTTGGACCCCAAAAGGCCTTGGGCCTATGGAGATTAACTAAACTCACACAGACCCCATTTAGGGCTCTATGATTCTCTCTTCCGAATTAATCCTAGAAAGATGGAACCAAATTTCAAGCCTCATTGTCCATCAATGTTTGCTACCATTCTGCAATTAGATAATGAAAAATTTTGTATTTACTTTTAAGACATAAAATCATATGGCTATTACAAGTCATAAAATTTTCAAATTTTTTGGGAAAAATTTGAAAGCACTGTAAATTTTTTAAGAAAGAAATGGAGAAATTCATATAAAATACAAAATAAACTCGAAATTTGAAATTTTCACCATGTATGTATATTGTAAAGTATAACATCATGGTATAAATCAAAGTTATCATGCCATTCTAAAATTAGAAAATAAAAAAACGATGGTTATAGATCTAAAATTCATATTGCTCTAAAATATTGAAATTTCCAATTGGATTAGAAATTGTCCTTGATAAACTTCATTTCATTAGTTGGGCTCAAATTCAAAAATATCATTTTTATAGCTAAAATTTACATCAGGAGTAAATAGCAAGAAATGGTCAAAATACACTATAAGGGGATCCGTGGTTAAGCATCTTCTTCTTTAGAGAAGCCAATAATATCACAATAAGGAAATTTGCAATACTATTTACTGAAAGTGTACTCAAATAAGTATCTTCTCCAAAAATATTGGATGAAAAAACATTTTTTTCCATCCTACAATCTTGGTTGAAGTCATCCATCAAACACTTAGTGTCCGCAACATTCTTCTAGGATTAGGTTAGTGCTTGCTTGCCCACTTCCTACTTGCAAATATGAAGCTATAAAAAGTGATAGTGAGAAGGCTATGCAAGTCTAGTTTCCCACTTGTAGGACTACAAAATTCAATTTTGGAGGAAGTTGCTAAAATAGCAAGCAAACTCTATTATTACATTTGAGCTCAATTTTGCTTAGTGATATCCTTGGTGGTATATAACTTACAAAAATCCTCAATATGAAGATCTCATGAATTTAGGATGAGTACTACAAAACAGATGCAATACTAGTCAAATAGTTTAGCACTCTCAAAAAATTGGTTGATAGACAATGAGGACATTAGTTCTACTTGTATGATTTGTTATGATTGACATATCATTTCTATTTGATATGTCATTTCTTATGATTGGTTTACGTCTTTGAGACACATTCATTCAATGATTTGAATCTGTCTTTCAAGTTGGTTTACCATAGGTGTTACCATCCATGCATGTCAGAGGTCTAGTCATCATGTAGTAGCATTGGAAGAGGGGGTAGTTGCAAGAAACACTTCACGTTTTTCCATCGAAATTGCGTTTTTTGGCGATAGGACTGGCAGTACTATGCAATACTATTAATACTACGTTTTAGAAGCGCCCCGGCAAATCTAAACCGTTGATTCAAAGCGCCCGCAGATCTAAAACGTTGATTTAGTACTCTACAGTACTATGGACTACTACGAAGTACTACAAAAGCCACTGGGAGCAGAAAATAACAGAAAAGGGGTCTGTGGAGATTTTCATTTTTAGTAATTAAAAAAAAATTCATAAAAAAAGCCATTTTGCTAGAGAAGATTGCGCTCACATTGCACCAAAAAATTCATGAAGGAAAATTTTTCCCTCTTTATAACTTTCACGCAAAGGAAGGTCACTTTGACCCCATGTGTACAATCGACATGTTGCTATTTTCATAAAAACTCAGCATCAGCCCTTGTAATGTTAGTAGACCTCCAACATGTCCAATTTGTGGCTTCAAATTTGCATTTTTGGGTAAAAAATAGGACTAAAACCCCTCAAAATGGCCAAGGAAGACACCCAATCAGGGGCAGGTTAAAAATAGTAAATTAACTTTAAAAAAAATTTAAAAATCATTTAAGGTCTGCAACTTTAGCATCTACCTTCATTCAAAATTTCATGCCAAATGGACAAACAATGCAAAAGTTATAAGCAAAAAGCCAATTTTTGAGGGCAAGGGGACAAGAAATAGGACAAGTGTTTCTTACAATCAGCCAAGGATGCATTGATTTTCAATGCTCTTCTTCAACCATTTATTTTTGGAGAGCAAGAGTCCAATTCAAAAAAAGCAGCACGTAGACCAAAAAGTTAGGAGCTCAAATTTTGAAGATGAAGAAGACTTTGATATATTGGAGAATGAGGCCACAAATTTATTTTGTATATAAGTCTTTTCATCATCAAATTGACACATTTCAATTATAGATTTGTAAACCCTATACTATTTTACATTTTTGACTAATCCCCTTCATGTTTTTGTAATGTGTAGCTCGAGAATGACTCCATCTCCTAAAAAGGATTTTACCCTTCAACCTTTATGGGAAGGGATGATTATAAGCCTTCCTGAGCCTGTTTTGTTACCAGTTTATATAGAAGAATTGGTACAAGACTTTATTAGAGCCCCTTGTGCTACATGTAGATCTCATTGTTTATGTGGAGATCTGAGAGCTTTACAGTTGATAGATGATTGAGCACATTGTGAAGATGATGTAGCCAATTCTCACTCAACTATTGGTTGCGAGTAGTATAGCTAGAAGAATTATGACTTCTATCAATTGTTTTGCAATGCTTTTTTGTGTGCATTTTTATATTTGGAGTTTAGCGGCAAGACTAAAAGGGCCACCAATATTGTTGTTTATATTGGTCTCTTTGCATTTGAAGCAACTAAATGTAATTGTAATGTCAGGACATGGTTCTTTACATTGTGCTCAAAATTCTAAATCACTAACACTATTTTTAGTGAATTTATTATTTTAAAATTTATTATCTCATTGTAGCTTCTAAAATAGTAAAATATTAAAAATATTAGTAATCACTACATTATATACATGTTATATTAGCCTATCAAACATTAAATTTAGTATTAAGGTCATTGCAAGAAGCACATGCCAATTTTGGCTCCAAATGGCCTAAATTTTTATCTCTAAAAGTTATGCACAAAAAAACACAATGGATAATACCAAGAAAATAGACACTTTGATGTTTGATTTTTAGAAAATAGTAAAAAAGTTCAAAAAGTTCAACAACTAATTTTATTTTCTCTAACTTGAAGATGTTCCTTTTCAACCATTTTCATCTTTGGAAAAAAAAATTGTGTTCTCTACACTTGCACAAAGGTAGAGCACTTTGAGTATATGTAGAAGGTATATAATTTACTCTTTTTAGAAAATTTCTTTGTGTGCTTGTGTAACTTTAGTAGAAGTCCTTGTATCACAATTTTGAGCTTTGAATTTGCATTTTTGGATCAAAGATAGTACTACCCCCCCCTCCCAAATGACAAAAGTAAACATCTAATTGGAGGTTGTTTAAAAATAATAAAATAATTCCTAAAAAATGCAAAAAAATTACTCAATGTTTACAACTACCACATGTACCTTCATTTCAAATTTCATGTAAAATTGAGAGACGACGCAAAAGTTATGAGCAAAGAACCACTTGTCCGAGGCCAAGGGGACAAAAATAGGACAAATGTTTCTTGCATCAGTCAATCATCCTTTAGGATTTTATTGGTGTTTAGAATGTGAAAATTATGTACTCTTCATTTGCCCTTAGTGCACTTTAAAAATTGAATAAAAATTATAATAATAAATAGTTTGTATACTGAATTTAAAGTTTAATTTTTTCATACATAGAAGTATGTGATAAATGCTTGCCATATATTTTTGTTATCATTTTTGCATAATTAAAATAACACGCATTATTATTATTTGATTAATTATATCTCTATAAATAAGATATTTTTGATGATTTCAACTTTTGAATGCAATTTTTTAATGGAACCTACAAGTAGATATAATAATAAAAATTCAAATATTAAATGAAAAATCTGCCTTATTTATCATCAAAGTGTTATGATTATTTTGTCAAATTAATTTGAAAGGTAAGGTTTCAAAACTTTAAATCTTTAAGACATTTTCTTTCATCAAAATAAAATTTCTACCTCTAATTTATATGTGTAAAAATTTTAACTAGCCCTCTGAATATTGTAACAATTATACTCTAAACGATTGTTCAAAATGGTTTGAAAATTGAAATTTCTATCATTGTGAACTAATGTGCACACAATGTACAAATAGGTTATTCTAAAAAACTACTCTCCCGTGGCTTGTCATAGTTATGCCTCCTAACCCTCAAAAAGATGAGCAGAATCGAAACCACGTGTATAATATATATCATTAACCCCTAAATGATGGACCTATGACCACTGACTCCAAGCCTCATTGTCCAACACTCAATTTGCTGCAATTTTGCAACTAGATATGTATGAAAAAATTTATATTTATTTTTCAGAGATGAAATTACATGTTTCCTTTACTTCACAAAAAATTTAGATTTTTTTGTGGAAAATTGATTTTTTTAGGAATTTTTGAAGAAAAAGTGAAGAAAAATCATATTAAATAGAAAATTATTTCAAAAAATTTGAAAATTTCACCATGCCTGTATATTACAATGGCAAACATCATGGTATAAGCTCAATTTCCGTGTCATTCTATAATTAGAAAATACTAGACATTGAAAATACACCCAAAGTTCAAATTGCTATAAAATACTCAATATTAGGAATTTTTTCAAAATTCAATTTGGAGTAGAAACTAGAGTAGATGACCTTCATTTTGTTAGTTGAACTCAAACTCAAAAAATATGATTTTTGTGGAGAAATTTCAGATTTAGAGCAAGGAGCAACAACTTCCCAAAGTACTCTAAAATAGCATATTTTGTGATCCGTTTTTTTTAATAACTTCTCATTTCCATGAAGACAAACATTGGAAAGAGTACAAACTCTATTGGATAGTCTTCATAACCCAATATGAAAGGTCAACAAGGAAGAGGAGGATGAAAAATGCTTTTGAACTCTCTTTTTTCCAACAATGTTGTCGTCGGAACGCCACGGAATGGCGTCCGCGGCGCTCCAGGGTTAAATTAAATTTTATTCACATTAACCTACATAAGGAACTCCATTTCATACACGGTTTTAGGTTCTCATTTGCATACAGTCATAGGATTTTTCACTTCTAAAACTTGAAATCTTCTTACAAAATAGTTTAAATTCCATGATCTATGCTCTACAATATGCAAAAGTTATGAAAGGTCAAAGTTTATTTTGGAAGAGGTTCCAAAACTGTTTCTTCCACATAGGTACATATTGATTTGGAGATGTATACAAAGTGATGATGGCGGTTTTTGGTCACTGGCAAATTTTGGGGTTGTTTGCCTTACTTTACATTGAGAAGCATGTTTGTATTCTAAATTCAAAATAGTTACGTAAACTTTCATTTTTAATTCAAGATGGACTCTACGGAAATGCACAACCGTTGCTTGATAACTCTTCTCATAAGCTCAAATTGAATTCTTGATCTAACGTAGATTTTTGAGATACCCTTGGAAAGGACTCTGTGAGCCTAAGGTAGGAGCTTCCATTGCCATTCGTGAACCCATTGTTTTATTGTAGACTCCCTTAACCCCTTAAGTTCCTTGACTATGTTTTTTCCAAAAATACTCGAAAACTATCATTTTGAGCACAAGTACCAAATTTTGGGGAAAGAAACATTTTTGGACATATATAACCATAGGATCTTGTAGTATAATGGTTTGAAGAGATGTAGAAAAAATTTCAGAATTTTTCACCATTTGGATTGCAAGATATTAACGTTTGAATTGAAAAAAATCCTTTTTTTGCCCTGCAAAAAAATGGGCAGCTGCACTTCACAAGGTCACATTTGTATGAAAAAATGTCCAAAATGGTGGTTACTCTTTGAATTCATTCTTCAAGTCAAGTTGGCTACATGCTTGAAAATTTTCACATCGTTTGGAATTGTACAACATATAGGAAAAAAATAGTAAATAGAAAGAAATAGAGAACGATTTGAAATACTTAATTGTTAAGAATTTGGTTATGGAATTGAAAAATGTTTGTAATCCCAATGGTTGTAATGTTGACTCATATTTCCAAATGTCATGAAATTAAGTTCATATGAAAGATACTCCTTGTCCGTAACTTTTATTCAAGTTTGTCCTAAAATTTGCAAATTTCTAGTCACACGTACTTGCCCGAAATTGCTATGTTGCTAAAAATAGCAAGCTAGTCCTTTAGGGATTAAAGTGCCTCCAAAAGCACCTCAAAACTTTGTCAATGCTTAATTGTCGTTGGTGCTTGATGATTTTTTTAAATTACCGTGTCAAAATTTAGGTAGCTTAACTAGAGTGCGATTTTGGGTGCCCTACGGAGTTCTACTTTGCAATTTTACAAAAAATAGATGCCTTATCCAAAAATTCTAATTTTTTTTTGGAAAATTCGTGATTTTCAATTGCCTATACTACAAAAATGTTTTTTCTGGCAAAAGTTGCCTCCAACTATGCTGAATTGCTTAAACAAAGGGGAATGGGTACTGCCACCTTACTTTGAGTCTCCCGATGTAAGGTTGGTGCTAAATGCTGGATATAGACAGGATAGAAGACTCTAAAGCCCTCCTGCCATGTGAGCTGGGCCGGTCAAGTAGCTACAGGGACATCATTGGGAATTGTCATGTCATGTGGACCCAGTGGGTGGGGGAGAGATCGAGTAAGAATCCTCCACGTATTGATTCCTTCAAGATTGTTCCATCTTCACCAATGGGGTTGTCTACTGATGATTGGTGAAATTTGAAATCCTGCTTCTCCGCTCACCGAGGCCGGCAAGACAATCGGTGTTCATTTCTTGTCATTTTGTGCTTTTTTTGCCGGCCCGGCTTACATGGGAGGAGGGCATAATTCAGCCACGATTGTTAGAATATGCTTTCCCTATTTAGATTTTTTATTAATCTAATTAGGAATCTGCTGACGGTATGCTGCACTCTCCCAAGGCCGTCTCACGCTGGACTTGCTTTGACCTGAGGTAAACCAGCCCATCGTGGTCAAATGACCCATGACGGACACCTAAGGAATGACCCCATGATGGTTATTCTCAGTTTATGAGATTTTGGACTACAATCAATGCCTTACCTGACACTAATGGATTAATTAGTAACCTCACTAGGAACACCCAACTATTTCAATGTAAATCACTGTAGGAAGTGACTTTTTAAGGCTTTTCACTTTAGAAAATATTTTGATTGCTTTAGAAGAGTAAGGTGAGCATTATGGATATAGTTGCATGTTGGTTATGGGGTAGTCTACAGACTCTTTTGGGCTGAACACTTCAAAAAATTCTAGCTAATTCATATTTTGTTGAAAAAATATAATTTCAATTGCTCTTGCTATTTCTCACACTTGTCTGTATGTGGGGAAAAACCTTAAAAAAATTCAGCCATGGCATGAGGGCAAACTAGCAATTCTGACCATGATGGGCTGGTTTACCTTAGTTTGTCTGCAAACCCACCTTCATCACTGCGCACGTCTGGAGAGAAATTGAAGGGAGAGTTCACAACGGAGCTCAATTTACCATCTGCGCTTGCTTCAGTTGGAGGTGCCTTCAGTTTGCAACGCCAGCGTCACCGTCGTTGCAACATCGCCCTGCCTGGAGCCTACATCTGCTGAAGACCACTCACGGTATTGCCCTTCTTCTTCTTGCAACCGTTTTCAACTTGTGAACTCAATTTCGTGGAAATGGTTGCACTTGTGAACTCAATTTCAGTGTGTGTGAGTGGCGTGCATGTTTGGCAATGAAAGAAGCATGGATTTTGAATGCCAACTAGGAATTATCCAGAATAGTATCAGTTTAGTTGCCTTGCATGAAACCATCTTTCCAGGCCTTCTATTTCAACTTGTTCTTGTCAGTTGAAATGTTTCTCTTGTCGGTGAAAATTTCTGTTTCGAGGTCAAATCTTACAATAGTGGATTAGTGATTGTATGAATCTATGGGCCCGTACAGACCGGTCCAATTTTATGGTGATTTATGGACCTCAATTTCATCGACATGAAATCGTTTGAAACACTGATCGGTGGTCCAACACTAAGCTTAGTGGGTTCACGGACTTATCCATCAAATGCTTTGCATATAGCTTTGAGTCTCCCGACGCAAGGACGGTGCTGGCCTGCTGGGGATGGCCAGGGTAGAAGACCCTAATTCAACCATCGACGCCTTTTTGTTAGACTATGCTTCCCGTTGTGTATTCTATTAGCAAGCAATCCTCCCCGGGGGATCCGCTGACTGTCTGTCTGCACTGGGCCAGTATCTGCGGAGCGGACTTCAAGGGCCGGCCTCATACGGTAGAGTACTGGACTCAACCAATTTGTCGGCAAACCCACCGGCACTGCACACGTCTAGAGACAACTTGAAGGGAGAGGTGATAGTCCATAACGAAGCTTAAGTTACCATCGGGGCTTGCTTGGAGGTGCCTTCAGCTCGCACCGCTAGCGTGACCGTCGTTGCAACATTGCCCTGCCTGGAGCTCGCACCCGCTAAAGACCACGGACGGTATACAGTATATGGCCCTTGGCTTCTTCGTCTTTCAACTATTCTCAGCTTGAAACTCGTTCGTGAACTCAATTTTGTTCTGCACCGTCATGGACTTCCGAGTAGCTAGGAAAGTAGTCTGTACTTGGAGTGTGCTGTTGGATGCCCCCTTGTTTTGAATCTCTGTTGATGTGTTACTGGGCTTGGATTCCGAATCTTGCTGCTCTTTGTTGTTGACGAGAACATCCTGTGCAATTACGTCTGTGTCAAAAGGAATTTGAATATGTGTACAAGATTAGGGTGAAGAGGTGATTGCGCTACAAATCTGCTCTGGGTTGCAAATCCTTAAAACACAAAGATTCCTTTCTTGTACGGAGTTATTTTTGTAGTCGAGAGCAGTTTCCGTTCACAATATGATATTTGGTGCTCAAAAGAGGGGTAGGGTTTCCTAATTTGTCCATTATATTTGCTTGCCAATTGAAATTGTAGCGCATCTTTCTGTGTAAGCAAAGTGTCTTGTAGTCCATGTGATCATCAGATGATGTGCAGGTGAGTCCTAAATCACGAATTCAATTTACAGCTTGTTCGATCCTTGCCAGTTTTTAATTTTTTTTTAAATCAAAGCTTTGCAGAGTCTTCAGGTAATTCCTGGCTGTTGCAATTCGTAATTAGCTGAAATTGTTGGGTGCCATTTTAGGAAAGTCAATTGGTATGGAGTCCATGACATCAGCAGATGATGTGCGGATGAGTTCTAAATCACAAGATCAGATCTGCACCCTTGTATAGTGAATCAACTCGTGTTGCAAGTGTTGAATGTTGTTTTCAGCGTACCACTCTGTAAAGATGTCTGCCATGGCTGCAGGTGAGCTTAGAAGTGAGGCCACGATCCAAGGGTTGCTGCAAAGGGAAGTCAACCCGTTAACTGACCGCAACTCGTAAGATCCTTGCACGCTTTTTCTGTTTCTTATGTCAGTTTTTATGCGTAATTCCTTTAGTAGTGTTGAACTAAAATTGTTGCATAATTCAATGCAAGCAAATGATTTTTGAGACTTGATTTCAGTTGTTTGAGTATCACACAAGTGGGACCAGAAACTTAGAGTCATATTGGGAGTGACGTTGAGATGCTGTGAAAAGTGAGTTGTCGTGAACATGGAGTAATGTCTTTCCAACATAATGCTATATTTGCTAATCGGAACAGATCTTTGCTTTCTCTGTTCCAAGGGCCAGAGGATTACAACCCCTAACTTATGAGAGCCCTTTGTTTATTTAAAATGTACAGTCTTGGACATTCTTGATCCAAGAGTACGCCGAGTAACTTTTCTGTGCCTCCTAAAGCTTGAAGGTTGACTGGTCCATGATAACATGAAACAATCTTATTGATCAGTCAGCTCAGCATTATTTATGTTCATTATTATGATTTTGCTTGAGTAGAGTTGTCCGTTTTCTTCTTGTATTGTTAACAGTGTTCTTCTTGCAGCATGAAATGCGTCCTTGTGAATACCGTATTGATCTCAATGTTCAAAGGGTGTTGTCCTATCTGCATGAACTCATGTGAAAGGCTTTATTTATCAGAGGATGGAATTTAAATTTTGTTTTGCAATCCACTTGGAATAACTTACATCTTGATGGAGTGCCATGAATGATTCATCCTGTGTCAAGTTTGAAGAACAAAGAATTTTAAAAGCACCATTACAGCTCTGAGCCGTCTTGTTACTATCTTCTGTGTTTACAGAACTTGGTGCTTGGGCTCCCCCACCCCGTAAGAAAAATTGTGAACCATTGATGAGACTTGCAAGTACCCGCTGCAGCTGTTGATTCAATTTTTTTTCCAGTAAAATACCTATTGCGTACTATTGTCATGCGTCTGTTTGTTGGCTCATTCATCAATTTCCCCCCAAAAAAACACTCCCCCCGTAGTATGTGTTCGGGTATGGAATACGGTATGGTACGAATATGAAAAATGAAATATGGATACAGAGATACGGTATGGGTATGGGATACATACATACAAAATACACATATATATACAAATACAAATGCAGACGGAAATCAAGTAATCCCATATTGATTGCAAGGGCGCCTGTGAGGGAAAAAATACAAGTAAGAGGGGGAGGGGGGTTGAGGTTAGACAATTAATCTAATTGACAAATTATTCAAACTGAGCATGAGTGAAAATCATGTAGATGGGGAATGACTTGGTGATTTTAACAGGATTTTGTTGTAAGGACATCCACTGTTCATTTCCAATTCCAAAGCATTTTTGTTGAATATGATAGATAACCAGAAGATGTCATAGAGACTAGATCGTAGCCTACTGGAACAATTTCAATAAATGGTGGTAAACAAATTTAGTGTTTGAAATGGACAAATTATTCAAACTGAGCATGAGTGAAAATTGACACTATCCACTCAAAAAACTTACTATGTGTTGAAAAAACTTATTCAAGATAAGGATGCCAGTATTGCATTGTATTGCTTGTTCTAATTAAACTGTTCCTAGTAGGTGTCAATCCTATTTCAGTCTTTCTTCTACCACTCTGGACTTTGCGGCAGAAATGTTATTTTTAACATACAAATTCTACTTTCAATGCAAATTTTTGAGCAACTGTTGATGAGCTTTGAACTGTTCATGTGAATGATATCTATTCCATTGCTCACATATAAATTTCACAAACTGCATTTAGTCACGATGTCATATGCATTGTATCCATATTTTGCTCACTACTTCTAGCAATTGGAATGATTAACCCCTAAAGGATCATTGTGCGTTCGGGGGACAGATGGGACTTGGGGCAGGTACCTATGGGCTGAAATTTTCTCCTAATTTTTTGAAACGTTTTGTGAATGTGAAGAATTGAGAGAGGTACGTGGCGGAAAAAAAATTTGAAATCGAACCTTTGAGTGAGAAGTTATGCCATTTCTTGGAATGCGTAGGGGATGGGGGGCAGCAAAAAAATTTTGCAAAATTTTGAATTTTTTTTAAATATATTTTTTCTCATAGATTATATTTTTGTCTATCTGGAAAGCTTTTATTCATTTCATTTGACTTTGTTATGAGGAAGTTATGGACATTCTTGTTTTTTGGGTAGTTAGAGCATCTTCTTGAAAAAAATAACTTGTAGGATTCATTTCTGAATGCTATTTTTGCAATTATTCAAAAAAATAAAATTCTCATGGTTTAATTTACTTGCTAGAACAATCTCACCATTGGGATTAGTGTATTTTAATTCCATCTAAAATATATAAATATTTTAGATTTTCCTTCTATCTCGTACCTACTACTATTTAACAATTTTTTGAAGAATGATAATTAAGTTTTTTTGAATTTCTTTTTTTTTCCTAGACTCTCAACTCAATTCTCCACTATAAAGATTTAAAGCTCAAAACTCTGTAGTGCAAAAATTTTAAGTTAAAAATGTTCAAAGTCAAAAAATACAGTCCCGCAAAGTGCTGAAAAATTTGTTTTTTCCACTTTAAACACAAATATCTTGCAATCTGTGCGGTCAAAAATTCTGAAATTTTTTCCACACTTTTTATTACTATTTAGGTGTAAAATCCTACGGTTAGATGTGAAAAAAAAACAATTAAATTTTTTTTTTACTCCTTGCTATAGAAATGGCAGTTTTGAGTGTTTTTGGGCAGAAAGTAGGCCTCGAAACTTTAGGGGTTAATTTTGTTCCAGCTCTGGATGAACGTTGTGAGGCACATTACTGTAGCAACCAGGCATATGTGATCTGGATTGTTGATCTAGATCATGTTGTCATTGATCTTGATTTTTGAGATATCCTTTGAAGGAATCTATGGGCCTTTTTTGAAGCTCATGTTTCAAGGATGGAGATGGTGCTAGGGATGGCTAGGATAGAAGACTTCAATTCCACCACAATGCCTTTGTTAGAATCATGCTTCTTTTTTTGTTTTTGTATTGAAAAGCAATCGTAATTGAGAATTTGCTAACTATATGTCTTGTGGGCCGTCATTTGTAGAAGAGACTTCGAGGGCTGGCCTCATGCACTTAAATACTGAACTTTGCTTTTATCCAATTTGTTGACAAACCCTCTGTCGTTGTGCAAGTCCATAGATAACTTGAAGGGAGAATTGATGGTCCACAACAAAGTTTAAGTTACCATTGACACTTACTTGGAGGTGCCTTCAATTTGCAATTCTAGCATCACCTTTGTTACAACATCACCTTACTTGCAACCTTTTGAAGACCACATACGGTATATTACGCTTCTTCTATGTCTTTCAACCATTCTAGGCTTGAACCTTGTTTAAAAACTCAATTTTGTTTTGTGTTGTTGATACACTTCCAAGTAGGAAAATAAAGTAGAATGTACTAGGAGTGTGCTGTTGAATACCCCCTTGCTATAAATTTTTATTCTTGTGTTGCTGGTCTTCTACTCCAAATCTACTTGCTTTATGTTATTTTCAACATCCGTTATTGGCCACCTGTATTTGCGCAATTTCATGCGACCTTGAAGCTTGCTCCTATATCCTTCTAAATGCACCAAACATTGCAATTATGTTTGTATCCATGGAAATATGAATTTGAATAAAAAATTAGAATGTGAGTTGATTGGGCCACAAATGTGCTATGGGTTGCAAAATCCTTGAAACATATAGATTTTTATGTTGTATGTATAGTTATTTCTATAGTAGAAAGCCATTTCCAACTAAGTAGTAGTAAACTATCCTATTACAAGATATATTAAATGGTGCACAAAAGAAGGTTGTTTATTTTGAGAACATAATGAATTAGTTTTCATTAACCTCCAAGTAGTTGAACTAAACACAAGAGAAGTTCACTTTAAAAAGAGTTCAAAATGAATAGGGTAATTGCAAGAAACACTTGTCCTATTTTACGTCACACTTTACATGCTGATTTGTTTTTTGGCCATAACTTTTGCATTTTGGCTCCAAATGACTCAAGATTTGCAGATAAAGTACTTAAGACAATTATACATTTTGCTTGATCTTTTAGTAATTTTCAAAAAAATTTACTATCCAAAATTAGCCCTGCATTTTTTGTCACACTTGCCAATTTGGAGGTTTTTAGTACTATTTAATACCCTCAAAACAAATTTTAAGCTGAATTTGGAGAAGATGGTCTTCTAGTAGACTTCTATCTATTGTTCGAAGCTTTTCTAAAAATAGTAAATTGTATGTGGTGTGGAACTTTACAAAAGTGAGTTTTTTTCTGCTTGTATTTTGAATCATATAAAATATTATTTTGGTGGTTATTTTGGTGAATGACCATCTCCATAGAGTTTTTATAAATATTTAATTTTTTTTATTCACTTACATTTTTTTCCTATTTTATCTAATTAAAGCATCAAAGTATCTATTTTCTTAAGGTTTGGCACTTTTCTAGTTCTCCTATTTGGAGAATTTTTCTATGCATTTCCTTCAATGGTTACCTTCATCTTAAAGGTGTTATATAATACATATTTGGAAAAAAACTTGAAGATGAAGAGAATACAATGAGCACACAAAATGATGGATTCTCATAATATCACATGTTCAATGACTTCTTCCAATGGCTTCCCCTAGTAACAATTTACCTAGCCTTTCTTCACCATTCATCTTCATTTTTGAGGTTTATAACATTTAGGGAAGATTGATTATGGGTGCTCGTACCTTAGATATTATGCATGCAAGGTCGCCCACCGCCCTTTCGGTCCAGAGCCAAGAAATGGAAGTTCGTATCTTAACAGTACCTGCCATTACCAATGTGTGGGAGTATCTGCTCCATGACATAGACCATACAATCTATGGGTCATCGACACTGTAAAACTGTGAGACAATAAAAGCATGATTAGTTTATCAAATTTAAGCCTAAGCCTCCACAAGTAATCTGGGAAGTGAAACACATAGAAAGACAAAGCTCGAAAGTAATATCAGAAGGTACACTTAAACAGCTTAACCATCCAATCAGGACAGTTATGTTTTATAACAATCTCCGATCTGAATTCACAATGGTGGGCAAAGATCCCATATGGCCAAGAAGCCACAGCATATTGTACATGTGGACATAACTGTCCGAACATTCTAACCTCAACTTGCCGATGAACCAATGAATTCATGTACCAAAGATGGGCCACAAGAGAGTGTCTTGAATTGTATTGTTGCTTGTTAGACCACCTTTGCTGGAGAAAGCATCATGGCTACAAGCCAAGCTATTAGATAACTTGTAGTGATCAATATCTGGGAGAAGCTGTACAGCCTACGCTGAGGAACAAATCATCTATCCAGAAGAATGTGACTACCAACAGGCAGAGTCCTTGATGAAGTCCTGAGGGGAGGTGAAGAGAGTATGCTCTTTCGGTTGGACTTTTTGCCTCAGCCAGCGCCCAACTACAGCGTCTTCAAACATCCTCACCTGTATATCACGGGAAGTCAGGAAATCTTCAGCGGTTAAGTGCCGGCACACTGCAGTTGCTATCAGTCATAATTGAAAGCGTTCATTAAACAAATTATGCATATCATTCGGCTAGTTTGTACTCTAGAAGGCCTGGAGGAGGAAACCAGCAGACTGCAGGTTTTCTTTCCTCCAGGCCTAGTGCTTGAAGACCCCGTAGAAGACCCCCCAATCCAGCTCCACGGTGCTCTTCGAAGACATTAGAAATCACAAACCAATTGGAACAGAGCGAGTATGGATTGTAATAAGGCTTGCACGGCTTGCAGGCCGTCCCCCGTAGGGTCTAATAAAATTTTAAAGAAAGGAGTCCCCTAGCATTGATCTCATTGACCTTCGGTTCGTATAAATTCACGAGGGTCCTTTGGATAAGACTTCATCACCTACAATACCCTACAAAATGCCGGGACTGCACAGCGGGTCCTCAAAACTACTCCTGTCCCAAATTGTATCTACAAAAGGAGCTACACCAATTTCAGGCAGAAGAAAACTTCGATCAACAAATTTTGACACGAGGAAATCGGAGATACACCATCATCCTTCTGCACATAAGAGAAAAAACAATACCTTCTGCACGACAAAAGGTTCACCGATAAGTGTGAGCGGAGCGGGCCTGATTGTGAGCAAACCATTATTATTGCCAAAAACGATGTCTGTGAAGTAGCGATCTCCTACCTGCAAATTTTGAGCAGAACATTACGGTCAATTTAAGAAGCACAAAAGCTCAGAAGATACAAATGGCACATCCCTGTTCACGAGAGCCTGAGCTTTGAACAGGTGGCACATCCCTCTAGAACAGGTTAAAAGAAACAGAACCATCCAATCAAACTCAAGCGCATATTTCGATTACAGCAGGCGCTCCATAGGAAGGCATATAAGTTACACTTCTTGCAGCTACTCAACCATACAATAGGGAGCTGTGTTTCACGAAAAAGGAAACAAATACCATTATAAGGCGTGACGGGTCGCATCGAAAATGCTTTGCAAGATCCTCAGCAGTTCCTGCTGGCTTTTTCGTCCCTGAATAACGAGTCAACAGATACCATAATAATTTAATCCACGTTCCAAGTAAGTAATTTCTGGAAAAAAAACCCGGTGAGACAGAACCGTCCACCACATAGAATTAACATCTGATACTTCAAACGGCATGTGTCTTCAACTGCACTTATGGCGAAGTCTTTATCTTGATATCTGATCAATAATAATCACGTCACGAGTACAAAAATAAGAAACTAAGCACTTGATGAGAAAAATATTTCAGATCTGGACATGGAATCATACCATGGCGAATAACAGGAATACCCAGTCTGTCCTCCAATGCTTTCGCCTCTACTCCATCAGGATCGAATTGATACAACCCTGCTCTCGACCCAATTTTCATCTTGATCAAAACATGTCATACCAGGAAAGTTACTATGCAAGCATGCAGTTGGCATGGAAGTGATCTAAATTACAATTGACGTATTTGTACAAGCAAGAAGACCCACGTACCAGCTGAGTTGCTGAGCAAGGCAATTCGGCCCTCGAAAACGGACTGGCATTCCTGAAGAGGTGTCGCAAGGGCTGGCCACACCGCAAGCGCGTAAGGTGCAGTGAGAGTGTTGTCCTTGTCAAATACCACACCTTGAAAGCCACGATCATGTAAAGCCTTCCAGTCTATCCACCTGCAGAAACAATCCAGTCATGGACAACTCCCAAACCCTGTTTCTATGTAGTAACGAAACCTTAACTCTAGAAAGAAACCTCGACAACCGGAAATGCTAAATTCTTAAACTTGGGCATTTATGTTTTCTAAGTATACTTAGAATCAACAACCGAAAATCGAGATCAGCACAAACACAACGTGTTTTTCAAGATATTACATAACATTCTGCAAATAAGGTACTAAAATTGAATTCAAAAAAAGAATTAGATATAAATTGGAATATAAAACGCCTTTCGCAGTGAGATAATGACAAATAATGTCCGATAATGACAATTAAGGGTACCTTCATCAAATTTTATTTGCAAGTACCTGCTTCACCGCCCAGAAGCTCGGCAGGTACTAACTTGTGAATTGCTTTTGATAGCAGTGTCCTTCCCAATATCAAGTTCACACCTAGTGAGAGAGTAGAAGCAAACGATGGCATTCACCATGAGTGTTTAAAGAGAACGAATATAGCAACAAGCCCCTGAAACTTTTGGCTGTGACATTTACCGTATGTCCGGGACGCTGATATGAGGAACGGCAAGATGCTGATCCCACAACATGATTCGAGATGCGAATTGGATTCCTGCGATGTTGATTCTCTGCCCTAATTTCGACCAGATGGACTTGTTCATCTTCACACCATCCCTCACATCAGAGTCTGGTCCCTCTGGCTCCAATTGGCCCATCTCCTCCGAAACCCTAATTGTCGCAGGCACTTCTGGGGACCCCGAAGAAGACGTCGCTTTCCGTGAATCCACACTTTGCTTGTCTACACGGTACGATTACAAATATTGTCAACATTCTTTCTCCAGACCCTAAACCTGTAATTCCAAACCCTAAACCTCCATTTCCAAATGATAACGTGATACTCTTTTGAGCATAGCTTCACTAGCCCCTAAAGAAACAAGGATTCATGGTTATAAAACGATTGATAACAAAATAGACTTTGAATGGGCCAAATTCTACATCACCAGAATCAGAGAAGTACATAGCATGTGATCTCAAACAGACTGGCAAAACTAGACTAACGAAAGTCCCTATGTGATCACTAAAAATTGCTCAAAAAACAGAAGGCCTGATTCCTTCTCCAAACCCTAAACCTAAAGTTCCAAAAAGACGACATGACAACGGGATACATTTCTTGAGCAGAGCTTCCCTGGCCCCTAAAATTCAGGACCAGGGATTCATGGTATTAAAACGAATGATTGAATTCATAGAAAAAAAGAATTCAATCATAGTGTGAGAACGATAGAATTCATACGGGGCCAAATTCTATACCAGTGACGAACATTGCATTTGTTGCTCAAAAATTAAATAAACTTAGATCTCTAAGAAAATTCCCCGCACGAACACTTCGGTCCTTTCTATAGGCCACTTACCCGTTGCACTCACATCCACGCCAACGTCCTTGGCAGCCCTAGCTCCAATTTGAAACCCTAACCTTGGTAGTTGCGATTCTCGTGTTCTGCAATTCCAGCTGTGGTTTGTGAAACAGCATCTTAAACCAACATTGTGAACCGAAACACGAACTCTCTGGCTCGAAATGCGCAGCAAGGTGGTTGAAAGAGGAGAGCACAGCAAGTGGGTGCCACACGAAGATCGCATGGCTAGAATGGGTGCAGCATCGTCAAAACTTGAAATTCCTGCAATGCAAGCTCTGGAAAGTCACAGAAACAAGATGCCCACTCCAAAGAACTGAAAAAGTAACAGAGCAAGGAAAATTAGATTAAAAACTCTAAACCCTAAATTGTTGCCCCAGTGATCGAGCTCACATGTTGCAATTCAGGGCGCGACTTAAGCAAAGCACGTTTAAGTTAAGAAAACGAAAGCACGAATCATGAATCAGTGCAGCGCAGGTAGTGAGAGCATCTTCAATGGGGGACGGCAAACAGCCCTCTTTATATGTATCTATTTTTTGATTGATGTAAAATTAGAGCTTGAGAATGCTATCATTGGAAGCGCATCAATAATCACATTGAATATACACCAAAATATTAGGATTTGGATTTTGAATGACCCAAATGGATCCCATTTGAAGCTAGCTGAAAGACAAAAAATACTTACTTGAGCCTTGAAGGATTGATTGGTCACCATAAAAATCATTTTTTTAGAAGTACTAGGTGAATTGTTTGCTAAGAAAAAATTCTAAGAGCACTCATTCGAGGTCAAACTATTGTGCCAGACCTTCCTTTTCCACACAAAATTCCAAGGATGAACATTTGCATTTCTATCTTATGTAGAAGATTTTTAATAACATCAATTGCTTTGTTCAAGAATTAAAAAAAAAAAAAAGCATAAAAATGACACTAGAAATTGTTGTATTTCCTAGCAACAGTTGGTTTTTAAAAAATAATTTTTTTAGGTGATTTTTTGAAACAATAATTTTTATAAAATGTAAATTGATATAAGTTGCCTAAAGATGTCATTTTGGATCAACATCTTTTAGCCACCTACTGATTCTTTCTGTATTAAAAGTGAAGCATCTTAGAATCTTTTCCTTTATATACCACTTGAAAGATATCTCAAAGATCATTTTTAGTTATTTTTTTCCTTGCGTGTTCACTAGGGTTTAGTTAACCTAATGAGTCCACTATCTTATTCCCCACCCTCTATTCCCGGAGTTTCAAAGCTTAAAAGTTGTTAGCCATTTGCGAATAGTCATTTTAGAGATGACACACTTTGGAGGGAGAGAAACAAAGAGGGCACGCAAGCAAAGCTGACCTGGCTTGCGCTCCAAACCCTAATTTGCTTAAACCTCGCGGTCGTTGCTGTACAGTCCTGGCTATGGCGGACATGGCCTCTGCTTCCCTGTCGTTGCGACTTGGTATTGCGCTTCGTCAGCTTCCTTTCAACCCTTCCATTCCCCGAAGAGCACTTGCCGCAGTTCCGTCACGACGCTCCTTGTCTTTCGGGATTGCCAGCCGGCGAGAATTGGGAGTGCAGGTGTCCCCGGGACCTTGGCGATCGTCGTGGAGAGCGTTGTGCGTGCAAACGATGGGAGTGGGGGTGGAGAAGAAGGGGGTGGAAGAAGCCCCTGTGAAGGTGGTGGAGTCAATTCAGTTGACGGAGCAGGAGGAGAAGATTTTCGAGGTGCTCGTCGCGACTTTGCAGCATTTTGGACTTGATACGGAGCTTCGGGTGGCAGGAGGATGGGTGCGGGACAAGGTGAATTTGCTGTTGCTCTCTTTTTTTTTGGTAGACTATTAGTTTGCGAATTCAGTGATTGCCTTTCTACTGAATTGTGTAGAATTCGGGAAGGTTTCGATTGCTGTTTCTCGAATTTTGGGCGGAATAATCTCGCCAATTCTGTGATTCGCTATCTGCGCTTTCGATTGCTGTTGCTCGAATTTGGGCGAAGAATCTCGTCAATTCAGTGATTCGCCATGTGCGCTTTCGATTGCTGTTTCTCGAATTTTGGGCGGAATAATCTCGCCAATTCTGTGATTCGCTATCTGCGCTTTCGATTGCTGTTGCTCGAATTTGGGCGAAGAATCTCGTCAATTCAGTGATTCGCCATGTGCGCTTTCGATTGCTGTTGCTCGAATTTTGGGCGGAATAATCTCGTCGATTCAGTGATTCGCCATTTGCGCTTTCGACACCTGTTGCTCGAGTTTCGTGCAGAATAGTTGATCGTCAATTCCGTGATGCTTTGTAACACTTGTTGCAATTAGGTTGACGTTGGGAAGTTGTCGTGGGTGTTGAGGTCTTCTTGGAGCGGCACAGGCCAATTCTACGTTGCTTTTCCTTTTCGATCAGGCATATGTGCGAGTGATTTTACTTGCATTTGATTTGCTTTCCAGCTCGTTTCTTTTCATGTAGCTGGACGAAACATTGGTAATGGCGGGCGGAGAATAGTTGTGGCTTTTACTGAATTATGGTCGATCCAATAGATTACACCGAAATCCTTCTAAGGCCTGAGTGAACGATTAAGCTGCGTCCCAAATTACTCTGTTCTATTCGGGTGATACATTCTTTTGAAAAGTGAAATTCAGTGTCACTAATAGATAGGAGCGCACACTACCGGTGAAAATAAAATATAATGAGCCAGACCTAATAACGCTGCGGTGTGGTGTTCTGTACGGGGAGTTTGGAAGCGAAGTTTTATCATCCGCAACGGTGATAGTGTAGATCTGTACCGGGAGGTTCTCAGGTGCTAGTAACGAATGAGATATATTCTCTAGAGCCAAGTACTTTACCTTGTCGATGAACTGATGGTTTCTTTTGTTTCCATTTCACAGCTTTTGGGAAAAGATTCACACGACATTGATATTGCGATAGACAATATGTTGGGCAAGCAGTTCTGCGAGAAAGTCAACGAGTACCGCTCAAGCATTGGAGAAGAAACCTCAAAACTGCATATTATCCTGAGGTGCGCTTGTCGTCTACTCCGATTTCTCTATAGGCTTGTTTCTGTCTACAGGATTTTGTTTCCAATGAGCAGACGAACTATTGAGGAACTCATGTTGTTGAAAGCGAGGTGTTGTCAGCAAAGACGACCAGTTGAGTGCAATGTAGCACACCTCTTAATAGAATACAGGAATTGGTTGAAAAGGTGAATTGGTTGTATGCAATATTACCTCACAAAAGTCCCCTACATTAGTTCTTAATGTTAATTAATATGCATTAGATTCATATAATCCTCACATAGAGTTACTGTTACGTTACTGTTATTAGTGTAATGTAGATGGTGTTAACTTAGAGGTAGTGTGATTTTTGTGTCTTTGGCATTAACTTTTATTGTACACAATAAATGGCACAATTTAACTTGACATTAATTTAACTTTATATCTTCTTAATGTTGATCTAATTTTCTGTTATATTAATTTAAGCTTGCCGTTAATAACTTTGTGAATCTAATAGGAGATCTTTTGGGCTAGATCTTGTCACTCAATCTGAAATTCTGTGTTGCAGTAACCCTGAACAGTCAAAACATTTGGAGACAGCTACCATGCGTGTCAAGGGTATGCTTGTTGATTTTGTAAACTTACGGGCAGAGACATACGCGCAAAACAGCCGGATCCCAACTATGGTGCGTGGCTCTGGTCCACTATGAGAATATTTTAAGAGTTACTACCATCCATTAGTCATCTTGTCCTGATTGCATTGAGGATTCCACGAATTCCAGTTACGTGCTCATGAAACTCTTGCTCGAGAGTTCTGGAATGGCCTAAGGGGTAAATGCACATAGGAGTCCGAGTTGTGGATGTTGCTTATAAGTTGGCAATTTTCCAGGAATTTGGAACCGCGGAACAAGATGCTTTGCGACGAGATTTGACTATAAACAGGTCTGTGTGTCACCTTAAGGCAGGCACTGAATATTGAAATCTATTCTTGGACCAAGTTTCATCTGAATTTTTTTCTATCTGTATATGGGATACCGGTACTCAAGTGTACTTTGATTGTCTTGGCCAGTTTGTTTTACAACATCAACAAACGTTGTGTGGAGGATCTGACGTCACGAGGTTTGTAACCCTTACATGTCAAAGCTACAGTGAAAATGGTCGTCTGTGTGTGCAGTTCATTCTTGACGCATGTGTTTGTCGAATGTCAACATCATTTTTCGTGATTTTCCTCATGAACACTAATTTTTTGAGTTCAACTTCCTGTGTTTACAGCTAGCTTTCAATGTAGTCGCTTGTGCAAATTCGGTTGTTTGCTGCCTTATTTTTAGCCCCGACCCTCTTAGTTCAGGCAATGACTGCTTATTGTCGTGTATTACAGGACTCAAAGATTTGAAAGCAGGGATTATCCGCACTCCGCTTCCTTCCAAGGAAACTTTTCTGGACGACCCGCTGCGCGTGATGCGGGCTTTACGCTTCGGTGGGTCTTTGGCAGTATGTTCTGATGATTGTCTGTACAGTATTTTGTAGTCCAATTATGATTGCAATGCTCACCTTTAAAACCTCACTCCACCAGGTGCTCGATTTGGATTTGAGTTGGAGGACGAGGTGAAAGAGGCAGCTTCATGTGATGAAGTCAGGACAGCACTGGGCAGCAAAGTGAGCCGTGAACGTATTGGTCACGAGGTAAATATCCATTTCCACTGGTTTGCTGCCTTTTGACTTGAAGTGAAGATCAGGTTGTAACCACGATCTTTGATGGGCTTCTTCTTTCTGCTGTAGATTGACCTGATGCTGAGGGGCAAGAAGCCACTTACAGCAATGCGACGCGTGGAGCAACTTCAACTCTTTCCTGTTATTTTCACGAATGGTTTATCGAACACAAAGCCCCCACTTGAGGAAAACATCGGAAGGTGAGCATTTCGATTGTGTTGCTCATCATTGTGCTTGTATGTGACCGAATGAGCTCCAGTTACGTAGCAGATCATCTGAGTATCTTCTGAATGTGTAGGTTGTGTGTGGATCACATGGAAGCGGCTGGAGAGATCTTGGTTGAATTTGAAGGTGCTCCAAGTTCAGAAGCAAAATTGTCGGTATGACCATACGCTGGGTTGTTTCTTCAATACGTTGTCAATATTTATCAAATCATCCTGATTGTCTCATTTTGTTCCTCTCCGCTTTGGAAGTTCAGATTTGCAGATAGGTTATTTCTGTAGAGTTGGTTTCACTATAACTGGTATTGGGAATACGATACCTGCGATTGTATTTTCTCTTTGCTTTGTCATTTGTCATCAACTTTTTTTCATGGATATAATCTGATTGAAATATTCTTTACTTCAATGTCTAGGATGAGGAAACGAGGCTTTTTCATCTTGCTAGCTTACTCCTTCCCTTAAGACATGTCACAGTTCCACAGAAGAAAGGCGTGGTGAGTTCTTTTGAAATGTCTTTTCGTTCTTATCTTGGAGCTGAGTTACTTTTTACTTAAAGATTATCCTTGTATGCATATTCTGCTGTGTCTGTTCTTGGGTTTCTGATGTCAAGTTGATATTATTGAATTTGTGCACATAGAAAGTGATTCTCTCTGACTTGCAGCACGGGTGTTCCAGAACGCTCTACTGTATTGATTATATGTTGCCTTTTAAGACATCTCCCACTATTGCAGACATTCTCAGAGCTCTTATCTGCTTGTTTTTGGACGTTTTGTATGCAGCTACCGATATCAGAACTTATTATGAAGGAATCCTTGAAGCTGAAGTCAGATGATGCTAAAAAGGTTTGTATAGAGCTCTAATTTTTTGCAACCTTCAAGATCTTTGTCTGCAGCTTCTGTTATACAACAATATCTGCTCATGTTTGAGTGTCTTAGTGAATTTGACTCATGCTTGTTTCGATGCATGATTTCTCGATCATGTCTTCGGCAGGTGGTACAACTTCACTCTGCTGCGGAGCAATTTGTAAACATTACAGAACTGTTCCTTAGTGAGGTACATGACAAGAGTGATGAAGAATTCCAAGCAGAGAAGAGAGTTCAAGCAGGTTTTCAACTCACCTTTCAGGAGACAATTACGCTGGAGCTTGCATTGCTTTGTACTGTCAGAAGCAACTAGGAAACGTAATAAACTTAAGTGTTTCGTCTTCCACATATTATTTTTGTCTTACTCAATAAGATTTGCAATCCAGTTTGAGTTCAATTTGCAATTCATCCTTTGTTTCACATTTTTCATCTGCTGTTTATGTGAATACTGCGTCTTATGATTTTGTTTCTTTCGGGTTCTCCCATTGATCCATCCGTCTGTTAAAGTATCGGAGGGTGATGTTGCCGTGGAATTGAACCGTGTGCAGGTTTGCTGTTGGGGAATATCAAGGGCCTCTGGCGCCTGGCTTTGGTTCTTTCGTCAGTTCTGTCAGTTCCGTTAGATGAAGCCAGTGCACCGGAGAGAGCAAATAACTGCCTTCTAATTGAATCCGCCATATTGAGATTAGGTAAGGAGTTTGATATGCGAAGTTGATGCTTTACTGCAAAGTTCACTTTTCAAATCATCGATATCTGATGATTCATTTATGGCGTGTTTCTACAGGACTAGACAATGTTTGGACCCGGAAGCCATTACTTGATGGCAAAAAGGTTATGAGCCTTCTTGGACTACAGAAAGGTGGTCCACAGGTCAAAGAATGGGTAAGCTTCATTGTTGAAAGGTTTTTGATATTTTCTCTCCCGTATTTGAAACGAGAGAATACAGATTTATTCAGCAACTACGCAAGACTGATTATAGTTTCATCTGATGCCAAGAAAGTCTTGGGTTTATTTGCAGATGGGCAAATTTCACAAGTGGGAGCTGGCCCATCCAGATGGTACCGAGGAGCAATGCTTGGATTGGTTTCAAGGGGAGAATGTTAAGCGTCTGAAGTCGCAGTAGCGTCCTGGCGAATTCCGAAACTTCTGTTTCTTCTCATTTGGCGCCCACCTGACAGATGTGCGCTGTGTAATTGTGAGCATATCCACATTGTAGTCTTTCCACAAATATTCGGTACATTGTAATCTGTACCTTTGGTACGTGAAGATTTTTTTTTTGCTCATTTAGCATTACGCTGTGCCAATGGCCTTATCTTTTTTTCAGCGCGCAGGAGAGACATGTAGGAGTTGATACAAGATGTATCAGTTATTTAGTACTTGAATTCCGTGGGAAAGTCTGTGAATAGCCTATCCCGTAGGGGTAAAAGTTACAGCAGCACCTGCCAATTTTGTAATGTAGATTATGAAACCATTAATCAATTTTGTAGGATCACCTTGATACCGTTATCATGGCTTGGATGTGACGACTCCATCCACTGTTAAAGCAATCTATTTTGTAGTTTTTATTTTTACAATTTGCTCTTTGTGCCTAGTGTCTGAAATTGAGTGCCGATGTTGGATGTGTGCGTGCATATGGACTTATAATGGGGAAAGGAAAGACACGTTTGTGGACGTAAGTATGGAGTAGTGTAGTGTACCTCTAACCCTTAAGGTGCCTTTACAACCATATTTTGGTAGTGGCAAAATTAAGAATTTTCATATCATCTTTTATTGTGATTGTTATCCATCTTTCATTCATTTTTCATTTGAAAGTCATCCAAATTTTACACTAATTTGACCACATTCATCCAAATTAGCGTAAAGGATTCTTACACACTATAAATTCTTGCATCGATTAAATTAACTTGTATAGTATTGCATCTATTGTTACCTCAATTATAGCATTCTAGTAGTTATTCAAGTTTCATTTTTAAGCATTTGTTGAATTTATATTATTTTTATATAAAAAATGCATTGAAAAAGTCTAATTATTATACATAATACAGTCATGTGGAACATGCCTCATTGGACATGTTTTAATAAAACAACCTTTGCATGGGTTTTTGAAGGCACATCTCTCTTGTAGTTTTGATATATAATACATGTATAAATTATGCTATGACAATGTGTGATTTATATTGAATAAATGAAGCTATTTGCCTTTTTGTAAATACAAAATAATCTCCTACTAAGTTTGAATTGAAATACTTTAGAATCCAATCCTATACATATATATATTTGTATATGTGGGTTGGGCTCAAATCTTATAAAACCGTGTAAAGCGCCTCTTTTATTTGAAAAATTTCCAATAGTTTCAATAATATAGACTTCTATCTCTTGTACAAAATGACCAATAGTACAATCATTAATAACTTATACTAAAACAAACCCCTAGATTTTGTAATGTATAGATCCAAATTAATCATATATATTCATTTAGGAATTTAATACAATTGATGATGAATATAAAAAATTGGTGAACAAATTTGATTAATTTACTTTATTTTTTGCTAAATTATTGAATTTTTTATGAAAGTTTTCTAATTTTCAAATGATTCATTTTTAGCATGAGTTAAATAAGAAACAATTTATAAATCAGTACTTCAAGTAGGCCATAGTAATTCATCTTGAAGATTAGATAGAATAATAATAGATGCTAAGAAAATATCTTTCAAGGTAATATATATTTTTAGATTGATATAATAATATATTAATATAAAAATAAAGGGCAACTAGTCATAGTAGAGATGCATATAAAAAGTTTAGAAAGATATGATTATATTTATGATTGATATTATCAATATAATTATTTGTAAATAGAGAGAACTTTGGAATTTCCGCCATAGAATATGCCAAAATGGACTTGATAATTGTTTTCTTTTGTTGTATTTCAAAAGAAAATTTTAGTAGAATATTGAAATAGAGATTGTTACAATGGATAAGCCAAATATAAAATTAATATAATCAATAATCAATAGAAAGTAGTTAACAAGGCCATAGAGACCTAGGTTGCAATTATTACCATCAGAGTCTCTTTTTTGGAAGTAAACTAGTTATAGTTGTTTTCAATAAGGTTATAATGTTTTAGTTCTTTAGCTATAATTGTATTTGGTGAAATTTAGTCTATACAAATTTAAAGTCAACTAATATACAAGAATGTTGGAGCTGTATTCATAACATTACTATCACTATGTGACTGGTTTAGTACCAAGGGTATTTTAGGTCTTTGTCTAGCACTGAAGCCACAAACCTTTGTACAATTTTTTGTCGGGAATCAAATCAAGAACCAGGAAGTGACGCCACCTAGAACTATGTGACTGGTTCAGTACCAAAGGTATTTCGGGTCTCTGTCTAGCATTGGAAGCACAAACTTTTGTACAATTGTTTGTCAGGAATCAAATCTGGAACTAGGAAGCAACGCCACCTAGATTTTGGGTGCTTTGGATGTTATTCAATCAATAAAGATAATAGAAATGGTCCTTTTCTTCACTATCTATTGTAGCTATCAATTCAGTTTACGATCTTGCATAATCTATGGTGCTCCTATGATGTCTTGTTATCTATTTTCTGTTTTGCTAACAATAGTATAATGAATGTTTTGAGGTTTGATTCTTTATCCCTATTTCTATTATTTTTTTAATGTTCTTTTCAAATAAATCAATATATTCCTTAATCCCATGGAGCTCATTAATCCATGAATCAATCCAGGACATTATAAAAGACTCATTGACCATTATTTACTTTGAATTTTTGAAATTGACTTCACTATTCTAGGGCTAAACAACCTATTACAGAAGCAAGTTAGAATAAGCATCGACTTTTGTGTATTCACCTACTACTTGCATACATACATCCATAAATATTATATCTAAAATTTGTAGACTTCATCCAAAAATTAGAAAAAAAATTAATTTTTTGGAGATTTTTTTGAAGGTTTCATGCCCTTCTATGTTATTTTCTTTTCTAGTTTATTTTAGATTGTTAGAGTTAGCCATCACGAAGATTTGGGGGAACTAGAGGGTGCAGACTGCACACCTCGTTCAGATTTTGGGGGTACTGAAACACGTTCTCCACCAATGAGAGGCTTCCACAGTAGCGCCGAGGAATTAGCGAAGGTGCTAGAAGCAATAATAATTCAAGCCACACTAATTTAATACGCGCCTAGGATTAGGGTTAGGGTTTGAGCAAAGCCTCCAATAAGGCTCTGGAACCGGTTTCGGTGTCGTTGTTGTTTTTCGAACTTCCCGCTTGTCCGCCATCGCCCTTGCTCTCGTCACTGCTGCTCCTTCACCTCCTCCTCCTCCTCCCCCTCCCCCCTCGCATCGCTGCTTGCGGCCCGTGGCGGACGATTCGTGCGGTCGCCGAGGTTTTCTCCTCTTCCGCTCGGGTTCACGCGGAGCTTTTGGGTGCCATTTCGGGGAAGAGCGGGCCGGAGGACGGTTGTGAGGGTTTTGGTGCTGCAGTTTGCGAGTGTGTTCGCTTGCGGTCGTTGCATGCGCCGCTTCTTTCTGAGGTTTTCACTTGAGAGCTTTTAGTTTGGAGGGAGTTCCGCACACGCGGCTACGACCCTGTGGAAGATCGACGGTCGGTGTTGGTGCACACCGCGGTGGTGTGAGACCAGGTGATGTGTTGCATTGTTCTTGTTCTTGGCTGTGTGTTTACTTTCCGTGTGAAAGCTTCTGTGGCGTTAAGCAGTTGTCGGTGTGGGAAAGGTCTTTGTATTTTTTGTTGTTCTTTTTTGTTTTTCTGGACCTAAATCAAGTTGCTCCGTTTGTTTTGTCTTTTAAGAACCAAGCGTTTATGTTCATGCAAAGGTGGTGGCTATTCTTGGGAAAGAGATTGTTAAGAAGGGAATCTATTCCTTCTAGTGTGCCGCTTTAACTGTCCATCATGGCGCTTCGCTTCTCTTGTTAAGCACAGGAAGCGGTGGCTGTTGGGGAAGTTATTATAGCTTTACTAAGTACTTTTTCAGTGTAGAACTGTATGCCATTTTTTGTTATGGAGTTCGATGAAATTTAGGATGTGTAGAAACTTTCCGAGTTTCAGAATTTGGACAACCTTATATGAGTCTCTTTACTTTACAAACGTCTTCAATATGTTAAGATTTGTCTGAATACTTTGGCGTTGGTGCAATGTCGAATCTCAAGTTAGTATATACCGTGCAGGTTAATACTTCTGGTGGGTTAGGATATTAGATGATCCCTCTTCGTTGTACATGTGATCCTGTGGTCTATGCGTACTGAACATTCGAATGCATGTTTCAGGAACCATGGCTAACCAGCCGGCGAACCCTCCCGCACACATTCCTGCGGCCGCACATGTGGTAAGAGTTGGCAGCCTTTTTTTGTGATTTTTAATGAGTTTATTGCCTTCTTAATCCCAGCCTAGCATATTATGCATATCTGATTCTTGGGAAGCTTTAATTGACTTGAAAATTTCGCTACGACACCTTTTAGCGGGGTGTGTGCCGGTCATACATGTTTCACTACGTAATAATGTCGCAGACGACATCCTTTGCCTGAGTGCTCTGATAGTTCTCTCATCTGTGTACTGTTTTGACAATCTGGGCTCTAACACCGCACTCTTATCGTGTGTACTGCAGGTGGGGAACGCGTTTGTGAATCAATACTACAATGTTCTTCATCAGTCACCACAGGTTGTTCATCGATTCTATACCGATGCTAGTCGTCTGACTCGAGCTGAAGCAGGAGCGGATGGTGCTGTAGACACTGTTGGAACTCAAAGGGTGAGGACCCATTACTGTACCTGTGGAGTGAGACTTATCTTAGAGTTTGTTAATTAGCCTGTACCTTATGCTCATGTAGCTTGATATCTCACTGACGTACTGCCAACACCTCACTTGTTAGATGCTGCCCGCTCTGTTATATCTATTTCTTTTAGCATTGTTCATGAATTAAGTGCCTAGCTTTTTTGCTCATGTTTGAGCGAGACCTTTATTTGAACTGTCCTTTCTTGGCTAGAACGATTTCCTTTCAACAATTTCCTCTTTGGGCCTCTGAAATCTTGTACATGATTTGTGCAGGAAATTTATCAGAAAGTGATGTCCTCAGACTACAGCGAACTCAAGGCAGAGATCAAGACAGTCGATTCTCAAGATTCTCACGGTGGAGGAGTATTGGTCTTGGTCACCGGATCTCTGTCCACTAAATCAAACGAGAAGAGAAATTTTGTTCAGAGCTTTTTCCTGGCCCCACAGGAGAAAGGATACTTTGTTTTGAACGACATTTTCCGCTACCTCGATGTGGAGACCCACCAGACCCAGAAGCCTCTGTACCAGCCTGCTTTGCCACGTGTTGAGAACGACGAGCCTGCTTACAATCCTGAGCCAGCAGTTGTCCATCAGCCTGCTCCGGAGCCAGGTAAGTACACGAATGATAAGCGATGCTATCAATGTTGTGCGTTCTACATGGTTTTGTGTTATCCACATAAGAGTTTCCTGCTTATTAAGACCCAATGCTGTCTGTTTGTGACTTTCCCAGCTTTGGAACATCACATCTCAGTGCCTGAACCTGAGGTGGTGAGGGAGATTACGCCTGCTTTGGAGACCGAGCCTCCAGTTGAGGAAGTCCATGACCTTTCAGAGGTACCACCAACTGAAGCTGAGGATGAAGTGGGTCCTTCACCAGTGGAAAACATGACCACTCCAGTTATTGAGGAACCTGAGTCTCCAATGGTCCAGAGCGCCCCCACTGCTCACGTTCACGAGCCAGAGCCTGCCGGGGAAGCACCCAAGAAGTCTTACGCATCTATTGTGAGTGATCTTGCCTTCGTTTTGGACCTTAGATGTATTCTGATTTGGAATCTTGTCATTGGATTCTGATTTCTAAAGTCCTTCATGTTCTTGTAATTACTTATTTTGCTTGCCCCCTGTTCAGCTTAAGGTCTATGGCACTCCGATAAAGCCTGCGCCTCAGCCCGCAGTCGAACGTCCTGCCGCTTCACCATCACCATCACCATCTCCCGCCCCCGCCCTTGCGCCTACCCCTGTTCCTGCCCCTGTTTCATCTCTTCCAGAGGAAGCCCAAGAGAAAAATGCTCCAGTGGAAAATGAAGGTCAGTCAGACAGTTCATCAAGCTCATTCAGTGTAATGTGATCGTTTTGCAAAGAGCTCATATTCAACCCCTGTTAAGATTAGGCCTTCAACTCTACTTGTTTATGAACTGCATTTACTTGCTTCTAACATAAGCTGTTGTGCAGCTGACGGACGGTCTGTGTATGTTAAGAATTTACCAATGAACTGCACAGTACCTGAGTTGGAAACGGCGTTTTCAGAATTTGGCCCCGTGAAGCCTGGTGGTGTGAATGTGAAGAATCAAAAGGTACCTACTGTTGGTCTTTATTGAAACTGCCTCTGCATTTAATTATGTGATCTGGTACTTGTACAGCTTTTATGAAGTGTCTCGACAATTATAATACAGTATATTATAATTTCTTGTAATTACGGATGCTGATTCTGTTGCTGATACACAGCCAGGTGTATGCTATGCGTTTGTGGAGTTTGAAGAACCAGCAGGAGCGCAGAGCGCCATTGAGGTAATCCTCATGCGGCCAGGATAGTGCGTCTTTGATTGTAGGATGGTCATTGCACGTGTTTTATGCTCTGTGAAATTCTAGAAATATTTTTTCAGTACTTAGTGCCAGATGTTGCCCTTTTGTGATTGACTCATTGTTTTGGTGAAGGCTTCTCGTGTGGAAATCCGCGGTCGCCAGGCATACATTGAAGAGAAAAAGACCATGGGACGAGGTAAGCTGTATATACAATAAGGAGTTTTCTGTTACATCCGAATCTTTCCCTTCTTTCCTGTAAATATTTCTTGACTTGTCCGCTGGGCCTGTTGACGCTGTTTGTATCTGTTGTAGGTAATGTGATGAAGTATTAATTGCTGTGTTTGCTTTGTGATATTCTACAGGCCCAAGGCGCATAAACGACAGCAGAGGTGAACGCCCATATAGAAGTGACAGGACTGAGGGAGGGCGCGGACGTGGTTCATACGGCGGCCGAAGCTATGGTGGCCGTGGCATGGGACCAGACTCGCGGGAGCGAGACGGTGGTAGCAGGGGCGGCCGCGGCGGCTCCGGACCTTCCCGAGGGGGCTATCCGAACTCAAATGGCACTGGTGAGCCGCCATACAGTGGCGGCGAACGTCGCACCGAAGGCCAAAGAGCACCTAGACGCAACGCTGGTGCACCGCAACCTGCCCGCAGCAACGGTCCCACTGCGGTTGCTGCAGTTTGAACATAAAATGCTAGAATGGTCATCAGCATGCGATTCATGTGTCAGTTGAACATTGACTCTCAGAGGAGACTTCCAGATCCAATTTTGTTCCGATCACTCGCGATGTAACACGTAATAGACGTTGTAGGCAGAAGATTAGTTGAAGGGGTTTGAATTTGGGGTAGTGGTCCATTCGTTTTAGTCCAGTCGTAAGGTGACGAAAGTTTGTTACCAGAAGAAAATCTATGAATCTAACGCGCATTATCCATCCGTGATTTGTTCCTGGTGAAAAGGTAGACTGCTGCTAGAGGTGTAATTCTCAACTTTTATTGTAGGAACTTCTAAAGCCTGGTCGATTGGCAAGCATGTGACACTTCGCAGCAAAGATTTTGATGTGAGTAGGTCGTTTGACAATTGCTGGGAGATTATAAGTGTGCAAGGCCCAGAAAAGCTGTACATTGACTACCTTTTTGGGTGTTTTTTGATTTCTACGGTGCTTGAGAAGCTGTTGTAAATTGACTTGGTAGACAAGCAATTTTGGAATAAGTACCGTATCTTGTGCTGTCCAGGAATGGAATATAATCTCATTTTGTCCACTTCTTGATCTTCTACGTTGTGTTCAAAGTTGATTACTCTTCCGAAATATCTGGAGAATATTGTGGTGTGTCAAGGAGCCTGAGCTGGGGCGGCCGGCCTCTGCAGCGGCGCGTTCGCTTGGCCGCATAGGAGCAGATTAGCAGGTGGTGGATGCTCCCTCCGCTTCCACGAGACGCCAACGCCCGCCTTCACTCGCAGGTACAATTCTTGCCCCAAGTATTGCCGCTGGAGCTCAGTTGATCGGATGTTCCATAGTCCCGGATTGTCCAAACTCATCAGCACCGACGTCCATGAATTCGGATACACCTGCGGAGCACGTCACACTTCGTTAGTACCGCTGCTCCGAACATTTCTTCAGCAGTCAATCATTTCCAGAAGTTAGTCTCATTCCCTCGCTGTCTCTTTTACATTCTGACTCGACAAGATCGAGTGACTGACAGAAAGGACTCAGTAAACCTACTTGCAGTATGGTGCAGTAATACTTGTCTCACTTCAAGCAATATGCTGGAGTGTTTTCAGTGGAGAGATCACCTTACAAGGCCCTTACTCCCTAATTGTTTCCTCACTCAAGTATAAGATTTTTTGGATGATTTCTTAAACCCGATGTTGCAAATCGGAGGCAATCGAATGTGAGGAGATGACTTGCTGTCGGTAACATTTTGTAACAGTGGTCTGTCAATTGGAAACAGGACCACGTATCTTCGACAGGTTTTCTTTGAAATTTGCAGTGATGCAAACAGGGGAATGGGCTTGAACTATGAAGCGAGAGATAGGATTACCTGCGTTGTGGACCGAGAGATGGCGTTGTGAAGATTATACCCCGCTCTGGCCGTCTCGTTCCACATCCCCGTTCCGAACGCGACAACCCAAAAGTTGTGGCCATCCACATGCCACGACTGCGGCGTGCTCTCATCATTCTGGAACACGATTTCTGCGAATGCGCGGAAGGGCGCGTCTACCACCGACGCTGCCAGAGTGGGATGCCCCGGGAGCGAGCCCACTTGGAAGATGTTGGGGATGTGGTAGTAGTCCGCCACCTTGAGAGGCGTGTCGGGGTTCCAGTGGGAGACGTTGTTCACTGCAAATCGTTTTCTGCCGAAGAGAATCGGTGCTGAGTTGGAGAATTTGAAGGTGGTGGTGACAGTGATGTTGCCGTAGTGGTAGCTACCTTGGGGGTTCGGCCTCGCTGCATTGGCTGTCAAATTCCACCTGCAGGCAGGGGGGATGCATCCATTCCTCAAGATTAGTCTCACAACTCTTGACCTTATCTTTGAGTGTATGACAGTTCCAGTACTACTCCCCTCTACTCACGGATGATGATGACAATGTACTGGTTGATTCTGCGTGGCCCTGCAGCCACTCAATTGCAAACAGTCGCTAAGTTATCAGTAGTGCAGTGCACCCACCCCCCCTTGGTGAACAACGTTAAACAACGTAAGTTTAGCTATGCAGCAAGAGGATCTTGCACTCTCAAACTTCCTCACATTAGTGTAGATATCAATGCAAGGCCTCTCCCCTTAGTCTAGAATTAAAAAAATCACAAGTGGATGTTTTAACCAAAATGCCAAGATCCAACATTGAAAGAACATCCCAATTTCTTCCTTTTTGATGGCTTTGCAACAATGTGTTTGCATTTCTTTTTGATGGCTATGCAACAATGTGTTTGCAATAGTGCGTGTGCATCTATATTTCAGGTAACCACACCCAATTGCAACCCTATCGCAAAATGGACCCATAAAGGTTCTTGCTTAAAATTCATATTCACCTTTTAATCATAACAACCTAGAATCTATTTTAGATACAGCTATAATCAATATGCTTTGAAAATTTGTACCATTTTATACAATATCCAAAATTAGAATGCCAAGATCTAATATAAACTAGGATAATTTTATATTAGGATCCTTGCTCAAATGTTTTTTTAGAAGCTATTAGGTATGGTAAGCTTAATACTTCATATTCTTTTCTTTGCTTCCTTCAAACATCTATTGACATCTTTATATAGTAGAACTTCTCTAAAATGAATTTCTCTAAAGCAATGACCTCTCTAAAGTGATGGAGTATTAATTGCTTGGTCCTACACTAGACCCAATCCCAGATTAACACATAGGAGAAGTTCTTTGATATTCTTGAGCATGAAGACTTCAGCTTTGACTTGGGGCTATCACTTTAGAGAAGATCTATTGTACCATGGTAGATTCCTAGTGGTTGTACAACCTCTTTAAAGATTGTGATGAGGGAGGATGTAAAGGAGAGGCTTACTTGATGCTCTGGGCTTGATTGATGGAGAATTCCGGGTCAGCGGGAGGCGGAGGAAGCGCCCCTGTCATGAATTGCGGGGGTGAGGCGGCGTAATGGAGGACGCCCACACCACTTAGGTTGCACTCCAAGGCAAAACGTGTGCTAGCCACCACATAGTAGTCACGGTCCTCCTGGTCCATGGTCACCATAACCGAGCATGACTGTCCCACATGCACGTCCACTGAGTCGTAGAATTGGGACTCTACATATGAGCCTTCCGTTTCCTCCAGCAACAACTGGTGCTTCTCTATCCTGAAGTTGAGGGTGTGGGTGCTCCCGACATTGGAGAGTCGGAACCGGTATGTTTTCCCTGCCATCCTCATTCTTGTTTACAAGCAATCCTTGGACTTATGGGACTTATTGAATTAGTTGCCACATTCTTCGTTTCTACAGGAACCCTGGAAGGGATTCATAGGACAATATTTGTCCTCTACGGGCATTACTGGATGAACATACTTAGCACTGTGGTTTCTCTGATAAATTTGTATTGTCTTATCATGGAGTGAATGCGCCTGGCAGTCGAAGTTCCTAGATGCAGTTTCTAACAGTTTTCAGTAGTTTAGAATGTAATTTTAATTGAAGGTGAAGCAAGTGGTGACTGGAAGAGATGAATTGCTGTTGGCAACAGGGGTCAGGAATAGGAGACGGAATCGTTCAAGTTAATTTGACCTGTCGATGTGTCACCTAGCAGGGTATTGAATCCAGTTTGCTTAAAATTGGTTGGTTGAGCATACCTTTCTCGACAGTGAAAATGGCGCCGAGGGGAGCATGGCCGTTGATGAGCACGTCGTCAGGAGCAGGAAGAGTGTAGCCATGGTCCAACATGGCTCTCAAAAACTGTCACCGAACCAGCCACCCCAGAATTTACAACTACTCATGATGCTATTAAATTTTTTTAAGATAGTTAAATTGACTTGATAGTTTCAAGCCCATACCATTCTGAAGCATCTTCCAACATCTTAATCAAAATAAGATATGATGTGGATTCCAGCAATACGGCTAAGACTGGGTTCGTGGTTGTGAAGTGCCCCTTGTTCCAATAGCGAAACCATTTAATTACTCTTGCACATAACAAAACTGCATAACTGAAATCTGGGAATAATCTCACCGCGTGATCCTCTTTGTACCAGTCGCCGATGAGAAGTGCAAAGTCGTCCGCAGGCGGGGCGAACGGCGAGGCGATGGAGCTGCGCGGATCCACACGAATACTCCCAAAGCCCCCTGCGCTTCGGTGCAAGGACGTGGACGGGAAGTAGCAGAAGCTACCAATCTGGTCCTTGGCACGGAACTTGTACGTCCACGACTGCCCCGGCATAATGGGGCAATTGGTGCCCAACACCCCATCTTGCCACGCGTTTCTCCGTTGCTGAATCCCGTTCCTGCACACTCGTTTTGCACTTCCGAATCTTACAACAAAAAGACAAGCAGCTAGTACGCTACGAGAGGCTCTGTCTGTATAAAACCAAGCAGCTATGCAACGAGAAGCTTCGCTCCTCAAAAAACAAGCAACTATGCTAATAAGAGAGTCTTTGTCCCTACATGAATAAGCAACAACACTTTGAGAGGCTGCATCGCTACAAAAACAAGTAGTTATAGGCTAAGAGAGGTTGTGCCACTACAAAAACAAGCAGTTATGCTATGAGATGTTCAATCTGTCCCTACAGAAACAAGGAGCTACAACACAAGAGATTTGAGATGTATCTGTCCCTACAAAACCAAGGAGCTACAATACAAGAGACTGTGTCCCTATAGCATTGACTTGCTTTAGAGTAAGGTCCTACTCAAACTTCCATAGCTTCTATCAATGCGAAGCCTCCTCCCATTTGGTTCTATGCCATTAAATATGTAAACAAATGGAATTTCATGGTGAGTATTGTACCACGTGAGGAGGAAAGGCTCATCAAGCCCGTTGTGAACTGTAAGCGAAATGATAGTGTTGGTGGTGGTCTGTAGTTGTGGTCCTGGGAACTGGCCATTTATGGTGATGATCTGTTGTACAACCCACGAACAAGATGTCACCCCATTTGTTCGAGACGTGCTTTTTCAAATTGTACTTGTATTGTGTCATACAAAGACTTCTTTTGGGTACAATGCCATTTATTTTTTGATCACATGCAATGCTCTTCCCTGATTGTGGAGATATGGCTTGATTCATAACATTCTTGAGTAGGGAGGCTTTGCAGTGACACTGCTACAAGAATAATTCAAGTAACATTGGCCCACAATTCATACACAAGTTCGCATTCAAGATTCTCTACAAGGAAAGGACCTTGATTCATAAGAAGCAAAGGATCCCTTGCCTTGAAGTTCAAGGATGTTTAGAAAATTAGCCCCATCGGAATCATATTTACAATTGCTCAATGAAATTGGTCATTTTACAACCATGAATCCTAATTCTGGTGAGAGGGGAAGTTGGAACATACTCTTTTTTCAGTGCCGACTGTGTGCATTTTCATAAACTCAACGTGCCAATCAAGCTCTTGTTGAGGATCCATGGCAGCTACATTCAAGAATTGAAGCAGCAACAACAGATGGAATAACCTTAGTGCACCCATTCTTCCCTCCCGCTCAAATTATTTTGTTTCAAGTTTATAATTCCTTCTCTGTTACAATTCTCGTCATTTAACCCCTAAGCGCTCCGAAGTGCATACTCTGGACGATGATCGGATTACGTTTTGACCAAGGTAAATAACGTAATCATACAAAGATACAAGCAAAAATGTGCAAAATTTCAAAACAGGATTTGGGTGTTAATTCCACCTATGAGCGGTCCAAAGCTGGAGAATGCAAAACAAGATAAAAAGAAAAGAGAAGCTGGAGAATGATATCGCCAATGCAGAATGAAACCAATCCATCTTTGAATTTGAGACCCTCGCAAATTCCAAGAGCATCTCTCGGACTTTTTTGCAAGTTTCTGTGCAATTTAACTCTTCGGATGATCTGTTGTAGGGTACTGAATGGGTAGTAGATAATGGCTGACTTGTTCAGACCATCTGACTTACATGCTGCCGGTAGGCCAGCAGGTTAGTTCGGTAAGTTAGTTAAGCTTCCCGTGAACTCCATCCGCATCTTTAGAACGAAAAAGACCCAAATTGTAGAAAGGCTTGTAATCACATGACGAAACCCTAATTTGCATTGGAATTGATACTATGGGTGATTACAGGGAAGCACAGATGTGGAATAAACTTTGAGAATCGGCCGAATCAATCTTTATTTAGACCTAGTCAAACGATGGTAACCACCTGATTTGAGTTGGTTTGCATTTACGAGCAGCAAACCCTAAAAGTAGCTTTATATGTTGCAGGAATTGGGGGTGTAGATTTGGACATTACTGGTATGCAATTCTTCGCTTGTGATTTTCTGAAGGTCGATCTCAAGTTGTAACTACAAGTTGTAAGTTGTAGGCATTTTGGGGTTCCATGGAGAGTGAGAAATGTGGAGGAATTGAAGTTTGGAGCTGGGGAGCTGGGACGCACGGGCAACTGGCTTGCGGCACTCTGGTGGATGCTTTGGTGCCGCAGCGTGTGGAGGCTCTTTCTGCAGCAGCGCCCATCGTGGATATTGCTTGTGGAGGAGCTCACGGTGTTGCCGTCTTTGGTATGAGTCCTACTTTTGTTCTTTGAAATGGTTACATATTCTATCTTTAAATTGCGTTTTAGATTGCCTTGAAAGACAGTTGAAAACGATTTTGGAAGACAGTTTGAAGAGTATGTTCGTGTGGTGGAAGTACACATTCAAAGATTGATAAACTTTAAGAAACGTTCGAATTATTACTGCACTAGAAATTGAGAAACGGAATTTGTTTTGGTTTCCAGTAACGCTGGTTTGACTCAAGGCATTCTTTTACATCTTCTGCGTACTGATAATCTGTGACTCGGAGTTTATCTGTTCTTGATTGTGCGCAATTTTGAAGAATTTCCCAATTTTGCGCTTCAGTATGAATTCACAAGCAGGTTGTTGCTGCTCGGATGAATCTTTTCTGGCGACGCATGCTGTAGAATAGGGTTTGGTGCGCTTGTCGGTTTCTGTGTGCGTTTCCGACACTCTCGTTTGATAGCCTCAAGTTGAGCTCTTAGGTTCTTATGCACTTGGTAAGGATTTTGTAGCGTCTCAACTGTGAATATGATATGTTTGGGGAACCCTAATGTTAAGGTGTCTCCTAATCATTCCGCAGAAGATTGAGTTGTCAACTGTCCAATTGTAGAAACATCATATGATGGAGTGTCACATTAGAGACGTAAGCCTTATTGCTCTTGTGGTGGTGTGCTAGATTCGGGCGACGTTGCAACATGGGGCCGAGGGCAAGCAGGGGCCTTAGGCCATGGTGACGAAACAACCATTACGGTACCCAGGCTTGTCTCCTCACTCCAGGGCATTCGCATAACTCGTGCAGCAGCTGGCTGGAACCACAGCGCGTTCTTGACAGGTACCCCTCTATCTTCATTATCTACATTGTAGTTTTGCGACCACCGAAATTGATCACTCCTGCTGCACACCTCTTGAACAGAGCACATATGGAACGACATCTCGAAGCTGATAAATCTGTATGGTTTCCTTCAAAGATCTCAAAGCATTAGATGGAACTCCACTCCTGATATATCACCTAGTATTCTTGGGTAGAGATTTGGTAAAGACTTGACCTCTGTAATCCCTGCTGCGTATTTGACCCTAAACCCTAAATCATAAAAACTGGCATTCTAAGTTGCCATGAGCAACTGCGTGGAAAGCTAAGCTTATTGCTATGTGCATAGATAGTGAGCTGGACACATGTAGGCTGACCTTGCTGAGAATTGTAAATTCTAAACCGTGAACCCTGATCTGGCGCTTTAAGTTGTCATGAGCAACTGCGTGGCAAGAGCTAGGCTGATAGGTATGTGCAATGTAGACAACGGAGAGCTTTATACTTGCGGGGATGGGGCATTTGGGCAGCTTGGGCATGGAAACACAGAGTCTCGTCTGCTGCCTTGTCGGGTTGAGCACCTGTCCTCTGTGTGCATCAACATGGTGGCGTGTGGGATGCGGCATACACTCGCTCTTTCTACCGCTCAAGGTACAGTTACGACTTCGCAACTGTTGGTTTTTCTATGACATTAAACTCATTGTGTCTTCGTTAAAGTAGCCCTTGTTTATTTGGTAAAGTCTTGAGGCAATCTGATGTGCTTGATCTTGTCATTGAATGTGTTTCATAAATGACCAAGCTACAAAATATAGAACTAGGCTTGGTTGTAAGCTACTTAGCAACTTCCAAGATAGTCGATAGTGACACATCTGGAAAATGTATATTGCTGTGGCCTCTCGTAATTATCGTTGTTCACAGTATAAGGTATATGTGGTGTAGCAGACTTCTAGGTTGTCAGCAGCCAAAACTTTGCCTGAGTTGGTTATGTGGATCAGGTTCATCAGAAGCTTCAATTGTGTATGCCTTTGGATTCAACAAGCGAGGTCAGCTCGGGATTGAAATGAGCAGTGGGAGCAACAACGGCAAGTGGCGTGTTTCATTACCTCAGAGGGTGCAGTCTCTTGACATGCATGGGGTTGCCAGTGTTTCTGCAAATGGGGATCACAGCGCTGCACTCACTGGTAGGTTTAATCAGTGTTTGCTTCTAACGCTGGAACTCTTTTCTGATACATTATATATTAGTGTGCCTATTGATGATTATCATTTGCTGAGCTTTGAATCTCAGGTTGACTGTCCACTTGCTGACTGTCATGTTGACTGGCCACTTGCTGACTGTCCACTTCTTGCGTGAGTTACTGCTCTCTCAAAGCTCCTTGATGGTGATCCCCAAGGTACACAATTTAACAAAAAGAGTTCATTTACTCTATCTTACGCCACTTGGTGTTACATTAAATCATGGATGATACCAAGCAGAATAAACAGTGTAGTTGTCGCAAATGATTCAGGTGATTTGCATCGTCCTGCTTTGGCGATTATTAGAAGAATGTACCACAATGGTGGTCCTCATTCGCACGAGTATGATATTTCTATTGCTCAAATTCCTCTCTTCTTATTGTTGCCGAATTACATACATTGGCGTGGAATAATTGCAGAAAGGGGAGAAGTGCTTTTATGGGGGAGGGGATATAATGATGCGCCAGATTCGCATGAACCTCATCTTGCTCGTATGGGTTTGAAGTGTAGTCAATTATCTCTTGGATGGCGCCACGGTCTCGCTCTCACAGGTAGCATCACCGTCTCATGCATATGATAATTCGGAACGTGAAATAGGTCATACGTCGCATTTCTCAAAATATGACTAGCTCATATTCCTTTTTCAATGCATCTACAGAACTTTTTGATTGGACTCAATTACTAGAAACATACATTGACTGGTGCATAGAGAAAGCAGCTTCTAAAGAACGCATCTTCTTGTCTTTGCACAGAAAACAAAGAATTCTTCGCTTGGGGAAACAATCGTTGCGGACAGTTAGGAACATCACGACCTAATTCTCATGCTTCTGGAACAACACAGGACGCTAATCCGGCTGATGAATCCACCAACCTGAGTGAAGAACGCAGTCATCATCACATGAGGGACCAGAATGAGCTGCTTTCCACTGCACAACCAAGTGCCGAGCAAATTACTTCTGGTGTGGATTTGGAGAGAGTGGACACACAAGGAATGGGCGCTCTGTGGATCTCAGCTGGATCAGAACACTCCGCTGCCGTTCTTGGTAACTACACGGCATCCATCCATCCAACTCGCTCACCTACTGCATGTTTGTTACAGACATCTGAATATATATTAGTATAGATTGTCTATGATCCCGGCTTTTCCTTGCCTTTGTAATTGAGTCAAAAGATTTTGGATACTGTAGAGGAGCAATGCATAATTTAACTTTTGATGATGACGCAGAGGATGGGAAGGTGATAATGTGGGGGTGGGCTGAGCATGGGCAGCTGGGTCTGGGCTCACTTGAAGATCAGGAGGTTCCTCACGTTGTATCACTTCACTCAAGCCAGGAGAGGCTTCATTCCTCGGACGCTGGTAAAGAAACTCAACACGATCAGGCAGGCAGTGGGTGTGAATTTGTGAAGAGTAGTAGGGTTTATTGTGGAAGCGGGTATACGTTTGTCACTGTGTCATAAATGAGTTGTGAGTTTACAGAAATAGGTAACGTCACCAGATGTCAGAAATTCAATTTTGTTTGTGCAAATTCCAATCACCTGAGCTGAAATTGGAGAGGACGTCCACCAGGGTGACCCTGAAATCGAGTTTCTTGAGAGTAGTGTTTCTGGAGTAGGTTGTCCCATATGGTTTGTGATATTCATGGTGGGACTTGGGGTATATGAGCGCTGGGTTGGGAGATGAGAGGCATACCTTTCTCGGCCTTTTGGCTAAGATCAAGTGTAGTATCTGTTCTTATCAGTTTAATATCTGATACGGGGCTCATCGAGTCCCATGATATTAATCTAATTTTTCAGCGGGTGCGGGTCCATCCGGCAGCTTGTTGCCCGGACTCGCGAATGTCGCCTTGGTCTTGCACTACTTCCTTGGCTGGCGCAGCCCTCTCCCCTCCCCAGAGGGACCCAAATCAATACGAAAATGCAGTCACAGTATATGGAAATGAGAGTATGTGACAATTCTCTTTAATTTGACAGCTTGTTCATTGCTAAAGTGTAGGCTTGTTGCAGTGATTGAGCTGGAGCCCTCACTACACTAAAATTGGTAAATAGTGTTGGGCGATAATTAGTGTTGTTCCCTGTTTTTACCTCCCAACACTATTTTCCAACTTATGTATAAATAGTGTTGGGGCACTTACCTCCCGCCGTCAAAATCTGCCCCTTCCCTGGCAAACTGTGTTTTCCGCCTCTTGCCGTTTTCCACACCTCTTGCGGTCCAATTCGTTCTCTAAGAAAACTTTCATTTTTCCTTGTTCGGTAGAGACATTGTGAAAGAAGAGGCTCCTTCCACGGGGGGGGGGGGGGGGGGGGTATATACTTCTTCGTGGTTTCCCGTCGATTCCTTTGCCGCTTGATTTCAAATTTCAAATTTCCGTTGCCTATATCTATTTTTTGATGTATGTGATTGAACATTGGATGACACCATTGGATTTGTCTTTCTCTCCTCTATTTCCTTTGAAAAATAGTTTTTTTTTTTTTGGTCGCCACTTTTTTATTTTAGCATTTTTCAGCATTTTTTCAGCATTTTTTCAGCAATTCAGCATTTTCTCATAGCAATTCAGCATTTTTCAGCAATTCAGCATTTCATTTATTTATTTCAGCAATTCAGCATTTCATTTATTTATTTCAGCATTTCATTATTTATTTCAGCATTTCAGCATCTCATTGTCTATTTCAGCATTTCATTTAGTTCCCATCATAAAAATTTAGACTCTCTCTGTCATTCATATGATTTTACTATCGAGCTAAAATAGTGTTAGATTTGGTAAATAATGATCTAACACTAACCTTGCAAATCACAATTAGTGTTAGGTGGGACAATTAGTGTTGCCAACACTATTTACCAATTTTAGTGTAGCAGACAATGTGACAAATTCACTCCCTTGTGAAATGAAGTCACTTGTGAAATACTCCATAACAAATAACCCACCCCTCCACATATTTATATTTTTTGAGAAGTTGTTCTAAATGCAATTGATATGGAATATCGAAATAGTACACGTATCTATATGTTGTCAATATTCCGTATACATATTTTGACATAGTACAAGTATTCAGTATCTTATATCAATACTTATATTTGTACATCATACCATATTAACCCTTTAGTGACCATGGTTGATTTGGGGGGCGGGCGTAGTTTTTCAAGAATATGAATTTTGTGGCCATTCTAAAGATGTAGTCTTAGATCAAACTGTACAAGGTGTTTCCATAAGGGAGATTCTTCAACCTAACAAAAAATCAAACTCATCCAACGGTACAAATTGCTATAAATAAGGTAGGAGGTCCATAAATCAACCTTTTAAGGGCTAAAATTGAATTTTGTGGAGGTGAAACATCTTTAAATACTTTTTAATAAATTTTCCTCGAAGACAAGTAGAATAGGCATCTAATCCAAGTCGTTTCATATTTTTTCAAGCTTTGTGAAATTAGTTACAAATTTTTGAAGTTCACAAAAAATGGTCATATGTGGTCATCAAAATGAATACCCTTCTAAAATGTGTAGATTTGGTACATTGAAGAAAGTGAAATGTACCTCTAAATCATGTTTGCTTCTAGAGCCTTGTTGGAGTTTGAGTTGCTTTCCTTAATTTTCAAAAATCGATGACTTGAATGACTCTTTAGAATTTGCGCTACATAAATATCAATGCATAAGTTTACTTTGGGCATTCATGAGATTATAAAGCAACACTTATACCTTGTCAAGACATCAAGTTACAAAAAAATCTCACAATTTGGTTGATATTTTTTTGTATTTTTGTTGAACACTTCCCATTTAAAGGTCCAGGCCATTTGAGTTTGCAACCTCATAGCTAATTCATCAATGCTCCAATTCTCTTGAAATTGGTTTTGTTTGAAGCGCACAAAGACATTCTAATTGCATTCCTCTTTGAGATTTTTGTGATCAAATGTATTTTGAACAATATTAGACTGAGAGTCCAAAAATCAACCAAAAAGTGGTCGACCGGTCACTAAAGGGTTAATATTCCATATATAATATCTGTATATATTGTGTTCATAGTATTCTGTATCAATATTAGGTAATCGTATTAGTATCAATGTTTTGTTGTTGTTGAAGATCAATGACAAAGAAGGAGGGGTTCAAATTTTCTCTTTCCAAATTGACAACTATAGATTTTTGATGAGTGGGGGGGCCGAGGACAGGATTGAACGTATTTTTTCATTACATTGTCAGATTCAATGTTGCCTGTATGTGAGATTTATTATCAATGAGTTCTTATACTATGTGCAATGACCCTGTCTTGTAAGCATAAAAAATCCCAAATATTTGAGTCTTGTTGGTGTTATTGAAATTTTTGGACCTTACTCGCAATTGAAAAGGGATTCAAATATATGAACAATTTGTTCACTTCCTTCTAATTACAATAGACTAAAGCATAAACTTGAATTTCTCAATGCACATATATGAGTCTATAAAGACTTTTTTTTATTTTTATATATCTTTGTAGATTTGCAATTCCACTCCATTGTATATAGAGCTGAATCTAAATTTGTACATGATCACTTCAAAAAGTCTTAGATTATTTTCCAATGAACTCATAGCTACATCCAACACTCACTTGAGGATTGTCTAAGATTGTTGACCACCTCTTTAAATCAATTTCCTTGTTTATGAAATTGTTTTTGACTCTATTATACAATGCCACTTGACATCAAGATTTAAATATAAGATGTTAAAGACGTACATTCTACATCATGTTAAAGGACATCTCAAACCTCTATATAGTACCCTATTTTGTCTTTTGGCACTTTCAACCTTTTCTATGAGTTTAGAATCACTTGGAGAAGTTGGAATGTTAAGACTACCGCCTATACCACATAAATTTCGGCCTCTTTGAATGGTTTGTGTTTTAGAACCAATCTACACCATACAAGTTGGTGTGGATGTGCATGAGAGTGTGTCAAGTCAAACCTTTTTAGAAGAATAGAAATATCCCTCTAAATCTTCGGTGACTTTTACAATATTTTTGTGTAGCTATTTGAAACTATACATGAGATTTTTCAAACCATCATAATAATCCCTATAGTTTTTTAGTCTCGTAAGAGATTTTAGATTTCTTTGGAAAACTTTATGGCATAATATGATAACATAAGAAAATGTTGAAGGCAATTTGAAGGAAACTTGAGTCTTACTAAACCAAGTCTTGGAGATTATTACTAATTTTGTTTTCAATAATTCTTTTTGCACAACTTGTATCTCATAAAACACTTGCAATCTTCTTAATCTAGCTATTTGTTTTGGCTTTTAGTCTTCTTTGGTTTGAATATCGATTTCTTGTCTTTGGTAGAGGAATACTTGGAGGCATGTTTTTCCTATAGAGATTATGAAGTTTATGCTCTTTTACCTTTTGTGTTGAATGTTGTTTGTAAGCAAAGAAGATATTGTCATGCCTACCTAAAGTACACCTAGGTGACATTTTGATGTCTTTGTTTTTTCTTTTATTATTAACTCAATAGATGATATCACTTACTCTAATAGTATTTTCATATTAGATAACTTTTGTCATAATACAATAGATAGAGGACTACAAAAGATTTATATACAAAAACCTTATGGTCACCAACTAAATAGATAGCAAGGATTAGAAAATCTATATCAAATTGAGAGAGTACTAGGGAAGTGGGCTACTTCAACTAATTTTCTATAAAACCGCAATTCGAAATACATCTTCATCTTGTAAATATAAGTATATGATGAGAAGACATTATTGAGTCACAATCTTTAAAGAGATTCATGGGCAAAAATTTGGTGATTAGACTTCCATAAGAGTGTTGGAGAGTTTGAACATTGTAACTTACATTGATTAGTGAGAAATATTTGTTCTTTATTCTGAGATGATATTGTGATAATTTTACAACATTTTTCAACTCCAACTTAGGACACTCATTGATTCAAAATATTCTAAATAATGCAATTATGCCTTTTTGTCATTTCAAAAAAATTACAAATTGAATCCAAATCCAAATCCAATGTAGAATAAATTATTAAAAAAAAAAAAATAGACCAAATATGGGCAATACTTCATAACTCATAGAATTAATTCACACCATAAAAAGGTATTTGTATTTGTACATATGTATCCATATTTATCCTTATGAACGGACTCAATTTTGAAGTGAAAGGTGAATTTCTTTCTTTGAAGGAGTCCTGTTTTCTAGGACTAATGCATTGGCTAGCAATTTTGAGTATATATTTTTGAGTACATATTAATAGGAACAGCTAGGAAGTGGAATCAGATTTTTTTTCTTCAAAATATGAATTGTTAATGAATTTTTTAGGTGGTCAACACTAGAGCCCTTCAATGCCTCTAAGTTCTTCCAAAACGGATAGAAAATGATTCTATAATGGTCGTGCGACTCACCTAAATTGCCACCATATTTTTTGAAACAATTGCAATGTCAAGGGCATAAAATGGTCACACTCTAATAGGCATGCAAGGTAACTACATCTAATTTCAACCACTTTCTAAAACCGCACAATCTAGATTCTTGCCTAAAATGTACTTCCACTATTCATGAAAGTCTATGGTTGGTTGCCCTGAACCCTATTTCCGTAGTTTATTCACAGTGTCCAAAAAATGCTTTCTAAAAGAATCTAGAATCTCCTTTTGACTGCCAAGAGCACCCCACAAAAAGCTTTTCAATATAATAATGGGAACCATGCTGAATTGCTTACCTGTGACTTCTAGGTGTAGTTACCTTATACTGTACCTGTCCCAGTTCAGTGTCACCTTCCATATTATCATATCCTCGATCTATTTTCTTACAAACCCCTACAGCAATAGATTTACCAATCCAATTCAAAACTCACTTAGTACTCTCACTACCAGGAAGTGCTTTGAGTAATGGGGACATCAAAAATGTCAAAAGCCTTGCAGCAAAAGTATTTAATTTCCTGTGGCTATTTACAGAGTTTGTAACTTCAAAGTTTTGAATTGCAAATACTAATTGCTGATATCTTCAAGAAAAAGTCCCGCACAAAACTTGTCATGTACAGTACACTTCAAAGTCGACCTCCAGTCGCATGAAGTGAAACTGCCACACCAACCAATCCCTCGCACCATGCACGCTCTTCACCATAACAAGAGCTCGTTGCAACCAGAGAACATATGCTCAGCTATTACCTGAATTTCAACCTTTCACTGGAGCTTCTGCACAGCTTTGGCACGCCATAAGGCACCTTGCAGTCACCAATCTGTGTTCCAAGGCAGAAGAAGATTCATGTGCTTCCCAATCCATGGATGACTATATATATCCTCTACATGCACTTGCCCCAAAGGATTCGAAGGCAAGCCATGATCCCAGGAACGAGTCACCAAGTCAAATAATTTCGACTTCCCAGATGCCTGTGACATGAAAAACAGAGAGCTTTCGAACCCAATGACAATTATTTCAAGCAACTCGCAGCTCCCGAACTGTCTGATATCAAACGGGGACCCAGTTTCGATGTCAAAACTCGCCACCACATCTGCCTTTGATAGCTTCAGCACCGTCTCTTGCGTCATATCACGGGTTCTTATCTCCCGTACTTCCAAAAACCACTCCTCAGACATGCCGTCATTTGAACATTCCTCCTCGCACCATTGCACCAGAAACAAGCAGTCGTTGCTGACAGCAAGCGAAGAACAGATGGAGCTATTGGTGCACATGTCCACATTTTCCCATGACTCCCCCGTGAGATTGTACCTCAGCAGCCTCCAGACTGAATGTTCATCAAAGCTGTACCCTAGAAATAGAACGTACAAAAAACCTTGGTACATGACGATGCTAATGATGCACCCAAGTCCATCATGCTCAATGACCCACGACGTGTTGACGATGCTTTTCCATTCACAAGTGGCAGAATCATACATCTGGATCAAGGGGTCATACTGAATCTTCAACCGTTCCTCGGACGTGAGAAGAGGATCGACCAGAATCTTCGTACCAGAGTGGTTGTCGTTGATGAGGAAAATCTTGAAGGACGTGCTGTCTGCGACCATAAGCAGTTTGGGATCATCTGAAGAGTTCAAATGTCGCGCAATTTCTGGCAGGATTACGCTTGTCAAGCCTTTCACGTTATGGACAATGATGGAATGGTGCTCAGAAGAGGGCTGAGCATACGCCAGCTCCTGAGGATTCGCCAGCCGCAAACGGCACACCAAACCCCCGTCCATGGATTGAACCTCAGGAACAAACGGACCAAAGTTACAATCATCTTCGTCGAATGTGTACCTGCATGAAATTAGGTCAAACATGATGTGGTAAAACACTAAACCGACTGCATAGGTTGCAACTTACAAATTGTGTGCCAAAATTGCATTCATAAAAAGCAATCTTGGTTTTCAGCCCATGAAAAGGCGCTTTGTTTCTTGAATATCTCAAAACCAAACGAACAGTGCATAACATTTGCATCCAATACATGCCAAAATCAATGCAAGTTTTCATAAATTACAATGAGTGTACTCGCACCACCGTCTGGCGCTCAAGTCGAGGCAGCACCAAACTCCTTTATTTTCTTCATTTTGATGCCTCAAATTCATGGCAATAAAAGATGGAGCTCGACGTCGCCTCGCGTGTTGTCCATGCAGAGCAGCAAATTTGTCACTGAGGATAAGCTGGTTCCATTCCTTGCACACAGTGCGGTTTCTGCACACATCGGGCAAAAGCAAGAAAGACAACACATGTCCCACCATTTCAAACGGGAGCTCACTCCATATGGAAGCGTTCATGTCCATCGACCCTGCACAACGGAAAGATGCCAAGATTAGGGTCGCATTCTTGAAATTCTCAAGTGCCCCAATTGTAAGTAAGTGTCATCTCCTAACAATTCTTGAATCTCATCACAAGCAGCTGAACCCAAACAAGAAGAAGAAATCAAAGGATTGTTGGGAACGCAGAGTCCTGAAACTCAAACCTCTTGGTTTTGTCACTCTCGACGTTTCAGGCTCAGATCCTGCACCCCAGAGCAGAACACCAATTCAATCAATGGCCTGCACAACATTCCAAAGTGCTGAACATCCAACATACTATGAAATCGAATGCGTAACAAGCATGAATCACCCAAAATGCACCAAATTCTTAACACATACTGCGAAACATTGTTGCGCTCCTCAGGCAGGCTCAGAGGACGGAGTAACAGTAAGGACAATAGTTTGCTGCAATGGTCTTCAATTGCTGCCGTCTCTTTGCTACTGTTGGTGTGCATTCCACACCCGCCCCAATTTTGAGATGGAGCTATCAGTCTGGCGGGGTTCAAGAAATGACATGGAGCTGTAAAACTAATGAGTGAAACTCTAAACCTCAGATGAAAAGGATTTGATTGTGTGACTATCTCCTGTGATGACAGGAAATGCTGGTCTGATGCCCCACTCTCAAAATTGGGTCAATTGCTGTCGTCTCTTTGCTACTGTTGGTGTGCATTCCACAACCGTTGATTTAAGTTTTAATTTGGGAAATTGATATGTCTGAAACAGAAACACAACCGCTCCCCCTTCCCCCCTTCCCCCTTCCTGTTGACCTCGGCTGTTGATTAATTTTGAGAAAAAAAAAAAAACCTTCTCCCTTGCTGTTGATTGAAATACTAATATAGTACATACATACATACGGTTATATGGTAAGTACATAAACAAGGGTATGGATACGGATACCAACATATATATGGATGGATGGATGGATACAAAAAATACGAAAGCATTAACCCATATCGTTTGGTTTCCAGATTACATCTAGAAATTACATAATGTGGGATTTTGGGTTTCAGCTACTAATATTAGCTAACTTGGGTTGGGTTGGCTAACTCAGGTAGTGTAACTTGGGTTGGGGTTGGGGGATCATTAAAAAAAAACATTGGATAACCTTTGCCTGTGTTTTTGTACTATCCCTCACTATCCACTCAAAAGACACTATCCATATTTGCAATCAATTGACAGAGGATGAATTAGCGCATGAACATGATTGAAATGTGATTTTTGGTCCAAAAGATGGATGAATGTAAGAAATACAATGCTTCACCAGATTTGAAGTGATCGCCATCTTGGTACTTTCTCTAAAAGTAAAAAAAGAAAGGTTGGCAAAGAGCTTGAGATTGACATGACCTCCAACTAATACAAGGATGGATGTTTGGATGAAGTTTGAAGTTCCAGTTTTATTGAAATTATTGTAGACCTCTATATAGCACCCTATTTTTTTGCCTTCTGGCATTTTCAACCTTTTCTATGACTTTAGAATCATTTGAAGTAGTTGGAATGTCAAGACTACCCAATACTACATAAATTTGGGCTTCTCCAAATGTTTTGTGTTTTAGAAGCAATCTACACCTACGAGTTGGTGTGGATGTGGATGAAAGTGTGTCAAGTCAAACCTTCTTAGAAGAATAGGAATATCCACCTAAATCTTAGGTGACTTTTATAATACTTTTGTGTAGCTACTTAAAACTATACATGAAATTTCTCAAACCATTATAATAACCCCTACGATTTCTTAATCTTTCAAAAGATCTTAGATTTCTTTGAAGAAATTTCATGGCATAACATAAGAAAATATTGAACTCAAGGCAATTTGAAAACAACTTGAGTGTCACTAAACCAAGTCTTGGAGATTATTGCTAATTTTGTTTTCAATAATTCTTTTTGCACAACTTGTATCTCATAAAACACTTGCAATCTTCTTGATCTAGCTATTTGTTTTGGTTTTTAATCTTTTTTGGTTTGATTATAGATTTCTTGTCTTTGGCAGAGGAATACTTGGAGGAATGTCCTTCATTAGGATAAATTTCAAGCCTCGAAGAGACCACGAGTTTGCATGGCAGCAGTGTAATTATAGAAGAAGAAAAAAAATCTGACGTGGCACTACTAGTGCCACATCATATTGGCGATTTTTTAATTTTTTAATTTTTTTTCCAAAAAAATAATTAAAACATATATATTTTTTAATATTTTTGTATTTACACCGCAAGAGTGTCAAAAATGAAAAACTTGCAGCCCTTTGCAAGGCTCTAATTTTTTTTATAATGTCCTATAGAAATCATGAAGTTTATGCTCTTTCACGTTTTGTGTTGAATGTTGTTTGTGTGCAAAAAAGATATTGTCGTGCCTACCTAAAGTACACCTAGATGATGTTTTGATGTCTTTGTTTTTCCTTGTATTAGTAACTCAATAGATGATATCACTTACGCCAATAACCTTATGGTCACCAACTAAATGGATAGCAAGGATTAGAAAATCTATATCAAATGAAGTAGTACTAGGAAAGTGGGCTATTTCAACTAATTGTTCTATAAAATCCCAATTCAAAATACATCTTCATCTTGTAAATATAAGTATGATGAGAAGACATTATAGAATCACAATCTTCAAAGAGATTCATGGGCAAAAATTTGGTGATTAGACTTCCATAGGAGTATTGGAGAGTTTGAACATTGTATTAGTGACAAATACTTGTTTTTTATTGTGCAATGATATCTTGATAATTTTACAACATTTTTCAACTCCAACTTGGGACACTTATTGATCCAAAATATTCAAGATAATGCAATTATGCCTTTTTGTCATTTCAAAAAAAAGTTACAAATTGAATCAAAATCAAAATCCATTTTAGAATAAAAAATAAAAAAACTAAAACTAAACCAAGTATGGGCAATATTTTATGACTCATAGAGTTAATTCTAGATGTTCAAGTCAAGTGATAAAAAAACATGAGATAATACATATCTATTTCTATATCCACACCATAAGAAGGTATTTGTATCCATACATATGTATCCATATTTATCCTTAGAAACCTCAATTTTGAAGTATATATTTTTGAATACATATTAATAAGAATAGCTAGGAAGTAGAATCAAATTTTTTTTGGTCAAAATATGAATTATTTATGTATTTTTGAAGTAGTCAACCCTAAAGTGCCTCTAAGTTCTTCCAAAATTGCCACCATATTTTTTTGAAACGGTTGTAATGTAAAGGGCATAAAATGGTCACATTTTAAGAGGCTTGTAAGGTAATTACATCTAATTTCAACCGCTTTCTAAAACCGTACAATCTAGATTCTTGCCTAAAATGTACTTCCAATATTCATGAGAGTCTGTGGTTGATTGTCCTAAACCCTATTTTTGTAGTTTATCCACATGGTATCAAAAAAATGCATTCTAAAAAAATCTAGAATATCTTTTTGACTACTAAGAGCACCCCATAAAAAGTTTTTCAATATAATAATGGAAACCATGATGAACAACTTAACTGTGCAATTTTAGATGTAGTTACCTTATACTTGTCCCAGTTCAGTGTCACCTTCCATAACATCATATCCTTGATCTATTTTCTCACCAACCCCTAGAATAATGGATGTACCAATCCAATTCAAAACTCACTTAAGGTAGATATGCCAATCACTTCACAAACAAAATTCAAATCCTTCTCCACAATACTACAAAAACTTACAAGCTGTGAAACTTGGCATGATTATTAAATGCCATATTGAAATTCACTCCCAAAAAAAAGTGCGCAAAAAGGTTTCTTCTTGCAAATTTCATTCCAACTTAAAGGTAGCAAGCCTAAAATCTAGTAAAAAAAAGGTTGCAGCTCTTCACCGCACTTTGTGCGGTGACTGTGCGGTGGTACCGCAAAATCAAGTCAACAAGAAAATCTCTAGTGTAATTAGTTGACGGCGTCTTGGTTTCCAATCATAACATTAACTAGTGTGCCCTATGCCGTTGCCACAGTCAAAACAAAAGTCAAAGTACTTTTCTTATTTTTTTATTCATAAAAACTTTCAAATTCAGTAAATTTCCCACCGTGAGTTCAATCGCCACAAAACAAAGCCCATGCACCCCTCCTTGCCAAGGGCTTTCTGACAATACCAAGCACACCACCGGGGGACGCACGGTCCGGAAGATCTCAACGTAACAAACAAACAAAACAAAACAAAACAAGACAAACAATCAAACTTAACCCCTCAAGGATGTCGTCCGTATATTGAATATATTTGATCCTCTCCAAACACTCAAAAATTCCCAGAAAATTCCCAATTGACCAGTAGTATGTCTGTGACTTGGTCTGAAATTTACAGCTTGAATGGGATTCATGTGCTATTCAATTTCCCCTTCCGTATACAACACTCAGAAGGAAGCGTACAAAAAATAGCAACATCCTTGAAAGGGATTAAGGTATGGATCTCTTCATTATTGTTGTCGTTATTATTTATTTCCTCATTTACCTCACAAAGAAACGTCTGTTCCCTCTCCAAACCACTCCAGGTCACTCACTTCGCCCGGCCAGCTCCGATTCAGAAACCATGAAACCGAAATCCCCACTTAACAATAAACCCCGAACTAACTTCCAAATTACAGATACTAAACCTCCAATCAACCACACGCACCTCTAAAGAACCTCCAAATTCAAAAGACTGCATGACGCTCAATGAATTAGATCAATCCATGATTCACGAAAATCCACAATCGCGCTCTCGTTTCCTCCAACCCCGCTTGACCATGCGCGCAGCAACATGCAGCATTACTCCTCGATTCAAGCAACAGGAACTTACTGTCCCACAACAGAATTTGCCCTCGCAGCTAGAAACCAAAGAGTTTCTTACGAAGCCAATCGGCGAGGAGGAATCTGGCTGGGAATTGCCACGGCGGAACAAGGGCGAGAGGCAGCGAGTGCCTGAAATCTTTTATCGACGTTGTTCCCAAATTCCGATGATTGTGCGGTTCTTGTGCGGTGAGTGAGTGTCCGGTTTTACGCTGTGGGCGGTGAATGGCTTACCTTAGTACTCTCACTACCAGGAAGTGCTTTGAGTAATGCTGGATATCAGAAATGTCAAAAGCCTTGCAGTAGTTCATTTGCTGCAAAAGTATTTAATTTCCTCTGGCTATTTACAGCGTTTGTAACTTCAAAGTTTTGAATTGCAAATACTAATTGCATATCTTCAAGAAAAAGTCCCGCACAAAACTTGTCATGTACAGTGCACTTCAAAGTCGACCTCCAGTCGCATGAAGTGAAACTGCCACACCAACCAATCCCTCGCACCATGCACGCTCTTCACCATAACAAGAGCTCGTTGCTACCAGAGTACATATAGTCAGCTATTCAACCTTTCACTGGAGCTTCTACACAGCTTTGGCACGCCAGCCTACAGTCACCATCTGTGTTCCAAGGCAGAAGAAGATTCATGTGCTTCCCAATCCATGCACTTATATCGTCATCGTCATGCACTTGCCCCAAAGGATTCGAAGGCAAGTCATGATCCCAGGAACGAGTCACCAAGTCAAACAATTTCGACTTCCCAGATGCCTGTGACATGAGAAACAGAGAGCTTTCGAAGCCAATGACACTTATTTCAAGCAACTCGCATCGCCTAAAGAACTGCTCAATGGACGGATTGATAGGAAACGGGGACCCAGTTTCGATGTCAAAACTCACCATCACATCTGCTGCTGATTGCTTCAGCACTGTCTCTTGCGTCATATCACGGGTTCTTATCTCTCGTACTTCAAAAAATCACTCCTCAGACATGTCGTCATCCGAACATTCACCCTCACACCATAGCACCAGAAACAAGCAGTCGTTGCTGACAACAAGCGAAGAAGTGATGAAGCTATAGGTGCACACATCCACATTTTCCCATGACTCCCCTGTGAGATTGTACCGCAGCAGCCTCCAGACTGAGGCTAAGACTATTCCAGATATGTACCCTAGAAATAGAACGTACAAAAAACCTTGGTACATGACGATGCTATTGATGTACCCATGTCCAGCATGCTCAATCCAAGATGTGTTGACGATGCTTTTCCATTCACAAGTGGTAGAATCATACACATGCATCAAGGGGTCATACTGAATCTTCAACCGTTCCTCGGACGTCAGAAGAGGATCGTCCAGAATCTCGATACCAGTGTTGAAGTTGCGGTTGATGAGGAAAATCTTGAAGGACGTGCTGTCTGCGACCATAAGCAGTTTGGGATCATGTTTGCTGTTCAAATGTCGCGCAATTTCTGGCAGGGTTACCTTTGTCAAGCCTTTCACGTTATGGACAATGATGGAATGGTGCTGAAAACGGGGCTGAGCACGCGCCTGGCTGAAACGGCACACCAAACCCCCGTCCATGGATTGAACCCCAGAAACAAACGGACCAAACGGACCAAAGATACAATCATCTTCATCGAATGTGTACCTGGATGAAATTAGGTCAAACATGATGTAATGTGGTAAAATCCGAAACCAGTTTCAACTTAAAATTGTGTGACAAAATTGCATTCATAAAAAGCAACCTTGGTATCCAGCCCTGAGAAGACGCTTTGTTTCTTGAATATCTCAAAATCGAATGAGCAATGCATAACATTTGCATCAAAAACATGCCAAAATCAATGGAATCTTTCATAAATTACATTGAGTATACTCGTACCACCGTCTGGCGCTCAAGTCGAGGCAGCACCAAACCTCTTGTTTTTTTGTATGGACCCTAGGACCTCGATGCCTCATATTCATGACAATGAAAGATGGACCTCGACGTCGCCTCGCGTGTTGTCCATGCAGAGCAGCAAATTTGTCACTGAGGATAAGCTGGTTCCATTCCTTGCACACAGTGCGGTTTCTGCACACATCGGGCAAAAGCAAGAAAGACAACACATGTCCCACCATTTCAAACGGGAGCTCACTCCATATGGAAGCGTTCATGTCCATCGACCCTGCACAACGGAAAAGATGCCAAGATTAGGATCACATTCTTGAGATTCTCAAGTGCCCAACAATCTCCTAACAATTCTTCAATCTCATCACAAGCAGCTGGAACAAGAAGAAGAAATCAAACTAAGGATTGTGGGAAGGCAGAGTCGTAAAACTCAAACCTCTTGGTTTTGTCACTCTCGACGTTTCAGGCTCAGATCCTGCACCCCAGAGCAGAACACCAATTCAATCAATGGCCTGCACAACATTCCAAAGTGCTGAACATCCAACATACTATGAAATCGAATGCGTAACAAGCATGAATCACCCAAAATGCACCAAATTCTTAACACATACTGCGAAACATTGTTGCGCTCCTCAGGCAGGCTCAGAGGACGGACTAACAGTAAGGACAAGAGTTTGCTGCAATGGTCTTCAATTGCTGCCGTCTCTTTGCTGCTGTTGGTGTGCATTCCACACCCGCCCCAATTTTGAGATGGAGCTATCAGTCTGGGTTCAAGAAATGAAATGGAGCTGTAAAACTGATGAGTGAAACTCTAAACCTCAGACGAAAAGGATTTGATTGTGTGACATGACCTCCTCCATGTACTGTACAAAATAGGGCTTTAGAAATCAGTGTGCAGGGGGCATTGTACCGTAGAACCTCTCTAAGTCGAAAAACCTCCATAAATCAATCATGTCAGACCGGTCCCGGACTCGTTCCGTAACAAAGGCTGTGACTAAAAATGACCCTCCAGAAGTCAATAAACCTCTATAAATCAATCTGTCAGACCGGTCCGGGACCGATCAGCTTAGAGAGGTTCTATTGTATGTGGAAGGTGAGTGTTGTGTTGTGCAAACTACTTTCATGGAGGTGTAAAACTAAGAGCGGCTCACATAAACCTGACATGAAATTGCTATTCCCACCAGTCTTTTTTTTTGGCACCATGGAGCTAGATTGCACCATTTCATACTGAATGTCTACTTTTTGCCAGATAAAAGTAATTTTTTTTCGCCAGAATTTTTTCATTTCTATTAGAATTGTAGATGAAATTGCCAAATTTGGATGAAAAAGCACATGAACATGATTGAAATGTGACTTTTGATCCAAAAGATGGATGAATGTAAGAAATACAATGCTTCACCAAATTTGAAGTGATCGCCATCTTGGTACTTTCTCTAAAAGTAAAAAAAGAAAAGGTTGGTTCCCACTCAAGTTTGTAGAGAGCTTCAGACTGACATGACCTCCAACTAATACAGGGATGGATGTTTGTATGAAGTCTGGATGACAATCACACTTTGAAGTGCCAATGTTATTAAAATTATTATAGACCATGTTGATTAGTTTGTGTTTAAATAAGCATGAGTATCACCATATTATTTAGTGTGCCTTCAAATTTCATATAATTCCAAAACTTGTGCTCAATCCTAATATTAATACTCCCAACGGTGCTATTTTGCAAGCGTGCAAGCATGAGCCTATGAGCGCTAAGTGGAGATCATGTGAGTGTCGAGCTCTAACATTTGAAGAAACATTAGAAAACTTAATAATATTTCTAGAAATAGATTCCATCTAAAATTTTTGGTATCCCTCAAGGTTGTTCAAGGGACTACAGTAATAGGTCCACGGTAATAGGTTCACGGTATTAGGTCCATGGTAATAGATACTAAAATTTATCAAAAATAAAAAATTTTGACCAAAATTTTAGATGGAATCTCTAAAAAATTATAGGATTATAGGCTCACAAGCTTACAATCTCACGTTCACATGCTCACAAAATAGCAACCCTAAAATGTATGTATGTATGTATGTATGTATGTATGTGTATACATATATATATGTATCATCATTTTGGATCAAACCAAAAATTTGTTTGTAATTAAAAATAGACAAGTTTCGGTTGACCATCAATACATTTTCAATTACAGAGAATGCCCACAATTAGTTAAATAGGGGTAATTATTGCAAGAGGCCAAACAAAAATAATTTTTTATTATTTTGAAAAAAACTAAAACTTTAAGCATCTAACTATTTAAAAAATTTTGTATATAATGATATTTATAATATTATGAAACAAAATGGTATCATTCTTCACATAAATTCTATTTGCACTTTTGTTGTGAAACTTCAATTTCTCCATTTGACTTTTTATCATAGAGTGTTATATTTGTGGCATTATCATCATAAAATCATTGGCATTATATCTATGCTAATGTCATATTCTAAAATATAAATATTACATCTGCAATGAAAATTTTGTTGAGTTTGTAATGAATATTCAAAAATATAGAATGACTTAATAATAAAGTATATTGAATCATCAACATTGTAAAGACTTGAAGCTTCTATTTTAAATATTTTTTCATTATAAAATTTAATTGATTTCAAGTTATATATTGGTATTATCAAGTAATCTAAAGACAGCTTTACACTATGGCGGAGAATTGCACTAGTCAAGGATTGTAGGGAAATGGAGTGATATGATTGGAGGAAATTTCATTCTTCACCAAATGGGGTTTACACTATAGCCAAGACTTATTGGGTGGAGAATTTCAAGCATGGACGAAAAAATGACGTGGCTACTTATGTAGTAATTTTTTTTGCCATAAGGGGAGTTTACTCGATGTCAAGTTTTTTGGGCCGCTTTAACCCCCAAACAAGAAATTTAACTTCATTTATTGTCTTTTCGTCGTGGCATATCTCAACCATGCCATCAAGGGCTTCCTTTAATTTTATTCCATAAAATTAGTTAGCTTTTGGCCTCTTCTTCTTTCTTCTTCAATATGAGAAGTTGTTGGGAAGACTTTTCCACTTAATGTTTACACCGCAATCGCTCAAAACTTCTTATGGCTTTATTTTATTGTATTTTCATCTTCTCTAGCATCCCATTGATTGCCTCAAATAACCACGCCTTGACCGACCGGTGCACTTTTCCACTATAATGTAAGCGGCCCTAAGAGCATTTTGAATGACATAAAGTAACGAAGGTTAGAAAAACAATAATTGGCTTTTCATATTCATAAAAATGGAGCCTAAGTCGGCTAGTGATTGTTGACAATTTATCACATAAAAATTACAAAATAATTAGCCTTTTAGATTATATTGTAAGGAATTTCTAACCCTATGGAATAATATTATGTAAGATTTGATTGAAATTTATTTTGATCATCATTGAAGGTGGTAAATACTATTGTAGAGAAGTTGAAATAATATCACCCACGTGTTTTTGCATAGGACAATATGCATAATCTCTTGTATGAATTGATGAAGTTGCAAATTTAGAATTACATCTAGACTTCTTAGATTGTCACAATTAAAGCTTAAACATGCTCAAGATTGTATGCCATTTAGTGACAATGTTATAAATCACAGCTTAAGCATCTAAAATATATGTATATAAAAATATGAAGTTTCCCAACATTGTGACAAAAATGTTGCATATGTAACCAACATAAAATAAGTTCTTAGGATTGCAGAAGTAAAAAATGTGGTGTACATCATTTTTTATTTTTCATTATTCTAATTTATCCTATTATTTTATATACAATAATTTTCTAAAGTTATTTCTATTTGAATTTAGAGTAGGTTGGTTTATAAAAAAACATAATTAAATTTGTAGATAATACTAATTTTGTGCCCTCGTTGATACCCATCAATGTAGGTGTCATGCTTTGACAATGAGAGTAAAGAAGTGAGCCTTGCACTAGATATGTTGGTAAAGTCATCTCCAAAATAGTATGTAATATTACCAAAATGGACAATAAAGAGGCTTGGATTATTGAGCCCTAAAAGGATGAGCCTATGACTATGCTTTCAAACTTCAAAGTCCCTCTCTTTATACACTTCCATTTTACAACTACATATGAATAATTTATTTTAATTCATTTTCCAGAAATGTAGTCACATATTTTTAAGAAATCACAAAAATTTGGTTCTTTTGACGCAAATTTGAAATGATCATAAACTTCTATTTAGATTTTTTTTAAAAGTGAATTAAATTCATTCACATCAATTACAAAATATACTTTAAAATTTTGAGTTTTTTTCTATAGGAGTACATAATACTTTAGAATGTCATTAATATATTTTTCAATAAACTATAGTTAAGACCCAAAGTTCAAATTTGAATAAATACACAATTCTAAGGATTTTTCAAATTGGTCAATAGTTGGGTAGAAACCGCACTTCACAACTTCATTTCATTAGTTAGGCTCAAATTTCAATAAGATCATTTTCATGTTCTCAAATTCAAAACAAGAGCTTTAAGTTGCTAAGATACAAAACCCGACACCATGATCCACAGATTAAACATCTTTAAACATCTTTCTATATAGAAAAGTTGACAATGCCAGAAAGAGAGAATTTCCAACCCCACCTTCTCACAAAAGTGTTTAGCAGAATCCCAATGATAATTTAATTGAAAAAACATTTTTCCATCCTTGAAGCCTCTCTAAAATCATCTTTCTTGTGTCCAATTTTATTTAGGTTGCAATAACACACACGTTTTTATTTTTATTTTTTATTTATATTTTTCACAATGCAATCACTGAATTTGATATCAAACATTTTCAATAAGTGTGCATGATTATTTTTGAACGGAGAGAATACTTTGAGTAAGATAACTACACCTAAAATGAACCACTCTTCAAAATTGATTCCTATTTTTGAAGGGAAAATGAATAGGGAAGATACCCAAAATAGTGCACATTACAAGGATAAGTATAATTTAGAGTTGGGGACCATTTTCAATAATGTGCAATTGTGCATCTCTATTTGTAGTATTGTGCATCTCTATTTATAATATTGTAGAGGTGGCAACCTTACAAGTGGTCAATTTTGGATACACTTTCTATTGTTTTTCCTTCTTCTCTATGAGATGTTACAATATTACTAGTGTCATTACTAAATGTGCATCAAATGGATTTTGGCATCACCTATATGACACTTTTAGCACCCTACACCTTGCATCTTTAAAGATTTGTAACTAATTCACTTTGCGTCCAAAAATTATGGAATCGCTTGCTTTTTTATTCATTATCCTTTACCGATATACCAAAATTATTGTTCATTTTCTAGACAACAGAGCTTATTTGTGCAATCTTAGGTGTAGTTACATTACTTCAATTAATCTGTTAACCCCTAAAGTTCCGAGGCCTATTTTCTGCCAAAAAACACTCAAAACTGCCATTTCTATAGCAAAGAGTAAAAAAAAATTAAAATTGTTTTTTTTTTCACATCTAACCGTAGGATCTTACACCTAATTGGTATGAGAATGTGTGGAAAAAATTTCAGAATTTTTGACCGCACAGATTGCAAGATATCTGCGTTTAAAGTGGAAAAAACAAGTTTTTCAGCACATTATGGGACCAGATTTTTCGACTTTAAACATTTTTAACTTAAAATTTTGCACTACAGCGTTTTGAGCTTTAAATCTTTATAGTGGAGAATTGAGTTGAGAGTCTAGGGAAATAAAAAAATTCAAAAAAACTTAATTATCATTCTTAAAAAAATTGTTAAGTAGAAGTAGGTACAAGATAGAAGGAAAATCTAAAATATTCGTATATTTTAGATGGAATTAAAATGCACTAATCCCAATGGTGAGATTGTTCTAGCAAGTAAACTAAACCATTCCAAAAAAAAAAATTGAAAAATTACAAAAATTGCATTCCGAAATGCATCCTACAAGTTATTTTTTTCAAAAAGATGCTCTAATTGCCCGAAAAACAAGAATGTCCATAACTTCCTCATAACGAATCCAAATGAGATGAATCAAAGCTTTCCAGATAGACAAAAATATAATATATGAGAAAAAAAAAATTTTAAAATTTAAAATTTTAAAAAAAAAATTTGCTGCCCCCCGTCCCCACGCATTCCAAGAAATGGCATAATTTCTCGCTCAAAGGTCCGATTTCAAATTTTTTTTCTGCCACGTACCTCTCTCAATTCTTCATGTTCACAAAAAGTTTCAAAAAATTAGGAGAAAATTTCAGCCCGTAGGTACCTGCCCCAAGTCCCATTTGTCCCCCGAACGGACAATGGTCCTTTAGGGGTTAATGCCCCAAAGATGCACTGCTTGCATCTTTGGTGCACATAGTCACATACATTAACAATTGTATTAGTTTGTTTGATTTTAAATTCACATCATTGATTGTTTTTTTTAGTTTTTTTTTTAGTTTTTTGTGGGAGTACATTGTTTGATTTTTGAAACCCCCCCCTCCTTTGTAATTCCCAGGGAACAATTCATGTCCATTCGATATGGGACATAGTTGCATGTATCCGTATCCGTATCCGTATATGTTTGTTGTATACATATCCGTATTCTATATTAGTAATTATATCCATATCCGTCTTTTGATTTTTGTACCTGTATTATGTATTATGCATTTGTATTTGTATCCTAGTTTGTATTCGTATTGTGTATTAAATTGGATCAACGGTGATTAACCCCTAAAGGCCCAAGGTCTTTTTTCTGCCAAAAAACACTGAAAACTGCCATTTCTATAGCAAAAAGTTAAAAATAAATAAATTTGTTTTTTTTCCACATCTAACCGTAGGATCTTACACCTAATTGGTACGAGAATGCATGGAAAAAATTTCAGAATTTTTGACCGCACAGATTGCAAGATATCTGCGTTTAAAGTGGAAAAAACAAGTTTTTCAGCACATTGCGGGACCAGATTTTTCGACTTTAAACATTTTTAACTTAAAATTTTTGCACTACAGCGTTTTGAGCTTTAAATCTTTATAGTGGAGAATTGAGTTGAGAGTCTAGGAAAAAAAAGAAACTCAAAAAAACTTAATTTTCATCCTTAAAAAAATTGTTAAGTAGAAGTAGGTATGAGATAGAAGGAAAATCTAAAATATTAATATCTCTTAGATGGAATTAAAATGCACTAATCCCAATGGTGAGATTGTTCTAGCAAGTAAACTAAACCATGCCAAAAAAAAAAATTTGAAAAATTTGAAAAATTGCATTCAGAAATGAGTCCTACAAGTTATTTTTTTCAAGAAGATGCTCAAACTGCCCGAAAAACAAGAATGTCCATAACTTTCTCATAACATATCCAAATGAAATGAATCAAAGCTTTCTAGATAGGCAAAAATATAATCTATCAGAAAAAAAATATTAAAAAAAAAAATTCAAATTTTTGTCCATTTTTTTTCTGCTGCCCGAACTGCCCGCCGTCCCCTGTTTTGAGCTTATTTGGTCATAACTTTTTTTCCCGGGCACCGATTGAGAAAAAAATTATATTCCCACAAAGCTTATCAGTTTTTCTATCTCCAAAAAAAATTTCAAAAAATCAGAACACAATTTCAGCCCGTAGGTACCTGCCCGAAAACGCATTTGTCCCCCGAAGGGACAACGGGCTTTTAGGGGTTAAGAGGGGAGAAGGAATTTTTTTTAAAAAGATCAATGGTTTAGGATTTTTTTTGAAATAGGGGTCTGTTAATTGCCCAAAACCAAGATGTTTGCATCATTTTGCTACATAGTTACATTACTTCAATTACTGCATGATCTTGTTAACTGGGAAGTTGGGATTTGCAAGAAACAAAAAATGGCAGATACTTGGTGAAAGCTGCAAAATAGTAGTGAAAAGAATGCGTGGGTTCCCCGCTTCATTTCAAAAGGTTTGATCACTTTAATGCTAACCAAAGTCCACATGAGTTGTATAGGTATTAGGTCTGGCAAAATAGCCCCTGCCGGCTCCATGACCAGATTCAGGTTCCTTAAAATACTTCAAGATGCTTTGAAAACATAAAATCAAAGTATCATGCATACACTTAGAGAGCTAATATTGACTGATGAGGTATTCGTTTATGATGGTGCACTACGCACCTCGAAAAAGTACAGTTCTTCCTATGGTTTCAAGACTTCAAAATTTGCAATTAGGTCTGGCAAAATAGCCCCACGACCAGACTCAAATCATTTAGATTCTTCGCAAAACTTCAGGGCGCTTCACGAAAACTCGACACCCGTGCGTATTTACAACTGAACGAAGCTCACTAGGTGTAGAAGCATTCGCAAGGCATCCTTCACAGCAATTCCGTTATTTACACGCTTGCATCACGATTCCCCTGTTGCCTCTAGAGCGACCGATTGCACAGCACAGCGACTGAATGACCAGTTTGAAAAAGAAGCGCTGGCAAACTGACCATGAAACGTAGTTACTGGCGAATTCACAGTGCTCGTGATTGTGTCTCGATCAATGGTGGAGCCGAAAAGCGTTATCGAAACGAGCTCGCTTCATGCGCGCAAGGCCTTCCTCGTTGGCAGGCAGGGGAGGCAACATACGGCCGCGACCTTTCATTGATTTATCGCGCGGCGTCGCCGCCTTTCTTGCGGAGCTGCACCCTGCAGCAGAAGGATCCTTGCCCTCCGAGGATCCTTCCCCGAGGAGCTGAAGCGCATCGGTGATCATCCGCTCTTCGTCGACCACGCAGGCCGCCAAGATCGGTGTGCGCTTCACGTTGAAGTAGGTCTTCTCGGCGTTGAACGTGCGGCTGGCGCCGATGAGCACTTCCTTGATCCTCTGGTACCGCTTCTCGGCGGAGAGCCCCCTCCGTCGCATGGCCTTGACGAGCTCGTATCGCAGACTCTCTTCCTCTTCGCTGTCGCAGTTCTTTTCGAGCGCACACCGGATCATGTGCTTGGTCGCTTCACAGTACGCTTGATGCGCTTCGGTGCACACCGTCGCCTCGCATGTCAGGTCGTCCAAGTCCGCGTGCCCGGATGCAATGATCTTCTCCACGATGAAGACCTCTGACAGCAGAAACGACGCCATGGATAGATATCTGCACACATCGTCACCGCACTAACTTCAATTCTCTGGTGCTCAGAACAAGAAACACTCGGCCTTGAAACAAGAATGAAGCCGCATTATTCAAATGCCATAACCGGCAATCAAACACCATCTGCCAGAACCTTGTGCAAAAACACCATGCCCAAAACAGACTTGCGAAAAAGCTCCGGGCGTGATTCAGGCAAATGGCATAACAAAAATCAAAATCCATTTACATCGAAAGCTGAGCAAAAATCAAACTCCATTGTCCTGTGAAAGCTGCGAGCGGACAGGACAAAAACAAATTTGCGAATAAAATTCCGGGCGTGATTCGGGGGATTGAACCCGACGTGAATCGAACACGCAACCTTCTGATCTGGAGTCAGACGCGCTACCATTGCGCCACGGATCCCGGTTGATGACAAACTCTTCCGGAACAAACAATACAAACTATGCCTCAAGAGCTTCTATAATCCCGGTAAAGAAAGAACGCTGATTCGAAGAAAGCTTCGAACAGAGAAGTCACACTAAGCAATTCAGCGAGAACAATTCACCAAATTCCGGAAATGCTTGTAATGCTCTCCGTGTCAGACATTTGAAGAACCGATCAAACGAATTTTCCAGGTTTCGTAGATGCTAAATTTGTGTGGAGCACAGCACACACTCACAATTTTCACTCACACAATTTACACGACTCCGCGCATGTTGACACAGCGAACGAATTCCTCTGACGATCCTTCAGTCCAATGAAACTAAATTCCGGAAATGCTTCTAATGCTCTCCGTGTCAGACATTTGAAGAACCGATCAAACTAATTTCCAGGTTTCTTAGTTGCTAAATTTGCGTGGAGCACAGCACACACGCTCACAATTTTCACACACACAATTTACACGACTCGCGCACATTGACACAGCGAACGAACTCCTCTGACAATCCTTCACAGTCCAATGAAACTAAAATCCGGAAATGCTTGAAATGCTCTCCGTGTCAGACATTTGAAGAACCGATCAAACTAATTTCCAGGTTTCTTAGTTGCTAAATTAGCGTGGAGCACAGCACACACACAATTTTCACACAAACAATTTACACGACTCGCGCAAATCGACACAGCAAACGAATTTCTCTGACGATCCTTTCACATTTCAATGCCACTAAAATAATCCATTCAATCAAAGCACCAAGAAGCCGTAAAACTTACTTGAATTAAACACACGCCGCGAGAATGTTCACAGATGAATCCCGACCTCCGAGCAGAGTAGCGCCTTCATCGAATGCGCGCACCAGTCCACCTCCTCCACCACTTCGTGCAATAACATACTCTCAAACTCCGCGTGCGTGGTAGAAATGGAACTCAAATATGCACAATTGCGCCACCTCGAAATTCGTGTGGCAGATTTCTTGAGAATCGCAATCCATCCATCGAGACGTCAAATAATTCGTGAGCGGCCGATTGATCGGAAGCCGCGACGTCACGTTAATGCTAAAGTGACAACCGTAGGCGAAAATCGAGGTGCAACATCTCACTTCTGGGAAACTGTGACAGGCGCAATAGGAAATTAGTAGAATAGGCTAGGCGGCGTGCATCTTGCAGTCATGTCCAATCGTCTCCAATCGTCTCCAATCGTCTCCAATCCCCAACGAAAGTCTCTCTGGTACGTCCTGGTCTGTCTCGTCCACCATCATGTCATTAAGACTGCCTTACAGTGATTTTAATTCCATGGGGTGCACCATGATAGTACTACTCATTTGGTGGATTGGCGTTGCTTTCAATGGATGGATGTCAGTTAGAACAACTGAAGACGAAAGCTTAAGTACATGGGGATAAGTGACTTCCATGGGGATGATGATGAGATTTGCAAGGCTGGTGACCGAAGTTCTGACATATTCAGTGGCATGGACATAACTTTGTGATGTGGGAGACGTAATGTAATAAGGTCGGCGTACTAATAAGAGCTGCTGTGCCTGAATAGGAAAAGCCTATTGGAGTTTCTGGAGTCGGAAATGCGGTAGCATTGTAGCACCAGGCAATGGCAGCGTTTTTTTTTCTGGCGACAAACTCTACAGTAAAGCCCTGCGTGCCCTCCCACCAAAGGTGAATTTTGGGAGGGAGCCAGGCGCAGTGGCTTACAGGCCTGACAACCTAGCGTTTTGTCGCCAGAAAAAAAAACGCTGGGCAATGGTGCTTGCGGGACGTTAACCCCTAAAGTTCTATGACTATGTTTTCACCGAAAACTGCCATTTTTAGTACAAGTACCAAATTCTTGCAAAAAAAACTTTTTTGACACATGTAACCTTAGGATCTTTTAGTAAACTAGTTTTAAAAAAGTGTGGAAAAAATTTCAGAATTTTCCACCATGCGGATTGGAAGATATTAGCATTTCAATTTTTGTCCCTGCGAAAAGCAGAGCAGCTGCACTTCACAAGGTCACATTTGTATGAAAAAATGTCCAAAATGGTGGTGCTTCTTTAAATTCTTTTTCCTAAACAAGTTGGCTACATGTATAAAAAATTTCAAATCATTTGGAATTGTACAACATATAAAAAAAAATAGAAAGTAGAAAGAAGTAGAGAATGATCCAAATTACTAATAAAATTGTTAAGAATTTAATTATGGAATTGAAAAATGTCAATCCCAATGGATGTAATGTTGTAATAAACAACCTACAGCCTCTGAATTTATTTTTTTCAAAAAATATTAAAAATTGAGTTAAATAAACAACTTCAAAGGTTATTTCAGAGTAGAGAATCTATAACTGCCCGCAAACTAAAACCCCTCATAACTTTTGAATCATTGGTCGAAATGGAATGATTTAACCCCTAAAAGCCCGTTGTCCCTTCGGGGGACAAATGCGTTTTCGGGCAGGTACCTACGGGCTGAAATTGTGTTCTGATTTTTTGAATTTTTTTTGGAGATAGAAAAACTGATAAGTTTTGTGGGAATATAATTTTTTTCTCAATCGGTGCCCGGGAAAAAAAGTTATGACCAAATAAGCTCAAAACAGGGGACGGCGGGCAGCTCGGGCAGCAGAAAAAAAATGGACAAAAATTTGAATTTTTTTTTTTAATATTTTTTTCCTGATAGATTATATTTTTGCCTATCTAGAAAGCTTTGATTCATTTCATTTGGATATGTTATGAGAAAGTTATGGACATTCTTGTTTTTCGGGCAGTTTGAGCATCTTCTTGAAAAAAATAACTTGTAGGACTCAATTCTGAATGCAATTTTTCAAATTTTTCAAATTTTTTTTTTTGGCATGGTTTAGTTTACTTGCTAGAACAATCTCACCATTGGGATTAGTGCATTTTAATTCCATCTAAGAGATATTAATATTTTAGATTTTCCTTCTATCTCATACCTACTTCTACTTAACAATTTTTTTAAGGATGAAAATTAAGTTTTTTTGAGTTTCTTTTTTTTCCTAGACTCTCAACTCAATTCTCCACTATAAAGATTTAAAGCTCAAAACGCTGTAGTGCAAAAATTTTAAGTTAAAAATGTTTAAAGTCGAAAAATCTGGTCCCGCAATGTGCTGAAAAACTTGTTTTTTCCACTTTAAACGTAGATATCTTGCAATCTTTACGGTCAAAAATTCTGAAATTTTTTCCACACATTCTCATACCAATTAGGTGTAAGATCCTATAGTTAGATGTGAAAAAAAAACAATTTTAATTTAATTTTACTTTTTGCTATAGAAATGGCAGTTTTCAGTGTTTTTTGGCAGAAAAAAGACCTTGGGCCTTTAGGGGTTAAAGCTTTCCACATATATATAACTCTAGAAAATCAATTTCAAATTTTTATTTTTGAAAAAAGTGATTTATTCTGATCTACCCGGACTGCCCAGTTACGAAAAAAAGTAACATATTTGGCCATAACTTTTAACTCCTATTTCCAAATGTCCTGAAATTTATTGCATATGAAAGATATTCCTCGCGCCCACCTTCTATTAAAATTTCAGCTTAAAATATGGAAATCTCTAGTCACATGTACCTGCCCAAAATTTCTATACAACCAAAAAATGCATGCTGGTCCTTTAGGGGTTAAATCCTCCATTCAAAGTGGAACCAGCTGGAACCAGCAGCGTAGATTTACCTTGGGGAAAACACAGGAATTTTTTATTTGCCACACATGATGAAATTTGCAACTTTGGAATTCACATTTGCAATCAGAGATCCCAAATTAGCTAGGGTTGGTCTAGAACATATCCTAAACATGGCACAAAATAGGATGTTTTTTTTTTTACTTTTACCCCGAAAAACATGCAATCCACCTTGCCGGTCCCACTTCAATTGGAGGATTTAGCCCCTAAAGTTTCTTGACTATGTTTTCACCAAAAACGCTCTAAAATTGCCATTATTAGTACAAGTACCAAATTTTGGAAAAAAATATTTTTGGATTCATTTGACTGCAGGATCTTGTAGTATGTTGGTTTTAAAAGATGTGGAAAAAATTTCAAAATTTTTCACTTTGTGGGTTGCAAGATATTAGTGTTTGAATAGACAAAATTCCTATTTGGGCCCTACAAAAAACAGGGTAGCTGCACTTCACAAGGTCATATTTGTATGAAAAATGTCCATATTGGTGGTACTTCTTTGGATTGATTCTTCAAAGCAAGTTGGCTAGATGCTTGAAACTTTTCACATCATTTAAATTGTACAACATATAGAAGAAAAAAAAAATAGAAAGAAATAGAGATCAATTCAAAATACTAAATTGTTAAGAATTTAGCTATGGAATTGAAAAATGTCAATCCCAATGGTTGTAATGTTTTAATAAACAATCTACATCCTATTATTTTCTTTTGTCCAAAAAATATTGAAAATTGAGTACAATAAAGGATTTCAAAGTTTATTTTAGAATGGAGAATCCATAATTGTCTACAAACTAAAACTCATCAAAACTTTCATTTCATTGATAAAAATGGAATGATTAAAAGCTTTCCACATATATATAAATCTAGAAAACCAATTTCAAATTTTTATTTTTGAAAAAATTTAATTTTTTTATCTACCCAAATTGCCTGAGTTGGGAAACAAACTACATATTATGCAATAACTTTTTAACCATATGATCAAAAGTTATGAAAATTATTGAGCCTTAAAGTTATTCCTCATCTCCACGTTGTGTGAAATTTCAAAGAAGAAAAACAAAACTTCCATTCATAGTGAACTGCCCAAAAAAGCTATGTTGCCAAAAAATGCAACTTGATCCGTAGAAGTTAACGTCTTGCATGGTGCTCTACCTGCTCGTTCTCGATGAATTATTCCAGAGGTGCATGTAAAAAAAAGATCCCCTCTTTTGTACTTGATTAATTTATCTTCTACAACTCTTACACCTGTACAAATTTTGTCATGTGTGGCAAATAAAAAGTTCGTGCGTTTTCCCTAGAGATAAAATTGGGGACAAGCGAGGGGTCAATTTACCCCCGCCAATGGTAGGAAGTATTATGTATAGGGCAATCACCAAGGCAAAGGGAATTTTGACCAAAAAATAGGCTAATAAGAAGGGCAAAGCCCAACAAGAAATGTGTATTTTGTTATCAAAATTCCCGATGAAAAAGAAATTTCCCTACGTAAGTGCCCATTTAGAAATGGATGAAATATGCATAATCACAAATTACTTAGATTTCACGCGTCAAGAGATTATAGGAAATAATTTGCCATCTTTTTGAACAAGGCATTTTTGGTGGGAATTTATGCTTTGCTAGATGCCTAGGAGGAACTTATCAATTAATTCAAGGATTGGGATTGGTTGAGGAGTCATATAAGACAATTTTATTTATTTTCAAGGATGCAAAAGGGGCCTCTACCTCATTGGTGAACAATGATATGTGCCTTTGCCAATTTTGGCATGATGTTTTCACTTTCATGTGAGTTGGGAAAAACTTTTTTAAGAATAGCTTTGACTTGTTGTCAAATTAAAAGCAACCAAAAACTTCTAGACCAATGTGAAAAATAATTTCTTGGAAGTTGGAAAGTTGCCTTCCTTGCTTTTTATGAGTCTCTCCCCCAAACTTTGGTATCTAAGAATTCTAATTTTTGTCTTACAAATGTTGCACATTTTCATGAAGAATTCTATGATATCTTTCAGTGTATTTTCAACAAAGTTTGGTCATCTATTATACATGGAAGTCTGCTCGAAGTGACATAATTGTGATTTTGACATAATTGAGATACAAATTATGATGCCTAGGGCTAGACCACATCTAGTCTTGTAGAATTTTTAGGCCCAAAGAAAATGCAAGAATATTTTATTTATTCTAAAAGAAGATATTTGAAAATTTTGAATTTATATATGGAATCAAGAACCTCAAACTAGGAGAGGTTACAAAATACAGAATTAATTATTCTTTAATAGGAAAATCTTTATTTTTATTTGTGTGGTGAAAATTTAGAAGTTTTACATTCTTTATATCTCAAGACCAAATGTAGTAGAGCACTTATCAAATTATGACAGCACCAAGATAGCAAAATCAATATAAAAAAGGATCTTATTTGTCTTGAAATTAGGGCAACAACCTTACCTTTGAAATGTTTCAAAGATCTCAATTGTCGTCACAAAATGTTAATTTTGTATTTTTTGTATTTGATTTTCCGATAGAAGGTGCATAAAGTGATGCTAACTATGGTTACAAATGTTTGTCTTTATGTTGAGCTAGATTGAGTGATATGTGGCATTCTCAATTTGGATTGTTGTTGCAGTTCCTACATGTCTAAAAAGATGTAATGTGATCACAAGTTTTACTAGTGTGGCGTTGTATTTACGCTTGATGAGGTTTAGATGTTAATGACATTCAAATGATGCTAATAGTTGAAATATCAATCTAATGGTATATGTCTTAAAATAATTTAGTACAAAAAAATTATTTAACCTCTAAAGGACTAGAGGTGTTTTCACAAAAAAAATATCCCAAACTACCACTTTCTATTGTGTTGAGAAAATTTTAAATATAAAAATATTTTTGTAAACTTTCAACCCTAGAAATTTGTACTAGACTTCCCTAGAAATTTGAAGAAAAAACTTGAGACCACTTGACAATATAAATTGCAAGATTATATCATTTCAAGTTAAAAGAAATCAAAATAAAATTTGGGCCTTGCTCAATAAGATTGGCATAGTTTGATTCAACATTGTGAAGAGGGCTTAGGCACTATCCAACTTTTAGAACTTGAACCATCACATAGGTATTTTTGTTAGTTACTTTCATGCATATTTTTAACCCCTAAAGGACCAAGTTGTATTTTTGGCAACATAGCATTTTTGGTCATCCATTTAATTTACAAACCAAATTTTAATTTTTCTTCTTTGAAATTTTTACACAATATATGGTTGAGGAGTAGCTTTAAGATGCAACAATTTTCATACCTTTTAGCAACATGGTTAAAAAGTTATTGAATAATATATAGTTTCTTTTGGAATCTGGGCAAAGCAAGCAATTAAGAACAAAATACCTTTTTAAGAAATAAAAACTTAAAATTGGTTTACTAGATTTATATATATACGCATAAAGTTTTGAATTATTCCATTTTGATGGATGAGATGAAAATTATGAGGAGTTTTAGTTTGCAGGAATTATAGAATTTCTACTCAAAAATAAACTTTGATGTCATGTACTTAATTCAATTTTCAATATTTTTTGGGAAAAAATCATAGGATGAAGATTTTTTATTACACATTGCAAACATTTGGATTGACATTTTTCAAGTCCATAACTAAATTTTTAACAATTTAGTATTTTAAGTCATTCTCTACTTCTTTCTACTTAATATTTTCTAAAAATTTGAACATGAAATATTTTTTGCTGAAATCTTTTATATGTATTTCCAACTTATTTCTTTGATATAATATAGAGATTTGAAAATTGTAGAATCTACACATTTTGTATAAAAAGCTTGAGAGTTGAAATCTAACCATATGGGAAGAGTTGAAAATACTTCTTTTTGAAATCCAAGCACCATGATCTTGCAATTTTTAGGGTTTTTTATTTTAAAATTTTAGGAAGGCATACTTTAACAAGTTGACTAAAGGATATTATAGTTGGATTTGTTTAAAAATAAATATAGATGAAGATTTTAGCCTTGTTTTGAAGACTAGTATTTTGAAGCAATTTTGAACCTCTAAAAATGAAAGATCTTTAGGGATTAAAGATAATGGAGTTGCCTATAATACACAAAAAAATTCTTGCATTCAGAGGATGCTCAATAAAAAACAACCATATAAGCAAGATTTCAATTTTTTCTACAAAACTCATTTTTGGGAAGATCAAATTTCTAACGGTCAATATAAATCTTTCTTTATCTTAATCAAATACTAAAAAAATCGATCAACCAAAAATATTCTAATGAACTTACACTAATATTTGAGCAAATGGTTCTAAAATTGCCATTTTTAGTGCATGGAGTGAAATTTGGAAGAAAAGGTATTTTTTTCATTTTCAATCTCAAATTTTGTTTCTATACTACTATGAAAATGTATAGAAAAAGTTTCATCCCATTGGGTTTCATAGATTGCAAGAAATAAGGATTCAAAATTAATGAAAAATACTTCACACCATGCCCTAAGTGCTTGTCCAACTGGCCTTGCCCTCTCTATTATTTTGTATGTGGCCCAAGCTATCTGCTAACTTCCAAGCCCCATAACTTCTTACTTAGGCATCTAATTGAAAAAATAAATAAATTGGGGAAGCCTATACAATTGTACATCTTGGGTGGAAATTTCATTTTCATCGGCTCAAAATTAACTTCATACTAACGTACCCAAGTTTCTAATTGTTCATTCAATGGATAATTGTCCTTTAGTGGATAAGGTGTGATATTTTGTTGTTCTTTATACAACTCTCTCCATTCACTTAAAGACCAGGGTTGTTTTTTTGGGCGTTTAAGTGCCAAACTCTAGTGTCGTGGCTCATTCATAGAGGTCAAATTCTGGAGGGACCATCCTGTATTCCTTGCATGGTGATTGCTACAGTCCAAAACAAAAACGATGTTAAAGACTAATTATATTTATTGTCACAATTGTACATTTTGTACATACTTAGGTTGTTCAAATAATTGAGAAAAAATTGTAGCAAACTGGCAAATTGAGGATATTCCAATTTTTTCCCAAGTCAATTCAATATTAAAAAAGTAAAAGCGTAGTATAGATGTTCAAAGAGAAAACTACTAGATTTCCATTGTAGACAATAGAAGGAGACTATTATTGCCCTTTTGAATCCTATTTTAGCTCAATTGAGTTTCTATATAACTATGATGATTATCAAAGACCATCATTTGAAGATGTGTGACATTGCTTTAAATCTAGGTCAATTAATGAAGGCTATTCCAACAACACTACTTTGTTGCGCAATATGGACACATTCATTCCCAGTATGCCATTGTACCATATGTACTTGCATCATTCCTTACTTTTTGACAACATTAAGATGCAAAGAAGCCCTATTGGGACATCCTTTGGATCTAACAATTGGAATGGTAACAATTATCATCATATATCTATTCGAACCCCTAAATCTCTTTGCAAGCCAAAATGAGTTTTGAGAAATTTAAACACCTAAATTGAAGTATCTATTTTTAATTGTTGTTTTTGTAAAAAAAAATTGCAATTAAAAAAAAAACTTCAAGAAAATCTAATATTTTATGAAGATTTAATAGTTAATTTTTAGTTTTTTTTCCAACCTCAACTTGGGTGGGGGAGCAGAGCATTCTTATACATTTATAACTTGAGGCTCATATAGCCATAAAAAAAATATTTTGCTTCAATTTGTAGGCTTTGTTCTCACACATATATATCCCTCAAACTCTAAATTTTTATATATGACCTTGTTATTAGTCTCAATTAAGATCCTACATTTAGAACTCATTTTTTTTATAAAGATTGTTATTTGGCAATTTTAGATATATTTGCTAATGTTTTGCACAAATCTTGAAGAGTTATCCAAGATTTATGTGTTGAAATTGAGAAAATTACTCCAATTAACACCTCAAACTAAAATACGTAGGGTGTTTGCAAGCTATTGTACATCAAATTTAGGAAAAACATCCTTTTGAGTTAAAGTGCGCATTTTGTATGCTTTATACATTGCAAAATGTAGGAGGACTGAAAAACAAAGCAAGGTATAAGAGCTCAATTTTTTAAGCATTAGATTATCTAAACACAAACTCAAAAAATTTAGAAAATTCTTGTGCCAAGAATATTGAGACAAATCACAATATGCAATGATAATTTGAAAATTGGACAATCTTGGTTAATTAAATGTTTTTATAAATCTTTGTTCCTTTTGATAATATTTTTTAAATTAATTCTAAAAATATAAAAAAATTGGAGACTTTGACGTGCTAATTAAAGCACAAAAATAAATGTTGATGGTATCAATAGAATGTCTAAAATTGATGTTTACAATGTATATTGATGGACCATTTTGAATATAAATTATAACATTGTAGTTAGCAACTGAAGATTTTATCCTAAATTTTGCCAATTATATAAGGTAATTACACCTATTCATTTTCCTTTAAGAAATTTGCCTTTTTTTTGTTGTCAAGAGTCATTATTAACTAATTTGACATTATTAGCCATTTGATAAAGTACAGAGTGGAAAATTGTCTTAAAATTGTCTTTTCTGAATTCTCTGTGAAAATTTGAAGTAAAAGGATAGTAAATACCTAGTAGTATTCTTAGACTTGTTCTAAACCATTCTTCAAAAGTAGGAATCTAAGAACTAAAAGTTCAGCAAATTCTCCAAAGAAAAGGAGGCTTCACTGGAATTGCATTATAGACAGGTTGATTTTTGGTGAAAAAATAAGACTCAAGAATGGAAAGGGGGGCATGAACGGATTGTTCTACCTTACTACCGGTAGTATTTTATGAAAAAGTACTTTTGGTGCACATGGATCGCTGAGAATTGAATTCCTTCCTACATTTCATTGCTATGAACTAAAATTAAAATAACAATGTAAACTTAGTATATTGTGACAAAAAAATTGGTAGTGCACCATAGTATACAGACATCCTATTTTGACGCTATTGAAGGAATCAAAGCGTCTACAACATGCATAACTTTACGTAGCAAATGTATAGCTCACCTTTTGTGATTATTCAATGGATACCCTTTTCAAGTCACTATTCTTTGTAGATAGGGATTTATTAGTACAAACTTACAATTGCTTCTTAGGAACTGTAGTAAAAATTCTTCAACTACTTAATATTATGTGACTTTCCAACAATTAATGTGAATTTTGCTTTGTATTAAAAGTTGCATCTACAAAATCGATGATGATGTTTCATTATCATTGCAAAACATTATTATATTTGAGGTTAAGGCCACGCAAAAATTATGAAAATTTAATTATTGGCTCCTTCTAAGATTTAATCCCTAAATATATTTTTTACTGTATTTTCACCAAAAACGCTCCAAAAGTGCCATTTCTAGTACAAGTACCAAATATGCTCATTAAAAGACTCATAATATATATGTATTCACACCATCATTTATACGTAAAAATCTATAGGATATTTTCAAAGGTGATGAAAAGGTGGCATATAAATTTTAACTCTCTATATTTAAGAGGAATTTAGGGTGTACCTTTTGTGGAGAATTTGAAAAGTCCTTTTAATTTTTACAATATTTATATACATGATACTACGTATGAAACAAAGTGAGTTGAATGTAGAGCTTGACACTAAGAAGCTACTATAAAAATCTAAAGGAAGTTTGAAAAATAAAAGGACACTAGACCATGCCAAATTTCCAAAGTGGGCTCCACAAAACTATAAATGTTAAGTAAAATTTATATTCTAGATTTGTGATATTTCCATGTGATCTAATTATGCTCTTATTTTCATCAATCTATGAGATTTTGGAATTTTTCTATGTAAAATCTTCCAACTAATGTGCCTCTTCATTATTTTATGGTTTTACAACCAAATATGCAAAAGAACCTATTTTTGCCACTTCCAAACTTTTGTTTGCACATCTTGCCTTGCTACTCCATTTACTCAAATTTAGACTTCTTCTGAAACTTTAACCCTTTAAAGACATTCCATGTTCTTGTTTGGTCAAACTTTATTAGTTTTCTATATTAAAAAGCACCTTTCAAAAATTTGATGTTTTTTGCATATAGTACGGAGTAATATATATCTAAATTTTTAACTTCATCTTTTATAATTAAAATATTAAATGGAATTTATAATATTTTTATAATAACCATAATAATTACAAAATGCTTAAAATAGCATAAATTTTTTAAGCAAAATTGGAGATGGTAGGAATAAACATCATGGTGTATTTTAAACTCTTAAGATACTATCTTCAAAATTGTCACAAAAATTATAGCTTTAATATTTTTGAAAAAACTAAAAAAAGGTAAAAAAATAGATTATTGGAACTATATTTTCTTAGTCAAGCTCCAAAACTTTTAAAATCAAGAACTATGTGAAATTCAGGGTTGACTCTAAAATTATGCTCCTTGGATAAGTTTGTCCTTTCAAAGGTTAAGGATACATTCATATGAAGAAAATCACTCTCTTTAAAAGGATAAAATAACTACCACTTTGAAAGGGGATTAAAATTAGAAAGAGGTATATAGGGATTCTTTTCAATCCCTTATTTGAATTGCAAACTTTTAAGAGCTTATTGCCTTTGGGAGGAAGCTAAATTCCTTGGAATATTTTTCAATAAATTTTTATAGGAAAAAAAATGGAATTAGCATCTAACCCAATTCAAATCATATTTTTTGGATCTTCTTAAGATTAATTTTTGAAGTTGAAACACATTGGTCACTAAAAGCAACCACCTCCTAAAATATACACTAATGTTGTATTGAAGAAAGCAAAATGTACTTCTTTGTAAGTGGTCGCTTTTAGAGCAAGGTCCCTTTTAGAGCACCCTACCTTATATCCTAATAGGCCTACCAATGGTGGAACAAATAGGACGGACTACCATAATTATGGACTAGATAATGCTCAAGGAGCCGGGAGGCTCGAGACGTCCGTACCTCCATATCTATACATTTCGTAAATCTAAGGGTGTAGAAAGAGGGGCTCCATTATGAGTTCTAACTATCCAATGGAATGGTGACAAATCTGCCTTGAAAATCGGACTTGGCATTATGTCCCAATAATATGGGCATCAATAAAATTCAGATTCTTACTACATCGACTGCAGTATTTCTTAGATTGACAAACATAAGTTCCTCTTCAATGATGGTTCAAATTTCAGCATGCCTACACACCAGAGTAGACCTCGCTACTGTCCAGCAAAAGGTACAAGCAAGACATGACATGGCTCATGATTGACAAGCATCCAGAAATTTCAAAAAATTATTACGTAGTGATTGTAGTCTATGCAGAATGTCATGGACAATTACAAACACTGATGCCCAAGATTGCACATTACCGAACTTCCTATCCCAAGGCAAAATAAATGTGACTGCATTTGCATAAGTTATCCCCCCTTGTTGGCCTGTTCTAACCCTATACATCTTACTTTGCAACCGGTTTGCCTCTATACAATTTACTTAGCAGCTGGCGTAGACACTTAATCCAGCATTTGCTCTTATTCAAAAGTAATCTGTGCTCCTACTGAGCCTAATGCTCTGGCCCACTACGAAGCTCAGGTGTTGGAGTGAGGGTCGCAGTTGGGAGAATTGGTGCAGAGTTCGTCCGTGGTGATTCTCCATCCAAGCCTGAACCAGAAGAGGGAGGATGATCAGGAGGGGGATGAATAGTGCCTGGAGGAGAGCTGGCAGCACCTGTAACTGGGTCAACGGACATTCGCTCTAAAGCTCGAACTACTCCAGCACTCATCTCCCGAGCTCGCGCACCGAGGTCTTGCATGATGCCACCACGAGTTCGCAATCGTTCACGGAATCCCTTCGTGCTCTTGGTCAAGGATTCCTTGTACCTGAAATACAGAAACACATCAAACACCTTCGGAGCACATTTTCAGAAAGGTTCTAGATAAGTAGGGATAGTGAAACACAGGTCAATAAAAAAAAGTGATTGGTAAGAATGAAAAAAGAGAGCTTCCCGAAAGGGCTCAATCCCATATTAAAAAAGTGAAATCACACCAAAAGTAATAGCAATATAAATCACGCGAGAACATGTTTTCATGTAGCTGAATAATACCTGGAAGACGCTGCCACCATACGAGACTTGAATGTGTCAAGAGACTCTGAATTGGACGATCCGGGCTCTTCCAACTCAATATATCGTGACCTTTTTAACAAAGCAGAGAAAGAAATGGAACAAATAAATTGGAGAGAATTCAACAGACGCTGGCTATTTCAACTGAGAAAGAAAAACAATACGAACAACCCCTATTTTAAGGGCTCTAGGTACAAATTTGACGTAAACATGCCCTCGTCATATTAGATGTGCTGGATATAATGTCTAATATGAAAAGGCAATGGATAACGTGGTCTGACTAAGGTAACCACACCTCATTGTGACACATAACTAAATATGGATATTTTGTACAATGATAACATATGATAGCATAACTTTCGCATGAGGTATCCAAATAATGTATTCCTTCATGCGTTGGAATCCTCTTTGATTCGCTAAAAAATGTACTTAAAACTTGAGAATAATAGGAACTATGCTCAGAACTTAAAGTGTCGCAATTAAGTCTGATCACCTTCGGGGTTTTGGTCTCGTAAGTATAAGACCACGAATTTGAACGATACAATACAGATCACCAGTCGACTAAATAGAAGAATTTTTAAAAAGGTGCATAAACATGAACAACGACAACATGTCTGGAAGTCCGGACTTACCTAAGATTAAGAGAATTGGTAGAGCTACCATCCCTGTCGGCAGCAGAATAATGAGGGAATGTGAAGACTGTAGCCAGTGATGGCTCGTTATTTGTTGTCTGCGGAGGGGATGCAGCTGGCGAACTGGATGCAGGGGAAGACGGTGCTCCTGCAGGCGTACCAGACACGAGCACGAAACGAGGATGACCCTGGGCAGTAGCAGACGGTCGAAACCGCATATGTTCCCTTCTGCCCATGTGATGAGCTCGTCCCATTGCTGCGGCCGCCAGATGCTGCATTATAAATTCCTCGTCCCCATAGGATGCAAACTGCATTAACAAGCGAGATACAATTAAAGATGAAAACAGAACCTCTCAACATGAAGCTGAAAGGCAAACATAATCAACGAGGGAGTGTCAATAAATTTATGATGAGAATTCAGAAAAAAATGCTTTCGCACACTGCCACTGCACCATTCAAACATTTTGGCTGTTATAAATACCTCGTCTCTAAGCGCTGGGAAAAACTTCATGAATACTCGCATACAATGCAAGCTTTGGCACATAAAGGTCTCAAGATACAGGTATAAAATCAAACGGGGTTGCGATTACAAAGAGCATTCCAAAAAAAGGAAGTACAGCAGAATGAACTTACTCGATCATATTCATACTCTTCAACTGGGGATCGATGGTAAATGTGAGAAGCCTGTATCTTGTTACGACGTATTGCCCGCTCCCGTCCGACAGCTTTCAACAATTCTTGACTGCAACAGTTGTGATTTCTATCTTTAACAACAGAAGAAGCGAGAGACAAACATTGCTCCATTGCAAGAAAATTAAGCCAGGAATTGCAATCCCGAAGAGAAACCTAAGCTGCACAAGCAGTACCTGTCAGGATCCTTCAAGCTGAGAGCTTGCAAGCACATTGGGCATTCCTTACTTCGTTGGGACCTGCACACGCCGCAATTGAGTAAACAAGGACAATGAGTTTATCAACAAAACACTTTTCATCTCAAACAAGGCATCACGGACTATCTCAAAAGATAATAAAATAGAGAAATGTCTTCAGAATCTTCAACCCTAAAACTTAAAGACCAAAATACTAACCAAACGAAATATTTTTCAGACCAAGAAACACGGTGAGGAGCTGACATAATTCTAAGCAATATCAACTACAACTAATCAAGAAAATGCCAAGATGCAACTACACTGCAAGTCAGTAGCAATGCCAAATTTTAACAAAGAACTAAATACAGCTGATGATGTTTAATTAAGCAGATAACTCACCATTCAAGAATGCATTGCAGATGGTATTCGTGCTTGCAGCTGGTAATCTGTCAAGAAAAAATGCGGGTTGATTACACCACTGATCCAATTGAGCGAATATGCCACACCACAGGCCAATTTATGTAGAAATACGGCTAAAAACCAAGAATTCATTAAACGCAGCGAGGTAGCTTGCACCCCACAATCGGACATCAAACACAATTCGGCCAGTATGCGACCCAAGAATAACATTCTAGGGCGTATATACCTCTGCAGTACATATGCCACCTTCTTTTCCAAAAGACATTAACCCGTGTATCAAAGAAATACATTTTTGTCCTAAAATATACACCCGGTGTACATTCTACCTGAATTTGGTTCGTTGTCTACTTAACGTGCAGCTACCTAACCGAAAGTTCTTGTTCATCACATACAAAGGATCAATTACCAAGAAGCTCGAAAGAAACGAATGCTTATGCAATCGAAATTCCACACACCAAACACCAGTCAATCATCTTCACTTACAGTGGCAGGTTCATCTTCACAAAAAGATTCAAGGCAGATGCTACACGCATCGTCGCACGGATCCTGAGCACCGCCCTCTACAAATTCCGCCGCAGATGACATTGCACCACCCTCTTAAAACCAAATCCCCTTAAAAAAATACAATTTCGTCTTCCACGCTCCAACTCCACCTCCAAATCTTAACCTAAAATCATTCCAAAAAATTCTACTACTCCTCTCCTTCGATTCTGTCCTCCTCAAATGTCCATCACCAATATGACAAAACCGACATCAAAACCGACAGTAAACTAACCACCGCTCCTTCGCCACACCACCAAAAAACGCCTAAAAATATTGAATGAGCAGGCGCCAAAGGCGGATTTCACAAAGTACAAAAGACGAGCTCCGTGGGGCTCCGGTAACAGCGATGGCGCGGCTATCGCTGATGCTTCAGTCGCTGCTCCGACGCGACGTGAGGACACACTCTGAAGAAACCAAAACGAAAGGAGAGAGACAACAGACGAGGCATGGATGGATGAACTGTCGCGTTCATCGATAATGGATGATGTATTGGTTACGTTCGTCGTCCTTGGATGATAGTCTTGATAAGGTTGGTCTATTTTGGAGGCTACTCATTCATTCATTCATTCATTAGGATTGACCCACATGTGGACTATTGGTAGCTTTGGACACCTAGAAGCGTCCGAATAAGAAACATCTGAGTACTATTTCTAATACTATATTGGTTATTTGCTTATTTGTTTGGGCTTTGAAAGAGACTTTTGAAGCGTTTGGGTGTGTATTTTCTTAGAAAAAAAGAAAGAATCTTTGAAAAATAGATTGCATTTGTATGCACTTGGCCTTGAATTCTCAAGTACAAATACAAAAGGTAGGGAAGACTTATATAATGCGGAATAGCTCTCCACAAGTTTTAAAAATAGACGCATCCATTCCCACTTCTGCACTCGATTCCGTCATCATGTACCAATGGAATACATTCTAAAAGGAAAATGCGCACCATTAGTACATGAGGGAGGAGTTCTCAAAGGGATGGAAATGGGTGCGTCTACCTTCAATGTATGGAAGGCTTTTAAAGAATTTTTTATTGGCATATTATAATAGGCAATTAATCCCTTATACCCTATAGGCCCAAGGCCTTTTTTCTGCCCAAAAACACTCAAAACTGTCATTTCTATAGCAAAGAGTAAAAAAAATTGAAAAGTATTTTTTTTGCACATCTAACCATAGGATCTTTCACCTAATTAGTATGAGAATGTGTGGAATTTCTTTTAGAATTTTTGACCGCACGGATTGCAAGATATCTGAATTAAAATTAAAAAAACAAGTTTTTCAACACATTGCGGGGTTAGATTTTTTGACTTTAAACATTTTTAACTTAAAATTTTTGCACTACAAAGTTTTAAGCTTTAAATCTTTATAGTGGAGAATTGAGTTGAGAGTCTGAGGAAAAAAAATCGAAAAAAATTATTTATCATTCTTAAAAAAATTGTTAAGTAGAAGTAGCCAAGTAGGTATAAGATATATAGAAGGAAACCCTAAAAAATCATATATTTTAGATGGAATTAAAATGCACTAATCCCAATGGTGAGATTGTTCTAGCAAATAAACTCAACAATGCAAAAAAAAATGAAAATTTTGAAAAATTGCGTTTAGAAATGAATCCTACAAGTTATTTTTTTCAAGAAGATGCTCTAACTGCCCAAAAAACAAGAATGTCCATAACTTTTTCATAACAAATCCAAATGAAATAAATCAAAGCTTTCCAGATAGACAATAATATAATCTATGAGAAAGAAAAAAAAAATTTAATTTTAATTTTTGCAAATTTTTTTTGCTGCTTGGATTGCCCCTTTCCCTTGTTTTGAGCTTATTTGGCCATAACTGTTGTTCCAAGATACCGATTGTGAAAAAAAATTATATTCCCACAAAGCTTATTAGTTTTTCTATCTTCAAAAAAAGTTTCAAAAAATCACAACAAAAATTCAATGAGTAGGTACCTGCTTAAAATTTCATTTGTCCCCGAAGGGACAATGGTCCTTTAGGGGTTAAGGACTAGGGGTAGCCTAGATTTTCCAAATTATGAAAATGTATAATAAAATGCAACTTAGAATAATAATTTAGTGATGAATTCCAAACAAGTATGCTCCATAAATCATATCTATAGGATTAAATCAACCTAGTTCACAAACCTATATTTTTCAATAAAATGTGAAGGCAAAAATTTAAAATGCCTTCTAAAATCTATTGCATATTTGTGATTTTCTTAAGAATTCTTTTTTCTTCAAGTTCAAAATATTAAGTTCTAATCTTAGTATTTTTTGAAGATTTTTTAATTTGAGTCATTTTTGAAGGGTCATTAATCAAACCAGAGAAATTGTTTTTTAAGGTCAAACCTTCTAGTACTTTTTGAATTAAAGAATATTTGCAAAGCAAAGTCTTCTAAATCTATATTGTTCAAATGTTAAAGAACTAACACAAGAATCTTCCCAAAAATTGATGGATGAAAAAAAAAACATTTTTGTGTATTTAGGATGTATCTATGTTCAACCATTGTTCAAAAATTGAATGCTCGGTTCTTATGGGATTAAAGGTTCCTCACAAAAAATTTCAACAAAAAAATTGCTATTACATCATTAACTAAACAATGGGTGACACACCATGATAATGAAAAATTCCTTGAAATTATTTTTCATTTCCAAAACAAAAAGAGAACCTCTCCACATTTTCAATGAACCTTCACTACATCAACATTTAACCTCTAAAGAGTCCCATTGTTCTTTTGGGGGACAAAATGGATTTAAGGTAGGCTCCTATAGTCTCAATAATTTTTTTGATTTCTAAAACTATTCTAAATAAAGAAAAGCACATTAGCTTTCTGAAAATATAATTTTTATTTCAATTGGTGCTTAGGAACAAAAATTATAGCACAATAAGCCTAAATTTTAGTTCAAAAAGCAAAAAAGAAAAGCTACAAAAAAATTTAATTAAAAAAAAAAATCTTTTATAGATTGTATTTTTATCTACATGTAAAGCTTTGATTCATTCCATTTGGATTAGTGATGTGAAAGTTATGGACAATCTTGTTTTGGGGGCAATTAGAGCATCTTCTTGAAAAAAAACTTGTAGGATTCATTTTTAATTCAATTTTCACAAATTTTTAAAAAAATTCAAAAGGTTAAGTTTTATTGCTAGAACTATCTCATTGTTGAGATTAGCATGTTTCAATTCCATCTTGGAGATATTAATAGTTTAGTTTTTCCTTCAATCTCGAACCTATTTATACTTAATAATTTTTTAATGAGTGAAAATTAAGCATATTTTTTTTCTTTAGCACAAAAAATTAGAAATTCAAAATTGATAGTACAAAAATTTTAAGCTAAGAAGATTCAAAGTCAAAGAATGTATTCGAGCAAGGCGCAAAAAAATTTGTTTTCTTCAATTTAAATGTAAATATGTTGCAATCTATATGGTCTAAGTTTCAGCAATTTCTTCCACACATTTTTACACTAGTCTAGTCCAAAATCGTATGGCTAGATATATAAAAATAAAAAATAAAAATAAAAATTTGCTCTTTACAGTAGAAATGGTAGTTTTGAGTGATTTTTGGTGAGGGATATGCAATCATACATACTTTAGAATTATAAACATGAGGTAGTCCCCATGGCACTTTAATGTTATAGGTTACACACAAATGTGATAACATAGACATTAACAAAGAGTACGAAGGTGTAATGCAAAAATTATAATAATGTAACATTATTGAAAATTTTAATAATACCTACCGTCCTTCTCCACACATCTCTTTGGAGTGCCCTCCTTGACTCAGGACGGGCTGTTGCTCTTAAGACAGACCTTGCTTCTAAACGTAGTCCTCAACATTCCGATAGGATTTGGACCAAGTTCTCTAGTATTTGTTTACAATCTTCAGTTCTTGCTACTAGGGTCAGTTACTCTATTAGGTGGAACAAAGAGGGTCCTCCTCTTTGTTTGTTCGCTTAGTTCTCATTTCTTTTTGCTGCTCATCTTCTCTTCATTTGCTCATTTTCTCTTCATTTGTCCAGCCTCTAGCTTGGCGGTTACTTTTTTCACTTAATACAATGGTTTCCATTTGTTATCAAAATAAAATAAAATAATTAATAATTAATAACACTAAAATATAATAGAATTATTATATTATAATATTATTAACTCTTATAAATACATGATATTACAAAAAAAATTGATTACTAAAGTGATTACTCCGTAAATCATAATGTCATTTTATATAATAAATTATTAAAATGTTGAAAAATATAGTTTGCACAACCTACACTATGCATTCTCATAATCTTTTGTTTATCTATGTATCACATGCCTATTGATACCACTACAAATGTCTTTATAATCAAGTGCATTTTTGTCACCCTGAGTATAATTACAACAATGCTAGTATGTGAGCCTAAGAATGTGAGCTTGTGAGCATTGAGCCTACAATATAGGTACCTATAATATAGATACCACACACTATAGAAGGTGTATGTATCATAAACACCTATAATATGGATATTGATTATATATATATATATATATATATATATATATATATATATATATATATATATATATATATATATATATATATATATACTACAATTATATACGGTTTCTATAATATATACACCTATAATATAGGTGTATAGTATTCTAGGCTCGTAAGCTCACACTCCTATGCTCACATAATAGCAACCCTCGTATAATTATAAAGAGTTTAAAAATGTTATGCAATGCCACGTTTGTCACAATGTAATAGAATCCTATAGAATTATATATTCTAATATGGAAAATTTATCAAAAAAATGCCATTTGGAGTATACTAATGGGTAACCCTTCGGCTTTGTTTTCTTTTTGCTATAATACATTAAAAAAAATTCTAAAATGTCAATATAAATTCTATAGAGATATGTCATTCACATATGAGTCACTCACATGTCTGCTAATATAGGAAAATATATAAGAATTTTCAATGTTTGATGGTGAATTATTAGAGTTTCGTCCAATTTCAACTTTAGAAGCTCATACCTAATTCAATAATAGTATGAAAAATAGAAATAAAAATCGATTGTCAAACATATTTTGACATATGCAACCCTAAAAATCCATAAAAGTACTTAAGTATTGACGTTTAATTATGGTTTAGGATTTAGAGATTATTTTAGTAATATGCAATTGAAGAATCCACTAAATTTGCCCCAAATCCAATTATGCACTATATGAATCGACCCCAATTCTTGCCACCCTCCTTCATACCATTTTTAGTAGATAGAACAAATTGTGAATAGTTAGGTGAGTTGTGGAAATAGTTGACAATTAAGGCAAGACCAAACCCGCTATAAACTAATTTATAGTAGTTAAGCAATTTGCATATGTTCATATGAGATTATGAATAAAGATTATGTTTTGTATTCAATAGGGACATTTATAGAGATTTCAATTTTAGGATATATTACGGACTCGGGGGGGTCACTTAGAGTGTCCATTAGAAAACACGTGCGAACAAAACTTTGGACCCCCTGTATTATATCCTAAAATTTAAATAAAATGAAATAAATAAAATATGACTAGATTTTCCTACTTCAAAAGTTTATGTTTTGAATTATTGATATTTTTATTTGTTAATGATAATTAGTTACAAATTTTTGAAGTAATTAGATACACTGTACAACTGAAAAATAACTTTCACACCCCTATATTATATCCTAAAAAATTGTCTAAAAAATGAACAAAAAATTCCTAAAAATAGCTCTCTATTGAAAGTTCATTTTGAGTTGAGTATTGATGCAATGGTCATCTAAATGTGATCTCTATAAATATTTGAGTTGAAAAACATGCCGTTTTAGGCCATTTTCAACTATTATTTTAGTTTGAAATTTTGGCAATAGAAACCTATAGTCATTATTAAGCAACCCTCAAAATTTTAAGTTGAAATTATAGTTCATTAGAAACCACTTGTTTGCACGTGGTTTGTAGTAAAATACTAGGTGCCCCCCCCGAGATTACGGATAGTCCAAAAATACTTATTTGTAGGCTATAAATAAATGTAGGTCAAACAACGTTAGATTGTGGATTTCTTTTGGAATTTTCATGGGTCCTACCTATGAGCAATTTTGTATTTCCAGGGACATTCCACTTTGAAAATTCATGAGGCTTTTAAGTTTTACTTTAAAAAAAATATGATTTTAATTGAATCCAATCAAATTTATCATTGCATGAAAAAATTGAGAGGAAGTAGGAATCTTCTCCAAGGTATTTAGATGCTTAATCAGATGGTAATGGGTACTTCAACCTTATATGAAATTAGGAGTAGTTTATTTCCCTCTCTTCTATAGTTTAATGTAGAAGTCAGTGTTCATGATAATTTTTGAATTTTACTACTATTTCCTTCCAATTCTCATTATTGAATTGTTTTTTCAAGTAATGAGTCCATTTTTTTCCCTCAACTTTTCCCCAATAAAGGAATTTTATAGATTTTTCCACCGGTTATTCTTCAATGTTTTCAAATTGCAACCATTTTTTTTCCCAATTCCACTGGCTAACAATGTGTATAAATGTGGGAAGTTTTTTTTAGAGATGACAGGTGGCAGGATCAGGAATGGGGATATTGTAATGATTCATAATGGGTTATTTCATAGCATACTCCAAAACTTATGGGATAGTGCTGTAGCTGCTTTTACAGGTGGCCACATGATCTGAAATATTCTTATTATGAGCGAATCATCACCCAGGATTCCAACATACCAACGAATATGTTATTTTTAACTGTAGAAGGAGGGGCCTATGACCTCTGGTTTCAAGCCTCAGTCACTCTGTCCACTCTATTTGCTCCCATTTTGCAAATAGGTATGAATGGAAAATTTTATATTTATTTTTCAGAGATGAAGTGATAGTCATTTGCTACAGATTATAAAATTTTCAAATTTTTTGGTGAAAATTCGAAATCACTATGAATTTCTTAAGAAAAAAATGAGGAATTTTTAATAAAAATAATGCAAATTATACTTGAAAAATCTGATATTTTTTTGTATATTAGTGTATAACATCATGGTAAAAATTAAAGCTACTATGTCACACTAAAGTTATAAAATCTACAAAATATGGTTATTGTTGCAAAGAATATTGAACTTTATGAATTTTCCATATTCATGAATATGGAGAATATCCTATGAATAGAAACTACACTTTACAATAAGCTTCATTTCATTAGTTGTAGTCAAATTACAGCTAAAATTCACATTGTGAGTAAATAGCAAGAGATGGCTAAAATGTACTACACGGGTGATTCATGGACTAAGCATCTTGTGCTTTAGAAAAGTCAATAATGCCTTAATGAGGGGGATTGCAGTATACTATATGATCCACTAAACATATACGCAAGCAACTTCCTAAAAAAAATTGGATGAAAAAATATTTTTTCCCATCCTATGTACAGTCTTAGGTGAAGTCATCCAAAGTGTGCTTTAAGTCCTTTACAATGTTTCCAACTTAAATGCTATATGTAAAATTAGAAGAGCTTGCGAGTTAATTGCTTGATGATTTGAGAGTCAAAATCAACACAAATTTGTTGTTGACTTGGAATAAACTTTCAAAATTATTGTGAATTTAATGTGCAAGATTTTGGAGTGTCTTATTTAAGTTTGTATTGCAATTAGGTATGTCTTCATGTTTTTGGAGGCAAAACCTCATTGTTTGCATGGCATATTTGGAGCAAGTTGAGTGGTGTAGATCCATCTACTTTGGGGGTACAGGAAATGCATATACATTGGTCTTACGCAAGGCCTTTAGAGATAATTAGGTAGGTAGGAGGTTTATTTGTTGGAGGCTTTTGCCTTTTGGTGTTCAATATGATTTGCTTCATAAAGCATTTGGAGGAAAATCAGGCCTCCATAAGGCCCCGAGATCCATCACTACCCAATTTTATTTTTTTTAATTTTTTTTTTAATTTTTTTTTTAATTTTTAATTTTTTTCCCTTTTCCTATGTGGCCGATGATCCTCCACCTAGGATTGCTGATATGTAAAGAGTTTTTAATTTTTTTGTACTCCATCTTCATCATTTTGCATGTCATAAAGATAGAGTACCAAAAAAAAAAAAAAAAAAAAATCCTGCTGGCTGCTGCAGATTGTTGCAATCTGAAAATTTCAGCTGATTTGGGCAGATTTTAGTTTAACAAAGGGAAGGGGCCTTTTGGAGGCCTCATTTCTCTCCTAATGTTGTTTTTTAGTGGAATAAAATGGTCCCATTGTGTCAAGATACAATAGAAAATGGTGCTTGTCACTAACTTAAAATATAATGAAGTAAAGTAGAATTATTTGTCATAGTTACCCTCCTAATATCAATATCTACTTGATTCAAAGTAGTAAAATGTATAAAGTAATACATTTACATACAACACATTGGCATATTAGGACCATAAGTTTGGTAAAGCTCAAGCATTGAGTTCATTAAAATATTCTTCAAATCACTATTCTATAATTGTGGCTTTTTAAAATTATTATTGATGAATTTAAATATGTGTAATGACCAAAATAATGATAGTAGGCTATTCTACCTTGTGTACGTGAATACTTATAAATAAGTAATTATATGGAAGCGTGTGGATATTGTTTATTTTGCAAGCACCTTTTTGTCTTGTGTCATATCATTTGAACACAAATGATTTGGTTTTCCAACCAAAATTTAAAATTAAATTTGAGAATGTCCAAGAAAATACATTGGAAAAATAGAACCTTATAAAATGATGTCGGTTCAAGTTTTGGATGCTTGGATGTCATTATTGAATTACGCAAGATTCATTAAAAGATAAGCAATGAATGATGTTTGTCCCCCCTAAAGGCATACATGTTTATCCATGACTTTTTAATTTTAAATGCTAATAATTATTGTCTTAGAGGTTTGAAAAACATAAAGCACAAAAGGTTTAAAGAAGTTTTGCCTTAGTTTTATAAGCAACTTAATGAAATGTTTTGAAGGATCTAGTACCTTGAAAAGGAAAATTGAAAATTAAATTTATGCTTTATGGATATTATATTTTAATTCCTTTATCACCACTAGCTAGTACTTCAAAGAAAATTTGGTGGTGTCTCAAAACCCTCCAAAAATCTATATCTAATAGATAGAAAATATTAACTATTAAAAAACAAAGTCCACAAATTGATCCTCTTAGGATTTAATGCTGACAAAGTTTTGGTTATTATTTTCAATTTTTTTAGAAAATATTTACAAATCACTATATAATAATCCATCAAATTTTAAAAAACTATAACTTGTGAAATAAGAGTTCTATTGAGGATTTTTTTGAGAAAAACTTGACATTACAAAACAAAATAATCATGTTTTATTTCAATATTATTTTATATTCAAGTTGGTTAGATATCTCTCTCTTTATATATAGAAAATTTGCAAGCATTTGATTCTGATTGTAAAATTAAATGATATAAAGATTTTAAGATTGTGGACAACTTCTTTTAAGATGAACAATATATGAAGTTCATTTGTGGACTTTAGATTTTCTATAGGGATTTGAGATTTTATCATTAATTTTTTTCTTAAAACATAATTCAAGAACAAATTAAAGTCTTTGTATTGACCATGATGATTTGGCTTGAGATTTAATAAAAATTATAGAAGATTGTATTTGCCTTACACCTCCTTTTATTGCAAGAGTTTTGAATATGCAACACTCATTGACTATTATACCAAACCTTTAAAAGCTAATTCTCTAATTACTAACTTCACTTCATTGTACTAGATTTAAACCTCAACTTTGTATTGTGTAAAAATTTACACAAAGAAGAATCAAAGTTTATTGAACCTATAAAACATACTTCAAAAAAGTTATGTTCACTTCAAACTCTAATATCTTGCAATCTTTATAGCTAATTTTTTTGAAATTGTTTATACATGTTCTTACAATATTGTAGAGAGCTAGAAGGTTTTGACATTCATTTACCAATAGAATTTTTTTTGCAAGAAATAGAAAGTAGCAAATGCCCATTTTTTGTTCATATTCTTGAAGATTTTCTTTTTGCCATAAAAAAACAAGTGATTTTGAAAAAAATTCACCTAAAATTTTGATGTTTATTTTCATAATTGTTTTAAGTTGAATTTGTTAGCACTCGTTGTTAATCACGAAATTGATCTCATGGTTTTATACAAAATTTTATTTTTATTTAGAAAATTTGACTCTTTACATTAGAAATAGTACTTTAGAGGGGTTAACATGCATGATTAAACATTGAATTGAAGTTCGCAAAATGAAAAACAAAAATGAAAAATGAGCGAGGATTTAGGATCTCTTCTTTGGTTTTTAAAGTGGGTGTACCCAAAATTACACCATACCTAAAATCATCAACATCACTTTGTGTACATTTCTAAAATCAACATGTACGTATGTTGAAGAAATGATTTTAGAACATCTACCAAAAAAACACTTTGACCCTTTTCAACTTTTGCATACGATATCCAATTGTTGCATTCTTTGGTGCATAGAACTCGTCATTTCCAACAAGAAAACATAAAAATTGATTGGTCTAATGATAGTATCTAGGCATAGTTGCAAAAGTGGTGGTTTTGAGGTACCTACCAAGGTTTCTTTTTCAGGCAAAATAGTGCCAGATTGCACAAAAAAAAAATTATTTGGCTAGAAAACAACAACAAACCATGAAATTTTTGGATCAAAAGGCTTCAAATTTTTTAAAAATTAAAAAAAAAATTCTTGGATGTAATTGCCAAATTGCGGCTTAAAACAAAATTATAGATATCTCATATGTGCTAATGTGATTTTTTCTATTTAATATGGATGAAGGTTGAAATTTGGAGCATCCCTTTTATTTATATATATCTCAAAGCGACGGTTGAATTAACCCTTAAAGGACAAAAGGGTGACCCTCAAAATCATCCTTTTGCATTACCGTGTGAATCATTGGCTTAATAAATTTCAAAAGCACCTATTGGAATAGTTGCACTTTTGTCCTATATAGTTTGATCCTTTGTCATCCATCGGCTACAAAACGACCTCCTCGTCGTTTAAGGGTTAAGAAGCAAAAAGAGAGCCACTATAGCATTTTATATTGTCACTTTGGCACTTCATAAAAAAATGAAAAGCCCTAGTACCTACCAGGATGTTAAATCCGTCTCACAAAGTGGAACCAGCTGGGTGAAAACACATAAATTGGGGGGTAAAAGTAAAATCCTTGCCCCTATTTTGTGCTATCTGTAGGATATGTTCTAGACCTCTCCAACCTAATTTGGGGCTTCGTATTGCAAATATGAATTCAAAATTTGCAAAAAAATACATATGTGAAAAAAAAAATTCCTGTGTTTTCTCCAGGGGTAAATTTTTTGCGTTTTTATCCTTCAGGGCCCACTTCATGGGACGGGTTTAATGTCCTGCATTTCTACTCTGAGGTTCAGTTTGTCCCAAGGATTGATGTACAGTCGGGTACAAGAACCTTACGAATTTTTGCATCCTGTATTGATTAGGTCAACTTTGGGAGGCCCGTGTATGCTCAAAATTGAACGGAATATCAAATTTCAAATTGCATTGGAATCACACGGAAGCCTACTTTATCATCATTACAAATACACATATGTGATTGAAAATTATACAAAGAGTTTGATGTTTTCTATCCACTATGTACTATCTAGTGTTGCCAACATTTGTGAAAGTTACAACTTGTATTCAATGGTACATATAAGAAATGAACCTTCACAATTGCTTAACCCCTAAAGGTCAGAGACTATGTTTTCACCAAAAACGCTCCAAAACTGCCATTTCTAATACAAGTACCAAACTTTAGAAAAAAAACATTTTTGAACACATGTAACCGTAAGATCTTGTAGAACACTGGTTTGAGAAGTTGTGGAAAAAATTTCAGAATTTTTCACCGTGCGGATTGGAAGATATTAGCGTTTGAATTGACAAAAACCCTTTTTTTGTCCCTGCGAAAATCCGGGCAGCTGCACTTCACAAGGTCACATTTGTATGAAAAAATGCCCAAAATGGTGGTTACTCTTTGGATTCATTCTTCTAGGCAAGTTGGCTACATGCTTGAAAAATTTCAGATCATTTGGAATTGCACAACATATAGGAAAAAAATAGTAAGTAGAAAGAAGTAGAGAATGATTCAAAACACTAAATTGTTAAGAATTTATTTATGGAATTGAAAAATGCCAATCCCAACAGTTGTAATGTTGTAATAAATAATCTACATCCAATGTTTTTATTTTTTTTCAAAAATATTGAAAATTGAGTGAAATAAAGGACTTCAAAGTTTATTTTAGAGTAGAGATTCCATAACTACCCTCAAACTAAGAATCCTCATAACTTTTGACTCATTAATCCAAATGGAATAATTTAAAGCTTTCCACATACATATAAATCTAAAGAACCAATTTCAAATTTTTATTTTTAAAAAAAATGATTTTTAAAGAATTTTTTTGAGCTGCCTGGACTGCCCGCCATACACCCAAAATTACATATCATACAATAACTTTTTAACCATGTAGTCAAAAGTTATGAAAATTGTTGGGCCTTGAAGCTACTCCTTGGGCACATCTTGTGTGAAAATTTCAAAGAAAAAAAATAAAAACTCCACTCGTAATGAGCTGCCCAAAATCGCTATGTTGTCAAAAAGCGGGGTTTGGACCTTTAGGGGTTAAGAGATACTTGATCTCATATCACTTGAGTTTCTTGTATGATTTGTTGCTTGCTCTTCACCCCATTGCAAAAAAAACTTTGACTATCTTCCAAAGGTTCTCTATAAAATGATAGATAGTGTATAAAAGAAATTCAAATTGTTGTATGATTTGAATTTATTCATTTTTCACTTGATATGAAGTTGAAGTGCACTTCATTGCAATTCCAACGCAATTTGTGGTTCCAAAATCGGTTCATTTTTGAGCATGCCAGAGCTTCTTGAAGTTGATGAACTTTCTAGTGAAAAATTCGTAAGGTTCCTGTACCCGACTGTACAAAACCTACCTTCCATGAGTCATTGATTCAACCCCCATTTTCGTCTGAAACGTATCAATTGAGACATGAAGGTCACTTCAGTTGAAAATTCCAAAGGAAACTGATGTTCGGCTCATTATTCTGTTCAGGAAGTAGTTGGAGAGAAGAGATCATGCGTGACAACTGAAGCTCTGACAGGTTTGATGGCCTATCACTCTATCCAACTTCTCGGAGCAACCCCTACAGCAGCCCAGCACCCAAAACTGGATGTCACATTATTAGTGGATTGATTTCCCCCCAAAATAATTATTTTTGCTTTAGAATGTGACATGTGTCATTACATGAGTGGTTGGAATCATTCTACGAAAGGAATGAACTTGCTTTGTGGGTAAGGTAGGAGGTTCATAAAGCGACCATGTAAGCGCTGAACCTGAATTTTGGGGAGGTAAAACATCTTGAAATATTTTTCAGTAAATTTTCCTTGAAAGACAAGAAGAAATGGCATGTGGCCCAAGTTGTTTCATATTTTTTGGAGCTTTGTGGAATTAGTTATGAAATTTTGAAGCTGAAAAGCCATAGGGCTCTAAAAGCGACCACCTCCTAGAATGTACATCATTTGTACATTTTGGTAAATTGAAGAAAGCAAAATGTACCTCTGTGTCATGTTCGGTTCAAAATGCCCAGTCAGAGTTCGAGCCTTCTACCTTATGATATTGCAATAGCGAATGAATGAAGATTGTTACATGTGGTACATGAACAAGCTATAAGGTAGAAGCACCAGTAACTGATCATTTAAGCAATTTTGGAGCAGATTGTACGCAGTATGAGGGGATGGACATTTTTCCCATGTAGGAAGATGAGCAATATGGGGATAGCAAAATTTTCAGAATTTTATTCCCAAAATTGAAATTACTGTGAATTTTGGGAGCCAAAAAGTACTTTTCACCAATAGCCAATGTCTAGAGTCTTTTAATTCTAATCATAGCCAAACTACATTCTTGCTCACTACTTCAGGGGTATGTGTCATGACCTTATTAGTCTCTACCTTGAAAAGGACAAAAAACACACATTCCAAGCTTAAGTTCCAGCCATGGTAGGAAATAGGGCACCCTACACGTTGGGTACTGGCGTGATCTGTTATTGGTGCTTCTACCTTACTATGAGAGGCTTTGTCCATGTACCACCAGTTCACTTTTTGAGTAAGGTAGTTGCTCAAATTTTCATTAGGGTGGCTTTTGTCGATGTAATGTCTTCTTCCCTTCAATCTAGAGCTAATAAAAGGGGGCAAGAATGTAGCCTAGTAGACTATTAACATATTGTAAGTGAAGGGGAGTAGCAGTATATCTTTGCCAACTATTTTTCCTTCTCCACTACCACTACCAACAACAAAGGTTTAACATATTCTAAAAATATAAATATTTCTTATAAGAATATTTTTCTACTATAAATTTGGAAAGAAATTTCATTTTTTCATTTTTGGATCTATTTTCCACCCAACTTGCATGATACAGCATACTTGGAATGTAGGTCCAATGCTTTTCTTAATCAATTATAATTTATTTGTTTTTTTATGGCAAATGTTGACCAATCATATGATCATACATGCATTACAAGTTTTTTTTGTCAAACAAAGAGTAATTATCTAATGTCAAACCTAATATTGGAGTACAATAACTTTTTTAATTCTATAGAAGTAATCATACTTCATATTGTCTATTATTAATGAAATTTTGACCCCTAATATTTGACGAATAAGGAAGATCTTTAAATTGGTGAGTACTAGGACAACAACAATTTTGATTGTTTCAGGCATCTTTAACCCCTAAAATACCAAGGCATTTTCTGGCTCCGGAACCACTGAAAACTGCCATTTCTACTGCGATCACTCCCTAAATCCAAAAAAACTTTTTTTTAAGAATCTAACCGTAGGATCTTGTACTTCACTTGTCTCAGATTATGTGGTAAAAATTTCAAGACATTTGACCGTTCTGATTGGAAGATATTAGCATTCAAAGTTGGAAAAAAAAAGTTTTTTTGAACTGTTTCCTGCAATTTCAGATGACTTTGACGGCCATTTGTGGATTTTTTTTGCACTACACAACAAAAAGTTGTAATTTTTTATCTTGAACATTTGAGTTGAGAGTCGGGGAAAAAAATTTCAGAATGCCAAATCTTGATTTTCACATATAAAAAAATTGTTAAATAGAAGTAGGTTCAAAATTGAAAGAAATACTAAATTGTTAATAGCTCTTAGGTGGAATTAAAACAACATAATCCCAATGGTGGGATTGTTTTTGCAAACAAAATTGACCTCGTCAAAAAAAAAAATTGAAAAAATTTGAAAATTGCATTCAAAAATGAATTCTATAAGTTAGTTTTTTTGAAGATGCTTAAATTGCCCGAAAAACAAGATTGTCCATAACTTTTTCATTATTAGTCCAAACAGAATGAATCAAAGCTTCAGATGTAGACAAAAACATGATCTTTGAGTGAAAAAAATAAAAAAAATAAAAAACTTTTTTTTGTGTTTTTTTTTTTCTGCCCGCCGAACTGCTTTTTTGCTTTAGGATAGCATAACTTTTGCTCCCGGGCACCGATTGAAAAAAAAATTATATTTTTAGAGAGCTAATGTGATTCCCTATCTTCAAAAAAAATTTCAAAAAATCAGATCAAAATTTGAGGCCACACGGGCCTGCCCGAAATCTGAAGTGTCCCCTGAGGGGACTTTGGTACTTTAGGGGTTAATATACAAACATTAAATTGACCATGCATTGATACAAAGAATGTTTGTGTGATACGGAATCACACAAACTCTATTTGTAGTTGAATCTGAAATAGTATTTTTGATGAATCAAGTTTTCTTGGCATTTCAACACAAATTTGAAGTTGCAACTAGTTGAAAAGTTCTTTCTTTTTACTACTATTGAGATGCAACAAGTTGCCATGTGTCACTAATCAACAAATTGTGAGTGCATTGAAGGGCTCATGCAACGCTCTAGATTGATGAGGGAAAACCTTTGAATAACATTCCTATGAAGGTAACGTTTTGGGTTGACTTTTTTTTCACATGCACGGCCTACGTAGAGGCTTGTCTAAAGTTGCTCTTAGTGACCAACAACAATTTAAAATGGTTAGTGAGCAACAATTAGTGACCATTTTTGGTAATGAATGAATCTATTTATGTTAATGTGGAGGTAGCAACTTTGCAATGAGACGATTTTGGGTTGAGTTCACTTCAATTTAAATTCTTACTTTACCGATGTATTGGTATTATCAAGACTCTTTCTCAGTGTGCATTAGATGGACTCTGGATTCACCCAAGTTACAAATTATAACCACTTACAACTTCACTATTACAAAATTATAATTAAATCACTGTGCCTCCAAATATATGCAACCATTTGTTCATAGACATCTATCAATGTGCCAAAATTGTTCTTTGTTTCTATTGCATGCTTCATGATGTCATATTTTGATTTTAATATGGCAGTTTTAGGTATGAGTACCTTGAATTGAGAAGAACGTACTCCACTCTTCCTTGCAGGATGTTAAATCCTTCCCACAAAGTACAACCAGTAGTTCTCCAGTATAAAAGTAAAAAATGCCTCCTATTTTGTGCCGTTTCTAGGGTATGTTTTTTACCTCTCCTAGCCAATTTGGGGTCTCCGATTGCAAATATGGATTTAGAATATGCAAATTTTATCATGTGTGGAAAATAAAAAAATCTTGCATTTTCCCGGGGGTAAAACTCCTGCATTTTTATCCTATGATTCCCACTTCGTGATATGGATTTAATGTCCTGCATCTTCCTTCAAATCTCCTATGGAAAAAGAGATGCCAAATTTACCAAAAATTGTACCATTTCCATGTTGACATGAAATTCTGAAACCTAATAATCAAACATCAACAACCCCATGATTTCCACAGAGCTGCAAAATATCACTCAGAAGCCGGCTTTGACATCTTGGACAATGTGGCGTCTCCATTACAAAACCATGGTAACAACTTTGTACTGTACTGAACTTGTACAACCTCAATCCTACCCTCCCAACGGACCATGAGTGCTGCCGAGACGACAATAAGGAAGATCAGACTATGATCACCCAGAATTGCTATTTGGGTACCTTGGAGAAGCAATTTGTCAGATTCATGTATTTTTCAGAAATTGAAAAAATTTGAGAGAAGCTATTTGCAAGAAGAATGAAGACATTCCAACAAGAAATGAATTTTTGTGATTTTTCAAAGTTTGTTGGGACTAAATTGGTAAAGCGTGGGTAGACTTACGCTGAACTACATGCTAACGTGTCCCTTCTCCAAGTGCATTGTCATGATGCTAAAGGGTTGCTATACTACAAGAAAAAGGTGGGTGTTTTAAGTGAGTTTTTAAGTATAGTCTTAGACATAAGATTATAAGTAATAGTCTTTAAGAGATTTTCAGCAAAAATTTATTAGAAATATATATGTTTCAAGTAAAATTTTGTTGAAAATCTCTTTAAAGGTCATTACTTATAATATTATGTCTAGGACTATACTTAAAAACTCACTTAAAACATCCCTTTCTCTTGTAGTGCTAAGATTGTGGTAATGAATGGGTGATTGATGCAAATGGGAGGGTCCAATCAATGTCGGAATTGGGTGATTGACGGCATTGGATTGTTCTACCTTCTCTCTTGTTCACAACCATAGGTTACACCATACCAAGCTTATAGTAAGAAGTAAATGAAATGAAAACAACACACAATCAAGAGCATAACCTAAGTAATGGGTGGTGACGCTAATTCTAAAAAGTGTGTTTGCAATTGATGTTAGGAGTGGTGTTAGCATGTTGAATTTAGTACTTTGAACCTTTATAATGACTAAGGTAAACAATACCGTTACAAGTAGAATAACTAGTGCAGTATCATATTGCTAGATTTAGAAAATGTAGAAATAAATTTTAGTGGTAGCACAAGCAATAAGAAACAATATTACAATTGGAAAAAAAAATTAGTTTTTGGACTTCATAAGATTCTTAAATTTTTATAAAAGGATACTTCCTTAGGTTTCCTATGAAAGTCTATAGACATGCATATGAACGTTATAAAATAGCTATTGTATGGCTTCTATCAACCCATGCCCAATTTCATTAGAAGAGATTTGAGGGGTGTAGAAGACTGCAAGTTCCTAGGCCGTTCCCAGCTTGGGAACTCTGCTACACGTACAATCCGATGTGGTCGAGAGAGTGCCACGTCATATTTTTGATTTTTCATTATTTATTTATTTTTTAATTAGGGTTCTGATAGCAGCCCGACGTTCCTTTGCTGCATCGAGAATAGAATGGGGAACGGGCCTGAAACAGCCCTCCAATGCCCCCAAATCTCTTCTAATGAATACATACCCGCTAATCCAACCCATGATGACCCTAATACCAAATGCATACTTTTATTTTCAAAATGAATCATTTTGCATTGATTTGAGGACTCATATTGAATTGGTGTCAATGTGTAATCAAGGCATAGATTCTGCCCTATTCCAGATACATATTATCGTCATTTTGTGCAATCATCACCTTGAAGCAAGCAATTTTTTCCTTCTTTTGTATTCTTTGTTTTCCAATACAAACTATTTGGAATGGGACTTTTCTTAGATGTCTGAAATGGGATTTTGGACTGGAATAGGGTATTCTATTTTAGCTTTATTCTCATCATAGAGGTCGTATTTGAGAAGTGTCATATTGTAGATTTAGCATGTAATGACATACACATATGGCAATCACCAAAGTGACTATGACGCTTGCTTCTTTTTACATTCTAGGGGAGAAAAATGTGGTAGTGTTGCTCTAAAAAGACTCATCCTAAAGGCAACTCAACTATTAGTACACCTTGTTTGCATTTTCTATATTACCACATTTGTTTGTCTACTCAAGTGACATTAGTGAATGTGATGGTCACAATATTGAATTCGATTCTTGACTATGGAAATCTGTTTTTAAGAATCTTGTCACAATATAGAATTTGTCATATTAGAAGGGGTTATATAAAAGGGTGAGGGGGGGGTAGAGTGTATGGCTAAACTCATTCTTTAAACATTTGCTAACATCATTTTTAACACCAAGTGAAAACATATATTAAAGTGTATTGGTATTCTTGTTTGGTATTAAATGTGGTGTTAGTGGAGTCTTAGAAATAGGTTTAGGTAAACTATATATATATATATAGAGAGAGAGAGAGAGAGAGAGAGAGAGAGAGAGAGAGATATATAGATTACATTCACTTTGCTAAAATTGTTCTAAACACTAAGTGCAAAAACGCTTTTCTCCCTTTGTTTCTAAATAATACTAATATTTCCTTTGTGTTTTACAAAGGAAACACCGATATTATTTAGAAATAGAGGGAGTAATAAAGGTGGTGTTAGCAAGGGTTTTAGAAATGAACTTAGGTATTGTAAATCTTTGGAACCAAATTTTCTCTGCGAGCACCACTCTTAACACTTTTAAAAGGTATGTTCATAACTGATAAGAGGAGTGGTGTTAGTAAAGTGAATAAGTCCAAGAATTTGCCTAAATTCATTCCTAAATTTCCTACTAACGCCAATATTAACACCAATTGAAAACAATATGTTCCTAAGGTTTCAAATATCACATGCACAATAAGTTTGAAGATGTCCTAACTTGTTTATTCCATCCATCCAAATTTTTTAGATTCTTGATCAATTTTTCCAACATTTGTATAGTATAGGTTTTCAAAACTATTCTACAATACAACTATTCTATAGTATAAATATTTCAAGTGTGATTTTTCTTCAAAAATTAATTTTTCTACTTCAAAAAAAGGTGCTTTTGAAATGACCTTGAAAAACTAAAATCAAAATCTTAACCCCTAAAGGGAAAAGTTGCATTTTTTTGGCAACAAAGCGATTTTGGGCAGCTCACTACGAATGGAGTTTTTATTTTTTTTCTTTAAAATTTTTACACATACATGTGCACAAGGAGTAGCTTTAAGGCCCAACAATTTTCATAACTTTTGACTACATAGGTAAAAAGTTATTGCATGATGTGGGATTTTCTTTGAACTTTGGGCAGCCCGGGTAGCTCTGAAAATTTCTTTAAAAATGACTTTTAAAAAAAATAAAAATTTGAAATTGGTTCTTTAGATTTATATAAGCGTGGGAAGCTTTGAATCATTCAATTCTGATCAATGAGTCAAAAGTTATGAGGAGTTTAAGTTTGGGGGTAGGCATGGAGTCTTTGAAAACCATAACTACCCGCAAACTTAAACTCCTCATAACTTTTGACTCATTGATCGGAATTGAATGATTCAAAGCTTCCCACGCTTATATAAATCTAAAGAACCAATTTCAAATTTTTATTTTTTACAAAAGTCATTTCTAAAGAAATTTTCAGAGTTGCCCGGGTTGCCCAAAGTTCAAAGAAAATCACATATCATGCAATAACTTTTTATCTATGTAGTCAAAAGTTATGAAAATTGTTGGGCCTTAAATCTACTCCTTGTGCACATGTTGTGTAAAATTTTCAAAGGAAAAAGATAAAAACTCCATTCGTAGTGAGCCGCCCAAAATTGCTATGTTGCCAAAAAACGTAGCTTGGTCCTTTAGGGGTTAAAGATCACACCATAATTAGAAATCAACATAATGAAGTAAAAAAGAATTTTTTCTCCTAAAAATCAGTAATATTCAATCTATAATCATTTTAAAAGGAAATTCTAATGATTGGTTTCAATATTTTTGATAAATATCAATTAACACAATGATAAATCTCATTAAATAGTTATGATCTATAAATAGGCATCTATGGCCTTAGCTAAGTGGCTTCAGTCTTGGTGCACCAACAAGAGAAGTTGTAGTAGAAGGTCAAGAATTCAAAGAACTCGCTAAACTATTATACTCACCCTTCTAAGTGGAGAAGAAAGTTCAACAAGTTCACTGAACCTTTAATCCCTTGCTATGTGGAGTTCAATGAACTCATTGAACTCAAACCCCCTCTATTGTGACTCCGATGGTTATGAGTTCAAAACTAAACATTGGCGGAGTGTTTACCACTATAGTCCATCCAACTATGGAATTCAAGGATGGAATTTGTCATTTGTCATTTAGGTCCATGAGACTTAAATAGTTGAGCCATTTCCAACAAATGCTTCAATATTTCATATTGGAGTTAATCTTCCTTCTTTCTTCCTTCTTGCACTATAAGTCATAATTTACAACTCTTGTTTGAAAGTCATCATTGAATTACTATCCAAAGTTGCAGTTTATAACACGTTTTTATTTTCGGAATCTAAATTACCCCATGATACTTCAAGGATTAAGTAAAAAAGAGGTTACATAACGGCTAGAATACCCTTGTATATCAGGGGATATACCTCACCAATGCAATAGTCCGCTTATATGCACTAAACAGCATGTTGGCTTAAATTTCAACTGGTTAACCCCTCATCGCCTGAAATCCAAACGAGGTCAAAAACAGCGTTGCTTTTGAAGTGTTGTAAATTTAGATGTTGCTAAGTTATAGAAATCTTAACCGTACAATATTGTAGTGAACATGTTGTAGATGACACAGAAAAAATCTGAAGCCATTTGACCGCATGGATTGAAAGATTATAATGTTTTAGTGTTAAAAAAGATGCTGAAATTTTCCAAAAAGCACATTTGGAGGTGAAATTCGACTTCTAAACCTACTCAAATGAAAAAACTTGAGACTATAAAGTGATTTAAAATCAACATACAAACACATAGGTGAAAAAAAATATCATTCAATTGACTCAATGTGTCTGCAAAATAGATTTGAAATGTCAAAAAATAGCATGAAAAGTTGCAAAAAACACCATGTAAGGCTAAACCTCCTCCACTAAAAAGAATCTCAGTCATTCATTACTTTTTGGATTCAAGTAAAATTTTAGCCACACAAACTAGACTAGTATGCGCAACTTTCACAAAAGAAATTATTGAAAATGGACATTGTATGAAGAAGTTACAAGCCGCCGAATTTCACTGTAATCCGAAAATGGCTGGATTTTAAATTTTGAATTGCTCCCAAACATTCGAAGAAGCCTGTATTGACATGAAAATTTTACCACAATAACTAGACTAAAAGGGGAACACAACCCAACAAATTTTATTGAAAACAAACATTTTATGAAGGAGATACACCTCCCCCGAAGTTTCAGCCATCAAATGTAGTTTGGTGAATTCAAATTGAACCTGTGAACTTTGATTGGCTCCCATTTAATTTGTAAATCTTGGATTGATCTGAAATTTTTACCACACAAACTAGAAGAGAGAGCGCAACTTTACCAATAAGTTTTATTGAATTCGGATATCGGATGCAAAAGTTACAGCACTTTGAATTATACATGAGGACACTTTTCGTCCCCTCAGGCGATGAGGGGTTAATCAATTAAGAGAGAGAGTATGAATGAGGAAGAAGCTAATTAAGGTAGTGTGCTCATAAAGCGACCCTTTAAGGGCTGGTCGGCCTTTTTGATGGGTTTCAAATGCTCGAAAATATCTTCCCTTATATCTCACTTGAAAAAAATTGATGTGGAATCTAACACAAGTGGTTTCATATTTTTTGGAGCAAGTATGAATTACTTATGAATTTCCAAAGAATTCTATAGTAGGCACCTACTCATGACTCATAGGACTTGCAAAACCCACACACACGCAATCTGAAAAAAGATATGGCTTGACCAAAAACAAAGCACTGCCGCATTCAAAAAGCAATACACAAGGTTCCTAATGCAACCTTTACTAAACTTTAATGGACCCAACATTCTTTTAACATTTGTAAGAAGGCGATTGGGCAATCAATTCTCATTTAGAAAAATTAAGTGCACACACCCTCGCTTTGAAATGGACCCTCCTTGTCTCTTATTCCATCCATTGGCAAAAGTATGAAGCAATATATGCCAAGTCTTAATTACGCGCTCTCATTGTTGGTAGTCCATTTTAGAACCATTTCAGAGCTCTGTACAGGGCTGTTTGAAGAAGAGGGTCGCAATAAGGGCACACTACTATACATTAGATGTTAGTCTGGAGAGGCCTGTCCGAAACAGCCAGCTATTTCTAGTTGGTGACAAAACTCACGATGTTGAAAACCAAAATAAGTGACCGGCAAGAATAATGACCTTTGGCACAAAGCCACGTGTGGGAAACATAAATACATATAAATCACCTCATCAAAGAGGAGTAGTATTTAACAATATTTGAACTTAAATGAAGGGAACCCATATACTCTAGAGTTGGAAAAAACGGAGGAAAGCACTTCAATTCGTATTCCTATCCAGCCAAATTCACTGTTAGTGAGACATACGGATGCACCTCTGAATCGCCACCCGCGAGTCCCATCATCCCGGCATCGTCTTCAGAATGCCAAAATGAACTGCAAAAGAAGAAATCGGAAAAAAAATCAGTCAGGAATATCCAGCCGTGAGAATCTCCTATCAATCATCTAATCACTTTGTATCTAGCAGACTAAAATGGTGATGCTCAAATGAGTGATGCTAATGAAAGTATCTCCAAGAATCAGTCACTCTTGGTCTTGGTTAATCCATTCCGACTCGAGCAACCTCTTCTTGAGACACTAAATGATAAAGAAGTCTGACACATTGCAAATGATGAGGCATACCTGTTTGACTCGCTCGAGAGCTTGTCACAAACTGCACGTACTTTCTTTTCAGTCTTTGAGCTTGGAGCCAAAACAGCAGCCTGGATGAATTAAATTAGACGCAGTAAGAATCACATTGCTGCAAAGCATTTTAGAAGTGCAAATTGAGATATCAGATCAAAGCAATCAAGCAAACGGCTAAGTAACAAAAATGGCACTGACCAGGAATTTTGGTGGAAGCCCATATCTTAAGATACTCTCAGTGAAGAGTCGAACAGCACACAAATGCATCCATGCACTAAACACCTGTTCATCGTACCACAAAGAGCACCTGTTAGCATGCAATTCAATACAAGGAACCATGCAGTCCCTTTGAAGACAAGAATACCTCAGTTAGAAATATTCAAAAGGAATACCTCGCCATAAACTTGGTAGCACCATTGTTGAAGGGATTGGCGAAGTTCGTCTTGATCTTTTTGTAACTTTGCCATCTCTTCCTGCTTGGATGTCTGCCCTTCTGGGTCTATCTCAAAATCTCGAACCTGATTGATAGTCATCAGTTAGGTAAAGAATAGCAAATCATGATTTTTGGTCAATTAATATCAAGGAAAGATAATTTACTCACCAGAAAAGCTCGCTCTCTTGCAGAGGTTTTGAAGGAATCAGCGACCTTTCGGAACAAAGTCACGGTGTAGAGAGCATATTCATTATCCTCCGTAAGTTTATTGGAAGAGCGTGGGACCTTCATCAACCACAAACATCATAGTAAGGACCAATAGAAAATCAAATTTACCAAAATTCGCAACATGTACAAAGCTACATCACATTTGTCAAAATAATCCACATATCATCAAGGTGCCTGGAGAAAATATGTAATGATGAACTCCAAAAGCCACTCACATACCACGAAATTGGAGAGCGTTTCGTAGCTTGCTAGCCAGTCCTTTTGTGAATACTTAGACACCACCACCAGAAGCGTGATCAAATGCTCCGTGCTGATAATATCATCGGGTTTCACTACATTCGAAAGATCCCGTACAGCCATACTGTCCAAAATTACCGCGAGTTTCAAAATACGATATGAATAAATCGTCAATGATAGTTTTTGAAGTTAAACTGCATTTTCAGTGGTAAATTTACACGAACACTAAATTACTGTAGGTCTCAGAGCAAAATAATAGAGACACACCTGCCACTCTGCTTTCGCAGCATTGTGGTCAAAGTCGTCTTCACATTGCTGTATTCCGAAACCCTTATCTGAGATCATAGACAAATGTAAGCTTCACGGATGAGAAATGGCAAGAAAATCGGTCCCTCACCGAATGAGGTTCAAAAGCTTCAAAAGATGCTTGGTTTTAAGCAAAAAGCAATATGACCTGTCTTCATGGACAAGAGCGCACCTTGAGATCATCTTCAAGCTTGCCCACGTTTTCTTGAATCGTGTCCACAATCTCTCTCAAGGGTGTCACAGTTGGATACTTCGCATCATCCCAGGAAAATCTGCAAATTATAATAGTCACTTCTCGTCAGCAATAGATTCTGCTACCCCCGACTCCTTTCTAATCTCGTAAAACGAAAGGGCCCCTCCAAATTACTCACAATCCACGTGTTAAAAAATACCTGGTAACATAATGGTCAACAGGAACTCCATCAACAGAGAGAACACCGCTGTTGTCAGCATTGGATGCCCGCTCCAAGTCATCTATTTGCCTCCGTACCTTGTGCGTCACTGTCTCAACCACCTGATTCGCCTGTAATTTGGAACTAAAAAAAATGAGGGCTCAGGAGACGGCAATTCTGAACGCTCAAACTTTTTTATTACAAACTTCTTTTAAGTGACTCTAGATTATCTACACACTTGTCACATTATCATTGACTATAGCACAGTCAAATTATGTTTTAATGAAAAAGTTGGGACCCTAGATGATAAAACTAAAGAGGCTTGAGTGTAATTCTAAAATCCCGGGCTCCTATTATGCGTCATTCCACAGCTCCCATAATCATACATAGCCCACTTGTCACTCAGTCACATTTAACAAGCTCGGACCCATGAGGTCAGATTATAGAGGTTTGAGTATAATTTTAATTCCTAGGCTTCTTTGCATCACTCTTCAGTTCCCCTAATAATGTTTCATGTTACATTATCAGTTCCTCGCCATCTACAACTATTCAACCTCACCTCGATCAGAAAATTAGGGCAGTCCATTCAATGAAATTCTTTACCAACAACGAGGGTTTCAGAGTGAGCAGCATGAAGCCCCCAATCGCTAAACTTTAGGGCATAACTTTTAAAAAAGGATTAGATCACTTTCAATACTTGCAAGCCAATACTTGTATGGAATAAAACAAGGTTGAAGTCATTAACATGTACTAAAATTTTCCAAAAGCCTGACCCCCTTGGGACAAATAATTAGGGCAGCGAGAATGACGCGTAAACGATTAGATCGCTACCAATGCTTGCAATCCAAAATAATGAATAACGAAATCTAGAATTAGGTTAAACTCTTAACAACTCCGCAAATTTTCCAAAAGATTTAACTAACTGAACAGACTCGAATTCGCACCTTTGTAAGATCATCACTGAGAACGAGCAATGAGTCCAGAGTTCCTGTTCGCAGCTGCGGAATGGGAAACTGCTCCCACAAAACCCAAACACGCACACACACAAAATCGCTTACAACTCCGATCACAATGTAAACCTCGTCGCGACTCAAACACACCAAATCGATCCCTTAGGATCCAAACTCCGCGACTTACGATGCAAATCCAAAGTGATCCGATCTATTGAATTCCACGAGGGAAGGTCATTTTCTGTACCTTGTAGGTTGGAGTATCAAACGCAGCTCGCGAGACTCCGCTCTGCAGATTCTCCCAAGTCTGCCGCTCCGATCCTTGCAGCGGCAGCGACACCAGGAGGTACTTGTTCACCGCCATCGCTGCTTGCTCTGCGAAAGTCAGGCGAAATGGAAATGAAGAAAAATAAAATTCTGGTGAAATGCCGGCGTCGAATGCGTCGGTCCTCCGACTATGGCGTGAAGGGAGCTTGTGAAAAAGCACGAAAACGCCCCTGTTTCCGCAAAACGCTTGAGGGGAGGGGAGAGAGACGACTGCGTGACCGTCGATTCGGGGATCGGACTGCTCAGGAGGGGCCACGTCGGAAGGGGATGCTCAGGCTTGAATAGTGCGCTTGTATATGCTGCGGGAGTGGGGATTCTCATCCATCCTTCGTTTCCGCATTCATCCAGTATGACGAAAGCCTGGTTCCTCAAAGTCGATGTTAACCTCCAAATGGTCAATCTAAACACAGTAAGGTAGTATGGCCTAAAAGCGACCATTTAAGGGTTGATCTGCCTTTTTCACAGGTTTCCGTGAGTAGAAATATTTTTAAATCATTTTCCAGAGAAAGAAAAATGGATGTGGAACGTAACACAAGTGGTTTCATATTTTTGAATCATTTTTGAATTACTTATGAATTTTTTTTTAAAAATGTTGTAGGCACCTATTTGTGACCCTAGGTCTTCCAAAATCTGACCACTTGCAACTTCTAAAGTGATTTGAGTAAATGAAGGCCAATGATTGGCTCTTGCAATAAATAATGCTTTTCTCTCGATTCTCTCAATGACTTGAGAGGTCCATTTAAGGATCACCTAATGTCCATTTCAGACTTAAATATAGGATTAATTTGAAGAGGCTGCTCGCTTTTAGAGCAGACTACCTTAGAACCTCTTTAAGTCGATCGGTCCCGGACCAGTCTAACAAGATTATGTTAGGGAGGTTTATTGGCTTCTAGAGGGTCATTTTTAGTCACAACCTTTGTTATGTGGCCCAGTCCGGGACCGGTCTCACAAGATTGGTTTATAGAGGTTTATTGGCTTATGGAGGATCGACTTAGGGAAGTTCTACTGCATAAGGTAGACAAGCCTATTACCACCCTAATTTGCAATCTGACTATCTTAGGGACAACTCTAAGAGGGGCACATATTTTTCAGAGGTATGCGCTTGTTTCACGAGTCAAACCCAAGTGGAATTATAATTTTCCGATCAAAATTGTAATTTCTGTGAATTTTTGAAGTGAGCTGCCCTAAACTATTGCAAAACCGCTTGTAGAGTAGAGGCATAAAAATCCTATAAACAACCCATAACCACTCTCCCTTGTGTCCACTAGCACTTAAGTGTTCACCAATGAAATATTGACACACAATGGACCCCTTTTGACATTAATACATTGAAATTGTCAAAAAAAAATGAACGGATTTGCACAATGGGCTGGATGGAATTGGAGCCAAAAGTAAGCTGGTAGGTTGATGGTATTAGAAAGATGATGGTAATGGACTAGTGTACCTTAGTGGGAATACTTTTGAAAAATTTATGCTAAATAATTGAAATTCTTGTAACTTAATTAGTGTACCAGTGTGCCCTATGCTGTTGCAACAGTCAAAATGAAAGTGAAAGTAATTTTAAGTCATAAAACTTTAAAATTCAATATCTTTTCTTTTGTAAATCATAATGCTACAAAACAAGCTCGTGCACCCTTCCTTGTAGAGAGCTTTCCGACAGTACAAAGAACGCAACTGGGGGATGCATGGTCTAGGAGATCTCATGGTAACAAACAAACAAATAGCCTATCTTAATGGTATGGATGGATGGACTAGTGTGCTCTATGCCGTTGTCAAAGTCAAAGTCAAAATAACTTTTTTAATTTTTTAATTCAATAATAACTTTGAAATTCAATAAGTTTTACACCATAGGTCCAAACGCCACAAAACAAAGCCCTTGCACCCCTCCCGGCCGACAGTACCAAGCATGCAACCATGAGACATACAGTCCGGAAGATCTCAACTTAACAAACAAACAAACTATCTTAAATTAGGTATACCTTGTACCATTGCCACAACAAAAATAAAAGTAAAAGTAATTTTTATAATTTTTCATTCATAAAAACTTTGAAATTCAATAACTTTCACACTGTAGGTCCAAATGCCACAAAACAAAGCCTGTGCATCCCTCCTCACTGAGAGCTTTCTGACGGTACTAAGTACGCAACCGGGGGATGCACGGTCTAGGAGATATCATAGTAACAAACAAAAAAAACAAACAAACAATCTATCCACTACTACAAATTCAGTGACCAAAACAAAACAAAAATTCAACTAAAATTGTTGATGACATCTGTTGTTTTGAACGCGTTGTTTTGGCTACAACTCAATTGAAATTTGTTGTTTTAATCAACATAAATATGTTGTTTTGGCCAAATAAATAATAAATAAATAAAAATAAAAAATAAAAACTTACGACTCGTAAATTCTGGGCAACAAAGTTTACTTTGACTTTTTCACTGTCCAGAGACTTCAGGCAACCCATTGACCAAACTTTGGTCACCATCCGGATTTGAATCCATGACCTCACGCCTAGTAACCAAAGGGCCCAACCAACACACCAACATTTTTGGTTACTAGGTGTTATACACCAACATTTTTTTCTTACTTATCCATTTACAATTTGGTACTTTTAAACCCAGCAGACTTTGGCGCCCATTTTGGCATAGTAGAATAACTTTTTTCAAAAAACTTTGAACGTAGAAAAATTGTCAAATCAAGCTAAATTTCACCTCCAAAAACCCATTTGTGATTTTGAGCCTCCAAAAGTTATGAACAAAAATCAGAGAGGATGTTTATAGATGTCAAAAAAAATGTTCATTGCTACCCCTCTTTGCTTTTTGTCCATAACTTTTGATTGAAGGCTCAAAATTACAAACGGATTTTTGGAGATGAAATTTAGCTTGGTTTGACAACTTTTCTTAGTTCAAAGTTTTTTGAAAAAAGTTATTGTACTATGCCAAAATGGCCGCCAAAGTCTGCTGAATTAAAAAAACACTTAATTTTGAATGATTGAGTTTTAAAAAATAAAAATTTATTCTACTTAGAATTCCAATTGTGGTGCTTTAACACCTAAATGCCCAAGGTGCCACATGTTGGTGTCAACAATATTTTGAAGTTAAATTACAAATTATCAAGTTATTATTTTTGATAGTTCATATTTTTTTTAATTCTTTATAAAATCTAGTTTTAGCATCGATTAGAAATCCAATTTTGAAAATGAATGATTATTATTTTTTTAGTTAAGATTTTGTGCAAGGGTGTCCATTGGTAATCTTCATTTTCTATGTTGTGCACTTTTAGAAATGAATGTCAAATACATTGGAACCGAGATTGGAACTTGAAGAAAAATTGTGTGCTTGTATGCCTTTTAAATTTGGAGATTTTGTTAACAATCTTGTTGAAAGAATGTAAAAGGAATTTCAAACCAATTACATCCATTTGTCATGGCTATCCCAAACTGCCCTTTTTTTTTTAAAAAATGACCTTTTGAGACATAATTTTAATTGTAACTTGGATTGGTTTGAAAATTTTTAGGCATTGAGCTAGTTGTAAAATACACATACCTTTGGTAAAAATTCACAAGAATCATATTCAACCAGAAATATATATATATATATATATATATATATATATATGTATATATGAAATTAAAAAGGACAAGTCTAAATGTGAAAAATGTCTTGAAACTATGCCCTAGCTACGGCCTTAAGGATTAATTAGTTATTCAACATCAATGTGCCGACATTCCCCTATCACCATAGTACAAGAACATTTTAAAATTTAAAATTTTTTTATGAATGTATTGTAAAGAGTCCAAAAGATTCCAAAAAGATTCCAAAAAGGTTTTAGATTCCCTAAAATTCTGTTGATTTGATCATTGCACTATTCAAATTAATAGAAATAGCCACCATTCTGTTGATTTTCACAGAAAAGCCACTGAAATGGTCATTCCAGTGTCCTAAACAATAGAAATCAGTTGATTTTTTGTTGATTTGGTCATGGTTTACAGTAGTGATCTTAATGGTATGGATGGACTAGTGTGCCATGTGCCATTGCCGCAACCAAAATAGAAGTGAAAGTAATCTTGTTAATTTTCTAATTCTATAATAACTTTGAAATTCAATAACTTTTACACCGGAGGTCCAAACGCCACAAATCAAAGCCCGTGCACCCCTCCCCGCTATATGCTTTCTAACTATACGAAGCACAAGACCGGGGGGACGCATGGTCGGGAAGATCTCAACATAACAAATAAACAAAACAAAACAATAAACAACCTATCTTAAATAAAGTACTAATGTACCTTGTGGCGTTGCCACAATCAAAATATAAATAAAAGTAATTTTCTAATTTTTTAATTCAAAAAACTTTGAAATTCAATAGTTTTTACACCGTAGGTCTGAAAGTCACAAAAGAAAGCCCATGCACCCTTCTTTATAGAGAACTTTTCAACGGTACTAAGCACGCAGCTAGGAGACACAAGGTCTAATAAATCTCACCATAACAAACAAATAAAACAAACAAAGCATTTTTGGAACATCCCTGATATTCAGGGCACAAATCTGAATATTTCTATCCTAACTCATCCTTTATTTGAATAAGTTTGTTCCATCAACATAACTTTCAAAATGAGCTTTCTTTATCCAATTGAGCCTAAAAAAGAAGATATTAATCTGTCATTTTGGCTAATAGCTTTAAGAGACTTTTGAAATTCTGAGCATTTCAAAATCTCAAGCACATACATCTTATATACACAGTCTCATTTTATCTATTTACAAACAGGTCATGGATCTATCTTGTATCTAAATATTAAAGCAAACCGTATGTAGCTCATATATCTAAATCACTAGCCAACAACATCTCAAGTACCAATACATCAAATTTAGTCTGATTTAGTCATGTTAGAAGTTGAGCATTGGTCAATCCATCCAATGTCCAAATTCATATGTAGGTTCCGATATGTCTAAATCAAGGCTGGTGCAACAAGTAATTTACCACAAACTGTAAGCTTAATTCAAAGGCCTTGTTGCATCGTAAATTTGTTCAAATCCTAAGCAAACTGCTATAGTATAATCATACCAACATTGTAGCTTGGCTTTAGTACCACCTAAGAGCATCCCCACCAAGTGAGTTCTGTATCCCTAAAAGTTTAGGGCCAGGACCTCAGATGGGTATGGGGATACAGAAACCTACACCCACTAGTTCCAACACAAAATTTGTACTCGTAAAATTTACAGATATCTCTAAAAGTTGCGCCCAATTCTCTATACTGGAGCTCATATAAAGAACTCGCGAGGTCTCATCTATATAAAGTGAAGGTTGACTGCTTTGAAACCTCTTTCATAGTACAAGTTTAGGGATAGAGAATACCCTGGTAAGAATGCTCTAAGTATAGCTAGTATTATGTAAATAAATGACTTCTCTTATACAAAGAACCATGAATATTGGAGTAGAATCAAGTCTTGCCAAAATAATTGGGTTTCTCAAGAGGTAGTAGACCTCACCTGTGCCCATCCCAAGAACAAAACAAACAAGTGTAGTGTTAGTGAGGTGCAACGGGGGTCTTTAGTCCACTAATGCGTGTTATTGCTTTCACAAGAAAAACTACCAACATAAACAAAGCAAGAATATTTTTAGCAAACAACTAATCAGCATGCCATTAGAACCTAAAGACTAGTAGCACTCTGATTTTGTAAAGAGCCCATGTTAACCGTAGCACCACCACCAAATTTCTCTAACAGGGTCACCTCCCAACAACTAGTTATAGTAACAACTACTGGTAAACAACTAGTAGTAAACAACGTCACAGAGGTAAACAACCAATAATAAGCACGAAGCAAGAAGCAGCTACTGTAAATAAACTCAATCGAAAGCAATCCCATTTAGCAAGCAACAACGCGTCAAAAGCAAACCAAACAACTACTAAGTTACTGTTGCAACCAGATTTCCACTTTTGGTTGGACAAGATGGCAAGCTCACCAGCCTGTATGAGACATAATTACTGTCAAAATTTGTCCTCATTACTTCCAACTACTTTTTTAATAAGTTAAGCCGGCCTTGGTAATTTGAGATCTATCTCTCATTATTTTTACTAAGCCATATTTTGTGAATAGATCTATTAAGAGATATGGCTTGAGTTGTTGGTAGTTTGTACAAGTTAGGTGCTCAAAATGTTTGATGTGTCTCCAACTTTTGTTTGTACTTGGTTTATGGTCACTTTTTAATCTAAAAGACTATTTGGTCATGATTTTACTTCACGGGTTTACTATAGACCCCGGAATTTAAATGACTTCTCCAAATCTCTCTTTTTGTATGACATGAGCTAGGTAATGAAGTCTAGACAAAACAAACAAATAAACATCTTAACTTAAGGTATACTAATGTGCCTTGTGTTGTTTCCACAGCCAAAATAAAAGTAAAAGTAATTTTCTAATTTTATATATTCATAAAAACTTTGAAATTCAATAACTTTTTCACCATGAGTCTAAACGCCACAAAGCAAAGCCCGTGCATCCTTCCTTGCCAAGGGCTTTTTGACAATACTAAACATGCCACTGATGGACACACGGTCAAGGAGATTTCAATGTAACAAACAAAACAAATAAACAAACAAACAAACAAACAAAAGGTATGGAAGATAGATGTGAAGGTTTGATTTAGCACTTAGGTGCCAAAATTTAATTTTCACATCAAATTCTTAGGGATCCACATCACCTCACACCCTTCACAAGATGACACATAGTATATATGTGGCACTTTTTTCCAAAAATGAATTATATTTTATACCAAATGTGACATTCACAAAGGGTATTGTAAAGTTAAAGTGGGATCAATATTTTTATAATCAAATATTTAATTATTTTTAGAAAGTAAATTTTGATAGATGCTAAAAATAAAATTATTTATCTTGTTTCCATATCTAATATATTTTTTTTTAAATTCAATATTTTTGGCATTTATTTTTAGAATAGTTTTCTACCAAATTTAACTTACAATTTGGTACATCCATAATTCACATAGAACATTCTTTTTTCTTTCCATTAATATATCACATGGATTTTTTTTTTAAATTCTAAGAATACTAACAATTGAAGTTCTCTTTTTGCAGCATTCATCACTGTACATTAGATGGTTGAGTGATTAGAGGTTAAAATATGGTCATTTAGAAGACATGGTGACAAGATATTTGAAAATAATTAGGTTCAAGAATAATATTAATTATTTTATTTTTTTGATCATTATAATTTTGGAATTACTTTCCAAATTACTCTCCAAAATAGTCAATGGGACAAGACTACTAATAAGGACTTTGGAAACAGAGAATACAAGTAATAAGAACTTTTATGTAGATGTCTATATCATTTTTTTGTCTATTGTCAAATTTCTTGTCTTTTGGCTTATAAGATAAAGCAAAGTCTATTATCATTAGAATTGTTTAAAAATATTATGGTTGAAATACTATGCATATGAATATTATTATAAAAATATTACATTTTTAGAAGCATTCTATATTTATTATTACTCTAGAATAATGTTTTATTTCAAATAAATGAGAGTATTTGTTGAAGTTAAATATCAAAGTTTATATTTGTATCTAAACATGAAATCAAATGCTTAAATATCTAATTTATTCATGATTACAAATGAATATTTGAACCCCTAAAGAATTTTGAAAGCATATTCGTACTTGAAAAAATGATAACTAGAGAGCAATAAAATATGATTTAAAATAATAAATTATTAAAAATTTAGTTAAAGAATTGATAAATTCCAATCCAAAGGTTATAACGTTGTAATAAACAGCCTATACCATTTATTTTTATTTTTATTTATCATAAATATTGAAAATTGAGTTCAAAAAAGACTTCAAAGTTTATTTTTAAAAAGATTTTTCTATAACTGCCTACAAGCTAACACTCCTCATAACTTTCATATAATTAGTTAGAATTGAATGATTCAAAGCTTTACACGTAGTACATATAAATCTAAAAAAACAAGTTAAATTTTTTATTCTTTAAAAAAATGCTTTTTTTTCTAAGTTGTCCGACTACCTATATTGGAAATAAAATTGTATATTGTATCATACAATATCTTTGAAAGTAGGTACCCAAAAGTTATCAAAGTTATTGCGCTTGAAAACTACTCTTGACTACAAGTTGTGTGAAAATTTCAAAAAAAAGAATTGAAAATTCAATTTGTAAATAGATGACCAAAAACGTTGAGTTGCCAAAAAATGATACTTGGTCCTTAGAGGCTAAATTAACACCTATTTTAGTTTATATATATTTGACCAAAAAATGTCATTATCTATATTTTATAATATATAATTGATTGTAAAAAATATTTTAGAAAATTATTCATATTTTATAAGTGTAAGAAGAGTTTTCTAAATTAAATGCTAATAATTCATTCTATTGGCATTTATAATAACTATTAAACCTTATTACCACTTTTAAAATGAAGTTGATATTATTTACCAAGCCAAATGATTTCTGTTTATAAGAGAAATTAAAAAAATAAGGTATACTATTTAACATTGTAAAAGTTGGATTTTCACCTACCTGTGATAGGCAAAGTAGTAACAACAAAATGAAATCATGCATTTGAAACAAGTTTCTACATTGAAGAGGCATTATCACCAGTACAAAAAATTTGTTTTAATTATAATGATTTATCTATGATTTCCTTTGTGGTGGTAAATAGAATTTTTTTAGGATGCAACATGGAGGCACTTTAAACTAGTGTTTAATAATATTATGAACATCCTTATGGTTGACATTAACCTCTAAAGTCCTAAAGTCCCTATTTGGGACTCTTGGGATTTTGGGTAGGCTAGCTTGATCTCAATTTTTGATTAGATTTCTTGAAACTTTTTTTGAAGATAGGAAATCAGATTAGCTTTTTGGAAATATAATTTTTATTCCAATTGGTGCATGGAAGCAAAAGTTATGCCACTTTAAGTCCAAAAAGTAGCTTGAGGGGTAGCCCGAAAAACCCCACAAAAAAAGGATTTTTTTTTATTTTAATTTTTTTCTCAAATATTATATTTTTGTCTATATTTGAAGCTTTGACTCATTCTATTTGGACTAGCGATGAGAAAGTTATGGACAATCTTGTTTTTTGGGCAATCTAAGCATGTTCTTAAGAAAAACCTTTATGCCCAACTTTGAATGCTAATATCTTCCAATTTGTATGGTCAATTTTGATGAAATTTTTACCACATGTTTTCAAACAAGTGAAGTACAAGATCCTACGGTTTGATTCAAAAAAAATGTTTTTTTTGCTTTCTTGGGTGAATGCAACAAAAATGGCAGTTTTGAATGGTTTTTGACAAAAAAATGGCCTTGGAACTTTAGGGGTTGAAAATCATGTTCATTAAAATAAATTTGATCCTATTTTTTAAAATTATTAATTAGTGCTGATTATTCTTTATGAAAAAGATTCAATAGAAAAATTAACTCAAAAATTTGACTCTTCAGATTTTTATGACCTTTGGCTCAAAAGAGTTGCTTCTTATTAATGCACCCAAACATTTATTATTATTAAGAATATGAATATAATGAAAGAATAGTTAATCAATACATTAGCAAATCATTGGCTTTGCCAATCATTGTCATTTTAAACTTGCTTGTTTGGGGTGAGAAAGTAGAACTCAGAAATGGATAGAGATTTGGAAGTAGGTTGTTCTACCTTAGTACTAACTTTGAAAAAATATTATTAACTTTGTCTTCTTCATTTATTAATTTGAATTATTGAATAGTTGTAAATTTAAATAGTTCAGCTTGTGATTGTATTGATATTGTCTATAAATTTAAATTATATTGAAGAGTTTACAAGAATCCTTATGACCTTTCCAACAAATGATTTAGTCATTGTTTAATTTTATATTTTTTCAAAAATTATTGATTAGATCCAAACAAACTACAAGTTATTGTATTGACCTGAACATGTCATTGATTAGATCCAAACATAGCTAGGAATTGCTTAGGTATTTCTACGTATCTGTTAATTTGTAATCTATGAATATTTATGAATTGTACTTGTAGATTATTTAAAGTTTGTATTTTACGTCCTTTTCTATTTTAAGATGCAAACTTCAAAAGTATATAAAGGGGGTAACACAGCTTGAATTGAATGATGTATAATGGTATTCTAAATAGAGTGTGATTATGTTTAAAGTACAACCCTCCAAAAGACCTTTGAAAGCCTTAATAAAACCTATTTTTTAAATTGGAAGTATGTGTCAAATAAATTAATAAGTTGCAAAAAAAATGGTGAAAAAAGGCCAAATAGGTTCTCTTTGGGAATTTGAAATTCATAATAAATTTGTCTAAAAAGTCAGATGGCTGAACCGAAATGCATTGAAGTATCCTCAAACCCACAATTGGATTAAGGCAACTTGAATGCATCTAGGTACAACCATAAGTGTTTTAAGCGCACTGGAGGGATCGAACCTTAGTCTCAAAGATAGCAAAGTTCGTCATGACCAGGAGAACCCCGGTGGGCTTCGATGCACTTGTCTCGATTGGAAAGGTATTTATATAACAAAAACTATTGCAAGCATAGAATGCCAACTGGCAATGGGTACTGTTGCCAAAGTCCAAAGCCCATGAGGGGTGCAAGGGGTGCTTGTGATGTAGTAAATGTGTATCTTTAAGGTACTAAAAATTTAGAAAGTATAGCCCTTTTGAACCTTAAATGGTGAAATGACACCTCAAAATTCACTTTTGAACACTTGGAGCTAAAATTAGAAATTGAATATAACTATTCAAATCTCTTAGTAAGTACACTTCATCAAAAAACCTTACAAAGTTATTTTTTGAAACAGTTTCCTATCCTCTATCTTTTCTCGATCTATTTCCTAACCTACTTGCTCTTCAACGTCACGCAAGAAAAAGGGTGCATTAACCTTCTTTCTATGCCTCCTCCAGTTTTAGGTGAAAGACATCTACAAAGTTAAGTTATTGTAGCTTTCTAGCAATTCAGGCAATTTTTTTGCCTAATCACACTATGAAAATGTACTATCCTAATTGACAAAGAATTTATAGATCTTTGTTGATTAGGCAATTATAAATTTTTTGTCTGTTGGTTTAGGGAGGACGCTAAATCTTCCATTTGAAGTGGGCCTCGTAAGCCAAAATTATCCCTGAAAAAATATAGGAATTTTTTATATTTCACACATGATAAAATTTGCAAATTTTGAATTCATATTTGCAATCAAAGACCTCAAGTCCAGCAGGAGAGGTCAAGAAAGTATCCTAAACATGACACAAAATAGGGGGCTTTTTCCTTACATTTACTCGGAAAACACAAAATTCCCCCAGGATTTAGTGTCATGTTTGGTTTGGCAACTCAACAAATACCAAATAACACATTTCCAATAAGTGTACGTTTGAGTGCTTCTATGCCACATGGGCATCACACGTGGCATCTTCCATTTCAGTTTCATCATCTCTAAACTCCCATATTCCAAAAACAGCCCCTTCTAACATGTGGAAGTTTTATGCTGCAAGTTGAATTTGAGCATACCCTTTTTATAATGAATTAAATTACAGAAATCAATTAGTGAGCCCAATTTTATTGGGCAATTTTAAAGTAGAATTAAAATTAAATAGTAAATTAGGCATTTATCCAAGTTGTTCACTTAAGCTACATTATCGTTTTTTTCATAATTGTGGTTACTTTCCCATTGTCCTTGAAGGGCACAAGTGATATCATTTATTTCACAGCTCCGGAGTCATTCAATTCATAGTTGTTGTCAATCAATTTTGTAGCTACAATCACACAATTATTTGTCTAGTACTTAGTTAAGCTTCAGCTTAATTACTACTTAAGGTAAGTGTATCCATAGCCGATCACTTATGGGATTTTCAAGCAAATTATGAGTAGTTGAAGGTGCAACATAGTTTTTCTATGTAGGAAGATAGGAAACATGGTGATTGCAATTTTTTTGTAATTTTATTGATGAAATTGAAAATGGTGAATTTTGGGAGCCAAAAAGTACTATGGTTGAGTCCATAGCCAAGGTCTAGACTCTTCCAATTTTGATCATTCAAAAACTACTTTCCCACTCAATACTTCCTACTTTCTTGCTCACTACTTAGGAATATGTGTCATGATTTTATCAACCCCAACCTTGAATAAGAGAAAAAACAAATTCTAAGCTTTGGTTGGAAATTTGTTCCAGCCTTGGAACCTTGAAAATAACTACATTCTACAAGTTGGGTACAAGTCAAGGTTGACAATGAGTATTCCTACCTTAAATGGAGGCTGGAGGGTTATATTGAGTAATGGAAGCTTCACATTAGATTAATGCTTGTCAGTATAATTTGAAATGCCATTACTAAAACTTGTGCCAACTTTAGAATGCAAATTAGATGCTAATGTATTAGATTACAGCACATGCAAGTTGAAATTTTTTAAATTAGGCAATCCTTTAGTATATATATTTTTTCAAGGAAAATTAGGTGAATAATTTCCCAAAAATTTAGGCCCCCTTGTAATTATTTATTTTCTACCTAAGTTGCTAGGAAACTACAATACATTGAAGAATTCACAAGAAACCATTTGAAATTTACTACAAATGATTCATTGTTTAGGTTTAGTTTACAAATATTTCATCCGAGATTTCATCAAAAGTTGTTGATTTGATCCAAATTTTATGTACTCTATATATCATGCATTAAAGATATTACTAACAAAACAACCTAAATGTTTGGTTGATTTGTTGGCTTTTAAAGCATTTTGAAAAACATTTCTCACCAATGAAAAATTGATGGTCATTGATTCCTCTTTAGAGGTAAAAATAAGGTTGGAAATATAAATTTTATACCCGTACCTAGTATTTATATATGATTATATGAAACATTATAGCATTATGGAAATCAAAAGTGTTGTGTTTAAAACTGTTTTTGGAATCTCGTAAGTCAAAAAAGTATCCTCAATTCTATTTTCAAACTTAGTGAAGTCTCTTTATTACATTTATATGAAACTTCTTTTGACATACAAAAATGCCATTATAATTCAATAGAATGAATTTTGAACTAACATTTGTACTTGTTGATTAATGATAGTGTCAATATTTTTTCAAATTAATTGGTATACACAAACTAGAATGTCAAAAATCCTTCTTGTTTCTTATCAATACTGTTCATTTGATTCTTTAGTACTGATTCTTAGTTTTGATTCTTAGATTGATTCTTTAGTTTTCTTTTAGAAACGATTGAGCTTTTTACTGTACTTTTTGAGTTTTCTTGATTTTCTTGATCTCTTTGTTTTTGTTCTCCTAAATTTTTTTTCCTCCATGGATATGCACGATAAGATCCCTGTGAAGATGTTTGATTTGACAAAACACAGTTCTCCGTCTGGAAATATCACATGGAAATTATTTTTCCTGATAAGATGGTCATTTCAAAGATAATATACAATCTTCCTCCTAGCTATAACAATATCATAGCTGTTTGGTCAAATGTTCCTGAGGAGAGCCAGACAGTTGACAATCTGGAAGAACGTCTTATAAGGCATGAGAGTTTACTGCATAGACAAGGCGGTACTGACACCAAAACTGACCAAGCCTTCTTTACTCGTTCGGGTTTTGTTTCTCAAAATCGTTCATTTTCTAAGAAAGAACAGCATCATAGAGACTTGAGTTACATTAGAGACCTCAAAGGCACGTACAAAATGTTATAACTGTCACGAACTAGGCCATTGGTTGGCCGATTGCCCGAGAAACGTCCAAATGGGAAGGATCCCAGGAAAATCAATGGAAGATTAAGCGAGGCCAATCTTGTTGAGAGTTTACGTATCGCTAGCAGTACAAATGATGATTCAAAATCCACCTCGGATGAAGATTTTGCTTTTGTCATCACGTCAACTTTATCGAGTTATGCTCTTGCATCCGAATCTTCTGTTGATCTGTGGTTTGCCGACAATGGAGCAAGCGAACATATGACAGATAGACTTGAATGGTTCTCTAACTTTCAATCAATTCCCGAAGGTGTTCATACTGTGCAGACTGCCGATGACACCAAATTATGGGTTCGAGGCAAAGGCGATATCCAGATTCGGTGTTTAATTGATGGTCAGTACCACAGGGGACTTCTGCGAGACTTTCTTTTTGTGACGAAATTGAAATGAAATCTTTTCTCTGTTGGACTCGTGTCTGAAAGAAATCTATCTTTCATAACTTTTCCAAGCCGCTGTGAATTTTCCACTCTTCTGGTCGGAAAGTTTTGGAGGGTACTTGTGTGCGCAAGTTATATCAACTTTTTCGATGACGGTGATACTTCTAGGCAAACAAGTGGTGACGTCTGAACTTGTTGACTCTACTATTCTTCTATCAAGTTCTACATATGAGATGTGTTCAGTTGATACAATTGATACAGTTGACTCAGCTCTTATAGCGAGCTCTTCTAAGGCTCACAATGATCTCGTCCTCTTGCACAAACGAATGGGCCATGTGAATGTTGCTTTAATTCATCAAATGAGTGCAAACGACAGCCTTTCTGATTTCAAGTTGGAGAAGCAAGTCCAATTTCAGCACCCCTGCGAAGGATACATGCTTGGTAAGCAATACAAATCCACTTACAAGCATGATTCACAGAAGCAAAGATCTCGGTTATACCTGGTCAATTGATTCATGGCGATGTTTTTAGAAAACAAACGAAGAATCCATCACTTAAGGGATCCAGGTATTATATACTATACAAGGATGACGCCACTGCATATCGTTTTGTTCATTTTACTGAGCAAAAGTTTGACGCTTTTCCATTCTTCAAGCGAGTTGTAAAGCTGGTTAAAAAGGAGACAGGTTTTGATGTTCTTGCGATCAGAATGGATCAAGGCAAGGAATTCGTCAATCGTGATTTTGACAAATGTCTTGACGAGATGAATATTTACCGGCAGACTAGTACGGTTTATACTCCACAGCAGAACGGTTATATTGAACAAGATAATTGTACTATGATGGAGATGGCCCGAAGCCTTCTTCATACCAAGGATTTACCAAAGAAGTTATGGGCTGAAGTTGTTAGCACAGCCGTATACTTGTTGAACAGAACAATTAACCATCATCTTGGCAATGTTACGCCTTATGAAAAGTGGTTTGGGGAGAAGCCTTCAGTCCAACATTTCAGAGTTTTTGGCTCTTTGGCATGGGTGTTTATCAACAAAGCAATGCGGACAAAACTTGACCCTAAAAGTGTTAAGACTTATTTTGTTGGATATTCATCTACAAGCCGAGCATATCGTTTCTGGGAGCCAGTAGCTGACAAGATAATTGAAAGTGCTGATTATACTATTGACGAGAGATCTGGTAAGTATTGCCCAAGTATCCTTCCCGATCCTGGTCTTGAACCATATGCTGCTATCACGATTGATTCATTGAAACCAGTGATTGATCATAATGTTTCATTACGACGATCTATCGATGTTATTAGTGATACATCTAATGGACCAGTGGGAGATTTGTTTAGCAGTGGGAGTTGTTCATCACTCCCCCCTTCAATTGATGATACTGCATGTCTTGACCCAGTTGTATTAGTTACTGATCATTCGTCATCAGCGGTGGGATTTTCATTAAGCCCAGATGCTTTGGTTCACTCTTCAATGATGGAACTTCAAGATGCAAATGACGAACCTATTGATCCACGTTTCCGATCCATCCAAGAGTTATTGAATAGTACGCCCCGTTTTTCGGATTATCCTAACTTTCCTGAGTTATCGGAAGAGCCAATACCACCTGATTTATCCCGTATCGATCCAATGTGTAATGAAGTTGTTCGTGTTTGAAATGCTTTACTGGCGCTATTAGGAGAAGCGATTCAGGAACCCCAAACTTCATGAGGCCATTTCTTCTGCTGACTCTACATCTTGGCAGCTAGCGATGGATTGTGAATACGCTTCTCTAATGGAGAATCAAACTTGGGATTTAGTGCAGAAACCTCCTCATCGGAAGCCTGTTAGAAACAAATGGGTTTACAAAGTTAAATACAAGTCCAACGGTGATATTGATAAATTCAAAGCAAGAATAGTGGCTAAGGGTTTTACTCAAAAACATGGAGTAGATTTTACTGAAATTTTTTCACCTGTCATTCGTTACGACTCCATTCGAGCCATTTTTGCAACTGCTGCTGCACGCAGAATGCACCTTCAATAATTCGATATTGAAACTGCATTTCTTAATGGTGATTTGACAGAGGAAATTTACATGACACAACCTCAAGGATATATTGATCCAAAGAAGCTCAAATAAGAATCAATCTAAGAATGAAAACTAAGATTCAGTACTAAAGAATCAAATGAACAATACTGATAAGAAACAAGAAGGATTCTAAAAGACTATGCTTCCTTGTCCACCCCCTTTTTATTATCAACAATCTACCCCTTTTCAATATGCTTTCATCTAACTCTCCTTCCATCCTTGGTTTCAATTCCTATGTGGTCAATAGGTTATATTTTACCTTCTGAGAAAGTGCTCGGCAATCACTTAAAATTTGTTGCAACGTTGTATTTGTACATTCATTCATCTTTAGAACCCAAGAAATGTTTTCAATCATATTTATATACCTCTTTAATATAGTCTTTTAAGTACTAGCTAGGTATACCTAATTGACTATAGGAAAATCTTTGTATAAATCATTTGGTGGTCTCTACGTGAAGTATGTTACATTTATCTTTCTTCTACTAATATAAAAAATCTCTCTATAATGTAGTCTATATGACTTGAAGTGATTTTAATATATAATAATATATGCTAACACCTTCATAAAATAGACTTCAAAACTTGTAACTTTAAAAAATAAAGTGTATTAAACTTACATTATTCAAGTAATTGTGTAATTTTAAGCATTTTGATTTTAGATTGGTATGTGTATTATTAAGAATTATCAAGAACTAAAATAACTTGATATACTCATTCAATCAAAAATTGTGATGTATATATTTGTATGCTTTAATGCAAAAATACATCTAATTTAAAAAGAGTTCATTACAACATTAATGATTTGATATATGTAATGAATGATTTCTTATACAATAAATGTGTAATGAATAATATATACAAAACTCCAAACAACTAAATATCAATTTCATTTTAGAAAAAGTCGAATAATTTTTTATTTCAAAAGCAACCAAGTTTGAATATCAATATTTGATAATTAAGTAGTTATATAATGAAGTAATAAGCCATAATATACAACAATATTAATTTATCATTTACATTATTTTGTTCCCTTTTTTTTAATCTTTCAATGATTTTTAGGAGAAATTTATCATTTTTTCCAAGGCCACTCCCAAATAAAGATTTTTTGGAAAAAGAAATTCCATTCATCATTGTGTCATTAATGCAAACAACAAGGAGAATTCTCAAATAGAATTGATTGATTTACAAATTTCAAGGCTCACAAGATTGATTTGATTCAAAAATTTCAAAACTCATATTGAAATTAAAAGTTTGATTTATTGTGAACATAAATTTGTGTCTTTGTATCCACAAAATATCTTTAGTATGTCTATTTATACTTTAAATCATTTATCTATACTTTGGTAATAGATTGATTTACAAATTAACTACAAAACTTAACTACAAGAAATGTCAATTTTTCTACAAGCCATGTTCCAAGGAAACTTTGATCCTCCCTTGCCCCTTGAGCATTGTACTTGAGTGGCATGGTGGAAAGTCCATGAAATGCTAAGAGATCTTTAGGCTTTTTCCTATCATGTGTTTTGTTGGAGGGCACGTCATCCTCATCTTTTGTTGGATTTTCATCCATAAGATGGGATTCTAGAATGAGCTCACATACACTACAAACCAAATTTTCTTCAACAAAGTTGTATTCCAACATTGTTTTCTTTTTGCAACAACAACACCATGCCCATTCCATTACTTCTTTGTTTGAAAAGAGTACTGTCAATCAATGAGGTTTGTAATCAAAGATTCGACAAACAAATAAAATACTAGGGGGTCTAATATTATATTAGTGAAGGAAAAACATGAGAATCGGTGCTATTTGTAAACTTCACAAAGGATGGAAAATTTATATATTTATACTTGACACTTTTACTTTCTACTTTCACTTTCTACTTTTACTTTCTACTTTTATTTTATACTTATATTTATATTTATACTTTTTACTTTTTACTTTTTAGTATTTACTTTTTATGAATAACTTCAATGGTGAATGTTAAAGTAGAGACTCTATACACAAACTTTGAAGATGCTCTCGAGTCACTTGTAATATTTCTTGGTTGTTTTTTGCTTTGCCTTCAAATTGTCCCTGTAAAAGTGTAGAGTGTTGTTTAGAATGCAAAAATAATAAGTAGTCATGCATGTTTCCAAATTCTTGTGGTTGAAATATTAAATGTAAGGATATCATTTGGATTGGATTGGGTGTGTGAATGAGGTAAGGTATGTTTACCTTAGTGTGCATTTGCGGTATTTAAAAAAATAAAAAAATGTTTTGCATTTAATATGAAATTTATAAAAAAATTACTTATAATTCCAAAAAATTTAATTAAAAGAAAAAAAAGACTTAAAAGAAGAGATGTTACCCCATTAAAAACCACGCTTGATTCTAGAGGTGGGGAAGACATTCTTTGGTCTTAGGTTGAACATAGAAAAAAAATACCATATCGTGATGCATTCCGGAGATCTAACCGCGTACTAATGGAATTGGCGTGAATGCTTGGGGCTCCATAGTAATTGCATGACAAATCTTGCATTGATTTCCATATTGATTCCTGTATTTTTAGCTAGTATTTTGTTTGTTTTTGCAACCTCCAAAACGCATGCCATCACAAATTGTCCTGATTCTTGTCCCAATGAATTTGGTTCCCAATTCCCCACACCCATCCCCTTTTGTCTGTATCCAAATTCATTCTAAAACTTTGGCTACCAATGAAAAAGTGTCGATTTTGACCAGAAAGTGGTCGACCAATCCTTAACGAGCTATTTCAAAAACCACAACTCTTATTTGCAAATCAATTCCAAATTATTCTTCCAAATAGTACTTTATGACGGACGATTGTTTTTCAGATCGTGAATTTTGGAGAACTAACACTTTGGACGTTGCAGGATGCTAAATGATTCTCACGAAGTGGGACCAACAGGGTGAAAACGCAAGTTCTCGGCGGTACAAGTAAAATCTTGCCCCCTATTTTGAGCCATGTCTAAGGTATGGTATTGACCTTACCTAGATAATTTGGGGTCACTGATCGCAAACGTGAATTCAAAAATTTGAAAAAAAAATTTGTGTGAAAAATAAAAAATTCCTGCGTTTTCCCCTGGGGTAAAATTCCTGCGTTTTCACCCTGCTGGGACTCATTTAGCGTCCTGCCTGTGAGTGGACTAAAGGAGCATCCATCCGTCCATTTCCACTCTGTCCAACCCTTCTACATTCATCCATTTCCGTCCAAGTTCCTCGCATCCAGTCCAAGTCCCTCGACCTATCGACTTCCCGCTGTGTCTTTGTCTTCTGCCCTTTAAGATTCCTCTCATCATCAGTCCCTTCCCCTCCCAGTCCCTAGCTAGCTGCACAGCTATGGCGGATGGCGGCCTCGAATGCCACGCCCAGCTGCCCCTCTTGCCGCTGAACGATCCATCAATTCGAAGCGACCAATTCCGTGACTGAGAAAGCTAAATTTTGCGTTCAGTTTTGCGTCCAATTCATCACTTTCTCAATTGGTTGTGCGATCGTTTACCCAGCTGGGGTTTGACGATGGATCACGACGATGGCAAGGTATAGTAGTATGCATGCTCCTTTGCTTGGCTGGCTTGATTGCTTGCCGTTGGATGCACGCTTCATGTTTCGAACTGACGGCGAGGATGCTTGATTCGTTGCAAGCAAGAATTGGGTCATAACTTAATCGTAGGTTTTTCTCATCTGGGTTTTTCACTGACTGACTGGTTGCCGATTCTGTTTGAAAGGGTTCCTTAAATTAGAGCGACGTCTCTCCAGTGTGAAACTTTAGTTGGATTAGGGTTCAGTGGTTAATCGTACAATTTGTTCTTTCATGGTTGTTTCAGAGTATGGTCAACCCCTGCTTTTTGAGACCAGAGTCTTTTTTTCTTTTTAAAAAAAAATTAGAGGTAAAGATAGGGTTTTAGAATTCGTTTTGCTTCCAAGTTTGGTTGAGTGTATTAGACAACAAGCAGATTTTATGGAGTTCAGTAAGGTTGGGTAGCGTTGTTGTTCTATTGTAGAGGAATGTGGTGTAACTCAGTGATCTCATGGACCATTCGAGATGGCTCGTTTTGATGTTGATAGACTTTCGAGATGGTGCTGCAAGTTGTTCATGAGTGGTGGTGTAATACTTGCGTGATTATAGTGTAGTAGCGTTGGAATGGTTGTATCCATAAGGTAATTTGTTTTGTTAATTGTGTGGTCTGCAATGAGAGCAGATGCAGCCCCAGCTCCACTACCAGCAAGTTCAGAAGCAGCAGTTGACTGAGTTTTGGGGTCAACAAAGGCAGGAAATGGAGCAAGTGAATGGTATGCACAGTTACACTTGATAGAAGCAACAATAGAGCTCTTTACAATATGTTTATAGGAAATGTCTGGTGGAATTGGAGAATCCAGGTTGTGTTAGCACATGAAATGTATTGGTTTTATCTGACACTAGCATTCATGTTTCTTTCAGATTTCAAGACACATCACTTGCCACTTGCACGAATTAAGAAAATCATGAAGTCTGATGAAGATGTTAAGGTCAGCGTTTGTTTCATCCGACTCCTTCAGTTAGACCAAAAAATCTGTCTCGTTTGGCCAGTTACACAAGTAGTAGGCTTTGCATGCCTTTTTGGGATGGGAGTTGTTTAGTGACGAACTTCGGGATGGTATTGTTCCCCATTTGTTGAAGTTTTCAAATACTTTGGTATTTTTAGTCCTCGCAAATGACATTGCTGAGATCTTGTGTTCTGAATAATGTTTTTTGGTAACAGATGATTGCAGCAGAAGCTCCCGTCTTATTTTCAAAAGCCTGCGAAATGTTTATCTTGGAATTAACGCTTCGGTCTTGGATTCATACTGAAGAGAATAAGCGACGAACACTACAAAGAAACGACATTGCTGGCGCTATCACCAGGGGAGATATTTTTGACTTTCTTGTAGACATTGTTCCACGTGATGAGTTGAAGGTGCACTTCTCAAACCCGTAATTTCAAAGCAGAAAGTATGAAAATCCACTTTGGAAGCTAATATTTGTTTATACTAACTTCCAAAATGCGATTTTACTGTTTCAAAACTTAAGACATGATTTCATGTTCTGTTGATGAATTTTGTTACCTTGTTTGGAGCTTCTGAAAGGATTTATTTAAGCTCCTACAAGTATGGAAGCAGGCCACTTAACTTCTAAGTTTGGGTACTAAGGAGTTAGCTTCTCTTATTGAAGCCTATGCAAAATGTATTCCAGGAGGAGGATTTGGGGGTTCCATGGAGTGGAGTTACCGGTGATCCTGTCCAATATGGAGGAATGTACTACCCTGCTATGCCTGGGCAGCAAATGCATCATCCTATGGGAGCTCCTGTAATGACCTTCGTAACTTCTGTATTTTTTGCTTTGATTTGAACAATATGATTAGAAGATTTCTGCTTGGCCGCTAAGAGACGAAGATGAAAATTAGAAATTCCACTTTGGAAGCCAGTAGCTGATTATAGTAACTTTCAGAACACATTTCTTTCGTCCAAAAATGTAGGTTATGATTTCTTCTTTCTATTGGTACATTTTGTTACCTTCCTTGGAGCCTGCCAAACGATTTATTTCAAGTTCTACAGATATTGAATTGATCATTTTTTGCTATTTGGTCACTTACGGAACTTACGGTTAAATCATATTTTTTGGAGGACCTACACTGCCCTCACGTTTGTGCTGTGTGAGGCTGAAGCCTTTTTTTCTTGAACTGCCGGCCCTAATCTCAAAGAGTATTTTAGTATGGAAGCTCAGCATTGCTTATCACAGTTTCCATGATGCAGGAGATGATGGTTGGCCAGCCAGCTATTTCGCCAAATGCACAAATGATGTATCAGCCACCACAGGTAATTGCAGGCTTTGAAATCCCTCAATCGATTACTGTAGTTTCAGAGATACTTTCAGGTCTAGCTGCACAGCTGATTTTCCATGTGACCAGCGCGATTGGAGTACTATAGACGATTACGCCTTCTATATGGTATTGACAGCAATTATATCCTATATCCCCAATACTGTAGAGGACCCTTGTGTATTCATAATATCTAGAGGTCAATGATATCAATCCCTAGGGGACCCGTTTTTTGTATATTTTAGTACGAACTAGCTTGGACCAGTGATTAGGTTAATCTGCGGGATGTGCATGTTTTCTTTTATGTATCGAAGTCCTGCAGTTATTATCTTGTAGAATCACGTTTGATTAACACCAAAATATATCTCTTCTTGGTCTTTTGCTGCAGAAATCACTTGTTTATGAATTCCGTGTAATAAAACTCATCGTTTGTGCTCTCCCAGGCTGGCTTTGCACCTGAGCAGCAGCAGATGCAACAACAGCAACAGCAGCAGCAGATGCAGTGACCGCTAGAGAGCAGAAGAAGCCCTTCTTCTGAGACTTGAGAATGGGTCTTGCAGCGCCAAGTATTTTGCGTCACATGGAGTGACATTCATCGTGTTGGTGCCACCACGTACCGGTACCGTATGGCAGGAGTCAAAGCAGCAACTGTATCTTTGTCGTGATTGAGAACATGTTTTTGTTGGCTTATTTTGAGGAGCTGGGACATCTTAACAACTGTGGCTGGGTTTGCTAATCCTTGCAGAGGTTGTAGTTAGTTTTGCAACACATCCTGATTTTATGTCTTGCAAACTTTTGTGAATACGGAGATCAAACGCATCAAATCCTGTATCTACATTCACATGAACTCTCTTTGTGTAATCATCAGGCTCTTTTTTTCGGTCATCTGAGGTTCTTTCAGAACTCTGTATTTGTTCTTTTGGATCTCAATCTGCAGACTTCGTGCGAATTGTAAATGATTTGAGTATGATTTAGACGTCTCCACGTTTAGTACTTTTTCCACGCCTGCGGTGAACTAAAATCACCAAACTTGAATCAGCAAAAAGCGCAAATTCGTGTGAGTATTTTTTGGTGATTTTCGTTCACACAGATGAGTTGTGCGTTTCTGAAGTTCTCCCATATGGTTTGTGATATATGATGGTGAGACTTGGGGTATATGAGCTCTGGGTTGGGAGATGAGAGTCATACCTTTCTCGGCCTTTTGGCTAAGATCAAGTGTAGTATCTGTTCTTATCAGTGTAATATCTGATACGGGTCTCATCGAGTCCCATGATATTAATCTAATTTTTCAGCGGGAGCGGGTCCATCCGGCAGCTTGCTGCCCGGACTCGCAAGTGTCGCCTTGGTTTTGCACTACTTCCTTGGCTGGCGCCGCCCTCTCCCCTCATCAGAGAGACCCAAATCAATACTAAAATGCAGTCACAGAAATTGCAACTGGGAGCCTCACCCTTTTGATTTATAGTCGAGCCACCCGTAACCGACCGAGTAAGGAATTGTGGACATGATGTGGAGTACTTGAAGGTGAAGGGAAAATTCCTGTAGGTACAGAGACAGAAATGATGGGGATTGTCCAAATTTCGGTAATTTTATCACCTGAAGTCAATTCACAGTGAATTTAGCAAGGCAAAAGTTGCGTTGGATTCATGTTGAACATATAGTCTTGGAAAACTACTCACAGAGAGAATAATGAATGTTCAGAGAATCACGGAAAATGAGGACCATGTGTCATAGCCCTTGGATATGCATGCAGTATTTTAGCCAATTTTAATCCCAAAAACAACAATGGAAATGACCCTCATTGTCTGTTGCACTAGAGCCACCCTACTGACTGGCCATTGGGTGCTGGTTAGTTTTGGGTGGCTCTACCTTAAATTAGACCAATTTCTTAGATATGAATTGAAAGCCTTTGGAAAATCTTTCAAAACTTTGTACAATAGAACCTCTCTAAACCGATCAGTTCCAAACCGGTTTGACAAGAGTATATTAGGGAGGTTAATTTGCTAATTGAGGATCGACTTAGGAAGGTTTTATTGTAGAGTTGGTCTGTCAATTCCATTCAGTTCACAAATAAGGTGAAAACATCCAAAATTGTCAATGTAGCTATTTAAGACAAGTAGAAATCTATTGAAAAGTGGGCACTATATAATATGAATGTATTCTCGCTCTAAGTATATTCATATTACAATGGAGTCTTGGCTTTGCATGAATCAAGCCTGCTTTCTTTGCAGAAAACCTTGAATGTAAGTTTGCTAATGAATTGTGGGCCGTTGTATTGAACATGAACATATTCTCTCTTTAGTGATATCATAGAAGGATCTTTTGAGTATATTAAAACCCGTGTCCTTTCCATTCTTAAACACTGTGTATTAAACTCAAAAATCCACTTAAATTTAGACTTAGAAGGTGGTTTAACCCTTAAAGGACCAAGGCCATTTTTTTTGGGAAAAAACATTCAAAACCGCCCTTATTCTTGTGTTCATCAAAATTTTCAACAAAATGTTTAAAAAAAAATCTTAACATAGAATCTTGTACAAGACTTGTAGAAAAAGAAGTGGTAAGAATTTCGTGACATTTGACAGTAGAGAGTGAAAGATGTAATCATTTGAAGGAGAAAGGGTTTTCATTTTTCACAATTTTAGATGCCTTTGACCATTGATTGTGGCAAATTTTTGCACTATGTATTTTGAATATAAAAATCTAGCATACTCAACATAATGTACGTCATGTGCCCAAAAATTTCAAGGCAAAAAAAGACATGGAGCACATCCAAAAATACTCTTGCAATGCAACAATGTCCAAAAGTTCACAATGCACAACATATTTTTTTGAGCACATTTTCCACCACATAGTTTTAAAACTTGAAAATTCAAATGGCAAATTGAAAGATATACTAATGCTTTACAAGTTCCAAAAACTGTTCTAAAAAAAAAAAAAAACTCTACTTCCTAAAGAATTTAGAAGAACTATGTGAATAATATACAAGCAAAGGCTTTGGGCAACCTTTGGACAATGGATTCACTTGCGTTTCCAGTTTGTTCCTTTTTGTTTCCCTCCACTGAAAACTCTGAGGTTGACCTCCTTCATCCACTTGGTCTTGTAATTTGGTTTATTTGCTAATATACATGATAATTTGAATCGTAATATTGAGGAACAAATGTAAGTTATCTACATGTTTTCATCTTTCAAACTTTGTATTCCTTATTTTATAATTATCTTGTTTGGTTTGACTGAAGATTTGACTATATATGGAAATAGTTGGTTAACTACAATAGGCATTCCATTCATAATTCTCATGGAAGGTAGGTTGAATTACCAAAAGTATTCATTTTTAAAGCTTAAGCCATTATCTAGGGCCCTTCTATATTGTTGTATTGTAAGAGCCCATTCCTATAAAATAGTAAAGCCTATTGAAACATGCAAGTAAAAACTTTAGTCCACAAAAATTCAATGGGTCTTGTCCCTTTTGTTGTAGAAAAAATAATTGAGACATCCATTTGTATTTCTACAAAAGAATGAAACCAACATTAAAGGGCCAGCCTGACCAACACATTTTTTTGGCACCATGGGGGCAAACTGTACCAATTGAAAAGAACTCTCTACTTTCTGCCAAATAAAAAAAGTTTCTTTTGGCCAAAAACTTTCTATAAAATTCTATTTAAATTATGGATGAAGTCACCAAATTTGGATGAAAAAGTGTATAAATATGATTAAAAAGGTTTCTTAGGTTCTAAAGATGGATTAATTATATACAAATACAATGCTGCAACAAATTTTAAGTGACTGCCAAAAACTTTTTCAAAGGTAAAATATAACATATTGACCTTGGAGGAATTGACACCAAAGATGGAAAGAGAGTTAGATGAAAGTATATTGGAAAGGAGTAGATTGTTGATTAAAAAGGGGTGGATGAGGCAGGTTTTAAACAATGACATTCTAGTTTGTATATACCAATTAATTTGAAAAAATATTGGCACTATCAACAATCAATAAGTACAAATGTTAGTTCAAAATTCATTCTATTTAAGTGTAATGGAATTTTTGTATATCAAAAGAAGTTTTATACAAATGTAATAAAAAGATTTCACTAAGTTTGGAATAGAGTTTAGAACACTTTTTTGACTTACGAGATTCCAAACACAATTTTAAACACAACACTATTGATGGTCACAATGCTATAATGGTTCATTTAATCATGTATAAATACAAGGTATCCATATAAAATTCATTCTTGTGTTGTAGATTTTTCCAACCTTATTTCTGCCTCTAAAGAAGAATCAATGATCATCAATTTTTCATTGGTAAGAGGTGTTTTCAAAATGCTCTAAAAAACAACAAATTCAACAAATATTTAGCTTATTTTGTTAGTAATGCCTTAAATGTATAATATATATAGTACATAAAAGCTTGGATCAAATCAACAACTTTTGATGAAGTCTTTGTAAACTAAATCTAAACAATGAATCACTTGTTGTAAATTTCAAATGGTTTCTTGTGAATTCTTCAATATATTGTTGTTTCCTAGCAGCTTAGGTAGAAAATAAATAATTACAAGGGCGCCTAAATTTTTGGGAATTGATCACCTAATTTCTAGCTATGTTTGGATCTAATCAATAACGAGTACAATTCAATACAATAATATGTAGTTTATTTGGATCTAATCAATAATTTTTGATAAAATATAAAACTAAGCAATGACTGAATCAATTATTTGAAAGGTCATAATTTTGTGAATTCTTCAATATAATTTAACTTTGGAGGTATCTTTCACCTAAATTTAGAAGAGGTATAAATAGAAGGTTAATTCACCCTTTCAAGTTGCTTAATGTTGATAAACAAATGGACTAGGAAATGGACATGAGATAGAGGATAGGAAAATGTTTAAAAAAATAGATTTCTCAAGTTTTTTTGGATGAATTGGCACTTACATGGAGATTTGAAGAGTTAAATTTAATCTTTGATTGTAGCTCTAAGTATTCAAAAGAGAATTTTGAGGTATCATTTCACCATTTAACCCCTAAAGGCCCAAAGTCCCCTCGGGGGACACTTGGGATTTTGGGCAGGCTCGTGCGACCTGAAATTTCGACCTGATTTTTTGAAACTTTTTTTGAAGATAGGAAATCACATTAGCTTTCCAAATTTTATTTTATTTTTTCAATCGGTGCCCGGGAAAAAAAGTTATGCCGCCCGAAGTCAAAAAAGCAGTTCGCCGGGCAGAAAAAAAAAACTTTAAAAAATTGAATTTTTTATTTTTATTTTTTTTTCTCAAAGATCATGTTTTTGTCTATATTTGAAGCTTTGATTCACTCTATTTGGACTGAGAATGAGAAAGTTATGGACAATCTTGTTTTTCGGGCAATCTAAGTGTCTTCTTCAAAAAACAACTTATAAAATTCATTTTTGAATGCAATTTCAAATTTTTTCAAATTTTTTTTTTTGAAAAGGTTAAGTTTGTTTGCAAGAACAATCCCACCGTTAGGATTATGGTTTTTTAATTCCATCTAAGAGCTATTGAAGATTTAGTGTTTTGTTCAATTTTGAACCTACTTCTACTTAACAATTTTTTTATATGTGAAAATCAAGTTTTGACATTCTGAAATTTTTTTCCCCGACTCTCAACTTAAATGTTCAACATAAAAAAAATTTAACTTTATGGTGTGTAGTGAAAAAAAAATCCACAAATGGCCGTCAAAGTCATTTGAAATTGCAATCCAGAGTTCAAAAAAACTTCTTTTTCCAACTTCAAACGCTAATATCTTCCAATCCGTACGGTCAAACTTCATGAAATGTTTACCACATGATCTGAGACAAGTGAAGTACAAGATCCTACGATTAGATTCTAAAAAAAAGTTTTTTAGGGAGTGATCGCAGCAGAAATGGCAGTTTTCAGTGGTTTCGGAGCTAGAAAATGCCTTGGGCCTTCAGGGGTTAAGGTCAAAAAGGGCTAGACTTTATAAATTTTTAGTAATTTAAAGATACACATTTATTATGTGACAAGCACCCCTCACATCCTTCATGGGCTTTTGGCCAGTTTTTACATTGCCAACACCCTTTGCGGACTGTGCCCTCTATGCTTGTAACAATTTTTTTTATATGAATACCTTTTTGATCGTGACAAGTGCATCGAAGCCCACGGGTGGTCTTGTGGTCATGACAAACTTTGTCATCTTCGAGACTAAGGTTCAATTCCCCTTGGTGCACTTGAAACACCACCCGTTTATTGTGGATTTGAGGATACTTAAATGAACTTGTATTTGTCGGGTGGACTTTTTAGATAAATTTATTATGAATTTCAAAGTTCCCAAAGAGCACCTAATTGGCCTTTTTCTACCGTTGGTTTTTGAATTTATTAATTTATTTGACACCTAATTCCAATTAAAAGAATAGGTTTTATTATTTTATTAAGGCTTTCAAAGGTCTCTTTTGGATTGGTACTTTAATTTAAATACAATCACACCCCATGTTAATTCATCCTTTTACTTGCTTGACGTTGAAGTGCAAGTGGACTAGGAAATAGAAAGAAGATACAGGTTTGGAAAATGTTTCAAAAAATAGATTTCTAAGGTTTCTTGATGAGGTACATTTATTTGGAGATTTGAAGAGTTTTACTTAATTTTTGATTGTAACTCAAAGCGTTCAAAATTGAATTCTAAGGTGTCATTTCACCATTTAAGGTTCAAAAGGCTTTCTATATTTTTAGTATATTAATAATAAATGCAAGTTACACATATACTACGTCACAAACATTCCTTGTATCCTTCACGGACTATGGACTTGTTTTACATTGTAGACTATGCACTATGGTCTCGCGATTGTTTTTGTTATATAAATACCTTTTCAATCTTGACGAGTGCATCAAAGCCCACGGGTGGTCTCTTGGTTCATGAAAAACTTTGTGATTGTAGAGATTAGGATTCAATCCCCCAGGTGCACATGAAACACATTTGCCATGTTTCGAGGGGAATTCAAGTTTCCTTGATCCAATTGTAGATTTGAGGGTATATACTAAAATTCACGTCAAAACATGGCAAATGACTTTTTAGATAAATTTTTTTATGAATTTGATTTTTTTTTATTGTAAGTTATTTCAAATATTCCAAAGAACACCTATTTGGACTTTTTTCACTATTTTGTTTTTGCAGTTTAATCATATTTATACATCAATAAAAAGTAGAATGTACTACAATTTTCAAAAGGTTTCTTCTATATTGGTACTTAATTACTTTGACCACTAAAGGACCAAGGCCATTTTTTTAGGAAAAACACTCAAATTGCCCCTACTACTGAGTTCCTTGAGATTTTCAACAAAATTCATATTTAAAAAAAATCTTACTGTAAGATCTTGTAGTAGACTTGTAGAAGAAGTGGTAAAATTTTTGTGACATTTGACTATATAGATTGAAAGATGTAAGCATTTGCAAAGAAAGGGTTTCTTTTTCTCATTGTGCCCAACAATTTTAGATGCCTTTGACCATTGATTGTAGCAAATTTTTGCACTGTATATTTTGAATGTAAAAATCTAGCATATTCAACATAATATTAGTCATGTCTCCAAGAAATTTTAAGCCAAAAAAAAGACGTGGAGCACATCCAAAAAAATCTTGCAATGCAACAATGTCCAAAAGTTTACAATGCACAACATAAATTTTCGAGCACATGTTCCACCACATAATAATTCTAACACTTAGAAGTTTGAAGTTTGAATTGAAAGATATACTAATGCTTTGTAATGTTTTTGGAAAAAAAGTAAATCTCCTACTTCCTATAGAATGTAGAAGGACTATGTGAATAATATATAGGCAAAGGCTTTGGGCAACCTTTGGAAGTGCGTTTACTTGCATTTCTACTTTGTTCGTGTTCTATTTCCTTCTATTGAGAACTCTAAGGTTAACCTCCTTCACTCATTTGGTCTTCTATCATAGTTATAGGGGAGGGTCGGCACATTGATGCCAAATAATTAATTGAAGTTTCCCAAGTAGATTCAATACATTAAAAATTAGTTATTATTAGAAGTTTTGACCTTATATTCATACAAAATTCTTAATATTTGGCAATTTACTTCAAAATCTAATTAATTTGGTGTGTTTGAAGATGTGAACAAGTGGGGTGGTAGGAGGTAAAACAATTCATGTGAGATATGTAAATTAGGATTAATAGGAGCTCAACTGCTCATAGTAAAGTTAAAAGTACGAATTGTGTTTGAAGTAGAATTTTAAACCTCATATAGGTAAAGCAAAATAATGTTTTTCGAATGATTTTGAAATAAATTAATGTTAAAAATTTAGGCAAATTTCATCTCTAAAATCCATTTGAGATTTCAAGACTCCAATCAAAAGTCATGGACAAGTTTTAGAGAGGGGTTGGAAGGGACATTTTCTTTGACATTTTCAAACATCCTCTTTGAACTTTATCAATTCAAAGTTTTTGAATTTTTTTTATTCTATTATGCCAAAATGAGGTCTATAATTCTACTTTAAGCACAATTCTACAATTCTAACTTATGTTTTGACAATGAGCGGTCAAGCTCTCATCTTCAAATTATCCCCTATCCTTTGAGGATTCATGATGGACAATAGATTTCATTATAAAAACAACCTCTTCAACCTTCAATCTCACTAAATGTCAATGAAGTAAGGTAAAATAGCCCATTACAAACAGAAGATCCATTGTGGACAGCTATGAATGACCCCAATATGGTTTTCTTCCAGTGAACGAGATTTGGGCCACAATCAATGTCTTAGCTAACCGGAATAGAGTGATGAGTGACCACAATAGGAACCTTTAGCTTTTTAGTAATAAGTCATTGTAGTAAGTGACTCTTTTAAGCCTTCTATGTTAAAAAATATTGTGACTGCTTTAGGTGAGTAAGATGACCGTTATGGATACAAATTTTGTTTGTCTTGGGGTAGTCTAGAGACTTTTTTTGGCCATGATGGGCAGAACACTTCAAAAATTCACAACAAATTCACACTTTGTCAAAAAAATATAATTTCAATTGCTCTTGCCATTTCTATCACTTGTCTTTATGTGAAAAAAAGTAAAAAACTTCAGCAATGACATGAGGTCAAACTCCTCATTTTGTTGGTAATGGACTGCTTTATTTTTAAATCTTTCACATTGCCCTCAAAAAATTTGATGGTCAATGATAAATGGACTTTATTTTAGGCATTTTTTCCCGGCAACTTGGCCAATAAATTCTTGCTAAACTGGCCATTTTTTTTGGTCTTTCTCCAAAATAATTATTTTTTTTTATTGTATCCTACAGCTACATTAATTGAATTTGTTCCCACTTGGTCTTGTAAGTGAGTTTGCTCAGCCCAACCCTTCATCCACAGCCCACCCCAGCTTTGTCCTTGTAACCAACGAAACCTGTGCATCTGCCCCTAGCCTTATAATGGCAACCCAGCCTGTCTTTTAAGTTGAATTTTGCCTAAAACAACCTAAAACTTCTTCATCCGGCATTGGATTGAAAGAAAAATTATATATTTACGAAGCTCTTGTAGAACTACACATGGCCTCAAAAAGTTTCAAGAAAATCAAATAAAAATTCAACTCATAGAAACCTAACTAAACTCTTAATTGTACCCTTAGGAGACAATGGTTCTAGCTTGAACAAATTTCCAATCAAAGCTTAAAATTTGTTTATTCTCCTTTTCAAGATTAGGACTAATAAGGTCATGACACATATTGCAAATTAGTGAGCAAGAAAGTAGGAAGTAGTGAGGGGGAAAGTAGTTTTTGAATGATCAGAATTGGAAGAGTCTAGACCTTGGCTATGGGCTTGGAGTACTTTTGGCTCCCAAAATTCATAGTAATTTTAATTTCGGCAAGAAAATTACAAAAAATTGCAATCCCCATATTTGTTATCTTCTTATATTACATAAAAAAAATTGTTGCAGCTTCAATCGCTCAATTATGGTTTGCTTGGAAAATTCCATAAATGATCAAATATAAGTACATTTATCTTAAGTAGCAATTAAGCTGAAGCTAAACTCAAGTACTATAGATGTATAAATTGTATAATAGTAGCTACAAAATTGAGTAACAATAGCTATAATTGAATGGCTCCAGAGCTACCAATTAAAGGATAGTATTTTGGCTTTCAAAGACACTGGATAAGTGACCACAGATATGAAAAAATGGGCAATTTCGTTAAAATGGCAATATTTTTTAAAATGGCATGAAAACAGTTTAGAATGGCCCTTCTGGAATCTATACCTGTCCTAGATGGTTTAGAACGGCCGTTCTGAAATCTATACCAATCCTAGATCGTGAAAATGGCACACTGTCAAAGTGGCACTTGGAATACCGCCATTTTAATGAAATTGCCCATAAAAATAGTAATCTAGCTCAACTGAACAACTTGGATAAATGCCTAATTAATTTTAGTGATATTTTAAAACTGTCCAGGTTTAATAAATTATTTTTTGGAGGTGCCTACCTGTTTCTTGTACTTTAATCAATAATTATAAGGGAGGAAGTTGCCTATACTGCTAGAAAGCTATGATATCTTAATTTTGGAGATATCTTTCACCTAAAATTAAAAGATGTATAAAAGAAGTATAATTCAGCCTTTCACTTGATTGATGTTAAAGAATAAGGGGGCTAGGAAACAGAGAGAGATAGAATGGAAAAAATGTTTCAAAATATAAATTTCTAAGGTTTTTTGATGAGGTGGCACTCACTTGGAGATTTGAATAGTTATATTAAATCTTTAATTTTAGCTCTAAGTGTTCAAAAGTGAATTTTGAGGTGTCATCTCACCATGTAAGCTTGAAATGGGTTAGACTTTCTGAATTTTTAGTAACTTAAAGATACAGATTTACTATGCCACAAGCACCCCTTGCACCCCTCATGGTCTTTGGATTTGATTTGCATTGCCAACACCCACTACGGGCTGTGCACACTGTGCTTTCAACAATTTTTGTTGTATAAATACCTTTTCGATCGTGACAAGTGCATCGAAGCCCACGGGTGGTCTTGTGGTGATGACAAACCTTGTGATTGTGGAGACTAAGGTTCGATCTCCCCCCGGTGCGCTTGAAACACCTCCAGGTCATTGCAAGTTCATTCAAGTTCCTTGATCCAATTGTGGATTTGAGGATACTTAAATGAATTTGAGATGATCTGGAGGATTTTTTTAACAAATTTATTTTGAATTTCAAAATTCCTGAAAAGCACCTGTTTGGCCTTTTTTTACCACTTTTTTTTGGCAACTTTATTTGAAACATACTTCCACTTAAAATAATAAGTTTAATTAAGGCTTTCAAAGATTTCTTTTGGGGTCGTAATTTAAACACAATCACATCCCATTTAGAGTACCATTGTACTCATAACTCAATTCAAGCTTTGTTGCCTTTTTCATGGTTTTGAATTTTGCATCTTGAAATAGAAAGGGATTTAGAATGTAGCCTTGAAATAATCTACAAATACAATTCATAAATATTCATAAGTTATAGGGTAACTGACACATAGAAATACCTAAGCAATTCCTAGCTATGTTTGGATCTAATCAATAACATATACAATTCAATATATGAACATGTAGGTTGTTTGGATCTAATCAATAGTTTTTGGTCAAATATAAACTAAAGTAAACAATGACTAAATCACTTGTTGAATTGAAAAGGTCATATGGTTTCTTGTGAACTCTTCAACATAATTTATTATGGGAGATATCTTTCACCTAAAACTAGAATAGGTATAGAAAGAAAGTTAATTCAACCTTTAACTTGCTTGAAGTTGAAGAGCAAGTAGATTAGGAAATAGAAAGAGGATAGAAGATGGAAAAATGTTTCAAAATATAAATTTCTAAGGATTTTTTGATGAGGTGGCACTCACTTGGAGATATGAATAGTTATATTAAATCTTTAATTTTAGCTCCAAGTGTTCAAAAGTGAATTTTGAGGTGTCATCTCACCTTTAAGCTTCAAAAGGGCTAGACTTTCTAATTTTTAGTAACTTAAAGATACACATTTATTACGCCACAAGCACCCTTCGCACCCCTCATGGTCTTTGGGCTTGATTTGCATTGCCAACATTTATTGCGGGCTGTGCACACTGGGCTTGCAACAATTTTTGTTGTATAAATATCTTTTCAATCGTAAAAAGTGCATCGAAGCTATGGGATGGTCTACTGGTTCATGACAAACTTTGTGATTGTGGAGACTAAGGTTCAATCTCTCCCTGGTGCGCTTGAAGCACCTCCGGGTCAATGGAAGTTCATTCAAGTTTTTTTATCCAATTGTGGGTTTGAAGGTACTTAAATTCATTTTGCTATATGCTGGATGACTTTTTAGCGAGCTTTTTAGATAGAAACAAGGTTAATAAGAGTACACTTAGACAGTGCATTATTTATTATTATTTTTAGGCAACACACAAAGCAATGTACAATGAAGTAGTGAAGCCATTTACATCCACTAATGGAAGATTGTATAAAACATTTGTATTTATTTTTGTCACACTTCTTTAGCTTAATGATCTATGTTTTGGCCATAAATTTTGTAATTTAGTTGCAAATGACTCAGATTTTTTTTAATAAGGTGGTACTCATAACCATTATACAGTTTGTCTAATTTTTTGGAATTTAAAAAAAATGTTTTACTATCAAAAAATAGCCCTGAATTTTTGTTACACTTGCCAATTTTGAATTTTTTTTTTAAACATGAAAAATGTGGATGAAAATTCATATATTCATCCAATAGTGTAAAATCATCCATAATATAGTTATATTGTCCCTAGATTATGTAGCAATTGAATGATTTCATTCATTGAAAATAAAGAAATCTATCACTCATTATTTCCTCACAAAAATTGTATTGCATTTGAGCTATAAATCACCCCCCACCAAAAAAACAGTGCTCTTAGAGTCATGGACAAAAAGAGTCATCTCTCATTGAAACCTTAATTTTTTCACATAGTTAATTTTTCACCACAATTTAAACTAACTACATATTCTGAAAGTTGTGAAAGAGACACAAAAAGGTATTAAATTTTGAGGTGTATTAAAAAAGGCTTAGAAGACTCTAAAAGTTGTTTTCAATCTACTATTGGTCTACTACCAATTTATAAATTTGGTAGGTTTATTTAGGTTTGTTGAATATCATAGTGGAGAAAATTGTAGTTGTGAACTGGAGTTGGGTTTGCAAAATGCTTTTTGCAGTTCTTGAAATACTTGACTTTGGTATGCATTATGTAAAGGGCAATGCACAAAGAGGAGGGCATTGTGTGATGGAAGGACTAACAAGGAGAGCAAAGCCCAACGAGGAGGCTCTTTTATTGCACAATTCCCAATGACAAGAAGCTTTGCATGGCGTAAACCGTGGAAGAAAAATTGGGATGAAATATAGGACGAACAGAAAAAATTGAAATGAAAAATGCGTAATGTCGATTCCACGGGCAAAATTGTGTATTTGGGCATTATGCTTTGATTGCGGCATTGAATCTATCTTAAAAATGAACGGGATATTTTCTTCTTGTGGATTATATAAAATTTTAAGACCTCTGATATTTCCACTGAACTCCTTCCTTTCCATCTTACACTTCGTACTCACCTTTTTGCTCTATTTTGTAAAATTGGTGCAGCACCTGCTGTAAATCACGTGTTTTTATATATACAGAGCACCAGTTGTTGCACTTGTAACATGTCAATCTTGAGCCACATTAGAAGACACGTCGCAGTCATTTGGTTTCCAAGATAGCTCTTTAAATTGCACATCTCCAAATAACTTTGGTTATACACAAATGTATCGACAAATACAACATTGTTGAAATATTCTAACCTTTTAACCCATAGATGTTCAACTATAGTGAAAACACCCAAAACCATCAAAACAAGCAATTCAATAGAGTTGGGGGCACCGTTTTGAAGAAAAAAACATTTTTGTAGTATTAGCAATTGAAAATCATGAAAAAGAAATTTGGATTATAAGGCACGTAATTACTAGAAATTTTCAAAGTAGAAGCTTCCTAGGACACTGAAACTCTCACGTAGTCTAGTCATAAAACCAAAATTCTAAAGAATCAACATTCAACTAATTACAACTAATCCCTAAGCAAGTAAGTGCCCTTAAGGAACCAAAAGATTCCTTATGTCTAGAAGTCCGATTTGAAGTGCTGGAAATGTTGCATCTAATGTCCAAACTCAATAAAACTTATTGAGAAATCTGCGTTCTCTTTTCTAATTTGTTTGTTAAAATTTTCAAATGAATCCAAGGTATATTGATTTTTTTAAGAGCCATTTGAGTTTCACTGGTTCAATTTGAGTCCAACAAACTGCATTTTTAAGCCTGCAACTTTGGAGGCTTGTATCTCCTTCATCTAATGTTTGTTTCAGTCAAATTTGTTGAATTATGTTCCCCTTGAAGTTTAGTTTTAGTGATAAAAATTGTCAATGCAAGTTGTTCTAAATGTTTGGGAGCGATCTGAAGTTCAAAATCCGGATATTTTTTGATTATGGTGATCTTTGGCAACTTGTTTCTTCTTCATACAATGTCTGTTTCCAATCATTCATTTGGGAAAAGTTGCACACACTAGTCTAATTTGTGTAATTAAAATTTCATATCAATCCTGGAAGCTATGATTGTTTGAGAAGCATTTTAGTAGAAGGAAGTTCAGACTTAGAAGTGTTTTTTGCAACTTTTCTTGCTATTTTTTGACATTTCAAAGCCATTTTGCAAACACAATGAGTCAATTGACTAATATTTTCTTTCACCAACGTCTTTGTATGTTGGTTTTGACGCACTTTATAGTTTAAAGTTTTTTCATTTGAGTAGGTTTAGAAATCAAATTTCACCTCCAAATTTGCTAGGAAAATTTCAACGTCCATTTTCAACACTAAAATATTATAATCTTGCAATCCATATGGCCAAATAACTCCAAATTTGATTCACGTCAAGATTGTGCGGTTGAGGTTTCTATACCTTAGTGACATGTAGACCTATAACACTTCAAAAGCAATGATGTTTTTGAACCCAAAAAGGCCTTGAACATTTAGAGGTTAAAAATGGGAACAACTAAATTGCACTTTCAGGGACACTTTCAATAGAAACCTACTTGTCAGGAATAACTACATGGACAATTTTGGGTATTTTCACCTTATTTAAAAACTGAATGGAACCAGCAGATCAACTCTACAAAGATTTCAAAGAATTTTTCGAAGGCCATCAATGCATCTCTAAAGAAATCGTCAAAGCCAGAGTGACCAAATCGGACGAGGCGGCTTCTCGACAGTGCATAAGGCCTCCTGGCGTGTGTGCTGCTAAACTTGTACAAACTGCGACTGATGTTCTCGCCATACATAAGGACGTGGCCATCCGATCCTCTCCACGTTATGGGTTACATCGGATATTCTGTGGACAAGAAGTGGGGATCCCAGCCGCTGCATGATTTTGATGGAGTTGATGGAGAGTGACCTGCGTCACCTCATGGACCAGATGAGCGCTTGAAGAACGTGGCCGAGGATGCATCGCCATTCAGGAAGAATCAAGCTGAGTGTGGACATCCTGTATCAAATTGCGGCAGGAATGGAGGACTTGCATGGTCAGGGCGGTTTTTCCATAATGACCTGAAGGCTTCAAATGTGCTCGTGTCGCATGATTGTGGTGGCAGAATTCATGGCATTTAAAATCAAGGACTTCGGTGTGTCCCAGATGGTGAAGCTGGCCATTGAAGGAGTTCATCAGGAAGATGCACTTCCGAGGTGCTGTAGGAACGCGCGGCTATCAAGCCCCAGAAGTATCGTCATTGAGCGTTTTTATACTTGCTCCCATGGTGAGGGCGTTCCAATCAACGTCTAATTATCGGAGTCCTGAGGATTATGAGGATCATAAGATATACAAGACATGTAACAGAAAAGCTGAGGAGTTTTACACAGCCAAGGCCGACACCTATTGCTGCAAGGACATGCTATGAGATTTTTTCAGAACGCATTCCTTTCGAGTCTGTTAGTAAACCAGACACTCCTGCACTGGTGTCGGAAGGAGTTAGGCCGGAACTCCCGCATGGTCACGAATCTGCTGATTTCCACACACCCAGCGTGGTCGATTAAGTGTTGGATTGTGATGGTGTCGAGAAGGGGCTGGGGGTTGGGGAATCAAGAGCTGGGGAGCTGATTTCGAGAACAGGGAAGGCGGGGGTGGAAGGAGTGAGGAGGTTTGTATTCAAGGCTTTCGTGATGGCTGCGCACGTGAAGGCTTTGCTGACTGACGCCAGACGAAAGAACGTGCTGGGGTGGGTGATGGGGTAACTGGGGGAAGCGTAAGTGTATGCGCATTCAAACTTGGTCACGCCGTCCTTGGAGATCGTGATCTGCCCCGCGCGGACGCCGTGGCGTTTCATGAAAGTGGACATCACGTCGTTGATGTGGTCAAGCTCCGCGACGGTCTTGCCTTTGATGGTGAAGATTTTCGGAGTGGGAATGTCTTGTTCGGCGAATATCGCGGGGTAGCATGGTGATGTGCTGGGTCCACCGCCTTGGACGCAAATCGGGTACAACCCTTGGCTTTTCTGCCTCTCGACTTCTGCTTGGTACTGGATCCCATTCAACCCATGCTTGGAGACCCAATTCCCCCCCACGTCGTCATAGAAAATCGAAAGATATTTTCCATGTTGAGAGGAGGTGACGAACGCAGGTCGGTAAGGAAGCTGAATGCAAGTAACCACGTTACGTACTCCTCTTCCGTGTCATGCGTTTTAGCAAGCCAATGAGTTGCATCAGCGTAAGCCTCCCAGATGGCCGCGTACAACGGCCCGTTGAAGCTCCCGTAGATTGAAGCGCACCGCAACGTCACATTCTTCTTGCGACACCACTCGTTCCGGAACTGGAACGACTTGGAATCGGTTTCTTCCCCGTCGCCGAGAACTAAGAGCGTCATGAAATTCGCGGCGGAATCTTCCTGCTTCTCGAAGGCGCCGGAGAAGACGGCGCTGGTGGAGGAGGTACCAACGACGGAGAGGAGCGTGTTGGCGTACCCTTAGTTGGTGAGGCGGTCGAACTTGGTTTGGAAGTCCGGTGCAGACAAGCCGTGAAAACCCTCCCAGGAAGGGCCGTCGCGGTGAACCTAGACGGCGGCGTAGAGAGGGGTGAAGTGGACGCTGTAGGAGCTGAGGTTGATGAGACGGAAGTCTTGGCTCTTCAAGCGGGTGTAATTGGTCTGGTGAGTGGCGCCGGTGACGCCATGATACGATTCGAAAAGTGAAAAGTGAAGCTCTCTTTCAGTGAGCGCGCAATAACAATACTTGTCGCGACGTCCTCTGTCGCCTATTCTTGAGTCCAAACTTGCAACATCAACGCCTGCTGTCGATGCTTCATAACCGTGTGCAACTTTCTGCTTAGACTCATCGCAGCCACTGAACTTCAGCTCCTTACTCACTCCAGCTCACTCTATAGCAGTACAGGGCTACATCCATTTGCGACAATCAAGCAAGAGGTGCAAGCAACCCTGTTTACGATCTCTACCGACAACATACGCTCAATGTAACAATTGCGCTCAAGAATACGCTGCTCGTTGAAAGAGCACGCATTAACAGTACTCGACTCGACTTCCATTCTCGCAACACTGCGTCCCAACTTTGCTGCAACAGGAACGCCAGCGGTGGATGTTTGAATAGCTGCAAAACCGTGTGCAACTTTTCTAAGAGTGCTTGCAGCGCACCTGTTTCAAACCATTGGAGCGACGCTGCCGCTTGAAAGAGCGAATCCACTTCCAAATGCTAACAAAGTCTCAGATCGCAGCTGGAACTACAAGCAAGAGTTATTCTGATCAATAAACCAGCATTCAAGGGAGTGGTATGCATGTAACATGACGGGGTGTGAGAGTGCAAGACTTGCATTTCAATATCTTCATGAGGGATCAGTGTTTTCAACATGAATTTGCGGCTCCAAATTGCGGAAAGGAAGAAGAGAATCTTGACGTTGAAGCCAAGCACATGGACACCATTACAGGAATATAAAAAATAGACACAATGTATCAACAGATTTGCTCAGGAGTTTCCTTACTGTGCATGTTGCAATGCAGCGCTCTCTGTGCACCCCAGCAAGTTGAATGCAGAGTCTTTGAAAAAGAGTTGCGGACAAAAAAAGTCCATTTCTCACTTGAATCTTTTCCCAAAGAGTCAATTCTCCATCAAATCTAAAACTAATCATATAATCTGAATGGTGAGAAAGTGGGACAAAATGTATTAAAAATTAAGGTGTAGACAATTGATCCCCCTTGCCATTTTTTCCAGTCAATCATTTTTTTGTACCTACAATTCCCAAGGAATGCACCATGCTCATCAGCATCCGTGACCATTGTTTTGTCTCTACACTGCTCTTTGGAACATGAAAGGGCCTCAAAACAAGTGAGCATCTTGTAGAGTGAGCATAGATTGGTGTCAATTCAGTGACCTAGGGAGCTTCCACTTTGAAAATTCTTCGTAATTATGTGCTTTAACGAAAATTTCTTTTTCATGATTTTCACAATTGCTAATACTACGAAAATGTTTTTTCCTTGAAAAAGGAGCTTCCACTTTGAAAATTCTTCGTAATTATGTGCCTTAACGAAAATTTCTTTTTCATGATTTTCAATTGCTAATACTACAAAAATGCTTTTTTCTTGAAAAAGGTACCTCCAGCTATGCTGAGTTGCTTGTTTTGTCGGTTTTGGGTGTTTTCACTTTAGTTGAACATTTACGGGTTAAAAAGTTATAATATTTCAACAATGTTGCATTTGTCATTTGTGTACAACCAAAGTTATTTGGAGATCTGCAATTTAAAGAGCTGTCTTGGGAACCAAATGACTGCAACGTTTCTTCTAATGTGGCTCAAGATTGTCATGTTACAAATGCAAAAGGTGGTGCTCTATATGTTATAAAAACGCATGGTTCGGGCTAGGTGCTGCACCAAGTTTACAAAATAGAGCAAAAACGGTGAGCACAAGAGTGAAGTAAAAAGTAAGTAGCTCAGTGGAATATCAGAGGTCTTAAAATTTTACATGATGCATACCAAGAGTATTTCAAGAACTGCAAGAGGCATTTTTGCAGCCCCAACCCCAGTTCACAACTATAGTATATCCCCACTATGTCATTAAAAGAACCTAAACAAGAACATCAAAAATAAAGCTTTAATACGTCATCCAACCTCTAAAGAATTTGGTCCTTACAGAGTTTGCGCTTTGCAGTGGTCCCTGAACAGTCACTTAACGTTAAGTCGGATCTTATTACGTAATGTTAGTTCCCTCTTTCCAACAGAGTTCAGACGTTATGTCATTGGTGAAATGCCGTAGACCAAAATTGATAATTATTCAGGCGAAGGCTCACAATGCAGATAATCTCAGATCCAAGTAAATTTAAGCTACAGGATAAAAGATGGGTACCCTTGCAGCAAACTCTTGAAAGAAAATCCACCCCCAGGCAGAATGGAATAAGAATTGTTATGGGACAAAGGATCTAAAAATACAGGGTAGGAATTTAAGGATGACTAGGCCTTCGTTTTCCACCATCAGACCTTGACTTTTTCAACACAGTAACAGCAGCAGCACCCACAGCAGCTTTCGTGTCCGGTTGTGGTGCACTTCGCCTGCTACTGGCAGGAGAGGCAGCCGGAGCCCGTGACCTCGGGGCTACTACTTGATGTTGTTGGGAACCCCTTGCATTCCCCGATGAGCCTACACTAAAACCCCGAGCAGCTGTCTCCCTCATCTCCTCCGTATTAAAAACTAATTGTGAGCTAACTACAGTCCTACTTCCTGTGTGTTCCCTACCTTTTCGTTTCTTCTTATGTATTACAAGATCCACAGGATGCATAATCCCTTCATCGGATTCCACCTCTTCATGAACTAACTCTTTCTCCTTCACACTACATTTGGCTTTGCTCTTTGATTTCCCCTTTTTGTCCTTCGACTTTTCCTTTCCTCCTCCCTTCTTGCTTTTCGACTTGCCTTCCTGCTTGGGTTGCGCGACCTCCTGTGGGGGAGCGTGATGTCGGACCAGCGATATCCTTGTGGAGCTCCTCGCATTGGTAGGAGTTTCAACATGTTCGGTGACAGCAGGGGGAGGGGGTCGACGAACACCTCGCGGGCCCGTTACGATGGGACCCTGTAGTACACCTCGCGGACCAGTTACGGCAGGCGCCTGCAATACACTTCTGGAACCAGACACTGAAGGAGCCTGTTGGGGCAACACTGGAGGATAACTTCGTACTCGTGCAGACGAGAAGTCCACCTCGGGAAATACAAGGGACATTCTTGAATCGAACAGTGCTTGTAAGCGACGTGCATCCGCTTGAACCTGCATAAAAATCCATTCATAGACATGTGAGCGAAAAGCGAGAGAAAATTTTAAAATTAGTTTGCAGGAAACTTGAGCGTAAGATTAAGAGGCTTCTAAAGTAGATTTTCTATTTTTCCGTTCAGAGAGTAAGGGGTTAAAGGAACAATTACCTCTGCAGAAGTACTGTAATAATGAACTGCATTATCGATCATAAGGTGAAAATCTGAAGCGAACTCCAGAACACTTGGGTACTCCAAGCGATCTAACTTCTCCTCAATTTGATGAGCGGTAATAGGTCGGGCTATAACTTTGTAATACTCAGGCAATTCACTACGCTTTGGTAGCTCCAGGAACAGAGCTGCTATTTGTCTGCCATCCTTGTTCATTGCTCCATGCAATTTACTCAGCACAGATTTGCACTGCACGCGTACCAGACACCAATTACAAATGCGTATCAAGATGTATTTCATAAGAAATATGTTTCTGAACGAAAAATGATGAACCGACAGATACAGAAAAATTCGATGTAGATAACGCCAGAACGGCAGAACCGAAATTGCATCACGATCCAGAGAGAACATAAACAGAAAGATAATTACCTTCTTCTGCTGTCCCTCGGGCAGACGACCTTTGTCACCACTATAGCTCCCCAGCAAACCTGCTTGAGTTCTAACAGTCCTGTTGTCTCTTCCCATATCAGGTTCTACAACAGGATCCGGCAACCCGTTAGTCCGACTGTGCTTAAATACAATGCGAGGTCGTGCTGGTGCTTGAGCTTCCGAGACATTGACACTCCTCTTCTTAGCAGCGCCACCCCAGTGATCCGTCTTCTCATATGGGGGGTCAACTGTTCCAAAGTTAGACCATGGCAGGGACTTATGCTCCACCCTAGAATTAGAGCGGAAGGACAGTGATGGATGAGTTTCTCGCTCAATGAAAGACCCGTTACTGATCTCTCTCTCGCCTAGTCCATCTAATTGAGCAGTACGACGGTGGCTGCGGCTGCGTTTCCTTTTCTTTTGTGGTTGTATGGCGTAATCCTCTTCCTCCTCTGCAATCTCCTCAGCTTCCTCCCTCGCTTCCATCCAGCTTTCTGACCGCTGATCTGAATCGACAGATGCAGCTATCTCCCCTTCCTCAAGTTCATCGCCCTATCCAACCAAAGATTTAAAACTGTTAAGCAAGTCATGGCCCCCAAACATCGTTCTTGTGCTGATTTTCTTAGAAATAGGCCTCCAAAAGATATAAAAATAAACATACCTCTTCTGTTCTACTTGGGCGAGCCTCCAAGGCCGATAAAGATGCAAATTTTTTCGATTGACTTGTGGCAGCTCCACGCTGGGGTTTTGCTGGAGATATCTCGCCTTCATCAGACGATACTTCGGGAACTAATTCACCCTCTTCTTCGACATCTTCATCCTCAGCTTCACCTCCCTCCTCTTCCTCTTCATCGTCATCGTCGACTTCCTCAATTACCTGCCGGTCAGCAGATGAAAAAGCTCTATATAAAAATCTCAAATACCACCAAAACGCTTTATGGTCCATCAGAATATTGGAGACGCCAATGGAAAGAAAGCATTAGGGCCAAATAGGCTGGACATAAAAGATATGTCTCTGCAGAAGTACATTTCAGATGATTACCTCTTCAATAATCTCTTCCTCCTCAATTATCTCCTCTCCATCTTCTGCATCCATCATAACTGTACAAAAAGAACCACAATTTTAATGCCAAGGTTCAACTCTTCTAATATTTCCTACAGATAAATGAACCACAGTACACTATTAAGTCCAAAAATTACTGGAAATGCACCTTCATCTTGATCTTCTCCAGCAACACCTCCTTCCTCTTCCTCTTCATCGTCAGCATTCGCAGCAGTTAACACCTCTTCAATAACTGATTCTCGTTCATCCTCTTCCATCTCCTCGGTATCCTTTTCAGGATAAAAGTCATCGTCAATTTCTACCTCACGATAATTCTTGTACCTGCTTGTACTCTTGGAGCGTTTTTCGAGAGCCTTCGGAGCCACAGGACCCTTCGTCACCTGGGAAATCAACTGATCTTCAGCTTCCTGCGTGCCCACGGCTCCCAAGAAACCCTTCTTCATGGCCTCTTTGGAAGTAGATTCAATTGCAGCATTGACCTCCCGAGAACCAACGCGCATCCATTTAGGAACTTTCTGATGAGCGAGGAGATCACCAGCCCACTTGTATTCCTCATCCATCTTGTCAAAAAGTTCCAATTCCTCATCTGACCTTGCTATCATTCGGTTCACTTCTTGTAGAGACGGAACGTCATGAACTGTTTGTTGATACCTTTCCTCATCATGCAATAGAGCTTCCAGAGTCAATCGTCTCTCCTCCTGGGTGGTCCGTTGATCAAATCTCCCGGCATTAATGACTTCATCAGCCATATCGATTTTGTGCTGCTGGATATTGTTGCGAACCAAGCTCTCCACAGAGCCCACATACCGATCCTTACCAGCCTGAAACATATACAAAGGGATCAATACCAACGCCTTCACAGATACGAGAAGAAACAAGGACACAAGAACGAAGGAAACAGGTGATAAAAACGACGAATAAGATCTCCAAAGTCCAGTTACAAACTGGCTGAACAACAACGAAACCAAGACTTTAATGATTGTCGAGTCCCAAGTACCAGTTCATCATCCTTCGCGTCCAAGGACCCCCCACTCCGCAGCTCATCCTCCTTCTCGTAGCTCGGGGTACTTTCCACAACAGCCTCCATATAAATTACACGAACCTCTCTCTTTTGGCCAATGCGATGTGCGCGAGCAACCGCTTGCTCCTCATTTTTTGGATTAGGGTCAGGGTCATACACAATCACCGTGTCAGCTGTCTGCAAATTAAGACCTCTTCCAGCAGCCCGAATACTGAGCAGGAAGATGAAACAATCAGAATTTGGCCGATTAAATTCAACAATAGCGGATTCTCTAGCCTCGAGGGTTGTCATTCCATCAATGCGACGGTAAATGAGCCTTCGCCACTGTAAGTAGTCCTCTAGTATATCCAGTAACCTAGTCATAGTACTGAAGAGCAAAACTCGGTGACCTGTCTTATGCAGCTTCACCAGGATGCGATCCAGTATCCACAGCTTTCCGCATGTACGTACTGATAAGTCCCCTTGACCATGAAACCGTGGAGGATAATTTAAGTAAGGATGATTGCAGACTTTTCGTAGTTCCATGCACTTGTTTTGCAATGGAGCATAGGCTCGTGCAAGGCGCTTGCTATTTCCTGATATCCTTTGAGCCTCATCATCTGGATCCAAACGCAGAGTCCCGGTTGTTTTCACCCAGTCATAAATTGCTGCCTGGTATGCTGACATTTTGCACTTGAGGACCACAGACACCTGTGGAAGCAGCGTAAGAGTGCATGAGGATCTAAGCAATAAACCATATCAGGTGCTGAAAGTTCATTCTTTTTTTAAAAACAATTTCAAAGAGAGGCGGACTGAATGACAATACTAGACAATCCTATGACATTGATTGCACTGAGAGATAGTGAACATGCAATCACCTTAGGAGGAAGAGACCCTTCCACATCCTCAACACGACGTCGCAACATGAAAGGTTCCAGGATCTGATGAAGTCTGTGAATAACGATAACTTTTTTTTCAGTCTCCAGCCAGTCATCCTCTTCAGTCTGCGTAGCCTCCTTCTGGAACGGCTTTGAAAACCACTCGTGAAAAGACCTACTGTTGTCAAACACTTCAGGGAGTAGCAGATTGAGGAGAGACCACAGTTCATGAAGGTCATTCTGCAGAGAAACAAATTCCATCAGTACCCTCAGAGCATGTCAAAAATAATTAAATTAAATTGAACATGCATTCATATCATCAAACAGATACTTGTTTTTAAAATAATCCTGAAAAACTACCTGTAGAGGAGTGCCAGTAAGCAGCAAACGACGAGAGCAACGGAATCGATCGAGATCACGGGCAAGACGTGATTCACGATCCTTCATTCGCTGAGCTTCATCAATAATTATATACTTCCAATCCACTTTTGACAGTTTGGATCGATCACGCATAATAAACTCATATGTTGTCACCAAAACATTAAACTTCATGGAGCAAACATCCTGCGACAAGTATACAAAATGTCAAATTATGATACAAATAGACCAGACAGAGAACCTCAACCATAAAAGTCTGGATACCAAAAATAAGTAACAAAATTGTCAGGAAACTGACCTGGGCAAATATTTTGGCACGTTGATCTTTATGTCCGACATAATATATACACGAGACAGACGGCAGCCATCTGAGTAGTTCACTCTGCACTCATAGATAAGTCCAATAACGTCAGGTAGAATTCTTGGAGAAAACGAAGAATATCTGAAATGAAAAGTAGACGTCTGACTAGACAACAAGAAAATCTGATATATAATTAAACAAACAAGAACTGCGGTGCAAGAACACTACCTTCCAGTTAACCATGACAGCATTAGGTACAATAATTAAATGAGGCCCGTAGTTGCCCTTGTACTCCATCAGATAAGCAATAAGTGCCATCACCTGTAAGTCCATGTTAAAAAAATGGTAAGCTATTCCATTTCATGCTACCGGATCCAGGATTTTTAGGAAGTTTAGGTTCTGTAACTCAAAATCAGATTATGTACTGTAAAGATGGTGCATGCACCATCTGGGACCCCATTTCTGCTAAATTCAAAGAAACATTTCCAGCTCTGAGTAGAGTCCATACAAAAACATTTCACAAATACAAATCTAACATGTTTGTCAATAAAGCGCACCCTCACCTGCACTGTTTTCCCAAGACCCATCTCATCAGCAAGTATGCCATTCAGCCTATTATTGTACAATGATAGCATCCACTGTAATCCCACCTGTCAATTAACAGAAAAGAGCGAGGAAAAATTTAGGACTGAGATTCACTTGATTCGCTTTTCAACATCAGATAGCCCTTACACATGAAAGCAATCAATAACAATACTGCTCAAAATAAAATTGTGTTTCCGTATCTCCAACAAAAGAGCTTAGTGAAATAAGGTTTGGAAATGATTCTCCATCGAATCACCACTAACTACCATTTGATAGTCTCGCAGGAAACCAACAGCAAGCATCGATGGTTGTTTAACAATATTCTCATGAACCGCGTGAGCCAAGCTGTAATATCTGCGATGCCAATTTATAGTACATAATGTCAGTCTCAGAAGAAGCAAGAGCAGGTCTTGTCACCTTCATGTTTGCCTACCAGAAACAGTGCAACTTCAATTGCTCGCATGCCGCACTACAAATTCCTTACTTTCATGAGGTTAGTATTACAATTGCTCAGATCGGTGTTCAAGTCTAAGGTACTGAACATATACAGGAAGGCAAGACTCACTTATTTACAGAAGAATCATGTGGGGCTCTATTGATATAACCATTGACTCCAGCTTCTTCACTTGCTCGAACAGCTGCTTGCTGCACTTCCTCTTCTGAGTAACCCTGTAGTTAAAACGCCTGAATCAGACATGTAATACAGATACAGGTGCAAAATTTGATCATTAAATGCAGAAGCATCATTAAAAAAGGATGCTAGGATCCTAGACCTGTGCCCTGGCGGCAGCGGCGGCTGCAATGGCAGCTTCTTCTCGCTCCTGGTGATTTTTAACAGCAGATATCTTTCCGCCCAACTTGTGCAGGTATTCTTCAGTCTGTGTTAGAAAAGAGGATAGCACTTCAAATCTCTCTCCAGCATCTCCAGGAAGTTGTCCCTGTTGCTGTTTCAACATCTCTCTGTAAGCATCAACATCATTGTTCTTCAACGCCTCCATCCTCTTGTTCCGATCTTCATCCTTCCGTTTAGAATACTCCCTCAACATTCGCTCATGGTATTTTGCTACACCCCTGTTCCTCGTCACACGAGCATCCCTAGATGACCACTGTGACTCTAATAACTTCTTTCGCCACTGCATCAGTCCTTTCAAGTGCTTCTCACGAGTGGACCTTTGCAGCACCATTACTTGTCTAGAAAGATCCACACGTTGCCTTTCACACAGGCGAACAAACTTCCTGTAAGCTCGCTCCCCCATCGCCATAATCTCCTGCTGTTGCTCCTCCACCTCATCTCTAACACGAGATTGGAGTTCCATCAGTCGCAACTTCTTCTCCTCGACCCGAAGCCTTACGATTTGATATGCCTGCAATAACTTCTTACCATTTCTTGTGGTCAAAACATCTGAAATTGTTTCAAGTCTCTCAGCTCTCTTCTTGTCGATAGCACGTACTCCTTCCTCCAGAAGAAGCTCCCGGACTTTGTAGCCAAGAGAAACTGGCTGACCCCATAGACTTGCTTGAGGTGTCAATGAGAGTGGTGCTCCATCAATTCTTTTGCTGACAGCGGGGAAATCAAAGAGCGGACCACGATAAGGGCGCACAGCTGGAGGAGCCTTTTGAACATATGAAGGCATCATGGCAGCAAGGGCCCCTGTCTTATTCACTGTTAAATTTGCAGGAGTAGATGGCCCTAGAACTCTGCTAGTATCTACCTTGTTTGCCTTGGTCTCTAACCCCTTTACCTCCGACTTAACAGCAATCTCATTTTTGGCCCCTTGTTCGGGTTTTAATTGAAGAGCTTCATGCTTTATGCTTGGCAACCCTTTAGCATCCCCATTGTCAAGAGCCTGGACACTAGATACAGTAGACCCTACTTTTGCACCTCCATCCCTGATTTCTAATTCCTTAGAAACTGCAGGGTCTTTCAGTGCCAAGACCTCCTTTGGCTTGGAATCGACATCTTTAGAAATAGGTTCATGAGCACCTTTTTCTGAAGGTTCAGATCCCTTCACAGTAGCTTGAGTAGCAGGTGACTGTTCCTTGGGACGCGATGCGGCAGATAACTGAGAGGAATGCTGTGATGAACGAAGCGGAGGATTAATGAGACGCTTTATCTCCTCTGCGATAACCACTTCTCCAGGCTGCACAGAAAACAAAAAAAGCACTATCTCTGAGCACAGTGCTTGTACATATGAAGAGAAACGGTAATACGATTTGGGCTTAACAAAATCGGTAATTTAATACTCTAGCTCTATTAGAATAATGACACAGTAAGACGTCCACTAATAGCATGTTAATCATCCAAACCCGTTAATGCTGTGCGTCATCCACTGCCTGAAAATATAAAAGACAAGAGCCAAATAAAATTTGACGTTATCAGGTACATATATCAGGGCTTTTCTTTTACTTTTTGAGAAAGTGCCGGGATGGTGATCACTTAAAATTTAAAATTTAGTGAAGCACTGTATTTCTACATTCATCCATCTTTTGGACAAAAAAACACTTTTCAATTGTATTCATGCACTTTTTCATCCAAATTAGGTGACTTCGTCCACCTTTTAAATAGAAATGGAAATTTTCTGGCGAAAAGTAGAGATTAATTTTGAAATGGTGCAATGCGGCCTCATGGTGCCAAAACAAAAGGGCTGGTACTCATCATACCTTCCTTGCCCTCAGTTTCTTAAAAGCCAATATCTGGTTCCGAAGAAGGGTGAGTTGATATTTGCTGAAACCGAAACCCGGGGGCAGTTGCTGAGCTAGAGGATGTCTTGATTGCTGACCGGGTCCGAAACCCTCTGCGGCTCCCAAAGGCATATTAGGTCGAGACACTTGCTGTGCCATCGGTAGAACGTGTTGAATTGACCCACTACTAGATCTGTCAGTCGCATCTCCAGCACTAGAGTCCGCACTTGCAGACTTTGACGACGGAAGGGTGGTATTCAAAGACCCTGAAAGCAATTGCGGACCTGATAGTTAGAATACAAATCGCCAACTCGGTCCCCTTATGAAGGAAAACAAATGAAACTACAGAATATTATTGCAGGAGTAGAGTGAGGAACAGGAGAATTTAGAACATCAATAGAAAAGGATCCTCTGCAACTATCCAAGCTTTACCTGTATTGGCTTGCAGATTTGCACTTGACTGTGTTCTAGGGTCCCCACCTTGACTCGGGTTATGATACATTACAAAACTAGGGTTTACATCAGGCGCAGTTCCTCCAGACACAGAAGAGCTTCCAGGATGCACTCCTTGGTAATAAAGAGGCATAGGTACTGCATTAGGAAATCCGCCTAATGGAAGGCCACTGGATGTCATGAGCATGGGTGCTCCTCCCCCAGCTGCTCCCATCCGATTCTGGTCTACAGCCGAAGTCAACTGAGGACCAGACGCTGGCATCGGTCTGGTCTGAGCCATTACCACCCCACCTTGGCCACCTGACTTCTGCATAGCTGCAAGATGGGCTTGGTACTGAGGTAGAAACTGAGGAGGTATATGAGCTTGTGGAGGGAGAGTGGTATTGACAGGCAGAGTCGAACTAGTTGCGGGTGTTTGCTGTGAAGGAGTTGCCATACTACTAAACGGAGCGCTAGTACCACTCTGGATACGCTGTTGGTGATTTTGTACCGCTTGCAAGGGTCCAGGAACTGGCCGTGGAAAGCTTCCATGAGGATAGGCAAGAGTCATTGCATCCGACCGTGATGGTTGCTGATTAGCCGCCCGTGCTTGATTTCTAGGCTTCTCGGCTGAATTATTAGTCTGGCCGCCAGCAACATTTCCAGGTTGCGTTAGCTGCTGCAATTGCCTTCCGGCCAGCTGCTGATGCATCAACTCCTGAGACAAAAAACATTCCATATTTCTCTGTACTCAACAGAAACCAAGACCTTTGATTGCAAAACACTACATATCGCTGTACTTTGCACAGGTGCTACAATTAGTGACATGCAACGAAAAGAGCTAGAAAGTCTCTTCAGATGATCAAGTGCAACGATTGAGTGCAAGAACCTACCTGCAGAGTCAGGCTGTTCGCAGTGTTGAAATCCCTGTTTGTCGAACCTGTTTGCAGGGGCTTGGAAACCACTTGCTGGCTGTATGCATTGGCTTGGGCTTTCTGCTGCGCAGACAGCAGCGCTTGCTGCAGGTATGCAGCTTGAGAATGCGAATGAGTTCCGCGACTAGAATCGGAGTTGTTACCCAAGCTGGTATCGCCACTGCTCCGAGAATTACCATCTTGCTGTAATCTTTGCTGAATTGGAGGCGGAAGGGGACCAGTAGGAACCCCTACACTGCCACCACCAGTACTCCCAATCACATGTAAACCCCCCGCAGCCTGCTGAGTCTGAAGAAAGGCAACTATCGACTTATACCGAGGGTCATTGATTTGACCAGAGTCCCTCAGATGTTGCAACTGCACAGACGACAGCAATTTTTGTCAGGAAATATTCAAAGCCTCTAAAATACAAACTAAACCAGCCTGTGCTGGTGTCTTCACGAGTTCGAGGCGTTCAAAATTTGCAAAGCACGCCATTTTGCTGGAATTCCATGTCAATCAGGATGCCGAATTATTAATGTTGTTCAAACGTATGCGCAGAAATAATAACATTAGTAGTGGTAGGAAACTCCGACAAATGAAATCCAGTTCCATCGAAAAATGACAACCATTGAGTACATCTCTGATATCTTCGTATAATGATCCGCGAGACTCTCAATAATCCCGATGACTAAAACCCTAGATTCGCGAGAGAAGTGCCTTGATGAGAAAAATAGAGGTTTCTATCTCAAGCTCAAAACCCTAATAGCGGTCACAGGAAAAAGCCCAGACAACCAAGGGCTCTCGCTATGAATGAAACGGAGAGGGTCATCCTGATCATTCAGAAGGCACAGATTAAAAATTGCCTCCAATACTCTTCCGTCCAGGTGAGCTATTTCCCAAATGCTTCTCTGTTCCCACACGTGTATTCGATGCAAAATACCCAATGAACCGGGAAACATACTCTCTGCGGTTCTACACCCCGGTTCCAAGCATTTGCACATAGCGAGGAGCGTAACATGAGAGACTCCACGCGAATAAAAAAATAATCCGTGTGTTGTAAATTCGAGAACACAACCTGCTGCAATGATTTTCTAAGAGGCGCCTCAGGATAAAGATGATTGTAACGCCCGCCGGAACACACCTAAGGTTGATTCCCTCAAATTCTAAAGAGGTGTCAAACTACGGGACCTCGTAGCACCTTCAAAATGCAAGTTCGTGGACCGCCAAAAAACACACGGAGCAAACCCTTAGGGTTCCCTATCCACGATCAATCCTCGCCAAATCACGACGCTAAGCGCGTACGAAGAATACCCGCCGGGCACGGCATTGATCGCGGCACGACGAAACCGGGGATTCGAACGATTTCACGCGCGCAGAGAGAGGTGCAAGACCAATTCTATCAGTTCGACGAAACGAGCATTCTAAGCCATCTCTAGGGCGTGCCCACCAACATATTAACTCCGATAGCAATTGCGAGCCCTCTGCGCCCTCCCTAGGGTTTGGCCAAACGACACTAAAACTCCGACAGCAGCAATTGCGAGAGCACTAGTCCCCCACCTGTTGAAACAACTGGTGCGACGGTAGAAACTGCGTCCACGGCGTCGGCGCAGGCGCCGTCGAGGACGAAGTCCCACTCGAATTCGGTTGCGGCGCTGGTGCTGGCGCTGGCGCCCCCTGTATCTGGGACGGTTGTATCTGCTGCGCTTGCAGTGTCTGCTGCTGCTGCTGCTGCTGACCCACCTGCGCTCCCTGATTCGAAGCCGTTCCTCCCGCACTACTGTCCCGTTGCTCCTCCCCGATCGACGACGCCGCCGGGGGTGGTAACGACGGCGCGGCCGAGGGCGGATCTGGCGCAGCGATGGTGGGGGGCCGGCTGCTGCTTGCCGCCGGCTCCTCCCCCCCCGGAACCTGCATTCAAAAGGCCGTGGCGTCCTGTCCTATGCTACGACCAGGCAGACACCCTTTCCCCTTCGCCAGTGTTCGCGTGGAACGAGACCGTTTCTTCAAGGGGAAGGGACGAGCTCCCCGCCTGGCGAGCCTGCTGGAGGGCGGGGACCTGGAGGCGGGGCGGGGGAAGGCAGGCAGGGGGGAAGGAAAAAAAACGGGCCAACCCCAACCCAACCCAACCGACCAACCCTCCCTGTTTCGGTCAGTCCCCTCTCTCTATCTTCCAGTAACTTAACGTAGTATCTTTCAGACTTTCAGTCCTCGTCGCCCGCTGCGCTCCTTCCCGGCGTCTTTTCTACTGTACCACGGCTGGTGCCGTTTCTACCTCCTCGACCTACACTACTAGAACTACTCTTTGTCTCTCTCTCTCTCTTTCTTTGTTTCCTTTCTCTCTGACTAAGTTATAAGATCCCTGATATGACCGCACTTGCGCGCTCGCGACGAACGCTCTCTCTCTCTCTCTCTCTTTCCCTCTCTCTTCTGTCTGGCCCCCCCCGCGACGAGATGCCACAGCAGCAGCCGGGGTGGGGGTTGGGTCACGTGCGAGGCAGCAGCGTCGCCTCCCCTTCTTTTCGCGTGCCGTGCCGATCTCGCCCAAGCGTGATTTATTACCAATCCTCGAGCGTGCAGCTTCAGGGGGGTGGACTAGACTACTACTGTGGAGTTTGTTCCTGGCTTGAGGTTGGCAGCAGCCTGACGGAGGGCGCTCGCAGTCTAAGCTTAGTCGTCGGTCAGAGACTCTGAGCAGTGAGAGCCCGTCCCATCCCGTCCCATGCCATCCGGTCCGCGAGTTTATAGGAGCAGACTATCATAGGTTAGTCCCATGCACCATCATCGTGAGGCCTGCATGACTATGATACTGTGAGTTCAGTTCAGTTGGCTTACCTTGCAAACCCCCTCCCTATCTTAATAGTACCGTATAGTCCTCCAGCGCCTAACCCTACGCAGGCTAGCGGAGAGAGTGGAGTAGAGTCGAGTCGAGTCGCCCCCACCCGGCCGACCCGACCCGGCCCGACCCGGGGTCTGCCCGGCGCGGGCAGCTGCTTTCCCGCCCTTGGAAAAAAGGGAAGGAAAAAGCGTGCGACGGGGAAAGAAAAAGAGCGGGACGGGACAGGTGCTGGGCTGTAGATGAACGGCAACACTTGGCTCGCAATAGGTCGGACTCGCTGGTGGTTTTTGGCACGACCAGTCAATTGATTTTGTGTTTTCAGTTCATCCACAAATTCATTGATTGGTAGTAATTTTTGTCCAAATATTTGGGAATTTAGTCTTTTCAGAATGACTAGTGTGTCCTGTGTCGTTGCCACAACCAAAACAAAAGTAAGAGTAATTTTTTCTAATTTTTTTAAGTAAAAAATAACTCAAAAATTCATAACTTTCCATTGTATATCCAAACGCCATGTGCGAATCAAAGCTTGTGCACCCCTCCTTGCCAAGGGCTTTTTGACGATACCAAGCATGCCACCGAGGGACGCGCGGTCCGGGAGATCTCAAAGTAACAAACAAACAGCCAAACTTAAGGTATGGACTAGTGCGCTTTGTGTCGTTGCCACAACCAAAACAAAGTGAAAGTCATTTTTAAAACCAAAAATAACTCAAAAATTTATAACTTTTCCACCGTAGGTCCAAACGCCACAAAACAAAGTCTGTGCACCCCTCCTCACCAAGGGCTTTTTAACTCTTCCAAAAACGTTACCAATTGACATACTATTCAAAAGATACATAATTTAGCATAATCTAGTAGTTTTTAAGATCCAAAAATAATTCAAAAATCTATAACTTTCCCACTGTGAATCAGAATGCCACGAAACAAAGCCCGTGCACCCCTCCTTGCCAAGTGCTTTCCGAAGGTGCCAAGCACACTACTAGGGGACACATGGTCCGGGAGATCTCAACATAACAAACAAACGAATATGGTACCTAAATATAGTTTAAGAAAACCATGCTAACTTAATGTATGGACTAGTGTGCCCTCTGCCGTTGCCACAACCAAAATGTAATTAAAAGTAATTTTTCAATTTTTTGAAACCAAAAATAACTCAAAAATCAATCACTTTTGCATAGTAGCTTCAAACGTCACGAAACCAAATTTGTGCACCTCTCCTTGCCGAGGGCTTTTCGACAATACCAAGCACGGCACCAGGGGACGCACAGTCTAGGAGATCTTAATGTAACAAACAAAACAAACAAATAAACAAACATCTTGTCTTAAGATATGGATTTGACGATTTCACCCGGTTTTCACCCATTTTACTTACTTATCCTATGTAAAGATCAGATTCAGCATAAAATAAGTCATTTTTGTAGAAAAGTGCCACATGTTATATTGTGAATGGTATGAGGTGATCTAGACCCTACGAGAATCTGATGTGGAAATTCAATTATAGCAACTGAGTGTCAAATCAAACCTTCAAGTATGGTAGTATTATCATAGCCAATGCCAAAATGAAGTAAGATTTGAACAAAAGATTTGCCAATAGCTATTCTTCAATAACTAATTAAGTAATTGGAATTTATTGGAATTGGGACATGTTGCAATATTCTACATGAGGGGTTGGTTTTGGCCAAGGAAGTGCCAAAATTGAACTTTCTCAACAAATTTGAAGAAGTTGACACCACCCCAAACCAATCACAAAGATGAAATGTAGGCGGTTCTTGACAAAATTAATTGATCTATGTACTATCCTTTTCTTCTTCATGTAGGATGGCAAATCATTATTTAATTTGTAAGGGACACATCAAACTAATTTAGATTGATGGATGAATTTGTAGAATGACAAATCATCATTTAACTTGTAAGGGACACAAAATGATTTAGGTTGATGGATGAAATCAAATTTTTAATTTTCATTATCATATGCATTTTTGGTAGGCATTTTTTTAACGAACTAGATTAATGAGAGTGATTTAATTTTATAGTTAGGATTGACAATTCTAGAATGTACATATACCGTATGTTGAGGTCAGATTCGTTAGAACCCATATAAAATCATTTTTAGGGGGGGTGAATTCCTTTTGTTAAGTGGATTTAGAATTTTTAGAATTTCGTTTTGCAAGATTTGGAATATTTTGTAATTTTTAGTAGCAGGGTCCTCCAACTTTAGTGCGATACTCAAGCTTTACCGAATCTTTCATGGCCTTTACTATTAGGGATTGTAGGGATTGTGCAAGTCCAAGATCATCACCTTCTTTCTTGACATTCTCACTCCCAACTTGTGCGTTGTTCATCTTTGAGAGATTTGTTGCGTACACTCCAAGAGATTGTGTCTTTGTTGCATTTTGACTTGCAAAGCTCACTTAGTCCTTGAAAGCACACATTATCTACTACATAGTAATCTTTACCTTGATATGTATATTATTTTTTATTTTTCATCAAGGTTTATTTTTAGGATTCAAATTGTTTTCATTAATATTTTCTACACTATTCAACTATGCCACATTATAATTTCTGAAAATTTCATTGCATGCCATATTTATTTATATTTTGAATTATTTTTTAACATATCTAACGCAAGTGTAGGATATTTTAAGGAAATTGTAGAAACAAAAATACAAGTGAACCTTGATTGAATTGACTTTGTGCTTCAAAGTAGAGTTGTAAGTAGCTATGTAGATTCAACCATACAAATACAATTCAAAATTCAAAATTTCCAAATTACATTATAAATTAATTTCCAAAATGTTTCTCTATATTAAGTTTTATTGCAAGTCTTTGCAAATTCTCAAAAAAAAAAACATGTATCCTCTATACTAAATAGTGAAATTGGGTTGCCTTAACAATTAGGTTGTTTTATCCCAGAGAAGCTACCTCATGACTAATGCTTGTCCATATGGAAGCACATGCCAATCTCTAATCACAAATCACAAATCACTGCACCAACCCATGCCATACACATAGTTCTTACTTTACTACATCCTTGTAAAGTAATTGTACAAATTGATATAGTGTAGATTGTCAAGAAATTAGTCTAGGGCAACCTAATTTCACTATTTAGTGTAGGGATTAACAATGGCAGCAAGGTACCTTTAAGACTGATGCAAAAAGAAAATTCATTCAACGTAGAGAAGTCTTCACTGTAGCTACTTGTTTGATATCGTCCTTGAGTTTATGATGCTAGTGTATATGTCCAAGTTACATGTTTGTTGAATATTAGTATTGGCAAATTCAAATTTATTTTGTCTCCATTTTTTTTACCAACCTTTAAGGACTTTACAAGTCTAATAGACATTTTGAGAGTTAAACTTGAATTTTCACATAGTTCTTGATTTTAAATATATTAAGCTTAACAAAAAATATAGCTCCAATAATCTACTTTTTATTCTATTTTAATTTTTTTCAAAATTATTAAAATTATGGTTTTTGTGACACTTCGAAGATAGTATCTTGAAAGTTTAAAATACATGACTTTTGAACTTTTTCTATTGAATTTTTCTTGGTATGAGCTCAAGGAATACACTAATTGCACCATGATGTTTGTCATTATTATTTCCATTTTCTTAGAAATTTTATACTATTTTAATCATTTTATAATTTTTATGAAATTTACAGAGTACTTTATTTAAATCATATAAAATTCAATTTGATGTTTTTAATTATAAAAAATTTATAAAAGAATTTAGACCTATATTACTACATGTGAAAAATATCAAAATTTTGAAATGTGTGTTTTAATGTAGAAATCTAGTGAAGTTTGACCAAGCCTAGACATTAAATGTCCTATAAGGGTTAAGGGAAAATTTTGCCTTGTTGAATAACTCTGTATCTATACTATTGCACACATGAAACTTCAATTTATTTTTTTATTCTTTGTAGAAATCAACTTTTGGCACATGTAACTATTAAACTGACTAGACAAGGAGATTACAAATTCTTCTAGAATTTTATGCTAAAAATCAACAAAAATTTGGATTTTTATTGGATGGTATTATATCAATAGAATTATACATCAAATTTGTTCATTTTTACATTTCAAAAATCTCTTGAAAGCTGGAAAAATCTTGAAAGTAAATAAAATAGTCATATTTTCTTTTTCTTCATTCCTTTGAGATTTATAGAGTGGAAAATCAAAAGGTATAAAAATGAGGTTATTTTTCAATCAATCAAAATTTATTCAATGACATTAAAAAAATACTACCTCTTTTTTAGAAAAGACCTGTCTTTCCTTTGAATTTTACAAAGGAAACCCGGGTCTTTTTCATAAACAAAGGAAGTAGAATTTAGGCATGTGATTCTAGGATGAATTTAGACTTTTCAATGAATAATTGTGCAAAATTTGTTGTCTTTGCCAAATTGATGTTTATTAGGAAATTTTTAATTGGAAATAGGATTAAATTTAAATCTTTTGTTCAAACTTGTTAAATACCTAGTAGATGATTTTGGAGTCATAATATTGAAGCGAGTATTGAAGCTTGGTTTGGTATTGAATTAAGTAAGCAACACAAGTTCAAAGGCCCCTTAAAGAAGTCCATGTCTCTATCTCAGAAAAATCCCTTAAAGTATGCACAATATATCAATCAATACAAAGTGTGATCATCTCTCACTCTACCACTGAACTTGAATATTTCTAAACCAAGTGTAGGAAAGCAATAATGATAAAATAAAATAAAAACAATTAATTAGACACATTTAACCAACTTTCAAATTGTAGCCAAAAACTTCATAATAATGATTGCAATTGATGAATAGCCATGGACTTTATTCAATTCTGTCAAAACACACAAGCCTTAAGATATATCAAAGAAGACCCTCTATTAGCTACATTAGAATGGCCATAAAAACCACAATTGAAACATTGGTTCTTTTCTTGATCACATTATATTTGTGGATTAAAAACTAGATTTCTATTTTGAAATTCAAAAAGTGAACATGCTAAATAGTAGAATTGATTCATAGTCCTTGCAAATGAAAGGAAATGTTGAAGATTTGGGACAATTAGGATATTTAAAGTGAATAAAAATTAGACTTGATGAACTTCAATTTTTAATTGAACTAAAGACCTACAAGCTCTTGAAGACAATTTGAGTTCTTTTTGATGATTTAAGGGAGGTTCTAATGGATTTATATTGTTCATTTATATTTTGAGTTTTTTGATGTAGCTTCTAAAGGACATGATTCTATTAGGAAATTTTGTTTCATGAGATCTTAATAAATACTACAAAAGATATGAAAAATTTAAAATTTGTTATATTGTTCAAGGCTTTTTAAAATAATGTACTGAATTGTTTTTAATTTTGCATAGATACAGGTGAAGCTTTTATTAATTGCATAAATAGAAATGAAATATATAAAATTAATTTGTTTTGAAGGCGGTGTAAACATCTTAAAAATAAAATAGCACCAAAGTAATGTGGGTTTTTTTGGCTCCTTGTAGCTAGATTGCAAGTCTTGTCAAGGAGGATTTTTGCCACTACATGTGGCTCCCTCAAAATATCCTTTACTACTAGGAGGGCACACAAAGTTCCATTATTCTAAAAAATGCTACACCAAAGATTTGTTTTGAATTCATTTTTTCAAATTTAAAAAAAAAATAAAAATTCATAAAGTTTATATGATTTGCTTAATATTCTCACTAAGTTGGAATTTGCAGAATTATATTCTATACTAAATTCATAAGCAATTTTGTATATTTTTTTAAATATTATGCCTCTATATCTTCAATAATTTGTTAGAGAAGAAAAATAAAGCTAAATTTTCTTCATAGATTCTCAACTCAATTTTCCAACTTATGAAGAACTTGTTCAATTTGGAATGCATGCATTTTTTTATAATCAATAAAGATAAAAATTGGATAGTTTGAAATGACTAATATAACTTGATTTTGAAGTTCAAAGTTTATATTTGCAATTGGTCAAGTTTTGAATTTTGAATTTGGATAACTTACACTTCAAAAGATTGAAAAAATTAAAATCTTTGCGTTGCTTTTAGAATAGATTTTTTTATAGGAAATTTGTAAATGTTAGCACTCAAAAAATTAATCTTGAAATGTTGCAGAGGACATCTTGTCTCTTTTAAATCCTCAAGAAAGATGGAAGAATTCTTTTTCATCTAAGTTTTGGAGGAGATACTTGAAAACAATTGTAGATAATGGAGTTGAACACAAAGTTGGATGTTGTGTTCTTTCTTACTTTTCTATGTAAGAAGATGCTTAATCCATGGATAATTGATTCCTAACTCTTTATTCTTGATTTGAATTTTGAACCAAAAATAATCTTATTTTGAATTGATCCCAACCAATGAAATATGCTTATTATGTCTAATTTCTACTTCAATTAAAAAATTTGAAAGAAATTATAAAATTCAATATTTTATTGCAATTTGAATTTTGGACCTAAAACCATGATCAGTTTGTCCTTTGATTTGCATCCTCGTTTGCATCGTGACATTCTACACTATAATATACATCTATAAACAAAAAAATCATATTTTTTAAGCATATTGTAAATATTAATGTATGAATTTTTTCACTTTCTATCCAAAAATTAATAATGATGTCAATTTCATGAAGAAACTTGAAGTTCTAATGATTTATAGAAGGCATATAATCATATTTGTGAATAATAATAATAATAATAATAATAATAAAAATAAAGAATCTCATTCAAATGTAGATGTAAATGGGAGCCTAATACAATGAAGGATTTTGAATTTTGAAAAAAAAATAGTCCCACCCTTGGGTTTTAGGATTATAATGACAGGGCCTAATTGCAAGCCTATTTGAAAGTGTTCCATGCAATAAGGTGAACCATCATATATTACCATCCAAATTCTAATTTTGTACTCGTATAAGGTAAACTACCCCATTACAAACATGATGAAAATTTAGTAATAGACAAGCAATAAGAAACAATGTTACAATTGGAAAAATAATTTTCAGACCTCATGTGATTTTTCTTTAAATTTTGAAAAGGGTGTTGCCTTGGACTTCCCATTTTAGCCTGTAGACATGCATGTCAATGTCAAAAAAATAGCTATTGTATACCCAACTTAATATATGACTAATCCAATCCATAATGACCTCAATACCAATTAACTACCTACTTCTATTTCAAAATGAACCAATTTGCATTGATTTGAGGCTAATTCAAAGTGAATTAATGACCATGTGTAATTAACGCATAGATTCTACACATTCTACATATATTATCCCAATGTTTATGCGGCCTTTCTTTCAAGAAGGTTATGAGTTTCTTGGCTCCTTTATTTAGGGGGCTTGAATTGAATGAGGCCAATTTTGAGTACGCAATTTTGGATATGTGATTTTTTGTATGCAATTTTTGTATGTACTGGCTTTGCACAAAAATGAACTAAGGTTTTAGAAACATTGTGGCAATGGTGCACACTGTCATGATTATAGTTTGGCATTATTTTAACACATTTACCCTCTTTTTTTTTCCTATAGGCTTGAAGCTACCCATTTTTTTTTGAGGAAATTGGGCATTTAATTGCCCTCTAGAACACATTGTGTTATCCTCATTTCGTGCTATCAACACCCTAAAGCAAGTAATTCTTTCTTCATTTGTATTTTCTGATTTCCAATACAAACAACTTAGAATGGGGCTTTTCTTAGATGTTTGGAATGGGAGTTTGGACTGGAATGGCGTGTTTTACCTTGTCTATGGTGTACATTTCCATTCTGAAATGTATCCCTTGGGTACATACAGTAAATGAGAGTGGTTACCTTGGGAGGCATAATAAGCCTTTAGGAGGCTCTTTAGGGACATCATATACAGTGTGCCGGTGAAGTTGCAAGGGAGTCCAGTGCCTGCAAGCAAGTCTTCATGAGTCTTTGCAATGATAGGCATTGACAGAGTCTGCCATTGCCATCATAACTTAACTTACTCAAGTCACCAATCAATTGCTTGTGAGCTGGGTCTAACTTATATGTAACTGCAATCAGCATTTTCTCCATGATTGTCAGTTACGCTAAACTAAGGAAAACCAGCCTATGGCAGGCAGAAAGAATGACTGATTTGCCCTGTTGGCATTGTTGAATTTTTTTTTATTTTTTTTCCATATCAGGATGAACTTGAGAAATGGGGAGAGCAATTGGAATTTTACTTTTTAGACAAAGTATGAATTTGCTATGAATTTTTGAAGTATATTACTGTGCCCCAAAACAATTCTGTGGTTTGAGAACACTAGTTAAAATAAGCCTCAAATTTTGCCCCAAAAATAATAGTTCTGTGTGCTTCTAATATGTGTTATAGTATTGTATACTTGCAATATGCGTACCACTACAGTACTATATTGTAAAAAAATGTTATTTGCATATTTGTTTTTCTAGAGCAATTCCAAATTGAGCTTACTGAGCAATTCCAATGTTTTCAAACCATGGAATTATTTTGGGGCAGAGTAGTATTGCCCAATTGGCCTTGAAGAGTCTCTAGACTACCTCAAAACCAACAAAAAGTGTACCCACGGTGGTCGTCTTACTCACTTAAAGCAATCACAGTATTTCCTAACATGGCCATGAAATGAAGGCCTAAAATAGTCATTTTTTGTGATGAATTTACATTGAAAAGGTAGAAGTTCTTGATTGTAAGGTAGAACTACCCATAACCGACCGAATAAGCAATTCCGATATGATTTGGAGTAGTGCAAGGCAAAACAAATATTTTAAGAGGTGCATCGATAGAAATGACAGGGATTGCAAAAAAATTGGTAATTTTATCGCTTGAAGTGAGGAAATTATTATGAATTTTAGGAAACAAAAAGTGCTTCGGACCTATGGCCAATGTCTAGACTCTACCAATTCCAATCATTCAAGAACTTTTTTCCTACTCATTATTTCCTATTTTCTTTCTCACAACTTGGGACATGTATCATGAACTTATTAGTTCCAACCTTGAGAAGGGAAAAAAAACATTCTAAACTTCAAAAAATTTGGTACAACCTTGGTTAGAAATACTTGCACCTATAGGTTGGGCATGGGTCACTGGTCGAGAATGGGTGGCTCAACCTTAGTCATTAATCACTCCAACACTATCACCCAAGACATTGACTGTGGCCACTAATTCAACCTAATCTAACCCAAATTTCATTTATTGAATTTTTTTTGTCATGGATTGATGCAAGACTATAATGGTTAATTCCTAAGGTGTTTATCATAGGTGGTTTGCATGTTATAGGTGGTTTGCATGTTATAGGGTGGTTTACATTATCCAGATTCTTAATCAACTAAAGTTTAAGTGCGCAAATAACTCTATTGGGTAATTCTCATTTGACTTTAATTTATGCTACAAGGTGTGTGCGTCATGATCGATACCAATTGCACTTGAGCATATTTATTACTGTAAGGTATAAATTGTTTTATTGGATGTTATTGGCAACAGAGCTTGGAGGATTTTAATGCATTTTAGCATGCATTATTTGGACACTATAAAAATAATTTATGAAATTTCAAAGTGATGTTTGTAAGTGTTCCAAAAACGGACACTAGACTCTCCTAGGCTCTCATGTTTTGATTGGGTACATCTTGTGTCATCAATATTGAGGTTATAGTAATACTTTATGGTTTAATGCCGGTGTTGCATTTTGGGCAATAGTGATAATGGGTGCACATACCTTAGTGCCTTTTTTAAACTTATATTCATGCTCTAATCATGGTAGCACAAATTATATAAATTCGTACTTTTGGAGGAGAAAAGATAAATTTGTTTTGTATCTACATCACTAAGGGATTGTTTATACAAAGTTCAAATGAAGGGCCCACTCAAATTTAGTAGGATCTTGTTTTTTTGAATGTGAACTTCGAAAATAGAGCCCTTAGACAAAAATGTAAGGGAGTTTGTATGGTCTTGGTATAAATCCAAGAGAGCATATAGAAGAGGAGTCATATTTATTCAATTTTAGATTTAACAATGTGGTATACAAGATTACCTTAAATAGAAAAAATATATAATTGCAAGTCCTCATCCTCTAGAAATCTCTTTGATTTACTTCAAAGAGGGGCAAATAAAATGTGCAACTAGAAACCAAAAAAACATTATTTACTTTGGTTATATAGGATTCTAAATGTACTTTTCATCTCTAAAGAATAGCATAGACATTGACCTAAGAATAAGCTTGCACTTCAAGTTGAAATGCCTAGGAGGCCCCAAAATGACCTTTGGATGACATTTAGCACCACTAGATTAAAAAAAAAAATTTCATCCAATTTCTTGGAAGAAATTGGTTGAGCACTTTTGCAAGAAGGTTGAAAATCCTCTCTTTGTGATATTGTTGACTTTTCTACACAAGTAGATGCTTGATCCACGGATTACCATGTGCCATATTTTGCAACTTCAAGTCTCTTGTTCTTGATGCGAATTTGGACCATTGAAATGATCTTTTTAGAATTTGAGCTCAACTATGGAAATGAAGTTAATGAAGTGCAATTTCTATTCCAACTTAAAAATTTAAAAACTCCTAAAATTGAATTCTTATTGCAATTTGAACTTTGGACCTATAACAACAATTTATTGATTTTTAATTATAAAAAGACACTATAATTTTTAACTCCAAAATTCTATACATTATCCATGGAGAAATTTGATATCTTTGAGCTAATTTTGTATGTGATACAAATTTTGATCACTTTTTCTTTAATTTCTTTGAGAAAATCACGGTAATTTCAAAATTTTTACAAAAAAATTTAAAAACCTTGTGACTTATAAATGAGACGTGATTTCATCTCTCAAAAATAAAAATAAAAAATTTCAAGAATAAACAATCACAACTTGGTTACATGGGAACATCCATACCTTAAGCTTGACCGTTTTTTTTTTGTCACGTTGAGATCTCCCAGACCGTGCGTCCCCTGGTGGCGTGCTTGGTACCGTCGAAAAGCCCTCGGTGAAGAGGGGTGCACGGGCTTTGTTTCGTGGTGTTTGGATGTGCAATGGGAAAGTTATTGAATTTCAAAGTTCTTATTGAATTAAAAAATTAGAAATTACTTTTTGACTGTGACAACGGCACATGGCACACTAGTCCATGTTTGGCTGTTTGTTTTGTTTTGTTTTGCTTGTTTGTTTGTCACATTGAGATCTCCCAGACCATGCGTCCCTCGGAGGGGTGTTTGGTACCGTCGGAAAGCCCTTGGCGAGGAGGGGTGCATGGGCTTTGTTTCGTGGTGTTTGGACCTACGACGGGAAAGTTATTGAATTTTGAAATTTTTATTGATAAAAAAATTACTAAATTATGCTAAATTATGTATCTTTTAAACCTTGTGTCAATTTGACACATTCTTGGTACCATTGGAAAGCCCTTGGCAAGGAGGGGTGCTTGGGCTTCGTTTCGTGGCGTTTGGACCTAAGGTGGAAAAATTATTAAATTTCAAAGACTTTATGAATGGAAAAATTAGAATTTTTTTTTTTTTTACATTTTGGTTGTAGCAATGGCACAGGGCACACTAGTATATAGAGTGAAAGGATTTTGCAATTCATTTTTGTTGTCCATCCTTTCAGAGTTAGGATAGCAATGGATGCTTACTCTAACTTAGAGATGCTTTACATCTATAGGCATGGCCATTCCCCTCGAGACTAATTGCACAAATTTCAACCTTTTGTCCAATCACAAGTGAGGATTTGGGACCTCTAACACAACAAATTGGTTCAGCCTCTAAGTGTCAAGCATTCCTTAGTCTTGATAACTAATCATACAATCTTACACGTGTCACTTGTTCCGGGACTTATTCTCATAAATATACAATTGTTTGGATGAAACTGTATTGAGTATTGATTTTGTTGACTGATGGAAACCTACCGTATTTGAGTGAGCACTTGAACCTGTAATTATTCATACGGTATCAATGGATTGCGGATGAAGCTTGTTATGGATGAAATTTGTATTCTTGAAGTCATTGAAATGTCATGACGTTGTCGGGTAGAGAGGAGCGCGCTTAAAGAGCACATAGGGTGTCTGATTGCAAGTTGATGAGTGTAGATGGAGAATCTCAAACTCAAATCTTCACTCGGTCTTCAAAGTCTTCAAAGTCTTCAAACTCGAATCTTCACTCGGTCTTCGACCATCCTATTCTATGGTGGCTCTATAGGGCCAGAGGTAAGGGTGTGTAATAAGAAACAAGGCCTCGGACGGGTAAAACGGGACGACCAAACCACGAGCTGACTGTCCGAAAGTTGGCTTTTAAATTTCAAACCCACGGTGACCAGGAAGCGCATTTCACCAGTAGGAACAACATAGAAGATCGACCATGTGGGTGATCAATCCCACTTCGTCGCCACAAACATAAACCGGGGCTATTACTGGATATCCACGTAGCCCGCAACAATGTTTACAGTGCAAATAAAAAAAATGAGAACAACAAGCCTCCAAAACCGGCTAGGAATAACAAGTTACAAGTCACAACACATGAATCTTCAATCTTCTTGTCTTCAAGTCTTGGTTTCTTCAAATCTCTTCAAAACTCCTCCAATCCCAATTCTTTCTTCTTGACCAAACTTTGGTGTGATGCCACGGCTACTCTATAAACTCAAATGAGATGTGTAATAACTTTTTGGAAAGCTTACACAAATATTTATTTCTCCTTTAAAACTCAACTCAAAATAACACTCTGTCCATATTTTATGACCACTCAAAGTTTTGGCCTCACAGTTTGAGGGCAACAGACCCTCCATCACTTCCACACTCATAAATCACTCATTCATGCTTCAAATATAACAAATGATAGCTTTATGGGAAGCTAGCAAAAATCTCCACATCCTCTCCAAATTTCAACTCAAACTAACACTCTGTCCATCTATTATGGTCCCTCGAAGTTTTGGTTCTTAAGAGTTGAAGGCAGAAGACCTTCTTTCACTTCCTCACTCATAAATCACTCATACATGCTTCAAACACAACGAATGTTAGCTTTATAGAAAGCTAACAAAATTTTCTACATCCTCTCCAAATTTCATTGCAAACTAAAGACCTGTCCGTCTTTTATGGTTGGTCGAAGTTTCTGCCCCTTCAGTTGGGAGGCAGCAGACCTTCCTCCACTCAAATTAATACAAATCTTAACTCACAACTTCAATTCAAGCAAGAGAGGACTTTTTGGAAAGAAAACAACATGATATCAAAACCCACCAATTTTCATTTCAAAATTCGTAAAACTCCACATACAATATGCCTCCAAACATTCGGGTCTTGCCAACTACAACGAGAAAGAAGATAAATAATGTTCACCTTTTTCCCCACCTTATCAGCAACTCCATACCTTCTAAGCAAGTGGCAATCAGCCCTTAACTTGCTCTTAAGGCTAACTTTCAACCATTGACCTTCCTATTTGGTCCCACAACTATATTTTATCTTTAACTTAGAAGGAAAATCACTTCAAAGTTCACCTAGAAGGCAATCCTTTCCATTCTTTCCTTCTACAACTATAACCATACAAAATCATTTCTATAAAATACTTCAAACATGGATATAAGCGCTAATATCAAACCAAAGTCTATTAGAGGTAAAAAAACTAGAATTTCAAGACAAACTTCACTCCATCTGCAAGAACTTGAGAATGCGCTTGATAGTCGCAGCGACATATTTAGCACGATCTGCCTTCGTTAAAGGATTGACTGGCCCCTGTAACCATCGTTGGTAGCCACGACTCCCCTTAATCGGCCTGACTATACAAAAGTATTGGTCATTGTTTAGACTTTCAAAACTCCCTTCAAATGTCACTTCACGACTACCGGGTTCAACACGTCCAACTTGTAACAAGATTACCAACGCACGAGCATCCTCCTGAAGGTTCTCGTGTCACCGCTACTCAATACGAGGCTGCTTTGGCGGTCGAGAAGGCCCAGCTTCATCTCGTGGATGCACAAATGGCGATGGCAATTCCCATGGCAGAAGCGGCTCATCTGGCAGTTGCGACAATGAAAGTTCAAATTTAGCCTCTGGTTGAGGCTTTTCATCTTGAGACTAAAAAAAAACCCTCCAGTTCGACATCTTAAATCTAAAGTAGGAAACAAAAACCACTACTGGAATTCAATGAAGCTTCAAGGCAAAATCGTCCTCTTATATAGAGATCATACGCCTCTTCGAACGGCGTCACCTTGAAGCTACTCAATAAAATATATTATAATATGTTTTTACACTGTGTACAAATCTACATTAAGACAACGTGTGGTCAGTAGGATAAACCACCTTATTACAGGAAGAATGACTAGTGGAGTATGACATTGCTAACCAAAAAATATAGGAATAAATTGTAGTGGTAGTCAAACAATAAGAAACAACGTTACAATTGAAAAAATGGTTTTGAACTTCATGTGATTTTTTAAAAATTTATAGAAGGATGCTTCCTTAGGGATCCTTTTTTAGCCTGTAGACATGCCTATCAACGTTAGAAATAGCTAAATTAGGATTTCTACCAACCCATGTCCAATTTAGTCCATAATGCATTGATTTGAAGCTAACTAAGAGTGAATTGATGACAATGTGTAATTAAGGCATAAATTTTACCCATTCCAGACACATTTTATCTTCATTTCATGTAATTAACTCCCTGAAGTAATTTAAGCAATTAATTCCTTTAGCAGCATTTTTGTTTTCCAGTGCAAACCACTTGAAATGGGACTTTTCCTAAGTGCATGAAATGGAAGTTTGGATTAGAATGGAGTGGTTTACCTTAGTATATGTGACCTTACCTTGATTTCAAAAAATCAATGTAAATTTGATGATCTTTCATGGATAAAGTTACCCAAATCGACCATTTGTAAGGTCACCACCTCCACAATACTATAAATAGAGTTGCTCACTATCCAAAATGGACCTTTAATTCCAGTGTTTACTTGTCCTTCTAATGCTCACTATTTTGGGTATCCTCTTTATTTAGTTTCTAAAGGACTGGGGGGTAGTCCAAATTTCCAAAATTGTGAAAATATATTATAAAATGCAACTTAGAATAAAAATGTAATGATGACTCTCGAACAATAGTTGTAAAATATGATTCATAGATCCATACAATGAGATCAACAAGTACACAAACCAATGTTGTTGAATAGTATTTGAAGCCAAAAATAAAAAATTCCTTCTAAAATCAATTCTAGATTGAATAGTTGACATTTTTACAAGAATTTTTTCCTTTCTAAGTTCAAAATATTAAGTTCTAATTATAGTGATTTCTGAAGATTTTTATTCAAGTCATTTTGAAGGGTCATTTTTTGAGGTCAGACCTACTAGTATCCTTTGAATAATAGAATATTTTCAAAGCAAAATCTTCAAAATCTATATTGTACAAATGTTAAAGAACTAACAGAAGAATCTTCAAAAAAATGGGTGGATGAAAAAATTCATTTTTGCGTATTTGGGATGTATTTATGTTCATCCGTTGTTTGAAATTTGAATGTGCAATCCTTTAGGAATTAACACCAGGGTCGTTGCAAGAATGACCTTCCGTTTTTGTTCCATTTTGGCCAGTACTCCCAGTACTCCCAGTACTACGAGCTTTTTGCATATGAATTTTTAAAAATAAAATAAAATAAGGATAATTAGTATAACACTAGAAATAGCATATCACCAAAATTTCAGACCTAAAAAAAATCAAGGTAAAAAGTTATTCACAAGAGAAAAATGCTGAAAATTTGAAGAAAATACATAGTTTGACGTTTTAATTTGTAAAAAATAGGAAAAACAATTTTCAAGGAAACTAAAAATTGTCCATTTGGAAATACTTTAGTTTGAAGAGATTTCACCAAAAAATTATCTTGAAACCATCTTCAACATTCAGAATTGCGCTCGCAAGGGAGCCTTCTTTGCATGGATGTAGAGGACATAAAATATAATATTTTTTAATTCCCCTTGGTAGGAACATGACTTCCTACTATGGGAATAGACCATAGAAATTTCAGTTCCAAATCATTAAATTTGGGGACTCCATAGTACTAAAAACCCTTAAAACTCAAAACGTGACATATTAGTTTAAATGATTTTTAAATATAAAATGATTTTTGAAAATTTCTGAAAAATAAGAGAAATGATTAAAATCAAGAGAGGAATCTTCAATAAAAATTTCAAATTCATGCGAGTCATGCTGCAAACGTTATAGCAAAAGGAAGCATCCACTTTTGTTTTGTGACAATGTTACAGTACAGGTCATTCTTGCAATGACCCACCACTATGCTTTTGACTTATCCTAGGTTTAGGTTACTTACATATATTTCTAAATTTGAGATTTCATATGTTGAATTTGTACATTGAGGTGAGAAACAATACCGCTAGCATGTGAACATGGAAATGCAAGCCTACGAGCCTTGAACATATGTAGAAGTAGATAATCTACAACTATTGAAGGTGCTTATAATATAAATACCTATAATATAGGTATTTGTTATATAGGTACACTATAATCATGTTATAATTTAGTCACCTATAACATAGGTGTATAGACTCCTATATTGATGTGCTCATGATTTCAAGCTCACATAATAGCAATTGTGAAGTGAGGAATATGATAAGAAATTATCCTTTTTCTCTTAAGTCATCGACAACATATTGTTCACAGTGCCTGGAATTCGATTGGGATGCTTTTGAATTGGTGTTGTGCACAACATTCTTTAGCATGTGCAAGGCAGGGGTTTCTTTGCTTCATTGTAAAAAAATCTTTGCAGGGAAGGTTGCACATAACATTCGTAGCATGTGTTGATGTTACCTTGGTTCTACAGTGATGGTGTGCCTCTACATCCTCCACCTCTCTAATTCATCAATCCATACCTTAAGACATGTTGTTTGTTTTGTTTGTTTTGTTTTGTTTGTTTGTCATGTCGAGATCTCCCGGACCGTGCGTCCCCCGGGGGCGTGCTTGGTACCGTCAAAAAGCCCTCGGCGAGGAGGGATGCACGGGCTTGGTTTCGTAGTGTTTGGAGTTAGAGTGAGGAAGTTATTGAATTTTGAAGTATTTATGGATTAAAAAATTAAGAAATTACTTTTACTTTGATTTTGGTCGCGCTGTTGGTACCGTCAGAAAGCTCTTGGCGAGGAGAGGTGCACGGGCTTGGTTTCATGGCATTTGGACCTACGGTGGGAAAGTTATGGCTTTTTGAGTTATTTTTGGTTCTTAAAAATGATTAAATTATGTTAAATTATGTATCTTTTGAACCGTGTGTCAATTGATCATGTTTTTGGTACCACTAGAAAGCCCTCGGCAAGGAGGGGTGCACGGACTTTGTTTCGTGACGTTTGAACCTATGGTGGGAAAGTTATGGATTTTTGAGTTATTTTTGGTTTTCAAAATGACTTTTATTTTTGTTTTGGTTGTGGCAACGGCACAGGGCTACACTAGTAACTATTGATGAAACATTGTTGGGGTGTGGAATATACCACACCATCACTGTAAAGCTACTGAATGTTATGCATTGTGAGCCAATGAGAAAGAATAATTTCCACCCTGTTACAAATAAATGGTACTGTAGACAAGCAGGACCCTGGCCAGCTACATTACCGTAGTCAAGAATGTTATGCGCCGTGGTTCGATTGGGTTCTAAGAGAATTTTCTACCACTATAAATAAAGTCAAAACTTAGACTTGAGGTGACCTAAGCACACCTAAATACTCCATTGTAAGGAAAAAAAGAAGTAGGAGCCACTTCAAATTTATCGCTGACTCAATAAATTTGTCAATTTAACAACAAATTCAAACAAATTTTGAAGCGGTCTAATCTTATTATGGACATGTGTAGGGATGTTACAATCATCTAGTGTCCAAATTTTGGTTTTATTGTTTCTATACTTGGTGATTTTAAAAAACAATTCCAATGGCACTACTCTCAAATTTTAATCCCATTTGAATAAGAATTAGTATTTTGTTAGACATGAGAGTTGGAGTGTAATTCCTTTGAGGGATCAATGCAAAGCAATTTTAACCATGTAAGGATGTTGCAACATAAAAGGTCCAATGGATGACTTCACTATTAATTGTAGGATCAAAAACTGCACCTAAGGTGGGCAATTGGGCACCTTCAAATGTACCACTAACCCAAAATTACCATCAGTACTTTGGATACTAACATCTCCCAAATCAATATGTACCTATTGTGGAAGAAACAATTTCAGATTTTCTACCCAAAAAACTTTGACCCTCGGTAACTTTTGCATACAATATCCAAATGCCACGTTCTTTGGTGCGTTGGAACTTCCTTTCACTTGCCAACAAGAAAATATGAAAATTTATTCAGTCTAATAATAGTAAATATTCACATTAGCAAAAAATGGAGGTCCTTATCGGTCCAATAATCGGAGTAGTTTGGTGACTACTTTGATCATGGGTCGGTGTCCTTCCCGGGTGCCCCGGTGCCCGCACTCAGTTGACGCAAGTCTGGAGGTCGGTTGTCCTTTCTCTATCGGAACCTGCTTCAAACCATTTTCATGAGAGTAACCACTTGATTGTCGTACCCCGTACGAACGAACGAACGCCTTCAGTTGCTGCCTGACACCAATGAACCACCTCTCAAGTTTCCTTCCATGGCAGGAGACTCATGTGCACTTCTCCTCATTGCATTTCGCACGATGGGTGGATCGGCTGCCTTTAGAACCATTTTTTTCCCCTCAAACGCCTTTGTCACATCTGACGTCATCGATTTGGCAAGCATTTGAACTTCAACCCAAGCTGACCAGAAAGAAACACCAGAAAACACAAAAAAAAAATGATAATAAGAAACAAAAGGCACAGTATATGTAGAATGCCGCCATGTTTCGTGAGAGGTGAATATATGTGTAATGAAATGTAGAATGTGATGAAGGTGAAAGGTGGGAGTAACATGTGGATTGGGAAAGAATTAAGAAGGTTACAATTACTTATTGGGATTGTCAACTGCACATTGCCATGATTTCAATATGTGCTTGCTACGTGATTTGCAAGTGGTCAATTCATGGCATTTAGAAAGAAGATGATGCATACTTCTTGAAGTAGGCCTTTTCTTGCTTCTTCTTTTTCAAGGGTAGTTTAATCCCTAAAGGCCCATTGTCCCTTCGAGGGACAAATGGGATTTTGGGCAGGTACCTACGGGCTGAATTTTTGTCATAATTTTTTGAAACTCTGTATGAAGATAGAAAAACTAATATGCTCTATGGGAATATAATTTTTTTCACAATTAGTGCCCGGGAACAAAAGTTATGACCAAATAAGTTCAAAACAAGGGACGCGGAGCAGCCTGGGCAACAAAAAAAAAATTGCAAAAATTTGATTTAAATTTCTTTTTTCTCATGGATTGTATTTTCGTCTACCTGGAAAGCATTGATTCATTTCATTTGGATTTGTTATGAGAAAGTTATGGATATTCTTGTTTTTCGGGCAGTTAGAGCATCTCTTTGAAAAAAATAACTTGTAGTATTCATTTCTGAATGCAATTTTTCAAATTTTTCAATTTTTTTTTTCATGGTTTAATTTACTTGCTAGAACAATCTCACCATTGGAATTAGTGCATTTTAATTCCATCTGAAATATATGAATATTTTAGATTTTCCTTCTATCTTGTACCTACTTCTACTTAACAATTGTTTTAAGAATGATAATTAAGTTTTTTTGATTTTTTTTTCCTAGACTCTCACTCAATTCTCTACTACAAAAATTTAAAGCTCAAAACGCTGTAGTGCAAAAATTTTAAGTTAAAAATGTTTACAGTCAAAAAATGTAGTCCCCCAATGTGCTGAAAAACTTGTTTTTTTCACTTTAAACGCACATATCTTGCAATTTGTGCTGTCAAAAATTCTGAAATTTTTTCCATACATTCTCATACTAGTTAGGTGTAAGATCCTATGGTTAGATGTGAAAAACAAAACATTTTTCAATTTTTTTAATTCTTTGCTATAGAAATGGCAGTTTTGAGTGTTTTTTGGTAGAAAAAAGGCCTTGGACCTTTAGGGGTTAACTTTGGTCTAAAAGTTATAACTAAAATTGAGAATCTCACCAACTAAAGTAAAACTTGCACTTGAAAACAAAAAAAACCTCTAAAAACCAAATTATTATGATTAGACAAATCAATTCTTAAACACAATTATTGTTAACTAACCTCTCAACTAATGCACCTCTCTCTTGATATACCGGTAGTACTATATCATTGTTTTGTAAAAGACAAAGTCAAAACAATTAACTTTGCCTCCTTAAGTTAATAACTTAGGGCACCTAGAGTTGCTATATTTGGAGACAAATAAAAAATGGAAAATTTTGGAGTTGTCTTTCTCTAAATATACAATGGTACCATTTTCTCCATTGCAAAATTGCCACAATGGCCTTTCAATTGACAATTGATGCATACTTTGTATACACCATATGGATGGACAACTTGAACATGGATGAATTCAAGATAGAAGGTTGGGATATTTGTACTTACCATGATCTTTTGGATATGTTTTCAAATTTTTTCTACAAATATTTAGATATTTTGATGTAGAGATTATAACTTTGAATATTTAACAAGTAGATTGACTTTCATATCTCATTGGTATGATTTTTTTTCCCTTGAAACTTGATTGTGTCATTCCATATGATTGGTTTTGCTTTTGGTCAAAATTAAAGGAATGAATCTTCTAAAGCCTAGTTTCTACTTGGCTTGAAATTTCTAAAAACTTCTAAAAGAAAGTTTTTTTATTGAAGTTTGAAGTTGAATATTAATTACCACATATCAAAATATAACAAAAGAATACTCTCTAAACTATAATGTTCTATAATATCATGTGCTTCAATTTTGAAATTTTCAATTATTTTTAAACGTATTTTGTATTTGATAAGAATTTCCTTCACTTTTTCTTTAAATATTCTTGAAAATTTAAAATTTTCATACAAAAATCTTATAATTTTATGACAAAAACTAGGTATGTGATTTCACCTATGAAGAAATTATTAAAAAATTCACATAAATAGCAACAAAATAGAGGATACAAAGTAAAAGACTATGAGGTTCTTATTACATGATAAGCTCTGTCATCTTAAGGGTTAAGAGATTGATGATGGAAGGTAATCCATATTTATGATGGAAGATCCACCATAAATAAAAATATTTTCAAAATATTTATATCATAAATAAAGTGGCAACTTGTTAAATCAGTTGCGTATTCTTGTTTCTATGGGAGGCAATCCATTTTTGACCACTTAAGTAGTTTTGACCATTTGTAAGGTGGTTTTTTTCAGTGTAGAAATAGACTGCGGAAGGTTTCTATAATTTTCCAAATTTTTTTCTGCCAAAAAAATTGCTATGAATTTTTTAGTTGAAGATTATGTTTGATGCATACTAGTCAAATAGACCTTCATATTTCCAACCAAGGATTGGTTGCAATATTGAAAGTCTTTGAACCTATCATAATGTGCCACAACTACCCTGGGAACGCACTATAATTAATCACTGTTCATCTCCTATTTCAAGGAAAGAGAACAACCTACATAGCTAGAGGGGGGAGAGGGGTGATTAGGAATGGGTTGCTTCCCATACATAAGGTGAAAACATCCAAAACTATCAAAATAAACAATTTAGTATAGTTAGAGGCTTCTATTTCTAAAAAAAAACATTTTCATAGTATTAGCAATTGAAAATCAAAAAGTAAAAAAGGAATTTTTGTATAAGACAAGTAATTGCTCTAAAGTTTCAAAGTGGAACTCCCTAGGCCAGTGAAGCCATCACATAGCTTTGTCCTAACATTGAAATCTAGAGAATCAATAGTCAACCAATCACAATAAAGTATAGGAACAATTTAATTGCACCTTCAAGGACACTTTCAATAGAAGTCTCCTTGTCAAGAATGGGTACATTGACAATTTTGGGTGTTCACCTCACCTCGAGTCCTTTTTTCATTGCAATGCCTCGGAAGGCAAATGGGCTTCCAGATGCACGTTCACAACTGGAAATATGGAAATTGTTTGATCAATCTATACCCAACAAGCCTCAATTCAGGCATACAAGGCATACAAAGAGTGTGCTGAATTCTAGATGAGTGAGGGAAGCAATGAAAGACAGGCAAGTATGATTCATGACTTCATGGTAGACTATGGATCAATTTCAATGCCCCAAATGTTGAAATATGTTGATGTTGGAAAATTGACATTTCAGTACCTCAAACTTTCTTGCATTTCATTTTGGCACCTTGAGTGTCATTCTGTTTTTTTTCTGACAGCAGAGTGATTTCACCATTGAAGATGATTGAGTAATAAAATCTGATCCAGAACAGATTCCTACAATTTGTACATGGTTTCAATGCTCACCGTTTGTTCATAAGAACCTAGGATCTACTCTATGAACACCTATAATCAACTCGTTCGAAAATTCATAGATTACTTATACTCGGTCCAAAAAATACTTACTAAAGAATTTGGAATCCTCTCAATTACTAACATGTCCCCACAAAAACTAAAACGAGTTAAAAAATTAGAACCATGCTCAAATCCTTCTAAGGATGGTTTTAGATGAACTTCATTTATTTATTATCCATCACAAGAGTGGTGGGATCCTTTCTGTATGTCATATCTCTATACTTGCTGAAACTACCATAAACAATGAATCTAAAATCCCAAGCTTGATGAATGTTGGGACAACTATAGCGATTAGATCGATAGACTTCCAAGCGTCATTGACGGTGAGTCAGTATTTGTTATATTCTTGCTACATTTTTAACGGTTTAGAAGCATCAAAATTTTGCGTTACGGTGATAATATCTCAACGAGCCATTCCAAAAAATTCCCACCAAATGATATCGTATGCAAAAACTGATATTAGAGCGCAACTGCCATTGTAACAATAAGCAGCAAAAGCAGAGCCCGGTACAGAACACCCAATGCTGTAAAACAGATACAGACCCTGCCAAAATGCTGCACTGCAAACCTACTGACCCACCCAAAAGAAAGCACCTCAGCTCTATAGCAGACAGAGTGAGATGCAAGATCAAAGTTCGCTTATATTCATTTCAACACAAATCAGAGCCTCTTAAGGTCCACAGATGCTCAATCAAGTCTGCTCGGAGATCAAACTGATCTTCCACGTTCTCAAACTCTTCTGTCCCCTCTGTGTTATCCTCAAAGGTCAGCCCTCTCATCATCTGTGTAGTCGGGCCATGGTCAAACAAAACCTCTAAATCACAACCCGCCTCATCTTCAATGATCATGTTGTGCATGATCACACAAGCACGCATAATGTCCGACACTGTATCCATGTGCCACTGCCTACAAGGGTTTTGAATAATGGCAAACCTGGATTGCAACATACCAAAACACTTCTCCACAGCTCTCCTTGCTTCCTCATGCTTCTCGGCGAAGTGCAGCTCCTTCGCATCCTGCGGCTCTTGGATGGTCTGCACAAAGCAACTCCATGCAGGGTAGATTTCGTCTGCAAGCAAATAGTATCGCGGGTACCTGTTCTCGTTCACAACAAACCCCAAATCTTCATCCGCTTCGCCTTTGAGCATGTGAGACACAATGGGAGACCTATCCAACAAGTTCACATCGTGCTTATCCCTTGGAAGTCCAATGAAAGCGTGCCAAATCCACAACGAGCGATCCACAATCGCCTCCAAAATGAAGCTCCGGTTCTTCTCCTCATCTTCGAAATTCCCCCGCCACGCCGCAGGACAATTCTTCCACCTCCAATGCATGCAATCGATGGACGCAAACATACCAGGAAAGCCGCGCGCCTCATTGTCCTCCATCTGCTTGCGAAGATCCTCCTTCCTCGGTTGCCGCAGATAAGTAGATTCAAATGAAGCACGTACACATTTCACAAACCGCTTCATCGATTCGAAGGCAGTGCTCTCCCCCAGGCGACAATACTCGTCAGTAGCATCAGCTGCTGCGCCATACAAAAGCATCCGCAACGCAGCTGTACACTTCTGGATAGAGGACAGACCTAAAACGCCGGCTGCGTCTCGTCTCTGCACGAAGTAGGGGTCCCGAGCACAGATAGCTTCCAGAATGCGAAGAAACAAACCTCGTCTCATGCGGTACCGCCGTCGGAAGGCGTTGTCGTCATGAACAGGAGTGGCGCTGAAGTAATCGGCAAAGAGACGGTTGTGTCCAACCTCTCGTTGCCGTTCCAAATTGGCAGATCGACCAGGACGAGATCCGCCATGCTTCTTCACCGGCATGTCACTCGTTTGGGCCAGCATGAAGCCGAGCATCATCTCCTCGCATTCGTCGTCCTCTAGTCCCTCCTCTAATTGCCGCTTCAACTGCTGCCTCCATTGCTGCATCGTCAAACTCTAATAACTAAACACTACAAGCTCCGTGATTCTGTCGGCAACCCGAATCTTAAAACTGTACGCTCCTAAATCTTACACTATCGACTAAACCCTACCTCTGTACAACCCCTAGCATACTTCCAACTGAGAAGAACACAGGCGTTCCTGCTCGGGGAAAGATTCTAAAAAAGTGGAGTGTGCTTGCTACGAGGGTGAGCACAAGCGATCCTGATCTTGGATTCCAAATTGGTGGTGTAACTGTCCAGGGTCGACACCAATGCCTCCAGCTCCGTCACTTCTTGATCAATCTCTTCAATCTGGTGAATACACCCACTAAGTCCATCGTTCTTCTGCTTCAATCTCTCCACAAACACACGAAGGCCTTGTGCGAATTCCGCTTGATGGTCTTGCTCACTTGCCACTCTCAAGTTCATCCTCTCCAACAACTCATACTCACTATTAGCAGCCTGCCCAAAAACCACAGCAAACCTTTCAACCTCAAATTCGCAAATTACACACACGAAAAGAGAATGTCCGATGCAAGAATGTCATAAATTTCTACGATCGAAATGAGCTACGAAAAATGAGCACCTGAAGCTCGCCTTGCACAACGGAGGTGACGTTGAGGAGGAGCGTCTGCAAGGCCTTGGCAAGAGAGTCTTCGTACCGGGGTTCGGAGGAAGAAGACGATGGCGGCGTGATTGTCGAAGGACTCTCCTTGGTTGCAACAGCTTCAGGCTCCTCCATGAAAGCAAGCGGGGTTCTGAAACCCTAAAACCCCAACCTTGGATTGCTGCAACCGACGAAGGGAGCTTCAAACCGGCGACAGCAGGTACAATTCAAAGTCCCGTCGGCTTCATACTCCGAGTCGATCACTCCTGGATTCTTTGGGGTATTAACCCCTAAATGCCCGAGGCACCAAATTCGGGGGTCGTCAATACTTTGAAGTTAAATAAAACCTAACCAAGTTGCTATTTTTAGTAGTTTATTTTTTTGTAAATTTTTTTTGAAGCCTAGTTTTAGCATCAAAAATCCAATTTTGAAAACGGTTGATTATGATTTTTCTATTCAAAATTTTGTGCAAGGGTAACCATTGTAATCTTGACTTTCCGTAGTGTTGAGGGCTCTTGGAAATGAGCCTCAAATACACTAGATTTTAGAAAAAAATCACATTAGAAATTCATTTAAAAAAATTGTAGAGTAGATTTTGAAAAGCCATAAAGTGATTGGGGTTATGCATGATAGGCCCTTTAACCTCATATTTTTTTGGTGACCAACTTTTTAGATTTGATATGTGAAAAAAGAATTGAAAGAATTTCTTAGTTTTAACACCCTCAAAATAGGCCTTGGGCATTTAGGGGTTAAGGTGGACAAGCCTAAAAAGGCAACAGCACCTATAACCATCAATTTAAGCAATTTAGTATAGTTGGAGGCACCTTTTTCTAGAAAAAATATTTTTTCATTATTAGCAATTGAAAATCATGTATAAAAAAAAATAGAATTTTTGGATAAGGCATCTAATTTTGGGAATTTTCAAAGTAGAACTCCCTAGGGCACCCTAAACCACACTTTAGTAAAGTTGCCTTGATTCTAACACCAAAATCTATAAAAATCAGAGCCCATCAACAACAATTAAGGATGGGCACGATTTCAAGGTACTGATGGAGACACTTTAGGGGAACTCTACAATCAAAGTGTGGGTACAGTGATGGTTATGGGTGCTGCTACCATGATTTGCAATCTAAACATCTTGGAATCAAAAGTAGGATGGGTACATATTTTCCCAAAGGTGTGCGCTAGTTTCACAAATCAAACTCAAGTGGAATTACAATTTTTCAATTAAAATTGTAATTTATATAAATTTGTAAAGTGGTATGTCATGTCTCTATTAGAGAACTACTCATAGTTGAAGTCATAAATGTCCTACAAACAACCTATTATTGTCATTCCATATCTCTATTAGCAATTAAGTATCCACTAATAAAGGACTGACATGTTACCCTTGTTGGCATTAAGGCTCTGATTTTGTCAGAAAAATAAATGGATTTGGATGAATTCTATGTTAGAGATGGGGCCCAAAGTAGGATGGCGGAGATAGGCAGGCCTACCTTATGACTTTGGAGAATCATTTTTAATCCTTTAAGCGCCTCTTGAATTTTTGAATCTTTCTGCTTATAAGACTTGAAGAAGTTCGGTTCTTAAAAAGTCAAGCATTGATTTGGATAAATGAGAAGTTACGTGGTCAAAAAGCCCCTAAAACCTCTCTATTCACTTATCAAAATTAGAAGGTCGCAACCCTAGGGGATTAATCTGGAGAAGATGGGCCAATGACTACAAAAATGAACACTAAAGTCTTTCATTTTGTACAGTAGGGTACCATTCAAAATGGCGTTTTTGCATTCGCAGGGAAGGAAATTTCACATCAGCCAACTTTGACAGCCTCCTGAGGGTTGAAATATTTCTTTTTTATCATGAAATTTTTTGGTAAAAGAACATCTGCATGCTAAAAACATGTGAAACAAATTTCAAGGTCAAAAGATTCACCAAAAAAAGATATTCAAAGTCTACCAACATGTATAGCGGTGAGAAAATTTTCACTGCTCCCAACTTTGACACCCTCCCGAGGGCTGAAATATTTTTATTTCACCATGGAATTTTTGTCATAAAATCATCTCTTATGTGCCAAATTTTAAGCTCAAAAGATTCACACAAAAATAGATATTTGAAATCTACCAACATCTGTAGTTGTGAGAAACAATTTCACTACTACCAACTTTGACACTATCTAAGGGTTGAAAATTGTTTATTTACCATTAAATTTTTATTATGAAATCATCTCTATATTAGTAACATGTGTGCTAAATGTCAAGGTCAAAAGATTCACAAAAAAAAGATATGTTAATTCTACCAACATATGTAGTCGTGAGAACGATTTTTCAGCCCTTGGGATAGTGTCATTTTAGGGGTAAAATTTCACACGGATGAAGAAAGTCATTCTCACAACTATACAGGTTGGTAGAATTAGAATATCTTTTTTTTTGTAAATCTTTTGACCTTGAAATTTGTCACACATGTTATCAATATAGATATGATCTGATGCCAAAATTTTCATGGTAAAATGTTTTTTTTCAGCCCTTGGGATAGTGTCAAAGTTGGTAGTAATGAATTTCTTTTTATAGCTATGGGTCGTTGCAAGAAAGACCGCCTATTGCAAGAAAGACCGCCTATTTTTGTTCCACTTTGGCAGTTTTGAGCCTTTTTTTCGGGAATACTATAAAATTAGAATTTTTTTTAAAAAAATATGAAAAATATGACTAATGTATAGACTTATAAGAAGAAGGTTCCCAATGATGGAAAAGTCCAAAAAAATTCTTTAAGTGGGAGAACTAGAAAAGTGCAGAATCGCCAAAAAATAGATACTTGGACATTTTAATTAGGAAAAAATAGGAAAAAACATTTTTAAAGAAACTATAAATATAACATTTTGGAAGACTTCATAATGAAGAGAATTCAACAAAAAAATGGTCTTGAAACCATTTTCAACGTTTAGAATTGCGCGGGCAAGGGAGCAATCTTTGCATAAACGTAGACAACAAAAAATAAAATATTTTTAAATGCCCCTTGGTAGAAACATGATTTCCTTCTATGAAAATAGACCATAGAAATTTCAGCTCTAAATCATTAAATATGGGGACTCCATAGTACTCAAAACCCTTAAAACTCAAAACGTGACATATTAAGTTAATTGATTTTTAAATATGAAATGATTTTTTTAAATTCCTAAAAAATATAAGATATGATGACACTCAAGACATACATCTTCAATAAAAATTTCAAATTCATGCGAGTCATACTGCATAAGTTATTGCAAACGAAAGCTAAAACACTCTAGCTATGACAAATACCTAGTACCACTCTTTCTTGCAATGACCCCTATACACATGGGTAGAATTAGCATATCTTCATTTGTGTGAATCTTTTGACCTTGACATTTGGCACACATATTACTAATATAGAGATGATTTCATAATAAAAATTTCATGATAAATAAACAATTCTTCAACCCTTGGGATAGTGTCAAAGTTGGTAGTAGTGAAATTGTTTCTCACAACTACACATGTTGGTAGATTTCAAATATCTATTTTTGTGTGAATATTTTGGACTTGAAATTTTTCACACATATAATCAACATATGTATGGTCCTATGCCAAAAAATTTATAGAAAAAGAAAAAATTCGCAGTCCTTGGGAGGGTGTCAAAGTTGGTAGTAGTGAAAAAAATTTCATGGCCACACACGTTGGGAGATTTCGAATATCTTTTTTTTGTGTAAACCATCTGGCCTTGAAATTTGGTGCACATGTAATTAACTTAAAGATGATTATATGATAAATATTTCATAGTCAAAGATCAATTTTTCAACCCTAAGGAAGCTGTCAAAGTTGGCAGATGTAAAATTTCCTTCACTGTGATTTCGAAAACGCCATTTTGATTGGGACCCCACTGTATAACATAAACATAGAATTTATAATCCATTTGACTTCAATTGTTGGACAGTAGCTATAAGTCTATTAGAAGAGCATCTCCTCAAAATTTCAACTCCAAATTTGATTTTATGGGTACTAAATAATACTTACCCCCCCCTAATTGGCATTTGTGACATAAAATTGGAGGTTCTTTTTGGATAGTGAAACATTTTTAAAATAGTAATTACATTATGCAAGGTGTATAATAGTCATGAGTGCCTTTTCTATAAGCCTGAGTCATTTGGAACCAAAACGCAAAAGTTATGGCCAAAAAACAAAAAAGGACTCAAGGTATGATGCAAAATAGGACAGGTGTTTCTTGCAATCACCCTTTAGTAATAGTAACAATGCTCAATTGCTTATTGAGATGCATTTAAAAGTATTTATCCTAGTTGATTGTCATATTGTATTATCAAGGCTACACAACAACTTAACCCCTAAAATTTGTTGAATCAAAAATTAGAATTTACTCCTAAAATTGCCGAAAATAGCATTTTTAAAAAATAGTTTTATAAAATCAAAATTTATCCACTTTTTAGATTTTGTAACCATAGGATATTATTTTTGACTAGTACAAGGGTCTTGCCTAAATAAATGTGGGTTTGAAAGTAATGTATGTGTGAGATATGACCAAGCAAAGAGCAACATGATGTTTTTTTCAAGATTGATGAAGCTTTTAACAATGTGGATTTGTCAAGCTTTTGAGCCCTATAACTCAAGTTCTACTTTGCAAAAAGATTTAAAAACTTCAAAGTTGAGCAGAGCCTTAACTTAGAAGTATGCAATTTTTCAAAGCAAAATAATGTTGTGCTCCACTTGCCCAAATTTACAATCAAAACAAAATAAAATTACATAATTTTTTAACCAATTGTTGGATCTTTGTAAAAATTAGATTCCTTAGAAGATTGTTTCATTTTCCAATCCCGAAAAAAAAATGAGAAAAAAACCCCAAATTAATTGCAATTTTGAGACCCTTTTGACTTATGTATGACTACATAATGTTGCATAGTATGGCAGGAGAGTTGATCCATCAATTCCTTTTATTCCCTTCAAATGGCTTGGAGATGGGAGCCATATTATGAGGCATTTGGTGACATTTGTAAGATTTGTGTTCAAATTCTTGTCTAGTAGCCCACACTATTCATGGCAGGACACTAAACCTGGTGGATTTACCCAAGGGAAACGCAAGAATTTTTTATTTGCCACATATGATATAATTTGCAAATTTTGAATTCATATTTGCAATCATAGACTCTCAAATTAGCTAGGAAAGATCTACAACATACTCAAAACACAATGCAAAATAGTTTCTTTTTCTTTTTCTTTTACCTTGGAGAGCACAAAATTCATTTTGTTGGTTTAGCATCTTGCCTATTAATGGAGTGCACTAAATAAACATTCTCATTCTGGTCAAGACTAACTGGTGGCAAGGGTGCATAATCAGCCAATGAGGGTTGCTATTATGTGAGTATAGGAGTGTGAGCCCATAAGCCTAGAATACTACACACCTATGTTATAGGTGTATATACTATAGTAACCGACTATGATAATAGGTTATATATGTTACAAATATCCATATTATAGGTGTTTATGATACATACACCTTCTATAGTGTGTGGTATCTATATTATAGGTACCTATATTGTAGACTCAATGCTCACAAGCTCGCATTCTTAGGCTCACATACTAGCACCGTTGATCAGCCGATGGTTCCAAGTCCCAACGTCCCAAGTCCGCATACCCCAACATCTCAAAAGCTTTGAATTTGCTTCTTCCTAAAGTAACTACACCTAAAATTGCACAAATAAGCTCTATGACATACCCCATACGTTGTAGAAAATAATGTTAATTGTAAAGATCATCCCCAATTGTAACATTGGTGTTTGAAGAAGGTTTATCTACAGATAATACAAAAGAAACATAAGGTAGACGAGCCCATTCCTGTCCATGTTCCCTATTCCGTCATCATGTACCAATGGAGTACATTCTAGACAAAAATGTACATGATGGATACATGATGATGGAATGGGGTAAAGGGACAGGAATGGATGTGTCTACCTTAGCACCAATCTCCATCAGACTCTAGTTTTGGTACTCCAAGGAGTTTTGTCCTATATTTTTCTCAAACTCCGACTTTTGGTCCCGCATTGCAAATACTTTACAATTAACTCTAATGAACAACAATTTTCGCATTTTGGTGAAGGACTATGCATGAAAATGCAAGTGGTTCTATAGTTTTTGGAAGCTTTATGAATTAATTACAAATTTTCAAAGATGCAAGGTGTAGAAGGCTAAAAGTGTCATGTAGGTGATGCCCAAATCCATTTGATGCATAGTAAGAAATGACACTAGTAGTATCAATACTTGTCATAGAAAAGAAATTAAAACAAGTGATTTATGCAACAAAAGACCAAGAAGAGATACATTTTGGTATTAATCAAACGTGATTCTACATGATATTAATTGCAGGACTTCAATACATGAAAAACACATGCCCATCCCACAAATTAACTTAGTCTCTGGTTCAAGCTCGTGAAAGCCAAAAGGGTTGGGTGGGGGGCATCCGCCCCCTTCACATTAAAAAACCTCTGGTCCAAGCTAGTGCATACTAAAATATACAAAAATCGCTTGGTGGCTCTTACAAAATTGTGGTGGAACTAAGGTAGGTACACCCAAATGTACCATTGACCTTAAAGCGCCATCTTTACTTAGTGTACATCTCCAAAATCAGTTTTGTACCTATGTGGAAGAAACGCTTTTAGAACCAAACTTTGTTCCTTAATAACTTTTGCATACAATGTTCAAATGCCACATTCTCTGGTGTGTTGCCTGGAACCTCCTTTCACTTGCCAACAAGAACATATGAAAATTTGACTAGTCTAATAATAGTAAATAGGCTCAGTAGCAAAAAGTGTCGGTTTTGGGTGTACCCACTTTAGACACCTTCGAAAAGGCCCAGATTTAGTGACATCAAGGTCTACCTTGTAATCTACTCAAGTTCTAAATAGGAGACTTGAGATTTCACATGCAGATTTGGTTTGCTATTAGGCAAGAAATAGGATTTCATTTTAAATACATGGTGCTTTTAGGTACCACTACCGAGGCCACTACTTTACAATAATGAACAGTAAGTTCATACTTTCACTATCACACTAATATGTCACAATAATTACATACAAATGTGATTAATCCTTAAATGATAGGCTGGTGACCATGGAAATAATCCTTTTTGGCATTGTGTGAATAGTTGGCTTAAAAAATCCATAAGCACTCATTGGAAGTCAAACTACTATATAAAACCTCCCCTTTTCACGCAAAATTCTGAGGACAAATAGTTGTACTTTTGTCCTACACAGCTTGATTCTTTGTCATTCATTGACAAAAAAAAAGGCCTTAACCGTCCTTTATGGGTTAAAAGACATCAATAGGTTCTATATTAACTTCATATTTCTTATTACTTCAATTACTTCGTTAATGTTACTTTCACATTTACAATGACTCACAAAACCAAGTCAGTGCGTGTATGCTCGTGCTTACTACAATCTAAAATATCTTTGTATTAATGAAGATTCAGAGGTGTCATCTAGAATAGATGATAGGTATCTAATGCATAGAAATTTAAATGAAAAATCCACAAAGGTGGTTGAAATATTTAATTTTAAAAGAAAGTCTCTCATTGACTCACTTTTGGTCTTGCTTGTCTATACCTCACCATTTCTTCCAAATATTGACAATATAGTAGAGAGTTTCAATTCAACAGAGAGTGTTGCAAGTAAGCAAAGGTGTCTCCTCTTCTTCTCAAGTAGTACATTGCATTTTTAGTTGTTCCATACTATGACAACATCATTGTCTTATGAAAAGCAAAATTGTGCAGTATCATTGCTACAATAGGAATGGAGCATGTAGAAAGTAGCTAAATGGCTTGCTATTAGTCAATCTAGTGGTGAGAGAATCCGAAAGAAATGTCTTTCTGATGCTAAGCAATCTAAAGGAAGAAATCCAAAAGCCATTTTACACCACTTCAAGAGGGCATGTGTGAGAGCAGTGACAATTTGAGGATTTAATATTGCCACAAAGGCATGCAAATTAATTTGGCAAGAATTTACCAATGAGATTAGTGTCTAGACAATGACAAGCATTAAATTTGGCAGGTTTGGAGGCTTGTGTTAAGAAAAAAAAAGTTTCTTCTTTCACAAAAGAATATTCAAGCTCGTTTAGATTTTGCCAAATCTCACAAGAATTGGACCGTTTCAATAGGAGGCAAGTGGTTTTTCCAGATGAGACTAAGGTCAATCATTTTTTCTCAGAAGATTTTATAGATTAGGTTCCTGTACTACATTGAAATCAAAATCACAATTTGGACAGCAATACTTACGACTATGGCCTCATGTTTGTAAGACAAGAAATCCAACATTGATAACTCAAGTCATTCTCTCTTAGCATGCTCCAGCAGAGGAGAGGGTGCATCCTCCCCTTTGGTAAAGAATGTTATGCATAACTTATAATAAAGTGCATTTTGAGCCCGTAAACTATGACATTTAAAGAGGTCTACGCATATATTGGATTTTTGTAAGCTTCATACAGTATACATAATGGATATTGCAGATCGAATAAGTTAGTTGGAGAATTTGATGCAACAGTTCAAAATAATTCGACAGGAACAAGTAAACCTGTTCTGATTCTGGCAAAGACAAGCAGAGGTATGAACTACAGCGATTTATTTCTTCGCTTCCAAGGAAGTAAATATGTGCAAAAATGAGTATTTGGCTCAATAAGAGCCAACAATAATGAGAAAAATAATGAGCATTATATACCAAAGCATCTAAAATCTAATGCACGTATTAACAAAGGAACTGGTTAATTCTATCAGTCTAGGGATACATTCAGTGCTCGTTTTAACTCTTCCACCAATTGGGATCTTGTGGATGCATCAACCTGCAGAGAAGGAACAAACATCACCAAAGTGTTTAGTCTTCTGTTACAAATCGTTCAATGCAACATCAAAGTCTTTAAAACATACTCAAATAACGTCAAGATGTTAATATGGTCATATTTATAAAAATGATGTGTTTCAGAGTGCCACAACTGTGATGATCAAGTGCTTAAAGCTCTGAAAACTAAGACAGGTATAGATGTTTAACTGCCCAATTTAATAAAATCCACCATTTTAAAGAGCAAGAGGTTTGACTGCTTACCGAGCGCAGGAGTGCGTTCAAACCCTGAGGTAGGGCCTTCAATGCAGCATCTGAGGATCCCAGAGCCACCATGTCCTTCACCAAATGGCTTTCATGGAGCTTCTTCAAGTGCTCTTCCAAACCTGTTGGTTTCTGGCTCCACGCCAAAAACAGAGTGTCATCTGCCCATTCCTGAGGTCCGCTTGTTGAAGAGGTGGAATATAAGTCTTTAATCAAAGCCAAGGCTGCAGAATGGCTCAAATCTTGACCGCCAGCAACTTGAAGCTGCTGGATGAGGCTTTCCTCTGCAAGCCTCCTCTTCAACCGATTGAAGAAGAAATTCCGGGACTCGGCCCAATCCACCACCTGCACATTGTTTGCATTTCGTCAACCACAAAGTCTCAAACAAAAAGTACAAAAATCACAGTCTAGCATTATCCGTTTCCCAAAGGGAAATTACTACTTCCGTTCTGATAACGGAAATAGGATCCCCACTACACGAAACTCTACATTATGCCCTTCTCTAAAAGAGCATTCTAAATGTCCAGCGCGGTTGCCACAATGTCATTTGCACACTTGCCACACATTTTACCTATATCATAGTGAAAGAATTGGGACCCAGGTGGTGAGATTAAAGAGGTATATGTGAACAGCAACGCACCTTCTTGATGACTCCCTTGGCAGCCATTCGGTTCGGAGTATCGTGAAGCTCCATGAACTTGATGGCCATTTGCTTATACACAGGGGTGAGGGCTTTCTCCCGGGCCTTGATTTGTTGGTGGATCTTATCAGCCGCAGCGCTAGGTGCACCCTTGAGCCCCTGGAGCTCTTGCTTCAATTTTAAAAGCTCGGGATCAATGCGGTGCATACACTCCAAAAGCTCCCGCATCCTGAACTTGATCTCCACCATACCTTCAGGTTCCAGCACTCCTCCTCTGGCGGTCTTCTCAGCGTACATCTCTACCTTTTCAGAGTTGATCTTGCTGTCCACCACCACCCAAGCTCCACCACGAAGCTCGCCGGCTTTCGGAATGAACACAAACACAGGCTGTTGATATACTCGCAAATGCTCCACGATCATGGAGCCCGCTTGTAAAATGCCTTCAAAGAGATCACGCTGCCCGCCTGAGAAGCCTCGCCAGTTTGCAAGGATGAAAAGCGGAAGCCCTTCCTTGTTGAAATCTATCAACGCTTGTGCCGTTTTTTGAGCAGAATCAGGGAACCAGACTTGCCCAGCTTGGGGCACCACACGCTCGTGGGAGTCAAGCTGGCCAGGATCAGCAGGAATCATTTGCGTAACCGTCTGTGTCTCCACTGCCACAACTCCAACTGGAATGCCACCTAATCTAGCCCGCCCAGTCACTACAGTCTTCGCCCAGCCGTCCAGGGTCTCGGTAAAGCTTCCCTTGTCAAAAATACCACCCAACCACTTTCCATTACTGTCTATTCCCCGAATTGCAGCACGAGGATCACAAGAGGTCTCAGGGGTGTACTCCACTGGCCTTTCAGGGGGATCTAGGGATTTCAAGCAAGGAAGAGGGCCTCCCACATGAGAAGGCACATAGCTCAACCACTTCAAGATTGCAGAAACGCCTTCAAGGTCGTCTGGAACAGTTAAGTGGACAACGCCATTCACAGCCATCACCTTCGGCCCTCCCAACTGCATATGCGAGCTGTAGACTTCTCTCCCCAGCAGCTTGTTAAGAGCTGAAAAGCCTGTCAAAATGATGGGCTGGTCCAGCCGCTGAATGCACCGCATGCCAAGGCGAGCCAAGTAAGCGCCAATGCCGACAGTTCTCCCTGAGACGTACGTCAGAGTGAACGTTTCACGGTAGGCTTTTGAGAATGCCCCTGCAATTGCACCACTGCCTGACAAGCACTCCACTCCAAGTCCATCCTGCTTGCCGATCACATCCTCAATCACATATCTGACCTCTCCAGAGTCCAGCTTCAGTTCATGCGCAATAACGGAAGATGAGAGCCGCTCGTAATCTTCTGGTACCAGATAGAGGTACTTGAAGCCTTGTTCAGGCGAGGAGTCTTCGGCCCAGCCGATGCGGAAGCAAGCACGCACTTCTTCGGCTACTCCAATGCGAGCACCTGAGTTGGCTGCGAGGTAGATAAGTGGCAGCTTCTCACGGCATGCCCAGTCCGACATGGACTTGAAGAAAACGTCCTCCTTCGGCCCAAACGAGCCTGCACTGAAGGTGACATCGTTGGAGACGACCAACACTTTGCGCCCCTGGGGAAACTCTGGGGTGCGCATTTGCAGCAACCATCCTACCATGCCCACATTATTGCTTGAAATAGGGCGATCAGACTCCACGAGGGCAGTGCCCCAACTTCCGTTTGAATCCGCCAGCACGAGTTCGGTGGCCTTGAAAATTGGCGAAGAGCCTTGCTGTTTTTCAGAAGACTCTGCCCAGCATTGACGCAGAACTGTCTCAAACACCTGAAAGGATGAGCCCGTTCACATTTGTGAGTTCCAGTTGGCATTCAATATTAACTCAACGATTCATGGTTCTAAAACGAACAATTTCGATAGATCATACTCTGAAAACAGTAATCCAGATCGGGGCCAAATATTGTATCACTAAAATCAGTGAAGAGCATTACAAGTGCTCGTCACAAACAAAATAAATTTGGACTCTAGGGTAAGCGGAAGTCATACCAAGGGGAAATCATAGCAGTAAGTAGTGTTCTGGCGCCTCGCTAACAGACGCTTCTGATCAATGGCATCCAAGGCCTTGTACTCAGTGGACAGCGGCACACCATGCAGCGGCCCAAGCACAGAACTGAATGGTGAGCAGTACACCACCTTGCCTGTATCCTTGTCTTGAGCTTCCCTGTACACCTGCATGTCGCAGAATTACAACGTTCAAAAGCTGAAACTAAGCTATGTTGTTTCAGCTGAAACATTACAAAATGTAACACTCTCACAAAAAAAAGATTAAAGCAAAGTTACTAACCTGGACTGTGCAAGTGTGACCAGTGGGGTTAGAAACCACAACACGCCATGCACCATTTGCTGCCTGCAGCTCTTTCAGGCGAACACGGAGCTCCCAACCAGCAACTGCAAGGCGATGCATGCGTGCCCCCAGTTTCGAGTAGATTTCATGTGCCAAACCTTCCAGCACCTGGACCACATTCTCCACTTCGTTTGTAGCGCTGCCATTCTCATTACTGCGGAGCACCCAATCCTCAACATCAGACACAGAAATTCTAAATTCCTCCAACACCTCAAATGCTTTAGAAAATGCTTAAAGGATCTATTTCAGAAATGCCTGAAGGAACAATTCTAGACGACGTCAGGATCAATGTTTAGTACCTCAAAGCCTGAGTCAAGTCACAAAGCTCCTGAGCCCTGAGGATGCAGAGGTACATATGGATGTGATCAGCCTTGCCATTAATATCGTGAACGGCCAACTCTAACTCGTCCAGGGCTCCTTGAAGAGACTGGGTGATGCTTTCCTCCACTCGCGTGATGGCCTGCTCTGACTCCCCACTCTCATCCCTCGATACGGGTTGCCGGATTAGAGCCCTCAAGAACATCCTACGCGTCCTGGTCTTTCCGTCAGTGGCATTGTAGATGTACCACTGCCGATTGCGTGATGGTGCGTACTGCATACCTGTATAACCCTTGAGCTTGACCTGCAACGGAGACTCTTGACATATGAGCAATCTATGTTCCACAAAAACCGGTTTCTAAATTGTAGATGTGATTCATATCCTCAAAGGGTAGTCTTAACAACTTTGAAATGAAACTTTACGAATGAAATCGTCTCAATAAGATGGAAGAGAGAGAAAGAGGATTACAAGCTCGAGAAGATTGGATAGCGGTGGTTCAACATGTCGCTGAAGAGGCTCCTCAGCAAAGTAATGGTGTTCATTAGACCACTGGAAGCAATGCCGAGTCGGTGCACGACCTTCGTCACGCTGAATGATGCAGCTCACCACCCCTACACCAGAGACTTGGAGCATGGCGCCCAAGCTCTCACCCTTGAGAGCCTTGGCCAGTTTCTGGACTCTTTCATTGATTTGGTCCTCGTCCCCACTGCTTGGTCCATCGAGAGATTAGAAACCGAGGAACGAATATCACAACTACAAATCCAAGATTATCCGAATTTGCACGCAAAACTCAAAATAGGAATTAAAAAAAGAAAAAGAAAAAATAATTCAAAACCAACCTGTCTTGAAATGCACTCATGGGGTTGTTGATGCCCACTAAAGCCACATGAAGAACATTGCCAAACCCACTTGGAGCACCAACGAAGGACGGCTTCCTACGGGGACTTCCTGCAATGTTTTTGTGGGAGGACGATACTGCAGATGCTCTTGTGGTTGGTGCAAGATTGCTTTCAGCGTCCTTGAGAGCAGCACCAACGGCATTGGAGAGCACCTGGAGAGACGTGAGAATCACCATGGCTCCCCATCTCATGACACCTTGGCTGTCGTCATCCCTCACCTTTGAGGTCCTCAATGTCTCGGCGGTCGGAGGAGGATACTCTTCCCAAAACTGCCAGGTCGCAATCAACCCAGAGCGGTGCCATTGCATCCTCACTGAGCCCTTCACCAGGTATGGCTGCATTATCCAACACAACAATTATCACTAACAACTCACAATTAAAGACAGGCTTCATGTCAATTGAGTTCTATAGATCAGAACTTTGCAGGCTTTTTTGAATATGTTTTTACATTATTGAATCAGACTGGCTAAGGTTATTGCGAACTTCAGCAGTTTAAAGGATAAACAGTTAACAGGCTTACCTGGTAGAGCCTGCGAATGTAACTCTCAATGACACGGCGCTGCAAGGTGTGGTCGCTGTGATCAAACAAGGCCACCAGGGCATCCTCAACAGGCAATGGTGCATCCACCAGAGCCTCCATACGCTCCTCGATGGCACTTCGACGCTTACCAGTGTGGTGACCTTCTCCTCCATCCTCGGTAAACATTTCCAACTCAGACAAGTTTCGTGCAATGTTGGACCGGAGTTCACTCAGTTTCGTCTGCTCAAGCAGCTGACTCGCCCGCAAGGCCAGCTACACACAGCGTAAAAATACTCAGTACACAACCATCTTGGAGGACAGCCGAAAGACAGAAATTCAATAGCCGTCGGTATAGAAGGATAGAATAGATGAAAGGAAACTAGAAATTATACCTCAGCGTAATTGCTGTGATTCAGCTCTGCAAAACGGATGAGTTGCTCACGGTAGGCAGCAGGATTGGGGTACACTAAAGCTCCCATCAATCTCAAGATGAATTGGTTTTTCCTCTTGACCCCTTGGTGAGACAGAACAATATCCACCACCTTTGCCAGGTCTTTCTTATGTTGCTGTCGCAATGTTTCAATGACATCAGCCTGGAACCACCAGAGGAGCATGCCAGTTGTTAGCCTCTTAGTAACAACTAACTATTAGAAATTCAATGACCACGATGGCTGGTCAACTTCCATCTCAAGATCATCTCATGATTCCACGATATAGCGTCACAAATGTGAAGGAACTACTCTGAAGAAAGCCAACACATTCGTCAGGCCCCCAAACCATACCTGATCAATTTCATTGAAAAGCTCTTCCACTTGAAGATACCCGTTAAAAAGGGTTTGAACAATGTTGCCCGCATGTCCTTCTCTTCCACCCTCGTAGGACTTGGATAGAAATAGAAGAGGCTCCACGAGGCGTTCCAATGTCACTCGGTCGTTCTCAGGGGAGTTTGCTACGCAAGTCTGCAGAAAAGCGGAGCTCAGTTGAGAATCACAAAAAAAAAGTTGACGCATAAACTAGAAGTTTCAAGCACAACATTTTGATGAGATGATGGTCATACCTCGATGATTCCAGTAAGTGCCTTGGCCGGGAAGTCTGGTCCCTCACCATTCTGCTGGAAACTCGTCTCATATTCACGAAATTCAGCATCAAGCTGCTCACACAATGCCAAATGTTGGTCAGTCATTCATTAACAAAGGAAATTCACAGAACATTTCCAAGGCACTGATTGTAAATTTCCCAACCTGTGCTTTCAGGTCCTTTGGAAGTCGAGTCGCAAGAACAGCCATGCATTCCTGCCATTGTAGCAAGGGTAGTTGAGGGTCATCCAAACAGGTGAGCACGGTCTTCACCACCTGCAAGAAGAGTATCCAACTTGTAATTAGTTCCTGTTGAGAAGCGCCCCTTGCAACTTGACAATATTGAGTCCATTGTTGACTCAATGCGTTAGTTGCTCAAAAAGCAGGATAAATTGAATAAATCAGATATTTCACCTTCAAATATCCTGAAACAATTTCACCATTGAATGTGTCCATACCTCATCAATATCATGCTGGTAACCAGCTAGGATGTTCGACGCAGCATTGAGGCCATCGGCGCAGCGTTGGTGAACTTTAGCAGCACGGGCTGTGGGCAGCCCCAAGGGTGGAAAGTCATCCTCAAAAGGCAGGGCCTTCCTCACAGCCGAGGGATCATCAAGATCCAGGGAGGCTATGAGATCTCCACCCTGAAAAATAGAATCACATCACAGCATTAACAACAAAGAGAAGGCTTGCTCGACATCTCCGAGTAAGTTAGCTTGACATCGGTGTCAAAATAATCCCAGGAAATCACATACCAGCATAGCCGAACCCTCGGACAATCTGAAATTAATGGTTCCAGCCGCCGGGCTCAAAAGTGGCATGCACATCTTCATGACTTCGACCTCTGCATACGGAACATCGGCGTCTACATGGCTGCCATTCGCTACTAGAAAACGCATCAACTTGCAAGGCGTTTCAGCAATTAATCGAGATGGGTCGTGATCATTCTGCACAGTAAGTCATACACATCCAGTTAAAAAATGTGAACCGATTAAAAATGTAATCACTATAAATGTGCAGCAGATGCGGAAGCATAGTCTCATATCAGGGATTGCAAACCTGCAGAAGGCATGTGCGTCCATCAATAAGCAAGCGAGTGCCGGCTGCCTCTTCTTCTGCGTACACAACATGACTGTTCCCATCCAGCTGCACAACCAAGCAATTGAAAAGGTCACTCTCAATATCTGAGAAATTAAACCGCAGCAACGTACATAAACAGCTCTTGTCCAATTCATTTGACTTTGACCTACTCAGAACAGCTAGAAAAAAACGAGGACCAATTTGGGCCTCTTTAGTGGTTAAGTTCATACTTGGACAAGGAGACCCCCATCTCGCAGAGTATGGGCTTCAGCATGCACTTCAGATTTATTCAACCGCAGAAGATAGCTGCCTGGCCCTCCTTTAGTCAACTCAATATTGTACTTGATCCCTTCAATGTTCAGAGAGATTTGAAAGTCGACAAGCGAGATATTCTGCGAGACAGCCAAAAACAAATTAGAAGTCCGGATATGAAACCTTAGCAGTGAGAAATCGTGCATCGTGTTTTAAAAGTGATGTTTTAAAAGTGATGTTACTTCATGTACCTTGGGTGGAATTTGGCCCTTCTCCAAGTAGCCAATATACTCCGTTACACGAGCTGCAATAAGTCTGCTTGCTTTCTGGTAAGAAGAACCACTCAACCGTTCAGACCGAGTTCTCTCCACATGGAAAAATGAAAACTAAGCAGTTCTCCAGAAATCACTCCCTGATTATGAAGTTTACCTCAATGAAAACAAAACCAAGTAAAGATAATAGAATCAACTTACATATAGAGCACCCCCCACAACAGAAATCTCCCAAGGAGGTCGCTCTGTTCGCACGCGCATAGCAATTCGACTATCCAACCACCCTGTATGGATCTTGTTGTCTCTGTATTCAGGTGCCTGCACATTGACAGCGGACATAGCAATTACTGATTGCACGTTCTGCAGCGAATCCTCTTGCATTCTCATACAATGCACCTTGAATCAATAGTATTGAATGAGCTTTGATTTACTACTACCCGTTGTCACAAGAAAAGTGAAAACGCTTACATGCAGAATATCCACGGTATAATCCACGTTTGTGCGAATCTCTCCTCGAATGTGAAGCTCCTTGAGCCCCAGCACCATGTTGGCAATGGCCATTGGCCGTGTCTCTCCAAAGGCGAAAACATGACCTATTAACAAACAAAAAGTTCACGAACTATGTAAGGTGTCCCAAATACTGAAGACCCAGTCCATTGTCTCAAATGAAGATCTTTCGAAGTGCTTTCACTTTTGGGGGCTTACCGAATTGAGAATCAGAAAATTCGTGAATGCCACCCCCAGACTGCCAAAACCACCAACCGTAGAAACCAGAGTGAGCAAGCTTTTTCATGTTGCCTTTACAATCAGCGGATTTTCAAAACAAAAATTGAACTATTAAATCTCTCTCAATCAACTAATCTAAGTCTCTTGGATCCTGCAGTAGACTTCATTCTGAAATTTTAACTTTTGAGCAATAGGAAAAGACTGCGAGTGTCACAAGAAATACTAGTTTTCACAGAAAAGCAGTTGGTGCAAACAATGAACAAGGTATAGAAAGAAGGCGATACCTTGACTGAAAAATAAGCCCACACATTAGGCTTACTCCTGAAACTGAGTTCCTGCAACATATAAAAACAATCGTCAATTCCATCCTCCCATCGATTTCTCACAACTCATTCCTGCTAAAAGTGTAACCAACACAATCCAATGTTCAGGATGAGCGGTAGAAAAGCTACCTGGACTTGACCACTGGTGGGCTTGAAGCCGTCATCAGGGTCTTCACTAGTGACCCGCACAGCTACAACATGACCCTTGGGTTTCTGAGTATCAACTTTCGACAAATCGAACTGAACTGCTTCTTGTGCCACCCTCCTCCAAGATTCGTGGCCACCACCTCCTTGACCAAAAAGACGCCGAATTTCTGCACATCGTCAACCAAGGACCTCAAAATGAGCATATATCCGAAAAGAACCTCATTTAATGCTACAATTTTATGTCTCGAAAGCCCTTTCCTCCAAACCTAACCTAACGCACTTCAAGACGTCGAAACCTAATCGTGAAGAAGTTTTGACAATGTCACGATTCAAAATCGACTTCCCAGGGTGGATCTAGATTGAACGTTTGAAAAAAGAGAGTGAAAAATTTGAGTATGAAAAAGGGCCCTTACCAGGCATACGCCAAAGGGGAATGCCCATCGCAACACCAAGTTGAGCTGCTGGCAAATTAAATTCAGCAATCCACTCTGTAACAGGGTGCTCTACCTGAACAACCAGGAATCTCATCGTGAGGGCAGGACAAGCTAAATATTTAAAAAACTCAATAGTACTTCACAATCCAAGTGAAGATGCTTAACCTTCGCTTGGAACACAAATACATACCTGGAGACGAGGATTGAGCTCCAGAAAGTAAAACTCTCCGGTATCCATACTGTACAAATATTCCACGGTGGCAGCTCCAACGTAGTTGACACACTTGGCAAGCCGACAGGCACCTTGCTCTAAGCGCTTCACTGTTTCCGGAGGAGCAATCGTAATAGGGCCCTCCTCAATAATCTGTGGCAAGGTAGGTATATTGCAGCATTAGTCGTCGAGCACCAGTAAAAACTAATTCATAAATAAGAGAATACTGAACTCAGTAACACGCAATAAAAAACAAGAGTCTGTAACAGATGTAAGAGTCTTGAAGATTCTTGGTTGAGAATCACCTTCTGGTGACGTCTTTGCACACTGCAATCACGGCTGTGTAGAGCTGCTACATTTCCAAATTTATCACAAAGCAGCTGAACCTCGAGATGCCGACTCTGTTATCCCAGAATGAAGAGGCACAAGCGAAAGGTCAGCTTCCACACAAAGTAGCGAGCTCCCACTTGATTCAAAGTTCCCACATTGCAAGGATTCAAGGTTTTAAAATCACTGATTTGACTAATTGTGTCACAAAAGACAGAACTCAAAGTTATGCATCACCAGAATCAATGAATAATATTTGACGTATTTGTCAAAAATGAATAAATTGGACAAAAGGAAGTCTCCACTTGCAGTACTCAAAACTGGTGAGGCCTGGTTTGAGCTCCTTATCCTTTAGGCGTTAAGGAGAAGTGACGAGGACCACAAACCTGCGTAGCAACCTTCATAATGAAGATTGGTGAGCCTGGCACTTCACCCTGCACTTGCTTGAACAAACCCTTCACTTCGTCGTCGTTGTGCACCTTCCGAATTCCCTTGCCACCACCTCCCCAGGAGGCCTTGATCATAGCAGGGTAGCCAACTATTTGGCACGAAGCCAGTGCTTCCTCCGTAGTGGCAACACAGGCCTGCTTGTAGGCCTCTTCCGGAATGGTGCCTTGGCAGACCTCAAAGGGTACAGATACCTGTGTCCACAATGCAAACAGTATCTCAATACACTCGCTAAAGAGCCAAATGCAGCATTTGTCTGAAAATCAAACTGCTGGAAAAACATTCCAGTTATAATAAAATTCAGCACTACTACAAATTCGTGATTGAACTATTAAAAAAAAAGGGTTGTCAACACGGCATTATTCACTAGATTCACCCTGACTAATTCACTGAAACAAGGCCAGAATCTACACTTTGAATGAATTATTAACGATTCAGCAACGGTTACATACATGAGAGCCGCTCCACGGAAGGGTAGGCACACCAGCGGCCTGCGCAATCAATGAGGAACCAATTTTATCACCGAGAGCGCTCATAGGCCCTGCAGGAGGGCCTAGAAAATGAATGCCGCGCGCCAGAAGCGAGTCTGGCAGCTCCGGGACTTCAGATGCGTGACCCCAGCCTGGCCACACCGCTTGCACCCCTGTCCTCTCAGCAATCTGCACACCACAACAGTCAATGGCTTGAAGTCAATCACATGAACTCTTCTTTATTCAAGCTCAAGAACACCAAGTGTTTTTTCGTGCAATATCCCCAAATTCGTAAAAATAACTCTCTTTCAGGGGCAACCAACTTCATTGTTTTTGGTGGGTCAGCTCTAGCCCGAAAGGAAGGAGACCTTGCATTCGCAAAAGCTACATCTCCAGGAAGTTCGAGTGCGCTCAAGTAAGTCAAAGGTAGAGAGAGAGAGACTCTCCTAGCGTAGCTGCAAGCTCTGGACCAAAGGTTGAGAGGCCTTGCATTGACAAAAGTTACATCAAGAGAGAATACGAGGAAGCTCCTTGTTTTTGGAGCAAGATGAAATTGTACACAGAAGCCATTGCTGTTTGTAGCAATTCACTAAACAGCACAATTATAATAGATTCATTAATCTTCACGTACTTCATCATAAACACTACACTTAATCACCCCAGTGATCTCAAACAGTACTTGTGACGATAAAATGCTGAATAAGTAGTGAAGACGTGCAAATCTCAAACACCAACACTTATATTTCAGGTCTCACACTTGTGTCATCTAGACTTTTGCACATTACCAAAAACTAAATGAAGTGAGAGTTTACACACTTCACACACTTCCCCTGTATGGTCAACGGAGCATCGAAAGTCCTGTACGGTGAATGGAGCCTCTCAACTTTAGCAGAGGCAAGAGAAAGCAAAGGGGGACGCACCTCGACGATCAACTGGACGTTGGCGTAGTTGTTGTTGTTAGTCCCTCCGGGGACTTCCACGAACTGATCGGCCATACGGATGTGTTCGGCGTTGATGCGCATATCCTCCGGAGTGGCCATAGCCACCAGCAACACGGCGCGCTCGACGCCGAAGGACTCGTACGCCCAGGAGCGCACGCTGCGCATGAACTTGACCGCCGCCATGCCGTTGTTGGCGATCAAGATGCTGCGGATGGGATCCGTCCCGCCCAAGGACTGGCAGTACTCGTCCACCGGGGACGCCATCGCCGCTTTCTTCGCCGAGGGCTTGCCGTTCCCCTCGCCATTCAAGAGCGAGGGCGCCCTCACTTCCAGGGCCACCATGGTGACCAGTCCTTCACTCCCTCGTCAAATCTTCAATTGAATCCCTTGAAAAAAACACTAGCTTTTCGAATTACACAAATACTTCTCTCTTCTTCACCTGCGTTGATTCCAAACCACCCCTCAATACGCCAGAACTAAGCATCCAAATCTCGAGCGAGCTTACCATCTAACCAACGACCATTCCCAACTATCACCCAATTGAACAAACCCAATCACACAATTGCGAACCATTTCACGAACCATTCACACTACGAACTCCAACAACAACCATCAAACCGTCGAAACCATCCAAAACTCTCGCAAATCCACCAATTCACACCAAACCAAACCTAAAAGAAAAATCTCTCTTTTCTCTCTATCGCACGTACGAGAAAGCAATTTCCCAGTCGCCGCCGTCGCAATTAAACCTGGTGTTCCAATTCCAATCCTCCACGCTCTCCTAAACCCCCCAAAATCATTCCTCCAGCTCTAGCAACGCCCCATCCGCTCCTAAACTGCGCGATCGACGAATTCCGACCACAATCTCCCAAACGAAACTCGACCCAGGTGAGCCCAATTGGTCCCGAATCGAGCCAACTCCTAAAGCTCTAAGCTGGGGCCCTGCCTGAAGTGGCGATGGTGGTTGCTGATCTTGGTGGTGAACTGTGCGAGCTCGTTCCTTTCGTTGCTGAAAGAATGACGGGAGAGGTTGAATGGGAAGCAATTTTGGTGTGGATGTGGGTGGGGTGGGGTGCTGGTTAGTAATAGGGGGTCAATGTGGGGAGAGAGGCGAATGTCAAACAGCAGCCATGGAGAAAGCGCACCCGCGGGGAGAAAAAGGAGAGGCAAAGAGGAACGGGCGATGGCGGACTTTGACCTGCGACAGGAGGGAGACGGGAGCACGACGACGACGGTCTTCGCGTTCCGCGTCGGCGGCTGACTTGCAAAGCGGGCAGGGCGTTGCATCGCTTGTGCGTTTGTGGGAGGGGTGGCCCCGGATCCGGACTGAGCCCACGGAGCGCGCTTGGAAAAAGGGAAATAGCGTCGCCCAAGTGTGGAAACATTTCACCCTTACAACAGACCAGAGAATCTTCGGAGAATCTTCAGGAAAACTCTTCTAGTACTCAATTACATGTGAAATTTCTTCATATCATTCTGTCTTCACAAAATGCATCTAAGGTGGGTACACCCAAAATCGTCACTTTTTGCTACTGAGCCTAGTTACTATTATTAGACTGGTCAAATTTTTATATTTTCTTGTTGGCAAGTGAAAGGAGGTTCCAACACACCAGAGAACGTGGCATTTGGATATTGTATGCAAAAGTTATTAAGGAACAAAGTTTGGTTCTGAAAGCGTTTCTTCCACATAGGTACAAAATTGATTTTGGAGATGTACTCAGAGTAAAGATGGCAGTTTAAGGTCAGTGGCACATTTGGGTGTACCTACCTTATGTGTGCCTTATGTCATTGCCATAGTCAAAACAAATGTAGAAGTAATTTTCTAATTTTTTGATTCAATATAAACTTCGAAATTCAACAACTTTTCCACCGTAGGTCCAAACGCCACAAAACAAAGCCTGTGCACCCCTCCTCGCCGAGGGCTTTACGACAATACCAAGCATGCGTCTGGGGATTGCACGGTCCGGGAGATCTCAACGTAACAAACAAACAAAACAAAACAAACATCCAAACTTAAGGTGTGGATCTTAGGTCAAAATTTTGAATTAGTGAAGGTCAAAATATTATTGTATTGTACCAACTTCTAAAAAAAAATCTATTGTGACACTAATTTTCTAAAAGACATTAAATTTTTCCCTTAGTATTAGAACAAATCAATGTACTTAAATAGGATGCATTGGGTGTAAAGATAGGAGTGCAACTTGGTGAATAGATTTACATAGTACGGCTTGCATAGTATTCTTGAATAGGAAATTTGAGGTGTCTTTGTAGATTGGCATTGTAGGTGGAGTAAAACCATGTCTACTATGCTGAGAGATTTTTTTTAAAATTCAATTGAATTGAATTCTTACATTGATGAGTTCATCATAAAATTTTAAACAATACAATGCAGTAAACTAAAGGACCTTGTCCACACTTTTCAATTATGTTATGTGGTGGGTGGCTTAGGGAATGACTTGAAGATGGTACAAAGAAGGAGATAAAGTCATGCCTTTCCAATCAACAATAAAACAAGCATAAATGATATATATAATGATTCTATTATGAAAGCATCCAAATAAACATTTGAGCATGGTTCCTACTATTATTAAAAAAAATTGGCAATTTTGTCGGCAATTCAAAAGAATTCCACCAAGTCTTGACAAGTATATTTTGGACAATTGAGTTTATTATAAAAAAATAAATTGTAAACTTCCACTAAATCACTATCGATTGTCGTTGTATAGAACTCTCAAAAATAACAAGGGCAATTATTCTTTATGTTGCCAGTTGACCCCTTTCTACTTCTTTTATGTGTCTTTTGTATATGTAGTGGGTTTAAAAGTGGTTTTCTAATATTTGTGCTTCAAAAGAATGTTTTTAATCTTCCATTTATAATTTTGTAACTCTCAAGTCAAAAAAATTGTTATTACAAATTTAATGTAAAGAGTCTATTCAATAATGACTTGGTGAATGGCTTGAGTAATCTTACAAAGGTGAAAAGGAAGCCCTATAAAGAGGGAAATCTTCTTAGTGAATAATAAAAAATAAAAAAAACATTTCTTCAAGGATAGTAGTTTCTATTATTATTTCTTGTTGAGAGCATGACATGCATTTTAGAATGTCGGTCGGCTAGAAAAGCATCCTTTTTTGTAGATCCATCCATTGCTAATACACCACTTTCAATCATAACTATTAAATGACCATTCAAATCAAAACTTCCAGCAAATTATTAAATAATTTTTCTAAAAAAATCTATTTCAAACATAACCACCCAAAAGAATCAAATTTTGTCAATGAAAAAACATTTAAAAACGTAGAACAATTTAAGTCAATTCAATTAGTGTGCCCAACAAGAATATTACCAACTTGTACGGAGTACTAGTTTTGGAATTATGCAAACTTACAAGGAAGAGTATCATATATTTACATTATTTTAGATCTAATCAATTATCATGTAGTCTATACTATTTCCATGTCATCTAAAATAGCATAATTGACATCCAACTTTCTTCAAACTTCCATGAAACTTCCATTCACATTAGTCTAATTTCATCCAAAAATTAACATTAATTAGAACATGTTCATTTGAATTTCATCCAACTAGTGTAAAAGCACTATTCAAACTCTTACTTAACCCTACAACAATGCCGCAGTCCAATTTGGTCCAACGGATGACAAAGAATCTTCCCATATAAGACAAGATTGTAATTGTTCATCCTTGGAATTTTGAGCAAAACGGGGAGATCTTGTACAGGAGTTTGACCTCTAATGAAATACTTTTGATATTTATAAAGTAAATGATTGACATTGTATCAAAAAGGATGATTTCCACGGTGACCAATCCATCCTTAAAGAATTAAACTGAATGTCCTTGAATACTAATATTGAATTGCATTGATTTATCCTATTAGTACGTGTACCGCAAAATTACCATAGCCAAACTACCTTTACATTAGTATAGAACAAAATATGATTATATTGCCCTAATTCCATTTCCAAAAAAGAAATAAATTGAACAAGTCACACTAATTTTACTCCCTCACTAGTTGAATAAACACTTAAAAAAAAACTTAATTCACTGTAGCTGGTTTGACTCCAATTCCTGCACGAACAGTGGAATACTGGAATACTGACTGGTTACCCCGGATTATCCTGCTCTGCCATTGACTATCCGGTCATCATTGACTGAAAAAATAATACTCCAGACTATGGAATCGTCAAAAGATTCCCTTCGTGGGAGTTGAAAAGATTCCATTATTATTATTTTCATTATTTTTGAAACACATGGACAAATGAAAAGATTCCATTATTAGATTCACACCCATGTCTTCGACAGGCAGTAACTTCGAAGTCAACTTCGCCGTCGTATTTGGAATCATTCTTCCTTGGACCACGCAGGCAGTGCTCCCTGGACACCATTCAGGTACCGTATACTGGTGCTACAATCCTTTCTAGGAAGCGTAAAAATCCAAATTTTATCTCGCAGAAAATGCAGGAACAAATTATTTACTATGGATGATAAAATTTTAAAATTTTAAACTTATGCATGGAATCCTTCACCCCAAAATGGATAGTAGATGTCGCGAAACATAAAATTGATGGTCCAAAATAGGGGGGCAGATTTTTACATCCATGACAAGCGTGGGAAAAAAAATAGTTCTTGTCCTTCTTTGAAAGGCTTGCAGCACTACTTTAGACAAATCTTATTGTGTGTATTATTACAAAAGTATTTCCTTAGGGGTTGTCATATTATTTTTCTCCACATGTTTCCTTCTTAGGCCTTGTTTACAAGTTTACATTTGAGGTGAGAGGGCATGGAGAGCAAGTTTCTAATAAGAGCTTTAAGAAATTGAAAAAACATTGAAATATATATTTTTTAAATTTGTTTCTTATGGGTTATATTTTTGTCTATATGGAAAGCTTGATTCATTCCATTTGAATTGGTGATATGAAAGTTATAGAGCATCTTGGGGGCCAAGCAATCATAGGATCTTCATGAGAAAAATAAAGTATTGGATTTTGTTTCTAAACTCAATTTTCATAATTTTCAAAGAAAAAAGTTCTAAAGAGTTTGGCTTGTTTACTAGAACAGTCTCGCCATTGGTTGTTTCAATTCCATCTTAGAGCTTTTAACAATTTAATTTTTCCATACCGACTTCTATTTAAGAAAATTTTAAAGTGTGAAAATCACTTTATTCTATTATTTTTCCTAGACTAAAGTGATTTTCATGATAAATTTTTTTAAATACAAACTCTGGAGTTCAAAAAATTTGAGTTAAGAAGATTCAAAGTTGTATAATCTAATCATGCAAGGTGCAAAAGAAACTTATTTTCTTCACTTTAAACACAAATATCTTAAAATCTAAAAGGCCAAAGTTTTTGAAATTTTTTTCCACACATTTTTCGAGGCATTTTTACACTAGTCTAGCACAAGATACGATAGCTAGATGTACAAAAACAAAATTTTAAAGTTTTTGCAATAAAAATGATAGTTTTGAATGTGTGTTTTGACGAAGGAAAGACCATGGTCTTTTAGGGGTTAAAAAATTTTATGTCTCCTTTTCAATTTTACTTCAAATAGTTGTGACGTCATGACCTCAAAAGGCCGGCCTTTTCAAAGACAAGCAATGAACCTCGAGGGGGCTTATTCCTAAACTTTTCTATATTAGGCTATAGTGTATCCTTAAAATTCAACACAACTTATCAATTTTTCAAGAAATTATCATGTGAAGTTCCTTGATTATATCAATGACTCGAGACCGTTGCAAAAGTGATTTAGAAATTCAATCAACAAGCAAAGTGTAGAATGAATCTTATTCACAATCGCGGATGAAGGATAGGGTCAATAGATAATAATTGACCCTGAAATTGATGTCAAATTTTTTACAATTTTTTTTCTAAAAATGTTATATAGATGAACTTTTGCAAAATTTTATTTATTGTCTCCATATGTTGAGGTCTATCTTATTTTTTAAAAGATTCAATAGGCATGTGACTATTCTATAAAATACTTTTGTGTGACATATATAGACTTTTGAAGAAATGTCAAATTTTTGGAGGAATTTCGTTTTTCAAATTTTTTTTTCTACAATGCAGAATGAAATTTTTTAGAGAAGTTTTATTTTTAGCGCATTCTAAACCTTATTTTTCTATGATAAAAAATAAAAAATTCAAAGGTTGTTGCAAGGAACACTTGTCTTTTTTCTTTGTCCCCTTGGCCTTAGACATGTAGTTTTTTGCTCATAACTTTTGCGTCGTATGTCCATTTTCTATGAAATTTGAAATGAAGGTACATGTGATAGTTTTAGACATTGAATAATTTTTTCTAATTTTTTTAAATCAGTTTAATATTTTTAAATCCTCCCCATTTGGATGTCTACCTTGGGCATTTTGGAGGGTCATAGTACTGTTTTTACCCAAAAATGCAAATTTGAAGGTAAAAATTGGGATACTAGGAGTTCTACTAAAGTTACAGAAGTCTATAAAGAGATTTTTTTAAATAGTAAATGTTCACCTTCCACTTGTACTCAAAGTGCACTATCTTTGTGCACGTGCAGAGAATACAATTTTTTTTCCCCAATAATGCAATTTTTTTTTGAGTTTTTTGAACTATTTTATTATTATTTTAAATTCAAATCCCAAAGTGTCTATTTTCTTGCATTTTCCATCACTCTTTGAATGTGCATAAATTTTAAAGATAAATTTTTCTAAGTCTCAATTTTTGCACACACACTATTTCAAATGCTTTAAAAATTCTATTCCAAAAGTCACAAGACTCTAGTACTAAGGTTGTTTTGAGCCAAAATCGATAGGTGTTTCTTGCAACTACCCTCAATAAAATGTGCCAGCCCTACTTTTCTCTTGGATTGTGGGACACTTTACATCTAAAAGCCAGGCCACTTTATTGTCGAAGAGGCCCCAAATCCTCACTTGTGATTACACAAAAGGCAAAGTCCGGAAGTTCTCGTTGAACTTCCGGTGGCCAACCAGTCCGTCTGTTTTTGGAGCATGTGCGCAGAAAGCATGACCGCTCTTTTGGCTTTTCCTCTTTCGTAAGGACTTGACTTTGGAAACAAGGAAGTCAACAAGCGCGGTGACTTTCAAGTTTTTTTTAGTTTTTTTTAGTTTTTTAAACAAATGAAACGAAATGACTTTCAAGTTTCAAGGGACCAAAACCCACAGTCCCTGTGTCTCACACACTGTTTTCTGAGGCTCAAAGCATGTTAAAACAAATATACTTGACAGTTCGGTAAGGTGGGCACCAGGGCTTTTTTTTCTTTTTTCTTTCTGGTGCCAACTTGCACCAAAAAAAATAATTTGGCTAAAAAATGGCAAAAATCCATGAAGTTTTTTGCCGAAAAACTTCAAATTGAAAGAAAATCTTGGATGAAATTGCCAGATTCAGTGGATGAAAATAAAACTATAGACATGTGATACATGCTTACGCAATATTTTCTATCCAATGTGTGGATGAACGCTGAAATTTGGAGCTCCACTATAGCATTTTATATCGCCACTGTGGCACTTCATAAAAAATGAAAAAAAAAGTCCTGGTGGGCACTCCCAAAACCCTCCATTTTTTTGAGCTATTGTGCCTAGTTTCTATTCCTAGACTAGTCAATTTTTCAATTTTTCATATACTCTTGCTGTTGGCAAGTGAAAGAAGGTTGCAACGTATGAAAGAACATAATATTTGGATATTAGAGTTAATCGTAAAGTTTGTCCGGTGTTTGTAAACGAGTGTTAAAGGTAGGTACACCCAAAACCGCCACTTTTTGCTACTGAGTTTATTTACTATCATTAGATTGGTCAGATTTTCATATTTTCTTGTTGGCAAGTGAAAAGAGATTCCAAGGCGCCAGAAAACGTGGCATTTTGATACTATATGCAAAAGTTATTAACCCCTAAAGGTCCAAACACCGTTTTTTGACAACATAGCGATTTGAGGCAACTCACTACGAGTGGAGTTTTTATTTTTTTTCTTTGGAATTTTCACACAAGATGTGCCCGAGGAGTATCTTTAAGGCCCAACAATTTTCATAACTTTTGACTACATGGTTAAAAAGTTATTATATGATATGTAATTTTTGGTGCGCGGCGGGCAGCCCGGGCAGCTCAAAAAATTCTTTAAAAATCATTTTTTTTTTAAATAAAAATTTGAAATTGATTCTTTAGATTTATATGTACGTGGAAAGCTTTAAATCATTCCATTTGGATTAATGAGTCAAAAGTTATGAGGATTCTTAGTTTGAAGGTAGTTATGGAATCTCTATTCTAAAATAAACTTTGAAGTCATTTATTTCACTCAATTTCCAATATTTTTGAAAAAAAATAAAAACATTGGATGTAGATTATTTATTACAACATTACAACCGTTGGGATTGGCATTTTTCAATTCCATAAATAAATTCTTAACAATTTAGTGTTTTGAATAATTCTCTACTTCTTTCTACTTACTATTTTTTTCCTATATGTTGTGCAATTCCAAATGATCTGAAAATTTTCAAGCAAGTAGCCAACTTGCCTAGAAGAATTAATCCAAAGAGTAACCACCATTTTGGGCATTTTTTCATACAAATGTGACCTTGTGAAGTGCAGCTGCCCGGATTTTCGCAGGGACAAAAAAAGGGGTTTTGTCAATTCAAACGCTAATATCTTCCAATCCGCATGGTGGAAAATTCTGAAATTTTTTCCACATCTTCTCAAACCAGTGTTCTACAAGATCTTACGGTTAAATGTGTCCAAAAATGTTTTTTTTTATAAAATTTGGTACTTGTATTAGAAATGGCAGTTTTGGAGCGGTTTTGGTGAAAACATAGTCTCAGACCTTTAGAGGTTAAGGAGCAAAGTTTGATTCCAAAAGCATTTCTTTTACATATATAGGTACATAATTGATTTTGGAGATGTACACATAGTAAAGATGGCAGTTTAAGGTCAGTGGCACATTTGGGGGTACTTACCTTAGAACGGAAGATTTGACTAAGAATAGTACAAAAGAAATCCGGTGCTAAACTCCATTCGACTGCAGTTTTGGTGCTCCAAGGAATTTTGTCTTGTGTTTTTTCCAAACTCCGGCTCCTAGTCCCGCATTGCACACACTTTATGATTAATTCTATTGTATGCAAATTAAAGTTATGAAGTGTCAAAGTTTGTTTTGGTAGAGGTTTTGAAATCGTTTCTTCTATATGGATACATAGTGATTTTGGAGATGTACACAAAGTGATGATGGTGGCTTTGGGTCAATGGTACATTTGGAGGGGCCCGCCTTAATGCACGAGAAGCTACAACCATTTATCTTACTAATTTATCTTGTGAGTACATACTTCTTACATTAATTAACCAAAGTCACACTACTGTATTTTAAATTAGTGTAAGCTTACAAAATTTAAAAATATATTGTATTGTACAAACTTCTCCAAAAATAAGAATTTTTAATAACACTAATTTTGCAATCTCACTGATAGGATTAATCAAATGATATGCAACAAAATGCTTGAAGAAGAAGAATTCTAGTTCAAAGTCCAAATAATTATGAAGAAGAGTATATTATAGGGTGATTATTACTATAAATGTAACATATAGTGGTGCTTTTATTGCATGGTGGGGGAATGAGACAAATATTTTGATCCATTGCATATAAACTAGTGCTATGAATGTTGAAGAATCATCACAAATATTACTAGTTAAAATATTCCTCCTTTGTAGAAATTTGTAACCATATGTAAATTTATTTCACAACACACGCTAACAAGACACATCAGTGTATTTAGGAAAAACATAATCTCAAATTTATTGGAGCAATTCAACTAATAAGCTACATGGGCAAAAATAGAAGTACAATACTTACTTTGGTGTCTTTTTTCACAAGTTTGATGCAAAACAATAAATATAATGGTTGGTTTAAAAGTATATGACATTGCTCTCAAGCAGCATACCTTAGGAGCTTGATTTTCAAGCCAGGTGATTGAGGTTGTTAAGATTATATCCTCATCTATTGCTTAATTCTTGGTCCTTTACATTGCTAGCCATTTGAATTTGGGCATGTGCTTGATAATATTTTTTAAAGTTTTATTTATTATATTTATTAAATAAATAAGACACAAAATAATAAACATTAACAAAATTGACAAAATAAATTATACAAGAATAAAGAAATTAATATAATAATTACTTTAAAGTTTAAAATTGTAAGCTTACAATTTCACAAACTATAAGTTAATATATTATAGATAAATAAACTTATTAAAAAATTAATTTAATATATTCTAATTTAATTTTAAATGTCCTTTACAATAGTTTATCTGGAGAGTCTATTAGCAATGTAGGTCATATATGTACCAATAGCAAATAAGAGTCATTGGAAGAGTTAGCCTTCAAAGTTCTACATATAAAAGGTGGATTATACAAGATTAACCCCTAAAGGACCGGACTACGTTTTTTGGCCGTATAGAAATTTTGGGCAGGTCCGTGTGACTAGAGATTTCCATATTTTAAGCTGAAATTTTAATAGAAGGTGGGCGCGAGGAATATCTTTCATATGCACTAAATTTCAGGACATTTGGAAATAGGAGTCAAAAGTTATGGCCAAATATGTTACTTTTTTTCGTAACTGGGCAGTCCGGGCAGCAAGAAAAATTTGGCAAAAATTTGATTTTTTTTTTTTTAATATTTTTTTTCTTGTAGATTATATTTTTTTCTATCTGGAAAGCTTTGATTCATTTCATTTGGATTTGTTATGAGAAAGTTATGGACATTCTTGTTTTCGGGCAGTTAGAGCATCTTCTTGAAAAAAATAACTTGTAGGATTCATTTCTAAATGCTATTTTTGAAATTTAAAAAAAATAAAAAATTCTCATGGTTTAGTTTACTTGCTAGAACAATCTCACCATTGGGATTAGTGTATTTTAATTCCATCTAAAATATATTAATGTTTTAGATTTTCCTTCTATCTCGTACCTACTTCTACTTAATAATTTTTTTAGGAATGATAATTAAGTTTTTTTGAATATTATTTTTTTTCCGAGACTCTCAACTCAATTCTCCACTATAAAGATTTGAAGCACAAAACTCTGTAGTGCAAAAATTTTAAGTGAAAAATGTTTAAAGTCAAAAAATCTAGTCCCGCAATGTGCTGAAATACTTGTTTTTTCTACTTTAAACGCAAATATCTTGCAATCTGAGCGGTCAAAAATTCTGAAATTTTTTCCACACATTCTCATACTAGTTAGGTGTAAGATACTACGGTTAGATGTGCAAAAAAAAACATTTTTCAATTTTTTTTACTCCTTGCTATAGAAATGGCAGTTTTGATGATTTTTTGGCAGAAAAAAGGACTTGGGCCTTTAGGGGTTAAGAAGAATTCCAACCACCTTTTTATTTTGTTCAATTGATAAAAGAGCATCATCTTCATATTTTTCTATTTCATATATATTGGCTTGGTTAATTGAAATGAAGAGGTAACTTACAATTGCCTTGCATGATATTATCTAATGGAGCTAATTTACAAAACCATGTTTTAATCCACTTGTAAAAAGAAGGATTTTGGAGCACCAAACTTTGGCATAATATTGTATTTTGATGGGAAGTTTAGAAAGCCAATATGATCAAATAGCAACTATTTCAAAGTTCAAATCATTGATATGATTGAATTGCAACTACGAACCTTAGTATTGAACATATAGATATGAAATTGGATGCTTTTGTATTCATTCTTAAAGGCTATGTAGACACTACCCAAAAGTGTAGATTGATACCACTCAATAATTATACCAATGCAATGAAAAAACTAAATAAACTAAAGATGCCCTTATATGCAGCCCCATACTCAACACGCTATAAAGCAATTTAAAAATAAACATGATTCTTTATGTCTATTGTGACCAAATTGATTCAAGCCAATGAGTCATTGTTTAGTGGGCTTGCCAACTATGGAAAAAACCTCAACCTAATTGACTAGAGGTCTCTTAATTCTATAAAATACTAGAGAAGAACTAAGATAGGATATAGTTGAATTCTATGGTCATTTTTCATGCTTTCGGTGTAAATCACCTCTATCCAACACATATGGCTTCACAAGTGAGAGCTAGTGAACTTACCACTTGAACATGAATTCTTTTGGTGGGTGTACACATTTTAGCTTACATTTTTTAGCATATGTAATATTTATCTTATCTTTTACAAATTGGTTATAAAGAAATGTTATCTTTTGAATATGAATGAGAAACTGGATTAAATAGGCACTGTTATAACTTCCAAAAATACATGCATATTGGTTTAGACACATGGGCAAAGGTTCATTATTCCACCATTCGAAGGGATGATTTAGGTTTACCATTGCAACCATGGAGGGAGTCCAAACATCACTGTAGAATTCCAAAGGACAAGAAAAGTCCCCTTGGACAACAATGGGAATCTATATATTTTTGCATTGACCACTTATAATGTCTGTTTTTAAACCAAAAAATGTGTTGACTAAAAAATACATGTGAAAAACTCTCAAATTTGCCTTTCATTGCAACAAAAAAATTGTAAAACCAGTCAGTCTAAAACTCTAAATACGTGCAGTAACCGAAGAGTGCCACAATGGGTATACATACCTTATAGCTCAAATTTTCTGGCAGAATATTTGTGAGAGAGGGCCAACATGACCAAGTGATTTTGAAAGAGCAAGATAAGTCAATGAAATTCCGTTTCATTTGTTTCAAGAAAAGAAAGGAGCAAGATAAGTTACTTGATTTGAGAACATTTTGGGGGCACGAGAATTTGTCAGGGTAGGGGTAGTAATCTTGTTTCGCAGCAATAAATGAAAACAGAAAAAGCAGCATCGTATAGAATCCTGAGTAGTCAAACACGATGGACATGTAGCCCATCAATAATCATTATGGTCATGTGTTTCGCGACATACTGCTTTTTGCAGCATAGTTGAAAGTCAAGAGGTGATGATACAACGATTACAACCTATTTAAAACATGTTCGAAAATCTATTCTTAAGTTACACTTCTGCGTGGACCCAAAGGACAAATTGTTCCTGTTCCAGAACACCCTAGGTTTGAACTTCACTTTGTATGCCTTGCCGTTGAACTTTCGTCCGATCTTGCTCACAAAACAAGTGCCGAACTGTAGCCTCCGACTGTGCTCAACGATTGTCTCGAGAGGAAACAAAGCAATTCGGAAGCGAATCTTGGCTGTTCAACTAGTTGTTGATGTACCAAGAGTAGAGATGTGTTCATTCTCTATCGCGCAGTAGGTTTGCAGCACTCAGTTCAAATTTCCCGGGCAAAGAATAGAAGGAACGTAGTCAATATGCTCAGTTCAATAGTGAAGACATCACTTGTCTCGTAAGGTTCCAAATCCAGGCAGACTATCCAGGTTAATTGAGGGGCTGGCGATAATAATAAGATATAAGAACAATTCCTGCATCAAAGAACAGATTGGTACTCAGTGCAATATATCTTCAATTCGATTCGACCCAACGAAGACTTTAAGAAAACAGAGACAGACGTACGGTGAGAGAGAATTGAAAAAATCACGAGACAGGTCTGTTTTGTGAGGTTAAGACCATCCAGCCTGATGGAAAGAGGGAATAATTATCCTGGAACCAAAAGGAGATCCGGGATGAAACTATTACAACTACATTTTTTGCTAGAAATTGACGTACACGAACTCATCACGGTCACGACAGTCTTTGAAGTATGAAAAAGCTCGGATCGCAAGTCAAATTGAAAAATTCCCACAAAATGCATAGAAAGATAGCAAGATGTAATGAGAATTTTGCGATATCAAACATGTACCTTGAGATAATAAAATCAATAAGCACGAGTCCCTCATCGAAAAAGCCACCGAGACGAATACTCTCGCTTGACAATGGCATGTACACCGCAATCGGCCAGTGGATAAAAGTTTTCTGCACAGGTAACACTTTAAACGGTTACGTTTGACAAGTACAAAGACCTTAACATTCAGTGAAAAATCTTGACAAGATTCCATCACGTTGGTAAATACTTTCATACATCCGGTTCAGGTCTCTCCTACTCTTGAGATGTCAGGGCTCCTACAACTACAGAATTTATGATAACGTTTCATTAGCAAAACTGCAGCCTCAGCATAAGCTTTAGGACACTTATTGACCTAACATCTAAGTTTGAAAAGAGAGAAAATAGAAGCAGCCCGCTCAATAGACAAGGTCAACATTTGCAGATATCACAACGAAAGAAATGATATAGAGCGTACCAGTTGTGGCCTCAGGCTGAAAGCTTTGTGATTCGGAGAATAGACAGTGAGCGTGATTGATGAATGAGGACAGAGATTCCGAGTAAAATCCAACTATCTACCAATCAAGACTAGATGCCATGTTATTATCTAGCAGGAACTAGACTTAAAAACTCTATGGTACCAAATGGAAACCCTACAGTCGTTCAAAAAAAGGGAAAAAAAATCTCGTCATATGAATGAAATGAACAATTAAAGCAGGACGAGAACCAAGAGAGTAATCGCTACCAGGCCTTCTCATAGTCAGACCCCAGTGACTGCCATAAAAAGTTATCCCCTAGATAAATTGATAAGATGGAAGAAACAGAGGACCGAAATCGGGGTTTGGTCGACGTCTAAACCAGAACCCGGCAACTCCTTTCATTGCAGTGAAAGGGTCGTCATGAATGCATATAATCATCAATATTTGACAAAACTAAAGGGTATGAATACATTTGTTAGAGCCAGCTCAAGGAAATTGACACTAAATTTACAAGTTCAATGCCTGCCACCCATCACAGAGCTCACGCAAGGCGGCTAGAATTGCCAACCAAGATACTCTTCTGATTCTTTGTTCATCGCATACTCCTCCATCATCACTGAATTCTGCTTCAATTCCTGCTCAAGTCCACATATGTAATTCAATCCCACCAGAAGCTCCGTGATGGCTGCTTCCGTCTTTGCCAAGTCAGCAAAGTAGAGCGTCTGCAGAAGCAGGCAATTGGTGCGAGACACCACTTGTTGCTGCTCAAAATTATGCTCCGACTGCCACCTGATCATGTTGTGAGCCAAAGGAGCCAGCCAGCTCAATATTCTTTCCAGTGCGTCTTTCCAATCTGCAGCAATCATAGAGTCGTATTTCCCAAACTCACATGCTCTCATGGTAGCCCTTAACCTTGAACGAAGAGCCACTCGCACAGTTTTAGGAAGCATACGATAGAGATCATCTCGACCATCCTGAGCAATTAAATGAGGATACCGTATCATCTTCTCCAGGATGATAATCACATTGGCATAATGCAATGCAAGTGCTGCTCCCCCCAAGGTTGACCACGGCGCCATCTTATGCCTGCTTTTAGGGTCGCAAAGTTCTCTAATGTTTTGCCTATCCTGTTTCAGAGCCGGGGATTCCATACGTACTGGTTTGATACTATGACGAGTCGCATAAAGAAGGGCGGAAGTAAACTCTTCAGTGGTTTCAGCTTGAAGAATGGCGTTCAATGACCTTTCGGTAAACTGCTTCGGAGGCTCCATTACTAGAGGTCCTGAAAATTGTCCGGACATTGGTCCCGACATTGGTCCTGACAAAGGCCCTGACATTGGGATAGGTCCCGATCTAGGACTAGAATAAGGTCTGCTAGAGGATCGAATTGGACTACTCATAGAGTTTCTTCGCGGAATCAGCGACCCGGAAGAGTAGGGAGGCGAGGCAGGACGGTATTCACACACAGCTCTAGCAGATTGGGCAGCTAATTCAGCAATTCCTATGCCTCGGTCTTCAGTGGGGGTACTAGAGCCCAGAGGGCTGAGTGACCTGGACACAGCCTCTAAGCTAAAGGAAGAGAGGTTATTCATAGAGGAAGAGTGATGACCCAGAGATCCTAAGCTTTGAGGGTATGAGAGTCGCGGACTAGAAGACGTTGCCTGTGATCCTGAAGACCGATTCTGCCACCCCGGTCTCGCCGATTCACCATTCGGTTGGTTTGCAAATACATGCGATAAACCAAGCATGGGTGAACCAAAAACGCTAATAATTCTCCCATGAATGGTGCATACGGTCTGTGCTAACAATTTTACAATCTTATCGTATGTGTGATTCCACAAAGACAGATCCCTCATATACTTGATCTCCTGCCGCTGCCACATTGCTTTCTGTTCCAATGCACTCAAGGACTCTCCGTTTGGCACCTCATCGTCTTCTTGAAGCCTAGCTACAGCTTGCTCTATGTCTGCGAGAGCCTCCAATTCATGATAAAGAGAAGCAGTGGAGGATATGTACCTCTCCATCTTCTTCATTTTGGCTTCCATTTCTTTGTGCGGTAGCTCCAGGGCTCGCAAATTGATATCCTGTCTTAACAAGTCATTGTAGATGTGTTCAAACGAGTGCAACGCTGGCTCTTGACACTTCTGACCAAGACGGGCGACTGCACCTGCTACTGCCGTTAAATCTTGCAGCTTCTCCATGCAAGCCAGGCTTAATAGAACACCTTCATTGTCTGAGACTAAGTTTAATACGCCCTCCGCTTTTATTACCTCCGTGCGTAGCCGCAGTATCTCCTGGTCACTGAGTGATTGCCAAAGTTGCATACTCTTGGACATGACATTGGCCACCTCGAATGCAAGTATACCTATCTTCACTTTCTCCGTTTTATTGCCTTTCTTCTTAGATGTCATGTCAAGCTTCCCGGCCGCAGCTTTGATGGTACTAACCTGGCTCCCCATAGCCCTATTTAGTTCCACCCACCAATGACTTTTTTTTATACTGGACCTTATCTCAAAAACTGGGAGGTTAAAACCAACCCTGTGCCAAAAAACTTCCGCCTGCCCCTGGACATGCCCGCCTCTACTCAGTCGCGCCTTGGAATTTGCGCTGAAACTCTCTGCAAGAAAATCAAAAGAGAACAAGTTCAGAACCACTGTAAAAACACTGGCAAGACAATTCGATACAAAAACTTCCAGTCAGTCACTGAAATGCGCCTGACAATGCCCTCTACTATTGAAGTCCCAATGCAGGAAAAAAATCTCAGAAACGAAATGAAAGTCGCATCATAATACCCGCAACAACAAAATGTATCCATGCTACTTCAGCACTTTCTTCCTCAAATTCAACGCGTTACTAACCTATTTCTTATAACCCTCGTTCTCATCACCAAATCCAGACTAATTGGTCGTCCACAAAGTACACTAGATTATCCTAAAGCATCAAAATCCCAATTCAGATTCAACAGATATTCATATCGCGGTAAATATAGACTGGAAAACAGAAAAATAGATTTATCAGATAAGACCTCCAACAGCAATAAAACTATATTCAGAAATTAAACGGGAAAACGTAGTTGACCGTCGTCTGTAACACCAATCATCCCAAGATTAAAGGCACTCGTTTCTCCTTCGAACCTAAAAGTCGAAATCTCGAAGACTAAAAATTCAAATTCACTAGCTAAATATAAGCACGGCGAAATGCAGTTCAGACGTCCAATAGAATAGGCTAGCAAATTAGAAAACCACTGGTAGTATCTTCAGAGACACTAACTCAAGAGAAAGCCTCAAATGACAACCGACATTCCCAATGAGCGCACTACATTTGCTGGCGAAAAAGTTAAGACACCACGCACAAGATGCTTGCATAGCCAAAAAATCGCATCCTATGCTTTCTAGCCTATGCCAAATGTTCAGTTATGATTGCAAATAAAATTCTAACCACATCAACAGCGACAGCGATCGAACGCTCCTTACTAGAGAAGAAATAGCAATCCAAGTTCATTAGAGGGACTGGATTTGCAGGCGTGAAACTAAGCAAGACTAAATCCGAAGGCCGAAATGTCGCCCATCTTCTGTTCTCCCATAGACACTCTCCATGGATTCTCTATCCTATTCAAAACTAAGCGCAATGAATAACCTACGGATAAGTTCTTCACATAAATTTCAGATTCCTACCAATAGAATGAGACGCAAGTGTACACACTCTGCATCCCCTAGACTAATCTCAGCAACCTCGTTCCAAGCTGGACGTAAATGCCAGTAGCTCGCCATCCATAGAATCCACTCTGAGCTGTCGGACTTCACTGACCTACTACAAATGCATAGAAAAATCGTAGCAGGAACGCGCAATACCAATTTCCGAACAGAATCCTACCGACATTGCAAAGCAACCATCCTACCGATAGAAAAATCACCACGATATTCTCGCCAGAGCAGCAGCCTTAGATCATCCTCATATTCCTTTAAAAAAAATCCGCAGACCTTTCATCCCGACAGAAAAATACAAAGATGCCGATCACATTCTGTCGTCTCCAGAGAGCAGAGAAAAAACAAACAATACCCGAATACTTGCCACGAACGTTCCCGAAACCCTAACACACACCACAAGCGCGTGTCTGTCGCTGCCCCCCTCAATTCCTCTCCCACACCATCTCCATCCCCATTCCAACCTCAAACCTAGATCTGAACCCCCTCCCCAAGGCAGAGTTCGCCACAGATCTCTCTATTCTCTCTCTCTCTCTCTCTCTCTCTCCGTATGGGTCTCTCTCGAATCGCTCCACTACTTTAAAAAAAACTTACTCTCCTCTCCAACCCAACTGACTCGTCTCCATTCCAGCTCCTTCCGAGCCACCACCAAAACCCCGCAGCGGCAGCAACGACGACGACGACGACGACGACGCCCTCAACATCCAAAACTACACACTCGGGACGGCGGGACGAATGCGAATGAATCCCGTGGTGAATCTAAACGGGAAAGAGAACCGAAAGGCCGGGCGGGCCAGGGAAAGCAGGGGATAAAAAAAAGAAGCGCGCAAATCGGGAGCGAGCCGAGGCGGATTCATGCAGGCGCCAGAAGGGATGCAAATAGTAACCATGGGCTCAGTTGCAGTGGCTTCAGTCAGTCGCTTCAGTCAGTTCGCTTAGTTCGCTTCGTGTGTTTTTGGTTTTTTTTACTACGCGGGGGCTTTTCTGTGTGGCAAAACTGAACTGCGGAGAATGGAACGCAATTGTCGCGGTGGCTATGGCGGTCGTTGGAGGGATTTTGGGGACGGGAGCCAGCAAGGAGGCGAGACTAGACTAGGAGGCAGGAACGGAGGGGAGCAAGGACCAGCCAGCAGCCCCGAGGGGGGGCCACGGTCCCGAGGTGCCAGAAGATGCTGCCACGGGCATCCGTGACCGGGATCTTGGACTTCCTTATGACCACGGTGCGACGGAGGAAGGGCAGGGACCCTTGACCAAGGACGGTACTGGGTTGTACCTGAACGGTATTGAGGGCCGCGTGCGTCCAGTATATGCCTATACGGTATTGTATTTAGGAAGGGCTCACGTGGAGGGGAATGACTGGCTGGTGAAAAACAGATACATATTTTGGCTTATCTATTATTCTATTAAATTGGCTCCTGCAACAAAATCCGTCACATTTTCATCCTGGAGAAATATCATCCAATTATTTCACGCAATGTTCACTCTTCTATATATATACAAGACGAGTCTTATAATCAAACACCAATGTTCAAAATGCTATGATCAATTTCCAAGGCTATCAACCTGAGTTGCCTATGAAATGACTCCAATGTTGTTGTTGTAGCTAGTATTTTTATAAATACATATTATTTACCTCAATTTCATCAAATTCGTCATACAAAAAGTGTGGTGTTTTTAAAAGTCAAGCGTTGGTGTGGATGAATGAGAAGTTTTGTGGTCAAAAAAGCCCATAGGACCTCTATATTCATTGTTTAAAATTTGGACGCTGGGGCACTAAGGGGTTAAAGCATGAATTGTTGGGAGCCTTGACAAGGGGAATTACAGTAGGGAAAATGGAGTTAAATAAGTTCACTAAACTTTTGTACTCACCATTTTGAGTGGAGAAGAAAGTTCATTGAGTTTACTAAACCTCTTAACCTTCGCCACGCGGAGATCAATACACTTGATGAACTCAAGTTTTCTCTACTACAACTCCCCTTAATAAAAACGATATGCTTGTAGAGCACAATTGCCTAGTTACAAAAGATGGCATTGCTCACAGTGTCGAGCTCAATAAAGAAGTGTTTGATTTTATATTTTTCAAAAAATTTGCGGGTTGGTTGCTTGCCTAATGTCTAATAGAGTGGAATACTCTTTCTATGCATACATTCTACCATGTGAAGAGTCCAACCCTCATCCTTGAAACAATGCCCTCATATGGTGGCATGCCTTCTTTGGAGGATGTCCTATTACACAAAATTTCAATGCTAAAGATATTCTTCAAACTCAAAATATTTGTTAAAACTTATTTTTATAAATGTAAACTTTCAATGGATGAAATTTTCATAATTAAGACCTATTATAAATGAAATCTCTCAAAATCTCACAAAGCACTAATTTCATTGCCCCAATCTATCTCAAAAATATATTGAATATGTTTTTTTGATGATGTTTTATAAGAAATTTGCAAATTTGTAATTCCATTGCCTCATGGGACAAATGAGTTTTTGTTACATATATTGTAGGGTATGTTTGCAATTTGACATGTAATAGTTGTTCAATTAGATAGATACATGATGTATTAGAGTAAATCATAAAGTAGGAAGAAACAGAGGGAAAGTCCCTTTGAATAGCAAAAAATATACTCCCTCCATCCTAAAATGATCCTCTTATTGGCCTTAATTTTTTGTCCCAAGATGATCTTCCTATTGTACTTTGTGACGTTGCAAATTGGTCAAATTTGATTTTTGATTGCTATTTGGGACCAACAAATCAACTCCAAGTAGTAATTTCCCCTCTATCCATGCAATCATCAATCAAAAAACACATGCAATGACTAAAGGGGTCAATCAACATTACTCACTCTTATTTTTTGCATCTCTTTGAATATTTCCTAATTGAAGGAGATGAAGCTCTCGGAGATGGAAGAAAGGGGCATACATAGTCTTGGGCATATACTAAATGCCTACAAAATGATGACCTCACACTCAACAATTAATTGATCACTGGTGCTCTTTGAAAATGCCCAAAAAAATCCACTTTTCAAAATTTCAAAACTACACTTTGAAAAGGGCTCCGAAACTCAAAGTTTATAGGACAATAAGAGTGCACCAAACTCTACTTATAGCGCAAAATTGGTTCTTCAAATGTTATTTTTAGCCTTAATCTAGAATATTTTGTCCAACAAGAAGATCATTTTGGGACGGAGGTAGTAAAATTGAATATCAAATTCCTTTCGGATCCAAAATAAAAATCTTTTGAATTTAAACCCTAGTTTTGCTTCCACCAAGGAGAACTCAAGAGCATGTGGCATGTGAAATAAGGAATTATAACTCCAAATATGAATTGTGAGTTCAAAGCTTAACTTAAGACCAAGTGGTAGACTGCTATGCATTTATTGTTAGGACCACATTTCAAAATTAGCTTGAAATTGTAGACCAAAGTCAAACTCATTTATGATTAACTTTCGTATATCCTTAACCCCTAAAGGACCATTGTCCCTACGGGGGACAAATGCGTTTTCGGGCAGGTACCTACGGGCTGAAATTTTCTCCTAATTTTTTGAAACTTTTTTTGGAGGTAGAAAAGCTGATTATCTTCAAGGAAATATAATTTTTTTCACAATCCGTGCCCGGGAAAAAAAGTTATGACCATATAAGCTCAAAACAGGGGACAGGGGGCAGCTCGGGCAGCAAAAAAAAAATGGACAAAAATTTGAATTTTTTTTTTAATATTTTTTTCTCATAGATTATATTTTTGGCTATCTGGAAAGCTTTGATTCATTTCATTTGGATATGTTATGAGAAAGTTATGGACATTCTTGTTTTTCGGGCAGTTAAAGCATCTTCTTGAAAAAAATAACTTTAGGATTCATTTCTGAATGCAATTTTTCAAATTTTTCAAATTTTTTTTTTTTGCATGTTCTGATTTAGTTGTTAGAACATCTCACCATTGGGATTAGTGCATTTTAATTCCATCTAAAATATGTGAATATTTTAGATTTTCCTTCTATCTTGTACCTACATCTACTTAACAATTTTTTTAAGAATGATAATTAAGTTTTTTTTGAATTTTTTTTTTTTTTAAGACTCTCAACTCAATTCTCCACTATAACAAATAAAAACTCAAAACTCTGTAGTGCAAAAATTTTAAGTTAAAAATGTTCAAAGTCAAAAAATCTAGTCCCGCAATGTGCTAAAAAACTTGTTTTTTTCACTTTGAATGCAAATATCTTGCAATCTGTGCGGTCAAAAATTCTAAAAAAAATTCCACACATTCTTATACTAGTTAGGTGTAAGATCCTACGGTTGGATGTGAAAAAAAAACATTTTTCAAATTTTTTTACTCTTTGCTATAGAAATGGCAGTTTTCAGTGTTTTTTGGCAGAAAAAAGGCCTCGGTCCTTTAGGGGTTAATATACATTTGGAATGTGTAATTGCACTACTTTATAGGGACAAATCAAGTCTTTTGCTCACAATTTGACATGTGACAATTGTTCAATTAGATAAATATATGACAATACATATTCTTAAAATACACTTATAGTGTTGAATTTCAAAGTATAAAATTAAAGAGGGTTAAAGAGTTCCAATGAAGAGTCGTTGCAAGAAACACTTATCCTTTTTTTTGTCTCCTTGGCCTTGGACAAGTAGTTTTTTGCTCATATTTTTTGCGTCGTATGTCCATGAAATTTGAAATGAAGATACGTGTGGTAGTTTCAGACATTCAGTAATTTTTTCCAATCTTTTTTTATTATTTTATTATTTTTAAACTGCCCCCAACTGGATGTCTACCTTGGCCATTTTTTTTGAGGGGGTAGTATTGTTTCCAACCCTAAAATGTACATTTGAAGGTGAAAATTGGAATACAAAGAGATCTACTAAGGTTACACAAGCCTATAGAGAGATTTTCTAAAATGATAAAATGTCCACCTGCCACATGTGCTCAAAGTGCACTTCTTTTGCGCACGTGCAAAGAATACAATTTTTTTTCCCAAAGATGCAAATGGTTGAGAAGAAGAACCTTCAAGCGGGCCTTCAAGTTAGGAAAAATATCTTTTCCTTTTTTGGAAATTTTGAAATATTTTTACTATTTCTAAAAATCAAATTTCAAAATGTCCTATTTTCTTGAATTTTGACATATAAATTATCCATATTTAATTTCATTTATTCAAAAAATCCATTTTGAATGTCAACTACTTTAGGTTCAAGGTCTTATTTACATTATTCAAAATATACTTGTAGATTACACTGTTTATAAACATCTCCGCCCAATAGCATTCCAATTACTATCCATTTTTAAACCTATATTTTTTTATACCATACTTGTACTTTGTTTAAATCCCTTGGGTCTTTTTGGTTTAACCCCTGAAGGTTTTTGACTATGTTTTTACCAAAAATGCTCCACAATTGTCATTTCTAGTACAAGTATCAAATTTAAAAAAAAACATTTTTTGACATATGTAACCATAGGATCTTGTAGTACACTGGTTTAAAAAGATGTGAAAAAAAATTCAGAAATTTTCACCAGGGAGATTGCAAGATATTAGCTTTTGAATTGACAAAAATCTTTTTTTTGGCCCTACGAAAAATCCGACAACTGCACTTTACAAGGTCACATTCGTATGAAAAAAATGTTCAAAATGGAAGTAATGCTTTGGATGCATTCTTCAAGGCAAGTTAACTACATGCTTGAAAAATTTCAGATCATTTGGAATTGTGTAGCATATAGGAAAAAAATAGTAAGTAGAAAGAAATAGAGAATGATTCAAAACACTAAATTGTTAAGAATTTAGTTATAGAATTGAAAAATGCCAATTCCAATGGTTTTAATGTTATTATAAACAATCTACACCCAATGCTTTTATTTTTTTTCAAAAATATTGAAAATTGAATTAAATAAAGGACTTCAAAGTTTATTTTAGAGTAGAGATTCCATAACTACCCGCACACTAAATCTCTTCATAACTTTCATCTCATTAATCAAAATAGAACAATTCAAAGCTTTCCATGTATGTATAAATCTAGAAAACATATTTCAAAATACTATTTCGTAAAAAAATGATTTTTGAGAATTTTTTTGAGCTGCTCACCGAGCAATGAAAATTACATATCATACAATATCCTTTTAACCATGTAGTCAAAAGTTTTGAAAATTGTTGGGCCTTAAAGCTACTCCTTGGGCACATGTTATCTAAAAATTTCAAAGCAAAGGAATTTCATCTGTAATTTGGTCAACTTTTTTTCGAGGAAAAAACACACATTACAGGAGGCCAAAACTTCCCATTCAATTGTATCTACGGGAGGACTATTCTTCTAGCTCCATTTGATTTACAATTGATTTTGTAAAAGAACAACAAATCAAAGAAATTTCATATGTAATTTGGTCAATTTTTTTCTGAGGAAAAAGAAAACACATTACAAGGGGCCCAAACTTCCCATTGTTGTTTCCACGGAGCCAAAAGAATTCTTCTCCATTTGGATTCCAATGTGACTATCCTACTCAGATTTACAAAAATGATTGCAAAAATTTACCTTAAGATTGTGAGAGAATGAATGAACCTTTTGCCATGTGTAGAATCTCCAAGGTCCAGTTCACTAAAGTCACACTCTTGACTTTCCAACCCAATTCCAACTCTTGCAACCCAATTCCACATTACGATTTTTCATTACACAAACCCCTTTCCAATTTTTTCTACACGAGGAGGATGCAACAATCAGAGTGCTATTGGGTCAAGAACTAGGTGTGGACCACAACTCGATTTTTTTGGTAGGTCTGCCTTTTGTGCCGTGAGAATTTTGAACCCATACTTTTTTTCTTTTTTCTTTTTAAAAACACGAACCCATACTTTTTATTATCGCTCTTTTGGGGTGTGTTCCGAATGCACACACGTACTTCATAAAAGGATCTACCTGCTCATCACCTGAGTCGTACGGCTTTATTGAGTCAATTCTCGACTTGTTTTCACTCCGCCCAATTGATTGTTTGGGGGAAATTTCAGGTGATAACATGGTAAGTTTATGGTGATTCTATGAATGCTTGGCTTTGTGCTTGCTGACATTCGAGCACATCATCACGAAGGACACTTGCGGCACTGGGCCACCTTTGCAGATAATTTTGTTGTTTTGTACAAACTTGAATGAGTCAAAATCAATTTCCATTATTATACAGTACTCCAAAGGGGCATACAGGACGCAACTGGCAGCCGGGGGCAGACGTACACTCATGGTGGAACCTAGTTATATCACAAATTAAATTGGTCAGTCATAGAGTTTCCTATTGAATGTAGGTTTCCATTACGGATGCTTTACCCCCGAATGCCAAATATCTGTGGAAAAATTGGGTAAGGTAGGAGGTACTGAAATCGCACAGGCTCTAAAATCGCCCGCCCTACTCAAATGTACATTGTTTGTACATGTTGCTTTTTCATAGCCTTCAGTGATGTACAAACAATGTATATTTTAGGGGGTGGGCGATTTCAAAGCCCTATGCCACTTCAACTTCAAAAGTTCATAACTAATTCTAGAAAGTTCCAAAAAAATATGAAACGACTAGAGTTAGATGCCAATTCCTCTTGTCTTTCAAGGAAAATTCACTGAAAAATATTTTGAGGCGTTTCACCTCCCCAAAATTCAGTTTAAGCTCTTAAATGAGAGATTTATGGACCTCCTACCTTAGGTTTAGTTCCTTAAAGAAAATAGTCAATTTTGAATAAATCTATTCGAAATTTTGGTACTACGTGTGGGTGGGAGTCACCTTCAAGGTAATGAACAAATTTGTTGATTAGGTGTCTGATCAAAAGTGATGATGCCCAAATGTTTCTTGGGTAGTTGGGGCAACTTGTGCTAGTCCCTCTTTTTTGTTTCAAATTTGGCAAATATGTAACGAACATGACATAAAATGCATTTGTAAAACAAACTATTCTTATTGGAGAGATTTCACTTCAAGAGGAGTTGAAGTCTATTGAACGTATTGGGTAAGCCCGAAGCAATATTTTGACTTCAAACGCTACAAATTTGCAATCTATGGAGTCAAAGTTTCTGAATTTTTTCCTACACACTTCCACAGGTACAGTTTACTACAACGTACTCCGTAATACATTCGAATTTCAAAGGTAATTTTTTTCTTTCATTTTTTTTTCAATGTATAAGTAAGAGATAGATTTTGGCTATTTTTGTCCCAAACATATTGTGGTCCTTTAGAGTTATATAAATGTAAATTCAACTTCACCCATGGCCATCAAGAATGATAATTTTTGAATTTTGAATGTCAACTTGAGCATATTTTTCAATATATTTTTAAACTAGCAGGAACAATAAAATACATTAAGGTTTGTATATCTATAATTGCCAGTAATTACAATCCAACAAAAAAAATTAACTACAATTTAAATGAAGGAATCACATGTGTTTTTAGAAAATAGAAGAAAAGGTAATTAAAGTGGAATTAAAGAACTTTGGTCCAAAAATGGGGATATATTTACTTCTAAAGTTAATCTTATAAGAATTTGAGGGTAATATTATAAATCAAGTGCATTTCATACAACACATATTAGAAGGATACTAAGAGCAACCAAATGGTAAATTTCTATAATGACACATATACAATGATTTCTTTCAATGGCTTCCTTCACCAATAGTTTACAATGCCTTTTGTTGCCATTTATGCTCATATTTTTGGTGTTGATAATTAGGCACCTTTGATCATTGATGTTTATACCTTAACCCCTAAACGTCTGGATTCATCTCCAAAATTGACGCTTTGAGAAAAACCATTATAAACTACAATTTGGAAGAATATTTTGGAATTGGTATACAAATGAAAGTTGTAGATTTTGATTTTTAAATTCTATCCGTACGGTTAGATCACCTAATGCTATCACCAATCTTTTTCTATAAATTTTGAAAAGAAAATTTCAGAAATCCTTCTAAATTCAATTACAAGTAAAATATTATCATTTTTTGAGTAAAACTTGTTGGAATGGATTTGAAATAAGGTTCTCTTCATATGGTGATTTTTTGAAATTTTTGTGACCTTTACATCTTTGACCTCATTTTTGCACATCTAGTTTTGAACTAAAGTCAATGCAAATTGACCACTTGACATACTTCCACATTTGTAATTTTAGAAATGTATATATTCTAGTAACACCCAATCCAACCGATGGATAGGACAACAACTTGATAAAGTATCACCAAAAATTAGGATGACTTTCATCCAAGCAGGAATGAGACAGAAACAAGGATCTGAATCTATTCATCGTCCAAAAATTGGACGTCGGAGCGCTCCAAGGTTAACATCCTCAAGATCAAGGGATAATTCAAATTTTCAAAATTGTGAAGATGTACTATAAAATGCAACTTAAAATTAATGAATTAATAAAGACATGTATTTCTTAGGATAGGATGTTTTGGGATATGTTAGATACCTCCATTATCTTTGAAAATTGGCATGTAAGTAACCAACATAAGTACCTACCATACCTAATGGTCCAATGTTCCAAAATTAGATAGTTCATCCTTCTCTACAAGTTGAGTCAAACTATTTTGACCCTATTTGGCAAGTCACAAAATTTCTTTTCTTTTAACTTCAAATGTTGTAATCTTGCAATCTATGGCTTCAAATGGTCTAAAAAAATTTCCATGCATTCTTCTATGGAGTAGTAGTTTAATACAAATTTGTATGATTGAAATTTTGAAAAATGCTTTTATATTTCAATTATCCTCAATGCACTAGAAAGTGACAATTTTTGACACTTTTTGTGAAAAATAGCCAAAGAGCTTTTGGGGTTAAAATAGTTGTAGCTCTCCCTATGATCACTTCTAAATTACAATTATGTTTACAGATATGATAATTATAAAGACAATGTTTCCACTACTATAGTGAAAGAAAGGAAAAAAAGGGAAAAATTGCTTGTGTATTATAATTGGATAAGCTATAGCATGTGTAATTCCTTAAATATATTCAAAAAAGAGGGAAGAAGAACTTATTAACCCCTAAAGGACCAAGGCCTTTTTTCTGCCAAAAAACACTCAAAACTGCCATATGTCCTAAGAAACACATGCCTTTATTGTTAAATAGAAGTAGGTTCAAAATAGAAGGAAAATCTAAAATATTAAGATATTTTAGATGGAATTAAAATGCACTAATCCCAATTGGTGAGATTGTTCTAGCATGTAAATCAGACCATGTAAAAAATAAATTGAAAAATTGAAAAAATTGCATTCAGAAATGAATCCCACAAGTTATTTTTTTCAAGAAGATGCTCTAACTGCCCGAAAAACAAGAATGTTCATAACTTTCTCATGACAAATCCAAATGAAATGAATCAAAGATTTCCAGATAGACAAAAAAATAATCTATGAGAAAAAAATATTAAAAAAAAAATTCAAATTTTTGTCCATTTTTTTTGCTGCCCGGTTGCCCCCCGTCGCTTGTTTTGAGCTTATTTGGTCATAACTTTTGTTCCCGGGCACCAATTGTGAAAAAAATTATATTCCCATAAAGCTTATCAGTTTTTCTATCTTCAAAAAAAGTTTCAAAAAATCACAACAAACTTTCAGCCTTTAGGTACCTGCCCAAAAATCCATTTGTCCTCCGAAGGGAAAACGGTCCTTTAAGGGTTAAAATTAGATAGCAATGTCTAAGATATTTGAAAAGAATACTAAAAACAAACTTGCATCGGAAATGTATAAATCATTATGAATATTTGGAAGAAAAATCTAAGGATATCTTTCACGACAAGATGTTTAAAGATGAAAAAACAAAAAACAATACTTACAACTACAACAAAGCATTTCCATATGATATGAATATTACAAATAGTAAAAATACATGGCTTAAATGAAGTGGCTAACTTCGCCTAAACATAATATATTGAAAGCAAGTACCAAGAGTGTAGGTTTTTCTTAGTGTCAATATGTGATGAGGATATTACGATGTTAAGGGGAAGTTTGATAAGGAATGTAGCATTCTTGGGTGCTTTACAAGTTAGAGCATTGGAACACAAATTGATAGAAAATTTAAGTGACCCAACTACTAAGATGGATTTAATGGTTGAATTTTGGAATATTTTAAACCAATTATTGCCATTTTTTTTTGTAAAAAATGAAACGGAATTTCATTGCAAGAATATGATACAAGACCACCAACTACAAGTGGCCTGCCGGGGGACACAAACCACCAATTATTACCATTTAAAAGATGCAATCAAAAGGTTGAATAGTAGAAGATTTAGATTGACTTTTTTATTTTTATATAAGTTTATTTTACTAGATTCACATCACTCTCAAATGAGAATATAGAGGATTGAAAAGAAATAAACATTGAAAACTAAAAGAATCAATATAATAGACATATAATCAAAAAATAATTCAATCAAATTGAAACAATTACAAAATTAATTCAATTACTAAAATCTACACTAATAACACTAAATCACTCTACTTTCAAATTAATATGAATTTGTGAATCATATTAATATAGAATTTCTCAAAATTTTGATATGTAGATGGCGATCACTTAAAATTTGGTGAAGCATTGTATTTTTACATTCATCCATCTTTTGGACCAAAAAACACTTTTTAATCATATTCAAGCACTTTTCATCCAAATTTGGTGACTTCATCCACATTTTAAATAGAAATGGAAAAATTCTAGCGAAAAAAGATTATTTTTATCTGGAAAAAATTAGACATTTATTTTGAAATGGTGCAACCCCATGGTGCCAAAAAAAAAGGGCTGATCTATATTATCAATGCTCCTTCACTGTAGAGACTTCTCTAGCATGTTCCTAGCTTACATTTTGACTCCCCTGTGTTCATTTATTAAGGGATTCCTTTTGTATTAAAATAAATGTATTGCATAAAGGATTTGTATTACAATTTCTTGTTCATATAATTAGAGTTAATGCTATTTGAGTTTTTGAATTCTTATCCTTGAACCAAGAAAATACATATGTCATGCTTTGTATGAGACAACAATTGTATTGTGAATGACTACTTTTCTAATTTATTATCTCTATTGTGTACACACAATGTTCAAACACGACATAAATAAGTACAAGAAGAAACAATGTTATAAGGAAAAAGAAATGTCTTTATTCAACTACCGTAGTTACATTGATACATATTGCAAACTTTTGTCCAAGCCAACTATTGCATGTTATTGTGAATGACACAATATTTGTTAATTTGAGACTTTTCAAAGTTCCAAAATTGATTAAATCTAATTGAGTCCTCTTCAATCTAAATATATTCTATATATTTTATTAGACACATAATTTTTATAGAAGCCTATAGAATCTATTTATAATATAAAATTTATTAATCATAGGATATTTAAGGTGATTAGGGTGGTCACTATAAAGTCCATGAAGTCCCAAATTCATACAAAAGTCCCACCCTAATAAATATAGTATTAAATGCCCATTTGCTTTTACCACAAACTTGAAATACAATTGCACTCTATGGCTATAGCATCCCTTGGTCTAGCACTGTCCATCTATTGAGCGTGAGGTACCTTTGCACCATTTTCCAAAATAACTAATGTTAACTCTTGCTTTTGTTCATACAAGAGTTATCCTAAATGAGAAGAAGCATCAGCCTTCATCTCATTCCTCATTCATTTCTTACTCTAGATTGCAATTGAATGCTTGTCCAACTTGCATTATTTTTTAGAATAGCAAGAAGGCATGATTGTACACAATCTTATCATATTTAGAGCATCTGCAATGCGCCTTGCAACAGTGCCGGTATCAACACTGTGTTGAGTGAAAAGTGGTTTGTAATTAAAATTGCGCTCCAATGCAACCATTATAGGTGGTTGCACTTCCACGGCCTCGGTATGCGACCCCTCGGAATTTGCAAATTTGCAAAATGTGAAGGGCCCACAGGTTAGCTCCCGGTAGAAATAATCATTATTGTCAACCCTTTTCCGCATTGTTAAGCATGCCAATCAATTCAACCTTCCCTTGTTTCCATGATAAGTCTTTTCTTAATGCAGATTCTTTTCTTTATTTATTTTTATAATGCAGAAAAGTCCATTTGACATTTTGGATTGTTAGCTATGCATTAGATCAATTTGCTCTAAAAAAAATTGAGCACTATGTGGGCCTTGTGGAATGCCCCTCCATTTGCCGATACAAGAATTGTTTGTTGAGAGTGCAGTGTAGATGCTCTTATGTGACTTCTTCCTAAACCAAGAATATAATTCCGCTTGCTTCCTAATCCCTTTGTTTCTGAAAAAGAGCCGTATGTTTCCTACATAAAATACAAGAGATGAACACATGAGTCTTTTTTAGAAATAGAGGTAGTATTACTTTGTGACATGTGATTTTTTTAAAAATATGAATGCAATTCCGCAAGAAATTGTATTGAAAATTGTGGCCAGAGCAGGATGGCATACCTCACTGTAAATTTAAGTTTCAATCAGGAAGTTGTCGTGAGGCAATCCACTCACAAGTCCTACCCTACGAAGCCAACATGAGAGAGGGACATGAGTCGTGCAAAAGACATGTTCTGTGGACAAGTTGACAAAGTTTTTTTCTCATTGCACAGCAGGGCAAGATGGCACATGAAGCATGCTGTAAGGTAGTGTGCTCTTTAAGCAACTTTTTAAGAGCTGATTGCATTTGGGAGGAAGCTAAACTCCTTGAAAAAAAATTCAGTAAATTTTTGTAGGAAGAAAAATAGAATTGGCATCTAACCCAAGTCGTTTCATATTTTTTGAACTTTCGTGGAATTAGTAATGAATTTTTGAAGTTGAAACCCAATGGTCACTAAAAGCGACCCCCTCTTGGAATGTACACTGCTGGTACATTGAAAAAAGAAAAATGTACCTTTGCGTTAGAGGTTGCTTTTAGAGCCGTGTCCCTTTTAGAGCACCCTACCTTATTACAAGGGTGAGGTGCTCAAGGTGACTCACAAAGGACTTTGGACATAAATATTATTATAGGAATTAAATATATTTTCTAAAATTGATCATAAATTGAGCATTTGAACAAATTTTCTTTGTTATGAAGTTGGATTTAATACCTAAGTACAATTTTTTTTAAAGATTTTATATCACATACTTGATGCAGTCATTTTTGCAAGGTTACTTTTAAAACTACAAAAATAAGTTATTGAGGCAAAACATACTAATACTTTTCAAAGTATGAAAATAGGTTGGGAGGAGTTTAAAAATTTAGACCATACCAATATTTAAAAATTAAGACAATAAATAATTTGAAGGCATGAGAAGGATGAAATTGGTATTTTTTGTTGAATTGAATGTTGCATATTAACCCCTCAAGTTCTTTGACTGTGTAGTCATCAAAAATGCTGAAAAACTGCCATTTTGAATACAAGTACCAAATTTCAGAAAGAAAAACTTTTTGAAAAAATGTAACCGTAGGATCTTGTAGTATGCTTGTTTGTGAAGATGTGGTAGAAATTTCAGAACAATCCACCGTCTGGATTGCAAGATGTGAGCGCTTGAATTCATTTTTAAATTTTTTTCCCTGCAAAAACCAGGGCAGCTGCAGCTCACATGGCCATATGGATAAGAAAAAATGACCCCAATGCTAGTGCTTCTCCGAATTCATTTGTGAGTAGAAGTTGGAAACATGATCTGAAAATTTCAAATCATTCCAAATTGCACAACATTTTGAAAAAAATGCTATGCCATGACAACATTCTAAAAAAAGCCTTACATGGAGAATTAACACCAGCTGACCAAACTCTTGTGCTGGAACCCAGCCACTCTTGTTACTCTGACCTTCCCTATCACCTGCCCATGCTCTGATGGGCTGAATTCCAAAATTTCAACTCTGCTTGCCCGCTTTGCCCTTTTACAAAAAAAAATAACTTACCACTCCATAACTTTTTGACTCCTTTATTCAAATGCTATGAAATTTTGTTTAAATGAAAGATATTCCTCGTCCTCACTTCCTATTAAAGTTTTGGACCAAATATGTTGATTTGCATTCACACCAGCGTGCCCAAAATCGCTATATAGCCAAAAAATGCAATCTGGTCCTTTAGGGGTTAAATGAATGAGAATGACCCTAGAAAATGGGTTTGTTGGATGATCAAGGGTGAACATTGAAGAACACTATTAGACTGTCATTATAAATATTTCCTTGTTGGTAAAGGAAAAAACAAACAATAAAATCATAAAACAAAACAAATATTCTAGCTCTAAAGTTTGTATGAATGTAGGAGTTCTTTAAAATTGTTCAATAGTAATATTAAGGGTAAAAGCATGAGCGCTTGTATTATTTTTGGCTCATACATTGCGCTACCAACATGTTTTGCATCATAGCTATTAACATATTGAGTGGATAGAATTGAAATTTATAATGGAGATCCATGTTCCCTTTAATATTTTAATTTTTATTCTTTTAGATTTAAAAGAGATTGCTACAAAAAGGCAATTTTACTAAATTGTTACACTTGAGATTTTCATGGGTTTCCATACTATTGAATATCCCAAATTAATGATCCCAAAGTGATCCTTTTGGAACTTTATTGTTCTAAAAGGATTACATTTACTATACAAAGGGTGCCTAAAAATAATAATATTCATATTTTTCACAATAGCACTAAGAAGGCTCTCTTGTGCATGGATTCATGCATATGTTGAAAAACACTATTTTAAAGTATTTTTTGGGTGAAATTCCTTATTTAAGTAAATCTCATTTTTTTTATTTTCTTCTTCTACACTATTTTATTGTGTTAATGATTTCAAAGTCATCTTATGTATTTTCAATAAAAATTGCATCAAACCTTCTCCTCCCATGTTCTTGCAATGTACATTTCAATAGTCCATAGTCCTAAATTGAACACTTATTAAAAGTACAAAGGATCTAGGATGATACCAACGGGTGAGAATTGGGAATTGATTGCTATCAAAAGTGGTCCAAAATTCTCATAGTATTCATAGTATTAACCTTGAATTTGCTAGAAGACAACAAACAATAAAAGTTTTTCATGCTTTCATCTATAATATTTATTTGATTAAGCATTTGAGCATGGCTCTTATAGAATTGCCTAAATTATTGGTGTATTTTGACATTCTGTTGGTAGCTAATCAAATATTTTTAATTTTTATGCATTTCATTTTTTGGATACTATATGAATATACTATGAATTATAAAAGTGCCAAAAATAAGTGTACTCAAAATGAGCCCCAAATTCTCATGAGTGGAATTTACATTTCATCAATAAGGAGAAGATGTGTAACGGTGATATATATTTTAGAAATTGATATCAATTACAAGTCATATTGAACCAAAATAACAAGTGCTACTTTCTATGATTTCTTTCAAAAATAGAATGTAGCAATTAAAATCACATGATTGTAAAGAAATACTAGGATAGTTTTATATAAATGATTTATCATTATTTTAGGATGATTTTTAAAAAATACCATAAAAGAATTTAGAAGAGCTTTAACTATATTTACTTTTTGAAGCAATAATTAACTAAATTTAAGATCTCAAAACATTAGTAAGAACTTGTATATGGAAAATTATTATTATTATCATTATATATTTTAAGCAATTTCATGTATGATGATATATTCTAAATTTTGAAAAAATAGATTTTTAATGAATGGCACAAACCTTGATTTTAGAAATCAATAATAATGACTATAATAATTGTCTTATCTAATAAATTTTAATAAATGTTATTTTTTGATAGGATTGGTTGTAATTCTATTATAAAATAAAATAGAGTTTGAGGTTGCAATTGAGAGAATTTATCTTTGAAAACATTGTAAGTTGAATTAACTAATTAATTTTTACCTACAAAGAAGGATACTTTTATTTTTAAATAACAATAAATTTTATTTTAGAACAACTTAGGTATAAAATTTTAATTTCTAAAAGAAATAAATTTACTATATGATTGGTGATTCAACTTCAAGATTTCAAAATTGTAGCTTTGTACTTGAAGTAACCCATTGATTATTTATGAAATTTGGCAAGTATTAATTAACATAATGTTGTATGCGATGGTTAGTAAAAAAAATTTCTAAGTGTAGCAGAAAAATGTCATTATGAGAGAACGAAAGTCTATTGACCCTACCAAGTCCAACCAAAGAAAATCTTTGATTCCAACTTCAATCACCACAATCGTGCAAACTACGTGGTCAAAGTTTCCAAAATTTTCAACATTTTCAACATTTTTTTCTACCATTCCAAAGTAGTCAAATACAATTCCACATGTATACTTGAATTTCTAAGCAGAAAATGCTTTAATTTCATTTTTTCTCAATCCACTAAAAATGGAAGTTTTTGGCAATTGCTACTCGAAACATGCCTCGCTCATTTTAGGTCTTCGTGCGGCTGCTTAAGAAAGACTCTAACGGACATGGACACGTATCAAGCAAAGCAACACAGTGAACACATCCAAATGGAACACTGCCATTGCCACTCTTGAAAGTCTTCTCTCTGTACTCAATCAACCAGAGCTGTAAACATTGTACTAAGCCAAGGACCTAAAACATTCCACTTCATCTCTTATCACTGGAGAATTCAGATTTCAGATTCACAGAGAATCACAGCAACAAGGATGTCCATGGCGAATTGCGCAGGCAGCTCATATTGAATCCCCAGTGAGTAAAATGTACACTTGATGAGGGTAGATGTTCCAACACCCATTGTGGGATCGTGAACCTAATATATGCATTTTACATACCCGAGATTCAGTATGAGCTGCCTGTGAATTGCTCTAATATTCCAACACATTTCAATGCGGAGGGAATTTCGTGCGATATGGAAATCCACTCAGCTGTCACTGTGGTCCGGAAGTATTCTCCCCGAAATCTGCACTGCAGATCACGGCTAAACTTCCTCCGAATAATGGGTTTACTGTACGGAGTGCACACGACTAGATTTCACGTACATGCAATGATTTCAATCATATTCTCCAGTTTATGTAGAATAAAATCCGACGCACTGCACGTGATCGTATGCTCAAAATTCTCACAATCAAATATGAAATAGAATTCCAGAAGTATGGCCATATATTCATCGTCTTCACGACAATTGTCCAAACCTAGCTCGGGATACAAACCTCCGAACAATGGGTCCACACACATCAGCAATACTACCGGTAATCGGAGGCACACGACTAGCTAGATTTCATGCACATTCAATCATATTCTCCAGTCAATTAACAGTAACATGGGATGCACTGCACTTGAGCAGCACTTGTGCGCAAATTTTCACAACCAAGTATGACATAAAATCATGGCCATGTGATTAGTTCGTCGTCGTCTGGACAATTAATTGTCCAAACCTTGGGATACAAACCTCGGAACAATGGGTACACACACATCAGCAATAATAATCGGTCACGACTAAAATTCACGCACAATCATTCAAATTTTCCAGTTGATAAACCATACCATCCGATGCACGGCACTTAAATCAGCTATATGCTCAAATTCTCACAACCAAGTATGAAATAGAAACGCCAGAATCATGGCCATGTAATTAGATCATCGTCGTCTGGACAGGTGTTCAACCTCAGTCGGTTTCCGCTAATACAAAATTCCGGGAAACACATCTAATTATGTACATCGAGAAAGCTAGCTAGGAACAATCAAACCTCCGGGGCTAGATCGAGTCGACCAATCCTCCAGGGAACGTAACCCAATGGGGAACACAATCTACTTATTAGCTAGCGCTATCAAACTATCCATCGAATGCTCTCTATTCACGCAACATCTCGGGCAACTTCTCGGGCAATAGGTGCTTGATTTTTACAGAGATAAAATCTTCAGAGGAGCAATCCGAGAGTGTAGGAGAAGAGTCTTTCGATGAGAGAATCTTTACGACCTGCGCTTCAATTTGCACGACTTGCTGATGATAGTCGCGGGCTCCACTCCCATATGGACATCGCAATCGACGCGCACCTTAAACCCCGGCGACGTGTACTTCCCAATGCGCACATGCACCTTGGCATTCGCTCGCACATGCATCGGCACGTTATTCGCCGTGATTTGTGTGTTCAGTGCATTCGTCGACGCAGACGACAGAATCACATTCACCACCTTCAGCTCCGACGACAAGGACGTCACGTTCCGGTGCCCCTGGTAGAATCCGGGGATAACGCTCTTCCCTAACGACTGCCCGGAGTACATCGTCTCCAAATTAATCGAGTCGTACTTGATCCCGATCTTTCGATTGGGGTTGTTGGCCGTGAAGTTGTAGGCGAAGTCCGCGTTCAGAGTGGACCCAGACACCAAGAATTGCTTTACCTCGACGTTATCCAAGGAGTATTTCGGCAAGTGCACAGGCTTGAGCACCAGCCACAGGATGAGAATGGTGAGGCCCGCGAGGAAGAGAAACGCGAAAAGGAGAGAACAGAAAGTCGACAATAAACAGCAGCAGCAACCCGCGAGACCACCGCGGTGACGACGCTGTCCGCGCGGCTTGGCGTACGTCGCAGGAGGAGGCAACACTGGGGAGCCTTGGTGCGACATCTTATTGTTGTGAAGCAACGCCGCGTTGGGCGCCGAAGGGTGCACTTGACCCGCCATTGCAACCAAAACTTAAATCCAAGCTCCTTTAGCTACAACGCTGCAAACACCCAACTCTTCGTGAAGTCCGTATTCGTGAGTTTCTGATCGGTCGTCTCGTTATCGGTCTAGTTCTACTGGGAAAGCCCAAGCTGGTTGTGGATTTGTGGACGGCGTGAATACTACTGAGTGTTGTGTGTGAGATTGCTTCGACTGCAAGATGGATATACGTATACTGGTCGAGGATGCAGGCTTTTATTAGAGTTTGCTTCGCGAGTTTCGACTCGTTTCGACGCGGGTGTGAAGACGCTGCAAGGAGGTGCATGGGGTGGAAACGCGCGGCGGGACGCGGTACCGGCAGCGGGAGCATCCACGGATTCAACGCTGGAGAGGCGCCGCGAGGAAGCCTGGAACTTTGGTCGCGACCGCGAGGTCGTCGCTGCGGCGGGGCTGGAAGCTCCTCGTGTTTCAGGTGTCTTACAATACGTGTGGCTTTCGAACTACTCCAGACACGAAGGTTCTGGGAATCGTCATTGCGATTGTTCCTGGAGACTTCCGCGTTGCCACCTCAGTGTTTAGAAGCAGCTACCGTAACATTCAACTTACCCAGTTAACCCGTTATTAAGGTAGGCGTACCCATAGTCGATCACGACCCATAGCCAACCTATAGGGGCACTATTTCCAACCAAGGTTGAAAAGCTTGGAATATATTTTTTCAAGGTTGGGACTAATAAGGTTATGACACATGTCCAAAGTAGTGAAGAAAAAAGTTGGAAATAGTGAGCAGAAAAGCAGTTTTTTAGGTTATCTGAATTAGATGACTTTAGACATTGACTATTGGTCCAGACCACTTTTTGACTCCCAAAATTCATAGTAATTTCAATTTTGCAAATAAAATTACGAAAGTTTGGGAATCCCGATATTTCTTATCTTTCTACATGGGAAAAATTTCCTACGTCTTAAATTGCTCATCACTTGCTGTGAAATCCCTTAAGTTATCGAAAATCGGTACTTCTACTTTAGAGCATCCCAACAGCTGTTCCGTATCCCTATCTCTTGACTGCGATTGACGTCTCAAGCTTGACTATATGGGGATGAGACCTCACCAGTTCTCTATATGATCCTCTAGATACAGAACTGGGCCAGAGTTTTATAGATATCTGTAAAATTTCGAGATACAGATTTTGGAAAAAGATTGGTGCGGTGAAGTTTATGTATCTCTATCTACATCTGAGGTCCTCTCCCTAAACCTTTAGAGATATGAAACTCACTGGTGGGGATGCTCTTAGTGTTCCAACGTCTAGTTGTTGGATGACGAACATATTGAAACTGACATTATTTTCTCATTACTGCTTGGATTAAAGTCATCCTAATTTGTGGAGATGCTTTATCAAGTTGTTGTTCTATAACTTATAATGGTTGGATTTGGTAATACTAGAATACATATTTTTCTAAAATCACAAATGTAGAAGTATGTCAAGTGGTTGAACAAGTCAAAATTGCATTGATTCTAGTTCAAAATTGAGGGATTTGCAAAAATGAGATCATAGATTTAAAGAACACAAAAATTTCAAGAAATCACCATGTAAAGAGAATTGATATAGGAATTCTGACCCCTGGAGGGCCGTCAGGCTTTCGGTGAATGTACAATTGCAACGGATTTTTTAAATATATATGGAAAAAATATTCAATAATAATAATAAAATTCTAATCAAAATTACGATGGGGCACACCGGCTAACTCACTCACCTTACAAATTCCTTGACAGCCTTTTTAGGCTGATATTTTCCTTTAAACCCTAAAGGCCCAAGGCCTTTTTTCTGCCAAAACCCCATCAAAACTGCCATTTCTATAGGAAGGAGTAGAAAAAAATGAAAAATGTTTATTTTGCACATCTGACCATAGGATCTTACACCTAACTAGTATGAGAATGTGTGGAAAAAATTTCAGAATTCTTGATAGCTCAGATTGCAAGATATCTACATTTAAAGTGGAAAAAGCAAGTATTTCAGCATATTGCGGGACTAGATTTTTGACTTTAAACATTTTTCACTTAAAATTTTTGCACTTCAGTTTTGTGCTTCAGATCTTTATAGTGGAGAATTGAATTGAGATTCTAGGGGAAAAAAAAATATTCAAAAAAACTTAATTATCACTCCTAAAAAATTTATTCAATAGAAGTAGGTACGAGATAGAAGGAAAATCTAAAACATTAATATATTTTAGATGGAATTAAAATATACTAATCCCAATGGTGAGATTGTTCTAGCAAGTAAACTAAACCATGAGAATTTTTTATTTTTTTTAATTGCCAAAATAGCATTTAGAAATGAATCCTACAAGTTATTTTTTCAAGAAGATGCTCTAACTGTTCGAAAAACAAGAATGTCCATAACTTTCTCATAACAAATCCAAATGAAATGAATCAAGCTTTTCAGATAGACAAAAATATAATCTACAAGAAAAAAAATATTAAAAAAAAAATATCAAATTTTTGCCAAATTTTTCTTGCTGCCCGGACTACCCAGTTACGGAAAAAAGTAACATATTTGGCCATAACTTTTTACTCCTATTTCCAAATGTCCTGAAATTTAGTGCATATGAAAGATATTCCTTGCACCCACCTTCTATTAAAATTTCAGCTTAAAATATGGAAATCTCTAGTCACACAGACCTGCCCAAAATTTCTATACGGCCAAAAAACACATGCCGGTCCTTTAGGGGTTAATGCACATTTTCATGCATCCAATTAGCCCAAATAAGGCCTAAATTTTTTTGTAATGTCTCATTTCAAATCCACTCCAACAAATAGTACTCAAAAAATGATAATATTTTACTTGTAATTGAATTTAGATGGAACTTTGAAATTTCCTTTTCAAAATTTATAAGAAAATATTGATGACAATATTCTTGAATCGAACTGTATGTATGGAATTTAAAACTCAAAATCTATGACTTTCATATGCATATCACTTCCAAAATATTCTTCCAAATATCACTTTGTAATGGTTTTTTTCAAATTGTCAATTCTAGAGTATAGGGGGTAATTCTTAAGGGGGTTTGCATATCACGTGTGACCAAAGGATATTATTTATAGGGGTATTTTGATAGAAGGGACTAATTAAATAGACCATATCATTACCAAATTTTCTAATTTGTCATAATTTTAAGTACCATACACTTACATTGAATTTAAAAGATAGGCCAATTTTTCATATCATCACTTCATTATAATTAAAGGATCTTGAATTGGAAACACCCTATATGTAACAAAACTATACTGGGTGATTGCATGAAGCACCTTCCGGTTTTGTTGCATTTTACAATACTCATGCTTTTTTTTCCGGATAACTTTAAAATAAGATAAATAAATTTTAAAATTAATAAAAAAAAATATGGCCAATGTATACACCTATAAGATGGAGGTAACCACCAAAGGAAAATCATAGAAAAATTCTCTAAGTAGGAGAACTAGAAAAGTGTCAAATCTCAAAAAAATACATAGGCTTTGAAGTTTTAATTAGGAAAAAATAGGAAAAATATTAAATGAAGAAAATAAAAAATAGCCATTTGTAGCAACTCTATGCGGAGATGGTCATTCACCAAAGAAACCATCATAAAAGTTTTTACATGTTTCGAAATGCAAGTAGAAAGAGGCTCACTTTGTGGACTTCTACACAACATATAATTAACTATTTTTAGAAATCCTTTGAACAATAGCTAGAAGTATACTACAAGACCATCTCCTCCAAATTTTAGCTTCAAATTCATTTATTTGGGTACTACTTTGTTCAAAAAAACCCAAAATTGGCAAGTGTGATATAAAATGGGGGCTATTTTTGGATTGTAGAACATTTATTTTAAAATCCAAAAAATTAGACAAGGCAAATAATAGTCATGAGTACCTTGCTTATGAATTTTGAGTCATTTAAAGCCAGAATGCAGGGGCATTACAAGAAACACCTGTACTATTCTCCATCACAATTGGGGTGATCTTGTTATCTTTTGCAATAATTTTTGATATACAAGTCCAATGAACATGAAATTTCAAATGATCATGCCTAACTTGATGTTTATTTAATCCCTTATTTTTTAGAAATTTTCAAAAATCGTTTTATATTTAAAAATCATTTATGTTAACTTGTCACACTTTGAGGTTTAAGGATTTTTACTACGTTAGGAGTCCCCAAATTTAACAATTTGAAGCTAAAATTTTCATGGTCTATTTGCATGGTAGGAAAGTATATTCCTACCAAAGGGAATCTAAAAATATTTTATTTTGTGTCCTCCACATGAGTGCAAACAAAACTCCCATTGCGCGCAATTTCTGAACATTGAAGACGGTTCTAAGATCATTTTTTGGGTGAAATCTCATCATCATTAACTCTTCCCAAATGGAATTTTTTTAGTTTTTCTTAAAATTGCTTTTCCTATTTTTTACAAATTAAAATGTCAAACTACCGATTTTCATGAGATTTTGCACTTTTCTAGTTCTTCTACTTAGGGAATTTTTTTATGCTTTTCCTTCCTAGGGTACCTTCTTCATAAAGGTGTATACATTGGACATATTTTTATATTTTTAAAAAATTTATTTTCTAATTTAAAAGTATTCCCGGAAAATTCAAGAGTACTGTGCAAAACGCTATAGAAAATGGGGGGTGTTTCTTGCAATGACCCTGCAAAAGTTATGGCCAAAAAACAAATCAAAACGCAGCGTGTGACAAAAAATAGTACAAGTGTTTCGTGCAATTACCCCTCAATTTCATCATATAGAAAGTGTGGTTTAAAAAAAGTCAAGCATTGGTTTGGATGAATGAGAAGTTCTATAGTCACAAAGCCCGTAGACCCTCTATGTTTTATAGTCAAGAATTTAGACATCGAATTGCTAAGGGATAAGTGCTTGACCTAAAGATAATAAGATATTACTTTTGAATCTTTTGTTTTAGTAAATACGGTGAGAAAGGGTTAGATTTGACATAGAAGTGTCAAAATTAGATTTTCACGTCAAAATTTGAGAGGTTCATGACAATCATAAGATGACACATGGTTCTATTTGCCAAAAAGTATTTAATTTATGTCAAACTTGAACCCTTATGTATAGTAATTGAAACCCTTCCAACCACTAGCCAAGAAGAACATATCCTAAACAACTAAAATTGTCTACAACGGCTCATTAATAGTTGTTGTGGACAATTTTAAGTTATTGTGGCTAATTGTTTAAGACATGCTTTCTTCCAATGAACTTTCTTCCAATGAACATATATAACATTCTTGAATGGGAAGGCAAGGGGGTTAGTTTGTCTACAACTTCACTACATAACAAGAAATTATTTGTGCTGCAGTGACCCACAAGTCATAGGCAAGCTTGCATTCAAGATTTTCTAGAAAGAAAGTAGCCACGGGGATCATACTCGGACCTCATGATGGTCTCTTCTTTTTCATGAATGATTAAGGTAGAAGCACCAATAGTCAACCATGCCCCAAACCCAACTTGTAGGGGTGCTGTATTTCCAACCAAGGCTGGAAGAGATATCCAACCAAAGTTTGGAATATGTTTTTTTGGGTCCTTTTCAAGGTTGGGACTAACATGTCTGGAAAGTAGTGAGCAAGAAAGTATTAAGCAGTGAGTGGGAAAATAGTTCTTGAATGATTGAAATTGAAAGTCTCTAGACAGTGACTGCTAGTAAATTGTACTTTTTGATTTTCAAAAGTCACTATAAATTCAATTTTAGGAACAAAATTCCGAAAATTTGGCAATCCCCATATTTCCTATCTTCCTATGTACATGGGAAAAATTTCCCACCAACTGTTACTGCGCACAATCTACTACAAAATTGCTTAAATGATCGACTACTCGTGCTACTACAAAATTGCTTAACCCTCAAACGACAAAAAGGCCATTCTGTGACCGATGGATGACAGAGAATCAAACTGTATAGGATAGAAGTGCACCTATTGATCCTCCAAATTTTCTAGGAAAAGGGAAGATCATCTGTAGTAGTTTGACTTCCAATGAGTGCTTTTGTATTATTTTAATCCAACAATTCACACGGTGACAAAATAGATGATTTCCACGGTTATGAGCCCCTGTGAAATGATTGACTACTGGTGCTTTTATCTTAGTGTAAGGTGAGGTATACACAGTTGTTGGGCAGAATTAAGAAAGCAGCAACGACCACGATCAACTCAGATTGAGAACATCGAGCGGCAGCGGCTCTTGCAGCAGCTACAGATTCCAATTCAACTGCCCGCTCGTGCCATCAGTTTCCCGCACTTCTTACTCCACGTCCCTGGCACGGGAAGCCACGTTACCAACCAGTTCTTCAAGCAAGAAATACACGACGGATATATGGACCTTCAGCTGATTCACGATCGCTGAATCAACATGCAGAGATATTGTTGGTTGCTGTTAGCGATGGAAGCTATGGTGAGACCAGAACGAAAGAGCAGTCTAGAGAGCAGACTGGAGAGCCGAGGGTCCAAAATTCCAACAGCTTACTATAGATGCAACGTATGCTCCGTTGAATTTGAGAGCTAGGTCGCGTCGGCGCGGCCATGAACAAACGTCGAAATTTGAGTTCCAACGGTGTCGAGAAGATGGCGCAACAAATGTTGACTTGTGGGTTGATCGATGGAGCAATCTACCCCCGCTGTCCAATTGACAACAGACGCCCTCGTTTTCACACAATGAAGGGTTTGCGTGCTTCAATTCTCTGCTCAGGGAAAGAAGGGCCTATAGGGATATACATGAAGAGAAGGTTTTTAAGGCAGTGACTATAGAATAAAGTTTGAAATGCATGGGTGAAGCACCAAGAGAAATTTCTACAAATGAACAAATGCAATAAGTAATTTTCTGTCTCGGAAGAAAGAGAAAGTTTGTTGAATTTTACAAGAGCGGAAGCTTCTGCACGACAGAGTGGAAGAGCAAAATAGAGAGCGAGAATCTGAGATCAGAGTGTCGAAGACTCACAATCACATCATAGTCATAGTGTTCTAGAGGCGTCATAAGCAAAGAGATTCTCTAGAAGAAAAACATGTCCTACAGTATGCCATAACATTCAGTAGCCTTCATGCCACTGCCTTTCCCATTTAAGCACCCTGCTCATTACATTGAGCCTCCATTTATCCACTTAGCTACTGATGGATGTGGAATATTCCACATCATCTATCATACAACCAAGGCAATGACAATGCATAATATTGAATGTTATGCAACCGCATAAAAAAATACCACTTGTCATTCATTAACAAATCAGGAATGACTAATTTCTGAAAAATCAATAGGAAATCTGATATGGATTGATCTTCAATTGCTTATGAGTCATGAAACCGGCCAAGAAGGCATACATGAGTTCATCCGAAGTGAAAACAATCTACTTACATTGATAAATTTTCATCCAATAATCGGAAGTTGTCATGAGACATTGACTAGTAGTTTCGTAATTGAGGCTCCGTTGCAATTCTACAACTACAAACGACTTCAATGCGATTGGTTTCTGCATTCTTGTCAGTTTTTTTATTGCATTAAGATTTACAGGGTCTTTTCTTTCCTTAACCAATAAGGCTTGCCATGACTTTAAACACAACTGGGGCAGTTGCAATGCAGTCATTTCTTAGTTGTTGAATAATTATTGTCCCATAAAGTAATCTAAAAAGACTTTATGAAATGGAGGTCATTGGTTTAGGGTTGAAACCTTAGATGTCGCCCCCTTGATTCTTACTACCGGTATTACAAGTGGATTTTTCACTTATAAAATAATCATTTTGTTCTGTACATGTTTTACTCTTCAATGCATGTTTCCCAATCGATCAAATTCACATAGGAGCGTCGTTGCTGGCTTTTTGTATCTCGACAAATGTTGCATTATAAATGTGTCCTGTAGTTTTCATGGAACTCGTTGTTGCTGGAGTTACTTAGCACTTCTCTGCTTCTCCTCATCCGACCTCTCTTTTTCTGCCTACAATGCTTCCATATCATGCTGGCCTGCATTGGCGATGAAATTATGAAGATATTTGTGGGTCACATTAATTCTAATTACTGATTAAGACATTACTGGGACAAGCAAGGTGTTTCGTGGATCCAGAAAACCGAAGTGGGTTCAGCAGTTCACGACAAATATTGAATTCTTACCGAACTTGCAGATTCACAAAATCTTCTAAATCTTTCAAGGAGCATGCAAACCTTGCGTTCAAAATCAGCTTTGATGCAGGCTATAGCTTGCTCACTCATAGATTTGTGCAAAGAGACCTGGTGCTCTATATCCTATTGCATCTTGGCCCTCAATTGTTGCATCTCTAGTTCCTGATTTATGTATTCTTAGCCACAGACTCTGCCTTCCTTTGCATTTTGTCATCCAAAATTGGGTTGCACTCTCAAGTCTCAACCTGTCCATATACAAGACGGTTAGCTACAGTATACATATTGTAGGGATGTCATTTCATGGTTCGTGGACTCATGCCAAGATATTTCTTCTGGTAACTCTTTGCCAGTCAACACAACCACATCGGACCTGATGTACTGTGTATGAACTCTTTCAGAAGATTACGAAATATAAACATGAACCCTGTAACTTATTCTTCACGATTCCGGAAGAACTGCCCGGGGGATGAGGAGTGGAGGGGGTGGGGTGGGATAGGGAAGGCAATTCTCGACACCTTTCAGCACATGTGGTCACAGCTACAAGCAATCACAAAAAATTTCCTTACCTTGCAATCTCCTCATGAATTCACGGAGGATGGCGTCTTTCAGATCCTCGTTAATACGAGGTTTGTATTTGATGCTCTTGGCCCTATTTGCATACCTCAAGGTGCTTATACTCTCATTGTAGTTGTAGTCAGCTCAACGTGTTGGTACAGATGGAATGAACTTAGTTCCATTGGAATTCAAAAAACAATCCAAATGGAAATTCAACTGCAGAATCTAGTTGGCAAGTTTGTGGTGAAAGAGACGTGATATTTTGGTTTGTAAATAAAACAAAAACTAATTTCAGATGTTTACACAAGTGGACGTTCATGCTGAGTAGAAAGACCTATGTTTGCGATCATCAGAGTGCTAGTGTTGCCTCCAAGAGAAGTTGGAGGGCCATTGTGTTAGCCAAAGTTTGAAGCCCAGATCACTTAAGAGCAATTCATGGGATCACTTTTTATGTTCGGATGTTGTTAGTTTAGGACTTAGTTTTCAGTAGCCTAAGAATTAGTGACTCCTCTCTTGAAGTTGTCATTCAATTTACCTAGAGTTGAGACCCTTCCTTACATCTTGATAATTTCCATTTGAATTCCACAACCCAAAATCCACGCGATAATTCGAAGGTATGTGACATTGAATGTGACAACAACCTGTTATATGCAAAACTGATTTGAGAATGCAAAAGTGACTTTAAATAAGGTACTCCCTCTGTTCCACTAAAAAACTCCAAAAAGCTTCCTCACGAGGGATTAACTACAATTTTAATCTTTTTGATAGGGATACATGCATTTGAAAACTAGCAACCCATCCTTTAGACCTCTGCAAAATCTCCAACTTAGGCATCATCGTTTAGGCACCCAAAATCCATGTGGAAAGTGCCATTTTTGACAAAATTTGTAAACGTTGCCAGCTCCATCATTTTTGATGATTTAAATGTTGGTAGCAACATTGGGATTCTAGAAACATCTCTTGCAACTTAAGTATCCACAACAAAGATCCCTACACCACTTCAAGAGTAACTCTTCAAAGTGTCGAAGTGGTCACCAAATGCATTGTCAATACTATTGAAAAAGGAAACACAACGAGTCCAAGGTGTCTCATATGAGCAAGGCCAAGCTTTCTTGATGAAGAATGCTCCCTAATCACTTGACTTGCCCCCACAAGGTCATTCAATACGGCCAACTCTTACCCAACAATCAAAATCTAAAAATGGAGCTTTTTAGTGGGACAGAAATTGTGCTTGATTAGGAGGTTTTTAGTGGGACAGAGGGAGTATGAAAGAAGGCAATCCAGAACCTCCTTTCCACATTTCACAAACTCCTTGTTAAGGTAAAAGCACCAGTAGTCCATCTTTTAAGCAATTTTGGAGCAGATTGTGCGCAATAAGAGGTGGTGGAAGTTGTTCCCATGTAGGAAGATAGTAAATACGGGGATTACAGAATTTTCGTAATTTTATTCCCAAAATTGAATATACAATGAATTTGGGGAACCAAAAAGTGCATTTCACTAGTAGCCATTGTCTAGAGTCTTCCAATTCCGATCATTCAAGAACAATTTTCCCACTCACTGCTTCATTTTTTCTTGCTCACTACTTTCCGGACATGTGTCATATCCTTGTTAGTCCCAACCCTGAAAAAGACCAAGAAAACATACTCTAAGCTTTGGTTGGACCAGGGGGGGGCACCTAGTATTTTACTACAAACCACGTGCGAACAAGTGGTTTCTAATGAACTATAATTTCAACTTAAAATTTTGAGGGTTGCTTAATAATGACTATAGGTTTCTATTGCCAAAATTTCAAACTAAAATAATAGTTGAAATGATTTGTACAAGAGGTTGAAAATGGCCTAAAACGGCATGTTTTTCAACTCAAATATTTATAGAGATCACATTTAGATGACCATTGCATCAATACTCAACTCAAAATGAACTTTCAATAGAGAGCTATTTTTAGGAATTTTTTGTTCATTTTTTAGACAATTTTTTAGGATATAATATAGGGGTGTGAAAGTTATTTTTCAGTTGTACAGTGTATCTAATTACTTCAAAAATTTGTAACTAATTATCATTAACAAATTAAAATATCAATAATTCAAAACATAAACTTTTGAAGTAGGAAAATCTAGTCATATTTTTTTTATTTCATTTTATTTAAATTTTAGGATATAATATAAGGGGTCCAAAGTTTTGTTCGCACGTGTTTTCTAATGGACACTCTAAGTGACCCCCCCGAGGGTTGGACATCTTTTCCAACCAAGGTTGGAAATACAGCACCTCTGCAGGTTGGGTGCTGGGTGTGGTTGACTACTAATGCTTCTACCTTATTGGCTTATTGCATTTGAATGCAAATTATTGTCACATCATAAATTGTGTTAATGAGATTATAGTTTGAGATTTGAACTATGTTTGTTTATATCTAAGATTTGGTGAGAGAATGGAAGATGCGATATAAGAGAAGGTGAGACTAACTAAACAGGATATGGATGTACTTGTTGTACCTCTTCTTTGCGCTCATTCAGTTTTAAAAAGAGAGAAGTAACTCCAAGCTTTTGTTGGATTGGCGTATTTTAAGAGCCTTTGCACACTGTTCCTCACATTTAGTTACAATTAAGAAGATGGGTGACTCCAATATATACTAGATACCTAGATTCATAAAGAGTCCCAATAATTTTTTTCATTAAACGTTCTTAACTCCTAAAGTTTCATGACTATGTTTTCCTCCAAAATGCTCAAAAATTGCCATTTTTAGTACAAATATCAAATTTTTGATTTTTTTTTTACACATGTAACCGTAGGATTTTTTAGTATTCTAACTTGAAAACAAGTGGTAAAAATTTCAGAAATTTTCAGTGCGTGGATTGCAAGATATAAACATTTAAATTCACTAAAATCATTTTTTTGGCCCTATGAAAAACAGGGCAGCGGCACTTCACAAGCTCACTTTCCTATGAAAAGATGTTCAAAATGGTGGTGCTTCTTTGAATTCTTTTTCCTAAACAAGTTGGCTACGTGCTTGAAAATTTTCACATCATTTGGAATTGTACAACATATAGGAAAAAAATAGTAAGTAGATAGAAGTAGAGAATGATTCAAAATACAAAATTGTTAAGAATTTAGTCATGAAATTGAAAAATGCCAATCCCAATGGCCATAATGTTGTATTAACCCCTGAACGGCCCTCGGGGTCTTGCGATACGGCACCATATCCAGCGAATACGGTCGGAGCCAAATTTCAAGAAGTGTGTCTGCGTTCTCAATTCGGTGTTCCAGCCGTTCCGATTGTAAGCAAGTGTGCTTCAGGTCACACAAAAATTTCTACGTTGAACAAGGTTGCTGCAATGCTTAGAATTGTCCCAAGATGCGCCGATTGCAACGGCACACGGTCTGGAGCGACGCGTTCCTGGTTTTGTTGAAATTCCGCCTTCCATCTTTGGGGGATCGCTGCGGTCAATGGAATGGCAATGACGCAAGGAAGTTTCAAAAAAATTGCCGACGCCAGATTTGAGGGAAAGTAGCAAACGGGGAAGAAGATTCTCCGTATGCAGCCGGTGCCGGGTCACCCGGACATGTGGCGGGCCAATTCTACATACGAGCCTCGTCGGCGTCTTCCTTGGCTCCAGTCTGGCGCGCAAAGCTTCAAGAGCGCGACATACTGGCGACACGGTGGGTGCATGCCATGGCGGGAGGGTAACAGATTCTCCCGGGAAACACATCTGGCAACGCTTCTGAGCACCGAGACAGCACTAACCGTAGACGGACATTCGGCAATTGCGCAAGCTCGGCAAAATTTGAATCACACAAAACAAGTGTCGTTCATAAAACTTATCATTCACAATATCACGCCAACTGAGGTAGTGAAGTCACCAAACCGCACTACCAGGTGAGAGGTTAGAAAAGGGTTCATAACAAAGGTTTCGGAAAGGTTTTTGAAAGCTCCCTGGTCTCTTGCCTGTGCTTGCAGCCTTCGCCTTCATGCAAGCTAGCCATCAGCAACCTTAGCGAGAGATTCAGAGGTGGATAATATTTATGATCCTGGCAACTCAATGTGCCAAAATGTGACGTTCATGTGTAGAAAAAATAAAAAAAACTTTCGAGTGCAAATATAGGTGGCGAACTCCAAACTCGGAGCACTTCTATCTAGGCCTTATAGCATCTGAAGTTTCAAATGAATGTTTCAAACCTCTCTAGTTTCAGACAAGCATCTGTGACAACTGTGGTTCCGAGTAGTTCAATTCGTGATTGTATGTAAATGTAATAAATAAAACCATTGTTTTATATCAAAAATGTAAATCAGAAGTCAATTTCATTTCAATTTTGCTCTGCATCCATTGATGTATGCTGACTTCATTTTCAAGCACTTTCAACTTGTCTAGCATGGGCCAACGTAATGCTTACATTAATATATATAGATTGTGGACAGTGGAAACCCTGTGACAGCGTCCAATTGTTGGAAAAGGAACCAAACTGCCAGGTGAGAGGTTAGAAAAGGGTTCATAACGATATTCATGAATAGGTAGGACGGTCTCAACTTATAAGTATACAGTTGGAAATCAATGCAAAACTAAAGCTCAACGTGGCATTCAATTTAAAGATACTATGGTTCAATTTATCTCAGCAATCACCCTCCAGCTTAAATAATACGTTGCATATAGTCAGACTCATAAAATTTGACTAAATCCTCAGTTACCTGCTACAGATAGATCACAAGCCATGGATGGTACTGTATTTGTCAACTCTTCCAACTTCTTCAGACGATATGTGAGTTCGACAAAGTCGACAGAAGGTTGCTTCAGATCTCACTAATGTTCCACAGCTGTAAATTATAGCTGGAATATTGAGGCAGTGAAGTCACCACACTGCAAACCGCAACCACATCATGCACTGTGGAGGTCTGCTGGCAACGCACCACTATCGCACTACACCACACACAGAAGGAAAACCGTCCAACACAACAGGAAATGAGCAATCGCACCGTTTTTGTGCCGCTCCTACCTGAACCACTCCCAACAATCATCCTTGCGCCCGGCGTCGTGGCTGAAAGAAAATGTTGTCAAGCCCTAATCCGTGCCCAAACCCTGGAAATGGGTACAAACACCCTGCACAATGATCGAAATTGCACCGTGCACAAGCCTAGTGTCGAATTCAGTTCAAAATGTGAGCTGCACCCCTCCTCGTCGAAAGAGAATCCAAAGCCAGGAGCTCCCGCCAGAATGGAGCCCTCCCACTTCCTTCTGCCAAACGCCACTGCCACGTTTGCAGAACCAGACCCGTCGCTACATCGGGTTTGGCCAATGTACGTACTGACGGGGTTTCGTATGTCGAAATGCGTATTCTCTTCCGATGACAGCCCTAAACCTTGTATTTCGCGAAGTGGACAGCAGCATTCGACGCGCAATCCCCCAAACCGCAACTTTGTTGTCCGATGAAAACCCTAATACAACCTCCGTATTGCCCTAATACGCAAAAAACTCGGACACACGGCCAAAGAGGGCCTTCGGGCCGTTCAGGGGTTAAACAATCTACATCCAATGATTTCACTTTTTTCAAAAAATATTGAAAATTGAGTATGATAAAGGACTTCAATGTTTTTTTTAGAGTAGAAAATCCATAATTGCCCGCAAACTAAAACTCCTCATAACTTTTGACTCATTGATTGAAGTCATTGGAATGATTCACAACTTTCTATGTATATATATAACTCTAAAAAACCAATTTCAAATTTTTGTTTTTGAAAAAAGTGAATTTTTTTATCTGCCCAGACTGCTCATTTATAAAAAAAAAGTATCATACTAGGCCATAACTTTTGACTCATATTTCCAAATGTCATGAAATTTAGTGCATATGAAAGATATTCCTTGTCACCACCTTTTATTAAAATTTTAGCCTAAAATATGGAAATCATTAGTCACACGTACCTGCCCAAAATTTCTATGTTGCCAAAAAACGCATGCTAGTCTTTTATGGGTTAATATTGTTGCAATTTAGTATGGATGTAACAAAAGGATTGTATGTAAAAGGATTTCAATTAGTGCCCAGGAGCAAAAGTTTATGCTACAATGAGCCCAAAACAAGTGAGGGTGGACAATATAAAAAAGACACAAAAAATTTGAAATAATTAAAAAAAATATTATTTCTTATAGATGATATTTTGTCTATGTCAAAACATTTGATTCATTCCATTTGGATAAGTGATGTAAATGTTATGAAGCATTTTGTTTTGTAGGCAATCTTAGCATATTCTCAAGAAAATATCGTATTGAATTTGTTTTTCAAGAACTCAATTTTAACTATTTTTCAAAAATAATTGCATATGTTTTAGTTTGCTTTCTAAAACAATCTCACTTTTAGAGTTAGTGTGTTTTAATTCTATATAAGAACTATCATTAATTTTAAATTTTCCTTCTATCTTGTATTTGTTTTGGCTTAACGATTTTTTAAAGAATAAAAATTACAAATGTTTTTTTTTAATATTTTTTCCTAAATTCTCAACTCAATTCTTCAAGATCATTTAAATTTTTTTTATAAACTATAGTACATATTTTAAGTTAAAAAGATTCAAAGCCTTACAATGTAGTCAAGCTAGGAACAAAAAAACTCATTTTCTTCACTTTTAAATGCTTATATCATGTGATCAATGTCGTCAAAGTCTCTAAAATTTCTTCCAGGCATTTTTATACTATTCTAATGTAAGATTCTTTAGTTTGATATGCAAAGAAAACAAATGCAATTTTTTTTTTTTGCATTGAAATGATAGTTTTGAGTGTTTTTTGATAGAATAGAAGCCTTGGAACTTTAAGAGTTAATGAATCTGAAATGATGATTTTTACTTCAAAATTTGGACACCATGTTTTTCTACTAAGGTTGTAATAATTTGTTGAAGGAATTCTAAAAACAACAAATTTACTATCTTCTTTATAGATACAAAGAAGGCTCTGTTGTGTTCACATCCAAAAGTACACTTCTATTAATTATTTGGTGAAATCTTATCTTCATGAAGTTATTAAAAATGTTGATTTTTGTTACATTATTTTGATTTTTTTCATTATTCTCTAGCAATTTTTTAAAATGAGAGTTGGAAATTATTATTTTTTTGTGCATAATTTTTGGAATAATTTTTTTTAAGTCCCAATTTTTTAGTATTATGTTATTTATAATATTTTTAAAACTATTCACATTTTATCTTTTTTTAAATATTTTGTTTTAAGAGCTCAAGTGCTCCCAATTATACCCCCTACATACAACAAAATCAAGTGTTTCTTACTTTCATGCCTTTTTACTTTATAACTAGTTGTTGCAAAGAGTTTATTACTTGCATGCCAATTTTGGGTTTAGATGGTCACCAATCACCAATCCACCAAACTTGTCTACTTATTGCTACACTTGTTTGAAGTATTGACAACAATCTTTTATGAATTTGGAATGCAATAATACTTGGCCCATTGGGTAATGCGATGGCTATAGGCCACATGCATACAATGCATTGTACATGGTTACTAGTTATGGAAATAAGCTGATATATCAAATTGGTTGAACCCCTAAAGTTCCATTGTCCACTTATGGGGCAAATGAAAGTTTGAAGAGGTTCCCATGATTTGATGATCTCAATATTTTGCCGAATTTTTTTGAATTTTTTGTTAAGATAGAAAAATACATTAGATTTTTAGCAATATAAGTTTTATTTCAATTGATACCTGAGAGCAAAAATTATGACCTCGTAAGTTCAAAATGCTCAATCTCAAGCATCAATTTTTTTTTTTGAAAATTGAAATAAATTTTGAAGAATTTGTTTCTAATAGATTAGATTGTGGTCTATATAGAAAGGATTGATTCATACCATTTGCATTTGTGATGTGAAAGTTTTGGAGCTTCTTATTTACTAAAACAAAAATATGACCTAAGCAACCGCATAAAAATTGAATACATATCTTCAATGACTCAAGAATGACTAGGTTTTAAAAAATTGACAAAAAGTCTAACATGGATTGGTCTTCAGTTGCTTACAAGTCATTAAATCGAGAAGGCATATATGAGCTCATTTGAAGTAAAAACAAGCTACTTACATTGATAAACTCCCAACCAATAAACTAAGATGGTTATTGAATAGTAATTTCGTAATTGACATAGACTAGGTTTGGTTGTAATTTTGTAACTAAAAGACAATTTTTGACAAAAAAAACTTCAATGCAATTGGTTTGTGTATATGTGCCAATTTTTTTACTGCATTTAAATTTTACCAAATTAGTTGTTGAATAGTTCACTTGTTGACCAATCATATTTTAATTATTGATTAGTCATAGTCTTGTAGAGTAGTTTAAAAGGACTTTATGAAATGGTGGTCGTTGGTTTAGAGTTTTGAAATCCTAGCCGCCAATTCTTTGCAACCATCACCCAAGTGCAACACCTTGCTATTTTTGCCTTTGTTCCTTGTCTCTTGTTGCCTCTTAGCATTGGCCGCCTTTTGCTTCTAGTTCCTTCCATCACTATTGTCATTTTTTCTTCTTGTTTTTGTGATTTCCGAAAATGTAGTTGTCTTATGTTGATGTGTTTATTTTGGGGATGAGAAACTAGCTTCATTGCATAGTAAATAGAAAATCAGAATCTAAAATCAATTGGTTGAATTGTTTTCTTATAAAGCTTAATTGTGGTTCCTTTTTAATTCACAATGAACACTATTCATTCCCTTTGGTGGTGAGGGGTTGAACAAGCTCTTTGAAATCCTTGAGCCCTCGCAATTATAATTATGTAAAGTAGGGTGATGTACAACTGGGATAAATTATACTAGCAATAATGATCGAGGTCTCACATTAAGAAAAAACTAGTTCAATTGAACCTTTAGATGCTTGAATCATTTCTTGGATTTTAATACTTTATTGCTTGTATCTTTGCACCAATATATTATTTCCGTGTAATTTATCAAATTGGTCCAAAAAAATGATCATCTTATTAATGCTTTAACGATTGAAGATTGCACTTTGGATTTTTTGAGAACTTGGATGGGTTCTATTGGATTCATAATTTGAAATTTTTGCAAGACATTTTTAGGATGGAAGCTAGTCATCCTAACCTACATGTGAAGCTTTGATTCATGTCATTCCAATAAATATTGCAACAGTTAAAAGGATGTTTTTGATTTAAATGTCATACCAAACAGCAAAAAATACATTCTAAAATAAACTAATTATTATTTTTGGATTGTATAGATTGATACCTATTAAAAAAATATTTGAACCATTGAATTTTGAATAATGAGAGTTATAAAGAGTCTTTTTTTGTAGGCAATGAAAGTAGAAAAAATATATATATACATCTTGTGCACTCAATTTAAATTTTTTGAAATCAAAACAAGAATAAAAAATACTAATTATTCACTATAACCTTTTCACCATCAAAATAACAATTGTCAATTTTCTTGTAATAGTTATTAACAATTTAGTTTTTTCTTTCATTGAATATAGCATCTTCTTTTTTATAATTCTTTTTTGAAGAAGATGAAAGTTTTTGTCTTTTAATTTTTTGACATATATTCTACATCCATTTTAAGATATTTTGACTAGAAAGCACAAATTACAAGATATAGGTGTTTATTTCTAAAAATGTTAAAAGTCAAAACTTCACCTTTTGAAAGGACTAGAAAAGCCTAAATTTTGAAGTTTAGGCACATTGAACTTGCAAAGGGTGAGGATAATCTCTCCAAAATTCTAGGAGAATATTTTTGAACAAGTTAATCAAAGAATCCTACAATTGGTTTTATTAACAAATAAAATATAGATGAAGATTTTAGCCTTATTTTGGAGACAAGTACTTAGAGGTAGTTTTGAGTTCTAAATATAAAAGAAATTTAGGGATTTAGATTCAAGAATTAAGTTCAGCAATTGAAAAGGTACATGGATGAAACATTGGCTCAAAGCACTATATTCATCATTCAAAATATGGATGGTGGAGCAATTAAGGCCTAAATGAAGTCCAAGAATGGTGCTTGAATATTATATGTACAAATGCACAATTAATAAGAGCTCAATCACTGTTAATTTTTAGATTTATATTTGAGCCCAATCTTAATATGAATTAATTGAATCTCACAATTGCATATTTTGGATAATGTAGGTTGTAATTGTCAAGTTTCCTTATTGTATTAAGGAAATTTTTTCATAAAATCCCACTCAATGAAGTGAGTTTCTATAACAATTCTTGTTCTTGTAGAACTATAGAATTCCATTACTTTCTCCAACATTACATACATGATTGAAAGTGACTAATCTAGAAGAATTCACAGTAATTAATCTTTTAACAAAAAAAAGACTTATGTAAAGGTGTATCACATCATTCATGCTTTTTCAATTATCCAAATAATAAATGGTGTATTAACATATTTATGACAAAAAAAGACAATTGCTCTTCAAAATTGTATTTTTTTCCAATTTATAAACAAGACCAAATTGTAATGGCCAAGACTAGATATTCAACATCAATAGATTCAAGACTAGATATTCAACATCAAAGTGGACTATATATAATATGAGAGAAAATACTCCAATAGTCTACATCAAGCTTTTCATATTATTGTACAAGCTCCATTTGAAGATGAAACCAATTTGATTTGCAACCACAAATGTCTATGTTGAGCACTACTTGAAGTTCAACATCTTCATTGTGAAGAAAAAACTATCTCTACAATTGCAATTGAGATTTGACATTCATTGAACTTTCTTGATGGATTCAACAATACATCAATAATTGACATAAAAATAAGTTCCATCCAACAATCCCAATTGGGCATGAGACCAAATCATTTGACTCAAATAACTTTGAACCATATGCATAGAAGGTTTAAGAAAGCATAAAATAATGAAAATGGCATATTATCCTTCATACTATAATCTTGGCTACTTGCATTGACAATAGAATTATCCATGTGAATAATTGATTAAGGCAATATCACTAATTCATAGCTATAGGGTGTAAATCATAAACGTACATGTCAAAACATTTCCTATTCTTACCAACTAATTAGAACCAATCTCAAGAAGAATATGACATCTTTATAACACCCACAAGTGTATTGACAATATCTGCATAGTGTACCCATCAAAATAGCTTCAATGTTAGACACTCACAATGTAGAACAAATCTCCCAAATTACCATCGACATTTAAAATTGCTTAGTTCTCCCCAAGGCAACACTTCAAATTCTTCTGCAAACCTTCGCACTTCTATGCAATCTTTTGAATTTGCTTCCAATACCTCCACCATTTCTCGAAATGAAGGTCTAGCTAAGGCATCTAGTTGCCAACATCTATAGACCAAATCTCGTACCCAATCATCAATATGATGAGGCACTTCTGGATGTTGCCCTTGGAGAACGAGGTCATAGTCGCGTATAGGATGACCATCAAAAGGAAGTTTCCCTGTCAAGATCTCGTAACACACCATCCCATAACTATACACATCTCCTGCTTTTGTAAATACATTTGGCCTCTTGTTCACAACCTTATCTTTGATGGCTTGCAATATCTCTGGAGCTCTAAAAAATCCGGTTTCAACAACTCCAATCGAACACTCAAAGTCCGCTACAAGAAAATTGGAAAAGTCATGGCCATTGTTATCGGTCATCTTAGTGCATAGCACATTAGATGCTTTGAGGTCCCGATGAACAATATTGAGATTGTGCAACCAATCCATCCCTCTTGCAATGGCATACATCATCTTCAAAGCCATCTCCATTGGAAAAGGTCCACAATCAAGGCTAATTCTTTCCTTCATCTTGCGATCAATGAGTGTTCGTAGGTCTTCTGTTTCCTTCAACATAAGAAACGCAAACCTCCCATCTTGCAATAATGTCCCACATATTATGTCACAAAAGAATTTCCAAGGTCCCAATTTTTCACTCTTAAGGTGTTCCAAGCTCTCTTCATGATCCTTAAACATTCCTTGGGGCCACTGCTTTTGCATATCTCGCAAGAATGTCCCCTTCTTAAAGACCTTGAGCACGAACTTATGTCCAACTTTTTGGGCCATATAATTTTTAAATGGATCCTTCCAAGTCACGTGAGCATGGTAAAGCTTTGCTTGTCCACCCTCCGCAAACTTCTCTCCCACCTCCAACTTGCTTCAATCCAAAATTCCACCATCACCAAATGTGCAAAAAAAGTCACCACAAGTAGGATGCTTTTGTAGGGACTTGAAGAACTCCACATTACTCACCTCAACCACTTCATCATCATTGGAATCTAAGTGCTCCACTAGTTGGCTCCAATGTACTTTGGATTGCTCAATCTCATCCTCCACACTAGTGCCTTCTCCACCTACAACCTTCTTCTCATTACTTACTGAGAAAAATGTCATTGAAGAAGAACGAGTGCATTGGGATGATAACGTAGTGATATATTCCGAATAACTTGATGCACTTGCCAAACAAGATGGATCTGAAATACTTTTCATTTTGTCCAAGGTACAAGTGGATTTGCTTGCATCTGCCATCCCTAAGAAACACGCTTGTGTTGGAAATCACTTGCTCTTCCTTCATCCCATACAACCAACATCAATTTGCTGATGGATTAGGGTTTCAAATAGAGACATTGCCTAAATAACAAGAAATTGTTCCAATATGGAGAAAATGGATACTTTACTCCTAAAGTCCCATTGATCCATCACAAGACAAGACAAAGTTTGGGTAGGCTTTTACAGTCTCAATTTTTGTCATATCTTTTTAAAAATATTTTAAGAATAGGAAAACACATTAGCTTTCTAAAAATGTAGTTTTTATTAGAATTGGTGCTTGGGAGCAAATATTATACCCCCCTAAATTCAAAACAAGGTTTATAGGTAGCATCAAAAGATCACAAAATGTTAAAGTAAAATTTTCAAATTTCTTGTTTCTCATAGAAAGTACTTATGTCTACGTGAAATATTTGATTCATTCAACTTAGACTATTTATGACAAAGTTACAAACAATCTTGTTTTTTGAGCAATCTAAAAATCTTCTTGAAAGATTTTAACATTAAGGTTCATTTAGAACACAATTTTCACAATTTTTCAAAAGAAAAGAATTTCAAAAGATTTAGTATGTTTGCTAGAACAAGCTCACTATTGGAATCATTGTGTTCCAATTCCATCTTAGCCTATTAACAATGTAGATTTTCCTTCAATCTCAAACCTACTTCAACGTAACAGTCTCTTAAAGAATGAAAATCAAATGTAATTCTTTTGAAATTTCATTAGACTTTCAATTCAATTTTCAACATTAGAAAAATACTAAATTCAATACTGATAGTGCAAAAATTTCAAGCCAAGAGGATTCAAAGCTTTAAAACCTAGTTAGGCAAGCAACAATTTGTTTTCTTTTCAAATGCAAACATCTTGCAATCCACCTAGTCAAAGTTTTTGAAAATTTCTTCCGCAAATTCTTAGCATAGTTTAGTGCAAGACCCTTTGGTTAGATATGCAAAAAAGACAATAATTAAAGTTTTTAGCACTCTATAATAGAAATGCCAATTTCGAGTGGAATTTGATGAACAAAAGCCTTAGAACATCAAGGATTAAAGCAAACCAAAATGCTTTCTTGGATGTTATAGACAACACACTAACCTTGAGAAAACCACGTAACAATGGTGATCTCGCAAACAAGGGTTTCTGCAATACAAGACCTGCTTCACCATAAGTCAAAACAAAATCATTGTTAGTTATTAATTTCCTTAAAATCATTTTATTCCATGGTCAATGCATAAACAACTTCTAGGATGACAACGGCTACAGTCACACACTTGCTCAAGTCAAAAAGTCCCTCTACCATGAATTGAACAACCTCTTTGACCACCTAGCAAATAATATATGTCTTGCCTTAGTACAATTTGCTTACAAAGACTGATGCACAACAATTTTTGTTGAAAATCCAATTATAGTAGGAATTATTCCTCAAGAATGTGCAAAAACTTAAATTAAAATGTAACGCTCTAAATGCTTGCCAGGATCCCACGACTTGTGAATTGATATCCATAGCTTTATAGCAGGGAGGGCATCCAGCAGCACACGCCAAGTGCAGACTACTTTCCTACTCAGAAGTGATGAATGCATCATGTACATGACAGAGCAGAAATTGAATTCCCGAACGAGGTTCAAGGAGAAAATGGTTGAAAGACGAAGAAGAAGGGCAATGCATACCGTATGCAGTCTTCAGCGGGTGCAGGCTCCAGGCTGGGCGATCTTGCAAAGATGGGGATGCTGGCGTTGCAAACTGAAGGTACCTCCAAGCAAGCGCTGATGGTCACTCAAGCTTCGTTGTAGACCCTTCGAGTTCTCTCCGGACTTGCACAGGGACGGAGGAGCTTCGTTGCAGACAAACTGGGAGTCCAGCACTCAAGCGCGTGAGGCTGGCCCTCGAAGTCCGCTCCAGAGATGCTGGCACAGTGCAGACACATAGTCAGTCAGCAGAATTATTGTGGAAATGGCAGTTCCTGCCTCTTTTGATCCCATTGTGACAAATAAGGGCAAGGCAGTTACTGCCTCATCTGAGCACATTGTGTTAAATTGTTGATTTTCATAAAAAGTACGTGGGATTAACAAAAGGGGATACACATGTCACTATCATAATGGTTGTAAAACTTTTACAAAAAATTTGCAAGGGGTACGCAAGTCATTTTTCTATTGGTTATAAGACTCTTACATTCAAAAATTCCACAATCACGCAAATAGCATTTTGTGCCTCTAAGAATACAGCTACACTGGTCTTACACCAGAGTTTCTACATCAGAACCTCTTTTACTGCCAATTGCTTGATCAATCTTGTTGCAATGTACTAAAACCCTAGAATCTAAGAAAAAATCTTCCAACAATGATAATGCTCTCCTTTCACCAACAAGAGTGACAACAAAACCCACACTTCCAGGTGAGAAGAACAGTAGAGGGTTGCAGCAAGAGCTTATTGGAAATTTTTGACCTATTGCAGTAACCTGCAATCACGCACGACAATGTCACATTCATAACATTGCCAAGCATACGAGAAGTGAACCATAACAATAAATTTTCTTGTCCCTGGGGTGAGACTCAGAAAGAACTCACATTCAAACACCTTCATTGTCACCATTACTCCAAGCACATTCCCAATCACAGAAAGCACTCGCAAAGAAATCCCCACACCCTAACACCACCAAATCACCTACCAAATCTGCCTCACAAAGAAATCACCCTCAAACTGTCCCCAGTTGAAGACGAAACACATTCTTTTGCTCACTCGTTTGTTGTTCAAGGGATCATGCGGGCACGCATCAAAAAGCTCTAAAACGTGCAAAGATTATTCAATACCTGCAATTGGAAACATTCAAGAGCAATTTCGCTCCTTAACGAGACACACAACTCCCCTTCCTAGGGTCCTCAATCAGTCACACAATCGAAGCAGTGGTTACGAATCAATCATCTACCTGATGATGCACAATTTCGCTGTGCACATTTTCGCCCACCCACGCACGTAGCAAACGCAGGTGAACAAGCGCGGAGCCGCACTCTCTCCTGAACTCCCGGACCAAACGTGCCGGCAAACCCTATCGCTGAACGGCATCAGCTCTGAACTAGCTTTGAGCCCTAGCTTCCAAAGAAAAAAGCCGAGTTCAGAAGCGCGTTGTTTAACCCTTGAACGACGCGGAAGACGTTTGGCGTCCGATGAATGACAGAGCATCTTTGCATGTGGACAGAAGTGCAACTATTCATCCTTGGAATTTTATTGTGAAAAGTGAAGGCCTTCTACAGTAGGTCAATTTTCAATGAGTGCTTTTCCATTTTGTTAAGGCAATGATTCACACAGTAATGGAAAGGGAGGATTTTGAGGATCACCCCTTCATCTTTTAAGGGTTAACCCTTGAACAACGCGGAAGACGTTTGGCGTCCGATGAATGACAGAGCATCTTTGCATGTGGACAAAAGTGCAACTATTCATCCTCGGAATTTTGTTGTGAAAAGGGAAGATCTTCTATAGTAGGTTGATTTCCAATGAGTGCTTTTCCATTTTGTTAAGGCAATGATTCTCAAGGTATCCAAAGGGATGATTTCCACGGTCATCAGTCCGTCCTTCGACGGTTAACCCTTAAAGGATGGACTGGTAACCGTGGAAATCATCCCTTTGGATACCATGGGAATCATTGGCTTAAAAAAATGCAAAAGCACTCATTGGAAGTCAAACTATTGTAGAAGACCTCCCTTTTTCGCAACAAAATTCCAAGGATGAATAGTTACAATTCTGTCCTACTAGAAGGATTCTTTGTCATTCATCGGATGTTTTGTGTCCGCAATGTCATTTATGGGTTAACTTAACTTATATTGGTAAGCTTAGAGGACATCTCCAGCACAAGTGGATTCCGTCCTTGCAAATGATGACTCACAATGGGCCCATAAATTCCTTCAAAGTACAAGGTAGGAGGCTCATAAATTGACCATCTAAGGGATAATGGACCTTTGTTGGAAAGTCAATAGAGCATAACATTTTTCACAGATTTTGGGTAGAAATCTTGAGAAAAGAGAAATAATTCATTGACAATTTAAATCATAGTTTTCTAACTTAGAATGAATTAACCCCTAAAGGACCAAGGCCTTTTTTCTGCCGAAAAACACTCAAAACTGCCATTTCTATAGCAAAAAGTAAAAAAAATTGAATTTTTTTTCCACATCTAACCATAGGATCTTAGACCTAACTAGTATAAAAACGTGTGATAAAAATTTCAGAATTTTTGACCGCACAGATTGCAAGATATCTGTGTTTAAATTGAAAAAAACAAATTTTTCAGCACATTGCAGGACTAGATTTTTTGACTTTAAACATTTTTAACTTAAAATTTTTGGACTACAGAGTTTTGAGCTTTAAATCTTTATAGTGGAAAATTGAGTTGAAAGTCTAGGGGAAAAAAAAATTCAAAAAAACTTAATTATCATTCTTAAAAAAATTGTTAAGTAGAAGTAGGTACGAGATAGAAGGAAAATCTAAAATATTCATATATTTTAAATGGAATTAAAATGCACTAATCCCAATGGTGAGATTGTTCTATCAAGAAAACTAAACCATGCAAAAAAAAATTTTGAAAATTTGAAAAATTGCATTCATAAATGAATCCTACAAGTTATTTTTTTCAAGAAGATGCTCAAATTGCCCGAAAAACAAGAATGTCCATAACTTTTTCATAACAAATCCAAATGAAATGAATCAAAGCTTTCCAGATAGACAAAAGTATAATCTATGAGAAAAAAATATTAAAAAAAAAATTCAAATTTTTGCAAATTTTTTTTTGCTGCCCGGGTTGCCCTCCCTCCCTTATTTTGAGCTTATTTGGTCATAATTGTTGTTTCCGGGCACCGATTGTGAAAAAAATTATATTCCCACAAAGCTTATCAGTTTTTCTATCTTCAAAAAAAGTTTCAAAAACCAAGACAAAATTTTAGCCCGTAGGTACCTGCCCGAAATCCCATTTGTCCCTCAAAGGGACAACGGTCCTTTAGGGGTTAAGTATGAAATTTCAAAGTAAAAGGTGTGTAGGTAGCTATTGATGCTCACAAACTGGACCAATCTTCAATCAAAATCATCCTTTGAATGGAGCACTTCAAACTAAGCATGTTTCTATAATTTTGGCTCTCAAAGATTGATCCACAACATGCTTTCATTTATTTTAGCCTCATATGAATGTATATTTTATTCAATGGGATTTAAGAACACAATTAAAAAGCAAAAAGCCCATTGAAGAAACTTTGATTCATTTTTAAAACTCTCTGCACTATTTCTGACAACTCTACAGAGCGATTCTATTTGCCCGCTGGCAATTTGAGCCTCCTACTTTATTAGTATGCCTTATGCCATTGCTATACTCAAAATAAAAGTATCAGTTATTTTCTAATTTTTTAATTTGTAAAAACTTTCACAACGTAGGTCCAAACGCCACAAAACAAAGCCTGCGCACCCCTCCTTGCCAAGTGCTTTCCAATGGTACCAAGAATGTGGCCAGAGGACGCATGGTCTGGAAAATCTCACTGTAACAAACAAAACAATACAAAACAAAAAGCCTAACTTAAAGTAATTGATAGATGAATTTCTCAAAACTCTAGAACAATTAATATTTCAAATGGAGCTCAGAGGAAGAGTCACAAAGTCCGTCTCGAATTTGAAATCAAAGTATATGTATTTTAACCTTTGAAGGACATTTTTTGTTCATACTTGGTCAAATTTCATTAGATCTCTACATTAACCCCTAAAGGACCAACTTGCTATTTTTAGCAACATAGCAAATTTGGGGAGGTACTTGTGACTGAAAATTTGCATATTTCTAGGCTGAAATATTAATAAAGGTGGGGACAATGAATATCTTTCATATGCAATAAATTTCATGACATTTTGAAATAGGAGTCAAAAGTTATGGCCTAATATGTTGTTTGTTTCTCAACTTGGGCAGTCCGGGTAGATTAAAAAAAATCAATTTTTTCAGAAACAAAAATTTGAAATTGATTTCTTAGATTTATATATACGTGTAAAACTTTGAATCATTCCATTCCGATCAATGAGTCAAAAGTTATGAGGAGTTTTAGTTTGCGGGTAGTTATAGATTCTCTACTCTAAAATAAACCTTTGAAGTTGTTTATTTCACTCAATTTTTAATATTTTTGGAAAAAAAATAAAATCATAGGATGTAGATTGTTTGTAACAATATTTCATCCTTTGGAATTGACATTTTTCAATTCTATAATTAAATTCTTAACAATTTTGTATTTTGAATCATTGTCCACTTCTTTCTACTTACTATTTTTTTCCTACATGTTGTACAGTTCCAAATGATTTGAAATTTTTTAAGCATGTAGCCAACTTATTTAGGAAAAAGAACTCAAAGAAGCACCACAATTTTGGACATTTTTTTATACAAATGTGGCCTTGTAAAGTGCAATTGCCCTGTTTTTTGTAGGGGCAAAAAAAGGATTTTTGCCAATTCAAAAACTAATATCTTCCAATCCACGTAGTGGAAAATTTTGAAATTTTTTCCACATCTTCTAAAACTAGCATACTATAAGATCCTATGATTACTTATGGCCGAAAATGTTTTTTTTCTAAAATTTGGTACTTATACTACAAATGGCAGTTTTGGAGCGTTTTTGGTGAAAACATAGTTAAGGAACTTTAGGGGTTAAAACACACATTTCAAAAATTTGATATTTCTCATATGCGGTAATATATGTCTAAAATTTATTCTCATTTTTTTCATAATTAAAAACATCAAATTGAATTTTATACGATTTTTTAAAGAAATTTCTTTGCAAAAAGCATAGTAATTATAAAATGCTTAAAGTAGTATGAGATTTTTTTTAAAAATGGAAATAATAGTGACAAATATCATGGTGTAATTGTGTAAGTGATGTACTTCTTGAGTCCACACCAAGAGAAATTCAATAGATATAAGTTCGAAAATGGTGTATTTTGAGCTTTCAAGATGCTATCTTTGAAAGGTCTCAAAAATTCAAATGGAAGAAAAAGTAGATTATTGGAGCAATATTTCTTAGTTAAGCTTAAAACATTTACAAATAAAAAACTATGTGAAAATTAAGGTTTTGACTTTTAAAATGTTTGTGGGGCTTGCAATGTTCTTCAACCCTTAACCCCTAAAGTTCTATGACTATGTTTTCACCAAAAACGCTCCAAAACTGCCATTTTTAATACAAGTACCACATTTTTGGAAAAAAACTTTTTTTGACACATTTAACCATAGGATCTTGTAGTATACTGACTTGAGAACATGTGATAAATATTTCAGAAATTTCCACTGCGTGGATTGTAAGATATAAACATTAAAATCATTTTTTTGGCCAGATGATCAAAAGGCAATGGAGGGATGAATAAAATAGTGTTGCCCCACTACACTATAATATTGAAAAATTAGAGTCATACTATCTACAGTCTTGCTTGACCCATCGTCGAAGTCACTCTAATTCTCTTATAAGTTCATTGATAGTGTTAATGTGGAATTTGAATTTAGTGCAAGTTGAACTATCTCGATACTACTTTAGGGTTTTCAGTAGAATTTAGTTTAAAATTATTGTTTGTATTGACATCTAGAATTAGTGACCAGTAGCAATGTTTTTGAAATTTAGCACTAGAGTTTATAATTAATGTTGTAAACTCTAAGTTTGGTTATTAGTGTGTCTGGTTACACACTTCTGAAATTAATTTTTCCAAAAATACGAAACCCATGCTTTAGGACAATGCAATTCCACATAGGTTGTGACATTAAAGACGTCAGTTTGGATGTATCTGCACATGGATGGACGAGATTTGTCTTAGAAGCGGAGAGTGTTAGGCAAGGGATCAAGTGGGCAGGTCAACACTGGATGGACAGATGGATGGATGGATGAAGCCAATGTTGGATGGAAAATAGCTATTGTTCGCTGTTCGCCTGCAAACTTAAATAACCGTATCACGGACAATTTCACACTTTTTCAATGTAAGGTTCCTCGTTGGTGCCACAGATATTTCCCATTTTTTCACGTCTTTCACTTTTTTACAGTCCAAGCACTCTACAGTAGCAATTGCCAACCTTGACTTCTTGAGCTACAGTAGTTTATGCTATAACACCATAACAGCGCCGCTTACAAGGCGGACACAATTATGTCCAACTCACTATACAATGCCCTCCATTTCTCGCCACGGTCCTCCGCGAAATAAGTCTGTTCCCATCTCCCAGTGCACACGCTTCAGTTAGTACGTGAAGTATACTGAAGATAGAAAAATAACCAGTTTTGGCAATTTGGCACATATTAGAGACTGAAACTGATTGGTGCTCCAATTTTGCATCTACAACGAGAAAAATAGCGTAAGCCACAGTTGATTTGAGAGAACTCCTCCATCTCAATGCATGAGGGACATGGTCTCCTTGCAGTGTTTTCAACAAACGAGCTGAAACGCACTTCATTGAACATTCGAGATGGCAAAGGACAGACGATGAAATTTGCATAAATAATGCAGAAGAACTTGCCACTTTTAACCCTCGGTGTCAAGGAAATAGGGATAAGTGGGCAAGGGAATGGGGGTGAAATTTGGAATTTAACAAGTTCGCTGAAACCCACCGTGACTTCCCCCTAAGGAGGGGTCAGATATCTCACCTCAAAAGTCCCTAGAATTGCTTTCAACGAATCCTTTGAGCTGGAGAGCACTCTCGACAATTTCTCCTGCTTGCAGATTAGAAGAAGCATTTGGGCAGTAGCGCACATATCCTCCAGAGAATCTGCGGTTGACGCTTGTGAAACTGCAGACAACCATAACTTGGTTACTACAACGCTTAAAGGAACATGGAACCCCATTTACAATGCAAGTGCTATATAAATATGTGACTGACTCGCGAGAAACCTGATTCTTCTGTAACGTATAGTCACGTCAACGGAAGTATCTTTGACTTTGATAATGCACGTACTACGAAAACAAGTGACTTGCAAACATTTGACTGAGGTTCTATTATGGCCAAAGATGCTTCAATGCAATGAGGTTAGTCTAGGTTTGTATTTGGGACCTACTACTTCAAACTGCAATTCACAACGTATTCATAATACATTTCTAACGTCTTGTTATCGTCTTGAAAAAAGGCGAAGACCCCTAGATCTCTTTTTAAATGTTTTAAAAATAAAAATCACTCAAAACAGCTGAGAGCCACGGGGGTAAGTTTCCCTCCTGTTCCCCTCTTGATCCCCTAATGTTCAAGACATTTGTCGAAGCTCCAAGCATCGAAAGACTACAGCTATGAACTTCTTGTCTACCCAAGCAACTCAATCATTCAACAGCGTTACCACAAGCTACGAAGGACGGACAGAACGTAATACCTCCACGTAGAATTGACTCAACACTTTTCAACACTGCGACAGTAAAATCTTGACTTCTGGAAATGAGTACAAAACACGGTCGATAGAGAACCATTGAATGCTCAACGCCTCCAGCTGGGCTGTCGCACTGCAAATTTTCAGCAGTTCAGTGTCCCAACGTCAGATTGCTTTCACCAAATGCAGATCTGACATTCATATCATGCAAAGAACCAAAAACTACTCGTAAGGCAAAGGTTCGTTGATTACTGACCTTGAATATAGAGATAAGAAATTCGGCTACACATTTTGGCAGAAATCCTTGCAAGCCTTCAGGCAGAACAGACGAGTCGCTTCTCTTATCCGTGCTTAGCACAGCGACTGCACAAAGGAAACTGTGCACAGAACAAAAGGAGGGATAGCTCACCTGCAAAAGAACATTACAGCAAACCAAGTGTTCTTAAACATTTGAAGGGTAAAGTTCTCAGAACATAACTATTAAGGAGCATACGAATAAAATTCTGCAAAAATGTGACAACTACATGAACGCAATATCATGAATGTCACTGCACTTACAAGCTCTTGCAGGAGCGAAGGAGCAAGCAGATTCAACACGAGGTTGCAATCTCCTAATTGGGTGAGACTACTGCAAACAACTCCAGCGAGCGCTATTCTTCCTCTTACGAAAGCTGTTCTTTGGTTTCCGCTTGCACTGATTGACGTGATCCGGGCTTTGGAAGAGCTTCCAGCAAGCGATTCTCTCCCAGCTGCTCAGACAAATACAAGTGTTTATGAACTACTGCTCGCTGTGAGGAATTTCCTCTTTTCATCACCCACCCTGTGCAAAAAACTAAGACATCAGGCATGGAAAGGGTAGAAAAAACCTTGAGCTGCAGTATGGCCTGCAAGTAGCGTCACTAGAAAACTGAGATGTTCAGCAAGCCCTGAGGAACCCCGCATGAAAACGTTTTGGAACACTTCAACTGCCCGTCTTGCCACCTCTGAGCTCATCTCATCCGCTGCCAAGAAAAACAGTTGTAAGTGAGAACTCTACTGAGGTGACAGGAGATAGGTTTCGAATCACTGAGGCGACATCGACACAGCAGATACCAAGTCACTCGAATCTTTAACAAAAATGACAACATAGCTCTGATCAGCAGTTAAGAAAAGACGGAAGCAGTTCGCATAAAACCTTAGTGTACTCAACGTGTACGAAAAAATAACGTTGATGACTGAAAGGTGATGAACTCTTACAGAGACAGCAGTGCGCCACTGCTTTTAGAAATGCGCTTGAGAAGTTTCTCCAATAACACACTGTGTCAATCGCCAGTTCTTGACAGTCCCTTGGCAGTTTGACAAATGGTCCAAACAAACACTTCCCTGCGATTGGCCCTTCGAAAATTTAGGAGGCTGCACCACTACTATGATTGACGAACATTTAAATGAACTGAAACAATCTACGCTGCAAACCTGATATTTTGCAAGTGTCCCATTTAGAAGAAAAAAATAGGAATCTCATGGGCTCTGCAGAGTACGGACATTGACCATCGCTTCTAGTGGAAGCTAGAAATGTGCAGAAGAAGGGAATCATGTGAGGCTGCAGTGCCGCATATTCTTCAGCTAGTACAGAACCTTCTGGTGCAGATCGTCCTATATGTAACAGCATTTGCAACACCGCCTGAAGAGAACGAGAAAGAAGATGTTAGTACCGAATGCCAAAGTCACTCAGGGGCTCTCACGTTGAGGGCTTACAATTGGGGAGGCCAACGCATATTCCCTGCCATGTGACAAATAGATCAAAAAGCATCCCCTACTCCGAATCGCCTCAATTTTGTTCCGGCTTAGAATAACAATTGAGCTAAGCTGATATCACAACCATAACCATGTCCAAAATTGACAGGGAAGCAGAAATTTAACGAACCTGAGAAACAGATACATGCGTATGCTTCAGCTCCCATAGGAGACGCGGCAGAGACTGCATCCACTGCTTCTGAAACTGAAGAGGTACGTCCACTTTCCCTCCCTTGCCTTGCTGCAAAAAAACATACGCTTCCTTGCATGTTTACGATATTTGAAGGGGCTCAAAATTAAAACACGTCATTCCAGTTAGTGTGCACACATGTGCACAGCATTTAGAACTTTGCAATCAAAAAAGTAGCCAGTCAAAACAACTTGAGAAACAAGTTTCAGACTTACTGACAACAGAATCTCGGCCATTGCAGATAAGCAAGAAAGCTTGATAGCAGAGTGAGCTTTGCTTGATTCAAATACTTTTGTAAACGCCTGCACACAGCCTTGAGCATAAAAAACTAGGATGTGGCTATTCATGTCCTTCCCCCCGGTCTACTCCTTAGTAAAGCTTATCCAACAAAGAGCCATAAATTCAAAAGAAGTAAGAACAAACTGGATGTACATCATCTATGGAGACAAGAGTAAGAACATTGTTGCAAGGTCCACAATTGAACAAAAGGTCATACCTGTAACAATCTAATTACCCAATCGTGAGAGACACGCCAAAGTAGGCCAGGAAGGCGACTTATGAGCAACCTTAGATGAGGCTCAGCAAGCTTGCTGTCTACCACTCCTCCAGCCATTTCTGATGAAGGCAGCATCTGGAAAATCAAAAAGTTACTTCAAGGAGCTACTAAACGCAAAGAATTCCCGCATTTCTAACATTGCATAATTATTAAAGTCAGGGATATATTCGTAGTATGCTACTTAGAAGATTCTGCATAGCATCTAAAACAAGAGGTGTACAACTTGTGAATCAGCTCGTGAATCAGGCGCTCAACGTATGAAGCATACTAAAACAAAAATCAATTTGAAAACTTAATAAGCGAGTATTAAATTGCAAAGACATACCATTCCATATAAGGCACTTTCATAATATTGAAGAGTCACGATAGTGGCATGATGCTCATTTATGTCCTCTGTTTCCTTGTTTGGAGGCACGATCAAATGCAGCATGACTTCACAAATTCCCACATTCAAAGCTACCAAATCCTCCTCCACCTGAAGACAATGCAAGTGTTCACTTTTCAATCTAAAAATACCACTGGAAAAGAGACAGTAGATGCAAAGATGGACAAGAAGGAGAGAAATGATGAAAACCTTGGCCGGGAGATGTATGGAAGGTGCACAAACAGGGAAGGCTGCTAGCACGTGCTTTTGCAAGCCTGACAAAAATTGTTGCCTCATCCAAATCCGCATTTCCCAGTCTTCTTCACCAATGACAAAAGAGGACAATAAATGTGATTTGTGCAAAACACGTGCACATCCTTCAAGGCTGAAACACTCAAATAGAAGAGAGAGAGCTTCAGTGATGGAGACCATGCAACTGAGGTTAACAGCATCAGGCATCGGACCAGAGCAAACTGTTGGTGCACAATCAGCCCAGCAGTCTATCATCACTGGAACAAGTGGTGCCGCCATTAAAACAATCTGTCCTTGAATTCCTGGGGGTTACATCACATCAAACTCATTAGTCCCCTCTCAGAGCGGTTGGACATGAAACGACTAGATAGAGAATCAACATATGCCAGAACGACCCTCAGTAGCAGCAAATATATTTGAATTCACTTCCAGAGAACTATTAGCCGCCTTCTATCGCTCAACGAATGAATATCTCCAAGTTGAGACACAGATTCTGTCTTCAAACATGGAAACATTTTAAGCATGAACGTATCTGACAACTTTTACTCTCATTCTTACAGCAGTGATCAATTTGATTAAGTCGTCATCACGTGGCAAGTCAACAGTATAAAAGCGGGAATACCTGTATTTTGAACCCTCTTGGATGCCACACCTGCTTGCTGCGCTGACCCTGCCAGAATGTGCTGTTAGCACGTGAGCCTCCAACAGATCTACATTAGGCTGTACGGCAAACATTCTCTAATAAACAAATATTTCTTTAAAAAACATGGGTGGATTTTTCTTAGTTCAACACGCAGGAGCGTTGCAAGAAAACAACCGGAAAACAGATACCATATCTAAAAAAACATTCTAAGGACATACCAGTGCCCTTTGCTTGACCATCAGTAGGCTGACTAGATTCAAATCCATGCTCGACACGCTTTCCTTGAAAACCTAAATATCCTTCCGGTCTTCTGCTATTATGTCCATGCGAAGCACTCATTTCAGTCGACCCCTCCTGGAACATGTATAATCGATAAAGTCAGGAACCATTAGGAATGAGCAGCATGTTGCCTCAAAGAAATCCAATTCTAAAGATACTTTTGAATGAGACAGCAGATAATAGTTAGAATCCTTACACTGACCTGCTTAGTTGCAGAATACTTCTGGCCCCAGCAGTGAGATTGAGTACCATTGGTAGCAGAACTGAAAGACTGAGTTGACAAGCTTGCTCTCAACGACATCAAGAAATTTACGAGGCTGCTAAGCACATTTCCGAGTCGGCTCACAGCCTGGCCACTTACACCTCCTCTTCCAAGTAGATCCAAATAATATTGCACAATCTGATCACAAAGTAGCAACATCGGACACTCAAAAAATGCGACAGAGGACCAATAACCAACTGAGTTTACGAAAATAAGAGATCGCGCCGCAAAAGCGGCTCAGATGACTGCAAGAACCTCTACGGGACAAGAGTGGCGAGAACTAAGCGTACACGGTAAGAATTTCGACCTGGCCAGAAAAGGATGACACCACGAGGTCTGGATAATGCTGAACAAGAAGATCCATGAAGGAACATGCAGATGCTCGAACATCAATCAGGAGGTGTGTCATTGCGCTGCTCACATGAGCCATCAGACCAGGTACGAGAGGTGCCGTCATCCCCTACAAAACAAGCAATGCTTCAAAATACACAGAGATTTCTGTTGTAATATCCAGAGAGAGGGCTTCCTCTTTTCTCCTTTCTCTACGTAAACAATATGCCTCGATGTGTAAATAGTTCAGAGAAGAAAACCTGAGGTAGACCCGGCAAAATTGTCGTCCTCAAAAGCATAAGGAGAGTTTGCCGAACCGCCTTATCGTAGTCCGTGATCCGAGGAGAGAGCTTTTCTACAACGGCCATAGCATGCATCGGTAGCTCGGTAGGGAAACGAGCGAAGAGGTCCTTCAATCCCATCAATGACTCTGCAACAAAATTGTGTAACCAGATGAGCACCGAATAGCGGCAGGCATCATATGGACGGTGATCACGGCATGAGTCTGGGCATCTACCTTTGCGGACCCGCTCACTGTAATGCATACTTTGAGTGAGAAGTTCCTTTAGAGTCTGCTTCCGCTGGTTGACAGCAACCCCATCCTTGTCAACCGCCACACTCTGACCGGGTATCACAATGGCTGCAATCGCAACCAATTTAGAATTTCAGCAACCGGACAAAACGTACATGCAGACTCGTCAACAGAGCACAAAATATGACATCTTGCCACAGAAAGATGCTAGACGGCTACAGGTGGATACACCCAAACCTCCCTAATTGCACACTCTTTTGGCACCGTTCTAGCATAGCATCAAAATCTTGGGTATAGTTCAGTTCGAAACTCCCTTTGAATTCGCAATGACACACCTTCTAGGCTGCATTATAATCGTGATAATGTAGAGGAGAACAGTAAGAAGACTATCGGATGTTTTAAGGTGAGGGTCTTACACTTCCCTTTGTAATGTCACATACCACAATCACACAATAGTCTCACACCTCCATCCCGAAATTGGTCAGTACAATTAGAGAGGTTTCATTCAGGGCCTTATGAAGGATGACAATGAGAGAGCACAGTACATTACCTTTTGACTTGAAGTCTGTTCTCGTGGCATTCGTTGGCGGAGGCAGCTTCCTCCCGACTTTCGACTTCACTCTCTGTGAAAAAAGACATTGGGCACACAATTCTTTCAGTTCGGCTCCTAAAACTCCACCAATAATTAGACAAAAAGAAATTCCAATTGACCTTCGCTCGGCTGAACTCTCACAATTCAGATTCAACCAAAGCATCTACCGATTCTTAACAAGAAGAAGACAAATCCACGGTCAAATCAAAAACACAGAATACAGAAAAAAGGATGACATGAAAAGCAGCGGTAGTACACCTTGAAGTCGATGCCAACGCCTTTGGCCTTCAGCGCCTTTTTCCCAATCTTCCATGGCGCCTTGCTCCCAGAGGCCGGCATGATGGAGCTCGAAAAGCAGAATACTGCTAAAACCTCTCTAAAACCCCTAAACGCAGAAGACCGCAAGCACTAGAAGAGATTGGGTGTTGCTCGACGCGCACAATGCTGCAGCACACAACTTTCATATCAATACCAATGCATTAAAAATAGTACGAAATTGGTCATGGCTAATGTACAATATGGAAAGACTAAGAGGGTGATTCTCAAACAGGAAATTAAAACTCTCTCCGTGAGGGCAAACACTTTAGGCAAGAATTCCAGTTTAAAATCAAGTGCTCCACAAAGAACAGGAGGAAAACCTAAACCCTAAACCCTAGGCCTAAAATAAAAAACGAGTCTGAATTATATATCGCGTGGTACCTTAGTTCTTTTCAACTCAACTCGTTGTGGATTATATTTGCAAATCCAGAGAAAGATACTTAGTAATTTTTTTGGACAACCTGGGGACATAGTTACGCAGGTCTCTAGGGCACGGGAGCCCAATGCTACATCTTTCAGGGCATTCGCATTCACAAGTAGTAGACTGTCTGGTTCATTAAAGAATGCAAATCATATGAACTCGTCAGAAGAATTCCTATCGGAGTTCTACTCAGAGACAGCATGTTGTTATTTCAGATTTTTGAGAAGTACCCCACGACCATCAAGAACGACGGTATCTGGGTGCGTTACCAGAGTCGGACCGGCTACCACAACATGTACAAGGAGTTCCTTGACTCTCAATGGAGCCGTGGAGCAGATGTTCGACGACATGGCGTCTCGTCACCACGTGCGCTCGCCCTGCATCCAGATCATCAAGACGATGGTCACCATTCTCGTGTCGCTCTGCAAGCGTGAGAACACCAAGCAGTTCCATGACTCCAAGATCAAGTTCCCTCTGACCTACCGCAAGATCCCCAGCCTGGACTCCATAACAATTTGCTTACAAAGACCGATGCGTAACAATTTCAGTTGGAAAACCAGTTATAGCAGGAATAATACCTCGAGAATCTGCAAAACGTTCATTAAAAAGGCTCGGACTATCTTATCTGCTTGCGAGGATCTCACGACTTGTGAACTGATGTTGTGATGTGAACTGATGTTGTGATTCAGGACCTTGTGGGTCCCAATTCCCATGAAGTGAGGACAATCCCTGAATCAGTACAGTAGTGTTGCACTTGATATTGTCTCTTTGGAGTACGTAATGAATTTTCTTTTAGCAATGGAAACTGATACAATCAGACCTCGATAAGTGTTAGGGGTTGGGAGCATACTTTTAGTTAACATTTAGACACTAGTAACACATAACACTTATAGAGGGTGATGCCGATGATTTGTAACACTTATAAAAAATAACACTTAGAAGAATTAAAAAGGTAAATACATAACATTTATAGAAAAAATGGATGAAATTACAAAATATTGATTCATTATTCCTCTAAGTCCATCGAAAGAATGAATCAATAGTACTTTGGCGAGTTTTTGCTACACGCCAAGATTCTACTTCCTTTTCTAGTGCTTCAATATTCCTAATAGATAACATGGTGTCATTAGGTCTTTGCTCCAAAAACTTCTTCAAAGTTTGAAGAGCACTACCTACATCTTTAAAGCCTACAACCTCTTCTACTATATTGTGAGGATTAGCTTCATCAGGATCACTATCTTCGTGTTCACTACCTTGTTGTTAAGATGGAAGCATTTCAATAATTTCTTCATCAGTGGGCTGATAAGGGTTATTCAAATCAAACTCGAGCTCATAATTAAAATACTCTTGAAAATTCATGTTAGGGGTCTCAGTCTTAGAGGATATCAAACTTAGTTGTTCCAATACAACAACAACCTCCTCTACCTCTTTCCTTGCTGCTCTTGAAAGACTTCATTTTCTGCACTTATCTTTTACTTTATGAGCTTAAAAATATATGATCTTTTAGTTTATGAACTTAAAAATACATCTACCTATCAGTTTGTTTCTAGAATGGACATCTAGAGTCACTTTGCAACTAGAAACTACTACTTTACCTCAAAATTATCTCCCCCCAAGCGATGGCTCTTACGAAAAGCCTTTTTTTGGAAACTTATCACTTACCGAGGTAAAATTAACAAGTCGGGAGCGCGACATTGCATAACACTTAACACATAACACTTACTAGTCTTAATTTTAAGGGAGCGGAAATCTCCATAAAACATATAGAGTTTTAACACTTATTGAGGTAACACTTATTGAGGTCTGACTATATTGGGCAAGATGGATGAACATGCTCCTATTATTTCAATCGATCAGGCTTAACTCTAGTGTTAAGGATTCCGCGCCTCAATTTTTTTTTGCCTGTATGGACATTGGACAATGAAGGAAGTAACTTTAAAGCACCATTTAGTTTGATATGTTAATTGTTTTGTGCTGTATCGGTCGCCACTCTATTTGCAAGAGCATGCTAAGCTTACTAGTGACAAGACTTGGATCTGGCACGCTCAAGATTTCTCAGACGGTGAACTGAAGGAGTTTTCTTTTCTGTCAGCGTTTTGGAAGTAAGTTATAGAAAGTAAGTCCCTTCATCTTCTGTCATGTGATGTGGAAATTCTATCGTGCTGTGCATCTTGAGCCTGGAAGGACGCTTCCACGCGGCCCCCCATGGTGCATTCTTTGTTTCTACAGTTACGACTTCTCATACCTTTTAAGGGTTAAAGAGGTCTGACTGCACTGTACACTATACCATTACTGAAGAAGACTCATGGAAAAAATTGGATATGAAAAGCATTCATTTTTCACTATGAACAAGTATTGCTTGTAGTCTTTTCAAATGTGTTCTTCAACAACGTTCACAATCTCACATATTACAGCACATCGAAGACAAGTCCAAGAGTGAACATACCTAAAACAAAGACTTACAGACGACCAAAACTTCAAAACTTCAAACCACTGAATGCAATGATTGCCCAGTTCCCTAGTACAGTCACCTACATGAGGGCAAATATGTGAGGCACCTCCTTACCAAATACAAGAGGATTCTACTCTGGAAGTTAGATTTCGTGGTTGCCATCTCAGACAACCCCTATGGGAAGACTCTCCCTAAAAGACTCATTAAAAGAACAGGATCTCAGCTAAAAGCAAGGCAGACTGAACCTCGTCAAGTGGCTTGCACATCATGATATTCACAAATCTAAATAACACTCTTTACCAAGCTTGCAATGTCCCTTGCTTAAAATAATGAAGCAGGAAACATGCCTGCACTTACGTCTAGATTTTCATCGGTCTCAAAGTTTTACCTCGGAATAGACTTGAAAGGGAAGGTATCTCAAATGGATCTTGAAAGATAGCTTAACATCTGTTATTTCTTCAATTATTATCCCTTGAGCGTTAGATTTCAAAAGGGACATACCATTCTTGAACCCAAAGTTTGTGTTGGATCGTTTCTGTAGTGGTACTGTAGATAGAATATTCCTACGGCAACACCATCGCAGACCATCGATTTCAGGATATTCTCTTCTCCTCTCCTACCACAAACTAATGATTCAACTTTAGAAAGTGACCTGCCACGGTGGGTCTAAAAATGTTGTAGACCCCAATTCTATTGGTAAAGAAGGTTGTGTGACTTCAATTGAAAATTGCGACGTCTAAGTCACCCAAACTTGCAGAAACTACATGGCAATCACCTGGTTCAAGGTAAAACCTCAAGAGCAGGACAACGTGAACACCATCACGAGTACAGTGTTAAGGACAGGCATTAGAGAGCTGTGGTGATGTGAAGGCGAAAGGAGAAGGACAATGGCATCAGCAGGGTTGGTAGCGAGTCATGTAACCGTGGCTATCGTGATGCACTTTGAGGTCGAGCATGGCGATGGTGCTTGGTGCGTGCGGATTTGGGCCGTGCGCTTGCAAGTACAGGCGCAGGCTGTTTCGGCACGCTGGTGTCGTAGGATAAGTAAGGATCCTCGTCGGCACGGAGCTCACGGATAGCGTGCTCCACGTCGGCGTCGTTGGACGCCCTGGTCTTGTCAAACTCAAAAGGGTTGCGACCTTCGGACATCTCCAAGTCCATCTTCAAGATGTTGTCCACCCTGCACCCCAAAGTCCCTTATCGATCAGGAACCTTTTAACAGGTCACATTATGTACCATGCTTGAATAACAGAGTGCTGAATATGCCTAGTTTAGCAACTTTCATCTCGACTTTACCTTGGTGCACACTTGAAAGGGAAGGAATCTGGAAGGGATCTCGGAAAATAGTGTGACATGTGTTGCTTTCCACATTTATTACCCGCCTAAATTGTGACAGATTTGAAAATGACCCCCAGATGTATTCATAAATGATCTGTTATGATAGGCATATCAAGTGTTTGTTCTATACTCTAGAGTTTCACATTTTAAGCAACTTTCGTCAGATTTAAGCAGCTGATCACTACCCTCGAAGGATTTCATATTGACGTGGACAAGCAGAGCTGTCAAGGGCAATGAGCAGCTTGCGATTATTGAGGATAAGCTCGTCGTTACTACTACCCTTCTTCAGCCATGGGCTCTTCTGACGGACTTAAGTAGTGTTCAATCCACCGTCCAAAACTGGACAATTTCAAGAAAACAACTACCTTGCAAAGGAAAGAAGTTGGTTACCAACCTAAATCATAGACCTTGAACAGAGGAATGGGAGCAAGCTTACAAGTATCGGTCGCGCTCACTTTGGGAGAGGGGCTGCTCCGGTTGTCGCAGTGGGGGTCTGCTACGACCAATTGCAGAATTGGGCCGCAGCAAGGGCTGCTTTGTGAAGCCATCAATTGAAATCCGGGTTGGACCACTGTAGGGAACAGACCTCAAAGGCACGGTGTTCTGGACCAAATTCCAAGTTTCATTCTCCTCGTCCCAATGCACTCGCCGCATAACCTTATTCAGCTCCTCGGGTGGTATGAATTTCTGCCAGGGCAAGTAGTGTCAGGTTAGATGCTTCAAATCAGTCGAAGATACAACTGGTGCTGATCATTACGATACAATAGCATTTCATTATCTTCAGAAAGCATCCAATCTGTGAGGTAAGGAATTGTCATAGCAAGTCCAAGGAAACAAGTCATGTGATACCTGACGTAGCCAACACGTCAATAAACTATGGGAAAATTGACTTACATCAATCAGAAAGTTCTTAAGCTGCAGCTGCTGGTCAAGGGAACGCAATGACAAGAACATGTCAGTTCGCTCTCTTTGGAATTCGTGGATCGTGTCTTGCAGTTCAGTGCGTAGCGCACTGAGCTCATTTTTGCTCTGCTGGTATCTAGCCATCAACTTCCGGAGCTTCCGAGTCTTCATCTCCACCTAAAGGAGGTTTGCCAAAGACGTTTCACATTTTCAGTATTTCATTGAATATGTAGCCATAGTGCCCATCAGTATTTTCTGTGGCCAACTGCGTTCACATCTGGACTTGGATTCCTCACCCAGGCTGCACACTCAATGGATCTATCACTTTCTGTGACCCTACATCTTTACGTATTTACAGTAGGAGACTCTAATGTTAAAAAAACACTGACGAACAGGGAATTCAATTTCTTAGGAGCTAATCAAATTGATCATGCCAGAGATCGGGAAGTGGTCTCACCTCTTCCTCCATCGTGTTGCATTTCTCCTCTGCCATTAACTGAGCTTCCTGAATCGAGTTGTGTAAAACCCATATTACTAACATGAGTACTTGTCCAAACAGGATTGTAACTACAACAGGTAATCAAATCCCAATCCTTAAAAAAATATGACAAGCACTCAGTGAGAAAAACTTGGTGAACGTGCAGGTTCATTTAGGAATCGACCAGTATAGTGACACATGAAAAACACTTCACCAAAAAATCTGTAGGGTAAGTACACCTGCTACTCAAGCAGTCCCATCTAGATTATTGCCTAAAATGTAAACATGGCCCAACATGAGAGCCTAGGTTTGATTTTAGGTACACCTATAAATTAATAAAAATTCTTAGCATTTTCACACTGCTAAAAAAATATATATGATTAGAGAGTCTGGAACCCATTTTCAATTGCCAACAAGATCCATAAAAAAATTAAGACAGTTCAAAATACTAGCAACCATGCTGAACTCTCCTATATAAAACGATTGAAAAAATGCACCGGGGAAAGCATTAGCGTCAACCATCAACTAAAATAAGAACTCGTCCATCGTTGAAGGCATGGGATGTCATGAAACAACCATGTGAAACGGACGTATTAAAATAATCAACCTCAAGCTCAGCAATCTTCTTCTCACGCTCTTCGTCCATGCTCTCCTTTTCTTGTAGCTGATGCTCACGCAAGGTCAGCTCGAGCTCCTTTTGTTTGGCTTTTTCCAGCAGCTTTTCATTATCGTTGTTGGTGCCGTGTACAAGCTTTTCCTCCAGAGCCCGGAGCTTGGCAGCCAGCACGTCCCGATCTTCCTTCTCAAGGGCCAAAGCCTGAGAGCAATTCAACGATTTTGCTTATTATAGCACAATTGCAGATAAATTCTTACCTGAAGGATTTCAGTTCTTGAACAAGACAAGCGCAACACCATACGCCCATACCTGGTAATGTGTCTGCAACTCCATGAGCTGCTGCTGGAGTTGCTTTGCAATTCTCTGCTTCTCCTCATCCGACCTCTCTTTTTCTGCCTTCAATGCTTCCATATCGTACTGTGCCTGCATCGACGATCCAATTATGAAAATATCCGTGGGTCACATAAATTCTGGTTAACGCCATTGCTAGGACAAGAAGGTGTTACTTAGATCCAGAAAACAAAACTGGATTCTGCAATTCACGGCAGAGGTTCATCTCCAAAAGCTTCTGAAGAGGTTCATTTGATTGTATTTAGGTCTCTGAAAATTGACAGGTCAGCCCATCCATGAAACGGGAACTTCGGTTGTGAGACTACGATAATGAAACCTCGACGAACTTACAGATTCACAAAATCTTCTAGGTCTTTCAAGAAGCATGCATACCTTGCGTTCAAAATCAGCTTTGATGCAGGCTATAGCTTGCTCACTCATAGATTTGTGCAAGGAGACCTGGTGCTCCATATCCTCTTGCATCTTGGCCCTCAATTTCTGCATCTCTAGTTCCCGATCTGCTGCATTCTCAGCCACAGGCTCTGCCTTGCTTTGATTTTTGTCATCCAAAACTGGGCTGCTTGCTTGGAGTTGCGCTCGCAATCTGTCCATATACAAGACGGTTAGCTCTAGCATCCATATTGAAGGGATGTAATTTCATGGTTCGTGGCCTCATGCCAAGAAATCTCTTTCGGGAACTCTTTGCTAGTCACCACAACAACCTCGGGACTGATCAATTCAATTAAGAAAATCGTTCAGACGGTTAATTCAATATACAAATGGATCGTGTTCCCTTTACGAATCCAGAGGTGCTGCCCCCCCGGGGCCGAAGGCAATTCTCGACACCATTCAGTACAAGTAATCACAGCTACAAGCAATCAGAAGATTTTTCCATACCTTGCAATCTCCTCCTGAAATTCACGGAGGATGGCGTCTTTCGGATCCTCGTTAATACGAGGTTTGTTCTTGATGCTCTTGGCCCGGTTCGCGTACCTCAACGTGCTCACACTCTCATCGTAATTGTAGTCAGCTGGACCTGTTGCACAGATTGGAAGAATTCAGTTCAATTGGTATTGCGTATTAAGCACGAACCAATTGAAAAGAAATTTCAACTGCAGAATCCAAGTGGCGATTTTGTGGTGAATGAGACTTCGTATTATGGTTTGTAAATAAACAGCAACAACTTTCAGATGATTACACAAGTTGGCTTTCATGCTGAGTAGAACGACCTATGTTTGCGATCATCACAGTGCGGGTGTTGCCTCCAAGAGAATCTTGCAGGAGGCGGGTGAGCTTTGAATCACGGTAGGGAATATGTGCACTTTTCCCGTCTACAAGGGCAGATATGACATTGCCCAATGCAGATAAAGACCAGTTGATATTTGTGAGCTCGCGGAATCTGTCCCCTGTGGCTCCGGTTTTGTTCAGCCTCTCACTGCCAGCCAAATCCACCTACCCCAATTGTACTCCATCAAAGAGGAGAAAAAAAATGACATTCGCAAACCTTCATTACAATCACAAAACCCGTAAAGTGTACCCTGCAAATTCTCAGAGTAACGATCAACCTCGACGGACCACCGCCTATAGTATTCTGGCATTTGGTTAAAGTTGGTCAATTACCAGATTCAGCTTGCCAACTCGAATATGCATGCTGCCATCAGGCCCTGCTGATGTGCTGCGGGCACTCGCCTCCACAGTGATGGTAAATATGGAATGCGAACGAGACGAGTCCTGGTTCATCAACGTCGCTCCCACTGACCTGCTTTTCTTGCCGACCTGGATATGCGACAAAGACACCACAACTTCAAAACCGTTCACCATTTCCTAAGCTTGATGGTGCTCTGCCGGTTGGCAACTCAAAGATGTAATCTAATTTAATGACTCTGAGAGGACAGCACTCAATCTCGACTCTATTCAGCTGAATGCATCACCACGCGTTTTATAGAGAGTGAAGTAATTCTGTCACCGTTACGGTCCATTCGCACTTCATGTTAAGAGTAGCGTTAGCAAAGTGTATCTAGCCCTGAATTCATTTCTAATGCTTTTCCTGACACCATTTCTAACACCAAGAGCAAATGGACCCTTAGTCTTGTATATAATGCTAACATGACCAACTTGCAGCTTTCGATACTTTTAACAAATATGTACTATTTCAGGATTGACATGAAATAGGCTGTATCCACGACGAATTAGTGAGGTTTCTTCCTGTATACTACTTCGGGAGAGGTAAAAAGGCGCCCGTTTGCTCAATTCCTCTAAGCGTCTACCACGTGGACACAACACAATGCCAAGCCCAGCTTACAGGTCAATGGCCCAAACCTTTCCACTAAGTGACTATGTTAGCTCAACCCTATCTGGAGACACCTGCTGGCTTAGAGTATGCGATCATACTCTGTTAGAAGAAAGGGTACTGACTCACGGAGAGAAGGTGGCTGATGTCAGCAACGCTTTGGACGGTGATAGAGGTCAAGTTCTTCACATAAATACTGCCTTCCACATTCTCTTTAAGCTCCAGACGTGCCAAGGATTGTGGGCCAGCCAGCAAATCGCGAATCTCCTCGTTGTGAATCTCCAAATACGAGGCTCGCACCAGGAAGTTGTCGGAGCTCTGGCTGCCTTGGATGTGAGCGAAGATGTCTTCAAAAGCTTGAGGGATAATTCCCCGCATCTCTGCAACCCTATCACACATCAGACACAACGTCTTGTACCGACCTCGGTCACAGTATAGATTGGTTCTACAGAGAACAGAATTTGGAGGTTTTGCAGATCGCCTTCATGACAAGTTCTGGCAGGTAAGCAAAGACTTTGTAACACGAATATAGTAATCACTTCACAGCGCCTACAGTGGACTCTAATTGATACGCATTTCCCTCCAGAAAGAGCCAGATGTTCAAGGTGGAGGATACTAAAACAATGAGGAACCCGATCCCGTCTCATAATGATCGACCCCTGTTACCAACAGCAACTCATCTCTTCCAATGCACTCGGGTGGTCTTCAATTAGCGAGTGGTGAAAGCATGACTTGGCTGAATGTCACCTTTGCATGGAAAATGGGGTTCACTCCTGTCCCTTCAAACTGTGGATGATTGAATACAAAACTCATACATGGTGACAAAAAAAATTGATCTCAAGAGAAATTGGATCTTGTATCCAAAATGATCTCTCCACTGAGCGCCATAGCGAACTCTCAAAAGACACTCCTACAATTGTTTAAAATGCATACAGAGACGAAATTACTGTATCCTCACCTTCCTTTCAACCGTCAAGGATACTATGGACAAGAGGTTGAAGATTCGTGATACCAGGAGGATCGTCCAGTCCATCCATGGTGAACGTCTTCCCAGAGGCCGTCTGCCCATACGCCAACACGGTGCCATTGTAACCGCACATCACACTGTGCACAATGGGATGGGCCACGTCGTCATACAGCTGCCGTTGCGTGGAGGTCGCATCGTACGTCTTGTCGAAGGTGAAGAGCTTGGGCGCCTGTTCCGGTTGCTTCAGATTCTTCACTTGAATCGTACTGCCCGCCGTGTCCACCGCCACACAGTTGCTGCGGCCCTCGGAATTCTCTTTGTCGAGCATCGGTCGGCAGCGCACCACTACTTGCACTCGCTCTGCTCGACGAGCTGATCCTCCGCCACTGGAGCCCGTCGAGCCCGTGGAGGTCGACCGCATCAACCCTAACCCAGTCCCACGTCCTCGATTCTCTTTCATCCTTGCAATCCAAGGCGGTATCGATGGGGAGAAGATGGCGTTCAGTGTTGTTCACCACAGTTTCTGCATGCGCGAGCCTATACAAAGCTGAAGGAACGCTTGCTTACCAATCGCATGTCTTCAGAAAATTGAGTCACCTTCATGAGACAGAAACTGCAAATTGTTGGTCTGGTTGAATCTCAGCCCAGTGCTGATGAATCTCCTTCCCTGCTCACCAACTTACGACATTTGAAGTGGATCACAACATTATTGGCAAATTTGTGACGTCTCATGGTCCGCTACTACCATAACCAATCTCAATCTTAATTTCATAGTACGTCCTGGAACCTGAGCAAGGACACATGCCGCATTCTGAAGTCTCCATGATCAGTCTTCCATAAGTAAAACACGGAACCCAAATTTGGGCAGATTTATTATGCAGTTTAATGCTGCGATCGATTGATGCATCATTTTGATTGGCCTCAGAAGAATCCAAGTAGTAGTGCTCAGATAGACATCATAATAATTAGATGAGGGAGCGATTTCTGGAAGGGAAAAAAAGAGATTGGGGGCAGAGAGTCGTCGTCATCGCCGGCAGTTACAGGAGACGGACGGGGGGTAGCCATGACTGACCCCAGGATGGAATGGACATTCATGATACAAGACGTTCCCGTCCGCACGACGGTGAAGCTATGCCGGCCGATGGCTCTGTCCCCTGAGGGTCGTTACAAACTTCACTAAATTCAGTAGACAGCTCAGTTGGCTTCAGCTTACCCTGATTTGTTGCCAAACCCTAATCCCAAATTCTTTTTATGGATCAGAACCTGCTTCAGGTGAACCCATATCCAGCAGCTACGAGGACTTTGTGAATAGGGACATCACAGGTACGTAAACCTCCATGATGCCAACAGTCGGTCTTCTCGAACAACCAGTCCATGGCATGCACATACGAAGTTCCAAATTAGCGGCTTTGACTTTTGTTCCTGACGAGTCTGTGTTCAACGTGCCCCACACTCCCCGAGAAACATTGAAGGAGAGCATTCCCAATAATGATTTTAACATATATACGTGCCATACAGTCTCGCTCGAGGATGAATCCAAGATACACAATCTCTGGTATTGTTCCCCATCATTCGCACGGAATACCACTGATTGGTACTCCGTACCTTGTAAGCAGGAACGCTTCCATCTTGTGATATTGACTAGGGGAACCGTCAACAGATGAGTGGTGTTGCAAAAACAGGCACTGATAAGATCTTGAAAAATCAAGTGGATTTCAAGGTTTTTATAAAGGCCGTAAAGAGTGAGAATCGCCATTTACACAGTGGGGGCTCCAACAAGTATGAAACGCAACTGCGACCACTCATGTGTTCGTATTATTGTAATAGCTTGCTTCTGTGAAGGTGGAATATATAACCCATGTCCCTCATTCTCATAAAAAGGTGCCACATCTTCCTCAAACCGATTCGGTTCAAAAATGCCTACTCCCTGCACAGGAAACCACAAAAAGTAAAAATCATTATTACAAGATTATGAGAGATTTTAAACCCCAAGTAGTTCCTCTTATTTGACCAAGTTATGCACACAGTGACGCCGAAGTTACACATAAGACAACCATTTCTAATGTGTCACGTAAAATTAGTAACAAAAGCTGTTCAAGTGAAAAGGTACCACATTAGGGAATATCAGTGTTCCAAGAATTAAGGTGATGCAGAAAACCTAATTCGAAATCTCTACAAGGGAGCCAGTTGTATGGAGACAAGATTCTACAGTAGGGTTCAGAATCGCACAGGGTCAGATTTTGAAACAAATGACAAAACTGCGCATCTGAAATTGCAAACTTTGAGAGCCCTATCGAAAAACACAACACCACAATTGAGTGGCAAGACAAATTATTGGAAAAAAGAAATGTTTGAGAGAAGTAGTGACACTATTACGTGGAAGAGTGACAGGAATAGTGTTACTGATCATGAAGTAATAGGAACACCTTGTTGGGCAGTCTATTCAAGCACATATCTGCTCTAATGGAGAAAAGTAACAACCTTCCAATAGTAGTAAGATTATTGGTGCTCACAGGCAACAGATTCCCGTTAAACAAGAAGTGCAAAACATACTCTTGTCATCAAAGGAGCGGCAAAGGAGGTACCTCAAGAATATAAATTACAACACCGAAGGACGGGTCTAGCGGCAACGACATTTCCGATCCAGGCCGCATTTGCACATCAAGCATCACCTGCGTCCACACGAAGTGATACATCGTTTAGAAACCATCACAAAAATCCCAGAGCGAGAACCATTCATTTCAAATACTTCAAAAAGATATGCAAACTTAGCAAAACCTAGAAGCATAAGAAGTGCTCACAAAGTCCTGAAGCGGTGGTCCGATTGAGACATTGCCAAAGCTGCCAGCGATGACTCTCACAGCAGCACCATCACCTACAGTAGTCGCCACAATTGACGACGCATCTCGAACATGATCAATCACGGGCACCACAAGGTTTCCGCCCGCCTCGGCCACAAAAGAGTCGGTTCCCGAGCTTGCTACTTGGTTCATGGAACGCATGCTGGACTTCCAGTAGAGGTGCACACCATGGCGGGGACGAAACCCCTCGAAGTCCTCCAAAGCCGCCGGCGACGGTTCGTAACAGTAATAGATGACGGACTCCAGCAACACGTCAGGGTCACGCAAGGGGAGACCTGCTGTGTTGGGAAACTCGAAGAACTCATCGAAGACGAGAAGCCGTCCAATACCTGAAAGCTGCACCTCCTCCATTAGCCATTGTCACAAAGGACGGGAGAGTATTTCAGACTGGGAGTTTTCAGGATTTTGCGCTTCTGTCTATTCTTTTTCAACACTGTGTTCTTGAGCTCTGAACTCTCAGATGGAATGGAATACGTTGGAAACAAGTTCAAATTGACTCTCAAGGTTCTTGGACTGCGGTTTTGCTAATTAATTTTGCGTGCCTGTCTGTTCTCTTACAACATCCTGTGCGCTTGAGCTCTGATCACTCAGATGTAATAGAAAACGTTGGAAATACGTTAAATTTGAAGCTGAAATAGAAAGCAAGAACGTTCTTGAAAGCCGTTCTTAGTGACTATGGCTCCTTTCACTAGAACACCCGAACATTTTCTCCACCGGCATGACATTGCCTAATTCCAAATCTGCAAACCCTAATCACGATTTTCCGCCACCGAAGAGTCGCATTCCGCAGCTCAAAACCATAGAATTAGAAGACGAAATGCATACCTTTCACACCGGCCTGGCCTGGCCCCATCACACGAACAAATTCCGAGCCTCCTTCCACTCTCGAAGCTGTCAGAACCGATGTCCCAGCCCTCACAGCACCAATTCTGGGTCTCTGGACAAATTTTCCTGCTCCATTGCTCACACTGCCATTGTAACGATGGCCCTCCTCGTTGTACCGCATCCGAGGATTAGCAATTCGGGTCCATCCCGAAGAGACACAACGGGGCGCCATGAAATTCATAATCCGGGGCGCCATGAAATTGGAATTGGGCGCCACGAAATTCAAGCCCTGGGGTTCCATTGAAAGCAACGTCACAAGGTAGGTACAGTGTTGGGGTTTTGGGGTTTTGGGGTTATCCAAAGAGATGGTCAAGGGTTGTATGGGAACTAAGCTAACCCTGGGAACACGGCTGGGGACGCGGATATGGAGGGCCGGCTCAGCCGCAGAGCTACAGTGTCGGCAGAGCGCGAGGATTCCTCAGTCCTGTCTTCATCAATATCTTTCCGCGTCCCGTTTGCCTTTCATCCTCGGATTCAACTCAGCGACCGCGCCGATGGAAGTAGTCTTAGCTCGTGACTGTTGAGTTTCCTTGAAATCCGGGCCGAATTCCGTGTTCGGGTTGACTCTCTAACTCCAGCTTTTCAAGTCTGCAAATTTTGGAAGCAGGGATTTCGTGCCAAGGGGTATGTATCCCGTGGTGCGTGTTCGGGCGCGCCTTCGGTTGTTGTCTGCGTTTGCTTATCGTCTTTTTTCTTGGACAAGGATGTTTCCCGTGGTGGCGATGACCTTACTCTGATTCTCCAGAGCTGGATGGTGGTTTTTGAGGTGAAGACGCTTCAGAGAGTCACAAATGGTAAAGAATGACAGCATCATGATCGAAGTGGTAAGGTGCGTGTTAGAGGTTGGAATTATGAAGGGAAAGGGTTCTTCGAGGGGTGACCGGCACGGAGCGCCGAATCGGAGAGAGCAGGGGACTATTAGGAACTCGAATTGCGAATTGCAATGTCACGTTTTTGTGGGTTGGGTTTGCCTATTGTAGTTTGTTGACCGAATTTCGAAATCTGGTGGATTAGGTTTTGGTGTGGTCGACTTGGTGTCAATTTTCGGAGGTAGCTTAGCTCCCGTCCATGCGAGACCAAACTGGAGCTCCGATTTTGAGGTCGTCGAAGCGGGACTCATTAGAAGAGCGTCTCTGTTATTCTGCCCTTGAATTAGGTCAACTAGGACGAAGCTTTCCAGTATGTACTTGAAAGTCTGCCTAAACTTGTGCTCAAAACCCTGTACAAATTCGCGTAATCGGTAATCAGTAAGTCGCGTCGCTGCTGGACGACTTGGCAAATCTAACGTAGAGCGGTGAAGTGTGCGAGGATTCTAAAACAGATTCACCAGTTATCGGCGAATTGACGTCTGGTGGAGAAGATATGTACGCGATTGCATATTGTAATTAGGATTTCAGTGACAACCACCCTCCCAGCATCGCTCTTTTGCTTTTCTTGCTTATTTGGAAGCTTTAGAATTGCAGCGTTGTGCCCTCATCATCAGTGCGTATAGGAACTGAGGACGGCTATGGCGAGGCGATGCAAGGGCACGCCCTTATGATAGCTAGAAATGTACGTCGGCTTAGGAAGGATGAAGGATGACACGGGCATGGACAATGCCTCAGTGGCCCGGGTGCTGTCGCGCTTGTTGAAGGAAGTGGGACGCTTTGAACAAGCTGCCGAAGATGCGTTCGTCGCGAAGGAGAGTTTTCGAGTCCTCTCCCGCTACTTTGAGACCATTGGATCCATTTTAGGTGAATTTTCGGATAAGGAGGTGCGAGACCCGGCTTCGATGCAGGTGGTGTTGATGGCGATGGAGCAGGAGATCGCCAAAGCGTCTCACATCGCCACCCGATGCAGCTCCAAGAGTAAGTTCTACCTCCTTGTGAAGTCCCAGGCGTTTCTGGAGGAGCTTGAGGATATTACTCACGAAATCGGCCATTTCTTAGATTCAATGCCCGTGGCCGATCTGGAGCTTTCTGTGCAAACACAGGAAACGATGACCAAGTTGTCGAGTGATATGCGTAAAGCTCACTTTAAACCCGCCATCACTGAGAAGCTCATCACTGATGAAATCAATGAGGGTATCCGCAATCGGCAGACGAACTCTGAATTTGCGAATGAGCTTCTGTTGCAAATTGCGAGAGCCACTGGCGTCTCAACTGATGCAGCTTCATTGAAGGTGGAGCTCGATACTCTCAAGCGGGAGAAAGAGGATGCACGAGCACAGGATAATCAGAACGAGTACATGCATCTCGGGGAAGTGATTGCGCTTCTGAGTCGTGCGGATGCAGCGACTTCTGCAAGTGAGAAGGATGTGAACTACCAAAAGAAGCGAGGCTCGGGTGGAATGGGTGGGCATCCCATTCCGCCTCTGCAATCGTTTTACTGCCCAATTACGCATGAAATTATGGAGGAGCCTGTGGAGATTGCATCAGGGCAAACTTTTGAAAGGTCTGCGATCGAGAAGTGGTTTTCAGCTGGAAATTCCAATTGCCCCACCACGAAAGTGGAACTTGAGAGTCTGCAGATCAAGCTCAACCTTGCATTGCGACAGTCTATACAGGAATGGAAAGAGAGGAATGTTGCCATTAGTATTGCTGCCACGAAACCGAAGCTGGATCTGAACCTTGAAGAGAGCGAGATTTGTTCGGCATTGAGGACGCTGCTGGCGTTGAGTGAAGAGAAGGGGATCCATCGGTACTGGATTGCTCTTGAGGGTCTCATTCCCTTGTTGGTCGATCTCCTCCCATCTCATCAGCGAATTGTCCGCAAAGAGACTCTTGAGGTGCTGCGTAGTCTGTCTGTCGACAACACTGAAAACAAGGTATGCAAATCTCCTTTCATGGTTTTTGCTGCTACACTTCTCACGAGAGTAAGAACTGTGTTGAGGCAAGACTATATCACCTCTTCGCGTATGCATTTGCAATGAATCTGCTTTTTTAGGGTTGAGAAGCTTCACCCCTAATGAACCAAGGATTCATGGCTATAAAACGGTCAATTCGATTGATCGTATAGTGAGAATAATAATTCGAATGAGCCAAAGTTTATATCACCAGAATCCGTCAAGAACATTGCTCGCGTTGGTAATATATTAAACAATAAAACAACCTCCATTTGACTTACTAAACAATGCTAAAAAATATGAGGCCCAAATTTGGGCTTCGTGGTCATTTAGGGATTAAATACTTCGTGCTCTCTTTAAGAAGATCGATGTGAGTGATGTGGTTGTGATTCCTTGACACCGATTTTTTTGATCTCAAACAGGGACAAATTGCAGCAGCGGATGCAATCAAGTTGGTGGTGAAATCTCTGGCGAGGGATGTCGGAGAAGGACGACAGGCAGTAGCACTCCTCCGAGAGCTCTCCAAAGATTCGAAAATCTGTGAGAAGATTGGCAAGGTGCAGGGATGCATTTTACTACTTGTTACCATGTTGAACTCCGAGAACCCTCACGCTGTAGTTGATGCCAGGGAGCTTCTCTTCGAGCTTGCAAATAATGACCAAAACGTGGTTCAAATGGGAGAAGCGAACTATTTTGGGCCTCTCTCTCAACGGCTGATCGAAGGTGAACTTAGAGTGTCTGATTTTTCAATTTCGCGCTCTTCCTTTGTGTTACGATTTCTGTTGTCCTTTTATTTCCTCTTAGCTACCAGTTGTGTTGACTGAATGACGTACAAGAAACGAGTATGCATCATTTCATATGCTCACCTCATGGTTAGATTTCTGCTCAGTTTATAGAGATGAAAGTCTCTGAACTAAAATTCTGTTGACTGTTCAGCAACTCGTATAGCCTTTTGTGAACTTCGGTTAGTCTCTCCAGAGAGTAGCCTGGTGACTAGGCATTAATACACTTCACTTTTTTATAAATAACATTACTCACCTAATTACCTAAAGAGTTCAAGCGTTTCGTACCTACTGTTGGAAAACCTGTTGCTTGATCTTACATCTATCTCCAGTTGGCTGTCATGGTATTGATGCTTGGTTGTACACCTTCAATATGGTACACTATTGCTCTTATGGTCCTACGTTTTGATTTCAGCTGATTTTTCTAAATTTCTTTTATCGGACTTAAATTGTGGGTCATCTTTTGACTAACGCCTTCAAACGTTTGCAGGCCCGGACATGACGAAAATCCTGATGGCAAGTGCATTGTCTCGCATGGGGCTGACGGACCAGAGTAAAGCAGCTCTGGCTCAGCAAGGGGCCATTCCACCGTTGGTCAAGATGATCTCTGTTGGGAAATTGGAAGCCAAAGCGGCAGCTCTGGGAGCTTTGAAAAATCTCTCCACTCTGCCGGACAATCGAGAGTTTTTGATTGAAGCTGGAGTGATCCCCCCACTTTTACAGCTCTTGTTCTCTGTCACATCCGTGATGATGAGTCTGAAAGAAAACGCAGCGGCCACTCTTGCCAATCTAGCCATGGCAAGCACGACAGCCGAAACCAAAATCGACCACCACGGTAACATTCTCGAATCAGATGAAACAATGTTCCAGCTGTTGTCGGTACTCAACCTTGCCGGGCCCGCCATACAAGGACATCTACTCCGAGCACTTCTGGGCGTGGCCAGCATCCCAAATGCTCGGGAGGTGCGATCCAGGATGCTTGAAGGGGGTGCCATCCAGCTGCTTCTTCCATTCTGTGAGGCGCCTTCTGATGAGGTTCGAGTTCATGCTCTCAAGCTCTTGAAGTGCTTGTCAAGTGAGGGTGCTGGCAAAGACCTTGCGGACCACTTAGGTCCGGCCTACATCAAAGCTCTGGTGAAGTTACTGGCGGACTCAAGTGGAGATGAAGAGAAAATGGCAGCTGTAGGAATCATTAGCAACCTTCCCATTAGCAGTACTCACATGACGGACATGCTCTTGCAAGCGGACGCATTACCGTCTATAGTGAGTCTCCTCATCCCCTCCCGAGGGCCCAAGAGTGGCACGCGGGCTGTGCGGAATGCCCTTGCAGAGGGCGCTGCGGGTGCTCTCTTACGTTTCACTTCTCCTGAAAATGTCAACGTCGCAATGCTCCAACAGAAGACAGCTGACCTGGATGCAATCCCTAAGCTAGTGCAGCTGTTGCAATCGGGGACACCATTGGCGAGGTGCAAGGCTGCAACCGCTCTGGGCCACTTCTCTCTAAGCAGTGAAAGGCTAGCGTCCAAGGACAGAGTGTCCCAGTCATGCTTCTTTTGGTGTAAACCTGCCCCAAGGCTGGGGTGTCGCATCCACGGGGGCTCGTGCTCAGTGAAGACGACCTATTGTCTGGTGATGGCGAATGCAGTAGGACCTCTAGTGCAGGCGCTGGAAGAACAAGAGGACGGAGCTGACTACGCTGCCCTGACTGCCCTGAGCACGCTCTTGTTCGACGATTCCAACCTGGAAAGCGGAGTCAAGGTGATTGCCGAAGCGCAAGGGATCCGCCTCATTGTCAGGTTGCTGACAGTCGGCTGTGTGAGAACCAAGGAGAAGGCAGTTGTGATGCTGGAAAAGATCTTCCGCATTGAGGAGTACAAAGTGGAGTTTGGGAGCACGGCGCAGATGCCGCTCATTGACTTGACTCAGAAAGGCTCCATGGCCACTCGTCCCATGGCAGCCAAAATTCTAGCGCACTTGAACATCCTCCACAACCAGTCAACGTACTTCTAACGACGTGCCCTGTTGGAACCCAGGGTTTAGTTTTCGGGCGAAATGAAAAAAAATCAATGCCCTCCTCTCAGGTTGGTTGTTGTGTACTACCTCCCATGTAATTTGCTCACACATGTGTAATATCACGCATTCTTTGTGCTCGTTTGGAATAAAGAGAACTGACTGCTAGTGTTCATGTCGTTTATTGGCAACTAATTGGGCCTTCTGTGCCTCTTTGCTTGTGTGACGTTCTTGTGACTGGAATAGTGGAATCCACACTTCAAGGATGCAATAGCCCTGTTGCTGTGGAGGTCACTGGTGTTGAGTTTGGATTCTAGGGGGCCATCAATTTTTTGCGGAGGACAGTAGGAATGTGTACATTATCAGTCCACTAGTCGGTCCTTCCGGTATTTCACTGTTGCACATTATTCCATTTATTGGTAGAAATGTACCCTTCTTCTCCTGTAGACTGTTCTTTTGGTATACGGGTCCTTGGACCTGTGCCACTTCATAACCTTAAAATGGCCGCAATCGTGAGTACTTACTCAGTAGAATGCAGCCTTTTCACTTTCTTGTGTTAAGAATTTGTGTGCTCGGCCTGGAATCTACTTTGCATTCTAACGTATCTCTTGAATGATACCCGACATCAGCTGGCAACATTAAGTTAACAAAAGCAAAAAAAAGCTGATACACAACTTCGTTCCTGCTCTGCCTTCCTTCATGATCCCACTTTTTTGTCAAACGCACCGAAACTCAGGAAATATTTGAGAAAAGTGTGCTACTTCCCAAAGTAGTATCACCTAAAAATTGCGGAAATTTTTTTGGCACCCAAAATTGTGTGTCAAGGAGGTTTCATTTTTTGAGTCACATACAGACAAATTGCAACTTGCAGCATTCTACAGGAATCTACACCCAATTGGTCACCCATGGATTCCTGTTCAGTTGGTTATTTCAGTTCCATTTGAAAATTCCTCATAAATAAAATTCACATTTTGGCACATGAATTTGTTTTGGTTGGCTAAAATTTCATATTACATTGATTAGCATAAAATGGTCAAAGATTGTGTTATGAAAACATCATAACCTTCCCCTAATAGTAAATTTTAACACTTTGAAAATACTGTTTACTGTGTGTTCATTTCTTCATAGAAAAAAAATTAGGCAACAACAATTTTAATGAAAGGATGCAGGTTCTACTTTGCCAATACGGGAATGAGGTAACCACGGTTATTCATACTAAGCTTAGTTGTTCCGGTTTAAACAAATAGAGAATAACAAGCGACATTGTTTTAGCAACATTGTTCACCAAAAACAGCCAATATGCATGCAGGATCATGATGTTATAGAAGTCATTTTTGGATACAAAGAATTTTTTCTTCCAAGTTTTTTTTGAAAGTTTTTACTAGCCATATGATGAAACTTTTGGTTTGGAAAGAGTGGCAAACATAAATTTAAAAAATCATTCACTTGCTTGAAACAAGCTAGATTAGAAAAGTTGAGAGCAAACAAGAATTATATCCCAGAGGCTACAAATTGCATTGGAAATTTCAATACGTACGTGTGTGCAGGTCCTTGCAAAATTTGAGCTAATAATTGGCAATATATAAATCACAGATTCTTAACAAGACGCCCTGTTTATTAGCTTGATTTGAGCAAGAATTGAGTGAATACCGAGTATTTTATAATTTAGCATCTTCTGTGCTTGAAAGTGCAAACAAATAGTGGCCATGGCTTTGATTCAATCAGCTCAATTTACGGCATTTCCAAGCTCTGATAGAGTGTTTCTTGCAGTATCTGCTTGATTCTTGAAGAGCCGAAATAGGAAGGTGAATCTGCTATTGTCCCTTGTAAGTGAAGAAAAAATTCCCATCTCCATCTAGACTAAACATTCTTATAAAGTGCATACATTTCATTGTATGTAAATAAGGTCACATAACGTTCTTCACCAATTGAAGTTGTACAATCCGGTACAATAATCTTACAAACTACCTATTTGAGCCATTCAAAGAATTTCTTACAATGTAGATTAAAATTAGAATATTTTGGTGAGCATAATCCTCATTGCATCTTTACACAATCCCAATCAAGCATACCAAATTTCATTTTCAAAAAATCAAAACTCCATTTTTGGTGAATTTTTTAATTTGATTTTCATGGTTTTACATGGTGAATCATTGAAAAGCATTGGTGATGAATTTTTTAAAATTCAATTGTGGGAATATGTAGGAAACATCTATATGCACATCTTTTTTTTGACAAGCGCTTCCAAAAAAGTTTCACAGTTCCTTCTATAGAGATTTCAATATTGGGGTGACAATGCCAAAATTTTGTAAAATAGATATCTCTTTATTATAATTAAACTTTCCCCTCACTTGATAACTAGTTCCGTACATTTAAGCATGATGGCACAATTAGTTTTGCCAAAATCTAGTTAATTCATATAAAGAAATTTATTTTACAAAATTTGGTCATTCAACACCTCACATTGAACTCTTCATAGATCATATTGTTGTTACTTAATGGAGTGATTTTTAATATGAAAGTTGTGCGTATGGATGTTCCCTACATATCTATGCAATTGAATTAAAAATTATTATTACCAATTGTTTTCAATAAATATTATATAAAACCATGAAAATTGACTTTAAAAATTCACCAAAAATGGAATTTTGCTTTTTTGAAACTAAAATTTGGTATACTCACTTGATTGGAATTGTATGAGAATTGAGTGTTAAATATGCAAGATGAAAAATTCCAATTCTTTTTCTATACTATGCAAAAATCTTTGAATGGTAGAAATAGGCAGTTTGTAAGATTATTATACCTGATTGTACAGTGTTGAATGAATGATGTGTATTCTATAAACCAAATAGTGAATAATATTTCCTTTAAGAGTTTGGGTATCTAGTAGAAACCTTCTAAAGTTTATAAAGGAAAAAAGTATACAATGTGGTGAAAATTGATGCAAACACACACGCTCAGGACCATTAGCGCAAATTCATATGGGTGGAAAAAACCATAGCCATTTTTGAAAATGAGGAAAAAATGCACCCTTCCCTCCAGTGTCATTGATCTAGGAAAAATGTAGCCATTGATTGCACTATCCTTGGCAATCTTGGCCGTTGAGATTAGGATTTATTATACAAAATACAATACACTAAATACAATACTAGTGGATTAAGATATATGGTATAGAATAGAAGATATACATACAAATATATGGAATATAGAATACAAAAGATATATTAGCCCTTGAAGGACCAGCTTGCTATTTTTAGCAAATTAGTGATTTTGCTTAGGTACTTATGCCTAGAAATTTTCATATTTTAGGCCCAGACTTTAATAAAATTTGAGAACAAGGAATATCTTTCATATGAGCAAAATTTTATGACATTTGGAAATACGAATCAAAAGCTATGGCCTAATATGTTACTTTTTTTCTCAGCTGGGCAGTCCGGGCAGATTAAAAAATCACTTTTTTTGAAAACAAAAATTTGAAATTGGTTTTCTAGATTTATATATAAGTGGAAAGCTTTGAATCATTCCATTTCATTCAATAAGTCAAAAGTTATGAGGAGTTTTAGTTTGCAGGCAATTATGGATTCTCTACTCTAAAATAAACTTTGAAGTTGTTTATTGAACTCAATTTTCAATATTATTGGAAATAAAATAAAATCATAGGATGTAGATTGTTTATTATAACATTTCAACCATCGGAATTGGCATTTTTCAATTCTATAACAAAATTCTTAACAATTTAGTGTTTCAAATCACTCTCATTAGAAAAAAAACCAGACTCCAGAGGGCTTCTCCGGAGTGACAAGCCAAGCTATTAAAATGCTTGGCTTGTCACTCCAGAACTGTCCCGCAGTGAGTAGTCAGCCAAGCTGACTGCTTGCCGAAACGGTCAGAAATCGAGAATTTTATTTTTTATTTTTTATTTTTTTATTTTTTAAGATTTAAAAATAAATAAATAAATTTCTTTACTCATAAATTTCGGTTCCTGCGCCACTGTCGCTGCAGTTTCTGCTACGTGGAAATAGGGGAAAAACTCTTTTTTTTGCAAAAAAAAGGTAAATTTTAGGGGCCCTCGGAGGGCTGTGGAGCAGCTCTCCAGAGGCCCCAGATTTTCTCTAATGTACTTTTTACTTACTATTTTTTCCTATATGCTGTACAATTTGAAATGATCTAAATTTTTTCAAGCATGTAGACAACTTGCACTAAAGAATTAATCCAAAGAGTAACCACCATTTTGGACATTTTTTTATACAAATGTGACCTTGTGAAGTACAGCTGCCCAATTTTTCGCAAGGCCAAAAAATGGATTTTTGTCAGTTCAAATGCTAATATCTTGCAATCCACATAGTGGGAAATTCTGAAATTTTTCCACATCTTTTCAAAGCAGCTTACTACAAGATCCTTTGGTTAAATGTGTCCAAAAATGTTTCTTTTCCAAAATTTGGTACTTGTGTTCAAAATGACAATTTTTGAGCGTTTTGGGGGAAAACATAGTCAAGGAATTTAAAGGGTTAGTATGTGGAATATGGTATATTAATATGGTATGATGTACATAGGCAAGTATCAGTATGGGATACGATGTCAATATCCCATATCAATTGCAGTTACTGCAGCAGTCAAAAAATATATAAATATGGAGAAGGGGGTACAAAATGTATTTTAATTAATTCAATCATTTCAAATTTGAATTAATTATTTGGCAAAATGTGTCATTTGTCACACACAATGTGTTCAAAAGATACAAAAAAATTCTATGCAGTATCAAAATGGTGGAGCAAATTTTAAAAATAGCTCAATTTGGATTGTTCTTTGCACTTGAGAACATGAAATTGGATTGGTAATAATCACGAATCAACCTGCCGTAGTGAATATGTATTGAGGTGAATTAGATTTAGTTAATATATGTCAACATGTCAATGTTAGTTTCTTCAACATCCTAAACCTTCTGGTTGATTTTCTATCAACTAACAATGACAAAACATTTTGCCCATTGAAATAGATTGAAGGGAATATCGAACTTTGTTGAGCAATCCAATTTTTTGGGGTTTCTATGAATTGCTCAAATGTCAATCAACTATGCAACGATACTAGTGTGTGAACGCAGAGGTGTGAGCCTACAAGCCGTCTTGAACCTAGTTGTAGGTGTGTACCTACATCCATTTGAAAGTGTGTATAACATATGTACTTATAATATAAATACACTACAACATGGAAAGAGTCTATAGCATAGGTACCTATAATATAGACACCTATAACTATAAAAGGTGTCTATAATATAGACTTATGGGCTCATAGATTCTATACTCACATGCTAACACTCCTCATCAACTACGAGATGAAGACCACTAATTATGCTATTTTAAACTCTATTGATTCATGTAGGTCACATAAATTAGTATATTAAGAAAGATTTGGCAAATCCCCAGCCTTGGTTTAGATAAAATGGAATTGATTAATTTCTTGTCCCTCCAAAATTAATAGTTTCTAAATCCTTGTTGTGAGCACCTAGACCGTGTCAATTTTTTGAATTAAATTGGCATAAACAAATTCTACTCTTCTTGGGTGTTGAAGTTAGTTACCGCCTAAATGCTCAACCATTCTCTTGGTGAATGAAGAATGTTAAAAAAAAATGTCCCACGCACCCTCTGTCTAACTAGCATGGCTTTGCACTCAAGTGCATTGAGCAGGTCACCGGCAAATCCCGAGGACCACCAGAGGCCTCATTGTATTCCTAATGAAGTACATTTCCTCCATTTAACCCCTAAGCCATTTTTCTGTCAAAAACCACTCAAAATTGTCTTTTCTGTTGCATTCATCCAAGAAAGCAAAAAAAACATTTTTTTAAAATCTAACCATAGGATCTTGTACTTCACTTGTCTGAGATCATGTAGTGAAACTTTCATCAAATTTGATCGTACGGATTGGAAGATATGAACATTCAAAGTTAGACAAAAGTTTTTTTTCAAGAACATCCTTAGATTGCCCGAAAAACAAGATTTCCCATAACTTTCTCATCACTTGTCCAAATAGAATGAATCAAAGCTTCAAATGTAGACAAAAATATAATCTTTGAGAAAAAAAATTAAAAACTAAAAAAATTATTTTTTTGTGATTTTTTGGGGGCTACCCATTGAGCTATTTTTTGGACTTAGAGTGGCCATAGCTTTTGCTCCCAGGCATCGATTGGAATGAAAATTATATTCCCACAAAACTAATCTGATTTTCTATCTTCAAAACAAGTTTCAAAAAATCAGGTCAAAAATTGAGATCACACAAGCCTACCCGAAATCCTAAGAGTCCCCCGTACGGACTTTGGGACTTTAGGGGTTAATATTTATTGAAGACACTCCAAGAAAAATCATGCCATTAGAGGAGATCTGAGCGTTTAGAAGACCGTTTCAAGGCTATTCTCAATAATGGGGACCAGCCCCCGTTGTCAGAAAAAAAAATTATTAAAAAAAAAAAAAAAAGTTATTAAAATGTTAAAAGAATGCTAAAAAAATTCAAAAAAAAAAGAAAAAAAGAATGACATGGCAATCGCTTGGCCACGTCAGACTGGCCATGCGGCAGGGTCGCAGCAGTCCTGCAGAGTTCCCACAATCCAGGAACTCACGGGCTCTTAGAAGCCCAAATTTCCTCTAATGCATGTATCAATGGAAAAAAAATGCTCTAAGCCATGAATCAATAGCAGGGGCTTTAAAGTTGGATCATTCATCAGAAAACCAAACTTTTCTCATGGAAGCAAGGAAAGAGTCATCAAGTGGAGCCTCCAACTTAGCGTTTTTTCAAAATCTTACAAAAAAATAATCATGATTGTTGGTTGACTAATTTTTTGGAAGAGGCTTGTGAAAAGCGAGGGAGGCAAGTTTCTAACTTTCAAACATTATATTATTTTTATTGACATTGGACTTGCACTTTTTGGATGCCTTTAGTTTGACAACAAGGCAAAGGTACTTCTAAAATATAGTTTCTCCATATTCACTTACATAAGTGAAAGCATCATAAAACTTGATGACAACAATTCCAACTTACAAAATCTAAAAATTTCATTTGCAATTTCAACACAACATGGAAGTTTGTTCTTATTAGCCTTGAAAGGACGTTGAGGCCAAAAAATGGTAGATGGATGACTTTCAAGATTATTATAGGAAAAAAAAATGTCCCTATTAATTTGAGTGTTTTTTATATGTATAATTTTTTGCCAATTGGCTACATTTAATAGATTTTGACTACTTTTGGTAACAGGAACTTTCATTTTTTCAGTCAGAACAGCCCAATTACTACAGTAGAACCTCTCTAAGTTGATCCTTTCTAAGTTGATAAACCTCTGTAAACTAATCATGTCAGACTGGGCCCGGACTGGGCCACATAACAAAGGCTGTGACTAAAAATGGCCCTCTCTAAGCCAATAAACCTCTATAAACCAATTTGTCAAACCGGTTCAGGACCGATCATCTTAGAGAGGTTCTACTGTATTTCATTTTAACCCCTAAAGGACCAAACATTGTTTTTTGGCAACATAGTGATTTGGGCAGCTCACTATGAATGGAGTTTTTATTTTTTTTCTTTGAAAATTTCACACAACATGTGCCCAAGGAGTAGCTTTAAGGTCCAACCATTTTCATAACATTTGATTACATGGTTAAAAAGTTATTGTATGATATGTCATTTTCAGCGAAGTGCAGGCAGCCCGGGTAGCTCAAAAAAATTCTTAAAATTCATTTTTTTGGAAAATAAAAATTTGAAATTGGTTCTCTAGATTTATATATACGTGGAAAGCTTTGAATCATTTCATTTTGATTAATGAGATGAAATTTATGAAGAGTTTTAGTTTGAGGGTAGTTATGGAATCTCAACTCTAAAATTAACTTTGAAGTCCTTTAATTAACTCAATTTTTAATATTTTTGAAAAAAAATAAAAACATTGGGTGTAGGTTGTTTATTACAACATTGAAATTGTTGAGATTAGCATTTTTCAATTCCATAAATAAACTCTTGACAATTTAGTATTTTGGATCATTCTCTCTTCTTTCTACTTACTATTTTTTTCCTATATGTTCTGCAATTCCAAATGATCTGAAATTTTTCAAGCATGTAGCCAACTTACCTTGGATAATGAATCCAAAGAGTTACCACCATTTTGGACATTTTTTCATACAAATCTGACCTTAGGAAGTGCAGCTGCCCGATTTTCGCAGGAACAAAAAAAATATTTTTGTCAATTAAAACGCTAATATCTTGCAATCTACGTGGTGGAAAATTCTGAATTTTTTCCACATATTCTCAAACCAGTGCACTACAAGATCTTATGGTTAAATGTGTTCAAAAATGTTTTTTTTTACAATTTTGATACTTGTATGCGAAATGGCAGTTTTGGAACTATTTTGGTGAAAACACAGTCAAAAACCTTTAGGGGTTAAAATCAATAGCCAAATTTTACCTAGGTATCACCTCATTTTGATATAGATATCACCAAGTATCAACCAAGTATCACATGAGTATTGAAGAAACAACTTGCTACTTCTCCAAAATGATTTAAAAAGACAAAAAAAACAATTGGTCCAAAAATCAAATCTCTGTATTTGGCAAAGTACCTTTGTGGATAAGTTGGGAGCATCTATAACCATATGTTTAAGCCATGCTGAGCAGACCATAAAGATGATGTGGAAACTAAACGGATAGAATGGAAGGTAAATGAGAGAGTGGGAGATGTAAAAAAAATTGAATTTTAAAAATTGCTTTCAAAAAGCTTGGTCAAAGTGCAAAGACCAAAAGCTCCCATTGCCCATTTTCAAAGGGTCCCATTTCTAAACAGTATCCGCTCCCACGTGCACCAGTCTACAACTACCACAAAACCACCTAATTGCTACAACTTGGTCTCTTAATGAGCGGTTGCAAGGAATGGATTTTGGGACATGAGCAGATTGGGGGGTTTTTAGGATTAAGGTGGTCTGCTCTTAAAGCAACCATTTAAGAGTTCTTTCTCTTTAAGGGGAAGCTAAACTCCTTGAAACAATTTTCAGTAAATTTTTGTAGGAAGAAAAATGGAACGGCATCTAATCCAAGTCCTTTCATATTTTTTGAACCTTCTTGAAATTAGTTACAAATTTTTGAAGTTGAAACACAGTGGTCACTAAAAGTGATCACCTCCTGAAATGTACACCTTTGGTACATTGAAGAAAGCAAAATGTAACCCTGTGTGCCATGATCGATTTTAGAGGCCAGTCGCTTTTAGAACAGACTACCTTCCTCCTATCACTGCAATCAAATTCTATCAAACTCTTGGACCCCCACTCCATCAAAACTTTTAAAAAAATTGAAAGAGGAAGAGAGGGAGTGCCTACCTGAAGAGCCTGACAAGCCACCAGCTGTCACCCTTCGAGCTCCCCTCCCCTGCCCAGTCCCAGTGTGGCGCACTCTAACAAGCACACCACTCCTTCACTCCCACGCCCCCACTTGGCAAGCCACCGTTCTCCCAAGTGCACCGGACTCCATCCTTTCCGCCCACAACCAGATCTCAATGCCAATTCATCATCCAAACTCCAAAGATTTCAAAACAGACCCCCTGCCGGCAATCCTTGAAGCTCGACCCACTCGACACGTGACACTCGTCACCGTCACTCCCCTGGAGCTGGAATGCTGCTCTCTATAAACCCACCATCAAAAAAATCTGCACCCACATTCCTAGTTTCAGGATTTGAGCTCTTACAGGGGAGCCGAAGCTAACTTCGATTGAAGAAGCTGGAGCTGTAAGAATCGCACACCGGGTTGGTGCTGAGGAAGGTGAAGATGGGGACGATGAGAGGTGGGGTGTGGCGATTGGCGATTCTGGTGCTGCTGTTGCTGTCGATGCAACGGTCGGAAGCGATTTGGCCAGGGAAGAAGGACCCGGAGCCTGCGGCAACTGCAGCAGGTGCGGCCAAGGAGTACGCTAGGGAGGCTGTTCGGAACACGGCCGATGCGGCCAACAATGTTGGTAAGTCGGATTCGATTTTCTTGCAACAAGGTTTGCAGGTGTAGCATTTTTCATTTGCAGGACGGAAGTTTTTGCAACAAGGTACCGGTTTGCAGGTGTCGAGTTTTTCATTTACAGGACGGATGTTTTTGCAACAAGGTACCAGTTTGCAGGTGTAGAATCATTCATTTCCAGGCCTGATATTTATGTGGAGAAGTGTAGAGTATTTATTTGCAGGCCGGATGTTTTTTGCAATGAGATTCGCATGTGGAGGATTATTCATTTGTGGGGCTTGGTTACAAGATTTGAGATTAAAAGTGGGACTTTGGCGATGGCCGTGACTGAATTTTGAAGGGATGGTTTTGGCAGGTGAGAGCATTAAGCAGACGGCGAACGCGGCGTATGAAACGACTGCCAGTGCAGCAAGGACGGTCACTGGTGGAAAGAGCGATAGTGGGGCGACTGGCGCTGCCTACCGAGATAGAGCAGGTACATGGTCAACCCTAATTATCTTGCACTTCTTGTTGCAACCTAGCTCGGTTTGGGGGCAATTGTTGACAAATTTCAGTGTCTTAATTGCAGGAAACTATGTAGTGGACACAGCCACGGCCACGCAAAGGCGAGCTGCGGACGCAGCTGGAGCTGTGAGGGACACTGCTGCTAATGTAAGGGCTCCTTCGTTTGTACTAACTTGGCTATTGGAAGACTAAGAAGCCCAAATTGGTCTGCATGCAGTGGTCTTAAGTGATTGTGGTGGTATGAGTGTTGTTCCATGATCTGGAGTGTTCATTTCTCACAATATGATGAACCGAATTGAAATAGAATTAAAATCGGATTCATTTTGAAACCATGGATCTGTCAGTTTTTTTTTTGGGGGGGGGTAGCTAAGTTGATCGTTGCACACGTTGCTCTTTCACGCCATAACATTCAATGTGACGTGACGAAAGTTATCCCTGTATCCAGAGTGCGCAAACTGCGCGGGAGACAACAGGGCGGGCTTACGATGCAACAGCGGATACTCTAGGAAGCGCAAAAGAGCGAGTTTGGGGCGCTCCAGAGCCAGAGCCCACTTACACGCAACGCGCCGCTGACGCTGCTCGTCGGGTACGTGTAATGGACCTCATGTTTTTTTGGCAGTTTTGAGTTGGCTAGATGACGACTTGCTTGAAATCCGTTTCACATATCACTTACCTAATACAGGCAATGTTCCTCATTGCTTCTAGTGACATTATATTTTGGCTCCATCTCAAGTACTACTTTCACAATACGATCAATCGAACTGGCTATTTGAAAATTATGAATTTTTGCTCCTGTTTAATCCCGCTTTCGCACAATCAAACTACGTTTTGGTTACGGAAGATTGATGCTCAAATCAGATTATTGTCGGTGTCCTTTCAGGCGAGCCAGAATGTTCGAGACGGTTCATCACGAGCCTACGACGCCACCGCTGACCGTTTCACTCAGGAAGACAACCGAGGCGTTTACGAGAGAACAAGAGACACAGTCTGGGGGGCACCGGAGGAGCCCACTTACACGCAGCGCGCCGCCGATGCTGCACGTCGGGTACGTGAAATCGACCTGATGTTTTTTTGGCAGTTTTGAGTTGGCCATTTGATGACTTGCTTTAAATCAGTTTTGCGTGTCATTTCACTAATACAGGCAATGTTTCTCACTGCTCCTAGTGCCATTATAGTTTGGCTCCATCTGAATTACAATTTTCCCAACACGGTCAATCCAACTGGCTATTTGAAAACCATGAATCCTTGGTCCTGTAGGGGTTAATCACCCTGCATGCCATAGAATCCCCCTTCCGCACAATCAATCTACGGTACGGTGTAGAAAGATTGGTGCTCAAGTCAGATTATTGTCGGTGTCCTTTCAGGCGAGCCAGAATGTGCGAGACGGTGCATCACGAGCCTACGACGCCACCGCTGCACCTTTCACTCAGGAAGACAACCGAGGGGTTTACGAGAAAACGAGAGACACAGTCTGGGGGGCTCCGGAGCCGGAGCCCACTTATACGCAACGCGCTGCCGATGCTGTACGTCGGGTTAGATTTGAATTACGCCATGAAATTCTTTTCTGCTAGCTTTTGTCAATATGAACTAAGCCTCTGAAGGACGTAGATGTCTCATCTTTTCGTAGTTTTAAGTGAGCCACATCAGAACCTTCTTTTATCCAATTTGATTATTTTTTTATCAACACATTAAATATGGTTCTCTGATCATAGTGAGATTATTTGGTCACTTCTGATTTCTATAACCCCCTCCATCCCGGAATAAATGTCCAATTAGAAGTCATGTTCTGTTAAGCTGTCCAAGTTGTTTTGAATATGGAGGGTTTATGATCATTGGCATCGGTATGAAAAGTTTTCTACCCGAGGAGGACACTTAAATCTGGACGGATTGAGTATTTTCGCAATAATTACTATTAATGGAATTGATCATTTCAAAAACTTGAAATCTCTGGTTAGGGTAGTGAAATACTGTTCCTGAGATTAGGCAATTGTCGGTGTTCCAGGCGAGTCAGAACGTGCGAGACGGTGCATCCCGCGCCTACGACGCCACCACCGCGCCTTTCACTCGAGAAGACAACCGCGGCATGTACGAAAAAGCTCGCGACAGTGCATCTCGCGCCTACGATGCCACCACCGCGCCTTTCACTCGAGAAGACAACCGCGGCATGTACGAAAAAGCTCGCGACACAGCTTATCGAGCAGGCCAGTCAACCAGAGATTCTGGCTACCGCGCTGTGGGCTACGAACCACCCTCTGAGCAGGGCTACGCTTCCCGTGCCTACGACTCCATTCTTGGCAGCTCCTCCGACGCCTACGAATCAGGAAAAAACAGACTTGGCAGCATTGTGGAGATTCTTGGTTGGACTCGAGTTCCAGAAGACGACCACAACTACGGTCCCGTGACAGCCTCCTTGGGAAAGTATCGCTCCCCATACGACGTAATGGTGGGGAACACGAGATACGTCTGGGGCAAGCAGCCTGAGGAGCCTGAATCGTACTACCAAAGTGCCAAAGCTACAGTTGCAGAGAAAGCGAGTGGAGCTGCGAATTCCATGGGGCAGGCGAAGGACGCGACGGTTGAGACTGCGAGCCGAGCTTCGGAGTCTGTGAAGGATATGGCGGAGAAAACGGGGCAGAAGGGGATGGAAGTGGTGAACGCTGGAGCAGCTGCTGTTGGGGCTGATAAATTGGTGAAAGATGGATTCTTCAGGAAGTTGTGGAGGTTTGTCCATTTGTTGACGTGGGGTGTGACGCTTGGAACGGCGGTGTGGATGACGTTTATGTCGGGAAGAGTGTTGCAGCAGAACATGCCTAGGGAGCAGTTTCGCACTGTGCAGACGAAGCTGTTTCCTTCCTATCTGAGATTTTTGACTGCCGGCGAGGGGGTGCTGGCGTTTTTGTATTTTTTCTTGAGCAACTCGTCGAACTGGCAGACGCTTAATTTGCTGCTTTTGGTTGGGGCGTCGGCGTACAATGCTTACGTCCTTGAACCTCAAACCACCAAGGTAATGCCCGCGCCTCTCATGAAACTTGGGAACCTGCAGCTATTCTGTTCATTTTCATTATTAAAGTGGGATCTCTAAATATAAGAATATGCAAATCGATGTAAACTTGTTAACTTAGAGATTGCGATTCGAAGTGCGGATGTGCTCGTCAAATTTACAAGTCGTGCTCTTTATGTGCTTTATTCTTGTACAATCAACCGTCTCTAACTGTACTGCCTCAGGGAACTAACGTAATTCTAATTCTTGTTCACAACTGGACTTGTGGAAGTAGTGCAATTAGATCTTTGCATATGTGAGATTTTCAACATCTATACTTCACCAACTCTGAAGACACTGTCTTTGGGGCGATATGGGCCCCTTGCACATTTGTTCAAATTGTGATCTGTAATGCTGTCCAATCAGATATGTGCACTACAGTACTGGAGAGATTTCCAGGGTTTACAAGGAATTGTGCAGACTGTGTCATTGAAGAGGGTTGAGAGTAGATGAGAATTGGGCTGATATGGGGTCTTGATTGTTTGGTTGGCAGATCTACCTTGACAGGTTGAGGCTGGAGAAGGAAGAAGGGAAAGGATTGATTTCCACCGAGAACGTGAACGAGGAGCTTGACGAGAAGAATAAGAAGTTCAAAGAACTGCATGGGTATTCAGCCACGTTAAATTTGTTGAGTTTAGCAGGCTTGACATATCATGCCTGGAATATGGTCTCTAGGGTTTACGTTTAGAGCAAAATTATATTTTTGGATTTGTGTGTTCATATTCTGTACAGACGGAAAACTTGAGAATTTGCAGCGTACATACAAGTTGTGGAATTACACTCAGGTAGTTCGGTTATCGTGGATCATGAACAATTGTAAGGTTGACTGATCGCTAGGTATCGTCTGAAATTTTGTGACAATTTTGCAATATAAATACAGGTTTCATCATGAATGTATGTTCAGAAACTGTTCCGTCAGAAATTTATTCAGTTGCGACTCCTTCACAACATTGCGCGCACATGAATTTCGTGACAGTTACAATTTTTTGTTAATAAGTTTGTGCAGATAGGTATCCTCGCAGACTGCTGATGACGCTGCAAGCTGTGGATGAAGTTCCTTTAGTTCTTAGTTGTTCAATTCGTTGCTCTATTTTCGTTTGTGAAATTAAGACTTGGAAGGACTACAACGCGGTTTATCTCATCTTATCAGATAAGTACACCTAATTTCAACAACTAAAATGAACCTGTGTAAGATCTTACCCAAATTGCACATGAGGGCCTAGCATTAATTTTGTTTACACATTTAATTAGTATTTTGAAAATTCATACATCGTATGAATTCCAAAAAACACTCGTTAACCCTAAAATGGCTAGGGCATGTTTGGAGCTTCTTGGAATTTGCTCTGAATTGAACAAAAGTTTGCATAACATTCCTAAACCATTGCCCCCTCCACCTGGGAGGTGGAGGTATAATTCCTCCCTAAGATACCTTGGGGGAATTTAGTATAAATAAAACAAAAACTCATTGGTTGGGAGGTATGGTCAACAACGCAAACATTGGCTGAGCACATAAGCAAGTACATCCCCACCCCCATGTGGAAGGTGTTAGAATTGGGGGGCTCCCTTTCCTGTGGAAGCATAAGGGGACCCCCACCCCACTGGTTTAACAATGTTATGTCAACATTCTCTTAAGTTGTACCAATTTCTTTTGAATTGTAACCGTAGAAAAACTTGTTAGAGATCACATAGGGAAAGAAAACATAACAATATCACTTACAAATTGAAAGATTATAATGTTTGATCACGAGGGTGTTAAAACTATGCAAAATTTTCAATTTTCTTTTTGCATGTCAACTCTAAAAAGTTGGTCACTAAAAAAATATGAGGTTATAGGGCCTACCATACACAACCCCAATCAATTTACGGTTTTTCAAAATCTATTCTACAATTTTTTTAAATGAATTTTTAAGGTGATTTTTTCTCCAAGATGTAGTGTATTTGAGGCTCATTTCCAAGAGCCCTTAACACTATGAGAAGTCAAGATTGGAATGGGTATCCTTGCACAAAATCTTGAATAGAATAATCATAATCCTTCATTTTTAAGATTGACTTTTTGATCCTAAAACTAGACTTCAAAAAGAGTTCTCCAAAAATGTAAACTACTAAAAACAACAATTTAGTTGGGTTTTACATAACTTCAAAGTTTTCAAAACACCAGAATTTGGTGCCTCGGGCAGTTAGGGTTAAGGAAACTTGCAATTCTCTTTCACTTGCCAACACAATCTGACAATAACAAAAGTTAAGTTGATGCTCAAAATCCGTATTTGGAAAACTGCAGCTATAATTACCTTGTATATCATTCTTGTGGAGTTCCTTGAACTCCATCATTAAATCAAAATTGAAAGCATGGCCAATATCCACGTCTTTTTCAAACGAAATCAATCGAACATTCTACAGTTTTCATCAAGCATTTATCTCAACTGTCGTTTCAAGAGTCTACAGTTTTTATCAAGCTTTTGCGTCAACTATTATTATGAAGTAGAATGTTATGTATTGTAATGAAAAACAACTCAACTATTAGTAAACTTGGATTTCACTTGAAAATTGCATCACAGAGTCACCCACAATGATAACGATTTGATCTCAGCAGCTTTGGCTTCTGAACGCGAAGATCTCTCCACACTCCAATACTGCGGCTCTCCCAAAATCACACTTCCCCATAAGGTATACCAGCCTATGACAGGCAGAATGATTGGCATTGTTGAATTTTATTTTTTAATTCCGCATAAAGACAAATGTGAAAAAGAGAGAGAGCAATTGAAATTCTATTTTTTTTGACAAAGTACGAATTTGTGAGGAATTTTTTGAAGTGTGTGCTGTCCAATTGACAAAAGCCTCTAGACTATCTGAAAACCTACAAAAAGTGTATCCATAAAGGTCATTTCACTCACCCAAAGCCAATCACAACATTTCCTAACATGGCCACAACATGAAGAACCAAAAAAGTCACTTGCTGTAATGAATTTACACTAAAAAGGTGGAAGTTCCTATTGGAGTCACTAGTCACTTCCATCCTATCATCCAAGACATATTTTTTTTTTTGAACAAATGGGAAACCCACTGCATCAAAAAAAAACCCACAAGTACAACGGCCAAACCCGAAGGCTGGACAATGAAGAAAATAAGAGCAAAGAAACGAAGACAAAGAAACCAAAGTAAGAGAGAGGCTAGCTAAAGTGGCACCGTAGAAGGCTGGACAATGAAGAGAATAAGAGCAAAGAAACGAAGACAAAGAAACCAAAGTAAGAGAGAGGCTAGCTAAAGTGGCACCGCAAGGGGCCAATCCTGTTCCAACTAATAGAGTCCCTACTATGAGAAGCTAAGATAGGAGACTGAAGCCATATCATGTCAAATTTGAGCCAAATATTATCAGCTTTGTAGGGGCTTTGACGGGCAGAGCGCAGGGCCTTCAGTTCCGTTGCACGGCTTGAGTGCATCCCACAAAGCTTGTTGTACTAGTTCCCTCGGCCACTGTGTTTGATCATCCAAGACATTGATTGTCGCCACTAACTCAACCTATTGTTTCAAATCTCATTTATTGAAAGAAGTTTATCATGGGTGGTTGTAAGACTTTAATCGTCATAGACTAGTTTACCTTATGTTAAAATGCTCACAACGACAAATAATTTCCTCTACCATCCCGCAACAACACTTACAAAAGAATTAGACAAGAACTTAGCAACAAAGAATGAGACCACTAACAACACATGAACACCCATAATCAACACCATCCAAAATGGACTTCTACATTTGAACCAAAAAATGTCACAATAATCTACATGCATATTACTCAAGATGTATACAATCAAAAACATGATACTCCATATTACTTTGGAAATTCATGACCAATTCCAATAAACGCATGCTCAAGTGCTTTGGAATTTTGTTGCCAATGAGATCCAATAAAAATAATTTATGTTTATGTTTAATACTAGGAACCATGCTCAATTGTGACACAAATAGGTGAGGTTTCTCTTGTCATGACCTTGGCGTGGATCATGTTTTCAAATGACTTCATCTCTTACAAGTGCTGAATTGTCAAGAATACCAAATCTTCCGTCAATGCGACAATGCTTTTCCTGAGAGAGCGAGCTCGACAATCTCAACTATCCTGGTACCTGCTACAGTGTCCGCTGTGTCTGCTCCTCTACTGCGTGATCACCATGTCCAGCACTCCCGAGATGGGATTATGGTGGTGCTTGTCATAACGCCAAGTCCAGTGTTCAAGGCCACCGTGTGTCGCTGTCTCATTTGGCTAATCAGAAAGGATTATAACCGATAATCCTTCTCTTTCACTTCCTTCTAACTAAGCCCTTTGATCAACCAAAAAGTACAGATCCTCCTCAAAGATCTTTGATTGCGTCGAACGACTTGGCATTATGTTCCATAATTCTATGCTACCTATTTACTGTACACATCATACGATCTCTGTAATATGAACAATTCCGGAGCTCCTACCGCATTGATGATCCGTAGCCCCTACTCTTCATAATCTGCACAGGAGGACGACACCCTCTCCAGTAGAGCACCCCAGACCTCGCCAGCAGAAACACCTGTGCCGACTTGTTAAGGAATTGTTCAGTAGTAAGGTGGATTTCTACCCTTGAGGGGCCTTGGAGCTCGCCCTTGCATTGGTGGTGCAATCGCCCGGAGCACTTTCGAAGTCTTTTGAGGTCCCCTGCTGCACCGAAGAATCCGAGCAATCCATCAGCCTCATTCCATCAAATAATTCACTAAGTGTGCAATTTAGCAATATTATTCTGATTCTATCAAAAACATTTAGCCGTAGTTTGTACCATAGCATGCTATCGTGCCATTCATCACGTAGCAAAGAGTTAAAGTCATTCTGATTAGACCAAAAATGTAGTTAAAGTTTGCAGGCAGGCTTTGCTATCATGCCATACATAATCCAAGTTCAGTGTTCAAGATAGAGGATTGTCACTGTTCAGATCCGAAGAGGATTGTAATCCAAGCCCTTCTTTCTAAACCCTCAGATGAATCCAAAAATACAGATCTGAACGGTCTTGATAGAGCATAACGGCTTGGCATTATGTCCGATAACCCTCTCAAGCCTCTCGGCTCGCGAGCATTAGGTAATCCAATATCATTCGGATCCTATCAAATGCTAAAACTTGCACATTGGCTTGCTATCACGCTATTAATAACATAGCAAAGAGCCAATAAGGAGTGCAAGGACTGTGGAAGAATGTTCATGTAAATGCAAGTTCAGAAATCCAATCTGTCTTAGGCTAGTCATTACAGAAAGAGCTGCAGATTCTGAATTTCACAAAGCAAAGGTGAGCAGTCAGACAAGAGCAAAAGGAATGTGAAGGCGTTACCTGGATCTCCCCTCAGTCACTATCTTCATGCGCTTGCACAGAGCGCGACCTCCACACCAACGGCTTGATAGTCCTCCCCACGGACCGTCGAGAAGCTGTGGGCGTGACAGACTCCCGCTCATCATCAGTAGTCGACGACGAGTCCGCGAATTTCACAGTCTGGCCATTCCGCACGGACGTGCTCTTCTTCAAACAAAACATGTCGGCATCTTCACTCGTCACCACTCGCCGAGGCTCCAACCTCCTCCGTGAATTCGAGGATCTTCGCGAACTGTATGAGCTTCTGCCCCAGAGAAGAGCTGCATCTCCTTTGTCTGCTGCTTCGTTTGCTTTGTCTTCCACGACTCGCACATCTTCAATCGGGATATAATCTTCAGTATCTGAGTCCTCCTTCTCCACTGCGGGTGTGTCGTAATAAGTCGAGAGTTCCATTTGAATTGAGCTTGGCAAGGTTGTTTTATCTATGGAATGCTTGGAGCTGTGTTGGCGGCGTCTTCTGGGGTGGGGCATTGATGGGGAGGACGGCACTGAAGGTTTTCGAGGAGGGGATGCTGATGGTTTTTGAGGTGAGGGGGATGCAGATGGTTTTTGAGGTGAGGGGGATGCTGATGGTTTTTGAGGTGAGGGGGATGCTGATGGTTTTTGAGGTGAAAGGGATGCGATGGAACCTGGCCATGGCGAGGAGCCGATCGAGGGAGAGGAAGCTCGTGAAGCTCGGCAAGGAGAAGCTGCAATGGGAACTTTCTTGGGTGACGACGCTCTTGAAGGTCGCGGAGGAGTGGCTGCCATCACCAAGGAAGGTGACGCTGCGGCTGCTGCTACGGAAGCTCCATTAGGGTTGGATGGAGGTATGCGAGGTGAAGGTGCTGCAGAAGCTCTGGGAGTTGGTATTGGGAGTGATGAAGCTCGTTCTGAGGTTCCCTGTGGCTCACCAGCTGCTGCCAAGTCGTCTGAGTTCCGTCTGGGGAGCGCTTCGGAAGCTGCCACATCTGGTGAAGCTCTGCGCGGTGAGCTTGCTCTTGACCTCCGCGATGGCTTCTCCGTGGGTTTCTCCAAGCTTGGCGTGGTGGGCGTGCTCTGAGACGCCTGCAAATTCCCAGTCTCCACCTGAATTGGCCCAGGGCGTCGCGCATGCGTCCTCCGCCGCGTGTACGACAACACCTTCACGGCCTGTTCGAACGCCCTTACCTGCTTCTCCTCCGCGGTCTCGGCTTTCATGGCCTGCATCTCCGCGCGCTCCTTGGGGATCCCGTCGTACACCCACTGCGGGATCTTCTCCACAGGGTTGCCGAGCGGCACCGTGCTCAGATTGGGTAACAAGCGCGGCGACAAGCCTTTGGGCGGTAAGGGTTGCAAGCTTTGCAAGAGCCGCGGCGAGAATTGGGGCGGCGGGAGGACCTTCTCCGACATGAGCCCTCGCGATGCGCGCTGCTGGAGCGGCGAGAACGCGCTGCTGTTGCGGGAGTGATTCTCCGAGCGCGAAGTTTTGAGGTGACGAAGCAGCGGCGGCGTCTCCCCGGCATTGATATCCGCGGCGATCTTGTTCCGGTTCTTCTCGGAGGCGTCCACTGAAATCCCCTTGCCCGAAGCGCTCTTCGCTAGTGAAGGCGTCGTAGTCACATTCTTCACGTCCGCGACAGGGGCGGCATTTCGAGAATCCATGTGCAGCAGCTTCCCGATGGACTGCAACGCTTGCGCATCGGAGACACGCGCGGCGGGAGCGACCTCCACCTTCGCTGGTGGAGCTCCCAAAATCTGTTGCGGGGTCTTGCCAATCCTGTCCACTTGTTGCTGCCGATCGCGCGTCGTCTCCCTGCCAGTGCGGATGGGCGCCAGCGTCGAAATGTGAGGCTGGAAATCGGTGACTTTCACGGATACCACCACTTCTTCCAGATTGCGCGACGTTGACGTCGTGGGTGGGGGTGGCGCCGACCTCGACGGCGCTTGTTGCCTGTTCGTCACCACCGAAACTGACACGGGCGCTGTCACCACTGGAGCTGGAGCAGGCGCTGCAACAGGAGCTTCACGGCGATTCTCGTCACGAATCTCCGGTTTGAGAGGCGCCTCTTCTTTCTGAGTGAACGCCGGGATTGTTGCTGGAGCTCGCGCTGGTGAGGTGGTGGACGTCGGGATTGCTGCTGGGGTGCGAAACGCTTGCTGATCCTCCTGCTCGCCCCACCCTGGCCGGGACTCGTACTCCTTCACCCACTTATCCCACCAGTCTTCGTCGCTTTCCGCTGTCGCTGGCGTCGGTGGATCATTATTCTCGACGGGACGCAGTTGCACCTCTGTCGTGGTATTATTCTCCTGGGCTCTTGCCCACGTCGGCGGAGCAGGCACGACGTGAATGTTGGCGTACAAGTTACGATGGCGATTATTACTCTCCCCGTAAAGATGCGTCCCTTGATCGTTGCGAGTGCGATCTCGCGGTGGCGCCCACGTACTGACGCCGTGGTCGCGACCAAGGTGCGTCTCCAGCTGCTGCCCTGGCCCGCCCTCCGCCTTGATCTTCTCCATCTGCGAGCCCACGCTGACGAGCGCCACCACACAAAGCGCCGTGGACATCAGCAGCGGGGAGAAGTACACCACCAAGGGGAAGAACGGCGGAGTGAAGATGAGGAGGAGCAAGCCTGTGAGCACTGGATGGTTCCATAGCAATGTCACGAATCCCAGCGCCTCCTTCACTTGCGCGCCTCCCCTCATCGGGACCCAATGCCAACCCACCCGACTCTTCCAATTCCTTGCTCACCACTTCCCCTCACAGTTACACTTCACAAATTCCTGTCTGTCGCCCACATTCAAGGCTCTAAGAAAAGAACATTCTTCTCCTCTAACAAGACCGTCGGAGTCGACTACACCAAGAATTTCACCGACAGCCGCCGCTCCGGCCACTCACAACCTCCAAGTGTCACGTACAAAGTCCGCAACCTCAAAGCTCCGACACGTTTCGGAACAGAAAAACTAAAGTACACCACCACCACCTCCAAAAACCAAAATCAATTAAAAAATGCTAAATTTTTTTAAAGAAAACGGACGACGATCACGCAACCCCTCAATCCGCGAACGAGAATTGCGCTCTCATTCCATCGCCATTCCGCCCAACCATCGCCCCCAAACCCAAACCAAACTCCCTGCTCCTCAGCAAACAGAATCGATCCCAACTTCTACAGTACGAAACTCGAAATCGCCCTTCCAAATTGCCCCAAACCCGACCAAAATTCGGCAAATCCGGGAGCTTCACAAACGCCTTCGAGAATACCCACAGTCCCAATTCCCTCAAGACTGTTCCTTGAAGCAAACGAAGCGACGACAATGATGAACGAGCGTGCACAAGAGACACGCACCGAAACTGCGACCTTAACTTCGTCTGCCTCCTCTCCACGACCAGCTAGGCTGGCTAATATTCGAGGACTGCCTGCAACTGCAAACTGCAAACTGCAAACTGCACCTGGAACTGCAAGTGTAAGGAATGGCAGGAGGGGAGCCAGAGGTATGAAAGCAAGCCAAGCACAGAGCTGCAGGAAAGGCTGTGAGCCTGTGATGGATGGCTGGCTTGGAGGTAAGGTAATAAGACTGATTCTGTCGACGCTTGGCTGGCTGCCTGTCGTCGTGAGCTTGAATGGCTGCAGCTGGGATTGACAAGACGGGCTTGGTGGTTTGCTGCAATTCCTCAGCAACCACCCGCATGATGGCTGCCTGCCTGCCTGGGGGGGGGGCAGTAGTGGGGCTCCAGGAGAGACGGACCACGACGACGACGGTTCCGTCCAGAGTCGTCGTCGTCGTCGTGGGCGCCGTCGACGGACGTCGGCTCCGGGCGGGACGGACGTTTGCCCCACGTCGCCCGCGTTCGTCGGTGCTGCGCCTCCTTTACCGTTACTGGAAGCGCACTATTTACAATCAAGTGTGATGAGTTACTTTTTGTGAACTGTACCTCCCCTGGGGGTCAGGTTGGACGAAAAAATATTTCTAAAAATAGATACGGGAATGTGGGGCGGCATTATTTCTTCGAGTTGGGGGAGAATTACTTTTTTCTATGGGAAAGAAATAATCTTGCAAAGTGTTTTTTTCTTGCATCATTTGTCAAACTATCTTTTCACAACTAAACTAATTAATTATTTGGGAGGGAATGTCGACTTTGACTATTGGGTATGATAGTGACATGAATCAAGGAAAGGGAGACGTGAGATTTGTGGGCACTCATGGCAGGTTTCACCTGTTGAAAAAGAGTCTCACTCACCTATTGAAAAGGAATCTCATTCACCTATTGAAAAGGAATCTCATTCACCTATTGAAAAGGAATCTCATTCACCTGTTGAAAAGAAGTCTCATTCACCATGTTGCAAAGATGTCTCATTCACTCTGTTGCAAAGTGTCATTCACCGGTTGCAAAGAAGCCTCATTGTTCACCAGTTGCAAAGAAGCCTCATTCCCTTCTTGTAGAAGAGATTTATTCATTAGCTGCAAAGAAATCTCATTCACTTGTTATAAAGAAGTTTCATTCACCTATTGTAGAAGGGATTTATTCACCGATTATAGAAGGATTTCGCTTACATATTATAGAAAGATCTAGGCATTCACCTATTATAGAAGGATCCTATTTACTTATTATAAAAAGGGTCTCATTCAATTGTTATGAAAGGATCATATTCACATGTTATAGAAGGTTTCATTCACCTATTTTTTTTTAAATTTATATATTCATAAATTGTTAAAGGGTCTCTCATTCACCTTGTTTTAGACAAATTCTATTCACATGTTGTCGAAAGGTTCCATTTACTTGTTGTAAAAGGGTTCTTATCTACCTGTTGAGAGCGCCTTCAGTTTCCAAGAAATAATATTTTTTTCCAAAGAATGATGAGACATAATTCCTTGGCTCAGATAGAAGATGATTCATTACTTTGAATCAATGTACTTTTATAACATTATATGCTAAGCACATTTTGTGTGTAATACCCACAAAACATACAAGTTTAATGAGAATGATGAAGCCTACAAGTTCCATAAACTCCAAGCGTAGGAATCATTTCATTCAATAACAACATTCTCAAATTTTCTCACATACTTGCACATTTGCACCCATTGAAACATTGGGAGAATGGGCTACAAATGTTTTTATTTGGAGAGTAACCAATATTTCTATTAGAAAATTGTAGAAGTTTATTCAACCCATAAAAGGTACCTATTATATCTATTATTTATTGCAACCTTGATGCAAAAATCACTTTATACTTGGTGACTTTTTCTAATTACAACATTGTTGTAAAATCAAACCTTATAAATTTTTGCCTAAAATTTACACAAAATGAATATGAGGGTCAAGCATTGATTTATATACCGGTACACATGTAATCAACACTTTGCAAATCATTTTTTTTTCATATATTTAGTGATTAAGGATTTCTAGTGACGACCTTTGGGTCAAAATTGGTCGATACGATCACATTTAGGGATTTCTATATTCACAAATACATATAGAATGCAATTGAATGGTCCTTGAAATCATTTGAAGTGTAGAATTTTGAGTCTCTATATTTGAAGCCCACTTTTGACATCCTTTACAAATGTCCTTTCATCCTCAATAGAGTTCATCGCAAAGTTATCCTGTATTTATGAACATGTGTCAAGGAAGGTTTAACTAAGAATAGAACAAAACAAACACGGCACCAAACTCAATCAGACCTGAGTTTGGGTGCTCTAGGGAGTTTGGTCCTGTGTTTTTCCAAAACTCTGGCTCTTGGTCTGGCGTTTGCTTACTTTATGATTAACTCTAATGTGGTTCAATTCTTTTGCTTGAATACTTTCAAATAATTGACTTTGTAGAAGATATAGGCAACTTCTAATAAATATTCAACATTTTGTAGCTTAGAAATATTCCAATAAGTACTTGAATAAATAAGTACCTTGAGCTTTGAGAGTTGAAGAGTTCTTCGAGGTGCATATTTATTTAGGAATTTATATTTTAAACATCTCTCAAATTTTGGCCCAAATAGTAATAATGTTTTAGTAAAGAATTCTTGTCTAATGATTTATTTTTTACTTAAAATTTTTAATATAATTTAATTCTCTTCCATCACGTAAGTTTCCAAAGACAAAAATAGATTTTTAAAACCTTCACTCAAACATTGTAAAGCAAACAACTTCCCTATTTCTTTCATTTTCTTATGATATCGACACCAACAGCTTAGTACTTTATTTAAAATATTTGCTAGAAAATATATCAATTTTTAGTGTTATTTTTGTGTTAAGTGTTGCAGTCTACTAGTAAGCAAAAAATGTAGTGGTAAACGCAACAAAGAGGCAGCATTACTTTGAATCTTTTGACATCTCAATAGAAAAGTATTTCTAAAGTTGAAATCTTTAATGATAATTTTGTCATGGCCCAATGGTGTCCCATGCATCCAAAAGAGTGACAAAAAAAATTCAAAAAGTGTAAGAATAAGTGTAGTGTCTTGTGAATCCAAAAATATAACGGCAGGTACAAAGAACAAGCATACTCCCACTGATATTTGACTTCTTGATAGGAAAATATGTATAGAGTCACATTTCTTTAGTGATTACTTTGTGTGACAATGTTGTTGCTACATAGCCAAAAGTGTGAGCCAACCTCTTATTTTTTTTACAAGAAAATGTGTAAAAAATCACAATCTTTAGGATTAGTTTGTATAGTGACAAGTGTGGTGTCTTATGTATCATGAATTGTAACGAAAAGTGTAGCATGAGATGTGAATGGTATCTTACACTACCTTGTGTATTTAAATTATATGATTTATGATTCTAAAAGTGTAATAGTAAATTTCAACGAACAAGTACAATTCCGCTTACTCTTTGGCTTCTTCGTCACATTCTATAGTAATTGCTTTGTGAGACAAATGTTGTTGCTATGTGGCCAAAAATGTGACAATTAATAAAAATAAAATAAAAAACTTCATATATCTTTTCCTATCAAGAAGAGAAGGTCCCACTTCCTCTTTGACTTCCAAAAGGATTTCATTTAGGAAGATCCTTATAAAGTCTAATATTGAACATTACAAGCACTGGCATAAAATATACATCTACAAATGAAATACATCTACAAACTATGAAGAAATCTTCCACGAATTGAAGATTTTGAAACCTCCGCATCGTATTTGATGATTATGGACACGATTATGGATAGTAGGCTTCTCTTTCTGCTACCCAATCAAATGTCAGCAATCAATTATTGTGGATACCACTGTTCACAATTATTATAATTTTTCTTTCACCAAAGTTTCCCTAATACTTTTATGGGTACACAAAAGAAATTCACACTCATCAGTCCAAAGAGAATGTTCAGTTGCTTGAGTGGTGAACATTTTCCAGCCCACATTATTTTTGTAACCCCCACTATTGGGGTTGAAAGTTGACTATTCTCATTTTTTTTTTTTTTTTAATGGGATGTAAATATTTATGTAATGCTAAAGATAAGATCCTGATAATACGCTTTTGCTAAGGAAAGAGGGGTTTGTTTCACATGCAGATAAGTGCCATGATTTGTCACTTTTAGATCATTGTCATTGTGACCAAGGAGATTTTGGTTTTCCATGCAAAAAGTGGCGCAAGCCCAAAACAGTTCCTTCAGGGACGGAGCATATCGAACTCTTTTTTTCGGAAGGAAGGACGCAGTCATCTTATTACGCCGCACATGAGTGCTTGCTTCAACAGCTTCCCAAGGCTCCGAGAATTGAACCCAAATTATTGAGTGTTTTTTCCCCTGGATCCGCGCCATTCACGGCATGAAACAGGCAGCGAAATAAAATCTTATAAATTTTTTTAACCCCATAATGACCCTGAGGACAGAATGTGTCCTCGACCAATTTTTGAAGTTAAATAAAACCTTACCAAATTACTATTTTTAGTAGTTTATATATTTTTTTAAATTCTTTTTGAAGTTTAATTTTAGCTTCAAAAATCTGATTTTGAAAATGATTGATTATGATTTTTCTATTCAAGATTTTGTGCACGGGTGTCCATTGCAATCTTGACTTTCTGTTAAGGGCTCTTGGGAATGAACCTCAAATACACTAGATCTTTGAGAAAAAAATCACATTAGAGATTCATTTAAAAAAATTGTAGAATAGATTTTGAGAAGTCATAAATTGATTGGGGTTATGCATGTTAGGCCCTTCAACCTCATATTTTTTTAGTAGACGTTTTAAAATCATATCTTTACTGTTTACATATGTACATATCAATTTAGGAGATGTACACAAAGTAATGATGGCGGTTCTAGGGGTGCAATTTTGGGTGTATTCACTTTAACCTTCTTGATTCTAAGTAAATACCAAATTTTATCACCATACATCCCTAAGACTTTGTCATCAACAAAAAAACAAAACAGGATGTATGTTGCTTACTGGAACATTTTTCATCGTTTGAATCTACAAGTCTCAATTTTCTATAAAATTTATCAATAATAATTTAATTTTTTCTTTCATCTAGTACTACTTCCCACTTTATAATTTTTTTAAAGATGAATACAAAAGTATTTTGGTTTCATATGATCTCAATTCAATTTTCTACATATTGAATTAATTAATCAAAGTATTAATCGTACATGTTTTTTCCCTTAAAATGTTGAAAGACATGACTTCATCTTTGAGAATGGCTAGAAAAAACTATTTTGTGAAGTTTAGGCATATTGTGCTTACAATTGGTGGAAATATTTACTTTAAAATTTTAGGAGGATGTACTTGAATAAGTTAATTCACTATACGATCCTATTGTTGAATTTGTTAGAAAATAAGTATAGATGAAGGTTTTTGCCTTAATTCTTAGACAAGCATTTTGAAGCAATTAAGGAATATATTTAATTTTTTTGCACATTCTCAAGTTTTCATTTAATACTTTATATTGTAGTGGAGTTTAGAAATGTTCATAATAATTTTGGAAATTCTCCAATAATTGTCAATATTTAATTAATCCATTTGGAATTTAATCATTATTAGCATAAAATATATTTTAGAATTATATTATTTTGTAGAGTACTTCGATGCATCATACTTGAACTAATATAAGGATAATGGCATAAATAAAGATTGAAATGCATAAATTAAAATAGAGCAATAATCATAAGACTAAACAATGTTATATTTAAAAATGTTGAAAATAAATAAGTGTATTATAGTAGCATAGTTTAAACCGTAAACAACTAAAGAGCCGATTATGTTTTTTTTTGCAAACTTAAGTAGATCTAGCAAGTTAATATTTTTCCTAGTTGTAATGATTCATTGGAGAAGCTTTAAATTGGTTCCATGTTGTTTTGTTAAATATTGCAAAAATTGGAAGGTCATATATTTAATTTAAATGTCAACCAAGCACTTAAAAAATTTTAATTTTTAGAATTTAAAAGATTCAATTGTTGGGATACATTCATATGTATATAAAACGGAAGCATTCAATATTGATTAACAAGATGAAAATTAGAAATAACTTTGAATCTTTTTTTTCCTCAATTTTTTTAGAATGAATACAACAAAAATAGATTATTTCTTATTTACTAAAATATTTTCTCCAATGGGATTGAAATTTTACAATTTCAAGTCAAAGTTGTTAACAATTTAATTTATTCTTTCAACTTCTATTTTTTTTCAATAATTAATCTTTTAAAGATAAGAGTGAGATTATATTGGACTAAATTTTTTCCAAGTATTCACAACTTATATACCAACATATTGTGGAAATGTAAAAGCTTTTGGACACACAATATATATTATATTAAAAATGTTGAAACACAAAATTTAATTTTTAAAAAAACATAGAAAAAACATATCATTAAAGTTTCAAAATTAATATTATGCAATCAATAGGTATTTTTACTTTCAAATTGTAGGAGGATGCGCTTGATAAAGCTAATTAAAAGAACATACTACTGAATTCATCAAAATAATTAAGAAAATGAAGATTTTAGCCTTGCTTTGGAAACTAGTATTTTGAGGCAATTTTGGATCTCAAAATACAACAATACTTTAGGAATTCATAGAAGGATATTGTTCCAAAAGAATGTAATAAGAATAAAATGTATTTTAGAAAATGACTTAATGAACAACAATGATCAATATATAAAATTTAAATAGAGAAAGATTCATATATATACATATATACATATACATATGTATGCATGTATGTATATATATAGTGATGCTTTTGTATTTTATTTTTTTTGAATTTTTTTATAATGATCATAAGTCTAATTGCATAAGAAGTCATCAAGGATGTAAAGCACTATTTACATTCATGTTGGTATGTTGTTAAATCACAAAAGTCCCTAACCACTTGTTGATTGATACTTTTAGTATTTTTAAATTGAATTGATAAAATTGAATTAAAAATCATGAAGCAAATACCAAGTTTATATTGAAATCAATATTATAATTGCATCATTTTAGAATATATTATATTCATATAATTTTAGCTACGGGAAGTGCTAAGATGACAATTATTTCAATGCTGAAAAATTCAAAGTGTGATGCATACAATATTAATTTCAATGCAATGTTGAATGTCGATTCATTGTTCTTCAACATTAATCTACGGATTTTTTATACATTATTTATTGTTTAATTGAAAATCATTAAAACCACTATGTAAACTCTAAAATTATTGATAATATATTAAATATTGATAATAAGATAAAAGAGACTTGTATATAAAATAACAAAGAATAACTAGCTTTAATAATTTTTCACAGTGGGTTCATGGTTAGCATTATCTTCTATCTTTCTTTTCATGGATAAGACTTCAATGACTTAATTTAAGGTATTTTTAGGGCTTAAAATTGACCAGCATTTGGTCTTTCTCAGATATTTTGTCTTTCAAAAGAAGTCAAAAAAAAAATTCAAGAACGTCCTTTAAGAAGGATTAAGAAAATGTACTAGGAAAGAAGAAAAGGAATTTCAACACAATGTTTTGGATACCCCTATATAGTGTGGATCTTGGGTGGCCCTTGATTGAGTTCTTGTAGTAATCTGGTGGTCTACAGTAGTTGTTGCTCAAACATGACGTGGATGTGATGTGGATGTGATGTGTTTTTGATTCTGTGTTTCTTTGAGTCCGTGATTCCTTGAGTCAGTTACAACGTCACAACATCAAGTTTCTTTCACTTTGTATCCTCAACCTTGAATAGACCTTCCACTGGAGTCTCTTCTTCTTTCACTTCGTGGACTTGTATTGAGTACCTTTTCCTTTCACTTCATGGCCTTGTATTGGGCACCTTTTCCTTTCACTTCATGGACAGTTGAACTTGAATAGACCCTAATTGTCTTCTTTTTTCACAATGTGGACTTGAACTTGAATAGACTCTAGTTGTCTTCATCTTTCATTGCGTGGACTTGAACGTGGACTTGAACTTGAATAGACTGTGGCTGTCTTTTTCTTTCACTGCATAGACTTGAACTTGAATAGATCCTAACTATCTTTCTTGTTCACTGCGTGGACTTGAATTTGAATAAACCTTCATTGTCTTCTTCTTTCATTGTGTGGACTTGAACTTGATTAGACTCTAACTGTCTTCTTCTTTCACTACGTGGACGTGAATTTGAATAGACCTTCAATGTCTTCTTCCTTCACTTTGTAGATTTGAACCAGAATAGATCCTGTGTTGAGTGTCTTTTTACCAATGCATTTGTTCTATGTAGGTACAAGTTCAATTTCTTTCACTAAAGTTTTGGTTTCTTTAAATTGTATTAGTCAAGATCTTTTTAAAAAGGTGCGGCGCTTCAACTATTATACATCCTTTTAACCCAAATAAGTCACTAGCTCATCAGTTTTAAAGTTGTCCTTCTTACTCCAAATTAACCCTTAAATTTTTCAGCCATTCTTGAAGGTGTTTTGGATCTTGATTTTGTAAGATACAAAGGGTTGAAGCTCAAAGTATGATGAGTCATTTTTAGGTAAAATTAACCGTAGGATCTTGTAGAAAGACAATTATAACAAAAAAGTGAAGTAAACTACAAGGAAATCAATATTTTGGAGTAGTCAACATTGTGCTTTGAGTGGCTCTTTTGGACACATAACATTTTCAAAAGTTGGCATCCTACGCATTCTCAGTTCCACATGTATAGAAAGAAGTCTTGTATTTGTAGGACCAAAAATGAGTGAGAAAATGGTCTTGCAATAGTGACCACTTCATTGTTAAATTTCAAAAATTATGAAAGAAATAGAAGATTTGTTACAAAATTGGAGCCGAAATTCATAATTGAACATAATAGAGTGAAGGAACACAAGAAAAGACACACAATAGATTTTTTTTTTAAAAACAGCTCATATCCAAGTGTAAAATGCGTATTTAAATGGTTGTTTGTATTTATAGACCGGGCAGAGTTAAGAAAAAGGGAGAGGGCAGTGCCGCTCCAAGTCTAATCTACTATTGGGAAGCTCATTGAAAAAGGTCATGAATGGTTTATGTTAGGAACCCATTAGAATTCCAAGCGTCATCATTGTCCAACCACCTCTCTTCTATCCCCAAAGGTTGGGCCTTGCTAATACCGGGTGGTATAATTTTGACCCTGCCCGCCCATGAACACAAGCCCCTACCTCATTGGCCAGAGTTTCCTTAAAGCAATGACTCTTTGCTACAACCCCTAGACCGCCCATGCTTTGGAAATTTTTATAAATTCAATAGTGACTCTTCTTATAAATTTGAAAACACCATTGGATAGCTAACTTGATTGTTTTGAGAATGAGAACAAGTTCAAGTGACTCTTTACATTCCTAAGTTCAAAAATGGTGTTCTAAAAATGGATTGATCCATTTTGGGTCGCTAAAAAATTTAAGGGTTAAAGGTCACCTTTCATATTCTATGCTTTTCAAAAAATATAATTTATAATTCACTTTTAATTTATTTTTATTTGAAGTTTTTATTGTTACTTCTAGAAAAAATAATGATTCCTATAAATTCTTTAAATCAATTTTTTCATTATCTAAAAAGAACATTTCTTATGTCATGTACTATATGATCATAGTGAATAGAAACATGCAAATCAAAAAGTTCCAAGTTTCGTGAAATGAGACATGTGCTAAAACAAATAGTAGTACATTTGAGTCCATCATTTTTAATACTTTATGTTTTGAAATAAGCCATAGCTGTTTTTCTTTCTTTTGTATTTGAGTGTGTGAAATGAAGTTTGAAGTATTGGATTGTTCATCATATTTATTCAAGTTGCACATTATACATGTCAATCTTTTCATTAGTATTTTAAAAATAAAGAACGGGCAAGAATTTTTGTTGCCATTCACTTTGTCAAGGAAATAGCATGGACTTGAATGTCATTTTGATGAGCAAACTTTTGGATTGAACTTCAAAAGAAAAAGAAGGGGGTACATTAATTCAAAGATGTGAATAGGCATATCCATCATCACTTACGCTCCTTCCCAATTGTATCCCCTATTTATACATGTAGATAACAACTAGATTTGCTATGACTTTTTATTATTGTCCCATGCAACCATTGGCTAAAATGTTGATACATGAAACTACAGGGACACACTTGAGAAAAGGGTTGATGATGTCTACGCCTAACTTACTAAAAAACAAGCCCTCTAAACCAACCCCTGTGGAAAACCTATAGTTTTCTTTTTCACTTTCAACATTAAGGTAGAATAATCCAATGTTGTCAATCACCCAATTCTGACATATATTGAACCCTCCCATTTGCGCCTATCACCCATCCATTATCCAATCTTAGCAATCCTTTAGCATCATGACAATGCACTTGGGGAGGGGACATGTGAGGGTGTGGTTTAGCATGGGGCTATCCACGCTTTACCAATTTAGTCCCAACAAACTTTTTTTTTTGTCGGAGTATCTTGATTCTACTTGCAAATGTCTTCTCTTGAACTTTTCAATCTCTAAAAAATATGTGAGCTGATAAATAGCTTCTCTAAAGTACCTAGATACCAAATCTGGGCAGTTATAGACTGGTCTACTTTAATTGACATAAATACAAGACCAAATCTATCACTCATATTAAACTGATAATAATCTAGCTAAGGTAGCCATTTGGGGGAGGGGGGCACTATGGGGCCAAATTGCACCATTTCAAAATAAATGTTTGCTTTTTGCCATATAAAAGTAATTTTTTTTACCATATATTTTCCATTTCTATTAAAAACGTGGATGAAGTCACCAAATTTAAATGAAAAAAGTGCATGAATATCATTGAAAGGTGTTTTTTGGTCCAAAAGATGGATGAATGTCGAAATTCAATGCTTCACAAAATTTTAAGTAATCGCCATCTTGGCACTTTCTCAAAAAGTAAAAAACAAGGATTGGTTATGAGTGTCCCTACAGACTGCAAATCCTAAAAGGTTGGGGTGAACTGACCCTCTTGCTTGGCCCCCCCAAGTCATTTTAGGGGGTGTATGTAAAAAAAAGACCCCCTATTTTGTGTCCGACTAATTTATCTTCTACACCTCTCCTCACTAATGAGAGGCCTCTGGTTGCAAATATGAATTCAAAACTTGCAAATTTTATCATGTGTGAAAAATAAAAAAACTCAATGTTTCCACGAGGGGCCGAGCAAGGGGGTCAGTTCACCCTGGACCCTTTGAATCTCTCATATGAGTTTCCATTCATTCTTCCTCCTGAATCAATTTATAATTACCATGGAACGAATTGGGGAGCTAACCCTTGTGCTTCAGAGGGGATGTTTTTTGGACGCTGAAAAACCAAGATTTGTGGAATACCATGTTCATCAAATATTATAATCTTGAAATCCGCATGGTGGATTCTCTTGTAAATTGCATATTTGCACTCCTTAGTAAGTTGGCTTCAAATCTCAACCGTGAAATTTTCAGTAACCAAGTACTTCTCAAATCATTCTAGATTTTCTAGATCCAGCACAAAAAAAAACTCCTCACTTACATTGTTCTCCCTGTGACGCACAAGGGCTAACCATGTCCCCGACGATTCATTAGAAGAAAAAAAACGAAAAACAAAATGCATCACCAAAATTAGAAGTCGATAACCTAGAAGACCCACCCAGCAAGTGAGCGAATAACAAGCGTCACTCACCATTGAATCCTTGGCAGTTCATGGCCTGACAGCCGCTCCAATAATACACTCCCTCACCTGCAGCTCCTGAATGTCATGTCATGAAATGGCTGTCTCTGGCAAGGAACCGCAGAACAATTCAAGTGGTTGCGTTCAACTCGAGCATGGGGCTCCCGGATGGGACGGGATCTCGGGCAGTTTCAGCACAAGTACGACGCTACATAGGCTGTGAAAAGGAGGAAAAAAAATTATTAAAAAAATTTAAAAAAAATAAATTTAGGATGGAAAGTGGTGGTTGCATAGTTCATCAATGAATAGTAGACCAGACTCATGGCGTCACTGTTGATATAAGTTTTTTTTATCATTGAGCAGTAGGTAGTTCTCTGGCATGATGGAATTGTACGTCATTTTGCGTCAATAAATTGCTTTCTTCCTTGATCAGTGAGTGTTCTTTTGTTGATGGCAGCAGTGTTTTTTTTGTTGCCAAAAGGATGTCGAGTGAAGTATTCTTTCTTTGGTATAAAGGAATCATTGTTTGGTTGCCAATTTAAAGTTGATGATAATCATGCAAAGAAGATGAAATTATCAAGAGTGGATGAAGAAAGTACAAATATGTAGATGAAAAATTGTTGCTAGCTAAGATGACTATGTGATGGATTTTTGGGTGTTCTTTTGGAGAAATTTCAAAGTATTAACCCCTAAAGTCCCAAGGCCATTCTTTTTGTCAAAAACCACTCAAAACTGCCATTTCTGTTGCATTCACCCAAGAAAGCAAAAAAAACATTTTTTTAAGAATCTAACCATAGGATCTTGTACTTCACTTGTCTGAGATCATGTGGTAAAAATTTCATCAAATTTAGGATGCGTCTCGGCTTGCGATGGCAGGCCGTGAGGGGCCTCACAGCCCCTCTCTGCACCGCGCCTGTAGCTCGTCCGGTCCTTTGTGTCGTGTCGGGTGGGGAGTCGTTGTCCTCTGAGTCTGTCTGGCCAGGCCACTTGTGGCTGGTCGTCTTTGTATTTTATCCTCTGCAATGAAATTCCGTTTCATTTGTGTCAAAAAAAAAATCATCAAATTTGACCATACGGATTGGATGATAGTAGCATTCAAAGTTTAATAACAAGTTTTTTTCCAAGAACATCCTTAAATTGCTCGAAAAAAAAGATTGTCCATAACTTTCTCATCACTTGTCCAAATAGAATGAATCAAAGCTTCAAATGTAGACAAAAATATAATCTTAGAGAAAAAAACTAAAAACTAAAAAATTCTTTTTTTTGTGATTTTCTGGGGACTACCCCTCAAGCTGCTTCTTGGACTTAAAGTGGCATAACTTTTGCTCCCGGCACCGATTGGAATAAAAATTACATTCCCATAAAGCTAATCTGATTTCCTATCTTCCAAAAAAGGTTCAAAAAATCAGGTCAAAAATTGAGATCACGAAAGCCTACCCAAAATCCCAAAAGTCCCCCGTAGGGACTTTGGGAATTTAGAGGTTAATAAGAAAACATTATTGTGATTGCAAAAATATAGAAAATTTGATTGTCGTACACTTGATTTAACAAGGTGTTGTAATAGGTATTGTATTGAAGAAGGATACAACACTAGTATAGCTCATATATAATTGTACCAATGCAAATGCTTGCTGACAATCACTACTAACAACGTAGATGGTAAACATTTTCCATATTTTTCTATTGGCATGATGGTTAAGACTAAAACAATCCCCCTTCCAAAAGTCAATATATGTTACTTCTTCAAGAGTAGAATTTTATAAGTGTTAAAAGAAATTTTGTGCATCTTTATGTAAAGGATGAATGTGTAAGGCATTAAATACTCATCCACTATTTGAATTTTCCTAGATAAGTATAACTTCAAAATTACACATGTAAAGTTGTCATGCAAAGAATTAAAAAACATTTGCCTAATGAGAAACATTGAATACAAATGATCTCTCTTCATGTTTTAACCACATGATTTATATAGAAATGATAACCTAAGTTTTATTGATATTTATTTTTTTAAATACAGCTCAATAATTTATTTTTGAACATTTTTTGAAAACCTATACTTCTCTAAAGTACATTTTTATCTTCGTTATATGCTTACAATGGAAAGTTTGCACAAACTTCAATAGTACTTAGATGAATGAAAACCTACTAGGTTAGAGTGTGTTACAATTGATGAACATCAAAGATGAAATCCATCATATTTGGATGATAGAATATCCAAGGGTTTAGGATCCTTTGATTTCAATGTTCTTGCAACTACATAATCCATCTACTTTCTACATATCACTTCATTCCAATGACTTCAATGAAGAGTTTTTTAATTATATTATGAAGATCAAGTATAGACACTTTGATTTAAATTTAGAAGAAAACTCCCTAAAAGACCATTCAAGTGATTGTTCAATATAGACAATAGATCTTAGGTAGTTACACATGAAGTTAATTTTGGTCAAATGTTCACAAAATTTTGATACAAGGTGCTAATATGTTTCTCCTTAGTAGAAATATTATTTTGTCTGATTGGGTGCCCAAATTAAAAATTATGTTGCCTTGAACCTTGCAGGCAATCCAAGCAATTTCAAATAGCATGTAAAACTCCTCCTCTAATTTTGAAATTTGGCGGGTATTTAATTTACATGATACAAGATGCAAATGACAAAAAAATAAGTATGTATAGTGTAAAAATCTCCTTGTAGGGGGAGTTAAAGTTTGTTGGCCCTATTGCCCAAGATTGGACATAATTTTTGCTTTTGACTTCAAACATTATAATATTTCAATCAATGCAATCAAAGTTTATGATAGTCTATAATAGTCTGTACAAATTTGTATGTTTGAAATTTGGAAAAAAAATCATCTTTTTCTCACACTCTATGAAGAGACATTTTTTTATAATTTTTGCGCAAAATGTGCTTTGATTCTATAGGGGTAAACCCCCTGATTAAACCATTTGTATAAAAAAAATTCTTCTCAAACATGTGTGAGAATCTTGTTAGCATATGTGTGTAACAAAGCTTGATGATTCATGTTTTTTCCTTCTTAGGTATGTGTGATTTAATCTTTCAAAATTCCTGAAATGACCAATAATGTGAAACAGGCGTGAAAAGTTGAAATTTCTTCTTTTAAGCATAAAGAAATATGAAATTACCATGAACAACCATTTTTATTCACAAAGAGTTTTACAATGTTGAAGATTATGATGTTTTGTTGTCACGTTTGTTGTGAGAATCAATAGATTGTATCATTGAAGAGCATAACATTGTTAACCTTCACTAGGGGGTCCCTTTTGCTCCCCTCAATTTCAGGACCCCACAGTGACAAAGAAGCACCGCCAGCCAATGAGACCCTCCAGTCTGACAACGTGGCCATACAATCTCTGCACCCCAACCAATGAACTGTTTGGATATTTTAACTAAAGTCTCCCCCAGGTATATGGGGGGGGGATTATCCCTCCACCTGGGGAAAGGCATCTCATCAGATTAGCAATGTTATGAGGTGGATTGACAATCATAGCCTCTTAGCATAAGAAGCAATTTTCATTTTATAACTATCATTGACAATTACAAGATATTGAAGTTGCTAGGCATCAAATTAATCAACATTCACGTGACAAATAAATCCATTGTAGCTCACATAATAAATTTCATGCTATCTAGCTTGCAATGACATAATGTGTTGAAAACTCGGGGGGGGGGCACCTAGTATTTTACTACAAACCACGTGCGAACAAGTGGTTTCTAATGAACTATAATTTCAACTTAAAATTTTGAGGGTTGCTTAATAATGACTATAGGTTTCTATTGCCAAAATTTCAAACTAAAATAATAGTTGAAATGATTTGTACAAGAGGTTGAAAATGGCCTAAAACGGCATGTTTTTCAACTCAAATATTTATAGAGATCACATTTAGATGACCATTGCATCAATACTCAACTCAAAATGAACTTTCAATAGAGAGCTATTTTTAGGAATTTTTTGTTCATTTTTTAGACAATTTTTTAGGATATAATATAGGGGTGTGAAAGTTATTTTTCAGTTGTACAGTGTATCTAATTACTTCAAAAATTTGTAACTAATTATCATTAACAAATAAAAATATCAATAATTCAAAACATAAACTTTTGAAGTAGGAAAATCTAGTCATATTTTTTTATTTCATTTTATTTAAATTTTAGGATATAATATAGGGGGTCCAAAGTTTTGTTCGCACGTGTTTTCTAATGGACACTCTAAGTGACCCCCCCGAAGTTGAAAATGTGTGTTAAAATTAGAATTGAGACATTCCAAGCTCATGATACATTGTTGCAACTCAAGAATCACAAATGCATGATTCCATCTATACAAAGTGCAGTATTCAATTGACTATTCAACATATTATCCACCATGTACCCTACGTAAAGGTCAGATTCAAATGTAAATTAAGTATTTTTTGGGATGTCTAAATTTCTGAAAATATTACAAGTGAAATTTTTGGAAGATTACAAGCGAATTTCTAGAATATCCTAGAATGTACCACCTGCCAGATCCCTTTGCGCTTAAAAAAGAAACTAATTTGGCACTTCATTGCCAAATCAGACCTTCATGTAAGGTGTATAGAACTGACGACAATTGTAGAATGATTTTATCTCAACAAATTAAAATGAATTGAAAAAATGATCTTTAATTTGAAAGTTCGTTCATTCTTCAAAATTTATATACTAACTCTTTAGATTTGAAAGGAAGGGTCCTAACCGATTTGTGAAACTTTAACCCTTAAGAAATGAACCCCCCAATGACCAAGGCATTAGAAGAAAAATGGGCCCTTGGGAGGTCTGTGAGTTTCCGGACAGCAGGGAACGCTGGCCAAAAAAACGAAAAAAAAAAAATCGATTTTTTTTCCCGGCGAACAGCAGGGCCTGCTCTGTGTGGGACAGTTCATTATTATAATTTAGAAAATATTATAAAAATATTATAAAATTATTGTTTTAAAAATAAATACAGAATTTCAAAATTTTCAATGTTGATGTGGCCGAAATTATCCTCGTCAACCTGAATTATTATTTTATTATTATTTTAATTAATTTTTAAATATTTTAAATATTTTAAATATTTTTTAAATATATTTTTTATTGTGGCCACTATTCATCAATGATGATGAATAGTGGCCATTGTCTCTAAAAGGGGCTGTGAGTTCCATTGTAACTCACAGCCCCTTTGCAAAGGGAAGGAGCCCTTCCAAGGGCTGATTTTTTTTCTAATGTAGTCACCAAAAATGCTATGATTATTGAACAAAAAGGTGCTTTATTTAATATTACAATGAACAATGAAGTCATCCATTGACACTTTTTGGCATCAACATCCTTCAAAGGTTAATAATGATCAATTTGAAGCCCTAGTTGCCTACCACAACAAAATGTAATTCATTAAATTTAATTATTTCAAATGAAATTATATAGAAGGGCAGTATTTTGATAAAATTAAAATTAATTTAGTTTAAGTAGTATCATGTTTGTTGATAAAATCTATGTTCATTCCATATTTTGACAATTAATTACAAGGTCAATCTTCAATTAAAATATGATATATTAAATTTTTCAAAATTTTCAAATTTCAAATTGTAGTAGAAACTAGACATGGAAAGCATTCTATTATTATTTGAACTTAAGGTCAAAAATGATGAATTTGATGGACAAAATAGAGATGAGCATTAAGAATAATAAAAACTCGCCAATATACATACATGAAGGTCTAATTGTGCAAATGATGAGTTTATTATATAAAATTCAAAATATGTAGTGCAAAAATTTTAATCTAAGAAGATTCAAAGCCTTATAACCTGAGTCAAGCAAAGTACAAATAAACAATTTTTTCAAATCAAACACAATTATCTTGCAATCTATATAGTTGTAGTTTTTGAAAAAAATTCTACACATTATTGTACTATTCTAATGCAAAATCCTACGGTCAAATATACAAAAAAAACAATTTCTAAAGTTTTTTGCACTTTGCAATAGAAAAGGTAGTTTTGAGTGTTTTTTGATGAAAAAATAGTTTTGGGACTTTAGAAATTAAATCAACAATGCTAGTGTGTGAGCATAGAATTGAGAGCATATGAGCCTTGAGCACATATATAAGTAGGTAATCTACAACCATTGAAGGTGCTTATAACATAAACACCTATAATATAGGTATCTATAACATAGTTACACTATATTCATATAAGGTTTCTATAATATAAACATCTATAACATAGGTGTATAGTATTTTAGGCTCATGGGCTCATGATCCTAGGCTCACATAATAGCAACCCTTGGAGTTAAATGACCTCAACATAGAATGATGACATGGTGTAACCATCAACAAAATTTTAAGAAAAGAAGAAGAAAAAACCCATTGTACATGCATTGTAACATTGAGAGGTCTTTATCATTAGCTAGTACAATAGTCAACATATATAATAATTCATTAAAAAAAACTAAAAAATAATCAACCATTCTCCACTAACTTCCTCCTACCCAAATTTCACATAATAAATTCATCATCTATATAATCCCAAACTCTACCAATAAACGCTACATGTTTATTGAGTTTTATTGACCCCATTCAACTTCACTAACTATAAACTATCACAGCAAATGTCTACTGTTGCTTTCATTCCTCAATACTCTCAATCAGTACTAATAACCCAACAATCAATATGAAGACAAATTGATGCTACTTTGAAAGCCCAACAGTCAAAATAGATTGTAACGTTTTCTTGTACTTAAACAATCCAACAGTCAATATGAGGACAAATGGTAATGTTTTCTTGTACTTTAACATTCCAGCATTCAAATCAAAGATTCTCCAACTTAACAGTCATTACAAGGACAAATCATGATGCTCTTCTTGACAACGCAATAATCAATGACTCTTACAAGTCAATAGTCAATATAAAGACAAATCATAACACACACTTCCTTGTACTCTGGTAGCTCAAACAATCAATATGAAGAAAATACCATGACACATTTCTTTGTACTCTGCTAATCTATAAACAAATGACTTTGATAGTCCCAAAGTCACACTTCTTTGTATTCTACAAGCCCAATTAGTCAATATGAGGATAAATCTCATTAATATCAAGTCCTTTCCAAACGTGCCCCGTTGTACATTTTAGCCAATAATTGCATGGGACAATAATAAAAAGTCACAACAAATCTAATTGCTTTCTACATGCATAAACAGGGGATACAATCGGGAAAGAAAGGTGATATTGGATATGCATATCTACATCTTTTAATTGACATGCGTGTCTTCCTTTTTTTTTGAAGTCCAATCCAAAAGTTTGCCCGTCCAAATGACATTCAAGTCAATCTAAGCTTTAACCTTCACAAAGTGAAAGGCAACAAGAATTCTTGCCCTTCCCCTTATTTTCAAACTATAAATAAGAAAATTGACATGTATAATATGCAACTTGAATAATTATGATGACCAATCAAATACTTCAAACTTCATTTTACATAATCAAATACAATAGAGAAAAAAATGGCTTATTTCAAGAGTGTATTACTATATCTAACCTCTAAGTATAAAATATTCTGACTTTCACAATTAAGAATGAAAAAACAACTAAAACCAAGTATCTCCTAAACTATTTGATTTTTATGTGTCTATTTTCAAAATAAATTTTCTTACAAACCTATATAAAATTGTTGATTATTAGAAAATTTAAAAAATCTTCTTTGACAATCTTTATATACAACTAGTACAACTCCTATAACAACTCACTCGAATTGTTTTATAAAGATAAAACATCAATAAATATAAAATTAATGGGTTCAAATGTACTACTACTCATTTTAGCACATGTCCCATTTTCACTTAACTTAGAACTTTTTGATTTGCATATCACTATTTACATGATTACGTGGTACACAAATTAAGTACTATTTTTTGGACAATGCAAAAAAAAAGTGATTTAAAAAATTTAGAGGAATTATTTTCTTTTACAAGAAGTAATAATAAAAAATTCAAAGGAAAATAAAATAAAAGTGAATTATGAATTATATTTTTTATCAAGCGTAGAATATGAAAGGCAACCTTTAATTTGGAGTAAGAGGGGCGACTTGAGAAATGAAGAAACACTTATTTTGGTTGAAAGAATTTATAATAGTTGAAGCGTGGCGCTTTCTTTGAAAGATCTTGACTAATAGAATTTAAAGAAACCAAAACTTTGGTCAAATAAATTGAACTTATACCTACAGAGAACAAATACACTGATAAGAAGACATTCAACATGGGAGCTATTCAAGTTCAGGTCCTCGAAGTGGAAGCACAAGACAATCAACATAGGGTCTATTCAAGTTCAAATCCTTGAAGAAAAAGAAAAAAGATTGTCAACACATGATCTATTCAAATTAAGTCAAAGAAGTCAAAGAAGAAGACAATCGACACAGAGTCTATTCAAGTTCACATTTACGAAGTGAAAGAAGAAGACACTCAACACAAGTCCATGAAGTGAAAGAAGAAAATACTAGTATAGTGTCTATTCAAGTTCAAGTGCACAAAGTGCTTGACAAAGTGAAAAAAAGAAATATGACGTTGTGACACTAAACTCAAGGTTTCACTGAGTTACACCCACATTTTCTAGTGTTACAGTTTGAGTAACAAGTTGTCAAGTTCAAAACACACCACTTGACTACTACATAATTTCAACCAAGGGATATCCACAATATGTAGGAATATCCAAAAATCATATTGAAATCCCTTGAATTCCTCTTCCCTAAGACATTTTTTTAATCCTTCCCAAGGGACGTTTTTGAATTTTTTAAACTTCTTTTGACCAAATGTTGATCAATAACTATATTACCATATTAATTTCATCCAATATGCTATCAAATTTGTGGTTGTTTCTAAAATAACTTCAATACTTTCTAAATCATCACTCTAGCTTTGCCTCCATTTTTGTAGTCTATTTAATTTTTTTGGTATGGAGGGCTAAATATGCCTTTTACACAAGATTTAAGAACATAAGACATCACAAAATCATAAAATATATTGTGTTTAAGTTTCTAACTAAAAACTCCCCTGAATGAAAGATATTTTTTTGAAACTTTAAGAAAGAGTTTATAAGAGCTTTAACAGGCCTCTTAAAAAGTTAGGATAACAAAGTAAGAGTACAAGTGGCTTGTCATCGAGATTTTTCCATATTTTTTTTTATCTGAATTTTGTTTTCATTAAAAAAAACTATGAAATTGACGAATTTTTGTGTTTAATATGTTTTTGGAAACCTCTAGAAATTACCTACTCTAATCTAAATTCAAAGTTGGACTCTAAGCATTTATATATGGATCGACAAAGTGCACTCTCATTATACAATTTTGTATTGATATTTTTTGGTTTTAAGATTAGGAAGTCATGTCCAAGCACCCACAAATAGGTTCCTTTTGCAAAAAAATGTCACATAGTAAATCAGTGATCATGTCCAATGTTCACGTCAAAATTTGCATCCTTATGTTTTTTTGGCCAATTGTGTGTTTTCTTCCTTTGGTGGTAATTTGGGGCTTTGGGATCTATTTCCATTTTTTATATTGTTTTCTAAAAGAGGCATTACAAATTTTTCAAATTTGTAAAACAAGCAAGGCATGTCCAATGCTTACTCAAGGGAAGGGATGAAAGTGACACCCACAAGCCTCTAATTTGCTTGTTTGTGAATAGTTCTAGAAGTCTATGCATGCCCATTACAAAATACAGAACAATAATGACCTCTGTAAGTCTTTGATTCACTATAAGAAACTCGCGTTTTAGGTGACGTTAGCATAATTTTAGGAGACAGATTTTGTGAACGTCCAATAAAACAACTTGTGTTTTTATGTCAATATTAACGTCCAATGTAACATTTGAATGTTAAATTGGACGTTATTATTGACATAAAAACACAAGTCGTTTTATTGAACGTTCACTAAAATCCGTCTCCTAAAATTATGCTAACATCACCTAAAACACGAGTTTCTTACAGTGATTGCTTTAATAGTTGTGAATTCTGTCCACACGTATGTAGTCGAGTGTACAATAGCTATTCCTATAAGTGGAGCCTAAAAGTCTAACTTAAATAGTTGTTATGCATAAAATGTTAGTTATCATATTACTTTCATCCAACATGCTATAGAATTTGTGTGGTTATTCTTTCAATAATTCCAATATTTCCTAAATTATCACTCTAGTTTTGCCTCCACTTTTGTAGTTCATATATAGATCAATAAAGTGCATTCTCAAATGTTATGCTACTATGTATTGAGATATTCTGGTTTTAAGACTTGGGCGGGCATACAATGACTCACAAAAGTACTTTTTTTTTTTTTTTTTGAACAAATGGAAGACCCACTGCATTAAAAAGAGACCAAGGAACAACAGCCAAGCCAATAAGGCTGGACAAGAGAGCAAAACAAAGTAAGCTCACAAAGAGAACCCAAAGAAACCCACTAAATGAAGGAGCACTCCGGAGGGCGCACCCTGTTCCAAAACACCTCCTTATCACCTCTCCTACTAGCCAGGTGATTGAAGCCAAATACTCTCAAACCTAGTGTGGAACCTATCAGATAGATGAGGGTGATGACGCGCTCTGTACTGAGCCTTAATCTGCGCCGCTTGACCCGCATCTAAGAGAGCATCCCACAAAGCTTGTTGCCCATTGCCAAGTGGCCATGAAGCATTAGCAAAAACCTTACTATTGCGTGAGATCCATATGATCCAAAGAGATTGGCCTTGAAGCAGAGTCCAAATGATCCTGAGATCGGTGAATCTTCGTGGAAGCCTAGTGCCGAAGATGCATTGGGTTGCACTAAACCGGGTGTGAGGACCTAACACTGGTGGTTCACCACGAATGTGATGGAGAATCGACTATGCATAATCCCAAATCTCCTGAGCTCTAGAACATTGGTAAAATCTATGGATTGGTGTCTCCTCTACATTATCAGTGCAACAATTACATCTGACGTCGATAGTCAGGTTGATGCAAGCCCTCCATGAATGAACGGCCACCGCATTGTGCCAGACAGACCACATGAAAGCTGCTTCCTTTTGAGATCTAGATTTATACCAAAGATCCCACCAATCAGATAGAAAGTTAAGAGGAAGATGGCTCGGCCACTTGGAGGGAATGGACCGCTTGAGTTGACAATTCTTGGTAAGGAGTTGACGGCCTATGGATGTTGTGTAGGTTGACACCTGATGACCATTATCCCACTGCCAACGGCCAGAATCAAACTCCAACGCCTGTATGTCGCCTGAGTAAAAGAGAGAGGGAGTCCCTCCAATCTTCTTTCAAAATTCAAGGACTCTAACTCTTCGAATGAAACCCTCATAAACTACACTCTCGGGGGGAGGTTAAGTAATGAGAGTTGCTTGGAGATTGGGCCGACTATTGCCAGAGCTGCATCCGATTGTGGAGAGAGTACTTGTAGTTGAGATGGACGGATCTGGAAGTCTGGTATGTTTACCTTCCATGTAATGCTGGGGAAGACATCATCTTCATTAGTATAGAGACCCACCCATTGCCCCATTTGAACATGATTGGCTTGAATAGTCAGTAAAAGTAACCATTCTTGGGGTATGTGTCACAAAAGTACTTGGCCACTCTCTGTAAATGTGAAAATTTGACAACAACTTTTGGACTAATGACAATTAATTGGTAAGATTAGTCATGGATACCACATGTGCTATCAAGAGCATGTGGTCAAAATTACATTGTAAGTAGAAATTAAAAGAAGTGTACGGCAACCATGGCCAAAGAATTTATGTGATTACATAGGAAATCATGAGAACACACCAAGACTTGAAACAAAAAGCTAGTAAGTGGTACATGATATATCTTGTAGAACTATTACAAGTCTACCAACGTGTATATCCACCCCTAGTTGCAAGGAGATCAACCATCCTTGTTGGCATTGTGCGGATGAGCTTCTCTACAAATTCTACTTCAATGCTCTACCAAACATTTTGGATCTTCTCCCACAAGTCATCTTTGCTTGTTGGCACATTACCAAACAACCGTAAGCATCTATCCACTTCATTCCACAAGTGCTCGATAGGATTTAGATTAGGAGATTGTGGTGGCCACTCCATCACAAAAAAATCCTATTGCCCTAGCCATCGTTGCACAAGACCAAATGTGTACTTTGGGTCATTATCATGCTAGAAGATTACTTTTGCCTCATCAAGACCTTGTCTTTCAATAGTATCCAACAATTGCAAATCCAAAAGTCAAGATAAACTTCCGAATTCATGATGCCATCAATGTGGTGGAGGATTCCAGTTCCTGCCCAACTCATGCATCCCCATACTATAATGCTACCACCACCATGTTTCACCGTAGACTGCACATGACGATCATGAAGAGGCTTTGTAGGACTTTTCCAACACCATTGACGACCATTTGAACTAGATACGTTGAATTTTGACTCATTTGACTAGATTACGTGACTCCAATCTTCTGTATCACAATCTTCTGAAGCTCTTGCCCACCATAATTGCTTCTGCCTATGCCTCTTTATCAACAACAGTTTCTTTCGCTTCACTCTTGAACCAAGCCCTTGCCGCCGAAAACTTCTACGGACATTCTCATCACTTAAACAAAGATCCTGAGCTCACAATCCACGACCTACCAATGTTGCACTTCCTGATTTTGGCTAATTCAACATCCTTACAGCAAGTCTCTCATCACAAATGCTCAATAGACGTGGTCTTCCTGATCTTGGACGATCACACACCTCTCCTTTTTTTCCGAAACGTACTAAAATGCTTCCGACCGTGCTACAAGGGATGTGCAAATGACCCGCTATGAAGTGTTGTGAGAATCCTTGCTCACTCAATGCTACGACTTGAGAATGCTCATGAAAACTTGTTTTCTTCATTTTCCTAGTGAAGAATGCGATGAGTCTCAGTGTATGACTTTTGGAAGCTCTCAAAGATCTCCATGTACATTGAAAAGACAAGTGAAAGGAGAAGTCACTAGATTCAACATAAGTACTTGGCCACCATTAACCCCTAAATATCCAAGGTCATTTTCTGCAGAAAACCACTGAAAATTGCCATTTCAGCTACGTTCAAGTAGAAGACTAAGAAAAACCTTTTTTTTTTAATCTAATTGTAGGATCTTGTTCTAGACTTGTCTAAAATGATGTGGTGAAAATTTCATCAACTTTGACCGTACGGATAGGAAGATATGAGCATTTGAAGTTGAAGAAAAAGTTTTTTTCCTTCATGCCTGCAATTGAAAGTTGTCTTTGACCACCGTTTGCGGAGAAAATTTGCTCTACACGAAGTTGAGCTTTAATTTCTTCGTGTAGAAGACCATGTTAGGTACTTGTCGGTAAATTTTCAGCACAATTGGAGTGGTGCAACATATCCAAAAAAAAATTCAAATGTGAGAAGTTACTGAAAAATGCTTATACACTATTGTAGTCAAAATGGTGTATGCTTTGTACATTAGAAAAAAAAGTTTTTCACAAATCCGAACGGTGAAAAGCAAGATATGGGAGTCTTATAGCAGGTAGGCCAAAAAAATTTAGAAAATATATTTTTTATGGCCTCAGATTAGCAAATTCTGAGGCCAGACTACATTAGCCTCAGTCACCTTCAGAAGAAGGGGATGGCCTGTGGGAAGCCGGTCCCCTTCCAGCCTCCCACGACATGGGGAGGGCTGTCAGGCGGCAAGGCGGCCCCCCTGCCACCGTCCGCTAGCGCCAGCCCCAGCCTGCAGCTCGCTCGGCGGCAGGTGCTGGGCAGGAGCTGGCCCACCTGCAGGTGGCCCGCAGGGGAGCGCTGCCGGCAGCTCTAGGGCCGGGCGATGCCCAAAGCCTGCGGAGGCTTTCCCTGCCGCGTTCCTTGCCGGGCACAGCGTTCCCGGGATTTGTAGGGCGTTCCCGAGACATGGACAATGTTCTCGGCCTTCATATGAATGCTCTCCAGGCAGTAGGCGTCCTCTTCAGCTGCTGCCGTTCTGTGGAAATCACAGAGGGAGTTAGTCATTAGCCTTTGCACCCACCGAAAATAAGAACTAGGAATTACTACTATGTGAACAAATAAAGAGATTTAAAAAAAAATTCATATATTCATACTTCTAGGAATCCCATTTGTGAGAAATGTTTTTTTAGCACAAAGTGTTTTCAAAGTTTTCCATATTGTTTTGCATTCACTATGTGTAAAATGCATCGGCGCTTCATGTGGTAACAAAGTCTTGCATCTACTCAACAAATTTGTGAAACACGATGATGTTGAGGATATGCACATTTGTTGAAGACATAACTTGCAAAAGAACAGAGGGACTCACTGTAATTTATGTCGCATCACTGAAGCATTTCGTGGTATTTCTGGAAGCAGCCCGAACACAAACACATAAACTTATTGTCACATGAAGGGCAGAACATGTGCGGACGCTTTATAGGACGAGAACCATCATTGCATACCACACATGGGCCCCTCATGGAAGTTGTTGCCGGATAACAAACTTTTCGGCGGACCACTGCATCCGGCAAATGAGTTTTGGAGTCCAATTTTGTGTAAGAGCCTGACATACTTGAGTTCGAAATTGCAGAAGCGTCATTGGCTTTCGTCGAGGATTTGTACTCTTACACTTGTCCATGTAAATAACATACATATTCACGATTGTCGTGTTGATGAGGAAAAAAAAAACCCGGTGCCACCACTTGGGGGACCGGGTTTGACAAGTGTAAGAGGTGCGCAGCTGGTCTGCCACATCCACGCCTCTCATATGCGTTGTGAATAGGCGAAGTCTGGATGTCTTCGCGTATAGCGCCATTTCGACGAGGCACTGAAGCGACTGGATATTGACACGGATATTGGAGGGGCACCATATGAGTAGATAGAATAGAAACAGGCCTCTTATCCTTCCACACGATTGCACTCATAGACCTCGACTCATGCATCTTCCACTCCAGAGTTCCTTGCGGAGTCTTTGCAAAAGTCTTTGTGTTCTTCAATGTAAGAGGGAGTCCCACTCGATTAGCCCATACTGTCCCAGTAGCATAAATTCCTTTCTCTAACAACTCTTTGAAGAGAGGCACGCTGATGAAGAAATTATCCATGGTAATGACATGGCCTCGACCACCACTTGATGCCAATAAGCGGAGAACTACATTGTAAGCCAGCTTCGGCTGTCCACGTTGCTGTGATGCCTCATTTATTATAGCGGGATCTTTTCCACATTACACCTCAAAATTAGAGACAAATTTTGATACTGAATCAGCTAAACACCACACCTTAATTCCCCATTTTTGTGGCTTTTGCGGCATGTATTGCCTTGTGGGGCAATACGTGCCCTTATATCTAATCATCATCTCGTCTACGGTTCCAAATTTCCCCACTTTCCAAGATTTTTGACAAGCAACTCGAATTACATTTAACAGCCATCTGAGCTGTCCTATTTTATTGTACCTTGGAAGAGCCTTGTCATGCACATATTTCGATGGATTCGTGAGGTGCAAACACTTTGTCAGTAAATTGAAATGACGTCGAGATAGAAGGCCTGATATTATTGGACAATGAAAAATAGACCCCTTCTTATGCCAATAAGTTTTTAAGTTAGGTTGCCTCTTCATCCCCATGTACAGAACAATAGCAATATACACTTGCAACTCTTTCACAGAGCATGGTGTCCAAGTAGAGCCGCCTTCTGTATTGCCATTCTTATCCACAGCTGTGGCATACCGATTGGTTTCCGTGACAATTTCCCTCATAACATTGAAGGGCCAGAAGATGTTGAACAACTGCATAAACGTTGGGAAGTAACACCAAGAAACGTCAGAAGCCGGTGCTTCCAAAAAACACATTGGTTGTGGATCATAAGTCATAAAATTCTGATTCCATGACTCTTCTCGGAAAATGAACTTCACACTGTCATGATCAGTCATTTCTCCACCGTCGTCATCATTATCTTCATCGCTCATATGCAACTCCGGGAGTTCTGCATCACTATCGCTATCATAGTGGTATAACACTTCCGGAATTCTCTGTGCTGGCCTTTGCGGAAGAGCTGGTTCTCGTTCTTCATCCATTGTGAAGTCATTGTTGAATCCCCCCAACAAATAATAGGGCTGCCCTCCATCTATTAGGCCATGAGGATTGCGCCCCACATAAGGCAAAGAAATGGACTTCCATAGTCAGTGAATGGACAGCGTCTCCACATTCATAAGAAACAAAAATAAGAGGACCTGGGAATGTTGAGTACATTGCACAAGAATTGAAAATTATTATAGAAACATCTAGAGGAATTTTCTAATAGAATGTTCCACTACAATTGTGTTTTATGATTTCCTAATACTATCTTCTACTGTTATATTCTATTATGATTTCCTAATGAAGTTTCGTTTTAGAATTTTTAGCAAGGCCCCTGAAATTGACACACGAACAACAATTACCTCATAAAAACACGTACAACTATTTTCTAATGCAATTGTCTAATAGAACTATGTAATTGAAACATTCACAAGTAATGGCTACTACAGATATCTATGAGATTTGTCTAATACAAACAACTATGGATGAATGCTAATGGACAAATATGTAAGCAGTGTCTAATAGAAACATTTTATTGACACATATACTAGAATATCCTAATACAAACATCTCATATTATTCGGTTGTAGAAACATGTACAATAACTTTGTCAAAGAATTGTCTATTAGAATTTTCTTTTCATGTTCAATATAGAAATTGTCTAGAGAAATTGTCTACTGCAGTTGTCTAATGGAATGTACTACAATATTTCTCCAATACAAATGCCAAATACAATTTCCAAGTACAATGTTCTCCCAAAATGGTCAAATGCACTAGCCTATTCGAATTGTGTTCTAAAATTGTCTACTACAATTGGCGACTGCAGAAGTGTACTAGAATTGTCAAAAACAATTGACTACTTGAAACAACTACAAGAATTTCCTAATGGACATGTGTTCTATAATTGTCTAATATAATTTCCTAACAAGGTGCTCAAATAGAAAAGCCAACATGAATTCTGTACTAGAATTGTCTAATAGAAATGTGTAAAGCAAAAATCTAGAAGAATTGTATCATAAAATTGTCAAAAAGATTTGCATATTAGAATTGTGTATAGCACTCGTATACTGGAATACTCTAATACAATTGTGAACTACAATTGTCTACTATAATTGTCTACAAGAAATGACAAGAAGAATTATGAACTAGAATTGTATGAAATAATTATATACTACAATTCTCTTATAGAATAATCTTATACAAAAATGTAAAATAATTCTCTAATAGACATGGAAACAACAGTTCCGTTAGATCAGAATATAAAGGAATTGTGGAGTACGCACACGTACAACTATTTCCTAATAGAAACATTTATAGCATTGATGTATTAGATATTTTATAATACAAACGTTCACAACTTTTTTTAATGAGAAACATTTAGTACAATTGCTAATAAAGAGAGCATAAGAAAAATTTCCTAATAGTCTTTATTGGATCCAAGCATGTACTGCAATCTCCTCATAGAAGCATGAACAACAATTTCCTAATACAATGTTCAAACATAATTGTCTAAATTTTTTTTCTTCTCAAACCATCTCATATAGTTTTCTAGTACAACCATCTTTTCAAATTTTGTAATATAACCATGTAATAGAATCTTCGAATATGAACATGTATGAAAATACACTAGGAAAAAGCATGTACAATTGTTTTGTGATAGAATATTCAAATGTCATGTTCTGGTAGGTTTCTTTTGTTGAATAGTCCAGAATAATTTCGCACTGCAATCATTGAATACGAATCTAGAATCTAAAGTTCATAAATAATAATTTCATATAATCTTGTACAAGAATTCACTAATAGAAACATCTAGAGGAACTGTCTAATGTAGTTCTCTAACTTTTTCCTTCATAAACAATCATTGCATTGACAATTCTGATAGAATTTTCTAGTACGACCATCTCAAAGAGTCTTTGAATGTAAGCTTAGTGAAGAAGCCTCCAAAGTCCTTTTCTCATGAAATCTGGGAATAGACTCTTTTAGTGAACTTCGCTAATAGAGACATCTATTACAAACTTCTAATGCCAAAAAAAAGTATATTCTTGTAATGCAGTCCTCTACAATGTAAACTTCCGATGGAATTCCCTAGTACAAAAATCTCATAAAATCTTCTTATTCTAATCTAGTAGACATTTATTATATACCCTCCTCATAAAATCATGTGATTGAATATAATTGTTCAACAGTGTAATAGAGTCCTTTGTTATAATGTTCTAATGTAGTCTTCTGAGGACATTTAGAAATCATTGATTCTTCGATGGACTAACAACATCTTCTGTACTAGGACATAAATCAGTTCATATTCTTCTATTACATTAATTTGATATAACCTTCTACAGCCTCATGTAATTCATAGGAATTTCAAGGGAATAATATGGTTTTCTACAGTGAAACGTGAAGAAGTCCATCTTCTTCTCATTGTTGTAAAAATAATAGAGAATGTGTCAATGCCTAGGAACATATCTTATAGTCAAATCTTCTGAAGTTGTTCTACTTCTCATAATTTAGAGTTCCTCCTACTCTTCTCTTAGTATATAAGGTCCAACTAATTTTACTAAAATAGGGAAATAAAATTTGGATACAGCCTCACACTTTGCAAATGAGTAGGACTTGAAATATTGATTCAAAGTCTTCAGAACTCGAACCACAGAGAACGTTGTGCATGAGCTGAAGAAAACTCTCTGTGAAGCAATCAAGAAGAACTTACTAAAAAGAAGAAGATAAAGAAAACGAAGCACATAAAGATAAAAGAATTAAGAATTTCCATCTAATAAATATAATAAATAACAAACCAGCAAATTAAAATATTAAAATATTAAAAAAATCAAAAAATCAAAAAATTAAAAAAATCAAAAAAAGCGATAAAGGAAAAGGAGCCTCACCTGACAAGTCGGCCACTGCCTGCACAGTTCGACTTGATAGGCGCTGCCGGAGGAGCCAATCTCCACCTTCTCCCTCCGCCGCGTCGTGGTCGGCATGACCAGTTGCTGCCCGCTCCGGCGACCCAAGCACCTAGCCACCCTGCGTCGTCCTCCTTCGCCGCCGCCACAGTCTACTCGCTCCGAGCCCAGTCGACGCGATCTGCGCTCTCCTGGCGTGGAATTGGTACTCGGATTGAAGAGCAACTCTGGGGGCCAGATCAATTCCTCCAACGATCTGGTCTCCGGGTCAGCGTAAGGACCTTCATCAAAATCGTCCTCAGATAATTCTTCGGAGGAAGAATTCATTCCTGCGTGCTCTTGCTCTTCTTCTTGTTCTTGACTGTCCATGAAATCTAGATCCACTTCTCCAATAGGTAAGTCGCAATTGTTGTCATGGAAAGCACTGGAAGATTCTGGCAAAGGTGGTACATAGAGTGGCGTTGGGTAAGTGCTGCACGGAGATAGTGGTGCATCTTCTTCCATAGTGGGACTTGTCGCTGCAAGTGCAGGAGCTGTGCTTGTGGACGCTTCACCACGAAGCAAGCGGCAGCTCCTTCGAACAGGAAGACCATCCCATGCTACATGCACATGGAAATCTCGCCAAGTCAGATTGGTAACATGGAGCTACGTTGCAATTGCTACATCAATGAAGCCAAACTTGAGAGTGCTGAAGTGCAAGTGTTTCTTACCTCTGAACTGTGAGCTCTGGCTCTCCTCAATCGTGGCATCACTGCTGTGTTTCTAAGTCAATGTAATGGAGCGTACAGTTCATGGACAAAGCAAGTGCACTTCTCAAATTTCGAAATGACAGAGTGCTCAAGAGAAGGTAAATACAGAAGTCATGAACATAAAGCCTCAATCAAGGATTGTGAAGCTCATGGAGATATCACCATGGAACATGAATCCATGAAGATAAGAATTGCATCAACACACATGAATGAGTACACACACTGCAAGAGAAGAACACCACAGTCTGGAAGGTCGAAATTGTGTCTACTAGTGCATTGAAGATGCATGGCTGTGACTGTCATGCAGAAAGTGGACCTGCATTGAGGCCTAGTCTTGTGTAGACTTTGTGGTTGTACTGTTACTTCATTTTCTAGGCTTCACTTCAATGCTTCCAACTAAAATTTAACTAAGAATTCACAAAGCATGCTTCGATTTTAGCAACTATAGCTTCATGTAATTTGGAAAATGAGTTTTTTTTTCATGAGTAGCTCTGAATTCAATGCTGATAACTCAAATTCAAGGACAACTTGCCACAACATGCTTTGATTTCTGCAACTACAGTGTTCTAGACTCTCAAATATGAGTAAACTTTCCATTTCTAGCCTTCAATTGAATGCTGCATAATCAAGTTCAATCTTGAATTTTGCAATGGCGCTTCTATTCCACGTATCAAAATCACAGGTGAAGCAACTAACTATTTCCAATTAATCCGCAATGTCCAATGGAGCATTGAGATGAGGAATTAAATTACAAAATTCGATATGACGAAATTCAAATCCACGCAAAATTTCGATCTCCGCAGCCTGATTTCTTCTTGGCCGCTGCTGGCGTTCTCTGCTGCTGCCGGCCTATCCGTCACCGCGGACGCTGGGCGCCGCAGTCGCCAGTGTGGGAACTGCCGGGCAGCAGCGCCCGATCGCTGCCTGGGGTCGTTGCCCGCCCAGCCTCTGCAATCGGGCAGCGTCTGCCCATCGGCAGGCTTTGACGCTGGTAGGGCGTGGCTCCGCTGCTCGTGCAAAGCCTGTCAGCGCAACCCAACATTCGGCCCCTCCCCAACCTGGTGCCCAGCTTTGCTTGCCCACATTTAGTCAAAGGCTTCTCAGTGGCCACAGGCCCTGCCCAGACTGCCCCTCCTCCCCCACTTTCGATAAAAACTTCCATAACTTCTTGCTCCGAGGTCCGATTTCAAAAAAAATTATCGCCACATACCTCTGAACATTCTCCACCTTTTGTAAAAGTTTCAGAAAATGTTATAAATTTCTCCACCCATAGGTACATGCCCCAATTCCCGTTTGTCCTCCGAACGAACAACGGTCCTTAAGGGGTTAAAATCCATTGAACTACTTCTACAAAAATTTACCACTAGTATTACCTAAACGAAGCCAGCTACTACTGCATTAAATGACGCTGATTAACCATAATTAATTTGGACGATTGATTTATAATAATCTCTCTCAGTCTGCATGCCAAGTGGATTTGTACTGGGTGGCCAAGTACTTTTGTGAGTCACTGTATCTAGGCACCCACAAACTATCACAACAATTGCCTATTGTTACAAATTTGTCGCTTTCATACATGAAACTCTCAATGGTACTAATAGCCCAACAATCAATATGAAGACAAATTAATGATACTTTCTCGGAGACTTTGAAAGCCCAATAAGACACATGTGACATTTCCTTGTATTTTGGCAACTTAATAGTCAAATCAAAGACACTACAACCCAACAGTCAATCCGAGGACAAATTGTGACACTTCTTTGTATTTTGACAACCCAATAATCAATGACCCTTACAAATCTAATAGACTATACAAGGACAAATCATGACATCCACTTCCTTGTACTTGGGTACCCAAACAATCCATATAAAGAAAATCCTATGACACTTCTTTGTGCTCTGCTAGTCCAAAGAGTCAATGACATTTGATAGTTCCAAAGTCAGTTTGTGAGACTTCCTTGTACTCTACCAATCCAACTAGTCAATATGAGGAAAAACTGTGAGGCTTCCATTCTTCAATATTTTCACAAAAGTTGAAAGCCAACTTTCAATACAATGATTCAAACCGTGGATGGTTGTACTATTGCACCCTACATCACTAATAGATATCCTTCACAATTATCCCAACACTACCATGACATCTACCACACATCAACAATCCAATATATACAATTACAACACAATTGGTTATGCTTAACTCCTAAAGTTCCTTGACTATGTTTTCACCAAAAACGCTCCAAAATTGCCATTTCTTGTACAAATAACTAATTTTAGAAAAAAAAACTTTTTTGGACATATATAGCTGTAGGATCTTATAGTCTGCTAGTTTTAGAAAATGTGGAAAAAATTTCAGAATTTTCCACCGGCGGATTGGAAGATATTAGCGTTTGAATTCATTTGGCAGAATTCCTATTTTGTTTCCCTGCAAAAAACAAGGCAGCTGCACTTCACAAAGTCACATTTATATGAAAAAATGTCCAAAATGATGGTGCTTCTTTGAATTCTTTTACCTAAACAAGTTGGCTACATGCTTAAAAAATTTCAAATCATTTGGAATTGTCCAACATATAGGAAAAAAATAGTAAGTAGAAAGAAGTAGAGAATAATTTGAAACACTAAATTGTTAAGAATTTAATTATGGAATTGAAAAATGTCAATCCCAATGGGTGTGATGTTGTAATAAACAATCTACATCCTATGGTTTTATTTCTTTCCAAAAATATTGAAAACTGAGTGAAATAAACAACTTCAAAGTTTATTTTAGAGTAGAGAATTTGTAACTGCCCGCAAACTAAAATTCCTCATAATTTTTGACTCATTGATCGAAATGGAATGATTCAAAGCTTTCTACTCATATATAAATCTAGAAAACCAATTTCAAATTTTTATTTTTGAAAAAAGAAATTTATTTTTATCTACCTTGACTGCCCGAGTTGAGAAACAAACAACATATTAGGCCATAACTTTTGACTCCTATTTCCAAGTGTCATGAAATTTAGTGCATATGAAAGATATTCCTCGTCCCCACCTTCTACTAAAATTTCAGCCTAAAATATGAAAATATCTAGTCACTCGTACTTGTCCAAAATTGCTACGTTGCTAAAAAATAGCAAACTTGTCCTTTAGGGGTTAACCCCTAAAGGCCCAAAGTCCCCTCGGGGGACACTTGGGATTTCGGCAAGCTCGTGCGACCTGAAATTTCGACCTGATTTTTTGAAACTTTTTTTGAAGATAGGAAATCACATTAGCTTTCCAAAAATACAATTTTTTTTTCAATCGGTGCCCGGGAAAAAAAGTTATGCCGCCCAAAGTCAAAAAAGCAGTTCGCCGGGCAGAAAAAATAAACTTTAAAAAATTGAATTTTCTTTTTAAATTTTTTTTTCTACTCAAAGATCATGTTTTTGTCTATATTTGAAGCTTTGATTCATTCTATTTGGACTTAGAATGAGAAAGTTATGGACAATCTTGTTTTTCGGGCAATCTAAGCGTCTTCTTCAAAAAACAACTTATAAAATTCATTTTTGAATGCAATTTTCAAAAAAATTCAAATTTTTTCTTTTGAAAAGGTTAAATTTGTTTGCAAGAACAATCCCACCTTTGGGATTATGGTTTTTTTAATTCCATCTAAGAGCTATTGAAGATTTAGTGTTTTGTTCAATTTTGGACCTACTTCTACTTAACAATTTTTTTATATGTGAAAATCAAGTTTTGACATTCTGAAATTTTTTTCCCCGACTCTCAACTCAAATGTTCAACATAAAAAATTTTAACTTTATGGTGTGTAGTGCAAAAAAACTCCACAAATGGCCGCCAAAGTTATCTGAAATTGCAATCCAGAGTTCAAAAAAACTTCTTTTTTCAACTTCAAACGCTAATATCTTCCAATCCGTACGGTCAAACTTCATGAAATTTTCACCACATGATTTAAAACAAGTGAAGTACAAGATCCTACGGTTAGATTCTAAAAAAAAGTTTTTTTTGGTTTAGGGAGTGATCGCAGTAGAAATGGCAGTTTTCAGTGGTTTCGGAGCCAGAAAATGCCTCGGGCCTTTAGGGGTTAATAATCCTCCCCACCACCACCGCCACCTCGCCACACAAAAATCCATTTATATTTTCACGGTTCTCACATAACTCACTAGATACCATAGAGTCTCCATCTCTTAATATCAGTCTACACTTTTCGTATCAATCACTTTACTCCTAGGGGCATTTATAGGACACAAGATGAAAAGACTCTAATTACACCAATCTCAATAACATTTGGAGCCTCTCATCTCTCTTTCTTTCTCCTTGGATCTTTTTAGAATTGAAGAGGTACCCATCATTTGACATTACCAACAATATCATGTACCTCAAGATCTCAAATCATGAAATTTTTCTTTCAAAATATTACTTGTAACTTATTATGTGCTACTTTAATTATCATTGCCAAGCCAAGTGTCAGATATACAGCCTTATTATAATGTCTTTTAAGTTTGTACTATTCCCTGCTAAAACTAGCAAAAGTGTTTTCATCATCTCATTTCAGGGTTGATTGAGCTCCTCCCAACAAACAGATGCTGTATGTCTGACACTTGGCTTGAGTATACCAAGGACACTGCCCAAGTCAATTTGGTCCCAACTACCCAAAAAATACTGAAAAAGGAGTTCAGTTCAGTTAGCCAATTTCCGGCTCGGCCTTGAAAACTGCACCTAAAATTTCCCTCTTAGCCAGCAAAGACAGGAAGGAAGTCTTGGTTTCAGCTTACTACATGATTTCAATTCACATGTACAGTATTATGAGTCATTTAAAAAATAAAAATAATAGCAAAATTGCACGTATTCATTTAGTACTCCCTGAAATGAAATATAAAACGAGTTGGGCTATTCAAATCCCGTCCTGTGTTCTATGACAATTGTCATGTTCACATTCCCCATAACCACCACCAGCCACACACTGCAATAACTTAATATTCTATTGCAGTTGACAATCCCATTTACCTTCCTTCAGTTCCTGTTGGAACTTGGAAGAGTCCAAATTGATAACTTCAGAATCCTCAAGAGGGTCCGTCCGTCCGTCCGTCCGTCCTGGAGAGGTGAGACTGGGTACGAAAACGATGCCCCTCAAGTCGACAAGAATAGGTGCAGGACAGCCCCACAGAAGTCATGAACCCGGCACCACTTGGCAGCTGTGTCTGTGACTCGGTGTCAACCAAACAAATGTGGAAAAATTCGCACGCTTCTTTTAGAAAATAATAATACAAGGAATGGGAATAGACCCCCAAAGACCGAAACTACCACCAAAGGAAGAAAACAAACAATTGGTCAAGAAACTGACAAAAGGAAGTGGACATTGGTTTTATGATGTGACGTTTTTGTTTAAGGAAAGGAACTTATTTGTGGGTGCTTGGTCGTGACCCCAAAGCTTTGAACTCTTGAAACTAGAATTTGTCAATACAAAGTATTATAATGGGATTTTTTTTGTTATGTGCACTCTATTGATCCATATGTGAACTACAAAAGTGGAGGCAAAGCTTGAATGATAGTTTGGAAAATATTATGCACAACAATTGTGCAAGTTGGAAGTCTTGTTAGGTCCAGCTCAGGGGAGTACCTGTTGTACACTCCAATACATACGTGAAGATAGAATTCACTACTATTAAATCAAAAAACTTACAAAGGTCACTATCATTCTATCTCTGTCATGGGCATGTACACACTACTAAACTTGTCCACAAATAAATAGATTAGAGGCTTCTGTGGGTGTCATTTTTGTCCCTTCCTTTGCTTGAGCATGGGGCATGCTTGGATGAATTAAAACATTGGATGTATTGAGCATAGAGCATGCCTTGGTTGTTCTACAAATGTAGAAAATTTGTATAGCCTTTTTTAGAAAATAATAAGAAGAATGGGAATAGAATCCACAGCCCCAAACTACCACCAAAGGAAAAAAAAACAATTGGTCAAGAAATTGACAGAAGGATGTGAACATTGGTTGATGATGTGACATTTTTTTTTGCAAAATAAATTGATTTGTAGGTACTTGGAGAAGACCCCTTATAAGCCTTGAAGCCAGAATATGTCAATATAAAGTAGTATGATGAAAATCTTTTTGTTATGCAAACTTTTTTGATCTATTTGTTAATTAATAAAGTAGAGGTAAAGCTAGAGTGATGATTTAGGAAATATTGGAGTTATCTATGAACCACACAAATTCTATAGCATGTTGGATGATGGTAATATGGTGATCAAAAATTTATGCACAACAATTAAGTAAGTTGGACTATTAGGTGCAACTCATAGGAGTCGCTTGTGTACACTCCACTAGATACATGTGGACAAAATTTACAACTAATAGAGCAATCAAAGACTTACAGAGGTCATTGCCATTCAATATATTGTTATAAGCATATATATACTTCTGAACCTATCCACAAAGAAACAAATTAGAGGCTTGTAGGTGTCATTCTCATCCCTTCCTTTGCGTGAACATGGGCCATGCCTAGATGTATTAGAACTTTGAATATATTGAGCATGGAGCATGCCTTGGCTATTCTACAAATGTGAAAAATTTGCTCTACCTCTTTTAAAAATTAATATAAAGAAAGGAAATAGACCTCCAAAGATCCAAACTACCACCAAAGAAAGAAAACAAACAATTGATAGAGGAAAGAAAAGAATATAAACTTTCAACGAGAACATTGGTTCATAATGTAACACTTATTTTTTGCAAAAAGAGCCTATTTGTGGATACTTTGACATGACCCTCCCAAGCTTTGAAGCCAAAATATGTCAACACAAAGCAATGTAATGAGAATTTTTTGTTATGTGCATTTTATTCATCCATATGTGAACTACAAAATTAGAGGCAAAGGTAGAGTGATGATTTAGGAAATAGTGGAGTTATTTTAAGAACAACCATACAAAAAACTTAGCTTGTTAGATGATGATAATATGGCAATCAAGATTTTATATATGTCAATTATGTAAGTTGGACTATTAGGCCCCGCTCATAGGAGTATGTGTTGTACACTCTACTACATATGTGCGGACTGAATTCACATCTATTCAAGCAATCAAAGACTTGCACAGAGGTCATTGTCATTTTGTCTTATGGATATGCACACACTTCTAAACCTATCCACAAAATAAAATTAGAGGCTTGTAGGTGTCATTTTTGTCCCTTTTATGATGGGAGCAACATGCACACACTTCTAAATTTATCCACAAACAAACAAATTAGAGGCTTGTGGGGTGTCATTTTTGTCCCTTTCCTTGTGTGAGCATAGGGCATGCCTTGGTTGTTCTACAATGTAGAAAATTCACACTCCTTTTAGAAAATAATGCAAAAAAATGGGAATAGACCCCTAAAGCCCTAAACTACCACCAAAGGAAGAAAACAAACAATTGGCCCAAAAACTAATACAAAGACATCAACATTGATTTATAATGTGACGTTTTTTTCTGCAAAAAGAACCTATTTGTAGGTGCTTGAAGACTACCCCCAAGCCTTGAACTCTTAAAGGTAGAGTTTGTCAATACAAAGGATTTTTTTGTTATGTGCACTTTGTTGATCTATATGTGAATTACAAAAGTGGAAGCAAAGCTAGAATGATAATTTAGAAAGTACAATAATTGTTTTAGAAACAACCACACAAATTCTATAGCATGTTGGATGGTAGTAATATGGTAATCAAGAATTTATGCATGACAGTTGCTTAAGTTGGATTGTTAGGTCCCGCTCATAGGAATAGCTATTGTACACCCCACTAGATACGTAGGGACAAAATTCACAATTATTAGAGCAATCAAAGACTTACAGAGGTTGTTGCCATTTTGTCTTCCACTGTGGGTATATATACCTTTGAACCTATGCACAAATATTTTAGAGGCTTGTGGGTGTCATTTTCATCCCTTCCTTTGCGTGAGCATGGGGCATGCCTGGGTGTATTAGAGCATTGGATGTATTGAGCATGGAGCATGCCTTGGTTGCTCTACAAATGTCGAAAAATTGTGCTTTTTTTATAGAAATAATACAACAAATGGAAATAGACCTCCCAAAGACCAAAACTACCACTAAAAGAGGACAAAAAACAATTGGAAAAAAATGACACAAGGATAGAAACATTGGTTTATGATGTGACATTTCTTTTGCAAAAAAGATTGATTTGTGGGTGTTTGGACATGACCCCCAAGCCTTGAACTCTCTAAGCCTGATTTTATCAATACAATGAAGTATAACGAGAATATTTTGTTATGGGCACTTCGTTGATTCGTTTTTTAACTACAAAAGTGGAGGCAAAGCTAGAATGAATCAAGAAATACGGGAGTAATTTTAGGAACAACCACATAAATTCTATAGTTGTTGGATGGTAGTAATATGGTAATTAAGATTTTATGCACAACAATTGTATAAGTTGGATTATTAGGCCTTGAATAGAGGGAAAGGTAGGTATTATACACTCTATTGCATACATGTGGAAAGAATTCAAGTCTATTAAAGCAATCAAAGACTAAAGAGGTCAATGTGGACATAATTCACAGCTATTGAAACTTACAGAGGTCATTGTCATTTTGTCTTTTGTCGTGGGCATGTATATACCTCTAAATTTGTCCATAGAGAAACAAATTAGAGGCTTGTGGGTCTCATTTTTGTCCCTTCCCTTGCGCGAGTATGGAACTATTCTACAAATGTGAAAAATTTGTGCTATCTCTTTTAAAAAATAATACAAAGAACAGGAATAGACCCCAAAGCTCTCAAAGCTCTAAACTACCACCAAAAGAAGAAAACAAGCAATTGGCCACAAAAACACAAGGATGTGAACATTAGACGTGAACATTGGTTCACAATGTGACATTTCTTTTGCAAAAGTATATTATTTGGGGGTGCGTCCAAGACATGACCTCTAGCCTTGAAACCAAAATATTTCATACAAAGTAATATAATGAGAATTTTTTGTAATGTGCACTTTGTTGATCCATATATAAAAAGTAGAGGCAAAGCTAGAGTAATAATTTAGTAAATATTAGAGTTATTTTAGGAACAACCACACAACTTCTATAGCATGTTGGATGAAAATACTGTAATCATTTAAGATTTTATGTATGACAATTAAGTAAGTTGGACTATTAGGCCCCACTCATAGAAATAGATGTTGTACACTCTACTAGATACGTGTGGATAGAATTCACAACTATTAAAGCAATCAAAGACTTACAAAGGTTGGTTTGGATAGAATTCACAACTATTAAAGCAATCAAAGACTTACAGAGGTCAGTGTAGACATAATTCATAGCTATTACAACAATCAAAGACTTACAGAGGTCATTGTGGATAAAATTCATAACTATTAAAGCAATCAAAAACTTATAGAGGTCATTGTCACTCTATCTTTTGTCATGGGCATGCACATAGTTACCTCTAAACATACAATGTAGAGGCTTGCAGGTATCATTTTCATATTTTCCTTTGCTTGAACAACATGTACACACTTCTAAACCTATCCATAAAGAAACAAATTAGAGGCTTGTGGATGTCATTTTTGTCCCTTCCCTTGTGTGAGCAACATACACATACCTCTAAACCTATCCACAAACAAACAAATTAGAGGCTTGTAGGTGTCATTTTTGTCCCTTCTCAAGCCCTGGATGTATTAGAATAATTCCTCAGTGTTTGTGCAAATATCCCTTTCCAAATACATTCAATTTCACCAATAAGCTTGCTTGAATTCATGCACAAAAATATTGCACATGAAGGCACTTTGGACTGTAGCCAAAATTCACGTTCATTGCATGGAGAAATAAAATTCAAAATTGATTGCAATGTGAAGGGTTGAGGATCACGAATATACTGTAGGTCATGAGTGGAACTTTCTTTGCATTTCCTCACTTTTTTGCTCATACTATTTTTCAAATACATCAAATTTTAGGGACGAACAACTACGGTCACTTGAAAGTGAACAAACTTTTCCATCTTCATCAGCCATTTTAAGGAAATGCAAGCATATTCAGGTATGTAGACAAAGTCAATCTTCATAAGCATAGCAAGTGCATGATGCTCCCTCTCTGAGTTAACCCGTACTGAGATCTCACTACGAAATCCTTTCTGGCCACATATTTTTTCTTGTGTATCTATCAATTTCATTTTGATACTATTTGTATTTTATTACAATAGGTTCTTAATTTATGCTAACCTTATGAAAAGGGTTGGAGTTACTTCTACGCTGAATAGTGAAATTAGGTTGTCCCACACTAATTTCTCGACATTCTACACTATATCAAAATGTACAATTACTTTAGAAGGATGCATTAAAGTAAGAACTATGTGTATGGCATGGGTTGGTGCATTGGTTCCTAACTGAGGATTAGAGATTGGCATGTGCCTCCATCTAGACAAGCATTAGTCATGAGGTAACTTCTATGGGGTAAGGCAGCCTAATTGTTAAGGCAACCCAATTTCACTATTTAGTGTAGGGTTGGTTGGTGCAGTGGATGAATTTTCACTGTAAGGACAACAAAATTTGCAATGAACACAAGAAGTTGTATAATTTTTGGAATGTTGGACATTTAGTTATAGTTTCTCAAAGTGAAAGGCTAGGAGGATGCCATTTTAGTTCATAGGTGTTGCAGTAATTACAAAGTATAGTTTTTTGAATGGGTCACGATGTATCCCAAATGTTTTATAAAAGTAGCAAGCATTTGTTTTTTTGCACACATTGCACAAAATGATTTATGGCTTCTCATTTGTTTACAGTTTTTCTTATTTGCTACATTGCCCATTCACTTTTTACCATCTCAAGTCTACGTTTCGTTCCTTGCAACTTTCTATTGTGGCTGGATACCATGGAGAGACAAGTATTCAATGTCCAAATTCAATAAAACTTGTTGGGGGATTTGCGCTCTCTCTTCTAGTTTGTGTGGTAAAATTTTCAGATCAATCAGAGATATACTGATTTTTTGGAAGCCAATTGAAGTTCACAGGTTCAATTTGAGTTCACCAAACTGCATTTGATGGCTGCAACTTTGGGGGCTTGTATCTCCTTCCCCCAATGTTTGTTTTCAATAATATTTGTTGATTTATGTTTCCCTTGAATTCTAGTTATTGTGATAAAAATTTCATGTCAATCTAAGTTGTTTTGAATGTTTGGAAGCAATGCAAAGTTCAAAATCCAAACATTTTTGGATTACAGTGAAATTTGGCGGCTTGTTTCTTCTTCATATAATGTTCGTTTCTAATATATTTTTTGGAATTTTTTGGGGAATATTAGTCTTGTTTGTGTGGTTAAAATTTCATATCAATCCAAGAAGTTATGAGTGTCCAAGAAGCATTTTGGTAGAAGGAGGTTCAACCTTAGATGGGTTTTTTTTTCAACTTTTCTTGCTATTAGTTTTTTACATTTCAAAGTCATTTTGCAGACACAATGAGTCAATTGAATGTTATTTTCTTTTACCAATGTGTTTGTATGCTGGTTTTGAATCACTTTACAGTTTTAAATTTTTTTTCATTTGAGTAGGTTTAGGAATTGAATTTCACCTCCAAATGTGTTGCTAGCTAGGAAAATTTCAGCATCCTTCTTCAACACCCAAACATTTATAATCTTGCAATCTGTGTGGCCAAATGACTCCAAATTTGTTTCACGTCGTCTCCAATACATACACTACAAGATTGTATGGTTGAAATCTCTATAAATTAGTGACATTTCGATCCATAACACTTCAAAAGGCAATGAGGTTTTCGAACCCCAAAAGGCCTTGGGCTTTGAGTGGTCCATTGGGTTAATGCCGTTACGATGGGGTCCATGCCTAGAACATTCCCCTGGCTTCTTCTTTTTTCAGAATGCCCCAGGATGTGAGAAAAATTGATGCTGGGCAGCGTCGCCAACTGAATGAGTGAATAAGATCCCTTGTGAGGTACGGTACCCCCCAGCGTGGTTTGCAGGTACTGTACTGTACATTTTGTAAGTTCAATGGTACTGCCTGTATGCAGCAGCCAAATGGGATCAAGACTTGGATTAAGTTAATAATAAGTTAAGTAAGTTGGCCCAAGAATGAGCCTAACAAACTTCCAGTCCAGGTCTGACTTGCTTCCGTCAGCTGCGCAGTAAGTTAGTGACTAACTTAGTGAGCCCTGAGGCAGTGAGGCAGGGATGAGTGAGTGAGTGAAGCAGTCGTGTCGGAGCTTGTACGCCACGTCACCCCCGGGACCCGTGATGGGTACTCCACTTCTGACCGACTTCTCCCCCTACTTCGCCACCTGGCCGGCTGACTGACCCACCCACCTCCCCCACAGTGAGAAGCCCATCCTATAAAAGCCCTAACCCTGTTGTCTGTGTAGCCCTGCCTCCCTCCCTCCAAGCTCCATGTCGGTGTGAACACCCGCTTTTTTTTTAATTTTTTTTATTGAGAACTCACTTGCAAGAAAAGGGAATTTCCCTGCCAGTCTCATACTGTATGCCCGGGTACTGTTCATGGTTCACTGCCGTGAGTGCTGTCTCATTGCACAGCTGCTCCGAGGGAGGTACCCCACAACCGCCACTAATTGCTACTATGCATGATTACTATTATTAGACTGTTCAAATTTGTATATTTTCTTGTTGGCAAGCGAAAGGAGGTTCCAACGCACCAAAGAATGCGACATCTGGATACTGTATGCAAAAGTTATGAAGGAACAAAGTTTGGTTCTAAATTAAAGCTTTTCTTCCACAAAGGTACAGAACTGATTTGGGAGATGTACACAAAATGAAGATGGCGGTTTCAGATTAGTGGCGCATTTGGGATGCCTACCTTGATTAGGAATTAGGGTTAGAGGCTTCCGTAATTCCAATTATTCAATTACCAAATGAATGACATGGGATTCCTATTCCAATTCACCGGGAATGTTCCTTTCTGCTTGAATGACGTACAGGACAAGCACTTTGAGGTCCTAAATGGTGGCAAAAACAGTGCACTCAGCATTCACTTGTGTCACAAGGTAATAACCTGATAGCATTCAAAATCATCAAGAGCTTCAATGGAAATTGTCCATGTTTCAAGGAAAAACAAAAACAAAAAAAATCATCAAGAGCCTACAGTATATGAAAAGGGAATATTGCAGAACATGAACACTGATGAAAAAATAAAAGAGACACACACACACACAAAGAGTGAGCACTGAATTCAGATCATGACCCAACCTACCTCACCACACACACACACACACACAGCATCCACAACATATGAAGCTCTGTCAAATCAGAACGCATCTTACGATGAGCTGGAAATTAGCTCACCCTAATTGAAGTGGGTGCTTTCAATTGAAGTGGCAAGTATCTTCCCTGGGTCCTAGTGACCTTCAAAGCAGGCTTCGCCTGCTACGGTGATCGGTCTCTGGTTTCATTGTCTCTCGCCTCGGTTTGTTTGTCATTAAAAAAGTGATGTTGTGAAAATGTCTTAGAAAATGTAAAAAACTTGGACGTAGCAATAGGAAACAGCTTGCTCATAATAGCTTTTGGGTTGTAAATCTCTATATTAAAACCCTTTATATATATATATATATATATATATATATATATATATATATATATATATATATATATATATATATATATATATATATAGTGGAAAAATCTTTCATCTTGGAATTTTTTAGTTTCCAAATTTTCTATGAATATTAAAAGTGAAAGTGCAATAGGCACCTATTAGTGCACCTATTCATCCTTTGAATTTCGTGTGAAAAGGGGAGATCTTGCAATGAGTGTTCTTAGTTTTTTTTTTAAACCAATGATTCGCACGGTACCAAAAAGGATGATGTCCTCAGTGACCACTCCGGCATTCCAGGGGTTAGTGAAGAGCGCACCTTGCACAATGCCACATGGCCACTTCTGGTGGTTTTCCAATTACTACCGAGTCAAAACTCCGTCCAGCACCACCAACTGAAGGCCTGTTTTTTTTATTTTGTTTCCTGCAGAACCGTTGAAGAAGCTCCGCTCCGACTGGGTCTTGTTGCACATGCTCTTTCCTGCATTGGATGATAAATAATCATCTCCATTTCGCGAATATTAACTTACAGGGTCAGTGACCCTACATTTGTACATACAGTAGTTTGACCTACCTGCCCACTCACTGCTGAGCCTGTCTGTGTTCCACTTGCACAATTTCTTTTACAGATTAGATTATGACCGTCAGCATGGGTCCTCAGCGACTGAGAGCACCTCAGTCTTTTCTTTACAAAGTAACTTAGTTGCATGTGATTTCCACTGCAAATTTTTAGTTGGATGCGACGTGGACGAGCATTGCCGTGACTATGTTACACCAACCATGAGAAGCTCATCACTGAAAAGCCAAGTGTGCCCCCATCCAGCAAGTCAATATTATCCACTTACAAAAAAATTGACAAAAATATATCAAAAGATATCAAGCCCCGTCACGTCCCGGCCAGCTCCGGGCTTTTCGGTGGTCAGAGGTACAGTGAGCCAGGGATTCGGCCAACTCATCAACTACAGTATGAGTTGCCAAAACCGGCCCACCAAGTGCAATTTTTTCCACAGGCTCGCCACAAGCTGGAATTCAGTGACGAGGCGCCTTATGTCATTCAAGGGGGGAAGTTTAACTTATTGGGTGTTTGTATTTTAATCAGTAGCATATCATGTAAGGGGAGGAATTGTCGGGGAATGTGGATGCATAACCCACTCTCCTTACTTTTTACTTTACTTTGGTTTCGCTAAAAATGAAAGGGTCTGAACTAACAAGGGTCCAATCTAACCAAAACTTGAATTTGAAGGGGGGGGGGAATCATCGTTGGTCGCCAACCTGAGTTTGGAAATTAATTTGGAGTGGGTCATAGGCAGTGGCCTTTTTTTTATTTTACTTCTGGAGGACGGATGTGCCATGTGGAGCCTCGAGAGTTCTCCTCCAAGCACTCTGGGGCATTTCCGCATTTGAGGCTGCGCCAGCTTTGACCCAAACTTATGAAGGTACTGTGGCTGGAAGTGTTTTTAAATTTGCGTGCATTCTTTGTCCGCTGAGTGCCATGTGCTGTGTGGATAGCATGGGTGTGAATGTTGGAGGCAAGTTCCAATTGGTACTTTCCATGAGGATGCACGATCTTTTTCGCCCAATTTGTGATCTTGCATTCTTGAAGACGTGAATTGCATTGACCGTTAACAATTATATAAATGTGGAATCTCAAGATGGAATCATCATATGCGTGAATGTGATAAACCTATACATTTAAACCCCTCAGCGACCATTTTCTGGATGCTGTACTTCTTTTTTATCTCCCCATTTTCAATTTTTGAAAATTTAAAAAATATATATATTTCTAAAAAATAGACTATATTATGAATCCAATGGTGCTGGTTTCATCAAATTCCAAGTTAAACTCCACCTTCTGGAATTTCTTAAAATTGAGTGATGTAGTGTAGTTCACCACTCATGTTTGAGGTTTGGTTTGGGCATGGATTGAAAAGTCAGCCAAACAATGAGATGCTTGCCTACCTCGAAAAGGTCAGATCTAAGGAGCTCAAGTGGAAGACAAGTGTCCCATTCTTGTTTTTCTTACAAATACCACTCTCATTTTAGTAACCACTATGCATTGCAAGTTCTACCATAATTTGAAAAATGCTTGGAATGTTGTGAAATTTTACATGTACATTCTCAATTCTCTTATCTTTCAATGAACCTAAAAAAAGAATCATTTCAATATATTCTCACAAAGATATGCTCCTTCAAAGTGTATTGCCTTGTATTTCCATTGACCCAACTAAAACTACAAAATTAAATACATTCTACAGTCAAATAATCTTAAGGTTTTTTGAGGTGTTGACTCTCAATGTGATTTTCAAGATCTTGAGGTTATATTCTATCTGATCTCAAGAAGAAATGAGCAATAAAATCTCTCAAATTCTTGGCAATTTTAGAATATTTTGAAAGTACCTTCCCTCCTTGGATCATTAGGGACTACAAATTGTTTCTACGTGATCCTATATACACACTAAAAGAAATTTTTACTTACCACATTTTCACACTTTCATTTAGTGCTAATTATAATCCAAGCCTACATGGATGCCGATGTAGTCTTTAATAAGAGTCACTATTATTATAAATGTTTTTGAATTTACAATATTAGCACCAAGGATTGTGGTAGGCATTTTGGAAGAAAACAATATTTTCAAATTTCATAGATTTAAAAAGTGGATTAGGATTTTTCTTCTAGCAATTTGTTGCAACTGGTAGACCAATTCCTCTCTAAATACATCAACAATGTGAAGGCATGTAATAATCTATTTTTCCAAAAAATGTTGATGTGGATTGTTCCAGTCGCACTGATTTAGACTTAAAATTCCATGACAATAACTAAGTGGTGCACTTTATGCTTTGTTTTGAAGAGACAAGCCAAGGCAGTTATAACCTCGCTTTCAAGAATGAAACAACACTAAACATCTTTTCTTGAAATTATGTTGATGTGACCGGCTTCCTTTACATAATATTGTATGAAAGGCCAATAACTAAAACTCTTAACCCCTAAAGGACCATTGTCCCTACGGGGGACAAATGCGTTTTCGGGCAGGTACCTACGGGCTGAAATTTTCTCCTGATTTTCTGAAATTTTTTGTGAACATGAAAAATTGAGAGAGGTACGTGGCAGAAAAAAAAATTGAAATTGGACTTTTGAATGAGAAGTTATGCCATTTCTTGGAATACGTGGCGACGGGGGGCAGCAAAAAAAATTTGCAAAATTTTGAATTAAATTTTTTTTTTCTCATAGATTATATTTTTGTCTATCTGGAAAGCTTTGATTCATTTCATTTGGATATGTTATGAGAAAGTTATGGACATTCTTGTTTTTTGGGCAGTTTAAGCATCTTCTTGAAAAAAATAACTTTAGGATTCATTTCTGAATGCAATTTTTCAAATTTTTTTTTTGCATGGTCTGATTTACTTGTTAGAACAATCCCACCATTGGGATTAGTGCATTTTAATTCCATCTAATATATATGAATATTTTAGATATTCCTTCTATCTCGTACCTACATCTATTTAACAATTTTTTTAAGAATGATAATTAAGTTTTTTTTGAATTTTTTTTTTCCTAGACTCTCAACTCAATTCTCCACTACAAGAATTAAAAGCTCAAAACTCTGTAGTGCAAAAATTTTAAGTTAAAAATGTTCAAAGTCAAAAAATCCAGTCCCGCAATGTGCTGAAAAACTTGTTTTTTCCACTTTAAACGCAGATATCTTGCAATCTGTGCGGTCAAAAATTCTGAAATTTTTTCCACACTTTTTTTATACTAGTTAGGTGTAAGATCCTACGGTTAGATGTGAAAAAAAAATAATTAAATTTTTTTTTTAACTCTTTGCTACAGAAATGGCAGTTTTCAGTGTTTTTTGGCAGAAAAAAGGCCTCGGTCCTTTAAGGGTTAAGGTTCATCTCGATTGTATTTGTAAAGACTGAGAATACTTCCCTGGCATGCCGAATTCGGTTGGTTGGTTTGTACTTTTACTCTTGCAATGAAATTCCGTTTCATTTGTGTCAAAAAAAAGAAGACTGAGAATATAATGATGTTTGAAAATGGAGATACATATACTTTTTTCTTTTGGCAATGAAATCCCGTTTCATTTGTTTCAAAAAAAATAAAAAAATGGAGATACTTAGGTCTTCAAGAGGTGGAAAAGTCAATCATAACAAAGCACCACAAACAAGAAGTTAATAGTCACACTAATTCCCATGTAACACTTTATCTGCACAGCACAGTACATGGAATAGTCTGTGTGTCCACTGTGCTAACTAATATATTTATTTTTTTGACAGAGATGAAACGGAATTTCGTTGCAATAGGAAAAATTATTACAAGCCTGCCAGCCACATTAACTAATATCTTCTTCTTTTTAAACAAATGAACTTAACTAATATCTTTCAATTCTAATTTCCCTCAATTGTGGACATTTTATGCTACTGGCTGGTATTACACAGGTCCCAAGATCCCTAATTGCCTTTTGTCACTAATTAAATCCTTATCCCGTTCATTTGTGCCAAAAAAAAAAAAAAAAATCCTTATCCCTGTTAAATCACTCTGCTGCATAGAATCCAATTAATTCTCTTGGGCTCTTATTTGACTTCACATGTCATAATGTCAAATCTCTAGTCTCAATTGTAATTCTAATTGTAATTTTTTTAATATTTTATATAATTTGTAAAAACTGAAGTCTCAATTTTGACAATTTTAGCTCATGCCAAATTTGCAGTCTATGAGGCTATCCCTTTCCACCCAACACCCAACATTTACTGTACACGAGTTGACCGCTAAGTACGAGTAGAGTAGCCGTGGCTACCGATATATATTACCCCTGCCAGAATCACAAATATGAGGAGGACAATATTTCAACAATAATGCCTACTTCGTAATTTGTACGAGTACCCATCAAATAGTGCCGAGAATGTTTCAACTCTTGCCTAAAATCGAGCAAACGTTTATCTTATGGCGGAGATGGGTGGTCCAACTAAGCCCTCCTTCCTCTTTGCTGATTTCCGAAATCAAGCGATCCTGTTAATTGGCAGCAACATATCCCAACAACTGAAGTCCGTCTGTACTCACCACCACCGATGGCAGGAACTGATGCAATACTTTCTGCTTTTGCACATTACTCCACACTCATCTAGAGGAACGCTATTTGGTGACTGTTTTTTTAATTGGGAAACCTGGCCTCGATGCTTTTGAAGCAAATATAAATTTAAAAAAATACGACAGTTGGTTGGGATTCCTGAAATCACGTAGTGATGCATGCTTTTGTTTTTTGTTTTTTTGACAAAACGAAAACCAAAACGGAATTCCATTTGATGCATCATGCCTCGCACTTATGCACATTATACCAGCGGTACTGTATTCCTACCGTACTTGGATAGCAGGTCTGGTACTTTTGGTGCTGAATTATTTAATTAAAGTATTAAAAATAAGCTTCAATGCTTTTAAAATATAGTTTAAAAAAAATTGGCATTAAATTCAAAGGGATCAAAATATTCGGCAATTGTCTCATGTACTTTTAAAAGTTACTTATTTTATGTGTATTGAAATGAGAAGGCAAACTCTTTGTACAAGTGGGGTAGTGGGCAATATAATTTTTTGGGAACAATGGAGGCTTGCATGCCCTTGCAATGTTGAAGCTTTTTATTGAGGGGTTGATAAAGACAGGTTGGAATCTATCAAACAGAGCTACAAATTGCTAGAAAAAATCACCTTGGTGGTAGGAGGTAAAACAACTCATGTGGGATATGTAAATTAAAATTAGTAGGAGCTCAACTGCTCATAGTGAAATCAAAAGCAAGAATTGTGTTCAAAATAGAATTTAGAAGGCATGCTAGAATAGCTAATGTAGAAATTCAAGCTAACTTTCATCTCCCAAAAAACGTTTGAGATTTTGATCCTCCAATAAAAAGTTATGGACAAAGTTTAGAGGGCGGTTATTGAATTTTTTTTGTAATTTTTTTGAAGGAACAATATCACAAATGCGGTTTTGGAGACAAAAGTTAGCTTGATTTCCCAACTTTCCTTAGTTCAAAGTTTTTGGAAAATTTATTCTACTATGCAAATGAGGTCTGAAATTCGACTTTGAACACAATTCTTAGGTTTTGACATTGAGAGGTCAAGCTCTCATCTTCAAATTATCCCATATCCTCATCAAGGATTCATAACGGACAATGGATTTCATTATAACAACAATCTCTATGCCCTTCATTCTCACTGAATGTCAATAATGTAATTCCTTCATTTTTCCATCAAATTATTTTTTGATGATAGTTAGTCAAGTGGAAAATTCGATTGTTAATGGATATTTTAGATTTTTGATAAACCATCTTTACATTTATTTGTAGATTCAACTGTCTAGTTCCAAAAATAGTAGAAAAATTTGGCACACTTAAAAAAATAAAATTTAAGCCAAACCTCCATGGCTAAATATTTGATTATCACAGTATAAATTATGTCCGAGAATATGACAAAACATACACCATTGGATTTATAATTCAATGATGGACCTATTTTATTTGGAAGTCATTTTAACGTTTAAAATTTATCACGCTCAAACATGGCACCATACACATAGAATACATGACTATTTTGTAGCTTTTGAGACATGCAAGAGGTGCAATAATGATCTAAATTGGGAATACCATGTGCCATTGGATTTGACGCAACATAAATACAAAATTCTTTCACTAATTTTTACCTGAAATCATGCATTTTCTATATCGAATACACAAAAAGCATCATGTTAAGTCCAAAATAAGATTTTTTTAGACTTTGAAGAGGATTAAAAAGCCCCCTTCATACGCTAGAAGTATACATCAATGTGTTCTAGAATGTATACCACTAGTATATGAGAGTGAAAATGGAAGCCTGGTGAAATTGGGTATGTTTAGTTTATCAACAATGTTTTTGGTCTAGCTACATGACCTTTGAATTGTTACAACCCCATATTTTAATCCATAAAGGACCTGACTATGTTTTTTTGGGCTACATGGCGGTTTTGGACACACTGGTGTGAATGACAATCTGCATATTTTAGGCTGAAATTTTAATAGAAGATGTGGACGAAGAATATATTTCATGTACACTAAATTTCATGACATTTGAAAATATAAGTCAAATGTTATAGCTTAATTTGTTATTATTTTTCGTAAATGCACAGTCTGGGCAGATTTTAAAAAATCATTTTTTTAGAAACAAATAAATGAAATTATTATTTTTAGAATTATATATATATATATATATATATACATGGAAAGCTTTGAATAATTCCATTTTGATCAATAAGATGAAAATCAAAAACTACGTAAACTTCAAGTTTGACCCTAAAACTAGCCCCCTCGGACACGTTTGTCCTGTTAGGGTTACCTTCCTCTGCCCATATCTCTGCGAGCTTTGATCATAACTGAAAAGAGGGCCGAGTGGTCCAGTACAAATTGTCCACTTGGTGGTTTCATGTTCCGAGTGCGACCAGTTTCTTGTGTATTTTGGGGAACGTGGGACTTAGGTTAAGTAAAATTGCAAGGAAAGCCATTGTCCTCCACACAAGGGGAAGGGGCTCGGATTGTGGACCTTGGGGGGGAGGTGTCACACAAGGCTTGGATCATGGAAAGACTGAAACTGAAGCCCCCGCCCCCCCTGGAAATCCGCCATAACTTAACTTACAGTCAGCCAGAGGTCCGGTGCAGCAGTCTTTTTGACAGTTTTGCACATTACAGGGGAAACGGAATAAATAATAAATAAGTTAGGTTCGCATACCCAAATGACCGCCCACTTTTTGTCAATTGGGTCCCCTATCTACAAGTATTTAAGAGTTTGGAAGGAACATGTTATGTGTATGTAGATAGGAGATGCAATTGGGAAAGGGAATTAACCTTGTAATAGGACACAGTCCCCCATGACCAAGGTAATCACCAAAATTCTCCAATTATTAACCAAATAGGTACATTTTTTTTTTATATAGTTAATAGTGAAGTCATTCATGGAGTCTGCAACGTCCTCATGAGGTTAATATTTTGAGCATGCCTATTTTACATCTAATATTAACCTTTAGCTAAAACCAACCCTTCTACATTCTTTCCGATGCCTGCAAGATCAAACAAAAACTACGACAATTCAAGAATGAGAATTATACTCAAATGCTTTATATTAAGAAGATTTTGGATGTTGTTGTCTTATTAATATCTACAATACTCATAGATAGTGCAAACAATATGAGTTGTACTTTATAACTCAATTGGTATTGAGAAGGTTGTACCAGTGCGTTCTTTCCAGGCCGGGGGTACAAAACTATCTGTACAGTAGTTGATGTATACTTTAATTGGTGTTAGACTGATGAGGCATCAAATGCAGACTTGCAATGTACATTTTAGGTCTGTTATCAAATCCGAAATTCAAGACATTGGTAAAAAAAACACATCAAGCTAGCTTCCAAGCCTTCGTATACTTTTTGATCAGCCATGTTGATCCTCAGAGACTGGATCTTTGTTGATGAAGTTTGCAACTGTAATGGAATTAAACCTAGAGCATGATGGTGAAAATTAAACAATAGCTGCCAAAATAATAACAATAACAACAGCAAAAAATTTAGAAAATAGCTTGGAAATGGAAATGTAGAACACCTTTACAAAATGAAACTTTCTAATAAGATGACCTTTCTTTCAGATTAGGATGTGCAAACAGACATAATTTTAGAGGGGAGCGTGTGTAACACTTCACTTTATTAAGTACTCCCTCTGTTTCAAAAATAAATCCGTGGTACTTGGACTAGTTTCCCTTTTCCACTAGAGACCTTGGATTTATTTTGAGACAGAGGTTGTAGGAACATTGTGTAGCTCTTATGACTTATGCATGATATTACATTCCATGTCAAATCTTAACAGTAAATGACTATTGTTTATAAGGTTATGCACTTTGATTGAAAGCACTGTTCAAAGTTCCAGTCATTGCCCCCATTGAGATAGGAAAAAAACCCAAGCACATTGGTTGTTTAGGTTTGGAATTAGGATTAAAAACCTGCTGTTAATTGCCCTGAACAACTTGCGAGGATGTGGTTTAAGTCGTCAGGATGGATGTTTTTGTTTGTCTGCAATATGTGCAACTGGTTTCCATCTATGGCCTGTATTTATTTACAAAGTTCTGTGCCTTCCATTTTCATCCTATCAAATGTCATCATCAATGCTCCTAAAAAGTATTCCATCCACTCAGTAGCAGTAGCCCAGTTCAAGATGGGGATCAGTTATGAAAACTGGAGTAACAAAAAAAATGATCCTCCGGGGACTTGCTCCTCTGGTTTCTGTGTACTGTTTCCCTCTATCAATGGAAATTGTCCATGTGTTTTAAGAAAAAAAACAAACAAACTGGAGTAACAATTAAGCTGTTTCAACAGCTGGAGTCCATTCAACACAATGTAAGTCTTTTTCCCACATGAATCTTGAGGCTTTCGAAAGGCTGGCCTGGTGAGAAAGGAAATGCTTCACGTCAGGTGAAGTGTCTGTCTGACCCAGTCAAAGCGCAAGGAACACTGAAGCTGGGGTGGTCGGCTAGCCATGGAAACCAACCCAAGCCAACGCAACCGCTGTAGAGTGTAGACAATAGAGCCTGTCAGATCTGTAAGGCCGGCCCAGAGGGCAAGTACATCAATATCATGTAAGGAAGTGGCTGGCCTGCTGCAAGTGCAACCTGCCAAGCCACACATGGCCGATAACAAGATTAAGCTCCTCATCTTCAATTTACCCGATTCAATCATCACACTGCCAGGTTTATCATTTGCTTACTGCAAGCATCATGGCCACCACGCTCAGATTATATACTTCCGAAGGCATCACCAGTGCCAAGCAAATAATGCCGGTACTGACTGACTGAGGGCTTGGAAAATTTTAATTACCATGTTCAACAGAATGCAGCATCGGAGTCGTCGTCGTCTTCTGCAGCAGCAGCAAGCACCTTACAATCGGTTCGATCCTTCCACAGCAGTACAGTGGTTGCGCGCGACATGAAGTACTGCACAAGAGTGAGTTAAGATATTCTCTGCATGGCGATCTTGCCCTTCACGAATTGGACAAGGAGACAGAAGTAATTGGAACCCGTGAATCAATCGACACGTTGCGTTCCTTCCAAGTTCAATCTGGCCTGCAATGAGGCTTGAGATGTACTGAAGCTAACAAGAATCAGGGTATAGAGGGATTTAACGTATACCCTAGAAATGTACATGGAAACTCGGGTGCGACCTCACCCGTGTGATAATCTACTCTAGTGGCCGTGGTACTCTTTGGCAGAAGGGAAAAGCATGATTTACGTCCTCTTCCACGTAATTCGATGCAAAATTTTCCCAGTTCGAGGCTGAATTGCTACGGCTTTTCCTTTCTGTAAAATGTGAAATGACTATCAACAATTGATCTACATACAGGGTCGAAGAATCTAGAGTGGAGTCTTGAGCAACCACGTGAAAAAGTCACAATGCACATCCTGGGATTGTCGCAGCTCCCCGTATTTCAGTAGAACGCTCCACAGCTGAGACACGTCATACTTGTTCTCCGAAATGAAGTTCACGGCTTCACTGAGGCGTTCTGCTCGTTGATCTTGAAAGGTGTAATATTTGACAGACGGCCACCCTGCTTCCGACGCTGCAAGCCATTGCAGCATGCTCTTGATGGGAAGGTTCCCTCCAAACGCCCCGCATCCCCAATTCCCAGTAGCAATTCCTACATATTTTCTCGATTCAACTGCAAAGAACGTGAGAAAATTAAGCCACTGATTCACGAAGCTTGAACTCTGAACATTTTTTTTCTTTTCCAAAACATGATTTCTAGCTAAAATGATACTCCCATTTGGAAATGATAAAACCCGCCATAGTCTAAATAATCTCAAAAGCGATGACTACGGTATTAGGGGGTGTCGGACTGAGAAATGCCTTCCCTGATAAGAGGCCATTCTCAAGCGAGACTTCAAATTTTCCAAGAGGGCTAGCATTTCTAAAGCGAATTTGGGGTTCAAAATTGGGCAAGGCTCAAAATTGTTCAAGAAATGGAGTATAGCAGTTGAAATCTTGCGACTTGACACCTCTATTCAATCCCCAAGTGCTCAAAATACAAATAACAAGTTCCAGTGCGGAAGCTAATAGTCAATCATAATATCTTCCAAGACATTCATTTCTATTATTCCAAAATGTAGGCTATGACGTCTTCTTTCTATTGATAAGTTTCATTCAACTTCTTTGAGGCTTCTTGAGAATGATTTATACAACTCCTATAGATATGCTTTTTGGCCATTTAGGGGTTAATACAAACACCAACAAAAATCTAGTACGCAGTTAGTACAAAGATTAAGTTCAAAGCTCAGTAATGTACCAATTAGAAAAGCATACCAGTGCTTTCGGGGGTGTCGTTGGAAGAGGCAACTTGGAAGCCACAGTAAGCCTTACAAACCTCCCTCAGCAAGAGCTTCGGCCGAAACTGCGCCTCCCCCGGGCGAGCCTTGGCATCCATCGCAATGATTTTGGTGCACCGCCGACCCCACGAGTCTCGCACAGTCGAATCCACAAAGTCTCCCGCATAGTGAAACTTCCCACCATAGCCAGCGTAGTTACTAAATCTCTCGGAGCCCACGATTTCAATCGTCTCATTCTCCGCCATGACAGGCAGGAACAGCATTCCCACAAGGAGCTCCGGGCTCAACATGAACCGAATCTCTTCCTGAACGCAGCCCAAGCGGAGCACCCCACCCCCAAGGAACTTGTTTGCAAAGTCCACCTGTGCCAATGAACAAGGAATGCAAATTTTTAGGTACATTGTAGCCAGGTGCAATTACCATTCAGTCATTTATCCAACTGAATGTATAAACTTAAAGCAAATTGCTGATCTTGCCATTGAATTAGCCAGTCAAATCTGTAAACCTTAAACAAACTGCTAATATTGTCATCGAGCCAGTTCCATATGTAAACCTTAGGCAAACTTGCCGAAGAATTGTACATGTGTCACTGAAGTTGCCAAAATGACAATAGCCATAAACTAAAAGATTTTGCAAGAAACTGCTAATTTTGCTAATTACTGAGTTATGCTTCCGGGACACTGACCTGTGCATACTTCCATCCCGCGTCTTCAATTATACCTTGATCCAGGGTCTCGAAATTGCACAACGCTGTGTGACTCTGGCTCCAAAAATCGGGCGACATTACTTTCTGGCCGAGCACTCTCCGCTCGTAAGAAATTGTTCCCTGTGGCATGGACTCACACACGCGGTGGAAGTAGTGAATGACGCAGTGAATCTTGTGGATTTGGCTTGACCGCCCTCAGACGCCTGCGAACAGCGTGTCCATGTTGCTCGCTGGTAATCGGAGCTTGTCACGGTTTGCATTTGGGAAGAGGCATAAGAAGGCGCAGGAGAGAAGCGACGCCGCTAACTCTTGGGAGATCAAAATCATTCCCGGTTGTTGAGGATGCAATATCTGAGAAAACAGAGTCATGTGATGAGTGACAAGAATCCCTAAAGCCTAATTCTGGAGGAAGTCCACAAATTCACCAGAGATTTGGATCCGTTCGAATTGTTCTGCAACACTTTAAACCCTCATCCTGGACGACGTCCATAAAATCCACACGATTGTCGGATCCATTTGAAGAGTTCCTTTCTTCTACAACACTTCCAATGGATCCACCCAAAGCAACGAAAATAACGCGTTAAAAAGACTCCTCAGGGTTTGCTTCATTGCAAAATCAGCTCCGAGTACAACAACTTGAGCCGAATTCGAAAACGGAATATTCAACATGCACATAGAGCTCTAAGCCCTCATCCTAGCAGAATTCCATAAAAAAATCTGCAAGACCTTCGGATCCATTTGAAGTGATCCCTTTCTTCTCCAACACTTTCAATAAAATCCACCCAAAGCAACGAAAACAAACACGACAAAAAGAAACTCTAGGGTTTGCTTCATCGCAAAATCATCTCCAAACACAACAATTTGCGTCAATTTCGAAAACGGAAAACCACCCAAGAAGCATCTTGCACCTCGATCTCGCTTGATCCAAGCGCAACATTTTGCAATGCCGTGACCTCACCTGCAAAGGCGACGGCGAAACACCCCCACCCTCCTCCTCCTCCTCCTCCTCCAATTTCAATTTCTCGCTCATCTCAATCTGCTCCACCAACAGCTCCGGGAGTCGCAACGCAAGCTCCGCCATCTTCGGCAACGTTCGTTCAAAGAACACACTCCCCTCCTCCGTCGCTTCATGATCCACGACTTCATCGAAGTAGTATATTACCCCGCTCGCTGCGTCGGGATGTGTATCCGGTTCCCCGACTTGCTGGAGGAAATCCGCGAGCCTGTCCCCACTCCGCACGGCGCTCACCGAGGGACCCTCCGAGAGAGTGTGCAGGCAGCAGCGCAGGCCGTGGCGCCAGGTGAAGGTGGAAGACGAGGAGTCCCAGTCCACGGGAAGAAAGGCGTGCCAATGTTCCATTGCAAATGTCATTGCAGATTTGGTCAAGCAATGGTGAATCTTGAGCGTGGGTGTGCGTGTTTTGTGTGCGATTGCATCGATGTTGCAAGAAATGCAAGGCTGTTGAGAGATTCGGGAAGAGAAAGAGAGCGAGAGATGGGGGATTGGGAGAAATTGAGAGAATGGTGTATGGAAACAGAGACATTGATATGTACCGAGTCGGCTGTGTGTCGGGATTGTCGGTCAAGCAAGGGAAGGATGGTCGCATTGCCGCGAACCATCGGGGTTATCAAAGTCAACGACGTTCGTGACTGAGAATCTCTTGCCTTGAGCCTCAATTGCAGGAGGTTTCGGCATCTCAAGTCAACCTAATTCGCACTTGGTGTTTCAGGGGTGATGTTTGCAATGTGAATCCGGTCTAGAAGTAGGTCTAAATTCATTCTTTATCCTTACAGCTCCATGATTATGTTTTTACCGAAAACGCTTGAAAATTGCCATTTTTAGTACAAGTACCAAATTTTTGAAAAACAACTTTTTTTTTACACATGTAACCATAGGATCTTGTAGTATGTTAACTTCAAAACACGTGATAAAAATTTCAGAAATTTCCACCACGTGAATTGCAAGATATAAACATTAGAATTCATTAAAATCATTTTTTGGGCCTTGCGAGAAATAGGGCAGCTGCACTTCACAAGCTCACTTTTCTATGAAAAAAATGTCCAAAATGGTGGTGCTTCTTTGAATTCTTTTTCCTAAACAAGTTGGCTACATGCTTAAGAATTTTCAAATATTTTGGAATTGTACAACATATAGGAAAAAAATAGGAAGTAGGAAGAAGTTGAGAATGATTCAAAATACAAAATTGATAAGAGTTTAATTATGGAATTGAAAAATGTCAATCCCAATGGTTGTAATGTTGTAATAAACAATCTACATCTTGTGATTTTATTTTTTTCAAAAAATATTGAAAATTGAGTGAAATAAATGACTTCAAAGTTTATCTTAGAATAGAAAATCCACAACTACCCGCAAACTAGAATTCCTCATAACTTTTGACTCATTGATCAAAATGGAATGATTCAAAGCTTTCCGCATATATATAAATCTAGAAAATGAATTTCAAATTTTTGTTTTTCAAAAAAATGATTTTTTTTTATCTACCCGGACTACCCAGTTATGAAAAAAATTAACATATTAGGCCATAACTTTTGACTCCTATTTTCAAATATCATGAAATTTAGTGCATATGAAAGGTGTTCCTCATCCCCTTCTTTTATAAAAATTCTACCTAAAATATGGAAATCTCTAGTTACACATACCTGCCCAAAATTTCTATGTTATTAAAAATAGCACGTTGGTCCTTTAGGGGTTAAGATCCTCAGTAATAACATTCTTTAATACAAAGTGAAAACATACCTTAAGTAATTTTAGCATGAGTGGTTCATATAATTCAATCATGTACCGATTTATGGAGGATTTTGTTGGAAGTCTCGAGGGAAGTCTAAAGTAGGGTTTTAGATTCTTTTAGAAATAGTCTGATTCGGGGGATTTTCATAGATTCTTCATATGGCAATCAAGATGAAGATGAAGATGTTTGTTTATGCTCTTTTTAAAAGTAGTTTTTATGAATTTTATCCATTTGGGTTTCACTATTTATTATAATAAGATTTTTTTTGCAAATCTCCAATCTTGATTTGGATGGAATTGGCATAATATTTTCCCAAGACAATCAAAAGTCCTATACTCCTATCACTAACAAAAAACATGTCGATTTTTGGTGACAAATCACCAAAAATTTATATGTTGTTTAATATGTATTTTTTCAGGAGTCAACATATTAAAAGGGGGATCCCATTCCATTAAGAGAACTAAAAATAAAATACACTCTCATAAAAGTGAGGAGGCAGAAGACCTCCCTCCAAAGAAATTCCAAGCCTAAGCAATCTTTAAAAGAATTGCTTTGACTCCTAGTAATCTTAAGGTCCTCCCATTGATATCTAAGGAAAACGCCTCCATCAACTATTAAATTTTTGGGAGGGGCTTGGCATATATTTTTAGATATTGTATAACTAAACTATGACTTTTCAAAGTCTTCAGAATACCTATAATCAACCCTAAACTCCCATGGATAGAGGTTGTACAATTAGGCACTAATTTAAATGAGTTGGTTATAGAATAAAGTCACAATTAGGTACAATTAACTCAATGCTGTATTTGATGGTGGATCCATCTTTCATATGAAAAGGTAAATTTTTTAATCCTTGATATTATAAGGCTATTGTAAAAATAGCCTTTTTTCTTCACTTGCATTTGTCAAGTACAAATCTTTCATTGCAAAACACAAATTCACTAGCTTGGCTGAAATTCAATAAGCCAACAACATGTATTAAATGTTACAAGCATGAACCAACAACATTCTTGAACTTCAAGGTTGCATATCATTTATTTTCCATGGCTTGCCTCTCTTTCGCTATTAAAATTCTTAAATTCAAGCTTGCCCATGATCCATGGATTATTGTACATGGCTTCATGTCATGTAAAATGATACAATAAAAGGACTTCCTAGCCTTTCTATCCAAGAATGTTATGAACAAATTTTAACACTCAAGCCTTTGTAATGTATGTGATTTTTGGTGCCTTGAATCTATTATGACCAATTTCATGCATTTATGAGGATCCATATGTATGGAAAGGGAATAGAAGCTATTGATTTGTTTGGTATTTTTTATATTTAAAGTAACAGTAAAAGTCTATTAACTATCTTCTTCCATTTTCCAATACACCTGCTTTGGCCCTATGTATACCTAACGTTACTTTGCTTTAAAAAAACCAAGAGCACTCATTGGAGGTCAAATTATTGTGCAACTCTTCCCCTTTTCACATAAAATTCTAAGGATGAACATCTACACTTCTATCTTATATAGAAGGATTCTTTGTCATCCATTGGATACTTAGTGTAGGTAGTGATGTTGCAAGGTTTAATAAAGCAAGCTATTCAAATTGCCCTTATAAAAGGGTCTCATATAATAAATCAAAATTGATATGTAGAAGTTCAATACTTATCTCTACATGGTATCGAGTTATAATGGGAAGTTGCAAGAGACAAAATGCATTTCTAAAATGGGTGAAAAGTGATTGGGCAATGTAGCACATAAGAAAAATTATAAACAAATGAAAAGCCATGATTGTTTTTGTGTAATGTGTATAAAAAACAAATGCTTTCTACTTCTATGTTTCCCATTCACTATGACCCATTTTTAATTAGTGAAGGAAATCCATGTAGTTTGCCATTTACATACAAGCTGGTCACTTTGGAGATACATCATGGTTCATTACAAAACTGTGCAATTACTACAACACCTATGAACTAAAATAGCATCCTCCTAGCTTTCATTTAAAAAAATTATAACTAAATGTCTAGCATTCCAAAAATTATGCAATTTCTTACCTTCATTGCGAACTTCATTCTTCTCACACTAAAAATTCACCGACTACACGAAGTGATCCTTATTTTGATTCACTTGGTAAAGGGTTGCTTCTTGAACTTTTTACCTAAGTCAAATATATATGACTAACTCCAATCCTTTTGATAAAGTTGGCATTGATTAAGAACCTTTTGTCTAATAAAATACAATACTACCAAAATAAAAATGATAGATATACAAGAATTTTTTATAGCTTCTTAGATCTTTAGGGGATAATTTAAAGAAGAAACATCTTGCAATTGCCATTTTCTTCAATATTGACTTTGCTTAAATATAAGAATATGCTTGCATTTGTTTGAAATGGAAAATGCAGTTAGAAAATTTTGTTTACTTTCAAGTGACCGTAGTTGTTATTCCTAAGATTTTGAAGTATTTTTAAATACTATGAGCATAAAAGTGAGTAAAATGCGAAGAAAATTCCACTTATGACCTATATTTGTGATCCTCAACTCTTCATATTGCAATCAATTTTCAATTTTATTTCTCTATGCAACAAATAAGAGTTTTCGCTACTCTACAACATGCCTTCATTTATAATATTTTCATGAATGAATTGAGCAAGTTTGTTGGTGCATTTGCAAAGGGATATTTGCACATGCACTAGGTTTTACTTTAATACACCCAACAATACTAGCATGCGAGTTAGAAGTGCGAGCCTATGAGCCTTGAGCCTAGGTGTAAGTAGGTACTTTACAACTATTGAAGGTGTCTATGATATACATACTTATAATATAAGTACCCTATAACCGTGGAAGGCGTTTATAACATAAGTACCAATAACATAGATACCTATATTATAAATATCTTATAACCATAGAAGGTGCTTATAACACAGGTACTTATAACATATACACCTATAATATAATTATCCTATAACCATGGAAGGTGCTTATAACATAGGTAACTACAACATCATAACCTATAATATAAATATCCCATAACTATGAAAGGTGCTTATAATATAGGTACCTACAATATAAGAGCCTAGGTTCCTAAGCTCATGGGCTCAAGATCCTAGGCTCACATGCTAGCAAGAGTGTAATACATCCAAGGCATACCCCATGCTTACATAAATGAAGGGATGAAAATAATACCCACAAGCCTCTGATTTGTTTGTTTATAGATAGTTTTAGAGGTGTGTGCATGCCCATATCAAGACAAAATGAAAATGACCTCTGTAAGTCTTTGATTGCTTTATTAATTATGAATTATGTCCATATGTATCTAATGGAATGTACATGAGCTACTCCTATGAGCAAGACCTAAGAGTCCAACTTATGTTATTGCCGTGCATAAAATCTTGATTACAATATTATTTTCATCCAATATGCTATTGAATTTGTATGGTTGTTCCTAAAATAACTCCAATATTTCCTAAATTATATCACTTTAGCTTTGCCTCTACTTTTGTAATTCACATATGGATCAACAAAGTGCCCAAAACAAAAAATTATTGTTATACTTCATTGTATTGATAAATTTTGGCTTAGAGAGCTCAAGGATTGGGGGTCATGTCCAAGCATCCACAAATCAGTTCTTTATGCAAAAGAAATGTGACATTGTGAACCAATATTCCCCTCCTTTCAGTTTCTTGGCCAATTGTTTGTTGTCTTTCTTTGGTGGTAGTTTGGAGCTTGAGGGGGTCTATTCCCATTCTTTGTATTATTTTCTAAAGGAGGCCGTACAAATTTTCCACATTTTGTAGAACAACCAAGGCATGCTCCATGTTCAATACATTCAATGCTCCAATACATCCAAGCATGCCCTGTGCTCACACAAAGGAAGGGACGAAAATGACTCCCATACAAGCCTCTACTTTATTTGTTTCTTTGTAAATAGGTTCAAAGGTGTACATATGCCCATAACAAAAGACAAAATGGCAGCAACCTCTGTAAGTTTTTTATTTCTTTAATAGTGGTGAATTCTATCTATTACATGTATGTACTAGAGTGTACAATAGGTACTCCCATGAGTGAGACCTAACAATCCAACTTGTGCAATTGTTGTGCATAGTATCTTGATGACCATATTACTATCATCTAACATGCTACAAAATTTGTATGGTTGTTCCTAAAAATTAATAGCTCCAATATTTGCTAAATTATCATTCAAGCTGTGTTCCCTTTTGTAGTTCACATATTAATCAACAAAGTGCACGTAGCATAAAAAATTCTCATTACACTACTTTGTATTGACAAATTCTAGTTTCAAGAGTTCAAGACTTGGGGGTCATGACCAAGCACCCACAAACAGGTTCCTTCCATAAAACAAAAACGTCACATCATAAAACCAATGTCCACTTCCTTTTGTCAGTTTCTTGGCCAATTGTTTGTTTTCTTCTTTTGATGGTAGTTTCGGTCTTTCGGGGTCTATTCCCATTCCTTGTATTATTTTCTAAAAGAAGCGTGCGAATTTTTCCACATTTGTTTGGTTGACACCGAGTCACAGACACAGCTGCCAAGTGGTGCCGGGTTCATGACTTCTGTGGGGCTGTCCTGCACCTATTCTTGTCTACTTTAGGCGCATCGTTTTCGTACCCAGTCTCACCTCTCAAGGACGCCGGACCCTCGAGGATTCTTAAGTTATCAATTTCGACTCTTCCAAGTTCCAACAGGAAGGAAGGTAAATGGGGTTGTCAACTGCAATAGAATATTAAGATATTGCTGTGACTGGTGCCGTGATTATGGGGAATGTGAACATGACAATTGTCACACCTCTTTGCAATGGAACTCGTTTTCATTTGTTTCAAAAAAACAAAAAAACATGACACAATTGTCATCAAATGCAGGACCGCCTATTAGTTCATGTGGACGGGATTTGAATGCCCAACTCGTTTTTATATTTCATTTTAGGGAGTACTAAATGAATATGTGCAGCCTTATTATTAAAATTTATTAAAAAAATAACCTCATAATATGGTACATGGGAATAGAAATCATGTATATGCAGAAACCAAGACTTCCGTCTTTGCTCACTACTGAGGACATTTTTAGGTGCAGTTTCCAAGGCTGAGTGCCTGTGAGAGTGAGAAATTGGCTTCTGAAGTCTGAACTGAGCTCCTCCTTTTGCAGTAACTTAGGTTAGATTATTTTTTGGGTGCTTGGGACCAAATTGACTTGGGCAGTGTCCTTGGCTGGTATCATCAAGCCAAGTGTCAGACATACAGCATCTGTTTGTTGGGAGAAGCTCAATCAACCCTGAATCCCTGATATGAGATGATGAAAACACTTTTACTAGTTTTAGCAGGGAATAGTACAAACTTAAAAGACATTATAATAAGGCTGTATATCTGACACTTGGCTTGGCAATGATAATTAAAGTAGCACATAATAAGTTACAAGTAATATTTTGAAAGAAAAATTTCATGATTTGAGATCTTGAGGTACATGATATTGTTGGTAATGTCAAATGATGGGTACCTCTTCAATTCTAAAAAGATCCAAGGAGAAAGAAAGAGAGATGAGAGGCTCCAAATGTTTTTGAGATTGCTGTAATTAACCCTTTAGTGACCGTGGTTGATTTGGGGCGTGGGCATAGTTTTTCAAGAAAATGAATTTTGTGGCCACTCTAAAGATGTAGTCTTAGATCAAACCATACAAGGTGTTTCCATAAGGGAGATTCTTCAACCTAACAAAAAATCAAACTCATCCAACGGTACAAATTGCTATAAATAAGGTAGGAGGTTCATAAATCAACCTTTTAAGGGCTAAAATTGAATTTTGTGGAGGTGAAACATCTTTAAATACTTTTTAGTAAATTTTCCTCAAAAGACAAGTAGAATAGGCATCTAATCCAAGTCGTTTCATATTTTTTCAAGCTTTGTGAAATTAGTTACAAATTTTTGAAGTTCACAAAAAATGGTCATATGTGGTCATCAAAATGAATACCCTTCTAAAATGTGCAGATTTGGTACATTGAAGAAAGTGAAATGTACCTCTAAATCATGTTTGCTTCTAGAGCCTTGTTGGAGTTTGAATTGCTTTCCTTAATTTTCAAAAATCAATGACTTGAATGACCGTTTAGAATTTGCGCTGCATAAATATCAATGCATAAGTTTACTTTAGGCATTCATGAGATTATAAAGCAACACTTATACCTTGTCAAGACATCAAGTTACAAAAAAATCTCACAATTTGGTTGATATTTTTTTGTATTTTTGTTGAACACTTCCCATTTAAAGGTCCAGGTCATTTGAGTTTGCAACCTCATAGCTAATTCATCAATGCTCCAATTCTCTTGAAATTGCTTTTGTTTGAAGCACACAAAGACATTCTAATTGCATTCCTTTTTGAGATTTTTGTGATCAAATGTATTTTGAACAATATTAGATTGAGAGTCCAAAAATCAACCAAAAAGTGGTTGACCGGTCACTAAAGGGTTAAGAGTCTTTTCATCTTCTGTCCTATAAGTGCCCTTAGGAGTAAAGTGATTGACACGAAGAGTGCATACTAATATTAGGAGAGAGACTCTATAATATCTATAGTGGTGATCTATGTGAGGACTGTGAAAACATGATTGGATTTTAGTATGTGGAGGGGAGGTGGTGGTGGGGAGGATTATTATGCATAACAAGTTGTGTTGTAATTGTGTATATTGGATTGTTGATGTGTGGTGGATGTCATAGTTGTGTCCAAATCATTGCTAGAAATATTTGTTTGTAATATAGGGTGTAATAGTACGACCATCCAAAATTCGAATTAGTGTATTGAAAATTGACTTTCAATTTTGGTAAGAGTGTTGAAGAATAAAAGCTTCACAATTTTCCTAATATTGACTAACTCGAGTGGTAGGGCATAAGGAAGTGTCACAAATTGACTTTGGAACTATCAAAAGTCATTGACTATTGGGCTGGTAGAGTGCAAAAGAAGTGTGTCATGGTATTTTTCTCCTATGGATTGTTTTGGGTACAAGAGTACAAGGAAGTGTTTGTCATGATTTGTCTTGGTATTGACTACTGGATTGTCAGAGTCATTGATTATTGAATTGTCAAAATACAAAGAATTGTCCTTGTGTTGACTGTTGGATTGTAGTCTTTGATTTGACTCTTGGGTTGTCAAAATACAAGGAACGTCATGATCTATCTTCATATTGACTGTTGGACTTTCAAAATAGCATCAATTTGTTTTTGTATTGATTGTTGATATATTAGTAATGTAAAGAGTATTGGGGCATAAAAGTGAAAGATTTGTGACAATAGACGGTTGTTGTGATAGTTTATAGTTAGTGACATTGAATGTTAGTAAAACTCAAAAAACATGGAGTTTTTTTTGTAGAGTTGGGGATTGTGTAGATGATGAGTTTATCATATGAAATTCAAATAGGAAGAAGTTAGTGGGGAGTGGTTGATTATTTTCAAGTTTCCTATGATGAAGTAGTATGTATGTCAAATATTGTATTGCCCCAATAACAAAGACCTTTCAATGTCACAATGCATGTACGATGGTCTTCTTCTATTTTTTTCCCTTAAAATTTTGTTGGTATCTGCACCACACCATCATTCTATATTCAAACCATTTAACCTTTGCCTTTTTTCCATCAAAATTCACTCAAAACTACCAATATATTGAGTATTGGTGTCAAAACGCCAATGAGGTTTGATTTACTTGATCTAGAGCAATGTATTTCTTCATTGTCTATATATGATTTAATTTATTGCAAAGGCTACTCATGTTTTTGATCACTTTGAGCTAAAGGGACACAAAAATTGAAAGATTGGATCTAAGATCTATAGCTAAACCACTTATAGATTGCATCTATATCATTTAGTTCTGATTTACACCCAATTGATAGGTGAGGGGATCAAAATTTGAAGGTCTTGATTAACTGATATTGAGAAAATCCTTGGAAAATGAGTTTATACTATAAAGTGGGAGGTCACAAGTCTCATAAGTCTAAGAAAGCCCAATGATATGGAACACATTTTTTTCCAAATTATGTGGCAACAATAGTCCTCAATTTTTTAGCCCCCCAAATTATAGTCAATCTCACCTCACAAAGATGGGTCTAACTAAATTTTTTGGGTTTATTGCTAAAAAGTCCTACTTTTCAATATTTTTTTCATTTCATGCCTTCTTGATACTTTACACCAATCTAATGGCCATGATTTCTAAAGGAAAACTTCTCAGTGGCAAATAAGGGGACTTGGAGAAGAGACTTCTCAATTTTTTGAGCCCCTCTTTTTTGGTGTGAACCACACCTTAGTTGAATGTCTTCCACAAGTCTTTAGCCCTATTCTTGGCATTTGATCCTTAGCTCTATTCTTGCACAATAGTGTTTGGAAATACTGTTTGAATGAATGTAAGTAGGAATTGACAATTTGTTTGTCAGTCTAACTATAAATCTTGGAAAAAAATTTCATTGTCTATTATAAGTTGATATGCTCATTTACTTTGTTGAATGGTTTATATGAGGTTACGACAATCAATATTGTTGAGCTCCTCAAATCATTGATTATTCTTTGCTACCAAACTTTATTTGCCTTCAACTCTTACATTGAGTATTAGTTCTTTTTATCTATTTGGTTTTACAAGGACATGTTCTAATAGATATATTTGGATTTTGAAATACACAAACTACTTTTAAGCTTTTGCTACAATCCCAACCACAATCCCCAAACTTCCCTTTCTACTTTGTCAATTATCCCAGACCACCTCTAACAAACTCTTAGTCTTCTTTCCCTTCCTTTAAAATTACTTGGTTATTACAGTCTCAATTCTTGCAAAAATACATTGTGTAGGTATCACTTGGACGGACTTTTTGGAGCCCAATATGGACCCTAAACCATCAAATTTTCTATGAACACCAACTACTTAGAGTTAGGGCTTTTTTCCATTTTTTTTGAAATGCCAATGTGGCAGTATAAAATGTTACACAATGGTGTTCCAAATTTCAACATTCATCCACACATTGAATAAAAAATATCACATTAGCACATATCACATGTCTATAATTATGTTTTCATTAGGGGTAGTCACAGCCTCTTCGAGAATTGTCCACTTCTCGGAGATTGGTCGCGTGGTATAATATAACTGGTTTCCTGTTGTTGCGGGATCGCTCAACCTCAGAGGTTTAGGGTGTGCCGTTCTTCTCCTCCACGAATGAAGAAATGGGCTTGGATGGCATTTTCCCGGAGAAAATTTTACCTTAGAACTCCAGAGTTTCACCCCTCGTTGTTGTACTTTCACGACTTTGCTGAACAGCAGTTAGGTCCATCCGTTCCAATTGGATCCGAAACCTTCGCGCAGTTACCCCAACCCTCGTGCAGGTTCTCGCATCCTCCGAGATCTCATCCTAGCTGTTAAAGGGGTTAGGGTCCCTCCACAAAACAAGGCTCCCCATTCGCTCCCCATTTCATGCGGCTGAAGAAATTTCTCAGAGAAAATCTCAACCTCGGAGGGGCTGTGACTACCCCTATTGATAATAAGACGATTTCATCTAAGATTTTTATTTTATTTTTAATTTGAAGTTTTTTGGCAAAAAAATTTCACGGTTTGTTGCCATTTTTTAGCCCATTTTTTTCTTTCTGGTGCAATCTGGCACCAGAAAGAAAGAAAAAAGCCCTCCTTGCAGAAAGAGCTTTCAATTGGCAGAAAAGGTTTTGGGGTTTTGCAACTCGTGAGTTAGGGTTCGGGGGTTGGACCATCTTCTTCCAATCCTTGTTCGTCCTCAAGCTATCCTCTGTTTCCTGAGTGCACATTCGTCGCAGGCACCACCTCTGCGGTGCTCGCCATAGCAGTCGCCATGACGACCTCCGCTGTACTTTCCTCTTCCTGCCTCCTGCCCCGCTGCTCCACCGCTTCTTCCACCTCCTCTTCCACTTCTCTCGCCTTCTCTCGCCCACGCTCTCTATCGCGCTCCGCGGGAGCCCCCGACCTCACCGCTTCCTTCTTCTCCAATGTGCACCTCGCTGTCACAGCTAGAAGGTGCTAATCGCTCACGGAATTTGAAGATTTCGCTCAATTTTGGAGCATTTTCGCATTTGTCGCATTTGTCGCATTTTGTAGAAGTTTTGGAGCATGTTTGAGCTGGGATTGGGGATTCCGTGGAGGTAGGGGTTTGGCTTATCCGCTTTGGACGTGGTATTGGAGCTGTGAATTGGGATTTCGATTAATTTTGGAGCGTCTCACCTTTTTTTTATAGCATTTTTTGACATTTGGGAGCCTGTTTGAGCCTGGGATTGTGAGAGTCCGTGGAATTAGGGTTTGGATTATCCGATATTGGAGCTGCGAATTGGGAAATGCGTTATGGAAGAAGAATTGACTGTGAGTTCGTTGCTCTCCTTGTGAGTGCAGAGAGGGCAATTCGTCATGTCGAGGGAAGGTGACGATGATGGCGCCCATTGGCACGCCGAAAGTACCGTACCGTACCCCAGGAGAAGGCGGGTGGCAGTGGGTCGATATCTGGAATGTCTTGGTGAGCATCCCTATCCCCCTTGAGGAGGACCAAATTGGGTCTCATGTTGTTGTTTTCAAGCAGTTTCGAGTAGGTTGTAAAGGAAATTCTTTTGGCTCAATTTTGTTTATTTTTTGACTTATGCTTGCAATTTTCTTCAGTGATTCTAGTGATATAACAATTTTTCTCATCTGAAGTCTAATATTTTCATAATATGATCAATTGAATTGGTCCCTTTACAACGTTCCTTTAGAGGCTATTAGAGGGTATTAGTAGTCTGCCATTATTTGGAAAGGATCGGGATTTGCAATTGGTGCTAATATTGAGTGTTTGTGTGGCAGTATCGTGAGCGAATTATATTCCTTGGACAGTACATTGATGAGGAGTTCGGTAACCAGGTGGTTGCGACTATGCTCTACCTGGACAGTGTTGACAGCACCAAGCCCCTGTACCTCTACATCAACTGTCCGGGTGGTGATGTATGTCCTAACGATTTGCATTGCTTCTGGTTTGAGCATGAGTTTTAGCCTGATGCTGGTAAAAGCTTCCATAAGGCGCTGAATTTTGGGGCATGCAAGAGCACAACTTTGCTTGTCTGTATTTGATCGTATTGTGTCATTCCAGATCACACCCTGCATGGCGATCTTCGACACAATGGAAAGTATAAAAAGTCCAGTGGGTACTTTGGCTTTGGGTTACGCGTACAACAATGCAGGACTTCTGCTTGCTGCTGGCGCTAAGGTATTACGCTCCTTTGTCTATTCTGGATTTTCCTATGACGATCTTAGTAGCGTATCAAAATAAAAAAGGAGAAAATGACCCTCAATGATTTAGGAAAACTGCTGGACGTTTAAGGGTTACTCCCTAGGTGTCCAAATGGCCAAAAGTGGCACCTTCCATATTTATGTGAGTTGGCACAAACCATTTACAAAGCTGCCAAGGAAGATTACAATATGTAACAATGGAAAGAAGAAATCATACCCTACATTTTTTAATCATAGAAATCAGTGTTTGGAAAGCTTCTTATTGGATTCGTAATTTTAGCATGGGAATGAAGGGTTTAAACTGACGGTAGCCTTCTGGATAGAATTGGGATATCTATCACTCATAGTGTCTTACTTGCTCTCTGATTATGTGGTGGCGATTTTCAGGGAATGCGAACCGCTATGCCACTGACTAGGGTAGCTCTCATGTCCCCTGCTGGTTCAGCCCGCGGTCAGGTTTGTAGCCTACACTTTTTGCTTAGCACGTTCTATTTTCAGTTCAATGCGGCTTTAGTGTTTTATAATTTTCAAAGACATGAACTCTAATGAAATTCATACGCCTCATAGTTTTACTTAAGTTCATGAACTCATCTCTATGATTATTGGCTTGTGAAATGCTAGGCTGACGACATCATTAATGAAGCAAAGGAGCTGAGCCGCGTGAGGAATTATGTTTACGCGCAAGTGTCAAAGAAGACTGGTCAGCCTCTTGATAAGGTATGGCTTGTAAATTCAACAAATGTTGGAAGTGTACGGAACCTTCGATTTCTTGACTGTGTATTGTTAAATTTGGAAATTTTAGACATTTGCATTTTTTTGCAGGTAATGAAGGATTTGAGTCGTATCAAGCGCTTCAGTGCTAAAGAAGCTTTGGATTATGGTATTATTGACAAGGTTGTGAGACCTAAGCGCATCAAACCGGACGCTCGAAAGCAAGAGTCCATTGGAGTTGGGCTTGGCTAAAGCTATATTCAACTGGTTTGTTCAGTAGGTAACATTCTTTGCGAGGTGCACCAGCACACTGAGTGTATTGACTAGTCCTACTGTAGAATAGCTGGGTAGCATCACGTAATAGGCAAGGTACTGCAGCAGGGGATCTCTCTTGTTCAAATCCCTATTATCCAAATATCTAGGAACAATTCTCGCGATCCTGTCAATCTGACCCCATTTCTAAATTGCAGTAAAACAAGGGTTGCAGAATAAGTTGTAAAGCTTTGGCGTGGAACTGTGTCTCTGGTAAGAAATATATGTTTGAACGACTTGTTGGCAGTCAAATGTCTACGCAAACAACTGTCTCTGGAGTATGCCTGCAGGGTATGTAATCACTTAGATGCACATTGTTCTCTCGTGTTGTGGCCATTAAGTTACTCTTTTGCCATGCCTTGAGATTTGTGCCACACATCATTGTGGCCCCAAATCTCATTTATTCAAGAGTGAAAATCTTACATCAAATGCATGGCCAAAGGTATGGCCAAAATGGGCATAATTATAAGGTGACTTCAACAGGGTCTACTCACTGATCCAGCTTGGAACCTGAGCTGCTCTTATCATGGAGCTGAAGAGGATGTCACACCCGCGGAGGGCACACTCCGAGTTTTTTCTCAAAAAGACGCTGCAATAGCACAATTTGGAGGACACTACAAGCGACCAACGACAAAGACTCCACTGCGGCCTTGTATAGAACGCGCCTGCTCGTACCGATTGCAACTGCACGGAGTCAGTCAAAACGAAGTCAGCTTTCTACTTGTGAAGGTCGATTCATTTGGATGATTTTCTTAATAGTGGTTTCACACATTGCTTATCAAGCTATCTTCAGCATTAATGGGGTTTCACACACTATTTATCAGGCTATCTCCAGCGGTTCAACAGATCATCTGAGGTCTACATGGAGAGAGCTAGAAAATCATCTTTCTCTTCAATTCAATTATTGATTAGAAGTTCCTGCTCAGTGCATTGATTAGGAAACTTTGCTTGGTGAGGTAATTTTGTTAATTGCAATTGTTAATCAAGATGCTTTCATAAGCTCTTCAACTCAAATTTCTTCAACGTCATCCCTTTGGTTTCAGACGCTGTTTTATAGCAGTCTCTGATGAAGATGAGCAATACTGATGGTTATTCTCGCCTAATGAACGATGCGTGAAAATCACAATCGGTAATCACTGTTTGGAACTGGCTCCCTCTGCCTTGCATTCTACGGGTGGTGGAAACTTGAGAATCAATGGAGGCTGAAGCGGGCTGGAACTACCTAAACCGTAACCAGAGCACGCGGGAATCTCACATACCTTGGGCCTGTCGATTAGTCTGGGAGTGAAGCCAGTGCTGCTCAAATTGCACATCGAGGAGTGCGTCTTCGACCCTTGCAATCTGCGCCATCAGAACGTACAGGTGCTCTGCCATCCCAATTTCATACCCCAAATCCTTACACTTGAGTTAAGGTAAAGCCATTTCATATGTGAGTATCGTAGTAACTCAAAATACCTCTGCAATTCAAGGGTCGATATGCTAATGTATTATGTATTTCCTGAAGATATCACTGCATTATTATGGTACACAGTCTTGGACAAGTATACATTAGTATTAGCAAATTATTTTTTGCAAATATTATTAATAGACTACACTTTTTCATGGAATTATTGTGGGGGAGGAATCAATGGTGTCCAACTACACTGTGAATGTGATTATCTTCCAAAGACTGAAGTCATCTTCACAACATGAAGATTCCGAACTCATGTGGACCATTATCTGTAGAATTACTGTGTTACCAGTATGTATGCCAACTTACAGCAGTAGTATTGGATTCCCCACGTCAGCACCCTGGCTTGAAACTCACTGAAATTGGTATCGTAGTGATGCAGATGACTCACCATCTTTGATGTGCTCTTCAAGAGGTAAGTGGCCAATGTGCACGTTAAAATCGATGGTCTGCAGCATTGAAACTCGGTTCTGGAAACAAAATTTGTATGGTCCCTTTTGAATGGCTGTCACGTTGTACTTTCCTTGTGTTTGTTGCTTTATGCTGTGCACTTGTTGGCCGCCTGGGTCTGCAATCTGCCACATAACAATGCTTGTAGTTGGAAACAGAGATGGAAGGCGAATCACAGGCATGTCTCAACTAGCACTTGTATTTGAAACTTAGATGGCTAGATCACTAGAATTTTAGTAGGTTTCAAAGTTGGAAGCAGATGATTTATCTACCATTGGCAATTTGAAGAGGAGTCTCCAATATCCAGTCGTGAAGATGAGCTTTCAATATTGACAAGTGTTACCAACCACCTTGAATTGGGTAACAACTTGCAACATTGGAAGAGTCCTTCAAAAATGTGAGACACATGCATGGCAAGTTCTGTATAACAATGAGAACCTCCCGACAAATGGAAGTGGCTAATATAAAAGCCACTATTGAAGCTATACTTCCAGTGAATTTAATTGTTGGGGAGCCAAACGATGACAGCCAAGAAGCCCTCTTCTTATAACTTAAACACAATTTGTCCAAAGCCAAACAATATCGTGATCTCTAAACATACTCATCTTTGACATCAACGATTATCATTAGGTGTACAAATCTCCACTGTAAAAGCCTTTCCTGTATTTCATCGATCAATTACTGAGGAATCTTCAAGTTCTGAACAAAAGTGTTAGAATAGCAAACTCAAACCGTAATTGAAGCAATTGCCTAGCAGCAACAAGAGTAATATATGCACTTCAAGAAGGCTTCTCTGCCAGAATCGAAGAGGAAGTAGCGAACTTACAGTTACATCAACTCCAACATTGCTTGCTCTGCGGTGATGCAAACCCCAAGGATTGTGTACCTTGGTAACCACGAAGGACACATGCATAAGGTCCCCATCAGAAGGCACCTCGTGCACCCAACACTCTTTTCTGTCCAATTCAAACCTCAGAGCCTCGACAACAGTGCACAACCACAGCAATCCCACGAAAAGGATCCATAAAACTGGCCTCCTAGGCTCCCTTTGCATTTTGCTCACCATGCTCGGCTTCATGGTTTCTTCAATTCTTCCTGTGTGCTTTACAATCTAAGTGCCGGCAGCTGCTAGTTCGAGAAAAATCGCACGCTGCAATAGCTCAATTCTCTCTAGGACTTCTTACTGACTAACCCAACCCAATTGTAGAAGAAATGTCCGAATCAACTCGTCCGAATTGACTAAAATGTTCGAATCAGCAAAAAAATGTGAGTTCGAAAACGTCGATTTGAACAATATTCGCTGATTCGGACATTGTTGTGTCTAATTTTCTACTAGTGTTGAACCAGGTTCAAACGTTCAAACAGCAGAAGTAGATTGTTGGTTTACACCGAAAGGTCATCCCCAAGTTCATTGTCTTTGTCTTTCCATGCTTGATAGGCACATCATTTCAAATCTGGAGAGTTTGCTCAATACTTGCTTGTTGAGAATGGACCATAAAGCTCTCTGTCTTCAGCCAGGTGCAGAAACTATTTCTTCAGCATGAACACACATCAGGTCCATCAGGATAACGTGATCTATTCTTCGGTTGTTGCATTCACTCTGAACGTACGAAGGACAAACTACTACAAAAACAAGAGAATAGAAGCACATGACAAGTGTGAAACCAAATTACAGGGTACTAGCAACTTCAAATTGCAATGAATTGTCCCGTTGAGGAAGAAATGAAGAATGTTCATTCATCTTGGTCTAGGTTTTCATCATGAACGTTGGATGAAATAATTGGATGATATTTCTTCAGGATGAAAACAACAGATTTTGTGACCAATCGTGACACTGCTGTGACATTGCGTATTCAATATAACAGATATATGACCTCTTTCAATTCAATGATGATCAAAATTACACCACTTAAGGTATGTGCACCTATAATATTCACTAATTACAATTGAGCATAGTTACTAATATTAATCATAAATTGTATCTTATTGGTGACTGTAAGAGGATTTGAACACTTTTGCATGCATTATTTGGATACTGTATGAACAAGTTATGAATTTTCAAAGTATTGTCTCTAGGTATATCAAAACCCAGCATTAAGCTCTGTAAGGGTCTCATGTTTTGATTGCATACATCTTGTGTAACCAATATCTAGGTCTTTAGGATAATTTTTGGCCCAACTATATATATTATATTTTAGGCAATGTTGATTATTGGTGTGCATACTTTATCAGTAATGATTGCATGTCAAAATCTTCCTATTGTGGGCTTCCATTACATATTAGTTGTCGGCTACATACCATTATTCACAAGTTGTAGGAGTTTTCTTGTTAAATTGAAGAGAGACTATTTATCTAAGCTAGAAAGCATATTCTTCCCAAGGATGAGGTGGCCTAACTTTTGGGGGTCACACAAATAGATATTTCATTTAATCTTGGATTTTCCAAATGCAATCATGTCTCACGGGCTAGTACTAATTAGTAAACAATGTTATGTAGACCATGGAGGTTATTTATACTATAAAGACCAAACAATCAAGCTCCAAAAAATGAATCAAAAAAATACAACTTGAAGCCTTTTGAAGTCACCAAGTTCAAAAGGAAGAGTATCCACTCAAGCACAATTCCATCTTCTTCCTAAATTTTGTTGATCTTTTGGACATAGAAAGAAGATTTTAGATGTGTTTTGCATGTGTTTTGGGATATTGTATTGATAAAGAAAGAATTTTCAAATCTCAAAATTAAAAGTGTATCCAAAATCAAACTTAGGCTCTTATATTCAAAATATACATTTTAGGTAAGAATGTAAAGGGTTTAATTTTTGCAATTTGGTCACATTTAGATGTAGTTATCTTAATAAATAGGCTAGAGTTTAATGATTCATCAAACATTAGCATTATAAAAGCTAAAATTTCATGCAAATTAGAAAAATTTAACATCTAAATTTTGAAATTTTGAAATTTATTGTGAAATTTTATTTTGGATAAGAAATATATTTGCTGAGCTGAAGGATTAAATTGTCTAAAAATAGTCATTGCAATACCTCACATTTGATACGTGGCCAATGTACTTGGCTTATATTACCCTAAATTGGAATTTTTTTTTTGAATTAATTATAGCCCATGAATTTAGGATATCTTTTTAAAATTAGGACAATGACACACAATTGTGGATGTTCAATTTTAACATGAAAAAACCAGATGTGGTCTATTATGATTACCTCTAAGAAACATTTAAATTTAAAACTATTCTAATAATGAAATTTAGTGTTACCACACTAATTGATTTGAAAAACTATAAGATTTTGCTCTTGATGAACATTTATAAAGATCTACCTCTTTGAATAGTATTAAAATATGAATATTTTTTATAAGAATATTCATCAAGAACAAAAATTATAGCATTTTAAAAATAGTTAGTGTCAGTAACACTGAATTTTATTATTAGAAAATTTTATAGTTTTTATGGTGGTAAAAAATGCCTTAAATTATTAACTAGTGATTGGGGTTTAAAAATTCTTGAAAATAGGGTTCAATATATGCTAAAAATATAATTTTTTTGCATAATTTCTTTTTTCATACATTTTTAAAACAATTGGAATTTTCCCCAAAAATTGACATCTATTTCTAGAAATTTTTTATGGCCAAACTATTCATTGAATTTTATTAATTTGAAAATAAGAAGTCAGACTCAAAAACTCATACCAATCAATACTTGTTCTATCATAAAATTGAAAAAACTTAAAATTTTCAATAAAATTATTCTATTATTATTTAAATATGATTTTTAACATATGTATTTGTAGATAAAATTTATACAACTGTATTTTCAATTTTTTGGAAAATTATTGGAGTTTTTTTAAATGTATTTTGATGAAAAAACATTTGTATTGATACACATTGAAACATTGAAGCTTGACCACCAATTAACCTTTTTGGAACTTGCAATTGGTAGTACTAACAAATGAATGAATATACATGTGTACCTATTTATATACATATAGGTATATATAGATAAATAGGTGTAGGTAAATAATGGTATATGTATATAGTGATTTCTATTCGTATGTATTCATAAATGATTCATATAATATTTTTTTGGATCCAAAATTTCCTTATAAATTTCCTTATATAATGGTACAAAAATTTATAAATTTAACGTGGTAAGGATCAAATCATTAGAAGAGATTTGAGGGCTGGGAGGGGCCGTTTCAGGCTGTTCCCGCAGCTGGGAACAATCAGAATATTAAAATAAAAAAAAAAATAAATAAATAAATAAATATATATATATATATATATAATTAAAATTTAAAAAATATATATATATATATATATATATATATATATATATAATTTAAAAAAATATTAAAAATTTAATTTTCTGACGTGGCACTCTCTCGGCCACGTCAGATTACTGCTCCCAGGCTGTTCCTAGGGTTCCCAGGGCCAGATAACTCGCGGGCTTTTGGAGCCCTCAAATCTCTTCTAATGAGATGAATACAACATACTCCAAATACACAAAGCCTTGGTTTTTTACCTATCAAAATGTTGTACATTCTTGAACTATTTTTTTTTACATTTGTGTAGTTTAGCTTTTTAGCTTTTGTGTAGTTTAGCTTTTTCAATTCAAAACACAACTTGAATAACTATGTAAAATAATAATAGAAATCTTTAAGAATCACCCAAATTAGAACTTAATATTTTGAACTTAAATGATTTAAAAAAAATTAGACAGATTATTCTACAATTAATTCTTGAAGGATTCTTGAATCTTTATTATACAATTATATGATAAATAGTGATTAGTGCAGTAATAGATTCTACCTTACAAATGTAATTTATAGATGATAATTATATCTTTTCTTTGAAAGTCATCAATAAATTATTATTATAAACTAATTCAATAGTTGTTGAAATATGTATTAGATAACCAATGAGCCACGCTAGTGACGAATAGGTTATCATACATAACCCGTTGTACATTTTTCCATCGCAACCTTTGCTCTTCAAGGTCATAAGTTGCAATTTGTAATGGCAATGGTGACGGGTTGCCAATGGGACGGTGCCACGTTAGCGTTGGAAAGTCAACAACCAGTTATGGCAATACATTCTTCAAATTTTTTCCTCCCTCCATTTTTATTTTTATTTATTTTTAAATCTCATAAATTGCGACATCTATTTGTAGACGTTATTTTTAATTTTTTTTAATTTTTTAATTTTGTAACAAATGGAACGAGTCATTGCATTAGAAAAAAACCTCACAATACAGACGTTAAGCTTAGTACTTTCGGTGACAGGGTTGCGAAGACTAGTTCAATAAGCTTACTTCAACGCTCGTGGCGCCTCTCAAGTTGTGGTTACGCTTTGCTAGTGCAATTGTAGTCATCTTCTTCAAGATTTCTGCTCCAGCCAGTCCTTTGGAATTGTGTGAACTCATTTGTGCCTCAAATTAACGCACTTCCATTGCCATGGGGTTTCCTCTTCTCTTTTGGGAATCTGTCTGATTGTAATAAGAGCACCCAGTCCATCTCTCAAGAACGCGGTGAATTATTGCTTAAATAATTCGAATTGTACTTGGAGCGGCGACTGACTCGTCCACGGCAACTTCTCTTCGGAGTTTTATTGTCGTTTATGGTGAGACGACGGCCTGTTTTCGGTAAATCTAGCTTGTCGTCTACTTTCTTAGTTGACTTAACTTAGGTCATGTGTGTTCTTCGTCCTTTGCACACATATATTTTTTATTCAGATGGTGATGCGTGGGAAATCGACAGGTGCGATGAAGCACGGTTACGTTTTTATTTGAAATTGGGTTTTAAATTCGAGGTGCGGGATTCTTCTCGAAGCGGGATTAGGAGTACGCCACGACCGGTGAGATGATCCATGGTTAGGTTTATTTGAGGTTCGATTTTACATTCGGGGTGCGGGATTCCTCTAGAAGCGGGACTGGGAATCCTCCACGACGGGTGTGAGCGATGAAGAAGAAGAAGAAGGACGAGGGGTTCTTCGATGAGGACGACCTGAGGGACTGTCGGCGGTTCATCGCGGGGTTGGTGGCGGGGCTCTTCACCACCGTCCTTGTGTTGGCGTTCGTGGTGTTTGCGAAGCGAATATTCCTGCTCGGAGGAGCTGCATCGTATACCTTGGTGCAGCATTTGCAAAGGATTCAAGTGCTCGTTGTGGATACGACGGCTAGGTGGGGAAAAGAATTCCAAAGCATTTTTGAGGAATTGTATGCATAGAGTGTGAGATTTCATCTCAGTTGATTCTAGGTGTATTCAGACCTGTCACACTAGATTCTCATGTTCAAATTGTGTACATTTTAGATAAGAACCTGTTGTGGGTAGGCGTACTTACTGTTCTTGTGTACAGAAATCGCACGTTGTTGGATCGAGGTACTTCTTGCACGAAGCCTTTCACGTGTGTCAAGTTGTTTGTTACTTTGTTACATGGTCATGAATTCATGATACATTTGTAGAAAAGAGTGGGTGACAGTGATGTTTTTTAGGGTATTTTGGGTGGCAAAGGAGTGATTTCTTTCTTTCTTTTTCGATTCTTCATGTTTTTTCGGCCCTGTCGGCAATTCCAGATGGCGTTTTGGCTTGTGGAGACCCTAAAGCAACACTGGTGGTTGATGGAATGGGGGGAATGATTGTAGCAAAGTTCAAAAGAACGCAAGAGTGCGTGTTTTTGCCATGATCCCTGCCCATGTTCCCTCAACCACCCTCTCAACCATCGATTGTGGTAGTGACGTGCCCTGTTTTGTTGTGTGCCTGGTTGTGCAAATCACGAGCATGCCCAACGAGATTCCTTTCGGCCTAAGGTTTGATCATTGTTTGGTTTCAATTGACAAAGATTTGTCAGGACAGTGAGTGAGTCGCATCGTGCTTCACCATTGTCCACGGGTGACACTATTTAAAAAAAACAATATACATACTTCCGCTTCAAATCTGAATATCAAATTCGCTTTAACCCCTAAAGGAGTTGTGGATTTTGAGTTTTAGATTCCATTCGCATGGTTAGATTCATCAATGCTATCACCAATATTTTTTTTATCACTTCTAAATTTGATTACAAGTAAAATATTATGGAGTATCATTTTTTGAGTAAATTTTTTTTGGAATGGATTTGAATTGAGGTTATTGATTTTTTGAAAATTTTGAAACTCTTTAAATTTGTGACATTATTTTTGCAAATCTAGTTTTGAACTAAAGTCTAGACATACTTGTACATTTGTAATTTTAGAAAAATAATGTATTCTAGTATCACCAAATCCAACTAGTAGATAGGATAATAACTTAATAAAGTATCTCTACAAATTAGGGTGACTTTCATCCAAGTAATAATGAGAAAGAAATAAGAATATCAATCGGTTTGTTGTCTAGAAATTGGACATTAGCATTACAAAAAATTTCAAGCCAAGGGAGGGCCGCAAGTTCTCAACCCCCCGGTGCAATTGCAGAGGAATTAAAACTGTTTTTTTATTTATTTTTATTTTTTAATGGCAGCAACTGATGTGGCACTACTTGTGCCACGTCAGCGACACATCAGATTTCAGTATTTTTTTAATATTTTTTTTTTCAAAAAAAATATTTTTTTATTTTCCTGTAATTGCACTGCGGGGCACCGAAACAAGTTTTCTTAACGGCCCTCCGCGGGGCTCAGATTTTTTCTGATGATCACTAAATGGTTAATCCCTAAAGGTCGGAGCTTGTGATTGTAGAGTCAATCTTGGAAGTCTTTCATTATACAATAGAACCTCTCTAAGTTGATCCCCTCTAAGTCAATAAAGTGTTGTCAGGAAGTATTGATTTCTCGTCCCAACTTAACAATATGAACCACATATGAACATGATGACCCTCCCTAATGTAATAACCTCTCTAACTCAATGTGTCAGACTGGTCCCAATTCTATCAACTTAGAGAGGTTCTACTGTATATCCTCCATTTCTTTGCTATATATGAGTGAATTTTGTTGGTTGTATTTCTTAGAAATGAAATCCTATGTGCAATATTTGTCATAAAATTTTCAAATTTTTTTGTGAAAATTTTGAATTGCCATGATTTTTTGAATAAAAAATGAGGAAAATTCATATGAAATACAAATCATGTTTAAAAAAATCTAAAATTTTCAAAATAGAGGTACATTGTAGTCTGGAACATTGTGGTATTTTTTTGTGGTCATTCCATATTTAAAAACTTAGCTATAGACCCTCAACTTCAAACTTCACAATAATGCTTATTTAAAAAAAAAAATTCAAAATTTTCAAGTGGAGTAGAAACTGCACTTCGGAAGCTTCATTTTGTTAGGGTTACATCACTTTCACTTACTTGAACGGTTTTAGGGCAGTCCACTTCCCAAGCTCATGAATGAATGGGGTCCAAACGTGTCCACCCCTCCAACCTATCATCAAGCCCAGACCAGAAACCACGTGGCGTCTAACGAAAGAGCCTCCTCTTCTTCCGTAAATCTACCAACACGCAGAACCATCCAGAATCTAACCTCACATTGAAATATTTACGACATCTACTAAATAAACAAAAATTCAGTAGATTAGTTGAAGCACTTCAATGTCACTGTGCAGGGAAGTGCGCGCTTCGGGAGTCCGCCATTCCATTCATTTCCATTGTTGCCCGTTTTCGAGCTTCGGGGATTCTGGCTGCTCTGTTTTCGGGATCCGTTTTGATTCTTGAAAGGTTTCAAAGAGAGAGCATTCAGTTCAGATTACGTTGCCCTCAAATTTTTTTAAACATCTTGGAGAGCAGTTTTTGAGGAGGATCGCGGTACGGTGTTGGAGTTCAAGCGATGGCGATGGCGATGGCGATGCGCAGGGGAGCGGGGACCGTGACGCGCGGGACGGAATGGTTTAGTAATGCTCGGTACTTGGCGACTGCTGTGCGCGTGCATGATGATGCGTCGTCGTCGTCATCGTCGTCGCCTTCCGGACGTGCATTGGCAGCGTTTAGTGCTCTTTTAGGAGCTGGCGCACTTTACAATTCTTGCCAACAAACGGTAATATTGTTTTCTGCTCTGTTTGATATTTTCATGCTACGTATGTTGAGGGCATGCTTTGTGAGAGCGTTGATGTGATGTGTTTCTTGGAGTTGGATCGGGCAGTTGGTTGATTTCTTGGAGGTTTATGTATCTTGAATGAATGAATTTCCTGTCAGGAAATTGTGGAGAGCTCTGGTTCATTTATTGGCACTACTGAAAGTGACTTTTTAATTTTTTTTTTCTGCATTGTGAAACCGTTCCGTTGCTTGTGGTTTATTGGATTAGAATTTGTGTAAAAAAATTGCTGTACTCTGAAATAAGTACTGTAAAGCTTTAGCTGGCGTACCTATGAGGCTTGAGCCATTTAACTCCTGTGTTGAATCAGTTGTTGAGTGAATGGTTTCAAAGAGAGTTGATGTGTTTCTTGAACTTGGATCGGGGAGTTAATTTGTGAAGATTTATGTCTGCTTGGAATGAAGGAATTTTCTTTGAGGGAATAATCCAGGATTCACGTTTACTTGCGGCACGAGTGAGAGAGATGCTTTAATTAGTTTTTCCATACTGTGAAACCGTTCAGTTGCTTGTGGATTCGAAAGTTGTGTAATAACAGCTAAAAATTGCTAATCTTTGCGCTGGCTCACTTTTCCCTGCTTAAGCCATTCAATTGTTTGTGAGCCACCTTAGGTAACGCCCAAACGTAGTCAGCAGATTGGCTATGCGGATGAAGGGTGCCGTTACTTTGTGGTAGCTCCATTAGCTGCCGAATTGCTGTAATTATTGAATGCAATGTCTCTTTCTGTAGTATAGATAGGTAGTAATATTTTAAAATATCACACGATACATACGGGTGTGACATTTTCGTGTCCGGGCAGAAGTCGAGAAATAACTCTGAAAGATTGCCTGTGATCTTGCTATTAGAATTCATCATGTATGTGGGGATCTGATGTTTCTTTTTAATCAGATAATAACCGAACCAGCTGTTGCGGAAGCCAGTGGCGATATGCCCCAAGAATTTAAACCTAAGACAGGTAGGTCTTTCTTCCTGATAATCATACATCTCGTAAGGCGTGACTAATACAGTATACGGTAATACAAGTGTGAACTCCTCAAGTCAGATGACCAAACCATCATCTCCTTTGCGGTTATGGTTGCGGAGAAGTCATTGATACGATACAGATGGGGAATTGGCTGAGTGTGAATGCTGGAATCAACATTGCAGCTTTAAATCCTAGTGAGTTCGTGAAGTTCAAGTTGGCTGAAGTCCGCGACGTCAATCACAACACCAAAGTGTACAGGTAAGCGTCCAGGCGTATTCCAATGGTCAGAATTTTGGATAAGCATGCAGTATTCTCTACTTCGAGTCTCTGTTTTTGACACTCCTTTTCTTTCCAGTTCTATATGCTGAATTATTACCGATTTGGTGGAGACGAGCACAATGGCTGTCGTGCCCATGTTTACGAGTCCATTTGTGTATAATCCCAGCTTCGGTGGTCTCTTCGCGTTATTTATTTCACATGTTTTGGTTGTGGAACAGATTTGCATTTGATCCTGAGGAGGCTTTTGGCCTTCACGTTGCTTCATGTGTGATCACGAAGTAAGGCTTTCTTTCTCTACCGTGCATAACTGTACGTGGGGACTGAAAGGCACAGATATCATCTACCTTGAATTTTATTTCAACAAAACAGTCATCACAATCAAAGTGTCATTTTGAAAGTTTACGTCGAGATTTTATGTTCTGAAGGGGTAGCTGCTTTTGAAGAACATATAAAGGATCTTTCGATTGATGTGTTGCTTTTGGCAGAGCTGAAATTGGCAAGAAGAAAGATGGAAGTCCGAATTATGTCATCCGTCCGTGAGTATTTATTTTGCTCCAGTGCTGCCCGAGGTCATTATCACTGGTCATGTGAGGTCATAGCTCATTTAGAATGAGCATATTGATCAGATTCACTTAGTTGCATGGGATGGGATCTCTTTCTTTAGTGATTTCCTTCAGATGTTATCTGGTAAACGAGTAGACTTGCTCTGCGATCATAAGTCAGAGAGTTTGGGGAGGCAATTTGTATGTCTGCATTCAAATTTGCGATAGACAATAACCTAGCTTTTACTTCACACTTCAATCGAAACTAGTTTTACTTTGTAAAGATACGTTTGTGCAGGTACACGCCTATTTCACCCCCGGATTCAAAGGGTTATTTTGATTTGATGATTAAGGTGAGAGGCGACTACGTGCAGGTGTGTGGAGTTGGAATGTATTCTGCTTCTTATATCTTGTTGTATTCCTTTTCCTTACAGATTCCGTGTATATCTGTGCAGATTTACCCACAAGGCAAGATGACTCAGCACTTGGCGAGTCTTAGACCAGGAGATACTTTGGATGTTAAGGGGTATATTTCTTAAACAGTCTGTATTGATGTCACTGTTAGCTTCTCGCTTGAAACGTTTGCTGAAATTTCCATGGTGCATATCGTATTCTAATAGTCATGAAATGTCACCCTCCATTTGGTCCCTAGTTTATTTCTAATTCTAGATTGCATTTGAATTCTTCTTCAACTGGTGGTTTTGTTTGAAGTGACAACAAGGCATGAATATCATCTTTCGTTGTCATTCCCAAATAAAATACAAGTTGAAGAAGAATTTAAATGCAATCTAGAATCAGAAGTAAACTAGGGACCAAATGGAGTTTTAGGACCAAAAGTGACATTTCATGACTTTTAGGATAACTCTATTGAGTTTGAATTCAATGTATTTATTCGCAATTGCTCTCCATTCTATTACACAAATATTCCTGAAGTAACGATTTTTTTGTTGGTTTCTTAGGCCTATCCCGAAACTCGCGTACACGCCTAACATGAAGAAACAAATCGGAATGGTGTGCTGATTTTCTACTGACCTTCGATTTGTCGGTTGACTTATCAAGTGCGACATGGCGCAAACGCAAGTTGGCATTAAATTTTGCGTAGTACTTCGTGGACTGTTGTGATTTAATCTAGCCTCACTAGTTGATGAATGAATGCTTCGGTTTTGCAGCTTGCTGGAGGCACAGGGATAACCCCCATGCTGCAGCTCATTGATGCCATTGTTTCCAATCCCGAGGATAATACACAGGTCCATTGACTGAACTTTTCTATTCCTGAATCTCGATTTTATACTGGATGTCATCCCGGTTTGCAGGAATGCCTCTTTCTTGACTCCCTGAATTTGAGACGGTTTGGGTTTTGGTTAATTCAAGCAGAACGTAGTCATGAATTGGCCTTCTCAATTGGTGAGGAATATGACAGGTTGGTTTTGCTTTTATCCAATGTCTAGTATATAACTCTGAAGTGTCTATTCCAGGTTTCACTTGTGTTCGCTAATACAACATCTGCCGACATTTTGCTGAAATCGAAGTTGGATGCTCTCTCGTTTGCTCATCCTAATTTCAAGGTATATCTTATGAAATAGAATCTGACATCAACATTATTTCATATTTCATGGACCGGCTCTTTTCAGTTAACTTTGTAGTGCTATGACTTTATTTCAGTAGTGGGTAAGATTATAGCTCAAACTTTTATCTGGAACTCTATGTCTATTAACTGGCAGTGATTGTTTGAGTAACAACTTACAACCCAATCTGAATGGAGCAACTGTACGACCGTGCGCAAGTAGAGCATTTATGTCTGGGTGCAGTGTACAGAAGTTTGATGCTGGATCTTATGGCAATATATGTAATACCGTCCATGCCTCTAGCACGAGTAATTTCAGTGCCTATTTTGCGTCATTTATTATCGCTTCATTTTGTTTCCTCCAGTTCGACAGTTGGTTGCTGATGTCGTGCACGCACCTCTTGCGGCAGGTGTTTTATGTGGTAGCAGAGGATTCGCAAGAATGGAAGGGTGGTAAGGGACATGTCAGCAACGATGTGCTCGCGAAAGGACTGCCATCCCCTTCCGACGATACTCTCATCTTGGTAACTCGTTTTCTCGAACTTCCTCATTTACTCACGAATGGAAATGCGTTTTCTAAGAAGATATGTGATTCTAGCCTCAGTTACAAAAAAAAGGTCGCAGTACCTGTATTGCAATCGTCCGTACCTGAAGGGTTTATGAATCTTTGCTATTGTGAGTAAACTGAATTACGGTTCAAGATACGAAACCTAAGAGGTTTGGTCATTTTGGCTGTTCTTATTGTAGGTTTGTGGACCTCCTGGATTCATGAAAGCTGTTTCGGGAGATAAAGCTCCAGACAAGTCTCAGGGAGAGGTAAGTTTTACTTCCTTTCAGGTGTCCTCAGAGGACCGAGTAATCGCGTTTTGTAATTTGTATCTCCAGATACCTATCTATCTCACACCTATTGTATTCATTGATTCAAATTGCAGTTTTATGAAATGACTTGCCTTGACGATCAGCTCTTACTCTCCCGTACAACAGCTAAACAATTGAAAATCTGTTAGTTTGCTTCATTTCAGTAATTCAAACATTTACACTGGAAGGACTTCACGCTCATCTGAATTTGCTCAATATGATTGACTTGTTTGCAGTTGATTGGCATTCTCAAGGAGCTTGGGTATACTGCGGAGCAAGTCTACAAATTTTAATTGTAATACTTGAGGCCACTTTGTGTCCTTACGCAGTCTCGACTGCGGCAGTACATGTCGTATACTCCATTGGTGAAAACAAATGTACTATCGTATAATGCAAAACCACATCTGGGGCTCCCCTAATGTTTATGGCTCTGACGCCACCCAGGGAATAAGTGAACAGCTGAAGTTTGCATTACAATTTCTTGTCTGGAATCAGGGAATTGTCAGAGTTTAAGGCAAGCACCATTCAGGATCAAGTCCGGAATAGATTTTTTCAACTTATAGCCAGTCCTCACTAACCATTAAAAGATAGCCAAGTCACTGATCCGAAAGGGGGTGGAAACTAGTTTTTGCTCATTTTAGACGGTCTCTAGATCTTTGTTTTGGGGAAGGTGCTTCCACAAGTACTTTTATGCAAAGACTTAACCGAGAACTCTACTAAAATAAAATAAATAACCTGAAGTTAGATGCATTCTCATGTTGAAGAGCTGAAAATACAAGACGAATAAGCTGGAGACTTTGTTAGAATGCTAACCCTTAAAGGACAAAGGGGCGACCCTTGAAATCATCCTTTTGCATTAAAATGTGAATCATTGGCACAAAAAATTGTAAAAGCAGTCGGTGGAAGTCAAGCTACTGTAAAAGATCTCCCCTTTTCACAACAAATTTTAGAGGCTGAATAGTTACACTTCTGTCCTATACAGTTTGATTCTCTATCATCCATCGGCCATAGAACGGCCTCCTTGTTTTTTAAGGGTTAACTCGTTGGCTCATGCTCAATTCCTCACAACTTCATCAGATACGTGATAGAGCTCTACTACATTATTCAAGATATGATGAGCTAATAATGTCAAATCCAACAGTATCCATTTACTTAGTAGCTATCCTCCTCAGTATCAGGTCTTCGGAGATAGTAGCCGAGAGCATTCGACAAAACCTATAGAAGGAAAGAAAAATGTTCAGTATTAAAAACAGCTGTTGACCAATTTTAACAACCTCCTCCCCCTGTAGAGGTTCAAAGCGAGTAAAAATGCTAATATTTCATCAAATATAGACGAGACAATTTCTGGTATGCACTTCCGCCATAAATGGTACCCAACTCACCGCCTCCATAGATGGACTTAAATGCTCGCCGTGATAGGTCACATGAAACTTGTCCTTAGCGACCAGTCCCTGCCATTCAAGTTCCATCAGAGATAATTAAAAAATATATAAGATCTCAAACAATATACGAATAAACAGATTAGTGAGATAGTATGATTAACTGAAATTCTGCTAAGGAAATTCACCTGCGTGTCAATCTCCGCAGACTCTACATAAACGCTAATGTCGCAGATGACCTTAAGAATTTCAAGCAGCAAGCCTGGCCTGTCCGCAGTCTCAACAGACAGAAGACTGCAAGCACTGATTCAATTAAGCATCATCTCCAGAAAAATGTGCAGAACGATCGTAGATGACAAAATATCGAACTAACTTATAAACAGGTGGATTGCAGAGCGCAAAGATAATGTCAGAACTACTAAGAAATATAAAATCAACAGGGTCCTGCCGATACCTACCTTCGAGGACCATCCCTTGTAATAGTGATATGAGTAGCCACATCCACATCAAGCTGCACGCACAATGTTTTAATTTATCCCAACAATGGTCACGAAAACGTTTATTCCAGTGGGCAAAAACTATTATTCTGTCTAGTTCACGTACATCCGACTGCCAAAAACGTTCAAAACCTTCCGAGTAGACGCATCAGAAACCTATGGTACTTGCATCAGAAAGACTATGAACTTCAAGTGTAAAGAAACACTTTGAGTCATTACTGGTTTCGGATATGGTACACCATTATTCATAGCAAAAATTAAACAGAGAAAATGATTAGCGGGAAGCACTACCTCCTGTTCTGGTGAATACCCCCCAAAAGCAACTCCCATGGCCAACTGCTCACTGGATTCCTACAGTCCCTCGCATGCGTAGACAGAAAACCATTAGTTCGAAATAATAACGAGCACAATTATGTATTTTTAGGAGCACATAAGGGGTTTTCAAAGGCACAACCGATTCTAAATGTTTAAGTAAAATCGAGCAAAACTCAATGCATCCATATAATTGACCGTAGAGTCGGTGGCAGCGTAATGTCATCCAAGGTCAAATTCCGATCGACGAAGTAGACAGATGCGGCCATTGTATGTAAGACACAGAATTGAGACGGTGCATACAGGATGGTACTGGAGCAGATTGTTAATGATAGTGAGGCGTATGGCTTCCAGCAGCTCAGGATTCTCCACTTTCTTATTGTTATCCCTGCCAAAATCAGGTATTTCATTATGATGCAACAGAGAACACGTCGCAGTACTGAAACAATCAGATTGATGTTCTTTAAGACCGCAAAGAGAATGCTCAGGATTAACGAGTTGCGATCGAGAAATAGAGGTCTCTAAGGGAATCAAGTCCAATCTGAACATAGTTTGAAAAGGCAGGATTGCAAATTGCTGAACATACGATCGAGTCACTAGGAACTTTTTTCGCCGCATATTAGAACCTTCTGAGGTGACAACTCCCTTGATAACATTGAGTCCCAGGTCATTTAGAGCCTTTATCTGCACATGATGTAAGATCTACAATGAGCGCACGACAAGATGATCCTACTGTAATTTCGAGCAACCAAATAAGACAAATTGTGGGGATGCCCGACAAACGCGCTGAGGGCTAATTAACTTCACAATCACATAAAGGTTCATTCATAAAAAGCTTCATAATAACTGTGGACAGGGACACAAATTCACCTTTGTACATACGAAATACAAAAATACAAAAAAAAAATGCAAACCAACAAGATGTGAGGGTCATCCAACCGTATCAAGGAGGGCACCAAGTCTGTCCCCGTAGCTGATCTCTACAATCGTGGCGTCGGCATTAGAGTCCTGATCAATCAGAACACTTGGTTTTGGCTCTAAATTGTCCATAGCTTCAATGGCCTGAAAGACCACATACGCCTTTGACAGTCAGATAAAAATTCACCATACTGAGTTGAAGATGAGCCGTTTTAAGTAACAATTTGAAATTCCTTTACAAGAAACTAAACACAAACATGTAAGGCGGACGTAGCACACGAAATGGTTATAAATGCAACGCCGTGAGGAATCTGAACACGAAACAGATGGATGCCAGAGTTCAAATGTACTATATTGAGTCTTTGATTTTTCATACCATAGAGCCCATGACTCCTGCTGGATCAGCTGATGCACAGCGCTCCAGTCTGCAAGAACTACCAATATCATTTGTCGACACTCTAATGCCGTTCGACTTGGAACAAGAGCCGCCACTAGTATATTACTACATGTATCTGGCTGTAAAAGATCATTTAAACGGAAGATAAATGTCAAATATGTGAATAAACAGACTCTGTTTCTTCATAACTTTTTCTTGAGCATGCAGCGCTAAAATTCTCCAAGATAACTATTCGTGCCATCCAAGCTCAGTCAGTAGGTCCAGGTATGCCCACAAACTGAGAGTAGAGTTCGCGAAAATCAAAGCTCTGGGTTGTCTTGCTGAATTCAATAGAGATAAATCAGTGACAGAATTCGACTTCTCTAGAATTGCAAATTGAACAACCCAGTCCAACGACCTAAACCGTCACATCATCTTTGCCAAAACTTACTGGAAATAACAAACTGGCAACCCATAGGGGACCAAATTTTCATTATCCCGCATTCATAGCTAATCTCAGGTGACAAATTAAGACAGGATGACAAAAGTCACAATTCCGAGATGAACTATTAAACTAATTAAGCTTGACAAAAACGACCCAGAATTCAAGAATCACGGAACGCCTGCATCAAAAGATTAAGGGCGGAAATGGCCGGGGACAGCATATCCACTATCGCGCCCGGTGGCGTCAACGGCAACAAACCTCCGGCTTGGCAGAGATACCACCAAAGGTCCCGTACGACACCGATGCAGACTAGCACCGGAGATGCTGACGACGCGGTCACCTTGTTGTCCCAACAACAACGCAGGCTGCTGCACCAGCACCCGCGGGGACGTTGCCGCCATCGCAAGTGCAGCCATCACTCCCCCCACTCCACAAATTACGACAGTGGAGTGGATTTCCACAAACTGCAAATGAGTTGAACGACCTCCTCGATTGCAGACGGGTCTCTCCTTAACCCAGGAACGCGCATGGTCCGCACTTGGAGGATTGCAAATGGGCACTCAGTATTGGAGCAGTTTTTCATTCATATTTTTTGGAGAGTTCTTTACCCGGAACGACGCGGGGGTGCTGCCTGTTGGTTGCCTTGCAATCCAATCTCTGACATTCTATAAAAAGGGAGGCCTTCAATGAGGAGCCAATGAGGCGGGCTCCTGCCGTAGAAGACTCTGCATGCCTCCACCTCCCATCATAGAAGCAGCAGATGAAGAATTGTTTCTCTATCCACTACAGAGACAAAAGCAGTCATTCAGTGGACAATTTCAGTCCTCAGCGTCATTATAGGGTTAAAGGATGGACTTGTGATCGTGGTGAAATCATCCCTTTGAATATCGTGGGAGTCATTGGTTTAAAAGAATGCAAAAGCACTCCTTGGAAGTCAAACTACTACAGAAGACCTTCCCTTTTCGCAACAAAGTTCTGAGGATGAATAGATACACTTCTATCCTACACAAAAGGATTTTCTGTCATTCAGCAGTCACAAAATGCTTGCAGCTAGCGTTGTTTATGGGTTAAATAGGAGTTGTCACACCTTCTCTACGAATGAAACTTTTGTAAAGAATGAGAAGTTGTGAAGTGCAAAGAGGAGTCAATTAGGAGCCTTCCTCCATGAAGAAAGTGCAAAGAATTTGTGTTGTGTGTTGTGTGGAGAATGGAGAATGGGATTTTGGATGGGATAATTTTCCAGTGCGCATTCACCCAATCAGATAGAGTTCAATCATAGCGACGCAAGCTGGAGTGATCCACATCGTCATTCAGGCTTTAGGATCACCACTGAATATGTTGTCTTTGTTTTTTCCAGTCTGATGTAATGGCCTGATGTCATTTTGCCTTTAGATTCTTCGAATACAATGGTACTTTGGCATGTAACAATGGAGCTTTATGCATTACGAATTGGAACCTAAATCACTGTCAAGCACTGTATATTCATACCCGCATATACTGCAGCAAATGACTTGATGAAGTTCTGTGTTAAATGAAAGATATCCAAACTTTACAGAATTGTAATTTTGCCAAGAGTGTTTGGAATGTCTTTGAATGTTTCCATTTTGTGAAAACATTCTAAAATTGAATGACTGATTATGTGTTTACTTCAAGTCCTTAAGTTTTTCAAAAATAACTGTGACAAGTAAGTTTTATAAAAATCTGGAATTTTACCATATTCAGACTCTACATTTTATACCTTTGGTAACAAAATCTGCGAGTTGAGTAAAATCGTTTAAAATCTCAGATGACAGGTCTCCGGTGATGGAGGCAGGTTTCCAGGTCTTGGAGGATACCGGTAAGTTGCAAAATGGTGTCAGCGTGCATGCCTCCAGTTCTGTGTGGTTAAGGTAGAAGCACCAGTAACCGATCATTTAAGCAATTTTGGAGCAGATTGTACGCAGTATGAGGTGATGGAAATTTTTCTCATGTAGGAAGATAAGAAATATGGGGATAGCAAAATTTTCAAAATTTTATTCCCAAAATTAAAATTACGGTGAATTTTGGGAGCGAAAAAGGACTCTTCACCAATAGCAAATGTCTAGACTCTTTCAATTCCAATCATAGCCAAACTACATTCTTGCTCACTACTTTGGGGGCATGTGTCATGACCTTATTAGTCCCTACCTTGAAAAGGACAAAAAGTACACATTCCAAGCCTGAGTTCCAGCCATGGTTGGAAATAGCGCACCCTGCAGGTTGGCTACAGGGCATGATCTGTTACTCGGGTGCTTCTAAGGTAGGACTACCTATATCTGATCAAATAAGCAATTTCAGAACAGGTGAGGAACAGTGTGAGGCAATGGAATTTTTTCTCATGTAGAGAGATAAGAAATATTAGGATTGTGAATTTTTCGTAATTTTATTGTCAAAATTGAAATTACTAAGAATTTTGGGAGGCAGAATGTGCTCGGAAACCCATTGCCACTCTCTAGAGTCTTCCAATTCCGATCATAGCCGAACAACTTTCCCACTCACTACTTCCTACTATGTTGCTCACTACTTCTTGCACACTTTGGGACATGTGGCATGATCTTAATTGCCCCAAGCTTGAAAAGGAGAAAAACACACATTCCAAGGATAAAAAAACACATTCCACACAAGGGCACCCTTCTTGATCTGAAATAGCGCATCCTTCATGTCCACCATGGCTCCGTGATCTGGAATGGGTGGTTTTACCTAACCTTATGTAGCTGCAGGAGAGATCAGGAGTGTCCGTCAGCTCCGTTGCTGCCCAGCTGTTGTGGGGGAGCGGAAAGTTAACCTTATTTGACATCACAATGATGATCCCATTCTAAGAAAGGACACACGTAGGAAAGAGGAGTTCAGGGCTTCAGGCTAGCTACCGCATGTGGCGACCGGAGAGACGACTAAGAAGCTCACCATGATTGTTCTGTACAGTACTGTGCTTTAAGCTTACTGTCCGTGACTTCGAAGAAAAGAAGGCAATGCAGCATTTTCCATGCCTCACGTATCTTCGACACGCCTTGCACATGCTCTGTTGCCTTCATGTAAGCTTACTCTGCCTCCAAGATCATTTTGCAAACTTGGGTTCAACAATCCGAAGCTCTGAGAAGTAAGTTAACGTAAAGCACCTCCACAGCAAACCTGCATTCCAGCATGGGCGACCTCAAGCACCGCACGATTAGAACTAATGGCATCAACATGCACATTGCTGAGCAAGGCTCTGGTAAGCTTAAACCCTGCTGGGTCTCCAACTGAAACCCCCGCCAGCTTCTGTCTTCAGCATTTCACCGTACCAATATTTATTGTTTCCAGTTCATTCCTTCAGCTCTTGCACGTAAAGCTAGCAGTTTTAGAGATCAATTGTTGTGGAGGCAGAACTTGGAGATCGAGCTGAGTTGTTGGGTACGTTTTGTGGAACTGATTCAGGTCCAGTAGTGCTGCTCCTTCACGGCTTTCCCTCGCTATGGTACATGTGGCGACACCAGATGCAGGCCTTGGCGGAAGCTGGATTCCGTGCGGTAGCGCCGGATCAACGGGGCTATGGCCAGACGGATGTGCCGGATGCAGCTGACGAGTACACCTGTTTGCATCTGGTGGGAGACATTGTGGGACTCTTGGATGCACTCGGAGAGCAGCAGGTATGGTGGAAAAATTCATGTTTAGGGTTGACAGTTTAGATCTCATGTGAGGACTTTCTTTTAGTTCAATATTGGATCAATTCGTGGAGTGGTGTTCGCTGGTTCTGGGGATGTAAAATTTGTCTCGATCTGAATCATATATTTCGCAATATGGTCAATGGGATTGGTCTTTTGAAACCGTAAACCCTTGGATGAAAGCTCTAAGAAGAGATCGAGCTGTGTACATTAGCGACTAGGAGTGGGTGGAAGAAATGAATTGCTAAATTGTTAATTTGCAGGGAACCCTCGTCAGTCGTCACTAGCTTTGAGCTTCTGGGGTATTGGGACAGGAGTAATCTAGAGGATCCACCTGTGCAGATCCAGCATTCTATAGGTATCAAATCCGGTGAAGTCCTTTACAGGACCACATTGTATTCATTAAACAAGCTCTTCGAAGAATAATGAGAAGCTGTTTTGTACATTTTTGATTAGGCCCTCTGTAAGCAGGATAGCCTGCATGACCTAAGAGGCTTTTTTTCTTTTTCACAAACCCTACTTTCTCCACCCGTAGAGTTTGTGATTGATGAGGATCTTCGAAGCGCACATGTATTTGGGATTATGCTCTTCTTATGCAGGTTTCTTTAAAGTATGGGAGCAATCCTTTTGTATGTTGGACTGACTCCTCTAGGTCCTTTATAGTACAAACTAGACCAAGAAATTTGTGCTGTGATGGAACTCCCGAAGATTACGTTTGCTCGAGGGGAAGAACCTGTGTATTGACCGTTGTTTCTTATTCTGGCAGGTGTTCGTTGTAGGGCATGATTGGGGTGCTGCGATTGGATGGCAGTTGTGCCTGCTACGGCCTGATCGAGTGAAAGCTTATGTGTCATTGGGTATTGCTTATGCACCGAGAGAATCTGGCGAAGCAGCCGCCAAAGCTTTTCGAAGTCGGAATGAGGAAGGTTTTTACATGCTCAGGTTTCAGGTCAGTTGATCTATTTCGCCCTTTTTTCATTTCCACTTGTGAATTACATTTAGTACGCAGGTTAATGTTATAGCTTAGGACCCTCAATTTCGGCAACCTCAAAAAGAGGTTGGAGTTAACTCTCTCTAGTTTAGAGGCCTCCATTTTAGACATTTCACATTCCTCTAATGCTCTAATAGCTAGGGGAAAATCACTAGATTGCCTGTACTAGTGAACACAGTATCTCACCAAAGTTGTATAATTTAGGGAACCCAGTCCCACTGAGTTTATATGTTCTGCGTGGTTAGCACTATTATGATGGATTCTTTATTTCTTAATCTATTTGCGGTGGGTCTTGTCACCATTTTTTGAGAGACTTCCAAAGCACTAGAACATGTATATATTTGGACATGGCATGAATGAGTTATGAATTGTTGAAGTTTGAAGTCATAAGTTCTTAATCATGAACCTAGGCTATCTTAAAATCATGAGTATTTCATCTTCGATGTATCTCGCGGAAGCATCTTTGACGGTGCTAAATGTAGAAGTATCTCATTTCTTTCAAGATATGTATTTGGACGGCACGGGATGTAACTGGGTGACTTTTCAACCCACAGGACAGGATCGCCACGCAAATTGGTTCCCTAGCTCATGTGCTAGGGAAGACTTTTCTATCACCTGTCAGATTGATTGTTTAAAGCACACAGATTTAATGCCATAGACATGAAGCAATCCTCATACCAATCCAAATTTGTCTGGATATGTTTCAGTTTTAGACTACTGCAAATGCTCGGTGACTTGAATTGCACTCTTTTGCACAAACTCTCATTGCATCGTAGAAGAAGAATTCTTAATGCCAACGTGAATGAGGAGTTTGTTGGGGCTATGCCAATCGTTAGGGGCATCAGATCTCACTCCCGTCGAATTCCTTGCTGCAGGAGCCAGGTAGAGCAGAGCGCGATTTCGCCAATTTTGGAACCTCGGGAACTATGAAAGCCTTCCTGTCTGGATTCTGGGATGTGAAAAAGGGGAAAACGGTGGCTCCCAAGGGTGAAGAACTTTCAAGCGTGTTTGTGAAAGATCTCGCTCCATGGCTCACAGAGGAGGACCTCAAATACTACACCGAGAGCTTTGAGAAAACGGGATTCACTGGCGCCTTGAACTGGTATCGCAACATAGAAAGGTGTGTGATCTCCATGCTTTGACGATTGTGGTCTCTTAACTCATCAGTGCAGTGGCTTTTCTTCTGGATACCAATAGCAGGTGTCTTTTACTTTGTAAGCATGTGATGTGCGACGCTCCAGTGACCTTGTTATGAAATGCCAAAGATTAACCACAGACCACTTTTGTTGGAATACTCGAATTCAAATCCATGACTTAGAATTTTGAAGTGAGTAGCGCTGGTGGATTGTTGCATTTTACAGTAAGGCATAGGATACTCTTTCCTTCACTTGGGAGCATTTTGACCCATATTTGGGAGCATGCTCTCATTGGAACATCAGTATGGAACTCACTAGAGAGACCACTTCGGGTACAAGAGCCAAACTTTTCTTTGAGATCAAATTTTCTCAATCATCCAATGTACTGTACGATGGTCTCTCCTGCAATCATTCAAAGTGGGAGGTTGTAAATTCGATCATTTTGGGTTGACTACCTCGGTGATAGGTTTTGTTCTTTTAAGGTTAATTCTAAAAGGACTCAGTGATAGGTCTTGTTCATTTAGGGTTAATTCTGAAAGAACGAGACATATCACCAAGGTTCTTTGCCCAAAATGATCCAATATTTGGACTAATAAGTGCATTCTGTATTTGTACAGTAGTCATCTGTCGACAACTTTTTTGGCCTCCTGCAGCATTTCAGGGTTAAATTGTTCCAGAACCGAAGTTCTTTCTCTCTCTTTTGAGTGTTCTTAACCGTTTCGTTCATTTTTTATATCTGCAGAAATTGGCATTTGACTGCTCCCTGGGCGAACTGTCCTGTGATGACCAAGACATACGTGATCATAGCTGAAGATGATTCAGTTCTCCATTTTCCAGGATATCATGATCGAATCAAGGGGCTGAAACAGGCGGTGCCCAATCTCAAGCAAGTTGATACCATCAAGGGAGCTCACTTCATGTCAGAAGAAAACCCACAGATAATCAACAGCAAGCTCATCGCCTTCTTCAATGAAGAGAATCGAGTGTAGAAAAAAAAGACATCACGCTAGATCTCAGTTCTAGTCTCACTGTCTATTACTCTGTTTGCTGCCATTTTCCAACTAGATATGAATGAAAAAAAATTATATTTATTTTTCAGAGATGAAATCACATGTCTGCTACAAGTTGTAAAATTTTCAACCTTTTTTGGAAAAATATGAAATTACTGTGAATTTAAGAAAAAAATGAAGAAAATTCAGATCAAATACAATATACACTCAAAAAATCTGAAATTTTCACTGTAGATGTGAAATAACTTCCAATTTTCACTATAAATTTTCAAAATTTCCAATTGGAGTAGAAATTGCATTGGATAAGCTTCATTTCATTAGTTGGAGTCAAATTCCAAAAATACCACTTTTATGGCTGAAATTCACATCAAGAGTAAATAGCAAGAAATGGCCCAAATATATTACAAGTGGATTAACCCTTTAACATCTAAGAATTGGCTACGGTTTCTAACACTACGAAATACAATACAATATGCCTAGCAATAATTGAAAGCCTAACACTGCACAATTGCAATTGATTACTATTGATTATTGTTTGTATCCTAAACCCATTGAGTATTGTGTGTATCCACAATATTGTGCTTTGGCCCCGCATTCCAATAGTGTCCGCAATAATGAAGAGGATTCAAGGCCTCCACACAAGCAAGCAAGCCATTCACAATTGTCCAATTCAGACCATACTCCAAAAACAAGAGTAAGCTTATTCCACAATTAATGAGAAGCAGAAAAAGTGAACAATAAATCCCATTAAAGCTAGGCATATTGTATTGTATAAAAAACCATAGGCCCGTTCTGGCTTCGGTCAACGTTTAAGGATTAAGTATCTAGTTCTTTAGAAAAGTCAATAAGATCATAATGAGGGACTTTGCAATACTATTCCCTAAAGATGTATTCAAGTATCCTCCAAATAAACTAATTAGATGGAAAAAAAAATTTCCATCTTCCTGTCTTAATTGAAGTCATCCATCGAGCACTTAGTGTCTGCAGCAGCAGTACAAGGTTAAGGCTTGACCCTTTTTGGAACTTTTGTACAGTTTTGCTAATATCTTTGTACATATATATTTTATTAATCCCATAGCTTTGAAATTGATCATAAAGGGAGGTTGTCTTATTAACATTCTAATGCACTAGAAGAAACCCGCGTTGGTCTAAACAAAAAATGTGGGTTGAATTTTGTTGAGAATCATATTTCCAATGCAAAATTCTAGGATTCTAGCATTGGAAACATGGTTTTCAACAAATTTTAGCCCACATTTTTTGTTTAGAACAACGCGGGTTTCTTCTAGTGAATGTTATGTTACTATGGTTGAATGAGAAGTTGTTTGAACAAAAAATTGGTCACAAGTACTTTGCGCACCATCTAGAATATGAATGACAAAATGCTTAGGAATTAAAAAATCCATTGGGAAGTTTGTTTGTTTATTTACAGAAAGGAGCGGATGTGCTTGGATTGTATAGATTTATTAGGCAAAAGGACCTATTGTAATCACAACTTGTCAGGTACTCTAATGGAATGATAAATAAAAATCCAATTTTTTCTCATAAGTAGAATATGGGATATAGCAACTGAATAAAAAGATAGTGTAGTGGAATATAGGGATAATGTTTGAAGGTGATAGCAATTGAAAATAGAATTTTTTGACAAACTATGATTTTGTTATATGAATACTTGAAATGTGATATTGGAATAGTACATGCATAAGTGCCACTAGATCAAAAACAAAATTGTTGACAAACTTTCACAAGCAGAACCAGATTTTAGCATATGACAACATGTTCCTCCAAATATTCCCCTATCATTACATACAAAGGATGGGCTTCATATTCCCTTGAAAAGAAGTTGCATTATCTAAACACTACAAGAGAAAGGGGTGTTTTAAGTGAGTTTTAAAGTATAGTCCTAAATATAAGATTATAAGTAATGACCTTTAATGAGAGTTTTAGCAAAATTTTACTAGAAACACATGTGTTTTTAGTAAAATTTTAATGAAAATCTCCTTAAAGATCATTATTTATAATCTTATATCTAGGACTATACTTTAAAACTCACTTAAAACACCCCTTTCTCTTGTAGTGAGATTTTCTCCAAACTAGCAATTTTTTTAATTTATAAATGGTTATCTTGCTCATTTATAATTGTTACACTTTTTCATGTTAACCAGAATAATGTTGAAGATTATGTTGCAGTCACATACTTTGCAAAAACTTCTACTATGAATGGCCTTATCCAATATTAGATCATTATATCTTGGCTACTATGTCATCTCATTATTGTCACTTGGAACTACAATTGGAGCAATTTTCATACCACACTGATGTCCAAAATCTCTTTTATTGGAGGACAATGAGTTGCATGAAATGCTTGTTCAAAAAAGCCACTATTGTAGATGGACACAACACAAAGTGTGGACACAATATGATCTACCTCATTGCTAATTAAAAATCATATAATTTCGTGTACATGCTTAACTCTATTTAGTCTCGACCTCATTATTTTGAGAAATTATTTTTAATGGAAAAATCATCTTGCATCCGCTAATTTAGAGTTGAACGGCTTAATGATTACAATATTCAATGACATTTTAAAGCACCCCAAGAGACTCTTTACTCAACTCAATATAATATATGGTGTCCATTGTAGACCTTTGGTTACTACGCCTAGTTGCACATATTTATTCAATTCACAAATTGTTTTTAGCAAATCACCGGCAAAACAAGGTATATTCAACATGTATTTTGGTCAACTCATTTTAGAAAAATAAAAGATACATTATTGGTAGTCAACATAAAACTTCATAGCTTCCCATTCTAGATTCTTAGAGGGGTATTATTCTTATCAATTCGGATGCTAATGTGCCTCTCTTAATCCCCTACAAGGTTCCAGTGGCAATCCAAAAGCATCCCTTCACATTGTCAAATAATAAATGAACCTTATGCCATGTGTAAAAGTTGCATGGTGGTGCTCATTGTATTCATAAATGGTAATCGACCAATTTCAATCCTTTGAAGTTTGAATCCAAATTCCACAAAAGTGCAATTTTTACCACATTAGGATGCAAAATACAAGATTGGGTCTTGGACTAAGCAATGCATAAATGCACAATATGGTCTACTTCTTTTATGCAAAAGATTCTTCAAAGATTAAGGTACCCCCCCATAACCGACCGAATAAGGAATTTCGACATGATCTAGAGTAGTGAAGGCAAAACAAATATTTTTCAGAGGTACATAAATTGAAAAGACACATATTGCAAAAAAATTGGTAATTTTATTGCTTAAATTGAAATTACCATGAATTTTGGGAGGCAAAAAGTGTGCCGGACCCATGGCCAATATATAGACTCTTCCAATTCCGATCATTCAATAACTTTTTACCCAATCATTATTTTCCACTTTTTTTTCACAACTTGGGACATGTGCCATGTATTTATTAGTTCCAACCTTGAAAATGAAAAAAAAAACGCATTCTAAGCGTGGTCGGAAATACGTGCACCGAATGGGTCAATGGTCGGGAATGGGGGGGGTACCTTAGTGTGCTATGTACACATTATGCACAATTATAAACACTAGTTTGAAACAAATTTTGAAAATACATAGCATTAGCCAATTGTAAAAGAAAAAAAAACATGTATAAGTATCAACTTTAAATCAACCATAGAGTCAAATATTGGTTTCTTAAAATTAATCTATCATAGTGATTTTGAATTTCAAAACTCCCTATTTAATACTAGATTTATCATATTTGTTCCAAACTTTGATTGTAAAAAACTCTCAAACTCTATAAAAATTCATTTCTTAATTCCAAATTTTCATTTTCAATCACATTTAGAAAAAAAATCAGAAAAAAAATTTAAACATGGGTACAGAATTGAAATAAACTATAAGTGCATAAATATTTAATTCATAAATGAAAAGCTGTCAAAAAGAACTAATTTTCTTGGAGAATTTTTATTTTCATAAGTTTAAATATAAAAAATTATTAAATTTCAAAATTCCATTGACAAACCTTTTTTTGTGAAATTTGAGGTACACTTTTGTAGCTAGACATGCAACATCTTTTAAAGAATCTAAATATCTAATGTATTGTAAAAATAAAATTATCACTTTTTGAATTTTTGGGTGATGATATCTCAAGACATATATCTATAATTGTCACAAAGCTATTTTTTTACTAGAATAAATCTTCTACTTTCATCTATTATTTTCTGAAAATCTCAAAAGTTATCCATCTAGTGCATTGAAACATTGCAAGAGGCTGATCCTACCATGCATTCATTTAACTAGGAATCCGAATTAAACTGAGGTTTATAATAGGTACGTGTAGAAAGAAGAGTAGCTCCAACAAAATTTTGACCTTGTAGATATTTTTCTTCTTTTCATGCTTCACATTGTCTTCTTTCATGCAAACTTCAAAAAAATTATGGAACTTGTATTTTATAATACATATGTGTTTTACCCAAAATCCATGGATCTTTAGGGATTAATTCATAACATTGAGTGTCAATCTTTCATTAGTTGATTACATAAATAAATCACACTTATAAAGTGAAAGTGAAAATAGATTTGATTTTTTTCCAATGAATCTTAGTTTTTTTCTTTAACTTCTCTATTTTCTAGGCCAAATCCATTCATGCCTAATATCTTCTATGCAAAGGTTTGGAATAGTGTAAGAAAACTTTTTTGCTTAAGTTCTAAAATGTGATTTGATAGATGCCTAAAAATAGAAATATTCATTTTTTCCATACATACAAATAAATAGTAATAGTAATATCCCAATATTCTGATATTTATTTCTTAAATTTTTTTTTTCCTAACTTGACCACTAAGTACCATATATAGTAGAAAACATGCTTGAACCCACATCAAGTCTAACTTGTTGTGGCAAATAATTTTACCAGTTGTCAATCTTAAAGATTAAACTACTCAATCATATTTTTCTTGTGCCTCTTCTTCTAGGGCTTTCCAACAATACCAAATAGACACCTATCAGAGTAATGATTGCAGTGATCTCAATTGCTATAAGAAAAAAAAAAAAAAATATACATACAAACAAACAAAATCAAAACACCAAATTTTATAATATATAAACTAGTTTTTTTTTTGTCTATACAATTGTAACTATTTACTATTCTCTATAAAGAATTCTTTTACTTTACATAATTTCAATTGATGTATACCTACCACCATGCACATTGGGGTTTGTGAAACTTCTTTTTTTTTCTCCGTAAGGCTCTCCGGCAATACTAAGTATGCCCACATTAACACGGCATTTGCCAAGATTCAAACTAATGCCGCAACAAAATAAAACATCAAACCTAATTGTATATAGATTCTTATAAATATAAATTTCATGTATTAAAAAAAATTACTTTAAAATAAAAGATATTACAAAACATGTTTTTACTTTAAAGTAAAATATATGGTTTTATATATGAGGTAGTAACATATAAATACCATATACATATATGATATTTGTAGCCTAGTTATTTTGATGGATATTGTATATTAGAAATATTGTGAAATTCAATTTTAATAAATAATAGAATTTAAAATGTAAACTTACGTTATAAAAGAGTGGCAATGTCATCAAATAATAATATTTTGGAGTCTCAAAAAGATGGATTCATGCTCCATTCAAGCTTGGACCAAATTTCTTCTTCAATAGATATTGATTTGGCTTTATTTGGTTGGAAAAATGCTCCACAACCTTGGAATGAGAGGGCTTGCAAAAAGTGGATACCATGGAATTATATAATTCAACATTGGCCCAAAGTACGACAAAAAAAATTGATGAAGGGATTCTATGCTCCATTGGGATTTTGTAAACACAATGAGTATAAGGCAAATTTAACATGCAAGTGGAAAATATTATCGAAGAATGAAAGAGCTAATAAATGCAAAAGACTTATGGTTCCATATTGGTTGGCTGCAATGGTTTATGCAGAATTATTCTTAAATAGAAACGTAGATTGGAATCTTGTTAATGAAAGACACAAGAATAGTAATGTTATTCAAAATTATAGCAATGAAACTACAGAAATTCCACTTTCAATACATATATTTAATTATGGTATCAATAAACTTCAAAAAGAAAATGAGCTTTTGGAATTTGAAGTTTCCAAGCTAAATAGCAACTTGATAAAAACAAAAAGTGAAATCAAAACTTTGTCCGCAACAATAGAAAACCTTAAATGAGATATCAACAAAATTGAAGATGAATTTAATAATTTAAAATCAGTCATTCAAATGATGAATAAAGACTTTGAAACTATGAAAATTGTAGGTCAATTAAAGTTTGAAACATTGAAAGAGGAAATAGAAAAACTAAAATGCCTAAATAGATAGATTCACTTTTCAATTTGATTAAAGGCAACTAGAATACATTTAAGGTTTAATTTCTAAGAAAGAAACATCATTTGCAACATCTTTCATGTATATAAAACATCCCTAAATATGAAAATTAGTTTAGAAAATTAGAAAAGAGTCTCCCTTTTAGCAAAGGTATGAAGCATAAGTATCACTCATCTAGACTTCTTGACGTCAATTGTAAGATCTTAAGTGAACAAACTCTTCATTTATCCAATCCGCTATAGATTGGAGTTCATCTCTCTCTATAATAATAAAGTAATTATAACAATGCCCTAAATATGTAAAAGCAAAATATGGATTATCTTCTTCAAACCAGGAGTGATGACCAATTAAAGATTTTGAAATTATGTCAAAATCTTGAAATTTTAAATATTTGAAAGCTATGAACTAACATGTAAAAAAATAATTTTTAACTTTTATTTTGCAAAATTATATATATTTTTCCAAATTTTTTATGGAAAATCAAATTATTGTGAATAATTAAAAACATAATGTGAAGATGAAATGATATCAATTATAATGTATACTAGTGCAATCCAATTTTGACCTAATTTGAAGGTTAGAATGGAAAACAATATTTTTTAATTTAAATTCAAGTTTTACGTTTGTTTTAGTGAGTGCAAATGAAAAACATATATTTTGGTGTAATTTGGATTCAAACACATAGAACTTGCAGTAATTTATTGTGTTTGTTATTTTTTCAATATTTTAATCAATAATTGTCATGTTTTATTTTTGAAGTTTAAATCAAATATAAAAAATGAATACAATCAAGCTTGATGAAGGCATATCCATTTTGAGATGGAGCAACAATTAGGGATTACGTAAATTGCTACTAAAAAAGTAAGCCAATGCTTCAATGTTTTACAGAAAATTAATTCAATATAGTAAATATTGTTTTGTAGTCAAATTGTAAGAAGACAACGTCGTTAATATTTGATTGATAGCAAATTGTAATGCAATCTTGCCAAGGCTAATACACAAACTACTAAAAACAATTGAAATTAGATTCTATTGCTATTATTATGTGAACTTTGGTGTAGAGTGTCCTTAACATTGAAATGGGCTAAATTATTTATATCAAAGACATACTATTCAACATTGGTTGTAGTGGTGGCCTTGTAGCATTTGTAGTGTATTGTAGTGGCATTGTTAGATTGGTCATACTAATTTTTATACTAATCAATTACTCAAGCATACTAAAAAACCATTTTGGTGTACTAAAAACAATGTCCACATTGTCTAGGAAAATGATTATGAAAAGACTCAGCAATACGCAAGTTCATCCTTCTAATATAATGAGTTAGACCTAGTGTAGATCTTAATGGTTGGTCTACTGAGGCATGTTTTCTACTAGTGTCATGAAATTCATCTTGTGAGTCATTTTCCTAGTATATGCAATCCATGTTTCTACTAGTAATCAAACAAATATAGATTTTTGATTCAAGCCAATTTTTAACTTTAAACAAAGCTACTCTTATTTTTTGTTTGCATATTTATAACATAAATTTGGATAGTGAAGAATTATACAACTATTATATGGCACACAATAGAATAAAAGAGTCACTCTAACTCCCCTCAAATCCTAAATTACAATCACCTACATAGCTAATTTAATTTCCATTTGAACAACTCAAAATAATTAAGTTTTGCAAATCTAAATTAGAATTTGGAAGGAGTTACTACAACTTCTTCCTATTCATAAGGAAATCCTATAACATCTTTAAAAAATCTAGATTCTATGTATGCACAATCTTGAGCTTATCTTAAGTGAGAGATACCAAAAGTAATAGAGAAGATATGAGTTTGCCATTCTTCAACGCCATAATCCCTACATAGAATGTTATACCTCTGAGACGTTTTTTTGGATTGCCATCTTTACAAATTTTCTATGCAATTACTCCCAACCATAGTAATTCAAAACATTGTAGGTTACAAAAAAGAAAAATCTTCTAAGTGTCAAGATATCTTTAATTTTTCCAAATATTTCAACCGAGAGTATATTTAGACCAAAGATTTATTTGTGGTGATTTTTGTGGAATTGTATTGTTGGAAGAATATATTGGAATGTTTTTGCAAAATATTCTCAATCCTTGAATAGCCAAAAATCCTATATTTCACTCATCATTTCTGGGGTGATATCACTACATTTGGACAAAAGTATATACATCCAAATGAATACTACTTTTTTTTCATCTACAATCTTCATATTTGTGAGTGTAAATGGCGAGGGTTGCTATTATGTGAGCCTAGAAGACTATACACCTATGTAATAGGTATCTATGTTATTGACACCTTCTATGATTATAATATAACTACAATATAGGTACCTATATTATAGGTGTTTACATTAAAGGCATTTTCAATGGTTTTAATATATCTACTTATATATGCTCAAAGCTCACATGCTCACATTTTTATGCTCACATACTAACATAAAATAGAATAGAGAATGTGATAACCAATTTTTTTTCTTCCTGACACTACAGGGCCCAAATTATACCATTTTGAAATAATTCTCAAGTTTTGGTGCTAAAAAAATACTCTATAGTCTTTTTTTTCCTAGATGCTTTTCATTCCTACAAAAGATTTAGATGAATCACCAAAAGTGTATGTAAAAGTGTATGAATATAAATAAAGAATTATTTTGGTTTAAAGGATGAATAAATTTAGAAAGACATTGCTTTACCACAATATTTCACTTGTTGATTCAATTAGTGTAAGAATTTGAATAATGTGAAATTTCCTTCCACTAATTTGAATAATTTTGGATGAATGCGATTCAATTTATGTGAAGCCTTTAATAAAGTTCAATATGAAAGTGAATGAAAATCACATTGTTTGAGGTAATATGCAAATAGTGTGAATCACTCTATAATTGATATTAAATTTATCTAAAATATTGAGAACTACCATATTAGTGTGCCTCACAAATTCACATAATTCTAAAATTAGTACAAATTAGTCATTTTAGAGCAAGGTGCAATAATAGAATTAAGTTGTGTCCACCGAATATACTCATTAGGTTGCCCTACACTATTTTCTTGATATTTCACACTAATTTATGTAATCAATTAAATATTATTATTATTATTATTATTATTATTATTAATAATAATAATAATAATAATAATAATAATAATAATAATAATAATAATAATAATAATAATAACAACAACAATAATAAGATCCTTTTGACTTTTAATCGTGTACCCACATTATAGATTTTGTGTGAAATTTTGAAATTTTCGTCATTTAAATACAATATATTGAAAAAATTTAGAATTTTTTTTTTCTATAATGGATAAAAAATTAAAAAATTAAATATTTAACCATTCATCAAATCACAATTTCCAACTTTAATTCATTATTTAGTAGGGAATGTCAATCCTAACCATCAAATATGATAAGTTAAATTAGTCTACCTAATTAGAAGGGCAACCTAATGAGCCTACCGTACTTCTAGGTCAACTTCAACAATTGTGTGTCAAAATCATTTAATTTTGGAACTTTGACTTATTCAAAATGTCATTTTTTCATTTTTCAAATAATCCAAAAAAATTCTAAACACAATGTTTTAGATTTCAAAATGAATAGCTCAAAAAAGACCTTCAATTAAAATTTTCATTTGTTTTTCCAAGATTAGTTAGCAAATTTAGAATAATTTCGGGGAAAATTGACCCATCCCGGCACTTCTTCAAAAAAGAAAAAAGAAAATAATGGTAGGTGACAAGTTAACAACTGCTAAACGCTGTTCTGCAATTCTGCTGCAGGTAGCTTTCCTAAACAAACTTAACAAATATTCTCCAGTAGAGGTGGCAAGTCTCCATTGGTTGGTTCCAGATATTAAATTTATTAAATGGAACGGAGAAAGGGGGACGAAGACTTTATGTACCCCTGCTTCCTTCCACGCGGACGATGGGCCTTGGCTCCGTTCCACGGTCCTTCCGACACCGGCTCCGTCGGTCGCCCGGATCTTAATGTCTCCGACCACTAGTCTTTGACTTTGTATCTAGGTCGTCGACCGATAGTCGCAGGAACTGAACTCGGCCGAACAAACTGGCACAATATATGAGCGAGTGATTTCGACAGTCTCAGCATTTTCAATTTCCTGATTTGCCCCATCGTCTCTGTTTTTGGGTACCATCTTTGCTTCAAATTTGCATTCAAATCCTCGGTTTAAAACAGCAGCGGAACTATGGGTCGTCAGCGGGAGAAGGTCTGTGCAAATTCCGCGCTTCAATTTTTTGTTCTGTTTCCAGAGATTGGTGTTGTGAATTGTATTCATGGTTGAAGACGTGCAAGATCTCTTAGAGTGGTAGTGCTTGAACATGTTTGTTAGTTAGTGGTGAATAATTTTCTTATTTCTGTGATTCCGTGCTTCAATTTTATTTTTTCTGTTTCCAGAGATTGGTGTTGTGGATTGTATTCATGGTTGAAGACGTGCAAGATCTCTTAGAGTGGTAGTGCTTTAACATGTTTGTAAGTTAGTGGTGAATAATTTCCTTATTTCTGTGATTCCGTGCTTCAGCTGGTGCGCGGGGCTGCCGTGAGCATTGGGCAAGATCTTTTCAATGCGGCCACTGCAGTTTTGAAATTGGTGAGCATCATCAGCCCTTTCCGCCCATCACAAACGGGAGAGGAGCATCCCTCTGGACCGCTGGGAACGGCAGTGGAAGTTTCTAATGGCTCCTCTGTGGCAATTTCAATAACATCTGGTGCGTGATTTAGTCGCCATTTGAAATTTGAACGAGTTTCTGTGAGGAATCTAGCACCGGTGACTCCTGCGTAGATCCGATCCGCGTTCTATCGGAAATTGATTGTGGGTTGGTTTTGATGTCTGCAGAGACGGCCGATTACGCATCCCAGGCTGATGAGTTTTCGATGGAGACAGTCACGCCGGCGGAGGAATCTTTAGGTGATTTTGCAACAAAAAACCTGACCTACTTTCCTAAAAACCCTTTCGACTCTGTTTCAGCTCTGTTCTTCACTGTTGCAAGGAACCAGGTTCCGTCGCGTTCTGCTGTTTTGAGTGATTTCCCTTACTAGATTGGGAGTTTTGTTTTGGATGATATTGTCCGTTTTTGTAGAGGATTCCGATGCACGCAAATACGTATTGTTTGGGTTTTCTATGAATGAGTTATGAATTGTTGAGGTTAGGGTTTCAATCACAAGCCTTGAACCACTTGTGGTGCGTGATTTAGTCGCCATTTGAAATTTGAACGAGTTTCTGTGAGCACTGGTGACTCCTGCGTTGATCAGATCCGCGGCCTATCGGAAATTGATTGTGGAGTGGTTTTGATGCCTGCAGAGACGGCCGATTATGCATCCCAGGCTGATAAGTTTTCGATGGAGATAACGATGCCGGTACAGGAATTTTCAGGTAATTTTGCAACGAAAAACTTGACCTACTTTCCTGAAACCCCTTTCTTCTCTGTTTGAGCTCTGTTCGCTGTTGCAGGGAACCAGTTTCCGTGGCGTTCTGCTGTATTGAGCGATTTCCCTTACTAGGTTGGGAATTTAGTTTTGGTTGACCTTGTCCGTTTTTTTAAGAGGATTCCGATGCACTCAAATACGTATTGTTTGGGTTCTCTATGAATAAGTTATAAATTGTCGAGGTTAGGGTTGCAATCACAAGCCTCGAACCCTGAGTATTGCTTCTGCAGTGTATCTCATGGATCAATCTTTTGACTGCTGTATAACCTAAAAGTGTCTGATTACACGAATGCACATGTTTCGATAACGCTTACTTTGTTAAATGGGTGATTTTTCAACCCACAGGAAAGTGCCTCACGCAAATGGCTTCCTCTACCTTGTTGTTTCTCACTAGTAGCCATTTTGTCAATAAGCTGGTTGTTGCTTGAATTTTCGGACCTTTTCGTTCTGTTCGTTGGGCTTTGCGTTTTAACCTTCTGGTCTATAATAGGTTTATCATCTGCAACCCAGATCGCAGATGATAACATTCGATTTCCCTACTCTCTTGCGAGTCTGAGTGTGATCTGGCTTTTGTTTGCAGGTGCAACAGAGGCCCAGGTCAATGCTGTTGTTGATGAGGGCTTGATCCATCAGTCCACTCCAAGGCGAACGAATCCCACAACTGTTATTCATCCTCAGGTCCGAATCTTTTTAATTTCCATTGTGCATAAGCATGACTCTCAAGGGATGCGCAGACTCCTGTGAGAGTCCTGCTTTTTCTTGGTTTTAGAGGATGAAGCGAGAAGCGTGTTTTGGGTTTGAGGTCTACTGTTAGGAAGTTTTATTGAATATGTGGACGAAGTCTCTTGTCAAGTGACTTGACGTCGTAGCTATTGCGATAAGCCACTGCTTTCACGGAGAAGTTGAGTAATATATTGAAGTGTTTACTGCAGATCGATATGGAATACGCACTTCATTACCGAGGAACCTTGCTCTACAAGAATCGGAGGGGACAATGGGTGGCAGAGCCCCTGCCTGAAAAAACTGCCGAGAGGGTCGCCCCAACTGTGCCAACCTCTCCCAACAATGACGTGCTGGATTTCAGAATGATCGCACTTGCATAAGTTGAAGCACCTTTGTTGTGGTTGGATTTGTACAAACATTGCATATATGCGTATGACATGCTGCACTGTATTTTTAATAGAGAAATGACGGTCATTCTGTTAAGGTTCAGAGTTTTTAAGGAGTTTGTACAGCTTGTTGCGATAAGAGATTTGGTTGTTTTTTTCTCAGAAGTTCTTACGGAGGTCTTACGAATCAAAAGAAATTAGGGAGGTCTTAGATCTTCCATAGAAATTCAGAGTTTTGTATTATATTTTTTATATTCTTGCTTCAGTAAAATGTTGCAATTTTTGTGTTGATTGTTTGGATTGAGATGTTATGAGAATTTGACATTTCAAATAAGCACATGAAAGTAGCAAGTATCTTGGGAGAGTTTTGCATCTCCTCTCATTGCATTGCAGTGATTTTTACAATATGTTATTCTTAACTACCTTCAAAAATTGGTATTCAAGTAACAAACATGATCTTCATTGTGATGATTCTTGAACTCTAGTATGCATAATGTATGACTTTCACACTTATAGGAATAAAAGCCTAATGAACTTAATGGGAAGTACAAATTACTGGTAAACAAAAAAGAATTCACTTCAAATCCTTATATCTCAAATTCCATTTGGGTGTATTTTAAAATAAAAAAATCACCCATGATAGTCTCGGGTCTTGAGATCTTATAGTTGAAAGTAAAATAATATTTTCTATTCTTATTTTGATTCTACATACTAGAAATGATAGCCTTAGAACATTTTCTTGAAATATAAAGATAATCTTTAGGGATAATCCTTAATTAAGATTATGTCTTTTCTTATTGATTGGTATGCACACAAGGTACATCTACATAGTCCATGTCAATGTACAATACCATAAATGTGTCTCTACATTACCTATGTAGAAATAAACATTTACATAATCAAAGAAAAATCTGTAGCTACAAAGGCCTCTTAAAGTGTGAAGTGCAATGGAATTTCAGTTACAAAATGAATGAGTGATCTCATAAGAGTTAAGAATCATTGCACATGTCTATTGGATTCCTTATTTTTGACTCTTTGAAGCAACCAATCCATACCTTCTTGCAATCCATCACTAGTTTTTGCTGCAATTTCAAAAATTAGATTATGTTGAAATACCCTATATAATGATTAGGAATAGTATACATACAAATAGATTATACATGCTTAATTAACCTTTAACAATTAGACATACCTGAACAACCTTGGATTTGCCAATCTCGATCTTGAATTCCAACAAGATTCAATCCAATAGACACCTAATCAAAGGTTTTAATAAGCCAAAATGCAATAAGCCAAAATGCACCTAAATATTAATTGCCAACATTTTCTAACAGTAAGGTAGGATTACTCAAAACTGTATCCCTAAATTAGGCCATGGATTTAGAGGCTTTCAAATGAATATTTGTCCTCTTATAACTTCTTGTATACAATATTCAAGTATCATTTCAAGACATTACTCAAGTTTAGCAATAATTTGTCAAAATGTGACTAAAAAATTAGACCTCATTGATACATAATCATAATTGCCAAAAAAGTTAGTCTAGTTTTGAATGATCCTACTTTCTCTTGAGGAGAGATTTTATAGTGATATGGCTCCTGAGACTCTTAGTTCCATACATCCACTATTCTATGATCTTTGGAGAGCTCTAGTTTTGCATGATGACAATTGTGCTATGTGAGAAAAAATTCTTCGTTAGCTCAAACTCTAAATCTTGATGAATGATTCTTAATTCTTAAAGATTTGTCACGAACCCTGTGTACGTTATTTGATTCCTAAAATACAAAGTATGTACTAAAATATGGCAAGCCATATTCCATTGGATTGATTATTTAATAATTTGAATCTTTCATTTGGATGTCATTTTAATATCTAAACCTTATCATGCTCACATATGGCACCATAGACATAGAATACATGACTAATTTGAAGATTCTCAGACATATAATGATTCAAACTAGGAGTGTTGTGTGTCATTGGATCTGGCTCAACGTGAATATCATTTTTTTGCGACTACTGGATACCTCAATTCATTCACCTTCTTCTATGTCAAATACACAATAAACACGATGTTGGGACCAAGAGATTAACACGTGGATGATCAACTATTTGAGAATTTGAATAGAACTCTCAGACCCAACCTGCAACGTTTTCTTCTAATGCTATTTCTTCCTGAGACCTACCTCATCAGATGGAAGTGCATTCGGCTTCAGATCCTGCTTGTTTGCCAGGACAAGTATTGGCACTCCCACCATCTGCTCTTCCTCCAGGAGAAGGCTCAACTCGTCCCCTGCCATCAAAACATCTCCCACCTCATGTTTTTCTTATTCTAGAAAGCAAGTCCAGAAGGCGACAACAGAAGTAAGTTCATCTATTAATTGTAGAGCATGTCGTGAAAAAATACCATTTATTTCTAGGAGAGATCCTGCATCAGAATTAGGCTTTTGCCCTCAATTACAAGGTTTTCTTTCATAACCAAAAAATTCGAGATTTTCATTCATGCTTGTCCAATTTTTCTATCATTTGCATTGGCGAATGCAGTCCTTTCTGGGAACTGTGGAAAGAAAACCCCTCTTTGTTGTCGGCCTTTGTTCACCTTGTTAGGTTTTATTTCCATGATTCCCTCCTTGTCACACATTCCCCTAATTAAGGTGAATGAGCGCATTGTGGACACATGCTTGGGCACCCACATTGCAGGTAAAATCCTTCTTGCTTGCAAGAAATATTGTGTGTGAAGGGTTTTGCATTTGCCTCCACAATGTGCTTGCCCAGACCAGACCTGTGTCAACTATGAGCACATTCGCCGTGTACATTTGATGCTACCAGGTGAAGCATTAATTTTGGTGTAATCACGTACCACTCTCTTCCAGACGATGCCTGTCAGCAGAGTCAACTACGTATACCTGTACGTACCAAACCATTCCCCCGATTTCAGAAGACATTCAAACAGCAATAATGCCACATTAGAAAACTTCAAACCATAAAGACAGGTTCAAATTCTGTTTGACGTCTAATGCTCTCCGTGTCGAGCAGGCATCTTAGAGGATGCTGTCATTTGGAGAGAGAAACACAGCCGACGCAGAAGCCTCAGCTTACACAGCTCAATAGGATGTAAAACGTGCACGTACCATGCTGAGTCCGAAAAATGACGTGCAGGAAAAAATAACAAAGACACAGCAGGTGCGCTTACCAGGGCATCTGTAGCTTCAAAATAATTCCGCCAGTATGGTCGGATTGCCATCTGACCTGCAAGAATACCGTTATCATCGCACCTCTTGTGAACAATATGCGTAAAAAGATGACAACATCATTGCATCCAGCTTGGTTCCATGAACATGAACACGAACCTCTTCACAGAGAATCCACAACCTAGAATTACCTCTGGCAGTTGGCAAACATTTGGGGTAGGATAAAATGTTCATACCGCCTATGTCCCACACATTGAGCTTGAAGCCCTCGTGGATTAATGACCTAATGTGGAAGCCCTGTCCAACACACCGCCCAAACCATGAAGTATTTACTCAGGAGCACAACGGAGACACAACTTAGTCAAATTTATCACGTTAAGGGAGAGTGTACATATATCATTAGAGACCTGGTCGGCTGTTATACAATGACCCCTGTTACCAACACCTCATCAATTCATACACTTGACTATAGTTATTAGCAAGTGGTGTAAGCATGAATTGGATAATAATGTCTTTGGCCACTGATCTTGGAATGGAAATGGGGTTGCCTATAGTCTCTTCAATACCGATCTTCAACCTCCCATTTCAAACTTGCATAAGAAATTTCATATACAGTGATTTTAAAAAATTGGTCTCAACAGATTTGACTCTTGCAACCAAAGATCTCTCCGTAGCTCTACACATCTCCAAAAATTCACATTCCTACATATGCCGAAATGCTTCAAGTGACTCAAATAGTATCCGATGACTAACAGGTGTTGAGTACTCTACTGCAACAGCAGAAACATTATAATCCCAAACTATGAGCAGTTACCTCTGTGTATAAAATCCCCTCATTACTACAGATTGACAAGTCCAGATTTCATTTAAAGCCATATAGAAGGATACTGAAAGATGCACACCTGTGTCGGCGTAACCGTATTGAGATCTCCATCAGACAATGCCCTCAAGACGGTGGTTTTCCCGGCATTGTCCAAACCCAGAAACAGAATCCTCGCCTCCTACGGGACACACATATGCAAGTCAACCAATCAGTCTATTACACGTTTCCGAGCTAGGAATTCCTGTAGGCAGAGAAAAATCTAAAGACCAAGGCGCTAAGTTCACATAGATATTGTTAATAGTGTTTAGATATCTTTAGGTTTTGGAGATATTGATATTTCAGCCCACACTATAATTGGACAACACGGTAATCCTCCTTCACAGCAATTGCATGAAAGAACGCAATTACTACAGCATATTCCTTGCTTTGAATATTAGCTTTCCAACACCCCAAGTTCAGATTAGGGTTTCATTATTATCAATAACCTCATGGGGTCAGTCCATGTACCCGAAGAGTGAAGAGTGATAAGTAATCCACATACTGAACCCCTAAAAAACAACGACAGAGTTCCAATTGGGCTTCATGTGTTTTAAGTAGGTCATACTTGAACTTCTTTTGTTCAATCATCAACAAATGCAATGTTCTACGTTGATTCCGGTAAAGCAAGGTTTGCCTCATCTGAATTATACTACATGATCAATTTAAAACCATGAATCCTTGGACTTTTAGGAGTTGAGATCTGGTTAAGATAATGTATTCCAAGGTTTTAGGCAACTATAGTTGAATCTCGGGTCATATCATTAATCTCATGAATCTTGTCAGCCTCGATAAACATTGGAAAAGATCAACTTACATCAGCCTGAGACCTGTGAAGTCTCCGCAACGACGCCAACAATCCCTGCAGATTCACAATCAATTCACCAATGCAACAAACTTTCGTCAGGCTAGTTGTGTGACTTGCCGTTGGAACCCAAACACTTCTGTCACCGATTCTCAAATTCATCGGTAACAAAAAATGTGGTGACGGCATTGTTCTGACTCTCAATTGTTCACAATGTTAAATGAGAAAATTAAGTACAAATCAATCTCATCGATTGTTCATTCACTACCGTAATTGTGAAGATGGCGTACCATAAGTTGCAGATCCAAGCACGCGTTCAGTTGTTCCCCACGCGGCCTTCACTTCAATTTACGAGCATGGTGTCAACAAGAACATCCAAACAAGCGCAATTGATGGCCTTGAAGCTTCTCTTTTGTCACTACTATGGGTTGATCCTGATGCGTCCACTTGGCTCCTGCAGCATTCAAAGCACCGAATCTCTACTCAAAGGGTGAACCTCAAAAACAGTTTCAATGAAACATTGAATGACACTGCCATTGAGCACATGATGCTCTGTACTGTAACTTACAATCGGCACATAGATGGAGCAACTCATGACAAGATCCCAGTTTTTAGTACCCCTTTTCTTATTTTGTAATTTTTTGAACAATAAATTTTATTTTATTTTTTGAAACAAATGAACACGAGTTTCTTCAATAAATATTTTGAAATTAAATAACTCTTGCCGGAAATGAAATCTTTGCACTAGTCATCATTAAATGCTTTTTGACAATACTTCATGTGCCTTGTGGTTTGGGGACTTCTCAACAGGAGGGACAATCAAATAAATAAATTGACTTATATAGAGAGTATAATTAATCTATATATATACAAAATATTAACACTTTTTAGTTTTCATGACTTACCTGAGTATTTGCAAGGCACAAGTTAATCTATGGTCAATGCATGGTTTTATGTAAAGACAATCATTACAAAACATTAAGAAAATGAAGACACCACTTAGACATTCTCTTGGCTCTTGCTAGTGGCTACTCACCTCATATAATTGCCAAAATTGCCTCTTTAAATCTTCAAAATCTAAATTTTATTTTAAATTTTTATTCAAAGGGCTCACAATAGACATAAGTCTTTGAATTATATATCCTTTTACAATCCATTGAGAGAGTACAGTATTTGGACTTGGCATTAAAATAAATGTACCTTACACCACTCAAATTAAAAGCAATTCCGTCTCCCTTGTAAACTTCTCCAATTCCAAGATGATGTTAAGTATGTACCAATAATTTGAAAACAGAATGAATGTATGACTTCAGTGATATGCAAAATTGGATAAAAATTGAATGGATGGATGTTGGTACTTTTAATAAATATAAAAAGGCTTGCCTAATAGTGCTTAAGCAATGAGGTTACCAATTTAGATTGAGTTTTTCATTGATTAGGAAAGTGTTTGAAAGGGAATTGGATTCAAAATACATTTATAATAGTTCACTCATATTTATCTTTGAACTAAAGATAAAAATCTTTTTTATTATTATTTATGTATTTTAGATGTTCATAATCCTATCTATAAATGTTTTTTTTCCTTTTCAAGTAAATGACAAGAAAATACTTTGAAAATTTGTAAAAGAATTATGATTTGTATCAAAATAGATTTCCACTTCCTTTGTGAGAATCACCTTTCTATGAAAAATAATTGCAAATGTTAGGGTAGACCAACCCATTTTTACCAACTGCCTATTTCTATCATCCTATTTTTGGCCCCAATTTCACTATAAAACTCATCCAAATCCGTCCACTTTTCTAACAAAATCAATGTATTGACACCACAAAGGGTAACATGTCAATTATTTACTGGTGCTAATAGATATATAGAAAGGCAATTATGGATTGTTAATAGGATGTTTATGACTCCACTCTATGGGCGGTTTTGAAATTTCAAGGCAAACCACTTTAGAAATTTACAGAAATTACAATTTTAATTAGAAAATTATAATTCCACTTGGATTTGATTTGTGAAACAAGTACACACCTTTGAAAAAATATGTGCACCTATTCAAGTTGGCTCTAAGATATTCAAATTGCAAATCAGGGTGGTGATAGGCTTGTCTACCTTAACACACACTTCAGACCATTCCAAATCAATTTGAGTGATGATAGGCCACATCATTCAACTAGCATAATCACAAAAAAAATGCTCTAGGTTAAATGTTGAAATTTCATTTGAATGAGCTAGTATGCCCTGTGCCATTGCCATAGTATATTCAAATAAAATAAAAATAATTTCTTAATTTTTTAATTCATAAAAACTTCAAAATTCAATATATTTTTTTATTGTAAGTCAGAACTCCACAAAACAAAGTCCATGCACCCCTCCTTGCTAAGGACTTTGTGACAGTACCAAAAACCTGACCGTAGGACGCACGGTTCTGGAGATCTCATCGTAACAAAGAAAACAAACCGCCTAATTTAATATATGGTCTAGTGTGCCCTCTGATTGTTGCCACAACGAAAATAAAAGCAAAAGTAATTTTCTAATTTTCTAATTTAGAAAAACTTCAAATTTCAATAACTTTCATATCATAGATCCAAATGCCACAAAACAAAGCCATGCATCCCTCCTCACAGAGAGCTTTCCGACAATACCAATACCGCAACCAGAAGACATATAGTCTCGTAGATCTCACTATAACAAAACAAACAAATACCTTCATTTAAGCTAGTGTGTACCGTGTGCCATTGCCACAACCAAAATAAAAGTAAAAAGAATTATCTAATTTTGAAATTCATAAAGATTTTGAAATTCAATATCTTTCACAGTGCAGGTCCAAACACCACAAAACAAAGTCCGTGCACCCTCCTCGCAGGGAGCTTTCTGATGCTACCAAGAATGCGACCGGCGATGCACGGTTCCGTAGATCTCAACAATCTCACTATAACAAACAAAACAAACAAAAAGCCCTAACTTAAGGTATGGAATTAAATCAAAAAGGCTTACAACGTGACGACCGACTGATGGGCATCATAAGCGTGGGCTTCGTTCTTGTGGTTGTTACTGTCTTGCTTGTTTCGGTTGTCTCTGTGCCAGCCAGGCCACTTGTGCTGGTGGGCTTGTATTCTGCCCTTCGCAATGAAATTCCGTTTCATTTGTTTCAAAAAAAATAAGCGTGGGCTTCCCAAGCAGATTTACAGATGACGGACAAGTGGACGGAAACCATTGATAACTCATTCAAACCTGTACATTACATTACGTGGCCAATCCTCATGAGACTGAACTCCATGTCAGGACTTGGGCAGTGCAATTTGCAGAGCATGCCCATACAAAACCGATGATTGATTGAAAGCCACGAGGCAGATGGACAAGCTCGCAACTAAGCTAGGCTTAATGCTTGAAGCTCAGACACGCAGATCGATGATCGATCAACTCTGTGTTTCTTTCCTTCTGCTGGAAAGGTCACTGATCGACTCTCGAAACTTGTGCGTGCAGGTTGGCCCAAAATATAAAAGTCTTATTTTGAATTTGGGCGCAAACAAAACAACACAAAACACAACAAGATTTCCATTGCCAAAAAAAGAGAGTGCAGTACACCCAGCCAGGCTCTCAGAACAGAGAGTATGGGCTGGCAAATAATTTGATCGATCCCAACAGCCAGTCACTTGAACACGTCATGGTTTTGTTTGGGGGTATTAGTCTTGACCAGGATCATTGAGTTCCGTGGTGCCGCAGAAGATCTCACTTTTGCAGTCCGCCAAGGATTGTGATCGAATAGCCTCCTCAGAATTGCAATTTCTATTCGTTTTTCTGGGAGCGCGAGAAGAAAGTTTCATGGCCACGATGACAAAAACCGGCCTCTTCCCCCACTCACGTCCAGTCAGAATTGACATGTACAGAAAGAACTCCGATCCGTCAGGCTTTTTAGGTCTAGTTCATGAATGAGCAACTGTGGGCTCGATTGTCTAGACCACGGAAGCTAGACACGGAAGTTACGACACAGGCATACGACATTGGCAGCTAGTGCTCCAGGTTTTAGGGTTACCGGTGCCTATGTGCGGATCTGCTGACTGTGTGTACTCGATCTGTTTCCCCTTGAAACATGTTTTCCATCTGTCTGAGCTCATTACTGACTTCCCATGGAGGAATCTTTTCTCTGCAAGGACCACTGGAGGAGTCTGGTTGACAGCAGTTGAGTCTGCAAACGGGGTTGCGAAAGGTTGACCTTCGGAGTGGGCTCTCAAATGGCGTATTTGGCACACAACTTCCCACAAAGTATTAGATTGACTGGATAGATACAGTAGAAGTAGCTGTGATCGATGGCTTGACTTCGGTGAAATATTTTTAGTACTGTGCAAGTTCTGGTAGTCGTATTATTTACGAGAGCCTGAAGTACATACAGTAAGCTTAGTTAGTTAAGTTACATGTGGGAAGAATCGACTCCACAGGCCAAAGTAACCTCTAAGATGGAATAATTAAATTAATCCTGACTTGTTTTGCTACTCGAAATATTCTGAGGTTCAGACTCAGATTTGAGCACTGGGCAGCAATCAATGAGTAGTATCAAAGGGACATTTCACCGGATTAATTGCAATTTTATGACCTGCAATGCGTCAGTTTGGAAACAGAATGGATCAGATTGAGAAGGGAACTGCTGTTACTGTCGAGCATCTCCACTGTTTCATTGTAAGAAGGGCCCGGTCCAGGGCACGGCATGCCCAGTCGGGATTTCATTTACGCAGTAACTTTCAAACTCACCCCCGGTCCCTCAAAAATCAAGCTCTGAATGCCACCCCACCGTGCCCGCTCAATTTGACTTCTTGCTTGGAGAACATTCTCTTGTCAGTAATTTCTTTCATATTTGGGAGTCCTAATTTGTGGTGAATAAGAGCTTCTCCACCCATTCACGGCCAAAACGGCTCGGGGAATGGGGTAGCCAGGGCACGGAAGAAGCTGGGCCGCTTCCATCCGCCATGCATTCATGGGAAAGAAGACACGTCAAAGGGAGTCAATTACAAACATTAATGCTGTCATTGTAAAGAACCAATCAACATGTGGGTTTATTAAAAAAAAGTATAAGAAATAGCCCCAAAATCGAGAAATCCGACAAGATCTTGCAAAGTCAATGCATAGTGGGTCGGGTGGCGGGGACATTCTCCTACCGTTTGGAGAGAGAAATTTCCCATGACCGGTCTCTTTTTGGAGCTTTCCCGTGAATGGGTGGCTCATTTTTTCCTCCCGGCCCCGCCCAAACCCCCGGCCCAGAGGTTGGCCGTGAATCAGTGGAGAAGCTCTAAGGTAGAAGTACCCATAGTTGATCACTTAAAGGATTTTCTAGCAAATCATGAGCAATTTAAGCCGCAATAAAGTTTTAGCATGTAGGAAGATAGGAAATATGGGATTGTAAATTTTTCATAATTTTATTTCCAAAATTGAAATTACTGTGAATTTTGGGAGCCAAAAAGTACCCATGACCCATTGCCAATCTCTAGACTCTTCCAATTATGATCATTCCAAAACTACTTTCCCGCTTACTACTTACTACTTTCTTGCTCACTACTTTGAGACATGTGTCATAACCTTATTAGTCCCAACCTTGAAAAAACACATTCCAAACTTTTTAGCCTTCAGTTGGTTGGAAATAGAACACCCTACAGGTTGGCTATGGGTCGTGGTTGAAAGTGGGTGCTTCTACTTTAGTGGTTCAAGGAACTCAAGACAATGAGCAGTAACTCCCTCAAATCAAACAACAATCTAATTTCAACATTTGCTTCAAGCAATGAAAATTCATAGTTTTTTCATACAATATTCAAGAAATGTGTACTAAGAAATTAAGAATTAATCCCTCATGAAGACCCAACAAAACTTAGGCAAACTAATAATAGAAACCATGTTCAAATGTTCATTTGGACAATTGTAGAAGTATCTCTCTTCTTCAGTTCCTAAACTTACTTCAAAGAAGTTGATTTTGTACATTTGTAGATGGACTAAATTAAGTTACTTACTTTGCAACTAGCTTCTACTAGGAATTTGTCTGCTTGCCTGCCACTCTTGGATTTAGATGGTTGCAAATCACCAGTCCTCCAAACTTGTCTGCTTGTTGCTAGATTTGCTTGAAGCATTGTCAACGATACTCCACATACTTTTTGTTTGATAATAATCTAAACTTTGTCCAACTCAAAACTGTATTGCATAGACTGATATTTGAAATCTTGAATTCAACCACCAAAGTGGAGAGAGAACTCCAATTCTTCTAGGAGTCAAGGTACTTGTAGAGTATGTTCATTTTAAGGTCCCACAACAAAATCCACTTGATATTGTATGTGACTCAAAAAATTACATACTCTTTTAAGGATTTCTGTCTGTAGTCTAGAGGTTGCATCATGTGTTTATTTGGGTAGTTGTTTTGTTTGTATATGTTGGTTTGGTGCAAGGGTTCATTAGTTGGATGCACCAGTAGTGTTTGTTGGGTACAGGGTTAACGCCTAAGTGGTTCAAGGGTCACATGGTGTCCTCTACATTCATACATGGCCCTTATTCTCCAAATTCCTTGAAGTGTTGGCCAAATATGTGAACTACAAAATTGAAGATAAAACAACCCTTGATTTTCATGTTGTTTCTAGAAAAATATTGTGACACTCGTTGTTAAACTAAGAGGTTGCCAAACATGCTCAAGTGTGTATTTCTAGAGAAATACGTGTATTGCTCTCACTACATCTACATGGGTTTGTCCCTCGTGTCCACATCTACCATGACCGGGTACACGGCGCGCATCACCAAAAAAAATGGATACTAAATCATTCATGCAAGGTTGTGTAAACTGTATTTAGGCAATGTACATATGTATTTTTTTTTTGGAAAAAAGGGTGACCATTGCATTAAAAAATACAGAAAGAAATGGGTGTACTGCACTCTCTTTTTTTGGCAATGGAAGAGAGTGCAGTACACCCAAAACCACTAAAGTGTTTCTCCAGAGATCGAAGCCTTTATTACATGGGAGTGCTGCTAACATTCTCCAAGGTGTTGAAGGACAACTATTTGAAGGCACAGCTCCAAGGCCAATCTAACCATCTCAACCTTGCAACATTCTTGAGCACAACTGAAGCCGTAGAAGTTAGATCTTGTTACCGGATTTTGTAGAACTTATTAATTTTGCCATGAGCTCAGAATCTCTGATTGAAGCCAAAGGAGATCCACTCCAGCTGAGGCTATGAACAGGTTGGCTGATACCATGCTAGTTATGAAGACATTCATTGAGCATCCATTCCACAGCAGGGATCATAAGTTAGCTGTTGGTAATGTACCCACGGGTTCATACCAAAATAATTCCAAAAATAAAAAATGAATGACTTGAGTATGAAGCTTGGAAAGGAAATTGCTGAAATTATAATCAGCAGTGAGAGGCAGGGGTCATACTAGTTATCCATGATTTCAATCTGTGACTCCCAAATCACAGTATCGCTAAGGTAGGTGGCTCTAAAAGCGACACTTTAAGAGCTGATTGCATTTTGGGGGAAGCTAAACTCCTTGAAACAATTTTCAGTAAATTTTCGTGGTAAGAAAAAATGGAATTGGCATCTAACCCAAGTCGTTTCATATTTTTTGGACATTCATGGAATTAGTTATAAATTTTTGAAGTTGAAAACAAAGTGGTTTCTAAAAGCGACCCCCTCCTGAAATGTACACTTCTGATACATGTTAGAGGCAAAATCTACCAGATCGCTTGTAGAGACAGGTCGCTTTTACAGCCCTCTACCTTAGTTCCAAAAAATCAGGCCCTCGGGAGATCAAGAAACCAACAATTTCAAAATGAATCATTAGACGTCATCATACTAATAATGAATTTTCGTGTAAATCACACTAATTTATTTATAACTGCATTAGAAGAATTTTGAGGTCTCCAAGAGACTGCGAGTTATCTAGCCTTGGGAACTTTGGGAATGCCTTAGGAACAGTAATCTGACATGGTCACGCGAGTGCCACGTCAAAAAATAATAAAATAAATAATAAATATTTTTTTTTTCAATTTTTTTCAATTTTTTTAATATATATATATATATATATATATATATATATATATATATATATATATATATATATATATATATATATATATATATATATATTATTTATTTTATTTTTATTTTTTTAAATTAAATTTTTTTTTTTAAATTTTTTTAAATTTTTTTAAATTTTAAATTTTTTTAAATTTAAATTTAAATTTTTTTAATATTTTGATTGTTCCCAGTTGCGGGAACAACCCTGAAACGGCCTCTTGGAGGCCTCAAATTTCTTCTAATGCTATTGAAGTTCTTACTCTTGATAAATATTTTTACCAACGATGTTTTATAGAGATCCCCTTCTTTGAATATTGTAGGCATAGGTCAATTTCGGCACCTTGCTGATAGGGTAGTTTATTTTTTGTAGTTCGGACAGTACGGTAGCTTGATTTAGATTTCTTGTTTTTTGGCACTTTGTTTTTTCTAATTTTTAGACACTCCTAGAAATAGACCCCTCCAAATGAACTTCTAACTTTTGATTGGTTTATAATTAGAGCTTGAATTTTTTTTCCCATCAGAAGCGCATTCAGAAGTATATTGCAGAGGTACAAGGAAACTCAAATTTAGACATTGAACAATGAAAACAAACCACTTTAAAGTCAGCTAAAAGACAAAAAAAAAACTATTGGCAAATCACAACTTCCAATGCACATTTCACTCCAAATTGCACCACTTTGGAGTGCAAAGTGTATTGGTAACTGTGATTTGCCAATATAACTTTTGTCTTTCAGCTAGCTTATGAAGTGGTTTATTTTCTCTTTGTCCAATGTCTAAATTTCATTTTTTCCTTGTACCTACACAAAACACTTCTGAATGGCGTTTCCAATGACAGAAATTTCAACTAGTCTAATTCCAAAACAGTCAGTCAAAAGTGAAGATCTGTAATTCTGTATTTGGCGTGCCAATTTCCATCCAGAAGGCATTCAGTTGGCGATGCCCTTACGCACATTAATGAAGCCTGCATTCCAATTTACTTACTTGCTGGAGAAATCTGACAACCCATTATGTTTTTTTGACACGCGTGCCTACAAAATGATGAAGGCGAGCATTCTGAGTTTTAGCCTAGCAGAAGGTCGGTCAGGGGCTCAGGACTGCTCACTGCACTTGATAAAAAGGCGAGCCAAGGATATATTTTCACAGCTAGGCAGATCAAGGACTATCATTTGAAGCCAGATTCAAGCCATCTGCACTCTGCAGGCATTACATTTCAGTGGGATCAGCATCCCACTCGGTCCTCATTACAGACCTGACAATGTCATCCATCTTTTTATCAACTTCCGTCATGGATGACAAGTCACTCGCAGCGGCTGACGGACGGAGGTAACTGCAAACGAACATACAGTATGTCATTGAGCATGGTTCATACTAAGGTAGAAGGTTCAAGAACAGTTCGGGCATTAAGAATGGCCCCTATAAATGGCTGTGAAATGGACATGAGTTGGTTCTGAAATGGACTACTACAGTCATTGAATGAACCAAGGAAAAAAGACTTATTAATTGCAAGAGCCAATCACTCTCTTTGCTTTCCCCATTTTTATTTAGAATTGCAAGTGAACCATTTATGAAAGACCTAGGGTCACAAATAGGGACCTATGACCCAACTCCTTTGAAAATTCATAAGTAATTCAAAAATGCTCGGAAAAATACGAAACGACTTGGGTTAGATTCCTCATCAACTTCTCCATGTCTGAAAAATGAGCTAAAAATATTCCCATCCAAGGAAATACATGAAAAAGGCGGACCAGCCCTTAAATGGTTGGTTTATGAGCCTTCTACCTTATTAGGGCATCTGCAGTGGGCTCTCTGCAAACAGTTTCTGTATTGACAAACACATGGGCATTCCACGAGGCTTTAATGCCAGGCTTTTTTAACCCTGTAACGCCTGTGAGGTCATTTTGTGGCTTCTGGATGACAATGATGTGCTTGTGTACAGAGATTGGAAGCATTTTTTCATCCATGTTTTCCTTGTTGACCTTTCATGGTGGGTTATGAAGAGTAATCAATTGAATTTGTAATCTTGCCACTGGTTGTCTTCACGGAAATGAGAAATTAGTAAAAAAAATGGAGCACAAAATATGCTTATTTAGTGTATTTGGGGAAGTTGTTGCTCCTTCTCTAAATCTGAAATTTCTCCACAAAAGTGATATTTTTTGAGTCTGGACCCAACTAACAAAATGAAGGCCATCTACTCTAGTTTCTACTCCAATTTGAATTTTGGAATTTTTTTTTAATATTGAATATTTTATTGCAATTTCAACTTTGGATGTATTTTTAATGTCTATTATTTTTTTAATTATAGAATGACACGGAAATTGAGTTCACACCATGATGTTTGTCACTATAATATACTCACATGGTAAAATTTTCCATTTTTTTGAAGTAATTTTCTATTTGATATGATTTTTCTTCATTTTTTCTTCAAAAATTCTCAAAAAAATCAATTTTTCACAAAAAAATCCAAAATGATTTATGATTTATTTTTGGTACATTTAAATTTTGAAATTGATAATTTATTTTTGGTACATTTAAATTTTGAAATTAGAATGAATTAAAGCTTCAAATGTAGACAAAGACTTGATCTTCAAAGAATAAAATTTTAAATTAAAAAATATTTATGAAGTAAAGAAGACATGTAATTCCATCCCTGAAAAATAAATATAAATTTTTTCATTCATGTCTAGTTGCAAAATGGCAGCAAACTGAGTGATGGGTAGTGAGGGTGAAATCAATGGTCATGGGTCCGTTCTTTAAGGGTTAAGAACAAATCGATCCAATGCAAAGTCGGCAATCCAAACATTAAATGGACTTTTTGCATTATAAAAAGAAAGAAAGAAATAAAAGAATCTACATTACAAAAAGACTTTTCATTGAAACAAGGGAAGGTTGAATTGATTGGCACGCTTAACAATGCAAAGAAGGGTTGACAATAATGATTATTCCTACCGGGAGCCAACTTGTGGACCCTTTACATTTTGCAAATTTGCCGAATCCCAGGGGTCGCATACCAAGACCATGAAAGTGTCGGACCCCATAACAGTTGCATTGGAGCACCATTTTTATTACAAACCACTTTTTGCTCGGCTTAGTACCCATACCAGCTCTGTTGTCATGCGCACTGTAGATGTTTTTACTGTAGCTGTAGGGCAAGGTCAGAACATTGATGCCAAATAATTAATTAAAGTTTTCAAAGTAGATTCGACATTTTTAAAAGTTGATTTTTAGAATTTTGATATTGTATTAAAATTAAATTCAAAATATTTAGCAAGTAGCTTCAAAAGCTACTTAATTTGGTATATTCAAAGATGAGAAGAAAAGCTTTTTATACAAGTAGGGTGCAAGAGAAAGGGGTGTTTTAAGTTAATTTTTAAAGTATAGTCTTAGACATAAGATTTTAAGTAATGACCTTTAAGGAGATTTTCAGCAAAATTTTCTTTATTGAACTTTTACCTTATCAATTTTACATTCATAAAAGAAAATGGTTTAATGTTCTTACAACAAAATGAATTCTCAACATCTATTAGTATATATTAGACCAAGTCGTATACACATGTGACATGTATGTACAAGGGGTGTACAAGACGTTGGAGTCAGGTCCTTAATTAGATGATGAACTAGCTGTAGCATGATTCAAATCCACGCCTTTAGAAGGAAAGTTGACCATTCCTGAGCACTAGGGCACTTGGCCCCTTCACCTCTTGCACGCACAAAATTCTAAAAAATTATTGTTTGTAATAAGTTTGTCCAACCACCATTCTAGTTGTAAATTGGATTTCCAATAATTATGAAGGAACTATAAAAATGTCAAAGCTATGCAAGCTATAAAAAATCCCACACATTTTTTCATTTTGTTTATAATCCCCATACATTTGAAAAAGCAACAATATAGAAATTGGATTGGGTTGAGGAAGTTACAAGGGGCTAACTAAAATATGTAAATCAAAGTAGCACCATATCCAAATTCAACTTGATTTGAAGTTAAAGGCTAAGAAACAATTGGCACAAGGATCCAAATTAACCTCTAAAGTATTGGAGGTGTTTTTCACAAAAAGCACCCCAAATTGCCACTTTCTAGTGCATTGAAATTCAAAATCTTTTTTCAAACTTCAAATTTGTATTAGACTAAGTCTACACAAATGTGTAGAAAAAATTTCAACCCCATTTGACTGCATAGATTTGTGAGATTATAAAATTTCCGATAAGAAAAAAAAATTGGAGCCTTATTCTATAGGATCATCATAGTTTGACTCAACTTTGCAAAAAAAGAAGCATTATGCAACCTTGGAAATTTTGACCATTGGATAGGTAATTATGTAAGTTACTTGGACGCCAATTTTCAAAGATAATGGAGATGTCTAACATATCCAAAATCATCTTGCACTAAGAAAATGTCCCAAAATAAGCAACTATACAAGCAAGATTTTTTAGAAATATCAAAATTCCAATAGTCAATAATCTTTTTAAATTATTTAAATAAAATAATAAATAAAATAATAAATCTCATGAATTTACACTAGAATTTGAGCTCATGGTTCTAAGATAGTTGTTTTAAAATTGCCATTTTAAGTGCATTGAGTGAAAATCAATTTTTTTCCCTTTTCCAACCATACATACCTTCTTCTACTACTATAAGAATGTGTAGAATTTTTTCAGCTTCATAAATTGCAAGATATAATCATTTAAAGTTAATGGAATTTTTTTTACAGCTTGCCTAATTGTTTGTCGAACTTCTTGTCCTCTCTATTAGCACGTTGACCTAAGCAGCCTCTAAACTTTCAAATCCCTTAATTTTTTATTCAGGCATCTGATTGGAAAAAAATGATATCTGCTCAAAGCTAATACAAGCATGCATTTTTAGTAGAAATTTGTCCACACCTTGAATGAAACTTTCAAAATGATCCATGCAAAAGTGGCTCCCTAGTAACCTTCCCAAATTTTTAGCTATATTTATTGTAGATGATTGTGCTTTAGTTTTTTTTTGGCACATACTCCATTTAGACCACAATGAGAAGTAACCAATTGTCCAAGCCCTAGCATTTACTCCATAGTCGACACCTTTGCCAATAATGAGGGGTTTTGTTTACCCCATCAAACCAAATGATTATGCTTAGGCTACGGAAACTAATAGGAACCAAACCCGTAGACTTCACAGGCCATATGAGTTCAATAAGCATAACTATTCTTGGTTATCCCTTGGAGGGTAGCTTAAGGACATTTTGGTCCAAACTTTAGAGGTTCAAGACACTTACAATTTGTGTAAATGTTAAATGGTGGAATGATTGCCGTAATGACCAACCCCAAAATTATTCTCAAGTAGGGTGAATAGTTACATTCCTCACTTCCGCATGAACCCCAAAAGTCATGCATCAAACACTTTGGTTCTCCCACAACAATATAGGGTTAACCATGTGATGTAGCTGTAGACACTAAGTATCCGATGGATGGCAAAGAATTTTGTGCGAAAAGGAGAGATCTTGCACAATCAGTAGTTTGACATCCAATGAGAGCACTTGGTTTTTTTTAAGCAAGTGATATACACAGTATCCACAAGGATGATCTCTGCAGTGACCAGCCCGGTGTTCAGGGGTAACATGAATTCACCTCTAATTCCCGCATTTGGTATACTTTTCTTTGGCTGCGCTGCGATGACGCGGACAGAGTTCCCAATTCCCAATTGATCCAACATGATGCAATTTGGGAGGCCAGATGTAAGAAAGGCGCATCATGGAACAGCAAGAGGGCGCCTTACAACTGAAGAACTAAGGTGCAATGATTTGAAGACTAGGCCAACTTGACCTGCAATCCCAAGTCCCAAGTCGCCTCCCTTGCACAACGAGCCCAGGTCAGTTACAACTTGGGCCGTGGACAAAGCCTCAAGGACAAGGACTCAAGGACGAGGAAAAACCTGTAGCTTAGGTTAACCCTTCATCGCCGAAGGGGACGAAAAGTGTCCTCACACACTGTAATAGTCCAATTTGAAGTGCTCTAACTTTTGCATCTGATGTCCAAATTGAATAAAACTTATTGTGAAAGTTGCGCATACTAGTCTAGTTTGTGTGGTAAAATTTTCAGATCAATCCAAGACGGATTGAGTTTGTGAAAGCCATTCGAAGTTCACAGGTTCAATTTGAGTTCACCACACTGCATTGTCATGGCTGCAACTTTGGGGGCTTGTATCATTTTCATCAAAAGTTCATTTTCAATACAATTTGTTGGGTTTTGTTCCCCTTAAGGTCTAGTTATTGAGGTAAAATTTTCATGTCAATCCAAGCTATTTTGAATGTTTGAGAGCAATTCGAAGTTCAAAATCCAGACATTTTTGTATTATAGTGAACTTCGGCGGCTCGTAATTTCTTCATACATGGTCCGTTTTCAATAATTTTTGTTGTCAAAGTTGCGCATACTAGTCTAGTTTTTGTGGTTAAAATTTCATATTGATCCAAGAAGTTATGAGTGACTGAGAAGCATTTTAGTAGAAGGAGGTTCAGCTATAGACGTGTTTTTTTGCTACTTTTTTCACTGTTTTTTAACATTTCAAATCCATTTTGCAAACACAATGAGTCATTTGAATGATATTTTTTTTCACCAAAGAGTTTACATTATGTTTTTGAATCACTTGGTAGTTTGATGTTTTTTCATTTGAGTAGGTTTAGAAATCGAAATTCACCTCCAAATGTGTTTTTCAGAAAATTTCAGCACCTTTTTCCAACACTAAAACATTATAATCTTTCAATCTATACGGTCAAATGACCCCAAATTTGTTCCACACCATCTACAACATGCACACAACAAGATTGTACGGTTGAGATTTCATACCTTAACGAAATTTAGACTTTTAACACTTGCAAAGGCAGGTTGCTTTTAAGCATGTTTGGACCTTCGGCGATGAAGGGTTAACCCCTAACAGACAACTAAAGAACTAATGAAGGTAGGAATACCATAAACAGTTAAAATAAGCATTTCAGCCTATAGGATATGGGAAATTCTTTGAGAAATTGAGTTCAATATGTGCAAGAACAAGAATGAGAAAGAATGCAAAAAAAACAAAAACAAAAACAAAATCATTTGGACCCCATTCTTGTTTCATAGGTTTACCTAAAACGGCCTACCTTTAGAACTTGTTCCTAATTAAGTGTGAGTCAATCGAATGCGAGTAAATCAAATCTTCTTTAGAGACGGCTATTGTTGGTTTCAGGACACCCTACTCTACCATTAGAGGGAAGGTAGCTGCTATTGGTATTCCTACCTTAATCCATTTAATTTTTTTGGAGTGAGCTAATTTGGGCAAGCTATATTGACTTTACATCTGAGAATTTTTTGCACAAATTTTTTATGATAACTCTTAGACCTCATACTTTATTGTGAAGCTTTTTTTCATGTCTTTTTGATAAATATTGCAGATACTATAGGAGCTTTTATGATTTCTTGTCAAAATAGGTAGCTGAAAATATATTCTAAAAAACAAATTAATGAATTTTATTTGAGAGTGTAGGTTTGAACCATTAAATTTTGAATAATGAGATGAAAGTTAAGAAGAGTTCTATTTTCCGGGTAACAAGGTTAGAAACAACATATTAAATTGATTTAAAACCCAATTTTCAAAATTTTCCAAACAAAAACAAAAACATAGTGCTAACAAGAACATTTTTACTATAGGGATTTATAATTCTCAAATTTTGTCAAAATTATTATTGATTTAGTTTTTTCATTCATCAAGTTCTACCTTCTACTTAAATTTTTTTTAAAGATTAAGCTCTAAAATTCTTTCATGTTTAGAGATCCAAAATTGTTTTAAAATACTTGTCCTAAAAGCAAGGTCAAAATCTTCATCAATATTTATTTTTTAACAAATCCAACTGTAATATTTTTTGGTTAACTTCTTCAAGTACATTGTCACAAAAGTTTAGAGTGAATATTCCTTGCCATTGACTGCAAGTTCAATTTGCCTAAACTTCAAAATGTAGGCTTTTCTAGTCCTTTCTAAAGGTGAAGTTTTGTTTTTCAAAACTTTTACAAAAAACATGTACTATTTGTCTTATAACTTGTCCATTTTAGTCAACAAGTTGGAAAATGGTTTGAAAATATATGCAATAAACTTCAATAAAAAATTCTTTCATATTTTTTCATTTTTAAAATGTAAATGTAAAGTGTTATTAAATGAAAGATAAAACTAATATGCTGATAACTTTTGGAAGAATTTAAATCATTAACCTGAATAATAAGAATGTTCTAGTAAACTATTAATATCTTTCATTTTTATTTTTATCTTAAAATCTTCAAAATTGAGAACAAAAGACAACTTTATGTTTCTTTCAACCTCTATTGCCTGCAAAATAAAACTCCTCATAATTTTTACCTCATTATTTAGAATTTAATGGTTCAAACGTCTTTGAATAGGTATCAATCTATACAATTCCATAAGAATAATCAATATTTTATAGAATATATTTTTTTCTTACTTAATTTGATGTTGATTTTTTTTTAAATTTAACTTTTGCAATATATATTGGAATGACATGAAATAGAGCTTCACACGTAGATTATAATGAATAGCATTTTTTTTTAAATTCATGAAAATGTTCCAAATATAGAGTCTATAGAGCTTGCCCAAGTTTTCAAAAAGCCCAAAGTGGGCTCTTTGGGCCTTCAGGGATTAATATGAAGGGAGAGGGGGGTATTACATTATTTATGTGTCTTTTTAACTTATATTTCCATATACATACTCCACAAGTTGTGGGGGATATATATTTTTTTTTTCTCAGAGTGTTGAAGACAAAACTTCACCTTTTAAGAAGGGATAGAAAACACTAGTTTTTGAAGTTTATGCATGTTGAACTTACAATGGGTGGGGATTTTTGCTCTAAAATTTTGGGAAGATATACTTAAACAAGTTAATTAAAGGGTCCTATATTTGAATTTGTTAACAAAGAAATATAGATAAAGCTTTCAGCTTTGCTTTGGATATGAGTATTTTGAAGCAATTTTGGGCCTCAAAACACCAAAATGACATCCATATGAAAGATGCTAATTTGTTGAATTATCAATTCAACTACATATTTCTTATTGTATTGTAGTATATAATTCATGTTCAAAAAATCAAATACAGTATTGTATGTGCAATTCTTTAGATACATTTAAGAATTTTATGTCCTTTATTCACCAAAAGAATTCTAGCTACAACAAATCATGCCAATGGCACGATATACTTGCATTCAGTTTTTGTGCTATTTTCATGATTTCCCTTATCAAATACTCCCTTTGTCCCAAAATAAATTTGGGGGTTCCTAGAAATGGCTGAATTAACGCATGAGTTGTTCCTATTTTCAAGGGATTGCATAGTTACAATAGCTTCTACTAATGCCCATTAGGTGTGAAAAAATGGAAATCAACAATAAAGCTGTGCATGTTGGAAAACAAATGACAAAAGTGAAAAAAAAATTCCCTTTTGGGAAGTGCTCCAATGGTACTAATTTTGATCATTCTCTTAGCAATGTTGATGCAATGACGTCCATTGATGTCCTTTATATTCAATTTCAACAATGTCTTGTGATTTAGCTCAAGGAAATTCTCAACAAGAGATTTATTAGTAGCAGTTTTTGTATAGTTTTGGGATGAATTCTTCACCTTTGGTTGGTTAGAAGTTGTGTTTCGATTTCCTTTGTAGAGATTGAATTGCTATAAGGTAAACCAACCCATGACGGTCAAATGGCCCATGATGGACACCTAATGCCCCCATTGTAGTTTTTCAGACCACAATCAATGCCTTACATGGTAGTTATGGAGTAATTAGTGACCTCAATAGGAACTTCCAACTTTTCAGTGTAAAATTCCTTGTAAAAATTGATTTTTTAGGTTTTCAATGTTTTCAATGTTATGACTGCATTGGGTAGGAAGATGACCATATTGGATTCAGATTTTGTTGGTCATGAGGTAGCCTACAGACCCCTATGGGCTAATCACTTCAAAAATCCATAACAAATTTATACTTTGTCAAAAAAATGTAATTTCAATTGCTCTCACTATTTCTCACACTTGTACTATTGTAGGAAAAAAACTGAAAAATTTCAGCAACCATATGAGGTCAAACTCCTAATTCTGACCGTCATGGGTTGGTTTACTTTATAGTCTTTGGAGTATGACATCTGTGGATTCTTTTGCTTCAAGGTTTTCGAACTAACTGCAATTGTTGTCCTTCAAGTTGCGGAGAGCCAATGTTGAATTTAATTTGGGACAAGTATATTTAGAAATCCTAGATTTCTTTTGGAACGGAGGGAATATTATTTGTCATTGCTAGTCATTTTTTCACTAATAAAGTGTTTCTAATGAGGGTAAGGTAGGCACACCTTAATGCACTAGGTGCCTCAAAGCACCACTTGAACAAATGTTCTTATTATGTACGTCTTCTACATCAATATATACTTATTATTAAAGAAATGATTGTACAACATTTACCCTTAGAAATTTATCCTTCATAACCTTTGTATATGATATTCTAATGATGCATTCTTTAATGCACTAGAATCTCCTTTTATTTGCCAATTAGAATATTCATTTTTAGATAAGTCTAGTAATGAAAACTATGCACACAGTATAAAGAATGGCACTTTTAGGTGTCCCTACATACCTTCTACCGTCCATTTAATGCCCAAATCCATAAATATTGTGTTTGATGTGCTTCTAATGGTGATATTCTCTAGTTCTAATTCTACACCTTTCATTTGCCACCAAAGTGGGTACATCCAAAATCGCACTCTACCCAACACCTTCACCATCACTCTCTATACATGACCAAAATCAATATGTACGTATATTAAAGAAATGATTTTAGAACATCTACCAAAAAAAACTTTGACCCTTCATAACTTTTGTACATTGCATCCAAATATTACTTTCTTTGGTGCGTTGGAATCTTTTTTCACTTCCCAACAAAAAAACACGAAGATTTAACCAATTTAATGATAGTAATTAGGCACAATAGCAAGAAGTGTCGGTTTTTTGGGTGCCCACCTTATATTGCTTTGGATTTTTATCCTTTAAAACAGACGGTGGGATATTAAGGAAAATGAATAAAAATATAGTTTGATCCGGTTCTTTAACCGTTAAAAGACGAGTTGGTGACTGTAGAAAACATCCCTTTTGGCATTGTATAAATAGTTGGTTTAAAAAAAATCCCAAAGCACTTAGTATACACTAGAAGAAAACTGCGTTGAAACCCACAAAAGCATGTGGAATTGTTTTTGTTGAATTCCTAGTTTCCAACACAAAATTTTGTAGAATTCCAACGCAGAAATGCATTCCAATGTAAAAACCAGCATTGGAAACTAGGAACTCAACAAAACCAATCCCACATGGTTTTGTGAGTTCCAACGCAGTTTTCTTCTAGTATATGTAGACGTCAAACTACTGTACAAATCTTCCCTTTTCATACACAAATCCGAGGATGAATAGTTACAATTCTGTCTTACACAAAAAGATTCTTTGTCATTCACCGACCAGAAATGGCCGAGGCATCCTTTATGGATTAATCCTTGCTGACCCAAGTGACCATTTTCTGGTGGCTACCTGTCTCATTTGAGCTGCCCGTTCTCAAATTTCAAGAAATGAAAATTATTTCCAAAATATAGACTGTGATATGAATCCAATGGCAGTAGTTTCATCAAATTCCAAGTTAAACTCGGCCTTGTGGAAATTTTCAAAAGCAAGTAGGTGTAGTTTAATTTACAACTCATTATTTTGGGTTCGGTTTGGGCATAGACTAAAAAGTCAGCCAACTAATGTGATTCTTGCCCACCTCAAAAAGGGCAGATCCTTCACCTTCCTCTTAGCCACCCTTCTTCTTCTTGGGTGGTCGGGGTGGTCTGAGGGGGGAAAGAAAAATGATTTCTATGTACTCTTCTTGTATTTTTTAATGCAATGGTCATCGTTTTCTACCCAAAAAATTAAAAAAGGGCATGTCCAAGGAGCTCAAGGAGAAGACAAGTGTCCCATACTTTTTTCTCTTACAAATACTACTCTCATTTCAATGACCACCGTGCATTGCAAGTTCTACCATGAATTGAAAAATGCTTGGAATCTTGTAAAATTTTACATGTACATTCTCAACTCTCTTATCTTTCATTGAGCACAAGAAGGGCATCATTTCAAAACATTCTCACAAAGATGTGCTCCTTCAAAATGCATTGCCCTGTATTTCAATTGACCCAAATAAAACTTCAAACCTCAATATCTCCTAAATTGTGTAGTCAAATAATTTGAATTTTTTTTGAGGTGCTAACTCTCAATGTGAAATCCAAGATCATGTGGATATATTCTATTTGATTTCAACAAAAAAATGAGCAAAAAAATTGCTCAAGTTCTAGGTAGTTTTGGCCCATTTTGAAAGTGCAAACACCTTGGGTCATTAAGGTAACTACACCCAATTTTGACCCCTTTCTACAACCGACCCCTACAAATTCTTGCCTAAAATGTCCTCCCACTATTCGTAAGAGTCTAGGGTCGGTTTCAAAAACACCTATTTTCAGCACTTTGAATATTCATGGTTTATTCATACGGTGTCCAAAAAATGCATTCTCAGAGAATCTAGAATCCCTTTAGACTACCAACAGGACCCCACAAAAAGTTTTTCAATATAATAATGAGAACCACGCTGAAATCAGCTGAATTGCTTAAACGGTTGAATTTAGGTGTAAGGTAAGAGGCTCAAATTCTGGAGGGTCATTTAGTACCGCCATATAGACTCGCCTGGAATGGACATGAGGTGGTCTTTAAATGAACCTTCTATAGTCATTGAATGGATCAATAAAAAAACTATTATTTATTACAAGAGCCAATCGTTGTCTTGCTTTCCCCATTTTTCTCTAGAAGCTGCAAGTGAACGGTTTATGGAAGAACTAAGGTCATAAATAGGGACCTATGACACATCTTGTTTGAAAATTCGTAAGTAACTCAAAAATGCTTCAAAAAATACAAAACAACCTGTATGACAATTATAATCTATTTCTCTTTGTCTGGAAAATGAACAAAAAATAATTCCATCCAAGAAACCACATGAAAAAGGTGGACCAGCCCTTAGATGCTCGCTTTTAGAGCCTCCTACCTTAGTTACCTTAGGTGTTAAAGGAGGGGGAAGATGAAACCATGATCCTTCTTCTTGTTTTTTTCCCCATTTTTTTCCCGTTTTTGCTGTCTGTAAGCTTATTCAGTTGATCATGTCCTCATCATGTGTGTCACCACGCCAGTGTGTAAGTTAAAATATTTTAATAACCTTATTAGTTCGCATTATGGCACGTGAAGCGTTTATCCTGAGGAAGGACACCCGAGTCACCGAAGTGTGCGAAATGAACCGCAGGTGTCTCGGGGAATGTGGAAAACAGCTGAGGTGGACAAAAAGGGCGTGGAGATTGGCGGCGGGGCGAACGAGGAGCATGGGTCAGTTTACTCAGTTAGTGCGGCCACAGGCTCTGCGGCACGGAGCCCACGGTTCTGTTACGTTTAACGTAGCCTAGTAGCACGAATTTTGAGTAGAATTAGAGCTAATCCTCTCGAAATCTGAGCCGCAGTGAGTACTTAGCAGTCAGCACTACAACTTGTATTAAGTTATTCTATCTTCAGTTGGCACAGACTTTTTGTTCTTCTTACATCACTGAAGGTGCAAGCAGAATTGAGCCAGTGTCGTTTCATCCCATACGCAAGAACAAACAACAATACTGTACGTATCATATTGACAAAGCTTAGCCCTAAACTGAAGTGCCTGAACTACAGATAGAAAATACAAAACCTTATGTAAAATTTACAGGAACTCCATCCTTCAAAGTCGGTGTCCAGATCATTGTTTTATGTGGAGCATTCTCTTGCCAAATTTAGTGAGGCCTTGAGTTGTTGCAAGCTCTATCGGCCCAAAAGAAGCTCTGTGCTTCTCTTCGTTCTTCCCCGTCAGGCCACTTTGTGGCTGGCTGGCAGTCTTGCATTCTGCCCTTTTGCAATAAAATCTTATTTCATTTGTTTCAAAAACAAACAAACAAACAAAAGAAGCACTGCTGTCACTAGGGATGGATATCCTAATCAATGTTGATGACAAACCAACCACCTCAGTGAGCTTCTCAACAAATGATCCAAGTGGCTTGAAGGAAATCAAACAGATGGCTCTCGGTTTCTGAATCCAATGATACCCCCATACTATTCACTTGCAAAAGAATGATCAGTTCAAATTCTTAAGTTCGACCACCAAATGCCAGCCAGACATCATGGTCTCTCTCTCTCTTTCTCTCCAAACTCATGAGTAACAGGGATCCACTCTTCTCCATCAGATCCCCCTCTCCAAGACGTTGCGCCCATGCAAGCTGTAACTTAGATTCAAATCAATGACACCTTCAAGGCCACGCGGGGTTCTCATCATTGATCATTCCTTCCCGTCCGTGAAGAGCCAGGAGGAGGAGGAGGAGCAGCCGCAATTCCATCAGTAAGTTAAAAATTTCAGCGCGGGTTCGGTTGGGCGGAGTGTCTGAATGTGAACACCAACCGCACATCCGGCCCACCTGGTCACCTGGTTTGGGTTTCATTATTTCTGCGTCCAGCCTTCCACTGACGCAGCTGTACCTCGAGGAAAATGATTTCAGTATGGATGGATTGCCATGAAGCTCAAATGGAGCTCCACTCGGGGTTCAGTTGGACCCATAATGTAATGTGCCAAGTCTGAGTTTTGTGTCACTTGTGGACTGATCATTCTGGGTAGACTGGCTGCTGCAATGTCCATTACAAAAGTATTATTCAACGGGTAGTATGTGGGGGAGAAAACAGTAGCAAAAATGCAGTGGAATTGGTCCATGTGTTTTAAAATATTAAAAAAAAAACAGTAGCAAAATAGGAACCAGTGGAAGCTGAAATATATGTAATTCTGATTTGTAAGTACTGTAAGGAGTACTCATAATGAAGAACTACATCTAGAACCTTGGTAGAAAACTAAAAATTCCAGTACTGTAAGGAGTAATGAAGAATTGCTGATCTATACGACCTTGGTAGAAATTTTGTCAGAGCCCTTGCTACTATTGTGGAATCATTGTCAACCACGACCAAGGACATGGCCATGAGAAGTTGTACAATCACTCTAACTGCTCATGTAGGTCTTCTTGTGGATCACTACTTTTTCAAGTCCATAGAGACCATGTTTCCACTATTGTTGATATAAGTCTTGATAGAGCCTCTAGCAAGGCTATTGGTATTATGTTGAATTATAACTCTTTTCACGTAATATTGGCACATCAAGTACGAACAAATTTAATCCCAAAAATCCCATTGTCTCCTTGGGAGACGATATGGATTTTGGATAGGCTCCTATGGTCTCAATATTTGTCATGATTTTTTGAATTTTTTTTGAAGATAGAAAAACACATTAGCTTTCTAGAAATATAATTTTTATTTCAATCGGTGTCGGGGGCAAAAGTTATGGTTCAGAAAGCCCAAATTTTTGTTCGGTGGGCAAAAACAAACCTAAAAAAGTTTTTTTTTAAATTAAAAATTCATGTATATTATATTTTTATCTACATGGAAATATTTGAATCGTTCAATTTGTATTTGTTATGTGAAAGTTATGGACAATCTTATTTTTGGAGCAAATAGAGCATCTTTTTGAAAAAATTACTTGTAGGATTCATTTCTCTTCTCAATTTTCACAATTTTTCAAAAACAAAAGTTTTACAAGGTTAAGATCTCTTGCTAGAACAATCTCATTGTTGAGATTTGAAATTATTAGAATAAATAGATTAGATCAAAGTAAATGAAAATTTGAAAATTTGAAATTTAAAAAAAAAGGAATAGAAAATGAATATTTAAACTTCCAATCATGCACTCCAAATACATGTGACTTGTGTTTAGGCAAACTTGCAAAGCTTCTTCTTCTTTAGGTTAGTTTTTTTTTCAATACAAATTTTTTTGAGGGAATATCTGATGATATATTCTTTCTTTTCTAATGAATGGAATCATAAAATTGTTACAAAATCTCTTAAGGATGTTGCTCTATTTCGGATGAATGTATAGGTATTGGGATAAATTATGATTTATCATCCATATTTTGTGTATTCATTGACAACTATGGATGGAATGAAGTTACAGATTCTAGAGAAGAGGTTTTTCCACATTACCCCTCCTCAAATGAAATAAAAGTCATCTTGAATCTCCATTGCCCTTGGAGTAAAACACTCTTGGCTTGGGCTTGGTTTTAAGGTAACTTCACCCAATTTCAACCCCTTTCTAAAATCAACCCCTACAGATTCTTGCCTAAAATGTACTTCCTCTATTCACGAGAGTCTAGGGTCGGTTTTAGAAATACCTATTTGAATATTCATAGTTTATTCATACGGTGTCCAAAAAATGCATTCTCAGAGAATCCAGAATCCCCTTAAAACTACCAACAAGATCCCACAAAAAATTTCCAATATGATAATGAGAACCATGCTGAAATCAATTGAATTGCTTAAATGGTCGATTTTAGGTGTAGTTACCTTTCTCTTTCTTTGCAACTAAATGTTCTCTTCATTTGCACCCAACATAACATCGTATAACCATCAATGGTCGTCTCCATGATGGAAAAGTGATACTCCCTCTGTCCCACTAAAAACCTCCAAATTTTTGTCTTATAAAGGATTAATTGTATTTTTAATCTTTCTGCCAAAGATGCATGCATTGAAGGAGCAGTAATCCATCCCCTAGATTTATGTAAAAGGTTGCAGCTGAGGCGTTGTCATTTAGGTAGCCAAAATCTATGCCATTTTCATCATTTTTGAGCACAAGTCGTGAATGCTGCCGGCTCCTCATTATTGGATTATGAGAGACCAGGTTTCGATCAGCTAGGGAGTGTTGATCTTGGAGCATAACGTTGGAGTTGTGGAATGCAAGTTATCTTACTGTTGTATCCTACTGCTTGAGATCGATGAGCACGCCCCAATACTGTTGTGCGAGGTTCTCTACACTATTGTCTCACTATGTAAGCACATCAACAACATCATTCAGAGCGGGCAAGACGTACGGAGTATGCGAGATTGACTTGGATCGTTGTATTTCAATGTACTCGGAATAAGCGATTGCACTTGATCTATCGTTGATCACAGTTCGCTTTACTCAATTTCGACCAAATTGTTGATAGGAGTTGCATGCCTAGAATGCAAGTTAAATAGTTGCTCATCAATGTTGAGATTCATCAATTGACCTTCTATACTGCACATGTACCTTACGTTTGTTGGCTCTTTTACAATATCGTCAACTGATTCCGTTGAATCGGTGATATCCATGCGGACGTAAAACCTTGAAATCGTTCACATGTTTTTCAGAATTTTTGCATTTCCTTCACAACTGTGTGCACGATTAAGTCAGCATATATATTCCTACCCCAATCCTTCACCTCTTTTGGGTTCCTAAAATTGCTTCAACTTTCAATCTTTGTGTGCTTGGTACATCTCTTGGTATCCACTGTGCCATTTCGTGCTTCCTGCCAGGCCACCTGTGTGGCTAGTATGTCATTTATTTACTCTTATAATGAAATTATGTTTCATTTGTGTTAAAAAAATCATTAACTTGTCCCCACTAGGGCGTTCAACACGGCTGATGCTTACAGAATGATCGAAATCAATAAATGGAGTTTTTTAGTGGGATAGGAACTATCCATGATTTGGAGTTTTTTAGTGGGACAGAGGGAGTACTATATAAGCTTACCTCTCTACATTAGATGGCGGAGGAGCCATCAATAAGAAATTTTGTTCACCGTGCGGATCTCACTCCTTTTCTTCTTTTTTTAAATCGTAAACAGTGACCATTGCATTAGGATCTCACTCCTTTTTTCTTTTTTTTTGAACATGGACAATTTCCAGTGTTGTGGGAAACAGTACAATAAACCAGAAGGCATGGCCCTCGGCGGGGTGATATTTTTGTCATTTTCTACAACTAAAAACGATCTCACTCCTTTTCAAGGATGCAAAAGTGACCCTGCCTCATTCGCAAATCAATGTATGAAAAATGTTTAAAAATATAAAAAGGATGAAATACACCCCCCCCCCCCCCCTGCCTGCTTCTCCAGACTCCAGAGCCAATTAAAAAATAGAGTTCAGAGCTCCTGTTGACTGGGAGCCCCTCCGCCAGCCAATCTAAAACATGGCCCCAATGAGGACAAATGTTACCTTTTGAGATGGAACTGTAGCAACTGCCACCTGGTTCAATAATTTGGAGGAGGAGAGCACCTTGGCAACAGCGATGGACAACGGAGCCACTAGACCATAAAAACTTCATGGATGCCAGATGCCAGCTGGCAAGCCAAATAAAACCAAGTAATGGTGAGTAAATGAGGGCAGGGATAGGGCTTGCGAGCCAATGCGGCATCCTGCTTGATGCGGATGACGACGCATCATTGGCATCAATAACTCCCAAAATATGTTTTTATCTGTATACACATTCATTTGGGATGATTGGGTAGTTGAGTCATCGCGGATTCAAGCCTTCGTGTGAGCATGAAGTTGAAACATCTACTAACTTAAGAGAATGCTACCAACTGAAGGGCCAAAGGGACTTGTTGTTTGGCAATGGGCGGTTGGGGATCATCATAATGTAGGCATTGGGTTAGAGCATTCCCACTAGTGAGTTTTGTATCTCTAAAAATTTAGGGAGAGGACCTCAAATGCAGATAGAGATACATAAATTTCATTGCACCAAGCTTTTTTCAAAATTTGTATCTTGAAATTTTATAGATATCTGTAAAACTTTGGCCCAGTTTTGTATCCAGAGGCTCATATAGAGAACTCGGGAAGTCTCATCCCCTTACAGTCTATATGAGATGTCAGCTTGAGATGTCAATCGCAGTTAAGAGATAGGGATACGGAACAGCTGGTGGGGATGTTCTTACCGCCTATTTGGATAAATTATTTTTTTTACAAGATGAAGTGAGAAATAGGTCTCTCCCCAATTGAACTGCTCGATGGATCAAGTATCCTCTCACTTTGCGGTTGGTATCAATGCATTATTGATGAAATGAGTTATTTTAAGACAAAATTAGGTTTCAATACTCCAATTTTATTTGGGGGGATGTATGAGAAAATTTTACTCTTATCTTCCAAATTTGAAGAGATTGAAAATGTTTTAGGTTAATTTTGAAGCTCAATTTTATAGATAATATGTTACTTGTATCAGAACATGTTCAAATCTCATGGAATTTTTTTAATTTCTCAATAAATTTTGTCCGTGTTCAAACGTGTACCAAAAAATTGACAGCCCTTGACTGTATGACTATGGTAGTTTTGGTTTGCAAATTATGAATTCTTTGCATGTGAAAATGAACTCATCCGTATCAATTTTTCCACAATTCCCTCATGTGGTTTCGACCTCAGAACCCGGCCATTTCGTACTCTCTTTTTAAAAAAAAAACCATAGGCCATTTTGTACTCTCAGAGTGGTAAGCTTAATTGGTCACAGTTCCATAGTACAAACCAGACAGTATTTGTGGCCGTTGTCCTTGTGACTTGCAGCAAAAGAAAACTTATTTATTCATGCTCATCTTTCGGTTCTTCACTCTCTGAGTCTATATTGTTGACCCACCAATTGACCTGCATTGACAACCAATGGATGGGTCAACAATTGATAGAGATTGTTTGTGCAGGACGTTAAATCTGTCTCACGAAGTGGGACCAGCAGGGTAAAAACACAAGATTTGGGGGGTAAAAGTAAAATCCTGCCCCCTATTTTGTGTTGTCCCTAGGATATGTGTAGACTTCTACTAGCTAATTCGGGGCCTCTGATTGCAAATATGAATTCAGATTTTGTAAAAAAAAAATTGTGTGAAAAATAAAAAATTCCTGCGTTTTCCCCGAGGGTAAGTTTCCTATGTTTTCACCCTGCTAGGACAAGTTTAATGTCCTGCATTGTTTATTGCCAAGACACCCTGAGGTTACTCTTGACCATCCTGGTCATCAAGCAAGCAATCCAATTTTTTTTCAATGGTAAGGTAGGAGGTCCATAAAGCGACCATCTAAGCGTTCAAATTGAATTTTGGAGAGGTTTAACATCTTAAAATATTTTTCAATAAATTTTCCTTGAAAGACAAGTGGAATTGACATCTAACCCAAGTCATTTCATATTTTTGGGACCTTTGTGGTATTAGTTACGAATTTTTGAAGTTGGAAAAAAGTGGTCATTTGTGGTCATCAAAAGCGACCACCTCCTGAAATGTGCGTAGTTGGTACATTGAAGAAAGAAAAAATGTACCTCTGAGTCATGTTCGCTTTTAATGCCCAATTGGAGTTCAAGCCTCCTACCTTAAGTTGGAAACACCTAAAACTGTCAAAAATAAACATTTCAACATAGTTGGAGGCACCTTTTTTAGAAAAAAAATATTGTTGTTGTATTAGCAATTGAAAATCATGAATTTTAAGAAGATTTTTTTGGAAGAGGGAGAAGCCATCTAAGTTTCGTGAATTTTCTAAGTGGAACTCCCTATGACACCCTAAACTACATTCTAAAAAAGTTGCTTTGGTTATAGAACCAAAATTTAGAAAAATCAACAGTTTAGTGTGGGGACAGTTTAATGACACTTTTTGGGGACACTTTAAGGGAAGCCTATAGTATTGGATGTTTTCATATTACTTGTGGTGAATTGGTGTAAGATGTTGAGGGATCCGCATTGTTGACCAAGATCCTCGCCCACAATAGCTTCCTAAGGAGGCCCCCCTCCATGCCCTTGCAATCTCTCATTTTTTTAGTAGCCTAATTAAAAACATCCTTGGTCTCCCGGTACTTGCAGGCCCTAGGTGCACTCCAATGCATATAGATTTTGGAGTATTTGCAAGTATATTTTGTTTGTATTTTGGTAATTCCAACATGGTGCAATGGGGTCACAACAGTGGCGTGGGGTGTATAAGTCCACATTAGTTTCAGATGGGGATCAATTTGTGATTGTCATCATGTGCACAAACCCTATTCACGATAAACAAATCCAATAACCTTTGCATCTAATATTGTCTACAAAATAAAGCAAGTCCAAAATTCCAAACACTATGGTATTGCTAAAATAATCCTTCACCATATTCTTATCCATCTTTGCACTATCTCTATCTATGTTTGGTACTTTCTTTAGCCGGAAACTAGCACCCAACCTTGACAAATCTAAATCATCTTCAATCAAAAAGCCTATACAAATCTTTATTTGGCCACTTTAATGCCAATTATCCTTTAGGGCATCTAATGACCCACTGTATACACTAATATGTCACTACATGGTATTCTTTTAATCTTATGATGAAAAACTTAGTGTGTGTGTTAGCAATTTACACCAATATTAGCAAAGTGCAATGGTATTTTGTATACACTAGATTTAAAGCTCTTCTATATCTTGGTAAACTTGGTATGATCTTAATTCAATGTTATAAGTCATGTGCTATGGCATGTAGTAAGTAGGTGCATAATACATTGAGTTGCACTAGCATAATAATATAGCATACACATGCACCTACTAAGTCAAAGCACTCCGCATGCAATACTCAATTTAGTGCAACCAATAACAAAGACAAAAACATGTACAAACTTTTGCTGTGGGTTATATCAATTTCCTTGAAAAATGGTGGGGTAGTTTTACAAATAAACAAAAAAGGTAAACAATCAATCTTAGTAAGCTTATTGTAGTTACGAAAAACCAATCAATCCATGAAGAATCTACAACATACTTATTGTAATTGCCGTAATAAGGTAGGAGACCCTATTTATGCCACTACTTACCAATAGTTTACATTTGAAACTTTCAAATGTACTCTACTGACACATAGTGGCCATGAAGTGGTGCAAATAGTTGAATGGTGCAAATAGGCTCTTCTACCTTAATCCTCAAACAACATTCATTGTTCTAAAAGGCAATCCAAAAGGAAATTAAAAAATATCCTTGAAGCAAGGTATGGGGCTTGTTATTAGCCCAAAGTTTGTGAAGTCATGTCATGCAAAAGTGAATAGTTAATAGTGTTTGACTTTGCACTCTAAATATGGGATTCAATGGCAAAGCCATATTCACTATTGAAATGGGTCCAATAGGTTATAGCTTGTTGTTTAACAATTAAACGCCGAGTTGGTGAACATGGAAATCATCCCTTCTAGTACTGTGTGACATCATTTACTTTTAAAAAAAAATGAGAAGTACTCATTAGAGATCAAACTACTGTATTGTGCAAGATCTTCCTTTTTTGCACAAAATTTCAAAGATGAACAATTGACCTTCTATCCTCCTTAGAAAAATTCTTTGTTGTTCATTGGCCAAAAAACGTCCATGACATTGTTTACAGGTTAAGAGTATCCCCTTGGCTGACGCGCCAAGTGGGTCCTTAGCGTATGTCTGTGGAGCCCCCGTCCCATGTCTCCCGCTTGCACTCTACGGCAGCATAGGATGGGGATGTAGGGGGTAGGGGTATGGGATGATATGTATGGGGCCCAAGACCTCTCACTCCCTTAACACACACCTTCGCGCCTCCCAATGCACACTTTCGTGCCTCCTAATGTTCAACATTCAAACTATACCTTTAATAATTGCATTGAAAGGACAAAAAGAGTTGATACCGAGCCACTCTCAGCACTCTTCATTTGGCCGTCTACTCTTCAAATTTGGCCATGTCCAACCACTTTTTTCTCCTCCCCGTGCTTGCCGTAGGTCACTTCCCTCGCCCTGGCTCGACATTTCACCGAGTCTGTGCTACTTCTTCAATTGTGGTGCGGATGCCATAACATTCAGTAGGAGATATGGCCACTGCCTTTTGCTTTACAAGAGATATTGTGGGATATCCCCCACCCAACAGTCTTCATGCTCACTGCATCCTCTACCTGTCTACTTAGCTACTGATGGAGTATTGTGGGGTGTGGAGTATCCCGCACCATCTACTCTAAGCCAAGGGAGCCCAAGTACTTGCTACTGAATGTTATGGCTTTAAGGGTTTAATCTTCACAATTAAGGGAGGAAGCTCAAAGATGGAGCATCTAAGGGCTGGTCCGCCTTTTTCATATATTTACTTGAACGAAAATGTTTTCAACTCATTTTCAGACATAGAGAAACTGATGAGGAATTTAACCCAAGTGGTTTCGTATTTTTCCAAGCATTTTTGAATTACTTATGAATTTTCAAACGAGTTGGGTCGTAGGTCCCTATTTGTGACCCTACATCTTTCATAAACGGTTCACTTACAATTCTAAATAAAAATGGGGAAAGCAAAGAGAATGATTGGCTCTTGCAATTAATAATGTTTTTTTCTTGATTCATTCAATGACTATACTAGTCAATTTCAGAACCAACTCATGTCCATTTCACAGCCATTTATAGGGTCCATTCTTAATGCCCGCTCTGTTTTACAGCCTCCTACCTTAGATTGCCCAAGCCGTGGAGAGCAAGCACATAAGCTTCCTAAGGTAGGTATCCAGAGGCTAGGAAGAGCCAGTGCCGACTGACGACTGACGTTGGTAATTACGTTTCCAAACTTACAGTATTACCGCTGCCAGGCATCCAGCATGCAACTGAAGAGAGGGACTGCGAAGCTGCGGGGTCACCGTTACAGAAGCTCAGCCCTGCTCTGCAGGCAGCAGGCCGGATCCTTGGATCTCTACTCTCCAGCTCCAGCTCACTCTGAGGGCATTCCAGAAATGACCAGCCAGGCCAGCAATGAATCCACCGCGAACATAACAGACACGAACCAAGCAACAGACGAGAGTCGACGAAACGACTCGCCAACAATGCTTAACTTACTTAATAACATGCCGAATGGGGAACTGAACCGAACTGAACCGCTAATTAGTACTCAAGGCTATTCAATTAAGTAGTGCGAGACAGACACGGTAAGGGATTTGCTGACAAGAGGAGGACCGACTTTCAGCCTGCCATCCAGGCTGGAATATCCGCGTGAGCCGGACTCATGGTTTCACTTCCTCCTCCAAAGGTAGCCGACCCATTTCCAACCACTTAATAAGACATTACGCATATGTAGAGGACGGTTTTTTTGAGTGCGAAAATGTTCTCCTGTACAGAATGAGAGTTTGGAAGGATTCTATAATTTTATTTCTCAAAACATAATTTCCTTGATTTTTTTTTGCTGAAGATTTGGTTCGACCTATTCTGGACATATAGGTCTTCTTGTTTCCAACCATAGGCTAGTTGCAAAATCAACCAAAGGTTGGTTGCACTATTGAGAGCCTTTAAGCCAATTATAATGCGCCACAACTGCTCCAAGAACTACGCCACAACTGAATGGAAAGAGAGCAACATGTATAACCAAAATGGAGGGGTGATAAAAAATGGGTTGGCTACTTGAATGCACACCATTTCATTTTGAAAAAAGAAGAGGAGGAGGACCGAGGCTTTTGGGCCACAAGAATATAATATTATTAACCAATGTTAGGGTCCCTTTTCCTCCCCCCAAAAGCGGGAGCTCCTAGTGTTGCAATGTCCCAACTAGCCAATGACTCTTTGTAAATTAAACTCAATTCACTCCTAGGGATCCATGGAGGGATTATCCCAATCTTCAAGGGGAGGGGGTAGGTTGGTCAACAATGTTATAGTTCTCCATATGAGGAACTCTTTTAGCAAGATTTAACTCAATAAGTTAGTTAGTTCTATAATGCTACAAAGACAAAGCTTCGTGCAATCAGGGTGTGACTTCTTGTTTTATATGGCAATTGTTTTGAACACCACCATATGGCTTTTACATGGCAAAAGATTCCTACATTACACTACAATGTAAAGAACCACTTACTTAGGGACAATTCCCCTGAGTCCAGTTTTTTTCCGAAGCTTCAAAAACCAGGAATTTCTCAGAGCATCTCAAGTTATGAATTCAAATTTTTAGTATGTTTTCACAGCACTTGTAGTCCCTCACTCACTTGACATGAACTCATCTCCGAATTCCATATAGAAAGCAATGATCCACACACAGTCACACACACAGTCACACACACACTGGCACGGATGTGATCTGAACTGTCATTCGGTGCTAACCACTCAATAAAAAAAACTTACCCTAAACCAAAATAATTCCGTTAACTTCTTCATCTTCAGGAGGGAAACCGATCATCAGTGGCAGGTGAAGATAGATCACCACTCATCAGGCCGGGGCAGGCGCACGGCTGGCACTCCACAACGATCTTTCCGCCTCCCTGGCACCAGCTGACTCCTCTCTCAGCCCAGCTCTGCCCTTTTCTTTTTTTTCTTGGAAATACCACCCTTGCAATTTGCAGCTGGCATCCCGGTTCAGGGACACGCACACCACTATAAATCCCACCCAATCCTCAGACCACCCACATCAAGCAAAACCCGTCCATCTGATCTGTCTCATGCAGTAGTAACTTAGTAGTAGTCGTCGATCGTCTCATACAGTCTCTGCAGGCACACTCCGCAATTGCAGCAGCAGCAGCTGCAGCTAAGTGAAGTTAAGGGAGCTAGCTTTAACGTCCAAGTCTGTCGATCTCGACAACCCTTTAAGCCTCCCTGGCTGATCAGTTTCAGTTTCAGTTTCAGGAGGGAGTGTTTAAGCCGGATGGTGGGTTGAGCCCCGCCTGCCTGCCTGCACGCAACGGCTCAAAGGTCAAGTCTTTCACATCACAAGTTGAATGGTCTTGTGAACCCCAGCCCAGCCAGCAGAGACGTACGAGGCTCCAGCTGTAGACGCAGGGCTTGTCACCTGGGAAGCTCCTTATTAAGTAGGCACACTTGAGTTCGTGCAGTACAAACTGGGAGAGACGACAGTTGGGCACTCGGCTCTCGACGTGGTGGCCAGGGTTTTGAGACGAAGCGCGGAGGTAGCTTCAGGCGTAAGTTGTAGGTTCTGCTGCAGCTAGCTACAGTAGCTAGCTAGGCGAAGGGTACCGTCAGTCTGGTCTGGTCTGTGCTGTAGTAAGGCTCCTATAAGGTCCTTGTGGAGAGGCTTTCTGAGGATATATATAAAACCAGTTTCTGTTGGGGTGTCCTGTTGTAGTTGAAGGGTGAGAGGATCTGTGTGTTTTGAGGTCCCTTTTCGTATTTGTTGTATTCTTTACCTCTACAAGCAGCTTCGTTTCTCGTTGTTTCAAGAATTTAGTTGACGCGAATTTTGCATAGTATTTATTTGGGTAGCTGCAATATAGTTTCTGGAGACATTTCTTCGGGTACATTTTCACATTTTCTTCCGTCAATTTCGAAGAGTTTTGTGTCTAGACGCATAAGTTGTCTCAATTAGGCGATCGTGAAGCCAGGAAAGACCGACTGTCTACCTGCGATCTCTGTTTTTTTTTCCTGATTCGGGAAGTTCAGTTCTTGACGGTTGTTGATAGTACCTCGGAGGTTGCGTATCTGCAAATTTGAGCCAAATCTTGTATCCATGGCTGGAGTCCGAGTGAACGTTTCGGTGTTGTATGTTCTGTTGGTGGTGGCTATGGTGGTGGAAGCTCGTCCCCCGCCTTTGTTTTCTATTACTGAAGCCACGGAGACTGAGGCCGTGAGCACAGGGCGGAAGCTCTTCAAGCTGGTGAGCAACACATTGGTGCTGCCATACCACAATGGCCCTTTGCTCGCCGGTAGCGCGGCTCTCAACGTGTACATCGTGTGGTATGGCACTTTCAGCCCTGCGCAGAAAGCAATTGTCACCGATTTCTTCTCCTCGTTCGAAACCCCCGGTGCGGAAGTTCACCCTTCCGTTGCGAGCTGGTGGAAATTGACCTCGGGGTACAAGGACAGCAAGAACAACATCCCCTCTGGGACGGTCAAGCTCGCAGGTCAAGCTGACGATAACTACAGCATGGGCAAGACGCTGAAGCAAGCCGACTTCGAAACTCTGGTGGTGAAGGCCCTGGCGACTCTGCCTGCTGATCCTTCCTCCATCTACTTCCTCCTCACGGCCGCCGATGTCGAAGCCGAAGGCTTCTGCATGAACACCTGCGCGTCACACTCGTTCACTTCAGCCACCCCGGCGTCCAAGAATTTCATGCTGCCGTATTCCTGGGTGGGAAATTCCGGGACGCAGTGTCCGGGGCAATGTGCGTGGCCGTATGCGCTCCCGCAGTATGGCCCGCAAGGAGCGAAAGCTCTGGTATCGCCGAACGCGGATGCGGGACTCGACGGCATGGTGATCAACGTGGCCAGCATGCTGGCCGGGACGGTGACGAACCCTTTCAACAATGGCTACTACCAGGGCGACGCTTCGGCCCCCTTGGAAGCCGCCACGGCTTGCACTGGCATCTATGGCGCCGGAGCTTTCCCTGGCAACCCCGGCCAGTTGATTGTTGACCCTATCACGAGTGCGAGCTACAATGCGCAGGGCGAAGGCACCAGGAAATACTTGTTACCTGCTCTGTGGGATCCTGCCACTCTGACTTGCATGCCTGTGTCGTGAGCTGCAGCAACAATCGCATGGCATGCTGTGAAAGGGAATGAACAGAGGACCACTGGTGAGCCAACTGCCGAAGGAGTTGGTGATATCTGAGTTTGGTTGGCTTCAATTCATGGGAAAGATGAAACCTTGATCATGTCGGGGTTGATTTCTCGGAAGCGGCGAGGGAGCTGTAATTGCGTGATCATGAACTTCATGACGGGAGAAATTTCGCTGTTTTTTCGTTTTCGGTGTGAGGGAGGAGGGGTAAAGTGGGATGCAGTTTCGATCCTTGGGGTATAGTGGAAGGTGGTATGAGTGGGGGGTTGTGGTCACAGATGGTGATCATTCTGTATATATGAGTGTCTGCAGCAGGGGGTAGGTGTAATTAGAATTTAGGTTCAGAACTGATTGTAGTTGGAGTTTGTGACCAACACCAATTTTGGAGCTCCACATGAGCCTGTGTATCTAATAATTCGTGATACATTTGTACACTAAAACATACACTGCCTGAGCTTCTGAGTGTCGATCATTTCCTCGGCTTTAATTCATTTGAAACCGTGTACGATGTGATTGAAGTTTGAAAATGTTTGTACGACGTTTCTTTGGATTCCTGCTTCTCCTGGTTTTACGAACTTTGTTTTTTACAGAAAACGAAGGTTCACCGCTTCTGCTTTTTCAGTTGTGAATTCAAGTATGGGCACATATGTATGTGATATACTTGTGGCAGTATGTTCTCCTGTCATTAATACTTAGCGATACAATTCGTGAGAGAACAATCAGCAGTCTGCTTCAAAGGTTTGAAAGAGTGTTGATCGAGAACCACGCGTTTTCTCACACGAAGTTCAAATCGCATACAAGATGACTCTGGTCTTCACAGCTGTCGACTACGATGGAAAAGCTAGGGCTAACGGTAACGGTTCCTCACAACTCTGTTGCAATTCTGCTGTCTAACAGTGCGTTTCTGGCTTCCTGCACTCTTGGCTACTCTCTATTCTCCTATCCAAACCATCACTTGCGTATTTACTAGTTGGAATTGTATCAATTCTCTGTATCAATCAAGTTCACTGGAAGTTAATCCTAACCATCTGTATCCATACAACGGCGCTAGTAATCAGCCAGATTAATTTTTGTCCCTCCATCGTCAGAGTTGCGGTTCTCGTTGAGAATAGGGCGAGCTTTGTTGAGATTTTGCGAATTCCATGCTATGATGATCGTGTTAAATTCGCACAGAACGATTGTGGTTGTCAGTGTGTTGCTCGCGATTCTTGGAGCTTCATGACTATGTTCTGGTGATTGCGGCTCTTGGACGTCGTTGCATTTGAAATCGCTATCGCTACGAATGCGAGTTGTTAACGAGGCTGGATCTTGAATCTCCATAGCCAGATTCTTTAGTTCATAGCTGAAGTTGTTTCTATTCTGGTCTATGGTCTTTCATAATCATGTGTAACTGAGATTCAAATTTTTAGCGATCGAGTGATGACTTACGTCGGAAGCCGTTACAATTATCCGATGTCAATTGCATATCGAGCACTTGTAATATAACGAATGGCGCCATCGTGCAATTGATAAGAACATGTGAGGTGAACCTCCGTCGCGCGCGTCTTGTAACGTTTTGATAGCATTATTTCCCTCTTCGTTACTAGCGACTGTAGCAGTTTCCTGATTCTTGGATCTTTCGTCCGCCATTCGGTATGTCTTATAGCAACAGAATCCGCCATGGCTGTGGTGGCAGAGCTCATTTGACAACCAGGCCTGGCAATGTTTGATAGCATTTCCTCTTCATTGCTTTAAACTGTTGCAAATTTTGGCCCCTTAGAACTTTCGGGTGTTTCTTTGGCATTTTTTTGGGCTTTCCTGCAGCATTGACTGTGGCGACGAAGCGCCATTCGACAACGATGGCAATGCTCCGTAGCTAATCTTTCATTTTCCGATTTCTTTTTTCGCTTCATGAAGTGCAGCCATTGCATGCCATGAGGCAATGGAGCCGCGTACAGCACGCATTAGGTCACTGTGTCATTCCTGCCGTCGGTCATATCTTCAAGCTGCGTCTCCGTGGCTATGGAGGGATTGTGGAAAGCCTGGAGAGAATTCCGAGAGGAACGTATCCATTGGACGCATATCACCAGTTGGTCAAAGCGGGAGCGATCAAATTGGATGCAGGACAAGTCGCTGCATTGCAGCCCCTCGAGCGGTTGCACAGGGAGCTTGAAACGTATGAGCAACCAACGCCAGGCATCGGCAACAAGCTATTCTCAGCTGTGGGATTGAGCCGACCGAAGCTGGCTCCTCAGGGGTACGTCCTATCTAAGACTGACTGATTAGGGCTTGTTTGCAGGGTTTTTTTGAATTTCTGATTACGATCGATAGTCCTGTCAATGCACCAGAGATTTTGACGTCAGCCGTATACAAGATGGCGACAGGCATCAAACCCTATCTCCTTCCTGTAGTGTATATGGATGACTCCTAACCCTAATGTGTACTTCCTGACAATGGTGATTTAACATGTTTTTTTCTATTTTTATCATGAACCATCCCTTGTGGTCAGTACCCCCCGCCTGGCAATCATTCCCGTGCATTTTTTTGTGCAATTTTCATGAAATTAAGTTGATCTTTCGCAAACAGAAGAGTACGTGCAGAGCTTTGAATGCTAGCAAAGTGTACCCTTCTTTCTAATTGTTGGTGCTGAGCTTTGCACGCTCAAATTGTGGTACAGGGTTTATATTTATGGAGGGGTAGGCACAGGGAAGTCGTTGGTGGCGGATATTTTCTTTCACTGTAGTCCCATCCAAGGCAAGCGAAGAGTTCATTTCCACCAATTCATGCTCGACATTCACAAGAGGTAAGCGAACGTGCACACGCCTCCGAAGTGTTTATTGACACAGAGAATTAAGATACACACAGATTTAATCCCCTTAATTTTTTGTTACAAGTTCAATTTCTTGGAGTCGGATTCATCACCCCTTTGGGCTAATAAGTCAAGTTTTTATAAATTCCTAGAAGGTTATCCCTCGGACGTCTTTGGCTTGACTGGCATGGACTCATGCATCCGGCTGCTTGACGTAGTACAGTATCGTTTTCTGCCAGGGACTGCTTGGCAAGGCCACCTGCCTTGCCATGACACGCAGTGGCAAGAACTGGATGTACTGTCACCTGTGGTCTCCTTTGCATGCTTTGTTAATAAACTGACAAATTGCAAAAGGACACACACAGTTCATATCGTTTTCCATTTGTTTCCCCCTATGTTGACACCATCCTTAAGGACAACTGTCATGCACGATCATTTCTTGGATACACTCTTGAGATCAGCCATTGAGATCAGCCATTGAGATCAACCAATAAGGTAGGATGATCCATTGTTGTCCCTTTGGTTGTGGTGTATACTTAGATTGATTGGATTCAAGATTTTATTTTTGCAATAGAACGGCAATTCAAAAGTTTTTTCCACATACAATTCAGTCAACCAAATCTTCATTAAAAAAAGACACATTGTAAGTGGTCAAAGCAAAACATATAGCTTCCCATTGTTGTCCCTAGGGGGGCCTATTTGGATTCGAATGTGGTTCTTTGAACTCCCTACTCAATTGCAATGGTTATCCAAAAGCGCCCCTAAAATTTTTGGAATAATGAATGAACTTTTTGCCATGTGTCTAAACCGCATGGTGGTGTTCTTTAAAGTTGTAAAACTGTGACTTTTCAACCCCAATTCTGCACTATTCCGCACTGAAAAAGTCACAATGCAATCCTTTACAATTTTAACTACATTAGAATGCAAGAGTGCAAAGAGGGTGCAATTAAGAAATTGGGGCGGGGGCAATTTTGGGTATGTATACCTTACCTGTGAAACTTGTTCTATTTGACATAATGGACCAGACTACACAACATGCGAACCTCGCACCCCAAGGATGCTGACGTCGTGGAAGTACTGGCCACCGATGTCTTGAAGACAGGCTGGTTACTCTGCTTTGATGAATTTCAGGTTAAGAACGACTCGCACACCTTCATAATCCATCGCTACTCTGTTATCCAGATCTTTCATTTCAATTGCTAGTAAATTTTTACTGAATAACATATCCTATGTTTTTTATTTCCATTTCGTGTAGATCTCGATTGAATCTTAGTATGCACCGTTGTTTAGCATAGTTTCTATGCGAGATGCGTCCTTCTGATTTCTTATTTGGTTTTCTTTTCATAGCGAAATATGTACACATTATGAATACCAATGGAATGACATCTAGGCGTCTTACTGCCGGTACTGAAATTGGAGAGATTTTACAAATTACTTAATTGCTTTGTTGATGAGGGTAGTAAATTAGAGAACATTGTATTTTGAGGAGTTGGTTGCATGGGTTGTTCCTGGCAGGTCACTGACATAGCTGATGCCATGCTTCTGAAAAGATTGTTAGAGAATCTTTTTAAAGGGGGAGGAATCGTGGTGGCGTCTTCAAATCGTGCACCCACTGAGGTTTGTCTCTGGATGACTATTTCTTACTGTTAAAAATTTGCTTGAGCAAGGGCGCGAATCGAAAGTGTTTTTTCTATGTTATGAGATGGGTTAGCCCCACCAAACATCTCTTCACTACACTGCTTCACGTCGTTATTGAATGTTAAGAGCTAATTGCAAACTTGGTCCTACTTTGACATTTCCCGAGTTCTCTCTTTTCTCCCCAAATGAGGAATGAACTCTGTTCCTAAAAATAATGCTAAGTCCTGCAGTAACTACATAAGTAGCTAGTGATCATGCCTACGTCGTTCTTCTTTAAGGATCGAATTTCTCAATCTTGTCTGTGCTTGCAGTTGTACAAGAATGGTATCCAAAGGGAGTTATTTTTACCATGCATTGAACTGATAAAGAGTCGATGTCAAGTTTTTGCTTTTCGTCCACAAGCAGCTGATTATCGTCTGATCGGTGCTCGCCCTGAAGGTTCTAGGTGACTTTGATAATCAGGATACCGTTTTGTGCAGTTTCGCTACCGTACGAGTGCGCCATATCACGGCTTGATGCTCTTTCCTTAGTTTAAATTCTTGCTACATCCTGTTGCTTGACTCGCTAATAGATTATGGTTGGTCATCTAGTGCTCTGGACAAAGTATGGCACACTCCACTTGACGACAATTCAGCTCAGAAAATGGAGCTGGGCTTCAAGCAGCTCGCAGGGGACCGTGCCGTTGGTCGCACAATTTTGAAGGAAGGAAGTCGCACCATAGAAGGTAATCAATCCAGCTGTTGGTGGCCAGTATCAGTTTATAGAAATCAACTTCTAGACTTGTCTATATTGATCGAGCCATGCTGAATGCTCTTATGGACTGCTCCTTTGCTTGTAAACAGTCAAGCAGGTCTCATTGCACTAAGAGCTCTCATCATAATCCATGGACTCCAGCAATATTCTGCACCTGGACTTTTCTTCAACAATATAGAGAGGGTCCTAGATAAGGGTGTTGCGTAACATTCAGGTATCATGTGATGAATGGCAGTTCCGAAAGCGGCTGGAGGTGTAGCAGCATTTACATTCAAGGAGCTTTGTGGTACCGCGAAGGGAGCAGCAGACTACCTTGCAATTGCGTCCTCGTTTCACACGATTTTCATATCAGGCATCCCACGTCTGACTAGGATCCACTCCGAGCTCGTACGCACCAACCACTTCATACTCCAGTAGCCTCTTTTCCGAGTCCGCCACTTTTCCTGCTATTTCTCAGAGACTTTGAAGACATGGACCCAGTAATCCTACCGGACAATCTGCCGCAGAAGTTTGAAACTGTCAAATGCCATTTTACTACGGTAGTGTCACTTGAGGTTTTCAGGTAGTACTAATTGTCATGATAAAAATTCTACAATTTTTTTCAAATGGTAATCATGGTTATCATGGTACAAAAGGTTATCAGGTCGCCATAGTTTTCTGAAAATTCGGAAGGTTAACCTGAAAGACCTAGCAGACAATGCCGCCCTCGTCATGCATACCCCGTAAAATTTAATTCTGTTTGATTATCTGTATCTATCATGCAGTGAATTTCTTGTGAACAACTCTGCCACTTTGCTATACCCCGACTAGACTGCAGATTATAACCTGGAATTTATTGTTGCAGGCAAGAAGGTTCATCACTCTGGTGGATGTTTTCTACGAGCAGGTGCATTTACTGAACTACTAAAGGCCTGGCGGTCCTAGTCAAGTCATTTTCATGTCCTAGGCAAGGGCAATGCATGTTAATACTCGAGCAGCATATGAATAAGGACTTGTTTTTCCTTGGTTCTTGTTTACTCTGACCTCATTAAAAACTGCAAATAAGCTGTGTTTTCTTGAATAAATCTCACTAGAACTTTTCTTTCCATAAAGAACATAAAAGTCCTAAGCTCAAGATTAGCCCTGAGGATAAAGCAGCCGGAGGCTCTAACCGCTTGAAAGGGGGACTATTACTTCGTGAGAATTGATGATTCCGGGTTAAACACTAGGCTGAAATTGATTTTAGCCAGGCTTTCGTACTAAAATGGGGGCTAAAACCAGTCAACCACCCTCTTTAGCCTGGGCTAAGCTTCACAATCTTCTCAATTAATAATTTACGAAGCTTTTATGCCTACACGGGAAAGACAATTTATTTTCAGTCTAATTCATCAGGAAATTGTCTTCAAACAAATGCTGCAGAGGCAAGAATCTCACTACTGGATCTTGTCCTTGTAGAAAGTGAAAGTGATTGTAAGCGCAGAAACTGATCCTAGCGGTTTATATCAACCCAGGTAAAGCTTTAATCAGTTAAATTTCATATTTGGTTCTGATTTCTATTCTCTGGCTTGTTTGTTGCCTTCGTCTATAGTTGTAAGAACTGGTGCCAATACTCTTAACTTTCCACCCCATTCCCCTAACTCCTCTTCGTTCTATATTAGGTGAATGGGAGGGTCGGTGTACGTGAAATGATTATCTCTAGTTTACAGAGGCCTAGAGTTTGAAGAGGGCATGTTATGGCAGGGCAGAGGATTCTGCAGCAAAAGGAAAAGCGGGCGCCGGCTTCCCCTCAACAGGGGCAAAGTACGTGGAGAGTGATGAGGAGTTTGCGTTTGCACGAACCGTGTCGAGGTTGAACCATATGCAGACTAGTGATTATCTCTCTAGTGCATGGGCTGATCCTGGCAAGGCCTTTATCTGCCACCTCGAGAGCTCAACGCTACAAGAAGGCGATTTAAGAAGGTGAGTTCACACCCTGCATCTATACAATTGAATCCATTTGAATCCAAGTAGTTGTAACAGAAAAGTCGTATACCTTGCCTACTGTCAAATAAAATCGAAGGCCTATAAGCACAGCACTTGCAAGCCAGCGGTGGTAGTGAAATTGCTAGAGATACGTGAAGGACATAGCCTCATGAGGTGTTCAAGCCACGGATACGCGAGAGCTTGTTAGATGGCATAATTAGACACCATGCCAAGTTCTACTAAATCGAGAATGTCCAAATCCGTACTTTTTGGGTGATCTAAGGGTTTAGAATGAGGAGAAGGATTATAAGTTATAACCGCCTTCTGACTAGCTAATAAGACAGTGGACAAGGGTGACACGTTTGGCTTGAACCCCAGACTTTGCATTATGTTTAGAGTGTATGCGTACTTGAAACAGCTTCTAATCTGTCTCTAGTGTTGGGTGTGAAGGGTATGGGACCGTTATAACGTGGATTCAGACCACAAACTGAGTAAGGATGAACTTCTATTGATGATGGAGGATCTCACTGAAATCAAATCAGGCCATAGATACGTGCCATCGGTATGCAATTTGTCTTTTGGAACTGTAATCGTAATATCTGCTACAAATTCAATTCGATTGACTTATTCAGGATGTGTTGTTAAACATTGTTATGTGACAAAAACCACAAGCGTCAATGCAGGAATTGGTGGATGATATGTACAAGAAGTTAGATGCCAATAGTGATGGGATTGTAGTTTGGACGGAGTTCCGTGATTATTTTCTGCGTTATGGTCTTCAAGTGCAAGCGGTTTAACAAGGCATGCAATAGAATTCTTTCCCTTGCGGGTGTGTGAATTCCCCCTTTTGGATTGTTGCATCATTTTAGATATGCAATTAAGTCACCGACTGCTGTGACTCACCGGCAGAGTGGAGGATTGTTTGGTTTTGTTGGACCTGTTCGAACGAAGTATAACTGTTAGTTAGAAACTGTAGTGACTAAAAAAACAGTTACAGAATTTTGGTGTCATGTTGCTGGTGCATTGTTGTTTGTTAAATTTCAAATTGTGATGGGTTTTTAATTTAGATTTCGAAGATTGTGAAGTACGTTGCATGCTACAATTTTATGTTAACTGTGTATTTTGTATTACTTTTTCGGATCATTCCTATAAAATGTCTATTAATGTAAACTTTCAAACATACGCTTTTGTATTGTTTAATTGTGTAGTCTATGTCACCTTTGTTGGGAATTTGAAACTTAAAGGAAAAAATAGATTTGTTACACTTCATTTTCACAGTTTCAACGCTTTTAGTGCTTGCACACATTATTTTAAAATCTGCTTTTGCAAGCTCTACACGTCAATTGAAGGCCTTCAGTGTACACTCCATAGCATGTTCACCTATCAAAGTTTCAAAGTCGTTTCTAAATTTTGTCAAAAAAAAAATTATCATATGATTTCTCATTGATTCTATATGAACAATATTGGAGATTGGTCAAATTTTAATTGATTTTCTTATTGGCAAGTGAAAGGAGGTTCCAACGCACCAAAGAACTCAGCATTGTGTTTTTTCACTCAATTTGTTTTGAGAGAGTTCAGTGAATTTGTTTGCCGCGGACAATATTAAAATCTCCTATCATAGACATACATTTGACATCATGTTGACAGATTCCCATATGGTTTCAAAACTCAAATGAAAGGAAGTTGTGTTGAGTTTTATGCTATTTTTTGTTCAATCTTCATTTTTTGATTACAAGATGGATTAAACCCTAAAGTCTCAAGCCCTGTTCTATAAAAAAAAAACATTCAAATTTGCCATTCTTAGTGCAAAGATTCAAAAATATTTGTACATATCTAACCATAGGGTCTTACATACTGTAAGAATAGTATGAAAATGTGGAACAAATTTCAAAAACCTTGACCACATAAATTGCAAGATATTTACATTATAGTGAAGATGTGCCCCTTGACAAACTAAACTATAAAACATTGAATCCCCTTAACTTAAATTTTTTTGCATAATTTTAGATTTTGAATTTAAATTGTTTAAGTTTAGAAGATTGAGTTGGGAGTCAAGGGGAAAAATCTCCAAAACAAGAACAAAATTTGCCTTAAAAAATTGTTAAGTAGAAGTAGGTGTGAGATTGAAGGAAAAAACTAAATTGTTTAGAGTTTTAAGATGGAATTGATACACACTAATTCCAACAATGAGATTTGATTCTAGCAAGTGAATTAAACCATGTGGGACTTTTTTTTTTTGAAAACTTATGAAAATTGAGTTTAAAAAAGGATGCAATGTATATTATTTTCTCAAAAATTTGCTAAGATTGCTTGCAAAACAAGATGCTCCGTGATCATTTAAATGGAATGAATAAAATCTTTCTACGTAGAGGAAAATATAATCTACGAGAAATAATTTTTTAAACTATTTCAAGTTTTTTTAATTTATTTTTATTGCTTATCCTTGCTTACTTTTTTGGTTAGGATGGTATAAATTTTTCTCATGGGCACCAATAGAAATTTTAAAAAAAATTCCAAAAGCAAATCATTTTTTTTATCTTGAAAAAAAAAGAAGAAGATTATGCCAAAAATTGAGATCATAGAAACCTTCCCAAACCTTCAATAGTTCCTCAATGAAACTCTTTGGACTTTAGAGATTAGTATAGTGGTTTAGAGAATCAAGAGAACCACATGAACATCTAAAGAGAAGTAATATGATAATTTTGTTTTGACCATATATTGTATCTTTGTTTTCTCAAGAATGAATTGACCAAAATACATGTGAAATATCCCCTATTTTCCCTTTCCTCTAAAAAAAATAAAATTTGTGAGTACAACAAGTCTAAATGCCGTATATATACTACTGCAACGACGGCAATGGCCTACCCTACCTTAATGTTCAACATCTCCAATGGGAACGGCACTCTAGGCCGGATCGGGTCGCTCGAGCACGGGCCCCCGCGCCGCGTCGCTCTCGAGGGCCCACACCACGGTCATACCCTCCGACCACCGGTTACAGGTAAAACCGCGGCGCGTCTCTCTCCTTCGCGCCAATTCACCTCTCTGGCCTCCACTCACTCCAGTTCACTTCGCTGAGTTCGCTCGTCACCAGCAAGCAATCCATGGCCGTCCCCTGTCCCACGGCATTCAAATGTTTGCTACTGACGACCCCGCCATTTGACTTTCCATCTCTCTTGTCCTCCAGCTCGCACGCACCGGCACTTCACCGCTTTCCGTTCTGGAAGGTCCACTTCGATTGCGCTTTCGTCCCCTGTGGAATTTGAATTTGAATCATTTCAGGTCGTGTCGTCGTTAGGGTTTGTTCGATTGTCCAGTGCGCAATTTTTTGGTTTTGCAAGTGTTTAGTTGCGGTGCAGTGAGTGTTCAGAGACGGTGAGGTTCTGTAGTTAGGCTTACGGTGTTTTCTATCTGTTATATGCTCGATTGGCGTGACTCTGTGGTGCTTGAGACTTTTCTGTTTTGGTTGTGTGTGTTCATGTCTTAGAAGTAGAGTCTTGATGAGCGTTTTGTGCAGTGCAGTGTAATCTCCTCCCGATCTCTTAAGTGTCATGTCTTCGGTTTTTTGTTGAAATGATCGACGCTTGGCTTTGTATCCATCGGTCCCCGAGTACATAATGCGAAATTGAGTAAGCAGGTTTTCTATTTCAAGACTTGAATCTCATGCTGTTCGGTGTGCAGGATGCGGGAATTGGACAGAGCGACGACGACAGTCACCTCAGTTGCTTGGTTTTTAGGGAGCAACGACATGCTTGTGTACTTACTAGGGCGAAGGGGAACGATGTGAAACGTTAATAGGGAGGCATGGATGAAATTAGTGTTGAGCTTGTGCTGTGAAGCAAGAAATGGGGAAAACACAAGCGGAGACCGCTGTGGTTGTTGATCTCTCCAAGGGGAGAGTGCAGCAGAAGATTCACAGGTTGCATTCGCTTCTTTTCGGTGTTGATGCAGCCTTTAATAGAGGAGACGCAGAGACTGCCCTAGGCCTTGGTCTTCGCTTGCTCGGATTCTTGGAAAGTGAATGCGAAACAGCTGAGGATGTAACATATATTGAGCCGATTAAGAAGCAGGTGCTGGAAAAAATTGGAGCTGCCAACCTGGAAACACAAGTTGACAGGTGTGTTATTTCAATATGCGGCATTGCACAAGCCAGTTAGATCTGTGTTAGACGAGTAAACTTAGTGTCTGTTTTTTTATCGTAGTGAAGAGCGGTGATAAATTGTATTCGGGGGTACATCGATAAGCACGTTTCGGAATCAAACTCTCTGATCTTAATTCTAGTTTTTACTATAACTGCATTGATCACCAGAAAGTGTGGAGTTGTCAATCTGCACTTCTCGATTGATAAGTGGACAGTGCTCGGTAATTTCTTAATGTTAGCTTCAAGTTCCTGCCTGTAGAGGTCGGTATAACAAGGAATCGTTACATCTTTAATCATTTTTTCCTACTGTACGACGTTGAGGTTTTCTGGAGGCAATGACCTGATCCTTCTGGCCCGCTTGCGTTTTTTAGCTGAACAGGGCATACTATTTTTTTTAAAGATGGGCACTTCATGATCTTTGCTTCTATTAGAGTTGTTTCGTTTCTGCAATCTTACCGAATTTCTGTTGTTTTGGTACTCCGACAGGGTAGCCCTGGAACAAGCAAATGCTTCTCCTGGGTTCAAGTTTCGGCAGGGTAAAGCTGTAGATATCGAGAAAATCAAGAACGCAAAATTTTACCGAGCCTTTGTGCAGAGATCAAGGCCTGAGGGCATTACAGTAAGTTCTTGATTTTTTCATCATTCTCAGGCGTACACCTTGTACTTTTGTGCTTCTTCAACTTGTGTAGCTTATTCCAAATGCTTTTTGCCAATTTCCGCGTTACAGTGTTTCATAATCCACATAAAAATTTAGAGCACGTTCTCCGGCAAAATATTTCATGTGCGAGTTTTGGTGACGTTGGCAGGCGCAGTGCAGCACAAAGGACATATCAAACTCTCTTGTGTCTGAGGTGAAAACTCCAACAATGGGAGGATCGTATCAGGCTGGATATTGTGAAAGGAAAGAAGAGGCTGACGTTTTGAGGTCTAGTAAAGGATTGATGCAGTCTAGGCTCACATCTCTCTACACTCATGGGCAACAAAAGGGTATCGAAACTGCCCCTTGCGTGGAAGGTACGATGGCATTCTCATTTGGGCTAATGACTTTGTACCTTCCTTTATTCTTTAACTTAGTGTTATATTGGTTATTTGACTTCGTGCACCCATACTTTTTCAGGATAAGTACCTCCTGGATGATGAATGATGAAGTTCGCAATATTGTTAGCATGTACAGCTTGTGGCGAACTTGCACTTAAATATCTCTATCATATGTATTGCAGATGTTAATTTACCAGAGCCTGCTCCAAAATCAAATTATAATGCGGCTACCTTTCCTACAGCTGGAACATACCGCCGGCTGACGACAGAAATCAAAGACAATGATCGTTCGCCCTCTCCTGAACCGGAAGAAAAGATTAATCCTTACAGTTTTAACCGCAAAAGACCAAGCAATCCGTACGGAGCTAAGAGGAAGCCTGAGAAGTTCAAGAAGTCGTTCAGGGAAGCCACCAAGGACGAGATAAGCACTGACGATGATTCTCCGAATGAACCTCCACCAGTTAGCTTTGTTACTGCAAAGCAAAAATTGGTGCGTCCCCGTGAGATTTTAAATCGTAAATGCGACTGAAGTTTTACACTTCATGATTCGGCCAATTCTTGCTCTATTTATGGACGTTAATCGAGTGCACTAGTTTAACTTTACGGTTAAGCCCATGTTGAATCATGTAACACTTCGATGAAGGAAGAGTGATCTTGATGCTCTCGAATTTCACTGAAGGCCCTGAGATTTGGATATAACTTACTCATTTATTTTCCTTGTATATGGGCTAAAGTTGGTTTAAGTAGCTTAATCCAGTTATCGTGTAACCATCCTCTTTTGGGTTTGGCAGGCATTAGACCAGGCCAAAAAGAACGGGGGAGCACCTACGTCGAATTCTTATCAAAATGGACCCAGTACCTCCGCTGCTCCCCGACCGCCCGGGAAGACTTTAGGGATGTCAAGACGTGGAGTTCGTGGCTCTTTCATACCTCCAGTACGAGGTGGAACTGCAGCCACAGCTGGAGCTGCTGCGGGTGCCGTTTCTATGCCTCGTGGACCTTCTGGAAATAACAATAGCACTGCAGCGGAGGACTCAACTCGAAAGTGGTAAGCTCTGGAGCAGCTTTTTGCCATGCATGAATTTATGCTCATTTACTGTTCTTAGATAAACCCACAGTGAGGCCAATTATCTACTGCACTCCCTTCGAAGTTCATGTCAACGTTCCTTTAGTTTTAAATGAATTATATGTGTGTTTTCTCATCAATCTTTCCTGTGGTATTGCGGGAAGAATTATGTGCTGTTAGGTCCCATTTGGTCGTCTTCCCTCAACCTTCCGCTTAAGAATGGCAATATTATAGTTATTTTCCATTCGTTGAATGATCTTCTTACGTGATGGATATGGATGTAGCATGGAGCTACTAGCTGGACCAGATGGGGAACTACCTGATAGATTGAAGAATCTGGAGCCTCGTCTTCTGGAACATGTCAGCAACGAAATCATGGATCAAGATCCCAATGTTCGATGGGATGATATTGGTAATTTAGCTGTGCCAAATGACAAACACTAGTTTATGGATCTTGCAAAGTGATGTATGTTCCGTATACATGCTACAATTCCCCAATTCATTTACTATATATATGTATGACTTATGGTTTCCAATTATTTGCAGGATATCTTACGTCTGACTGATTTGCAATGGCTTGTTTGACAGCGGGGCTGGAGCATGCCAAGAAATGTGTCACGGAAATGGTGATCTGGCCTCTCCTACGCCCAGATATCTTCCAAGGTTGTCGTGCTCCTGGCAAAGGGCTCTTGCTTTTTGGCCCTCCTGTAAGTATCGCATTTCCCCATTGACACTTCTTAATTTAGAATCAACTTATTGGCAATTATGTTCTTGTCATTCGTATCCTTAGTTTGCTGAAGGCAATTGGCTCTATATTTATCAGGGTACGGGAAAGACTATGATCGGAAAAGCAATTGCTGGAGAAGCGAAGGCGACGTTTTTCTCCATATCTGCCAGCTCTTTGACAAGCAAATGGGTAATCTGATTGCTGCGCGGATTATTAGTTGTTCATCGTATATGTTCATCCCTCAGAAATGGTAGAATCAATAGTGCTGCTATGGTGGAGTTGGGATTCATGCGAGCTTGAGTGTTTGATAGGCTTGCTTTACATCCATGGACTTGCTACTAATCATTCACGGGAGACGTCATTGGCAGATAGGTGAAGGTGAAAAGCTGGTCAGAGCCCTTTTTGGAGTTGCCAGTTGTCGTCAGCCTGCTGTGATTTTCATTGATGAGATTGACTCTTTGTTATCACAGGTAAGCAATTTAATTCTAAAAATCCTTTCAACAAAGCTTTCGCTTATTGGCTGAACATTTTCACACTACTTTGATGCCCTGCACATGTATGGAGATATCTAGTTTAGATCTCATACGGGTGCTTCCTGTCAATGCAGCGAAAAGCAGAAGGAGAACATGAGTCTAGTAGAAGATTGAAGACTCAATTTTTGATTGAGATGGAAGGTTGTGGAAGTGGTAACGAACAAATCCTTCTAATTGGTAAGTTTTGTTTCTTCCTTTTTGTTTTGTCTTCTTGGAAGCCCTTTTGAGGCAATATTATGTGCTTAACCTAAGAAAAGTTCTTGTGGATACATATATACTAGGATCTCTTATGTCATAAGTACTTGCACGATGTACTGGCAGGATTACTTGGTTTTAAATATATGTATTGAAAAATATATACCAACCTTTCACCTTGTAATGATGTAGTCCGTTTTAATCATTTTGATGCCTAACAGGAGCAACAAATAGACCTCAAGAGCTTGATGAAGCTGCTCGGCGACGCCTTTCCAAGCGACTCTATATTCCTCTGCCTTCTCATGGTATTGCCTTGTACGCTCTGGCAGTAGTTGGTAGAGTGTTTTGAGTTCATAAACCAAAGCATGCTTGCAATGTACTCGTGACCTGACTGGTTATCGTGTTTGGGTACAGAGGCAAGAGCGTGGATCATCCGCAGCCTTTTGCAAAGAGATGGGCTCCTTTCTTTGACAGATGAAGATGTTAGTTCTGTTTGTACAACCACAGATGGTAGGTACTCTGTGCCCATCATTTGGGTCACTGTTTTGTATCGAAATCAAAGGACTTAGCGGAACTGGGCAGTTTGTGAAGTAAAATTTGCGTCACTCACTCTAGGAATGATGTTGTTTGTATTTTCTTCTGCTAAAGAAAGGTTTCGTGGTTCTGCAGGTTATTCTGGCTCAGATATGAAAAATCTTGTTAAGGAGGCGTCAATGGGTCCCCTCAGAGAACTTTTAATGCAGGGCAAAGATATTAGCAGCATCAGTCAACATGATATGAGGCCTATTTCCTTAGAGGTTGGATATCATTTGTTGAACGTGGTCGTGTGTGAGGATGTAGTGACGATGTTCATAAGAACATTAACTTAACCGTATGATAGTTCTATCTTGCCTACTTGGCTTATCGCAAAGTTCTAGTGTATTACTTCGATTGCTGTTGATTGATTCTCTTTGACCTTTTGAATATGCTGTTGAAGTGACATTTGTGGTGGTTATCTTGCAGGACTTCATCACTGCTTTGCAGCAAGTCCGGCCTTCTGTTTCTCCTAATGAACTTGGGATGTATGAAGACTGGAATCGGCAATTTGGTAGTCTGGCCCTGTAGACAGTTCGTGAGTTGATCTGGCACTTCTCCACTTCCGCATTTTGTAAGAAAATTCTTTTGATTAATCGTAACGCAAATTACTAATTGGCAATTTTTGCGTTCAAGTTGGAACTTCTAAACAGACTAGAAGTGCGCCCTTCAAATTTCAAATCAGTAGAGGCTCCTTTCAGAAAGATTGTCCCCCAGGTTGAGCAGCATTAATTACACGTGAGTGCAAAGGATGCCAATCAGGTTATGTACTGGTGACTGCTTAGCACTTTTTTCCCCTTGCTCCAGTGTTTTTTTTTTTTTCTTCTGTTGAATCTTCATAGAGGCGTATATTCTGAAATCTACAGTTCGAGTTTGGCTACATTAGATTTTTCTTAAGCGGAAAATGTGGCTCCAGAAATAATGATGTGGGATTCATTTGGCAACATTCACAACATCCAATAGTGGAAGAAATGGCACTCCAGAAAGACATATGGACTCCATCCTGGCATTACTCAAATAATTTTTGACTCAAATGTGGGCACCATACTCTTTCCGTGAGGTAAAATAGTGGCACTGCAATTGAATTGTGAAAGTATACAAGGCACAATTATACAAACCTAAATACAAACGTGCATGCTATGTGGCTACAAGAATGATGCACTATATACCTATGTATTACCCCCATTGTAGCCTAGAAATAATACAATAATACATTCATTATGCAATGGACCTGCACAAAACAGACAAACACTCCGATGGCAAAATGAGAACTATGATCCAAATTTCAAAAACATTAATAATACAACTTCACACCAATATTACATCTTAGAAGTAAAAGTAACCATAAAAGATCCTCAGATCCAAGAAATGGACTAGACCTGTACAAAACAAACAAACACTCTGATGGCAAAATGAGTATTGAATATCCTTGGCAACTGCAAATCAATGTTGAACTCTGAATGCTTGAATATGAACTGAAAGTCTAGTAGACCAAGGATATTCAATATCTAGACTTTCAGTTCATATTCAAGCATTCAGAGTTCAACATTGATTTGCAGTTGCCAATTAATTATACTTTACACATGATAAGTTGAAGCAACATACCTGTGAAGATCGAATTGGCCATTGATCAACAAATAGAAATGGGTTATATCCTGTTACAAAGATAAGAACCTTCTAATGTTTAATTGCACACTAAATACATACATACAAGTGAAAATTTGGTCCCAATAGATTTCAGTAGCTCTTGTACCACAGCCCACAACATCTCCCAAAAGATCACTCCTCTATATGTTTCCATCACTCCTCTATATCACTTCCGATTTTTGATGGGGTTGTACATCTGAAACAAAGAGATGAATAGAGTTAGCATATTTTGATAATTTTTGCAATAAACAGCTCCACTAAAAAGTCAAAGTACAGAAAATACCTGAAGTTCATTTTGAAGGGACTTGAATTCAAAGTACTAGTAAGGAATAAGCTCCAACTCTAAACACTTGTCCAGATTTTCTTCCACTTCAGTCATCGCCACAACTCCTGAGTGGAAACATGGACACCTGCACACAATTTATTCAAGAAATGAAAGCTTTAAGAAAAAAAGCTTTAACAGCAGAGCACCTGTGCTAGCATACAATGAATAGAATTCCTGGAAGGCCAAGGAGCGATCCTGCAAACACTAAACAAGAAGACTTCAGCTGCTCAATTTAAATCCTAAAATCATCTCAACAAGTGCCAATCTTATGATAAGAACGCAGGTCAAATAAATGCAGCACAGCTTGTAACGTCTTATATGTGGAAATTTGCTATTGTAATTGCCGTATGAAACTACCTCAACAACTTGTAAAAGCTTTTCCAGCATCCAATGCATAGGATACAAATTATGGTGGATTCTTACTTGGATTCTATAACTGAAGAGAAAGGATTTGGTCAGGATTTTATCCTTCTATCCATAATCCACCATTGATTTAACCCAGGCTCAAGAAAGGGGCAGCTTTGTTGACGTTCCAAATTAGGGTTTCATCTCCCACGAGCCCTGGATGCTTATCATCCGTACTCTCTTAGTTTACGGTTAACCAATGTTAACTTATGTATAAAGCCAGGGAGCTTAAACCCTTGTAATCATCTTCTTAAGCAATTGATCTGAGTGTCGTAGCATCACGACAGTTCCTACATGGTATCAGAGCGCAGGTTGTTAGATCGTCCAAGTAGTCTGAGAGACACTTGAGAGATTAGCAACATAACTCGCAACATTGCTCGCAGGAAGCAAGTTCCTCCAGGAGGCGGCGTTGTAGTTAGCTCGCTTATGATTTTTTTTATCAATTCGATCAGTCATAATCAGTGCACCGTTGAGTGCCCCGCAGTCAGTTCATTATGATGGACCCGAGTATGAGAGACATACCTGAATCCATGAAACTCGCTGGTCCAGCGAATTACATCATCTGGAGCTTTAAGATTAGAATGATGTTGATGCAGGAAGGACTCTGGCGCTTTGTGGAACCTAGCACCGACCTGATCAATCGTCACACCGCAACATCGTCCAACACAATCGGAGACGAGCATGCAGTATCATCACCAAGTGGACCAGCACCGGAGATCACGATTCCAAGAGCTCCCACGGCCGTTGCAGTACCAACGCCTCCTATCACTCCTGCAGTTATCAACATACCTGCAGTCACCAGTGATACGACATGAGACACCGAACTTCACTGCCGAGCAGCTAGAATTATCACATCCTCGGTAAGGGACTCGATCATTCTCTCAGTTATTCATCTTACCGATCCTTGCGCTATTTGGTAGCACCTGAAGAGTATATGTGACGTGAAAAGCTCTTCTAGATGCTTGTCTCTAAAAGAGCAATTCTACTCACTGAGACTACCAGAAGGGAAGAGCGTAGAGGATCATTTACAAGAGATTAACCTACTTGTCTCACAATTAGCAAACCTAGGCATCCTGACATCAGACGAAGATTTAGTCGATCTAACCCTCAACAGTTTGCCAAAAAGTTGGGGAACCTTTAGACAAATACAAAAGGGTAGAGAGCGTACACCTTCCTTCCCAGAGTTAGAAGGCTTGCTTCTGCAAGAAGAGCTTAGTCGTAACCTAGAAAAACGTCGCGATGATTCGGAGGAGGTCAACTTTGTTAGAACTCAAAACCAGAGTGGAAACCGAAACCAGACCCGAGACCGCAACACTCGCGATTGCAACTACGGGGATCGCAACAACACCGACCGACCCACTCCACCAAACCTGCAGCGACCACAAGACAGGACGCGTTCACCAGTGGTCTGCCACAAATGTGGCAAACCCGGACACTACGCAAGAGATTGCGCCAGGATCATTCTCGAAGGCCGCATCAGGGCGATGCAAATTCAACTGGAGAGCCTGCCCCGACTCTGGCCTGCAACTCACGTCCACCTTGCCGAGATCGAGGATGAAGATAACAAACTCTTCGTGGTCACCACCAATCTAGACTCCGACTCTGACGGGCCTGAATCTCACATCCAAGAGTGCCTCGATGCCTTTCCACACAACCCACCACCAGCCGAAGTCATCAACATCTGCATTGTCGAAGAAATCATCAACGCTTGCATCACCGAAGATGACTGGTTCTTGGACTTCGGCGCGTCATCCCACGTTACAGGCAACTCTAGCTTACTTAGTCATATTCATCCCTCCACCATACCACACATTAGAACCACCGGTGGGCAAGCCATGCCAGTAGTTGGCCAGGGCTCTGTAAGCACAACAGATGTTTCAGGAGAAATAAAGCATATCACAAATATTTTTACGTCCCTAGTATCAAAACAAACTTACTTTCAGTAGGAAAGCTTACAGACATAGGATACAAAGTTATTTTCGAAGCAAAACAGTGCCTTATTTATGACAATGCCAACCCTAGTGAGATTTTCTTACAAGGGATTCGTGACCCTGGAAACAATCTATATAGAGTTACCAAGAGAATCTCACATCATGCCCTCATAGCCCAAATAGTAGCAACAACAACCCACTCAAGCACTCCGAGACAAATCGACTTACCCTCCAACGTTCTCACCAAGTCAAGCCCAAGTCTGCCCGTCTGCCCCCAACACTCAAGACCACCAGACAAGCTCAATCACCTCTGGCATCAACGACTAGGACACTTAAACTACCAAAGTCTATATCATCTGACTACCAGACAGCTTGTAGCCGGAGTACCTGCCATGCCACACCTCAAACATACATGCTCCTCATGTATGCTTGGAAAGCTTCCCCGCGACCGAATTTCGAAGCAGCAGACCCACTATACATACAGGAAGCTTCAATTAGTCCACACAGACCTTTGCGGGCCACTACCCATACCCTCCCGAGGCGGAAACCGATACATTTTAACTTTTATAGACGACTTCTCACAAAAGACCTGGCTCTACTTTATAGCTGACAAAGCACAGACCCTGATCTGCTTTCAACAATTTCGAACCATGGTAGAAACCCCAGACTCACGAATAGGAACCTTTAGAAGCGACAGGGGAGGCGAATATACATCCACCTCTTTTAAGGACTACTGCACTCTTCACGGCATTACTCGCCAATTGACAGCCGGATATTCACCCCACCAGAACGGGATTGCAGAAAGAAAGAACTGCACGCTACTCGAAGGAATTCGTAGCGTCATTAGTGGAACAAAGATCCCAAGAGCTCTTTGGGAGGAAATTGCTCGGACCGTGAACTACATCCAAAATCGCTATCCAACCCGAGCCTTACGTCTTCAAACACCTGAAGAAATATTCACAGGAGTAAAACCAAACATCAGCCACCTTCGCGTCATTGGTTGCACAGCCTTCTACCACATACCCCTGATGCCAAAAGACAAAAGTTAGATCCTAAAGTTTTAGTCACCATCCTGATCGGCTATGACGAGAATAGCAAGGCATACCGCTGCTATCACCCTTCCAGCAGAAAAATCCTCGTCAGTCGTGACGTCAGATTCGACGAACAAAACTTTGACCTCTCCTCTCCAAAAATTACCGAGCCGCTACATACCCCCGACTTTCTAGAACGACCTATCTCCCCTAGCTCACCCCAACCTAGCGAAGACCCAGCTTGTAGCATAACCCCACCACCCACTCCAATCATTCAAACTTTTCCCTCGAACCCCACTCTTGTTCCTACACTGACTCCAGTTTCTTCTCCCACCTCCTCTGACTCCTATACCCTACCCGAACCTACTTCCCCACCCCAGTCACCAAACACTACCACCATACCCACAGTTACTTCAGATCCCCTCCCGCAACCTGTTAGTATATCCAGCCAAGCACCCACTCCTGAACCTCGCTGTTCCATTCATCCCAGGAAACAAAATATCCGCCTTGATGGATATGACTTGTGCCTTTCTACAGACGACTTTAACATTTGTCTAGTCACCACAGCTCCACCTACAACAATTCCCAAACCCACACAAGATCAAAAAACTATTACATTTAGATAAGCGAAATCAGACCCTGGTTGGAGACAAGCGATGCAAACCGAGATGGATTCCATCTGGAAAAACTAAACCTGGGACCTTGAGCCTCTACCGCCAGGAAAACACGCCATAAGCTGCAAATGGGTCTTCAAGATAAAACCTGGTCTTCCAAGTCAACCCCCTGTCAAGAAAGCACGATTAGTCGCCCGTGGCTTTGAGTAGCATCATGGTATTGACTACGACGAAACCTTCGCCCCTATGATCAAGTGGGCAACCATTAGAACCACCATCGCGCTCGCAGCTGCTAAACAGTGGGACATCCACCACATGGACGTCCGCACAACATTCCTTCATGGACTTCTCAAGGAAAAGGTCTATATGAATCCATCTCCAGGTTTCAGAGCTCATGGCAAAGAACATCTAGCCTGCAGACTCAACAAGTCACTGTATGGTCTTAAATAGAGCCCTAGAACTTGGTACAATAGGATTGACGCTGCACTACGACGTATAGGCCTCACACAGAGTACATCAGATGGGAACATGTATTACCTCCACGAGCGAAGCTAGCATGCGAGCGTGGAGCATAGAAATCCGAGCAGGAAGCTAAGTTCTCGTTGAAAATTATTTTTGCAACTAGAAAGTGGCCAATTTTTTTGGAAAACTTGAAAATATTTTGAGATTTTTTTAATTTTATAATTAAATTGTACCTATGACCGTGGATTGCAGATGCCCTAAAACCGTGGAAAATAAGATATTTCATAAAATTTTAATTAAAAAAGTTAAACCTAGTCTTCTAGTGGTCTATGTGGCAGTCATTTTTACAATGCAAATAATGAATGGAAATGAAAATTTTAAGAATTGTCACATTGAATTCCTAAATCCGTGCGGGATTTATTTTTTGCTAAAAGGACAAAACTAAGTATTGCAAGCATAGAATGTGCTTTTATACATACAAATTTTTTAGTCATGATACATTGGTATATTTGTTTTTTGACAAAGAAGGTGCTCTAACCATGAATCACATTCATTTAATGCAATACAAAAAAACATTTAAGCACAAAGAGGATGAAACCATAAAAGACAAGAATCAAATAGTGTCTTTTTTTGTCCAATTTGAATCAAATCTTATAAATATGAGGTACAAAATGGTTAACTTCCGTGTTTATCACTCACAAAAAGTTAGAGTTAGGATATAATGATGAACTATTTCATTGCTTCAACAAGTTGCTTTCAAGAGTATGTTTAAACTCATTGAAGCTTATCCTAGGGACATTAATGAAAATATCAACTCTTGCATCAAGGCTAAATGATACTAAAAAAATATAATAAAAGACTTGCAATTCGTCCATTGGCCTTTCTTTTCCAACGCCTTTGTTAGCATTTGTTAGAATTAGGGACAAGAATATTTTAGAATGATTCTACAGTCAATATGTATTGGTTTTTTGTTTCATTTTGAATTGTAAATATGTTGTAGCAATGTATTGTTGATATTATATAGCTAATTGTTTCAATACATGTTTCTTAATTTTAGATAGACTTTAAATGAAATAGGATCAGATTCAAGAAGTTTGGACAATTTATTCATGGTCTTTGGCATTTGTTTTAAGTTTCAATGCATATGGTGTACTAAAAAGATTTTAACTAAAATGGATGAACTTGGACGGACTTTGACATAGCTCGATGGTCTAGATGGACTTTAAATTCTTTAATGTGGAGTTGGATATGCTTAGATTTAGATCACTCTAAACCACCTAAAACTATAAGAATGGCAAATTTCTTTAAAATGGCACTATTCCACAACTTTTGCACTTTTGTAATTCAAATTGTGTGGTTTGAAATCTATGCATGTCCTAGATGGTTTGGACTACGCGGTTTGAAATCTATACCTGTCCTAGATGGTTCAAACTATGCAGTTTGAAAATGGCACATTGTCTACATTCTCATCTATCCATCCAAATTAATACCCCAAAAGCCATGTAAATAATTAATCAATGTCAGCTTAGGTAGCAAGGTTGAGGTTGGAAGCCATAATGATGAATTTTTTTTCATCATCCTTTCCTCATCAAAGATGACTTTGGGGTAGTCAACATCCTCCATAAGGAAATAGACATGAATATTATTTCCAAAAAAACAATTACTTTCAACTAATAGAAAGTAATTGTTTCATCTATTCAATTCCAAATAAATACTTGTTGGCACAAATATGTATTGTTTGGGCCACAAAGATACCAAATTTTTATAAAACAAAAATTTAGCTCTCTAAAATAAGACTTGAAAATCATTGGATCCTACAAATAGTACCCATTGGCATTCATAGTTGTCTTTAGGGAGACCCCCAAAATTAAAAAAAATATTAAACAATCATTTTTTTGACATCTTCTTTATGAATTTCTTTCTCTTTTTGGCACCCTAGAGTTTTACTTTTAAAATTAAATTGCCCGTCTCCAACCTTTCAAGAAAGGGAAAGTGCCCATATTGACAAACTACTTTGGGAGGCTGCAAAGTAGGAAAAAATTAGACTGATTTATATATAAATATGTATAATTTGGGGAAAAATGTTGTAACCATCTGTAAGGATTCCTATTGGTTCAAAAAGATTTTACAAAAAGACATGGCATTGCAACACAAAAATTTCAAAAATAAACATATTATACCTTCAAATACTAATGTTGCAGGAGAAGATGCTATAAATGCCAAATAATATATGAGACTTGGAACCAACAACATTTTTCAAGGAAAAGTTTTAAAATAAATATATTTAATTCAAAGATAAATGGTTGTTAAATCATGAGCTTCAAAAAAACTTCTCAATATTGACAAGGTTCCTACAAGGCTTGGAATCCTTCAACATTTTTTTCAAAAAACAAAAACAAAAACATAAAAATCTGAAAAATTTTAAAACTTATTATAAGAGTCTAGGACCGTGGAGAGCCTATCAATACCAACAAGGTTCCTAAAGGGCCCAAAGTCCTACAACAATTTTTGAAAAAAATAAAAAACGATAAAGAAAGTTATTTATATTTTTGAAAGTTGCAACTATAGCTTAGATCTTGTAGGATCATTGTAGGCATCATCCTTATGAGTCTTTGACAACCACTACAACTTTCATAAACAATAGTTGGTTTTACATTTTAATTATTTCAAAACAATACTTATACATTCGTAAGGAGAAACTCTCATTGACATTCCTCCTAAAAAATATGATGATGTTGGTATGTATATATTCTCCTTGCATTCATGCCCTGTATGCAACTTAGGATTTTCTGAGGGTTACCATATTATATCCAATTTGGTACACTAGATGCAAATTATTCATCATTGGTGAAACTATCAACTCCATTAGAATTTCCTCTTTGCTTGGAGTGATACAATTTATGCAAGAATGGTCAAGAAAAATCATATTTTGAGCTTTATTGATGAGTGTGGTGATGACCATCATGCTATCATCTAAACTGAATTTAGCAATATTTTGTATTCAAACAGGGTATTCTACATTGGTGGGCTTTACACCTCTAGGTGGAAACTCTCTCTTCCTACCTTCAATCTAGTGATCTTTAATAGAAAATCAGACTGAGTTGTATTTTTTTCCTTCAAAATTTCACCATTTATTTGAAAATAGAAAAAAAGAATGGCAATTATTCTTCAAGGTCCTAAAAGTTGTGTGGTGGATTTAGGAAAACAACTAAATAATCTGGAAAATTAACGTTTAAAAAGACTTTTTTGAAAACTACAACTGCACCTACAGGCCCGTGGAAATAGTGTCAGCACCGACGATATTCCTAGAGGGGCTTGGGTACAGCTGCAAATTCAAAATTGAAAAATTATTATTATTATTATTTTTTCTTTTTGAAAAATTGCAGCTGTACTTGGGGGTCTCTAGAGACCTCGTAGGCACCGACAATATTCCATGGGGGGCTTGGGTGCAATTAAAACTTGAACCAAAAACTAAAATATTTTATTTTTCTTTTGGAAAGTTGCAATTGTACTTGGGGGTCTTTGAAAACCTCGCCGGCACCAACGATATTCCTAGGGAGCCCCAAGTACAGGTGCAGCTTTCCAAAATTTTTTTGGAAACCTAAAATGACCTGTATGCGGCCTTTGATGTCAAAATAGCACCAAAACAATCTGGCCCATCTTTTCTGATGGATATTCCTAGGGAGCCCCAAGTACAAGTGCAACTTTCAAAAAAAAAAAAAAAAAAAAACATTTTTTTTTTTTTTTTAATTTTTTAAAAGTTGCAGCTGTACCCGAGGTCCCTTAGGAAGGCGTTCGGTACCGAATGCCTTCCTAGGGGACTTCGGATACAGCTGCAACTTCCAAAAATAAAAAATAAAAAATTTGAAGGTTGCATTTTTACTCAGTGATCCTTAGAGACCTCTTTGGATCTAAAACTATTCCCATGGGATCTTGGGTGCAATTGTAACTGTATCAAAAAAATCTTCTTAAAATTTTTCTTTTTTGAAAAGTTGCACTCTGGTCTACATGTGGACATTGTGAACACCGACTAAGTCTCAACATATATACATATGTATAATACAAAAAATTGAAAAACTAGAAGGAATTTTGCAATTGCATTTTGAGTCTTTAGTGTTGTGTTCAAAAATTCAATTTAAAAAAATATTAGTAAATTTTTTTTAGATATATCTTTTGGAGAATTGCAAGCTCCAAGGATGCTTATCGACAAATTATTTACAAGGTATTGTATTAAGAGTTAGAAAAAAAGATTATTACAGTAAAAAAATGTTGGAGGTTTACAATGATATAAGGATACATTTTGGTGTGAGATTATTATACATAAAAAAAAATTAATTTTATTAGATCAATGGTGCTTGAAATCTCTTAGGAGACTTGACACTAGTAATTGGTATTGTGTTGGGATAGTGAACATGCAAAGAAAAATGAAATTATTATTATTTATTATTTTTGTTTTGAATAGAATTTTGGTGGTGGACGGCTTGTTATAGATACCTGTTGGTACAAGGTGGAATGTAGTGAGCACCAATGACAACATCTAAAAGGCTAAAAAAATTACATATGTTTCCATGCAATTTAAATTAGTGAAAGATTTTTTGAAATGGTATAGATATGGATCTATCACTTGAGATTTTTTGGAATGGTATAGAAATGGATCCATCACAAGAGATTTGAATGTTGAAGTGACAATGCCAAAATTTTATAAAATAAATGTCACTTTATTGTAATTAGATTTTGCTATTTCATCATCACACTATAACCAATTTTTAATATTTGAGCATGATGGTATAATTACTTTGCCAAAATCTACTCAAGTACAAAGATATCTATTAACAAAATTTAGGCATTGTCATCCTAACATTGAAATTTCTATAGAGGGAATTCTAAAACTTTTATGAAGATGCTTGCTAAAAGAATGATGTGAGTATGGATGTTTTCTAAATATCTATGCAATCAAATTTAAAAAATTCATCATCAATGTTTTTCAATCAATAATCATATAAAACTATGATTATTAAATGAAACAAATCAAACAATTCACTAAAAATGGAATTTTATCTTTTTGAAATTGATAATTAGTATACTTAATTAGAACTGCATAAGAATCAAATATTACTTTTGCAAGACCAAAATTGCCAATTGTATCCTATATTATGCAACATTCTGTAAATGACACAATAGGTAGTTTGTAAGATTATTGGACCCAATTGTATTGTGACTAGGTCATTAAGTTGAATTATCTTAGTACTTGAGACTCAATGATAGAACTTAACAAGTTGAAGTTTGACTCAGGGTCTAGGATATTTATTTTAATGTTCTTATAAATGATGTAGTTTATGACAAAGGTCTTTTGGTGTGAGTTGTTCTTCTTTAATATGCAAACCATTGAGAATGATTGTGTAAAGACAAACTTGATTCATAAGATGTACGTATCAAAACATATGAAATGCTAAAATTTTAAGAATTCAACAAGCTTTTGACTAAGGAATGCAATCACAATGAAAGAAATCTAATGAGCCACTTACTTAGGACACCTTTAAAAAATAATCAATTTAATAGTTGAATTTTAATTTTATATATATAATATAAATGCCATTTCAAACTATACTAGTGTTGCCATGTGCTGTTGCCACAACATGATATAATACAAAGTAAAAGTAGTTTTTTAATTTTTTAATTCGTAAAAACTTTGAAATTCAATATCTTCTCTTTTAGAAGCCAAAACGCCACAAAACAAAGTCCATGCATTATTCCTTGTAGAGAACTTTTTCATAGTACAAAAAATGCAACCAGGGGATGCATGGTTTCTAAAATCTCATTGTAACAAACTAAATAATTAACTAAATAAAATACAAAACTTCATTTGAGGATATGATTTTAATATTTGTTGTTATACATGTCATTAGCACATAGTGCTAACAAATTTGGGGACTCCTCTCTTTCATCTTCATTTAATAGATTGTAGTCTTCATCTACTAGGTTTTAGTCTTCATCATAATAGCAAGTAAACCTATTCCTCACAAAAGGTAGCACAGTAGAGGCCATGACTTGTGTAAATTAAATTATTTAGGTTTTAGTAGGAAGACTCATACGATTGATGCTTGTTGATTTCTAATTCAAACAAAAGTATTTTTATACTTTTATTGTGTGACAAGTTCAATACACTAGAAAAAAAATGCATTGTACTTGTCAAAAACTACGTTGTACTCAATAGTAAAGTATGGAATAGATTTTGTTGAGGTCTCCCTTCGTGAGGGTTGCTATTATGTGAGCATAGGAGTGTAAGCCTATGAGCCTAGAATACTACACACCTATGTTACAGGTGTATATACTATAAAAACTATCTATTATTATAGGATATATATATTACAAATATCCATATTATAGGTGTTTATGATACATACACCTTCTATAGTGTGTGGTATCTATATTATAGATACCTATATTGTAGGCTCAATGCTCACAAGCTCGCATTCTTGGGCTCACATACTAGCACACCGTTGGTCAAATTCTGTGTTGAAACGTTGGAACGCAAAATTTTGCGTTACAAAAAGAGAACTCAACAAAATCGATTCCATACTTTTTTGTTGAGTACAACGCAGTTTCTGTCAAGTAAAACGCAGATTTGACAAGTAAAATGCTGTTTTCTTCTAGTGATATGAACAATACATTCGACAAAGAAGACTGAAAGAGTCAAATTATATTACTTGAATTATTTTGGCTTCACATTCACTCAGATTAGATGCACCTTTTTTTTGCACGGTTTTAGGTCCTTGACATTCGCGGTCATAGGTCTTCACTTTTCTAAACTCTGAAATTTTAAACAAAAATACTTGAAATCCCTGCTCTACGCTCCACGCTCATGCGGCAGCATTCCCCTTACCTCCACCATCAAACTGAGACGCTCATCCTCATGCTATATGTCAATGACTTGTTCATCATTGGCAGCTCCCCCAAGCTCATCTCCTGGCTGAAAACCTTCTTGCACAAAGAATTTGACATGATTGATCTTGGTAAGATCAAACGCTATCTAGGCATCAGCTTTGAGACAGTTATTTTTGGCATATTCCTCAACCAAAAGGACTATACAGAGTTGATTCTATGTGAATTCGGCATGATGAATTGCAAACCAAATTCGACTCCCCTCCCCGAAGGTCAAGTGCTGGTCACTGACATGAAGTCGCCCTTAGTCGACTCCACATACTATTGTAGACTTATCGGAAAACTAATCTTTCTTACGGTAACTAGACCCGACATCACATATGCAGTGAGCAGACTAAGTAGTTACATGGCAACTCCGCAACAAGCTCACTTGGAGGCTGCCAAACACCTTCTTCGGTACCTGCAAGGGACCCTAAGCCTTGGAATACTTTACAAAGCAGATTCACCTGTTGAAATTTCAGGATTCACCGATGCCGATTGGGGATCATGCTCTGAGACTCGACGATCAATGGGGGCCTACATTTTCACCCTAGCCGGAGGTCTTTTAACATGGCAGAATAAGAGGCAACTTACAGTTTCGCGATCCTCCACGGAATCGGAGTACCGGGCGCTCAGTGACGGAGCTCAGGAGGCTGTTTGGCTGCACTGACTTCTCCAAGAACTCCAGCCATCCCCAACGATAGCTGCATTTGCTTCGACTCTTGCTACAAAATCCAACTCAAACTCACAGGCAAGCATCACCATTCACTGTGATAACCAAGGAGCCATGAAGTTATCACACAATCCAATATTCCATGCAAGGTCCAAGCATATTGAAATCCACTACCATTTCATTAGAGAAAGAGTATTGGGGGGAGAAATTCAGCTTCAATATATTAATACCATTTCCCAGCCTGCGGATGCCCTTACAGAGCCCTTAGGCCACGTGAAATTCCAGTAGTACAGAGCAGCCCTAGGACTCCATAGCTCAGAAATCCTAAGCAGAGAGAGACAAACCTCACCATCCGCCTACAAGTCAAAAACCAGTAATCCTAGAACCCCACAGACTAAAACAAATAGCTCTCAGCCTCAGACAAAGAACCGAAGCTCTTGTGCTCGGCTTCCTTATAACCTAACACCTCCTTTGCACAATCTGCCCATGAGAAATATAACCCTGGCGTCCGCCCCCTCCTCACGGCATAATACTTCTGCCCCCGCACTAGCTCCGCGCGCGCACTCCTCTGCAGCCCGCGCACCTCTGACTCCCGCCCGATCAAGTTCCCTGCATCGACCTCAGCGATCTCCGACGACTCAGCGTCATCACACGACACACACTTCTCTGCCTCACCAATCGACTTCACCAACATTTCTCCCAACAAGTTGCCACACCAATTTGCCAATCCAACCACGGAGGAACACACCCACAACAGTAGCAATCCGATCAAATTGCTCAGCGAGAACTCGTCTACACAATCACGCAATGTTCGACTCTGCCTACCTCTCACACGCGCCATCGATTCCTTATAGGTTTAATACTCTGATCACCTAACAAAGCTCCACAGTTGTACAACATTCTTCTGTAAACAATAGACACAGAACCCCAATCTCTTGATTGAGAGGGGGTGTTGACGTTCCAGATTAGGGTTTCATCTCCCACGAGCCCTGGATGCTTATCATCCCTGCTCTCTTAGTTTAGGGTTAACCAGTGTTAACTTATGTATAAAGCCAAGGAGCTTAAACCCTTATAATCATCTTCTTAAGCAGTTGATTTGAGTGTCGTAGCATCACGACAGTTCCTACAAGCTTGAGCGTCGGTTAGTTCGTGAGAATAAGCAGCTCTGTTTGAATTGTATGCTCCAAGACCGGAACACTTGTACATACTTTAGAAGACCGTGCTGCAGGAACAATACAAATAAGAAGATTAGAGATTTTGTCTTTAATAAATAGAAATAGAGAGATGTAAATAATGACATCTGAAATGAAGTAAGTCGCTGACCACCAAAGTAAAATTTGTAGCAGGTTTAAAGGACTGAGGTACAAAAGCAGGGCAAGCCTAGAAGAAAAACTTTGACCCTGCAACTCAATCTCTTCATTCAAGCTAAGCCTGAATAAAAATGTATTAGGGTAGTTATGCTAACTACACCAAATGGTGCTTTTCAAAGGTATATTCTGAAACACAAACTTGTCGAACAAAGATTGCTCAAATTTTTGGAACCATGTTATAGAAGAGATTCTCACCCTTCTCTTTGTGGAAGCACAAAATGGAAGGATAAGGCAAGTTAGCTAGTAATATAGAAAAAGGAGTTAGAAATGGTAAAATTTTAAAGCTTTTATAGAGCTTAAATACGAGTTTTATCAAAATTAAGATATTTCTGTTTTAGGATAACTGTAAACAGATAAACAGGTTAAGAAGGGGAATTAGAATTTCCCGATTTGACCAGAAAACCGGAACCGGATCCGGAACAGGGTATCAATTCGGAAGTTACCCCAAGTACCGGGCCGGGTGTGGATATGTGCCGGAGGATACCAGAGAGCCAGCAGGAAGCCGTTAGGGCAATCCTGAGATCCAACAGCTCTACCGGGAGTTAGGGAAAGTCGTTTAAACGGTCACAGTCTTCCGGGATTGCGGCGGAAACGGTAACCCTAAAATGGCTGGAAACGGATAAGTTGGGGAAAAACCCAGGAATGGGAAACTTCCGCCTTCATTTCTCATTCTAAATTTTGGAGCATCCCTGGGGTTTTAAGAGCAGTGGTTTGCAGATCAGATCGTGAAGAAAGAGAGTTCCTAGTTTTCGGATCCGGACAAGATAGTACCGGAGTTTGTGAGAAGGGATCTATAGCTGCTTATAGTTGAGAGATTGTGTGAGAATTGTGTTTGAGAGAGTGAGGGCAAACTTTTGAGTACGATGGTGAAGGGTGAAGGTAGTGAGGCCGTCGTCTTCAAGACCAAGACTATCCATCCCATTATCCCGGAAGACGAGACTCAATGGAAGCAGTTAGAGGAGGACTTGGGTCAAATCGGATGCCTCGAATCCTGCGTCGACCATGGAGCCTGAGGGATGATGAGATGAATCGGAAGGTGAAAAAGGACCAGTCTAACGAGTGGGACAAGACGCACCGAGCGCTGCCAAGGAAATGGACCCTCGAAACTTGGAAGGCGGTTTACGACTTTCCTCGCTCAGGAGACGGGATGGCTTCCCGGACACACAAATTCGCTGAGGGTAAGTTTTCTGACACTCCCCACAAGAAGGATGGTTACCTTGTTGCGGACTGCAAGGATGCTAGGGAGAGAAGAGTGCTAGAGTTCATAGTTCCGATCCTGTATCCGGAACGGCCATCCCGGATCACAGTGACTTGGGCAAACACAATCTTTGGTGCCCTAAGCGGAGAAAAGAAGGTATTCTGGGGAGAGATAGTGAGGGATTTAGTAGGAAAGATGGTCTCTTCCTTGGGTAACACTAAGGCTACAGCAATAGGCCCCTTTCTCTTCCACCTCTATGATTATCTAGGAACGCTTAGAGCTCATGAGAGGACAACCTATAAGGCTGCAGCCACCATCCAGAAGTTTAATATCATTCCTCCTAAGAAGCAGGAGGAAGAGGTAGGAGAGGAATCAGAGGGAGGATCTTCAAAAAAGAAGGAGGAATCCTCAGAGCGGATCATAGTCTTACCCCGGAAGTAGAAACTCAAGAGTAAACAAAGAGAGTCCCTGGAACCGGAAAGTTTACAGGATGAGTCGCTTGGGAGGATTATTAAGGATCTCGAGAGGATTCGTGAGGAGCTGAGTGCCGAGAGAGGAGCGGTCCAGGATGTGTGCGGACTGTTTGGTGGAATCGAGGTAGCCGGACTTGCGAAGAAAGTAGAGGGTTTACTTCGAGATAGAGAGTCTCGGAAGTGGGAGACCCGGGTTAAGGAGTTGACCGAGAAGAATGAGGAACTGACCTGGAAGTTAGAGAAGAGTGAGGCAGGAAGCAAGGAGGTTAGGAAACTTTCCTCTGACGCTGAGGACACGCTTTGTAAAGTCCGGAGCTTTGTATCCTACTCGGGTAGTATGATCAATAAAGCGAAGTTGTTTGACGCAGGGATTCTGAAAGAGGGATTTGAGGCAGCAGTGAAGACAGTGTTGGTGCTGGCAAAGTATTCAACATCAATGGAGAAGATGATGTATGAGATCCGGGACGTACTCCAGCAGTCGGGATTCTATCAAGATACCAAGAAGGTGCCCATGTCCCCACCCGTAATACCGAAGCCAAAAGACAAGCAGAAGGAGGAGAAGACACCTGGGAAGGGAACCTCCAAGTTGAATTCTGAGGAAGGGGAGGGGTCAGTACGTGCATCCGGATCCAAGGAGAAGACCCGGAAGTCCGGATCCGACTTCGGGACCCCGCAAAGTAAGGATTCGAAGCAATCCCCGAAGGTCCCCAGCACGACGAAGAAAACAACAACAGCCAAGCGCGGTAGAGAGGTGTCCCCCGTGAGTGATCACTTGGAAGAAGAAGAGTCACCAAGCACGTCGGAGAAAGAGGATAGTCCGACGGGATCCGGATCCCAGCCAATAAAGATTCCGGATTCTGAATCAGAGGAAGATTTAGGCCTGGAGACGATTTCTCCTTCCAAGCTCAAGGGTAAGGCACAGACGCCATCAAAGGGGACGACATCAAAGGGAGTCAAGCCATCCCCAATCCGGAAACAGCCACCCCAGAAAGGAGTAGGCAAAGAGGAACCTACCCCGAAGAAGGCCAAGAAGTAGTTAAGAAATTCCTTGAGTTAATCCTTGCATGGTTAATATTAAAACTCAAGTTTTTGGTAGGAAGGAAGCAGTTAGTTAGCTGCTTCTTAGTAAGATGCACCTGGACTTTAGTTTCTGGATTATTAGGATCTGAGATCCACATTTTGCGGATCGGCTGGTAGGAAGTCAACTTGGTTGGATAAGGAATGACGCGTGTCATTCTTTGGTCCTGTACTTTGGATTTCTGGGGACCTTTAGGGTTTCCCTTGAGTTGTTATTTAGGGGTTGGAAGTTAGTTTCAACCCCAGGCGTTTTCATATTCTTGTTTTCCTATTTTCATTTCTGAAAAAAAAGCTTGGATTTCAACTCCATGAGTACTGTTCTGAAAAGTCTTGGTCTTGTGTTGAGGGATTAGGCGGTGTTTTGATCACTGTGAGTTCAGGTAGGTTGGGAGTGAAGATTTGAGGAGAAGAGTCGTCCCCGGATTCTGTCTGGATCCGGTTCTAGGAGTATTTGGATTGGTTAAAGACATCTTGCGTACTAAGAGAAAGTTTCAGTTATTGATGTTCCTTGGATTTCTTCTGAGCGGGATAGCCATCCTTAGGTTAGGTGGGTCTTCAGATTGAAGTTCGAGCGTTAGCCGACATCTGATGAGGTCCTACTATATCCGAAAGAGAGGAACGGGAAGGTAGATGGGATCTGTTAGTTACCGAGGTACCCGATCCAGCTCTTGGAGTTCTACCCGGATAGGTCTGTCGTTGTAGTATTTGTGGGACTGTAGGGGTTTCTTGAGTGACCTTCTAGTCTGGGGTAATTTCCCGGATTAGCTGTGAGGAAAAACTTGCATTTCAGTTTTTTTTTTTTTTTTTATTATTTCTCTTTTAGTGGAACTTCAGCCACTTTAATCTAGTGGAGGGTAGGATTTACGTGTCCTTCCTAAATCTCAAAAGCGGATCCCTCTAATGAAGAGGTTAAACTATAATATGGTTCACTTTGCTTACTAGATCCGGATCCGGGAAAGGTACAGGATTATGACACTCATCATGGTTCCTCATTTAGTCAAGTAGGATACTAAGTTACTGGTATTTTCGGGAAGAGATTCAAACCTAGTTCTTGTTGATTGGTAATATGTTTGAGAACTAGGTTGAAATAGGGAGAAGTTGAAGGAGTACGGATAGGGAAGTATAGTTTCCAAATTTCAGTCTCGGATTCCTTTTGTCTTAAGTTTGTGTTCCGGATCCTGTTCCGGGAATTTTGAGGAAACTACAAGTTAAAATCCTGTGGGAACAATACACGAGTCATCTAAGGTATTTTACACTAATTTAACACCTAAAGGAGGGATTTGTGCTTTCTTGTGTTACGACACTCTTGCAGGATCGCCCTAGTTGATACCAGCCGATAGGATTGATGATGTTGGTGAGCTCCGTTTCGAACTTAGTTGCCTGTCACTCTGCAGTTCACGACAAGAACACAGGAATGCAGGTCAAATAAACAGCGCAGGGAGATATTCGAACTGAACTGGTCAATATTGTTCCTTCTTGGATTAGTAGCTAGAGCAAGAAGTGACACCGCCATGGCCATAGCCATGCCAAACAATCACACAACTCCCTCACCTAAGCCAAATTGACAAATTTGACCCTAATCCACAAACCTGATGCAAACAATTTGATAACCTATATGTGCTTGTTCTTCTTATATCCATACGCGAAAAACACAAACCTGCACAAAACACACATACACTCCGATGGCAAAGTGAGAAAATGCAAATCATTCAAGAATTGCATAAAGGATTACAGTTCATACCACAAATACAACGGCCCAAAGAAATCAAAGGATGTAAATAATACTATAATAGTGGTTTAGTGAAAATGCTGTACAAATCAGGTGAAAGAGGCCTGCATCAATGGCCAAAGTAAAATTAATAAAGAACTCGATTACAGAAGGTAAGATACTATGCTAAGTAAACTAAAAAAACACTAAACTACCAAGCTCGGGGGGGTCACTTAGAGTGTCCATTAGAAAACACGTGCGAACAAAACTTTGGATCCCCTATATTATATCCTAAAATTTAAATAAAATGAAATAAAAAAAATATGACTAGATTTTCCTACTTCAAAAGTTTATGTTTTGAATTATTGATATTTTTATTTGTTAATGATAATTAGTTAAAAATTTTTGAAGTAATTAGATACACTGTACAACTGAAAAATAACTTTCACACCCCTATATTATATCCTAAAAAATTGTCTAAAAAATGAACAAAAAATTCCTCTCTATTGAAAGTTCATTTTGAGTTGAGTATTGATGCAATGGTCATCTAAATGTGATCTCTATAAATATTTGAGTTGAAAAACATGCCGTTTTAGGCCATTTTCAACCTCTTGTACAAATCATTTCAACTATTATTTTAGTTTGAAATTTTGGCAATAGAAACCTATAGTCATTATTAAGCAACCCTCAAAATTTTAAGTTGAAATTATAGTTCATTAGAAACCACTTGTTCGCACGTGGTTTGTAGTAAAATACTAGGTGCCCCCCCCGAGCTACCAAGTAAGCAAAAACAAAGCCTAACAATGACAAATCTGAAATTAAAAACATAGAACTGAAAATGCACTTGAACCTACAAGCTCACTATTTGAAAAATCTAGCACCAAAACTGTGAGCTAGCACCAAAACTGTGAACTATCACCAAAATCTTCCAAATTTAACTTGTCAAGCCATATCGGCCTTTTTTTGCTTCACTAAGCCATTGTAGAAAGCATTCATCGTATAGAAAGTTTTCCAAGGTATAGAAATTCCGAGAATGTATGCCGACCACCAAACTCAAATTGCCATCCGATAGTCGATTCCTCAAACGATCTTTCAAAAAAGTCAGAGAAGAAAAGCATCTTTCATCTTCGACAGATCCAAGTACATGGATCATGACTATTTCAGCTAGTTTTACATACTTGGACATGCTCTTTGCTAAAGCATTGTTAGCATCTAGCATTCTCCAAAGGCGAGTAAGAGGATTCACTTTACCCAAAGAATCCGTGTGTGAGCTCCCAATTTGTCACTTGGGACTCGTAGAATTATTTTTTTGGAAATTTGCAATTTAAAGTTGATAAAGGTATACAAAAACCCATAAAAAGAGTGTAGAACCAAAATAGAGTTGTGTCATACCCATTATAGTATTTGGTCTAGATTTGTGTATTTACCTAGAATCCCCCCAAACCTTGCCTAAAAATAGTATAGAAATAACGAAAAGGTCAGATTTGGAGGATTTGAGTCACACAACCCCAAAGGGGCTAATTTCCACCATGAATGTGGCGATTCATGGCTAGGTCGGTCTGAGGGATCTACAGCGAGGCCACTAGGTCGGGTCCTAGAGTTAGATTTAGAATTCCCCATTAGATCGACGAATTCCCAAAATCCCGATTGTTAGCATGCAGGAGCCACTAACGCAAGACCGGGCCCGTGGAGGAACCTACAGCCCAAGGATGGTGTTCTAGGGAGAATCCCATGCCAGGAGTACAACAGCGAAATCGATTCGCCAAGATTCCCCCACCTGCAGAAGATTCCCGCACCGTCGCTAATTCGAGAAGATGGTCAATTTAATCTCCATTGACCAATCCTGCCAGGTACGGGAACGCACCTACACGTCTTTCATGCGACTCCCTGAGAGGTCACGTGAAAAATCCCGACATCTTCCGACTTGCAGAAGAACCTTTTCCGGGTGGTCAATCCTCCTAACCTCCAACGGGAATTTCATGGAAATTATCCGGGTTACAATAAAATCTCACTAAAAATTAGGCTAGCTTGTTTTATGTTAATAATGCGCTCCGTGAAGTTTCACGACATTCCGATAGCGGCAAGTACCCGAACCGGCGAGATTCCTCGGGAATTAACCACGTGGCGGGGTCCCCGCCACGTTGACCGGCATCCCGGGACCATACGATGGCAAAACAAAGTCAACCAAAAGTCCTTCTCGACTCTCTCGCACCTACCGGAGACCCTAGGCTATTCACATTTCTCAAAATAGGAGACCCCCAAGATCTAGGATTTTACCACGATTTGGTTTTTAAACTAAATTAGCCTACGATGGGTTTTTGGCCTCGGTACGAGGGGTATAAGGATCTAGGACTAAACACGGCGATCTGGATCCAACGGCGCAATCCGTTCGGCGATTGGAGCTAATCTCCAAAAGTTAGGATGTTGGTCCAGCATAGATGGTAGAAGTAGATTTTTAGGATGTAGGATGAAAATCTTTGAGGATGAGGATGAAAATCCGAGTTGATAAGGTTACCTTAGAGCTCTAGAAGGAGGGGTGAGCCCTTGAAAACCTATTTAAGGGCCCCATTTCTCTCTCTAGAACACCCCTTCACTTTTGTTTGGGTCCGTGGGTCCAATTTGCTTTGGATATTTTGGCATTTGAAGCCAAAAACCTCTACGGTGTTTTCGGAGTACATTTTGCTCTATTGTTGTTAGATTTCAAGCTTTGAAGGTCCTTAGGGGGTCCTTCTATCTTGCCTTGTGTACTTCTCGTGCGTTCGTTGTACCTTTGTTACGAGTTAAGAGTCCTTGTTTCACTCTTGTTGTACCTTTGTGAGCTAACTTGTGAGTTTAGGAGTCTTTTGGTGTCTTGTGCTAATCCTAAAGTCACCCCCCACCATACCTTGGCGATGCCGCTTTGGAGGGCCTTTAGCTTGTGAAGTTGTGTGTCTTTACATGTCCTAACGTGTTGTTCTCCTCACTTACGTGTCCTCACCCTCTTCTAATCTTTCCATTGTTGTGTGGACCCCTCCTCGGGACGGCGAAGCTTTGGCTTTGTCACGTGTAATTTCTTAAGTTGTCTTTTTCTACCTTCTTCTAATATCCCTCTTGTTGTGTGGACCCCCCCTCGGGACGGCAAAGCTTTGGCTTTGTGACGTGTGTTTTCTTAAGTTGTCTTTTTCTACCTTCTTCTAATATCCCTCTTGTTGTGTGGACCCCCTCTCGGGACGGCGAAGCTTTGGCTTTGTCACGTGTGTTTCTTAAGTTGTCTTTTTCTACCTTCTTCTAATATCCCTCTTGTTGTGTGGATCCCCCCTCACGGCGGCGAAGCTTTGAACTAGTGACAACGTCAAGTCCTACAGTGTGTATTAAAATATTCTTAGACGACGGAGCTTTGAACCCGTGGAGTGTCACAAGTCCTAAAGTTGGTGTTAAACCCAATTTTACGACGAAGCTTTGAACCTCCATAGCCTTAGATTCCAAAGTCTAGTTTCCAAGACCTTCTTGGGAAAGTCCAGAGTTTAGCTTCCAAAATATGTAGGTTGTTAACAATTTCCGGGCTGTTGGCAAAACTAGCCTTGCCTTAGTTTTTAGTACCTTAGAGTTATGGTGCAAAAAGTTCAGCTACCTTCGTTTTTTGCAAAGTCCAGCTATCTAGTTATGGTGCAAAAAATCCAATTACCTTAAGTTTTTGCAAAGTCCAGCTACCTTAGTTTTATTTTGCAAGAATAGTTTTTTTAGCCCAAGCACTAGTACAGGCCATCAAACCAGCATCAGTCCAAGCCATCAAAACCAGCATCGGTCCAGGCCATCAAATCGGAACAAACAACCAGCTGGTTCTTGTTTGGTTTGTTTATTTTTTTTATTTAAAAAAAATAAAAAATAAAAAATATATATATATCAATGAGACCCCGATCCCCCAGCCAGCCAGCCCCTGCCGACCAGCCGGGAGGCCAGGCCGTGGTGGGCAGGCAGTTGGGGCCCCAGCACCGGCTCTCTTTTTTTTTTTGACTGCGTTTTTTTTGGTTTTTTGATTTTCTAAAATCAATACAAAACCAAAACATAATCAAAACAAAACCAAGAAGGTTGGACGGATTATTTGCTAAACTAGGGGTTGGGGTAGGATTAGAGTTGACACAAAAAACACAAGGGAAGAGGGAGGAAAAAGTGGAGAACCCTTGCACCTGCACACACTCTCACCAAGCACACCTGCACACACTCTCACCAAACACGCCTGCACACAATGGAAGGAGATTAGGGAAGGGGAGAAGAAATAGGCAAGCAAAAGTGAGAGACGATAAATAGTAGCCTAGGTTAGGATTAGGTAGGCTTAGGAAAAGAAATCTTGAGAATTCATAGTGACCGATGGGAGGAGGATTAGGATGACACAAAGCAAAGTTGTGTAAGAGGGTAGGAGAAACATTTAAACCCTTCTTGGAGTTTGAAACTATAGTGTAAGACTCATAAAAGCTTAGGTGGAATAGTGCGAGTGTAGAAGAAAGAGGAAGAAAGAAAATAAAGGAGGAAGGGAAAGAAGGAGTTTAGATCATCAAAAATTGTAATATTTTCTAAATAAGCAGTGAGCTTGGAGAAAATTCAAAACAAAACTAAAGACTACCATGGAGCATGAGGACGTACACGTGGACGTGGACGAGGTTATTTCCGAAACCAGTAGTGAAGAGGTGAGTTTTTGATTTAATCTTTGATGTTTTTCCCTAATTAGCATTTATTTTCCTAATCAGCCCTTAGAGCGTGATTAGCATCCGAGATTAGTGCAAATTAGAAGTTTAGATTGAAAAAGTCATAGATTAGGGATAGAGGTTTTCAAAAACATATTACACTTAGGATTTGGCTTTAAATTGACCACGTTAGGCTAAGTTAAGCGGTAGGGGGGTAGGACGGAGGAATTTCGAGTAAAATTTCATCCAAAAAGAACCATGGACGGAACTTAGGAATTTAGAGTAAAAAGAAGATTTAGGATTAAAATTAGGGATTAATTAGCGGTTAGAACTAGAGTCAAAGTATAATCTAATTGTAAAAGTTAAACTTCTAAGGTCAAAATCTAGAATTAACTTTTGGAAGTTAAAAAATAGAATTAATTTGGAAGTTTAACTTGGGAGGTTAAATTTTCCAGTGAATTCTTAGGGTAGTTAGGAAGGGAAGTTAGGGTTAATTAGGAGTCAAAAATCCAATTAGGAAGTAGAAATTAAAAGTAAAATTTTAGACTAAGTAGGAGGTAGAAATTATGAGTAGAAATAGGAGTTAAATCTTGAAGTTAGAAATTCAAAGTTAGAGTGAATGTTAGAGGTCAAAAGCTAGGGTAAAAATTAGAAGTTAAAATTTGGAGTAACAATTAGATAGAAAGAAAAAAATCAAAGTTCAAAGTAGAAGTAAAAGTTAGAAGTAGAATTAAACCTAGAAGTTAAAACTCGGGATTAATTTAGAAGTAAAAAGTTAGAAGTAGAAACTAAATTTTAGAGGTAGAAGTTAAATTTTAGAGTTAGTGTCGAAGTAAAAACCTAGGGTCAAAGGTCAAAAGATAGAGTTAAAATTCGAGGGTAAATTCTAGAGTTAATTTAGGAGTAAAAGCCTAAAGTCAAAAGTTAAGATTAAATTTAAAAGTTAAATTTTAGAGTTAATTGGGAAGTAAAAAGTTAGAGTGAAAAGCTAAAAGTAGAAGTTAAAAGTTAGAGGTAGTGGTTAACTTTTAAAGTTAGTTTAGGAGTAAAAATTTAGAGTCAAAAGTCAAAACAAAGTTAAACCGTAGAGTTAAATTTAGAAGAGTAAATTTAGAATAAAATCAAGGAGTAAATTTAGAGCTAAAAGTTAAAACATAGAACAAAAGTTGGTAGTTAATATTTAGAACCAAGTTAAAGGAGTAAAATCTAGAGTTCCATTTAGAGGTTGAAAATTACAGTCAGAATTGGAACTTTAGGGATAGCTTTTAAAAGTAGAACTTCTAGGTGGAGTTTTAAAAAACCCAAGATAGCCGTAGAGGTTCATGAAAGGAACATAGGGGTTCCCCTTTTTATGTAGTTAGGGATGTTAGAAATGACGCCAACTACCCAGTCTACCCTCGACATAGGATAGATAGTTAGGGAGTTAGAATTTTACCATTACCCTTGAGCATTGTAGTTATCTTGTGAGTTACTACATGCATTCTAATTATTCGCTGCCATCCATGACACTTAGGAAACGTTAGCAAAAAAATCCATTGCTTGGAAGGCACAGTGGATCGCGCTCACATCACCCCCATATATTAAAAATGTGGATAAAGGCATAGAACCTGGTCGGTGTTCGCTCTATTACCAAGGGTGGGTAATCTAGCGCCCACACCGTGGCTGCACTAGCATTTGAAATCATAGCCATTTTGAAGAGAGGTTGCTGAAGCTCTAATTCAAAACGGTCCAAGAACGCAGGGATAAGGCGCTTGTTCTCATCGTTCCCCACCCATTGAGCCTTTCCATAGAAATTTTTAAAGACATCAAGATGTTTGCGAAAAGATACCTCAGGAGCCGACTCTTGTAACCAGTATTGTGGGTATCCCACTCCAAGAGCATCCATGACGGTTTGAGCAGGAAATCTTCCCTTCAATTCCACAAGCAACTGCTCTGCAACTACTGTACAATGCAATGAAACAATGCACATCAGCCATCTGTCAAAAAGGTGGATAATACTTATTGTCAAGAAATTCTAGATGATTAAACAAAAAAGATATAGAAAGTGTAAAGTGTAGCATACCTTTGCATTCAGCCTTTACATCCTCTATGATTGAAGACCATCCGTCACAGTTCACTTTTTCACCATCATGCACAGTTGGGATCAGCTCACTGCCCACAATGAAGCACAAATGTTGCCCTTCCGTGTTTAGATCCATGTCACTCCACTTCAAGTGAATCTGATCATGGTCAAGATTTACTAAGTGTTGGAAACCCAAAAAATCAGATCCTGTGAAAGCCTCGCTACTAATGTAGCATGCAAAGAGCCTTGTGAGGCATGTTTGAAGGGCTCCTACAAAATCGCACACATACACATCACGTGCTTGGGTAAATTGAATGAATGCATCAACTAACTTTAGGAGAGGAAGAATGCACGCCATAGCCAAAGGATGGTAAGGGTCAACCAACTTGTCCAAAACAAGTTGGGCTTTCTTTTGTAAAACTTTTTGCACAATATAAAACAGTAAGTTAGATATATTTTCAACTACTAAGATAGTAAGAGACTATGGACATCATTCATAGAGAAAGCATATTTCAAAAAAGTTAAGCAAACAAAATGAGTACAATGGTTAGTTGATTATCTTTTCTTCCTTGTTCTTGGAATCTATGCTCATCTTGCCAATAACACTCATGTATTCACTTATGAGACGCTGTCGTGTAGAAAGGAGCGCACTTAGGGAATACACAGGGTGTCTGGCTGCAAGTTTATGAGTGTAGTTGTGTAGATGGAGAATCTCAAAACTCGAATCTTCAATCGGTCTTCAAAGTCTTCAAACTCGAATCTTCACTCGTTCTCCAACCATCCTATCCTGTAGTAGCTCTATAGGCCCAAAGGTAAAAGTGTGTAATAAGAAACAAGGCCTCGGACGGGTAAAACGGGACGGCCAAATCACGAGCTGACCGTCCGAAAGATGGCTCCTAAACTTCAAACCTACGGTGACCAGGAAGGGCCTTTCACCAGTGGGAACAACATAGAAGATCGACCATGTGGGTGATCAATCCCACTTCGTCGTCACAAACATAAAATGGGGCTATTGCTGGATACCCATGTAGTCCGCAACAATGTTTATAGTGCAAAAAAAATGAGAACAACAAGCCTCCAAAATCGGCTAAGAATAACAATAAAAGCACAACGAGCCTCCATAACCGGCTAAAAATAACAATCCACAAGCCACAACACACGAATCTTCAATCTTCTTGTTTTCAAGTTTTGGTTTTCTTCAAATCTCTTCAAAACTCGTCCAACCCCAATTCCTTCTCTTTAACCAAACTTTGATGTGATGCCACGGCTACTCTACAAACTCAAATGAGATGTGTAATAGTTTTTTGAAAAGCTTACACAAATCTCTACTTCTCCTCTAAAATTCAACTTAAACTAACACTCTGTCCATATTTTATGACCACTCAAAGTTTCGGCCTCAAAGTTTAAAAGTAGCAGACCCTCCTTCACTTTTACACTCATAAATCACTCATACATGCTTCAAATATAACAAATGATAGCTTTATAAAAAGCTAACAAAAATCTCCACATTCTCTTTAAATTTCAACTCAAACTAACATTCTGTCCATTTATTATGGTCCCTCGAAGTTTTGGTCTTAAGAATTGAAGGCAGCAGACCCTCCTTCACTTCCACACTCATAAATCACTCATACATGCTTTAAATACAATGAATGTTAGCTTTATAGAAAGCTAACAAAATTTCCTACATCCTCTTCAAATTTCATTGCAAACTAAAAACCTATCCATCTTTTATGGTTGGTCGAAGTCTTTGCCCCTTTAATTGGGAGGCAGCAGATCTTCCTCCACTCAAACTAGTACAAATCTCAACTCACAACTTCAATTCAAGTAAGAGATGACTTTTTTGAAAGACAACAACATGATATCAAAACCCACAAATTTTCATTTCAAAATTCATAAAACTCCGCACACAATAGTCCTCCAAACATTCGAGTCTTGTCAACTACAACGAGAGAGAAGATGAATAGTGCCACCTTTTTTCCTACCTTATCAACAACTCCCTACCTTCAAAGCAAGTGGCCAATAGCCCTTAACTTGCTCCTAAGGCTACCTTTCAATTATTGACCTTCCTATTTGGTCCCACAACTATTTTTTTATCTTTAACTTAGAAGGAAAATCACTTCAAAGTTCACCTAGAAAGCAAACATTTCCATCATTTCCTTTTACAACTATAACCATACAAAATCATTTCTATAAAATACTTCAAACATGGATATAAGCATTAACATCAAACCAATGTCTATTAAAGGTAAAAAACTAGAATTTCAAGACAAACTTCACTCCATTTGCAAGAACTTGAGAATGCGCTTGATAATCGCAGCGACATATTCAGCACGATCCGCCTTCGTTAAGGGATTGACCGGCCCCTCTAACCATCGTTGGTGGCCACGACTCCCCTTAATCGGCCTGACCATACAATAGCATTGGTTGTCGTTTAGACTCTCAAAACTCCCTTCAAATGTCACTTCACGACTACCGGGTTCAACACGTCCAATTTGTAACAAGATTATCAACGCACGATCATCCTCCTGAAAGTTCCTGTGCCACCGCTGCTCAATACAAGGCTGCTTTGGCGATCGAGAAGGCCCAGTTTCATTTCGTGGATGCACAAATGGCGATGGCAATTCCCCGTGGCAGAAGCGGCTCAACCGGCAGTTGCGACAATGAAAGTTCAAATTCAGCCTCCTGTTGAGGCTCTTCATCTTGAGACTCAGAAAAAAAACTCTCCAGTTCGACATTTTAAATCTAAAGTAGGAAACAAAACCACTACTAGAATTCAATGAAGCTCTAAGGCAAAATCGTCCTCTTATATAGATGTCATACACCTCTCGGAATGGCGTCACCTTGAAGCTACTCAATAAAACATATTATAATATGTTTTTGCACTGTGTACAAATTTACAAAAAGATAACGCTTCAAGGGAGCTATTAAATTCATTCAACAAGTAGTCACGTTTTTCAGCAACCATAAACCCTTGGTGTCCAAAAGAAGTGCAAGGGTATGAAACTTTGCATGCTTTTTAGGACTATAGGCGAAGTACTTTTGGGTTACACTGCAGATCTCCTCAATCGCATGAAACAAGTCAAGATTAAATAGAGTTTTGACTGCCAAATTGACACGATGAGAAATGCAGTGCTGCCCCTGCATGAACGGAGCAAATTTGTCCTTCAATTGTGCAGTTATACCCGTCTTGTATCCCTGCATGATTGAAACACCATTTGCGCTAAAACACACTAGTTTTTTGGCAACCGCAGCAGAATCTAGACCACCTTGTGAAGCCAAAATTCCAACCAGTAAATCAGTCAAACCATCAACAGTTGCACCATCACTTGCAACTTGCTGCAATGCCACAAGTAAAGGCACCCTAGTCTAATTTTGCGTAACATAGATGTGCACAGCTAAGTTACTTTTGTTGTCAACTCCAGAAGTCTCATCACAAGTCATGGCAATAAAATCAGCTGCAGTGATCATTGCCTTCATTTTTTGAAGCACAAATGAATACATGTGGGCTGCCATAATTCAACCAGAGCTATCCGACCAATGCATAGAAGGTAAATTCGGCAAACCAAGGAAGGAATACAAAGTAGACCTAGACTTGTATTCAAGCATGGGTCTCCCGAGAGAAAGAACCTGGAAGATAGTGGCGAACTGGACTTATTTGCGTTTGGATTTAATGGAATTGCAATGATTTATCTGCTGAAGGACAGTAGTGGGACGCTTGGCAGCAAAAAGAAGCATATTAGCTTTATGGGATTTCCGCTTCGTATGCCGCTTCAAAGTGTTTAATCTCGGCCCCATCACAACCTTCTTTTTCCCAACACTTGTGCAAGTCCGACAACGGACCATGTGTAAAAGGCCTTCAACCATTAGTTTCATCTCAACCCAAGGGCATTGAGCTGTCCAAACCATTTGGAACTTTCCAGTCAAATCATAATTGGGCTTTGTCTTCTTCGGCAGAGGTATTTTAGCTTCTGGTTCGAAATCGTCTAGATCAGACTCCAACAGCTCTAAGCCATGAATCTTGCGATAGTCGGGGTTGTCTTTGCTGCAAATGTAAGTCTCAGACTCTTCAAATAAGACCACAATTGGAGCAGGAGGGATGGAACTAAGAACAACACAATTGTGCTCTTGGTCTCCAAGAGTGGAGATCCCTTGAGATCTATGATCTGTGTCAAAAGACACATTTTGAACATCGGCTGATTTTCTCTTCGAGCCTTGCCGAGAAGATTCTACACCTCCAAATTGAAGCACCAATTCATTGTCAATATTTTGGGAGGAACTCAAAAATGACCGGATGGTACCCCTCTCACGTGCATTCTTCTTACCCCTTTCCTCCGCCAGACGCGACTTTTGCAATTACGTGCGTGCTAAAGCCTTGGCAACCTTCTTCTCACGAGCCTTTTTCTTCTCATCCCTCAAAGTGAACTCTGCAGCTATAGCTGCTGCCTTGGAGTTGCCCACAAGCCCCTCACCAGCCATGTTCGTAAATCCAACAACCCAAAAATAACCCCAAAATAAAAATCAGTAATCTAAAATCAAATATATAAGCTTCATCCTAGACCTAAATATCACACGAAAAGAGTCCTGTGATGACCAAAAAGCTGGAAACTATCTGCAGATTCAACCCACACCATCATCCAAACCCCAGCAAAATTGTAATAAATCTAACCCTAAACCAAAAACGAAAGATCTAGCAGAAAGTTTACACCTCCCTTAACGCAAACCCTATTGAAAATGCACAAGTTCGCCACTTTAATTCCATGGACAGATCAATGCGACTAAAAGCATGATATCCTATACAACAAACTTAAATACAGTCTAAGGCTCTAAGCATGATAGACACAATTCAAGCAAAGATTATATGAGAAATTAGTAACCACTAACCTTGCTGTTGATGCACATCTGCCATCGCTCCCAATCAACCTGAGCACAAGCAATTTGCACTTCCCCGAAGCAGTACGATACTACCTCCACTCCTCCAACTCGTTGGATAATGCCAATCGAAAACGACCTCCACTCCTAGCATTGTAAACCACAGACAGCAAGACCCGGCCTCCACCTCCGATACTCATTCAAGTTTGAACTGAAAATCCAATTCCAATCTCGCTCATGTGCTAACAATGACCCTAGATTGTTCAATCCTAAAATAAGAGTTCTGTAAATCAAGTTTCAAATCTGGCTCATCTTGAAACAGCGACCCTCAACCATAAAAAACATTTTTTCGCAATACGGCAATGGTCGCGATGATGAACCCTAAGTGCTACTTGGAGCAAAACAAAATCAGTATCGGATTTCTGGCTATAGAAACAGCAAGAAGGACGCAACTTTGGCACCAAAAAAGAATAAACAAAGACAAGGTAGACACTCAAAGCTTCAACGTACACAAACAAAGTGGCATAAACCAAGGAAAACTATGGCTGTACTTGACGCTCATCTCTCTGGAAGGAGGAGATAGAAGGCACCAGAAAGACTGATGCCTGACAAACTGGGCAAAACCTGGCGATGGTGACGTTATAAGGGGTGCAGGTGGCAGACTGTCACTGGCCCCAAATGGAAGTGGGGAGGCTAAAAGTGACATGTATGTGGCATGTCTGAACTCCGTGGTGTAGCCAATGTGGCATTTACACGTAATTTTGAACCCAAGTTTTTCTTAAGGGCCGGTGCTGGCTTTCAATTTCTGGTGTAATTAGGCGCTTAAACGCCTAAAACACTGCCTTGCTCTGTAAGTCTGGTCAAAATTTATTTCTACATACATCAAATATGAGACATCCCCTTCATAAGCTTTCCATAAGATTTGAGGTAACTACACCTGAAATTATCCAAATAAGCATTTGAGCATGGTTCATATTAAGCTGCTGCTCTGGGTATTGGGTGTGATTGCTGTTGGGCCACGCAAAATAGGAACCCACAAATTGCAATTCTAAAAGCCTAATTTAATAAATCCACGTCTCGGAACGGCATTTGCCAACACATCAAAACGAGAACGCCCCACCATGCAAATAGTATTCCATAGTGGAGGAGTGTGGTTTTACGTGACGGAGGAACGCCTGAGAGGAGCTTCATCAACCTGGTTCCCGACCCTGCGAAGCTGAGTATTTCCACCCACGGTCCCGTAAACAACTCTCCAAAATGTTACGGTATGGGGAGAGGGGTTACACTGATTGTCTTATTACGGTAAGGGAAGCAAGCTCATTTTGAAGTCTCATATCCAAAGCACGATAGTTAGATTGTTCAAGGCCAAACATGAAACATCTTCATTGAAATTGAAACAAAGCCCTACAAATCCACCAATTCTCCATCACCAAAGACAAGCACATCGGCATCATGTTCGTATCCATAGCTAAAAATTTTCCTCCAAGTATCCAAATTCTTAGTGACACAGGTTATGGCAAGTGCAACAGCTATGATCGAAGCATTGTGTGCCACTTTGTTCAACTCCTTGGCACGTCCCATCAAATCCAATATGCTTTGAGTAAGGCCAAACTGCTCCTTCTCCTCCACAATTATTGAAGCAATGAAAGCGTCCCATCCATTTCCATCCGATGACCGTCCCAGGTCCTTTGTCAACCTATTGAGGGCTATCTCTAAAGCTACGCGCAAGCGGATTCTATTCCCTAATAGACACTGGGATTTCATTGCCTTGTTCGACTCTTTGAGAACATTCATCTTGTCTTTCATCGCCTTATTCTCGAATTTCATCGCCTTGTTTGACTCTTCGAGAACATTCATCTTGTCCAGCAACTCAGCAACCCACACATCCCCCTTCGTAAGGCTTGAACTCCCCTTCTTCACCTCCTTCGATGACAGCCTCTTCACCTTCTTCGGTGACGACTTCAGCTGCAGCTCAGCCAACTGAGAATCAACCAAAGACTCGTGTGTGCTCTTTGCCTTGCCCAACTGCACAGAAAAGCCCCTCCAGCTATCCGCAAACTTCAGGCTGATGAAGACATCCCCATCAAAATCCCGCACCTTCATGGTTGCATGCATGGGAGAGCTGAACATGTAATTGAAAGACCCTTCACCACTCTTCAAATTCAATGACTCGCGAGCATGATTAACACCATGATCAAAAATCTGTTTTTGCACATCTCCCAACAAAAGATGGTCAAATGATATCGTTTGCTTCGTGCTCATCGAGGTCTCCAAGTAGTAAATGTTAATATCTGTCATACTCTTACTGCTACTGCTCGCCATCTCCTGCCTATCTCTCCACAGTATGCAACATAAAATAAACATTAAAATAAGGACAAGTGCTCCAGTGATATACCCCAAAGGTGAAAGATCCATCAACCCGTACTCACTGCGAAATTACTCTGCCAGAACAACCCAGGACAGGAAAAAACCATAAAAACTAGAACACAGAAGATCCAGAAAAAACAACAGCAGGCTAGATGCTGAGAAGTACGGCAGGAAAAGAAGCTACCCCTGGACTCCAATCACCTCTCAGGTACCACAGTCTGTAACGCAGACAAAAAATCCACCGCTCTAATCCTCCACGCAAATTGCAATGCAAAACAATAAGCATAAATTTCTAAGCCAGCCTTCGAGCGAATTCCGAAACAAACCAACAATACAATTCATGAAATCTAATGAACCCGGAACGCTTCCTCAACCACTCAGAAACATAAGATAGCCAAGACAAAGCAATCCAAACATCCAACCTATAGTGATTCTTTTAAATTGTCAACAAACGCTGACATAGCCAAGAGTAAATCTAACGCAGATAAATTCGTAAATCACTGAAATAATCTAACCGGCACACGATTAAATAGAATATGAGACAAGTCGAATACATAATCACACACACACTTAACACGAAACCTGAACACTGATGCACAGACCAACCCTAATACACACAGTTCCTTTCGCCACAATTTCCAGCCACGCCGACATTGCATTACGAATGGTCCAAAGAAGTTCAAAACGCCACTTCCACATGCTACACTAGAGTACCTCCAAACGCGAAAAAACAATCTCTCTGGGCTCTCCGAGTTCCACAGTAAGCACAACCAAGAAATCTCAACTAAGACGCACACACCAATACAAGCAACCCTAAATTGACACACAATTCCTCACCCTAAGGTTTTCAAGCCACGCCGACTATTGCATTAAAAATCATCGAAAATAAATCAAAACTTTCAAAAAAAGAACCGGAGAATCCGAATAACACAAACAGAACGAACCAAACGAACCTGAGCTTGCAAATCGGCAATGAAGGAAAGCAAAAGCACCAACGACGGAAAGCAGAAGGAACTCGAGGAAGAGCGTCCTTAGGCAATATGAAAGTCCATGATGCAGAATGAATGTGACTTTATGCAATATGAAGGTCTCGAGGAGAGACGCGATGTCACCCGATCAACGCTAGTTGGACCGTATCACCGTAAATACGGTGGTAGGACTATTTACAGACCCGGTGGCTGGGTGAACGGACAAGAGGAGAAAATAATGAACACCAATCAGCAAAGTGCTTCTTAAACCACCTAAACCCTATACCACACTTGCACAGTTGCAAATCCACAGCGTGAGTTTCCATTAAAACAAAAATTCAAAATCTTTACACAAGTCTCTCCACATGAAATTTTTTAAACCGAAAATCAGAACCTTAATCACAAAACTGAACAATTCAAACATTGCAAACCCTAAATGTACGCTGAAACCAGGAATATCAAATGCAATTTCTTAAAATATTGTTTCAACAAATGAAAAGCACAATCCTAAAAACCTCGGAGGCAAGAAACATTTGAAAAATTGAAACAGTGGACACTGGCAGCGGGGTGATTGCAAGAAACACCTGTACTATTTTCCGTCACACGTTCAATGCAGAATTTGTTTTGTGCCATAACTACTGCAAAAATGATTGAATGAATATGAAATTCAAAATCAAGCTTCCTATAGCAATAGAAAATGCACTTGAATTATTTCAATTTTTTCAAAATTAATTTAATAGGTGAAATTGAATTTGAATATACATCACACATGCGATTTTGGTGGGTTTTAGTACTATCGAGTACCTTTTTTGAAGAGTTACATCATCAAATTTTGTAGGCTAGCTCTTCTAATAGAAATACACCTTCTGAGAAGAGGGATTTCCAAAAACATTTTCCAAGTGTGTTTTATATTGGCCTAAAGTGTGCTATATTCAGGCTGAATTTATGTTGAACTAAAAATGGTTTTTTAGTTCTAACTTTGATCTTTCTACTTTGCTCTTAGTTGGCAACAATGGCCATTTTTAAAATAAAATTTTCAAACTCATTTCCTAATTTTCAAAATTAGAAATGTGAAAGTCTCATTTTCTAGGATAAATTGTAACATGTGGCTCAAAATAGTACTTCAGGATACACATAAAGACTCAATAGTACTGCTAGGGCTTGTGATACCTTCTATCTACCAATGTAAATTGTTTTTTAATGGCAAAGTAAGTATTTCCATTCATTTTTGTCATCCAATGATCAACATTACATATTGTTAGAATAATAAATTTGAAATCCAATCGACCATTCAAATTTTATGTTCCAATGCCTTCAATAGTACTGAAGGTGACTCATAATACAAAAAGTACTAAAAGTCCAAAAATGCAAAACACAACAAATAGTACAAGTATTTCTTGCAATCACCCAGCGCCTATATTCAAACTACAACTCTCCAAATGCAATTTCTTCAGAAGAAGATGAGAACCCTAATTATCTACAATGCAAGACACAATTGTACAATTTGAAAACTGCATAGTGGCAGCCCCTAAGCAGAAATCAAGAAAAGAACTTAAGCGTCAAAGTGTGATAAGCCATGAACACGGGTGACAACAAGAAAAAGAGAAGTGGATTTGTGTTGCTCACCGCCTGAAAAGCCAGAAGAGTCCTCGCGTTGCACTGCCCAGGTCACATAAACCCTCTAATTCTGCCTCTCAAAAGGCATCACCAAAAAGAACATACGGAGGAGAGAAAGATAGTGCACAGGAAGATTGAAGAGCACCAAAGCAATCCACGAAAAACACGCACACAAAGTCAAGTCCAGAAACAATGCGTAGATGCAATGACTGAAAAGAAACGCAGTGGTTCCCAAATAGCGCGCCAACTGTGTCAATTGGAGAGCATGTCCCCGATACCCGGCCTCCTCTTCGATACCCAGACTCCTTTGTGCGTTCGATACCTGTATATATACATGTCCGCAGGTGACGTCTTTTGAAATAAGTGATTGGCCTAATATGGGTGATTTGCCAAATATTAGGAAGACAACAATGATACACGAGGAGAATGTCAAGAAATCTCCTTTGCATCCGACTGCCAAAGAGAATTGGAAGCAGCCCAAGGTTCAGAAACTGGCGAACTCCTCCGCTCTGGAGAAGAAGTTGGAGAGGAAGTTGCTCCACAAGGATGAGAAACTACACAAATTGCAGAACAGATGTGTCCAGCTTTGAAGATGGAGAAGCGTTGCAATGACCTGCACCACAAGTTGAGCCTGAAAAACAAGCACATCCAAGTCTTGACGAAGAGCCAGGCGTGCATGCAGCAGCAAGTGGACGACATTGAGCGGAAGCACACAGAGGATTTGACGTTGCTCGTGAGGACCTTGGAGAAGTCCAAAGTGGTGTCAAAATTTATAAAAGTCTTGTGATAGTGGTCTACATGAATAATCCCACCTGGTTCATCCTTGATTAACCACCAAAGTACACAAAAAATAAGAAAACCTTCAAACTTGTTGTTGACATACGTGTGTAAGGTAGGAGGTGCTTAGTCTGTCCATGCTCTTGGACTAAACCCTATGATTAAACCATGTGGTGTGACTGAAGATGTAGAATAGAGTGGTATTGTTATCAGGACAATCTGCCTCACAGCTGGGCATTTTTTGACACTGTTGAAGATGATATATGCCTTATTTCATAATGCTTGTTCATTGTTAGTTTTCTGTATTATAGTAGAACCACCTAGAGCCAATCACTTAAGTGACTCCGTGCATGTTCTAGAGCAGTAGAAGAGAATGACAGGCATTTCCAATCTTTTGTGATTTTTTCCCTTGAAATCAAATTACTGAAGAATTTTGGAAGTCAAAAGTTGGCTTGAAGCCTTGAACCCATATCCAATGTGTAGACTTTTCCAATTCCGATCATTCAAGAATTATTTTTTTGCTCACTACTTTGGGACGTGGCATACTAATTTAGACAATTTTAGACTAGTTTTGTATCCTTTGTTCTGTAATGGCACCTTTGATCTTTGCAACAATTGGACCAAGTCAACACTTTATACTATCAAAAAGGTCTTGGCAAGTGTATGTGTATACAATAGATTTTACAACCCTCTAACGCAAAAAATAAGATATTTAATTTCAAAGTAGTTTTATTACTTGAAATTATAGAAATTAGAAAACAATTACTAAAGTTTTTTTCTTAGCTTTTCAACCTTACTATGAAAAGAAGATATAAATTGTTTTTTTATTAGCATGTGCAAGGTCAAAGACTCTAGCTTATTGATTTTACATTTTGTTTTTCATAGGAAAAAATGAATAGAATTTGAAGACCTAGATATTGTTAGTGTTGTACTAATGATGTGGGATATAATTTCTAGCCAATATTATTAAGTCAAGAGAATATTGGTGTTGTATTGCTTTGTGATTCATTAGTGAAAAATATGCTTGAAATAGCTAGTATAAAAACCACTAAGTTCATCATGTCCAATTGAATATCGCAAGTGTGACTTGAAGCATCTAATTATGGAAATTAGAAAAATAGATTCTCCTCAAAGTCCAATTAAATATTGCAAGTGTGACTTGAAGCATCTAATTATGGAAATTAGGAAAATAGATTCTCCTCAGAGTGCTAAGCAGGATTCTCAATTGCCAATTGGGGATCAACCACTGAGCCTTCAGTCCAACTGGTAAAACCATAAATATGTATCATTAAATGCAATCTAAAGCCTTTAGAAGAGCATTTCAACCAAATTTTAGCATTTTTGCTCTCCTCACTAATTCTAAAAGTTTCCACTTACTGGATTTGTCTTTAATGCTTATTCCCGCTCTCCTCACCAATTCCAAAAGTTCCCACTTCTTGAATTTGTTTTGAACGTTGGGGTGTATTTCTCAAAAATGTTGATGATTGGTGGGTTAATGGCCCAGGCGGGGGCCTAGGTTTGTTACATTGTTATATTCAAACCAATTATTAAGTTTTTATACCCCTTAAAATATTATTTTTTGAAAGATTCAATATTAAATTGAAACAAAAATAAAGCATAGTCAACTATATCTCATAGCTTTAAAGCCACTTATTGTGAGTATGTAGAGATGAAAAAGACAGGATCTTTATACAAGAGGGGTAGTAGTAGGTAAAACAACCCATGTGAGATTTATAAATTAGGATTAGTAGGATCTCAACTACTTGTAATTAAGTCAAAAACAGGAATTATGTTCAAAGTAGAATTTCAAATTTTATTTAGGCATAGTAGAATAAGTTTTTCAAAAACATTTGTGCTAAAAAATATTGTGAAATCAAGATAAATTTCATCTCCAAAAAACCATTTGTGATTTTTAAGCCTCCAAAATAAATTTATGGACAAAATTTAGAGAGGATGTTTGAAAATGTCAAAGAAAATGTCCCTTTGAACCCCTCTTTGAATGTTGTCTATAACTTTTGATTGGAGACTCAAAATCTCAACCAAATGTTTTGAAGATGAAAGTTAGCTTGATTTACCAACTTTTTTTAGTTCAAAGTTTTTAAAAAAAACTTATTCTACTATACTTAAATGCAATCTGACATTCTACTTTGAATACAATTTTTATGTTTTGACAATGAGCAGTCAAGCTCTTGTCTTCAAATTATCCCATACCCTTTGATGATTCATGATAGGCAAAGCATTTCATTATTAAAACAACCTCTACCCTTTGACCTCACAAAATGTAAGTGAATTCAATCCTTTGTACTACTATCAAAAATATTTTTGATGGTAGATGGTCAAATGGTAGATAGGTAATTGCCTTAGTGGATTGTTAATGGATTTTTTGCATTTTTAATTAATTTAAGTCAAAATTGCTATCTGCCAATACAATAAGTCTTTCATTTGATAAGGTAGTCTCTTGACTACATTAGATTTTTTCCCATGAGAGCCACCAACAAGGACGGGCTTACGAGAACATTTAGGAAACGAGCAATCTTCCAATGGCCTCATTAGAAGAAAAATGAAGCCATGGAAAGGCCGTTTTAGGGTTGTGATCTAGCAAAGTGCTGGTTAAAATATTAAATTTAAAAAAAAAAAAAATTTAACAATTAAATAATTAAATAAATAATATTATCTAGCGTAGCAATATCCATGCCGTGTTAGAATTCTAACGTGGCGAGGTTTGCATTCATTGGAACATAATGGGTTTTTTTCATTTTCTTATCATTTTAAAATTATTTAACTGCATTATACTATGCAATTTAGGCCTTGGAGTTTGCCGGGTTTTTTTTTCAAGTAGTGTTTTCCATTTTCTAAGGTAGAAACACCCAAAAGCGTCCCTGTTCCCATTCTTGTACCCTAGATTACCACTAAATATGTCCCTAGACTTTCATCAATGTATTCTACAAATGCTTAACTCTAATTTGCTAACGCATTGAAGGACACATACTTAACTTTGAATTGCTAACTACTAATTTTTGCAGATTTTAGTTTAGGGTCCACCTACGTGACAGTTTTAGTGGTCTAGGGAGCCGGCACTTTGAAAAATCATAAAAATTAATATCACATCCAAAAAATCTTTTTTTTTTTAATATTCATGATTTTCACTTGCTAATACTACAAAAATATTATTTTTAGGAAAAAGTGACTTCAATTATGCTGAATTGCTTCATATTGACGGTTTTGGGTATTTCCACCGTAAGAACTTGCAGCCTTCTACTTCTAATGGGCAAGTCCAAGTTGTAGGCTCTAATGGACAAGCTTATTGCAAGCAACTACCAATATCCTACTGCATTGTGCCATGCACATCTTCCATGCCCCAGCTACTTCACTGTCAAACCTTGTTGGCAAATTGACCAATGACATTAGAGTATGAACTAAATAATGCAAGCCTATGAGCCTTGAACCTAGGTTTTGTGAGTCTAGAATTTGGAATTAAAAAAAAACTAAAATTTTTAAGATAGCGTTTTAAACTTTGGAAATAGGTATCTATTTTTATGTAATATTGTTGTCTTAGAAAATTTGTTATCTATGACTACAAAAAACAAAAGTACCCTGTAACCATGAAAGATAATTTGGTCATGCCAAATCCAGAAAATTGCAGCAAAATCTTCAGGTAAATTGTTCAAACAATCCAAATATTAGTTTAATGGACATTTTATCAAACCACGCCACTTTAGAATTAGTTAGGGATTTAAGAACTTTGCATTTATTAATGATTGCATAATTATAGAACCTTGATATTCCCAGTCTTTCTAATCCATTCACTAGTAGAAAATTCAGTTTTTCTGTTGTTTTGGTCGCATTGATCCGGTCAAAATCTGACAGAAATCTGTTGATTTCAATAGATTTCTGTCAGATTTTGACCGGATCAATGCGACCAAAACAACAGAAAAATTGAATTTTCTACTATTGATTCTTCAACAATTTGTCTTATACTACTAACATCCAAATAGAATACTCAAAGCACATTGAGATATAAAAACATATTCTAAGAAAAATGATAAAAGCAACTACATTGCTGCAAAAACTACGGACTTCTTTATATATCCACTCTCAAAATTCCAACCTTAGATAGAAATTGCTTTGCTCCATTAAAGTTGAAGTAAAGGGCATAAACAATTTTTTTTTCTCTAGGATTCATCTTGTAGAAATATCTGAAGATGTAATAATGGTACTTGCAATTCATATACTATGGTCGACTACAAATTGTAGACTAACATGCAATTACAACTATGTCAACAAAATTAGGGCACAAGCATTTTGGAAACATGCCAATAGAAATGCAATATACATTTGAAAAAATGTCATTTTCAATTTCCATATATATTATGATTCTAAGTCCTAGAAATAGTAGCATAGTAACACTCATGATGATTCCTTCTCATTTTGAATGCTCTCCTATTTGTTTTGATATTCAATTGTTAAAGCGTTCAAGATCTTTTGAATATTCTTTATCTTTTTTGAGTTGTTGGATACCAATTAGGGTTGATAGCTACGGTTGTCGGGCTCAAACAAAGTAGCATCAAAAATTCTTGACATAGTGAAAAGACAATGTGGAGACATAGCTTCACATACTTAGAGATGGAAGCTTGCATGCTGTATAATAGAATCTCTCTAAAGCAATAGGTCTAGGACCAATCTAACAAGATTACATAAGAGAGGTTATTAAATTAGGGAAGATCATTTGTAGTCATAACATTTGTATAAAGACTAGTCTAGGACTAGTGTCGAGTAGAGAGGCCTTTGCTTTGGAAAAACGCTGAGTTTCTGACTACAATCAGATTTTGCTTACGGTTTGAGGGAATGAGGTAATATAAGCGGTAAGTATACCATTTCAAAATAAAATAAACACTTTATATTTTTTTTATTGTATAAAGTCTCATATAATACAAAATATATAATACTTGGTATATATATATATATATATATATATATATATATATATATATATAACTTTGTATATAACATGTATATAAGCTCGTATCAATACTCATATAATACATATAAGTAAAATATATCCATACTTATACAAACCATACATGAATATTATCAAATCGCATACCAGACTGTATAGGCCGTGTACAAAAACTCAAACCCTTGAAAATCTTCTTGAAATTGTAATCAAACTTCAAATAAGGACCAAAGTTGCATACAAACTCCAAATCAAGTCTCCTTTATTTTTTTGGAAAGCTAATAAAATATTGAGCAAACTTTCCAAATTTTAAAGGTAAAAAAAATACTTTTTGATTTTTATAGCTCGTCAAAAATTGCACCTTCACTTTCAAAGGTAGCGAAACACTCCTCCAATTTTGAGAACGCCTTGATCTCATAAAAAACTCCAAATGCATTGTGTTATAACTTTTTAGAAAGATCATTACATCATCTAAATCTTCTTCAAAACTCAGCTTCAAAAACTTAAAACCTTGTTCTATACGCTTTGCCAAAGTTGAGACATCTTCAAAGTCTTAGATTTGGACGGCAATTCTTCACCCTCTTACTCTCATAGCCATAATTTTTTCATCTCAACTTCAAACCAAGAGAACTTTAGCTTCGTAGAAATCTAAGAAGTTTGTATATATCACTTTCAAATATCAAAACCAAAGACACTAAAACCAAACTTCCACAAACTCTTGAAGCTACTGCCCTCAAATCTCATTGGCAGTTGACTCTTCGTCATTCCATTGAACATAACTTTTACACTCCAATTCCAAATAAAGCGTATCATATATTTTTACAAAATTTCATTGAAATCTAAAACTTACACAAAATGTTGTCTCTCTCCAAACACACAACAGTCTCTAAACATACTATGAAGGAGAAGGGAGAACCTCCCAATTCTTTATCTTTCCTAAAATGGTCACATTAGCCATGCCTAAGCGACATAGGCATTGAATTTCTACTGGCTACCCTTCCTAAGTTTTCTACAATCTTATCTATTTTTTTAACTTATCCACAAAACATCTAAATCTCACAAAAGGCAAATTATTTCTATCATTCATTTAATTCAAATTTATATCCACATAGTGAAGTTGAAAAACACTTCTAAGTATAAAAATAAGATCTTAGGTTCAAACATATACCTATTAAAGGTAAAAAAACAGAACTCTAAAATGATCATCATTCCATCTGCAAGAATTTGAGGATGTATTTGATGGTGGCAGCAATGTAATCCGCACAATCAGTCTTAGTTAGAGGGTTGACCAAACCTTTCAACCAACGTTGATGGCCACGGCTTTTTTTGATGGATTTAACCATACATTAGTATTGTTCATTGTTCAAGCCTTCAAAACATCCTTCAAATGTTATTTCTCTGCTGCCAAGTTCAACACATCTAAGTTGCAATAGGATTCTTAATGCTTGAGTAAGCTGAAACTTTCTGTGCCATCGCTACTCCACGCGAGGTTGTTTTGGTAGTTGAGAAGGACCATCTTCTTCTTGTGGATGCTTCTGCAACCGCGCAATACCCAGTAGCAGAAGAGGTTGATCCAGCAGTTGAATAAAAAAATTCTAATTCTAAATCTAGTTTAGGCTTTTCATCTTAAGACTCAAAAAAAACCTTTCAACTTGATATTCTGAACCCAAAGTCAAAAACAAAGATGAACCACATCAAAATGATAAAGCTCTTGGGGCGGTTTGCACTTTTTTATAACGTCAATGAAAAGGTGTTACCTTGAAGCTTCTCCATGTGATGTCATCTCTTTCACATTGAGGTTCTCTCCTCACCAAAAAATCTATTGTTGCTCTTGGAGTGCTTTATTAGGGTGTGAATACAGATGCCACGGATGAGTATTGTTGGACTAGTAACATCACATTAATAGTCTCACTAAAGCGTTTTTGTATTGCTATCTAAGTTGAGTTTGGGGCTTATCGTTTGAGACAACCAACATAGATTGACTTTGAAGAACAATTCGCCAATAACTTTACGCATTGTTTTGCTGGTATATTTGCATCATAGGACTATATGCATTACAAGTATAAAAATAGTCCTATGGCTTAATAGGGTGATTTGGAGGATACAAAAAACAAGAAGTCTATTATTCTTAAAGCCATAGCTGATAGAGGTTTGCACATATGGCACGCATTTTTTGGCTTGGCGGGATCAAATAATGATTTAAATGTCCTTGATTGAATCCCTCTAGTGTAGGATATGCTTATTAGAAAGGCACAAGATGAATATTTCGAGATAAACGGTTGTTTCTACCTATTTACAGATGGCATTTATCTCGAAGTGGTCTTGCTTTGTGTAGAACAGGCACTTGCCCCAAGATGAAAAATAGAGCCACTTTGTAAAGCGACAAGAGGCTGGAAAAAAGGATGTAGTAGAGAGATGTTATGGAATTTTAAAGGCTAGATTTGCAATCATCTAAAACCCATGAAGGTTGTGGAGTATAGAGGTCATAGCCGATGTCATGTTCATGTGTATTACCTTACACAATATGGTTCTAGAGGATTAGGAGGGCATGGAAGGTTTAAAAGACATTCTAATTGATTTATAAATGTGACTCTGCCCTTGAAGAAGGTTTTCAGTTTTGATGCCCTAAATAATGCCACTAAAGAAATTGAAAATTTCAACACATACTACGGAGTTTGAGGTGATATGATAGAACATTTTTGGAATATAAAAGGTGCCAATATGTCTTGATTTCAAATTCAATATTGCACATTAGAAAGAAATATATTGTTCATAAGTGGCATTTGCTACTCATGCCTAGTCCCATGTGGACATTATATTCTTCTGTTTTACTATCTATAAAGCTTTGGGCTTATACTCCAATCTGTTGTCCTACCACATTCCAAGTAGTTCTCATAGTAGGATCTATATGTTCCATAAAATCCCAATCATTACTAGTACGATGAAGTTCACTACTAAATTCACCTAAGTCTTGGTATTGTCCATCAGAAGCAAGTGATATATATTGCATCCACGTTCTATGATTGGCCTACTATCTTGGCCCTTGAAAAAAAAATTGTTGTTTTGGTGGAATTCAACACTTCCAAAGGCACATATAATGTCAAAAAATGTTTAATTTAGTTGATTCACAAGTTGAAAAAAATCAAGCTCATATGACATATGCGCAACACTGACACATTGTTACCTAAATCACCTTCATATTTATACCTTGCTAAAATTCAATACATGTACAAAAATTATAATATGACATTTAAGTATTATATATAAAAATTTGAATCTTGCATTTTTTTTAAAACAAGCTTGAAACTTGTTACAACAAATGCGGTCACAAACTTCAGAGATCTATGTGACACAAAAAAAATCCATATAATCACGTGAAATAAATAAATAGCAAAACAAATAATGTGAAATGGAAGAAACAAAACTTCAATAGAATTCTTGTTCATCACAGTTTAGAAAACTTTTTTAACAGGAAACAATCCATAGATATGCACAAATTTCAAACCACTGCCAAAATCATCTTGGTAGCTATCCTTCAACATCCCCTAAGAAAACCAAGAGTGTAGACATCACTAATGCAATTAACCTAATACAAATAGGACATTCAAATTCCAAATTCTGAAAAACTAAGAGTGTGCAAATGCCATTTAAATTTTGCAACTATTTTTTGGACCTTCAAAACGGAAATTGATGAGATTGAATACCAAAGGTTTGTCCCAAACTAGAATACCAGTGAATTCTCAAAAATACACCACAGCATTAAATTGACACAGAGAAAAGAACATAATTCTAAATATAAAGAATCAAAAAGCAAACGGAAACACCCAAAATCCTTGTAATGCACAAAACAAACAACCTCAACCAAAATAATTCTATATGTAACAATAGTTTGTATTTTATAACAACCACTATATGTCTAGTGATCCAAAATGAATTTATCTTTTCAATGAAACAAAACCATCAAAAAATACACCATTTCCAAAGACATCACCGTGGGCATCATCTCTACAACAAGCACAAAAGATGGCATCATGAAATTGATGTGAATAAAAACAACCAACAATACAAACATCATAGAGAAAATGTATTAGTGGAAGCTCCAATGGACAAGCTTGCCATGAGCTCCACTCACTAGATGAAAATGAGGGGTTTTGCGACTACAAAGAGCAACTGGTTTTGAGTTGTGTAATCCATTTGCGATTGGTGATAATTTGGAGACTTGCAATTATAGGGGACAAGTCGTATGCGAATTTGCACTCGCAAAATTCCAAGAATTTGACATCCTATTTAGATCTTCAGCAATGAACTCTTCTGATATGGTTGCTAATGTGGTATTTGCTTGTGCAACATGGTCGCAACTCATTTGCAACTCCTTTGTAACTTCATTGCGATTTATTTGTGACTTCAATGCAACTCATCTATGGTTCATTTGCGACTAGTTTGTGACTTGTAGAATTTGTAGATTTTGAAACTCTAATCTCAATGATTTGTAGATTTCAAAATTTCAAATCTAGTTTTTTTTTTAGATGTCAAAAATTCAAATATTGGTATTTAATAGATTTAAATGGTTTAATAATTTCACAAGTTTAAAATATTTTGGAAATCTACAAAATATAGAAACCTGCAAAATGTAGAAATCTACAAAATATAGAAATCTACACATTGTAGGAATCTACATATTATAGAAATCTATAAATTACAGAAATCTTAGAATTCTATTAGCGGAATCCATTGCATTAGAGTACAACAACTTACAAGTCTTATAAGTCAAGCCTAATGGTACTCTTGATAGTTGATATGGTACATTTGATATAAGACAATTGGGAAACAACTACAAAACAATTAGGATACAACTAGGATACAACTACTATCATTTTACAGTTGCAGTCGCTTCCTATTTGTTTTTAGCAACATCAAATCGACACATTGGATTCCACAAAGTGTACACTTCTTCACATCGACAACTGAGATGAATATTGGATGGAAAATAGTTCACATTCATTCTAAATCTAAACTCAAGTACAATTCTTATAATCTTACACTTCATTCTACAATTGCTTTGCGACTACTACAACTAAAACAATATATAACACTTCATTCTACAACTAATATGCAACTAAAACAATGTGTTGATGATGTAAAACAATGACGCAAAACTATAAAGTAAGCCCAGGTGCAAATAGAGAGGATTGCAGTTGCAGGATAGTTGTATAGGACACTTAGTCGCATATTGTTGGTTTTAGTGGACATGTTTTTCTTCTAGTGACTACTTGAAAAATCTTTCAATAGAATAAGGCTTGAATCTCTACGTTTATAGATGGTCCATTCAACCCCTCAAGTTGACTTTCAAAGTTATAGAATGCAGCAATTCAAGCAACCTTGTGAGCATAACATTTCATTCTTCCTCGATTCTAGTTCAAAACTTTAGAAAATCTATATTACAATAGATTTTGAACTTAAGCTACAAATAACAAGCACATGAACTTAAAGATGCATTCAATTATTTGTAGGAACAATAAACTCATTCTCCATTATCAACAAGGTTTTCATAGTATCGAAACTCACTTTTAACAATTTCATTAGATGAATAAGACAATAAGATAGTACCTACATAGAGAACTTTAGGAAAATATCCTTCACTTTGCTGAAAACTAAAGCGTGTTGTAGGCCTAATATGCAAGAAACAACAATAAATTTTTTTCCATACACCCTAATACTTCAAAGTATTCTTACAAAAATTAACCAAATCAAATGATTTGAGAGAAGAAAACAATCACTACAAAGTTCACACATCTTCTATTAAGTAGTCTAAATTACAAATATATCGTTGTACGAACCAAAAAGAATTCAAAATTATTTGCTAAAAACATAAGCTTTGATCCTTACATAAGAATAACTGTCTACTGAAAATTAAAGGACTCAAAGAAAAAGTTCATCCAGTTGAAGGAGAAGCTTGTGATACTGAAAAATTAGGCCAGGACATTCTAAAGATACAGCTACTAATTACAAAACTTTTTACTTTTAATGTGACCCTTATTTTTGAAAATACACTTTTCATTTCTTGTCATCACCATTGACATTTGACTAATTTCAATTTTGAAGAAAATACTTGAAAAGGAGAAATATAGACTTAGGAAGATATTGTGAAGCAAATTCTATAATTTCAATCAATGATCTAGCACATGTGACATCCCCGATGAACTGCATTCTATTTTTAAAAATTGCTTCATTTTTTAATGGTAAAAATTGAAGTGAACCACAAAAGGGATCACCCAAGGCTCTTTCACATTTATATTATGAAAGAATCTATGCCAATTTTTCTTTCAATTAGAAGACAAAGTCACAACAAAATACATGCTTTAGTGAAAAATTAGAAAGTGTAGCGAGGAAGACACTGATCTAGAACATGAATAAAAACAAACAAAAAGCAACCAATTCAAATTTAAAAAATTAACATAGCATTGCAGTATACATGCAAGCTACTCTAACGAACTTAGTTACTGAAGCTAAAGCGTCTATCCTTTTATCAAGATTCAACACTTAAAGATATTTTTCCAATTGAACTTCAAAACCCACTTTGTGTGAATGTAAAAAGATAATAATACAAAATTTTAAATGAAAAGAATTTTTATGAATAATAAAAATCCTTTCAATTGGTATCACTACTTTCAGTTCCTATCAATAAGAGATTCTATTAATCACATGCCCTTGATAGAAGTCAAACACGAAAAACAAAACATCGAAACACACCTCCCAATTGTTAAAAGGTGATGAGGTAATACAAAAACAAACCGAACTAAACACCAATAGCTCAAAACAAGATATGTACCAAAAACAAAGTACTATAGTCTATAAGAGTGCATACTACAACAGGAAAAAAGGGCCACAAAAAACTACAAAGAAATAGGTTTAAGGCCTCGCAATCCAAAAAATCTCTTTTAACATAGGATCTATTTGAACATGCAATTCGACCTAAAAAAATTTGTCACTCAAACTCATACCACTTTTCACCTAAAAATATAAATCCAACATCACAATGATGATAAAATCTAGACAACCCTAAAATTGAACGCAAATTTGGCAGCACTGCAAGGTTCCCAAATCCCCCCAACATGAAGAGCAAACGGAATTGAAGAGCGTGTTGAATCCTAAGAAATGGCAATTTCACCTGATGCTTGCGTTCTCTATCTAGCGGGGTGGAGGAAGCGACTTGACAAAGGTTGAAGCCTTAGAGGAGGGCATGGGAGAACTTTGAGTTAGACGCTTGGGCACTGAAGTCCTCTAGTTCTAATTACCGCCTGACCCCTCTTTGAAATAGACATCGTCTGCTCCAAGGTCTTGTTTTCACTTTGTACGAGTCTATTGCATCTACTTTAGGATTCTGTTGCACTCTTGCTCCTCCTCGACATGGATAGTATTGGCAAATTCTTCCATTTTCTTTCCGCTCGCTTCATATTCATCCGCCTCTATTGCCTTCTCATAACAATTAGCTTCAAGTTGAGACTCCAATTTTTCAAGCTCTCCTTTTCGGTGTAGTCAAATTAATCTATGTACTACAGAAAAGCACCCTTGCGTATTGAGGGTTGTCATCAGCAAGATGAGATTTTATTCTTCCAAACCCACTGCCTTACGCAAGGTTGCCATTACCATGTTATTGGTGGCAACATGTGCTATCAAGCTAGTTTCTTGCAATTTTCTTATTTTGATATTCTCTTTGATTGCCTTCACTCCTTGAGGATGCACTCGCAACACCCAATTAGTAACCATTTTGGAATCAGCTTCTACAGAACTATGAACATTGATATCTTTAACGTTGGAGGAAGAAACCAGCCATTTCGTGGGAGTGTGTGGCTTCGCTATACTCCAATCATTTGTCTAACATGAAAAATTCCAAACTAGGATCCAATAATGAAAATAGCCAAAGTCAAAATTCTATAGGTGCTTTATCTTGAACAAATTCCTTTGCCATTCGCTACAAATCTGCCTCATTTATCCTGCTCTTGCTCAAAGCCTTTACTTGTAAATCCCAATAAACTTAGTTACATCATGCATAATGAGATCCCATTTGGACTCCAAAGAACAAGGTTCCATGTATTCCATTGGCCTGATCGGATTATAGTAGCTGAAAATCTTTTTCCAAAATGCATCGCGCTTCCACTGGTTCTTGATTATAGGATCTTGGCTCATGGAAAGGACACTCCATGACTTGTACTTCTTTATTTCGAAAAGAATTTACCTTTTACTATGCCCCTTCCCATAGTGCCTCCATCTTCATTGTCTTTGTGCTTTGGCAATCGCTCATCCAACTCATGCAAAGATTTGAGTGGCAACTCAAGAAGTCAGCCACCTCGACCACCATTGCAACCTTTGTTGCTCCCAAATGAACCACGCAAAGCTATGGTCAAACAAAATCTGACATTAGAAAAATTATCAGCCCTCTGGAGGGCCGCTCTAGAGTAGCTAATTGAACCACAAGATTACATTTAACTTAGCTTCATGATTTTTTTCCCCTATAGTCAATCACTTGAAGTTGCAATGTCTTATGATTGTCAATCGTTCGAAATCCAAGTACAAGTAGTTAAATAATTAGGGTTTAGGTATTATAATGAACCTCAACCCTGATTACTGCATACCTTGTTTTCTGTCCAAGTTATGAAAAAAAAGAAGCAAATGTCAAAAATAGTCCAAAGACATCTACCATCAAGAGATTTTTTTAATGGCAATGTGATAGTCAAAATTCATTGACAACTAGTGGATATGAAAGGTGAAGAAGTTGTTTATATAGAAAAATCAATTGTCCACAATGAATCTTCAAAGGGTATGGGATATTTTTGTCCATAACTTTTTATTGGAGGCTCTAAACCTCAAACGGATTTTTGGATATCAAAACTAGCTTAATTTTGTAACTTTGTTTAGTTCAAAGATTTCGAAATTAATTATTCTACTATGCTTAAATGAGGTCTGAAATTCTAGTTTTAATACAATTCATACTTTAAACTTAACTATGAGCGGTTGAGAGAAACTACAAACTCTAAATTACATATCCCACATGGATTGTTCTACCTCCTACCACCCCATGTGTACATAAGGAGCGTCTCTTCTCATCTTCAAACACTCAAATCTAAGGGGCTTTTGAAGTAAGTTGGAAAATGGAAGAGTGCTTCAATTTTTTTGGCAACTAGTTTGAAAATCCACTTTATTTTGCTTAATTTCACTTAATTTGATTAATTTGCCAATTAATCACCCTATATTCTTAAGCAGTTGATTATTAGACAGACTTCTATTACACCCTCATTATTGGAGTTCTGACGTCTTTCATGATATTTATACAATCTGACAATGCACTGCGGCTACATGCCCCTACTAATTCTCAGGCGATTAATAGAGTGGTATGGTCACTTTGGAGCAACCCTCCTACGGGGTTAGAATATCTCTAGTGACTACAAGATTCTCCAAAATGTACGGTCCTACGTCACTAAAGAGAGCCACTACTATTGAGTAGCCGGTTGCATTTTTTATGTAGCCGCTTTGGAAGTGGCCATTGCAAGAGTGATGCGGAGGGGGGGGAGTTTCAAGGGCCCTCCAAGGGTCATTGAGGCCAACTCCAGCGGGCATAGGTGGCCATACTTTAAGACCCTCAAACCTCACAAAGACAACAAAGGCATTAATGAAGGATGTTATGTTGGACATTATAGTTGACCTAAAAATATGGGTTGTCACAATAGAAGTCACTTAAATCCGTCATTTAAGACATTGGTTAGACAATAGACGTTACTTAAAATCCGCCACCTAAAACATGGGTTTCTTATTCATATCCGCCGGATGATATGGTGTGGAATATTTCACACCTATTAGTAACTATAGGGCCACACGTTAAAATTTGTTAGATTGTAAGAAAGAAAGGAACTGGATTGCAAATTAGTGCACAATAACAGAGGACCATTAATAACTTAGTTTTGTTTCAGAGGTATCCATATGACACCTAATAAGCAACGGAAAATTGGCTCCGTCAACATTTTCCAATTCACAGCATGTATTCAATGGTTTCAACTTACTTTGAAATGGCAAAATAAACCATCAGCCTAACGCACTCTTTAGAACTTGAATTGGAATTCCATCATCAAATTCCATAAATTTTCGTGTTGTGAATATGAAGGTAACAGTTGATGAAATCAAAATCAAAACATTCTTGAGGAATGGATAGGGTGCACCTTCCCCATTCAACACAAGAGCTTTAAAAAAAATTAAAGACTTTGCAATGAAATTCTATTTGATTTGTGCAATTATGAAAAAAAATTAAATGGCACATAACTAGCGAGCAAACTTTCAAAATTGTCATTTCTATTGCAAGGTGCAAAACTTTTAAAAATTTGTTTTTCTTGCATATGTAACCATAAGAACTTACACCAAGGGAGTAAAAGAATGTCGTAAAAACTTTAGAAACTTTAACCACGTAGATTGTACAATATTTGTGTTCAAATTGAAAAAAAGAGTTTTTTGGCACCTTCTATGACTAAATTTTTAATTTTAAATCTTAAAATTAAAATTAAAAACTTTGCACTACAATTTTGGATTAAATTTTTTTGGAGATGAAGATTTAAGCTGAGCATAAAGGAAAAAAAATTATACAAAAGCTTTAAAATTTCATTTCCAAAAAACTTATTATTCAGTAGGTGTGAGATAGAAGAAAAATTTTAATCTTTAATAGCTGTAAGATGGAATTGAAAATCAATTATTGCAACATTGAGATTAATTTTTTGGAGTTAAATGAAAAGAAAAAAAGAAAAAAAGAAAAAAAGAAAAAAAATCTTCTTAATCCCTTAGCACTTTGACCTCCCAAATCTTGATAATGGCAAAGAGGCTCCATAGATTTCTCTCACCACGTAATTTTTTCATTCATCCCAACCAATGCTTGATTTTGAAAGAAAAAAACTTTGCGCATAATGAATTTGATGAAATTGAGGTAAATGAGATATATTCATAAGAATATAAGCATAAAAATGCAAAATTGCAAAAAAGATTTGGACGTATAGAGATTAATTCTATTTTATTTGGTTAATATTTAGTGATTTTTAATACAAGTAACAAATATCAACTTACTTTTTTCCCCAATGAATCATTGAAAGTACTAACTAATAAACACTATAGTCATAGATGTTGGAAATTCTCTTTTTCTTTAACAATAGTTTTTTTGCAATGGCAAATTGGTAAAAATAGAAATAACAAAATAAAATTTGGTGTGCTCACCAAGTGTTTCCAACTAAAATTGAATGATTAAGGACAACTAATTTTAGTTTCATTTGCTAAAGAAAAAAATAAAAAAAATAGAATGATTAATTGAAAATACATTATACTAAAATAATTGCAGCACGCGATGTTAATTTGGGCTCCATTTCCATAAAAAATTATCGTAAAGCCAATAATTAGCACAATAATACTAGCAGCCTATCATGAACTTGACTTTATTGTCAAACATAGAAATCTAGGTCAATCTGACCTTCTCTAAAAAAGTAGTAGGCTTCCATTTCTACCACCCTAGCTTCTCTTCTACCCACCGTGATATTGTAGATGCATTTCAAAGATGATAGTTGAATAGAGGAAAAGACATCTTCTCTTCAAGATATTGAATGATGGAAAGATAGAAAGAATTCAAGAAAGTGTTATTGTTGCGTGCTTTTCAATACAATATGATGCAAAAACATGATGAGAATTGCCATTAGACTCACTTGACAATTCTATAATGAACTCTAACCGTTTTTGTTCAATGAAATGCAATACACAGAATGTGACATAGAAATGTTCACTTCACCTTATGGAACCACTAGTGATGCAATGTGGTTGCGATCAAAGCCCTCAAGGTCCCCTGCCAAATCTGCCTCCACCCAGCTGGCTTGGACCCATCGCAAATCAAAGTTCAACTTATAAACAACTAATAACTCATGCTCAAAAATCTATTTCCAAATGTAAATTTCTTTCTTGAATATCATACTTGAGTTCCAAACCCTATGGTCTAGGAATCTTTCAGTATCAAAAAATCTTTGAAGTCATCCAAAGTATTGTACGTACTTTATTATAGTATTGGTCATGCGATAGCATGCAGACAACATCCAAGCTCCACTCCGGCTAGTGTTTGCCTTCATGTACTTGTTTGTTGGCTTACTTGGCTAAAATGTGTAGGCAAATCAAGAAAGGAGATTGTGGCGGCCCAAGGTCATGGCTGCATATATTTGCAACAACCCAAGATTTTAATGTGGCCTAATTATACCCTGCATTTTGTGGTTGTCTGTAGATCTAAGCGCTTGATTTATTGTTGTCCATTTTCATTTTTTGTTTCTAAGCTCCACCTCTTGTTGATACGCTATTCATCTCATTATTTTATTCAAACTTTAGATCTATTTAGCCAACCGCAACTCCAATCTTGTGATTTCAATCTCAATCTGACATTATTGATAAAAAAAACTATCAAAACATTAAAAACCAACTTTACTGTCCTAAAAATCTTTTTGGATACTTCACCACATATCATTAATGTTCAAAAGGGGATTTTGTGTTCTTGTCATTTTTTAATCAATACAGCTCCTTAGTCATCAATTAACACAATATCAACAAGGCTAATGCCTAAACTTGGTTGTGGCATCTAATAAACTTGTTTACTATGTATTTAAATTGACTACGCTTAGGATTCAAGAGATCTCTCCTCATGAATCCAATAAGCCTCTTTTTGTTGTAATTTACAAAAATTATCTTCCAAAAAAACCTTGCAGTCTATTCATTTCCGCACATAGGGGATTGTGAAGTCATCAATACGCTCCTCACAAGTTGTCGTTCTTCCTCTCATACGTAATTCTTCCCTTTCAATGTTATTTTTGAAGTCTTTGCCCCTCCAAATCCTAATGTGTTGCCATTGCCACTCGAATTATTGCCCACCACAAGTATTCCATGCATCTTGAGCAACACCAGCATGGCTTTGATTTTACTATTGCACGAACCCTTTTACCTCCCAAAATTTTCTTCCAAATCCTAATGTGTTGCCATTGCCACTTGAATTATTGCCCACCGCAAGCGCTCTATCCTCATCACCGGCACAACTCTGAATTTCATTGTTGCACGACCGCTTTTGCCTCTTGAAACTTTCCTCCAATGTCGCAAACTAGTAATCTTTGTACCCTATAATATTGACCAGTTGTGCCCAACCGTAGTTTGTCATCAAATCTTTGTGTTGTTTACAAAAAAAATTTAGTTCTTGGGCATACAAAGAAAGAAAGAGTTGACTGGAACTTGGTGTGTTTGGAGTCATGTTTCAAGAGTTTGCTCAAACTCATCACCTTGGACGCATCAATAGTGGAGTAGTCTGTTAACCTTTAAAGATTCAAAACCCTTGAATGGATTTTTTAGAAGTTCTAGCAAGCTTTTGTGATGTCAAAATTTTACTTTGATTTTTTGAAACTTTTTTTAGGTAAAGAAGTTACTAGATTTTGGAGAATATAATTTTTATATCATTTGGTGCTTAGAAGAATAAATTATGACTTTCTAAACTCAACATGCTCAACTTCAGGCAACAAAAAAAATGAAAACATTCAAAAATAATAATTTTTAATTTTTATAAAATATGGTATATTCATGTCTTTTCTTATAGATTTGATTCATTCCATTTGAATAAGTGATGTAAAAGTTATGAAGAGTCTTGTTTTGTAGTAATTTAGACATCTTTCTGAAAAAATAAAGTATAGGATTTGTTTTCTAACTCAATTATAATAATTTTTCAAAAAAAAAACATTACTTCTTAGAACAATTTCACCCAATTAGGATTGACATGATTCAATTATTGTTTTGAACTATTAACAATTCAATTTTTCCTTCCATTGTGTACCTACTTCCACTTAACAATTTTTTAAATGTGAATTATTTTCAAGATTCTCAACTCAATTCTTCACTATAAAGATTTGAATTCCACATTGCTTATTCAATGATCAAAAGCAATAAATGGAGCAATTTAGTGGTACTGATGCACTATGTTGGATGTTGAGTTTTAAGTGGAAGAAGAGCATATGAGTTCAAGCGCAGGAGTACAAGATGGACTATTGTGGGCAAAGTAGACTACACTAATTAGTGTAATTAGGTTGCCCCACACTAATTTCTCAACATCTGACACTATTTACTATTGCTATAAAAAAAATGCACTAATTTTGAATTAGGTTTTGTTGTAATTAGAACTTATAAACCTCCTTATATACAAATAGAAATATCTGTAGAAATATTTGTTGACATTGATGGCTTGTAAAGTAATTTTTGGTGGATAAGGCAACCTAATTTCATTATTTAATGTAGTAGAGTAAAAGTGATTCTATAATAGTATGCTATTATACAAAAAGTATTTGTTGACTTTAATGGCTTGTAAAGAAACTTTTGGTGGATAAGGCAACCTAATTTCACTATTCAATGTAGTAAAGTAGAAATAATTATGTAATAGTTTGCTATCATGCAAAAAGTACTTGTTGAATTTAATGGCTTGTAAAGTAACTTTCTTGGGTAAAGCAACCTAATTTCACTATTTAATATAACAAAATAGAAGTAATTCCGTAATAATATATTATCATGCAAAAAGTTATTTGCTGACTTTGATGGCTTGTAATGTAATTTTCTTAGTGTAAACTGTAAAGCAACCATTAGAGAAAATTTCAAGCCTCCAAAGGGCTGCTTCACAACCCTCCAAAGTACCTTGAAATTTGCTTTTGGGGGGCTGAAAAAACCATTTTTTCCCTATTTCCGCCCACCTGAAATTGCAATGGCAATGGCATAGGAACCGAGTTTTACGAGTTAAAAAAATTTTAATTTAAAAAAAAAAAATCACGAAATCTGACTGTTTCGGCAAGTAATCAGCTTGGCTGACTGCTCACTGCGGCACTTTTCCAGAGTGACTGACCAAACTTTGAAATAGCTTGGTTTGTCACTCCGAAGCAGCCCTTCGGAAGGCTCAAATTTCCTCTAATGTTAATTTCACTATTTAGTGCAATAGAGTAGAAGTGATTATGTAATTGTATGCTATCATGCAAAAGTATTTGTTGGCTTAGATGGCTTGCAAAGTAACTTTCTTGGGGTAAGAGTTTTTTCTGCAGCTCTCCAGATATCCCCTCCCCTTTAGAATTTGGATGAGAAACAATCAATTCTAGCATTTGTCAAGCTCCGGCCTTCTCTTTTCCCTCTCAAAAAGTCATTTCTAGAGGGGCCACTAACCCCTCTACACGCTACAAATTCTCTTGGGAATAGCAAGTCATCATAATAAATGCAAATTGTGTCACTTGTGATTGGTTGGGAGTATATTTTGAGGAGTTGTGTGACTTGTGATTGGTTGGGAGTATGTTTTATGGAGTTGCACTGTTAGTGATACAAGTGGCCATCTCCTCTTCATTGGACAGATCTTGAATCAAGGAGCGGGGATATCTAGAGGGCTGCAGGAGATGCTCTAAGACAACCTAATTTCACTATTTTAAAAAAAAAAATTGACACAAACCTTTACTGTACGAGATAAAAATTTCACTATTACAACCTAATTTCTCTATTTAGTGTAGCAGAGTAGAAGTGATTCTGTAATAGTATATGCTACCATGCAAAAAGTAATTCTCCAGCAAGCGCTCTAAGACAACCTAATTTCACTATTTTAAAAAAAAAAATTGACACAAACCTTTACTGTACGAGATAAAAATTTCACTATTACAACCTAATTTCTCTATTTAGCCCCTAAAGGCCCAAGGTCTTTTTTCTGCCAAAAAACACTGAAAACTGCCATTTCTATAGCAAAAAGTTAAAAAAAATTAAAATTGTTTTTTTTCCACATCTAACCGTAGGATCTTACACCTAATTGGTATGAGAATGTGTGGAAAAAATTTCAGAATTTTTGACCGCACAGATTGCAAGATATCTGCGTTTAAAGTGGAAAAATCAAGTTTTTCAGCACATTGCGGGACCAGATTTTTTGACTTTAAACATTTTTAACTTAAAATTTTTGCACTACAGCGTTTTGAGCTTTAAATCTTTATAGTGGAGAATTGAGTTGAGAGTCTAGGAAAAAAAAAAAAATTCAAAAAAACTTAATTATCATTCTTAAAAAAATTGTTAAGTAGAAGTAGGTACAAGATAGAAGGAAAATCTAAAATATTCATATATTTTAGATGGAATTAAAATGCACTAATCCCAATGGTGAGATTGTTCTAGCAAGTAAACTAAACCATTCACAAAAAAAAAATTTGAAAAATTACAAAAATTGCATTCCGAAATGAATCCTACAAGTTGTTTTTTTCAAGAAGTTGCTCTAACTGCCCGAAAAACAAGAATGTCCATAACTTCCTCATAGAAAATCCAAATGAAATGAATCAAAGCTTTCCAGATAGACAAAAATATAATCTATGAGAAAAAAAATATTTTAAAAAAAAATTCAAAATTTTGCAAATTTTTTTTGCTGCCCCCCGTCCCCACGCATTCCAAGAAATGGCATAACTTCTTGCTCAAAGGTCCGATTTCAAATTTTTTTTTTCTGCCACGTACCTCTCTCAATTCTTCATGTTCACAAAAAGTTTCAAAAAAATCAGGAGAAAATTTCAGCAAAAAGGTACATGCCCGAAGACGCATTTGTCCCCCAAAGTGACAACGGGCTTTTAGGGGTTAGTGTAGCAGAGTAGAAGTGATTCTGTAATAGTATATGCTACCATGCAAAAAGTAATTCTCCAGCAAGCGCTCTAAGACAACCTAATTTCACTATTTTAAAAAAAAAAATTGACACAAACCTTTACTGTACGAGATAAAAATTTCACTATTACAACCTAATTTCTCTATTTAGTGTAGCAGAGTAGAAGTGATTCCGTAATAGTATATGCTATCATGCAAAAAGTAATTCTCCAGCAAGCGCGCCACTAAAGATGGACTGCTTCTATATTTCTCACTTAAACCAGGGTCTACGGCAAGACTCATCACGTGCCAGGACGTCACTTTATTTCTATAATCTCCCTGGATGAGCATTCTGGAGGCAGCTGAGGCTCGCGGGATACTCTTCTGCTGCATCTTTGTAAAGTTTTTGATGAGAAATAGCACTGCACGACGTTCTTTCTTTGGAATCCAGTCTGCTGTACAACACTGTGTATCAATCTACAGTGTGGCATTGTAAACAATAAATTAGGGTTGTGCCAAAGAAGGCAAACATGCCGCTTTGAGGAATTGATGCTGTACTCCTGGACATGGTACAACGCTCATAATAGAAATCTCGACAATATTAGCAGGCTAAAATATCAGGAAGTCAATCTTATTCACTAATCTCACTGGATGAGCGTCTCTGGAGGGATCCTCAGCAAGTCCGCACATCCGCCGGCAGCTGTGTAACTTTGACGAGAATTAGCAACTGGAGTCTTTCTTTATATGGAACTGGACTTTCGTACAGCAAGGATGCACAATTCTACTGTGTAGTAGTATGTATTTGATATTATATTTTAGAGTGGTACCCAAGAAGTCATGCAAACATGCTGCTTGCCTGATCGAGTGAGGTTGCAATGCACTGGCAATTCTATGAATGGGGCTCTGAACTTCGACTTGTGCTTGTGTACGTCTGTCTACAATGAAAGTTCATTCCATGAGCTTAAAAGAATTCTACGAAACGAAGTTAAAATTCATGCTCTGAATATGCCGTGTTGCAGATCGAAACCCAAAGCCTTTGCTTGAGAGGTGAATGTTATCCAGGCACTTGAATCATTTGTATGCCGTTGAAGCTCAATGCTTTTCAGAAAAATTACCAGATTTCGTAGGGCGGTGGATTTCGTTGGTAGATGCGCATGTCCAACCCAGTAACATCGTTTGGTTTCCTACAAAATAAACCAAAACCACATTATTTTGCATGAATGGTCGTCGTTCAAGTGTCATTGCCGTCCCAAAGGATTTTATTCCACGTTGAATCATGCACTGTTGAGCACGCAAATCTCCCTCTCCGGTCTCCTACACATGCTGTACAACTGGAGATTGGAACATTGGAACAAGACATATGGTTTGTCCCTCATAACTTCTACAATTGCACAATCATTCAAATGTATCAAGAAAAAAAATCATAAAATACAAAGACGTCACAATCAGTCTTCTTTGCAAGTTGCAAACAGTGCGATTTTTTGCAACAACCGGACACGTTCAATTGATCGAACTTGAAATTTTGGATTGCACCATTTCTTGATTTTCTTCTATCAACTTTCATGTCCAAACAGAACCATATGTCAAAAAAACTTTGGATTGATGTTACTGACCTTCTGTGGTTGGGCCTAAGTGGAGGGCTTGTATTTGAGCCTTCCTCTGTAAGAGAAGAGTTTTTCATTCATTTGGTGTCAAAATAATGCATTATTAGCCCATTCTCTCACATTTTTATTTTGGAGATGATTGTACAAAATTGGAAAGGTAATAAACCATTGGAGAGCCCTATACAATTTAACCCTAAAGATTTAAAAAAATTTAGGGTGCTATTGAGCCAAAAGTAACAAAACAACATATATTGTAAACAAAGTGGAGTAGTCAAATTTGTTATCTCTTTTGCAACTTCTAATTGTAGGATCTTGTACCTAACTAAATGTCTACTTCTCCTTTGTTGTTTAGAGCCTAATTCTTTGGCATCTCCAATAATAGCACAATAGGCTTCTTATAATAGTTCCAAAAGGTTAAGTTTCAACTTTTGAAACATTTAAGAAAAATATATTTATCTTATGATGCTTGAAGAATTTGATATCTTGTTAGAAAATTGAATCTATTGATTTTGAAAAAAAATTGAAGATAGAAAAACACACCAGCTTTCTAGAAATATAGATTTTATTTCAATTAGTGCCAAAAAACAAAAGTTTTGCCACCCTAAGCCCAAAATGATGTTTGTCAAGCAGTACCAAAAAATCACAAAAAAATTGAAAGAAAAAGTTTTTAAAAAAAAATCTTCAAAGAAAATACTCTTGTATACATGAAACAAGACATGAAAAGATTTGATTCATTCTATTTGGATTAGTGATGAAAAAGTTATGGGCAATCTTTATTCAGTTTATGCAATCTAAGCATTATCTTGAAAAAATAACTTATAGGATTCATTTTTTAATGCAATTTTTACAATTTAAAAAAATTAAAAATATTAAGATCACTTGCTAGAACAATCTTATTGTCATGATTATGGTATTTTAATTCCATCTTAGAACTATTAACAATTTAGATTTTTATTCAATCTTGGACCTACTCCTATTCAATAGTTTTTTAAAGAATGAAAATCAAGTATATTTTTTTTCTAAATTTTTTTCCTAAACCTTCAACTCAATTCTTCAACATAATTTTTTTTTAATTCAATATGAGTAGTGCAAAAATTTTAAGTTAAGAAGATTCAAAGCCTTAAAATCTAGTCAGGCAAGGTATCAAAAAATTGTTTTCTTCACTTCAAACGTAAATATCTTGCAATCCATGTTGTCAAAGTTTCTAAAATTTCTTCCATACATTCTTTCTTTTTCTTTGAAGAGTGACGATGCTTTCATAAAAAACAAAGAGAGAAACAAAGAATCAATCTAGCTCACCAGGCCGAGTCATCTAAGGGAAGAGACTTAGGTTGGCAGAAATTACTTAAACAAAAAAACTCATTTTTGCACCAAGTGCTAAGAAACTCTTGGCAAATGTTTTCCTTACGCTCCTCACTACATCTACTTCCATACTTTTTCATACCAATCTAGGACAAGATCCTACAATAGATATGCGAAGAAAACAATTTTTGATTTTTTTTGCACTTAGTTAATGAAATTGGCAATCTTTGCAATAGAAATGGCAATATTGAGTTGAATTTGATGAAAAAAAGACCTTGGGACTTTCGGAATTAAGAGACATTTGAAATCCAGAACTATGTGAAATTCAAGTTTGACTTTTCAAAACCAAGACTATGTGAAATCCAGGTTTGACTTTTCCAAATCCCTTTCGGCTTGGTCTGTCCTTTCAGGGTTCAGAAATCAGAATGTAAGCTAATGCCTAGTTGCCTACCTTTCCGTATTCCGAGAAAAGATGAGTGTGTGCAGATTCAGACGAGTGTACCCTGTCCACTCTTGGACAGTAGTCGAGAAGTTCACTTGTCAGCGTCGTCACTCAGATGCTCTGAGCAACTTACTGAAGTGAGCATGTTGCACAGCAGCAGCCGATTCTACTGCAGATCCATAAACTTACATTGCTGTGCACTTGATTCTTCAGTTGGTGCCCAAAAAAGATTCTTAGAAAATGCACTTCCATTGCTGCCGCTCCTCCCTCCCCCCACACACACTGTGTCACGATGCTCACCTGAGTGTCCCTCAGAGTTCAGAGTGATCCAATCACGCATCCCCAAACCCTCTCTCACTGCTTCTAAATATTCTCCATTCACAACGAATTCCAGTCTGTTCCCCCTGTTAGCTCGACAAACGCTAAGCCTACTTCATTTTTAATTTGTGTATTTTATTTCATAGTTTATAGCAGAAAAACTCAGTGAGATCGCTTGCTATATTGGAGCGAACGTGGGTCTACTATTGGAGCATGGCCAGCACTGTCTCTCCACCCTGACTGGCCAGTAAAAATATCCCGCAAACATTCTCCTCCTATTCGGGTCAATGGAATGTATATCTCACAACGTCTGCACAGGATTTCATAGTCGAACAGTCCTCATTAAGTTAAGCTGAAGCTCCTCACTTGAGAACCTTGCATGCAAGGACCCTTCAACTGTGTCCAAAAAATATATCTTGTCTTTTTTTTTTACTTCGAAACGTGACGGTGGATTAAAAAAAAGAAAAAAAAGGAGCCATCAGTCTGGCACTCAGACAGGCTCCGATCCCAGTGCGGCGGGGTGGCCTTGACAGGAAAGAATGGGTCAAGTTCCACTTCGGGTAATGGACGTCCCCAGAGCCCAAAACGTGAAAGGCGCTCTTTTCGTCTATTGGCCACCTCACTCACGAAAGGACCTAAGAATAAAATAGGTCTGTTATTCTTAGATACTTGCAAAAGACAATTGTGGAATGATTGATTGGTCCACAGGCTTGCAAGCCTGTATTCTTTCGGATGGCGCTCTATTCGTGCTTCCCAAGCGACCCTTCCAGGTGGTTCAAGAGTCTGATGTGAATTACAGTACGTTTATAAGTATATCGTGTAGACATCTCGCATAATGTATTGACATTCAAGAGCCAAGCCAAGCTGGTGTTCACATGGGTCTTTGTACCGTACTCTCGCACTGTCGCAAACTTGGTTTCCCATGACCTCCTTTCTATTGACAAGGATAATTATTTAAGTACAAACTCCATCATAGTTGACGAAGTACCCACTGCTTAATTGCAGCCGCGAGAAACTTAAAGATGGGCTGCGCCTCAGTTCCTCACGACGCACTACTTCCGCAGTTCTTCGGATTCCTCGTGGGTCCACTTCTTCAATGATGCATTTTGTCATGATAATTTCTTGAGAACAAAGGGTAGAATACTCAAACGAATCCAACTAACCGGTCCCCCACGGCCTCTCACAGATAAAGCCTACTCTTCTCTTACCCCAGCCCATGTTGTGCGCACCCCTCGAGCTAGCTAGGTAGACTAGACTGCGCAAATGAATCATCTGATCTGTCAGAGTGCAGACGTACTCCCACACATGCACTTAAATGTCGTCTGGTGTGACCTGTCTGCTCAAAACCCTTATAAAATAAATGCAGTGGGTTTCAATCCACTCCGTCTGGCTAACGAATTCTCATATCTCGTATATAACTCAGAAAATTCCAATATCCCCCACCCGTAGGCCGAGAAACAGAAGTGAATTAAAATTATTTTTCCTTTTGGTGAGCTTTTCCTTCTCATTCCCCAGACTAATCATTCCTGCGATTAAATGTCGTCTGCAAGCTTTGACTGACCAGTCTAGCTAGTCCAACCGCTTTGATTCCTGAATCAATGCAGAGTGCCACTAACGAACTCCGTGAAATCGATCACCTCGATCATTTTCTGATACGGGTATATGCGTTATTCCCCCACCCCCCATCGAAAGCTCCATCAGTGTGAGTTCCGATCGAAAGAGGTTTTTTTCTTTTGTTGCCCTTTTTCTTATCATTGCACAGACTGATCATCCAGGACGGAGCTGGCAGAGGTCGGGTGAGACGTTAAGGGTGCTACGAGAACTCCACGCCAAGAAGAGTCCGACAAGGAATGGAATGATGAGCTGTTAAGGTAGGAGTAATGCTAAGTTAGCTACAGTAGAGCGAGTCTGCCGCAGGGAGCGAGCTAGCTAGCTACACCATTGCAAGTAAGTTAACTTAGCAATGCCAAGACACGAAGACGGGAAGCTAAGGGTCGGTCTGCAGTTCAACGAATCTCTTTGATTCGATCTCATTTTTTGGTCCTTTGTTTTTCCTTTGGATTTTTTTTCCCTTCTTTTGTTTTGAGGGGCGTGATGTGGAGGTCGCCTAGCTAGCTTGCCAGGAAGTTGGTCCGTGTGCAGAGGTGAAATGATCGGGGTTGTGCGGAGCTGGGTTGATGGGTGACAAGGGGAAGATGATGAGCTGACCAGCAGGTGGTCTGCATGTGCCACTAGCCACGACAGAGGGGCCGCTCATCATACCCACCAGGCCGTGTAATCCATCAACGCAACTTGCCCCCCAGCGCACCCCCACTCACCCCATTCCCCAGAAAACACTCAATCTGCAGAACCAGCTTTCGGGAAAGAAATTTCACTATTTTCCTGTAATTCCCATGCTGAACCGGTTTTTCAAGTACCAAGTCCGGGTTTTGTTCTATTTTTTACTCCAAATAATTTTTAAAAAAATAGATTTATGGTCAATTTCATTAAAATGGCCATGCATATTCTTCACTTTGACCCGTTCTAAAATCTATAATTGTCCTAGATGTCTCAAAACGCCCGTTCTGAACTCTATACATATCCTAGATGGTCAAAATGGCACACCGTCGCAATGGCGCCATAATACCGCCATTTTAATGAAATTGCCCATATTTCTTCTTGATGTTTTCAAATTACAACCTAGTTTTTTTCCCAATTATATTGGTTAATAATGAACTAATTGACAGTTCTCCCCAAACATTGTTGACAACAAACCCTTGAGGAAAAAAAAAATTAATGAATAATAACCATCCATTATCCTTGGAAGGACGCAACTCCCTATGACCAAGGTAGTCACCAAATACTCTGATTATTGAACCAAAATGTGCATTCTTTATTTCTACATCTAACAATGAAGTCGTCCATTGGACCTTTTAGGTTTGCAAGAAGAAAACATAAACTAATTATGCGGGTCCCAGCTAAGGGGTGAGATTGGTAGTCAAAGTCGGAACTAAGTTTCCAGTGGGAGCATGAATGTGTCTCATACCATGAATCACCTATACTATGAATATTATTTATACCAAAAAGACTCTCAATGGAATAAAAAACATTTTCATAATGATATATTGTTGAAATGACAATTTTTAGAGTGCCTCAAATGTGATGATCAAGTGCTTACAATGAAAGTCATTGCTTTGAATGTTGAATGTGGTTGTTATTAATTATTTAAAGTGGTCAAATATGTATATAATCTTGTTGGCAAATCAAAGAGAACTTTAGTGTAGTAAAGAATGTATTATCTGGATATTGCATGCGAAAATTGTGAGAAATCAAGAGACATTTGGTAAATGATTTGAAATGACTTTATTGATGGAATATATACCAATTGAAAACCTTTTGGGCTCCACAAATCTTTGGAAATTACTCCTTTATAGCAAATGTTAAATTGAAGTTATTTTACTAGTTTGAGATTTATCCAACCAATTTGAGACTTAAAACTTGAATTAGTATCTTGTTGTACAAGCATTTATTTTGCATGTCAATTCCGTGAAATTTTACCTATGAAACAAGTAAAAATGAGAAATTCAAGTGCTAAGAACTGTAAATCCATTATTAAATGGATTTTATGTTTGGCTTTCTAAGTTGAGGTTTAAGTGAAATCTATTCTAATTTAAATTAATGATTCAAATTTGTTGGAAGCTTGTTTCTTGTTGAAAGCTTTGTATCATACATAGAAACAAAGTTTACTGGATTTTTGCTAATTTAACCCCTAAAGTTCCTTGACTATGTTCTCACCAAAAATGCTCCAAAACTGCCATTTCTAGTACAAGTATCAAATTTTTGAAAAATATCATTTTTAGACACATGTAACCGTAGGATCTTGTAATACTTTGGTTTGAGAATATGTGGAAAAAATTTCAGAAATTCCATCGTGTAGATTGCAAGATATTAGCATTTGAAGTGACAAAAGTCCATTTTTTGGCCCTGCGAAAAATCTGGCAGCTGCACTTCACAAGGTCAGATTATTATGGAAAAAATTCCAAAATGGTTGTGCTTTTTTGGATTCATTCTTCAGGGCAAGTTGGATACATGCTTGAAAATTTTCAGATTATTTGGAATTGTACAACATATAGGAAAAAAATAATAAGTAGAAAGAAGTGGAGAATGGTTCAAAACACTGAATTGTTAAGAAGCTAATTATGGAATTGAAAAATGCCAATTCCAATGGTTGCAATGTTGTAATAAACAATCTACATCCTACAATTTTATTTTCTTTGAAAAATATTGAAAATTGAGTGAAATAAACGACTTCAAAGTTTATTTTAGAGTAGACAATCCATAACTGCCCGCAAACTAAAATTCCTCATAACATTTGACTCATTGATCAAAATGGAACAATTCAAAGCTTTCCACGTATATATAAATCTAATAAACCAATTTCAAATTTTTATTTTTAAAAAAAGTGATTTTTTCTAATCTGCCCAGACTGCCCGAGTTGAGAAACAAACAACATATCATGCAATAACTTTTGACTCGTATTTCCAAATGTCATGAAATTTGGTACATATGAAAGATGAATATGGATTCAAATAGCATACAAATATATGTCTAGTATATATACACAAATATGGGCATGACATACAAATATAAATACATGTACAAGTATGGATGTTAATATGGATATAGGTAAAAATTCCATATCATTTGTCATTTTGCCATCCCATGGCACATGACATATATAAGGAATCCCAAAAGAGTCAACAAGAAGAAGAAAAGTAACTCTGATCGTGTGATCGCCACAAATGAAGAGTCTATTGGAGATAGTTCTAAATTACTATCTAAGCCATAAGATTCAACCATATCACATTTTGTTGGCTACTTAGTAAAGAAAACAAATTACTATAATGTACTATCAAGTTTGATTATTCGGTAGAGTAGAACTTCTAATAAACCTCACTCTTTGAAGTAATAAGTCTCTCCAATGTAATATTGATAGCCGGTCCCAGACCAGACCACCTATAGAATCTAAGAAGTGACTGTCATGCAGCCATAGTGTGTATGTGGAAAAACAAGAAAGGTATTGATATGTGTCTATGTGTGCAACATGTCTAACATTTTTTGTTCGTACAATATGTGTCAAATGATCTTGAATTTATACAATACAATATGAAAAATAATTGTGAACTCGTTAATGATTGCAAACTTTATTAATGTAATGACCCTCCTTAATTGTAATAACCACTCTAATGTAATGTGTTAGACCGGTCTCGGCCCTCTGGCTTACTAGAGGTTCTACTACAATAATTTGACACTCAAAGAATTTTTAAGTACAGACTTTATGTTACTTGTGTGGAAATCTACCTCGATTTATACCGTCATTGATAATAGTAATCAATAAGCTCCATGATTGACATCATAACTACAATCTTCAAGCAATTTTTTTTCATGTAATTTGGGCCGTCTAAATAGCAATCTTTGTTTAAGTGATGCAATTGTTTACATCTATATAAATGGATGAAATGTAAAAAAGGTCGATGAAACTTAAATCTTTCATCCAACAGAGTGTACATTCTTCCAAAATTGAATGATATTATCCTTAGAATATGTAGCAAATCAACAATTTCAACCACTAAAAATGGGAGAATATATTGCCTATTATTCCCTATAAAAATTGTATTACTTTTGAGAGAAATATTGCTAGAAAAACGTTGCCCAGAAGTTGCAAGACTTCATAGCTACAAACATTCAAGCTAGTTTTATTACGGTTTGATGAAAGATTCAAAATTTCAAACCACACCTAAACTGTAGCAATTCTTTGGAGGAGTAACAATGATAAATTTGGAATTAGAGTAAGGTGTTGATTTTTGACACTTTGAATGTGTAGTTACCGTCAAAATGTTTAATCATGAGGGTATTTAAACTGTGATGTTTAATCATGAGAGTGTCAAAAAGAATTTATTTTGAAAAACTATTGAAAATAATAAATTATTAAGGTTTTTCAACACGAAATTTTTTGTCAACACGAAAATTTGATGCCTTGGACATTTAGGAGTCAAACATCAATCATTTTTGGTAATGACATACACCTCAATCTACTTAGGTAGAGAAAATCATCATAGCAAAGTACATCATGTTTATGCAACTCAAACACATTATGTTTAATAAGGATGACATTGGTCATATTTTTTATTATTTTTTAAAATTTTAACTATTCCAAAAAAATCATAAATAATAGATCAAATTCATTGTGTGTGGTCTCAAAAGCAATGTTCAAGCTTTACTTGTGGGAAGACTTGCAATGAATGCATCAAACCTACATAAAATTTAAAGTAACTTGATTTGGTTGAGGTTCAATTTTGTTATCAACTCAACTTCTTGTCAAAAGCTTGATTACAAAATATGAATAGTCCCATTTTTTACTTAATTGTGCATGTAGAAGGATAACATGTGAAGCTATAAGAATCGTAAAGAATATCATTTATATAATAAGGCTCAACTTTTTACGTTCATAAATATCAACTCAATGGTTGAATTTTGTTTGATCATGGGGTCATTGCAAGAAAGACCGTTCAAAAAGCGTAGCGTTTTCCATAGTACTCATTTTTTCTTTCAGGAGGGCTTTATAATTAGAAAATCAATTTAAAAAAAATATAAAAATATGATTAATGTATACACCATTAAGAAGAAGGTACCCTAGGAAAAAAAGCATAGAAAAATTCTCTAAGTAGGAGAACTAGAAGAGTGCAAAATCTCAAGAAAATGGATACTTGCACTATAATTTCACATTTTAATTTGTAAAAAATAGAAAAAGAAATTTAAAAAAACACCAGAAATTGGACATTTGGAAATAGTTCATAATGATGAGATTTCACCAAAAGATTGATCTTAGAACCATCTTCATTGTTCAGAAATTGAGTGCAATGGGAGTGCTGTTTGCACTCATGTGGAGAACACAAAATAATATACTTTTAGATTTCCTTTGGTAGGAATATGCTTTTCTACTATGCAAATAGACCACAAAAATTTAGCTCTAGATCATTAAATTTGGGGACTCCTAACGTAGTAAAAAACCCTAAACCTTACATTGTGACAAATTAACAAAAATATTTTTTAAATATATATATATTTTTTAATTTCTAAAAAATAAGGTATCTGATTACCATTAAGTTAGGTATCTCTTATAAAACTTTCATGTTCATTGGACTTTTGCTTCAAAAGTTATAGCGGATGACAAGAGAGTCACTCGCTCCGTGACTAGTAAATAGGACTGGTCTTTCTTGCAATGACCCCATGGTCAACAATTGGTTACAAAATAAGGACACCATATTACTAAAAGTGAACAAAATGATAAGATATACTTAATTAACTCAAGGACATTACCTTGAAGAGATCAATGGGCTTTTAATTGCACTCACATATGTTCACAATTTGATACATAATAGTTGTCCAATCACATGTGTTCAAAATACAAAAATCCAAAAGATATGCAAGAAACATACCACAATATTGAATATATCATAAAAAACATTGAAAATAACTAAAACCAAACTCTCCATAATTCTCTCCAAACACTTTCATTACCATATGATATATACAATATAAGTGGAAAGAAAGAGGGTAACAGTTTGATGCCATCAAGATGTTTTCTGCTATGATGGTCTTTCTTCCCCAAGTGGAAATTGGCCCTTACTTTGTCCACAAATCTCACCATGCTTGTTTGGGATGTTGGTTGACATTTCTTTTTTGTGTGCCCTCCCCTTTTCCCTACACTTAAATTTATGGTTACCTTTCTTTCAACAAGAAAGAATAAGACTCCCCCAATGGGAAGCCAATTTAGAATCACTACCATCTTTGAGGAAATTGCAAATTTTCAAAATTTGATGTTTTTGTTCTAGTTTGGAGGAGATCACTAAAGTAAATACATCCAAAACCAATTTTATATACTAACTTCGTACATTTGATATACTCCCTACATGTAAGATTAGCGCCTTAGCGCTCCAATGTTCCAATTCGGGACAATGAGCAAAGAGGTTAAAGGAACTATTTTGACCACATAACTTCCTATTCATCCATACTGATGCTTGATTGTTTCAAAAAGTACACTTTTTGTATGATGAATTTGATGAACTTTAGGTAAATATTGTATATTTATAAAGATATAAGCAAAACTAAGCAAAAATTCAAGAAAAGATTAAGGCGCTAAGGGGTTAAGATACTTAGTAGCCTATTTCTTATTTGATTGGCTTTGGATATACTTAACATTTGTCCAACAACAAACTCAGGCCTTTAGATATATCTCGTGGCGCGTTTGATTTTGTAGTATGGAAAGCAACCCATTCTTGATTACACACACACACACTTCCACTTCGATAGCATAGGGTACCTTCTTTCTATGCACTTCAGATGAATAGTAATCAATTATGGCATAGTTCTCGGTACAGATGTGCCGCATTATGGTTGGCTACAAGTCTCTTGATATTGCAACCAATCCTTGGTCAATTATGTTTTCAGCCCATGGTTGGAAATAGCAAACATTATATCACCGGTATGGGATGAATAGAATCTTCAACTGAAAAATTCCAACTCATAATTCTGTTTTGAGAAGAAAAAAAATCTACAAAAATTATGGAACCCTTCCAAATTGTATTTCTGCACATGGGAAAATTTCCCCACTGGAGAAACTCACCGTGCAGATATGTGTAACTTACTGCTTAACCCCTAAAGGACTGTTGTCCCTTCGGGGGACAAATGCGTTTTCGGGGAGGTACCTACGGGCTGAAATTTTGTCATGATTTTTTGAAACTTTTTTTGGAGATAGAAAAACTGATAAGCTTTGTGGGAATATATTTTTTTCACAATCGGTGCCCGGGAAAAAAAGTTATGACCATATAAGCTCAAAACAGGGGACGGCGGGCAGTCCGGGCAGCAAAAAAAAATGGACAAAAATTTGAATTTTTTTTTAAATATTTTTTTTCTCATAGATTATATTTTTGCCTATGTGGAAAGCTTTGATTCATTTCATTTGGATATGTTATGAGAAAGTTATGGACATTCTTGTTTTTCGGGCAGTTAGAGCATCTTCTTGAAAAAAATAACTTGTAGGATGCATTTCGGAATGAAATTTTTCAAATTTTTCAAATTTTTTTTTTTTGCATGGTCTGATTTACTTGTTAGAACAATCTCACCATTGGGATTAGTGTATTTTAATTCCATCTAAAATATATGAATATTTTAGATTTTCCTTCTATCTTGTACCTACTTCTACTTAACAATTTTTTTAAGAATGATAATTAAGTTTTTTTGAATTTTTTTTTTTCGTAGACTCTCAATTCAATTCTCCACTATAAAGATTTAAAGCTCAAAACGCTATAGTGCAAAAATTTTAAGTTAAAAAATGTTTAAAGTCAAAAAATCTGGTCCCGCAATGTGCTGAAAAACTTGTTTTTTCCACTTTAAACGCAGATATCTTGCAATCTGTGCGGTCAAAAATTCTGAAATTTTTTCCACACACTCTCATACTAGTTAGGTGTAAGATCCTACGGTTAGATGTGGAAAAAGAACAACTTTCAATTTTTTTTACTCTTTGCTATAGATATGGCAGTTTTGAGTGATTTTTGGCAGAAAAAAGGCCTTGGTCCTTTAGGGGTTAAGTGATCAGAAATGGGTTGCCTACGCTTGATTGCATTGCCCCCAATTGCCCCTTCTCACTGCGGTAATGGTGAGGTGAATGATGGGATGGCCTCCCCCGGAAAAGGCAGTCAGACGCGCGAACTCCATCAGTACGTGGTACGTCGCAGGCAGGCAGGCGATCCATAAGTGCGGCCATGTGAATCTATGGAAGGACGCTCAGGAATTTCAGAAATGATCGATCAGTTGGCCATCCCAGACTGCAGCAAACATAGCATGAAATTAATCATGTAACGCCGCGGAGTCAGGCAGGCCAGGGCGGGCTCTTTTCAGTCAGGGATTCTTGATCCAGCACTGAACGAAAGAGGGAAAGCTCCAATAGAGCGAATTGGTGTCAAAAATCATTAATATCGTTGAATGGGCGCCATTCTAGCTTCAAACATTGTGTGGCATTGATATTCAGGAAGGTCTAATTTCAAGCCACAAACTAGGACAAGTATTCATGGAAGCAAATACACCGCTTCACATCAACGATAAGCTTGAATTTTGTTTACATTACCACATATGACTTACCACCAACATGAATTGTGGGGAGTTTTGGATTATGTGAACAAGCTCTTTGCTTTAAGGCAACCCCACTACTTTTTGTTGTTCTTGTATAACAACGTGCAATAAGAAGTGACACGATTCTCTCAATAGGGGTTGTCACACCTTCACCGAGAATGAAACTTCTATGAAGAATGAGAAGGTGTCGAGTGACGAGGAGCCAATAGGAACCCTTCTCCATGAAGATGGTGTGACTCCCCTTTTCACCGTATGAAGAATGAGAATGGACATGGTTTCTCAATCTTCACACCCATTCTTCACGTCAAAAGGAAATAAGAAAAAAACTTCTCATTAATCTTCAGAGAATGAGCCCTCTGTAATTTCAAGAGCAAGTACCACATCCTCATCCTCTGAAAATTGAGAATGGGGAGAAGAAGGTGTTCCTGGCGCGACTCCTTCGACGTGCTAGAGTATTGGAATACCGCAAATTTTCCGAAATTGACGTTGAACGCACAAGGGCTGGACTACTGTTGCGATGGTCGATCGGCCAATTGCTGGGATGAGTTCGATCCCTCAGTCAGTACCTTCCTGTGGCGATAGGTAGATATCCGTGATCCGTCCGTCGTTCACGCGCGCAGGCAGAGTGGTGGCAGAGCTGCACGGCAACGTCGTCCTCGGGTGCCGGTGACTCACTCTCTTGCTCTCTGGGTCCACTACCCTGTCCAGACAGCCCTTGTGCAGATCTGCAAGGATCGGGCCCAGCAGCTCCAGCTCCAGCCGGCTTTTCTTCATTGCATTGATGGGCGGTGGACCAGAACCAAGGGCGAGGGAGGGAGGGAAGTGAGGAGGCTTGGATTAACCATAAGTCCATAAGTCCTTTGTCACCCAAGCCGTTTGCAGCTGTGTACTAGTATTTTTCTTCCCTTTGCAGAAAAGGTAATCCTTTATTTGTGTAAAAAAAAAAAAAAAAGGACTGTAAGACCATCATGTGGTTTCTGCAACTACATTTGTAGAAAATTCAAAATGTGAAGCTCACTAGCAATTTGCAAATAACAAAAAGACCTTGAAGATTTTTTTTATTGAATTTGTTGGTGCAATTTGATCAAGAAATGACTGATTGTGCAATTTTTGGTGAATTTTTGGAGAAGGGAGAAGTGGCTTTGGGTTGTCACTTCAAATCCTCATGGATTTTTTTCCCTCATATCATAAAATCAAAAAAATTGTGGGAAAACTTTATGATGATCAATAGCTTCTTTTTGAACTTTCACAACCAAGGGTGAATAATTGGATTGTCATCCTTGTTTTTGCATGTTTTCCATTTTCCATCAATGTAAGTAGCTTCATCTCTCTAGCAAAAATTGCTTATTATAGACCTCAAAGCCCCCAAATCAATGAAATAAAACATCCATACCTTACATGAACTTGTTTGTTTCTTTTGCTTATTATGGTGAGATCTCTAGGATCATGTGTTTTTCGGTTGCATTCTTGATATTGTTGGAAAGCGCTCTGTGAGGAGGCGAGGAGGCTGGGGTGTACAAACTTTGTTTCGTGGCAAATGGACCTACAGTGTGAAAGTTATTGAATTTCAAACATGATTTCAAAGTTTTTATGAATTCAAAAAATTTAAAAATATTACTTTTCCTTTTATTTTGACTATGGCAATGGTACAAGGTACACTAGTCCATACACACAGGGAGATTATTTTGTTTTCCCATATTGTCAACGTAGTAAAATCATGGATAACACCACTTATCAAAACATCAGCATGTGGAAATTTATAATTGCTATGTGCAATTTCAATCAATTTTCTATATAACACGGTAAACAACACACTTTTACTATTTACAGACAAAATTACTACATTGTCATTCACTAGTTTCAAAATTACTACATTTTATCAATTACTAAGTAAATAGATAAACATTCCAATAGTAGTCATAGGAGTTAGAGCATGGTGTAGTGGTAGTGAGCCTTGGGCCCCAAGGATGAGGTCTAAGGTTCGAACCTCGTGGCTTGTCATTCACTAGTTTCAAAATGTAGAGATGGTAGTGTGTTCCCTGCATTTTGTGATTTGCTATTTTAGTGTTAAATTGATGGTAAAAGAGATAGTAAATTGTGGTGTTTTATTACATAGGAAACCAAATAATCTCCCTGTGACATTAAATTAGGTTGTATGTTTCTTTAGTTTGTAACGGTGAGATCTCCAAGACCGTGCGTCCCTTGGTCGCGGTCTTGGTACCATGGAAAGTGCCTTGCAAGGAGGGATCTGTGCGACGACTTTGTTGTGAAAATTATTGGCTTTTATTCTGGTTGTGGCAACGGCACAGGGCACACTAGCTAGTACAGACGATGGTGGGAATGAATGCAATTCTCTTTCAGTTGCAGACCGCTTGATTGTTCAGTCTTCGATCAGGTTGCATCAACATGAACATGCGGCCTCCGAATGCACGTCTTTTCCTCTTTCCGTTGCATCCACTGAATTCCACAGGAACTGAACATTCTATTAAGAGATGACATTCTAATAAGAGAGAGCTATGCGCTATTTTCTGCAGGTTTTGCACGAATTAAACGCCTGCCGTCGGCACAGCTTTAGCGCAAGTGTGATTCACGCAGAATCACTTGAAATTATACTCTTCTGGCCTTGATACCGCGAAGCTGGGGTTGGCGACACTGGAATAGAAACACCACTCACTCGATTAAAACAGCAATGTTCAGACGTCATTAATAAGAAATTCCAGGCATGAGAAACATGCTCTCCGTTCATGGACTGCATTACTGCAAATTACAAATCATTGTTATCTGCAATAGACTCTGTTAGCTTGTCACCTCTGATTGGATTGAGAAAATTAAGTACTGTATCAGTAACAATACCAGTAAGGTACTGTAGTTTTGCCACACAAATGGAGTCACCTTTTCAAATTTTTACATTATCCATTATGGCACAACATTAAATAACGGGAATTGGGACGGAGATGAGAACAAGTTTTGTTCACCGACATGGAATTTGACTCCTGCAGTTCAGACTGGCTGGAGTAATCGCTCTCGACATCTAGCTTTGAAACCACTGTTGGCAGTATATAAAGGAAAAAGGAAACAAAAAAATGCGACAAACTAGTGGGCAAACTGAAGCATTGATGCGAAGTAGGTACTCTGTGGAATTATATGGTTGGTCACGGATATTTGGGACAGAATATCTTGACGAATATTGTAGGAGAATCAGCGTTCAGGATTCTTTTCTGAGTTTTATCAGCTACAGTATTTTCCTTCAATTCCCATATTGAATTGATTTTTCAAGTATCCAGTCCGTTTTGTACTCTACTTGGAAATTTTGTAGATTTCTTCGCTGTTTTTTTTTTTTTAATATCTTCAAATTGCAACCAGTTTTTTCCCCAATTCCACCGGCTAACAATAAACTAAACAATGTAGAAATGAAGCGGAATGCACTTATTGGTCCAAAAATCAATTCGTTTTGGAAAAAGTACCTTGGTTAGATTGGTGCAATTTCAATAAAATGCTACAATGGATGTATCATGAAGAAATTAAAGAAATGGAATGAAATGATTTAAGAAGCTAGGAAGGGGATTGGGATGAAATCCTAATTGAAGGTGGATAATGTTGTAGATGAAATGCAATTTCCAAATTAATTTGCATATTTATATAGACAACAAGCTAAATTAAACGTCAATGGTGCATGAAATACAAACATTTAATGGAATCGACCTTAACATTAAAAAATGAACATTGATCAACAAACTACATACTAAGTTGTCTTAATTTGTTGTTACTATTTCTCTTCCTACAAAATGGAAATGGCCGAGAGGACTAGGATTTTTAAAAGCTCTAGGCCATTGTAATATCCTTCACATTTTTGTAATGGACATAATCATTAAGATGGTAAGCATGTTTCAAAATGCAAAAATAGTGACATTGAAGTGCACATATCCATATGAGGTTATAGAGAAGTATAAGAAAGTTTAAATTCTTGAAATTTTGCCATTTTAAATTGCATATTAAAAATCAAGACAATTTTGATGTACATTTTGCGTGATGCCAAAAAACACTTATATTATTTTCCGTTATACGATGATTACTTAGTATGCTTGTAAAGCACAACTTCATGAATAATGATGCAATATATCTCTTATGGAAGTGCTTATATTATTTCTAAATATATTTTGATTTAAGAAAAATCTTGATTAGAAAACTATATCAGTAGTAGAAAGGTGATATTGAGGAACCAAACTACAATGTAAGAACATGGTTTTAGAAACCCATTTGGACACTAGCTTGGTGTCCAGATGGGCCTCTTGAACGAGCTCTTGAACCATGCTCTCATAGTATAGTTTGGTTCCATGGGACCGTCTTTTTGTAAAATCTATATGGTACAATCAAATGTTTTTCAATTTCCTTTTAGGTTCAATTTTTTTCTTGAAGGTCATATGTATAATTGAAGGTGACATGTAAGAAGGTGACATATAAAAATGAAGCTTATAAAGTTTAGTTTCTATTTTATTTTTTTAAAATACTAAAAACATATATAATGTTGATTGGGTTGCTGCAATTCCAAACTGAATGGTTCTTATGATAGTTTAGGTTGAGTTGCTACATTTGCTAGTTGACAAGATGTTATACTGTACGTGAAGGTCTGATTTAGCAAAGAGGTGCTAAAATGAAATTTCCACGTCAAATTTTGACAAGTCCACCTCACCTTGCTCCAATACAAGATGCCATGTGGCACTTTTTAACATAAATGACTTAATTCATGTCAAATTTGACCTTCACCTAGGGTAGTCATAAGAATAATTCAAGCTGGTCTAATTCTTTAGATTGTGGCTGGTTAATTTTGTGGTAATGAGTTCCCCTACATATTTGTGGATCATTGACTCCAAATATAAATTCAAATTTTGCGTTTTTTTCAAAGGTGATTTCTTTTAGCAAACCTCCAAATTTCTCTCCTCCACAGAATGATTCTCACACTGGTTACTGGCACTATACTCTATTTGGATCCGTAAGCTCAGAGTTTGTGTACGTAATATACTTTTTTAAGAAAAAATAAAGTTACCGGGTGAATGTATTCTGGGAGCAACTGAAACGGAAGTCAGCGTCTTGCTCGGCAAAAGTTTGTTGATTTCCACGGCACCCTCCCCGGAAAAATATCCTTTTCTTTTTCCATCTCTCCAGTTGAACTGCCAGTGAGTTTTACTCGGCTGCCTGTCAAGCAAATCACTATTTTTATTCTCAGTTTGTGCCAAGTGTTGCTCACTGCAAGCTCAGTCCAGCTCTTCTGTAAATTAAAATTGCAACTTACACACAGAGATACGGAACTGGTTAAGTTAGTTGACCTGTGGCCGTTGGTTGTACCTTTGCTACTGTAGTAAGGTAAACTTGACATGCCGATTTGCTATTTCGGCACCTCGGAGATAGTTTATTTTATTTTAGGCAGAGCAGAAAGCAACCTTTGCTGGCGTGATTAGAGAAATGTGCTACCAAAAAACCTTTTCTGGAGAAGCTATTTGACAAATTAACGTATTTTTGAAAGTCGAGAAGTTTGAGAGCTGCCATTTGCAAGTTGAATCAAGACATTTTGACGAGAATGCAAAAATTTTGTGATTTTTCAAAATTTGTTGGGACTCAATTGGTGAAGCGTAGCTAGGCTATATTAAACTACCTGATGCTGATGTGCCCCTCCTCAAATTGTATTGTCATGATGATAAAGAATTGTTAAGATTGTTGTAGTAAGTGTGATTAATGCAAATAGGAGGGCTCAATAGATGTCCGATTTGGATGATTGACAACATTGAGTTGTTCTACCTTAAGGTTGGTACCTCCAAACCACCACTTTTGGGTGTTGTATCTCAAATTACAATTATTAGATTGGTCAAATTTTCATATTTTCTTGTTGGCAAGTGAAAGGAAGTTTCAGCACACCAAAGGACACAACTTTTGGATATCGTAGGCAAACAAACAAACCAATCAAACAAACAAAACAAACAACCTCATTTAGGAATGGATATTCTCTTTCTTTGCACCCAAAAGAAAAAAAAGAAAATGCTTCCATAAATAAGAGTCGTGCACAAACTCACAAAGGTCATTCTGAAAAAAAGCCATTTAGGTCCTCGAGACAAACTCGGCAGTCGGAGAATGTCCTTTGAATCCCAGCAGTCGGTTGACGCCTTCCCGAACCCCGCGGCCGTCTGTTTGGGCCTACCGCCGTCACGGCGCGGTACGGCACATCCTGCGGCATAACAACAAGCCACAGAATCATGTTCACCAGCATTGTAGTCTCTCATTCCCGAGTCCCGGCCTTTGCTTCTAAAGCTCCTTCGCGTTGCTTGGACTTCGCGACTTCCGGCTGCTGCTGCTGCACCACGCGCAGGTGACGAGTTGTGTGCATTTCTATCATGAGCTTGTTTGTGTCAGTTGCTGCAGCTTTGAGCTGTACACAGCAGAGATTACTAGCTAGCTTGATTTGAAAGCTCCCTCTGTCCTCTAATTTTGACGTGTGCCCGTCCCGCGAAATCAGTTGCATTTCTTTCTCGTGCCTGCTCGTCTTCGCTTGATCTTCCATTCTCTCCCGTGGCTTGGACCTTGAGACCGCAGCCGTTTCGCGGAGGTTTGGATCCTTAACAGTTTTTGAAGGATACTCAGAAGATTTTGGTCAGTCGTCTGTGGATTATGGTCATGTTGTCATTGTTTTGGAAACGAATGCAGCAGGCTTGGTTAGAAATTTGGAAGCAGTGTAGCATTACCACGCACGAGTTGAGTTTGAGTAGAATCATGTCGACAAGAAGCTAGTGGCGACGGATTGTACTTTGCGAAAAAAATATTTCACGAGTCAATAGGCGGTATATGTCATAGCCTCTCCCGAGGCTTCGACCTTGAGACGGTAGTCGTTTCAGAGCCCAACTGGCCTTCGCATTTGCGCGGGAGGTTTGGTTCTTTTACAGTTCTTGAAGGTTAATCTAATGATTTGGTCAGTAAACGGTGGATCTTGCTTCTGTTGACATTGTAAGGGGAGTGAGCGCAGCAGGCTTAGTAAGGATTAAAAAGTCGTGTAGCATTACCACGCACGGCTTGAGTGTGAGTAGAATCATGTATACCAGAAGCTGGTGGTGACCGGTTGTAGTTTGCAAAAATTTATTTCGCGAGTCTTTCGGGAATATATATGTACTATTGGCTTAGCTGCAGAGATTGTTGATATGAATCTCCTGCTATCCTCTATTCTTTGACGTAATTGCCTCTGGCGAAGCTAATTTCTTCTCTTTGCTCGCCCAAGCTTAGCTATTAATTTTTCTTTGATCGTCCATCATCGGAACATTGACCTGGAGGTGGTAGGTGTCGAACCGGCAATCTCACTCTCTGAGGGTTGGACATTTTGTAGTTCTTGAAGGTCACTCACAAGATTGTCGCCCGTAAACGGTGGATCATGGTTATGCTGACAGTGTAGGTGGAGCGAATGCATCAGGCTTAGCTAGGATTTAGGAAGTAGTGTAGCGATAGCACGCATGGCTTGAAGTGCCGAGTGTAATCATGTCTATGAGAAGCTAGTGGCGACGGGTTGTACTTTGAATATTTATTTCACGAGTGTCAAGGCGTTAGTACGTCAGCGTAGCGCTTATGCTTCGATGTGAGGACATTGCGAAATAACTGTCGACAGACCTGGCTCACTAGCAGCTTACTACCCCGTTCTTTGACTAGTTAGGAAGCTATGGCAGGCCATTAGCTTGACGAACTTGTCAAATGTGATTTGTTGTTCGTAAGCAATATCTTCAGTTTCTGGAATCTGGATTTTAGGGAGTGATGTACGAGTCTCTGTCGTGGTTATATTAATTCTGGGAAGTAACAATCGCTACATGTAGCGACCCTAATTTGTAGGTTAGAACTGTGTTCATTTCATGTTTGAAATGCCTGTGCACGCAGTAATGTCGATTATGCAATTGTGTGATCCTGAGACAAGCTGGCATTTGGTTTCGCAAGAGGCCCAAATTCGGCTGTGTGGCAGTAGCTCTGAATCTTCTAGTAAGTGGATTGAAAATGTGATTACGCTTAAGTGTGAGTGAGATTCTCGTCTTACGAAATGCGTTAGGTGCAATTATTTACGTCTCGTCGGCGAAAGTTTCTTGTCTACTCTGCCGTGACCACCTTCCATAACTGTTGTGAAGTTTCTGCGAAGTTGTGAAGTTTCTGTGGTCATCAGCGCAGAGACGACTGCAGTCGCCGTGTTTGTCAAATTCGCCTCGTTTCTTGGTGATTTTATGTGTACTTAGACCGGATATACCTACTGTAATGGTTTCTGCTGCATTTCTAGAGTAGATCCTCTTTTGTAGTGAAAAGTAGGTGTTCACGAGATTTGTTGGTGCCTACTCCTCTCCAATCATAGCTGTTGAAGCGTTTCACCTTTTCTTTACAATCTTTAGTGTTGTTGCAATCATTCTAAAGCTTGATTTTGATGGACATTGTTGATGTATACTGAAAGGGTTGTTTCGCCTGCAGGAGAAAACAGAGTTCTTCTGCATATACTCATCCTTTCTTCAAATCTGCAGAAGGCAAGGTGCAATGTTCGTGCTTCAGGATGATCAAGCGAGAGGCGCAAAAGTGGTTTTACCGTGGGCCTCGCCCTCAGTTCTTGACATGGAGTCTAGCGTTCTGGCAAAGCATGCCCTTAATTAGAATGGTTTTCTAATCCTGTCTGACGTCTCTTTACACACTGAGAATTGCCGAGACCTTACAGAAACTGTTTCGTAATGGCTATGGATAGTTGGAGCAAGAACGAGTACAGGACATTTATCACATCAAGAAGGGACGATGTGTTCGAGAACCGGGAAACGAGCGCGAGTGCTTTCTCCTTTAAACGCCCTCCACCTCTTGAAGTCGAGCGTGGCGACTACAACGAGAGAGATATGCAGTACGACACTGATGTGAAATTGCATTGGGAGAACATGGTGAGAATGGCGTTGCAGAAACCCCCTAATCCGGAGTTCGAGTTCCAGTTCAAGTCCGCTCCAGTGTCGCCCATGTTAGCCAGCTTATCGCATCCGGACGATGACGTTTTTCAAGGCTCCTCGCCGCTGGCACAGGACCGTGCATTCAACGCCCAGCGAGGAGACTACAAACAGCACCCGGTTTACAGGAAGCAGGTGGAGCTTGACGAGGCCAGCAAGAGAGCTCCCACGTTTGTAGTCTCTCAGCGGACTGTGCCGGAGCCGTTCAGCCAATTGTCACCTGGTAGTCTCTCCCGCATGTACCAGCCCAAGTATTCCAAGTTTTGCGTGAACTCCACCGATGTCCCACCGGTGGAGACCTCCATGGATTCCCGTAGCTCAAGCTTCCGCTCTCAAACCTCCATATGTGAACCTACAGATAGGGACACAGGGGACAGCAGTACCAGCCGCGACTCCAACGGGAGCTCCAATGATGCAAGCTCGGTGAGCACTGATACGACATTTGACCGCGCATTTGAAGCTTATGAACATCGCAGCAGCAACGCTACAACTCCGACATTGAAATCCAACGTCGCCCTCAAAACCATTCCATGTCCTGGCAATGATCGAAGGTCGGTGCTGAGTACCACAAATGCGGAGTATGACAAGACCGCGCCCAATGTTTCTTGGCTGCGATCGCCTTTCAAATGGATGGGGATCGTCGGCGCCAAGAAACCACCGAAGTCACCTCGCGCCGAAGCACGAACTGAGCACGATCACCGTACCACGACTCGACCCATCTCAAAGCTCGCCGACATATCTTCCAACGCAGGGGACGACGTGGCCAAACCGCGGGCTGTGTCGCGGTTATTCAATCCTCCCACTTGCGACGAAAAGAACCTCACTAACAAGCGCAGATCATTTCTCGCCCTTCCGGTTCATCAGCCGCTGGGGTCGAAAACGGTCGAAGCGAAATCTCCGCATGGACTGAAGCTGAAGCCGACTTTTCCGTCCGACTCCTCCGACGTTCACTCCGTTGTGTCAAGTGACAGAGACCGGGACCATAGCGGCATGCTGAAAATCCGCGAACGGTGGCTGAAATACATGAGGATGTTGACACCGCCGTATGGCAAATCGAGCCCGAAACCAGATGGAGTAGTAGTGCGAGGTGGCTCTTTTCCTCAACAACCAACTCTTCGCCAGGAGTATGTCCACACGCGGCCGAAATCGATGCCCGCCATTTTGAAAACACCGCCGCTTCGTCCCCGATCAAATCCTGGCGCCGTTTTTCAACCCTCCGGTAGTGTCAACATATCGGGCTCCAGGGCCCACATGCCGCCTGCCGGGCCAAGCAGCGCCAAGAAGAGCAACTCCTTCCTCTCTCACAATGGAAGTTTGGTGTCCAGTAGCCCTCGTCTTTTGAAAAGCTCAAGTCCCCGGTTGTTGAGCCTGAGCCCCAAAGTGAAGAGCAGCCCCAAGGTCACGAACACCATCAGCCCCCGAATGAGCAGTAGCAGCGCCAGCAGCATGAGTGAGCTTCACAGCGCAGTGCAGGGCGCCATCGCCCATTGCAAGCAGTCACACTCGGGTCTTCTCTCGCCGGCTGGCCATCCGGCTAGCAACAACCATCGGCACTGCTCTCCAACCTAGATTAGGCCATAAATTTTTCGGCTACTATCTTTTTGCTGGGGCTGTTTTTGCTCGGGGATCGTCCCTCCTGATTTTTGGCGCACCAGTTTGCATGACTTTTGGTGGTTTAGATGCTAAGCGATAGTCCTTGCGCAAGCACCAGGGAACCTCCTGTAGTATACTGCTCTTTAGGTGGTGGTGCTTGTGTTATATCTTTTACGAGTTAGTAAGTGGATCGACAAAAATAAAAATCGGTCGATGTCTTGCCAAGGTCAGAATGCTGGAAGATGGGTGTATCACCATCCAACGATGTGGTTGAAGTACATGTTCATGAAAGCATTCCTGTTACGATCAGGAGACTGGAATAATCTGATGCAGAAGCATCGTTGTAAATTATGAAAGTTGTGAAGCATCGTCCCTGGCATTTGACATCCAATTCTAGAACTACGTCGGTTTCACTTGAACTTGTTAGAACTACGTCTCTGCACTGAGGTTTATATCTGTCAATGTACCTAGCCATGGGTGCAGGAATCCAGACTTTTGGCTGCTTCAGTGGACGTGCTACGCCGTCACTATCTTCATGGCGTACAAAGGCTGGTGGGCTTCGGGTTGTCGGATTAGAACAGTGGCTTCTTACAAGTTCACTTCGGAATGAGTGCTCAAGTTGCGTGTGCACACAAGTGGTAATCCAGCGCCTAACATGGGAGGGATCTTGAATGTCTTCTAGCTGCCTTTCTTGATGACGCCAGGGACACTCCTGCTTGCTCCTACGAATTTGTCGGACTGTCACGGCTTCTGCAGTCTGGAGGCTCTGGAGGGAATATCATTGCCCAGCACATGTCACATGATCAAGTCAGCACATGATCAACTCTTCCTGCTCTGAAGCATGTATTGACACCAGGAATCCAGAATGATTAGTTGCAAGCTTAAGGGAGCAAACAAAGCAGCATTGACAATTGGACTTAAAGGATGCTATCCAGGAATAGTGAATCCTAAGCACTCTGTCCCATTAATCTCTGGAGTAGGACAAGGCAATGCCTCTCAGCCTCTGCATCTCTTGGCTGACTTGGTGGATTTCGAAGGATTCTTGGTAACCCTGAGAGGACAGCCTAGTCAGTATGGCCACTTAAGCAGGACATCAAATCCACCAGTCTGTATGCTCCCATTTTTTTTTACACTACATGTGAATTAAAGAAAATTTGTGTTTGTTTTTCAGAGATGAAATCACATGTCTTGTATGAGTGAAAATAATTTCAAAGTATTTTGTGACAATTTGAAATTATCTTGAATTTTTTAAAGAAAATTCATATCAAATATGCTAAAACCAATCTAAAATTTTCTTTCTAGATATATACTCCCTCCGTCTCAAAATAAATCCAAGGTTTCTTAGAAATGGCTAGATTAATGCATGGGTTGTTCCTATTTTCAAGGGATTGCGTAGATATTGTAGCTTCTACTAAACCCCACTAGGTGTGCAAGAATGGAAGTCAAAAGTGAAGTGGAGTATGTTAAAAACAAGCAGCGAAAGTGACAAAATTTTGCCTTTTTTGGAACTACTCCAGTGGTATTAATTTTGATCATTCTTTGAGCAATGTTGGTGCTGTGACGTTCAATTGATGTCCTTTGTATTCTATTCCAACAATGTCTTCTAATTTAACTTTAAGAAATTCTCAACAAGAGATTTCTTAGTAGAGTTTTTGTATGGTTTTGGGTTGAATTCTTTGCCTTTGGTTGGTTAGATCGAGGTCAACGGTGCTAGTATGTGAGCCCAAGAATGCGAGCTTGTGAGCATTGAGCCTATAATATAGATACCATACACTATAGAAGGTGTATGTATCATAAACACCTATAATATGAGTATTTGTAACATATATATCCTATAATCATAGACGGTTTTTATAGTATATACACCTATAACATAGGTGTGTAGTATTCTAGGCTCATGGGTTCATACTCCTATGCTCACATAATAGCAACCCTCGGTTAGAGGTTGTGTTTTGATTACCTTTGCAAGGATTGAATTGCTATGTAGTCTTTGGAGTGTGACATCTATAGATTCTTTTGCTTCAGGGTATTCAAACTAGCTTCAGTTGTTGTCCATCAAGTTGTGGAGAGCTTCAATTTCGAATTTAATTTGAGACAAGCATATTTGGAAACCTTGGATTTATTTTGAAACGGAGGGAGTACCATGTTATGGGTTGTTGCAAAAAACACTTATCCTTCTTTTTTGTCCCCTTGGCCTTAGAAATGTGGTTTTTTGTTCATAACTTTTGTGCCATATGTCCTTTCCTATGAAATTGAAATAAAGGTCACACATGGTAGCTGTAGACATTGAGTAAATTTTTTCAATTTATAAAAATTAGTTTATAATTTTTAAAGTGATCCTGATTGAATGTTTACTTTGGCCATTATGGGTTCTTTAAGGGGCAATGGTCAGCTTGGGGTACCCAAAAACGTTGTTTATGGGACATGTCAATTTATTGCACTATGTCAAACAATTTCATTTTTTAAATATAATAAAGTATGATTTTACAAAATGTGGTTTTAGCTTCCTACACTTGTAATGTATTAGGGAAAAAAATTCATCACAATCAAAGAATTTTAATGAATTTTAATGAATTTTTCAGTTAAAAAAACAGATTTTGTCCCAGGTACCTAGAATCCTTGAAAACAAGCATTTAGAATATTATATAATTTTATTTTAATATCATTTTTGGATGTGACTCACATAAAATAGTCCAAACATAAAATAATTAATTTTATTAATAAAAATTTAATAAATTGTGCACTATGATGCCTGCAAATCCTAAAATTTAGCGTTTTTTTCTCACATCTATGAAAAGATCCAAAAAAATTAAATTTAAAAAAACAAAACTCATAAGGAATATACATCTTGATCCCATTGAGGTACAAGATTTTTTTTATAGATTTTATGGTCTTCTTACTTGATCAAAATGAACAAAATAGACAAACTTTAGACGGTTTAAGCAAAAATAACCTAATTAGTGTGTCCAAAGAGGGATACCTCAAGCCGACCATTGCCCTAAGAACTATTCTTGATCCAAAAATGCAAATTGGAAGGTCAAAATTGGAAGACAAGGACTTCTACTATAGTTACACAAGATTATAAAGAGATTTGAAAATAATAATAAAGTGTTCACCTTCCACATATGCTCAAAGTCCGCTACCTTTATGGTTGCTCAGAGAACACAAATTTTTTTCCTCCCAAAGATGCAAATGGTTGGGAAGGAGCATCTTCAAGTTAGAAAAAAATGACTTTTTTATAGTTGATTTTTTTGATTTTTTTTACCAGTTTCTAAAAATAAATTTCCAAAATATCCATTTTCTTGGCATTTTGCATTGTTCTTTTTTTGTGCATAACTTTTAGAGATAAATTTTCCTAGGTCTGAATTTTCACACACATTCTATTTTGAATGCTTCACAAATTATCCATATTTTATTTTATTAAAAAAATTATTTCAAAAGTCATAGTACTCATTGAAATAGGTCATTACGAGACAAAAACGGCAGGTATCTTGCAACAACCCTTATAGTGCTATACATCATGGAATATACTAAATTTTTATTCTATGATATGAAAACAATATAGTGGTTATAGGAACAAAGTTTATATTGCAATGAAATATTTAAGAAATTTGTCAATATTTCAAGTTGGAATAGAAAGGAGGGTTGCTAGTATGTGAGCACAGGAGTGTAAGCCCATGAGCCTAGAATACTACACACCTATGTTATAGGTGTATATACTATAGAAACCATCTAAGATTATAAGGTATATATGTTACAAATACCTATATTGTAGGCTCAATGCTCACATGCTTGCATTCATGGGCTCACATACTAGCACCGTTGGAATAGAAAGTAGAATTAACAAACTTCATTTCATTAGATAGACTCAAATTTTTAAGAAAATCTTTTTATGGCTAAAATTTAGATCAAGAGTAAGGAGCTAGAAGTTGCCAACTAATACTTTGAAAGGTGACTTGTGGATTAACCCCTCAAGGACTAAAAAGACACGATGTGTCCACTTTAAATTTTCAATTGCAAATTCTTGGTAGGGTGAAATAAATCTCAATATTTTGTAAAATAGATTCTTATAGAATAATAAGTTGACATAGTTATTGCATTTTTTATTTTCAAAATTTCAATGTTAGAAGCATTTAATAATATATTTAGGAAATGTAGTCTTGTAAAAAAAAGGGAACAAACATAATTTTTCACAATGAAAGGAATGTGGGGATGGAAAAAACATTTTCTTGGACATTTCTAATCTTTGGTTTGCACAAACAAATTGGATTTAGAGGAAAATCTTTCAAAGTTGTATTTAAAAGTAGCAATTTTAACAAAGATACAAGGTTCAATTTGGTATAATCAAAGACACAAAATAATTAGAATGATTCTAATTTTTTTGAAGATGTTTTAAATAATATGCTAATAATATCAATCATTAGATTTAAAAAATTGATGCATATGTAAATGTTTAAAATTTTGTAGGATCCAATTTGGTCAATTTTGGCTATCTACTTCTTTTGTTTGAAAATTTGTATGAATTTGTAAAAGGGTTTTATTTCTTAGTTTTAAAAAAATAAAAAAAAAACTACATTTGCTTATGATTCCAATACAATTTTTTGGGAGGAGGTGACTGTGTGTAAAAAATAATTATTTGGATCGTCTTATAATTTTCTTCCTCCAAAGCTGCATTTGTTGCTTGTAAGTTGATTATCCAAAATTATTGTAATCTAAAAATCCAATGGTCAATATTTTCCACAATTAATTCCATGCATACTAGATAAAATATTCTTTACTTTTGTATGATTAAAATTAAATTTTCTAGCACCCCCATGTGCAAAAAAATATCAAAGTGGGACGATTCATTGACAACCTCTATTATCAAAAATAAACTTTTCAGTTCAAGAAATGATCCTTGAAAAATGACTTGAATCAAAAAATAAAATAAAAATCTTCAAAAATCTTTTTAATTAGAAATTATTCCCTTTGTCCCACTAAAGACCTCAAAAAACCTTCTCCATGAGGGATTAACTATATTTTTAGTCTTGTGCCAGTGATACATACATTTTAGAACTAGTAATCTATCCCCTAGATCTATGCAAAATCTCCAACTTAGGCGCCATCATTTAGGCACCTAAAATCTATGTGGAAAGTGTAATATTTGAGCATCGTTTATAAATGCCACCAGCTCATCATTTATGATATTTAAAGTTGTTGGTGGCAACAATGGGATTGTAGAAATATATGCTCCCAACCTAAATACCGCATCTACAAAACCTATCCCCCTTCATGAACAAATCTCCATAGCGCCAAAGTGGTCCCTAAATCCACTGTCAACACAACTATTTGACAAAGCAGCAAGTATAAGGTGCCTCATATAGGCAAGGCCAAGCTTGTTAGGAGAGGAATGTTCCTTGATTGCTTGCCACTTACTCCCACAAGGTCATTCAATACAAGCAACGCTTACTCAACGGTCAAAATCAGTAAATGGAGGTTTTTAGTGGGACAAAAATTGCGCCTCATTTGGAGGTTTTTAGTGGGACAGAGGGAGTATCATTTTGCACTTATAGAAAAAATTTCTTGAAATAATTATAAAGATTCAATCTACAATCAATTTTTTACTTCAAATTTTATTGTAAAATATTGGAATGTGCATTTGTTGATCTAACAATATGGATGTGATCAATAAATCATATCTTGCAACTATTGCTTGAGAGTCATCATTAACCCCTAAAATGCCCAAGGCATTTTCTAGCTCCAAAACCACTAAAAATTGCCATTTCTGCTGCAATCACTCAAGAAACCAACAAACACATTTTTTAGAATCTAATCGTAGGATCTTATACTTCACTTGTCTCTAATCATGTGGTAAAAATTTCATGAAGTTTGACCATATGGATTGGAAGATATTAGCTTTTGAAGTTGGAAATGTAAGTTATTTTGACCACCACTTGTGGAATTTTTTTGAACTACGGACCATTGGTTCAAAAAAAATTGTTAAAAATTTGAGTTGAGAGTTGGGGAAAAAAATTTCAAAGTATCAAAACTTGATTTTCACATATAAAAAAATTATTAAGTAGAAGTAGGTCCGAGATTGAACAAAACACTAAATTGTTAATAGCTCTAAGATGGAATTAAAACATCATATCCCCAACGGTGAGACTCTTCTTGCAAACAAACTTCACCCTATCAAAAAAAAAATGGCATTCAAAAATGAATTCTATAAGTTGTTTTTGAAGAAGATGCGTAGATTGCCCAAAAAACAAGATTGTGCATAACTTTTTCATTATTATTCATTGTTAGTCCAAATAGAATGAATCAAAGCTTCAAATATAGACAAAAACATAATCTTTTAGAAAATAATGAAAAATGGAAAAAAACATTTTTTTGTGTATTTTTTGTTCTGCCTAGTGAACTGCTTTTTAGACTTCGGATGGCATAACTTTTGTTCCTGGGCACCTATTGAAAAAAAATTATATGTTTAGGAAGCCAATGTGATCTCCTATTTTCAAAAAGGTTAAAAAAAAATCAAGTCAAAATTTGAGGTCACACGAGCCTGCCCAAACCTCCAAATGTCCCCTGAGGGAACTTTGGGTCTTTAGGGGTTAAAATATTGTTCTAAGTTGCATTCTATATTAGATCTTCACAATTTTGGAGATCTAGATCTGACCCTCGCTCAGTCTACTCTTGAAGAGATCTTTTAAGAGTTGATTGCATTTGGAGAAGCTAAACTCCTTGAAATAATTTTCAGTAATGTTTTGTAGGATAAAAAAAGGAATTGACATCTAAACCAAGGCATTTCATATTTTTTGCACCTCCGTGGAATTAGTTGCAAATTTTTGAAGTTGAAATGCAGTGGTCACTAAAATTGAACACCTCTTGAAATGTACATTATTGGTATATTGAAGAAAGCAAAATGTACCTTTGTGTTAGAAGTCGCTTTTAGAGCAATGTTGCTTAATAAACCCTACTTTAATTTCATTTAAGTGAATGCTGAATGAGTTGGCAACAATATTATCTGTTACAAAGGGACATACATAGATTTTATCAATTAATTAACTATCATTGCAATAAATAAATAAATAAATAAAACACTTAATTTGTCCATCTGCCCCCCAAAACCAAATTAATACAGATATAATATACTGCAAAATATAGAATATATGGGTATATATGAAATATAAAGGTTCTATTTGGAATATTGGTTTAGTGTGGTATATGGGTACAGGTACAAGTGCACAATACATGATATGATGGTTAATCCTATATCGATTGTAATCTAGCATGTTTACAAAAAACATATATATTGGGGGATTGAAAAATTCATATCTTACAATTTACTCACTTATTAAGTGAAAGAATGAGTGACGTGAATTCACGTACTATGATCTCCTCGAAAGGGGATACTATACATGTGACTAATTGGCAAAGTGTGTGTGGGGCTTGTAGTTGTATGTATAGTAGGGTCAAAAATACATAATTTTTTAATGTAGAAAACAATCAACATTATATATATATAACATTGCATTCTTTTGCAACCTCAATGGCCGTACAACTCTCATGGCCAACTTAATGCCGGAAAATGGCATTTACATTTGAATCTTGTCAAAGCAACTAATAATACATATAGCTTACACCAAATAAAAGTCAATCATTTTTGTGTTTTCATCTACGTTGTGTGTTTGTGGAAAATTGTAGTTTTTTTAAAGTTACAAAAATGACTTGAATGTGGCATTGATAGAACTTGCTTACAAATATGATAACAAATTAGCAACGTATTTGAATAAGGTTTTGAGTGTGGTTCCTATTGTTGAAATGTAAATGCTTTTGTTCAACCTTGTTGTTGTAGTTGAAGGGGATTCTAGGCTCTTTTAAAATAGATATTTTTGGAGTCCTTATGCATAAACAATAAACCATAAAAGTGTTGAAATTTTTAAAAAATACCTAAAATCAAACTCAAGCTCTTATGTATGGAAGTTGTACATTTTAAACGAGAATCTGGATAAGAAATCTATACTTTGACAAAAATGTCACAATTATGGTGCAACAACACCCAAAGATCCCTCAAAGATTAAATGACCAAAAAATTTGATGAGATTTTAGCAAACTCAAGAAAAATGCACCCCAAGTGGTTTCATAATTTTTCAGCACTCTAATAATATTTTACAAATTTTCAAAGTTGAAAATATAAAGTAGCCTATACACAACAAAATGGACACCCTTGAAGCACAAAATGTCTCAACTTTCATTGGTTGCTTCAAAAAACTTGTGGAGGTTTTGAGTTTGAAAGTGTTTATTCAAGGCCATTTTTTTGGTGTTGAAGAATGAAATGTGTCTCTTTTAGGGTAGTGTTACTTTAAGGTATCTACACCCAATTTTAACCACTTTCCGAAATCGGCCACTACAGATTCTTGCCTAGATTGTACTTCTACTATTCATGAGAGTTTATGGTTGGTTTAGAAACACTTATTTTCAGCACTTTGAAAATCTGTAGTTTAGTTTTACAGTGTCCAAATAATGCATTTTAAGAGAATCTAAAATCCCTTTTTGACTACCAACAAGACCTCACCAAAAAAAATCAATATAATAATGGGAACCATGTTGAATAGCTTATTCATGCGATTTTAGGTGTAAGGTAAATCAACCCATCATGGTCAAATGACCCATGACGGACACCTAAAGAATGACCCCATGATGGTTATTCTCAGTTTATGAGATTTTGGACCACAATCAATGCCTTATATGACACTAATGGATTAACTAGTAACCTCATTAGGAACAGTCAACTATTTCAATGTAAATCACTATAGGAAGTGACTTTTGAAGGCCTTTCACTTTAGAAAATATTTTGACTGCTTTAGAAGAGTAAGGTGAGCATTATGGATATAGTTGCATGTTGGTTTTGGGGTAGTCTATAGACTCTTTTGGGCTGAACACTTCAAAAAATTATAGCTAATTCATACTTTGTTGAAAAAATATAATTTCAATTTCTCTTTCTATTTCTCACACTTGTCTCACACTTGTCTGTATGTGGGAAAATTTAAAAAAAAAATTAAGCCATGGCATGAGGGCAAACTAGCAATTCTGACCATGATGGGCTGTTTTACGTTACTTACCTCATAGGGTTGAAGAGTTATCACTTGCGCTCTGCCACCTTACTTAGGGCGGCCTATTAACAGTCACTAGTCCCAATGCCACTGGCTATTCAGGTGAAGATGAATAGATGCTTCTGCATTGTGCATTGTGGATCCTGTTGCGTGTGAGCTTACATTCTTGGAGACACAATCTGACGATCCCATGTGTTTCGAGACTTGAAAAACGCAGCAGATTGTGTTTCCTGGATACCGAAACCAGATATTTTCTGCCACATAATCAGTTTTGAAGAAGGTTACCCACTGTAGTTCCAATGCATTTTGTTTTGTATACGGTATAATCATGAGAATTAAATACTGTAAGTGGATTGTAAATAGAAATTCTCTAACGATGCTTGAGAGTTGCGTGAGTACTCACTGGGATGCACAAGAATTTCCCAATGAACTAAGTGAACCCTTTGCCACCACATACATAAACCTCTTGGTTGTGTCCATTCAATTCTCGAAATCATCAATTTTCAACCCAATTCCAATACTTTCAGCGGCCCATTCCACACTGAGCATGTCAATATGTGAAACTGAGTACAAGACTTGATACAAAGCACAATTAGGTGTAGCCATAGGGCACGCAATTTGGCTGGGGTCGATTTCGGGCTACCCTACCTTAGTACGTGATGATGGTCACAATCAATAAGCTCCATCCTTGCAGTGAGAATCACGTGGAGTTCTTAACTTATTTGCCTAGTTGCATTCAACTGAAAGAGTCCCTGGAGGCGGCTCTGAGCATCGATTCACTGACATTTTGGTAGTGGGATCAGACTGGTCAGAGTAGGTGGCCATGGCCACTTGGGCAGACGTGGGAATTTAGAGAGGCAGAGATGGCTCTAACATCAAGAATACTCAGTGTTTGCTTTGCACCTGTGGCAATCCAACATTGCAATAACTTAGCTGGTGGAAAAAAAAGAAGCAGCAATTCTCTCGATAATTTCACAAAGTAATGAAGAATCCTTTGTTGCTAATCGTGTGGTGCTTGTAACTGAGTTCCTCTAGATATCAGACGGCAACATCTCGGGCAACATCCGAAGCAGGCTTCCGATGAAGGACGCTGCTTGCCATTAACTTATCAACAAGGTTAAGCCTGGATCTTCAATTCTGGAACTCCAGATCAAGTTTAAACTCTCATAATGCCAAGTCCAGTGACAATGCTATCGATTCTTTGTCTGGTTGGCGAGTTAGACAAGGATTCTAATTCTCAATCTTTCTCTTCATTCTAAGGCTCTATGATCATCGAAAAAGAACAGAAAAGATATGGACGTTCCCTGATTGGGTAACACGACTTAGCAATATGTCCAATAATGCTCTTCGACCTCGTGGCTCTCAATCCTGGCTCTCGAGTGTTATCCAGTCTATATTCTTTTCCAATGTACAACCATTTCAATTTATTAAAATAGGACCACTCAAAATTCTTCGAGAGTCATGATTGGGAGTCAGTGAAGACTGATTTTTTTAGTTCTATGTATACTTCTTACTAATAGATTATACAAAGTCCAAGAATGACATGTGAATACTGCTTGCAATAGTTATGACTTATGAGAGGTCAAAGTGTAAGCAGTAACTTAGATTTTCTAGACGCACGCCCTAATTTCAATGTCCTTGGGGCTGCACAATGTGCTAGAAGCATCTACACGATTATCTAAACATATTGGGGCATGCTTTGGGGAACACACTCCGTTACGTTTTGAGTGATCGCATGGAGGTCAAGCTCAGTACGGGAAGTGCATTAATAACAGCGTCGCTATTGAGGACTCAGGATTTATCTGTGGCAGCTGCTGCATTCACGTGCTGAGTATGTGCACACTCTGCATCAACAAGAGAGAGCTGTCTGCATTCAATGGAATAACTACTCTCAAGTCTCAAGTTAAGGTACCGGTACCCGATCATTTAAGCGGACTGCAGCAGATCTTGAGCAGTATGAGGCCTTGGAAATTTTTCCCATGTAGGTAGATAGGAAATATGGGGATTGCAAATTTTTCGTAATTTTATTCCACAAATTGAAATTACTATGAAGCCAAAAAGTACTCAAAGCCCATAGTCAATGTCTAGATTCTTTCAATTTTGATCATTCAAGGACTACTTTCTTGCCTACTAATTCCTTCTTTCTTGCTCACTACTTTGGGACATGTGTCATAACCTTATTAGTCCCAACCTTGAAAAGGACAAACCTGAAAACACATTCCAAACTTTGTTTGGAAATTTGTTCCAGTCTTGGCTGGAAATAGTGCACTTTATAAGTTGGATATTCCTAGTTGACAATTGGTACCTCTACCTTATATCTCTTTAACCAACTGCTCATCTAGATGAAGTATCTACCACTATCAAAAGTCTTGAAATCATCCATACATCGTAAGGGCCGCTTTACACTTACAAGCTAGGCCAATATGATGTGTCAAAGGTCAAGAATCCTCACTTGTGATTGGACAGAACGCTAAAATTAGCCCCAATCCCTTTACACCTAGAGGCAGGGCCAATTTGGAGGAATGGATTTTTTATTCAAAAAAGACATGATCTAACATGGCCCGAGCTTGTTGAATTGGGTGTACCAAAAATGGAAGGCCAATTCTTAGCCTTGGGGTCAATGTCAGATTCAATACAATTTTTTTTTAATAAAATATTATTTTTTTCAACAAATCACATCTATTGGATTTTATGCAATCGGCCTCAATGGAAATTGGCCCGGCCTCTAGGTGTAAAGTGGCTCTAAACATTTCAGCCCCTTTTTCTCTCTTTTGTAGGTTTTGTTGAATCGGCCCGGCTTCTTGGCCTCAAGGCCTTTACATATGGGAGAATTGGTCCCAACTATAATCTTATTCTAATGGGTAGTCGAGGATGGCCTCCAGCCCAAAAGGGGCTGAAATTTTGTACAATTGGCTTGAAGGAGAATTGGCCCGGCTTCTAGGTGTAAAGCAACCCTTAAATTCATCCTAACATTTTCTCTTTGCGTCCATCTGCAAGCCTATACAACGACGACCTCTTAATTAAAATGGGATTGTAGTGGGAGAGCTTATTTATGCAAGGGCCACATTGGTGCTCAAAGAGAACGAAACTAAATTTTAAAAAACTAAACAAAAAATTCATAGCATGAAATTCTTGATCTTCAAGGCAAGTGACACTTTACGTTCCATGAATCAAGGTTCCTTTTACTATAGAACATCTTGAATGTAAGCTTTCCCATGTACTACGGGACACTAACAAGAATATATTCTTGTTAAAGTGAGATTGTAGAAGGACCTTGCCTTCCCATTCAAAAATGTTATAAGTAGTAACATTGTTTATAAGGTTTTAGTGTATACATCTCAAACTTAGTGGCTTCATACCTGCGTACCATAATCATACTGATTCAGTGGCTTTATACCTGCGTACCATAATCGTACACATTACGTGTATTTGTACGCACTGAATCAGTGCGAAAACAATGAATATCAATAACGTATGATTCTTGTACTATTATTAGTACAATTTAGGTGCATTTTGGATACCACATTTGCATAATTAAAGTACACAAATCGTACGCTTTTAAAAAACTTTTTAACAACACTGATTCAGTGCGTCTAAATACACGTAATATGTACAATTATGGTACGCACATATGAAGCCACTGAATCAGTACGATATCTGTTAAAAAATCATCCTTCCTTAAGTTTGAGATGTATATGGTTCAATTCGCAATTCTCTCAATGAAATTGGAGCTAATGACTATTATGTTGAAAAAGCCTTAATAACTTCATTGAAGCTTCAGCTATTTTCAATGAAAGCCAAACTTATCTACCAATCAATTTTAACCTTAGCGTATTTGGATCTTTCAATTATACATCCACCAAACTCCTCCTATTGAATTCCAAATATATTGACTAGTATCTTTCCATGATAGTTTCTTCTCAAGTTGTTGATATATTGTCTCACCTCTCAAAATAACTCCCTCTAAACTCATGATTCAAAAGTGTCTTCCACATCCTTGCTAGTATAATACTAGTGTATTACTAGAATATCATTATTTTTTGGGTTCATTTTTGAAAAAACAATAGCCATTTATTTCCATACAAAAAATAAGAGAACACCATAAAGACTTAGGAACTAATCTAAATTCCAAAGAAGAAGCATAAAGTGATGAACGCAGCCAACTTTGTTATCTATAGGATGCATACAATAGCGTCCATCACTTGGTACAATAACAAACTGGTTGCATTGCTTCTATTGCCCTTAGTCCTATTTATTCTTTCAAATCTTTATTTGTGAATTGTTGGCATGTGAATACTTCAATACAGATTCATGCATCAATCGTGCTTGTGCATTGGGTGATTGCAAGAAACACTTGTACTATTTGTTGCATTTTGGACATTTGGACTTTTTGGACTTTTTGGACTATGAGTCACCTTCAGTACTATTGGAGGCATGGAACATAAAATTTGAATGGTCAATTGGATTTCAAATTTACTATTATGACAATATGTAGTGTTTATCATTGAATGACAAAAATGGATGGAAATACTTAATTTGTCATTAAAAAAAAATTTACATTGGCAAATAGAAGGTACTACGAGCCTACTATTGAGTCTTTATGTGTACCCTGAAGTATTATTTTGAACCACACGCTACAATTTATCTTAGAAAAGGAGACTTTCACGTTTCTATTTTTGAAAATTAGGAAATGAGCTTGAAAATTTTATTTTTAAAATGGCCATTGTTGCCAACTAAGAACAAAGTAGGAAGATCAAAGTTAGAACTAAAAAAACATTTTTAGTTCAACATAAACTCAAACTGAATGTAGCACACTTTAGGCCAATGTAAAACACACTTGCCATGTTTTGGAAATCCCTCTCTTGAGAAGGTGTATTTCTATTAGAAGAGCTAGACTACCAAATTTGACTATGTAACTCTTCAAAAAAGGTACTTGATAGTACTAAAAAACACCAAAACCGCATATGTGATGTATATTCAAATTCAATTTCACCTATTAAATTAATTTTAAAAAAATTGAAATAATTCAAGTGCATTTTCTATTGCTATAGGAAGCTTGCTTTCGAATTTTATGTTCATTCAATCATTTTTGCAATACTTATGGCACAAAACAACTTTTGCATTGAACGTGCGACTAAAAATAGTACATGTGTTTCTTGCAATCACCCCATTACCAAAAAAACATGCGTGGAATTGAAGTGTAAGATCAATTTTGCGGCTATTATTCTATTCAATGTTGCAACCATACAAGGTGGCATGAGATTATTTGAGGTGTATTTGGTATATCCTTTGTAAATGCTTATATACTTCATTTTTGTGGAAAGACCACATGTGGGAGAAAAGTACGTGTTACATTGAATTTGATGTGAGTGTTGCATCAACCTTGACAAAAGTATTTATATTAAAAAACATGCATGTCAAGTGCAAGAGTGAGGAATCTAGAGTGGATTTACTATATTATGGCATGATTTGACTATAGAAAGTGAAAACACAAAGCTTGCATTGTTTGTAAGAAAGTGCAATAATATAATTGTTGTGTAGTACAATTGCCAACCTTGTAGACTTTTAGAGTCAATTGTGAGATCTTGAATGAACAAACTCTCATTTATGCCAAACCTTAGGGGTTGGAGTTTTTTTTCCCCCCCTTGTGTTTGTAAAAAGGTGGTGTGCATGTGTATAGGTTATATGAAATAAGATAACAAATTAGAGGAAGAATTGTACTTTTAGAGTTTCAACCAATCTTTTAGCATCAAAGAGGGGCAGACCAAAGAGGATTGTAGGCTCAAAATTGTTGTTGGATGCCATGTTGCAATTGTTGGAATGCCAAACTGCATTCATGCCTACCTTTACTTCAATTTTTCTTTTAATTTTTAATTTTTTTAATCTTTTAGATTTTAGTTTTTAATGAAGTTGAATTGTAATTTATCTGAGTAGGGATGGTATAAGATGTGAGCATTGGGTGTAATTATATATATAGGGATGCGGGGAACCAACCAACACACTACAAAGAAAAAGGGGTGTTTTAAGTAGTGTCCTAAACATCACGTCTTTTAAGTAAAATTTTACTGAAAAAATTGTCTTTTTAGTAAAATTTTACTTTAAAACTTACTTAAAAGACGTGATGTCTAGGACACTACTTAAAACACCCCTTTCTCTTGTAGTGACATATATTGGGTGAACAACAGATTAAGGCCATGACATAGTCGTCAATAATAAGAATTCAAACTAACTGCTTTATTAAATTTTTGTATTCAAAGATGAAACCTTCTTCTCTTTGATTGATACAAAGGATTTAAAAAAGTAGCAAAAGAGAAGATGGTAGAGTTCGTGATGGCAAGTGTAGAAGAAGATGCTAAAAGAATGGGGATTGCCAAAGTGGAGGATATGGTAAATGATTTGAAGATAGAAGAAGGCACTAAGGAGAAGAACGTGAAGGCAAGAAAGGCAGAAATGGTAAAAACAAGGGAAGAGCCCAAAGAGAAGGAGAGCGCTGCGACGAACAAAGTAGCAGAAGAGGAAGAAGTGGCAAAGGCACAAGAAAGAGTGAAGTTGGCTTGAAGGATCTTCTAAAGAAAAGAAGGTTGCCAAGGGAGAGGAAGGGGGAAAAGATTTAAAGATCATGGCCAAAAAATAGAAGCAAGTAAATAAAGAGACAACAAATGACATTGTTGGTAGTGGTGAGTTTTTGGAATGGTTATTTGGTTGCTGTAAGGTTTAATAGGTGATTTGAAATTGTGTATGATTGTGAGAAGTTGATTGTGGTTGCATTTTTGGATTATTGTTGTATCAGCGAGGCTAAAAGAGATGAAAGAAAGAGTTGTTGATCTTAAACTGGTTGTGTTTATTTTAACATGACATCCTCCACCTACCTTTTGAGCCATGCACCACATCTAGTAAAAATGGTTGTCAACGGTCTTTATTGTATTCTACCTATTGAACCATATAGCAAGGCAAATAGTGATAGGAGGTGATTTAGGATATTATATTCTTTTGATTTACAAGGGCTATACTATTCTTTAGATGGAAAAAACAACTATTGACTATTGGCAATGGTTTTATAGTTTTGGAACTTAGTTTGCTGCTTTTTTAAAAGAATTTTTTTGCATTAATTTTTGAACCTACCTTTAAAGAAGCCAAAAGGATTAGAAAGAATAAGTGTCTCTCGGTAGTCCTTTGTTTGATGTGTTGATGCTTTGAAGAGAATTCATTATTATTTCTTTTTAATGCTTTTTAAAATTTTAAGGTTGTTTAGCTATGGTTTAGGGTTTGAAAGGTACACTTCTATCATTTGTTTTTGAGTCGTATACTTTTGAACCCTAGAATCTTGTCTCTGGTTGTTGGTTGTTTGTGTAGTGTGCAAGCACACCTCAACGTACTAACTCCATTGTAGAAATTTCAAATTACATTTCTCAAAGCACATGACAAGTCTTCATCTTAAGTACCCACCCTAATCAGACTAGAAACCATCAGTTTCATCATCTCTACGTTTGATGCAATGTTTGATGCAAGCGCTAGCATGAATGTGGTGTGCATGTGGTCTTGGAGCGGCTCGAGAAGTGCACACACGATTTGAGTAAACTTAATAACCTCAATGCAGGCAAATTCGAACTGAATGATTGCCTTGAAATCTCAAAACACTCACAAACACAAAACAATTGCAACTGTTACCCTCTTTACTCCTGTGTGCATACTCAATGCCTGAACTCCAGTATTATCAATTCTTAACTTGACTCTTCTTTGCCATAACGGTGAAACTTGCCTGCATTGAGACTGTAACGAAGAACCTGACTGAGAATCAATGGACTCCACATGGTGCCAGCAAATTGGTTAATTAAGGCATTCAAACTTGAATTCACCAATCGAACCTTGACTACGTTGATTCATGAAAGTTGCACCATAACTCGTTTACATTTACACCAGTCAGATGGTGCACATCAGTTATGGTGCAACATCCACAAAACGGCAACGAGTATCGATCGAAACTTCATGTGCTATTCACATCTGTTCCTCGATCTTTTGCCTCACCCCTACTGCAAATGCGTTACCTCCTTCAATGAATCTGATGTACTGTACACTCAACTCCAACTTTACGTGCGAGAATTTCAATGAAACCTCAGTTCCGCTACTCTCTGCATTTGTGGAGAGCGCGACTAAAAACAACCTATGGGGAACCATGGCCTTGTTACGCATTGACATAACATCAACAACGTCGTCGTAAACACGTCAGAGCTTCACAAGAACCGTGTCTTGCTAAGCCTGTGCTTGCAATTCTTCGAGAAAAGGATAGTCGGTGTACCCTCGTCGAGTATAATCCCCATAAAAAGTCGCCGGATTCGGAGCATTCAGCGGTTTTTCCTTTACAAACCGCTGCACCAAATCCGGATTCGCAATGAAGGAGCGTCCAAACCCCACCATATCCGCGTACCCGGACCGCACTGCCTCATTTCCAGTTGCCCAAGTATGCCCCCCGCTCACCAGCAACGGCGTCGTCCTCCGTTTCGTCACGTGCCAGTACTTTGGCATCCACGTGAAATCATCAACGATGAATGTAAACTCGGGCTCCGTCAAATGGATATATGCAAGGCCCAGCTTGTCAAGCTCCGTGAGCAAATACGAAAAGAGCGCTTCCGGGTTTGTGTCTGTTCGGGAGGCGTTGTAGACGCTGAACGGAGAAATTCGAACGGATGTACGAGAAGCGCCGATCTCCGCGATGACTGCTTGGGTGGTTTCAATCAGAAGCTTGCAACGATTCGCCATGGTGCCACCGTAGGAATCCGTGCGGTCGTTGATGGATTCTTTCACGAAGGAGTCGAGGAGGTAACCGTGAGCGCCATGGATCTCGCACCTATTGGAATTTCCCATTCAATTGGCAATTGTCAGTTCAAATCGTAAAGCTTTGTACAATTGCAAGTACTGAACTGAAATCAGTATCTGTCCTAGTTATCAAAAGAATGAAAAATTGTTTCTGGTTTGCATATTCTCTGGCAATCAAGAATTTGTTGGTTAATTTGGAATTGGTGGCCATACCCTAAGTTCTGAACAATTTTACTAAACTTTAGGAAAATTTGTTCCCGTACCACTTATCAAGGGAAAAACTGCTGCTGGGCTTAGGGTTTCTGGCCATTACAAATATTGTTGGCTAATTTCGAAGTTGGAATTGGCGGGGCCTTACCCGTCGAAACCTGCTTCCAAAGCGTTGCGTGCGCCGGATCGGAAATACTCGATGATGCTGGGAATCTCGTCGATGTGCAGGGCTCGCGGGGTGGAGTACATGTGCTTTGAGCTTGCGCCGTCGGCGTCGACGAGAGTGACTCGCCATGGCATAGGGACGGGATTGCAAGTTGAAGCGATCGGTGCTGCGTTTCCGGGTTGTAAGTCTGTGTGGGATGCGCGGCCGACGTGCCAGAGTTGCAAGAAGAACGTGGCGCCCTTGTTGTGCACCGCCTTCGTGACCGGTTTCCATGAGTCTACCTGCTCACTCGTGTAGATTCCCGCCGTGTTCACGAATCTGAATTATGACAGACAAAATATCCGGGAATTCATCAATTGCACGTTCAATCACAAACACTTCCGATTCATAATGCTCGAAACGAGAGATCGGTGAAGAATTGAAAAGCGGCTTCTGAGAGCGAGCTTACCCGTGACCATTTGCTGCCACGCAGACGCCTTCCGAAATGAGAAGCCCGCCTTCAGTCGCTCTCTGGCAGTAATACTCCTCCATCATGTCGGTGGCCAGGGTGTTCCGCGCTCGGCACCGCGTCATGGGCGCCAACACAAGCCTGCAACATACAGTAAATCACACACACACCAATTCAATTCAAGTCCACAAATTTCCTCACAGACTCCTCGCAAATTTTCTGACTTTTGTACGTGCAAAATCAGTATTGGAAAGGCTATTCGTTACCTGTGCTTCAGCTGATGGAGCCCAATTTGAATTGGTTTCATCAACGGCTTGGGCGACTCACCCATAGCGTTCTCGTTTGCCTCCATTTCGGTGAGGGCCATAGCTACCATTTCCGAACCCATAAATGAATTGAACCTCTCCAACCCTACTCGGATATGAAAGCTTCTGGTACACACAAACTGTACACGAAAGGTCGATCGATACGTACGCTGAGGATTCAATTCGACATTCAAGCTCGATGTTGTTAGTGAGACTAAATGCATAAGCATTTATATTAATTGGCAGTAATTCGATTCTAAGGTTCGATCTTCCGACCGGCACGCACGTTACTAGTGCGCAACGCGCGCGTAGAGTCGACGGCGATCGATATCGAACACATGTGTGTCGGAGACTCAAGGAAATTTCCGGAACTCCATCGTGAGGACTCCACAGTGTAGTTTTCTACAGTTTTTCTTTCCGTTCGAAACAAAATTCAATCGAAGTCTAATAATAACTAAATCCACGGAGTCCAATAATAACTTAATTCAAAGTCATTTAGCGCACATGGTGCATTCTTCTTCGTTGCACGAGGCTTAAAGGATATCTCTACAGTAGCTATATATTATCTACAGCTGCACTCCGGCCGTACCTTCTTACGATCCCACCGAGAATCGAGCTGCAAGGAATTCGTCCCGTTCACACATATTCGTAAACCCTGCCAAGAAATGTTCCGTTCATTTTGTGGAAGGATTATTTCCCATAATCCCCTCCTGGCGCATGAAATCTACATAATTGGTGATTACGGTTATCTCATTCATCAATCACATATTCATCCATTTCTAGATGGGCATTTACGTTAGGTAATCTCCTCGTTGTTGGGAATTCTAAAAATAAACATGCATTCCTTGTGGGGCTTTGCCTTCCTTATTAGCCTACTTATTTTCAAAATTCCTTCCGCTTTAGTGATTGCCCTATACATTACAATTGTTGACAATTGGAACTCGACCCCTTCAATTTTTTTGGTTCAATGGGGACCATAATGGGGGCACCATTTCAAAAATTAATCTCAAATAAAATTAAGGTAGTGAGCCGTTTAATCTGTCCAAAATAAGCATTTTTATGTGGCTCCCACATGAAAATTTTGTTCAATTTAATTAGCAAATCGTAGTGAAAAATGTTGCACAAAGAATCTGAATTTTTGTGCTACTGGGAGAATGTGCTATAAATTTCCAATAGCAATATGTTGTAGGCTCCTACTATGGGCCATAGATTCACTAGGAATCAACAAATTTGGAACCTTGAAGCACCAAAAAGTGGTGCATGAATAATGACTTTAAATAGTCACTTTCATAATCTACTTATGCTCTATATAGGAGACTAGTGGTTTCACATGCAAATTGGGTTTGCTATTAGGCCAAAAAGAGGAGTTTATATGATATACTTGGCAGTTTAATGTGCGACTTTCTTAGTCCTTGTTTGCCAATTTTTTTCCATTTCTAGCTTTTTTTTCCATCAAACTACACTCAAAACTGCCATTTCTATTGTGAAGAGCAAAAAACTTAAAAAATTGGACAATGTTGCCACTTTTGGATGAAAGAAAAGGTTAGATATAACTAATCAAATAATACTCTTTGGTTCAAAAGACAAATTAATGTAGAAAGATAGTGTTTTATACAATTGAAAGTGATGGCCATCTTGACACTTTTAAAACAATAGATGAAAAAGCATTGATTCGGGAAATTTGGAAATCAAAATTATGCCACGTTTAATTACTTCTAGACTTTTGAAAGTCTAAAACTAATAACAAGCATCAAGAGAAAACAAAAATTATCAAGAGATAATGCAAAACATCCAAAGATCTATACACACATTATGGAATCCCTCGATGTTATCGTTGGGAGAACCCATTATGTTTTGTCCAGAATTCAGTGAATAGTCCAAAAGTAGTTAAATGTGGCATAATTGTTTGCTTTATTTATTTTGAAAAATATGAAAAGTGATCTTTAATTACAAGAGTGATGAAGTTATTTTCATTCATGTTTATAGATGAAACGTGCAATATGTGGATGAAAATTTGTTAATGCATCCAAAAAAATGTACATTCATCCCAAAAGAGGGATTTGGTTCCAAGTTAGATTTTGGAGGTCTTTTGAATAAAGAAGAATACACTATGAATTATATCATTAAACTTTAAATAAAATCTTTTACATGATTCCTCACTCAAATAAAAATTCCAAAATGAAGCAAGTTTAATTTTTAAAATTTTGAGCAAGAACTAAGATGATGATTACTTCTATTTTGGTAAGGTAATATATTTCTACATTCATTTGCTCTTATTTTTTTTTTTTAGAAATGAAAAAAGTTATCAAGAAAGCATGACTTTTTTAACATGAATTATTTTGAAATGATAATGCACTCGGACCTCTATATTTTTTACCTCGATAAGCATTAAAACCTCATATATGCTACAAAATTTCACCCCCTTCTAAATCTTTAAAGAAAAATGTTAAATGTTAAATGCTACTAATTCTTCAAGACATCTTTGTAAATATAGTTCCGGTGCTATATGTTTGAATAGCCAAAATTTTATAAATTAGAATATATATCATTTTTAATAGCCAAAAATTAATATTTAAATATATATTGTTTGATAATAGACAAAAAAAATTAAATATATACTATTTGTCATATGTTATAATGCTCTACTTAGTATGTGTTAGAAATCTTCAACCCCTATTTTGGTAACATATAAGGTATACACGCCCAATTTTGCCTCCTAAAGTTCCTTGACTATGTTTCACCAAAACCCCTCCAAAATTGCCATTTCTAGTACAAGTACCAAATTTTAGAAAAAAACATTTTTGAACACATATAACCGTAGGATCTAATAGTATGCTAGATTTATAAGATGTGGAAAAAATTTAGAATTTTCCACGGTGCGGATTGGAAGATATTAGTGTTTGAATTGGCATAAATCGATTCATTCTGCCTCGCATTCTGCTTGCGGAAAAAACAGGGCAGCTGCACTTTACAAGGTCACATTTGTATGAAAAAATGTCCAAAATGGTGGTTCTTCTTTGAATTCCTTTTTGCTAACAATTTGGTTACATACTTAAAAAATTTCAAATCATTTGAATTGTACAACATGTAGGAAAAAAATGATAAGTAGAAAGAAGTAGATAATGATTCAAAATACTAAATTGTTAAGAATATAATTATAGAATTGAAAAATGTCAATTCCAATGGTTGTAATGTTGCTATAAACAATCTACATTGTATGATTTTATTTTTTTCAAAAAATATTGAAAATTGAGTGAAATAAACGACTTCAAAGTTTATTTTAGAGTAGAAAATCCATAATTGCCCGCAAACTAAAACTCCTCATAACTTTTGACTCATTGATTGAAATGGAATGATTCAAAGCTTTCCAAGTATATATAAATCTAGAAAAAGTGATTTTTTATGATCTGCTCGGACTGCCTAAGTTGAGAAACAAACAACATATTAAGCCATAACTTTAGACTCATATTTCCAAATGTCATGAAATTTAGTGCATATGAAAGAAATTCCTTGTCCCCACCTTCTATTGAAATTTCAGCCTAAAATATGCAAATCTCTAGTCATAAGTACCTGCCCAAATTCACCGTGTTGCTAAAAATAGCAAGCTAGTCCTGTAGGGGTTAAACCACCAACTATTTTGTGTTGGAAAAAGTTTCACTTGATGTGTAAAAACCACCACCTCTAGAAGAAAAACTTGTTGCAATTAACACAATCTAAATGATGTTTCTTGTTTTTTGTTATAGGAAACAAAAAACATCATCTACACAAAATAGTGAAATTAGGTTGTCCCTCACTAATTGCTCGATATTCTACACTATGTAAACATTTATCATTTCACTATAGGAATGCACTACTTTTGAATTGAATATTGTAAGTTGTAAATGGGACTCGTGAACCTCCATGTGTACAAACAGAAAAATATTTATAGAAGTATTTGTTGACTTTGATGGCTTGTAAAGTAACTTTATTGAAATAAGGCAACCTAATTGGCAAAGCAACTTAATTCACTCACTATTTTTTGTAGATTGTATTGACTGCAACAAGGTTTTTTTCTAGTGACCAATCCATAACAACAAACAATGGATGTTAAGGAGTCCTTTGAGGCAATCAATGAAAGTTGAAAAATTCTTTGAGGGAAGGATGGCCTCGAGTCTAGTGTCATGAGTAGGTAATGTATGTTTTCAATTTCAGAAATTCATAGAATATTGTGCGAGTCTCAAAAAAATATGAAACAACTTGGGTTGGGTTTCCCTTTAAGAGGCTAACAATTTCACATAAAATTTCATCATTTTGATCACTGAGATATCTAGGCATCACTGAGATATCTAGGGCAGAAAAAGTAGCGGCTTTAGGAGTGTACAGTGACTCCAAAAACTGAGTCTATGCATCAAACAAGCAGTTTTAGAGCCACTTAACAAAGAGATAATGACATATTTAGTAGATGTAAAATTTGGATGTAAAAGAACTACAAGTTGACTTTAAGATGATGTCATGATGACATCATCAACTCCAATAGGGTTTTTGTGAGAGAGTCAAACACGTCGGGAATGCACAGACTCAATTTTTGCAGCGTTCTTCGCAACCTTCTTCGGCGACTCGTACGTTCTCATTTTTTCGTGAAATTTGGTCATTTTTTTCCTGAGGGTTTGTGTAAGATTGTGTTGAGCACTTCTTGTGATTTGTAGAGGTTGTAAGGGAGGATGAGGCCGATTTCTAGAGACAAAGAGCAAAATATTGTAGCCTTGATAGAAAAGGGAAGAAGCAGTAGAGAGATTGCAGAGAGTGTGGGTTTATCGCAATCCATAGTGAATAGAGTGAGAAAGCATGTTTCTCATAGCTTAGAATTGTCTAAAGGAGGTCGTCCTAAGGTCCTTACAGAGTGGGAGAGGAGATATGCTTCACGTTTAGTTACTGTTGGAGGTTTAGAAACTGCAACAGAGGCTGCAAAAGTGCTTAGGAGAGAGACGGGTGTAGAAATATGTGACAATACCTTGAGGAATGCGTTGAGAGAACAGGGATTGTCTTCTTCTACAAAGATTAAGAAGCCTTTTTTGAGTCAGAAGAACATCAAAGCAAGATTTCATTTTGCTCAAACCTATAAAGATTGGACAGTGAGTGATTGGGAGAGGGTTGTGTTTAGTGATGAAACGAAAATTAGTCGTTTCAACTTAGATGGGAGGACTTGGTGTTGGATTGAGGATAAAGAAAACATTCCTGTGCGTGCTGTAAACCAAACTGTTAAACACGGTGGAGGTAGCATTATGCTTTGGAGTTGTTTGACTTGTAGAGGATTGGGGGGATTGCACAATATACAGGGACGTTTGAATTCTAGAGGCTACATTGCAGTTTTAGAGCAAGATTTGTACAGTACATTGCGTACATTAGGGTTTATTGTTGAAGAAGTCATTTTCCAACAGGACAATGCTGGCGTGCATACGGGGAAGATTGTTCAAGATTGGTTTGGGAAGCAACCATTTTGTATTTTAGAGTGGCCTGCACAATCCCCTGACCTAAATCCTATTGAACATGTGTGGGCTTCACTCAAACGGCGATTGAATTCTTATTCTACTCCTCCTAGCGGTATCCTTCAATTATGGGAGTGAGTGCAAGAGATTTTCTTCTCCATTAGTCTAGAAGAGTGCAAGAGATTGTATGCTAGCATGCCTGATCGAATTGCAGCTATTTTGGCTGCAAAAGGATGATGGACAGATTTTTAAGTGATTTCTGAGGTGTAGTGCAAAAACCGAGTCTATGTATATATTTTGTTTCAACATCTTTCTCTACTTTGTTGTAATTGAAATCATCTTCTTCTTATTACGGTATTGTGTAGTACTTTGTACTCTACAATTTTTCTTTTTACAGCTTCTGATTTCGATCACTCATGTTTGCGGCATTGTCATTTGAAATTGTTTGTTTGATGCATAGACTTAGTTTTTGGAGTCACTGTATACCTTATTGAGAGGTCCGACTGCAGTATTTTGCCGTTGGGTGCCTATAAACCCAAACCAAACCAAATCAATAGTTGCCGAACTATTGCTTTGTGTGCATGACGTCAGCTTGCTGTAACTGACGCTTGCTTGGTGATATGTTCAGGCGCAAGTGGAAACGGGTTTCGTTTGTTGACTGGGTGCGCTAATTCAACTCTGCCACATGCCTATTAACCTGCATTGTGGTGCTGACGTGTCCATCCAAAGTCAAGATTAATTCCAAATCACTTCACCAGCTTATGTTGTGGTAGAGCAACCCCACGGCAGGGCGCCAAGGGGCCCAGACACAGGCAGTGCATGGGCCTAGGTTGAGTTTCCTCCCCACGGCAAGCACATCAAATGGTAAAAAATGGCCAGCCACGTCAGGTTTTAGGGATGGCACTAGCAAAATGATGCGCCTTGCGCGTGCCGCGTCAAACTTGTACAAATAGATCAGATCCTCATTCTGAACTTAATTGGGGTTGTGAAAGAGGAAGGGCTACAATGAAAGTAACACCAGTTGGCCCTAACAACCACTTGACTTTCATGACGTGGCCGGGCATTTTCTAGATCCCTGTGCAATTCACAAATGGCGAGTCTGAATGATGCTTCCACCGTGGGGCAACGCTAGCTCATTCAAATACGGGCTCTTCAATTGCCACGCCAAACAATCACTTGGCATCCCTACATGGCGCCCCTCCCGTGGAGTTGCCCTTAGAGCATGGCCACTATTACACACCCAACTTGGCACGCTCAAATTTTCCATCTAAATGAAGGTCGCTCAATTTCCTTGTCTCTCACCATTACTCACCAAACACGGCTATAAATAGTCAAATGACCACTCATCAAGTAGAATAAAGGATAAAATAACTAAACTTAGGATGAATAGTGATTTCAAGGGCCATTCCTTGACACGCAAATATCGAGTGTCAAGAGAATATTGTGAAGGGCCCGTAGTGCTTTTCATCCACAATATTGTGCCCTGTGTTGTTGCCACAATCAAAACAAAAGTATAAGTCATTCTTAAAACCAAAAATAACTCAAAAAACCATAACATTTTTTGACCATAGGTGCAAACGCCACAAAACAAAACCCATGCACTCCTCCTGGCAAAGAGCTTCCTAATGGTACCAAAAACATGACCAATTGACACACTATTCAAAAGATACATAATTGAGCATAATTTAGTCATTTTTAAGATCCAAAAATAACTCAAAAATCTATAACTTTCACACTGTAGGTCCAAATGCTACGAAACAAAGTCCTTGCATCCTTCCTCGCCAAGGGCTTTCCCTTAATACCAAGCATGCCACCGGGGGACGCATGGTCCGGGAGATCTCAACATAATAAACAAACAAACAAAACAAACAATCAAATTTAAGGTATGGATTTGAAGAGTATTGGAACTAGAGTGTGTAACGATGGCCATGCTTTTAACTTAATAAGATTGTTGGAATAAGGGTTTGAGCACGGTTCGTATAGTAGAACACTAAAAGTCTTTTGTTAGCTCTTGCTGATAGTCTAAAGCTCATCTAAAGGAATTGTAGGGATTGTAGGGTCTCATGTATAGAACAATGGTGCTAATATGTGAGCCCAAGAATGTGAGCTTGTGAGCATTGAGCCTACAATATAGGTACCTATAACATAGATACCACACACTATAGAAGGTGTATATATCATAAACACCTATAATATGGGTATTTGTAACATATATACCTTGTAAGCATAAACGTTTTCTATAGTGTATACACCTATAACATAGGTGTGTAGTATTCTAGGCTTATGGGCTCATACTCTTATGCTCACATAATTGCAACCCTCATGTATAGAAGCTAAAATCTACATTTTACGGGATAATTTTTTAGGAGACACTCTTATAAATACGTCACAATTGTGCACCTAACTTACATACATAGGAAAATTGAACCTCCATTGCCTTGTCCTAGTCTTCTAGGGGAGAAATGTAAAAATTTGTTCCCTCTTTTGTAGTTTTTTAATCCCTGAAGTCCCATTGTGCCCTCATGGGACAAAATGGATATTGGGTAAGTTCCTACATGAATCTCAATATTTGTCATAATTTTCTAATTTTTTTTGTGAAGATAGAAAAACACATTAGCTTTCCGAAAAAATAACTTTTATTTCAATTGGTGCTTGGGAACAAAAGTTTTGGCATAAGAAGCCCAACTTTTGATTTGGCAGACAGAAAAAAACCTCAAAAAAACTTAAAATTAATTAATTTTTTTTTTTTTTTCATATAGATTGTATTTTTATCTATATGGGAAGTTTTGATTTATTCCATTTGGATATGTTATGTGAAAGCTATGGACAATCTTTTTTTCCAGCCAATTAGAGCATCTTGTCGAGAAAATAACTTGTAGGATTTGTTTCTAAACTCAATTTTCATAATTTTTCCAAACAAAAGTTTCTCAAAGTTAAGATTTCTTGCTAGAATAATCTCACCATTGAGATTAGTGTGTTTTGATTCCATCTTAGAGCTACTAATGGTTTAGTTTTCCATTCAATCTTGAACCTACTTCTACATAGTAATTTTTTAATGAATGAAAACTAAGTGTGTTTTTAAAAAAAATCCTAGACCCTCAATTCAATTCTTCATTGAATAAAATTAGAAATTCAAAATCAATGGAAAAAAAATTTTAAGTTAAGAAGGTTTAAAGCCAAAAAATGTAGTTGAGTAAAATGCACAAAAACTTGTTTCCTTCTCTAGTACAAGATCCTACGGTTAGATGGGCAAAAAAATTATTTTAAAATTATTTTTGGTCTTCGCTATGGAAGTGGTAGTTTTGAGTGGTTATTGATGGAAAAAAGGCCTTGGGGCTTTAGGGGTTAAAATTTCTTGTGTCAAAAATCATCAAATACCTTCAAAATCACTCTCCCAAAAGTTTTTTAAGAAATAGGTTTTAAACTTCAAAGGACATTTCATGTTTGGACTTGTTCAAACTTCATTAGATTTCTACATTCAAATATTCATTTCAAAAAAAAATTATATTTTTCATATGTTGTAATATATGTCTAAAATTTAGCTTAATTTTTTAATAATTAAAAAAATCAAATTAAATTTATTTATTTTGAATTTATTTTTTGTAATAATCACAATAATTACAAAAATACTCAAAATAGTACAAAATTTGGAAGAAAAATGGAAATAATAGTGAAAAACATCATGGTGTAATTGATGTATTTCTTGAGTTTAAACCAAGAGAAATTTGATTGAAAAGTTCAAAAGTGGTATATTTTGATTTTTAAGATGCTATCTTCAAAATGTCATGAAATTTTGAAAATATTCAAATGGAATAAAAAAATAAATTATTAAAGCTACAATTTTTTTTAAACATTTAGATACAAGAACTATGTGAAAATTCAGGTTTAACTTTCAAAATGTTGTTGGGCTTGCAAGGTCCTTTAAGGAATAATTCAATTTCTTCAAGCTCACTATTAGTTACTTGAATGTCCCTAATTATCTTTTTGACAACACCACAAAAATATTCTAATATTGGACTAAGTGTTAATATCAAATGAATAGCAAGAGCTTAAACTTGACTCAAATCCAATAATACACATTTGATTTACTTACAACATCTCTAGCAACATTAGATATACCAATATTAGATATGACTATGATCCCCATCAATCATTTCTTTTATTTTTCATTGGTACAGTAGAGCAACTTACATCCTAGAAATGCATCCAAATTAGGCAAAAATGGATTGAATCCGATCCACATATTCATCCAAAAAATTATTTATGAATAACTTTCATCTAATTATTAACCAATTTGATTAAAAAACTTGAGAAGGATTTTTTAAGACAAAACTTCAATTGTTTGTCATTGGTTGATGAAAGAGAGTAAAGCCCTAATTTTTAGTTTTTAAAAGTTAATAATTAATCACTACAAGAGAAAGGGGTGTTTCAAGTATATTCCTAGTTGTATATTCCTATAAGTAATGATCTTTTAAGGAGGTTTTTAGTAGAATTTTATTAAAAATACATGTAAATTTTGTTAAATTTAACTAAAAATCTCCTTGAAAGGTCATTACTTACAGAACTATACTTAAAACATCCCTTTCTCTTCTAGTGATTAAATTCAAAGCTTTACAATTACAAGTCCATTGCAAAAGAAAATGACTCTAAAATTTTCAATATTTTGGATGTCATTAATTGTGAAAAAATACTACTATTTTTAAAGTTTAAAATTTATTGATAAACATTGGTGATAGCAATTTATTAATAAACATTGGCATATAAATTTAATACAAAATCTAAATTTTTTGTTAATAAATCAATACCAAATTTATTTCTCCAAGTTGTTCTTAATAATAGTACATTTTTAAATTAAAAAATGAATTAATGCATCTAGAGGTAAATTTAGTTTTTTCAACGTCAAGTTGAGTCATTTAAATGTCTCAAATTAGTTTTTTTCACAATAACACTAAAGGATCCAAGCATGTAATGAAATGCTCGTGAAATACATTTCAATTACAAGTATGCACTCGACTGCAAACCATCATATTTATGAATGTCTCAAGCAACATTGAATATCCAAATATTAAATACAAGCATACACTCCAGGTATGATGTTTGATTGGCACTTCTTTGGAAGTGGGCTCCATTGAGATTATATGTTTTAATTAGAAGGGTGTAGACCTATTGGCTATTGTTCTTATTTTGAAAAAAAAACTTTCTAATGGACAATGCAATGTAGAGTAGTGGCACTTCAATCCTACTTGTGAATAAATCTTTGACATTTGAATATACATTAAGCTTTTGACATTAGATAGAAAAAAATGACTGCTTAGAAATGCAGAGTGCCAAATATTGAACAAATTTTTGACATTCAAATATACATGGAGCCTTTGGGATTGGATAGAAAAAAAACTATTGCTAAAAAAAATAGAGTGCCAAATACTACAACTAAATCCTGCAAGGATTTAAAATGTGTCACACAACTCCACATTTTCATCCATTGGAGACACATATTATTCACCATTTGGGTTTTTTCTAAGACAATAATATAACCTAGGAAAGTGGTTACTATGGAATTATAGATTATGGTCCAAAGGACCCTACTTTAATAAAACATACAAGAAAAATATAATTGACCAACAAAAATGTAGTTGAAAAATGCATATTCAATGTAGCTAGTTTACAAAGATATAAATCAAGTGATTTAAGGATGAAAGACGGCCACATCACTAACATGCATTTGAATGCTTGTAGCATCTCAACTACAAGTGTTTGCACTAGAGTATTGAGGCCATGCAGGAAAAATGCATCGAAGTTTGAGCCACATTGTCATCAATCAAAGACCCATACCATTGATCATCTAGGCTTTAGCACGAGGAATATCATGTCATGGGAGAGTGTTTATTATAGAGTTAAAAGGGGCCCATTTTAGTAAAAAGTGGTAGAGAAAGCATGATTAATTGCTCAACAAAAATGTGGTTGATTGAACCCCTAAAGGACCGTTTGTCCCCTCAAGGGACAATTTGGGTCCGGGTAGGTTCCTATATATTGTCTCAATGTGTGGTGAATTTTTTTGAATTTTTTTGAAGTTGTATAGTTTTGTGAGAGCTTTGAGGATATATAATTTTTATTTCAATCAATGCCCGGAAGCAAAAGTTATGGCCCAATAAGCCAAAAATAGAGATTGCCAAGTAGTACAAAAAAATCACAAAAAGTCAAAATAAAATAATTTTTTTTTTTACTAAAATATTATATTTTTGTCTATATGTAAAGCTTTGATTCATTCAATTTGGACTTGTGATGAAAAAGTTATGGACAGTCTTAGTTTTTCGGCCAATCTAAACATCTTCTTAAAAAAATAACTCATAGGATTCATTTTTGAATGCAATTTTTACAATTTTCCAAAAAAAATTGTTAGACGTAGTTAAATTTGCTTGCTAGAACAATCTGACCATTGGAATTATTGTGTTTCAATTCCATCTTAAAACTATTAATGGTTTTGTTTTTCCTTCATTCTTGAACCTACTTCTGCTTAACAATTTTTTAATGAGTGAAAATTAAGTTTTTTTCACTTGAATTTTTTTTTCTAGATTCTCAACTCAAATATTCAACATAAAAAGTTAAAAAATAAAAATCAGTAATACAAAAACTTTAAGTTAAGAAGATTTAAAGCCAAAAAATCTAGTCAAACAAGGTGTAAAATAACTTGTTTTCTTCACTTTTGATGCAAATATCTTGCAATTTACGCGATCAAAGTTTCTGAAAATTCTTCCATACATACTTATACAAGTCTAGTACAAGAAACAATACGGTTAGATATGCAAAAAAAAACAATTTTTAAAGTTTTTTGCTCTTTGCAATAGAAATGGCAGTTTCAAGTATAGTTTGATGGAAAAAAAGCCTTGGTCCTTTAGGGGTTAAGCAATGCATTTAGAATGTAGTCAATTTATAATGATATTGAACAATTGGCTTGCACATGAAACAAGGCCACACCACTTGTTTAGATGTCTAGAATTTGCATGCACAGGAGCTGTTTTTACACGCATTTAAAAAACATGATTTTTTATTTTTTATTTTTTATTGTATCATATATATATGGTAGTATGGTGGAAATATATTCTCAAAAGTTGTTGGCCTTGAAGATTATTCTTTTGGGGGCACTCCAAAGTCTTAAGAAACCATAAAAATTGAAAGTGTCACACTAGCAAAATTTGTTATGAATAAAAACTGATTTTATAAAAATTCACAAAATAATTATTATAATTAGAAAGATATCCTTAAAGTATAATAATTCTTTTGACTTCATTGGCTAAATACTTCAAAAGTTATGACACAAATTACTTTGGACATGCAAGGTGTGATTTCAAAATAGTGCAAGTTTGTTGTTTTAACCCCTAAATGTCCAAGGCACCAAAATTTGGTGTTGACAATATCATTAGAAAAAACTAAACCTCCCCAAAAGCCGTTTTGCAGTGGTAAAATTCAATTTCAAAAATGATTGATTATGATTTTTCCATTCAAAATTTTGTGCAATCTTGACTGTTAAGGGCTCTTGGAAATGAGTCTCAAATATACAAAGTCATATAGAAATTCAGTTAAAAAAATTGTAGATTACAGATTGAGAAGCTATAAATTGATTGGAGTTATGCACGTTCTGCCCTTTAACGTCATATTTTTTTTATTGACTAAATTTTTAGATTTGACATGTGAAAAGAGGATTGAAAGACTTCAAATCACTTTTGCAGTTTTAGTTACACCCTCATGCTCAAACATTATAATCTTTCAATCTGTAAGTGATATTGTTGTATTTTCTTTTTTTATGTGATGTCTAATATGTCTAGTTTGAATTTTTACAGTTATGATTCAAAAATAATGATACAACATATCAAAATGTTGTCTTTTTGTTCAATTTAGAGCAAATTGCTAGAAGCTCAAAAAAGGCATTGGGCATTTAGGGGTTAAGCACCCTCATACCATTGTGTGCGTTGTCGACCTTACAAATAGCTCTTCAACTCCTTCACCTTTCTTTAATTCTAAAGAATTTTAACAAGGGCTAAAAATACTACAGTATCAAAATCTCTTGCAGCTAATCCATGTTCCTAATATAAAGTGGCTAAACCCATAATGGCGCAATGCTTTAAACCACCACCTATAATAAGCCCCTGAATGGTGCTAAAATATTTTGAAAACTGCACCTCCATGTCTCCCGTGGTTCTTCACTACGGCATTGGCCATTTTGAGACAAGTGACTAGCTTCTAAACTCAAAGTACAGAAGGTTTTAACTCCTAAAGTTCCTTGACTATGTTCTCACCAAAAATGCTCCAAAACTGCCATTTCTAGTATAAGTACCAATTTTTTTTAAATATCATTTTTGAACACATGTAACCATAGGATCTTGTAGTAATTTGGTTTGAGAATATGTTAAAAAAAATTCAAAAATTTCCATCGTGTAGATTAGAAGATATTAGCATTTGAAGTGGCAAAAGTCATTTTTTTGGCCCTGCGAAAAACTGGGCAGCTGCACTTCACAAGGTCAGATTATTATGAAAAAATTTCCAAAATGGTTGTGCTTCTTTGGATTCATTCTTCAGGGCAAGTTGGCTACATTCTTGAAAATTTTCAGATCATTTGGAATTATACAACATATAAGAAAAAAATAGTAAGTAGAAAGAAGTAGAAAATGGCTTAAAACACTAAATTATTAAGAAGTTAATTATGGAATTGAAAAATGACAATCTCAATGGTTGCAATGTTGTAATAAACAATCTACATCCTACAATTTTATTTTTTTTGAAAAATATTGAAAATTGAGTGAAATAAACAACTTCAAAGTTTATTTTAGAGTAGACAATCCATAATTGCCCGCAAGCTAAAAATCCTCATAACGTTTGACTCATTGATCAAAATGGAATGATTCAAAGCTTTCCACGTATATATAAATCTAATAAACCAATTTCAAATTTTTATTTTTGAAAAAAGTGATTTTTTTTTATCTGCCCGAACTGCTTGAGTTGAGAAACAAACTACATATCATGCAATAACTTTTGACTCGTATTTCCAAATGTCATGAAATTTTGTGCATATGAAAGATATTCCTCGTCCCAAATTCAATAAAAAATTCCACCTAAAATATGCAAATCTCCAGTCACACGTACAAGCTGCCCAAAATTTCTATATTGCCAAAAAACACTTGTTGGTCCTTTAGGGGTTAATAACATGAGGATTTACTAACACTTAAAGGCTTGTTAGATTTCAAAGATCAACTAAAATTTAGTCTCATTATTAAATCCTCATGTTATTTCAAGCATGTGTCAGAGATCAAGAGATCATGATTGTTATTAAATCCTCATGTTATTTCATATGACTCACAGAACACGAGGATATAAATTCATGGGTTTACGAGCTTGAATACTTGTTTAATAAATATGAATAACACAATTACACCTCCATGTCTTTACTTCTGACACTTTAGGAGGGGGAGCTTTTGAATGTGACCACTCTTTTTTAATGCTGCCTATGAGCAGTTTCAAACACTCTACTTCCAAAACTTTGTACCCCTACTGTGATCTCATTTTTGTCAAAATCAAAAAATTGACTGTGCACAGCTTCTTTTTCTATACATCTCTTAGCTCTCTTATTCATTGTTTACTAGTTAGCCTTCAAATTCCCCACAGCCCAATTTGTGGCGATTTTGGGTGTACCCACCTTATGCAGTGGCTTGCTCCAACGAATGTTTTGTCACTGTTATGAAAGAATGAACTTACTTTGTTTCAACAAAAAGAAGAAGATTGAACTTACACTGAAAAAATATCACAGTATCAGATATCTTAACAATATCACATATGTGCAAAATTACAACAAATTACAACAAATAATTGACATGAAATCGGTCCAAATCTCCACAGCATATATGTGACATATCACACTTATATAAATTGCTGCCTAACAGTAGTGAAGCCTCTTAATGAAGTGGTTTGCATTCCATATGTATGGTCGATTTTTCTCAGTGAAGGACTTATCAAAATCTCACTTGAACTATCTAACATTGATATCACAATAGGCAGCTTTTTCAAAATATCAGTGACTACAATAACTGATTACCTCATGAGAGATAGCTGTAATACTCAAATATTTGTCTCAAATCTTGCCTCCATTGTTTGCCTCAAGTCTCACCATAATTTTAGATGCATTTCAACCCAGTATTTTCTTCCTATTCCTCACAATCTTGATGATTTGGCATAAATAATAGATATTGAGCCCGAAACGGAGATTGGAGCACTAGAGGCTGATACACAAGAACAAGCTGATTTTTAAGCTTTTCAAACCGAGGCCAATGAACTGAACATGGAGAATAAAGCACCTAGAACTGGCAGTGGGCACGTAAACACTGTTGTTTCATAAGCATTCCTTGCAAGAAAAGTTGTCAAGCATTTGCAGAGGAGGTGAGGATTCAAGTCAAAATGTCTCATCTATGTCATATTATAAGTTCCCTGTCCCCTTGCAACCTCACATTTGTTGTTTTGGTGAATTTCAATGTGCCAAAATGTGGCATTCAAGTGCTGAAAATTCAGACATTCGAAGGCTCAGATGGGTGCCGGTGATTCGTTGGTCAACTATAACCTCCAAAAATTCTAGGGTATTGATATTTACCTGAGATTTCATATGAATGTCTCGAAGTGCAGTTCCAGATCTGTGTCTCAACATGCTCTGCTTGCTTGTTGAGATTCCTTTTCCGGATGGACCAATTTTATAAAATTCCACCATAATTGTAACAATTACGACCATTTGCACAGTGGCCTGCAATTGAAGCCTTTCAAGCTGAGATCAAAGAATTCAATAGAACCTTCAAGCACTTACCAATAGCATGGGCTTATCATCAATCTGATAACTGTTCCTTGAAACAAGGTGGTCAATTCTTCATTGCAAAAGTTAGACTTCTGATTCCTTGTATCAAGTATGCATTGTTTACCAATCTTGTAGTAATAAGTATGGGTTACAATGTCTCATGACAGTCATGCTATAAGTTCCCCACTTGCATTGCTCATAGAAAAAGAAAAGCTCTGGCCTGCTCTGGCATGGATTGAATGAAGATTTTGTGTTGGGATGGGAAATTTTGCTAAAACGGCGGTATTCCATACGCCATTTTTCCGTTCATTTCTAGGACAAATATAGATTTCAGACCGCACAGTCTAAACGTGAAAGTGCCAAGTTTGTGGAGTACCACCATTTTAACGAAATATCGGTTTGGGGTAGTTCTACTACCGGTAACTGCACCATGTGATTGAAGGTAGTTAGCAATGGCTTCTTTTAAATTCTGACTCTACAACAGGCTCACATTTTTTAGCACATTTTTAACTTTCACAAGTATGAAGTTTTGTCAATGAAGGGATGTACGAAATCGTAGGTTCTGTCTTTGGAACATATTTCTCCTTACACTTGATGTCATTAGCGAGAATCAACATTGAGATAATTTAAGCAGTCTCACTTTGTCTCTCTGAACGGATAAATACATAACGAGGGAGCATAAGTTTCTCCTCACAGAAAGTAGGAGCAGAACTTCATCTTGTTAAATCTTAACGAGTTATTAGATCTTGCTCATTCGTGTATGATCCACCGTTCCATGGGTACATATTGAACAACATTGAGCAATGCTTGCTACTGGAATCTGAGGGTGTTTAAAGCCCAAGTCAAATCTAATAAAAGTGAACCTGAACCTGAATATGGTAGACAAAATTGATGACATTGACAATCTCTCTTTGGCATTGCATAAAATTAAAAGAGCTCTGATTGAATTCATATATTATGTTGCCAGTTTGTTTTTTCTGTGGGACACATCACTCTCACTTCATCAGCATGCCTGGTTGTTGTGGATGGTGGTCATATTAGTTAAACTAGAATGTTTTAGAGTGCCAAAGTTGTGGCTTTCAAATGCACAGAGCTCTAAAATCTGGGTCAGAGTAGTGTACGATACTGATATGAGGTTCCAGACAGGCAGTTGAAATTTTGCTATTCTAATGAACTTGGCTTCTATGTTTTACTTAGCAGTACTTTGAATACAACAATTGCTGCCAATCATTTTCTCAACAGTGCAACATCAGCTAGACGTTAAAGAAAATTCAGAGCAAATGGAGCCTGAAAATGCCAGGAATCCGAAAGAGATTTTAACATAAGACGTATCCTAGACAGAGTATCGCAGTGCTTATCTTTTTGAAGTACAAGAACAGGTGCCCTTTTAATATATGGAAGCACTTAAAGAAGAAGAATATGATGATTCAAACTCGTATATATATGGCTGACTTACTACTTGAAAGTTCAAGTTGCAGAGACTATGAGCATATATCCTACTCAAATGCAAAGGTCTTCTTCTGAGTTCCAAGTCATATTCGAATCACAACCCCGAACTTGGTTGTTCCAGATTGTAGACATAGCTCATTAGAATTCTCTCAATCAGGAACCCGCCAAGTAAATTTTGATTTTTCTCAGTCTCCAAAACACAGTTTCGAACTGAGACGAAGACAAGAGGAGTAAGTGGCCAAGTGCAATGAGATAATCCAAAAGACAGACATCGATTTGCTCCTTTCCAGCGTTGCAGATATTCCTTTAAAAATTCGATCGGTCGGAAGTCTGCATCACGTCCAAGCTACTGGTCCCCTGCAGCATTGGCAAGCTTTGTCTGTAGGCTTTAATTTTATCATCTGGTGGAGACGCACAGACTTTCTATGGAGCAGAAGTCGAGCAATATATGGTACTGAACTCAGGTGTGTGTACTTGCAAGCTCTAAGTTGAGGGAGCATGAGACACCCTTTTTTTATACTTTGCGAGACTCGGGTACTGATTTTGCAGATCTTTTTTGGATGGAACTATGTAGATGTACTTACTGGGGATCGGAGTAGCAGTGGCCGGATCCTTGATCTTGCACTCGCCTTCGGAGGGGACCAACTCCTGGCTCTGCAACTTCTGTGAGACTTTTTTGTTTCCTGCCTCACACACAACTTACACCGAAGCTTAAACTAAACTAGACAACAAGAGCTGTAATAAATGGAGTTGACAGTTCTAACTTCCAAGTGAGAGAAATTGTGTCAGCATAGGATCCATAGACTTAGAGCATCGCCACTGTGGCCCGGTCTGCATGACCGGGACGCCGTAGGCCAGGCCAGGGAGCTCAATCGTGGCACAGTTGAATAATTTTTTAGCACCGGGAGCACCAAATATGGCTCAATTTCCTTCACGATCAGGTGCACGGTGGAATACACATGGAGCCCGGCGTTGACTGATTGTGAGAAAATGTAGTAAATTGTTCATATGGCATTGAACAAACATTCACTTGGTTCATACAAAGACTATGGTACCTGCATTCAAGGATGTGTTGATTGCTTGTAGGAAAAGTGACCAAAAGCACTTGTAGGTGACCTTCATTCACCAAGCTTGTAGCTTTGACTTGTACTTCATTATTTGGAAGAAAAAAAAATCTTTGCAAGACATGAGAAATTGAGAACAACGAGTGGATTTAGGAATGGAAGTCATTTCTACTTGTATGTGCAATGATTGATAGCTTGGTACTTGAATATACTAATACCATACCTCACATGCTTCACTAAATTATACTAATTTGACCCAAAATACCAATATGCGATCATAAAATGGGCTTTAAAATATACATACTAGTCCCATTCTTATTCTTTAAAAAAATCAAAAAATTGCATGGATTGTTTATGTTTTTAAATTTGGGTTTCCAAACAATTCAAGGGCTCTATTAGTTCTCGATGCTTTTTAGAGGTTAAAATGGAAAAAAATCAATTGAGGTCTCATTGAAGACGGACAAAAAAAATTTAGAAATGGAAGATACATGTGTCAATTGTAAGTTGCTCATCAATGAAAATACAACCAAAATGCCAAGAAGAAGATAATTCTTCTATAATAAATGATTGGTTGGCTTTGTTGTATTTCTAAAAAGTCTTGAGGATGATATTGCCATATAATAAAGATGTCATATTTTCTATTCTATACTTTCTAGGTTGCTTATTTTATACAAAGATCAATTTAATAAAAATTTCAATTTTTATATATGTGGTCAAAATACATAAAACAATCTTAAAAAGTATTTTTTTTAACATTGTGAGTGTGAAATGTCTAAAATGTCATACTCAACAACCTAATGAGCCAAAACAATACACAAAATATAAGCAAACATATTAGTATAATAATACAAAGGTATCTCAAATCTAGACTCTTCAACCATAGATTCAATCATAGATTCTTATTATAAATCCAACATACCTCATATCTTTCTAAAATTTCGATTTAAGATACCCATTATTATATTTGCTAAACTCTTCTTGTATATAGTTCCTTGTAAATGGTAAATGATATTGATAATATATTCTTAGCTAACAACATTTCAATCAAACTCAACGGTCCCAAATGTGATTTTCATATACACTTGAAGTCACTAAAAAACTGCCCAAAGTGCTAAGAATCAAATTTATCACTGATTTTGACAAATTGGTAGAATTTTTTCTATTAACTTTTGTTAAAATTAGGGTGACATTTATGTTGTGTCAAAATTGGAAAACAATTTTCAAGTTTTCCAAAATCCAAATAAATTTTACCAACTTTCATGATGCTTTCATTTGTATGTGAGCAAGGAAAAACATTAACATTGCTATTAAATTTCCGACTTACATCCTCCTTTACCAAAGAAAATTTGAAAAATAATCAACTACTACCTACTTTTCATGATATCACGTAATCAAATACACCCACTACTATGATGGATCCAAACTATTTAGACACAAAATATGACCTCCTTGCCTTCCACTGCTCATTACAAAACCTTGTACTCTCCAACTGTATCTAGGTGATTGCAAGAAACATTTGATGGTTTTGTTGCGTTTTGCATAATCAAACGCTATAACTTTTAAATTATGAACCCAATGCCCAAAACAAAAAAAATATTTCTAGATGTCTTGATTGTAATTGTATATCTTATTTCTCAGAATTTTTTTAAAATAATTTAATATTTAAAAGTCAATTTTGTTAATTTGTCACACTTTAGTGTTTAGGAATTTTTTATACTATTGAACGGTCTAAATTAATGATTTTCAACTAAGATTTTTGTGGTATATTCCTATAATAGGCAGACATGTTCTTATTGAAGGGCATTTGCAAAAAAAAATTAGTTTATGTCCTCCACGTTTGTGCAAATAGGCCTCCCTTGCATGCGCACTTCTAAACATTTAAGATGTTTTTGACCTCATTTTTTTGGTCAAATCTCATAAATTATATATTTTTAATAATTTTTTTTAATACTACTAATCACATCTTAAAGGCACACTAAAATAATGGCATGGTCATTTAGATAATATTTTCTACTTTATACTGTTGACTAAAGCTCTGGCTAAAGCTTTAAGATTAAATCACTATAAGAACCCCGCGTTTTAGGTGACGTTAGCATAATTTTAGGAACTAGATTTTAGTAGACATCCAAAAAAACAACTTGTGTTTTTAAATCAATAGTAATAGTAATGTCCAATGTAACATCTAGATCTTACATTGGACATTATTATTGACATAAAAACACAAGTTGTTTTCTTGGACGTTTACTAAAATTAGTCTCCTAAAATTATGCTAACATCACCTAAATGCGGGTTTTTTATAGTGAATTTTATATTCTTCTTGGTTACAAGTTTCTTCCTCTATTTCTTGGCAACCTTATTGTTGAAATTTTATTTGGAGGTGAGAAGAAAAGAGAGACTAGGAGAAGTGAAGACAAAAAGGGAGAAAATATAACAAAATGAAAAGAGTTAATTGTAAAATCTATCCTTCATAGAATTTCATTTTAAAAATTAACTCCCAAAGGAGTGGTCTAAGTTCATTTTATACTATCAAAGGTGACCAATGGATGATAATATTGGCTCTTGGTTACAACTTTTGATCTAGATTCACTTTACACTATCACCTCATAGAATGACCAACATAGTATTTCATCATTACTGACAAAGTATTTTTGAGCTTCATTGTTATTTAGCATCCCCAATAAAGAATCATTGTGCACAAAAGATATCTTTAGGCTCTTGTTAGTTTTCTTCCATTATCTCCTAAACATATAAGAATCCTACATTACTTGTGGATAATCATAGCTTTTAATAGCAAATTATCAATCACTAAAGCCCCAATATGCCTAGTAGCTACCAAAAAATGTGAATAAGCTTAGCTACCATACATATTAGAATAGTATAGAGCCCAAATTGCTCTCAAATAAAGTGAAGAAAAATTATAGATGTGGCTATTATTCAAAGAGGACACTTAAAACCTTGGGCCACCCTACCTATACATAATCATCAGTGAAGTTGAAGAAGGTAACTGCCAACACATCATCAAATTAAGAAGACTATTTTTTGGAGTGAGGATAGATGTGTCTCAACGTACATATATGTTGAACCCAAGTTCTTGTGTGAAATTCATACTTGAAATACTACTACTTCCACATTACAATGTTATTTCAAGCATTTTGAATTTGAAACTAGGAGGCTAATTTCTTCAATTGCTAACAATATGCATTGTATCTAATCAGCACAACTGCAAGTTGTGCAATTTTGAGTTTTAAAGATAGAAGAGACAATGTCATTCAACAATGTTTGCACATGCATTGGCTCTTGAATGCTCCAATCTCCAACAATCAATATGCCCTATTTGTAAATCTCTCCTTTCAATCCTGCACTTTGTAACATGGACATATTTCAGTAGGTTTTCCAATACTTTAAATTCATGCTATAATTATATTTATTGAGTTACTTTGACACCAATATGTGATGAGCAATTACTGTCCAATTGTCCCCTTCTACAATTTATTGCAAGTCTTGCGGACGGTGCACTAAGGAGATTGAGAGATGATAAGCGAAGGAAAATATCCACAGCCACTAACAATCCCATTGGTGCCTAATCAAGTAGAGCACCAAAGAAAGTACAAAAACTAAGAGCATCCAATTAGGAAGTTGGTGAAATTTATGCCTTGATAACGTGCAAAAAAATTGAACGAACTCAAGGATGTAGAAACTACCAATTCTATTGAGCTCATGGAACAACAAATGTGAGGTAGTCTTGCATCTCTCAAAAGATATTGAGAAAAACTGGAAAAATATTCATGAAAGATTGGATATCATGTAGGGACAAATGGCAAGGCATATATAGTGATTACCAAAAATTAAAGATTTTTTGCTAGACATCAAGGCAAACAAGCAATATAAGGGCATGAATCGTTACAAAGGTAAGAATCTTCACAAATGAGAATAGAAGGGCCCCCCCACCAATTTCCAATCATTTTGGTATGAATGGATTGACCACTTTGTGTGCACTCTAGGCCCAAAGTAAGGTAAACTAGAGTATGGAGGTGAGAAAATAACCTAATTCAACACAACTCTAGATGAATGAGGTAACAAAAATGGCCAATGAAGCTTTGGATGAAGCCATCAATCAAAAGTGAACTCATTCTTCAAAATGAGGAATAATGTTACAACAATCAAAACAACATTGTGCAACTTTAATTGGACTACTACAATGATAGGAACATGGTCACCAGCTAAATTCAATGGGACGTGTTTGATGCTATTGCAAGCATTAGACAAGGGCTTCTTATGAACTTTGGAGCATACATTGATCATCAATATGATGATGAATCACTCCACAGCCACTTTTGCATCAACACAATTCTTTGAGCAACATAGAGGATGATTGACCTAATGCCAATTTTCCTCTCTGAGATACACCAAAATATATTTCAAAGGGGAGTTCATTCCTTCAAAGGGGCTTCAGTCATTTTTGTCCTTGTTTGTTCAAGAAGGTTCAAAAAGATGTAGAGATAATTTTCAGTGATGACCATGGTGTTTCTACTAGATGATCATAGACCTTGTTTATTCAAGAAGGTTAAAAAAGATGCAGAGATAATTTTTTAATGATGATCATGGTGTTTCCTCTAGATGTTGAAGCCATCATGTAATGTATCTTGATGTTTTGTAAGTTCCATTATTCTTTGTAAGTAAAGTAGAAAATATAAATAGTGAAAGACTGACAATGTACCTTAATTGTATTAATGTTTCTCCATTGAACTGGATATATATATATATATGGATGTCCTCGAACGACTACCAACTTGAGTATGCAAACACACTATCTCTTGTGTTAACATCAAGAACGTCTTTATTGATCTCTCTTTTGTAGACATCTTCATATTGTTGAGCTTCTCTCTTGATAACTTCAAAATCAATTCAACATTCAAGATCTATAGAAGATACAAAATGTTTGGTTCACTTTCATCCAAAACTAAGTTGTGTAAATGTAACAACATGCATGTTAAGAAAATTGCGTTGCTCTCAACAAGCTCTCAACAAAATCTAGGTGATGTTTTTTATTAGAAACAAAACATGTTGGTATCAACACCTCTTCAATGCAAAAGTAAGCTATAAACACAGTTTTCAACACAATCAACATGATACTCTTACATTGAGAATCATATTTATAATCTGTTTTTGCGTTCCAAAAGTGTTGAAATCAACAAGTTTTGTTTTTAATAAAAAACATCAGCTAGATTTTGTTGAGAATCGCGCTTATAATATATTTTACCAACACATTTTTCTTCTAGTAATGCAACAATGTTAGAAACAAATGCAACTTGAAGTTTAGTCTTGTCTAGGATCTTTCAAAATGTTACAATTCCAAAAGCATTCTCTACAAACGAGCGACCTTATTTGTGCCTTTTGTTGAACAGTTGTTGTACCTCATTTGTTCTTGCCCACCTTCATAATGTGGCAGTAGCAGCCATGGAAGAAGGGGGTAGCCTTTATCACAAAAAATAAGGAGTTATGCTATATATACACCTTTTGTTTACAGTCAACAATCCGTGGTTGAAAACTTTAATGTAAAGTCCATACTTGTGTGCCATTCTACTATCATTCACAAATCTTGGTATGCCAATAAACAAATAAATAAATTGCTTTTGACAGTCTTTTATAAATTGTGCAACAACAAAATATCTTCTAGATAAAGTAATAATAATAAAGTAATAATTTAAAGTGATAATTATCCCTATGTTGCATCAATTGCCCCATGCAATGAAGGCATACTACAAAAATCTTCGAATTCTTGCATGACGTTAGCCATATCTAGACCAACCAGCTACTAATCATCCCCTTCATTTCAATGGTAATCACCTATGCTATTTTTTTGAATAGTTACTTTGCCAACAAAAGCTTTTTCTATTGTAAAAAGTTCATTATTAGTAAGAATGCTTTCTCTTTAAGTCAATTTGTACAATGTGCAATAAACATGGACCTCTGCAAGAAGTGATTTTTGATATTTAGTCCTCTATTTATTAATATGATTGGTGGAAAACGGTTGCACATCATGAAGATTGCTCTTTTGGACATCCAAAACAATTGTATCCATGTACGATCATTATATTCCATAAGCAAGAAATTGCCAAACCATGTAGTATTTCTCAGCTTCACCCACCAATAGAGTTTTTCATTGTATCCAAACATTTCAAAAAGCAATTGCCTACAATATAAAGTACTACCTTCAAGTCAAGCTTGAAAGTCCCTAGATATATTGCAATAAATCATCAAGGCTCAAAAAATCATTGAGCATTTTTTTCCTATTTATAATACTTCTTTGCTATGTACCACAAATAAAATATGCTTGCCATTAAGGGCTTATCTAGCAATCCACCACGGTTTTAGGGCATTGATATGGTTGAAGGAGGAGATAATATGTAATTGCTAGTTGTGCCAAATTCTAAATGTTACACCATCCTAATTACTAATTTTGTCTATCATATTTGTCATCCCACATAAATTTGCACATGAATTTTTTCCAAATGACAAATGGTTTTTTAATTGGTTTACAATTGTAATGTGTGCCTTTGAATTTGACTACAATGGTCATTTACAAACAATATATATCTCAATTTGTTGAATTTAGATACTATGTAACAAACTTAATATACTTCTATTCATTTTAAATGGAAAGAATATATTGACTTATTTCAATATTATACAAAGATATCTACCTCAAATATTTTTGAAAATTAAATGAATGATTTTATTTCATTCATTTTGTACTTCAACTTGTTTTTGAGCTTCTTAGATCTTTTGCAATAAAATTATATACAAGTTCAGACTTTGTAGATGAAAATGTTTTAATACTAATTCATATTCAAATTATAAGTATTTTTCAATGCAATAGCACCATGATGTAAAGGTTGTAGCATTCTAGATCCTAGTTTTCTCGTTGCTCAATGCCATTTTAAAGCCACTACCAATGCGTTTCCTTGCGGACCAAGACCTCTTCTACCTACTAGTTTCACTCCAAGATTTTGATATAAATAAGTTAGCCTTCCAGAATCACCTCCACGCACTTCTCGTAGTTCATAAGCTTGTTGTCTTAAAATTGTAGTGTACAAGTTAAATTGTTGTTTTGGTCCATGAAATTCATTAGTTTTACATTCAAACTCAATGTCACTCATTTCCTTTTTATTCTTTGGCATGCCATATTGAAGCCTCAATAATGCAATAGACTTTAGATCATTACTTCTATGGTCAAATATTATGGAGATACTTCCAAATTCTAAATTGGGTTCCGTAAAAAGTTCTTCTAAATCAGATGAAAATAATTGAAAATCTTTTTGAATCTTTGATTCATACGATGAAAAAAAATTATTTGCGTCTATTGCACTTGTAATATTACCAGCTTCCCTAAGACCGCTCAAATAAGCTCCATGCATAGTTGCTGGGTATCTACATAAACAAATAAGTAATCAATAAGATAAAATAAATTTTAAATGAAATGAAAAATAATTATTTCTATATTAGAATCCATCAATAGACAAAAATTAAATCATTAAATATATATTTTGTCAAATAAAAAATCCATCATTGCTTTTTGAAACTTTGACAATATATGAAATTTTTCATACTTAATTCTTTTATAATTGGTTTCAAAATATATTATATACGGAGTACTATTTTAGAATTTAATATTAATTGCACAAAATATTATTTATAATAGTTATTAAAGTAAACTTATGAATCTTTGGAAACAAATTTGAAGAGAATAAATTTTAATTTCAATGTGCTCAAAAGATGAAATAAAACAAATGATACTAGCATTTACAAAGTATGATACAAAAACCTGCGAATAGTAGCTTCTCCAGTAAAATATAGTCGGCCATTTCCAACACTTTCTGCCATGATGTCATAATCATCTCCTGATGCTTCTATCGCAACATTTGAATATGAGCCATAACTAAGAAAATCATTGCCCCATCTTGTACATACAGTTTGAATTGGATTTGGAACATTGATACCTCGAGGTTCATATATGCCTACATAGATTATAATTTTAATATTAAATAATATTAAATAAAATTCATTTGTATTCTATAAATAATTTTTTTTAAACTAAATGCATTCAAAATTATTTATTTAGAAATCCAAAATAATAAGTAAACTTTATAATTTTTGAGGTAATAAAATGATATTATTTAAATTAGTTTTATAATTATCACCATTTTCATCAAAGGTACACATGGGGCAAAAATCTTGCATAAAGAAGTTGGCAACTACTAACATCTTTGTAGTATTTTAAAGCCTTCCATTTCATAAATGGTTTGGCAACTATCAACAACCTTAGAAATTTGCAGTTAAACCTCAAAAACAAAATCATTCATTATTTACAATAGCAGTCAAACATATGCTACCATTGTAGATATAAAATTATTTTATTTTGGAGGTCCAATTGTACAAAAATTGCCAATTGTGCATCCTTCTAGGTTTTTGAAGCTTTGCAAAAAATATCAGCATTCACCCACCCCTTTGAAGGCTTCAATGGCCTTGCTTAAAGGATAGTTGATAGTTGCTAACATGTTTGCAAGTTTGAGTGATTTCAAATTGATTTTTTTTTGCACAAGCACTTTTCACAAAAATGGTATTAATTGATAAAAATGATACATGATAAATTGATAATAAATATATAATTTGATAAATTTTTGGACAAAAAAATCTTCAAATTTCAAAAAAACATGAAATACAATGCTTATTCATTATGTAGATCCACTAAACAAAATGTCTAAAGAAGTTAAGTTGACTTGTTGGTATTATTGTAATACATTGTAGTAGTTTGTTTTAGAATTTTAAGCTATCATTAATAATTCAATATTGTAAAAAATTTGCAATTTTGATGGTTGATTGGATTTTTTTATTGTACGTGTTTTTTAAAATGTGATTTTCTATATATATAAATTCTCAAATTTTAAAATAGCACTACCAGATTCAAAAGACTTTGCTTTTATGAAATTGTAATTAAAATTAAAATCTATATTTTTGAAAAAATTAAAAATAAAAAACTAAATATTAAAACATCGTATTAAAGATATTTGTTCATTACAATACCATTCAAATTACAAAGAAATTATAATACATAGAAATTTTTGAAATTTGCAAGTTAGTAATTTTGATTCAATTCATAGTGGCAAATGCAATTTTCAAATCCAATATTAGAGGATATTATAATTTACAGTAAGAAAAAATTCAACATGGTTTATAATCTCATTTTATAAACAAATTGTTTATTAAATTGGTTTTGATTTTGAATTTTCTAATGAATAAGGACCAATATTTTCTTTGTGTTTAGTTGATTACAATTATATATTTTTTCATTTATTAATATATGCTAATATTCATTTTAGAATATTTTTATTTAAAAAAAATTCAAATATTTTAAATTTATAGAATAAAATTTTCATGTTTAATGTATCAAGGATTTAATATTTTTGAGGTTAAGGTTGAACTTTCATTCATTAAAGAAACATCATTGAAGTTTTTAAATGAATTTTAAAAAGTTAAAGATACATACCTCTAAGAACGTTCATTACACGCATAACTGCTTGTAATGGAGGTGTTTTTTCAAATTCAATGGCAGCTTCTCCTGCAACCAATGCCACTAAAAGTGGTCCCTCGGATACCATAGCATAACTATAAAATAAAAAATGTTCACCTCTCTTATTTTGATTTCTTGCTAAATGTCCAAACATGTCAATTTCTGAATCCCAAAACATTGTCGGAAAAAGCATAACTACCTTATTCAACAATCCAAATCCTAACCTTTTTATAGCATCTAACTTTCTTTGAGGTAACTTTGGCTCAAAGTTTAGAGTACTTCTTTGTAAAACTCCTAAAGGAACTGTGCAAAGGGCTACATCAGCTTCATAAAATTCTTCACCTACAAATACTTTTACACCTTCATTTCCATACCTAATGGTATGAACATTTTTACCATATTGGATGGAAATGTCTTCTGCTAATGCATTAATGAGTTTTACATTGCCACCTGGTAAAAAACAATGATCACCACCCATTTCATAAGGATCATCTTGGTCCCAAAATGCTAGAGGTAGCTTTGTAAGAAGACCTGCATTTGCATATTCCAAATTTGCTAAATGCCAATTATACAATTCTTGTTCTTTTCTTGTTTTTCCTACTCCTTCCAATTGGCGTAAAGTTTCAAGTGTTGCACCTAGTGAGATGCTATCAGTTGTTTGCTCCATATCGTCACGCCATTTGCTTGCACTGTCAAGCAATTCATTAAATTGTTTTTCTACTTTGAAATCAACATTTTCTTTTACCAGATACCCATTTGGTTGATACAATGGACATTTATCTCGAATTTTGTGCAATTGTAGATTTAATTGTTTAGCCAAAACTCCTAACGGATTACCTTCAATACCAGTTATGATACTTCCTCCCAAGTCAGCAAATGCCATAATTCCTTCTCCTTCCATTTTTTTAGTATATACACGCCCTCCTGGTCATTGCCTCCCTTCCAACACTAAAACTTTATGTCCAAAAGCCATTAATTGCCTAGCTGCACCTAGACCTGCTAATCCAGCTCCTATAATAATTACTAAAGGTTTATTGTTTTCTAAATGCTTTATAGCTTTGATACAAGGAGCTACGCCAAAGTTGATATAACCGTGTAAAAGAAGAAATTTATAAGCTGGTTCAACAAAACCCTTGTATTGTGGTAAAACAGATTCCATAACAAGGTCTTGTTGAAGATAAGCAAAAGCATTTTTTCTCCATTTTGCAAGTATGTGGTTTCGAACAATGATGTAATTTTCTTGCTCTGAACTTCCAATAACTTTTACTACCCTTGCCTCAATTTCTTCTTCACTTAAAGATTCTTTTGGAAAGCCAATGCAACAGCAAGAGTAGCCTCAGCATGGAATGTTTTATCAATTATTGATTTCCTCTTATCTTGTGAGGTTTGTGCTACAATTTTTCTAATGCGTTGTTTTGTTGTTGAATTTAACAACAATTCTCTAGATGCTGCTATTATTTCTTGAAAACGTGCTTTTTTGCAAGATATCGTAATGATTTCTTCAAGGTTTGAAGTAAAACTTTTATCACAATTTTTTCTCTTTTTTGACATCAAATTAACTTCAATTTTAACATTATTTTGATTTTTGATCTTACAACCTACAAAAATGATAAGATTTTATATGGATTATAAATCAAACTATAGTTCAAAGTTATTGAGGGTTTTAAAGCAATGAATCCTAATTTTCAGAAGATATGATTTTTTTAATTTATTTTTATTGATTTGTAATTCAATCAATAAAATTTAATTGTAAGCGTGAATTACAATAGTAATCAAAACAATGAAAGTTAGCATCAAAAGTCTAAGATCTTATGATTTCATTTGACAATCTTAAGGTATCAATCATTTTTTTCATTAGATACTTTGCATACCAATGAAAGTTTCCAGAAGTTGTGTTTCAATTTTTAAATCTTTGGTATGATAATTTTCTTTTTGCCAATTTGATTTGATATTCTTAGCTACTTTAGTGGAATGTGCATTAGCTAAAAGATTTGTTGTTGTTGTTATTGTTGTCATTTTTGTATTTCTTCTTTCAAAGTCTTGTATCAAGTCTTTATTGTTTGAAATGGGCATTCCTTTTTGCTTTTGAGCATTGCTCTTGTCACTTGAATTCAAAATTATTTTCATATCCACCCTTGGCATTTCTTGCTTTTTCAATGAATTTTGTTTTTTTCACTATTGGCTTTTAAATTTCTTGGAAGTTCTTCAATATGTGCCATTTCTTTCTCATCATCTTCAAAACATTTTCTCTCATTGTTTCTATCAATCTCCAATTGATGTTCAAAGAACGTGGCAGAATCAGCATCTAATTGAAAAACGTCAGTTGCTAAAGTTTTGCTTCGTAAATTTGTAAGTACACCCTTCTTTGTTGTAGAATGTAGTTTAGTACATCCTAAAGGAATGATTGAGGTTTGAGTATAGACGTAGTATTATTTTGAATCTTTTTGGTTTTTGACAACACATTAATATGATCTATGTCTTTGCATCTAAAGGAATGTTTTGCATATGAATCGTTGCCATGAAGCACTTTTTTAGAAATATTCATGTCATTAAATGTTGATTTGATATTTTTACTATTTTGACCAGAAACTAGATTCTTTAGATCTTCTAATTTTTGGTTTGATAAAATACAATATTGGGCTTCATCTACATCGTGGTACTTCTTACATATTGGATCTTCAAATATGTCCACAGACAATTCAAGCGCTTCTTTATCTACAATGTTTGTAACTGATCTATAACGAAATGTAACAATGTCAGCATTGAAATTTTCTTGTAAAGTGTTAACCATATGAAGGTTGAAGTTTGTATCTTTGCATTCCATATTTTAAAATTAAATTTTTTTATTTTTTTACCAAGAAAGTGAGGTCTAAATTCTCCATTTCTCGTAGTTTATTCTTCTTCTAATAAAAATGACGTTTTCATTTTTATATGATACGTTATTTTATTTTTTTAATAACCATCAATTTTCTATTTTTTATATAGAAAATTCTCATCTTTTCCATGATGCATGATTCCTAAATCACACATTTTGAAAGCCTACACCATTTGAAAATAAATAAATAAAATATATATATGTATTAAAATGTCACCATCAATAACCTTGAAGAAATTATTTTATGATTTAATCATTGTTTAATAGTTTTTGAAATTAATTTGTATTTACTAAATTTTCTTAAAAAAATTAGTTGTAATTTTATTTAAAATGTTATTGAAGTCTTTTGCCAATTGAAATTACATTTAGAAAGGTCTTAAAACAAGTTGGCTATTTAAGTGATTAGATGATGTGTTTTCTAAACACAATGGTGATTTCAAAGGTTTTATGCGTAAATCTCTACAATACTACATTATAAATATAAACTCAAATCTTGATGTTTGTCAAATTTTTTATAAAACTATAATTTTTGACTAATATGATACATTTTTCTATGTTTCAATTTATTTTAATATTAAAAAAAAATATAATTTATTACAATAAATCTAACAATTCAATATTGTAATTTATTTTGAATTTTGAATGGCTCCACAAGAGTCAAAACAAATATAGTAGTCATTTTAAAAGAATTAATAAATGCTAGGATATCCATAAAATTATAAATAATTTCAATCCTTAAACTATAGTCTTTCACTTTTGAATTTTAAAAAAAGAATCTTGCAAAACACAATACAAATGAAAACATAGGAATTAATGTTTGATTAAGATTTATAGATTACAAATTTTAGATTGCATCTAAATGGTGAAAAAGAACATTGTTATTTATTTTATTTTATTATAATATATTTGAAATTTGAATACCAAAATTCCTTCTAGTTTGATTACAAATATTGAGTTGATAATTTTTTTAAATCTATTGAAATGGATTTGAAATATGGTGACCTAATTGTGATAAATTTATATTTTTTTATTGCCTAAAATCTATGGATTGATGTTTTCAAAAACCAATTCAATCAAAGTTCCACATATTTCTATGTCTACAATTCTCTTGAAGTATACATTATGATAATACCATATCTAATTGTTGCAAAGTAGATTAATCTTTTTGAATTACTCTTTCATAGAGGAGTAGTGGTACACACCAAATTGTTTATGACTATGGGAAATGAAAGATTAAAAACATTCATCAATCCAAATTAAATTTATTCATTACTTGGTAGCTAATTTTGATAATAATTTTTATCCTTTATAAATTTAAAATGTAATAAAGAATAAATTACAAATTCATTAAAAAAAAATACAACTATGTTTTTTAGAGCGCCTTCTATGAAACAATTTCAATTCTATTATCTATGCTTGGGTATACAAGACCAAAATATTCTTTCACTTGTTTCATGTATTCTAATATTATTATAGTTTTTGGAAGTTTGTTAAAAACACTATATTATTTAGCCTTTAGTTCACAATATTATTTAGTTGATGAAATGCAAAATTTAAAACATGTATATCAATATTCTAACAATTATTTGATATGTTAAATCCTAAAAATAAACTTTATTTTAGTACTAATCAAATATTGGAATTTCAGAATTAGAACTACTACATGAAGTTCTCAATAATATAGCAATGAAGTGTGGATTTTAAAGAATATTTTAAATTTTGTGGGTGATTATAAAAAAGACTTGCTAATTTTCTTGCTTTTGTTTTAGCATCCATTATTTGGAGAGAAGGAAAGATTTTAAATTAGAAAAATAATTTTTTAGATAGGAAAAACAAGTCTATTATGTAAAGTTTTATAATGATTGTTCCTTAGGAAGATCAAGCATGGAATCATTTTCAATGTAAAATAATGTCAAATAGACCTATAGAATATTCTATAAAGTAAATTACATATAATATGTTTTACAATTTCTTTCATTCTCACCTATCTATGAAATTTGCATTTGAATGGAGTTAACAAAAATAAAAAAAGATTCTAATATCTATGATGAAGTTACATAGATTCAATAAACTTCTTTGGTAGAAAACCTTCAAGGTTCAATGAAACTCCTTTGTATAGTCTATAATAATTTAATTCAGTTCTATCAAGGATAGATTTAGTTTTTGAGGTCACAATATAAAAAATGATAAAGGAATAGATTATTTTCATCATTGTTGAATAAATAATAGTACAAGTGTGTCCCTATATTTGTATTTTCATATCAACTTTAAAAATTTGCCCATAGAAAGATTTTACTAAAAAAATCAAGCATCAAACACCATCTTTGATGAAAAACTAATTTTTCAATAATCATAAATTCTTATGCTCTTGAAATCAACAAAATTTTTTTTTATCTTATCTTTGATACTTTTGATAATCATTTATATATATAATATAAGAAATTTAATAAGACTATTCTAATTAAGTAAATGCTATTAATTAAAAATTGGCTGATTGATTGAATTTTTTTTTCTACATTGAAAAAATGAGAACTAAAAAATAAGGTGTTTATATTATATATTAAATTATCATCATTTATTAAATGAATTTTTATAAATTTTCATTTAATCTATCTTATAGTGAATTTGTAACACTCTAAAGGTTCTACATTAAATATATTCAATATTGCAAACATAATAAATTCACCATTAAATTATACATTATTTTTATTTGAAAACAATATTTTGATGTTTTGACATTTGTTATTGGTAAAATTGAAAATTGAAACTACAACATCAGTAAAATCAAATAAAAGATATACTTTATTGTGCATTTGTAAAACTACAATTTTTATTTTTGTGTTTATTTATTTTTTTATTTAATAAAATAATTTAAACAAATGCAAATACAAATATTAATATTCTTTTGAATACAAAATTATGCGTCAAAATAATTAATCTAAATTTCAATGATAATTATGAAATACAACTTGCAAATGAAGCTGACTTACATGCAAGTTTTTTGGAATAGATTCTCCAGCTTCTCAAAAGCAACAACAATATCAATGCCAAATTAGAGTGATTGCTTGATTGGAACCTTGAACAAATAGACTATGAACCCTAAATTTATGAAGAACCTTAGCAAATTAAATGTTTCTCGTATTGTACTTTACACAAGAAAAAATATTTTATTTCATTCAAACTTGTCTATGGCAAAAATAAACAAGAAAGGCTTCTAAAATTCCAAGAAAAACTACAATTATCTAATTATTTACAAACAAGGGTATAATGAGCTATTGAAATAAATATTGAATTGTCCTAGATTAATTATCCTAAATTTTTTACAATCTTCATAGTATATGAAATCTTCAAAATCTTTATAAGTTTTATAATAAAAATTATCCATAGTTAAATTAGGTTGTTTCGGTTTGTTTTATTTTGTTTGTTACGATGAGATTTCTGGAATCATGAGTCTCCTAGCTATGTTCTTGGTACTATTGGAAAGCTCTCGTCAAAGAAGATGCACGGGCTTTGTTTAGTGGCATTTAGATCTATAGTGTAAAAGTTATGAATTTTTGAATTATTTCTAAATTAAAAAAATTGAATTAAATTAAATTAAATTTTGAAAAAAACATAGCTTTTACATCGCAAGTCCAAACACCATGAAACAAAGCCCTTCCACTCCTTCCACTATAGAGCTTTCTATTTGTATTAAGACCGCAACCTCTCACACCACAATATACTAGGGGTGCAGGGACTCTGTTTCTTGGTATTCCAACTCCGGGTGCAGCAGAAAAGATATTGAGTTTTGAATTGTTTATGAATTAAAATTTTCAAAAATTACTTTTAAATTTAATTTATTATACTATGGCAACGGCACAAGGCAGATTAGTTTTAGTGATGAGATTCAGATAAAAATTAGTTTAGCCAATTTTTGTAGTGACCTTTGGGATTTCCGTATTGACATTTATAGGGTCTACTTTGAAGCCTTTGAGGCACAATGACCGGAATTATGGAATGAACTCCAAACAAAAATGGAGGCATGAAGACAAAAAAAAATAGTAAAATTTTGATTTCATAAGACTAAAATTGAAGCCCATAGTGCAATGTGTTTCGACAATAATTTACCAGCGTTCTTTGCGACATCCATGGAAATTTGCCTCCTCAGGCCATCAACACTCTAACATCATGATGTTTTAAAAAACATCACATGTCAAGGGTCTGACATAAAAAAATGGATTTCTTCAGGTGGTGTCTTTTCAATTGAGGGAGTTCACAAAATTTCGAGGAAATCAATGAGAACCTTTGAAACTCAATTAATTTATGAAACAAACTCTAAAAACAATTGGGTCACATCTTTGAGTTTTTTATATTTAAAAATATAGGATCCAATAGTAGCTATTGTTCAACATGCACCATCAAAGTTTGCCATGACTAGTTAATAGTTACTAAGACTTCCATGTCAATTATAGTCTATAGCCTTATAACCTTGAAAAGACAAGCCTATTACTAATTTTAAGAACTTCATTTGTAAATATCTATGAATGTAATGTGATTTTCTTAATTTTTTTTTCAAAAGATTTGATTACATGTCTTCTATTAGTCGTAAAAAAATTATATTTTTTTGTTAAAATTTGAAATTATTGTGAATTTCTGAATATTGGTGAAATAATTCATATTAGATGTGATTGATGCTCAAAAAATCAAAAAAAATCTTCATAGGCTTATAATATTGTGTAGAATATTGTGGAGCAAATTTTTTTACCGTGTCGCTCTAAAAATTAAAAATCATCACTCCATGGTTATAGACCTGAAGTACTAATTGCTATAAATTCAAGTAATGACCTTTAGATTGGAACTATTGCAGCCATTTTTGGAGTGACCTTTGGAATTTTTATATTGCTAATAATAAATATAGAGTTCATTTTGTCATCATAGGTTCTGTGTGGAATCATAACTAAAAAAATGATGGAATGATACTAGAATAAAAGCAATGGAATTTTGAAGCTATGACAAAAACTATTATAAAAGTTATTGAAGTTATGCAACTAAAATTGAATCCCACATAGAATATAATAAAATCATCACTCCATGGTAGCAAATTCATTTTTCTAAAGTATAAGTCAATATTAAAAAAATCTATATAAGTAAAATTACAAATTAATAGTAGAAAAATATCAATGAAAAATTGATTTCATATAGAAATCTATTGCTTTTGGGGCTCCAATATCCACATGAACACTTCCACTCCCGATCCAAAAACAATGCTCCAAAACCTTTAGTTATTTGTCACTGATAGTGCTAAAAGCAACAAAATCTTAATATATTATTGCAATTTTTTCATATATATTATATTTATTATTTAAAAATATTTTTATTTCACTTTAAGTCGGAAATGGTTTACCTTTTGATGTACAGTGGGGTCCCAATCAAAATGGCGTTTTTGAAATCGCAGGGAAGGAAATTTTGCATTTGCCAACTTTGACAGCCTCCGAAGGGCTCAGAAATTGATCTTTGACTATGAAATTTTTACCATAGCATCATCTTTAAGTTAATTATACCGTATGCATAGGTCAATTTTGGCACATTGTGACCAAAATAGTTTAGTTTTGGAAGTTCGACAGTTCGGCAGCCTTATTTGGATTTCTTCACTTTCGGCATTTAAAAAAAAAAAATTTAGACAATCCTAATTTTGGATTGATTTGTTCTATTCATGCATGAATGTGTTCTTTTTTCTAAATTTTATCAAGAATAATTTTTGGATGTTCAGAATTAGCAACAATGAAATTTTTCAGATTTTCAGAAATAGTTGTACAACTTTTCAAATTTTCGGCATTTTCCAAATTTTCCCGAGTTATTTACAAAACTGAACTACACGTACAGTATGTATACCAAATTTCAAGGCTAGATAATTTACACAAAAAAAGATATTTGAAATCTCCCAACATGTAATGCCATGAATTTTTTTTTAATACTGCCAATTTTGACACCCTCCCAAGGACTGAATTTTTTTTTTTTTTTTATGAAATTTTTGGCATAGGACCATCTATATGTTGATTACATGTGTGAAAAATTTAAATTCCCCCCCCCTGTGAGCTCCCAATTTGTCACTTGGGACTCGTAGAATTATTTTTTTGGAAATTTGCAATTTAAAGTTGATAAAAGTATAGAAAAATCCATAAAAAGAGTGTAGAACCGAAATAGGGTTGTGTCATACCCATTATAGTATTTGGTCTAGATTTGTGTTTCTTACTTAGAATCCCCCAAACCTTGCCTAAAATAGTGTAGAAATAACGAAATGGTTAGATTTGGAGGATTCGAGTCACACAGCCCCAAAAGGGCTAAATCCCACCATGAATGTGGCGATTCATGGCTAGGTCGGTCCGAGGGATCCACAGCGAGGCCACTAGGTCGGGTCCTAGAGTTAGATTTAGAATTCCCCATTAGATCGACGAATTCCCAAAATCCCGATTGTTAGCATGCAGGAGCCACTCACGCAAGACCGGGCCCGTGGAGGAATCTACAGCCCAAGGATAGTGTTCTAGGGTGAATCCCATGCCAGGAGTCCAACGGCGAAATCGGTTCTCCAAGATTCCTCCACCTGCAGAAGATTCCCGCACCGTCGCTGATTCAAGGAGATGTCCAGTTTAAATCTCCATTGACCAATCGTGCCAGGTACGGGAACACACCCGCACGTCTTTCATGCGACTCCCTGAGAGGTCACGTGAAAAATCCCGGCATCTTCCGACTTGCAGAAGAACCTTTTTCCGGGTGGTCAACCCTCCTAACCTCCAACGGGAATTTCATGGAAATTACCCAGGTTACAATAAAATCTCACTAAAAATTAGACTAGCTTGTTTTATGTTAATAATGCGCTCCGTGAAGTTTCACGACATTCCGATAGCGGCAAGTACCCGAATTGGCGAGATTCCTAGGGAATTAACCACGTGGCGGGGTCCCCGCCACGTTGACCGGCATTCCGGGACCATACGATGGCGAAACGAAGTCAACCAAAAGTCCTTCCCAACTCTCTCGCACCTACCGGAGACCCTAGGCTATTCACATTTCTCAAAATAGGAGACCCCCAAGATCTAGGATTTTACCACGATTTGGTTTTTAAACTAAATTAGCCTACGATGGGTTTTTGGCCTCGGTACGGGGGGTAGGGGGATTTAGGACTAAACACGGCGTTCTGGATCCAACGGCGCAATCCGTTCGACGATTGGAGCTAATCTCCAAAAGTTAGAATGTTGGTCCAGCATAGATGGTAGAAGTAGAAATTTAGGATGTAGGATGAAAATCTTTGAGGATGAGGATGAAAATCCCCGTTGATAAGGTTACCTTAGAGCTTTAGAGAGAGGGGTGAGCCCTTGGGAAACCTATATAAGGGCCCCATTTCTCTCTCTAAAACACCCCCTCACTTTTGTTTGGGTCCGTGGGTCCAATTTGCTTTGGATATTTTGGCGTTTGAAGCCAAAAACCTCTACGGTGTTTTTGGAGCACTTTTTGCTCCGTTGTTGCTAGATTTCAAGCTTTGAAGGTCCTTAGGGGGTCCTTCTATCTTGCCTTGTGTACTTCTCGTGCGTTTGTTATACCTTTGTTACGAGTTAAGAGTCCTCATCTCTCTCTTGTAGTTCCTTTGTGATCTAACTTGTGAGTTTAGGAGTCTTTTGGCGTCTTGTCCTAATCCTAAAGTCACCCCCCACCGTACCTTGGCGATGCCGCTTTGGGGGGCCTTTAGCTTGTGAAGTTGTGTGTCTTTACGTGTCCTAACCGTGTTGTTTTCCTCACTTGTGTATTCTCACCTTCCTCTAATACTCCCTTTGTTGTGTGGACCCCCCCTCGGGACGGCGAAGCTTTGGCTTTGTCAAGTGTGTTCTTTAACTTTGTCTTTTCTACCTTCTTCTAATACTCCCTTTGTTGTGTGGACCCCCCCTCGGGACGGCGAAGCTTTGGCTTTGTCAAGTGTGTTCTTTAACTTTGTCTTTTCTACCTTCTTCTAATACTCCCCTTGTTGTGTGGACCCCCCCTCGGGACGGCGAAGCTTTGGCTTCGCCACGCGTGTTCCTTACGTTTGTCTTTTCTACCTTCTTCTAATACTCCCCTTGTTGTGTGGACCCCCCCTTGGAAACGGCGAAGCTTTGAACTAGTGACAAGTTGAAGTCCTAAAACATGTGTTAAAAGTGTAGACGGCGAAGCCTTGAACCCCCGAGGTGTCAAAAAGTCCTAAAGTTGGTGTTAAAACCAACTTAACGGCGAAGCTTTGCACTTCCCCCGGGTTTTAGTTCCAAAGTCTAGTTTCCAAGACCTTTGTGGAAACCTCCAGAGTTTAGCTTCCAAGATATTAGAGTCTAGCATGAAGTAGGAAGTGGTGGGCCAAGTTTAGTTACCTAGCCCTGGTATACGTGGTTGCTAAGCCGAACGTCTTGCTTCACAACCTCGGGCCTAACCCCCGGACGGCGAAGCCTTGACTCCAAACACTAATTTTTCCAAAACTCCAATTTTTATTGGTTAAGTGGGTTCCCCTAAGGGAACCCGTTGGGGTGATTAAAAATTTTGTGGTGCCAACGGACCAGCCAGCCAACGGACCAGCCAGCCAACGGACCAGCCAGCCAACAGACCAGCCAGCCCAGCGACCAGCCAGCCAGCGGACCAGCCCAGCTGCAGTAACGGAGCCAGCTACAGTAACGGAGCCAGCACAGTAACGGAGCCCAGCTGCAATAACGGAGCCCAGCGGCAGCCGGTACAGGGCCAGTAGACCAAGCCGGTACACTGCCTGTCCAGCGCCCCAAACTTGGCCGGTCTTGCGATTTGGTTAGACTGACCATGTCTCACATGCATCATGGCTGATTTTCAGACCACAACGGGATGATGCTCTGCGGGGCCCCAACTTTGGTTTTTGTTTGAAAAAACTCTCCACTAATCAGGACCTAGTTTAGAAAATTAGTTATAGATCTAGTTTAGGAAATTAGTGATAACTCTAGTTTAGGAAGTCAGTAATAGATCTAGTTTAGGAAATCAGAGGTAGAGCTAGTTTAGAAAGCCAGTTAAACCCAGTGGGGATCCAAGGCCAAAAATTCCCAAACTTTCAAGTTGTGACTAAAGAACAAAGGGAAGGGAAGGAAGAGAGTCGAACACCTCACATCACTCCTACACACATAATTGCACCCTTCACGTCACACCTGCACGCACACTTGAAACCTCCATTCTAACCAACCAAATACACACATGAACAATGGAGGGAGATTAGGAAGAAGGAGATGAAGTAGAGAACAAAAAGGAGAGAGACGATAAATAGTAACCTAGGTCTAAGCCTAGGTAGACTTAGGGAGGGAAATCTTGAGAATTTGTGGTGACCGTTGGGAGGAGGATTAGGATGACACAAAGGCAAATTGTGTAAGAGGGTAGGAAGAACATTTAAACCCTTCTCGTAGTTCGAAACCATAGTGTAAGACTCATAAAAGCTTAGGTGGAATAGTGCTAGTGTAGAAGAGAGGGGAAGAAAGAAAAGAAAAGGAGGAAGGGAAAGAGAGAGTTTAGATCATCAAAATTGTAATATTTTCTCAATAAGCGGTGAGCTTGGGAAAAATTCAAAACAAAGCCAAAGACTACCATGGAGCGTGAGGATGTACACGTGGACGTGGACGAAGTCATTTCCGACACCGGTAGTGAAGAGGTGAGTTTTTGATTTAATCTTTGATGTTTCTCCCTAATTAGCATTTATTGCCCTAATCTGCCCTTAGAGCGTGATTAGCATCCGAGATTAGTGTAGATTAGAAGTTTAGATTCAAAAGTTGATAGATTAGGAATAGAGGTTTCCGAAAACATCTTATAATTAAGATTTGACCGTAAACTGACCGCATTAGGCTAAGTTAAGCGGTAGGGGGTAGAACGGGGGAATTTTAATTAAAAGTGAACCACAAGAAACAATGGACGGGAATTAGGATTAGATTAGAGGGAGGATTTAGGATTAAAATTAAAGATCAAATAGCAAGTTAAAAACCTAGGATTAAATTAAGATTTTAATTAGGGAAGTTAAAATTCAGAGGTCGAAAGTTGGAATTAAATTTAGGAGGATAACATTTAGAGCTAATCTAGGATTAAAACGATAGGATTAAATTTGGAAGTAGAAGTCAAAAGTCAAAAGTCAAAAGTTTAGATTAAATTAAAAGGTTAAATTTTAGTCAATTGGGGAGTAAAAAGTGAGAGTGAAAAGCTAAAAGTAGAAGTTAAAAGTTAGAAGTAGAAGTAAAATTTTAGAGTTAGTAGAAAAATCTAGAGTCAAAGTGAAAACGTAGAGTCAAACCTAGAGGTTAAAATTGGGAATTAATTTTAGAAGTAAAAATTTAGAGTTAAAAGTCAAAAACCTAGAGTTAAATTAGGAGTAAAAATCTACAGTGAAAAGGGAAAATTTAGAGTTAACTTTAGAGGGTAAATCCTAGAGTAGTTTAGAAATAGGAACATAGAATTAGAGGTAAAATTTAGAATAGAATAGAGGAGTAAAAACTCAGAGTTGAAAGTTAAACCTAGAGTTTAATTCCGAGGATAAATTTCAGAGTTAAATTAGGAGTAAAAACCTAGAGTTAAAAGTCGGTAGTTAGTATTTAAACCCAAGTTAAAAGAGTAAAAACCTAGAGTTTCATTTAGAGGGTGAAGATTAGAGTAAGAGTTAAACTTTAGAGTTAGTCTCTAGAGTAGAACTTCTAGGTGGAATCTTAAAATCCCACGATAGTCTTAGAGGTTCATGGAAGGAACATAGGGGTTCCTCTTTTTACATAGTTAGGGACGTTAGAAATGACGCCAACTACCCAGTCTACCCTCGACATAGGATAGATAGTTAGAGAGTTAGAATTTTACCGCTACCCCTGAGCATTGCAGTTACCTTGTGAGTTACTACATGCATTCTAATTATTCGCTGCCATCCACGACACTTAGGAAACGTTAGCAAAAAAGATCCATTGCTTGGAAGGCACAGTGGACCGCGCTCACATCACCCCCATATATTAAAAAATGTGGATAAAGGCATAGAACCTGGTCGGTGTTCGCTCTATTACCAAGGGTGGGTAATCCAACACCCACACCCCCAAAAAAAAAGAATGAGATATTCAAAATCTCCCAACATGTGTAGTTGTGAGAAACAATTTCACTACCACTAACTTTGACACTATTCCAAGGGTTGAAAAATTATTTATTTACCATGAAATTTTTATGATGAAATAATTTCTATGTCAATAACATATGTGCCAAATTCAAAATTCAAAAGAATCACACAAAAAAATATCCTAGTTCTACCAATGTGTATAGTTGTGAGAAAAATTTCACTACTACCAACTTTGACACTATCCCAAGGGCTGAGAAAAAAATATTTTACCATGAAAATTTTGGCATGAGATCATTTCTATATTAATAAAATTCATGTCAAATTTCAAGGTCAAAAGATTTAACAAAAAAAAGATATTCTAATTCTACCAACATGTGTAGTTGTGAGAATGACTTTCTACATCCGTGTGAATTTTTACCCAAAAAATGACACTATCCCAAGGGTTGAAAAAATCATTCTCACAACTACACATGTTGGTAGAATGAGCATATATTTTTTTGTGTGATTCTTTTGAATTTGAAATTTGGCACACATGTTATTGACATAGAGATTATTTCATTTTAAAAATTTCATGGTAAAAAAATAATTTTTCAACCCTTGGAATAGTGTCAAAGTTGGTGGTAGTGAAATTGTTTCTCACAACTACACATGTTGGGAGATTTTGAATATCTACTTTTTTGGGCGGGTTTTGGACTTTAAATTTTTTAACAGACGTAATCAACATATAGATGGTCCTATGCCAAAAATTTCATAGAAAAAGAAAAAAATTTCAGTCCTTGGGAGGGTGTCAAAGTTGGTAGTAGTGAAATTTTTTTCACGGCTACACATGTTGGGAGATTTCAAATATCTTTTTTTGTGTAAACTATCTGGCCTTGAAATTTGGTACACATATAATTAACTTAAAGATGATGCTATGGTAAAAAATTCATAGTCAAAAATCAATTTTTGAGCCCTCGGGAGGTTGTCAAAGCTGGTAGATGCAAAAATTTCCTTCACTGCGATTTTGAAAACGTCATTTTGATTGGGACCCCACTATACAACAGGGTACCATTCAAAATGGCGTTTTTGCATTTGAAGGGAAGAAAATCTCACATTTGCCATCTTTGACACCCTCCCAAGGGCTGAAAAATTGCTTTTTTTCATGAAATTTTTGGCACGGGAACATCTTCATGTTAATAACATGTGTACCAAATTTCAAGGTCAAAAAATTCACCAAAAAAAAGTTCAAAGTTTACCAAAATGTGTAATGGTGAAAAAAATTTCACTGCCGCCAAATTTGGCACCCTCCCGAGGGTTGAAATATTTTTTTTACCATGAAATTTTTGGCCTGAGATCATTTCTATGTTTATAATGTGTGTGCCAAATTTCAATGTCAAAAGATTTATACAAAAAAAGATATTTGAAATCTACCAATATGTGTAGTTGTGAGAAACAATTTCACTACTATCAACTTTGACACTCTTTCAAGGGTTGGAAAATTGTTTATTTACCATGAAATTTTTATCATGGAATCATCTCTATGTTAATAACATGTATGCCAAATTTCTAGGTTAAAAGATTTACCAAGAAAAGATATGCTAATTCTACCAACATGTGTAGTTGAAGAATGATTTTTAACCTAGGGATATTGTCATTTTATGGGTAAATTCTCACATGGATGTAAAAAATCATACTCACAACTACACATGTTGGTAGAATTAGCATATCTTTTTTTGGTTAATATTTTGACCTTGAAATTTGTCACATTTGTTATCAATATAGATATGATCTCATGCCAAAAATTTCATGGTAAAATGTGTTTTTTCCAGCCCTTGGGATAGTGCCAAAGTTGGCAATAGTGAAAATTCTCTCACAGCTATATACGTTGGCAAATGTTGAATATCTTTTTTTTTGTGAATTTTTTGACCTTGAAATTTGGCATAAATGTTATTAACATAGCGATGATTCCATGACAAAAATTTCATGGTAAATAAACAATTTTCCAACCCTTGAAAGAGTGTCAAAGTTGATAGTAGTAAAATTGTTTTTCACAACTTCACATGTTGGTAGATTTCAAATATCTTTTTTTGTGTAAATCTTTTGACATTGAAATTTGGAAGACATATTATAAACATAGAGATGATCTCAGGCCAAAAATTTCATGGTAAGAGAAAAATATTTCAGCCCTCAGGAGGGTGCCAAATTTAGCAGAAGTGAAATTTTTTTCACCGCTACACATGTTGGTAGACTTTGAATATCTTTTTTTTGGTGAATTTTTTACCTTGAAATTTGGTACACATGTTATTAACATAAAGGTGTTCTTGTGCCAAAAATTTCATGAAAAAAAAGCAATTTTGCAGGCCTTGGAAGGCTGTCAAAGTTAGCAGATGTGAAATTTTCTTCCCTGCGAATGCAAAAACACCATTTTGAATGGTACTACACTGTACAACGATGCTAGTATGTGAGCCTAAGAATGCGATCTTGTGAGCATTGAGCCTACAATATAGTTACCTATAATATAGATACTACACACTATAGAAGGTATATGTATCATAAACACCTATAATATAGGTATTTGTAACATATATATCCAATAATCATAGATGGTTTCTATAGTATATACACCTATAACGTAGGTGTATAGTATTCTAGGCTCATGGGCTCATACTCCTATGCTCACATAATAGCAACCCTCCCGCATTGTACATGAGGTCTTTAACCCCTAAATGACCGGCATGTGTTTTTTGGGCAGGTATGTGTGACTAGAGATTTTCATATTTTAAGCTGAAATTTTAATAGAAGGTGGGCGCGAGGAATATCTTTCATATGCACTAAATTTCATGACATTTGAAAATAGGAGTCAAAAGTTATGGCCAAATATGTTACTTTTTTTTTCCGTAACTGGGCAGTCCGGGTAGATCCAGAAAAAACACTTTTTTCAAAAATTAAAATTTGAAATTGTTTTTTAGAATTATATATATGTGGAAAGCTTTGAATCATTCCATTTCAACCAATGAGTCAAAAGTTATGAGGGTTTTTAGTTTGCGGGCAGTTATGGATTCTCTACTCTGAAATAAACTTTGAAGTTGTTCATTTAACTCAATTTTTAATATATTTTGGAAAAATAAAATCATAGGATGAAGGTTGTTTATTACAACATTACAACCATTGGGATTGATATTTTTCAATTCCACAATTAAATTCTTAACAATTTAGTATTTTGGATCATTCTCTATTTCTTTCTACTTATTATTTCTTTTGTATATGTTGTACAATTCCAAATGATTTGAAAATTTTTAAACATGTAGCCAACTTGTTTGGAAAAAAGAATTCAAAGAAGCACCACCATTTTGGACATTTTTTCATACATATGTGACCTTGTGAAGTGCAGCTGCCCTGTTTTTCGCAGGGACAAAAAAAGGATTTTTGCCAATTCAAATGCAAATATCTTCCATTCCACATGGTGGAAAATTCTGAAATTTTTTCCACATCTTCTAAAACTAGTTTACTATAAGATCCTACAGTTACATGTGTCAAAAAAGTTTTTTTTCAAAAATTTGGTACTTCTACTAAAAATGGCAGTTTTTGAGTGTTTTCCGTGAAAACATAGTCATGGAAGTTTAGGGGTTAAGCCTTAAAAGACAAACCAAGTATGAGGGGCATAGTAAAAAGTCAATATCTAAATATCACAATATAATTCTTCATTTTAAATGTCATTAAGATTGACTAAGAAAATGTAGCTCTAATAATCTATTTTTTATTTTTTAAAGTTTGTTCCAAAATTTATAAAGTTGCAATTTTTGTGACTTTTTGAAGGTAGCATCTTGATTCTTGAAAGATTCTTGAAATCTTAAGCTGCACCATTTTTGAGCTTTCCTATCAAACTTTTTGGTATGAGCTTAAAGGATACACCAATTACACCATCACAATGATTATTAATATCATCTCCATTTTTGCTAAAAATTTCATGTATTTTGAGCATTTTTGTAATTATTATAATTATTATAAAAAATTATTTTAAAAAATCATATAAAATTAATTTTAGTAAAAAATGAGTCTGAATTTTAAATATAAATTTATATATGAAAAATATCAAATTTTTGAAGATATATTACAATATAGAAAACTAATGAAGTTTAACCAAGCATTAACATGAAATGTCTTTTAAAGGTTAATCATTAAGGTGTACAACAATCCATTAAGTAAGTAGACACAAGCTACAAAATGGTAAAACCATAAATATTTTGTTCTTTCAACTTTTAAAAGAATTTGCAAGAATTCTTTCCCAATGCCATCGTGGAAAGAATTTATATGAAATTTATAAATTTACAAATTTAAACTGATCAAACAATTATAGATTTCAAATATTTTCACCTTAAATTTGTCTTCATTAGAAAGTATAGAGAGCAATGGAAATCTATTATATTTTATGTAACTAACAATAATAACTTCAAATTATATACATTTAACTTTACATTGTTAGCCTAGAGTATATCAATTTTAAATTATTAATAAAGATTTTCCATTTTAAAATATTAATGCCAATAAAATTTATTATTAGTATTATTGTTGTTGAATTCTTTGATTTGTTTGTATAAAATATATTTATTATATCTATATTCAATATAATCATTATTATTATTCAAAAACTACAATTTTTTTAGAATGACTTTAGATTGACTTCAAATTCATTTGCAAATCTTATTCTATATATTTTGTTTATTTTTTATTTTATATTATATTTCCAAAAAATTCTAAGGATCAAAGCTTTTATGCATTTTAAAAATGCATTGGCATTTAACATCTAAAAGACCACAGACTTAGTTGTTAAACAACTCATTGGAAATTTGAGTAGATCCTTACAAAGTCCATCTTCAATAGATCTTTTCGGAATTTTGATACACAGAGTGTGGACATAAATTGCTTTGTCAAGAATATTTGTTTTTCCGGTTGGTTCTCCAGATTAAAAATTATGCTGTCCAAAAAAATTTGGACAAGAAGAACAACTTTGGATAGCATGTGAAAAAAAATTCTATATACCTCTAAAAAATTTTAGGTATATAATTGATATGATTTAGGATGCAACTATAAGAAAAAATATGTCTAGTGCAAAAATTTCACCTTAGGAGGAGTTCAAGTTTGTTGATCCTATTGGATAGGGTTGGAAAAACTTTCTCTTCTAACTTCAAATGCTATAATCTTGCAATCTGTAAGGTCAAAGTTTTTGAAGTCATTTTCATAGTAGTCTACAACAAGTTCGTATAGTTGAATTTCAAAAAATTAAAATATTTTTTTATTTTTATTTAGGGATAAAGCTCATGTACAATTGCACAATTGAAAAAATGAAATTTTGAAGTCTTATTATATTCACAACTCCAATTATTTTGATGTTGTTTTTTGTATCTATTAATCCATTATGAGTTTGGAATTGTTGCCACAAAAATTTTGCTACTGTAATGTAGATTTTGCCTACTCGACAAAACCCCAAGACAATAAATATAGGGGGGTAATTCCTCTAGGAAAGGTCAATAAGTCTGATGTTATATGACTAAAGTCACTCGTTTTGTATGGTGGATACTTGTTTACTTTGTTTTGTAGTTTGATTTATAGACAACAACCCAAGGAAATAGTAGAGAAGTTCTAAAATCTTGGGAATGGTCAAATAGTCACTTGTTTCCTAGGATAAAAAGGAATTCAATATGAACTATCATACTATTTCTTAATAGACAATTTATACACTCTTATACCCAAGGGAATAATTTGTTGGCCAGTCCATTAAATAATGCTATGGGACGCATGATTGCTGTCTCGGTCCTGTCTAGTATGCTAGGGGTATTTCAAGACAATTTGTCAGGTTGTTCAACAATTTGTCATGCATGATCTAGACTTTTAAATGCAACAATTCGCATATATATATTTATATATAATATATAGATTCCTTAATTACCATAAAGTTTTTTTTTACCATAACAATTTGTCCAGTCACTACTTAGCTAGCCAAATTACTAATTTTAAATGAGTATCAAAACAGTCCCAGTCCTCTACAACAAATTGTCCCTATACTAATGCAGGGGGAATGAGTGTAATGCAATACAATTTATAACATCAACAACAACAAGGCAATTTATCCAACACACCATTCATGTAACCACAACATTTCTATATTCACCGCTACTCATACAAATTGACCTAATTATCAATCAGGACAATACTCCACTCAATACTCAGTCAATTTGTCTCACTAAGTATCTCCTGATCCTACTAATCTCAGGGATAAATCAATTTTCAGTAAACTAAATTTATATCGATAAGTTGTCTGTACACTACTACACTATCTGCGGCCCAGTTTGGTACTACGTCAATTTGTCCTGTAATCCCGACCCACTGTGACTGAATTGTTTAAACAGTGTCACCATACCCAAGACAAATTGTCTGTTAGATCCCTAATCTAAATCCAGGTTAACACCCAGGGATCCAGACAATTCGTTTTTATTCTACTTATTGTATTATCATCTTAGAATTTCAATCATGAAGAATTCAATTCAATTCTGGACAACTTAACTATGCACTCACAACACAGGATTCAATCACACATACACCAATTTGATACAATTTAATTTCATACATCAAGCACATGAGACTAAGTCAAATTGTCATACCTGGATTCAATGCTTCGTACTCAGCTCTCCCGATTTCAATCACACACACTCCCAGTTATAACATTCAACATAATTCAATTATTAAATTCATTGTGACCATTTTAGACAACTTGTCATATATCTCTGCCAGGTATTAGAAACTTGATCTAATTCTCTCTTATGAATCACCTCTACTATTTTGACAATTTGTCTAAGTCCAATTCTATACTGAATCTCTGATACTCATTTCAAAACTATTAACTCATGTAATAGATGTAACTTAACTACACAAAGATATAAATTAATCAAGACAATTTGTCAAATTTATGAATTAGAAGGATTTAAAAACTTAGCTGGAAGTTAGTTGATCTTCCGCTCTACATCCCTGGCTTGGCAAATTGTCTTGGTCTGCTCACAACCTCCGCAGCATCACCATTGACAGATTGGTTGACAAATCGTCTGCTTCGTTCGTTTTACGAGAGCAACACAGACAAATTGACTTCCAATCCCGATAAATTGCTATCCATTTCCTCACAGTAACACTCCGACAATTCAACTCATACACTCATGATACGAAAACTAATTCAGTCAATTTGTCTTAACATGTATTCACAACCACATAATTCGCACAAATTTGCACCACACAGTTTCAACAACTCAATATATAAATCACGACCCATAATTCCAGCAGAGTAAGCACACACATAATTTCACAGACAATTTGTTACACAAATCATTTCAACAACCATAAATTCATCACAAGAAATCTGCACACAATTCTACACAAAGAATTTACAGTCACCTTGACGTCTCTCACAATAGCAGAGCCTGTTCACTGGTTCGCAAAAGAATTCGACAAGTTGCCCAGTGTTACAATCCACTCATTGGATCAACACAAACAAGCTCACAATTTTATAAATTACACAATCAAAACACAAGCACCAGGAAGACAATTAGTCACAAGTAAACGAAGAGATCCAATCACTGGATACTCAAGACAAATTGTTAAATTAATTCACAGTTCAGAGGATCCAATCACTGGATCTTGACTGGAAATTATAGAATGCTCAATTTAGTCCAATCACTGGATCTAAATTTAGAGCTTATAGACAAATTGTTTATGAGAAATATTATATTATTGAAGAAGTTCAGAGTACATGAAGACGAGACAATTTGACAAAAGCTATTTGATAACCGAGAAAGTGAGAGAGAGAAAAATGACAAATTGCCTGGCTATATGCAAAACTAAAGACAACTATTCAAACCCGAAGTGTAGAGTCAACTTGTCTTTTGCCATCTTAAACCTTTTATGTGTTTTTTTTTCCTTCTAAATCCTTTCTAATCTGGCAATTTGTCCATATTACTACTCTATTGTGTGAACTCTTCGTCAATTTGTCTCTATTTACACTATTCACAGCAAATTGTCAAAAAATTGAAAATTTCAAGAGACTACATAGCCCCCTACTTAGCTTATTGACGCCCTCGTCAATATTTCCTTGGTCGCTTCTGGTTATGATTCTGATTCTGCCGATTCAAACGCTGCCGCTTTGCCTTGGCCACTGCCTTGTCAACTTGTGGATCTCTGGCAAGTAGTCCTGGATTGTTGTCACCTTGCGACTCGTACCAATATTGCCACGCCTAGTAGCGAGTGCATGGAAATTCGTTGATGAAGCATAAATGAATACCCGCCCAAAAATGGGTAATGGCCATAACTTCCAAAATCCGGTGCCAACGTGTCCCCTGGTGCTGGATCTTAAGGCAGAGATGAAATTCAGGTCGCTGCCGGTCAAAGTGATTAATGTTGGCCAAAATCTTGTGTTGCCTGCACATCTCAGCCAGAAACTTGCAAAACACCGCAGCTCTGAAACAGACTGGATCGGTATGAGTCTGGTGCGCCTCATAGAAAGCTTCATAAGATTCTGAACATTGTTCAGGCGTGTTGAATCTCCCTCCAATAATAGGCCAGTTGTACTCTACGGAGTCGATGGTGGCATGGGGATCCCACTTATGCCTCCTAGGGCAATTACAAAAATGACCATTTGTCAAAACAGCAGGTGGCGGATTTACTTGCCAGTCCCCTGAAATATTCAAATAGACTTGATCATACGACTGCTCCTCCTTCACCGTTTGCCCATAATCTTCCGTGAGCCACTCCAATGCTTTCCATGATGGGATAGGCAGTTCTTCATTCATGTCATTAAACAAATTGTAGTATTTCCCTAAAAACTGCTTCGTTAAAATAGAACCTTGCACTGGAGGAGTGACTTTCATCCAGCTAGCCGGCTTGTAGTCGGGCAGTGGTAAAACAAATTGGCTGGAGTCCCTAGTATCAGGAATTACCAAGTCGTACTGGGCTGCTCTATCCAAAATCTTCTCCAGTCGAGTAAATGTCTGATGCAAATTGTAAACGTAGTGGCTGTTAGTAAGCTCACCCCGCTGGAATATCTGCTCCCGCTCCAGACAATTTGTCATAACTTCGTGAATTACATGTCCTTTACCCGGAACTTTAATGGCATCCTTTAGCTCTCTCAGCTCCATCATCCGAGCTTTGGCCAAATGGTCTGGAAGGACTTCCTCAGGACAAATTGTCAAGCGATGGTCTGCAATACGCACCCGCCGCTCAGTCTCCTCAGCAACATCAATTTGTCTCTCACGGCGATGCTGCTTCTCCAAGACAATGTAATACAGCAAAGCTCGCGCTCCAATATCCACAATGGGGAAAAATAACGATGACCAGTCTTCCAAAATCAAATCACCTCTCACGATCATTTCGCAGAGTAAGTTACGCTGGTTCTCCCCTGTCTCACTGATAAGCCAAATTTTCTCGAACATCTCAAGAGACAAAACTGCTGCTCATTCAACCTCGACAATTTGTAGAAAAACATCCCGCTGGAGCTCATAGGTACGGAAAAGAGAGAAAGACGGAGGTGATTTTAACTGATTTTCCCACATCATCTCATGTAACTGCTCCTTCTCCTTCTCTAGCAGCTCTACTTTCGAATGCAATTCATCATTGGAGTTGATGAGAAACTGTATATCAGTCTCATCTTCCTCAGACACATTGTCTCTTGCACTGGCCTCGCCCACCTGTGGTACTCGCGGGTCCTTAACGCACGACAATTTGTCTTCAGCTTCCTTTAGCCTCTGCTCCAATTCCTCCTTCTCCTTTCTCGCATTGTGCCTCAATAATTTCATATTCTCTTGATATACTTTAATGTCCCTCTTGTGGCTCTCCAATTGAGTCTTCATTTCAGCTATCTCCTTGTCTTGAGATGGTTGACTCTTTATTTCTTGCAGCTTAGCCAAATGTCTCTGCTCTTGGAGATGAAGTCTCTCCTGCAGCTGGGCTTTTATTGTCTCCCACGAATCACGATCCCTCTTCATAGTAACCTGCAATGCTAACAAATTGCCTGCATGATCTTCATTATTCTTCAGGAGTTCTTCTGTCCTCTTGGCCAAATCGTCCTTCTCTTGTTTGATGACCTTGACCTCCTGCTGCAATTTGTCTTCGCTGGCCAACGCGTTCTTCAACTCCGTGAGGATCACCTCATTTTGAATCTGCAGCTCCTTATACTGCTTGGTTGACTTGGGAGTGGGATTTTTCTTCAAATTGTCACAAGAAGATTCGACTGGAGTCGCTAGTCCTGAACTCGACGCGTGCTCTGCGGTCCTTTTCTCTTGACAAGTTGTCTTTGTGGCTTGGCTGCTCTCAGCCTCCAGCAATTTCAATTCAATGGGCTGCACGTGCAAATCCTGCTTGGCAGTGGATCTAGCCATCTCAGAAATGTAGGTAGCGGAGATCAACGCCATTGGATTTCTAGACTTTTTACGAGCCAGCTCCATCTTGATCTGCATGTAGACAATTTGTCCCCAGTCCAACGGTTGTCCTCTCCATGCGGCCAATCCCGCTGACAACGCATCTAGTGTGGCTAGGTCTGGACGACTTGCCATAAAAAGACGCTGGTTGACAAATTGTAACCAGTGACTCAGCGGAGCAGCTACCCGCAACAAATCCCATCCTCCTGCCTTCTTCGCAGCTTGAAACTTCTTTCCAAAAAGTTGCTCTTTTAACTCCTTAGACACGGTGGAAATGGCGGTGAGTCCTTTTCCTTCGGGGGAAAATCCCAACAACTCTCCTATTCTTCCTCCATCGAATTGGCAGGGTTTCCCTTGGACCATCAATTTGTCAACAACTTGTCCAAAACTCCTGGCCTTGACAAATTGTCGCACCTGTTCCATGTTAGGCTGGTCCCATTCTCTTTGAACATACTCCCACAAACCTGTAGAGCGGAGGTGGGTTTTCCGTTCTTTGACAATTTGTTGAAGGACCTCCTCAGGTATCTGGAACAGCGGAATAGGGAAGACCTTCAGCTCTTTCGGTGGAGCCATCTGACAATTTGTCATCACCTCAGCTCAGTATTTGAGTATGAGAAAAACAAAGAAACACTCTTAACACTCAACCTTAGTCACTCAATTCAATGCTTCTCTTCTTCAAAGATTTCATAACTCAACACTCATTCTTTCAAGTTTCTCATTTTCTTTCACACTCATTTTCTCTCATTATGTTCTTATATTAGTCTCACTTTCAGTCAAGTTGTCTTACAAAGCTCATAGGAGTCATACCCTGAATCTCTCGGAAAACTTTCTTTACTCTCGAATAATTTACTCATTCAAGCTTCTTATACTTCAATAATTTGTCTTCTTACTGTGGTTACAAGCAATTTGAATTCACATTGACAATTTGACTTAGACTCTATACTGCTAATCTCTCTCTTAAGTGGTTTAGCTCTCAACTCGCATTATGCTCATTTTCTCTCAGCTCTCATTTTCTCTGAGCTAACCGACTTATTTCTTACTTCCTGTCAAATTGTCTGATTCCTCACGAAAGCAGTTTCTGAGTCCAACTCGGAATTCTCACTTAATCACTCTTTAAATTGCTTCCTTCTGCTTCGATAAATTGTTCTCATATTATCCACTTCACTTCTTGGAAAACAAATTTGATTTATTATGAATTATTCTTGATCACTTTCACTCTCAGTTTGGTATAACAATTTGTCTGTAAATTATCAAATTATCAGTATTCTATCTACACGACCAATTGTTTTACTGATTCTGAAGTTGCTCCCTCAGGCTTCTGAATCTCAAAGCTGCAGCTTTTCTTTTCTTCTTCCGTTTAGTCAATTGGTCTTGTTGTACTTTTTATCATGTTTCCAAGTTTTCAGTTTATCATGTTTTATCATCTTTCAAGAATTTCACTCAAATTATTTATATTCTCTCTTTATATTTTCCTTTCACAACAGGCACTGACAATTTGTCTTGGTTAATACAATTATCCTTCAGTTATTCTAACTCTTGGATCTACAACTGTTAAATTGTCTATATCTTTCGTAAGCAGCCATTCTATAGACAAATTGTTTTGCACCCTATTTTATTCGAAAACCATCAGTTCACTCGGTAATTTACTCAGTCATTGGCAATTTGTCTGTAAGACTTACTAGTAGGTATAACGATTTGCTATTCTCACACTTCTCTTGGAAACGATTTCTCCTGGACAAATTGTCTATATGGCCTTCTTCAACTAAACTGATCCAATAACAATTTAACCCTATTAGTTGAAACTAGAGACCGGTTTTAAAACTCACAGTCTTCATCAGATGACAACTCGTCCACTTGCTTTTCTTTGACAACAATTAGTTATTATTTCCAATTCGATTAGCAAGAAGCATTAAGATTTTAGTTTCTCATTTTCAACTGCAGCAAACTTGAATTATTCTTAACTTAACTAACACAGTTTCTTTTCTGAACAATTTGTCAGTTAATTTAGCACCACCAAAGACTCTAGGACAATTTGTCAAAGTCGATTCTACATACACCTCTCAATCTTACAACAACCAGTTAACTTAAACGTGCTTTCGGCAAATCATGTCTGAGTTCTGACTATCAATACTTTCCAGAACAAAGAATTAGGCAAATTGTCTCTCATCTCATTCTCTTATTATATCAATTTGAGAACTTCAAGATTAGTGTTTTAAGGTTCTTCTTTACAATAACTTAATCATGAAATTAGAGTTACAAAGTTCCCGCAAACAAATTGTCACGCTTCATGATTCTTTGAAAGACTGACAATTTGTTTGATGGAAAGAATTCAAACCTGATTAACGCAAACAACCTGTCTTGCTCAGAGAATGAAAAACCAACAATTGCTCGCACAATGCTTGAAAACTCCCCTTCTTGCGCTCTTCAAACCCTGGCTTAGTTTTCCAAGACAAATTGTTAATAACTCTCCTAAATCTTCTCAATTTGGCAATTTGCTCTCGTCAATTTCTCAAAACACGTTTTCTCACTCAACCGAAAATAAGAAGCTTACCAATTTGTACACACCTCGACAAATTGTCCGCCGCTTAATCACTCGCATACCGGCCGCAATGCACACAAACAATTTGCCCTAATCTTACTTTGGACAAATTGTTGTTCGCTAATCGGGTGGAGATCTGAGTTACCGGTATAGCCGGTAGCTCATTATTAAATTTCAAATTGTTCTTTTCATTTAATGCAGGGTATTATTTTCAATATCCTTATCCAAAAATTAATACCCCGTCAAATTGTACTTACATTACTTATTCATTAATTTGTAATGCTTATGTAATCATTTCCTTTGATTATTATTTTATGTCAATTTGTCTTTGTAATAGTATATATATATTTTTAAATTATAAAGAATTTCAAAAATTATAAAGAAATATAGACACTACTTGCTAAATATCCAATTAGTATAGCCTGCCCTCTACTTAATTCAGAACTTGTCCTCAAGTTATGTAAGGTTTTAAACGATAACCATTATACCTTGTAGAATGAATATTACCGGCAAAATCCTGCAATTCAACAGACCCATTAGAATATGATTTTAAAACTTTATACGGGCCAAACCATCGCATTTTGAATTTGCCTGGAAATTTTTGGAATCAACTATCAAATAAAAGAACTAAATCATCCGGTAACAAATTCTTGGGGATTAGTTTACTATCATAATAACTTTTTCTTCAATTTTGAATAGCCAGAGTATTTAAATAGGCTTAACGTCTAGTTTCATCTAATTTTTCCAACATGACCATTCTCTCTTGTAAAGATTCCATATCACCTAGTCTATGATCTAGGGCAATTCTTAAAGATTGTACTTCCAATTCAATTGGTAGAATTGCTTCTTGTCCATAGACTAGTTGAAAAGGAGTATTTTTAGTAGTAACTTTGTAAGCAGTCCTATAAGCCCATAAAGCATGTAGGACTCTTGCATCCCAATCTATATTAGACCCTTGGACTGTTTTGGTAATAATTTTACACAAAATACCATTGGTCTTTTTAGTTTGTCCATTTGCTCTTGGATTATAAGGACTAGTTTTTCTATGTTTTATAAAATATTTTTCTGTTAATTTTGTAATGGTGTCATTTATAAAATGGGTACCCCTATCACTAACCAATTCTTTGGGGCAACCAAATCGGGTAATAATATTCTCATATAAGAATTTAGCCACTGTATTGGCATCGTCATTTCTTGTGGCAAGGGCCTCAGCCCATTTAGTTACATATTCAGTTGCCACAAGAATATATCTTTTTCTTCCTTCTCTACTTGGTGGGTTAATTGGACCTACAAAGTCTATGCCCCATTTTTCAAATGGAATTTGGGCTAAAATTGGGACTAAGGGCATAGCAGTAGTGGGTGTGGGTTTTCCTACTCTCTGGCAGGGATCACATTTTCGTGTATATACTGCTGCATCAGAAAACATTGTGGGCCACCAATAGCCTGATTGCAATGCTTTCTGGGTAGTGACTAATCCTGCAAAGTGCCCTCCACAAACATCGGTGTGGCAGCCTTCTAGGACTAAGGGTACTTCACTAGGGTTAATACATCGTCTTAGTATTTCATCTTTTCCCTTTTTATAAAGCATCCCACCAATTAGGGTATAAGGGCTAGTTTTATAGGCTAACATTTTCTTTTGTTTATCAGAATATTCTAAAGGGAATTGTCCTGTGGAAAGAAAATGAATAATGTCTGCATATTCTGTAGGTATAACCTCAACTTGAAATAAGGCAGCATCAGGAAATTCATCATTTATAGGTTCACTTCCTAATTCTTGGTTTATCCTAGAAAGATGGTCAGCATTAGCATGACTTTTTCCAGGTCTCACTTGAATAGTGAAATTAAATTCTTGTAGTAATAGAACCCATCGAGCTATTCGACCACTAAGTTGGGGTTTATTTATCATGTATTTTAATGCATCATGATCTACATGAAAAGTAAACTTATAACCCAACAAATAGTGTCTGAATTTTTGAACAGAAAAGATCATTCCTAAGGCTTCTCTTTCTGTTACTGTGTAATTCTTTTCTGCAACCGCCAATTGGCGACTTGCAAAATAAATTGGTTTATCATGTCCTTTTTCATCTTTTTGACTTAACACACTTCCTATTGCAACATTAGATGCATCAAAATATACCTCAAAATCTTTATTCCAATCAGGGGGAATTAAGACGGGTGCAGTTGTTAATTTGTGTTTTAGAGTTTCAAATGCTTTTGTACAAGCTTCTGTCCAAATAGGAGGAGTTTCAGTCTTTTTAGTTAATTCGGTCAGAGGTATTGCTATATTAGCATACTTGTATATGTATCGCCTATAATACCCAACATGACCTAAAAAGGCTCTAACTTCTGTAATGGTATTAGGCTGAGATAATTGGACTATAATAGCAACTTTATCTGGGTCTGTGGCAATGCCTTGGCTAGAGACGATGTGACCTACCAATTTGCCAAAAGGTACAGCAAATTGGGACTTAGCTGCATTAATAGATATACCATATTTCTCACACTGGACAAAACATTTTTCTAGACATTCTGCATGTTTATCTTTTGTGCTATAGACGCAGAAATCATCTAAAAATATTTCCATAAATTTTCTCAGATATAATTGAAAGGCTATAGTCATTAACCTTTGAAAGGTGGCTGGGGCATTACACAAACCAAATGGCATTTTGGTATGGGCATAAATACCCCAGTCAGTGGTAAAGGCAGTTAATAGCCTATAAATTTGAGCAATTTGGATTTGATTATATCCAGAAAATCCGTCCATAAAGGAATAACATTCATGACCAGCCACACCATCTAATAAGGTGTCTGTGAATGGTAAAGGAAAATAATCCTTTTTGGTCACACTATTTAATTTTCGATAGTCTTGACATATTCTAAGTTTTCCATTCTTTTTAGGAACTACGACAATTGGAGATACCCATTCACTATATGGTACTTCAAAGATAAATCCACAAGCTAAAAGCTTGTCAATTTCCTCTTTGACCATTAAGGAATATTTGGGGTTCATCCTATATTGTCTTTGCCGCACTGGTTTAGAATCAGGTTCTAGCACTATTTTGTGTTCACAAATTTCAGGTGGAACACCTTTTAAATCCGTATAGTTCCATGCAAATGAACTTCTATGTCTTTTAAAGAAGTTAGACCAATATTTAAATTCGACTTTGGTCATTTTAGAATAGACTCTGATAATTTTAGGATTTTCATTAGTTCCTAAATTCATGTCTTGTAATGGTGTGTTTAAAGATTCTTTAAAGTCTTTTCTTTGTAAAGGAGTGGTATCACTATGAACAAACATGTCATCTATTTCTCTTTCCTCAGATTGGGATTCGGGTTCTAACTCTGAATTTTCATCAATACCTATATTTAGGACTTCAGAATTTTCCCATGCCAAAATAGCATCATCTGAATCTTCTATGTTTGCTAGTGGGGTGAAATATTCACCTAATCCAATACTTTTATAAGGCATTTCTTTATTAACTTTTTGTGTTTGTTCTTCCTCACTAGTTTCACTTTCATTATCCGTTTGGTTTTCTGAGGTGACACTAGTTCCTTCCTCTTGGGTTTCACCCCCATATTTTGTGGGAAAAAGAGGCAAAATAATTCTATTTTGTCCTTTACCTATGGTTAAGGTTCCTTTGCCCCAGTCATCTCTCGCTTTTGCTGAGTATAACCATGGTCTTCCCAATAAAATGGGATATGAGGAAATAGACTCTGTGAGTTTGAACACTATGTAATCAACTTTATAGCCTATCCCACCTATGGTTGTCACAATTTGTGTTAGGATTCCCATAGGTTTAACTCTACTTTGGTCAGCCATTCTTAAAATAATTGGAGTTGAGGTCATAGTGGTTAATCCCAATTCTTCCATAGTTTCGAAGTTCATGAGATTAACACTAGATCCACTATCAATTTGAACTCCATTTATTAAAGATCCATCAATTATTACATCTACCGTAGGGGCTCCTGGATCCATGGAAATTTCATGAATTTCCAAAGGTTTAACCCTTTTTCTCACTAATGCTGTACTCAAGTCACTTCTGCATTTAGGAGAAATTGCTAGTAGTTGTTTCATACTAATTTCAGGTTGAAGTTTATCAAGGTTAGCCAAAACATCGTATGGTTCCATGCCAGATGTTAATTTCATAGATCTAGGCATTTTACGTTTTGGTGGAACTTGATTTTTTAAATTTATTCTCTTTGCAGGAATTTGATAAAAACTAGGGATAGTATTAGCAGAAATTGTTGGTAAATTTATTGGTGGATTTATGACTTGTGGTGGTATAGTTGATTGGGGTTGACTAGGTTGTTTAAGAAATTTTTCTTGCATTTCCTTCCAAGTCATTTCTTTATTAGGATGGTTGGAATCTAAAGTGATTTTTACTGGAGGTATCACTTCTTTTTCTTGTGTTAAATTTGGTTGTAAAGATGCTCTTGGCATTATAATTTTAGGTACTTCCTGTTCACTTTCAAAATTATCAGAAATTTGGTTGTTTAGTAAATTTTGTTGAGCTGTTGTAGCTCTTGTGGCTACAAAGACATTTTCTGAGTTTGGTTCAAAAATAGAATGGGAAATATGATTTGAAGGTCTGGTATTTCCTTCTGCTTGGAATTGGACTTGTTTAGGTCTAGGATAATCTCTCTCAGAAGGTGGAAATTTTCTAGGTGGGGCAGTACAGTCTTCAGGTAAATGACCTTGTTGACGACATCTGCCACAAAATGGTGAGTATCCTACTTGTTTTCTAGGGTTGGGACATTCATTAGAGTAATGACCTAATTCCCCACATCTATAACACACCACTTGCTTTCCCCTTTCTGGTGGACCATAACGGTGGGTGTTAGGGTTAGATGGAGGTCCATTCCAAATTGGAGGTTCATTATAATTATCACCCCAACGGAGTCGATTGTCATTTGACTTATAGGGTGATCCACTATTGGGTCTGGAAAAAGGTCTTTTATTAATATTTGTTTTGTTGACCCAAGGTTTAGTAGAATCAACTTGCAAGACTTGTTTTACAGTTCTCCAATCTTCTTTCATTGCTGCTAAATTCCAACACTTTTCAGTGGGATGATTTCCTCCACAAAAAGTGCAACGAGATCTATTATCAGTATTTCCCGTAGTAGGTGATGGACATTCGGAAGGTAAATGACCATGCCCTTGACAATTTGTACACTAGACATTTGTCCTGGTATTGTTAGGTTTTGACCTTTTAACTGGGGCATTAGTGATTTGAACCCTTAGGTCTGCCATTTCTTCTACTAATTTACTTAAGAGATCTGTCTTTGGGTCTTTGACCTCAAGTTTAGGAGGTATTGCTATGGTAGGTTGGATTGTTTGTGCAGGATATGTTCTTAGGGGTGGTGGCTGATAAACAACTTGTTGATAGGGTATTCCTTGATTTCCCAAGGGAGGATATGCTAGATTTGGGGGATACATACCAGGATCTATACTAGTCATCTGATCTTCCCCTATTCTGGCTTCTTCATAATGTTTAGCATAGGTTAATGCAGTGGCTAGGTCAACAGGATTCTTTTCCTTAATGGATATTTTAAATTCAGGAGGATATAAACCTCCTACAAAAATTCCAGTTAAATAGGCATCAGGAATCCCATGACCTCGCCATCTTTGCAAAATATAGTCCATTCTACCATAATAGCTATCAACAGTTTTTCCTACCATCATTCTTATGGTTCTTAAACGTTCCTGTAGACTTTCTGTAAAAGCTAATGGTCGAAATCTGGTCAAAAATGCATCTTTTAATGCTTGCCAATTGACAAATGGGTTATGTGTTTGATACCATTCCTGAGCAGTCCCTAGCAGTGTTGCAGGAAATGTTACAAGGAAATTGGCTTCAGGTATCATATTGGCTGCACATACTATTTCAAATCTACTCATATGGTAGTCAGGATCAGTGCCTGCTTGACCATAGTATTGAGGCAAAGTGACCAAATTAAAAGGACGTTGTGCCATGTTATAGTCTTCTACCCACGTATCTTCTTCAAATTCTGGGTTTTCTAAATCTAGATCAGAATCTTCAGATAATTCTGATTCTGATTGAAGAGTTTGAAGAATTTGAAAAGGTTGCAAAGGTGGAAGACTTTGGAACAGTTGAAAAGGTTCTAAGCTTAATGCAAAAGGTGATCCTTGCAAACTATAAGGGTTAATATTTTCGTCCAAATTATAGTTTATAAATTGTCCTGAAGATATTTCCAAATGAGGTGGAGATTCAGGTAGAGATTCAATTCTCTCTGGTTGTGCCGAACCAGAGGAAGAAGCTCTTCTATCGTCTCTAAGTGGTGATAAATAATTTTCTAATCTATCTAACACACTAGGACTTTCTTCATTCCATGTATTTCTTAAATACTCTGTTAAAGCAGCACTAGTTCTATAATCACCTGGTCTAGGTGTAGAAAGGTTAAATTGTTTTGGTGTGGAAAATAAATTTTCAACTGGATTAGATGTTCTAGGAGATACTGGTGTGGGTGTTCTTAAAGGACTAATAGACGTTCTTTGTGGACTAACTGAAGATTGGTGCAGTACTTGACTTACAGAATCTTCAGTTATGGGATAAGGAAATTCTTCCTTTTCTAAAGATGTAGCAGTATCCGTTAAGGGAGTTCCTTGAGCAGCTATTTCTCCCCTTGTAGATTCCTCAAATCCTTTAAATAGATTAGCACTAACTTCAAAATCAGTTTCTGATTCAGTTATTTCACTTTGAGATTCATTCTGGGTAGAATCTGTAACTAATCTTTGAAATTGTCTGATAGATGATTCTGCAGTAGTGGGATCTACAGGACTAGGAGGAGGTTTAGGTGGTGAAAAACAGGGATTAATGTAAGTAGCCGCTGTTCTTCTATGTTTTGGTTTACTTTCTGCCTGAATTTTTCGTGTGGCGTCTCTTAATAAACGATCAGGCTTTTTGCCAGTCATTTACAGAGGCCATAGAGAAAGAATTTTTTTTTTAAGTTTTTAGGTAAAAGGTTAAGTCAAAGTTTTTGCAACAAAAACCCCGGGAAACATTGGGGACCCTTTATCACAATATGTCGGGGTAACGAGCTCCCAATGCTCCCGAAGTTATCCCTCTATACTTGACTTGGGTTCTTATAGTAGAGATTTCGGGTCGGGACAATTGATATGGGATATTGCTCTTACAGACGGAGGTAACTAAAACTAGTCGGGCAGACTAGACTAAACGATGGACTTAAAGGATTTATTTTCTCTTTACACATAAAGTCTGGGATAAGTGGAGTTACTGCTGGATTCATGGGTCCATAAGTAAATATATAAATTCTATTTATAATTTGAGTGCCAGTCCAAGCAGCATATGCTTTAGGTACTTTGCTTTTAGTTTGAGATTTTAATTTCCCGTATTGACTAATTAAATAGTGTAGGGAAAAATCAAAAAGCAATTCTCCACTTTTCACAGCAAATCCTTTCTTGAGTTCAAGCTTTTGCCAAACTTTACTAAAAATAATCCTTTTTATGTCTAAAGGTAGTTGGTCTATGTTTTCTTTTAACTGCTTGTCTTTTATATGGATTCCACTTAACTGGAAACCTTGCCCAAAATATGCGTTTTTATATAAACGGTAAAGGGCCATAAAAAGACAAGGTCCTGAATAGTAGTCGTCTATTATTTCTGGAGCTTCCCACGGAAACAAGTGTCCCATTGTAATTCATTTACATATAATTTCTAGTGTAAATTTGACCTAATTTCACGAATTACACTTTGTGATGGGTGAAAATAAATTAACGTGTTAATAACAGTTCTTAATTGAAGTAAATTTCCTATGGGCGTTTCAGGATTTCCTAAATGATTCAAACTTCTAAGTATATTTTCAAAACCTGAATCATATGAGACATACTGTTGTGTTGGAAGAGGTGGTTTGCAAAATTGAATTGGAATTGTAGGTCTAGCAAAAGGGGTAGGAGGAATTCTTCTTGTACTATCAAATGCTTGTTTCTTAAAACAGGTGTTTTTAATGTGACCAGTTTCTCCACAAAAATGACAATTATGACCCTCTCTACGACCTTGGATTTTTGCTTTAGTGTATGCCCTACTTTCTGTCAAGTTTATGTTTCTAGAAGTTGATGTGGGTGGTTTCAAGGGGTTGGTAGCACGATTATAACTTAGCAATGTTTCTATAGGTATGGTCCTTTTACAACAATTTGGAATTGTAGGTTGTTCTACTTTGTCCTCTTTAGGGAAGACATTTGCTAAAACCTCGTTTATGATTTCTTGGGTTATTTTCGTGCATTGACCCATGTTTACGGCTGTAATAAGGTATCTACCATAATAATATTTTATTATTATTATTATTATTATTATTATTATTTATTTATTTTCTAAATTTTATTTTCTAAATTTTTATAAGTAATAAGTATCCCTTACCTTCTTAAAGTTTATCCAAAATCAAAAGTTCCAATTTTAAGAATTTTCTAATAAAGAAAATACATGTCATTCCATTTCTAGTGTTAGAATTCTATAATGGAAGATACATATTCTATTTTCTTTAGATAATTTTTCTTAAAATTTACTTTCTCTGAATATGGATAAAATCTAAATAAAGGTATTTCTACTCTACATTTTAGCCACCATTAGCCAGGACCTTTCCCCGGCAGCGGCGCCAAAATGTAATGTAGATTTTGCCTACTCGACAAAACCCCAAGACAATAAATATAGGGGGGTAATTCCTCTAGGAAAGGTCAATAAGTCTGATGTTATATGACTAAAGTCACTCGTTTTGTATGGTGGATACTTGTTTACTTTGTTTTGTAGTTTGATTTATAGACAACAACCCAAGGAAATAGTAGAGAAGTTCTAAAATCTTGGGAATGGTCAAATAGTCACTTGTTTCCTAGGATAAAAAGGAATTCAATATGAACTATCATACTATTTCTTAATAGACAATTTATACACTCTTATACCCAAGGGAATAATTTGTTGGCCAGTCCATTAAATAATGCTATGGGACGCATGATTGCTGTCTCGGTCCTGTCTAGTATGCTAGGGGTATTTCAAGACAATTTGTCAGGTTGTTCAACAATTTGTCATGCATGATCTAGACTTTTAAATGCAACAATTCGCATATATATATTTATATATAATATATAGATTCCTTAATTACCATAAAGTTTTTTTTTACCATAACAATTTGTCCAGTCACTACTTAGCTAGCCAAATTACTAATTTTAAATGAGTATCAAAACAGTCCCAGTCCTCTACAACAAATTGTCCCTATACTAATGCAGGGGGAATGAGTGTAATGCAATACAATTTATAACATCAACAACAACAAGGCAATTTATCCAACACACCATTCATGTAACCACAACATTTCTATATTCACCGCTACTCATACAAATTGACCTAATTATCAATCAGGACAATACTCCACTCAATACTCAGTCAATTTGTCTCACTAAGTATCTCCTGATCCTACTAATCTCAGGGATAAATCAATTTTCAGTAAACTAAATTTATATCGATAAGTTGTCTGTACACTACTACACTATCTGCGGCCCAGTTTGGTACTACGTCAATTTGTCCTGTAATCCCGACCCACTGTGACTGAATTGTTTAAACAGTGTCACCATACCCAAGACAAATTGTCTGTTAGATCCCTAATCTAAATCCAGGTTAACACCCAGGGATCCAGACAATTCGTTTTTATTCTACTTATTGTATTATCATCTTAGAATTTCAATCATGAAGAATTCAATTCAATTCTGGACAACTTAACTATGCACTCACAACACAGGATTCAATCACACATACACCAATTTGATACAATTTAATTTCATACATCAAGCACATGAGACTAAGTCAAATTGTCATACCTGGATTCAATGCTTCGTACTCAGCTCTCCCGATTTCAATCACACACACTCCCAGTTATAACATTCAACATAATTCAATTATTAAATTCATTGTGACCATTTTAGACAACTTGTCATATATCTCTGCCAGGTATTAGAAACTTGATCTAATTCTCTCTTATGAATCACCTCTACTATTTTGACAATTTGTCTAAGTCCAATTCTATACTGAATCTCTGATACTCATTTCAAAACTATTAACTCATGTAATAGATGTAACTTAACTACACAAAGATATAAATTAATCAAGACAATTTGTCAAATTTATGAATTAGAAGGATTTAAAAACTTAGCTGGAAGTTAGTTGATCTTCCGCTCTACATCCCTGGCTTGGCAAATTGTCTTGGTCTGCTCACAACCTCCGCAGCATCACCATTGACAGATTGGTTGACAAATCGTCTGCTTCGTTCGTTTTACGAGAGCAACACAGACAAATTGACTTCCAATCCCGATAAATTGCTATCCATTTCCTCACAGTAACACTCCGACAATTCAACTCATACACTCATGATACGAAAACTAATTCAGTCAATTTGTCTTAACATGTATTCACAACCACATAATTCGCACAAATTTGCACCACACAGTTTCAACAACTCAATATATAAATCACGACCCATAATTCCAGCAGAGTAAGCACACACATAATTTCACAGACAATTTGTTACACAAATCATTTCAACAACCATAAATTCATCACAAGAAATCTGCACACAATTCTACACAAAGAATTTACAGTCACCTTGACGTCTCTCACAGTAGCAGAGCCTGTTCACTGGTTCGCAAAAGAATTCGACAAGTTGCCCAGTGTTACAATCCACTCATTGGATCAACACAAACAAGCTCACAATTTTATAAATTACACAATCAAAACACAAGCACCAGGAAGACAATTAGTCACAAGTAAACGAAGAGATCCAATCACTGGATACTCAAGACAAATTGTTAAATTAATTCACAGTTCAGAGGATCCAATCACTGGATCTTGACTGGAAATTATAGAATGCTCAATTTAGTCCAATCACTGGATCTAAATTTAGAGCTTATAGACAAATTGTTTATGAGAAATATTATATTATTGAAGAAGTTCAGAGTACATGAAGACGAGACAATTTGACAAAAGCTATTTGATAACCGAGAAAGTGAGAGAGAGAAAAATGACAAATTGCCTGGCTATATGCAAAACTAAAGACAACTATTCAAACCCGAAGTGTAGAGTCAACTTGTCTTTTGCCATCTTAAACCTTTTATGTGTTTTTTTTCCTTCTAAATCCTTTCTATTCTGGCAATTTGTCCATATTACTACTCTATTGTGTGAACTCTTCGTCAATTTGTCTCTATTTACACTATTCACAGCAAATTGTCAAAAAATTGAAAATTTCAAGAGACTACAGCTACCTTTCGGGTATTTGGACTATGTCATTTCAATTTATAATTTACCAACATTTTTGTGTTTCCTGTGATTGCTATTACAAATCTTGTTCATACCATTTTGGTCAATCCTTTAACCCCTAAATGCCCAAGGCTTGTTTTGAGCCTCTTGGAATTTGCTCTAAATTGAGCAAAAATCCAACATTTTCATAAGTTGAATCAATTTTTTTTGAATTGTAACCATACAAATTCAAACTAGATATGTTAGAGATCACATAGGAAAAGAAAATACAACAATATCATTTAAGGATTGAAAGATTATAATGTTTGATCATCAGGGTGTTAAAACTATGAAAATCTTTGAGCTCTCTTTTTGCATGTCAAATCTAAAAATTTCAAGACCAAAAAAATATGAGGTTGAAGGGACTAACAAATATAACCCCAATCAATTTATGACTTCTCAAAATCTACCCTACAATTTTTTTAAATGAATTTTTAGTGTGATTTTTTCTCCAAGATCTAGTGTATTTGAGGCTCATTTCCAAGAGCCCTCAACACTACAAAAAGTCAAGATTGCAATGGGTACCTTTGCACAAAATCTTAAATAGAAAAATCATAATCATTCATTTTCAAAATCATTTTTTTGATTCTAAAATTAAACTTCAAAAAGAATCTTTCAAAAATATAAAATACTAAAAATAGCAATTTGGTAAGGTTTTATTTAACTTCAAAGTTTCTTCGACACCACATTTGGGTGCCTTGGGCATTTAGGGGTTAATCCATTATGAAGAAAATCAAATGCTTAACAATTGCCATGCTCTTTATGTGTCTACTTTATACAATTTTTATGCATTTTTCATTTAGAAACAACACAAAATTTTCTATCCACACTAAACATGTGGAATTCAATTACTTCTGTTACAAAATTACTAATTAGGTAATATGATTTTTTTTTCAAGATTAAATTTAATAGTTTCATACCAAGTACTTTGAACTCTTGTGTTCCTATTTCAGACGGTTTTTAAAATTTTCAAACCATTAAAAAATTGACAAGCATGAAACTCTTACAAAATTCCAAAAATAAACTTTCAAATCAATCCCTAAAAAACCGAATGATTATTGAATGACCAATTGAAAATCACTTGGGGGCAATTTCCTACAAAGTCAATTTTGAATGGATCTTTTTGAAAATTTGTTACAAGGTGTGGACATGTAACCTCTTTTTGGAAATGTAATTTTTTTTCCGATTGAATGTCATGATCAAGTTATGTTGTCCACAATTTTTCAAGGAGTTTGGGCACCAAATCTTTTACTTTTGAAATTTTGCAAGCATGCAACTAAAATGATGTAGGATGCAATTGTAAGAAAAAACTAAATGTGCTACATAAATCTCACTCTAGGAAGGAGTTAACATTTGCTCACCTTGTCAAGCAAAGTAAAAAAAAGACGTTTACTTCTAACTTCAAATGATATAATTTCTTGAAACTTGTGTGGTCAAAAATTATTAAAAAAATTTCACACATTTATGTAGTAGTCTATTACACTTCTATATGGTTGAATTTATTTAAATTTTTTATTTTGAGTTTTTCTTCTTTGATTTAAAAAGTGATAGGTTTTCGTCGATTTTTGCCTAAAATGTATCCTCAAACTTTAGCAGTTAATGCATGGTATTCTATAAGTCCAAAGTTAGAATTTAGTTTGCTAAGAAATTTCATTAAGATCTAGAATTTTGATATTCTCATTTAACACTACTTTGACCAAACAAGATAATACATTGACATTGATGGTGAATATGGTTGTTTTTAATTTTATATTTGGATTTTTGATATGAAATCTATTTTAAATTATCATAAAAAAACATTAAAAGAAAAAAAAAATTGATATTATCAAAATTCATATATATAAGATATAAGTAATCAAAACTAAAGAAACAAAATTTATAAATATAAATAATTTAATCATCCAAAAAAATTTATAAATTTATATAGCACACAATTTATGTGTAGAGTAAAATTTACACTCATTCACAACCTTACTTATTTTCTTTTACTTCTTTAGAATTTTGAAGTGAATCAATGCCATGTGACAAGGCATTGGTCATTTTCTACAAAGCTCATTTTATCTATCTAAACAAGCATAGTTTCAAAATTTTCATTCTTTGAATGAATTAAAAGTGTCTATTTTGACATACAAGTATTGAAAGTAGCCTATAAAAATGGAATATCCAAATTTATTAAATATCACTTTACTCTAATAATTTTTTGTTCCAAAAAAACAAAATGTACATTATATATACAACAATATAATCCAAAATAGCATCAAAAATTAGGAATTTGGGCACGATTTGAAGTTTAAAACTAATCAACTTTTTTGTTGAATATTGTTGGCAATTGAAAAAAATTACATCTTAGCTTGCATTTTTTTGTTAGTTTAATTAGTTTAAGAATTTAATTTTTTTTACTATATTACTATAACCTCACAAAAAAACTTTCATAAATAACAAAAATAACTATCTCTTATGTTATCAACTATCACCTTTTTACTTCTATTAATTGTCTTTTGTATATGAAATGGATCTATCACTTGCCCATTTATTTTATTTTTTTGGATATAAAATTTAATTATTTTAAACTTCCTATGATTTATTAAAATTTTCATATTTTATAATTTTAAACATCAATTTTCATGGCCAAAAATCCTTAAAGATTAAAAAAGTTTCCTCTACTTTACCTCCTCTGTACTTGACTTAAAAGATAATATGATTGCTTTTGAAAATTTACAATTAATAATTCAAACTCATCCAAAGTATTCGCTAATTCATTAGTTCATGTAGGATATATTGTCCCTCTAACAAAGGTGTGTAATCTAAATGTTACTAGTAGTGTTACTTGTTACTTTAAATTCTCGGAATCATTTGTGGGATCTTAAATGACACTAGTGCAAACTTGGGCCGCATATAATAGGGAAATGACCCACATGATGAACTTCACTACTAGTGCACATTTTTTTAGTCATTTTCCTATCCTAGTTTCCACTATTATGACCAAATTCTTAATGTATTCCAATCTTCAATTTTGATTGGATTTATCTCTCTTTTTCTCTTTATATAGAACATTTTTCCCTCGATATATATATTACATAATTTCTTTTGAACCTTCCTCATGCACTGAATATCAATAGTTAAATTTAATTTTTACAGTATTCATCATTTCCCAATGGATAATTGAGCAACTTGGCCCTTCAAGGTTAACCACTAGGGATTAAGGTAGTTGTACCCATTTTTGTGATGTAGGGATCTCTTGAGTGTTCCAAATATGATCTTAAACCATCCATGTGGGATATCTCCAACTTAACAAGGTGCAACGTGGTTGCAAAGTACTAATGGTTTTGGGTCTTTCCAAAGCCTCTTCAAACATGTACCTACAAAACGCATTGAAAATTATAAAAAATACGATATTGAATCCTCTTTCTCTCTATTTGAAACTTTATGATTTTAATTTATCTACTAGTGATACTAAGTAATAGTTTTGACTCCATCTATACACATTTAAGTGAATGATTTTAGGCATTTCTAGCTTAACCCCTACATGCCCAAGGCCTTTTTTGAGCTTCTAGAAACTTGCTCTAAATTGATTAAAAAAATTCAACATTTTAATACAATAGAACCTCTCTAAACTGATCAAGTCGAGACCACTTGATAAGATTGTTTTAGAGAGGGTTTGCACCACACAGGAAGGGGCCGTAGGGGGACATATGCCACATTTTTAGGAAGCATCATATTCAAGAAGCTTGTTGAAAAGAATATTTTAGATTTTTTTGACAAGGTCTAGGTCCACCACAACTCTTTGGCAGGCTCTCATTTATTGCTACAACTTATTTTATTCTCGAAGCCAGGACCGCTTGGCCCTATTTGTTTATAGAGGTTTATCGGCTTTGAGAGGATCGACTTAGGGAGGTTCTACTGTAAGTTGTATCAATTTTTTTTGAATTGTAACTGTACAAATTCAAACTAGACATGTTAGAGATCACATAGGAAAAGAAAAGACAACAATATCACATACGGATTGAAAGATTATAATGTTTGATCACAAGGGTGTTAAAACTGCAAAAGTGACTTGAAGTCAAATCTAAGAAGTTTGTCACCAAAAAAATACAAGGTTAAAGGGCCTAACATGCATAACCTCAATCAATATATGTTTTTTTTTTAAATGAATTTTTAATGTGATTTTTTCTCCAAGATTTGGTGTATTTGAGGCTCCTTTCGAAGACTCACTCCGCCCCTAGAGTCCTCAACACTACAGAAAGTCAAGATTACAATGGGTGCCCTTGCACAAAATCTTGAATAGAAAAATTATAATCAATGATTTCCAAAATCAGTTTTTTTATGCTAAAACTAGACTTCAAAAAGAATTTTACAAAAATTTAAACTACTAAAAATAACAACTTGGTTAGGTTTTTATTTAACTTCAAAGTATTGTCAACACCAAAATTTGGTGCCTCGGGCATTTAGGGGTATTACCTGCTGACAGGTCACGTCCAACATCCAGCTCACCCAAATTCCACGTCACCCTCCGTCTCCGTCTATCCCCGATGCTGCTCAGGACCAACTGCAAAGTAGGAATTTTGCAGCCAAATTCCGCTGTTGTGCAAATTTTTTCAATTGCTGGAGAGCAAGCTCGTCACCATCGTCAACCTCCAGCTTCAATTCCCAATGGAGCATCATCACCATCGTCAACCTCCCGTACCCCTACTCCCGCAACCAAATCCCTGACTGAAACGCTCCCAATTCCACATTCTCACACTCCTGAAATTCGTGCTCCACCACATCAATCTCTGCTTTCACTTTGTAATATTTCTCGCTTCGCAATCCAGTTCTCGGATCGTCTCGAACGCAGCGTTTTGGTTTGGGAAATCTTTCTTAGGGTGCCGCTGGCCAGCATGATTTGATTTGGGTGGGATATGCCATGACTTGATAATTTTGAACCAAATCTGTGAGGGATTCGGATTCCGACGGAGAGTACTCTTGTTTCTTATTTTCCCTGAGCTGCGAGAATTCGGAGAGCATTGATGCATTGGGAATTGGGTTAGGGTTTGTAGTCATCCATCCCCATGGCGAGGTCAGGAGTAGTAGTACCGGGAATCGACCTCTCTCATACGCTCTCAATGGCGAATTCCAGCTATGGCGTTTTGGCAGCGCGTGTGGCGTGTTGTAGTGGATTAGGGTTTCAAGCGCACCGAGGGATTACGGGATTAGCGGGATTGGGGTTACGGCGCAGGCGGAAGGTTGTGTATGAGCTTGTGTACTCTTCCTCGAATGGCGCAATTAAGGCCAAAGTGACGAACAATAGCAGCAGCAGCGACAAGGCTTCGTCATCTCCCAAGGGGCAGCAGCAGAGGAGTCTGTTGAATCTGCCGGGTGCCATCTGGCGACAAGCGCTGGGCCCGTTGAGCAACTTCGGATTCGGGAAGCGCAGCGTGTGGGAGGGCGGCGTGGGGCTGTTCGTGATGAGCGGGATGGTCGTGTTGGTCATCGCGCTGGTGTGGGCGAAAGGGAAGCAGATCCGCGCGCAGACGCGCAAGTACGAGGCGGTGTTTGAGTTTCAGCAAGCGCAGGGCATCACCGTCGGCACGCCCGTGCGCATCCGCGGCGTCGACGTCGGCATGGTCGTGCAGGTCAGGGCCTGAGTGGTGATTCTTCACAGCATTGCAAAAAAAAACATGCTCCTCTTTTTTGCAGTCATTTGCAACATTCTTGTGCAATTTTAGATGGAAATAAGTAAAAGCCTCAAATGCATAGCATTCTTTGTGGGGAGCCTGCATGGGGCTTACGTAACATTCTGGATGAGCACCCTTGGGTCCTTGTTGAGCACCCTCTGAATTGACATGACATGAGAAAGAATCGCTATTATGCCAAATTCAGTTCAAATTTGCTTGATTTGCTGGATCTTGGCATGATTTTGCTGTGCATAACTCTTAGATTGGAGTGTTCTCTAAAGGTGCTATACCACTACTGCTCAAGAATGTCTCGTAAGAATGTTATGTAGGTAGGGGCGTATCGCCTTATTCGCAAGGGTGTTGACGCCGCTCAAAAATGATCTAGACTTTGGTTTAGGGTTTTGACATTGTAAAGCAGGGTGGGAATGTGAAACTTTCTCCACTCTAGGGAACTGTCAAACCACTGTAGAATCAAATTGAAATAGAATTCAATCCCTAAAGAGTCCTGGTTCAGGAGGCTTGGCATATGGAGCCAAAAAGATTCTAAGCAATTGGGAGTGTGGCATTGCAAGGTCTATCATGAGCTCAAAAGATTAGAGAGTTTTATTTCTATGAATAGTGCTGAGGAAGATGGTCATGGCTGTTATGCATTTGAGGCTTTTTGATATGTGATGGGCAAGACATCTTGTGTGCAATCACTCCTGGTGCAGGTGCGGCCGAGTTTGCAACAAATCGACGTGGTGGCGGAGCTTTCGGACGCGGGGATTGTGGTGCCTCGCAATGCGTTGGTGGTGGTCAATCAAAGTGGGCTCATTAGTGAAACACTGATTGATGTCACGCCGCGACTGCCCATTCCCAAGCCCACAGTTGGGCCCTTGGATCCCGAGTGCCCCACCGAGGGACTGATTGTATGTGACAGGTAAGGCGGAGGCTCCACTAACCATACAGTACATTAGAGGCTCCATTGACCATACAGGTGAGCTTTGAATTGTGCTAATTATGAAAATACTCGATCTATTGAAATTGTTTTTGCAAAATTTTAGATGGTGCAAGTTTCTATATTGTTTTAGGGTAATGTTCAAAGTTCACCTGTATGGAGAATGGAACCATCCCTTACTGTATGGTGAATGGAGACCTTACATTACACCAAATGTGCAAGGTCATTGGCACTTCTTCTGCCTTATTATTCCATTCCAGCCATACAACCTTGCAAAAGTGCGTTTCACACTTCTCAGTTCCATGGGCCAAGAAAATTTGTAGGACTGAAAACTCTATTCCGCAAGTATGCTGAACTTGTTGAATTGAAGATTGTGAAACCGAGTATTATCACATCCATTGTGCTTCTAACATGACAATTAAAGCTAGAATGGGTAGATGGCTGTTCACTTCCTCTCTTAATATCATTTTTGAGCTTGATAAGAATTTAATCTGAATGTGCACTTTTTGAATGTCACTTGCACTTTTAACAAATTCAGTGTACAGGGAGAGGATCAAGGGCGAGCAGGGCGTGAGCTTGGATGAATTGGTTGGGATTTGTACCAAACTCGCTCGCCAAATTGATTCCCTTGGTGTCGAGCGCTTTGCTGACATGGCTGCACGTCTCGGCGACGCCGTCCAAGAGGCCAGACCCCTGCTCCTGAAGGTAAACTGAATTCTCGTATGCAATGCAATGCAAGAGTAGAATTCAGACATATTCGATCAGCATTGTGTTTGTTATGTCCCGCAAATTCCTTAATTAAGGGAGAGCATTTTGGTTTGCGTCATTTTAAGCATTTAAACCAATATGTACGAGTGTGATATTTGTGAAATGTAAAGAACTGTGGAGAGATGTTTAGGTACGTAAGCCATATCTGTTGTATGTCATGTTAGGATGTTTGGTCACTATTGACCTTCTCAATGCAATCTTCAAAACCCATATTAGGTAAGTGGATTCTATTTGTGTCACTTTTAAGCATCTTAGACCATATGTATGGCTGCTTTCATTGGGAGATCAGTATTGAGCTGTGGAGAGATTACTTTGGATACGAGAACCAAGCTCCATATTTTTATAATTATGTAAGAATGTCTTATTCAATTATTTGAAGTGGGAGTTTGTAGACCTCGATTGATGTAGACAATACCATTTCTATCAAATATGAGTGGCCATAGACATTTAGCCAAGTCATGCTTTCACCCAACTTGCTAAGTAGTTGCTGTGGGCAACAGGGTTTATTATAGGAGATGGGGTCAGGTTCGTTATCTGTTACGTTAAATGACATCATGGAGGTGGGCTGTGCAGGTCCAGTCCATGGCCGGTGACATGGAACCGTTGTTGAAAGAAGTGCGAGAGGGTAGTCTCCTCAGGGACTTCGAGAATTTGACACAGGTTGCTGCAGAGGCAGGACGCGACTTGAGGTATTTGGTGCCTGATCTTTTTCTCTCTTCCTTTGGCGATGTACCTATGGACTCGGTAATGGCAATCAACGACATGGTTATCAAATATGATTCAGAAGTTAGTACTATCCAGCCTTTATACTTAAATAATGCAATGCAAATGCCATTTTTAACGTCCAACCAAAAATTGATCTTTCAAACTGCTCTGCAAAATCTGATATTCTTGGTACCTACTCTGCAAAGTTCAACTATAGGATCTTGAACATCATCATGTTTGTCCTACGCTCGAATTTTTTACCCGTTCATTCTAAATATGCTAAAAGATATATAACAACCAAAGTTTTAGATTTCAAAATCCAGCACTGGAATTTTACCTTCACCTTGAAGATAAGTTTGTGCACTTAAAATTTGGTTGGTTGCATTTCTTGAAACTCTGATTTGTAATCAGCTTCAAAATTCTGCATTGGCATTATGGGTACGCATTGTTACGATTTGTAACACTGTTGTTTAAAATCAGTTGCTCAATCCTGAATCGATTCAATCCTGGTTTTGAATTCTGAGCTTTATCTCTGCAGTAATTTGAACAAAGTAGTGCTGACCTCGGGAAACATGGAGCTACTGCGAGACTCTGTGTCCACGTTAACCAAAACTTTACAGCATGCAGAGGTGAGTCTTCGTGTTGTTTCATCTTCTTTGCAGCTGGTTTACTTTTTTAAACGATAGTCTTCATTGATTTTCTAAATCACTCTTTTGATGAGCAACAAATTAACTTACAGGCTTACCACTCTAGTGGAATTCTAGAGGGAAGGCGATGAAGTGGAAGCACGTCATTGGTCTATTAACGTAATTGTTTTCAAATTGTTTACCACACTAGAGGAATGGCAAGAAAGGTTCAGGAGTCCCTGTTTTTCATTTGGACATGGTTTAGGCACCTTGAGTAGCACATGGAAGATGACAAGGCAATGAAGAAGCAAGTGTTGTTCTTTCTTTGAGCTCCATTGCATTGAAGTTTATGAAATAGAGAAAAGGAAGAGTTTTTATTTATTATTCATGACTTCTAGATTAGGCTTGATGGAAGTGGTGTTGCTCGTCTCTGTATAGTTTGGCAACGCCTTTAGTTGCGTCCCATCACAAATGCATTGATTTGGCATGTGCAGAGTATTAGCAGGGATGTAAGTGGGGTGACTGGGGACGCAAAGACCAGGAGCAATTTGAAGCAGCTGATCGAGTCATTAAGTCGACTTGTCACCGAATAGTTTATTTCCACTTCATTATTGAACTTATTAGCAATCACAGTAAGAGTGTATGAGAACATCCTGAATTAGGTGAGGGTCTCAAAAGTCTCTTGTAAGTAGTTCAACTCTGGTAAAATTATTTAGGTCATGTTCAAGTGTAACTTGTTTCCTTCTTACTTGGCGGCATACTTAGTCTTGGTTGTGAAATTCTCTAAAGCGGGCCTTCGGTAAACTTTACAAGGTTATAAACGTTGTTCACAATAGAGAATGCAGCAATGAAGGAACCCGTAATTTCAGAGGAACTAAGAGGCCTTTAATGTTTAGCAAGCAACTATGCCTAGAGGCTGTCCTTAATATTTGCATTTGTGAGTATCTTTCATTTATGAAAAGTCATAGGTGAATTATCATGTGTCATATCCTAAAAATGAGGAATGTACTTATCTTAAATAGGATTTTTATTCTTATTGAGCTCTCCAGTGTATATCACAACTTTTTTTCTATATCAAAGCACTGTATCAGTATATATTGCATTGCACTTTTTACATTTTTGGTAAAGAGAATAATTTTCAACATATTATAGTACGCATTGTGATAATGTTTTGTGATTTAGGTGCATGCTTTCCATCCTTGTACCATATGACAAGTAAGGATTGAATCTATGCATATGTGTCGATATGAATTTGATTTTGTGAGTATGAGGTGAATTAAGATTCAATTGTCTAAGATTTTTTCTTAAAGAATAGTGATAAGATTTGTTAGTCTACAATGTTTTATACTTTACACCATTGTTTTTGTGATGCTTCTAAAAGACCATGTATAATTAGGTTTACCGTAATCCACTTTCACATTACATCTAAAGTATCACAATTGATTTACAAAGCCAATAAAATAATTCTCACTAATTAATTTTCATTCTCTTGCAAACTTTCACATCAATCAAAGTCATTGGCAACCCAAACACCTCTAGTCAAATATTCAATGCTACTATTATTGTCTCCAAAGGACAATTTCAAATTCACTACATGTGGAGTTAAATACCTTTGAAATACCATACCTACGAATTGAAGAGTCACTAGAGTCATGAAGATGTAAAACTTTCTACTAACGAGTACTTTTAAAGAGAATATAATTTGTTCCTCAAAAAACTATAGAAATGTTGAATTTCATTTAAGTGAAATTATTCTAACATTCTAGAAAGCATTATGCTAGACGCTCCATATTTGCTTGAATCACTTGTAGCTGTGTTGATTTCTTGTTGTGCAATGTGGTTGACTATGATTTTTGTTTGAGATGAGGTTGTGAATTACACACTCAAAATTCTTTAATCTTACAATATAGGTTTCCAAAAGTTGCATCAAAATCCCACCAAAGAGGGTATTGTATTAAGGAATCGCACTCTCAAAAAGAATGTTTCAGGAATTAAATTTCTTATATGACAAATTTACAAGGTACTACAATGATTCTTGAAGCTACAAATTTGTGAGTATGAAAAGAATGGCTCTTGGTTCCACAATGGCAATGGATATGGATATGAAATTGTCACAATGACAATTTACCAACTTAAGGTAGAAGATACTATTTTCCTCACTCTGAGCAGTATACTACATGGTGTGATTTTAGGAAGATGTATAAAGTAGGATGAGCTATTTTTGAACAAATATTATGGTTATGCAACTTTTGAATGCTAATGAGGTTTTCACTTTCTGATTACATATGGCAATAGATTGTATACGACTTTAGGTGAAGTCTAAGTATTGTTTGCAAAAAGTTATAAGAACTCAAAGTTCAATTATTGAAAAATATTTTCAAATGTGCCCTAATTTCAATGTGCTAGGGTTGAACATTTTGCAATGGATATTTTATTATTATCTATTTTTATTACAACATACTTTTAAATAATTGATTGATTTTAGTTCATCTTATTTTAGAATTCTAGGAGAAATCTTGTATATAAGAGCCAAATCTATTTTTGATTACAATTCATCAATATCAATTTCTTATGCAAACATTCAATGTGGAAGGTTGTAGAACAATATTCAAAAGATTTAGACAACTCTATTTCCTTGCTTGCTTCACTTGCTAATTGAAGGGCAACCAAGTTTATGAGCAAGTGAATTGCTCCTGGTAATACGAGTCAATTTAGGAGGTAGGATCGGATTTTGTTAATTTTAATCCTTAACCCAAGACCAAAGTTATGACCATGTAGTCAAACCACCACTTTGTGTCCTCTATTTTGTTTCCATTTATCAGTAAATTTTAAAAAAGAATTTAGAGATGAAGTCAAATGTCTAGTATATGCTATAAAATTTTCAGATTTGTTTCTAAAAATTTCAAATTACCATGAAATTTTGAAGAAAAAGTGTAGAAAATTTGTATCAAATACAAAACATGCTCAAAATCTAAAAATTTCAAAATAGAAGTATTTTGTAGTATAGCATGTTAATGTATTGAATGAAAATGATTGTGTCCCTTACTTAGAAATGTGGTCATAGACCTCCAATGTCAAACTTCAACAAATGCATATGCATATGAAAATTTATTGAAAAATTTGATTTGATTGAAGATTTGAGTTTACCGGTAGAAGGGTGCAATTATTTACAAGGATATTATCATTGGACTTATACATCAAGAGATATAGACATATGAAGATGAAATCAATTGATGCCTAATTTCATGTTGTGTTTCTTCTCCCATCTTTAGAAATGAGTGCCATTGATAATTCAAGGAAGTTATTCCTACTCTAGTAATCCAATAGCCCAATATACTCAAATCTTCATTCAAATCAAGTATTGGAGTCATGGATTAACCCCTCAATGCCCAAGGGGCCCAAAAAAGGCCTCACAGAGTTTCAAGTCCAATTCAAAATGCTGTTACTTTTGCATCCAAATGTCCAAATTCAATCAAACTTGTTGGGAAATTTGCACTCTCTCTTCTACTTTATGTGGTAAGAATTTCAGATAAATCCAAGATGTATTGATGTCTTGGAAGCTAGTCGAAGTTCACAGGTTCAATTTGATTTCACCAAAGTCCATTTGAAGGCTGCAACTTCGGGGGCTTATATCTCCTTCATCTAATGTTTGTTTTCAATAAAATTTGTTGGGTTATGTTCCCCTTGAAGTCTAGTTATTGTGGTAAAATTTCATGTCAATCCAAGATGTTTTGAATGTTTGGGAACATTTCGAAGTTCAAAGTCCAGACATTTTTGGATTACAGTGAACTTCGGTGGCTTGTTTCTTCTTCATACAGTGTCCAATTTCAATAATTGTTTTTGGAAAAGTTGCGCATACTAGTCTAGTTTGTGTGTCTAAAATTTCATAACAATCCAAGAAGTTATGAATTACTGAGAAGCATTTTAGTAGAAGCAGGTTCAGCCCTAAATGTGTTTTTTGCAACTTTTTTTGCTGTTTTTTTGACATTTCAAAGCCATTTTGCATACATAATGAGGCAATTCAATGATGTTTTTTTTCCACCAATGTGTTTGTATGGTGGTTTTGAATCACTTTATAGTGTATAGTTTTTCTATTTGAGTAGGTTTAGAAATCGAATTTCACCTCCAAATGTGTTTCTAGGAAAATTTCAGCATCATTTTTCTACACTAAAACATTATTATCTTGCAATCTACAGGGTCAAATGACTCCAAATTTGATTCACGTCATCTACAACACGTACACTACAATTTTGTACAGTTGAGATTTTTATACCTTACTAACATTTTAAACTATATCACTTCAAAAGCAATGATGTTTTTAAACCCAAAAAGGCCCTGGGCCTTGAGGGGTTAAGAGGTATGAAAGTTGAAAGACATGTACAGTACAAAACTCAAACTATCAACTTTGGAGGACCAACTTTGAGTTATACACATACTTCGACATTTGCCCACTTCTCAAAACTTCAACCCAAATCTTTACAGCTAATGCTTGTGTTTTACTGTACATAAGTAGCCTCAAGGGAAAAAAACGCAATCTCCTTGATTCTCTTGGATTCCGTGACAGCAGAGTCAGTCCTAGTCTACAAAAATCATGCAATGGCAGCTAAAAACATCGCCAAGCAACTGTTAAATATTTACTGAAAAGGAACCTAATCAAACCCCCAGTTACTGCTACTCTTACAAACACACTGTGGAATGTCGTCTTCAACATAAAAATCAACATATCCTGCACTTAAAAACGTGCTTCAACTAGAGAAATGCATGTGCAACTCAATCACACCATTGTTGGAGTAGGCCAATCAATTCTATCCTCCATCATCTGGGTTCTAGAAGAGGCGTCACTCTCAGCAATGTTTTCAGGCACAAGATCCGCTACCCAATCGCCCTTCTCATCCTTGTAGAGCCTGCTTCCTTCATGCTTGAGTGAGTCTGCAGAAGGCACCTGAAAGCAAACATTTTAACAATGTTACTCAACTGGTCCCTGGAAACAGTATCCTAAAGGGGTCAAAAAAGCTTGTACCCGAAGTGATTTCTCAACAGCACTATACTGATCACTCGATGAAAGCACACTCCAACATACTGGTTATAATGTTTAAAATTATGCCAATAGTATACTCTAACATAGAGTAAAAAAATTCTGTCATACTTATTTCAACAAACAAAGGAGATCAAGACAACAACACAAAGGAGTCTCTTTGTGCACGCTGCAGAAAAAAAATACCTTAACAAGGATAGAGGCTGTGGGATTACTCCGCGTTAGAGCTGGCCCAGCATCCAAGGACTTATCAACTCCAGCAGCCAATGACGGACACAGTATTCCTGTTACAACAAAACGTTAAATCAGTCAAAATCATGAATTCGCAAGAAATTAGGGAAATCGAATTTAGCTTCTGCAATCTACCCTAATGAACAGAAAGAAGAGGCCCAAACATTCCAAGTGAAAAAAGATTCTTTGACAAAAATGGTTAAGAGTGAGACGAAATTGTGATCCTAGTTGCATATCTTTTCTATCTTTGACCCTAAGAGTGCTGAAACGGAAGCTGCCAGCAACCCTAAATACAATCCCTGTTTAACCCTTCAACGTCTGAATCCATTTTTGGATGTCGGAGCGCTTAATGGTGAACCAGGGACACCCATAATCACCAATGCCACCAAAATCGTAACCTCAAAACCTTAGATAATGGTTACACAGTGATTAAGGTATGCAGACCGCCATAGCATCCACATAGTTACGTAACTTTTCCATATAAAATCCAAATAATTAATTCTTCGGAGCGTTGGAATCCCCCTTCAATTGTTAAGTAAAGAAAATAAAGAATTGACCAGCTCCAGTATAAGAACTACGCTAAACACTAAAAATGGTGATCCCTACCTTCTTCTCAACTCTCTAAATCAAACAAACATTCGCAAATGCAGAGGAAATTAGGTCAAGAACAGCGCACAACTCACCTGTAGACCTCACTACTGCTCGTTCGGCCGGCGTCATGGGAGACCCGGTCCGCAGGACATCGACAGACGTGCCTGTGGTGACGCTTCTTTCAGGCAACGACGACGAGTCCGCCCCTGCAGCCATCGCAACACATCCACAAACAATTTATGTGAGAACGCGTATCAGAAACTCACAACTCACTGATCCAAGACATCCACTCAAAATTAGTCCCAATCTCAAGATCTGCTTAGCCATAACACGGGCAATTCAAAGACATACCAGCGAAGACCACTGTTGTAGCATCGGCAGCCGTGGCTGCGATGACGCTTCTTTCACGCAACGACAACGAGTTCGCCCCTGCAGCCATTGCAACACATCCTCAAACAAATGAAGTGCAAACGCAGATCAAAAATCACACAAGCCACGCCAACCAAACACCGTTCCAAATTCGTCCCAATCGCAAGATCTGCTTAGCCATAAGACGGGCAATTCGAAGACATACCCGAGGAGACCATTGTTGCGGCAGTGGAGCGGTCTAAACGCGCCCTTCCATGGGAATGGCGCTGTTGTGGCGTCTTGAAAATCAAAGACAAAAAGTCCCGGCCAATCTGCTTCTTCACCTAAGCGTTCCAAAACCACAGAACAAAACAGGGTTACTCACCTCTACAAACGTACGTGTTCCAATTCAACAGCAGACCGCGGCTCACGTCCTCAACATCGACTAACCCACTAAAATCTCTCTCGAAACCCCGAATAACTCCACCACCTCACTCTGGAACTGCACGTACCCGATTCCGAGGAGCCATGGCTGCACTTCTCCGAGTTCCGCGGCCTGCCTTGAGGAAGAAGGTGAGTGGGAGTAGAACAGAATTGCAAACAGGGAAACCTCAAAACAGAAGAATGAAAGTTGCAGTTGAGATTCTGCGGTTTTTGATGTGCCGGCGAGGGGACACCGCCTCCCCCCTCCACGCCCTCCGTCCCCCTCCGTCCCCCTCCATCCCCCTCCATCCCCACCATGGCCGAGCTTGTCTGCAAGAAACAGTCTTGACGGTACAGACACGAGCTGGTGCTCGGAAGATGGTTGCTTGAGCCAATCCAAAGAAAATAAAAAAACTTGGGCACTCCCATTGAGAGGAATAACTTACCCATTGTTGAATGGACAGTGTTGGGGGTGAGGGAGGAGGACCCATTGTTGTCCCTTTGGTCGTTGCACTTACTTAGACTTGTTGGATTCTTTTTTTTTCACTAGAATTGCAAATCGAAGAATTTTTCACATGTATTTTGGTTTTCTCATATTTTAGACAAAGAGAAGAAAGAGAAATAACTCCAACTATACTAAGTTATTTCACACACATTATTTATAGGTGGTCTAAGCAAAAACATATAGCTTTCCATTGGAATTCTATTGTGGTTCTTTTAACTCCTTACATGATTGCAATAACAAATCAAAAGTGTCCCTTAAGATTGTGGAATAATGAATGCATCTTTTGCCATGTGTAAACAACACATGTTGGTGTTCATTGAAGATACAAGTGAGTCGTGACTTTTCAACCCAATTCCAATCCTTTCAAGCCCAATTTTATATCCAATCATAACATTCAGTAGCCTCCAGAGAGGCTGCCTTTTCCTCTCTGGAGGCCTCATCCACCAAAATCATCCTTGATTTTAAGTACCTATGTTTGACAGTTTCGTACAAGGAAGCAAACTGGAATCCTTGTACTAATTGAGGTTATTGGCTTGATAGTGACTTAATGATGGAGTCAGTCCAAATTAAATCACCAAACTCCCATCATCCACTCATGCATTGCAATTGACTCATCTTGACATCATTAGCCTAAGTTAATTCTAATTTGAGTTCTAGTAGTGACGGAGTTTGTCAGGCTTGACATGCCTTCAAATGGAATTAATTCATGAGCCAGTTGTCAGATGGCCTAGTTAGCCAAATTCTCCAGTGTGTTCAGTTTTCAACCCAGTGCTGACAAAATTTGACACGTGGTTTTTAGCTACTGATGGTGTGGAATATTCCACACCATTCAGTTGGGGCAAAGGCAGTCTGCTGTACTGCTACAGAATGTTATGATATTAACTTTGACAACTGAATCTACAATTGCCATTATGAGATGTAATGCTAATCCTTTTAGATGAGAGGTCAATCATAGGACACCAAGCTACAATGCTTGAGGACATGGTTCCATGCCACTACATTAGTGCCATACCCTCATATTCTAACTTCGTGCCCCAAGAGCTCCTTTCACAAGTGTAATGTAAATGACATTGTTATCTTACAACTAAAATTTGATAGTCCCTCGTTCCATTTTTGGTCATTATTAAAGTTCACTTGCAAAAACTAAAAGAGTATATTGTGTTTACTATCCTACCTTTCAAATTTTTAGTTGTTGAATCTAAATATACAAAAAGAGTAAATTAAATATAAAAACAATAAAAGTTTTGACTTCAAAATTGAGCATTTTACTTTCAATTGACCTTGACCTTGAGGTAGATTTGTAGACTTAGTCTAATTGGTTGCATATCTTCTACAATTGTTTTTTTAGTGGGTTGTACGCCATTTATTAAAAAAAAGGGCAACATTTAACCTTGTAAGGACGGTGCCGACCTAAAAGGTCCTATGCATAACTTCATTATTAATTATAGAAACAAAGAATATACCTATTGGTTCAATAATTGAAATATTTTAGTGACTACCTTGGTCATGGGGGCCATGTCCTTACCCAAGATAATTTTTTTATGTTTTGTAATCATCAACACTTTTCAAGGAATGGAACTCTGATTTGTAATCAACTTCAGAATTCTACATTGGCATCATGAAAACATGTGGGATTCAGGTGAAAAAAGTTTCAAATCTAAATTTGTTGAAAAAATTCAAAACATTGAAAACAAGTTTGATTTGAAGCAAGTTGGAATTTTTTAGAAAGAATTGCAGTGATATGTGTCTGAGGTTAAGTGGCTACAAGCTTTTGAGAAGTTCAACGGCATTCCAACACTGGTAGTAAGTTGAGCACCCAAAAATGTGTCATTGACCCTAAACTACCATGATGATCACTTTGTGCACACCTCCAAAATCAATATGTATTTTTGTTGAAGAAAGAACCTGCTCTACCAAAGAAAACTTTGATCCTTCCTAACTTTTGCATATGGTATCCACATGTCATGTTCTTTGGTGCATTGGACCCTCCTTTCACTTGCCAACAAAAAATTATAAAAATTTGATCAATAAAATAATAACTAGACACAATATCAAAAAAAGGTGGTTTGGGGAGGTGCCCACCTTAGTGCGCTATAGGATGAAGCTTGTGTGCAACCTGGTCCTTGGGGATGAATAACTTGTTTACTACTATCTAAGCTTACCTCCCCCATGGTCCCATGATGCCTTAACCCCTAAAGTCCCATTGTCCCCTCAGGGGACAAAATGGATTTTGGGCAGGCTCCTACGGTCTCAATATTTGTTGTGTTTTTCTGAATTTTTTTTGTGAAGATAGAGAATCGGATTAGCTTTCCGAAAATGTAATTTTTATTTCAATCGGTGCCTGGGAGCAAAAGTTATGGCACAAAACCCCCAAATTTTAGTTCAACGAGCAAAAAAAAACCCTCACAAAAACTTTAAATTAAAATTTTCAAAATTTGTTTCATATAGATTTTATTTTTATCTACATGGGAAGCTTTGATTCATTCCATTTGGATTTATACATTATACAAAAGTTATGGACAATCTTATTTTTCGGGTAATTAGAGCATCATCTTGAAAAAATATCTTATAGGATTCATTTCTGAACTTAATTTTCACAATTTTTCAAGATAAAAAGTTTCATAAGGTTGAGATTTCTTGCTAGAACAATCTCACTGTTGAGATTAGTATATTTCAACTCTATCTTAGAGCTATTAATGATTTAATTTTTCCTTCAATCTTGAACCTACTTCTACTTAACAATTTTTTAATGAGAAAAAACTAAGTGTTTCTTTTTTGAATTTTTTATCCTAGATTCTCAACTCAATTTTTCATCCTAGATTCTCAACTCAATTTTTCATCATATAAAATTAGAAATTCAAAATCATTGGAGCAAAAATTTTAAGTTAAGAAGGTTCAAAGCCAAAAAATGTAGTTGAGCAAGGTGCAAAAAAACTTGATTCCTTCACTTTAAATGCAAATATCTTGCAATCTATACGGTCAAAGTTTCTGAAATTTCTTCCACACATTCTTACACTAGTCTAGTACAAGATCCTATGGTTAAATATGCAAAAAAATGCATTTAATTTTTTTTCCCTCTTTGCTATAGAAATGGCAATTTTGAGTGGTTTTTGATGGAAAAATGGCCTTGGGACTTTAGGGATTAAATTGTTTTTCAAAAAGAAAAAGAAAATCGGAAGATAGTTACTTACCATGTCTTTCGCTAGCTGCAAAATAGTTTGGTCGGCCACATGGTGACTTTAATCCTCCTTTATCAAACAAGTATAGGAGCAAAATCATATAGAGCATTGTACTGCAAACTTTTGCATTTGACAATACATATATATCAAAAGTTGACTAAAACTTCAATAAAAAGAAAGGCTTGGATGTCATGCAGTATGAATGGGGTTTGTGTGCAAAAGATCCCTACATCAAATCTATAACCAAGTGCATTTTATAAGTTTATCTTGCAATGCAAAATAAGCATACACAAGCAACAATTTTTTTTGGTTGCTGACAAATTTTATGACAAATTTGTTTGATGAATTAAGAAAGGTGAAACTGCAAGGGCTACTTGATTTGCGTCCAAGTAGTTTGATAGAGAGAGGTTTATCATTATATGTTAGTTGAAGTACAATACAAACTAGTATTTTTTCATAAATTTAATTTGGGTGCTGCAAAAAAACTTCTTCATTATTGTAATGAAGCTATTTAAATATGTGGGTGTAGCTAAATATGCAAAATGTGGTTGAAAACTCATTTATTCATCCAAAATTGTGTATATTCATCCACAAATAGTAGCATCATCCCAATATATTTCATCTATTTAAAAAATAAGTACCTTGCAAATGTGTAAAATTATTCTTTTTTGAATCACTTTTAAGCAAACTATCTCTTTAAAATCCCATTATTCAATTTGATCTTCTACCAAGCATGAGAAGAAATTCCATCTTAAAATTTCAAGCATTAGAGAAAATCTGGGGCCTCTGGAGGGCTGCTCCACAGTCCTCTGAGGTACTCTGAAATTTACTTTTTTTTTGCTCAAAAATTTGTTTTTCCCCTATTTTCAAGCAGCTGAAACTGCAACGACAGTGGCGCAAGAACCGAAATTTACAAGTAAATTTTTATTTTTATTTTTAATTTTTTTTAATCTTAAAAAAACTATTAAAAATAAAAATTTAAAAATAAAAATAAAAATTTGCGATGTCTGACCGTTTCGGCGAGCAGTCAGTCAAACTAACTACTCACTGCGGGACAGTTCTGGAATGACAGGCCAAGCTTTTTAATAGCTTGGCTGGTCACTCCGGAGCAACCCTCCGGAGGGCTGATATTTCTTCTAATGATAGCTTCATTATGCATACTTTTACACAAGTCTAATACCACTTCTTGACAAGAAAATGAATGCTATATTTTTAGGCATTTTTACTAAAAAATTTGAAAAACAAAAGACTTCACCTTTGAATAGGACATCAAAATTAAAACTTGGTATTTGAAGTTTAGACATTATGATAGTAGGTGTTTTACTTTAAACTTTAAGAGGACATGCTTGAATGAGTTGACTAAAAATTTATATAGTTGAATTCATCAAAAACAAAATGAAGATTTTGGGCTTGCTTTAAAATAGAATATTTGAGACAATTTTGGACCTCGAAACACTACTTCATTTCCTAAAGACCAAGCGGTAGTTCAAATTTCCAATGTTGCAAAGACATATTATAAAATGCAACTTAGAAGAATGTTTTAGTAGCAACATTTGTCAACAAATCAAAAATTCCCTCTACAATTAATTATAGATTGAGTATTTGCAATTTTCATAGGTATTTGTCATTAAAAAAAATCAGCTCTAATTATGGCAATTTTAAAAGATTTTCATTCAACTTATTTATTCAAGTCCATTTTCATTTTTGAGGAGTCAATTTTATTGGAAAATTTACTTATTGATGTTAAACATATTGGCATACCCATTGTACTATAGAAAAGTAAAATCTTAAAAACCTATAGCGTACAAATGATAGAAACTAATACAAGAATCAATAACAATTAGATGGATGAAAAAGCCATGATTTTAAATATTTGACACATGTTTGCAATAATTTATTGTTTGAAACACAACTATTAGGTCCTTAAGGTGTTAACTTCAAGGTTTAGATTTATTTAGTTTGGCCACTTCAAGAGCAACTATTGTTAACACCATTTAACAAGAAATACATGTCATTTTCAAAATATCTTGCATTCTTTCTACAATGAATGCCAAATTCTATAACTTACTCTTGTTTTTTGTTTCCATATACATTGGAGAAGGGTGAATTCTCCCAACTACTCAAGAATGTTGTTTACAGTGAAACCAAAGTCTTGTTTTGAAAAAAATTATTGACAAATGCAATTATGTCGTATTATGTCTAGGCATCAATTGATCTTTAGCCATTCTTTGTCACTCATCATGAATTTAGGGTAGGAGCACCCATAGTTGCCACCATCTACTCTCCTCCACCAATTACTGAGCCTTGAATGGTCACCACCACTCACCCAAATCCACCTTAAATTTTCAAGAGTGAGTTGCAGAGTTATTTGAAGTAAAGAGTAGGAGTTCAAAAAAAGGACTTCAAAGTAGTCGATGGAAGTTGATGCATTTTGCATTTCAAGAATGTACATGTAAGGGAAGTCCAGTGTTGTTTGTAACCACCATATGCTTTCAACTTCAAAAATTCATAGAATACTGCCCATGTGTTGGAGAATTATGAAACCACTTTGGGTGGATTTTTCTTTAGGTTACAGTATTAATAATGAATCTTATTTTGCAAACATGGAGATTTGCGGGACAATAAAAGTGACTCTGTTGGATACTGCTTCCCTTACAAACTGTAAATTGTCATAGGACTGAATCAGCTTCATCAGCTTCATGACAAAAATCTTTACACTGGGCCTGAACCAGCTACATCGCTACTGTAATGCCTGTAACTCGAGTCCGTCCCTGGTGTGTTTCTATCAGTCACCAAATTCTCGTAACTTCAATTTGTTACCTGCAGAAAGTCGGCAACATTAGTATCCACACACACAAATTTCAACCTGAGCACTGGAGTCCTGTAACCACAAAATGTTCGTGGCATCTCAATTTCTCGAGCTGGCGAACAGATTGCCTAAACCGGCTAGGAATGGCATCATTGCACACCAGTTGAATGCTCGGTTAATTAGTTCCAGAAGTTTTCGGGTGTGCAAGGAGCGAATGAACTCGTGCAGCATGTGCAGCCTCCTTCAAACAGCAAAAGAAAAAGATGACTCACAGTGATGACCCGATCCAATGTATGGTGTTCAAATACTTGTTTATAATCAACATCACCTTCAGCATATGAAAGGGAATAGCGGCACTCGCAAAACAGAACATTCACACTGATAACTATCCAGACACAACAATCACGGAACAATTAACATTCAAAATGCGGCATCTCAATCTGCCATACTGGCTGACCAGATTGCCTTCATTTAAAACGCCCGATCGCGTATTGCATCATCACATACCAGTTGAATCTAGAGTTTGGGTGTGCAATTTGCGATGGACAAAAATGCTGCAGTGCGTGCGGCCTGTCCGCTAAAAGGCAACCGACACCATTCAATTCAGAAATTAACACAAACATGCAAATATAAACAAATGTCTCGCAGTGATGATCCAAGGTATGCTGTTCAAATGTACTGTATTTACTTGATATGAATGGTAGATGTGGTACATGATGCCTGAAGTTTGAGCTTGCCTATCACACAATTGCTGATGCTCAAAACTCCCAGCTCAGTACTAAATCAGGATTCAAAATTTGAATGTGTAGAATTAGACTTCTCTACAGCCTATTGATTGATCTATCCAGAGCACATATACTCGATCATTCCATTCTCGGCTAGCTAATAATTTGAGTTTGGCAAACGTTCTAGAAGACAGTCCCGGCCGTCTTGTCCCCGGGACGGACCAACGGCAGCTCATTCGGGCGACCCAACTGCAGCGCCACCTTCGCGTGAAACAGCTCGCCGTCCTCGCGCTGGCACACGGGAATGCGAAGGGCCCGCTGGATGCTGTTGTCCAAGTCCGCGTAAGACCCCGCGCAGTTGCGGTACATCTCGAAGATCATCCCGATCTGACCGCCCTGCGCGAAACTGAAGCAAAACATCGCCATCGCGCTGCTCAACGCCGCCGCACTCGTCGAGACCGTCTGCACAGTCGCACCCAAAAAAGGCAAGCACTGCGCCAGGTTGAGCGCGGCCGCCAAGGCCACCAGCACGGGAGCGGCCACGGCCAGACGCAGGCTCTCGCGCTCCTTCTTCCGCGCCCAGCCCAAGTAGAGCTCCACGTCCGCCTCGCGCAGCTTCTGTGCCGTCTGCTTCAGGTCCTCGCTGATCGCGGAGCTCCACCCGTTGCTGTCGTTGGACGGCATTTCCGGCTCCGACAGGTCCACGGGCGTGCTCAAGGTGGAGCCTTTCACGACGGCGGGGAACTTGGGCAGTCCGTTGGGAAGAAGGGGCAACGGGTACGCCGCATCCACGGCATGCACCCTCGCGAGCTTGTCCTCCACGTACAGATGCGCGTCTTCGCGGAGGCGGGGGTCGACTTGGAGCGTGGCTTCGATCTCTTCGGCCAAGGATTTCCACTGGCGAGCCGCGGAGCGCTGCTCCTCTGCGAGTTGGGAGGGTTGCATCTTGCCGGCCAAGGCCATGAGGCCTGCGGTGCCGGCGTTGAGGAGACAGGCCGTGAGGGCGAGCGGGACTGCGGGGGTGGCACCGTTGAGCGCGGCGAGGACGGCCGCGGCCACGGTGGTGGTGACGACGGTAGTGTGGCAGAGCTTGTTCCAGTTGTCTCGCTGGAGTCCGATGGTGGTGTGCATCTCGGCGCGGTCGCGGGCCGCGATGGCGATGTGTCTCAGTTGCGCGACGAGGCGCGGGTTTTGGTGGCCTCTCTCGTCGGTCCAGCCTTTGGTGTTGCGTTCGGCGGGCGAGCCGGGCGACTTGGGCGACGGCAACGGGTTCCATTGTTTGGCACTTCCGGTCTCCGCGGTCTGCTTCACTGCCAAGGGGGTGACAACGGCGGCCTTCCTCGCCCTGGTGGTGCGCTTGGCGTGTTTGATCTGCGTTCCTCGCATCTGTGAGACCAGGCCATGGCTATGGCAAACGCTCACACGATTGCTGGCAACTGTCGAGCACCCCCGTTGAGACTGAAGCGCCGCTGACGAGACCAAAGAGCTCATGGAGGTGATGGCCACTGTCGTCGCCATTGCGAAAGGGTTGAATCGAGCACCCGTGAAGCCTTGAAATTGCACGTCTTGGTCGAGCTAGGAATCGACTCCAAAACTAAACTTGATGGTGGTCTGCCGCTTGAGTTCTGAGCGGCGATTGTGATGACTAGCAAGAGAAGGAAGGAATTTTTGCTCTTCAATTAAGCCCTGAGCAGAGGGCGATGCAAAGCTGAAGAAGTTCTGATCGACACTGACTGCTGAGAATGAAAAAGAAGGAATGGGGAGTCTCACTTATATACAAGTTGGAACAACTGAACGATGTCCGTCCTGTTTCACGGAAGTCCAAGTAGCGTTGTCTAGAACCAGAACCATGGCAGTCGAATTCCGAGGTGACTGAGTTATACGGAGTATAAGCTTATCTCGTGCTCAGGAAGAAGAAAGCGTATTTTACGGATACCGTGTTGTGGGAAATTGGGTCATGCCTGGGGAGTGGGGACCCATTCGCTGCCCCCCACCAATACCTGCACAGTCTGAGCAAAGAAGCTGACCAGTCTCAAGTCTCAAGTCTCAACAGTCTGTGCCTTTAGGGAATTTATGAGTCGGATACTGTTTAACTTAATTGCTTTCAATTGATTCTTCGTTTTCATTTTCCAAGTGCCAGGCAGCCTTTTTCTCAAAGATTTCGTAGTCGGTAATGAAGGTTAAGTGGCTAAAGCATGAGTGAGTTCAATAGTAAATGATCAAAACTTCAACATCCGTCATATTCAACGAAAGTGCCGCCACGTGGTGCTTCCAATGTTTGACATGGCAATATTTGGTCAAATTGCAAATTATCCAGATTATCGTGTGAAAGCACACGGAATGACGAAACTGTAGGCATAACTTATTGTCATGCCTTTCAACTGAAATCACTTAACTCATGAAGGACGATGTGGCCATTTTTCAGCCAATGAATGACATAGAATGCTTCTATGTGGAACAAAAGTGCAACTATTCATCCTTTGAATTTTGTGTGAAAAGAGGAGGTCTTCTATAGTACTCCGTAATTTGACTTCCAAGAAGTAATTTTGAATTTTGATAATCCCTAATGTTCCTTGACTATGTTTTCACCAAAAAAACGCTCCAAATTTGCAATTTCTAATATAAGTACTAAATTTTAGAAAAAAAAATAGTCTTGGACACATGTAACAATAGGATCTTGTAATGCACTAGTTTGAGAAGATGTCGAAAAAATATCAGAAATTTTCACCATATGGATTGCAAGATATATTAGTGTTTGAATTGACAAAAATCCTTTTTTTGGCCCTGCAAAAAATAGGGCAGCTGCACTTCACAAGGTCACATTTGTATGAAAAAATGTCCAAAATGGTGGTATTTCTTTGAAGACATTCTTCAAGGCAAATTGGTTACATGATTGAAATTTTTTAGGTAATTGTACAACATTTAGAAAAAATAATAAGTAGAAGGGAATAAAGAATGATTCAAAATTCAAAATTGTTAAGAATTTAGGTATGGAATTGAAAATTCCAATCCCAATGGTTGTAATGTTGTAAAAAACAATTCGCATCCTATGATTTGAATTTTTTCCAAAAATATTGAAAATTGAGTTAAATAAACTACTTCAAAGTTTATTTTAGAGTAGGAATCTACAACTACCCACAAATTAATAGTCCTCATAACTCTTTCATGTCATTGATCAAATTTGAATGATTCAAAGCTTTCTACGTATATATAAATCTTAAGAACCAATATCAATTTTTTGGTTTTGAAAAAAACTACATATCACACAATAACTTTTAAACCATGTTGTAGAAGTTATAAAAATTGTTGGGCCTTAAAGAAACCATGTTCCCATGTTGTTTGAAAATTTCAAAGAAAAAAAATAAAAAATCCATTTGTAGTAAGTTGCCCGAAATCAGTATGTTGCCAAAAAATGTAACTTGGCCCTTTAAAGATTAAAGTGGGCACCCTAAAATGCGCCGTTGGATCCCAAACCACCATCATCACTCTAGGTCTATCTCCAAAATCAATATGTACCCCATGTAGAAAAAATGATTTTAGAACCTCTACCAAAAAAATCTTTAACCCTTCATAACTTTTTCATAATGTTTCCAAATGCCGTGTTCTCAGTCAGTGCATTAGAACCTCCTTTCACTTGTCAACAAGATTAAATGAAAATGTGACCAATTTAATAGTAGTAATAAGGCACAATAGCTAAAAGTGGCGTTTTAGGGGATGCCCACCTTACCTATCAATACATTTGAGTTCATTCTAAAGTTGATGTGTAAACACTGAACAACTTCATTAATTTACCCTCGCAATTTTTTATTGAAAAGTGTCCATATCATGTATCTTATACCCAACTATTAGGGTTGCCTAAAATTAAATAAAAAAATAAGTTGAATTTTTTTGGAAATTACTTTGAGAAGGAGATGAAAAATTGCTTATTAATTTTAATTAATAAATTATTTGGCATGAAATGTTGACCTTGATAGTTGGATATTTTATAAGATTTCAAATGCATTATTTGGAGATTTTTAGGAAGAAACATTTATTATACCGTCAATGGAAAGAAATAGTTTATTCTATTATGCAATATAGAATAAAGGGTAATTGCAGAAAACACTTGTACTGTTTTCTGTCACACATTGCGTGCTGATTAGTTTTTTGGCCATAACTTTTGTGTTTTGACTCAAAATGACTCAAAATTCATTGACAAGGTACTTATGACTATTATACACCTCGTTTAATTTTTTGGATTAAATTTTTTTTTACTATTTAGTAATAGCCCCCAATTTTATGTTACACTTGCCAATTTTTTTTTTGAACAAAGTAGTATCCAAAAAAACAAATATGGAGCTAAAATTTAGAAGGGATGGTCTTGTAGAATACTTTCAGCTACTATTCAAAGGATTTCTAAAAATAGTTAATTATATGTCGTGTAGAAGTCCACAAATTGAGCCTCTTTCTACTTGCATTTTGAAACATGTAAAAAATTATTTTGGTGGTTCTTTTGGTAAATGACCATCTCCATAGAATTGCTACAAACAACCATTTTTTATTTAATTTTATATAATTTTTTCCTATTTTTTATTAATTAAAACATCTAAATATCTTTTTTTTAAAATTTGGTACTTTTCTAGTTTTCTAACTTAGAATTTTTTTTAATGAATTTCTTTAGTGGTTACCTTCATGGCTTCATCTTAAAGGTGCATACATTGGCCATATTTTTTAATTTAAAAAAAATTGGTATTTTAATTTTAAAGCACCCCAAAAAAACTCATGAGTATCGTTGCAAAATACAATAGATAGTACAAGTGTTTTGTGTAATCACCCGAAAATAAAATGTAATTAGAATTATTTTTTAGAATGCATACAAAGGTTCAATGTCTTCTCTCTATATTTAATTCAAATACTAAGGTGTATTTATAAAAATTCATAGTTTATTATTTTTCAAGTTACATTTATGAGAGTCAAGGTTCAATTTTGGATACACAACTTTAAGGAAATTTATATTTTTTGTATTTTTAAACCCTCTCTACTTTTAGATACGCCTATTTTTACCACAGAATTTGGTATTCATTGAGTTATTATACAATGTCCAAAAAATGCACAATAAAAAAGAATTGTGTCAGAGTCTTCTTTTTACTCCCGGAAAGATCCAACAATTATTCATATGTTTTATCGACGTGAACTACTCTCAAGTGCTTGCTTGGTCAAATATAGAACCCCAAATGTCTACCCGAAACTTAGGTGTTTGTGAAGGCTAGGATTTCTCCCTCTTTGTCCTTATCTAGGTTTTGGAATTGGAAATATGAAAGAAGGGCTCTGGGATATGAAGCTAAGGTGGGCACCACCAAATGCACCATTGATCCAAAATTGCTATCATCAATATAGGTACATCTCCAGAATCAATACGTACCTATGTGGAAAAATCGATCCCATAACCTCTATCAAACAAAACTTTGACCCTTCATAACTTCTACATACGGTATCCAAATGTCGCATTTTTTGGTGCGTTGGAACCTCCATTCACTTGCCAACAAGAAAATATGCACATTTGACCAAACTAATAATAATAACTAGGCACAATAGCAAAACTCACTAGTGGTGGTTTTGGGGGTACCCTCCGTACATTCTGAATTGCAAGCGACAGGATTAACGAGGTGTTGTTTCCATGAAATACTGAGATGCATAGTGCTCCTTTAGGATTGCCGCCTGCGTCTAAGCTTACTGACAATTGAGCAAGCTTCGTTTGGTAAGGGCGCACTGCTAAAATCCATTTTGAAATTTTCCATTGATGGGCCCTATGAGGGACAATCCAAAAAATGGGGTATGCCAAGAGGTGTACCCGGCGCACGGTATTCTTTAGTAAAAGGCGAAAGAATAGTTTGCTCTTTGCTGGGCACTCTGCAGCGAGAGCAACCTTGTGGAAGAACTTGGGATTTATACAGACAGAGGGCGTTGCTCGTATCAACGCATGTGGATTAAAGACAAGTGCCACGCTCAAGCGAGTACCGTAGTCACTGTCACAGAAAAGACATCGACGTTCATCTAATAAAACTTTTACATAATTCCTTGTAACACATTTTCCACTAATGGCTGCCTTCCCGCACTGGTGTTTCTCTATCCGTCACAACTGACTTATTAGTTAAGGTAGTATGGCCTAAAAGCGACCATTTAAGGGCTGATCTGCCTTTTTCACAGGTTTCCTTGAACAGAAATATTTTTGGATCATTTTTCAGAGAAATAAAAATGGATGCGGAACGTTACACAAGTGGTTTCATATTTTTTGAATCGTTTTTGAATTACTTATGAATTTTAAAAAAAAACTATTGTAGGCACCTATTTGTGACCCTAGGTCTTCCAAAATCTGATCACTTGCAAGTTGCAACTTCTAAAGTGATTTGAGTAGATGAAGGCCAATGATTGACTCTTGCAATAAATAAAGCTTTTCTCTCAATTCTCTCAATGACTTGAGAGGTCCATTTAAGAACCACATAATGTCCATTTCAGACCTAAATATAGGGTTGATTTGAAGAGGCCGCTCACTTTTAGAGCACACTACCTTAAACCAAATTGAAAATATATATTGCAGGATGCAACATTCACAATGGAGCAATACTGAGACACACAGACCATGGACAGACCTGTACCATTCAACCTCAATTGGTATATTGTAGCATTGCAAATTGCCAAATATTGTCGCTGAACAGAGATTTGCCCACAGCTTCAATGAGTTCTGGATTCTTTCTTAAATCTATGCCGCAGTTGCTGAAGCTTGTCAAAGACGCGCATGTCCCTCCCATCCACGATTCGGCCCACACAAGCTTTGAGCGTGAGATGCTACAACAGAAAACCACACAAATAATAAAAATGGCCGGAACCATTCGTAGCGACTGGGAGAAATGAGACAACTATAGTGTGTACGATTATTCTCCGATCCAGGGGGATTCTACCTGATGGAGGGGATTTATCTCTAGCTCCCCGACGAACTCTAACAAGAAGCAAATGCGCAGTGGGAGCTCGCGAAGTGCTGGAGGTCGAGGCGGAGTGAAGACTCGCCATCCGTGAGGACTGCAATCCTGGAGACCGCATCAAATCGATCCAGAAACCCTACGACACGGAGGGATTGGTTGAAGGCAAATGGCGGCACTTGCAAAGCAGAACATTCATACTGATAACTATCCAGACACACGAATCACGGAATAATTAACATTCAACTTGAATAACCCCAAAATGTGGCATCTCAATCTGCCATGCCGGCTGACCAGATTGCCTTCATTTGAAACGCCCGATCACGTATTGCATCATCGCTTAGCAGTTCAATCTAGAGTTTGGGTGTGCAATTTGCGATGGACAAAAATGCTGCAGTGCGTGCGGCTTGTCCGCTAAAAGGCAACTAACACCATTCAATTCAGAAATTAACACAAACATGCAAATATAAACAAATGTCTCGCAGTGATGATCCAAGGTATGCTGTTCAAATGTACTGTATTTACTTGATATGAATGGTAGATGTGGTACATGATGCCTGAAGTTTGAGCTTGCCTATCACACAATTGCTGATGCTCAAAACTCCCAGCTCAGTACTAAATCAGGATTCAAAATTTGAATGTGTGGAATTCTTATGTACAGCCTAATGATTGATCTGTCTACACCACATGTAGTCGATCGGCTCATTCTCGGCTAGCTAATAAGCTGAGTTTGGCAAACGTTCTAGAAGACAGTCCCGGCCGTCTTGTCTCCGGGACGGACCAACGGCAGCTCATTCGAGCGACCCAACTGCAGCGCCACCTTCGCGTGAAACAGCTCGCCGTCCTCGCGCTGGCACACGGGAATGCGAAGGGCCCGCTGGATGCTGTTGTCCAAGTCCGCGTAAGACCCCGCGCAGTTGCGGTACATCTCGAAGATCATCCCAATCTGACCGCCCTGCGCAAAACTGAAGCAAAACATCGCCATCGCGCTGCTCAACGCCGCCGCACTCGTCGAGACCGTCTGCACAGTCGCACCCAAAAAAGGCAAGCACTGCGCCAGGTTGAGCGCGGCCGCCAAGGCCACCAACACGGGAGCGGCCACGGCCAGGCGCAGGCTCTCGCGCTCCTTCTTCCGCGCCCAGCCCAAGTAGATCTCCACGTCCGCCTCGCGCAGCTTCTGCGCCGTCTGCTTCAGGTCCTCGCTGATCGTGGAGCTCCACCCGTTGCTGTCGTTGGACGGCATTTCCGGCTCCGACAGGTCCACGGGCGTGCTCAAGGTGGAGCCTTTCACGACGGCGGGGAACTTGGGCAGTCCGTTGGGAAGAAGGGGCAACGGGTACGCCGCATCCACGGCATGCACCCTCGCGAGCTTGTCCTCCACGTACAGATGCACGTCTTCACGGAGGCGGGGATCGATTTGGAGCGTGGCTTCGATCTCTTCGGCCAAGGATTTCCACTGGCGAGCCGCGGAGCGCTGCTCCTCTGCGAGTTGGGAGGGCTGCATCTTGCCGGCCAAGGCCATGAGGCCTGCGGTGCCGGCGTTGAGGAGACAGGCCGTGAGGGCGAGCGGGACGACGGGGGTGTCGCCGTTGAGCGCGGTGAGGACTACCGCGGCGACGGTGGTGGTGACGAGGGTGGTGTGGCAGAGCTTGTTCCAGTTGTCTCGCTGGAGTCCGATGGTGGTGTGCATCTCGGTGCGGTCGCGGGCCGCGATGGCGATGTGTCTCAGTTGGGCGACGAGGCGCGGGTTTTGGTGGCCTCTCTCGTCGGTCCAGCCTTTAGTGTTGCGTTCGGCGGGCGAGCCGGGCGACTTGGGCGACGGCAACGGGTTCCATTGTTTGGCACTTCCGGTCTCCGCGGTCTCCATCACTGCCAAGGGGATGACAACGGCGGCCTTCCTCGCCCTGGTGGTGCGCTTGGCGTGTTTGATCTGCGTTCCTCGCATATGTGAGACCAGGCCATGGCTATGGCAAACGCTCACACGATTGCTTGCAACTGTTGAGCCTCTTTGTTGAGACTGAAGCGCCGCTGACGAGACCAAAGAGCTCATGGAGGTGATGGCCACTGTCGTCGCCATTGCGAAAGTGTTGACTCACCCCGGGAAGCTAGTCTTGAAATTCCAAGTCTTGATCGATGAACTTCGAAAGCGCTGTGGGTGGTCTTGCACGTTGAGAGCGTTTGTGGCAACTGAAAATCAAAGGTAATTGAGTTCTCCAGGCGTGTGTGCAGGATACCTGCAAGGACGAGCTGCGGAAGTTCTGAACTTCTGATGGTCGCTGATGAGAATGAAATAAGTTAGAAAGAATGGGGGACTCACTTATATACAAGTTGGAGGAACTGATCGATTCCCAGTCAAAGCAGCGTTGTGACGGGGAATTCGGGATACGTAGACTCCGGGGTTGACTGAGCATTATCCGGGAAGACTATGGTATTCGTGTACTATTGTACAGTACTCCGTATTTAACTGAAAACTTGTGGTCGTGGCCACATGGGGCCTACTGCCCCGCGCTTGTTCCACCAATAACTGCAGCCCTAGGTCACCTTCGGCACCTTACCATCACGGTCAGTTGTGAGCAGAAAGCTGCGAGACCAACAGTTGATTTACTTAAGTGGGACGACCACAAGGACAACAATGCGTCATCCTCCCGTACTCCGACACTCTCCATTCACACTGGTGTTAGAGCCATCCATCACAGGGAATCAGGGATTGTTATTGTTATGAAATGGTCAAGCTCCTCCACTCAACACTCGACAGTAAAGCATCCTGTGTTTCAAGAAAAAAAAAACCCAGTAAAGCATCCTCAGTTGGCAGCAGGAATCGTTAAGTGGGATACTCGGATACTACCAGTAGCGAATTTCTTTGATTCTAGTGTAGATTCTCAGTTGACACGCTATTCATTTCTTTTTCTTTTTCTTGTACCTTTTTTCGCGCTATTCTCAACATTATCGAAGTAATATGTTGCTTTGACGTGACAAACAGTAAACGCTCCTGGTCGAACCTCAGAAGTCTTCAAATATTTTGCTCTGGACAGGGTTCACTGGAAAGCTTTTTCCCATTCTACAAGAATCACTCGTTAGGGGATGAGTATTGCTTCATTTTAACCCTGTAACACTGCCATGGACACTAAGTGTCCGATGGATGACATAGAATCCTTCTATATAGGATAGAAGTGCAACTATTCATCCTTAAAACTTTGTTGTGAAAAGGCAAGGTCTTCTACAGTGTTTTTCCATTTTCTTAATCCCTAAAGTTCCTTGATTATGTTCTCACCAAAAATGCTCCAAAACTGCCATTTCTAGTGCGAGTACCAAATTTTTGAAAAATATCATTTTTAGACACATGTAACCATAGGATCTTGTAGTACTCTAGTTTGAGGATATGTGGAAAAAAATTCATAAATTTCCATTGTGTAGATTTCAAGATATTAGTGTTTGAAGTGGCAAAAGTCCTTTTTTTGGCCTTGCGAAAAACCGAGCAGCTGCACTTTACAAGGTCAGATTATTATGAAAAAAAATTCCAAAATGGTTGTGCTTCTTTGGATTCATTCTTTAGGGCAAGTTGGCTACATGCTTGAAAATTTTCAAATCATTTGGAGTTGTATAACATGTGGGAAAAAAATAGTAAGTAGAAAGAAATAGAGAATGGTTCAAAATACTAAATTGTGAAGAAGTTAATTATGGAATTGAGAAATGCCAATTCCAATGGTTGCAATGTTGTAATAAACAATCTACATCCTAAAATTTTATTTTTTTTGAAAAATATTGAAAGTTGAGTGAAATAAACGACTTCAAAGTTTATTTTAGAATAGACAATCCATAATTGCCTGCAAACTAAAAATCCTCATAACATTTGACTCATTGATCAAAATGGAATGATTCAAATCTTTCTACGTATATATAAATCTAATAAACCAATTTCAAATTTTTATTTTTGAAAAAAGTGATTTTTCCTAATCTGCCCGGACTGCCTGAGTTGAAAAACAAACTACATATCATGCAATAACTTTTGATTCATATTTCCAAATGTCATGAAATTTTGTGCATATTAAAGATATTCCTCATCCCCACCTTCTATCTAAATTTCAACCCAAAATATGCAAATCTCTAGTCACATGTACCTGCCCAAAATTTCTATGTTGCCAAAAAACGCATGTTGGTCCTTTAGGGGTTAAGCAATTGATTCTCACGGTTTCAGAAAGGATGATTTCCGCGGAGACCAGTCCATCCTTACAGGGTTAACCCTACAAGAACGTCATGACCAGAGAATGGCTAGTAGATGGCCAAACGCAGCTTCACTAAAAAATGGATGATTTTCAACCAAATGTTTTGAGATATATTCTTGTATGTGCATGTAGCACTTGGTGGTAAAAAGGTCCTCAATGAGAGACTATACAATTTTGTAGAGCACAAGATACTAAATCCCTTGATCGCAAAAATTGCCTTTCTAATGAATTTGGCAATTCCTACCTCCTTTGCTCTTGATATGAATTTTAGCCTTGAAAATGATCTTCTTGAGATTTAGTCAAACTAATAAAATTTAGCTTACTAAAACTTACTTCTACTTTGGTTTGAAATTTTGGAAAATTTCTAAAATTGAATATTTTATTGTCATTTGAACTTTGGGACTTAGGCCTATTACCACAGTCTAGATATTGATTTCTAAATATAGAATAACACAAAATTTGTATTTTACCATGATATTCTACACTTTAGTATACACCTATTGTGAATTTTTTATATTTTTAAAATTTAATTGGTATTTAATATGAATTTTTCCACTTTTCATTTAGAATTTCACAATGATTTTGAATTTGCACCAAAAAACTTAAATTCATATATCTTATAGAAGACATATGATTTCATCTCTGAGAAATATAAATAAATTTTTTATATGCAAAATTAAACCTCAAATTTGGACCGTATAGAGTAGAGGATTTTGTAAATTGACCACATGGTTTGATGATGGTCGTAGGCTCCATCCTTTAAGGATTAATCTAATTACTCACCTAATTCTACTAACTTTGTTGTCATGAATTTCTCTTCGTTTGCATTTTATGACATAAGTGTGAGCTTTAGTTGGTTGATTTGGTTATACAATAAACATTTAGTTAAATTTATACTTGTAGTTAATCAAAATACTGGATTGCATACTCAAAATGGTTGAGGTAGTATGAGTTGCTTTTAAGAGTGCCCAATGAAGTGAGAAAAAGAAAGAAATAACTTCAACTAGTTAAGCTTGGTATAAATTAAGGGCTCTTCCACTTTGGATCCCATGTTCATCTTCAAGTGAACATTCATTAAAGAAATTATTGCAAGACATTTATTGCAAAATGTGCAACTTTAGAATACGGGTCAAAACTTAAGTTCAACTTTAGAACTCTAAATTTAAGTATATATTATAAAATAGTCAAATATTGTGCTTGATTTTTGTATATTTCCATCTCCATTTTGTGTATTTACTTTCTAAAAATCAAAATCAAATTTCTTATACAGATGTTCATGTTTAACCCCTAAAGCACCGAACATGCTTTTTTGAGAACATAGCTTTTTTGGGCAGCTCACTACAAGCGGTTTTTATTTTTTTTCTTTCAAATTTTCACACAACATTTTTCCAAGGAGTAGCTTTAATTTCCAACAATTTTCATAACTTTTGACTATATGTTTAAAAAGTTATTGCATGATATGTCATTTTCATTGCCTGGCGGGCAGCCAGAGCAGCAAAAAAAACTTCTTTAAAAATCACTTTTAAAAAAAATAAAAATTTGAAATTGGTTCTTTAGATTTATATGTACGCGGGAAGCTTTGAATCATTCCATCCCGATCAATGAGTCAAAAGTTATGAGGATCTTAGTTTGAGGGTAGTTATGGAATCTCAACTCTAAAATAAACTTTGAAGTCCTTTATTTAACTCAATTTTCAATATTTTTCAAAAAAAATAAAAATATTGGGTGTATATTGTTTATTATAACATTACAACCGTTGGGATTGGCATTTTTCAATTCCATAAATAAATTCTTAACAATTTAGTGTTTTGAATCATTCTCTACCTCTTCCTACATACTATTTTTTCCTATATGTTTTACAATTCTAAATGATTTGAAATTTTTCAAGCATGTAGACAACTTGCCTTGAAGAATAAATCTAAAGAGTAACCACCATTTTGGACATTTTTTCATACAAATCTGACCTTGTGAAGGGCAGCTGCCTGTTTTTTTGCAGGGACAAAAAAAGGATTTTTGTCAATTCAAACGCTATTATCTTGCAATCCACATCGTGGAACATTCTGAAATTTTTTCCACATCTTTTTAAACAAGTTTACTACAAGATTGTATGGTTGCATGTGTCCAAAAATGTTTTTCTTCTAAAATTTGGCACTAGTTTTAGAAATGGCAGTTTTGGAGCGTTTTTGGTGAAAACATAGTCAAAAACCTTTAGGGATTAAAGTAAAACTTGCTTGAAAAAAATTCATTCTCTCTTGCAATTTGGAACCATATGAGGTAATTGGGCCCATTATAGACACTGATGGAAGTAAAACTCATTGTAGACACAATTGCAATGGTAGTGTACACAACCATTTCAAAACCTCAATGCATATCATTATTACAACTTTGCTCACATTAGACCCAGTAGTATCTTAAGGCTTGTGCAACCAAACAATAGTTGCAATATTATAAAAATAAAAATAGCATCCAATAGGAAAGATTTAATGTCTTTAAAAGTTCTTGGGCTCCAATGAAGTTTTTGTCAAAATGCATGGTTGTTGAGTTGTTCAAAATGTTGCTACACACATACGACAAAAGTTTTGAAACTCTGAAGGACAATTTTCCATTAACTTCAATGTGTAATATATCAATGAAAAACTCTTGAAAATGAGCTTGTAATCTTATAAGATACACATCCTAATTTTGAAAAAACTAATAGCACACAAAGCATCTAAATTCAACCACTTAAATTTATAAATGGTGGGAAGACTGTGGAGTATATGATAGACATCTACAAAATTAACGTAGAAGATGATAGTGAAAGGGAAGTAGCCCTTTCAAGACTCCAAATTCTTACCAATGGAAATTTGGAATGACTAATTGAATGATATGGCAATTATTGAATTGATTCATAGATAATTGATATTCTAAATGGATGTGAGACCAATAATTGATACCATTCAAATCAAGTGTTTACTTGCAATACCTATATACATTGATTGTTTCTTTATCAATAAAGAATTTACAATATATTCATCTTACATGACTTTATTGAAACACAAAGGATCTTAATGTCTTATTGATATCACATTGGAAAATCATATATTTAATATATTCATTCTATAGCATAATTTTGATCCTCACAAAGTTTGTTGTTGAAACTGAACCGTTTACCTTTTTTTCCAATGTAAACTATCAGTTTCTCGGGGGGATGACTTAGAAAAATTTAACCTTTAAAGTTCCTTGACTATGTTCTCACCAAAAATGCTCCAAAACTGCCATTTCTAGTATAAGTACCAAATTTTTGAAAAATATCATTTTTGAACACATGTAACTGTAGGATCTTGTAATACTCTGGTTTGAGAATATGTGGAAATAATTTCAAAAATTTCCATCGTGTAGATTGGAAGATATTAGCGTTTGAAGTGGCAAAAGTCCTCTTTTTGGCCCTGCGAAAAACCGGGCAGCTGCACTTCACAAGGTCAGATTATTATGGAAAAAAATTCGAAATGGTTGGGCTTCATTGGATTCATTCTTTAGAACAAGTTGGCTACATGCTTGAAAATTTTCAGATCATTTGGAATTGTACAACATATAGGAAAAAAATAGTAAGTAGAAAGAAGTAGAGAACGGTTCAAATTACTAAATTGTTAAGAAGTTAATTATGGAATTGAAAAATGCCAATTCCAATGGTTGCAATGTTGTAATAAACAATATACATCCTACAATTTTATTTTTTTTGAAAAATATTGAAAATTGAGTGAAATAAACGACTTCAAAGTTTATTTTAGAGTAGACAATCCATAACTGCCCGCAAACTAAAAATCCTCATAATGTTTGACTCATTGATAAGAATGGAATGATTCAAAGCTTTCTATGTATATATAAATCTAATAAACCAATTTCAAATTTTTATTTTTGAAAAAAGTGATTTTTTTTATCTGCCCAAACTACCCGAGTTGAGAAACAAACAACATATTAGGCCATAACTTTTGACTTGTATTTTCAAATGCCATGAAATTTTGTGCATATGAAAGATATTCCTCATCCCCACCTTCTATAAAAATTTCAGCCCAAAATATAAAAATCGCCAGTCACACGTACTTGCCCAAAATTTTGATGTTGCCAAAAAAGGCATGTTGGTCCTTTAGGGGTTAACATGTTACATGTGGCTAAAGATATGGTACATTTTATTCATTGCTCCTAAATTTTTGAAAAATATTTGAGACAATGTATTTATAGAAAATAGGTGAATTACAATTATAATAAATATATGGACATAGATAATTTGGCCAATTTTTTTTTTTTAGGTTTAATGTACCATGAGGTAAAGATATCCTAGCCGTTGGGGCTATGAGTACGGTCTGTATTTCCACCAAGTATTGTACTAATGTACCATGAAGTGAAAGTATTCTAGGTTTGAGCTATAAATAGGATCATGTTTTAGGACCATGTCTTTGAATTGATTTGATACTTGAATGATTCAATTGTATATCAATGTCATGCATGTGAAGGTTGTGGTTCAAATACTTCTCCACAGAAATATAGAGACTTGCATGTTTTGAAATTTGGCATGATTATCAAATGTCATATTAAGATTCACCTTATTAAAATAAAATGTAAAAAAAATCTTCCTACAAATTTTATCGTAATTTGAAGGTGGTGAAGTTCAAATCTAGTTAAAAATTCCTTGCAACCAATCACCGCACAGTGTACGGTCATTGGGCGGTGATACAAAATTTAGTTCCCATCACAATTGAATTACTGGTTGAATTGTGCGGTTAGTGTTTGGTCATTGGAGGGGGGGTTGTACGGTTAGTATTTGGTTATTGGGAGGTGGTGTTGTGCGGTGTTTGGATTTGTGAGGTAAATGGCTGGTTTACTCTAGGTGTTCCAATTGAAGATCCTTCAATTATAATGAAGTAATGGTATGAAAAATTGACCTATCTTTCAAATTCAAAGTAAGTGCATGGTACTTAAAGTTATGACAAATTAGAAATTTAGGTAATAAATATATTCTATTTAATTAGACCCCTCTATCTAAATATCCCTTGGTTACATGTGATATGCAAACTCCCTTAACCCCTAAAGGACCAAGGCCTTTTTTCTGCCAAAAAACACTCAAAACTGCCATTGCTATAGCAAAAAGTAAAAAAATTGAAAATTGTTTTTTTTTCACATCTAACTGTAGGATCTTACACCTAACTAGTATGGAAGTGTGTGGAAAAAATTTCAAAAATTTTGACCGCACAAATTGCAAGATATCTGTGTTTAAAGTGGGAAAAACAAGTTTTTCAGCACATTGTGGGACTAGATTTTTTGACTTTGAACATCTTTAAATTAAAATTTTTGTACTACAGCGTTTTGAGCTTTAAATATTTATAGTGGAGAATTGAGTTGAGAGTCTAGGAAAAAAAAAAATATTCAAAAAAACTTAATTATCATTCTTAAAAGAATTGTTAAATAGAAGTAGGTATGAGATAGAAGGAAAATCTAAAATATTCATATATTTTAGATGGAATTAAAATGCACTAATCCCAATGGTGAGATTGTTCTAAAAAGTAAATCAGATTATGCAAAAAAAAAAATTTGAAAATTTGAAAAATTTCATTCAGAAATGAATCCTACAAGTTATTTTTTTCAAAAAGATGCTCTAATTGCCCAAAAAACAAGAATGTCCATAACTCTCTCATAATATATCCAAATGAAATGAATCAAAGCTTTCCAGATAGGCAAAAATATAATCTATGAGAAAAAAAATACTAAAAAAAAAAATTCAAATTTTTGTCCATTTTTTTTTGCTGCCCAGGCTACCCACCGTCCCCAGTTTTGAGCTTATTTGGTCATAACTTTTGTTCCTGGGCACCGATTGTGAAAAAAATTATATTTCCACAAAGCTTATCAGTTTTTCTATCTCCAAAAAAAGTTTTAAAAAGTCAGGAGAAAATTTCAGCCCGTAGGTACCTGCCCAAAAACGCATTTGTCCCTCGAAGGGACAACAGTCCTTTAGGGGTTAAGAGTCACTTGGATGACTATTTTGTTACGACATATGTATGCATCATCATATCATTCATTCATACCAATAATTTATCGAAAATATAGAATTCAGTGAATATTCAAGTTAATAATCAAATTATACTATCATAATTTACAATTCATTTAAAATTTGTACAACAAGACATTCAATTATAAACTTTACTCTAAACATTAAAGAAAGTTTCAAGCCATAGAAAGGTCGCTTCCTTGCTTGAAAATGTGTAATTACAAATGCTTGAAAGTAGGGAGTAAATTTTGAAAATTCAGCTAAACTGTGACCTTTATATAACTATTTGTATATGATATTCAAAAACCATTATTGAACTTTCCGTAATTTTAGTTGCAATTCATGTTCATGGGACGAAAAAACCAGACCCCACCAACACACACAACCTTGCCTATCAGAGAAACTTGCTCAAGAAGAGGTGATCCAACCCGATTGGTCATTTTGTAGCAAAAATGATTTCAGTGCCCAAAGTGTACCACGGAAATAGGGCTCTGAATTTTTATTTTTATTTTTATTTCTTGAAACACATGGACAATTTCCATTGAAATAGGGCTCTGAATTTGGGGTTCGGGAGTCCAACAGATCGAACAATCATACATTCGGGGAGAGGACTCAGTGTTTCGGAGAATTAGGGTTTCTCGTCGTTGCCAATGTTTTCTGGCTATGGTGCCCGGAACTCCAAACCCCGGACTAGTGGTGCGAGTGCAGGACGTTGACGCCCCCGAGTCCCAGTTGTTCATCCTCCCCAACCAGTCTCTCCGTGTCGTAGGATCTCTGGAGCGATTTGATGCGGTCTCTGGGATCGCAGTCCTCACGGATGGCGAGTCTTCGCTCCGCCTCGACCTCCAGCACTTGCGCGAGCTCCCGTTGCGCGTTGGCTCCTTGTTTGAGTTCGTCGGGGAGCTAGAGACAAATCCCCTCCATCAGGTAGAATCCACCTGGAGAGTAATCATACACACTATAGTTGTCTCATTTCTCGCAGTCACTACGAATGGTTCCGTCCATTTTTTATATTCGTGTGGTTTTCTGTTGTAGCATCTCACGCTCAAAGCTCGAGTGGGCCGAAACGTCGATGGGAGGGATATGCGCGTCTTTGACAAGGTTCTGCAACTGCGGCGTAGATTTGAGAAAGAATCCAGAACTCGTTGAAGCTGTGGGCGAATCTTTGTTCGGCGACATGCCAAATTGCGATGCCACAGTAATACCAGTTGAGGTTGAATGTTACCTGTCCATGGTCTGTGTGTCTGAGTAGAACTTCATTGTGAATGTTGCATCCTGCAATACATGTTCTCAATTTAGTAATGAATCAGCCAGTTGAGACGGATAGAATTTAAGCACCAGTGAGGGACGACAGCCATGGATGGAAATTGTGTGACAAGAAATAATGTAAAATCTTAATGAAATGAACCTCAAGGTCTATTCTGCGACATTGACTACGGTAGTCGCTTGAGCATGGCACTTGTCTTTAATCCATATGCGTTGATACGAGCAATGCCCTCTGTCTGTATAAATCCCAAGTTCTAGCAGTGCTCTCTCACCAAATGAAGCTTGCTCAATCGTCAGTAAAGCTTGGACGCAGGCGGCAATTATAAAAGAGCACCATGCCTCGCAGTATTTCATGGAAACAATACCTCGTTAATCCTGTCGCTTGCGGTTCAGAATGTAAGGTGCCTACCGCCCAAAACGGCGACTAGTTTTGCTATTGAGCCTAGTTACTATTATTAGATTGGTCAAATTTCCATATTTTCTTGTTGGCAAGTGAAAGGAGGTTCCAATGCACAAAAGAATGCGACATTTGGATACTATATGCAAAAGTTATGAAGGGTCAAAAAAATTTCATAGAAATTATTATGGGATGGTTATTTCCACATACTTTAGGTACATATTGATTTTGGAGATGTATACATAGTGATGATGGCAATTTTGGGTCAATGGCACATTGGAAGTGCCCACCTTACTTCGTATGACAAAAGCCCTTCTTTCATATTCCCAATTCAAAAACCTAGACAAAGACAAAGTGGGAGCAATGGCCTAACCTTTACAAACTCTTAAGTTTTGGTTCTACTTGATTTTTAACCCCTCTTCGTTTGTGGCAATGCAAGAATAAGTACTAGTCACTATGGTAGACATTAAGGGTTCTATATTTGACCACGTAAGCACTTGAGAGTGATTCATATTAGTAAAATGTATAAATTATTGTTGGATGTTTCTGGGAGTTAAAAAAAAGATTCCTCAATTAAAAAATTTATCTTCCATTTTTTCAACATTGCATAATAATTCAATAAATACCAAAGTTTGTGGTGAAAATAGGCGCATTCAAAAGCAAAGAGGCGTTGGAAAATATAGAAACTACGAATTTCTTATAAGTGGTGTATCCAAAATTGAATTTGGACTCTCATAAAGACAATAAACTATGAATTGTCATTAAATACACCTTAGTATTTGATTTAAATATAGAAAGTAGACATTGAATCTTTATATGCATTAAAAATTAAATTCTAATTACATTTTATTTTATTCTACAATGTATAATAGAATAAACTTTTTCTTTCCATTGGCAATATAATAAATGTCTCTTCTTAAGAACCTCCAAATAATGCATTTGAAATCTTATAAGGTGTCCAACTATCAACTTTAGATTGAAGTCAAATAGATTAATATGAGTAAGGTGAGCACCCTCTAAAACGCCGCTTTTGTTATTATGCCTCGTTACTACTATTAGATTGGTCATATTTTCATATTCTCTTATTGGCAAGTGAAAAGAGGTTCCAATGCATTAAAGAATATGACATTTGGATATGGTATGCCAAAGTTATGAAGGGTCAAAGATTTTTTTGGAATAGGTTTTAAAATCATTTCTTCCACATAGGCTACAAATTGATTTGGGTGAATGCAAGAAAGACCGACCGGAAAACGTAGCGTTTTCCATAGTACTCATTTTTTTTGGGAGTACTCTATAATTAGAAAAACAATTTTTAAAAAATCAAAAAAATATGTTTAATGTATACACCTTTAAGAAGAAGGTACCCTAGGAAGGAAAAGCATAGAAAAATTCTCTAAATAGGAAAACTAGAAAAGTGCAAAATCTCATGAAAATAGGTACTTCTACATTTTAATTTGTAAAAAATAGGAAAAACAATTTTTAAAGAAACTAAAAATTGGACATTTGGGAAGACTTCATGGGGAAGGTATTTCACCAAAAAAATGATCTTGAAATCATTTTGAATGTTCAGAATTGCGCGCGCAAGGGAGCCCTCTTAGCACACATGTGGAGGACATAAAATAAAATATTTTTAAATTTCCTTTGGTAGAAATATGACTTTCTACTATGTAAATAGATCATAGAAATTTCAGCTCTAGATCATTAAGTTTGGGTACTCCCCAGTACTAAAAACCCCTAAACCGCAAAGTGTGACAAATTAGCTTAATTGAAATTTAAATATAAAATGATTTTTGAAAATTTCTGAAAAATAAGGGATCTAAACACTATCAAGTTAGTCATCTTCAAAAAAAAATTCAAGTACATTGACTTCAACCTCCAAAAGTTATAGACGATGCCAACTCCAACACTTGAAGTGTGACGCCAAATAGGACCGGTCTTTCTTGCATTCACCCATTTTGAAGATATACGTAGAAAAATGATGGTGGTTTGGGTCCAACGGTGCATTCGGAAGTGCTCTCCATGACTAAGGTTGTCACCAAAATTCTCCAATTATTGAACCAATAGGTGCATTTTTTTTTTCTACAATTAGCTAAGAAGTCATCCATCACACCACTTTGGTTAACCTTGTAGCGCTATTGCGTGTACTAAGTGCCCAATGGATAACTTCACTTGGCATTGTAAGATGGAAAAAAATGTTTTTTCATTCAATTTATTTATTTCAAGGGTATTTGAGTACATTTTCAGTGAATAGTATTGCAAAGTCCCTCATTATGATTCTTATTGATTTTTTTTTTGAGGATGCTCAATCCATGGATCACCCTTGTACCATGTTTTGGCCATTTCTTGCTATTTTTTTGGGTGTGAATTTCAGCCATAAAAATGACGTTTTTTGAATTTGAGTCCAACTAATGAAATGAAGCTTATCAAGTGTAGTCTCTCCTCCAATTGGAAATTTTGAAAAAATCGTAAATTTCAATATTATATAGCAATATGAACTCTAGACCTATAACCATGGTTTGCCAATCTTCTAATTTTAGAGTGACACAATAACTTTGGTTTATACCATGATGTTCTACCTATAATAAACATATGTGGTGAAAATTTCATATTTTTTGAGTACATTTTGTATTTGATATGAATATTCTTCATTTTTTTTCATGAAAATTTGTAATAATTTCAAATTTTTCCCCAAAAAATTTGAAAATTTCATAGCTTGTAGTAGACATATAACTTCATCTCTAAAAAATAAATTAAATTTTTTTCATTCATATCTATTTGCAAAATGGCAACAAACAGAGTGACTACAGATGAGACTTGAAAATAATCAGTGTTCATAGGCCCGTACTTACTGAGTTCAGTGATTTCAACACAAGTGATTTCAGTTGAAAGACGTGACAACAAGTTATGCCGACAGTTTCGTCATTTCGTGCTCTTTCACACGATAATCTGGATAATTTGCAATTTGACCGAATATTGTCATGTCAAACACTGGAAGCACCACGTGGCGTCACTTTCTTTGGATCCTGAATTCCTGAGGTTGAAGCTTTGATCATTTGCGATTGAACTCATGCTGTAGCCACTAAAGCTTAATTACCGACTACGAAATTGTTGAGAAAAAGGCTGCCTGGCACTCGGAGAACGAAAACGAAGAATCAACTGAAAGCAATTTCACGGTATCCCACTCCGTCATGGATTCCCAAAAGGTGCAGCCACTGTTGAGACTGGTCAGCTTTTTTGCTCAGACTGTGCAGGTATTGGTGGAGGGCATCGAACGGGTCCTGAGGCATGACCCAGTTTCCCACAACACGGTATCCGGCGTAAAGTACGCTTTCTTCCTGAGCACGAGATATGCTTATATACTCAGTCAACTCGGTTCTCGTTCTAGACAACGCTACTTGGACTTCCGCGGAACAGGACGGACATCGTTCAGTTGTTCCAACTTGTATATAAGTGAGACTCCCCATTCCTTCTTCTTCATTCTCAGCAGTCAGTGACTATCAGAACTTCTTCTTCAGCTTTGCAGCGATCTGCTCAGTGCATGAAGAGCGAAATTTCCTTCCTGCTCTTGCTAGTGACCACAATCGCCGCTCAGAATTCAAGCGACAGACCACCATCAAGTTCAGTTCCGGAGTCGATTCCTCGCTCGACCAAGACGTGCAATTTCAAGGCTTCACGGGTGCTCGATTCAACCCTTCCGCAATGGCGACGACAGTGGCCATCACCTCCATGAGCTCTTTGGTCTCGTCAGCGGCGCTTCAGTCTCAACGAGGGGGCTCAACAGTTGCCAGCAATCGTGTGAGCATTTGCCACAGCCATGGCCTGGTCTCACATATGCGAGGAACGCAGATCAAACACGCCAAGCGCACGACCAGGGCACGGAAGGCCGGCGTTGTCACCCCCTTGGCAGTGATGCAGACCACGGAGACCGGAAGTGCCAAACAATGGAACCCGTTGCCGTCGCCCAAGTCACCGGGATCCCCCGCAGAACGCAACACCAAAGGCTGGACCGACGAGAGAGGCCACCAAAACCCGCACCTCGTCGCGCAACTGCGACACATCGCCATCGCGGTCCGCGACCGCGCGGAGATGCACACCACTATCGGACTCCAGCGAGACAACTGGAACAAGCTCTGCCACACCACCCTCGTCACCACCACAGTGGCCGCGGCCGTCCTCGCCGCGCTCAACGGCGCCACCCCCGCCGTCCCGCTCGCCCTCACGGCCTGTCTCCTCAACGCCGGCACCGCAGGCCTCATGGCCTTGGCCGGCAAGATGCAGCCCTCCCAACTCGCAGAGGAGCAGCGCTCCGCGGCTCGCCAGTGGAAATCCATGGCCGAAGAAATCGAAGCCACGCTCCAAATCGATCCCCGCCTCCGTGAAGACGCGCATCTCTACGTGGAGGACAAGCTCGCGAGGGTGCATGCCGTGGATGCGGCGTACCCGTTGCCCCTTCTTCCCAACGGACTGCCCAAGTTCCCAGCAGTCGTGAAAGGCTCCACCTTGAGCACGCCCGTGGACCTGTCGGAGCCGGAAATGCCGTCCAACGACAGCAACGGGTGGAGCTCCGCGATCAGCGAGGACCTGAAGCAGACGGCGCAGAAGCTGCGCGAGGCGGACGTGGAGATCTACTTGGGCTGGGCGCGGAAGAAGGAGCGCGAGAGCCTGCGCCTGGCCGTGGCCGCTCCCGTGCTGGTGGCCATGGCGGCCGCGCTCAACCTGGCGCAGTGCTTGCCTTTTTTGGGTGCGACTGTGCAGACGGTCTCGACGAGTGCGGCGGCGTTGAGCAGCGCGATGGCGATGTTTTGCTTCAGTTTCGCGCAGGGCGGTCAGATCGGGATGATCTTCGAGATGTACCGCAACTGCGCGGGGTCTTACGCGGACTTGGACAACAGCATCCAGCGGGTCCTTCGCATTCCCGTGTGCCAGCGCGAGGACGGCGAGCTGTTTCACGCGAAGGTGGCGCTGCAGTTGGGTCGCCCGAATGAGCTGCCGTTGGTCCGTCCCGGGGACAAGACGGCCGGGAATGTCTTCTAGAACACAAGCGAACTCAGATTATTAGCTAGCTGTAAAGGAAGGAATCGATTGTATGTGCTGTAGACAGATCAATCAATAGGCTGTACAGAAGAATTCTACACATTCAAAGTTTGAGTTCTGATATACGGCAGAACTGAGCTGGGAGTTTTGAGCATCAGCAATTGTGTGCTAGGCAAGCTCAAACTTCAGGCACCTTGTACCTCGTTTGCCATTCAAGTATATCAAGTATATACATTTGAACATGATATTTTGGATCAACACTGTGAGTCATTTGTTGGCATGTTTGCTGGTTTGCTGGTTTGCGCTTCTGAATTGAACGGTCTTGGCTGCATTTTGATGGAGAGCCCGCACCCAATGCAACGTATTTGTCCATCCTGCGCAAATTTTGTGCGCGGACAAATTCCAGATTCAACTGGTATGCGATGATGCAATACGCGATCGGGTGTATTGAATGAAGGCAATCCGGTCAGTCAGCATGGCAAATTCATCAGATGCTACGTTTTGGGGGTTATTCAGGTTGAGTGTTAATTATTCCTTGACTTGTGTGTCTCGATACTTAACAGTACGAATGTTCTGCTTTGAGTGCCGCAAGTAGCTATGGAACTTCAGGATTACATTACAGATTAGCGATGTAGCTGGGTTACGCTAAACCCAGATCAAAGTTCTTCAATGTTAGTCACACGAACCGGACACGAACATCAAGAACTTTTCGTGACAATTCCTGGTCGCTTGAAAATAGTGTTTGCATTTTTCCGGTCGACGTTGCTATGAGCATGGCACTCTTTCTGTATAAAAGGCAAGATCCACTTCAGATAGAGTATGCAGCCGAGTACTCAGAGCACAGAGCGAACTATTCTTTGCCTGATACTAAACAATACCGTGCGTGGGATATACTTACCGGCATACCGCATTTTTTGGATGGCCCCTCACGAGCCGCATTAATGAGATTTCAAATTGTTGGGCATTTTGTGACAACCCTGACTTGGAGTTCGATTGTAGGAAGCACTCTTTCCAAATGAAGCTCTCAATCCCAGATCCTAATCTTACTAAGTGGAGCGGATTCAATCCCGCTTACAGTTTGAACCGTCACTAGCAGTACCAAAGCATGGTGAAAGTAGTGCCTTGCCCTGAGAACTAAGGCAGAGCCACCCATAACTGACCGAATAAGGAATTCCGACATGAGCTGGAGTAGTGAAGGCAAAACAAATATTTTCAGAGGTACATCAATAGAAATGACACGGATTGCAAAAAATTTGGTAATTTTATTGCTTGAATTGAAATTACTATGAATTTTGGGAGGCAAAAAGTGCTCCGGATGCGCCATGGCCAATGTCTACACTCTTCCAATTCCGATCATTCAAGAACTTTTTTCTAATCATTATTTCCTACTTTTTTTCTCACAATTGGGGACATGTGTCATGTATTTATTAGTTCCAACCTTATGAAAAAGAAAAAGAAAAAACATTCTAAGTTTGTCATAAATATGTGCACCTATAGGTCGGGAATGGGTGGCTCTACCTTAATATGCCGAGTTTTGGAAGTTACAAACTTGCAGTGGATGTTTTTTTCATAATGAGACAATACTATTACTGTAGTAAGGTAGATGCATTCATTTTCATCCCTGTACCCCATTCCGTCATCATGTAGGAATGATGCACATTTTCTTTCTAGAAAGTATTCCATTCGTACATGATGACAGAATGGAATATAGGGATGGGAATGGGTGTGTCTACCTTACTACAGTAAAATCAATGGTTGGATCTTGTTCTATCATGCTCAATCAAGGGTTTGTAGAAGGATTGAAGCAACCCTGTACCTTTCTTTAATCAATGAGTGACTACTAGTAGTATGAAAATAGGCATAATTGCAGTTGTTTGTAGAAACAACATGCCACGAATGTACTTTGATGAGATTTTATTCATAATATAATAAGGCTGACTTAAAGTATCATTTTTGAATAATTGTTTGGATTCATCCTTCTCTACCATAGATGACAACTTAAAAACAAAAGTTAAGAATTTGATATGTTTGTAGTGTGCATATTGCTTAGTGAGTGTTCACTTCTTTGGGGGTGGGTTTGATGAATCTAAATTCATCAAACCCATCTTTCTGTGTAGGTTATAAATGGAGCTATTGAAGAATGTTGTGTTCCAAGCCCAAATTCTTGAAGTAGACAAAATTAATAATATTATCAATTTTCAAAGCAAAATGTGTCTATTTTGATATTTTTTTTATGACTTGGTTGATAGACTTAGTAAAAATCCTTTGAAAATATAGAACTGTATTCATTCTTGGTTGGAAAGCATTGATCAAACTTGAAATCTCCATATATTAAAATGTATGCTTTCTATCTTATTTTTTCATATGATTGAAGAGCTTTTTTCTTAGACACAGATTGAAGAACTTATGAAGAGAATTAAAAAAATTGCAAGGTGGTTGTCTGGTTGAAGCACCAAATTGAAAATCCGGTACCTTATTTTTCATTTTTCTTGAATTTAAGAAAAAAAGTTTGATTACTACCCTTAAAATGAATAGTTGCAAGCGTTTGAATTCAAGTAAATATTAAATCAATGAAGTCAAATTTTCATAAAATTTATTATTGTAAATTGAAATTATAGTGGATAAAACGCTTGACAAAGCTTACGTGAACAAAACAATTTGCATTTTATTAAAGGAAAAGCATGAAAAAATTCAAACTATTTCTTTGAAAAAATATTCAAATGTTAGACTTTTCTTGACAATCTAACTTAGTACAAGCTTAAATTTTGTTGCATTTAATTACATTTAAATGTCTATAAATTCCATCAAGAAATTTAACCCCTTATGGGCGTAAGAGACAACTTTGGGGTTTTCAAAAAATTGGGCAGAAATAATTTGAAATTTTTGCATGAAATTCTTCAAATGGATGATAATCTACATTGAAGCTTTGTTTCATGTCATTATGATAAATATTGCAAAAGTTAGAAGTTTTCTTAAACTTCATGTCAAACAGGGCAGCAAAAAATATATTCCAAAAAAAATTACAAATTTTTTTTTTGTGTATAGGGGAGATTATATAGATTAATAACTATTTAAAACATTTAAACCATTCAATTCCAAATGATGAAGTGAAAGGTATGGGGAGCTAGTTTTATTTTGTAGGCAATGAAGGTAAAAAAGACATATGAAGTCGCTTTTTATTCTTTATTTTGAAAATTTTCAAATAAAAACAAAAAGAGGATATCAATATTTTACTAGAATACTCTCACCATTGAAATTAACAATTCTCAATTTCTTGTAAAAGTTATCATCAAATTATTTTTTACATTCATTTAGTGCTACCTTCCACTTTACAATATTTTCAAGGTGAATGTAAAATTTTTTTTGGCTAAATTTTTTTGCATGTATTTTCAACCCATTTTTCAACATATTGCATAACATGCAGAAGTTATAGGATATTTTTGTTGTTTTCTAAAACGTTGAAAAACAAAATTGGAAGGGCTTCAAAAAACTATATTTTGAAGTTCAGGCACATTGAACTGCAATTGGTGAGGTTACTAATGTTCACTCTAAAATTTTGGATCAATGCAATTGAACAAGTGAAGTCAAAGAATCCTATAGTAGGATTTTTTTTAATAAAAATTGATGAAGATTTTGACCTTGGCTTTGGGATTCATATTTGAAAGAACTTTAGGGGTTAATAATGCTCTAAATTTTTTCTAAATATTAATAAAAACTTCAAATTATTTTATTAAAAGTTTGGGATGAAGTGATCTCTTGCAATCAATGGTATTTGAATGAGTACCACCAAAGATTCTATACATCTCAAGGCAATTCCCCATTTAGGTGAATCTTTTATATAGATTAGATTTGGATTTTCAATTAATTTTTTTAAAATTTTGGATAACTTGATTTTTTTGGTATTATTATAATTAGTGTTGTTATTGATATAAACTGACTGTAAATGCAGACTTCAAACTGACTTCAAATAAGATTGAGTGTTACTAAATATGAAGCTTAGTTTACATAAAACAAATAATATAATTTTGTTAAAAATTGAATTGAATAAATTGAGCATACAATAAATGTATAGTTATTCAATGCCAGGCCATAGTCTAGGGGTTCAAAATGCAAGTGATTTCAGTGCGGAGATTTGTTACATTGCAATATTATATTGTTGCATGTAAAAATGACACTAAAAAAATGTTAGGAATTACAAGAATTGCACAGGTAGTCTATAAGGGCATTTACATGGCTGACTCGCGCTTGAAAATTAAACAATTGGCAATTCAACTTATAACTCTTTGAGAACTATCTGGCACTACTTCGAAACAATTTTCAACATGCTTTGAGTCTTCTCAAGAGAAGAAAAACTCCTTATATACATATTGGGTGGTAGGAGGTTAAACAATTCATGTGGGATATGTAAATTGGAATTCGTAGGAGCTCAACTGCTCATAGTTAAGTCAAAATTAGGAATTGTGTTTGAAGTAGAATTTCAAACTTCAATAGGCAAAGTAGAATATCTTTTTCCAAAATACTTTAAGCAAATGAAAGTTGGTAAATCAATTTAAATTTCATCTCCAAAAATTCGGTTGAGATTTTGACCTCTAATCAAAAGTTATGGACAACATTCACGGAGAATGATTGTTTGAAAATGTCAAAAATTTCCTTCCAACTCCTCTCTAAAATTTGTCCATAACTTTTGATTGGAGGCTCAAAATCTCAAACAAATTTCAATAGATGTAATTCAACTTGATTTACCAATTTTTTTTAGTTCAAAGTTTTTTGGAAAAAGTTATTCTACTATACCTAAATGAGGTCCAAAATTCCACTTCAAACATAGTTCCTAAGTTTTGACGATGAGCGGTCAAGCTTTCATCTTCAAATTATCCCATATTCTATCAGGGTTTATGATGGACAATGGACTTCACTATAAAAACATGATTGGATTGTATAGCTTCTCACCAAGGTGCCGGTCAAGCAACTCCTTCATATGTCCAACAAAACTTTCCTTCATGAAAAATTATCAAATGATGTTGGTATTTGATACATAGATTTGTTTTTTTATTAGCTTGCTAGGTCATTTGCCTTGCCCAATGGCCGTGTTGGATGTTCTTGACCATTGCTATTCAATGATCAATTATGTGGTTTGTGCCTTAAAACATGTGTCAAATAGACATGAACAGACCACAACAAGCCACGTGCTACACACTTCATTTGGCCATAAACTTGCCAAAATCTACAATGGCCGACCATTTTTTTTCTTTTGGCGAGCCTACCATTGGAAATAAGCTTGGCTTTGCTTGGCCAATCAGTAAGTCTATTCCACTTGCAAGTTTCCAGGGGATGCTTTAATACATATGTACAACTTCTTGTAATATAAAAACGTATATATAATATTGAGAGTACAATGTAAATTGTATCCAATCTTTTAGGTCTAGTAAAATAATCTATTTGAAAAGTCTACACTAAATAGTGAAATTAGGTTGCCCCTCACTAATTTCTCAACATTCTACACAATATCAATATGTATAGTTACTTTAGAAGGATGCAACAAAGTAAGAGCTATATGTATGACATGGGGTGGTGCTCTGGTTTATGGCTCATGAATAGAGATTGGCATGTGCCTCCATCTGGACAAGTATGAGTCATGAGGTAACTTCTTTGGAGTAAAGCAACCTAATTGTTAAGGCAACCCAATTTCACTATTTAGTGTAGTGAGTATTTGAGAAGGTGATATTAACCTCTAAAGTTCCAAGGCCATTTCTTCTTCAAAATACATTCAAAACTATCATTTCTAATGCACAAAGAAAAAATGTTTAACATTTTTTTCTTGCATATCCAAATATATAATCTTTTACTTTACTATTATGAAAAGGTCTCAAAGAAATTTTTAAAAATTTGACCAAATAGACTACAAGATATAAATGGTTAAAATGAAGAACACAAGTTTTTTTACACCTATATACCTTGATTAGATTATTAGGGTTTTATTCCTCTTAACTTAAAACTATTTTACTACAAATTTTGAGTATCAAAATTTTTATGTTGAAGAATTAAATTGAAAGTTTGGAAAAAAAAATTTAGTTCCCCCCTTTGATTTTTATTCTTTAAAAAATTGTTGTAGGTAAGAGATAAAAGAATTTTTTTTAATTTTAATAGCTTTAATATGGAATTTAAATACACTAATTCCAGGAAGATTGTTTCAACTAAATAAACCATGTGGAATTTTTTTTTGAAAAATTATAAAATTTAAGTTTAAAAACGGATCTAAAGCATTATTTTTTCAAGAATTTGCTAAGATTGTTTGCAAAACAAGATGCTCCATAATTTGATTTGATTTGATTTGATAATGCTCCATAACTTTCACATTACTTATTCAAATGAAATCAATTAAATCTTTCTACATAGACAAAAGCATTATCTATCACAAAAAAAATTCATCTCAAATATTTTTTATTTATTTTTTGCTTACCTTCACTTGTTTTTTGGTTTGGATGGCATAAATTTTGCTCTTGGGCAATGATTGGAGTAAAAATTTATATTCCTAGAAAGCTAATAATTTTTTCTATCTTGCAAAAAAATCCAAAAAATTCATGCCAAAAATTGAGATCATAAGATCTTGCCCAAACCTTTAAGTATCTCTTAGGGGATTCTTGGGACTTTAGGGATAAAAAAAGGATGGTAAGCTAAAATTTAAAGGTTGACTACACAATTGAAGTGTACGTGAAAAAGGTGGTGTTTTTTTGACACACCTCTTCATCTTCCTAATAACACATCATTTCTATTGCAATTTGAACTCGTGATTGTTAGTGATTTGGTACGTCCTTCATCTAGAATTGTCTACAATTTCCGTAGATGTGATTTGAGCATTTCTTCATAGAGTTTGGTGAATACTTCTACATTGGTTTGACAAATCATTTCAAAATATTAAGGTCTTCTGGGCAATCTTTACATGCATTTACATTTGAGAATCAATCATTTTAAGGATCTTACCAATTCTATTCTAATTCTGTGCAATTGCACTTTTGTGGCAAGATTTCTAGAGGTCTGGATTTTTATCTTGTATTTATAGTAGAATTTAGGGTTTGAGGTTTGTTTTGTATTTGACTATTCTATTTGAGATTTGTCTTGTGTCTTATGAATGTGGTTTCAGAGTTTATGGATTGTCTTGGAAATATGTGCAAGAATCTTATGATTAGAAGGCACATTTATTAAAATGACCATTTCAAACCTTTCAAAGTCTAATGTTGTTCAATTTTGGAAGAATATTGTTTTTGAGATGTTTAATTTTTAGGTAATATGTCTCTTTGTTATATTTTTTAAGGGAATCAATAGGATGTTGAAAGGAGGCTTAAATATTTGACTTTTTAAATTAGTTAGAGTGATGACGGAATGCAAGTGTCATGAGGAATGTAAACTAAAATAGAATTGACTTTTGCCAGCTACGATGGATGGAAATTTGAGACTACCAAATATGTCAAGGTGGATGGTGATATACCCCATCTACATCAATAGTAAGAAAACCTTAGCGGAGGGGCGACGCATTGGTGCAATGAAGGCATGTGAGAATCCTAATGTGGTAGAAATTGGTGATTGTTGCCAATATTTGAGACTTCCTTGTGCTATTGAAGTATGTCTCCTATCCTTTTGCATTCTTTGCATGTTGTTTTTAATTTTTAGATGATATTTATCTTAGGAAGAAAGAAGAAGTGCAACCTGGAAGTTGATTGTGTTCTTTGATAGCCAAGATCTTGATATTATGAGATTTCTTAGCTTGTGACGTTGGTGTTTTGGTTGTCACCTAGTTGGATAAAGTATATTCTAGAGACTTTATGCAACGAGGAAGAGTACGAGTGCACTTGAAAAAGGAAGATGGAACCCCTGTTAATCCAGATATTCCAACACGTACGTTGTCTTCCATTATTTTTATTTGGATTGCATTTTTAGTCCTACCATTGTTGGCAATGCTTCTTAAGAACATTGGCAACAAACAATGGATTTGGAAAGTGTGTTCATGCAAATTAAGGTTTGAGGACCGTGTGGTATGGAGTTGACACAATTTGCTTGAGTGTGTGCATGCAGGCAAGGCTCTATTGTTGAAAGTCGCAGAGTTGGTGCCCAAGCACCGTAGTTGTGGCAAAAACCAAGAAGAGTTGGTATTTACTTCTTGATTGAGTAGTGCCATGGCTACGAAGTTGGTAAAGAGTGGCAACAAGTAGAAGTGAGAGCTTGTGTGCAAGGTCCTTTGATTAATATATCAATAAGAAGTTGTGCTCCTTTCAACCAAGTGGTGTGGGCAAAAAAGGTTGGTGTAATCTCCATCTTGCAACTTCAATGTTGGATTAGAGATGTTTTTTCATCTCAACATTTGGATGTAATAATGACATTGCTAAGGCAATTGCAGTGTCACTACTTTCCTTCAATTGTTAGTTTTGACGTATTCTTGTCATCCACAAAAGTAATATTTTATTTTTGATAATCTATTAATGAAACTTTGAAGCTTCATAATTTATTAAGTACACAACATTTGGATAGTGTATGAATAATTTTAAAAACCCCTTTAAGTTGTAATCAAGAATTTCAACAAGTCGTGTGGGCCCTAGAGAATCATTTACAAAATCATATTTTGAAGAAAGTTGGATCTATTATAAAGATTAAATTTTCTTATAAATAGTCTTTATCTCTAAAACATTGAAACACTACAAAAAAACAAGGGTATAAATGACTTGTCTACAATAACTGCAATAGTCATTTTTTGTCCACAATAACGACAAAACAGTCATTTTACAGTCATTGTTGTATTACAATCATTGTAGACAAATCATTGTGGACACTTGTATTTTTGTAGTAAAAATAGCTAATAGGTGCAATAATGTAGACTCACTTTAGACTATTTGTAATGAATGCTTAATGTTTAGATCTTTTAGGACAAGGTGGAATCTCTACAACGTATTCTTGTAGGTAGCAAGAAATTGAAATATTGGTTGCCTATAGTATAGTTTCAGTTGTAGAATCCTTCAGTGACCTATTTATTTGTTCATTTTCAACTGCTCGTAAGAGTGCTACAATTCCAATAACATTGTACATGATCCCATGATCCTATTGGCATTGCATACAATAGTATTGCGTCTCCATGTATTCTAGGCGAATTGCTAGAATGTGCTATTTACATCTCCACTTGTATAGGTGTAGCATCCAAGAGTGCTACATAGAGAATACTCTATGCTTGTATTGTAAGCTTCAAATTGATCTTTGACTACCATGATTGGAATGTAAAGCTATACTGATTTTTTAAAATATTTTGAGGTTAATTTAATGAGATATTTTGATTATTAAAACATACTAACTGAAAGCTAAATTATGATGCATTTTCAATTAATAAGATCACATGAAAGTCGTAAAATAAGCCATGTACTAAATTTGCCATCCATGGTGGAACAATGCGTACAAATCGAACCAAAGCGCTAATGTAAATCCATTCTGCCAGTTCCAGTGCAATGAAACTAGAAGTTGCCAACTTAGTCGAATTCAGAGAACCCAACACAAAACATACAATTCAAGTTCTTCATTAAAAATCCAAACAGAAATCGAAAGAGATAGTACCCGAAATCCTTACTTCTTCCTTTTCCACTGCCGCAACACTCACAAGACTTACAATTCAAGTTCTTCATTAAAAACCCAAACAGAAATCGAGAGAGAGAGTCCGAAATCCTTACCTTTTCCTTTTCCACTGCCGCAACGCTCACAAAACTTACAATTCAAGTTCTTCGTTAAAAACCCAAACAGAAATCGAAAGAGAGAGTGTGTTTGAAATCAGTCCTTACCTTTTCCACTGCCGCAACGCTCCGACTGCTTTCGAACCAAGTGGTGTGGACAAAAAAGGTTGGTGCAATCTCCATCTTGCTAATCAAGTTGTAATGAAGAATTTCAAAAAGGATTTGATGAAAATGCAAAACACCGTGCGGTGAGCGTGGATCGAACACGCGACCTTCAGATCTTCAGTCTGACGCTCTCCCAACTGAGCTATCCCCGCAAGTTCCGTAACCGGGGCTCGAACCCGGGTCGCCTGGGTGAAAGCCAGGTATCCTAACCACTAGACTATTACGGAATCGGTCCCCAAGATCGGACCAACTGCTGGATGCCTTGAAATGTCATCATACTCATTTAGTACTCGCTGTACGCCAGATTATGGACAGCAACACGGGCTTCATTCGTTGGATGCTCTTGGCTTCATTCGGTGGACAGCAACATGGGCTTCATTCGGTGGACAGCAACATGGGCTTCATTCGTTAGATAATTTTCAGCCCAATTTTGAACCCCGCAACATTGCTCCGACTATCTGTTACGGAAGGTTATCTTTGTCGTACGTAATAATTGATCCTCGTGTAAAACTGTCACCAAACTTGGCGATCCATAGTGGAGTTTTTAATTTACAAACCGGAGTTGTCTGAATCTTGTTGTCTATGCGTCGAGACTTTTATTATTTGCCTTTGTCAACTCGCCAATTGAGAGAAAGCATCGCCCAATTCTACACAAGACTTCACGCCTTGCAGTGAAGGAAGTGCACGCTCATCAATCCAAGCATGCACACATGAGAAATGTGTCTTTTCTGCTGCCATTTTTACACCGTGGGACTGAAGATACTCAAGGAACGTAATGCATCATTTCACAACAGGGAAGCAGCAGTTGGCTGCCCGTGATTGAATGATAAGAATACATGTTTTGTTCCAAAACAATTACTTCCAACCTAACTCTTCTTGGAAGTCCTACAACAGAAAGTGTTTTAACAAACACAACTCTTTTCAGTTTCTTGTTTGCAAGCGAGGCTAACACCACCACTCAATGTAAGCATTTACACTAAGCTGATCCTGGGAGCGCTCAGAGCATCCCAAGAAACTAAGAGCACACAAATGGGGGGTACCAGCACACCTTGCACAAAAATGTTTCAGTCCATTTTCTTCGAAAAACTGAACCATGCTCGTGCAACCAACTAAAACATCCAAAACTCTCAAGTAAAACTAAGCTTCCAGCTATTATTCCACCAGTGGCCCCATCGCATAATGGTCCAAGCAAACATGAAGCAACAACATTTGGCTACCCGTACTTGGATGGAGAATACAAGCTATATTACAAAACAATTACTTTCAACCTAATTTTTCTTCGAAGTCCTACAACATAATTGTGTTCACAAACACAACTCCATTCAGTCCCTTGTTGACAAGCGAGGCTGCCACCACCACTCCAGCCAAACAATCATACCAAGCTCAGCGCTGGAGCCCTGAAAGCTTCCCTCAGATCAAAAGCGTTGCAACAAACTAGGAACATCCAATTATCTAAAACTCTAGTCCTACTAAAACCTACAGTTTCTACCGTCCCTCGGGCATCGTATAGTCATCAATTTTCATGGACGCATCCGCCACATTCGAATAACCCTGTCCATGCGGAGCAGGTGGCGCGGTGTTCACAAAATCCGACGACTGATCGGAGTACGAGGCATGCGAGTGCCCTGCTTCCAGCACAATAGCTTCCCGCAGCTCCCGAACGACATCTCGCATGAACGGTCGGTGCTTGCCCTTGGGCTCCAGGCTCTGGATGGCAACCTCCGCCACTTTCCACACGCTGTCCATGTTGGGGTGGCAGCTCTTCACCACGGGGTCCACTATGCTGTCGATGTCGCCGGCTTGGAGAGAGTTGCGAACCTTGTCGATGATGTTCCACTCGCTTTCATCTTTGAGAGTCTTGTCGATTGGCTTGCGGCCGCAGAGAAGCTCCAGCAGGACCACGCCGAAGCTGTACACGTCGGACTTCTCAGTCAAGTTGTTGGTGGACCAGTACCTGCAGCAAGAGAGAGACAGACGCAAGATTAGGAGCAAGAAATTAAGAAGGGCACCTGGCCTAGTGAGGAGAAATTTGTTCTCTGTTTTGGGCAGGAACCCCTTGCATTCGATGGATTGAAGCAGTTCAGAGTTCGAGAACTAGTGGGGTGGGGGTGGGGGGCGGGAGAATCTACGACAGGATAGGCATCTTTGCTAAGAGAGATTAGCAACTTTTAGGGGGTCGTAAGCGTGGCTTTCATGTGCCCAGAGCTCGACAATCAACAGAAAGCATAGATTTGAGGTTGGACAAACTGGGTGGAGGGTTTTTTTTCAGCAATTCAAAAACGCTCGAACTTGAGATGGGCAATACAAAGCTGCGCCACTTTCTTCTTGGAAGGTATGCACATGTAAAAGAGTCCAGAAAGCATGTTTCCAACGATTGGGCTAGTTGCTTTATGTTAAACTCTTGTTGCCGATTCAAAGACAACTCCAGGTTGCTTTTCATGTCAGAGTTGCAATTAGAGGCAGTTACACTAAAGCCTTTCCCATGGGCGCATATTTGGTGGAATTTTGCTGGTGAAATGAGCATGACCATAGAATGGAAAACCGAAAGAAATTCAAATAAGCAGTGTGCTTACTCAGGATCCAAGTATCCAGCGGTTCCTTTGACCACGGTGGAGACGTGGGAAGCTTGTCCGTCTTCGGGGCCTAGTCTGGAGAGACCGAAGTCGGCCACCTTGGCCACATATTTGTCGGTGAGGAGGATGTTGTTGCTCTTCACATCACGGTGAATAATGTTCGGGGTACAACCACCGTGCAGATACTCCAGACCCTGTGCAGAGTTCAGAGCAATATCCAGCCGCATTTTCCAATCCAGGGGCTCCTGATGTGCCAGAGGAGAGCCTGCATTGTCAAGCCATACCACTGTTACCAGAAAACAACTACACGTTTTGCTAAACGCAAGCCAAATCAAAAAATGAAAATACGACGGAATAAAACAGAGTGCAGCAAAATTACAAGATGAACAGTGGATTACAAAAATGGGTGAGAATGTGTGTTCTAAAAGTATGTGCACCCAAAATGACCAAATGATATGCACGGAGCGCATTCATTTCAAGTGGCAATTCTGGGTGCACATTCCTAAGTACTTAGTGATGCTAGAAAACATGTATTATAAAACATGCATTGTAAAACATGCATCATAAAACGTGTGTTTTAATGTAATTTTGTACCTGATGGCAAACAAAAGAAAATCACTTTCAGTTTATACATCTAGCGCACTTCAGGAATCCAAAATTGAAATATGCTTAAAAGTATGTACAATTTAATTGAAACTATGAAGACTCAACGTGCTCCGTTGTTGGGCACCAGATTCCAAGTCGATAGATGGCGTACCATAGAGGTGTTCACGAACAGTGCCCTTGTGCAAAAACTCATACACCAGCATTTGATGCTTGCTTTCAAGGCAATATCCCACCAGTGAAACTAGATTCCTGTGGTGCACTCTTGACAGCAGTTGTACCTGGCGAGAAACATTCAAAATTAGGGCTACAATAAACAAAGCACAGCACATGATTCGAATGTTGCTGGACAGGAGAGAGAGAGATGAACCCGTAAGCTCAAGCGAGTCCAGCTGAGTGCTGACAACCAAGCCTTGGCATGGTTATGAGGGAGCACACATTAATTAAGAAGTTGGACAACAGTAGGCATAGAAATTTAAGAGGAAAAAAGAAGAAAAAAGGAATGGAGTCTGCACCTCATTGTTGAATTCATTAACCCCTTGCCGAGAATTGACATCCGAGACCTTGACCGCCACTTCTCGGCTCCCCAGCTTGCCGTAGTACACAGGCCCGAATCCTCCTTCTCCAATCTTCTTGTTAAAGTTCTGCGTGGCGGACTTCAGCTCCGCAATTGAGTAAGACTTTGCCCCTTGCACGCTCCCTTTCGCCATCGTCACAGCTCCGTTGTTCTTGCCCCCACCGCCATTACTGACCTGGTGGCTGGAAAGCTCCATGAATTTGTCCGCCTTCGCCTTGTTGCGTTTCCGAATGCAACAGAAGACGAACAGGAGAGCTCCGGTCAACACCACGCCCAGGATGCCGCCCACCACGCCCGCTATCACACCCGTGTTGGTGGGACTTGAGGGGGGAATGACTTGAGAACAGTTGCACACGGGGTTGCCTTTGATGCTGTGAGCACAAGCAAGCCAACGCAACACATGGCTCAATAACTGCTCAAGCCAAAGCTCAAGAATATGGACGTACAAGCTCATTATTGGATGAAACCAACGCTGTAGGTTCCAAATCAGGCAGCGTGACCAGAGTATTTCCCAACTTTACAGAATTCGTAATTTTGGCCCATTTGCACACGGGGTTTCCATTCAAAGTCGAGCCAACGCAAGGGCTCGATACTGACTGAATCCAACGCCAGAGAAGAGGTTTCAATCAGACAGAGAGGTATCAATTCTAACTTTACAGTATACGTTAGTTTGACCATTTTTAGTGCTGGAAACTAGAACTTTTCAGTGCTCAGGTGTGTCTATGGTCATGTTCGTTGAAATGGCATGTTTCAAAAGCATGAAAATTGTGACATCAAAGTGCTCAGAAATCTAAAACTCGGACCGGAGTTCTGGAGATTTCAAGATTTGAACGAATCTGATGGTTACTAGAGTTGTATGGTACTCTTCGGGGTCGGAAATTTGCGAAAGAGACTGAGGAGGTTAAGGTGCTTACTCCAACTTCAGCCCTGGCCTTCGCAAGCCTGCGAAAACTGTCCCAGCGAGGTTGTTGTTGGAGAGGATTCTGATAAAAACATGTATGAGAAGTGGAGTGGTCAGATACATGGAGCAGTGTTAGAATTTTGTTTCTGGAGCATTAGATAAGTACATTGGAATATTAAAAGTCAGGAAAACGAGTTATTTATCACTTCTTTGCTCTGTGTGATACAGGAGCTATAGAAGATCAGCATGTTAGATTTGAGGAAACAGAGGATGCACTTACAATTCTGTTAATGCTGTAAGGTTTGCCAGGGATTCAGGAATAGAACCACTTAAACTGTTATTTGCAAGCTGCCTGCACAAGACAAAGACACATTCAACTTGGAACCACTTGATTTGGTGTCACTTTTCTCAGGTGTCTAAGACTAGTGCTTTGTGAATGGAGGCAATTACGGTAAAACAGTGTAAAATCTCTACAATACTTTGAGATTCTTGGGCTCAGAATTGCAAGGGCCATGCTTAAATACAAATGACATTGAAATTGAAATTGCAAGCAAGCAATGTCAACAACCCCTATCTATTCTCTTTGGACACCATTACCATGACTGGTATGCCTACCAATTAATTTCTTTGCACAGAAAGTCCCCTAACCCAACAGTTCGGGTGCAAAACACTTACAAAGATGTAAGAGATGTTAACTGTGCAAAAGCAACGGGAATCGGGCCTGTAAGATTGTAACCATTTAATTTCCTGAAAAACACAACCAACGAGTATTCAATCAGTAATCTTCAACGACGAAAAAACCCTGGCGCTCTGCCCATGCCCAAGCTGAAGCCTGCATACAGCCTTGAACAGAGTTTCATTCCTCATCCAAATGCAATTCCATAGAAGTCTTACACTGTGAGCACTCTCGGAGAAGTTACAGCACTGCACGTGATCCAGTCATAAGAGACCGGCAAACAGGGGTCCCCAGACCAACCAGTCAACAATAGGCCCGCCTTGATGAGCTCAAGCGCAGCAGCTGAACATAAAGCAGAAACACAAACTTCAGTGCACAATCCAAAAATAGAGGTAATTCCATTCAAAACTTGAAAACCCTATGCTGGGACAAGTGCTTGGAAACAAAATCTTGGTCTCAGAATCACGAGGGGGTCAAATTGGATAGAAACAACGAAGAATTGCAGAAAAAATTGCAAGCTCTCACACCCCTATTGCTCGCTACCGTTCAAATGGGGGAGAGCGACCCACCATCATCGGCATTAGTAGGAAGTGTCAATTTTGGATACTTCGCCAATAGTTCGGCCCCACTGACAAGGGGACCGTCAACAGTCGGAGGATCAGTTGGACTGAAGGTCACGACCGATGTGTCTGTCAATGTCATGTTTTCCCAGTAAATCACAAGGGCCTTGTTGACACCCCCTGACAAAGTATAAATATTGACCGGGGTGTCCATAAAGGGAATGTCATTTGGAACGCTGACATTAAACTCCCTGGAAGTAGCATTAGCGGTGACTGAAATCTCGGCGAAGTACAAGTAATACACACATGGGAGATGAAAGGAAGCAGTTCCGTAAGGGTACGGTAGAACAAGGTTGGAACCGCTGGACCAGGTCGGGGTTATGGCGGTTTGCAACACTGCGTGCGGAGTCTTGCGGAGGTACCGATCAGAGATAGTCGCTGTTGTCGTTATTGGTGTAGTTTCAGGAATGGATCGTGGACTCCATACTCGGTCATATACATCATCTGGAAATCTGCATTTCATACACACAATTAACATTTCCCAAACCAGATCAAAAACTTGCCCTGTTTAAACAGTCACACACTGCTTCCAGCTCTAAAACGCGTTCTAGTACGGCTCCAATACGAGTTCTGATCTGATTCTAGTAAGAGATCTGATATAAGATGAACAATGACAGAGGATGCAGGTCACTTTCCAAAAGTATGGCACAGCAACAGTAGCACGGGATGCCTGGGAAAGCGATTCCACCGGTAGGTCGAATCGAAAAGCACACTACTTACCCCCCTAGGCAAGTGCCTGTTTTGAAACTTATAAATTTCTTTCTCTTCTTCTAGATAAGCATACTGCAAGGGGTAGTGCACAACATGGTTACTGGAATAAGTGTGCATTCCATATTGTCCTACTTCGGAGGAGAATAAGCGTGCATTTCGACTTTTCCTACGTTAAGGTGATGCCATCCCAGGCAACTAGTGCGTCACGGCCACAGCACGAAACCAGAGATGATCGCAAATCCCTTCTTGATTCTAGCCAAAAGATTAAAAGTACCTGTGTACTTAAGAGCATACTGACGAAATAAAGAAAAATAATACGAACAGATCGTGTCTAAAATCATGTTTTTTGAACTTCATGCTTTTAACAAAATTTTGTAAATTGACGCTATTCCAATAGGTGGCACCTTTCAGAACACCTATTCTGCGATATAAATTTTAACCAGCCCTACACTTAGACCTATATGGACATATAGGTCACAATTTCTGGAGTTGGAATCGTGTGCCATTTTAACGAAATTGACGTTTTCTGGCCCTTTTTCATTCTTCACCGACGGTAGAACTTGGAGCTTTTCCGGAGAGAGCACACTCACCTCAAATCCGTGGCCCCCCCGAAGTCTTGCCGAGCCATCGAAAGCAAGAAGTTCCCTTCATCGATCCACGGCTGATCGTACTCAATTGGATCCAATTGCCTCATCTCAATCGACGACACAAACGGCGTGGTCAACGACGTCGGATCCTGATAAAAACACACCGACATACTCGTCTGGTCCAGCCCCACTCTCCTCACATACTCTCTCCGCGTGATATACGTCGTCTCCGTCAAATCAATTGGCAGCATCTCCGTGGCATCGATCGCCATGTTAAACACCGGCGGCTTATTGAGCGCATCGTAGTTCCCATACCAGAACGTCGCACCAATCAAATACGGCTGGTTGGCCTGCACGGGAAGCTCGTAGCAGAACTTCTTCCGAGCGTCTTTGAAGTAACGCAGCGTTTGAGCCTCCGCGTTGTTGGCGGTGGTTGCACCTCCTCGGACAGACGCCACGTTGGTGCCAACTGAAGTGTAGCTGCCGTCGGGGACCCAGTTGATGCCGCTGATGGGGTCGGTGTAGGCGGTGGTGGCGCCGCAATCGATGCTGAGGAAGTAGACTTGTGAAGGGACGGGCTGAGCGAAGGCTGACGGCGAAGTTAGGGTTAGGATTGCTGCTACTACTAGTGTGAGAATTAGGAAGGGCGGCGAGGGCCGCGTCATCGTGGATACCCAGGTCAAGATATTGATATTGATATTTCTCCTGCTCGCAGACAGAAATGGATTAGAGCATGGTGTGTTCGATAAGCCCTGAGATTAAGCTAGGGCTCGAATTCTAGTGAAAGTCGTTGCAAGTAGGTCATTCAGAGTGGCAATGTTGCGATATTCGAAATCAAAGAGCTCTGAAATTTAAGGATTAGAACGTGAAGAGACACAATTTTGTCCATGGTTAAGCTCTGAGTTTCATCTATTGCATCAATTGCCGCGAAATACGTTGAAATTGTGCAATTCAGAGTGACAATGTTGAGACGATCAAGTGCATACGGCTCGTAAACGTAAGGTGTAGATCCAAGGTTTTACGGAGTAAGTGCCAGATTTAACGAAATTCACGATAAGTGGAGACGTTCCGTTGTCGGTAACGTCGGACTGAAATGTGGTAAGAATTCCTGCGTGCTCTGAAAGTTTATGACACCATTGGACAGGTTGAAAGAGCTTGTGGTGTCAAGCTGAAAATATGGCTTTACCAATTCAAACTGGTGTACAAGGAGCTCATATCGGATCCTCAGTGAGTGCAATCTCCACTTTCCACATTGAGAAATGCAGCAAAATTTAGAGTGAATGGGGATTTCACTCAATGGGAATTTGAGGAACTACTCACTGGGGAAATCAACATATTCAACACATGAGAAATCGAGACATTCCGCTACTGGAAAATCGACACCCAAAATGAAGAATGAACGAATCAAAAGCTGAAAGACTCAGGCAGCCTGGCATAGACGACGGAGAGGTGACACTACATTCGTACAGCCTGACGATCACTAACCGTATCTATCCAAATCAAACCTTGCACAGTTGATTCCAAGTCTCCACATGGAAATATACATTGCAAATGGCTTCGACTATCGATATGAATTCTTAGTCTTTGCAATGGACCACGTGCAAGACATGACTCTAGCCACAGGGGAATTTGTACCCTTTCACTGTTCATTTGTCAACTCCTCACTTCATTACTGAATGTTTGTGATCATTCGGTACTCCTTTTTCTCATACCCGACATTTTCAGAAAATCCCATAACTTGACACTGGGTTTCAACATGATATGGTTACCTTTTTCTGTTCCGGAAACAGAGCAATTATTCCGAAGTCTTCAGCTGTCCCTCAACCAATTCTCGACCTCTCCTTGGTGCACTTCCAAGTGTCCAAATGAGCATCTGCAACCAGATACCGCAACATTTTGCAACAGGTCAGTCAATTGTGCACCTTCTCTACTTCACAAGGGATTCTGTAGCAGGAACTAACGAAGAGTTCCAAACCGGCCCGGTTTCCAATACTTCAGACAAAGTAAAAGGAATTCAGAATTGAACTACACTAAATATTGAAATTAGGTTGCCACTCACTAATTTCTCGACATTTGACACCATATGAATAAGAATACACTACGTTTGAATTGGGTGTTGTTGTACTTGGGACTCGTGAACCTCCTTGTGTACAAGTGGAGATATGTAGAAATATCTGTTGATTTTGATGGCTTGTAAAGTAACTATCTTGAGGTAAGGCAACCCAATTGTTAAGAGGACCTAATTTCACTACTTCTATGTAGAACATGTATTCATGATTCCAGGATTGCAAACAGACCAAGTGAAGAGAAAATGCTCAAACTGTCTACTACCGGTAGTCAAAGTCTGTACAGTACAACATCACAAAAATCATCTCTCGTAGAAGCAAGAAAACAAGGGAACCATGTGGCGAAACTCTATGTGAAGTGTGCCCCTAATGTAGTAAGTAATCAATACAAGTCTACATGTCATGATGCGCATGCCCAGATCCCCTTACTGTCAACCTTCTCTAAAACCACATCCTGTGTTCCTGTCTGTTACTATTACTCTGTTATGTCACAAGGTGTTCAAGTTCAAAAAGGGTTCTAAACTATCCACAAACCCAAGTCTATCTCTCACATGATCAGGTTTCCGGTTACCATAGTGTATTCACATCTTATTACAAACTCACAATGCTCCCAAACCCCAGTACTAATCACATGCATTTTGAACTGTGATATCAAAAAGGTCTGCATTACAGTGTACCAAGTACACAGTTGTAGCATTTGGTCCTTGCAATAGACTTTAGCCTACGGTCAACGGATATAACCGGTGTCGCCTGACAACTTCGCAGGAGGTAGAACAGACTATGACCACCCAGATTTGCAATCTAGGTATCTTTTGCAATGTGCTTATTGTTGCCTATATTTTTCAAAGAAAGAATTAGTTGAACGGACTAAAATTCAAGTAGAATCATATTAATCATATCTAATAATAACTGAAATATAGTGATATAAATTTTCAAACACATTTGGAGCAAAAATATAAAACCATCAATAGGTAGGAATCACGATCATCTTAGAAAGGTTCAAAATCAATTACCTACCACCCTAATCCCGTTTGATGAGTGTTTGAAATTACAAATTTAACATTCTAAAAGCACCTCTTTATTGGTTGAAGCTGCAATTAATTCTAACAAGCATTGATTCACAACTAAACCCACCTAAACCAACATTTACTAAACCTCATCTTAATCAACCTCAAACCATCCATTCTTTGACAATAACACCCACTTGCTTTCCCAAAAAATGACTTACATATTTTGCAGTAGACATTGGGTGACTGCAATAGAGACATTGGGTTGTTCTACGTTAACCTATCCTGGACCGTACTGCATCACTAAGTTGCAGGTGAATCTGGCACCTCTCAGTGGCACACTGCTAAGTGAGCCACTGCACTGATTTTTCCGATAAGCGCCGGACCCTCATTTCCAAAAGTTTCGAAATACCGACTAATTAAAGTAGGGCGAAAGTAATATATTTTATTATTTTATTAATTTCCAGAAAGAAAATTAGTCCATCGCAAATCTGTAAACCTCTCTACAATCTTCTCTACAATCTCCAGTTGTGAAGGTACACTGATTCATCCTTGAGTGCATGTGACGGTCATTCACAAACTATTTGCAGGTCGAAGTGTAACACTAATTTTTAAGGTGACTCTAATTTTTCGCCCTCACTGATAGGATAAAGCAGAGCAGTGTCTGGAAAATTGGAAAACCTCAAAGTCTTACCGGGGTACTAATTTGCAATGCACGTTGCCAACAAACTCTAACAATGTAGACGACTCCACTTGGAGACCTTTCTCACATATACCGAGACAATGTGGAGAAAGCAAAATATGTCTGAACTTTCCGCGTAACTATGCATAGTCTCCGCCCTCGACTACTCCCAACAACGAAGCCTTTCACACGAACGCACACAGAAAGTAAACACCGACATTAATAGAAAAAATGTCCTCAAATAAACTCTGTCCAAAACCCGACCCTATCTGAATGACCATCGTAAAAACCCCAAACTCATACTCACACTCACACTTACAATGCCTTCTCCGAAAGCTCTTGTAAAACGATGATGGAACTCACAGCGGAAACACCGAAGCCAGCACCAACCTACTGACGTACTGCAGCACTCAAACCTCCCATCTAATACCCCCCAACACTATCATTCCTTCCGCAGCTATCCTGGAATCCACACCAGGACCAACTCAAAGATTCAAACACACAAGCATCCAAGAGGCTTGAATCAGACACACCAAGTGGTACGTATACCAGACCTTCGGTCGCACCGTAACACTCAGCTTCGTCACTTCTGTTCTGGCTAGTGGCCTATTATTTCTCTCACTGCAACTCTGGCAGTGCAGTGGTTCACTGTTTTCTTAAAAGGTGAAGAAAAATATGGTAGAATGTTTATTACCTGTTCGTTTATTAAAAAACGTCAGCTGCATCGTTTCTGCCGTACGTTTTACCATTATTCCAAGTGTCTTTTTCCTGAGATAAAAAGAGTATAAGCTTATAGTTATCCCCAATGAAGCAAATTGTTTTTTTTCAAAATCTAACCGTATAGATGTTTAAAGAGCTTACTTATTAGTATACATACTAGTTTTGATTGTGAAATTGATTAGGAGTTGTAAGACTACAATAAGAGAAATGTAGGTATCCTATTCTTACTATGTTGTCCCTCCCCACAATGTTTGAGAAATTTGCATATAACAATTTTTTGGGATTGGAGGTGACATGAATAACTAAAAATTGTGTTAGCATACTAAAATGCACTTTTGAGAAACTTAATTTCAAATGAAGAGTTATCAAACTCATCACACAATCCACCTTGCAATTTTTGAATTTTTTTTTTTCTTATAAGTAGAAATTGTAAGTAACTCCAAATCATCACTTGTATGTTTAATCCTTAAACATACAAAGCCTTCTCTAGAATTTACAATTTAAGAAAATCATTTTATATTTAAATTTAAATTTAGCTAATTTGCCACACTTTGAAGTTTAGGGCTTTTTATTATTGAGGAGTGCCCAAATTAATGATCTAAAGCTGAAATTTTTGTGGTCTATTTCCATAGTAGGAAGTCATGTTTTGTACCAAAGGGAATTTAAAAATATATTATTTTATGTCCTTCACATGCGTGCTAACAAGGCTCCCTTGTACGCGCACTTCTGAGCATTTAAGATGGTTTCAAGATCATTTTTTGGTGAAATCTCTTCCCCATGAAGTCTTCCCAAAAGGACAATTTTTAGTTTCTTTAAAAAAAATTTTTTTTTTTTACAAATTAAAATGTGAAAGTACCTATTTTCATGAGATTTTGGCACTTTTCTAGTTCTTCTACTTAGAGAATTTTTCTATGCTTTTGCTTTCTAGAATACCTTCTTCTTAAAGGTGTATATGTTAAACATTTTTTTAAAATTGTTTTTCCAATTATAAAGTACTCTCGGAAAAAAAATGAGTATTGTGGAAAATTCTATGTTTTTTGGTCAGTCTTTCCTATGTGGGTGATTGCATGAAACACTTGTACTCTTTTCTGTCACACGTTGCGTGCTGATTTTGGCCATAATTTGTGGATTTTGACTCCAAATTATTCAAAATTCATAGACAAGGTACTGATGACTATTATACACCTTGTCTATTTTTTTGGAATTTTTTAAAAATGTTTTACTATTTAATAATAGCCCCCAATATTATGTCACAAATGCCAATTTGGAGGTTTTTAGTACTATTTAGTACCCATAAAAACGAATTTGGAGCTGAAATTTGGTAGAGATGGTCTTCTAGTAGACTTGTAGCTGTTGTCCAAAAGAATTCTAAAAATACTTAATTTTGTGTGGTGTAGAAGTCCACAAATTGAGTCCCTTTCTACTAGCATTTTGAAGCATGCAAAACATTATTTTGGTGGGTTTTTTGGTGAATGACCATCTCCATAGAGTTGCCACAAATGGCCAATTTTTATTTTATTTATTTATTTATTTTCCTATTTTCTACTAATTAAAACATCAAAGTATGTATTTTCTAGCAATTTGGCACTTTTCTAGTTCTCCTACTTAGAGAATTTTTTAATGAATTTCCTTTGGTGGTTACCTTCATCTTAAAGGTGCATACATTGGCCATATTTTTTAATTTTTTTAAAAGTTGATTTTCTAATTTTAAAGTACTCCAGAAAAAATCATGAGTACTATTGCAAAACGCAACAAATAGTACAGGTGTTTTGTGCAATCACTCATGTTCACCCATGAATGATCATGATTTTCCTATTTATGATTTTGTGCAAGGGGGTCCATTGCAAATCTTGATTTTCCAGTGTTGAAGGCTCTTGGAAATGAGCCTCAAATACACTAGATCTTGGAGAAAAAATCACATTATAAATTCATATAAAAAAATTATAGAGTAGATTTTGAATAGCTGTCAATTGATTGGGGTTATGAATGTTATGCCCTTTAACCTCATATTTTTTTGGTGACCAATTTTGTAGATTTGACACTTGAAAAGAGGATAGTGAAAGTCTTCAAATTGCTTTCACAATTTTAACACCCTCATGATCAAACATTATAATCTTTCAATCCATAAATGATATTGTTGTATTGAAAACAAAAATTTGTAGGTTTTGTAGACAATTGTATGCCATATTTTACTAGTTACATACATGCCAAATTTCAAAAGTTGATGAACATTTTTATAAAAGGAATAAAAAAATTGCCCAAATTAACCCAATTTTGGTTGCATGTTCACAAAAGTTTGACACAAGGTTCATGTAGCCGGATTCAGTTACCCGTTCAATGGACAATTGGGCTTTAGGAATTATAGATATTGAAGGTGGACTGAACCTAATTTCATGACTAATGGAATTCTTGCCTGCTTTGTTGTCAGAGATCGAGACAGGAAACGAAGCAATTGCAAATTCTATGACGAAGTTTTATGAAAGGAGGTCTTCAATTCGATCATTCGTGTTAATTGCTTTTACCCGAGCTTCAATCTGTCCGGATCACTAGTACTCCGATAGTCCGAAGTGCTCAATTCACTCCACTCGTGACTCTTGATCAGACATCAATTCTGAGTCACTGCCTGAGAATTGAAAGAAATTAAATTGCGATTGCATGCTAAATTGTTTCTAACCTTGGTTCTAGCTCGCTCATCTGCGCGCGTACTTTGATCGATCTCATGTGCAGTTGATCGTTGCTGTGATGAATCCCGCTCATTCGGTTGAGATGTCTAAACCCGTTGAGGCGATTTCAAGATTTTTCACGGGCTTTGCAAAGTATTGTGAAGTAGTCACTCCTTGCAGTCCTGAGAGTATTACTTGGACTGCTTGAGAGTCCTTATGTAGTCCTTGTGCAGTGCTCATGCAGTGCTTGTGCAGCCATTAGAACATTGAGCTGTAAAATTCCTAAATCCTCGTCCTTGAAGCTCTCTATAAATCTGGATCAGCCGTCAGTTCGGACGCTCACCTGTGCGATTTTCGCTTGTGAGCACATTGTATGAGACTGGGGAGAAGGGTCATGGAGCAGATTGAGGTTGTGAAGGGTACCGTTCCCAAGCCCCTCCTCGACCGGCTTTAAAGCAGCCTTGTGAGCAATCTGGAGTTCAACAGGCCCAAAGGAGTTCAACAAACTCGACAGGTTTTGCATGTTCTTTGGGATAGTTCAAGCAGTTTGAGGACATTTCGGTCCCACGAAATTGAGATTTGAGAGTGACGCTGACAATCAATGAAACTCACGTCGGCTATGTTCGTGTGTCTCTTGGTTGTTTTGTTGTTGGCCTAGGGTTTGGAGGAGTTAGAACTTGGAACATTGTGAAACTCTTTGTACTGATGATTTGTGCACTTGCTGAATTCAAGACTTAAGTCCAAAACCGGGCTGGACTGGATGCAGACTTTGAAGCACTTTATGGCAGCACAAAGAGATTGCACACGGGCTATTGGGCTGCGGGCTGAGTAAGCAAAGGCGTGGTATAGACGAGGCCAGGCTTGGGCTGGCTTGAAATGGTGGAGCAAGACCGCAGATGCTTGGTTCGAGGCTCTCAGGCTTCGGACAATCATCAGCGAGTGGAAGAAACCAGGTTTCAAGAGAACTTGACCGAATTAAAGCCTTGAAGAATGCTGATGGATACGGCATGGAGAGTGAGGACATTGACTGTCAAGCAACTATCTCCGTATGAAGTCGATTCCGCCCATTCCGGGACGGGATACCCTGATTGGACCTGGATGGTAGAAAGACATCCTTTATTCCAAAACAATTATTTTCAACCTAAGGTAAACCAGCCCATCATGGTCAAACTTTGGAGTCTACCCTCATGCCATTGCTGAAATTTTTCAATTTTTTTCCCTCACAAAGATAAGTGTGAGAGATAGTGAGGACATTTGAAATTATATTTTTTGGACCAAGTATGAATTAGTTCTGAATTTTTGAAGTGATCAGCCCATAGGGGTCTGTAGGCCACCTCATGACCAACAAAATCAAATCAAATATGGTCATCTTCCTACCCAATGCAATCAAAACATTTTCAAACATGGAAGACCTAAAAAATCAATTTTTACAAAGAATTTTACATTGAAAAGTTGAAAGTACCTATTGAGGTCACTAATTCAGAACTAGTAGTTCACTAATTACTCCATAACTACCATGTAAGGCATTGATTGTGGTCTGAAAAACCACAATGGGATCATTAGGTGTCCATCATGGGTCATTTGACCATGATGGGCTGGTTTACCTTAGCTCTTCTTGGAAGTCCTACATTAGCAGTTCACAAGTACAACTCTTTTCAGTTTCTTATTACATGTGAGGCTAACACCACCACTCAACCCAAGCACTCACACTAAGCTGAGCCCTGGGAGCGCTCAGAGCATCCCAAGAAACTAAGAGCACATAGGTGGGGGGTACCAGCACACCTTGCAAGCACATAAATGTTTCAATCCATTTTCTTCAAACAACTAAATCATGTTCTTGCAGCCAATTAAAAGTCTAAAACATCCACAACTCAAGTAAAACTAAACCTCTAGTTATTACCCAAATGGGTGCCCCATCGCATACTGGTCCAAGCAAACATGAAGCAACAACATTTGGCTGCCCGTACTTGGATGGAGAGAATAAAAGCTATATTACAAAACAATTACTTTCAACCCAACTCTTCTTCGAAGTCCTACAACGTCATTGTGTTCACAAACACAACTATGGGCAATTTCGTTAAAATGGCAGCATTCCGGTAATTTGGCACTTTTAGCAGTTCAGAGCGCCCAATTTGAATTGTTTTTTCTGTCCCAAAATCTATACCAGTATTAGATTTCTGAAATCTATAGCTGTTCTAGATATGTGAAATCTATAACAATCCTAGATTTTTCAAACTGCTTGGTCTAATATCTATGCCTGTCCTAGATTTCTGAAATCTAAAATTGACCTAGATGTTAGCAATGTACACTTGTCCTAGACTTTGTAGGGCTAAAGAAGGAATTGAATCCGCCATTCTGGAAAAATGGCGGATTTCATATGCCATTTTAACGAAATTGACCATAACTCCATTCAGTTCCTTGCTTACAACCGAGGCTGCCACCACCACTTCAGCCAAGCATTCATACCAAGCTCAGCCCTGGAGCCCTGAAAGCTTCCCTCAGATCAAAAGCGTTGCAACAAACTAGGAACATCCAAAACTCGAATCCTACTAAAGCCTATAGTTTCTACCGCCCCTCGGGCATCGTATATTCAAGAATATTCATGGATGCACCCGCCACACTCGAATATTCCTGTCCACGGGGAGTAGGTCGCGTCGTGTTTACAATACTCGACGACTGATCGGAGGGGTGCCAGGCATGCGAGTGCCCTGCTTCCAGCACAATAGCTTCCCATAGCTCCCGAACGACATCTCGCATGAACGGTCGGTGCACGGCCTTGGGCTCCACGCTCTGGATGGCGACCTCTGCCACTTTCCACACGCTGTCCATGTTGGGGTGGCAGCTCTTCACCACAGGGTCCACTATGCTGTTGATGTCGCCGGCTTGGAGAGAGTTGCGGACCTTGTCGTTGATGATCCACTCGCTTTCATCTAGAGTGTTGTCGATGGGCTTGCGGCCGCAGAGAAGCTCTAGCAGGACTACGCCGAAGCTGTACACGTCGGACTTCTCAGTCAAGTTGTTGGTGGACCAGTACCTGCAGCAAGAGAGGGAGGGACGCAAGTTTAGTAGCAGGAAATTAAGAAGGGCACTTGGCCTGGCATGGAGAAACTTATTCTCTAATTTGGGTAGGAAGACCTTGGATTGAACACCTTAGCTTGAAGTAGTTAAGAAAGCGAAAACTAGTCAGGCTAAGGGGGCGCAAAATCTAAGCCAAGATAGGCATCTTTGCTAAAAGATAGATTGGCAACTTTTAGAGGGTTGTAAGCGTGGCATTCGAGCTCGACAATCAACAGAAAGTATACATTTGAGGTTGGACCAACTGGGTGGAGGGTTTTAGTTCAACAATTTAAAAACACTCGAACTTAAGATGGGCAATTCAAAGTTGCGCCAGTTTCTTCTTGGAAGGTATGCACATCTAAAAGAGTCCAAAATAGCATGGTTCCAACAATTGGGTTAGTTGATTTATGTTAAACTCTTGTTGCCAATTCAAAGACAACTCCAAGTTGCTTTTCATGTCAGAGTTGCAATTAGAGGCAGTTACAGAGAGTCATTTCCATGAGCTCCAAATTGGTATAGTTTTGCTGGTGAAAAGAACATGACCACAAAATGAAAAACCAAATGAGATTCCTATAAATAGTGGAAGTGTGCTTACTCAGGATCCAAGTATCCAAAGGTTCCTTTGACCACGGTGGAGACGTGGGAAGCTTGTCTGTCTTCGGAGCCCAGTCTGGAGATACCAAAGTTGGCCACCTTGGCCACATATTTGTCGGTGAGGAGGATGTTGTTGCTCTTCACATCACGGTGAATAATGTTTGGGGTACAACCACCGTGAAGATACTCTAGACCCTGTGCAAAGTTCAGAGCAATATCCAGCCGCATTTTCCAATCCAGGGGCTCTTTATGCACCAGAGGAGAGCCTGCATTGTCAAGCCATACCACTGTTACCAGAATACAACTGCACGTTTCGCTCAAGCCAAGCCAAATCAAAAAATGAAAATACAACGAAATAAAACAGAGTGCAATAAAATTACAAGAAGAACAATGGATTATAAAAATGGGTGACAATGCATGTTCTAAAAGCGGAGCGCATTCATGTCAAGTGGCAATTCTGGGTGCACATTCCTTAGTGCGTACTTAGTAATTTACAAAAACGTGCATTATAAAACGTGTGTTTTAATGTAATTTTGTACCTGATCACAATTAGAAGAAAATCACTTTCAGTTTATACAGCTAGCGCACTTAATGAATCCAAAATTGAAATATGCTCAAAAGTACAAAATTGAAACTATAAAGACTCAACGGGCACCAGATTCCCAGTCGATAGACGGCGTACCATAGAGGTGTTCACGAACAGTGCCCCGTGTAAAAACTCGTACACCAGCATTTGATTCTTGCTTTCAAGGCAATAACCAACCAGGAAAACTAGATTCTTGTGGTGCACTCTTGACAGAAGTTGTACCTGGCGAGGAACAATTCAAAATTAGAGCTCCCATAAACAAAGCAGAGCGCATTATTTGAGCTTTGCTGGACAGGGAGAGAGAGAGAGAGCGGCGGACCCGTAAGCTAAAGCGATTCTAGCTCTCAGTGCTGACAACCAAGTCCTGGCATGGTTATGAGGGAGCAAACATTAATTAAGAAATTCGACAACATTAGGCATATAAATTTAAAAGGAAACAAACAGAAGGAATGGAGTCTGCACCTCATTGTTGAATTCATTAACTCCTTGCCGAGAATTGACATCCGAGACCTTGACCGCCACTTCTTGGCCCTTCAGCTTGCCATAGTACACAGACCCGAATCTTCCTTCTCCAATCTTCTTGTTGAAGTTCTGCGTGGCGGACTTCAGGTCCGCAAACAAGTACGGCTTCGCTTCTTGTGCGCTCCCACTTGACTTCTTCTTGTATCGTCTCCAAATGCAGCGGAAGACGAACACAAGAGCTCCGATCAACACCACGCCCAGGATGCTGCCCACCACGCCCGCTATTACACCCGTATTGGACGGTTTAGGCTTGGGGCTCAGGGGACCTGAGGGGGAGATGCAATTGCGCACGGGGTTGCCTCGGATAATGTGAGCACAAGCAAGCCAACTCAGCGTATGGATCAATAACTGCTCAAGCCAACGCTAAAGAATATGCACATGCAAGCAAACGTAAGGGTTCAATATTGGATTAATACAGGTTCCAATCAGGCAGCGTGACCAGTGTATCTCCTAACTTTACAGTATTCGTAATTTGGACCCATTTCAGTGCTGAAAACTACACACGGGGTTTCCATTCATAGTCAAGTCATCGAAAGGGCTCAATATTGACTGAATCCAACACTAGAGAAGAGGTTCAATCTGACAGCGAGGTATCAATTCTAGCTTTACAGTATTTGTTAGTTTGACCATTTTTAGTGCTGGAAACTAGGACTTTTCAGTGCTCAGGTGTGTCTATGGTCATGTTCGTTGAAATGACATGTTTCAAAGCATGAATTGTGTCATCAAAGTGCTCAGACATCTCAAATTCAGACTGGAGTTCTGGAGATTTCAAGATTTGGACGAATCTAACGGTTACTACAGCTGTATGGTACTCGTAGGGGTCGGAAATTTGCAAAATAATGGAGGTTAAGGTGCTTACTCCAACTTCACCCCTGGCCTTCGCAAGCTTGCGGGAACTGTCCTAGTGAGGTTGTTGTTGGAGAGGATTCTGATAAAACATGTATGAAAAATGGAGTGGTCAGTTACGTGAAGCTGAGTTAGGAGCTTGTTTTTGGAGCATTAGATAAGTACATTGGACTATTAAAAGGTAGGAAATTGACTTATTCATCACTTCTTTGCTCTGTGTATGATTTGGTAGCTATAGAAGGTCAACATCTTAGATTCGAGGATATAGAGGATGTACTTACAATTCTGTTAATGTTGTAAGGTTTGCCAGGGAATCAAGAATAGAACCACTTAAACTGTTATTTGCAAGCTGCCTGCACAACAACAAGACAAAGACACATTCAACTTAGAACTCCTTCATTTGGTTTCACTCTTCCCAGGTGTTAAGACTAGTGCTATGTGAATGGAGGCAATTACGGTAAAGCGGTGTGAAATCTCTACAATACTTTGAGATTCTAGGGCTCAGAACTGCAAGGGCTGGGCTTAAATACAAATGACATTGAAATTGAAATTGAAATTGAAAGCAAACATTGACAACCCCTATTTATTCTCTCTGGGAACTATTACTATGATTTTGGTATTCCTACTAATTAATTTCTTTGCACAGAAAGTCCCCTAACCCAACAGTTACAGTGCAAACCACTTATAAAGATGTAAGAGATGTTAACTGTGCAAAAGCAATGGGAATCGGGCCTGTAAGATTGTAACCATCTAATTTCCTGAAAAACACAACCAACGAGTATTCAATCAGTAATCTTCAACGACGAAAAAACCCTGGCGCTCTGCCCATGCCCAAGTTGAAGCCTGCATACGGCCTTGAACAGAGTTTCATCCCTCATCCAAAAGCACTTCCATAGAAGTCTTATACTGTGAGCACTCTCGGAGAAGTTACAACACTGCATGTGATCCAGTCATAAGGGACCGGCAAACAGGGGTCTCCAGACCAACTAGTCAACAATAGGCCCGCCTTGATGAGCTCAAGCGTAGCAGCTGAACATAAAGCAAAAACACAAACTTCAGAATCCCGTAACGTATCCCTGTAACGCATATGAGGGGGATCAGCTTCTTGTTCCCAAAATAGAAGTAATTGCATTCAAAATTTGAAAGCCCTACGCCAGGACAAGTGGTTGCAATGGAAACAAAATCTTGGTCTCAGAATCATGAGGGGGTCAAATTGGATAACAACGAAGAATTGTATTAAAAAGTTCAAGTTCTTAGAACCCTATAGTTCACTACCGTTCAAATGGGGGAGAGCGACCCACCATCATCGGCATTAGTAGGAAGTGTCAATTCCGGAAACTTCGCCAATAGTTCGGCCCCACTGACAAGGGGACCGTCAACAGTCGGAGGATCACTTGGACTGAGGGTCTCGACCGAGGTGTCCGTCAATGTCATGTTTTCCCAGTAAATCACAAGGGCCTTGTTGACACCCCCCGAGTGATTATAAATATTGACCTGGGCATCATCCCAGGGAGGGTCATTTGGAACGTTGACATTGAACTCCCTGGAAGTAGCATTAGCGGTGACTGAAATTTTGGCGAAGTACAAGTAATACACGTATAGATGAATGGAAGCGGTTCCGTAAGGGTATGGTAGAACAAGGTTGGAATTAACGAACGGGCTTATGATCGGGGTTATGGCGGTTTGCAACATTGCGTGCGTATTTTGCGGTGGTATCGATCAGAGATAGTCGCTATTGTCGTTATTGGTGTAGTTCTAGGAATGGCTTGTGGACTCCACACCCGGTCATACACATCATCTGGAAATCTACATTTCATACACACAATTAACATTTTCCAAACCAGATAAAAAAATTTCCATTTGCCTTCTTTGAACAGCCACACGCTGCTTCCAACTCTAAAACGCGTTCCGTAAGGTTCTGGTACGAGTTTTGATGACATTCTAGTATGAGTTCTGATAATAGATGAACAATGACACATGATCTAGAGTGACTAGGCTTCCTGCTCTGATACAAGTTTAGATATACTGTCGTGATACGAGTTCTGATATGAGATCAACAATGACAAATGATGCAGGTCACTTTAATTTTCAAACGTATGCCACATCAATAGTAGCACAGGAAGCCCGGAAAAGCGATGCCATTGGTAGGTCGAATTGAAATGCACACTACTTACCCTAGCAGGCAAGTGCCTCTTTCAAAACTTTCAAATTTCTTCTTCTTCTTCTAAATAGGCATGTTGCAAGGGATAGTGTACAACATGCTTACTGGAATATGTGTGCATTCCATATTATCCTACCTCAGAGGAGAATAAGTGTGCATTTCGACTTTCCCTACGTTAAGGTGATGCCATCCAAGCAACCAGTGCGTCACGACCGCAGCACGAAATCAGAGATGATCACAAATCCCTTTTGACTCTAGGCAAAAGTTTAAAAGTACCTGTGTAATTAACAGCATATTGACGAAATTAAAAGAAAATACTAACAGACCGTGTTTAAAGTCATGTTTGTTTAGCTTCATGCTTTCAACAAAATTTCGTTAAATTGACGCTATTCCAATATTTGGCACCTTTCTGAACACCTATTCTGCAATATAAATCCTACCTAGTCCTAGACTTAGACCTGTATGTACATATAGGTCACAATTATTGGAGTTGAAATTGTGCCATTTTAATGAAATTGACGTTTTCTGGCCTTTTTTTCTTTCTTTACCGACGGAAGAACTTGGAGCTTTTCCGAATAGAGCACACTCACCTTAACTCCTTGTCCCCCCCGAAGTCTTGCCGAGACACCAACAGCAAGAAGTTTCCTTCATAGATCCACGGCTGATTATACTCAATTGGATCCAATTGCCTCATCTCAATCGACGACACAAACGGCGTGGTCAACGACGTCAGGTCCTGATAAAAACACACCGACATACTCGTCTGCTCCAGCCCCACTCTCCTCACATACTCCCTCCGCGTGATACTCGTCGTCCCAGTCAAATCAATTTGCAGCATCTCCGTGGCATCGATCGCCATGTTAAACACGGGCGGCTTATTGAGCACACCGTAGTTCCCATACCAGAACATCGCACCAATCAAATACCACTGGTTGGCCTGCACGGGAAGCTCTTAGCAAAACTTCTTCCGAGCGTCTTTGAAGTAATGGAGCGTTTGAGCCTTCGTGTTGTTGGCGGTGGTGGTGCCTTCTGGGACAGACATCACATTGGTGCCAACTGAAGTATAGTTGGCGTCAGGGACCCAGTTGATGCCGCTGATGGGGTCAATGTAGGCGGTGGTGGCGCCGCAATCGATGTTTAGGAAGTGGGCTTGTGAAGGGCCGGGCTGAGCGAAGACTGATGGTGAAGTTAGGGTTAGGATTGTTGCTACTACTAGTGTGAGAATTAGAAAGGGCGGTGAGAGCCGCGTCATCTTGGATACCCAGATCAAGGTTGATGTTTCTCCTGCTCGCACAAACAGAAATGGATAAGAGCATGGTGTGTTAGAGAAGCTCTAAGCTTAAGCTAGGGCATGAATTGTAGTAAAATTTGTTGAAAGTAGGCATTTCAGAGCGGCATTGTTGCGATATTCAAAATCAAAGAGAGCTCTCTGAAATCTAAGGTATAGAACATGGAGAGACACCATTTCGTCCATGGTCAAGCTCTGAGTTTTGTCTAGTGCATCAAATGCCGTGAAATTCGTTGAAATTGTGCAATTCAGAGTGACAATGTTGAGACGTTCAAGTGCATACGGCTTGAGAATCTAAGGTGTAGATCTAAGGTTTTAGATTCCTATAGGAGTGAGTGCCAGATTTAACGAATTTCACGATAAGTGGAGACGTTTGCTGTCGGTAACGTCGGACTGAAATGTGGTAAGAATTCCTGCGTGCTCTGAAAATTTATGACACCATTGGATAGGTAGAAAGAGTTTGTGGTGTCAAGCTGGAAATATGGCTTTGATTGATCAAACTAGTGTACAAGGAGATCATATCGGATCCTCAGTGAGTGCAATCTCCACTTTTCACATTGATGGTCAATTTCGTTAAAATGGCGGTATTATGTTAAAATGGCGAGAAAACTGTTTTAGGAAGGCTCGAAATGACTAGAGAAATGGCCCCGGGGTGATGGAGAAACATGTGTTTTGCATGCCGGTCTTGTTAGGGCCAGTATTAGGATGTGTATGATTGGGACACGTCATGAGGCATTGCCTCGTATGGCCTTGATGTGCTATAAAGCGGTCCCATGATGCAGCATTTGGTGCAAAAAAGGCCTTTTTTTTACGTAGTTGTAGGAGTAAATGTCTTTGAAATCGGAAAACGTTGGTTATTGGTTGCCATACAATTTGTCCTCTTACGAAACAATGATCATTTGGAAGCACCCATATCCAACAACTTCAGTGAATTCAGGATAGATGAGTAGTGGGAGGTAGTGGGAAGTCATACTATTGAGATCAAAATCACCCTGAATAAATAATCCACAAGTTTTCCCAACGGAGAGCCCATCCATGTTTGGACTCGGGAATTTGCTCAGCCGAATTGCCTTCCTATTTACTATCAATCGAGCACATTGAAAAGGAAAGAAACACAAGCTGCAGGCGTCAGCGGCTTGTTGATCGAGGTTGAAATAGTACGGACCTCGAACCGGTTGGGAACGGCTGGTTTTTCCTTCGTGCTGGGAGGAGACTACGGTATGGGTATCAAAAGGAAGCAATGGAAGCATTCTGAGCCTGAACAGATGAGATGAGGGATTCGTTGAGAAACTCAAAAGAATCTGTACATCTGTAAGCGAGGGAGTGTAATTTTGAAAGCCATTTTTTCCCCGAGTAGACACTTTATTCATTTGAAAACAAGGATTATCCATAGGGATCCATCCCCCCGTTCACATCAAACGGTGAATCAAAAAAAGATGGCTTCACCAAAAACAATAATGCACGAGGTTCCTAAATGCGACGTCGGAGACGGCCCTTGTATTCTTGCAACATTGATTAAGAGAAATGAAGGGACACCTTGGCTTCGGAGTGGACCTTCTCTGGCTTGTATTCCATCTACCCAATGTCGAAGTATGGACCCACATGGGACTACCCTTGATTTCCCTCACGTCGTTGGCAGTCCATTTCAGAACCAGTTCCCGTTCATTTCAGAACCACTTTCGCCGCCATGTGTTTTGTGGAGTACGTGGATGCATGGCCTTTGCGAATTGTAGTACATTTAATGTCGCCATTGGACAATTCATAAACAAACAAAGGAAAAGGCTTCATTACATTGAATGGGCATACATGCACGAAGAAACAGAGTTACAAGGGGATGCAAATGGAAAGGAGATCCGTTCATCCAATAGATCTTTAAAGACCACACTTTATAGAACCAAGGGAAGAGGGCCGCCCACAAGGCAAGGTTGCAATCCTAAAAGAGCCGTTCACAGTGAACCCTCTAGATATCCTTCCCCCGTTTGAGAGGGAGGGGGATAGAATCGAATGCCTACAACTCCGCCCATCTACGGTGCCACTAACAGCTCTCTGTGTATGCCATCCAAGGGTTGCCGCATCTCCGTTCCTCATTTCTTGATTGTGCTTTGCCCGTGTTCCGCGGACTGTCTTCAGCTGGATCAACGACAGCAAGTGTCCATTTGACAATCACGTCCCTGCGAGGTCTTTGCAGGGCACTCCGAGGTTCTCGGTCAAATGCTCGTCAAGCGCATTGCAGCCCAATGCTGGCGTCGCCTCTCAGCTGGATGGGTCATCGTTGCACCTGTCGCCCGTGCAGAGGAGAAGCCAGGACAAAAACGGCCCATCTCCGGTCAGGTCAGGAAAGTTCATAGGGAAAGTCGACGTCTTTCAAATTATGGAGGGTCACAGCATCGAAATTTAGAAGCCCAACATAGAATAGAATGGCTCCGACATTGACGGCGCTACTAGGCCCAACGAAGAGAGTCGACATTCAATTTCTCACCCAATGATTCAAAATCACACGATGTGGGTGACGACTATCCCTCCTTTCCCTCCCCGCATCCTTCGTTTCCGAGGGTTGGAACCGGAAACGGTCGAGCAATATTGCAACGTGAGTCGGTGCAAAGAGTGTTTCTATCTGAGCACCTATTGGCTGCTCATAACAGAAGCCCACAAGTAAAAGTGGGGTCGGTCATATCCAACAATGCACAATCCCCTGCACGATGTCGTCCACTTTGCGAGGAATGTGCCAAGGGGGATATGAACGACCCACTGATACTTGTGGGCCCGTGTTTTGCGCACCCAATACGTGCATAAATAAGAACACTCTTCCCGCCGGTTTCAGCCTCAACACTGGTAGACCAGTCCCGACCCACGCCCACGGAAACGCAGGGTGCGCGGAGGAAAAGGAGGGATAGTCGTCCCCACATTGTGTAACTTCGAACCATTTGGGGGGAACGTCTCCCCTCGTTGGGTCCATGAGCGTCGCAAACGCCGGAAGCATCTTGCCCAGCGGTGCGCCCCCTGATTTCGACGCCATGCATCAACCCAATCCGCAGGGGTGGCCGACTTCCCCTATGAATATTCCTGACCGGACAGAGGAAGGGTCGCCGTCGTCCTCGCCTCTGCTCTGCACGTGCGACAAGTTCAACAATGACCCATCCGGCGGGGAGACGGCGTCCGAATGGAGGCACAGTGCGTTTGACGAGCAATTGTCCCAGGTTTCCAGAGTGCCCTGCGAGGACCTGCCCACGACATGATTGGGAAATAGAAGCCTGCTGGCGTTGATGAAACGGTGATTCGTACATCATTTTTATTTGTGGGAGCCCTAACTCTTCCTATACGGGGGGAGGGGGGATCAATATGCTATAATAAGGGCAGCGATGCCGTATATTTGGGGATCTAGAATGTTAGATCACTGGGGGGATCTATAATGACCAAGGGGGACGGTATATATTCTATGAGCAAATGTAAAAAAATGTATAGGAGCAAAAGTTATGAGTGCTGTGAAAAAAATGTCTATGAATCCTGAATGTCATCTAGTTCATTCCTAATTTATTTAAAATTTGCACTCCTCAATTTCATCTAGTCTTCCATTCTATATATCATTGTGTACAACAGTGTCATCCATGTGTCATCCCCAATGGAAATAAGAGTCAGTCTGCAGAGCTATTTCAGAAGAGCAGAGAAATGTCGTTTCCGAGTGGAAGGCAGGGAGACAATCAGCGAAGCTATTTCCTAAGAAGCTATATCCCAAGATTAATGAAGTGGTCGCCCTCAAGTCGAAGGCAGAAGCACGCGGCAACTTTCCATCGTGACCTTGGCAGGAGAGTTGAGGATCTCTATGCAGCCACGGGTTCAGAGCGCCCCCCCTGAACCGGTCCACCGGACATTTCCATGTCGAGATTCTCTCCCTCGATCGTGGAGTTGCTTACTCTGGGAGGACGCCGGCTCTATGGATTCGATTGGAGCACGTGAACCCTGCACATGGTAGCGAATGGTGAGGTCCCCATCCCACCGAATGGCGTACTTGTGGACAACCGGAAGTACCCAAAGCAATGACATCAATTGAACGCCCAGAGTAAAAGCGATGGGCGGCAGACTATTCGATGGAGACAAGTTCTGGCCATCCTAGACCGAAGTCTCGACGTGGGATGTCAAGAAATTATTCACATCGGAGTGTTCCATCGGCGCCTGCATACCTCAAACCAGGCATCCAACCGTGGTAGCAAACAGCCCACCTTACCATGCGCAGAATGATGCCTGTCCGCGCCACCGCAGATAACGGTGGACGTCACGTTCGATCGGATGTGATGTCCACGCCCGCCCCTTCCGGAGCCACGCAACCGTCAGAAGAGCCGACGCCTTCCATCATCCGGGTCCTCCGTCGCTTTGTACGCCAGGCGGAAACTGGCAAAGCGTCGATTGCGTGCCCTCCCGGAGCGCGAACGTGGCGGCGACCCTACACAAGCATCACGTCCTTGGATCAGCTTCACGTTCTACTGAAACGATCCTTCCAGACCTTTGAGTACGGGCCCACAAAATTGGGATACTGAAGAACGAGGGACGCGTCCTGCATGCGAGCGAAACCCTTCACGAGGTTGGACAGCATATATTGTCTGAGGGGCACCTCGAGGCTCCCCGAAAACGGGTTCCGGGACACATACTCCGTGACGCTAAGACCCGACTGCAGGAGGCCCTCTAGGTAAGGCTGCAACGTCATTTCCAGGGTGGAATCGTGCTCGGCGCCCACGTACGACAGGGGGAAGATGGCGTTGTTCTCGCCATTAAGGATGCTGCTCTCCGGGGAGGAATCGATGAGGAGGGTGTTGAGGAATTGGCCCTAAATGTTTTCGTCGAGAACCTGTCCCCGCTGTAGACAACCTTGTGCAGCACCTTCAGTCGCAGCAGCCCCTCCGGGTGGTCGGCAAACTGGACGTAATTGGGCAGGACAGGGTCTTCGTGCGCCGGGCCGGGAAAATCGGGATATTCGGGGAACGGTTTGGATGCGCGAAGCAGCGCCCGCTTCCCCTCGACAATGCACATACATTCCTTCAGCGAGAGCACGCGCATGTTGATGGAAATGCCTTTGAAGAGCAAGTCCAACATGCTCATGGTGACATCGGCCGGCAGCCTGGTCCAGATGGACAAGCGGAACCTCTCAGCCAAACCCCTCAAGAAATCGCGCACGTACGGTCGACAGTGGAGGGTGTACTCTCCGAAGACGTGGCGCCTCGTGAAGTCGTAATCTGCCTCACCTTCCACGGGCGGCGGAAGGGGCAGAACCCGCCCAACGTGCTCGATCTGGCCCAGGACGCCTTCTAACTCCAAGATAACGAAATAACTTTTCCAGGGTTTAGGGATGAGAGCGGTTGTCTGGGGCGATGGGTTGCGAGGGGGCGTCTTGGGGCGCGGCAACCAAGCCTGCGTTCGCCAAACCCCTTACTGAAAGCAATATTTTTCAAAAAAGGAAACGACTCCACAGCAGTAAAGATGCGACTCCTCAAACCATTTCGACTAAAGGAATAGAGTCCACGACAGTACACATGGGACTCGTGGCGTTCCATGCAAACACTGAAGACGCGAATCCTCCCCACTCCATTGTGAACCTATTCCTATTCGCACAGGAGGTCCAATGTCCAAATCCGGCACTGTCCAAGCATGGGCTGACTAGGGAGGGATCGAGAGATCGAGTCGTACCTTTCTTACAACCGTGGGGGCGTGCGGGTCGGCAGGAGTCTCGACGGGCATAGTGGTAGCGGGGGGTTCGACGACAGCGGCGACGACCTTCACAGTTTGAGCCGGGCGCACATCCAAGCCTAGCGGAGGAACGACCTTGACAGTGACAGGGGTTCCGACTTCGAGGTGGACCGACACGGCGAGTTCCTTTGTCCGCTGACGAGGTGAATTGGATGGATGGGGCGATGCATTCGGGACGAGTGGGGTCTCCGGAGAGTCGTTGCACGGAGCAAGAGTTCTGTCAGCCTGAACCGAGAATGAAAAGTGCGTAAATAGAGTGCACGGGAAGCGTAAACGACATGCAATTACAGTTCACTGCAAAGGGGGACGCTTATACAAGAAACTCAACCAATGTATTAAAAATGTGGTTCAAAATTTTCAGAACAATACGGTTCAAAGTTTGTTACCATCCCCATCCAAATATGATACAAAGTCGGGTTAACCATTTCTAGTCCCACCTAAGACTACGACGACCGGAGAAATCCTAACAAAGACGAGAGCCCTTAGGAACTACAGGCGTGTGGCTGTGCAGACTCGCCGGGACGACCTTCGATCGGCCCGGCGTAACGCCCTCACATAGCATCCACACCCAGACGACTAACTACAAAGATGGGAGCTATGTGGAGGGGTAACCCACCGCTGGAGCGTGCCCACCTTCAGCCTGCGTGCCGACTTGGGCCACGTCTTCTTGACTCGTCGGGGGTTGAGGCGGAGCTTCTTCGGCCTGCAGTGGAGCATATTGCTGCATCAAGTTAGTGAAGGAGGCTTCCACATCTCCCAAGTTAACTTCCAGGTTGTAAGGGTCGTCGTCGATGCCACCCGGAGGATGCACGACATTTACAACCGAAAATTGACTGAGGGCCAGGTCATCGAATTCTGGGTCGCAATCGACACTCACCGAGATATTCGCAGGGTCGACGGCCCCAAGCAACCGAAGGCCAGATGCCGCGGTCTGCGTCCCGGAGCCCGAGTTCGTCGTGGACACGCCCGAGACGTTGTGGACGCTTGCGGGAGTGGGAGTTGCCACGATCGGCGGAAGAGCTGCAGTTCGGGCCAACGCGAGGTCCTCCTGCATTTTCAAGAGCATATTCATATGCATGTCCCGATCCTCCTTATACCTCCTTTCCTTCTCGGCCTGCCTCTTCCTCTCCTCCTCCAGCTCTTTCTCCTTCTGCAGCTTCTTGGCCCTCCGCTTCGCCTTCTTCTCCTCTTCTTCCCGGTCCCTCCGCTCCTTCTCCTCTTTCATTGCGAGGTCCTTCTCCTCATTGGACTTCTTGAGGGCTACAATGGTTTCGTTGCAGATCTCCACCACACCTGAGTGCTTCCTCCTGACCTGCTCCGACATCCTGTCATAGATGTCCCTCTCCATCTTCTCCATCTTGACCCTCTTGACGTCCTCCCCCGCCGGCTTTGCGTCCTTGTCCTCGCCCGCACCCTCCTCCGTCGCGGGAGGAGCCCCCGCGTGCGATGATGCACCCTCCCCAGCTGAGGTTCCTGCCTTCGCCCTCGACTCAAGCTCGGTCTGGAGAAAGTCGACGTAATTCTCCCTATGTTTCTTTGCGGCCTCCGTCCGCCTTTCCAACTCCTCATCATCTATGTCATCGAGGTCGATCGGATTGTCCTGGGAGTTGTGGAAAGCCAATTTCGACGCCATGGCTCAAGCGTGCGCTATAACGGCCAGCTCTCCCTCCGTGGCGGGATCAAGTCTGGACTGCATTGTGTCCACGGCGACCTGCAGCACCGTCATCTTATCCACGCTCTTACTGTCAACCGTGGATTCCTTCCCGAGCCCCCTGAGCTCCTTGATGGACGCTCGGGCCCTCACAATCATTTCGTCCATCGAAACCTCCGAGACGTGAGGGGGAGGGAAGCCTCGCATGTCTTCCCTGACTTTGGAGATCTGCGCCTGCTGATCCCCAGTGAGCCGGGATGTCAACTCGTCCAACTCCGTCTGGAGGTCCTCGATCTGCATCCGAGGGGGAGGGGGCGGAGAAGAGACTTCCACTGGAGCCGAAGTGGGAGCTGATGGCTTCGTAGGGGCTCGGGGTGCCGGGACACGGAAGCCATCCGACATTGAGCCGACTTCAGAGCGGTCGCTCTGAACCTGTGGAGGAATTGTCGCAGCCACAGAAACAGAGGTGGCCGCAGGAGTCTGCGCGCCAACAGACTCCGGAAGGAGAGGGGTGGCCGCGGGAGTGTGCGCGCCAGAAGACTCTATAGGGAGGACGGAGGGAAGGGGAGGGGAAGAACGTGAATCAGATCCCCCCGCCACAAGCGCTGGCGACTGAGAGGGGGATTGGGGAAGGGGTGGGTCCACAGCATCCACTTCAGAGCGGCCGCCCTGATCCTCGTCGTGTGGACTTCGATGGTCCGAAGAGTCATCGTTGGAGTCATCCGTTTCTTCGTCGTCGTCCGAAGACGAGGAAGTCGCGCTGTCCCCGAACCGCTCCTTTCTAATGACGGAGTCTTGGTGAGGGGAAACCGGATGCGTCTCTGAGACGGGTTGGATCATCTCCGTCGTATCCTCCAAAGGAGGTTCGTCGTCGCGGTCATTCGATGCCTTGACTGCACCCTCGTCTTCGTCTTCCAATTTCTCTTCCTCATCCACATCGTCTTGCCCTTGCTCATGCCCTTGCATGTCCACCTGGTCATCCTCATCGACTGTGAGGGCCTCGCCCGCTTCCTCCTCACCTGGGGCAGGTTCATCCACGACGGATCGATCCCGCGCCCTGGCCAAGAAATTGCAGGTGTACTTCAAAGTCCACCTCGGGACCAATACATCGGGCCACATGAGCGCGCCCAGTCGATTATGATTTGTATGACGCTCGAGGGTGTCGTCGTCCGCAATCATCAAGGACACGGAACTGCGGGAAAGCATCTGCAGACAGATATGACGTTAGTGAATTTTTTTACTTCTCGGCAATCACAATCACAAACTTCTTCCACATGTGAGGCTTCTGTTTGAAATGAGTAGTTTGGTTCAGTGAGATTACCGTGCATGCAGAGACTGCCTTTGCTCCGGCGAAGACGAGCATGACGGTCCCTTGATCTCGGCAAAATTTGTTGATGAAGCGCAGGTACACCTCGTACCGGAGCTCCCACGGTGAGCTCAGGTCTGGATTGTCGTGCCGACAGGTCTCGCTCCTTGCGTAGAGGCTGTCCACGTTTATCCCCTCCTCATCCTTCGACAGCCTAGGTACCCGATCCTGCTTGTTCACAAGGGAGGAGTGCAGAAAGCTTTTGGTATTCCGCTGCAGGAACATCACCCTATCGCGATGCCGCTCCTTCTCGCCCGGCTCGCCCTTCGCGTAGTCGTACTTGTGTTCCCGCCGAAGGACGTGACCCGGAAAGAGAGCCTTCACGAGTTCGTCCACGGCAGCGGCCCGCTTGCCCTCGTAGATCAGCATCCACGTGTGGACGGTTTGTGACATCGCCGACATGGAAACCTTCTCCACTTGCTCCACGATCATTCTGTGTGTAGAATTGATCTCCATCGTCTTGTGCTGGGGGAACAATCTGAGGTCCATGATGCCAACCTCGCAGCATTTGAGCTGGGCGGGCGAGTCCTCTCCGACGCCGACAAACCAGTCTGACTTCCTCTTCATGCAGACGGACGTCTCGAAGCAGTCCTTCGATCTGAACCACCGGCAGACGGTAGCCCGTGAGCAGCTCCACACATAGTCGAAGCGCTTCGCGTTATCCATGGCACGAGTCAGACCCGCCGCCAGTTCGGCGTTCGGCTCTTCCCTCTTCCTGCCCTGGGAGAGCTCCGACTTCAGATACTCTTGATCAAGCGAAAGGAGGTGCCACATGTGGAATCCGGTTATGCACAATTTCTCCTTGTAGTCCTTCCACCGTTGCGGGTCCATGACGTCCACGCTCTGGAAGACATCCTCTGCCTCCTTGATGCCTCGATCCCTGCCCTTATCCGCCAAATCCCTGCACAAAACTTTCTTCTGTTTCTTGTTTGTGCACCACATGGCTACGGGGAGGACGTTCGCCCACTTCCACGGCTTCTTGTGGATGTAGACCTTTGGTGGACGGCTGAGGATTCTCCGGGCCAATTCGCCGACAGAAAGATCATCCATACCCGCCAAGCTCTTCATCATGTTGTTCGTTATTGGCGCGAACTTGTATGGCTTCGCTTCTCCCTCCTTGGTCTCCAGTTGATTGAACAGCTTGTTTGAGTCGATGTCAATCAACTCCCCCGACTCGTGAGCCGAAAACACGTCCTGCCACAAAGCCCACGTCTCCTCGGACGACATGATGATGAAGCGCTCCCCCATCTTGTCAATGTCGTAGACCATGCTACCCCCGCCTTTCGGCTTCAACGAACGAGTAGACTCAAAACTCTAGTTCGCCTTCTCTTTGAATTCCTGCATGGAGACAAAATGCGTCAGGAAATAAGATTTTCAAAGGTTCAGAGCGGCCGCCCTAAACTATCCAAAGACAATGCGATCTGGCGGCCCGCTGAAAGTTCTCATGTACGATGGCAAGAAGTTCAGAGCGGCCGCTCTGAACTGGAGCGGCCCGTAAAGTAGTTACGAACGTGAATGCTAGATCCCGACAGAAGATTTAGGGAGGTTTGAAGTGCTGACCTGGTACCGCTTGTAATTATCGCCTTTCTCCGTCTTCCTCAAGTTCTTTCGAACCTGTGGGGGTTTCCCAGCGTTCACCCACAGATACCGACAATGCCTTATAGTAGCTGGGATGGACGACACGAACGGGCTCGCGATATTTCCGTCGTTACACTTGCACGACAGAGCGTGCAAGTGATTGTAGTCTTTCGTCCATACCACCTGACAGACCCAATTCGCAACCTTCTTCGCGACCTCGGAGTCATCCACATTTGCCTCCCCTGACAGAATTTCCTTGGCGGCCTTCCATGTGTGCTGCCCGTTGATTATCTTCAAGGGGAATGCCGCCACGCAGTCCTTCCAGCATGTCGGCCTCTCCGGGGTGTTGGGCATGACTGTCAGAATTTGCTTGGTGAAGTTCATCTTCACCATTCGGTCTTGAACGAGGGCGACACCCTTGTCCTCCAACGGCCTGTAGATCATGCCCGTCTTCTCGTCGCAGGGCTCCATGTCATTCACGTCGAGTTCGAAGAACTTTTCTCGTCCAAAAATGTACATGTAGTTGGCCAGCTCTTTGAACTTCTTGTTGGCCACTGCTTCGGCTTTACGGCGAATCTTGGCCTCCTGCTCTTCGCTACGCTTTGGGCCCTTCTTGATCTCGACATCCACGAAGAGCTTCTCGGGAATGGCGTTCGCATCGAAAGGTACGGTGGCAGGGTTGTCCACCCACTGACCATTCACTTTGCGAATGGCTTGCTTCTTCGCATCCTCCTCGGACACCTCGGTGGATTCCGGCATGTCGCTCTGTTGCAACGAGCTAGGCGCTCCTTCGGTGTCTTCCGTTTGAGACACGTCCCGGCGCTGCCGCCGCCATCGATCTGCGCCCATCTCCTGGGAGGCAGATGTACCGATGCCCTGTGCTGGGGGCTTCCTCTTCCTTGAGACCTTAACTTTAGGTCGCGATTTAGGTTTAGGCCTCTCTTGGGCCACGGTTCCAGTCTGGGGCATGGTCTCAGCCGTCTGTGCAACTGGTGGTGTGGGCGCCCGCTCGGCAGGTGGGGATGCCATGGAAGAGGCCCCCGGAAGAGCCGACTGTGGAGGAGGTCGTCCGCGAGTGCTGGGGCCGGAGGTGGATGCAGTTTTCTTCTTCTTTGGGGCTCGTGTTTGCGACTCCATCTTGCAGGTCGCTGTTTCCTACGAGATTATACCAGCAGAGTGAGCCGCATTGTGAAGTTTGTCTCCATCGGTCAGGTACGCCTTAACAGCCCGAGCGGTCTCTACGAAATTTCCGTCGACAGCCTCGCACCTTGACTTTATATCAAGCATGAGGACTTGGAAGAGATGAGGAACATGACTGTAGTTCTTGATCATTCTCTCGTGACAGAATGTCCTCTCATCTTCTACACGAATGACGATGACTCCAGACAAACTGTTGAACGAATTAACGACGTCTATAAGAATGGCCTCCTGCAGGACAGTAATATTGAGTACTACTAACTCTTTGAACGCCTTCCACCTAGGACCCTCGTTCTTCCTGAACCCTATCTCTAGACTAAACACGAGCGAGCCGTCGTGGTAGTTCATTTCGACCGTCCAGAAGGCTTTGGTTGAGATGAACTGGAGCAGGGGGTTTTCTTCTAAGTGCGGTTTCCAGGAGTCGTGCACGTGGTCAGGCGGCATTCTTCTAATATATCCAGTGAGCGGGGGCCTGCTCTCTTGAAACAACTCCATGGCACTGTCCACAGGAAGTCCTTGTAAGAAAATGTTTCTGCCAATGGACCGTGACAATGAAGTAGAATGGTGAGGTATCACTATGGAAAGGATCAGAGCGACCGCTCTGAACCAGTGTTCCCCACATTCCTACAAGGTGACAGATTCGGTCGTTTTTAATATGGTATCAGGGTAAATTGAACTTTCTCTTAGTGGGATGATCTTTTTCATTTTTCTTTCATTTAGAAGGTTGGCGTACAATTAGGCTCGGCTCACTCTTAGCATGTCAATATTATTGTCATCGTGGTTCTCATTTCGTGACCCTGTCTTGTACTTCAGTTTTTTTGTACTATTATTTCACCTGTATGTTTACTCGAGGGTTTAGAGCGACCGCTCTGAATCTGAAGTTATCTCTGCCAAGAGTGAGCGACCTATAAATCGAGGTTCCATGCATCGAGAAGCGGTTGTTTTGTATTATGTGCATCTTGAAATCGGTAATGCACATGGATGATGATTCTGTCATTAACATATTTCATGATTCAGAGCGGTTGCTCTGAACCTGATTTCTGCAATACAATTTCTCTTAAAAAGGTTTAGAGAAGTCTCCAAACCAGACGGCAAGATTTCTGCTAAGGGAAAGGGTCATCGGCCTCTCTTAACCTGAGCGCTATGATGGACTTCCTAGTGAGGTTCAGAGCGGTCGCTCTGAGACTGGAAGTGCAGCTTCTAATCAACTAGAATGACATTTATGACGATGGATTAGGGCGATCGCTCTTAACCTGTGGATGTGTTCATAGAATCAGACTTATTAAGTTTAGGTTTGTGCAGTCATTTGAAAGTTGTTCACTAAGAAATTTATCTTGGAATCGATACTGCACTTTGTTGAGGATCTCTTTCTGTCAACCTGACCTATCAAGGGTTCAGAGCGGCCGCTCTGAACCTGAGCACTGCCAAGTTGTTTGCATCGAATTCGAGGCTCTCCATTAACCTGAGCGCAATCAATAAGCTCTTCCCTATGGGGTTCAGAGCGGTCGCTCTGAACCTGGGTACTACCGTAGACCCTCATAATGATCAGGTTCAGAGCGGCCGCTCTGAATCGGAACGCTGCCAATGGACTACTAAGGCCAGAGATTCAGAGCGGCCGTTCTGAACCTCTATTTCTGGTGCACGGTTATAGAGGTTACTTCTAACATGTCCCTATTACAGACATGAAGAACTTGAATTTCTGTTACCTGGTTTTGGAGACTTCGGCGTTGTAGCGCAAAATCCTCTCCCCGACTTCCTCTGCTTAGCACTACGACACTTTCTACAGCCATTTGAAACACCAAATTCGAATATTATTTCATGTATTCCTTGATCCTTAGTTGGAAAGCAATCAAAATGAGCTAAACAAATCAAGCACGCACAAACAATGCACACAAAGAATGGAATGATACTGCGATGACATGACAACAGCACTTCCCTCACAGACATGAACAAGTCTGAACAAGCAATGAAACAACTAAAAAACATAACCTTAATACCAAGCACATGAAGAGAATTGCAGCCAATTCAACTGATTTCTAGTGCATCCCAGTAAGCGAATTTATAATACATCCCAAGAAGCGAATTCATAGTGCATCCCGAGGACCCAATTGAAACCATTTCTGTTTTTTTGGGTCTATACCGCAAGCAAAACATCCCGCCAGCAACCACAAACAAAACATCCCAGCAAGCACATCATCCCGCAAGCAACCGCAAGTAAAACATCTTGGCAAAGCAAATCATCCTGCAAGCAAAACATCTCGGTAAGCAAATCAGAAGCAGTCACAATGGAATTGAACGAGACAAACGATAGAAGGCAGTGAAGCATATAGAAATGTGAACATACCTCAGTTGGGTGCTCCAATTGCGATGCCACAAAGCGCACGTCTCCTCGCTGCTACCCGCCGCAGCTGCACCCGCCGCGGCATCAACGCCAGTGCCAACCACAATGACCGCAATGAAGAAGCGCCTCGTCGTGCAACTCGGGCAGCAAGTTCGACAACAAGAAGCGGACAAACAAGGCGCAAGAGGAACAAGAATGCACAACGCGTGAATGAACAAGAACACAGCACGACGCGCAAGAGGACGAAGCGAGAGCAAACGGAAACTGGAAATGCGAAGAAACCCTGCTCTCCGGCAGTGACGACCAGCCAGGGCTAACGGGTCGGAGCCGAAGCTGACGAATCCGAACCTACATGTGCCTCGGAAGCAAACCAAACCTCCCCCGAATGTACACGCGTCGCCCAAACCTGCATCACAATTATGAAGTGTTTCCAACACACATTATTAAGGTAGGAGGTCTAGAAATGGAGCATCTAAGCGCTGAAACTGAATTGTAGGGAGGTAAAACATCTTGAAATATTTTTCAGTAAATTTTCCTTGAAAGAAAAGTGGAATTGAAATCTAACCCAAGCAGTTTCATATTTTTTGGACCTTTGTGGAATTAGTTACAAATTTTTGAAGTTGGAAAAAGTGATCATTTGTGGTCATCAAAATGGACCACCTCTTGAAATGTGCACAGGTGGTACATTGAAGAAAGCAAAATGTACCTCTGAGTCAAGTTCCATTTTAATGCCCGCTCCGTTTACATCCTCCTACTTTAATCGCGGCAAAAAATAGTGAAACTAGAGTGCCCCATACTCACTTCTTGACATTTGATACTAAATAAATATTTATGGTTATTGTACTAAAATGGACTATTGTTGAATTTAGAGTTAATATAATTGGCACTCGTGAACCTCTATATATGTGTACAAATGAAAATATCTAAAGAAGTATTTGTTGACTTTCATGGCCTGTAAATTAACTTCCTTTTAATAAGGCAACCTAATTGTTAAGGCAACCTGATTCCACTATTTTCTATAAGCACAACCAATTCATGAAACAATGAGGGGTTTTAGGAAGTATGTTAATTGAAATCATTACAATTAATCAGAATATAAATCCTAGCCGGGGAGGGAATTAGAAATGTCCAAAAGTTTTGTAAATGAATACAATTAACCCCTAAATGCAAAAGCCTTTGCTCAGGCGTCATCAAAGTCAAGGGAGAAGCGGCTTACACATATCTTCAATTACATGAACTCTTATCCCCAAAAAAATGTTAGTGTCTACGTGGTTCAAGAGCTTGCTTGTAAATGAGTGTACTAATTGTCAGTCTCAAATTTTGGAAGAGTTTGTAAATTATGATAAGAATGACGTATATTCCATATTTTCTTTTCATTCCCCCTCCCTGTAATGTTTAATCCTCAAATGCCCAATGCGTTAGGCAAACTTCTCTAAGTTTGCCTTAAATTCCAAAAAACAATGCCCTAATTGATAACTTTGGTGAATTGTTTTTTTATTGTTACCACACCACATCACTATACATACTTAAAAAATGCACATAAGAAAACAAAAGAAAACAAAATCATTAATTTTATGGATTTAAAGATTATAAAGTTTAGTTGTTAGGGTGTGGGAATTGCAAAGCCATTGATTCCCAAGTCTTGTAATTTCGATTTTTGCTCTAAGAACATTGTCAAGAATTAAATAAGAAAGTCACGAGCCTCACTGATGCATAACTCCAAACAATTTACGGCTTCCTTAAATATAGTGAAGGACTTATTTCAATGCTATGGAAAGTCATGATTACCGTGGACATCTTTTTATAAAATGTTGGGAAAAAAACATCATTATCATTCATTTCCACTGTCGGCTTTCTAATATTACAACAAAACATCTAAAAGACCTTCTTTATTCAAATAGGAAAGAAATGAAACCTTGCAAGGTTTATGGTACCTTTTAAGAATTGGTACACACAATATTTATTGTATGAACATTACATACCTTTGACAATGGACTCAAAATATTGATCCACAATATTCTTATTTTGATTATGTTTCACAACAATCTTGAACTGCATAGGACCTCAAATGCACAGAAGTGAGAACAGAAGCATGCTCACATTTGCAACGCTCAATTCAGTGGAACAATTCATTTAGGGGGACGAGGGCACAATGAATGGATAAATGTAATTTGTGAGATCAAAAATCAAGTGAGCTTAAGTAGCCATATGCAAAGTTGGAGAATGATGTAAAATTCAGAAGTCTCATTCTTCCACTACTGGTACATGCATGCCTCTTGTGGCCTTTTGAAAACCAAATTAAGATTTTTCCCACTTCATCCATTATTCACACATTTTCCATTCAATTTAGTACATATGTGTATAGGAAACACACCATAAAAAGAATAGTGATTAATTGAATTCAAGTGTTGTGAAGGCCAATTTTGTATTGAAGAACCCATTGAAAATGTAGGTACGTTGCTATGAAGTTAGTTATGACATGTGCGTAGAACTTGTTCAAAAAGTGCTCACAACATCTTCACAGAACTTCTGAATAATATTTATATACTTCTGTAGTGGAAATGCATTTTACTTCTAGCGCTGCAATTTGTGGGCAACCTTCGTCATCTAGGCATCTTCTACATTAAACTTTGTATGGATATTTTTCCTACATTCTTACATACAAATTTGTTGATTTCATTCCATTTAATCTTCTATAATACAGTTACTATTGAGTTGTCTAGTGAATCTTTTTATGAATTCGTAGGAAAAATTTATTTAATGTTTTTATGAATTTGATGTATTGAATAAAATATATATAACTCTTCGGAGGTTTATTGTACATAAATTTTTTTGTAAAGAAATGTATTACTTCATTGAATATGTTTCTTTGAACTTATTCATGATTATTTTGCGGTTCTCACTGACGATTTCATATTAGGAAAAAAAATGGAAAATTTTGATTAATATATGAAATTTAAAGTTTGACAATGTGTATGGGTTTGCAAACTAGTATTCTTAACTATTTTGAGGCACTTTGAACAATTCATTTAACTCAATTGCTCAAAGTGATCAATGAGGGATTTTGTATATTCCCGGGAAGATCATAAATGCACGATTTTAGGTATACACTTCAATGAAGAGTGTATGTACTGTGGGGCTATTTACCTTAATTATAGTATTTAATATGACCATATTTGTACATAAATAGTGAAGAGGGGCATATTTCCAATACTCTATACTATTAGTTTTTGTAAATTCATTTATGCAGTTTTTTAAATGGGGCTTTTTTACATATATAATTGAAGTGTCCAACTGACCAAGTGGTAGTTTTTAACCCCTGCAGACCAATTGTCCGTTCACTGAAGAATTCGAAATGTAAATACCATCCTATGAAGTCATTTTTGGTTGGTTGTTCACTGAATTCTAACACAAGGTGTCAACATGTACCCTGTAGTAAGAATATATTTTTTTCTCATTGAGCATCCCAAAAAAAAGTAAAGTTGCCTTCAACTTTTTTGGCAACCTGAGCAATTTGGGCATCTTCTGGGCACTTTTTTCAAAAATACTCATAATTTTGAGAAACTTGGCATGTATACAACTAATAAAATATGGAAGACAATTAAAAAAAAATTGGTTCTATAATCATATACTAAGAGGACTCAAACTTAATCAGCTATATTGGGGCTCATCTTGGAGGGGCTAACCTTCAAGAATAAACATTTTCTTCTACTTCAAGTCCTATTTTTACGTGTAATGATATTTTAAGAATTAAATGTAGGCTAAAATAGATCCAAATCATTTATAATTTTTTCTACCTCTGAATAAAATGCAACCTATAGTTTAAGTCACGTGGTTTTCTACTTTCGCAGAGTGACCTCCCCGAGAGACACTCACATGCAGTGTGATATTTATGTGATAATTACAATGTATTTTTTGAAGTGGTCAATGCTGAACTTGTTATTCATCTCTAGATGGTAGAGAGCCTTGCTGGTTTGGATAAATACCAACTGCAGAATTCCTTCATGCACTGCCCTCATTTTGGTCTTCTTTTTAGAATTTGATTATGTAATTGTGGCTTCCAAGAAGAAGGCAATGTGTTGAAATTTTTTCAGTCCATTCTATCATTTGGACTGAAACATGATAACATTATTTTCGAATGCGGGAAAAAAACGTCTTCGTTCTTATTTTTATTTTTTTTGCGTTTGAGGGGTCTTCAAGTGAACTCATTGCTGTACACCTAAACGTGAATTATAATATGTCATTAGTATATTTGGATCATTTCAAAATAATTTGAAAATCAATATGCAATGCTTTTTAAAAAAATGTATTTGCTCAAAAATAAGGTTCGTTGCATTGGCTACACACTATTATACTTTACTAGCACGCATGGCAAATGAATGCTAGGTTAATTCTTGGAGGAATCACTTCATACGCATATTGGAAACCACGTGAGATCTAAGATAGGGTAATATATATTTATTAAACCTAAAATTTATAAAAATATGATATATAATATACAATGTGTAGGATAACATGTACAATATTATTACTAATGTAGGGTTATATTTTATACCATATATTAGATTTTACACCTAGCTCTTACACACCTAACATTTAAGAATTATAGACCACCTAGTTCTTTCAGACCATTTTAGTACTTGTAGTGAACACATAAGAATATAGTGAAGCAACTTCGAAGTCTAGTAATATTATAATGTAGTGTCTATTTTATGTTGTTCAATATTTGCATTCATTGTATTCACGAGAATATTTTGTTGATTTTCAGCACTAAATTATTTTATACATTAATTATTACAGTACATTGTTCAGTGCTTGTGAATGTATTTCTTGGAGAATAATTCATTTGTCCAAATACATTGTAGTGTACTGTACAGTCTTCATAAAAAAAGATTTCAAAGGGATACAACAATAACAAAGAAGAAGATTAAACAAAAATAATAACACAAAATATCATTTAACACCTATTACTTCTAATTTGTGTATGTAATGTACAGGCCAAAAAATGGACTGACAAATGTGTTAAAAAGAACGTAGGGTGCCTCAAAAAATAACAATTACTCCCTCTATTCCACTAAAAACCTCCAAAACTCTTCCCGTTAAGAAATTAACTATATTTTCAATCAAAGTGCCAAAAATACATTCATTCAAGAATAAATAACCCATCCCTTAGATGTATGCAAGATCTCAAGCTATCATTTAGGCACCCAAAATTCATGTCAAAAGTGTGATATTTGAACATATTTTATAATTGCTACCAGCTCTATCATTTTAGATGATTTAAAGGGTGGTGGCTGCAATGGGATTGTAATGACATGTTCTCCAACCTGAAAATTAAAAAAAATTAAAAAATATCCCACTTTATGATCAAATTTTAATAGCACCGAAGTAGTCACTAAATAAGTTCTGAACACTACTATTTGACAAAGAAATTAGTACAAGGTGTCTCATATTGCCAAGGCCAAGCTTGCAAGGCCACGGGAATGCTTTTTGATTGTCTCACTTGCCCCCACAAGGTTGTTCAATGTAACAAACACTCACTAAACAATGAAAAACACAAAAACGAACTTTTTAGTAGGACATAAATTCTGCTTGATTTGGAGGTTTTTAGTGGGACAGAGGGAGTATTATATATTTTTAACAATACGGTATATTAGGTCAAAAGATTTGAGTGAAATAGCCTCCGATCTCTCGTACTTACTAAATTGAACAACTAGTGAATCCTTCGTGAACTGGCTCGCGAATTCACTTTGAAATGCCCAAAGTTTATTTTGAGCTTGTAAGAATGTGCTCCAAAATTGAACAACAATATAACATTTTTATAAATTCTACCAATTTCTAGTGAATTGCAACCTCAGAAATTCAAAGTACACATGTTATACTTTGCATAAAAAACAAACAAAGCAATCACTTATTCATTTTCAATCTTGTTTGCACATGTGAAGAGTTAAAAGTTGGCCAACAAATAAAGGTTACGTAAGAGGGTCCAATGTGCATAATTGCATTCAATGTATGGCTTCTCTGTTTGTACCTTGCAATTTTGGAAAATGAATGGCTAATGTCATTCTTTCTATAGAATCTATAGTATTTAATGCGCAAGGTTATGAGTACTCAACATAACGGGCAGTGACAAAGTAATCACGTGAATGTGAGAAATGAAATGAAAAAATTCAACGAAGATAGGAATTTGATGGTTTTGAAGTTAAAAGTAAGCTTTCAATTTGCAGGACTATGTTTCCACCCAATACAAACTCTATGTTCCCCAAAAATGTATATTGAGTCTTGAAGGGTTCAGTTCGCATGATTGTGACTCCATAGGAATGCAATGATGCTAGCATTGCATTAAAATTGAAGGAAATAGCATTTGGAAGGGGAAGTGCTGAACGTACTTTGGACTCATCTATTTGGAATGAGTGAAAAGTAGAAGTCCCTCCTCTAGAAATTCGTTTCGGTAGACTTTCATTAAATTGAATTTTTATCATATTAAAATAGAAATTCAAACTCAATACAACTCTTGGTTCATGGTAACATTTTAAATACCAATAGGATTGCTAGAACCCTATTTTATGTTTGTAAAAGTGTTTTTTGGGGGGGAGTGGGCATAAAGGAAAAAAACTATCTGAACGAGTATTAAAACATAATAATTAGCCCAATATCCGTATCATTCTCCCTTTACTCCTTAATGGAACTTCATGTAAGGTAAATGAAATATAGTGTGAAATTGACACTATAAAATGATACTGAATGGATATGAAGTGGTTTAAAAAAGGCCCACTTCAGGCATTGATTCAATTTAAAGAAAAGTATTCTTTATTGCAAGAACCAATCAGTGGACTTCATTTCTTCAAATCACTTAAGAAATTGTGAGGGGACTGATTTTGAGAGACGTAGGGTCACAAATAGGTACCCACTGAAGAACTCTTTGAAATTTCATAACTAATTCAAAAACAGTTCAAAAAATATGAAACCAATTGTGTTACGTATCATTGGCATGTACTTTCTTTTCTCCAAAAAATGAATTAAATAGATTTTGGTTCACGCAAACATATGGAAATTCTGGACCAGCCCTAGAACGGTCGCTTTTTGAGCATATAACCTTACTACCATATCTTGTATTCATGAAGCACAACATTTAGTAGCAAGCAATTGGTTGAGCCTGAATGTGAAATTCTCACAACAATGCCTACACGGTGAACATTTCAACATAGATTCATCATTTACATACTTAGTGATATGCAAAGAAGGAAATACAAATGCATCCTACAGAACTTGGACAAGCAAAGAGCCCACATTTAATACATCTACTTCCGGTATTAGTCTACTTCTGAACAAGTTCTGACATAAATCTCCATCCTTTGTTTATATATCTTGGTAATCAGTGTAACTCATATATTGCATAATTATGATGTATCATTGACATTTGCAAAAAACAATAGGACATATTCTTACATAAGTTGATGTCCTCTATATTTAAGGGGGACAACTCATTGTATAGTACCGATGTCTTTTGTATGAGGCTGGGAACATAAACCTTGCACTACGCCAATATTGCACTATGCCTTCAGATGAAGCTAAGTTATTTTTCTTGCTCCGCTTGAAGTTCTTTTCCTAAGTGGATTTGAATCCAATCAATATAATTATACATTCAAATCGAAAAATTTCTTAATTTCTTGAAGAATTTAATAGCCAATTTCATTGAAATGGCGGTATTCCATTAATTTGGCACTTTTAGCAGTTTAGACCGCACAGTGTGAACTGTTTTTTTCTGTACCAGAATCTATACAATAATAGGTTTTTTAAATCTACAGTTGTGCTAGATAGTTGAAATCTATACGAATCTTAGATTCTTCAAATTGCATGGTCTAATATCTATGTCAGTTCTAGATTTTCGAAATCTAAAACAGATGTAGATGTCAGCAATGTACACTTGTCCTAGATGATACGGTGTGAAAATGGCACATGGAGTACCGCCATTTTAATGAAATTCGCCCTATTTCTACAAACAATGCTATGAATGTCGAGATATGAACTCTTAAAAAAGTGAAAAATAATGTTCCATGCAAATGTACCAAAGGAACTCCAAAACTCTGAAAATGAGAGATCAATGCCATGATTCTATATAAAAATTAATTACATCACATGAAAAATGTTCCAAAATACAATGCCATGATGATCCTAGAAGATATTAAATAAAATTGTAGCAATTCTCTCATGTAACAAACATTGGTATCTGAACTCATGAGGGTCCCACCTAAGGTGGTCGAGAACAAGAATTTGCACCAGAAATATTTTATTTGAAAAAAAGACCACAGAACGTGATGCCTCTCTTTTGCACCCAAACTCGCCTTTAGACAAGAAGTTGTCCCTCTTAAACAGTAGCCCCAGACAAGAACTTGCCCCTCTTAAGAAATAGCCCAAAAGCACAAAATTGATTGTGGTAGGGCCCGAATTGCACCATAATCGTTTTGTTCGATGAATTTGATTTTGTTGATATTTGCAATGAGAAGGGTCCATCTCTCATCAAGAAGTTCCGAGTTCCATAGAAGGGAATATGTTATTGTATGCTTGCTTGTTTTTATTTTATTGTAGTTACTAAAAAATAGGAAGAATCAAATGGGAAAGTTTGTAATATATCCTTCATCCAGTATTTTATACTTTAAAATCCAGATGATAAATAAGACGCCAATAAAATGATTCTTTGATATGTACGCAAGTCAGAAGGGAAAGTTCTAGGTTAAATTTCTTCACTGAATTTTCAAATTTTAAATTTAGTTGGCAAATAATACATGGATAAGATGAATGTTGGAGGAAAAAAAAATGGAAAAGTTCTTACTAAAATCTCTATTAAAAGATTGTGTACTTTGAAATTCACTTCATAAATAATATTATACCGATAAGATGACTCTTTCATATATGTACAAATCAAAAAGGGAAGTTTAGATTTAGATCTCTTCCTTCAATCTATTCTTTAAGTTTTAGATCAAGGTGGTTAATAATATGGGGATAGATTTATTATTGTTAGGTTCGGATAGAGAAAAAATGGGCAACTTCATTAAAATGACGGTATTCCATGTGCCACTTTAACGGTGTGCCATTTTCACCATCTAGGACTTGTATAGATTTCAGAACGCTCGTTCTAAACTGTAAGCGGGCTAGTTTAAAGGAATATCGCCATTGTAATAAAATTGGCCATAAAATGAAATCTCCTTGAAAACATATTTTTTTCCTTTCAAGGAGCGTATATGAGTGGGGCAACCATGAGGGTAGCGACAAGAGTAGGAGCTATACAAAGAAGACTGAAGGCCAATATGCTTCAAAAATGAAGCATAGATACTTAAATAAGAAGTTACTAATTTTTTGGGGGGATTCCTGAAAGCAACATCCAATTCATAGTCTCATATATTATTTGTCACAATTTTTTTTGGAATAAATAAATATAGGATACAGATTTAAGTAAGAAGTTTTTTGTTTATTCTTTAAAATTCTGTAAGACTGTTCTTAATTATGAATGATTCATGACTTTTGAATGTACAAATAAGAAATGAAGGTTTAGGGTTTAGGGCGAATTTCATTAAAGTGGCAGTATTCCATGTGCCATTTTCGCATCGTGACATCTAGGACAACTGGACAAGTGTACATTGATAACATCTAAGTCATTTTTAGATTTCAAAAATCTAGAACCGACATAGATATCAGATTCTGCAATCTATAAAATCTAGGATTGGTAGAGATTTTAAATATCTAGGACAGTTGTAGATTTCAAAAATCTAATACAGATATAAATTTTGGTACAGAAAAAACACTTCAGACTGGGCGGTCTGAACTGCTAAAAGTGCCAAATTAACGGAATTCCACCATTTTAATGAAATTGGCCATATTATGAAATATTTTCATATTGAATTTAAAAGTGAAAAGTAATGGGTGGAGATTTGAGTCATTTGAGTAAGAAATTTTCTTTCTAATTTTGAACTATTATCAAAGATCCCTCATAATCATCATTCATTTGTCATGTTCATAATAAAAATTAAAAATAAAAGTTGAAATAGAGTTGTAAAAACGTTTCTATTTTTTTTTCCAATTCTGTAAGACTACTAATCGTGACTGATTTGTCGCTTTGATTTTATAATTTAAAACAAAGGGTCAAAGTTTTCAGTAAGATCTCTTCCATTTATTTCTGGAATCTATAGAAAACCTCCATACAGTGATATGGTGCCCAAAAGGAAATCTGATGTTTATCAAGTAATTTGAAAGCTTAGACTGGTGAGGGTGGGACCATGTGTCCTTCAGCACCATCACGTGTATGAAAGTCGATAGGTAATCGACCAGAGGCATAGCTCGAGCTCCTGAACCCGTCGTGGTATAGGAATTTTATGTTACTCCAAGAATTTAGCTTGGTCCGTGCGACTTGTAATGATGAAGCTTAGCCTCTGATCTCTTTATATGATGGTGAGAGATATATGCAGAGTGACTTGTAGTGAGGTCTCTTTGTTTCATATTTTGAACCAGTTGGAGTTCAAGTGATGCCCAGTCTAGGATTTCCGTGTTCTCATTTCCTTCATGTGTGCCATCCTCTGCCTCTAGCCCAGGTTTGTCTGTGATCTAAGAGACATGGCAGCAGCAGATTTTCTTTTGAGGAAGTTTCACGAGAGAAGGAAGCTATAATCTTCACGTATGATAGTTTGAGTCAAAACTTCTTTCGAATGATTGGTTTCTTTCCTTGGTTCTTGCTGAAGTTTAGGGTTCATTATGGATCGAATTGCACAGTGCAATTGGTAGCATCATGAGACTTGACTCGTTATACAACCATCTATTATTCAACCCATGGAGCAATACTTGCGAAACTCCAAGCATATCCGAAAACAAATTTCTCATGATACTGTACTGTACAAGGTCACTTCCTATACCAATGGATAATCAAGTAGCGGAGATAGCCACATTCCAACTCCAGATTGTAGTCGATGACACTGCTAAATGAGATCATATCAATTTCCCATCACTTTTAAGTCTACACAAAAATGACCATATCATAAATTGCATGACTGTGCAACACACACTACCAAAAAATGGGCCCTTTCACAACCAACTGAACAATGACTGAGTGTCCAAAATGACTATAGTATGACTTCAACTCTATAATTGCACATGCAATGTGATGGGGCAGAGGACTAGTCATTCTGTAGTCATATTGTAGTCATATGGATGAAGATTGTGGTGGCGGTGATCAAGCACTCCTTTCATTCAGTGATTTTCAATGAGTAACTCATTCAAAGGCCTATGGTCCACCGCCTTAGTCATAGATCAGTTGCGCTCCGACTGCGCAATGCCTGCCTTTACCTCCGTGAACGACTACAACATTATTTGGAAATGACTGCAAAGACCAAGTGTGAACTACCGTACTTAGGCAATCATTTTCAATCCATTTAGCAAATGTGTCTCTAACTTTTGATTTGAGGCTCAAAATGTGAAATGGATTTTTGGAGATAAAAGTGAGATTCATTTCCTAACTTTTATTAATTCAAAGTTATTTGGAAAAAATTAATCTACTATACCTCAATGAAGTCTAAAATATTATTTGTAACACAATTCTTGCATTTTACATATCCCACATTGTTTGTCTAGCCTACTACTACCCTACTTCTATAAAAGGCTTGTCATTTAAACTCTTCATACTTACCCACTAAATGGATTGGGAAGTCATGCAAGACATAAGCCAAATATGCTGTATATTGTATGATGTATTGTATACTGTATTTGGTATATTCATGTCAAACTTAGAAGCTTCATACCTGCATGCCATAATCGTACATATTAAGTGTATTTGGATGCACTGAATCAGTGCAAAAACAATGAATATCAATAACGTATGATTTTTGTACTATTATTAGTACAATTTACGTGCATTTTGGATACCACATTTATATAATGAGAGTACATAAATCTTATGCTTTTTATAAAAAATTAACGACACTGATTTAGTGCGTCAAAATAAACATAATATGTACAATTATGGTACGCATGTATGAAGCCACTGAATCAGTACGATATCTGTTAAAAAATTGTCCTTCCTTAAGTTTGAGATGTTATGTATTGTATTTGACATATGGTATATGTTGTATGATATATTGTATATGGTATATTGTAAATTGTATTTGTTATATTATGTATTGTATTTGACATATGGTATATATTGTATGATGTATTGTACATGGTGTATTGTATATTGTATACTATATTTGGTATTTGGTATATGGTGTATTTGGTATTGGCATATGGTGTATTTGTATGACATGTGTGAGCCTTGCATTGGTCAATTCAACTCCCTCACAACTACAAAATGACTCACGCAAAGGTCCACGTCAGCAACGGCCAACTGAATTTTCAAAAAATGGGCAACTGCCTGACCTTTCTTAAAAATTTTGTCCCTAAACTGCATGGATGAACATCCATCTGGTGATATAAAACCCCCAGTCATTGTCATAAACGATTTGTCCACAATGATTGGGGCTCCAAAAAAATGAACATAGTCATTGATGTCCTAAATGACTGAAAACATAGTCATTTACGTAATCATAAAATGCTGAAATTCTTGTAGTGGCAATATTTGTTTTCAGTTCTACAGTTCCCAAAATAATTACGACCTCGCACGTCCAGATACATTGTGTATCATGTACCGGTCAAATGTATACTGGGTTCTTCAATTAGCGGACGTAAGTCTGCATTCAGTGGACAGTTCTCACTGCAGTACTAATTTGTTGAGTCCTTTTAGTGACTTGTGCTCTCTCCTGTTCGGAGATTTAGTCACTAGGACAAATTCTTCACGAGTGAAGTGTTTTTTTCAGTGACGTTCGGCTGAACTATTAACAGGTGATGCAAGGACTGATGTTGAAGCCTATCTATTGGTTCCAATACACGAGATCAAGTGAGTCAGAGCCGTCGAATTTCATAGCGTCGGTCTTCTTAACGTTGGATTTCTTGACGACAATAACGTCAATTATATGAGAACAATTCCGAGAGCGAAAATACTGAGATTCAAGTGCACAAAGCTATAAAAACTATGATTTACGTAGATTTCCATTTCGGGGCGACTATAGGAGTTCCAGAAACGTGAATGCCTTCCAATTTAACGAAATGGACATTTCTTGACACTTGACACTATCGCAATCCAAACGGAAATTAAAATTCTCATCAAGATCAGTTTTCCATCATGTGTTTCCCCCTCAGTTACAAGTGTATATGCATGTGGCCTAAAGAAGACAATCATTTCACAGATTGATTGCAAAAAATGAACAGGTGTACAATATCTAAATCTGGCCGATCCACTTCCGGATACACTCACCATTATGGCCCTGTCACCAAGTTCTTCAACACCATCTGATTTGAATCAGGACTCGAGATCTACGCTATCAAGGTCCTGGAACATCTGAGTCTGACACTCCACAAATCATCCTCTCCTCGATCTGCCACTTCTCACTTCAAAAATGGACTTATAATACGAGACTGCAAGCATTGTTGTTGTCGAGGTAGTATTTCTGAGAAGAGGTTCATGTTTAGAGCTGGAGACGGCGAGAGCAAAAAAAGCCCACTCACTCCGACTACAAGTTCGAAGAAGCTGGCTCAAAGAGGAAGTCAAGCGCAGTCTACGATTCGTCCATCGCTCCAACTCCCACATCTTGCCAGGAAGACAGTTCGCATCACCTTCCGAGATTCGAGAAGACACTAATAGCCACCAATGTCAGAGATGATGGATTCGGGTATTTGGTAAGATCTCGGTGAATGCAACCTTCAGAGGGCCTCTCAGAGATATTCAGAGCTAGGATGTGCGTTTAAGTAAGAATGGAGTCGATCTGAAAAGTCCCATGCTTTCAAATGCCTTGTCCGAAATACCTTGTCCAAAATGATTGTAGATCTATAGCAGTCATCCATGTTGTCATCATTGTCCAAAATGACTACAGAAATGACTGCTATAGTCATTTCAAACAAGTGATTCATAGTCTAATTTCTACTAGACTCCATCTTTGATACAGTCGTGGTTATGACTAGTTTGTTCAATACCCTCCTAATCAAGTGTATTGTAAATGAACTAAAATAAGTTCATAAGAAAGTATACAGTCTTCAATGCCAAACTATCAATCTCTTCATTAGTTCATGATAAACAATATGAACTAATAAAAGACTACCACATACAACGATAAGAGACGAAGAGTGCATCAACGAAACTAAAACAGTGGAATAGAATTATTTAGCAAACAGGCGGAGAGACCTGATTCTTGCATATCATGCACTCCAGGATGTGCTCATCCATATCATACTTAGTATTTACAATGCGCTTCTTGTCATTAGATTCTGGACTACCATAGGAAATTCTCCTCTGATTTCTAAGCCGCCAATTTGCCAACAGCTTCACATCTCAATGGGAATCCTTTCTACGAAGCCGATTTCTTCTAATCCTATGAAAATGGTGAAGACATGGCAACTCTTAGTATTGAGGATGTGCTACTTTCAATTCAAGACATAATAATTTACAAGTATAGCCCATAAACATAGAGTATTATAACTGATACAGTGACAAAACAGGGTTAGAAGGTTTAGGATTTAAGGATCATGATCATGTCACGATGGTATCAAATTTCTACCGCTAGGATGCGTTTGTCACTGCTTTTGCATGCAACGCAATAGAAATAAAGTGGGCACTGTTTCTTTGCAAGAGAAGAAAGATAAGATAGAGACTTGATGGTTTGAGAGTTCATTTGTCATGTCGTACTTCAAATTAGATTTCAATTCAAGAATCATAGTGGGTTCACAGGGGTATAGAATTTTAATCGCTGTGACGTGTTTGCCACTGCTTTTGCTTGCAGCGCAACAAAAGTGCAGTACGCGCTATTTGTTTGCAAGAGAAGGCGGAGAAGATAGATATTTGATGGTCTCTGACTTAATTTGTCATATCGCAGTTTAAATAAGATTCCAATTTTAGAATCTTGGTTAGCTCATAGCAAGGTGGTCTTATCTGACATGTTTTGGGGCATAGTCGTCGTGTTCCTCATCTGACGTCCAATGTCACGTATGACAAACTTCCAGTGTGGGCTATAATATCATCAACTAAGGTGTTCTAATTTCTGATTTTTGTACCCCTCATTGAAAAAAAACAGTCTTACGTGGTCGACTGCAAAGATTAACATGGAAAGTCATGGCGACTTAGGTAAAGACATGATCATTCAAGATGAATCATTACAAATTGAAAATAATGAAAGAAGTGTGCTAGAATCCTTGTCCTCTATTTTTTATTTAAAATAAATATATCAAAGTGACAAATAATACATGATTACAAAGAGTCTTTATAAATCGAAAAATATATAAGGTGAAGTCTTTATTTAAATCTTTATTTTAATTTCCAATTTTTTGGAAATGAACACAACAAATTAATTATAATTAGAAAGAGTGTGGAAAATTGCAGAAGTGAAAAGTTCAAAAAAAAATTTACATTTAAAAAAAATGAATATAGCAAATAAATTATAATTAGGAGGAGTCTTCAGTTGACAAATTGCAGAAATCATAGACTAATAGTTTTTACTTCATTCTCCATCTTTCATTTTGAATTTAAAAATTAGTGTGATATATAATACTTGAGGTGAATGAGTCACTGAAAATTGCAAACAATAAATAAAGAAGTTGTACCTTAAATCTCCATTTGTTATATTTTGTTAGTAAAACCAAATTGACAAATAATTCATGATTAGAAGGAGTCTAGGGAAATTGACTGGAATGACTGCAAATAAATAGGAATTTTTTTATGACGGAAGGCAACCTTCATTTCTTATCTTTAAATCAAAGTGACAAATTATACGACCGAAAGACATTTCTTTGAGAATTGCAAACAATGTCCCTTCGGAAGACAAATGGGATTTCGAGCAACTACCTATGGGCTTAATTTCTGGCTTCATTTGTTGGAACTTTTTTCAGGTTACAGAAAATGATAAGTTCTGTGGGTATGTCATTTTTTTAACAGTCGGTGTCTTAGAAGAACAATTATGACCAAATAAGCTCAAAATAGGATAAAAGGGGCAGGTAGAGCAGCCAAATTTTTTTTGGAATAATTGAATTTTCCTTATATATTTAGTTTCTCATAGATTTCATTTTTTCTATCTGGAAAGCTTTGATTCATTTCATTTCAGTTCACTATGCAAAACTTATGGTCATTCTTGATTTTTGAGCTGTTACAACATCTTAAAAAAACCAGCTTGTAGGATTGATTTCATTTTTGAATGAAATTTTTCAAATTTATCAATATTTTTTCGTTTGCATGGTTCAATTTACTTGCTAGAACAATCTCACCATTGGAATTAGTGCATTTCAATTCCATCTAAAATATATAAATATTTTAGATTTTCCTTCTATGTTGTACCTACTTCTATTTAACAATTTTATTAAGAAGGGTAGTTCATTTTTGGGGGGGATTTTTCCCCCCTAGACTCTCACCTCAATTCTCCGGTATGATGACTTAGAGCTCAGAACTCAATACTTCAGAAATTTCAACGTAAAAATGTTGAAAGTAAAAATGTCTAGTGCCGCAATGTGTTCAAAAACTTGTTTTTTTCACTTTAAATGCAGATACCTTACAATATGTGGTCAAAAGTTCTAAAGAAAATTCCACACATTCTTATGCTAGTTAGGTGTAAAATCCTACAATTAGATTTTTTTTCCTCCCCCCCCCTCTTTGCTATAGAAATGACAGTTTTGAGTGTCTTGAAAGTGAAATTTTGGTTCTCAAAGAACAAAAAATTAATGAATTTCATTTCAATTTTTTCGGAATTCCACATTTTATCACCTTCGGTGAAGACGCCATAAAATTGGCACGAAATACAGATTTACGCACAAAGATTATTGTTTTTAGTTAAATTATTTCTTTCATAAAAGCTTTGAAGGTCAATAATTTTCACACCAAAGATCCAAAAACAAAAACGTTATCCGATGGAAATGGTCCCCACAACATGTTTGTAGAGGAAGGGGAAAAAAAAAAAAAATCAATGGACTGCCACAAAGTAAGTCTGACAGCGGCGGCCGCATTCAAAGCCCTGATCTAAATCGGCAAGACCTACACCTATGCTCAATTGTCCAGAGAACTCCGTCGCTTCTTAGGACTCCGTCGTGCCGTTTTTGCTCTCCTCTTGCGTCGTCCCTTTTTTGCTTTGCCGCTGCGCTTCTCCTTTGGATCTCGGTCGCCGGCGTTGTAGAGTATTGGACCCTATCGCAGCGCCAACTACTCGAGCGCAGCGCTTTCACTAAAGGTACTGTCATTGGGTTTTTCAAAACTTCTGAGTCGTCTTAGTTTTTGGTTGTGCTCTTGAAGTTGGTGGAATTATGTTTCAATTCCTTGCTTGTGATGTTGCTGAAGCTGCTGGTCGGCGTCTGGAGGTGGACAATCAAGTTTCCGTGAAGACATTCACAGTTCTGTAAGATTCATAGGAGTGGGTTCAGTGTGCATGATGCTAGTACACATTCTTGGCAGTTTCTTTCATTGTTTTTGTTCGATTCATATTATTGTTTCTTCATTGCAATCGTTCTTGTAATGTGGAACTTCTAGCATTTCAGTTCTTATGGTCAAAGTAAAGTGTACATGAATGTGCCTCACATTGTCACGTTCCGATAACGCGCTTCAGTCGACGCATGTCAGTAAGTTGCTAGAAACGTGAATTGATGATTACTATAAGGCTGAGTCTGTGAATTGCTGAGAGTTGAGTTTCAGAATTTCCGTCAGGTCATACGTAGCTGTATTTTGAGTATCTGAATTGCTGGAAGTTGAGTTTCAGAATTGCAGTGAGGTCATACACACCTGTATGTTGAATGAGTGAATTCTGAATCATTGAAACTTGGAAAAGATGCATTGTAAAATAGAGCTTACTTGGTGGATCATTGAAATACACGAATGCTGGATTCCGTTGTGCATAGAGCAGTTGTGCACCGCGAACCTACTGCATAATAATTAGGGATCCCTTCCACAATATTAGTGACATTGCATTGCAAGTAGTGGAGGCATCTCATCGCTTTTCCGAGGTTCAGGACGGCCGCTCTAAACTGTATTCTTCAGTTCTTACTTCTGCTACCCACATGCATTGTTCAGAATAAACGCTTTGGACTAAATCAGTATCTTATTTGTGTTATCCTGACGAAAGCGAAAGGGTCATATCATCCGAGGTTCAGGGTGACCGCTCTCAACCTTCTTGGCCTCCTCTGTCGTCGACGAGGTCAAGTGTTCCAGGGTTCAGAGTGGCCGCTTTGAACCTTCCTGGCCTCCTCTGTAGTCGACAAGGTCATGTGTTCCGAGGTTCAGGGTGACCACTCTGAACCTTATTAGCTTCCTTTGTCGTCATCTGTTTCCAGGTTCAGGGTGGCCGCTCTGAACTTGATTGGCTTCGTCTCTGTCGTCGACGAGGTCATGTCGTTTGAGGTTCAGGGTGGCCGCTCTGAACCTTATTGGCTTGCTCTTTGTCTTCATCTGTTTCCAGGTTCAGGGTGGCCGCTCTAAACTTGATTGGCTTCGTCTCTGTCATCGACGAGGTCATGTCGTTTGAGGTTCAGGGTGGCCGCTCTGAACCTTATTGGCTTGCTCTCTGTCTTCATCTGTTTCCAGGTTCAGGGTGGCCGCTCTAAACTTGATTGGCTCCGTCTCTATCGTCAACGAGGTCATGTCGTCCGAGGTTCAGGGTGGCCGCTCTGAACCTTATTGGCTTGCTCTCTGTCTTCATCTGTTTCCAGGTTCAGGGTGGCCGCTCTAAACTTGATTGGCTTCGTCTCTGTCGTCGACGAGGTCATGTCGTTTGAGGTTCAGAGTGGCCGCTCTGAACCTTATTGGCTTGCTCTCTGTCGTCGTGTGTGTCGAGGTTCAGGGTGGCCGCTCTAAACTTGATTGGCTTCGTCTCTGTCGTCCACGAGGTCATGTGTTTCGGGGTTCACGGTGTCCGCTATGAACTGCATTGGCCTCGTTGCTGTCGACGAGGTCATGTGTTCCGCTCTAAAGCCGCTTCCGTTGGCAATTCCTTAATAAGATTGTCCACCCCATAACCTTTTTCCGGCGAAGTCAGAGTCTGGAAACTCCGCAGACTGGAAAGGGATCTCAAACTTGTTTGTTTCGCTTGCGGTTTCCGTCTTCCGTTCAACACTCCATAGGACATCCTTGTCCTACAGATTCTAATTCCTTGCCGTATGTTCTGATTCAGAGCGCAGTGTCCGAACTTTAAAGTTCTCTAAACGAGTTTGCCTTCGACTGTTCCGTACTCAATTACTGGATCCACAATCGGATCATTCACGAAACAAGGAAATCGGATAGGCCATTTTCTCGTCTGATTCTGACCTCCCATCATCTGCATGGCCTCCTCCAGTGAATCTGATGGCGATGAGGTACTGCTCCACGAATTTTGCTTTCCGTTAGTTTCTGCACCAGAATTATATACGAGTCGAAGGAATCGTCCCTGTCGATGGAATGGCACATCCGGAAATCTTGCAATCGTTGACAGAACAATACAATTAGCGCGTTCGCTCTGGTCAGTCAAACTTGCTGTTTTTAGTATTATATATTAGCCAAATTGAACCATACGAGTTCTAAAGCCCTTGTTGTCCTGTGTTTGCCGTCACTCTTGGAATGTTTGATGCGCAGGGGTTCCAGGAATTTGAAGAGGAGGATGTCGACATCGACGGACTGCTCGCAGCAGACGTTGATACTAATCCCATTCCGGACTGTGAGGGCATTGACCGTGATGGATGGTCTGGCAGGGCTTTGCTTGCAAAACATGCTGACGGTTCTGATTTTGCCGAAGTGATTATAATCACTGCAAATCCGAACGCGTGTGTTGACGGCCATAGTAGGCTGGGTGAGGATGACGTCGGCATCGTTGTGTTGGAGGTTTACAACGGGGATTCAAGCATCGGGGACACGTGTTTGCGTTGGCCAACGCGGCAATTGTTTTATCACGGTGAGAGTGGATACGTCAGTGTGTACGATCATGCTCGCAAACGAGACTTTCTTGATAAAGAGGCCGAGGGAAATCGAAAAAGAGCGGGCAAACGACGATATCGCTATGAGAAGAGAACGCGCACCGCCGCACTGGTAGACAAGACCACGAAGTTGTTATCAGCAGAGTCCATCTTACGTGCTTTCAGTCGACAGTGCTGCGACAAGAGGTGCACATTCAAATTCCGTCCTGACACCATTCGCACTCTCCGCAGTGAAATGCACCTACAAGTGAAGGCCACCAAAAATTTGGACGTCCACAAGATGATGCACGGAGTCGGGAGGCAAAAAGTCGTCACCATAGAAGGCATAGACATTTGTGCCACTGCTTGGATGATTCTTCACGACATCCCTCTCCGCACCTTTCAGAGGTACAAGGCCAAGGCCAACGCCAACGTCAGAGGCGGACCTCACGGCAATTTGAACAGAGCAAAGCCGCGGACTCCAACTGCCCAAGCAATCGAGACTCTTCGATCATTAGTGGAGGCGAGCGCCGATTCCATGCCCCATTTGTCACGCACATTGCCCACCGGCGAGGAAGTGTGCCTGAAAGTTCTTCCCGCCGGTACCGAATGGAAGCAATTGTTGGCAACCGTGAACGAGGTAAGAACCGCACAAACTTTGCAACATAACACACTCAATATCATTACAAAGAAGTAGCTGGGATGTCACATCAGCGTCAGAGAAGGAAAGTCAACTATGTACAATAACACTAGAGAAGTTCGAAGACTAAAGAGTGTCTACGTGCTTTGTAATGTTCGCAGTCGAACAAACAATTGGGATTGGCACCACTATCACAATCGTGTTTTAGTAAAATGCGAACGAAACACTTTTTTGAATACGTAATCAAAGGAAGAGGAGACTCCTTCGCAAGATGTAGCATTTGTGACAATTTGAAGCAGTTAAGAGGCTCGTTCGTACCAGGATCGGAGCACTACGACCAAATCCAGAGGCGTTTTGAGAAGCACTTGTTTCTCCAAGAAGCCTGTCGTCATGCATACTATCGAAGTAGATGGTTATCCAACATGCGACCGTCACAACTGCTATCCATCATGCACGACAAAATGGACCATTCCAAGACAGCATGTCCCGCACTGGCTAGGAAAACCAAGGCGTTGGATGGATTCTTGAAGCTGCCCGTGAAAGTGACGGGGATGTTTGCACATGGGCACGGGGATGGCAAATATGCACATTACAGCTTGGATGTGTTCCCCAGCGATAGTAACTTCACCCTGGGATCAATCGCCAAATTGTTGCGCGATTTGGAAGCACCCCCCGTGAGGTCTTCCCGATCACTATTTGTAAGGTCGGGCAGCTCAGAATTGTATCGGGTGTTACTTCAAGGTAGTGAAATCTGTGTGGGCTCCTTGGGAAACGTTCCTTTGCAACCAATCGAGGCTTGCCCATTGCCGCCGGTGCTACACGTTCAAATGGACAACTCTTGGAGGAAAACAAGAACAAATACGTCTTTTGTTTTTGGTCCCTCTTGGTCGCCCGACGGATCGTGAAAGAGGTCGTCGTATCATTCATGATAGTGGGACACACACACGACGACATCGACGCGTCGTTCGGACGATGGAGCATGGCACTCCGCGAAAAAGACCATCCAACCTTGCCCTTGTTGATGCAATCGTACATGGAAATGGAAGAAGTTCCATTCATTCCGCACCTAATAGAAGAAGTACCCGACTTCAAGGCTTACGTCAAACCTTATATTGCAATGAAGAAAAAACAACTGGTGGGCCACTCGAACGGAAGGCAGTACCGATTCTTCGTGGACGACAACGGATGGCCGATCATGCAATACAAACTGGCATGCACCGACATTCCATGGTTGCCCGAACAGGGGTTGAAATTATGGAAGGAAGATGCGGAGCACAAACCTATACTTCTCAAAGGTGATCCCGTACGCATAATACCCAAGAGAATGCCAAACGAAGCAGAGATCCGACGTGGACTCGACGGATACGTCCAGCACTGGACGGACATATCCAAAGAAGACGGGACGACCGAGTACAAGGCACGCATGTTGCACTTGGTCACGTATTGGACAGTCGTGAGAAATGCCATGCGCGATGGAAGCGAAGAGGACACGTCGGACTTTGGTGGACTGAAGGGAGGATTTTGGCCTCAAACCCGACAACCGGGGGATTTCGCAACGGATCTCCTGTGTGACGGACGGTCACGAGAAGAGCTCGAGACAGAAGACCCGTACATCGGCATTCTCGAGGGGAGGCCGCCTCCAAAATACAACGTGGCCACTGATCTCTGAGAAGGTTTTTATCTATTCGTGAACCCAGCGCCCAATTCTAAAGAGCCCGTGTGGCTCGGCAGAGCTGTAGCGAATCCACAGTTCGATCCCGAAGTTGCACACCATCGCGAAGTTCTTGTGCGATGGTACAAACCGTGCGGAGCATAAAAGGACGTGCTGGAATTGTACGCAGGGTGGGACTCGAAGAGCAATTTTCGTTGGAAGATTGACGAGGAGGACGACACGGCCGACTACGTTTCAACGGATAGCGTTATGGCATCATGGAAACCAAGGAAGAACCAGGGGCCCAGCGTAGTCGCACCCCGACCACAAGTGAAGTTTGCGGTAGACAATTTACGTCGAATTGCAGAGGAAGAACGACGACCTGGTACAATGACTTCTGCATAGAAGTCTTCTATCAAAACCATCCGCACTGCGCACAGTGCACATGCGTGTACATTGTAGAAGACGAGTCTCCATGTATACCACAACAAACTATTATTACTTGCCTTATCCATGAATATTATTTTGGATTGCCGAGCTCTTGTGTAGCCAAGCGAAAGCATGTGCTGTTCTATGAGTAATATCTGTACAGAACACTTTGTTCTCTAAGGAATACAAGGCTACTTAACTTCTCTCTTTTCATTTTTCATCCAATGGCATTGGAAAAGGATGATATTGTACACATGTTCTTTGTCGACCACAAGCTCAGAGACAATGCACATCCAAACATGTGTACTTGTCTTCATATGGACACCCAATCCAAACAAAGTCCCTCCAATCTAGGAGACAGAACGCTTCGAACTGGCTCAACAAACATTCCAAGAATACTCGACATTGTACTAAATATTCATTGACCACCTACCAACCACATCTACCATCAATATAGCCTGCAAACCTTACAAAATATTCATGTTCTTCTACTGCACGCGACAATTGGTTGCACATCACAATCATATTGAGCTACTTGTATGGCACACAATGTTCCCACCTGAAGCCTCAATTCACGTCAAAATGGAAGCATGTCAAAATGGCACGCGGTCAAAGTGGCACACGGAATACCGCCATTTTAACGAAATTGACCATATTGGTAAATGCAGCAAAATTTAGAGTGAATGGGGATTTGACTCACTCGGGACTTGGGGAACTACTCACAGGGGAAATTTGCATGTTCAACACATGACAAATCTAGACATTCCGCTATTGGAAAATTGGCACCCAAAAAGAATCTGAATCAAAAGCTTAAAGACTCAGGCAGCCTAACAACAACAACGGAGAGGTGACACTACATTCATAGAGCCTGACGATCACTAACCGTATTTATCCAAAACATACATTGCAACAGTTGATTCCAAGTCTCCACACGGAAGTTTACATTGCAAATGGCTTCGACTATCGATATGAATTCTTAGTCTTTGCAATGGACCACGTGCAAGACATGACTCTAGCCACAGGGGAATTTGTACCCTTTTTACTATCCATTTGTCAACTTCTCACTTCATTACTGAATGTTTGTGATCATTCGGTATTCCTTTTTCTCATACCCGGCATTTTCAGAAAATCCCACAACTTGACACTGGGTTTCAACATGACATAGATACCTTTTTCTGTTTCGGAAACAGAGCCAATTATTCCGAAGTCTTCAGCTGTCCCTCAACCAATTCTCGACCTCTCCTTAGTGCACTTCCAAGTGTCCAAATGAGCATCTGCAACCAGATATCGCAACATTTTGCAACAGGTTAGTCAATTTTGCACCTTGTCTACTTCACAACGGCTTTTGTAGCAGGAACTAACGAAGATTTCCCTACCGGCCCAGTTTCCAATAGTTCAGACAAAGTAAAAGGAATTCAGAATTGAACTACACTAAATAGTGAAATTAGGTTGCCACTCACTAATTTCTCGGCATTTGACACCGTATAAATATTTTCTGTTACTAAACAAAAATGCACTACTTTTGAATTGGGTGTTGGGCCTGTACTTGGGACTCATGAACCTCCATGTGTACAGGTGGAGATCCATGTTTACTTGAATTTTAAGGGTTTGTAAAGTAACTTTCTGAGGGGAAGGCAACCCAATTGTTAAGGTGACCTAACTTCAGTATTGTGTAGAGAACATGTATTCATGATTCCAGGATTCCAAACAGACCAAGTGAAGAAAAAATGCTCAAACTATCTACCAGTAGTCAACTGTACAACATCACAAAAATCATCTCTCGTAGAAGCCAGAAAACAAGGGATCCGTGTGGCAAAACTCTACGTGAAGTGTGCCCGTAATGTGGTAACTGGTAAGTAATCAATAGAAGTCTACATGTCATGATGCGCACACCCAGAGCCCCTGTCAACCTTCTCTAATACCACGTCCTGTGTTCCTCTCTCTTACTATCACTCTGTTATGTCACAAGGTGTTCAAGTACGAAAAGGGTTCTAAACCATCCACAAACCCAAGTCTATCTCTCTCATGATCAGGTTTCCGATTATCATATTGTACTCACATCTTAATACAAACTCATAATGCTCCAAAATCCCATTTGTAGTCACGTGCATTTTGAACCGTGATATTAAAAAGGTTTGCGTTATGGTGTGCCAAGTACTCAGCTATAGCATTTGGTCCTTGCAATAGATTTTAGTCTATCGCCAACTCATATAACCAGTGTCGCCTGACAACTTCACATGAGGTAGAACAGCCTATAACCACCTAGATTTGCAATCTTGGTATCTTGTGCAATGTGCTTATTGTTGCTTGTATTTTTCAAAGAAAGAGTTAGTGGAGTGGACTGAAATTCAAGTAGAATCATATTAATCTAATAAAAATTGAAATATATTGATATAAATTTTCAAAACACATGTGGCGCAAAAGTATAAAAGCATGAATAGGTAGGGCTCACGATCATCTTAGAAAGGTTCAAAATCAATGAGCCACCACCGTGATCCTGTTTGATGAGTGCTTGAAATTACAAGTTTAACATTCTAAAAGCGCCTATTTTAGTGGTTGAAGTTGCAATTTGTTCTAACAATCATTTATTCACAACTAAGCCCACCTAAACCAACATTTACTAAACCTCATCTTTATCAACCTCAAACCATCCATTCTCCAACAATATCACCCAATTGCTTTCCCAAAATATGACTTACAAACTTTGGGAATGGGGAGGTGACAGTTGCAATGGAAGGGTTCATTAGATATAAAATTGGATGACTAGCAACATTGGGTTGTTCTGCGTTAAGAGCATCTGCAGTGGTCACTCGATAAATAGTCCCTGTATCGGCAAATGCAGGGGTTGAAAACGAAACCTCCATAGTGACGGGTCGTTTTTTGGCAAGGTCGCCCCAATGCGCTCCGCTTTATAGAACCCTACCTGCAAATTTTTGTCAGAGTTAATTGAAAAGGTGGCAATGGTTGCTGAAATTTTGGAGCAGATTCGTAGATGCTCACGATTCACGAGGTTTGGCACGGCTTGGGTACTGGGCACTCTTCATTGCCCGAGAAGTTTTTTCCTTTCTTGCTACGTGAAAACAAAGTCCTCGTCATGATGACCGCACGAATAAGCTTGCCGGGACGCTTCGAGTGGCAGGCAAAAAGCCAGAAAATGCCGGTCCGGCGAGGTCCCTTGCAGAGGCCGTGAAATTACAGTTGGCCATAACGGTCCCATTGGGGCGCACATTCAATGACAAATTGCATTTCAAACGGCATAGTGCCGATACAGTCGCTAATGGAGGGACCACTGCAGATGCTCTAAAGTGTCCTGGACCGTACTGCATCCCTAAGTCCCGGCACTAATTAAGTTGCAAGAAAATCTGGCACCTCTTAGTGGCACACTGCGAAGTTAGCCACTGCACTGATTCATCCAATAAGCTCATGACCCCCATTTCCAAAAGTTTTGAAATACCGATTACCTAAGGTAGGGCGATTCAAGTATATAATTCATTCATTCATTGTATTGATTTCCAGAAAATAAAATTAGACCATTGCAAATCTGTAAACCTCTCTACAATCTTCTCTATAATGTCTAGTTGTGAAGGTACTCTGATTCGTCCATGAGTACATGTGACGGTCATTCACAGACTATTTTAGTTTAGTGCAGGTCGAAGCTAGTTTAAGACTAATTTTGAAGGAGACTCTGATTTTTTGCCCTCATTGATAGGATAAAGCAGAGCAGTGTCTGGAAAATTTGAAAACCTCAAAGTCTTACTAATTTGCAATGCCCGACTATTGCACCGTTGCTAATAGAATACAAAATAAATCAAAGACTTGGCCAAATGTATCAAATGTAAAGTTAGAACTCTAACAATGTAGACAACTCCACTTTGAGACCTTTCTCACATATACCGCCACAATGTGGGGAAAGGACAATATGTCTGAACTTTTCGCTTATGCATAGTCTTCGCCATCCAGTACTCCCAACAACGAAGCTTTTCATACAAACGCACATTGAAAGTAAACACATTAATAGAAAACATGTCCTCAATCGAACTCTGTTCGAAACTCGACCTTGTCTGAATGACCATCTTAAAACCCCAAACTCACACTCACACTTACAATGCCTCCTTCGAAAACTCTTGTAAAACGGCGATGGAACTCACAGCGAAAACACCGGAGCCAGCACCAACCTACAGACGCGCGCACTACAACACTCAAACTTGCCATCTATTCTCACACCCAAAAGTGTTGTGCACTACCACTCCTTCCACAGCTATCCTGGAATCCACACCAGGACCAACTCAAAGATTCAAACACACGAGCATATATCCAAGAGGCTTGAATCGGACACACAGTGGTACGTATACCAGACCTTTGATCGCACTGTAACACTTAGCTTGGTCACTTCTGTTCTGGCTAGTGGCCTATTATTTCTCCCACTGCAACTCTGGCAGTGCAGGGGTTCACTGTTTTCTTTAAAGGTGAAGAAAAATATGGTAGAACATTTATTACCTGTTTTTTTGTTAATAAACGTCCAACTGCATCGTTTCTGCCATACGTTCTAGTATTATCCCAATTCCCAAGTGTGTTTTTTCTAAGATAAAAAGAATATAACATAACATTCAGTAGCCTTCAAGGAGGCTGCCTTTTCCTCTATGGAGTCCTTGTTCACGAAATTCATCCATACTAGTGTAGCCTGTGCTGTTGCCACAACCAAAACAAAAGTAAAAGTCATTTTTTAAACCAAAAATAACTAAAAAATCCATAACTTTCCGATCGTGGTCCAAACACCACGAAATAAAGCCCGTGCACCCCTCTTGGCCGAGGGCTTTCCAATGGTTCCAAGAACGTGATAATTTGACTCACGGTTCAAAAAATACATAATTTTGTATAATTTAGTAATTTTAAGATCCAAAAATAACTCAAAAATCCATAATTTTGCACTGTAGGTCCAAACGCCACAAAACCAAGCCCATGCACCCCTCCTCACCGAGGGCTTTCTGACGGTACCAAGCACACCACCAGGGGATGCATGATCCAGGAGATCTCGACGTGACAAACAAAACAAAATAAAACAAAACAAACAAACAAACAAACATCTTGTCTTAAAGTATGTCATTATTGTAAGCTTAATACTGAGACAATGGCAGTACATATATGGTGTGCTTCATTTTCTTTTGCTAATTTTAGGACCAAATATACAAATCAACAAATAATTGTAAAGAAAGATGATTTGCCAAAGACCCAAAGAATCCATTGAATAATACTCCAATGTACGATCAATATCTTATTTTAAGTTTTCAATTGTAAAGATAAGCTCTTTAAATACACATGGTTGGTAGGAGGTAGAACAACCCATGTGGAATAAGTAACTTATAATTTGTAGTTTTTCAACCACTCATAGTTAAGTTGAAAGTAGGAATTGTGTTTAAAGTAAAAGTTTCAGACCTCATTTAGGCATAGTAGAATAAATTTTTTCAAAAAACTTTGAACTAAGAAAGTTGGTAAACATTAGAGAAAATCTGGGGCCTTTGGAGGGCTGCTCCACAGCCCTCCGAGGTACCTTGAAATTTACTTTTTTTTTGCAAAAAAAAACGTTTTTCCCCTATTTCCGCAAAGTTGAAACTGCAACAACAATGGCGCAGGAATCGAAATTTACGAGTAAATTTTTATTTTTTTTAAATCTTTAAAAAATTATTTTAAAATTTTAAAATTTTAAATTAAAAAAAAAGAAAAAAATTCGCGATTTCTGACCATTTCGGCGAGTAGTTAGCCAAGCTGACTGCTTAGTGCATGACAGCTTTGGAGTGACAGGCCAAGCATTTTAATAGCTTGGCTTGTCACTCCGGAGCAGCCCTCCAGACGGCTAATTTTTCTTCTAATGATCAAGTTAACTTTCATCCTCAGGGGGTGCATGTGAGCTCCCAATTCGTCACTTGGGACTCATAGTCTTCTTTTTTCTTAGATTGTACAAATTAAGTCATAATTATACACAAAAAGCCCCCAAAAGAGTGTAAAACCAGAATGGACATGTTACATACCAATATGCCCTTTGGTTCTAAATAGCCTTTTCTCCTTAGAATAGTCCTAAAACCCACTTGTAAATAGGTTGGAGCTATAGAAGTAGTGGGAACTAGAAGATTTGAGGGTTCTTACCCAAAATAGCCTAAAATCATTATGCAAGTGACCAAGCTGGGCTAAATTGGTCTGAGGGAAGTCTAGGGAGATTCTTAGGTAGATTCCTCAAGAGAGGTTTCAGTTTCCCCATCCCATCGACGAATAGTAGAAACCCCAATTGTTAGCTTGCAGGTGTCACTTTCACAAGACAGGCCAATGGAGGAATCTACGGTCACCGGATTGTGAACTTGGGTCTATACCATACTGGGAAGTCAAAAGTGAAATCCGTTCGCCAAGATTCTCCCGTATGCGGAAGATTCCTTGACTGCCGGTAAACCAACGGAGGTATCTTTTTGCCCTCCGTACCAAGACATGCAAGATCAAGATGTGACCTTGCAAATCTCTTGGAAAACCCCATGAGAGGTTCCCCAAGAAGTTTCGAAATTTTCTGGATTGAAGAAATACTCCTTCCGGACGGTCAACCGCCTAAAACCACGATGGAAAATTCACGATAATTACCCAGGTAGCGGTAAAATCTCACTAAAAATTAGGATAGTTTCTTTTATACTAATAACGCGCCCCGATGAGTTTCATGGTGTTTCGATAGCGGAAGACGGCCGAATCACCGACATTCCTTCGAATTGTCCACGCGGCGGGATTTACGTGGAGTTGACCGGCATCCCGGGAGCACACGAAGTCGGAACGAAGTCAAAGAAGGGTCTTTTCTTACTCCCTAAGACCTCCCAGACCACCCTGGCTAGTCACCTTTGTCAGAAAAGGTAACCTCCAAAAAGTAGATTTTTACCTCTTTTACTGACTCCAGTTGGCGATACCCTACGCTCGTGTCAGATTCGTTAAAAAATAATTCAAAATATAAATAAATATGGCATGTAATGAAATTTTCAAAAATTATAACGTGGCTTATTTGAAAGTGTAGAAAATGTTAATGAAAATAATTTGAATCCTAAAAAAAAACTAATGAAAAATGAACATCTGATTTGACAGAAATTAAGTCATTTTTGTAAAAAGAGTGTCACATGTCATCTTGTGAATGGTGTGAGGTGACATACACCCCTGAGAATCTAACATAGAAATTCAATTTTGGCACCTAGATGCGGAATCAAACCTTCTCATACATAATGAGTGGGCAAATGACATCAGAGAGTTTCCTCTTGTGTCAAGCTGGCAAATTGTTTTAAGACCGTGCTCCCTTTTAAGTTTTTTTTCTTGAAACACATGGACAATTTCCATTGCAAAGGGGGAACAGTACACAGAACCTACACCCCGTCCCCAGCAGAATTTTTACATTTTTCAGAAATAATTTTTAAATCGAAGCTAAGTACTGATGAGAACACACTCAACATCACCCCAGCCTCACAGGTGGCACAAGAGCCAAACCGGAGCCTCAATTGGAGGCAAGGAACCTGAAACGCTGCTCAGATTTCGGTAAAGCCTGTACAGTATTGCGGTACAACTGGAGGACCCTTTGCTAAAGTGCTAAAATTTAGTGAAAGTTCAGTGAAATATTATAATGCTTGGCAAACGAAATTCTAATTATTCTAAATCTGATTAACGAAAGGGAAATTCGAGCTAAAAGAAAAGATTTCGAATGGGGTGTTACGAACCTGACCTCAACGTACGGTAGTTTACGGTGGGATTTTGGCGTTGGAATAGGGGGTAGGAGAACTTTTGGACTAAAAATGGCTTTTTGAAGCCAATGGTGCAATCGGTTTTTGATTTGGAGTTAATCTCCAATAGTTAGAGTGTTGGACCAGTGTAAAACCCAAACTACGTGAAAATCCTAAAAGATAAGAATGAAAATCCAAGTTGATAGGGTTACCTAGGTTAAAAGAGGGGAGGTGAGGGCCTTGGGAAACCTATAAAAGGGCCCTCATTTCTCTCCAAAACCGCCCTCATTTCTCTCCAAAACCACCCCCATTCATGTTTTGGGTCCGTGGGTCCAACTTATATTGGATTTTTTTGGCTATTTTAGCCAAAGGCACTTCCACGGTGTTTTGAGCACGTGGTGCTCCGTTGTTGTTCTATTTTCAACTTTTGAAGGTCTTGGGGGTCCTTCTTCCTTTGTGTCTATGAGTTTTGAGTAGTCTTAGATATTATTTGGCTTATTTCTGGGTCACTTGGGTCGCTAACTTAACAGTTAAAGTCCTTTGCTTGAAGTGCTAGCTTGCTTGGGAGTTCTTTGAGTTTTGTCCTAATCCTAAAGCTCCCCCCTCCGCGCCTTGGTTTTGCCGCCCACCGGGGGGTCTTTAGCGTTTAAGGATTGTGTTGTCCAACCCACGTGTCTGTATTAACCTCCGAGTGCTTCTCCCTTAGTGGGGGACTTCTTTTGCTCTTTCTAAGGACCCGTGGTGTGTGGTCCTCCCCCCGTACGGCAGAGTTGTGGGCCCCCCTAGGGTCGTGACATTCTAACGGGCTGGGTCTTTCTTTGAAGTTGGTTGTTGATGTGTGGCTTCCCCCTTAGACGGCGAAGCTTTGATTCCACTGGTACCTAGGTCTTAGAGGAAGTGTTAAAAACCCGGTTAGACGGCGAAGCTTCGAACTACCTCGTGTTCTCAAAGTCTTAGAGTTGGTGTTAAAACCAACTCAACGGCAAAGCTTTGACCCCCCCCCCGGAAGTTATGTACAAGGTTTAGTTTCCAAAACCTCTTGGAACTAATTCAAGGTTTAGCCTCCAAAATCCCCCTACGGACTTAGATCGAGTCACTTGTGATCCAATTTAACTTTGCCTTGTGGGGAGCCCGGCTAGTACGCCAGGGCCCTCCCTAAAATCCCAACTAGCCAAGCCCCAGCCGGCCAAGCCCCAGCCAGCCAAGCCACCGCAGCAGTTGGGCCACCGCAGCGCCGGATACCGCAGCAACCGGGCCACTGTAGCGCCGGATACCGCAGCAGCCGGACCACCGCAGCGCCAGGCTCCGCAGCAGCCAGGCCGTGGCCAAAATTTTGGTCTTCTTTTTTTTTCTTTTTTTTGTCCGTTTTTTTTGGCAATCTAGGCTCTAGGGAAGGAAGAACAAAAAAACACGTGACAAAAAAAGAGGGGAGTCAAGGCCAGAATCTGAATAGTAGAAGTAGAAATTAGCATAGAAGAAGTAGAAATTAGCATAGTAGAAGTAGAAATTAGCAAAGTAGAAGGATGGAAGCAAAATAGTAGAGGTAAGGGTTGGGCAAACGGACGTGTAAGCTAAGATCTTGTAGGGTTAGGGAAGAACTCGTGTTAAAGCACCAAGTAACCTGCAAACTCACACAATCACTCCACGCACAACTCACCCAAGCTCTCCACACACCATAACCAAAAACCTTGAGCATTACGAACAAGGAGGAAGATGAAATAGGAGAGAAGCATGCTAGTGGATGGATTAGGGGAAATCTCAACTAACAAATTTGGGCCATTGGGAGAGTAAGCGTAAGAGTAAAAAAGAGCGTGCCCTTGGGCGTAAGAGAAAGGTCAACCGCGTAAGCACTTGGGAAGGCCAAGGTGTAAGAGTTGTAAGAGCGAAGTCAACGCGTAAGAACTTTGGAAGACAAATTGGTTGGTGTAAGAAGGGGTGGAAAGAAGGAGAAGAAAGAAATCCCACCGCATCTACCACTTCGTTCTCAAATCTTCCCCGATTCAAGAATCACTCAAGGAGCCAAGAATCCAAGAGGAAGGGACATGGCCGAGGGGGGGAACCTCGACTGTTTGATCCAAGACCTCCAATTTGAGGTGGGCCCCTAAAACCCCCACTCTTCCGTGTTTAACTTTGTTTTATCAAGATAATTAGAAGGAGGCCGAGAGCTAGAGTATGGAAGAACCAAAGTCAGGGTTAAACTAAGCTTAGAACATTGTATTAGAAGTTCCCGGAATTCCAAAAAGTCATCATTCATCCAAATCCGAGCTAAAACGAAGGAGTTATGGGCGGATGAAGTTAGGGAGTCATATTGGATGAAACTTAGCAAAATTCATCCAAGAGGAATAAGGAATAGTATTTGAAAAGATAAAGTGATTAGGAATCCAACCGTAAAATTAGAAGTTAGTTTTGGAATTAGAGCTAGCCGTAATTAGCGGATGAAGTTTGAAGGACCGATTAGCGGTCAAACTTCATCTATGGATAACTTTTGATAGGAAAACCCAAATCTAATGTGATTAGTCAAAATAGGAATCTACAATCAAGATCTCTTTGGAACAAGTCTTAAGTTCTACGATTAGTACATTGGTAACCACACTTAAGATCCTTAAGTAAGATTAGAAGGCAGATTAGGGGCTTTTAAGATTAAGGTTAGGTTAAGTATAGATTTAGAACATCTTAGAACAAGTTTAGGGTAACCCAAAACTAAACCCAGCTTAAGGAAATACCTAAACCCCAAGCAGTTAAGAAGGGATGAAGTCCGGAACAAGTAATGGATGAACCCTAGAGGATTTCATCCATCTGAGTCAAAACTTGGTGATTAGGTTAAACTTAGGGGATAAGGCTCATAGCCCAAATCCCAAGTCAAATCAAAATCCATAATCCATAGAAAAGCATGGATGAAGTTTGAGGAACCGAGTAGCGGTCAAACTTCATCCGTCCCTAACTTTCTCTAGGAGAGTCCAAATCAAACAAGCTTTATACTTTTAGAAATGGCATAAGGTACTCTTTTATTTAGAATAGATAAGTTTAGACTAGAATTCACTCTTCTCCCAAACCACTAAGCCTTCGTAGGCTTTGATCCAGACTTAGTAGTCATAGCAATTCCAATTAGGGTTTCGTTTTGTTTTCTTCATTGTCCAAATTAACGAGTCTTAGGAGCATAGAAAAGATCCATTGCTTGGAAGGCACAATGAATTGGCGCTAGACACCCATAGATCGAGTCAGAACAGTTAATTATCGAGAGCCTGGTTGTGCTCACTTCTTTACCAAGGGTGGGTAAACAAGCGCTCACAGTGCACTACATAGTATGTTTAGACATCACGTGCATTCAAGCCCCTATTATATGGGGGCTATGTAGGAAGATTTTGTTAATTAATTTGGGGCTATCTTTACCTAAATTTTAAAATGCGTGTTATTCAATGTACCCTACCTTTAATTTTAATTTTTTTTTGTTGTAATTTTATATATCCTATGTTCATTATAATTGAAGAACAGCTGCATATTTTTTACCAACATTAATGGGATAAGAAAAAAAATTATCATTGCAAATTGTGCATACATGTGAAGATACATCGTAAAGAACAAGAATTGAAACATTTTGAAACGTGCAGCTAAACAAACAGGATTTTAAAACAACATCTGCATTCAAAACTTAAGTAAACTACTTTCAAGATAGTAATATACAAAGCAAAAATTATGTACATCTCTCCGTACATCTACCACTTTTCATCCAATGCACTAAAACTCAAAGTCTCTAGAGTCTAGACTATCTCCAGAGCACATTTAGGATCCTGTACCTTGAGTATCTATGCATAAATTATACTTCATAAAAGTTTAGAATTTTTTTGTCTTTTTGGTAAGGCTACTATAGAAAAAATAAAAAGGTAAAATTGTGTATTATCCCCTACCCTTCATTACTTATAATTTGAAATGCTTCATTTCAGTGATGCTAATTTACTTTTAAAAAATTTTAAAAATTTAGGACCAGGGTAATTAAAACGAGCCTTCATTTGATTGCAGATTAACAATAAAAAAAATTGTCTTTTCAACCCCTCTCCAAAATTTGTCCATAATTTTTTATTGGAGGCTTGAAATCTCAAACAGTTTTTTGGAGATGAAATTTGGATTGACTTAGCAAATTTTTTTAGTTCAAATTTTTTTGATAGAAATTATTTTACTATGCCTAAATGAGGTCTAAAATTCTACTTCAAATATAATTTCTGCTTTAATTTGACATAACTTAGTGAGCGGTTGAGCTCCTACTCCAATTCTAATTTTCATATCCTACATTGTTTGTTTCACTTCCTACCACCCAATATGTATATAAAGAGTTGTCTTCTTTATTCTAAAACACATAAAGTAAATGATTTGCGACGCAAAAAGGCGGTTCACTACCATGTTTTCCATGAACTATTCTGCGTAGTAATTTAAAGTTTAACTTTAAATCCCCGATGCTTCTTTTTTTAATTTGGATTCAATGTTGAGCACTACAATCTTAACATGATCCGTCGGTATTGGACAAGTATTTTTTTTTTCTTTTTGCTACAGTACTAGGCAGCTTGCAACCTCTTAACTTCTAAAGGACCGTTGTCCCTTCGAGGGACAAATGCGTTTTTGGGAAGGTACCTATGGGCTGAAATTTTCTCCTGATTTTTGGAAACTTTTTTTGGAGGTAGAAAAGCTGATTAGCTTTGTGGGAATATAATTTTTTTCACAATCAGTGCCCGGGAACAAAAGTTATGACCAAATAAGCTCAAAATAGGGGACGGGGGTAGCCTGGGGTTGCCCCAGGCAGCAAAAATAAATTGTAAAAATTTGAATTTTTTTTTTAAATATTTTTTTCTCAAAGATTATATTTTTGTCTATTTGGAAAGCTTTTATTCATTTCATTTGGATTTGTTATGAGAAAGTTATGGACATTCTTGTTTTTCGGGCAGTTAGAGCATCTTCTTGAAAAAATAACTTGTAGGATTCATTTCTGAATGCAATTTTTCAAATTTTTCAATTTTGTTTTTTTGCATAGTTTAGTTTACTTGCTAGAACAATCTCACCATTGGGATTAGTGCATTTTAATTCCATCTAAAGTATATGAATATTTTAGATTTTCCTTCTATCTTGTACCTACTTCTACTTAGCAATTTTTTTAAGAATGATAATTTTTTTTTTTTTTATTTTTTTTTTCCTAGACTCTCAATTCAATTTTCTACTATAAAGATTTAAAGCTCAAAACTCTATAGGTCAAAAATTTTAAGTTAAAAAATGTTTAAAGTCAAAAAATCTAGTCTCGCAATGTGCTAAAAAACTTGTTATTTTCACTTTAAATGCAAATATTTTGCAATCTATGCGGTCAAAAATTTTGAAATTTTTTCCACACATTCTTATACTAATTAGGTGTAAGATCCTACGGTTAGATGTGGAAAAAAAATGTAAATGTTAAATATCAATTTTTTTAACTTTTTGCTGTAGAAATGGCAGTTTTGAGTGTTTTTTGGCAGAAAAATGCACTAAAAGAAAACTGCATTGGAACTTAGAAAAACATGTGGGATTGGTTTTGTTGAGTTTCTAGTTTCCAACACAGATTTTTGCATTGGAAAGCACTTTAACGTTGGAATTCTAACGCAGAAATGCATTCCAACGCACAAATTTGCGTTGGAAATTAAGAACTCAACAAAACCAATCCCATGTGTTTTTCTAGGTTCCAACGCAATTTTCTTCTAGTGATGGCTTTGGTCCTTTAGGGGTTAATCCCACTTGCAGTTCTCTGACAGATTATTAGTAGTTACTGATTGCATTTTGAATATACCATATCATCTCATTCGCCAAATGAGATGATGTGGTATATTCGGCATCATTCCATCCAACACGAGGTAGTACCAAAGCTATCTACTGAATGTTATGAAGCTTAAAGTTATCACCAATGAAGCAAATTATTTTTTTTCAAAATCAAACCTTATAGATGTTCTAAAAGGTTGCTTATTAATACACATACCAGTTTTGATTGTGCAATTGATTAAGAGTTGTAAGACTATAATAAGAAAAATGTAGGTATCCTATTCTAACTATGTTGTCCCCTCCCCACAATGTTTGAGAAATTTGCATATATTAAGATCTTTTGGGGATTGGAGGTGACATGAATAACTAAAAATTGTGCTAGCGCACTGAAATGCACTTCTAAAAAAATTAACTTCAAATGAAGAGTTATCAAACTCAATCCACCTCAATTATTGAAATGTAATTTTTTTTATAAGTAGAAATTGTAGGTAACTCCAAATCAACACTTGCATGTTTAACCCTTGAACGTACAGAGCCTTCTCCAAAATTCACAATTTAAGAAAAATCATCATAAAGTACTATTAGCTCAAAAAAATATTTTGGAATTGATATACAAATAAAAGTTGTAGACTTTGAATTTTGGATTCCATCCGTATGGTTAGATTCACCAATGCTATCACCAATATTTTTGTATAAAATTTGAAAGGAAAACTTCTAAATTCCTTCTAAATTCAATTACAAGCAAAATATTATCATTTTTTGAGTAGAATTTGTTGAAATGGATTTGAAATGAGGTTCTCATGACATGGTGGTTTTTTGAGATTTTTGTGTTCCTCAAATCTATGACCTCATTTTCGCAAATCTAGATTTGAACTAGAATCAATGCAATTTTGGTTTAGTCAACCACTTGACATACTTTCACATTTGCAATCACTAGTAGAAAAATGCATTGAAATTCACATGTTTTGAACGCGGAAATCATGTTTGCAAAAATATATTGAGCAAACATATGAACACCAGATTGGTTATGTTAAGTTCCATGTTTAGAACTTATGTGGGTAAATTGGTGTGTTTGGACTGAAACAAACATTGTTGGGCTTCATGTTGCGTTGTTACTGTAAACGTGAGGCGCCTACCCTTTCATTATGCAACATGTGTCCTTCACTGAGCCTATGCACGTGGAACTACAGAGTTTGCGGAGGACATGCCACATGTTCTTCAGCCTATGTTTCCGTGTGTTATGCTTTCAATTTTTTATTTTCTTCCCAGTGGGCGGACCATGTTCGTCTTGATGGACTTGTGTCAGAATAATGTATATGGAAATGTGAATACGTAGAGAGCTTTGTGAGGGACGGCATTTCACGTTTTGTTGAACGGTTGATGGTTTTGTTCGATGGAGATACCGTTTTTTCCACCACAAAGGGTCACGAGCATGCATATTTGACAAAACAAAATTATGTTCTGAAGTACACAGCCTCCAATGCAGTCTCTTCATTTTTCCTAATAGTTTCTGCTTGCATTAGATTATGAAAGTGTAATATTATTGGGCTTTATTTTTGTTCAAATTCATGTCCACTGTACCTTCTGCATTGTACCAGGCATTTGCTAATCAAAAAATTGTACTCCATGTATGCATTCAAATGGGAAGAAAGACCTCATATATATATGAAGATGAGAAAAGTGACACCATAAATATTGCTTAGAGTTTCAAGAGTCCAATTACTTCAACTACATGTACATGTCATGCGGCTACTCTCTTGACATGTGCAATGAGTGTTCCCATCAATTGCCTACACTTTCTATAGCTCTAAATGCCAAGATATTAGCGGCTACGACTAAAATACGGAGATTATTGTGCACATGCATGCATGATTATATTTAGGCACAACATACAAGCCACAAACCATCCCCACACCTACATTATTACCTGTGTTTTATGGAACGGGGCATAGCCAAAAGTAGCGAAGCTACATCGTTCTTGAAGACGTTGTTGTCAACTTATCGTTCATTTGCATTGTTCCAAGCATTAATCTTTCTCAGATAACAGAGAACTGAGGGGGGAAAAGCCTCTACAATTGTTTTATACTGATAATGAAAACGGGGACCCTTATGGCAGTCTGGCACCGGTGGTCTTTGCAGCTGGATTTTGCTTTCAGAAGAGCGCATGTGAAATTTTGTGTCCACATTTTGGAGGGTCATGACATTGTAGGTTCATGCTACGGCGGATGTTCAATTGTTATTGTTTAAAAAGGGCATGGACTAAGAGGTTAACCTCTGTCAAAGGGCATGGAGTTCATTGCATGTGCATACTCTATGAGAAGGAAGTCAGTGCATAATTAATGACAAAACTAGAGACTTGAATTCTGATTCTTGCTGCTTTAATTTCACACAGTCTTGCATAGAAATAGTATATCGACAGAAGCTCTATTCAAAGTTAATGCATAGTGTGTAGACATTCTTGTATAGCGTATGGGTTCATGCACATGCAATTTTCCATAGAATTCCTACATGGAAGTCAAAAATGCAGAGAAATCTAGCGTCAGAATTGTGTAGAGTACATGACAGAAAAGTTTCCATCTGTGACTTGGGGTGGTGCATGGATTTGAACTGGTCTATGTTGGACAAAGAGCGTATTGAAGTATCTTTGTAATTGACTACCTCTGACATGAATTGATAGGAAGGAATTTACTTCACTTGTTAAAAAAGTGAATCCATTTTCACTTGTGTGAAATAGTGACTTTGCAACGTAGAAGAGCAGTCTTGTTTTTTTAACAACACAATTGGTGTAATGTGTGGCCTACATGTGCAAGTAAAAGCAGAGAGACAGCGCAGCAATATGTACAAGTATTTCATGAAGACAACTTTTTGTCACACAATTTGAAGACACAGTGAACGCATAGACAATGAGGAATGGCAGCTTGTGATGGAATATATATTCCTGTAGAGGATTTAATTCTCAAAACGGAACTGAGGGTGGCAAAGGAAAGGAATTACACTTCATTTTGTTGCCCCTACAAAATATGTCATGGTGGAAAACGGTATAGTGTTGTAGATGGATTTTTACTATAGAGTTAATTATAGTAAAATTCCTATAGTTTTCAATTTGTTCGCAGGGAGGTATGGATGCACTATAGGTAATTCCTAAGGAAAACTAAATTAACCCCAAGTTGTGCACAATTGAAGGAAAACCATGGAATATTCTTAACTTCATAAATTCAATAGATAGACTATTTTATTATAGTTATAACCAAGGTTGGAAACTTATCAGGTCAATTGTTTATGTCACTTCTTCAAACTTTCTAATTGAATCCTCTTTTCCACCAACCATGATCTACGGTTTCTTTATTTCTTTAGTTGATCTGCAAATTTATTTTCTACATTGGTGTTGTTTGCTTCCATAGATCTTTGACTGCTTGGATTTGCTCCTTTTTGCTCCGAGTCCAATTGTTTCTTTATTCCAACTATAGAGCTTTCACACTCTTGCTTTGCATAATTTCTTTTACAGCAAAATTTACATTTACTGCTATCTCTATAGGATCCTCTCATATTTGTATTCTTTCACTCAAGACAGTAAGACTATTGCATTACACCAATGGATAGGATTTCAATTTAACTCTCATACTGTATCCCATAACTCATATTTTCAATTCATTCATAATTGATATAACACCATTGAAATCAACCATCATCCACATTAACTCTCAATTACACAATAGACCATCTCTCCAAAGACTGAATCTATAGATCCAACACTCAATCTAGAACACACATACACAATTGATTCATCTCAATTCCAATACATTCTCAACCACCACCAAGGCTCACAGATTATAGAATTACTTCACATCGCACATCAACATCAATAGATTTCAATCCCAAACAATTAAATTCATACACAAACACATTCATTAAATCCAATTGAACAATCACAATTACACTCCGATTCCCAATTAATTTCCGCTTCATATTGCATCATGAATTTTACAATTGTTTCTCACTGTAGCTTCACTACATAACAACTATCGATTCAGCACACTCACAATCACAGACACCAACACTATAGAAATTCAACTCCTCACTTCTTTTACAAAATCACACCAAAAACTATAGATCACTCACGCACTCCACACACTGCCGGCCTCAACCGCAGGAGCTCTCGCTTCCTTCTAGACTGAATTCCAATTTTACGAACAATAGAACTTCACCCCAATCAGTCGGTAACTACTTAACCGCCACCAATGGAGTCCATCCATTGCCTCATTAACATTCATCTATCGACTAGGTTCTATAGAAATCCTTTACTAACTGGTAATATTGACATACTAGCATCTCAAATACTATAGAACTATGGAAATTAGAGAATTTAACAAAATTTTGCTATTATGCACACATTCTCTATAGATTCGATAACTACAAGTGTGAAAGCCATACGGGAGCACTTGCACATCAACAAGCGTGATCCTTTTTTAATGCACTCCATGTTAGGAGACAAGCCGGAAGGTGGATATCCAGAGGAAGGCATATGGGTGAACGCAGCTGGTGAGAGAATGTAAGGGACAAATGTCTTTGATGATTCCAACATCCGATCTCAGTATGCGGAGCACATGGATCCTTATCACAACATTCAACAACAAGTGTTTGATGCGTTTGATGAAGGCGATCATCTTTGTGAAAGCAGTGTTGGAGGTCACAAACAAAAGAGCAAAGAGGAGTCAGATCTTGATAAAATAGAAGCACTGGATGATTTATATGAACAAGCAACACAGACTCTGTACGGAGGTAAAAATGTCAGTGTCATTTTAGCCACCATAGTGCTCATGAACATGGCAGTCATCCATGATGTGAGTAATGTCTACTTAGACGAATTGTTGAAGTACCTCTTGATAGTGTTACTTCTTGCTGGCAACATGCTTCCAATCAATCACTACAAAGTGAAGAAGTTAATAAAAAAGTTAGGTCTCAATTACGACATCATACACACTTGTCCGGATGGCTGCGTGCTTTATTGGGGAGCAATGGAGAATTTGAAGAGGTGCCCCAGTCCAAGCTGTGGGAAGTCAAGATTTATCAAAGGATCAGATGTTATTTCCGCACTTGAGAGTAATTCGGCACTTTCCTATCATCTCAAGATTGTTGTACATCACTAGAAGAAAAACGTGTTGGCCCTCGCAGTTTTGCGTGGGCTATTTTCTCTTGGAAACCACGTTTAGAATGTAGAAAAATATGTTAAAACGCGTTTTAACACATTTTTCTGCGTTCTAAACGTGGTTTTCAAGTGAAAACAGCCCACGCAAAACTGCGAGGGCCAACACGTTTTTCTTCTAGTGCATGTATTGTTCGCGAGCAATTGCTGAGTTGCTTCGATTTCATTTAGAGCATCCCAACACAGATGAGGATGTCATGAAGTCAATGGCCGACAATCCAGCGTGGAAGCATGTTGATGTGAACGTGGACCCCAATTTGGAGAAGAAGTTAGAAACATTCGTTTTGGAATGTCTCTTGATGGAGTGAATCCGTTTGCACACAATAGTACCAGTCACTCTACATGGCCGTTACTATTGCTTATTTACAACTTGCCGTTGTATTTGGTGACAAAGAATATTCTTCATCCAGACATCCAGTTGAGCATTTTGGTCTCAGGCCACATATCTCCTACAAACAAGAACATGGATGTACTCATACGACCAGTCATTGAAGAGTTGCAGCAACTTTGGGTTGGAATACCCGCGCAAGACTTCTCAAAGCCTATAGGTGCACGTCGGTTTACTTTGAGAGGCATTCTCATGTGGACTATATCAGACTATCTTGCCTATGGATTGATAGTTGGCTTGTGCACGCACGGATATAAAGCTTGCACGGTGTGTGGGCCAACTATAGACGGCAGGTCTACAAAATCTAGTAATACCATGGACAAAAAGCAAAGAATAAAGGGACAAAAAATAGTATATGGTGGCAGTAGGAGGTGGACAAGGAGGAGCCATCTATACCGCCAAAATTTGCAGTTCAATGGCAAGGTCAAGACCAGGTCAACTCTAAGAAGGCTAAGTGCAGAGGAAGTTAGAAAATGTGGGGAGGAACGCCTAGCCTATCTTGCCAGCGGAGGGAAGAAAGGTGGGGAAGATGATCCTTTTCACTTACACGGAGTAAAACGCAAGAGTGCATTGCAGGACTTGCCTTATTGGATGGTGAGATTGTAGTATATCACATTTGTTTGTTGGCAAGGACATGCATGTCTTCTATTAAGTAGAAATGTGTATGGCAGTGGCGGCACTTTGTATTTGTAAACTTCAAGAAATATGTGGCTGGCAATGTCGTCAGTCATTTGCTGTAGCGATGTCTTCTTGGGAGTCAGCACGTATTGAGATTGTTCATGCCGGCGGGCGCACTCCAATATTTGTAGAAGACGTTGGCAAACAAATTGTGCTTATGAAGTCGTCTGTATGTATTAAAAGAGGTTGTCATGGTGGCAGGAGGAGGGAAATTCAGTGACTTTGAATGAATGTGGATAGATTCGACAACTCAGAAGGGAGTGTCAAATGAAATCAATAGAAGCTACATATTGTAAAGATGTTATGTTTGTAGAGCAAACTCTTCAGAACAGCATAACGTTTGTTTATCAATGTTGACGTGCAGGAGTTCCAAGTCATGAAACAAATAGACATCCTTGTAAGACAATATTATTGGAGGTCAAAGTGCCATGTAACAAACATATATCTTCCTTGTGAAAATCGAATGTCAGGACAAAATCAGCTATCATAGAGGGCTTGTAGCAATCATTAGTGTTCTGGAGAGACGTTTGTCCGTTAAGCAAGTGAAATGTACAAGTTCAACGTACTGTACTAATTGTGCTTCATGAATATATCGACCAATTGAGACTGTGTGGCATGTGCTTGATTAGGGCCTGACATTTTCAAATTGTGTGCATCATTACTTTAGAAACTACTCATTCCACACTTGTTGGATCCAATGCATTGCAAAAAAAATATATGTGAGAACATCATTAGAGGATTTTTGAGGCCTCTAAGAGACTGTGAGTTCTCAGGCCTTGGAAACTCTAGGAACGCGCTGGGAACAATAATCTAACATGGTCACGCGAGTGCCATGTCAGAAAATAATAAAAAAATAATTTTTTAATATTTAATTTCAATTTTTTTTCAATATTTAAATAATATTTAAATCTATATATATTTTTTAAATTTTTTAAATTTTTTTAATATTTTGGCTGTTCCCAACTGCGGAAACAGCCCTAAAACGGCCCTTTGCAGCCCTCAAATTTCTTCTAATGATTCAAGACCATTTGGGAATGCAGGGATTCAATAGACATTCAAAGCATGAACATTCGGCTGGAGTTGTGGTTGGAATCTACAAATACCAGTGGGACTGAGCATCGCATACCGGAAGCTCCATACATTTTGAATTCTATGGAGAAGACAACAATCATGGAAATAATAAGAAAACTTAGAACTCCTTCAAATTATGTAGGTGCCATTCACAAATGTCTGCAAGAAGGAAAACTGCATTATATGAAAAACCATGACTTTCATGTGCTCATGCAACAGGTAAAGAATTCAAACAATGACCTTAAAAGTTTGTGAAGGGCAAGGTGAATGCACGAAACACTTAAAGTTAAAACCCTAGTTTTTGATTTTTTTTTTGCCATAACTTCTGTGTTTTAGCTCCAAATGACTCAAAATTTATAGCGAAGCTACTCATAACCATTATACACCTTTCCTAATTTTTTGGTAATTTTCAAAAATAATTTACTATTTTTAAACAGCCCCAATGATTTCTCACAATGGGTGATTTAGGGGGGTTTTGCACTTTTTTAACCCAGAAAAACGAATTTTGAGCTGAAATTTGGAAAATATGGTCTTCTAGTAGACTTATAGCTACATTTCAAAGGATTTTTAAAAAAACTTATTTTTATGTGGTGTACAAGTCCACAAAAGGATCTCTTTTCTATATTTTTTTCCAAAGGTATAAAACATTATTTTGGTGCGTTTTTTAGTCAAAACCCATTACCAAAAAGTTTTCTCTAATGGACAATTTTTAGATTTTTTTTAAAAAAAAATTCTATTTTTTACAAATAAAAATGTCAAAAGTGGTATTTTCTTCACCGGTTTTTGGGTGAATTCTAAGTCCAAAATTCTAGTGAAGAAAATACCACTTTTGACATTTTTATTTGTAAAAAACAGGATTTTTTTTTTTTTAAAATCTAAAAATTTTTCATTTGAGAAAACTTTTTGGTGATGTGTTAGAACCTTGTTCTATATATTATATGTTTTTGAAAAAAATAGGATGCTAATTTAAAAACTAGGCTATATAATGCTGCATGTCTCAATACTTTACATGAATAATCCAAACTCATATGATGACTTTGGCTTTACTTATGATTGAGAAAAATATGATAGTATTATTAGAATATTATACAATGTTGTTGCAAGCTATACTATGTCATCTGGATACATTTACTAAGATCCTGAGAAGTATATGACAGTAGAAGAATGCTTGCAAAGGGAGGTTTGAGTCTTGATAAGAAACTGAGCACTATAGTATTCCTGAAACTATTTGACGAATGATAAATAGAATGGCGCCCTGAAAAGGGATGTTCCAGAAACCAACTTTTTTTTTTGTACTCTATCTTTATGACATGCAAAATGATGAAGATGGAGTACAAAAAAATTAAAAACTCTTTACATATCAGCAATCCTAGGTGGAGGATCACCGGCCATATAGGAAAAGGGATTTTTTTTTTTTTTTTTTTGGGTAGTGACGGATCTCGGGGCCTTATGGAGGCCTGATTTTCCTCCTAATGCATGTATTGATCAATCACAAATTTCATCTAATACTAATGTCACACAAATATGATGCTACATAGGATACTAACAAATGGACATTTTCATATAAAAGCATGACAATAACACATGACATCACAATTTCAAGTGTTAGTGACGGCTAATTTTTAGTAGGCAAGTGCATAATGAGAACGTTCATTTTCTATTGACCAATACATGCAATGTTCTTCTCTAATTTCTAGTCATAGCATAGTTGGTCCACTATAAATGATCTACTAATAAATAATTTTGATTGATCTCATTTGTCATTTGCAGATGTGGAAGATTGTAAGAAAGATTGGTTGATTTAGTATCAATTGGAGTAGTACCCACTATAATATGACCTTTTGGGAATAATAAAAAATAAAATAAATAAATATGGATAATTTATATAATACTAAAAATAAAATATCCCCAAAATCTTAGACCTAAAAACAAATGTGGATCAAAAGTTATTTGTGAAATAGAGTGACGAAATTTTTGAAGAAAATAGGCACTGATGTTTAAATTATTTGAAAATAGTAGAAACATTCAAAAAATTAAAACAAAAATTGGCAATTTATGAGGACTTGATGGTAATTATGTTTTACCAAAAGAATGGCCTTAAAATCATCTTGAACAATGTTTAAAAGTGCGAGTGCCAGGGAGTCCTATTTGCACAAATATAGAGGACATAAAATAAACTATTTTAATTAAAATGCCTTTAATATAAAACATGCTCGCCTACTGTGGAAATAGACCATAGAAATTTCAGCTCTAAATCATTAGTTTGGGATACATAAAAATACTAGAAACCACTAAATCTAAAAGTAAGAAAAATTAACAAAAAGGTGATTGCAAAAAACACATGTACTATTTTGATGTCATACCTTGTAGGCTAATATTCTTTTAGCCATAACTTTTGCGTTTTGACCCAAACAACTCAGGATTTACAGGTAATTTACTCATGACTGTTATACACCTTGTATAATTTTTTTGCAATTTTCAAAAATGTTTCACTGTCTACAAATAGCCCCCAATTTTATGTCACGCTTGCTAATTGGGGGGGAGGAGGTAGAACTATTTAGTACCCCCAAAAAATGGGATCTGAAATTTGGAGAAGATAGTCTTCTAGTAGATTATATTTATAGATATTGACCAAAAGAATTCTAAAAATAGTCAACTTTATGTTGTATGGAAGTTTATAAAATGAGCTCCTTTTTGTACTTGCATTTTAAAATATATAAATATTATTTTGGTGGTTCTTTTAGTGAATGACGATTTTTATAGAATTGTTAAAAATGACATTTTTTAGTTTCTTTATGAATTTTTTTTTGTATTTTTTATAAATTATAACGTCAAAGTACTTATTTTCTAGAGATTTTGCACTTTTCTAGTTCTCCTACTTAGAGAATTTTCTATGCTTTTCCTTCTTATGGTATCTTCTTCTTAAAGGTGCATACATTGTTTATCTTCCTTCAAAAATTTAAAACATTATTTCTCTACTTTTAAAGCACTCTAGAAAAAACCAACAATACTCCTTAAAATGCAACAAATAGTACAACTGTTTCTTGCAATCATCCAAATTAGACTTTTAAATATAAAATGATTTTTAAATTTTTTTGAAATATAAGGGATATGATCAAAATGGAAACATCTATCTCTTATAAAAAAAATTCAAGTTCATTAGGTTTAGGCTTCAAAAGGTAGTAATGATCACAAGTTCGTCTCGCTACATGTGACAAAAAAAAGACCAATATTTCCAAGAATGTTTTTTGCAAGCCCTTCTATAAATCATCCCATGTCCTAGATCGTATTTGTGACATTATTTATGATGTTATATTATGGTGTCACAATAAACACCAATGTGTTCTCTTAGATGTCTATGATGATATGTACCTTCATAGATTATAAACATGTCCATGGCACATGGTCTTGTTATTGCAAAATTTTAGCTCACATTTGAGTCGTTGCAAGAAACACCTGTCATTTTTGTCTCAAAGCGGTCTAGTAGTGTAAGTACTCTGACTTTTGAAATAATTTTTTTAAATGAAATAAAATATGGATAATTTGTAAAGCAATCTAAATAGTATGTCTATAAAAATTCAGGTTTAGAAAATTTTATTTACAAAAGTTATGAACAAGAAAAGAGTAATGGAAAATACCAAAAAAATAGATACTTTGATATTTTATTTTAGAAAATAGTAAAAAAATTCAAAAAAATAATCTAAAAGAATCATTTTTGTAACTTGAAGATGTTCCTTTTCAACCATTTGCATCTTCAGAAAAAAAAATTTGTGTTCTATACTTGTGTAAAGATAGTGCATTTTGAGCACATGTGGAAGGTGGACGATTTATTATTTTTAGAAAATCTCTTTATAGGCTTGTGTAAGTTTAGTAGAAATCCTTGTATCCCAATTTTGACCTTCAAATTTGCTTTTTTGGACCCAAAATAGTATTGAACCCCTTCATAGTGGGTAAGGTAGACATCTAATTGAAGGCAATTTTAAAATAATAAAATAATATTTAAAAATTGGGAAAAATTGATCAATGTTTGCAACTACCACATATACCTTCATTTTAATTTTCATAAAAAAGAGATATACAATGCAAAAGTTATGAGCAAAAACCACCTATCTAAAGCCAAGGGAACAAAAAAAAAGAACAAGCGGTTCTTGCAACAATCCATTTCTTTAAAAAAAATCTTCACGATTAGTCTTATTTGTATAAGACTAACTGTGTCCTATGACCAATATCAATTAGACATAAATTTTGGGCTTCTTGCAATTACCGCACTAGCTAATACCAATTTTACATCACATATGAGTGCCACCATTTTTAAAGTTCTATCAACTAAGTGCATACGGTTTGTGGGCTTAGTGCTTATAGAACCATAAATAGTCGTATATAGAGTCAATGTGACACGTGGAAACCAAAAAAAGACATGTCACTACAAGAAAAACAATGTCCGATTCAACATGATAATCAACTCAAATGTGTTGGTTAGGAGAGTTGGATAGAACATTTTGGTTTGGACAAAATTCAACAGTACTACGTTAATTTTATATCTTGATTTGGTCAAATTAAAAATATTATTATTATTCAATAATTTGCCACATCAACTGCCACATAGGCAAAACCTGCCGTGTAGGTAGGGTTGCTACGTTAGTAGACTCGCCAAACGGATTGGATTGCCACATCAACAACTAATAAATTGACACTAAATAATTAATTAAAGTTTGTCTAATAGATTCTACACTTTAAATTTTAACTTTAAGAAATTCAGTCTTGTATTCCAAATAATTCAATACATATAGCATTTGAACTTTAATTGCAAAATTCCACCACTATGATCCGAGTAGTTCAAAGTATACTACAATTGAACTTTGAATGTCACTTACCTTGGTGGTGGAAGAGAGGAGAAGACAAGGTTTTTATACAAGTGGGGTGATAGGAGGTAGGACAACCCATAGGGGATTTGTAAATGAGGAGTAGGAGTTCAACTGCTCATACTTAAGTCAACAATAGGAATTGTGGTTTAAGTAGAATTTCAGACCTCATTTAGGCAATGTAGAATTATTTTTTTCAGAAAACTTTAAACTAAGCTACTGTGGAAAATCAAGGTAATTTTCATCTCCAAAAATCCGTTTGAGATTTCAATCCTCCAATCAAAAGTTAAGGACAAATTTGAGAGAAGGGTTGGAAGGGACATTTTCTTTGACAATTTCAAGCATCCACTCTGAAATTTATTTGTCCATAACTTTTGATTGGAGACTTAAAATATCAAACAAATTTTTGGAGATGAAATTTTTCTTGATTTCACAACTTTTCTTAGTTGAAAGTGTTCTAAGAAAAAGTTATTCTACTATGCCAAAATGAGGTCTGAAATTCTACTTTGCACACAATTCTTACATTTTGACAATGAGCGGTCAAGCTCTCATCTTTAAATTTCCCATACTCTTTGGGGATTCATGATGGACAATGGATGTCATTATAAAAATGACCTCTCCACCTATCATTCTCACTAACTGTCAATGAAAAAAGTCTATTACCTTGCCATCTAGAATATCTAGATTTTAGAAGGTCATTGGACTTTATCTTAGACTTTCCCACCAACATTGGATATTTTCATTTTTTGCAAAATTTTGGTCATTTAATTTTTGCTGAATTTGTTCATTTTTCTATTATTTTTAATTTAATTTTTGGCATATTTTTAAATTTTTATTTTGGTAGACCCTACCCTATTACTATAGTATGTAGAAAAATAAAAATGATGTTCAGAGCTGTCAACTATGACTACAAAATCAACTGAGCAAACTTTTTTTTGTTCAAATCAACCAAATCATGGTGATTGATGTTTAGAGGACTGCCAAACCAACAAAGCCCAAATTTTTTTTTGTCGTAATCAACGTAAGTGCTTTGATCTTTTGCTGATTAGGGCCCCTTTTTCTTGTAGTGGGTGTAGAATGAAAACGTGATCTGTGGAGTCAAGAAGACATGAATATAAACACAATAAAATCTACCTTAAACTCACTCACACTCTAGCCACTGAAACCCACATCAAGTTTTTTTCAAAAAACATGCAGAAATAAATAGCACTCATAAGAACGTACACTAATCAATTCTATTTTTGCATACCATGCAAAACAAAAAAACAATTCAGAATAACATTGAACCATCAATTTTATTTTTACAAACCATATAAAAATAAAAATTAGTTAACACACTTGATCCTTAAAGGACGGATTGGTGACTGTGAAAATCATCTCTTTGGTTACCATGTGATTCATTTGTTTAAAAAACTGCAAAAGCACTCATTGAAAGTCAAACTACTGTAGAAGACCTTCCCTTTTTATAGCAAAATTCCGAGGATGAATAGTTGCACTTCTATCCTATCCGAAGGATTTTCTTGTCATCCATCGAATGCCAAACGTCTGCCGCGCCATTTATAGGTTAAGTATGGAGTGCATACACCCAACCATTCATGCACTTTATTTTGTTTATGGCCAAGTTGCATAGATGTCTATGGTGACATCCAAAGTAACATACATACATTGGCTAGAACAATGTGATGTCTTCAAAGATGTTTGGCTTGGCATCCTCAACAACAATCTAGAGTAGTGGGGATGAATTTTTTATTCCCCCAATCAATATTCCATGTGTCTCATAGTGTCTAGCTACTCCACTACATATTAACCGGGGGTTATGTGAAACCCTAACTTGTGGCAAGTCATTTAAGATAGATCATCGAAGAGTGTAGAAAATGGAAGTTAATACAAGATTCCACAAACATCCTAGAGTTTTAGGTGTGAGAGAAGGTGTGACAAATCAATAGACATTAGATTTTATGGTCATTGAGGTTGCACTTTGTGTGTTCAACAATTTTGTTGAGCAAATTGCAACAACCACCTAGGGGTGATGGCAAGAAAGACCGACCGTTTTTGTAGTTGTCAAACTTGCTTTATCTTCTACTATAACTTTTGAAGCATGATTCCAATGAACTTGAAATTTTTTATGTTTGTGTATATTTTGACTATAATTAATTGTTTCCCTTGTTTTTCAAAAATTTAAAAATATCATTTTATATTTAAAAATCAATTTCTCTAATTTGTCATACCTTCAAGTTTTTGTTTGTTTTTAGTACTGGGGAATACCCAAATTTAATGATCTAGAGCTAAAATTTAGGTGGTCTATCCCCACACTAGTTAGGCATGCTCCACATGACGGGCAACAAAAAATACATTATTTTAAATCCTTGACATTCATGCAAATAGGGCAAAAATGGGGCTCCATAGTGCACACACTTCCAAGCACACTTTTGAACATTGAAGATGGTTTAAAGTTAATTCTTTTGGTGAAATCTCATGACCTTGAAATCTCACAAATTTTCAAATTTTAGTTTTTTAATATTTCACTAAGGTTGATTTATTATAAGTTAAAACATTGATATATACCTTTTCTACCCACAATTCTATAGGTACCAGAATAGGAATATGTCAACATTTTAATTTATAATAAATCAACCGTAGTCAAAAAATCAAGCCATGGAAGGTGCAAAAAAACTTGTTTCCTTCACTTTCAACACAAATATCTTGCAATCTTAGTGGCCAAAGTTTTTTAAATTCCTTCTACACTTTTTAAACTAATTTTGTGCAAAATCCTACAATTATTAGATATGCAAAAAAATAACCTTTCACAATTTTTTGTACTTTGCAATAGAAATGATTGTTTTCACCATTTTTTTGACAAAAATAGGCAATTGTCCTTTAGGGGTTAAAATCTCTAGTTCCTCAATCACCTATAGAAATTTTTATAAGTGTATGAAACATTTTAAGAGTCAATGTAGCAATAATGTGCAATGGTTCAAAAGTTAATCCCTAAAGATCAATTGCCTAGTAAATGGATACTTGAAAATCCAGTACATGTTCACTCCTTATATCAAAATTTTGTAAACCTCCAACCAAATCAAGGTTAATTTGGGCATCTTTTGAGAAATATTCATCAACTTTTGAAATTTGGCATATATGTTACTAATATAATATGGCATACAATTGTCCCAAAAACTTACAAATTTACTCTTTTCAAATCACATCTTAAGAAGAGTCAAACTTTGTTAGCTATGTCAAGGCAATTTTAAGAAAAAATATTTTTTTCTAACTTCAAGCCTATTATGTTATCTTGCAATGTGTGAGATGAAATTTCTTTAATTTTTTTCCCACATATTCCAAATTTTTGTCTCTAACTTTTCACCGTTTGGATTTTAAATAAAAAAATTTCTCATTGCTCAAGAAATCATCAAAAAATAACTAGTGGATTGCCAATTTACTTAACCTCCTTGCATTGTAGGCAGGGTTGTCTTGTCTTACACGTTTTTGGGTTTAGGTGTCGTGTTGGACGTCTAACATCACATGTCATAAAGGACAAAGTGTCGGACGAGTGTCCAACTTCATCATGTAATTTCATCTTCAGCAGTTGAAAAAATTTGAAATTTCACTATAACTATGAACCTAAATTTAGAATGTAATATGTATTCATGAAATTGAGACACTTCATTAACATGAAACATTAATATGTCAATATTGTAAATTTCTAATGATATATTTTAAAGTTAACTAGACTTTTGGTCAACTAGACATCTTGAGGGCTCTATTAGACGTCGTGTGACGTCTAGTTGTCGCGATGTTGCGATGTTGGGGAAGACAACCCTGATTGTAGGATATTTAGAGTAAGTTAGACTCCACATTTGATTCTGAAATTTCCATGAGTGAACCTAACATTGTATATTTAATAATGGTTAAAATCCCCATTTTTGTGTAGAGCAAAAATTTTACTCCAAGAGGGCTCAAAGTCTACTACTATTTTGCAAGAATGAAAAAAAGTTTTTTTCACACTTCAACTATCATAATCCTTCAATCCACATAGTTAAACGGGATGGAATTTTTTACACACATTGCTTTACTTGTCTAAAATAATTTAGAATGGTTGGAATTAAAAAAAAAGTTTTAATTCTTGATTTTGGACAATGCATCAAAAGTTGACAGTTTTGGACTTTTCTTCTTCCAAAATATTCTTTGCTCTTTAGGGATTAAGTTGGCAAATGAAAGTGAAATGTGTGTTGAAAGCAATAGTAGCATGTTGGAGACATCCTTCTTAAGGATTCATTTCAGCTTATGTCTAGTAGAATTGTAACATGTGGATATTAACCTTGTAATGACGAACTGGTCTCCACTAATCCTTTTTGATACAATGTGAATCATCAACTTTAAGAAAACCAAAAGTATTCATTGGAGGTCAAGCTATTGTATAAGGTCTCCTTTTTTTGCACAAAATTCCAAGGATGAACAATTACACTTCTTTCTTACATGAAAGCATTCTCTGTCATCCATTGGACACTTAGTGTCTGTAGCAACGTTACATGGTTAAGGAATATTAGGATTTTAAGATTATCAAACAAAGATTTTAATATAATATTCAAATAGAGAATTTTACTAAATATCATATGAAAAGAGACATACAAAAGTAACACATACTCTGTAGTTATTTAGCTTGTTATTGACATATTAACCCCTAAACGTCTGGATTCATCTCCAAAATTGACGATTTGAAAAAACCCATTATAAACTACAATTTGGAAGAATATTTTGGAATTGGTATACAAATGAAAGCTGTAGATTTTGATTTTTAAATTCTATCCGTACGGTTAGATCTACTAATGCTATCACCAATCTTTTTCTATAAATTTTGAAAAGAAAATTTCAGAATTCCTTCTAAATTCAATTACAAGTAAAATATTATCATTTTTTGAGTAAAACTTGTTGGAATGGATTTGAAATAAGGTTCTCTTCATATGGTGATTTTTTGAAATTTTTGTGACCTATACATCTTTGACCTCATTTTTGCACATCTAGTTCTGAACTAAAGTCAATGCAAATTGACCACTTGACATACTTCCACATTTGTAATTTTAGAAATGTATATATTCTAGTAACACCAAATCCAACCGATGGATAGGACAACAACTTGATAAAGTATCACCAAGAATTAGGATGACTTTCATCCAAGCAGGAATGAGACAGAAACAAGGATCTGAATCTGTTCATCGTCCAGAAAATGGACGTCGGAGCGCTCCAGGGTTAATGATATCATTTTTCACTTTATTATTGACTACATGCCCCTAGGCCCGTCCTTTCATGGTTACGAGATACAGCATCTGCAATACGCCAGCGCTGTCCAATCCAGTCCGCGAAAATTAAGCCAAGCGACATCTTCAAATCGCGAGTTGGCTTCACTGATACTCACAAAGAAACAGAGAGATCCAAGCAAAATACCTAATTTCATGACTGTTGATGGCCTTGCCTGCTTTGTTGTAAGAGATCGAGAGAGACAGAAAACGAAGCAACTGCAAATTCTATGATTGACGGAGTTTCACTAATGCATGGAGGCCTTTGATCATTCGTGTTAATTGCTTCTACCCGGGCTTCAATCTGTCTGGATCACTAGTACGCGGATGTGCTCAATTTCACTCCATTCATGACTCTTGCTTAGACATCAACTGTGTGTCACTGTCTGAGAGAGTTGAAAGAAAATTTGCGGATGCATGCTAAATTGTTTCCAACCTTGACTCTAGCTCGCTCATCTGCGTATAATTTCGATCAAGCTCAATTGCAGTTGATTGTTGCTGTAGGATAAATCCCGCTCGTTTGGTTGAGATTTGAATCATGGGCTTCAGCTCCTTGATGCAATGGAGTTCCCTGGCCTGAGTTGAGCTTGTGAAGACTTGAGAATTATCCACACGGCGCGCTTCTTCAAACCTCGTCTCTCAATTGCAGATCGATCTGTTGTTCTTTCTTTCTTGAGTAAGAAATTGTTAGCTGTGTCTTGAAATGTCTAAATCCGTTGAGGCGATTTGAAGATTTTTCGCGGGCTTTGCAAAGTAGTGCAAAGTAGTCGTTCCTTGCAGTCCTGAGAGTACTACTTGGACTACTTGGAGTCCTTATGTAGTCCTTGTGCAGTGCTCGTGTAGTGCTCGTACAGCCCTTAGAGTAGTGAGCTGTAAAATGCCTAAATCCTCGTCCAAGCTCACTAAAAATCTGTCCGGATCAGCCGTCAGTTCGGATGCTCACCTGTGTGGCAATCCCTTGTGAGCACATTGTATGAGACTTTTGTTAGTTGGGACAGCCTGGGTCATGGAGCAGATTCAAGTTGTCAAGGGTACCGTTCCCAAGCCCCTCCTCGGCAAGATTTAAGGCAGCCTTGTGAGCAATCTGGAGCTCACATGCGATGAGCTCGTCTCTCACGTCACCACCAATGTCGCTTGCTCCCAGGTCAGACCCGCTTTTGCTGTATTGCAGAGCTAATGTGTACGGAATCTCGCCGTCCAGATGTCAAGCCAAATAGTCGGAGATTGAAGGCTCTGCGCCTCAAGAACGATGGCGATGTGACTTTCGGCGCTTCCTATTTCCAGCAGGCCTTTGAGTTGTATACCGAGGTTAACTTCAAGTCTTCCTCATCTACATGGATCATGAAATTTGGACTTTATCTTGTATTTTTCTGGTTTGCTACGACTGTCTGCCACCACAAATTCGCAGTGAGAAGTAAACGGAGTAACCTTGGCGTGGTATTTTCTCATATGGAGGCACCCCGCTTGTGGTGGAGGTTTTGTTTTCCCATGAGGATAATGATTAATTAAGCCCGCGATACGCACTGAGCAGTAGATCCCTCGAGCCCAAAGGAGTCCAACAAACTCAACAGCTTTTTGCCTATCCTTTGGGATCTGGTTCAAGCAGTGTAAGGACACTTCGGTCCCACGAAATTGAGATTTGAGAGTGACACTAACAAACAATCAAACTCACGTCGGTCATATTTGTGTGTCTCTTGGTTGTTTTGTTGCTGGCCTAGGGTTTGGAGGAGTTAGGACTTGGAACATTGTGGAACTCTTTGCACTGATGATTTGTGCACTTGTTGAATTCAAGCCTGAAGTCCTAAACCGTGCTGGACTTCATGCAGGCTTTATGGCAGCACAAAGAGATTGCACACGGACTATTGGACTGCAGGCTTGAAATGGTGGAGCAAGTGCTTTGTTCGAGGCTCTCAGACTTCAGACATCAGCGAGTGGAAGAAACTAGGTTTCAAGAGAACTTGACCGAATTAAAGCTTTGAAGAATGCTGGTAGATAAGGCATGGAAATTGAGGACATTGACTGTCAAGCAACTATCTCCATACAAAGTTGATTCCGCCCATTCCGGGACGAAATACCCTGATCGGACTTGGATGGTAGATATACATGCTTTATTCCAAAACAGTTACTTTCAACCTAACTCTTCTTGGAAGTCCTACATCAGAAAGCGTGTCAACAAACACAACTCTTTTCAGTTTCTTAGTTACAAGTGAGGCTAACACCACCACTCAACCGGATCATTCACACTAAGCTCAGCCCTGGGAGCCCTGAGAGCATCCCAAGAAACTTAGAGCACACAAATGGGGGGTACCAGCACACCTTGCACAAAAATGTTTCAGTCCAATTTTCTTCGAAACACTGAACCATGTTCGTGCAACAAACCAAAACATCCAAAACTCAAGTAAACCTAAACCTCCAGTTAATTATTACCCCAACAGGGGCCCCATATATCGTATACTGGACCAAGCAGACATGAAGCAAAAACATTTGGCTGATCGTCCTTGGATGGAGAGAAGAAAAGCTGTATTATAAGACAATAACTTTCAACCCAACTCTCCTTCCAAATCCTACAACATAATTGCATTCACAAATACAACTCCTTTCAGTTCCTTGTTGACAAGCGAGGCGGTCACAATCACTCCAGCCAAGCATTCATACCAGATCAGAAGCGTTGCGAGGAACATCCAAAACTCGAATCCTACTAAAACCTACAGTTTCTACCGCCCCTCGGGCATCGTATATTCAAGAATATTCATGGACGCGTCCGCCACATTTGAATAATCCTGTCCACGCGGCGCAGGTCGCGCCGTGTTCACGATATTCGACAACTGATCGGAGGAGACAATATTCGACGATTGATCGGAGGGGTACGAGGCATGCGAGTGCCCCGCTTCCAACACAATGGCTTCCCGAAGCTCCCGAACGACATCTCGCATGAACGGTCGGTGCATGGCCTTGGGCTCCACGCTCTGGATGGCGACCTCTGCCACTTTCCACACGCTGTCCATGTTGGGGTGGCAGCTCTTCACCACGGGGTCCAGTATGCTCTCGATGTCGCCCGCTTGGAGAGAGTTGCGGACCTGGTCGTTGATGATCCACTCGCTTTCATCTTCCAGGGTGGTGTCAATGGGCTTGCGGCCGCAGAGAAGCTCCAGCAGGACCACGCCGAAGCTGAACACGTCGGACTTCTCAGTCAAGTTATTGGTGGAAAAATACCTGCAGCAAGAGAGGGAGGGACGCAAGTTTAGTAGCAGGAAATTAAGGAGGGCACCTGGCCTGGCATGGAGAAATTTATTCTCTGATTTAAGTAGGAACACCTTGGACTCGTTGAATTGAAGCAGTGAAGAGTGCGAGAACTAGTCAGGCCGGGGGAGCGAAATCTACACTAGATAGGCCTCTTTGCTAAAAGATACATTGGTAACTTTTAGAGGGTCGTAAGCGTGGCATGTATGTGCCCAGAGCTCGAGAATCAACAGAAAGTATAGATTGCATGTTGGACTTTTAGAGGGTCGAGGGTTTAAGTTCAGCAATTCAAACACGCTCGAACTTAAGATGGGCATCTCAAAGCTGCACCAGTTTCTTCTTGGAAGGTATGCAAATCTAAAAGAGTCCAAAAAAGCGTGATTTCAACGACTGGGCTAGTTGATTTATGTTAAAATCTTGTTGCCGATTGAAAGACAACTCCAGGTTGCTTTTCATGTCAGAGTTGCAATTAGAGGCAGTTACACTAAAGCCGTTGCCCTGGGCGCCTATTTGGTGGAATTTTGCTGATGAAATGAACATAACCATAGAATGGAAAACCGAAAGGGATTCCAAAAAATGGAGGAAGTGTGCTTACTCAGGATCCAAGTATCCAGCAGTTCCTTTGACCACGGTGGAGACGTAGGATACTTGCCCGGTTTCGGGGCCCAGTCTGGAGATACCAAAGTCAGCCACCTTGGCCACATATTTGTCAGTGAGGAGGATGTTGCTGCTCTTCACATCACGGTGAATAATGTTTGGGGTACAACCACCGTGAAGATACTCCAGACCTTGTGCAGAGTTCAGAGCAATATCCAGCCGCATTTTCCAATCCAAGGGCTCCTGATGCGCCAGAGGAGAGCCTATATTGTCAAGTCATACCACTATTACCAGAATACAATTTCACGTTTCGCTCAAGCCAAGCCAAATCGAAAAATGAAAATACAACGGAGTAAAACAAAGTGCAACAAAATTACAAGAAGAACAGTGGATTACCAAAAAGGGTGAGAATGTGCGTTCTAAAAGCATGTACACCCAGAATTACCAAATGAAATGTACAGAGCACATTCATTCAAGTGACAATTTTGGGTGCACACTGCTTAGTACTTAGTAATGTATGAAAACATGTACGATAAAACATGTGCTTTAATTTAATTTTGTACCTGATCGCAAATAAACAAAAATCACTCTATTACTCAGCTAGCGCACTTAATGAATTCAAAATTGAAATACGCTCAAAAGTTCAAAATTGAAACTATGAAGACTCAACGTGCTTCGTTATTGGACACCAGATTCCAAGTCGATAGACGACGTACCATAGAGGTGTTCACGAACAGTGCCCTTGTGCAAAAACTCGTACACCAGCATTTGATTCTTGCTTTCAAGACAATATCCCACCAACGAAACTAGATTCTTGTGGTGCACTCTTGACAGCAGTTGTACCTGGCGAGAAACAATTCAAAATTAGGGCTCCCACAAACAAAGCACAGCACATGATTGGAATGTTGCAGGACAGGCGAGAGAGAGTGACGAAACAGTCAACTTAAGCGTTGAGTGCTGATAACCAAGCCTTGGCATGGAAATGAGGGAGCAAACATTAATTAAGAAGTTGGACAACATTAGGCATAGAATTTTAAGAGGGAAAAAAAGAAAGAAAGGCATGGAGTCTGCACCTCATTGTTGAATTCATTAACCCCTTGCCGAGAATTGGCATCCGAAACCTTGACCGCCACTTCTCGGCCCCCCAGCTTGCCATAGTACACAGGCCCGAATCCTCCTTCTCCAATCTTCTTGCTGAAGTTCTGCGTGGCGGATGTCAGCTCCGCAAACGAATACGACTTTGCTCCTTGCACGCTCTCGTGCGCCTTCTTCTTGTTGCGTTTCCGAATGCAACAGAAGACGAACAGGAGAGCTCCGATCAACACCACGCCCAAAATGCCGCCCACCACGCCTGCTATCAAACCCGTGTTGGACGGTTTAGGCTTGGGGCTCGTGGGAGTTGAGGAGGGGGTGACCGGACTTGAGGGGGAGATGCAGTTGCACACGGGGTTGCCGGTGATGCTGTGTGCACAAGCAAGCCAACGCAACTTATGGCTCAATAACTGCTCAAGCCAACGCTAAAGAATATGGAAATGCAAGCAAACGTAAGGGCTCATTAATGGATCAAACCAACGCTATAGGTTCCAATCAAGCAGCGTGACCAGTGTATCTCCTAACTTAACAGAATTCGTAATTTTGGCCCATTTCAGCGCTGAAAATAACACACGGGTTTCCATTCACAATCGAGCCAAGTCAGCCAACGCAAGGGCTCCATTAGAAGGAAAGCTGAACCCTCAAGGGGCCGTAAGTTCAAGTGTTTGCATTTGTTGTTTGAGATTTGGATGCCTGGTCTTTTAGGGGTTAAAATAGGCCAAGTTCTGGGAGATTTCAAGATTTGGACGAATCTGATGGGTACTATAGTTGAATGGTACTGAGGAGGTTAAGGTGCTTACTCCAACGCCAGCCCTGGCCTTCGCAAGCCTGCGGGAACTGTCCCAGTGAGGTTGTTGTTGGTGAGGATTCTGATAAAACATGTATGAGAAGTGGAGTGGTCAGTTACATGGAGCTGAGTTAGGAGCTTGTTTCTGGAGCATTAAATAAGTTGCATTGGAATATTAAAAGGCAGGAAACTGGGTTATTTATCACTTTTCTGCTCTGTGTGTGATGTAGTAACTCTAGACGATCAGCATGTTAAATTTGAGGAGACAGAGGATGCTCATACTTACAGTTCTGTTAATGCCGGAAGGTTTGCCAGGGAATCAGGAATAGAACCACTTAAACTGTTATTTGCAAGCTGCCTGCACAACAACAAGACAAAGACACATTCAACTTAGAACTCCTTCATTTGGTTTCACTCTTCTCAGGTGTCAAGCCTAGTGCTATGTGAATGGAGGCAATTACGGTAAAGCAGTGTGAAATCTCTACAATACTTTGAGATTCTAGGGCTCAGAATTGCAAGGGCTAGGCTTAAATACAAATGACAGTCTAAAATGAACTTGAAATTGCAGGCCTGCAGAAAACGACAACCCCTATTTATTCTCTGGACACCATTACCATGACTGACCGTATGCCTACCTATTAATTTCATTGCACAAGGAAAGTCCCCTAACCCAATGTTCAGTTCGGGTGCAAAACACTTACAAAGATGTAAGAGAAGTTAACTGTGCAAAAGCAACCGGAATCTGGCCTGTAAGATTGTAACCATTTAATTTCCTGAAATACACAACCAATACGTATTCAATCAGTGATCTTCAATGACGAAAAAACCCTGGTGCTTCTAACAAAATGCGGCCCATGCCCAAGCTGAAGCCTTCATACGACCTTGAACAGAGTTTCATCCCTCATCCAAAAGCAGTTCCATAGAAGTCTTACACTGTGAGCACTCTCGGAGAAGTTGCAGAAGTTACAACACTGCATGTGATCCAGTCATAAGGGACCGGCAAACAGGGGTCCCCAGACCAGCCAGTCAACAATAGAGCCGCCTTGATGGTCTCAAGCGCAGCAGCTGAACATAAAGCATGAACACAAACTTCAGTACATAATCCTGTAACATATCCCTCAACATATGCGGGAGGATCAGCTTCTGGTTCCCAAAATAGAAGTAATTGCATTCAAAACTGGAAAACCCTACGCCGGGACAAGTGGTTGGAAACAAAATCTTAGTCTCAGAATCACGAGGGGGTCAAATTGGGATAGAAACATTGCATTAGAAATTGCAAGCTCTCTCACTCCTATTGTTCACTACCGTTCAAATGGAGGAGAGTGACCTACCATCGTCGGCATTAGTAGGGAGTGCCAAAAGTGGATACTTCCACAACAGCTCGGCCCCGCTGACAAGAGGACCGTCAAGAGTCGGAGGATCAGTTGAACTGAGGGTCACGGCCGACGTCTCCGTTAATGACATGTCTTGCCAGTAAAACACAAAGGCCTTGTTGACACCCCCCGACAAAGCATAAATATTGACCGTGACGTCAGGTAAGCGAGTGTCATTTGGAACGCTGACACTAAACTCCCTGGAAGTAGCAGTAGCGGTGGCTGAAATCTCGGCGAAGTACAAGTAATACACGCATTGCATATGATTGCCGGCAGATCCGTAAGGGTAAGGTATAACAATGCTGGTTGCGGTTATGGCGGTTTGCAGCACTGCTGACGGAGGCTTAATTGCCAGATTCCGATCCTCTATAGTCTCTTCTGTTGATATTGTTGTTGTTCCAGAAATGGCTGCTGGATTCCATACCCGGTCATATGTATCATTCGGATATCTGCATTTCATGCACACAATTAACATCTCCCAAACCAGATCAAAGAACTTGCCCTATTTGAACAGCCACACACTACTTCCAGCTCTAAAACGCGTTCTAGTACGGCTCTGGTACGAGCTCTGATATAAGATCAACAATCACATATGACTAAGCTTCGTGCTCTGATACGAGTTCAGATATTTATACTGTCCTGATACGAGTTCTGATATGAGATCAACCATGACAAATTATGCTGCAGGTCACTTTTCAAACGTATGCAATATCAACAGTACCACAAGAAGCCAGGGAAAGCGATTATGGTCAATTTCATTAAAATGGCGATATTCCTTGACTTTGGGCACTTTTAACAGTTCAGAACAGCCAGTCTGAAATCTACATTAGTCATACATTTTTGAAATTTTCAAGAGTCCTAGATATCTGAAATCTATAGTGGTCCTAGAGTTTTTAGAACAGCTGGTCTGAAATCTATATAGTTCTTAGACGTTTGAAATCTATAGCAGTTTTAGATGTGTGAAATCTACATCTTTTCTAGATGTTCAGAGCGGGCGGTCTGAAAAAATGGCACTGTGAATATCGCCATTTTAATGAAATTGGCCATTGATTCCACTGGTAGGTTGAATCGAAATGGACACTACTTACCCCGTAGGCAATTGCCTGTTTCGAAACTTTCAAATTTCTTCTTCTTCTGGATAAGCATGATGCAAGGGATAGTGCACAACATGCTTACTGGAATAAGTGTGCATTCCATATTAGCCTACCTCGGAGTAGATTAAGCGTGCATTTCGACTTTTACAACGTTAAAGTAATGCCATCCCAGGCAACCAGTGCGTCACGACCACAACACGAAACCAGAAAAGATCACTAATCCATTTTGATTCTAGGCAAAAGATTTAAAAGTACCTGTGTAATTTAGAGCATATTGACGAAATGCATAGAATACGAATAAATCGAGTCTAAAGTCATGTTTCTTTAGCTGCATAATTTTGACGCCAATTTCGTTAAATTGGCGCTATTCCAATACTCTGGCACCTTTTAGAACAAGTGTTCTGAACTAAAAATATACACCTGTCCTAAATTTCAAACCTATACTGTATGTACATAGAAGTCACAATTTTTGGAGCTAGAATCGTGCCATTTTAACGAAATTGACGATTTTTTTGACTTTTTTCAATCTTCACCCACGGTAGAACTTGGAGCTTTTCGACAGAGAGCACACTCACCTCAACTTTTTGACCCCCCCGAAGTCTTGCCGAGCAAACAAGAACAAGAACTTCCCTTTATCGATCCACGGCTGATCATATGCAATTGGATCCAACAACCTCAGCTCAATCGACGACACAAACGGCGTGGTCAACGACTTCGGGTCCTGATAAAAACACACTGACATACTCGTCTGCTCCAGCCCCACTCTCCTCACATACTCTAACCGCTTGATACTTGTCGTCCACACCGTCGCAGTCAAATCAACTGGCAGCATCTCCGTGGCATCGATCGCCATGTTAAACAAGGGCGGCTTATTGAGCGCATCATAGTTCCCATACCAGAACGTCGCAACGATCAAATGCGTCTGGTTGGCCTGCACGGGAAGCTCGTAGCAGAACTTCTTCCGAGCGTCTTTGAAGTAACGGAGCGTTTGAGCTTCCGTGTTGTTGGCGGTGACGGCACCTCCTGGGACAGACGCCATGATGGTGCCGACTGAAGTGTAGTTGGTGTCGGGGACCCAGTTGATGCCGCTGATGGGGTCGGTGTAGGCGGCGGTGGCGCCGCAGTCGATGCTGAGGAAGTAGGCTTGTGAAGGGGCGGACTGCGCGAAGACTGATGGCGAAGTTAGGGTTAGGATTGCTGCTACTACTAGCGTGAGAACTAGGAAGGGCGTCATCGTGGATACGCAGATCAAGGCTGATGTTTCTCCTGCTCGCACAAACAGAAATGGATTAGAGCACGGTGTGTTAGATAAGCTCTGAGATTAAGCTAGGGCATGAATTGTAGTAAAGTCGTTGAAAGTAGGCAAATCAGAGTGGCAATGTTGCGATATTCGAAATCAAAGAGCTCTGAAATCTAAGGTATAGAACGTGAAGAGACCGGGGAAGAGACACAATTTCGTCCATGGTTAAGCTCTGCGGTTCGTCTAGTGCATCAACTGCCGTGAAATTAAGTTGAAATTGTGCAATTCAGAGTGACAATGTTGAGACGTTTAAGTGCATATGGCTCGAAAAATCTAAGGTGTAGATCAAGGTTTTAGATTCGTATCGGAGTAAGAGCCAGATAATTTAACGAATTTCTCGATAATTGGAGACGTTCCGTTGTCGGTAACGTCGGACTGAAATGTGGTAAGAATTCCTGTGTGCTCTGAAAGTTTACGACATCATTGGACAGGTAGAAAGAGTTTGTGGTGTCAAGCTGGGAATATGGCTTTGATTTATCAAACTAGTGTACAAGGAGCTCATATTGGATCCTCAGTGAGTGCAATCTCAACTTCTCTCGTTGAGAAATGCAGCAAAATTTAGAGTGAATGAGGATTTGACTCACTGGAAATTTGGGGAACTACTTACTGGGGAGATCTACATATTCGACACATGAGAAATCGAGACATTCCGTTACTGGAAAATCGACATCCAAAATGAAGAATGAACGAATCAAACGCTGAAAGACTCAGGCAGCCTGAGAAAGTCAACGGAAAGGTGACACAGTTACGTTCATTCAGCCTGACGATCACTAACCGTATCTATCCAAAATATACCTTGCAACAGTTGATTCCAAATTATATCCACATGGAAATTTACATTGAAATGGCTTCGATTATCGACAAGAATTCTTAGTCTTTGCAATGGACAACGTGCAAGACGTGACTAGCTAGTCATAGGGGAATTTGTGGGTATCTTATGAGAGAGGAAATTAGTACCCTTTTCACTATCCATTTGTCAACTTCTCACTTCATTACTGGATTTTGTGATCTTACGATATTCCTTTTTCTCATACCCGGCAATTTCAGAAATTCCTAAAACTTGACACTGGGTTTCAACATGACATGGTTACCTTTTGTGTTCCGGAAGCAAAGCAATTATTCCGAATTCTTCAGCTGTCCCTCATCCAATTCCTGACCTCTCCTTGGTGCTCCTCTCAGTGTCTACATGAGCATCTGCAACCAGATACCGCAACATTTTGCAACAGGTTAGTCAACTGTACACCTTCTCTACTTCACAAGGGCTTCTGTAGCAGGAACTAACAAAGAGTTCCAAACCGGCCCGTTTTCCAACACTTCAGACAAAGTAAAAGGAATTCAGAATTGAACTACACTAAATAGTGAAATTAGGTTGTCACTCACTAATTTCTCAACATTTGACACAATATAAATAAGAATGCACTACTTTTGAATTGGGTGTTGTTATACTTGGGACTCATGAACCTCCATGTGTACAAATGGAGATATGTAGAAATATCTGTTGATTTTGATGGCTTGTACATAAAGTAATTTTCTTGGGGGATGGCAACCCAACTGTTAAGGCGACCTGATTTCATTATTCTGTGCAGAGCATGTATTCATGATTCCAGGATTCCAAACAGACCAAGTGAAGAGAAAATGCTCAAACTGTCTTATACCAGTAGTCAACTGTACAACATCGCAAAAACCATCTCTCGTAGAAGCGAGAAAAAAAAGGTTCAACCGTGTGGTGAAACTCTGCGCAAATTTTGTCCTTAATGTGGAAAATAATCAATACAAGTCTACATTTCATGATGTGCACACCCAGACCCCCTTGGCTGTCAACCTTCTCTAATACCACGTCCTGTGTTCCTCTCTCTTACTATCACTCTGTTATGTCACAAGGTGTTCAAGTATGAAAAGGGTTCTAGGCTTTCGTCCATCTTTCACCTGATCAGGTTTCCGGTTTCATGCAGCACCATTATATATTTACATTTTATTACAAACTCACAATGCTCCAAAACCCCAGTACTAATCACCGACACTTTGGGCGCCTGAACTGTGATATTAAAAAGGTCTGCTTCCGGTCTACGTACAGTACTGTAGTGCACAAAGAGGATTTGAGGGTGATCGAGCCACTTGTACCACTTGGTCCTTGCAATAGACTTTAGTCTATCGCCAGCTGACATAACGTGTCGCCTGACAAATTCACATAACCGAGGTGTCCCTACACCCTAGACCCTACTGCAATAAGTTGCAGGCAGTGGGTTTTTTTCATTTTGGAGAAGTAGCCAGTTCTCTCTTCTATACTCGCGTGATACTCATGTGATATTTGGGTGATACTTGGTGATATCCAGATAAAATGTGGCTACCGGTCTCATAATACAGCAGTAGCTTGGCTATTTTGACAATGAAAATTTCCTTACAGAAATAGTCAACATCTTTTGGCTGTAACCAATTGGCGAACAATGGTGCATAAAGAAACACTGGTTGCAGGTGAATCTGGCACCTTTCAGTGCTACACGGCTAGCCACTGCACCGACTTATCCGATTTAGCGCATGACCCTCATTTCCAAAAGATTCGAAACACCGAATACTGAATTAAAGTAGGGCGAAAGTATAAATTTAATTTAATAGTGTATTAATTTCCAGAAAATAAAATTGTCCGTGGCAAATCTGTAAACCTCTCTACAATCTTCTCTATGTTATAATCGAAGGTACACTGATTCATCCTTGAGTTCATGTGACGGTAATTCACAAAAGTCAAACTATTTTGGTTTAGTGCAGGTTGAAGTGTTGAACCCTCTTGGTATTATAGAAATTTCCACCCCAAAAAATTTAGTAATGTTCACTCATTTTTAAGGTGACTCTAATTTTTCGTCCTCACTGATAGGATAAAGCAGAGCAGTGTCTTGAAAATTTGAAAACCTGTACAAATTTGCAATACACGACTACTGCACCGTCACTAATAGAATAACAGAATAACTCAAAGTAGCCAAATTTAACAATGTAAAGTCAGCTTGCCACCGAACTCTAACAATGTAGACGAGCCCACTCTGAGATCTTTCTCGTGACATATACCGAGACAATATGGGGAAAGCACAATATGTCTGAACTTCCCGCATATGCATAGTCCCCGCCCTCGAATACTCCCAACAACGAAGATTTTCACACGAGCGCACATAGAAAGTAATCACATTCACAGAGAACATGTCCCGGGACATGTCCTCAACTAAACTCTGTCCAAAACCCGACCCTGTCTGAATGACCATCGTAAAAACCCAAACTCATACTCACACTTATAATTACAATGCCTCCTCCGCCGCAAACCCTTGTAAAACGATGATGGAACTCACACCGGAAACACCGGATCCAGCACCAAGCTACACACGCACTACAATACTCAAGCCTGCCATCTATGCTGTGCACTACCATTCCTTCCGCAGGAATCCTGAAATCCACACCAGCACCAACTCAAAGAATCAAAACACACAAGTATCCAAGAGAACCAGACACACACTGGTATCTATAACGTACCAGACCTTCGATCGCACAACACTCACCTTGGTCACTTCGGTTCTAGTGGACTATTACTCCCACTACAACTCTGGCTTTGAATTGCAAGGGGTATCACTGTTTCTGAAAATGAAATAATATGAAAATATCGTAGAACATTCATTACACAAGTAATATACGAACAGCTTTTCTAGGTCGGCGTTGCAAGTTGTAAACTTGCGAACTCCCGAAGTCAACCCGTTGACAAGGAAATTGATATTATTAATGCAACACGATGCTAAATCACGAAGTTGGGGCACCGCACTGGCGGCGAGATGATGGCGCTGGTGATGGAGCCCAAGAGCTCCTTCCAGCTCCGGAATGCGAGTGGGTGCCAGTCGAAATGCAAATGGCTATGGCCTGGGGTCTGGGGATCTCTTCTTCTTCCCCGTTTCGCTCAGGTGCCAGGTCTAAATTTAGCACTCTTTGATCGAAATTTTCTCATGCAGATTCACACGGGAATTAACTGCTATTATTGGTTGGCGAACCATGTTGCAGAAGTGGAGAGCATCGCGTGTTCCTTGCTTTCGGTTTGTGTGAACATTGCTAAACTATTCAGTGGGGCAGTGGGCTGATGATGGATTGTGGGCAAAATACGGTAAAGCCGGAAGACGCACGTTGAAGAATATTCGAGTATAATCGTGAAAAAATAATGAGTTGTGTAGATTCTTCAGTAATATGCAATCAGCACAGTGACTTTGGCCCTGTTTACACTTAGACTGAGGCCCAGTTTGCACCTGATGGACCACAAAGGTGTGCCGCTCCTTCGAAAATCCGGATCAGCACCTCGAGGACGCTCAATTCGGATCAATAAGTTATCGAACAACTATTCGAAGGTGGACTCTGTTTCTTGTCTACTCGTCGAGGCTTTTATGATTTGCCTTTTTCAACTCACAATTGAGAGAAAGCATTGCCCAATTTTACAAAAGTAGGGCGATCACAACATTGCATAACCAGGCATTGGTTCTTCCCAGCATGCTGAGAAGGGATTATGCTTTGCTACATACCTGGGAGGGACTTATCAGATGATTCAAGGTTTGGGTTGGCTTATAAGACAATTTTGTTAACTGCAAGGGTCTCTTTTTCAAGGATGCAAAAGGGAATCCTGCCTCATTGGTAAACAATGTTATGATGGTCCGGGATGGGTCCCAATAAGGACCAACTTTAACCATGTAACCTTCAGGCACCTTGGTACTTGGCGCAACATGTTACTGAATATGAGCTTGCCTTTGGACAGTTTTTTTTCCATATACAATATACTGTGTCACTCTTTCGCTAAGAGAATAACATTCCTGCTTTGAAATTAGAGTATATAAAGTTATCCTGGTATGTCCTTCCCTTGAGAAATCAGGACTGTAACCTGCTCCTCCGAACACAATGAAAGGAATGAAATGGATTAGTAGTTTTATGATTTTGAGCCGGAAATTGGAGCTTAGATTCAGTAAAGTTGCAGGCATATCCTTCTGCAATTTCTATGGTGAAATCTGAGTTTCTACAACAGTCATGCAATATGTGTAAAGTTAAATTTTGAACAAAAAATTACGGGTGCAACTCTAGAAGCACTATGAATTTGATGATTTTGATGATTTTTTTTTATGGGCAATTTCATTAAAATGGTTGTATTCCAAGTGCCACTTTGAAGGTGTGCCATTTTCACCATCTGGCCGCTAGCATGGTATGGGTATCCCAAAGGACTGTCCCCTCATTTTTTCTGTATACCCAGCATGTTTTGGCTGTATTGTAATCAACATTTGGTGATAGTTTTGGAACAATGGCATGCTTCAATTGTTAATATACTTGTAAGGTACTAGACTAAATTTAGTTTTCACCTTTTAAAGCATTTTTTGATGTCCGGATGAGTACTTTATTAAAAGAAAGTGAAGGTTGTCCAAATTCCGGGGAAACATGAAAAGGAATGATCTGGACAAGGAGAAGGGACTAATTTGTCTTGAAATTTATACTGTATGTGTAGATTCATAACCTAAGCCCAAATTTAACCATAAGCTGAAAGAATTGCATAGGCTTGTCGCACCAGGCATCACCAAAAGTCCCATTTTCAGGCAAATTTTACTCATCCCTTAATGAAGGATGAAATACTCCTGAAGCCATTTTTTTTTGTGTTTTCTGTGAACTATGTGAGTAAATGAAGGTGCTTGTAATGTGAAAATTTCATAAATGGTTTTAAACTACTGTATATTATGCAAAGTTGGTATTTGTAAAAGTCCTTCAAAGGAAATTTGGCCGGACTTGTAACTTCCGGATTTATATTATCTGTGTGAACATGGAATTGAATGAGCATTCCTGAAGATGTGGCACACACCTGAGTGTGTGGAACTGAATGATCTGGACTAGTCATCATTATTGCTTTAGGGATTCAGTTACTGGTTTGAATGAGAATGTGTTATCATTACTGGCTAGGCTTGGAAGCACGGTCGTCCTTAGACAACGCTGATTGGATTTGGAGTCATCATTACTGGTTAGTGGTTCAGGGTTCATGATGTAGGTGTAGGGTTTTAGGGTATACCAGTATAGGGTTTAGGGTATGAAAAATTGGATAGGTAAAATGCAGTTAGACCCTAAGGGAAATTTATTTGGCTACAATAACACTAATATTATTACAAAATATATAAAGAGACAACGCAAAAATAAATTTAATAATAAACAAAAGATAATATAATCGCTACACAAATCATAATCGCTACACAAGTGAGAAATTTAATTTTTAAACACCAGTTCATGGTACACCATGAGCTGCTACCTTGGAGTGGAATACCAGATTGGTTGTAAATATCAAACGTAACTGTTCTTGAACTTGTCAACTCAAATTAGTCAATTGTTCTTTACAAGGTCTTACTCGTGAATACCAGTTGAGTTCTGTGTGACTAGACCTTCAATCAGTTTCTACTTGAAGAATCTTGCCAAAGACAACTAAAACCTTGCAAACAGTGTTTTAATTGTGATCTCTGTCTCGCCGATTACCAAGATCAGAATCCTGGGTGGCCCTGACTTGAGGTCTCTTGTCCCACTCCCCTCTCAAATGAGATGATCTAGAACATTATACTATTCCCAGCATGCGATTGAAACAATTAGTTATCCCTTCTACATATAAAAGCTCTCAAGAACACTAATTCTGCAAGATTCTTATAACGACATCACCTGCTGCCTGGTACAAATACTGATGTATTAAGAACATGGGATTCCTCTTGAAACCTTGAATTCTCGACGTCCTTCATTACCTCTTCATTGTCAGTGGCAAGTTCTTGAGAAACAAAAAAGGAAATAGTACAGATTGAATATACTGTACCAACAGTCAAAACACAAGTGAATACAATTGCAGCAGTGCAATTCCAATTTCTTCACAAGGCATGAACCCAAGAGAATTCCCACTGTCTCCCACTGTCTCCCAATGATCAGTTTATTCTCAAGGGAACTAATGCAACATTGAGTTTACCATGATACTTACAATGACGCTCACATATCGACTCAGCTAGAAATCAATCAAGAGGATATTCTACAAATTTATAAAACTCGCATAGGGCTATACAGAAAGTTTATCATGTACTGTACAAAGGAGGGAAGTTTACTTACTCCAGCGCGCATTCCTGTACTCAGGATGTTGCATTCATCATCAACAAGAGAATTGTATAATGATCTGGAGCGAGCTCTTACAACATCCATGACTGTCTTTGGAAAGCTTCGGACACTCACTGGGGAGGCCTCTACTCTCTGGCGTCTCTGGGGTCCATACAGCTCTTCAGCATTGTGAACTCGTTTTAAGGATTCTTAAAGTAGTGCAAGCTCAATGCCTTCAGTTTCTCAGCTTTGCGGGGTCATTTTCTTGTTTATTCTCACACAATTTTAGAAAATTCACGGAATGTCAAGCGCCACTTCTGTTTGTGATCAATGACATAGTCCCGGGCGTCCTGCTCATCTTTTTGGAGCGGCAGTGATTTTTGAATACTTCAATATTTACATGGAGGCTTTAGTTCTTGAAAACCTTCAAGAATTTGACTTCAGATTCTTTCTGCTGTTGTTCAAGAGGCTGTGCATGTGTCGTTGGAGTAGTGCAACTAGCTTGGTAATTTGTGTGCAATCAATGTGATTTTGTCTCTGCAGTTAGATTTTAGAAAACATCGAGTTAATGAATTTTTCCAGATCGCTCTTGCATGGGTAATAAATTGGGTTGGATCACTGAAAATTGGCTGCAAAATTTTGGAGGATCGCAAATGCGACCGTCTATTTTAATACGTAAATCGCAAAAGAAAGCTGCAGCTGCATACATTGAGATTGCTCCAGGGTAACCAAAAAAACAAATTGAAATAGTTATCAAGGTCGCTGAATAAAACTGAATATAGCCTCTGCTGCGAGCATTACATTTAAGATATACTCCTAAAAATATAAGAAAAAACACGCTGGTCCACACTTAGCTGAGCCCTGGGAGCAACCCAAGAAACTAAGAGCACATAAATGGGTGGCAGCAGCACACCTTGCACATAATGTTTCAGTCCATTTTCTTCGAGCAACTGAACCATGTTCTTGCAACAAACTAAAACATCCAAAACTCGAGTAAAACTAAACCTTCACTTATTACCCCAAACGGGTTCCATCGCATACTGGTCCAAGCAAACATGAAGCAAAAACATTTGGCTGCCTGCACTCGGAAGGAGAGAATAAAAGCTATATTACAAAACAATTACTTTCAAGTCAACTCTTCTTCGAAGTCCAACAAAATTGTGTTCACAAACACAACTCCTTTCAGTTCCTTGTTGACAAGCAAGGCTGCCACTCCAGCCAAGCATTCATACCAAGCTGAGCCCTGGAGCCCTAAAAGCTTCCAACGAAACTAAAAGCGGGGGCGGGGGGATCAGAAGCGTTGCAACAAACTAGGAACATCCAAAACCTGAGTCCTACGATTATTACCGCACCTGAGGCCCCATCTCATATTCATCAAATGTCATGGACGGATCCGAGTAATCCTGTCCACGCTGCGCAGGTCGCGCCGAATTCACAAAATTCGACGACTGATCGGAGGGGTATGAGGCATGCGAGTGCCCTGCTTCCAGCACAATGGCTTCCCGAAGCTCCCGAACGACATCTCGCATGAACGGTCGGTGCAAGCCCTTGGGCTCCACGCTCTGGATGGCGACCTCCGCCACTTTCCACACGCTGTCCATGTTGGGGTGGCAGCTCTTCACCACAGGATCCAGTATGCTCTCGATGTCGCCGGCTTGGAGGGAGTTGCGGACCTTCTCGATGAGGTTCCACTCGCTGTGATCTTTCAGACTGTTGTCGATCGGCTGGCGGGCGCAAAGAAGCTCCAGCAGGACCACGCCGAAGCTGAACACGTCGGACTTCTCAGTCAAGTTGTTGGTGGACCAGTACCTGCAGCAAGAGAGAGACAGACGCCAGATTAGTAGAAGGAATTGAAAAGGGCAACTGGCCTAGCAAGGAGAAATCTGTTCTCTTTTTTGGGTAAAAATACCTTGGATTCGTTGGATTCGAGCAGTTGAAAGTGAGAACTAGTTTTGCCGGGGGGGGGAGATCTACGCTAGTATAGGCATCTTTGCTGAAAGATACATTGGCAACTTTTGAGGGGTCATAAGCGTGGCATTCATGTGCCCAGAGACGTCGACAATCAACAAGAAGTAAAGATTTGAGGGTTTTAGTTCAGCAATTAAAAACGCTCGAACTTGAGATGGGCAATTCAAAGTTGCGCCAGTTTCTTCTTATGAGGTATGCACATCCAAAAGAGTTAAAAAAAAGCATGCTTCCAACGATTGGGCTAGTTGATTTATGTTCAACTCTTGTTGCCGATTAAAAGACAACTCCAGGTTGCTTTTCATGTCAAAGTTTCGATTAGATGCAGTTACACTAAAGCCTTTTCCATGGGTACTTAATTGGTGGAATTTTTAGACCTGGTGAAATGGACATGACCATAAAATGGAGAAATGAAAAAGATTCAAATAAATAGTAAGAGTGTGCTTACTCAGGATCCAAGTATCCGGCGGTTCCTTTGACCATGGTGGAGACGTGGGAAGCTTGTCCGTCTTCGGGGCCTAGTCTAGAGAGACCGAAGTCGGCCACCTTAGCCACATATTTGTCGGTGAGGAGAATGTTGCTACTCTTGACATCACGGTGAATAATGTTTGGGGTACAACCACCATGAAGATACTCCAGACCCTGTGCAGAGTTCAGAGCAATATCCAGCCGCATTTTCCAATCCAAGGGCTCCTGATGCGCCAGAGGAGAGCCTGCATTGTCAAGCCATAAGTTACCACCTGTTGCCAGAATAAAACTACATGTTTCGCTAAACGCAAGCCAAATCAGAAAATGAAAAACAGTGGATTACAAAAATGGGTGAGAATGTGTGTTCTATAAGTATGTGCACCCAGAATTGCCAAATGAAATGCACGGAGCACATTCATTTCAAGTAGCAGTTCTGGATGCACATTCCTTAGTACTTAGAAATGCCGGAAAATATGTACTAAGAGAAAATGTGTTTCAATGTAATATTCTACTTGATCACAAACAAAAGAAAATCACTTTTGTACACAGCTAGCGCACTTAATGAATCCAAAATTGAAATCTGCTCAGAAGTACAACATTGAAACTATGAACAGCGGCACTCAGCATGCTTCGTTATTGGGCATCAGATTCCAAGTCGATAGACGGCGTACCATAGAGGTGTTCGCGAACAGTGCCCCTGTGCAAAAACTCGTACACCAGCATTTGATTCTTGCTTTCAAGGCAATATCCCACCAACGAAACTAGATTCTTGTGGTGCACTCTTGACAGCAGTTGTACCTGGCAAGAAACAAGTCAAAATTAGGGCTCCCATAAACAAAGCACAGCACATGATTTGAATGCTGCAGGACAGTCGAGAGAGAGAGCGCCGGACCCGTAAGCTCAAGCGAGTCCATCTGTGAGTGCTGACAACCAAGCCTTGGCATGGTTTCAATGAGGGAGCAAAACATTAATTAAGAAGTTGGACAACACTAGGCATAGAAATTTAAGAGGAAAGAAAGAGAAGGAATGGAGTCTGCACCTCGTTGTTGAATTCATTAACCCCTTGCCGAGAATTGACATCCGAGACCTTGACCGCCACTTCTCGGCCCCCCAGCTTGCCATAGTACACAGGCCCGAATCCTCCTTCTCCAATCTTCTTGTTGAAGTTCTGCGTGGCGGACGTCACCTCCGCAAACGAGTAAGCCTTCGCTCCTTGCACGCTCCCGTTCGCCATCGGCACAGATCCGTTGTTCATGCCCCCACCGCCATTACTGACCTGGTGGCTGGGAAGCTCCATGAATTTGTCCGCGTTCGACTTGTGGCGTTTCCGAATGCAACAGAAGACGAAGAGGAGAGCTCCGATCAACACCACGCCCAGGATGCCGCCCACCACGCCTGCTATCACACCCGTGTTGGACGACTTCTTCTTGGGACTCGGCGAAGTGGTGGGACTTGGGGGGGGAATGACTTGAGAACAGTTGCACACGGGGTTGCCTCGGATGCTGTGTGCACAAGCAAGGTTAGCCAACGCAAGGTATGGCTCAATAACTGCGCAAGCCAGCGCTAAAGAATATGCACATGCAAGCAAACGTAAGGGCACACTGTTGGATCAAACCGACGCTATAGGTTCCAATCAGGCTGCGTGACCAATGTCTCCCAACTTTACAGTACTCGTAAGTTAGGCCCATTTCAGTGCTGAAAAATACACACGGGGTTTCCATTCACAGTCGAGCCAACGCAAGGGCTCCATACTGACTGAATCCAACGCTAGATACCGGTAATAGGATTCAATCAGACAGCAAGATTTCAATTCAAACTTTATAGTATTCATTAGTCTGGCCAATTCTAGTGCCAGAAATTACGACTTTTCAGTGCTCAGGTGTGTCTATGATCATGTTTGTTGAAATGGCAGGTTTCAAAGCATGAAAATTGTGCCATCAAGGTGCTCAGAATTCTACAACTGGACTAGATTTGAGGATTTAAGAAATGAGCCAAGTTCTGGAGATTTCAAGCTTGGACGAATTTCAATGGTTACTAGAGTTGTATCGTACTCGAAGGTGTCGGAAATTTGCGAAAAAATGGAGGTTAAGGAGCTTACTCCAACGTCAGCCCTGGCCTTTGCAAGGTTGCAGGAATTGGCCCAGTGAGGTTGTTGTTGTAGAGGGTTCTGATAAAACATGTATGAGAAATGGAGTGGTCAGTTACGTGGTTTCTGGAGCATTCGATAAGTACATTGGAATATTAAAAGGCAGGAAATCGAATTAAAATTTATCACTATTTTGCTCTGTGTGTGATACAGTAGCTATAGAAGATCGGCATGTTAGATTTGAGGGGACAGAGGATGTACTTACAGTACTGTTAAAGCTGGAAGGGTTGCCAGGGAATCAGGAATAGAACCGCTTAAACTGTTATCTGAAAGGTCCCTGCATAACAAGAAGACAAAGACACATTCAACTTGGAACTCCTTAAATTGGTTTCGCTCTTCTCAGGTGTCAAGACTAGTGCTCTGTGAATGGAGGCAAGTAAGGTAAAGCAGTGTGAAATCTTTACAATACTTTGAGATTTTGAATTGCAAGGGCCAGGCTTAAATACAAATGACAGAAGATGAAATTGAAATTGCAAGCAAACAATGACAACCCGTATTTATTCTCTCTGGACACCATTACCATGACACTGATATGTCTACAAATCTTCTTTGCAGAAGGAATATCCCTAACCCAACAGTCCAGGTGCAAAACACTTACAAAGATGTAAGAGAAGTTAACTTTGAAAACTGAGCAGGAATTAAGCCTGTAAGATTGTAACCATGTAAATTCCTGAAAAACACAACCAACAAGTATTCAATCAGAAATCTTCAACAATGAAATAACCCTGGTGCTTCTAACAAAAGGCTGCCCATGCCCAAGCTGAAGCCTGCATCGACCTTGAACAGAGTTTCATCCCTCATCAAAAGCAATTCCATAGAAGTCTTACACTGTGAGCACTCTCGGAGAAGCTGGAGAAGTTACAACACTGCATGTGATCCAGTCGTAAGGGACCGGCAAACAGGGGTCCCCAGACCAACCAGTCAACAATAGCGCCGCCTTGATGATTTCAAGCGCAGCAGCTGAACAAAAAGCAGAAACACAAACTTTAGTACACAATCCTATAAAATATCCCTCATCATATCAGGGGAATCAGCTTCTGGTTCCAAAAATAGGAGTAATTCCATTCAAAACTTGAAAACCCTACGCCTGGACAAGTGGTTGGAAACAAGATCTTGGTCTCAGAATCACGAGGTAATCAAATTAGGAACAGCAAAAAATGTCAAGCTCTCACACCCCAGTTGATCACTACCGTTCAAACGGGGTAGAGTAACCTACCATCGTCGGCATTAGTAGGTTGTGTCAAGGTCGGAAACTTCGCCAACACTTCGGCCCCACCGACAAGGGGACCGGCAACAGTCGGAGGATCAGTTGGACTGAGGGTCACAACCGAGGTGTCCGTCATTGTCATGTTTTTCCAGTAATACACAACGGCCTTGTCGACACCCCCCGACCCAGTATAAATATTGACCAGGGAGGCATTCGAGGGAGTGTCATTTGGAACGCTGACACTAAATTCCCTGGAAGTAGCAGTAGCGGTGGCTGAAATCTCGGCAAAGTACAAGTAATACACGCAAGGGATAGGACTGGATGCTGTTCCGTAAAGGTAAGGTATAACAAGGTTGGAAATGTTGGTCGGGGTCAGAGCGGTTTGCAGCACTGCTTGCGGAGGCATAATTCCCAGATTCCCACCATCTATAGGAGCTGTTGTCGATATTGTTGTTGTTCCATCTAAGGGTGATGGAGTCCATAATCGGTCATATGCATCATCTGGATATCTGCATTTGATACACACAGTGAACATTTCCCAAGCCAGATCAAAAACTAGCCCTGTTTGCACAGACACACACTGCTTTCAGCTCTTAAACGCGTTCTCGTACAGCTCTAGAAAGAGTTCTGATGTGTGTATGAGACACTGACAGTACGAGTTCTGATATAAGATCAACAATCACACATGATCTTATAAGCGCGCATTTTAACTTTTCCAACGTTAAAGTAATGCCACCCCGGGCAACCAGTGCCTCACGACCACAACACGAAACCAGAAAATATCACAAATTTCAGGTTTTGCTTCTAGCCAAAAGATTAAAAGTACCTGTGTAATTAAGAACATACTGACGAAATGGGCAATTTCGTTAGAATGGCAGTATTCCAAGCGCCACTTTGACAGTGTGCCATTTTCACCATCTAGGACAGATATAGATTTCGGAACGGCCGTTCTGAACCATCTAGGACAGGCATAGATTTCAGAACGGCCGTTCTGAACTGTTTTCATGTCAATTTAAAAAAATATAGCCATTTTAACGAAATTGCCCATCGAAATAAACAGAATACGAACAGATCGTGTCTAAAATCATGTTTTCTTACCTTCATGCTATTAAAGTCAATTTCGTTAAGTTTCCAATACTCTGGCACTTCTCAGAACACCTGCTCTGAAATAGAAAAGCCTACCTATCCTAGATATTAGACCTAAGGTGTACAAGTAAGTCACAATTTTTGGAAATGAAATCGTGCCATTTTAACGAAATTGACGTTTTTGGCCTATTTCATTCTTCACCCACGGTAGAACTTAGAGCTTTTCGGCAGTGAGCACACTCACCTCAACGTCTTGGCCCCCCCGAAGTCTTGCCGAAGCAGCGACAGCAAGAAGTTCCCTTCATCCATCCACGGCTGGTCATACGCAGCTGGATCTAAATACCTCAGCTCAATAGACGACACAAACGGCGTGGTCAACGACGTCGGGTCCTGATAAAAACACACCGACATACTCGTCTGCTCCAGCCCCACTCTCCTCACATACTCTCTCCGCGTGATATACGTCGTCCCAGTCAAATCAATTCCCAGCATCTCCGTGGCATCGATCGCCATGTTAAACACGGGCGGCTTACTGAGCGCATCATAATTCCCATACCAGAACGTTGCAGCGAGCAAATACGACTGGTTGGCCTGCACGGGAAGCTCGTAGCAGAACTTCTTCCGAGCGTCTTTGAAGTAACGGAGCGTTTGAGCTTCCGTGTTGTTGGCGGTGGTGGTGCCTCCCGGGACAGACGCCACGTTGGTGCCGACTGAAGTGTAGTTGGTGTCAGGGACCCAGTTGATGCCGCTGATGGGGTCAGTGTGGGCGGTGGTGGCGCCGCAGTCAATGCTGAGGAAGTAGGCTTGTGAAGGGCCGGTCTGAGCGAAGACTGATGGTGAAGTAAGGGTTAGGATTGCTGCTATTGCTAGTGTGAGAACTAGGAAGGGCGGTGAGGGCCGCGTCATCGTGGATACCAAGATCAAGGCTGATGTTTCTCCTGCTCGCACAAACAGAAATAGATTAGAGCATGGTGTGTTAGATAAGCTCTGAGATTAAGCTAGGGCATGAATTGTGGTGAAAGTTGTTGAAAGTGAGCAATTGAGAGTGGCAGAGTTGGGATATTCCAAATCAAATAGCTCTGAAATCTACTGTATAGAACATGAAGAGACACAACTTCGTCCATGGTTAAGCTCTGAGGTTCGTCTAGTGCATCAATTGCCGAGAAATTCGTTGAAATTGAGCAACTCAGAGTGGCCATGAGACGTGCAAATGCATACAACTCGAAAAACCTCAAGTGTAGATCAAGGTCTTAGATGCCCATCGGACTACTAGTGCCAGATTTAACGAATTTCACGACAAGTGGAAACTTCCCTTGTCGGTAACGTCGGACTGAAATGTGGTAAGAATTCCTGTGTGCCCTGAAAGTGTATGACACCGTTGGACAGGTAGAAAGAGTTTGTGGTGTCAATCTGGAAATATGGCTTTGATTAATCAAACTAGTATACAAGGAGCTCATATCGGATGCTCAGTGAGTACAATCTCAACTTTCCACATTGAGAAATGCAGCGAAATCTAGAGTGAATGGGGATTTGACTCACTGGGGATTTGGAGAACTACTCACTGGGGAAATCGACGTATTCAACTCATGTTCAATCGAGACATTCCGCTAATGGAAAATCGACACTCAGAAAGAAGAATCAAAAGCTAAAAGACTCAGGCAGCCTAACGAAGACAACAGATAGGTGACACTACATTCATACAGCCTGACGATCACTAACCGTATCTATCCAAAACATACCTTGCAACAGTTGATTCCAAGTCTCCACATAGAAATTACATTGCAAATGGCTTCAACTATCAATATGAATTCTTAGTCTTTGCAATGGACAACGTGCAAGACATGACTCTAGCCACAGGGGAATTTGTGGGTTTCTGAAAACACAGGAAATTTGTACCCTTTTCATTATCCATTTGCCAACTTCTCACTTCCTTACAAGATTTTTGTGATCTTACGATATTCCTTTTTCTCAAACCCGGCAATTTCAGAAATTCCCACAATTTGACACTGAGTTTCAACATGACATGTTACCTTTTGTGTTTCGGAAACAGAGCAATTATTCCGAATTTTCAGTTGTCCCTCAACCAATTCTCGACCTCTCCTTGGTGCACTTCCAAGTGTCTAAATGAGCATCTGCAACCAGATACCGTAACATTTGGCACCAGGTTAGTCAATTGTGCACCTTCTCTACTTCACAAGGGCTTCTGTAGCAGGAACTAAAGAAGTGTTCCAAACCCCGGTTTCCAACACTCCAGACAAGTAAAATGAAATCAGAATTGAACTTGAACATGTATTAAAATTCCAGAATTCCAAACAGACCACGTGAAAAGAAAATGCTCAAACTGACAACTGTACAACATCATAATAATAATCTCTCGTAGAAGCGAGAAAACAAGGGAACCGTGTGATGAAACTCTACGTGAAGTGTGCCCGTGATGTGGTATGTAATCAATAAAAGTCTACATGTCATGATGCGCACACCCAGATCCCCTTACTGGCAGCCTTCTCTAATACCATGTCCAGTCTTCTCTCTCTTACTATCACTCTGTTATGTCACAAGGTGTTCAAGTATGAAAAGGGTTCTAGACCGTCCGCAAACCCAAGTCCATCTTTCACATGATCAGGTTTCCAGTCTCCATGCAGTACCATAGTGCATTCACATCTTATTACAAACTCACAATGCTCCAAAACCCCAGTACTAATCACGTGCGCCTGAACTGAATGATATTAAAAAGGACTGTTTTACGGTAGTGCACACAAGGCCACTTGTACCACTTGGTCCTTGCAACAGACTTCAGTCTACAGCCGGCTAACATAACGTGTCGCCTGACAATTTCGCATAACCGATGTGTCCTACACCGTACCGCAATGATAAGTTGCAGGTGAATCTGGCACCTCTCCGTGCTACACTGCTAGCCACTGCACCGACTTATCCGATTAGCGCGTTACCCTCATTTCCAAAAGTTTTGAGATACCGACTAATTAAAGTAGGGCGAAAGTATATTATTAATTTCAAAATTAGTCCATGGCATATCTGTAAACCTCTCTACAATCTTCTTCACAATCTCCAGTTGTCAAAGTACACTGATTCATCCTTGACTGCATGTGACGGTAATTCACGAAAGTCAAACTATTTTAGTTTAGTATAGGTCGAAGTGTGATTAAGGTGACTAATACACTAATTTGTACACTAATTTTTAACGTGACTAATTTTGTGCCCTCACTGACAGGATAAAGCAGAGCAGTGTCTGGAAAATTTGAAAACCTCTACTAATTTTCTATTGCACCGTCACTAATAGAATAACAGAACAAATCAATGTAGCCAAATGTAACATTGTAAAGTCAGCTTGCCACAAATCTCTAACATTGTAGACGACCCCACTCTGAGACCTTCCTCACATATACCGAGACAATGTTGGGAAAACACAATGCGGGGAAAGCACATTACGGGGATGGCAGTTCAAAGTCTGCACTTCCCGCGTAAGCGTAGTCTCCGCCCTCGAAATACTCCCAACAACGAGGATTTTCACAAGAACGCACACAGAAAGCAATCACATTCATAGACAACATGTCCTCGAACGAACTCTATCCAAAACCGGACCCTGTCTGAATGACCATCGTAAAAAACCCAAACTCACACTCACACTTACAATGCCTCCTCCTCCGAAAAAACCTTGTAAAACCATCGATGATGGAACTCACACCTGAAACACACCGGATCCAGCACTAAGCTACACACGCACTACAACACTCCAACCTGCCATCTATGCTGTGCTCTAACATTCCTTCCGCAGGAATCCTGAAAACCACACCAGCACGAACTCAAAAGAATCAAACACACACGCATCCAAGAGGCTTGAACCAGACACACAGGAGTGGTACGTTTACCAGACCTTCGATCGCACAACACTCACCTCGGTCACTTCAGTTCTCGTGTCCTATTACTCCCACTACAACTCTGGCTTTGCATTGCAAGGGGTATCACTGTTTTCTAAAGCTGAAAATAGAAATATGGTAGAGCATTTATTAGTCAAGTAATAAGCGAACAGCTTCTCTAGCTCGGCGTTGCAAGTGGCAAACGTGCGACTCCCGAATCCAACCCGTTGACAAGGAAAGTGATATTATGAATGCAACAAGGTGCCAAATCACGAACTCACAGATTCTCCAGAGAAAGTTCGGACACCGCGCTAGCGACGAGATGATGGGGCTGCAGGTGGTGCCGAAAAGCTCCTTCCAGCTCCGGACTGCGAGTGGGTGCAAGTCGAAATGCAAATGGCAACTTGGCAATGGCCAGCAGTCATGGGGATCGCTTCTTCTTCCCGGTTTAGCTCAGGTGTCAGGTCTAAAGATAGAACACTCTTTGGTCGAATTTTTCTAATGCAGATTCACACGGGAAATCATTGCTATTAATGGTCGGCTTACCATGTTGCAGAACCAGTCGGTTGAGTGGATTGCTGGCGAAAGCATCGGCGCGTTCCTGGCTTCGGATCTGTGTGAACATTGCGAAACTATCCAGTGGGGCCCTGGCCTCGGGGACGATGGAGTGCGGGAGAAAATATGGTAAGCCGGAATCTATGCAGTACAGCCAAGTACGACGGTGATGGAATAGTGATGAATAGTGTAGATTCTTCAGCAATGCAACCACTCAGCGCATTGACTTTGGCCCTCTTTGCACGTAACTCAGACTGAAATTTTCACCAGTTCGAAAGGTGAAGGGGGGCGAAAAGTTTTGAAGGTTGTCCACGGTTTGCCATGGCTGTGTCAGGTCTGTCCTACATAACATTCAGTAGCCTTCAGAGAGGTTGTCTTTGCCTCTCTCAAGTCCTCATCCACAAAATGCATCCGGTATTGCAAGATCGGTCTTAAGCAATTAATAAAAATGATTTTACCAATTCAACTAATTTCAGCACTGTAGAGTCCAATTTGAGTCTCGCCCTTGGAATCAGTGTCCGACTACTAAGTATTAGATTTTTTGTCAGAGGCTAATTGAATTTTGCAATTCGTATTCACTGACTTCCCATCATGAAAAGATTGATTCACCCTATTTAGTAATTGCCTTGTCATGTCTTGTCAGTTAGGTAAACTCAAATTGAACTTATTAATTCCATTGTACATTTTTTGACCTACCACTTCCTACAATCTCACAAAAAACAACATCTATAAATTAGCTACTGATGGTGTGAAATGTACCACCCCATTCCGTTGGGTGGAAGGCAGCCCACAAGGCTGCTATTGAATGTTATGAGCAACCCTTAAAGGCTAAATGTTTTTTGTTTTGTTTTTTAAATTGAAAGATTTGATTGGCTAAAATCCACGAAAGTCCTTGGAATATAGTTATACACCATGAAATGAGAGGTCACAAGTTTCTTAGAAGCGTGTCCAATGACATGGAGTGCATTTTTTTTCCTATGACAAAAATGTCCTCAACTTTCTGTTATTTATTTACAATTTTTTTGCTATTTATACCCTCTTGGTAGTTTACACTAATCCAAAGGTCATGGTTTCTAAAGGATAACTTTTGAATGATAAACAAAGGTGCTTGGAGAAGGAGTCTTCTCAATATTTGACACATTTTTGCCTCAAAGGACAAAAATGTTGTTCACATTGTTTACTTCCTTAGACTGAAAATTTTGAGTGATAAAGTTATATTCTTTGGTAATTTCAATTTTTGAAAACTCTTCTTGGTTGAAAACTTGCAAGTTCTCGATTGCTTCTCACCTCCAATGTAAAGACTATAATGCCTCACAATTTTTAGCAAGGTTCTAAATTTGTTCATGCAAAGATGAGAAGAAAAAAACCCTAATGATAATGAAGGTTTTTATCTAATGAAAATGAAAAAAATGATGCAATGACATTTTGCTTCAAATGCTATGGACTTGCTTTGGATTCTTTCTTTTTTCATGTTCATTATCTCTTCATTGTCCAGCCTTTTCACTTAATTGTCTTGTATGTGGTTGGGTTTTTTTTCAACGCAGTGGGTTTCTCATTTGTTCAAAAAACAAAATAGTCCATTTGTTTCAAAAACAAAATAAAACAAAATGCTTTGGATCATTCTGTTGTATACTCTCCATAGTCCTAGTAGACAGTCGAGCTTATAGTTGTGCAACGAGCCTCCTGCGGAAGCCGTTTTGCCCCCCCATTTTATCCCTAGGGAAAATGCAGGAAATTTTTATTTGCAAGGCATGATAAAATTTGAAAATTCTGAGTTCATATTTGCAATCAGAGACCTCAAATCAGCTAGGAGAGGTCTTGAACATACCCTAAAGACAGCACAAAATAGGGGGTAGGTTTTTTTACATTGACCCCTGGCTTTACCTCCGCAAGAGGCTCGTTGCACAACTATAAGCTCAACCCTACTAGACTCTCTCTCTCTCTCTCTTTCAGGGGTTAAAAAAGAAAAAGTTCAAATTAGAAGTTGCATTTGCCTTGAGAGCCGAGTGGTGGACTGGTGGTAAGCCGAGGAAGGCTACCATATAACTTATTCGTACCCTAAATTCCTTAGTTGGGGCACGTCGGTATTATTAGGAAAACGCGTGGCGCGTGGCCATGACCTTGTGGATTGATTTCATCCATCTTTCCATGCAACAGCATCCAAGGGCCGGGGGTCGATTCACCCCGAAATTTGTATATAAATTTTTTTATTTGCGAGGCATGATAAAATTTGATAAATTCTGAATTCATATTTGCAACTAGTGTTCAGAAGAAACCGGCGGTTAGTTCAAAGTTACCCGGTGGATTTGGGGAAAAAACCGGTTGTAATTTGAAAACATCGGCAAAAATCCAATGAAAAAATCTGAAAATTTTTTATTTCCAGGAGAAAATAGAGAAAATAACCAGGCTCAATTCTTCAAAAACCTGTTCATTATGAGAACCAAAGGAAATTAGCTGGTAAAAGTTAAAAAAATTCCCGAACATTGTTTGCAACTAAATCAGAGACCCCGAATTAGCTACACTAAATAGTGAAATTAGGTTGCCTTAACAATTAGGTTGCCTTACTTCAATAAAATCACTTTACAAGCCAACCAGTCAACAAATATGTCTATTGATTTTGTTTGTTTGTACACATAGAGGTTCATAAGTCCCACATGCATAAATTTTTAATTCAAAAAAGTAGTAAATTCTTGACTGTAAAGAAACAATACATATTTCTATAGTGTAGAATGTCGAGAAATTAGTGTGGGGCAACCCTAATTTCACTATTTAGTGTAGGAGAGGTCTAGAACATACCCTAGAGACGGCTCAAAATAGGATATGTTTTTTTTTTCACATGCACTCCTGGAATGATTGGGAGGCCGAGCGAGGGGGCCAGTTCACCCCGCCCGACCCATCCAAGTGGGCCGACTGTTGCCATCGAAGTCAACGCTGGTCCTCTCTCAAGTCTCAAGTCTCAAGATCATCATCTCCGTGGACTTGGAAGACACTCGCTCTAGGGGTGCTTCCTACAGTGCTTCTCAGAAGGAGGCTTCTCAGAAGGAGGCCCATGTGCTGTCCCCTTTGAATTCGCTGCTCCAACAAATAAAACAAAGGCGTGGGACAAGCGCCAAGCTTGAGAAAGCCACCAATATAGTATGCAGGATTGCAGGGGGAATCGATTCTCGAACAATTGGACGCGTAGGGGTGAAGGGAAAAAATTTAACAACCCAACGGTTGACATTTGATTTTTGTTATTTGATTTTCTGTGGGGGGGCACATACGGCATTTTGGCCCCAATGAGACGCATCAAATTGATCAAGATGCTCAATTTGATGCCGTCCATGTGTTTCGGGGAAAAAAAACAAAAAAACTAATTGATCAAGATATGGTATTTACTCTAAGGGTGGCGCCCGTAGTGGTGGAATTTTTTGTTTCCCCCATTAATGCAAATGATTGTATTACTAGACTAGAGATATTCCTAGGAATCAAACTGTAGACTTCATGGGGCAATAAATTCAACCATTTTTAGCTATTCCTTGGAGTTAGTTTAACCCCAGAATGACCCTGAGGACAGAATGTGTCCTCGACCAATTTTTGAATTAAATGAAACCTTATTAAATTACTATTTTAAGTAGTTTATATTTTTGAAAAATTCTTTATGAAGTTTAGTTTTAGCTTCAAAAATTTGATTTTGAAAATGATTGATTATGGTTTTTCTATTCAAAATTTTGTGCACGGGTGTCCGTTGCAATCTTGACTTTTTGTAGTGTTGAGGGCTCTTGGGAATGAGCCTCAAATACACTAGATCTTTGAGAAAAAATCACATTAGAAATTCATTTAAAAAAATCGTAGAATAGATTTTGAGAAGTCATAAATTGATTGGGATTATGCACGTTAGGCCCTTTAACCTCATATTTTTTTGGTGACCAAATTTTTAGATTTGACACATGAAAAGAGGATTGAAAGGCTTCAAATCACTTTCACAGTTTTAACACCCTCATGATCAAACATTATAATCTTTCAATCCGTAAAAGATATTGTTGTGTTTTCTTTTCTAATGTGATCTCTAACATGTCTAGTTTGATTTCATACGGTTACAATTCAAAAAGAATTGATACAACTTATCAAAATGTTGGCTTTTTGTTCAATATAGAGCAAATTTCTTGAAGCTCAGAAAATTCCAGGGTCATTCTGGGGTTAAGGATATTCTTGTTGGCTATTACATTGTCGGTAAGAGCAATTCAAGCAACCATTGGATGAAAGGATAAAATTGGTCCAATGGGTACAGTAAGCCCATTGAGTCCAATTTACAGCCAGATCTAACGATTTTAAGTACTTGTATTGATTGATTTTAGTGATTTTGAAATCTAGTCAATAGTTGGACCCTCGGTTGGACCTTAATGTAAGTGGGCCGCTAAATTGGCAACATGCAAGTTATTGATTAGAATGTGTCTCCTCATTTTCTTAATTGTGTAGTCCTTACTCATTGGAATTACTATTGATTTTCTATTTTTTGTTTATTTTTTAACCCCTAAAGGACAATTTGGTAATTCAATGCCATTTGGAAGTTTGACTAGGTACCTATTAAAGCATTTTATAATAATGTTATTAAAAAAAAAATTGGACAAGATACAAGTTTGTCTAAACTTCATAAAGATGTAATTTGAATTACAATCCTGGTTTACAGATCAAAAGTTATTGGGTCCCCAATATATAAAGTAGGGTGGGCAATAACCAGGGGAGGTTCTAGCGCCTTGGAGTTAGACTCCAATTCCTGGCGCAATCGCAATGGTTTAAATTTGGAGGGACTATCCTCCATTTTCTGCATAGTGTACTAATATAGTGCAAAAACAAACCTGGTAGCAAAAATTGGGCCCACCACTACAAATTTTAGAATTCTTGACTTCGATATATTGGGACCCGACCTGCGACTGCCAATTGAAAGTGATTGGGAGCAATTTGAGGGGCAAAACACTCAAAAGTGGTTGATAATAATGCATATTGATGCATTGCTTAGTACATGATTTGCATTGGATAACAGCACAATTAACCCTTAATCCCTAAAGGACCGTTTGTCCCCTCAGGGAACAATTTGGGTCTAAGTAGGTTCCTATTGTTTCAATTTGTGGTGAATTTTTGTGAATTTTTTTGAGGTTGTATGGTTTTGTAAGAGTTTTGCGGATATATAATTTTTATTTAAATCGGTCCTTGAAAGAAAAAGTTATGGCCCAATAAGCAAAAAGCGGATATTGGCGGGCAACACAAAAAATCACAAAGAATCAAAATAGACTTTTTTTTTTAAATTCCTAAAATTTTATATTTTTGTCTACACGAGAAGCTTTTATTCATTCAATTTGGACTTCAAATGAAAAAGTTATGGACAATCTTAGTTTTTTGGGCAATCTAAGCATCTTCTTGAAAAAATAACTCATAGGATTCATTTTTGAATGCAATTTTTACAATTTTCCAAAAAAAATGTTAAATATGGTTAAATTTTCTTGCTAGAACAATCTCACCGTTGGAATTATTGTGTTTCAATTCCATCTTAAAGCTATTAATGGTTTTGTTTTTCCTTCATTCTTGAACCTATTTCTACTTAACAAATTTTTAATGAGTGAAAATTAAGCTTTTCCCCTAAATTTTTTTCTTAGATTCTCAACTCAAATATTAAAGATAATAAGTTAAAAAATCAAAATCAATAGTACAAAAAATTTAAGTTAAAAAGATTCAAGGCCAAAAAATCGGGTCTTACAAGTTGTAAAAAAACTTGTTTTCATCACTTTGGATGCAAATATCTTGCAATCTACGCGGTAAAAGTTTCTGAATTTCTTCTATACATACTTATACTAGCCTAGTATAGGATCTTACAATTATATATGCAAAAGAATTTAATTTTAAAAGTTATTTGCTCTTTGCAATAAAAATGGCAGTTTCAACTGTAGTTTAATGGAAAAAAAGCTTCGGTCCTTTAGGGGTGAAATGCCCAAGGCACCAAATTTTGGTGTAATTAAAATTTTGAAATTAAATGAAACCTTATCAAGTTACTATTTTCAATTGTTTTTTTTTAAATCTTTTTGAAATATAGTTTCAACATCAAAAATTTGATTTTGAAAATGAATGAAAATGATTTTTCTATTCAAAGATTTTGAGCAAGGGTGTCCATAGAAAATCTTGTTTTTTTAGTGTTGAAGGCTTTTGGAGATGAGTCTCAACTACACTAGATCTTGGAGAAAAAAATCACATCAAAAATTTATTTAAAAAAATGGTAGAGTAGATTTTGAGAAGCCTATAAATTAATTGAATTTATGCATGTTATGTCCTTTAACCTTGTATTTTGGGGGGGACCAATTTTTTAGATTTAACACATGAAAAGATGATTGAAAGACTTCAAACCACTTTCACAGTTTTAACACCCTTGTGATTAAACATTGTAGTCTTCAATCCATCAATGATATCATTGTATTTTCTTTCTCTAACATGTCTAGTTTGAATTTTTATGGTTTACAAATTTAAATAATTGATAATACTTATCAAAATGTCAGCTTTTTGTTCAATGTGGGGCACATTCGAAGAAGCTCAAAAAATACCTTAAGCATTTACAAGTTAAGTGATTTACATAAGTGCATGTTTTACAGAGCATGTGTCAAAATATGTCAAAATAGATTCAAATTTTTTATGGGTCATACCAAATAATTTATTGCACTTCAAAGTCACATCATTAGAGAAATTTTGGATTCTCTAAAGGGATGCTAGGGTTTGACAAGCCGGTCTATTTTTGAAGCCCTACTAAGCTACTAAAAGGACGAAATCTCTAACAAAAAAGCAAATCCACCTATTGTGAATATCGGGACTGTCAAAGAGTATATCTCCATTTCCTATTCCACAATTATCAAAGTAGCCGGTACTTGTGATGGATTTGTTTAAATGTGATTGGAGAATCAAGAATCAATGGTCTGACAATTGAATGTACGAAGATGAACAACAATAGGGAAAAAGTTACTACGCGGCCAAAATAAATGTGATCCAAGGGTTCCATTTGGCACTTCTTAGTAGCCTTCTTGAGAGTCCAGATTTTCCCTGATGTATCAACCTCCCACTTCAGAGAAGGTGAAAATAGCTTAAGAGTTGAAGATATTTTTTTTCTTTGTAAGAACATTCAAATATGAAGAGTATGTACAAATATATATTTTTACTCTTCACATTTCGGGAAAAAAAACTTTAGTCCACAAGAAATTGCCAAATATGGCTAGTGTATTGCCCAAGTATTGAACATGCATATATTACATCATGACTTAGAATATGCTAGACCCCTCATTTGCTTTTGAAACTTTGCGTAAATGTAATAAAAAGATTTGTTTTTTAATGGCTTAATCCTTGAACAACTTCAAGTAGAGCAAAGATCTCACTCTATGAGGGTTCAAAGTTTATTGAACCTATTGGGCATGGACTAAAAAACTTTTTTTTGAACTTCAATTGTTATAATCTTGCAATCCAAGAGGTCAAATGAGCTAAATTTTTTATAACAATTTAGAACACTTTTGTATAATTGAAGTTCAAAAAAATAAATTTTAATATTGATTTTGGTCTATGCCCTCCAAAATGGCAATTTTTGACAGTTTTTTCTAATAAATATCCCCAGTCTCTTAGAGGTTAAAATACATTTGGAGAATTTTTACAAAACGAGGGTATTCAAGATTTTTTATTTTGCATTTCTGTAGACGCCATATTATTGAACTATAAATCTTCAAAGTGTTGAACATGTATGTACCTAAAATCAGTTGTAGGACCTTGTGTATGGAGGTTGTATGTTTTAGGCAATACCGTAGTTGTAGGGTTGGATTGGCGGAAAACAATTCTAAAAATAGATGCCTTAATTTTAGATTTTTTTTTAAAAAAATTGTAGGGTGAAAATAAGAATATTGGAAAAAAAAATTTAGCATCTGCCGAGCCTTATTTTTTGGAAAAAAATAAATATTTGGTAGAGATGTGCTGACCCTACCATTCACTTACGGTAGTCCACAAGTTACTTAGAGATATGTTACGATTAGGATCAAAACCTTGGTATATTAGTATTTTATTCATAGAGAAGTCATCTAAAAATGTTTTTGAAAAACGTGAAATAAGATAGAGCTATCTGTTTCCATTTGCCCTAAATTTTTTGCAATGATAATATTAAATTGTTCCATATATTGTAGAAAAACAAGTCCATTGCAAATACAAATAAACAGTGTTCCCCAATATTTGTAGGAAAATGGATGAATCTTTTGCCATATGTATCAACCACACGATTTTATTCACATAATTCATGCAATTGCCATTTTGTAATCCAATTCTAATCATATCAATTAGTGTTACATACACTACATGAAAAAGGGTTGTTTTAAGTGATTTTCAGTAACCCATTTAAGATGAATTATTAGACCGCCATTATAGATGCATAGTATGTTGGTTACCCCTAAAGGACCAAACACCATTTTTTGGCAACATAGTGATTTTGGGCAGCTCACTACGAATGGAAATTTTATTATTTTTCATTGAAATTTTCACACAAGATGTGCCCGAGGTGTAGCTTCAAGGCTCAACAATTTTCATAACTTTTGACTACATGATAAAAAAGTTATTGCATGATATGTAATTTTCCACGTTCGGCGGGCAGCCCGGGCAGCTGTAAAAATTTCTTTAAAAATCTTTTTTTTGAAAAATTAAAATTTGAAATTGGTTCTTTAGGTTTATATATACATGGGAAGCTTTGAATCATTCCATTTGGATTAATGAGTCAAAAGTTATGAGGATTCTTAGTTTAAGTGTAGTTATGGAATCTCTACTCTAAAATAAACTTTGAAGTCCTTTATTTCACTCAATTTTCAATATTTTTGAAAAAACAAACAAACATTGGGTGTAGATTGTTTATTACAACATTAAAACCATTGGGATTAGCATTTTTCAATTCCATAATGAAATTATTGACAATTTAGTATTTTGAGTCATTCTCTACCTCTTTCTACTTACTATTTTTTTCCTATATATTGCACAATTCCAAATGATCTGAAATTTTTTAAGCATGTAGCCAACTTACCTTGAAGAATGAATACAAAGAGTAACTACCATTTTGGACATTTTTTCATATAAATGTGACTTTGTGAAGGGCAGCTGCCCGTTTTTTTCGCGGAGACAAAAAAAGGGTTTTTGTCAATTCAAACGCTAATATCTTGCAATCCACATGGTGGAAAATTCTGAAATTTTTTCCAAATCTTCTTAAACCAGTGTACTACAAGATCCTGCAGTTACATGTGTTCAAAAATGTTTTTTTTCTAAAATTTGGTACTTGTATTAGAAATGGCAGTTTTGGAGCGGTTTTGGTGAAAACATAGTCAAAAACCTTTAGGGGTTAAAAGGGGGTCCAGTGATCCTTTTAGACTATTTGTGCAATTTATTTCAAAATTTATAACAAAATTATAATTTATTAGAAGACATGATTTTCCTTTACAATTGCCATGGTCTTCCTTTATATTTGTCCATATGGGATTTTTTTTTAAAAAATCATCCATCCTACAAGAGCAAGGCAACCATTTTGTTTGCAATGGCTTCATCTACTTTAGTGAATTTGCTCACTAGAAAATTAGTCCCAGTGCACTAAATGTCTTCATTGAAAATGAAGTAAGCAAGATACATCACCTAATTGCAACCCATTTCTAAGAGTGATCTTATTCATGGGAACCTAGTAGATTTTGGGTACTTCTAGTTTAAAAACTTTGAAAATTTATAGTTTACTTTTACAACATCCAAAAAATATTTAAAAAAAATATCGCAATTACTTTTGCAACAAATGCGCCACTGAACTTAAAGCGCCATCTTCAGTGTGTGTACATCTCCAAAATCAGTTATGTACCTCTGTGGAAGAAACGCTTTTAGAACCAAACTTTGTTCCTTCATAACTTTTGCATACAGTATCCAAATGTTGTGTTCTTTGGTGCGTTGGAACCTCCTTTCCCTTGCCAATAAGAATATAGAAGAATTTGAACAGTCTAATAGTAGTAATTAGGCATAGGAGCAATTTGTGACGGTTTAAGGATACCTACCTTAACCCCTAAAGGCCCAAGGCCTTTTTTATGCCAAAAAACACTCAAAACTGCCATTTCTATAGCAAGGAGTAAAACAATTTGAAAAATGTTTTTTTTGCACATCTAACCGTAGGATCTTACACCTTACTAGTATGAGAATGTGTGGAAAAAATTTCAGAATTTTTGACCTCTCAGATTGCAAGATATCTACGTTTAAAGTGGAAAAAACAAGTATTTCAACACATTGCGGGACTAGATTTTTTGACTTTAAACATTTTTAACTTAAAGTTTTTGCACTACAGAGTTTTGTACTTCAAATCTTTGTAGTGGAGAATTGAGTTGAGAGTCTAGGGAAAAAAAAATATTCAAAAAAACTTAATTATCATTCCTAAAAAATTTATTAAGTAGAAGTAGGTACGAGATAGAAGGAAAATCTAAAATATTAATATATTTTAGATGGAATTAAAATACACTAATCCCAATGGTGAGATTGTTCTAGCAAATAAATTAAACAATGAGAATTCTTTTTTTTGAAAAATTGCAAAAATAGCATATAGAATCAACCCTACAAGTTATTTTTTTCAAGAAGATGCTCTAACTGCCCGAAAAACAAGAATGTCCAAAACTTTCTTATAACAAATCCAAATGAAATGAATCAAAGCTTTCTAGATAGACAAAAATATAATCTACGAGAAAAAAAATATTAAAAAAAAAAATCAAATTTTTGCCAAATTTTTTTTTGCTGCCCAGACTGCCCAGTTACGAAAAAAAGTAACATATTTGGCCATAACTTTTGACTCCTATTTCCAAATGTCCTGAAATTTAGTGCATATGAAAGATATTCCTTGCGCCCACATTCTATCAAAATTTCAGCTTAAAATATGAAAATCTCTAGTCACACATACCTGCCCAAAATTTCTATATAGCCAAAAAATGCATGCCGGTCCTTTAGGGGTTAATAATAGGAACCATGCTCAAAATGCTCGCAACTTACAACACTCAGTCCGTATGCATTTGACCGTTTCCCCCTACCCTGCGGTCCTCAATTTACTGCAACTCTCAATCCCGACAGGGCCTCAATCCGATCCATTCAGGGCCTCAATCCAAGGGTTCATCTCCTCCGATTGAGCCCGTTCTGTTGTGCTGAGGGACCCGCTCCACTCGCTTCGTACAGGAAGGCTGGCGATGGCGATGGCAGAAAACGTGTTGTCCAAGCCCGTGACCGTGGCGTTTTAGAATAATGCCTAAACTATTAATCCCTCAACTTTAGTTTTTTTCGGTGAAATCCCGAGCTCTTTCTCAGACACCTTCGGCGGCTACTTCGGGGAACAGGCTCGATTAAGGAATACGTGATGGTACTAAAAGTTAAGGGAAGGCGAGGAAGTTTGTGCAGAACGAGTAGGAAGACGAGTGTAGGAGATTCAGACCCGGTATTAGGGATTCAGTTTTGAGTTGTCCTGTCGGGCTGTTTTTTGGAGCGGTGAACGAGGCCATGGACGAGCATGGAGAGGCAGGGGGGACTCGAAGAGCGTCCGGACGGATGCGGAAAGTGGCGCCCAAGGTTGGGGCGGCTCTCCAGGACAAGAATATGCGTGCACAGGTACACTCCCGTTTTCTCCTGTTGAAATCTCGTGAGTAGGTATCCAGGAACCGAATTAGGGTTTCAGGGCTTGAGCGCTTGGACACACTCGGCCCAGGTGTTATTGCCGCGATTAGTTTTATAGTTTCAACGCTTGGTGATTCATCTCGTAATCAGAAGCCCATAGCTCTCCACCTGTTTTGTAGTTCTATTTTAGGTTTTCGATTCTAACGCAATTAAGAATGCCTTATTTTGATACCATTTGCGAAATTTGCAAGGGTTCAGAACTTTTATGTTATACGATCTTAAAACCAACACAGCTTGAGTTCTGATGTTGAAGTGTACTTTTTCAATATCAACCAGGACTGGTTGTGCAAGATTTGGGTGTGTCGCATGTAGGTGGATGTCTTTATTAGGTGTGCCTGTTCTTCTAAGCCAGAAATGTGCGTAGGCTCTCTTTTGAGAAGGAATATTTTCTCTGTGGGGAAGGTAGAGAGCTGAAGTAAAGGGTTGCAGGCAGCAGCAGCTCGCTTGGAGGCTTTGGAGAAGGACAATGTCTTGTATGAGGCAGTCGAAATCGAGGACGACGAGGAAGCCTCAATGGACGAAATGGACGATCGTAAGCGCGAAGTTTTTTTATTGTTTTTGGATTTTGTGACGCCCATATTGTCAACCAAGCCTTTTCACCACGACAGCCACTCTGTTCTTTTTTGCAAATTCTAGCGGCCTTTGTAGTGGAGCAACTAGACTTGTCTTATTGACGTTCACCTTACATCACAGCTATGAGTTTTGAGTACTTGGTATATGTCAGACCAGTCGTGATGTTTACTAAACTAAATTGAAAACTAGATTGAAAATCTATGATGCTGCATTTTCCAGGCCCTATACAGAAAAAGACTCCCAAGGGATCCAAGCGAAAAACTAGGCAAGCTAGGGCGCAGGAGCGAGTGGCCTCGGCAAAGAAAGCTCCAAGAAACTTCTTAGATCTTCTGCACGAGGTATTGTATCTCCACTCCATGTCCACTGCAATTGTTGACTTGACCATGTTTCTACAACTCTTTTTTGCCTTCTTAAATTCTAAACGCCGAAGCTAGAAATAGAAAACTAATACCGGTAGCTGAGTACAGTAACTATCCAAACATAATAAACCATTAGCTTCGAAAGTGATCTTTCTATTTCTAGCCTATTCACTTACGGCTTGTATGATATTTCTCAAATTTTATCTGTGAAAATCGATTTGGTTTTTGGTTCACTTGAACCTTATTTTGGGTGCATGTTTCACACTTAATTGAGACCTAGTCTGATATGGCGCTCCTGAGCTATTAGACAATCCCTCTGTGTTGAGCAATCGTGAGCAGCTTATTTTAAAGAGTTCAATGAAGTGTAGTTCTGGGATCAGAGACTCAACTAATGGAGAGTTGTGTGACAATATACAGGCCAATCTGGAGTCGTTACCGCCCAATGCACCGTCTTACCTGCGTGCAGCTGTTGGACCTCCCAGTGTGGGTGCACGCCGGCATTTCTGCAGTGTTTGTGGCTACCTCGCCCCCTATACGTGTCCTCGATGTGGTGCACGCTTTTGCTGCCCTCGATGTCAAACATTGCATACTGACACCCGATGTCAAAAGTTTTTAGCGTAGTTCTTAGTCTTTTTGTAACATCGTAGGGTCACAGCTCTTTCTTATTTAATTTTGTAGATTCAGATGCGATTGTCCTTTTAGTTGTTGGACAGTGGAACTAGTCAACTGTCACTAGGACAACATGGTCCCTCAAAATGGAAGTGATCATTGTAATTATCTACCCAGGGATCTCACCCTTCAATTTACAAAAGAGTACCAATTACTGACAGCTTCATATTTCCTTGAGCTCCTTAGATTTTTCATGTTCTGCAGGAGAGATGTTTATGCAAACTTACCAGGGTACTCAGAAGTGGGTTTTTGGATTGGAAGCCCGACACTTACAACATGGTTCCACTTCATTGCTTTTTCTCTTAGCTAAGAGGGTGTTCTGTGCATTCGTCAATCCTGAGAGCCGAACGCTTAGGCTGTGTCAAAGTGGGAGGAAGGTAAAATGACAAGGCATAAGTGAAGGTCGACAACAACACTACAAAACCCCATGGCAAGAACTGGTGCAAGAAGAAACGCTTCCCAGATGCATACGACCACAGAAGGCCGCCAACTGCAGGTCCAAGAGCTCGGAATAAGCTGCAAAAACTATGGCTCAGCCCAGTGACGGCACCCATGTTCTCGGGGGCTGCGGAGTTGCTGACCAGGATCAAGACTCCTGTGAACATGGAATTTACTTACATTTTCAAATTTGGGAAGTACCACGAGCTGCAATCAAATTTAACTTGTAGATTGTGGCGGCATCAACATAGAATTTGGAAAGAATCATCAATATCCTCCACTACACCATCTAAAAGTTTACCATAGGCTATTTAAATTTGTAGATGAGATTTTTGGCAAATTCATCCCTCCAGATATAGGAACTGGCAATGAAATATTCTAAAATCAAATTTGAGGTAAGGAACGGTGTTGGATTAGGATGGCATCAAATGACTTGTCTAGCAAATTTCACTTGTCTGTATTTGGAAAAAAAATTTAAAAATTCAGCCATGGCATGAGGGCAAACTAGTAATTCTGACTATGATGGGTTGTTTTACCTTAAGTCATTTGATGCCCTACTAATCCAACACAAGTATAAGTAATGGTTGAAAAATCATGCAATGAAATTTGAATACCTGTAAAGGTGGTGCAAGCAGAGATGTTGCGGATGGCCATGCACACCAGTAGCAGGCACCATTGAAGGAGGGGATTATTATCAAGCAAGGAGCTCATTGGAAAACACATCCACAAAGGAATGGTAGAAAGGATCCCTACTCGAAAGCACTGCAGGGGACCCAAGCGTCGAGAAACCTCAGGGTACAAGAAAAGAGTGTAGAGGCACAAGACCACCCCTCCTTCTCCTAGTATTAGGCCCAATGCAAGAGAGGAAAAGCCAAGACCACCTACTGATTTTAACTCTGCTCCAAATATAGGAAATAGCTCATCTGCAAAATTAAAAGACGTGATTTAGTTATTCATAAGAGGGCTTTCAATACAATTAGATTGTTTCAAGAACTTTTTGACATCATCATACATAAAATCTTCTTCATGATTCATATAAAGATCTTGTTTTAGTCATAATGATCATTCAAAAGGCTTCTCATAGAAGAGCTCTTATTTGAATCTCAAAAATTGAATAGGAAACACTAAAAAGATGATTGTTTTGTTTTCTTACATCTTCCATAACAAGTAATGAAAGCATTGAATAGGGTGATAAAATTGAATAAATATTGATAAAATTAGATTCTTCAAGAACCTCTTAACAACATTATAAATAAATTGTCTCTTCAATTCATGAGGGATCTTTCTACAATCACAATGGAGGCCTCTTAGTGGAACAAATGGTGGTCTCTATATGATCATTCATGTAGGAAGACCTCTTTATGAATCATTGAAAAAGTTTAAAAGGTGTTACCAAAAGGTCCTAAAATAGTCTAATTTTACAAAAATTCTAATCAATATTTGCATCTCTCCATCTCTCCACCATATAAGGAAGGATTGCTATTATGTGAACATAGAAGTGTGAGCCCATGAGCCTAGAATACTATACACGTATGTTATAGGTGTATATACTATAGAAACTGTATATGATTATCGGGTATATATGTTACAAATACTCATATTATAGGTGTTTATGATACATACACCTTCTATAGCATGTGGTATCTAAATTATAGGTACCTATATTGTAGGCTCAATGCTTACAAGCTTGCATTCTTGGGCTCACATACTAGCACCATTGCCATATAAGGTAGAACAACCCATTAAGGTCAAAAGACCCATGACGGATACCTAGACAATGACTCCATTATTGATTTTTTCAATAAATAAGATTTTGAAAACAATCAATGCCTTAGTTGATAGTAATGGAATGATTTGTGACCTTGTTTGGAACTTCCAATTTTTCAATGTAATTTCATTGTAGGAAGTGACATTTTTGGGCTTCCACGTTAGAAAATATTGTGACTACTTTAGGTGAGTAAGATGACCATTATGATCAAACTTTTTGTTGGTTTGGGGGTAGTCTACTCTTTTAGGTCATGATGGGCAACACACATCAAAATTTCACAACAAGTTCTTATTGTGTCAAAAAATATGATTTCAATTACTCTTGCCATAATGTGTAGCAATTTCTTACACTTGTCTTTTAACCCCTAAATGCCCAAGGCTTGTTAGGAGCTTCTTGAAATTTGCTCTAAATTGAACAAAAAGTCAACATTTTGATATGTTATACCAATTTTTTTTGAATTGTAACCGTACAAATTCAAACTAGACATGTTAGAGATCACATAGGAAAAGAAAACATAACAATATCACTTATAGATTGAAAGATTATAATGTTTGATCATGAGGGTGTTAAAACTATGAAAAATTTTCAATTCTCTTTTTGCATGTCAACTCTAAAAAGTTTGTCACTAAAAAAATATGAGGTTATAGGGCCTAGCATGCACAACCCCAACCAATTTACAGTTTTTCAAAATCTATTCTACGATTTTTTTAAATGAATTTCTAATGTGATCTTTTCTCCAAGATCTAGTGTATTTGAGGCTCATTTCCAAGAGCCCTCAACACTACGGGAAGTCAAGATTGCAATGGGTATCCTTGCACAAAATTTGTAATAGAAAAATCATAATCCTTCATTTTTAAGATTGGCTTTTTGATCCTAAAACTAGACTTCAAAAAGAATTCTCCAAAAATATAAACTACTAAAAATTGCAAAACACTTAACTTCAGAAGTTTTCAAAACACCAGAATCTGATGCCTCGGGCAGTTAGGGGTTAAGTGGGGAATTTTCTTTTTAAATTCAGCAATGGCATGAGGGCAAACTCCTGGTTCTGACCGCAATGGGCTGTTTTACCTTAGACATTTCAGTGCTACACATTGATGTGACGAAAAGCTTCAGCTTATTACCAGTGACAATGAAGATGAGGCCTGTCATGGAGTAACAGAAAGACGCCATCAAAACATGGCGGTCAATCCACGAAAACCAAGTCTTCTTTGTGCCACTGGGCCCAACTTCCTTCCTGCAAACGCTACCCCTTGAGCATGCCGCGGAGACTGTCAAGTGCTTTGTTGCAGAATGTTCATCGGCTGCTAAGACGACAATGAGCTTCTGCTTGCAGCTGTGACTCTCCAATTCGACCTCTTTGTGGATGTCAGTACCACTTTCAGCTCCTTGAGGTTGATTGTCACTTTGGGACATGTCTGAGATTCTGTTGTAGGACGCCTGGTTTTTGAGAAACAAGGCAATTCCAGTCTTAAGAAGTGGTCATTTCGAATTGTTCGTCTCAAGGTGTTTTAAGAGTTCGAACCATCACATCTGTAGCTGCAAAGACCAATTCCTTGCCCTAATATTTGCACATCTCTTTTTGATCAGTCATGCACGTTCACATTCTTAGATGAAACCTCAATGGTTAAATCTTGTTTAATCATGTGCAATGAAGGGTCTCAAAAAAGACAGCATAAAGATGAAGGGCAAGATTTTTAAGATATAACCGTGCATTCCGTATGCGACCCCTAACAGAACTGGGCTCTATTAGGTTATGAGAAGTGTTGTGCAGAACTGTGGGAGGAAAGATTACGTCACTTACTTTCAGGAATTTGGGGTTGGTTTCTTTGAATGAGAAGGATGCCACAATGCCTGCTGTGGAGAAAATGGCAGCGCCAATGCATGGGAGCAAAAATGGATGCGCTTCCAAAATGGGTGGACAATTCTTCATCTTGTACTGGAAGCATGGCTGTGCGAGGAGTCCAGAGATAACAGGGCCAGTAATTGAACCAATGCCCCACGCCAGATTCAAAATTCCAAATCCCTTGGCTTGATTTGTTCTGCAGAAGATGACCAGGTGGCTTCCATCAACGTACAAACTCCAATCCTCTGTCGCAAGCACATCATTGCCTGATTCATTAATAGCACAGTGGATACGGAAAGACCCTAAACACAGTTGAAGATCTAAGAAAATAGGCTCAAAGTAAGGAATCATCCTTTGTGTGAGCAGGGAGGTTAGGTCACCTCATTCTTAGGGAGACTGCCCACACAATTGCCATAGTGTTAGCCTACAAACTCGAAATATCAAAAACTGGAATCGTCTACTAACTACCACTGGCAACGAGCATTCTCCTCAAATAGTGAGGGACTCTAAAATTGTGATTGTGCACTCATGTTTAATCTCCTCTCAAGCTTTCCAAGAACGAATAACCTATGAGTGTAAGGCCCCAAGGAAGTGATGTACCCGTCACAGATCTCGGCAAGTGCAGATTTAGTGACAGTGAGTGTGCCATTGAGCAAGCCTCCAAAAAACCGAAGATAGCAGGCACTTGTGTAGGAGCTACAGACGCCCAAGAGGAGAGCTGAAATTGCACTAACAGAGCACCCAAAACCGAGCCATGGCTGCAATTTCCATTATCATTTCGTTAATGTCACAATGTTTAGAACACTTTGATGATTACTGTAAGCCATCCTACTTGTGCCACAATAAAGTTGCGGCCTAGTTCTGTCACTTTGAGCCAGTAGTGCGCATTTCAAAAGTTGTCGTTTGAACTCAAAGCAAAGTAGTCAACTGAGAAGTTCAACCCATTTAATGGTCAATGATAACAAGGATTTGAGCTTGAGCCTTATAAGCTTGGCAATGCTAACACTTTGAATTAGGGTAAGTAGTAGTGTGTCTACACTGGTTGTATTCATTAAAAGAGAGTGTTTCGGAGAACAAAATTTCTGAAACTCAACTGCCAAGAGATCTAAAATCTAGAAGTGACATAGCTTTGAGGTTCCGGTTTCAAAAATTGCATGCTCAGCTCTTAACAATGATTTAAGGTAAGGAGGATTACCTTCCGTCCAGTCTTATCAGAGATGACGCCCCAAATCATAGAAGTACAGAATTGTGCCAATGGAAACAGCGATGCCTGTTCTCGACCATCTCGAAAATAAACCCAGCCCCAGCAATGAGAAACCATTTTAAATCGAAGGAAATTCTAAAGATTTGACAGTTCAACTCCTGAAAATTTTAAGTCTACTCTGATCAGTATGTGCGGAAGAATGACTTGATACAAGGATGGAAATAGTTTCTCACCAAAAGTCCTGCACGCCAACCGATGGCCCTCCCAGCAACACCCGTGACACCATACTTCTCCACCATGAACACCAACTGCCACAGGGATTCAAATCACAGCAAATAATTTTATTTTTGCAATTGGAATCATTCCTATATTCATCTTCTGACGTATTGTATGACCGGGTTAAAAATTGAATCTCAATGTTGATTTCTTTCAATTGTGTCACAAGATTTTACTTCATCAAAAGAATATCTTCAATTAAAAAATTGGTCAGCATGGTCACGTACCATAGGAAATAGCATTGTGGTTTGGAATCCTTGGCTTGCATGAATGAGCCTGCTTGACACAACTAAAAACTCTGGTTACAACTCATATCCACTTCGGGAAGACATGCCGAGCATCTCTTCTTGACAATACAGCCCACAACAAAGTGTCACAAACAAGTCTCTCCAAATTCACTACAGGTTGTATTGCAAAACAAAAACAAGGTTAGCGTGTCCTGATAAGCACGCTCTTAGTGGATCAGAATTTAGGTCTTTGGAATGCATTTGAAACAAACAAAGCATTCAAAATTTCAAATGGTGAATTGAACTCAGGCTGTGATAATAATTTTATCGACACCCATCGTTTCTTTAACACCTTGAATTTCAGGAAGGGAGGTACCAAATCAAGAAGAGCTGTCGTTGTGGGAGTGGATTTGGCTCCACTACAACAACCGAGTTGTTAGCATTGGGCAAGCATTCATCATCAGCTTGCGCGTTCAAGGGTTTCATCATAATGGAAGATGCTTGACTGCAGCTCACTTTGTTACAACTGCAGTATCCCACATGATTCCACATTTTTCCTTGAAAACGATGACTCGCCTTTTCTTTCTTATAAATCTGCCCACAAAAAAGAATGCGTGATGTCCATTCTTGGTACCTGATCACGCATTACCGAGAGAGGATATGTGAAAACATGCCCTAATGAATCTTGAGATTAAATAGATTATGATTGCTGAGGGTTCAACAAATATGCCACTGAAATTAGGGCATGGAAATAGAAAACCCATCAATGAAGCTTTGATCACTTATAATTTGTGCATGCATGTAGTACTCAAATTCCATTCTTAGACTTCACATAAAGCAACAATTTGCCTATGTGTAGCTAAACAATCATGTCTCATTTAATCTAACTTTAATGCATGAATATTTTTTGAATTTCCTCACATTTATGCCTATAGCTAGATTACTCCTAATCATTTCATCAAATTGGTTATAAAGAAATCATCATTTAAGTACTTGAGAATTGATTTGGATGAATGAAAAGATATTAAAATGAATCATTGGCATCATTCTAAATATGAATGTGGTAAACTCTATTTATTATTTATATGAAAAAACAAGTGAAGGCAAGTCACATACCCAAAAGTCATTACAAGAAAAATAGGGCCTAAAGAAAGCCCCCAAATTCAAGACCAGTAGTAATGTCACTATTGCACTAAAAAAAACAAAGTGTGATTGCAAAAAACACCTAACCTATTTTCAGTCACACATTCAATGCGGAAGTTGTTTTGTACCATATGTATTGCAAAAGTGATTGAATGAACATAAAATTCAAAAGTGAACTTCCTATAGCTGAAAATGTACATGAATTATTTCAATTTTTTTAAAATTAATTCAATAGGTGAGATTGAATTTTGAATATATGTCACACATACGTTTGGGGTGGTTTTTAGTACTATCGAGTTTCTCTTTTGAAGAGTTATGGTGTCAAATTTGGTATGCTAGCTCTTTCAATAGAAATACACCTTTTTAGGAGAGTGGTTTCCAAAAACATGTTCCAAGTGTATTTTGCATTGGTCCAAAGTGTGCTATATTTAGGTTGAAATTATGTTGAATTGAAATTGGTTTTTTAGTTCCAACTTTGATCTTCCTTCTTTGCTCTAAGTTGGCAACAATGGCTACTTTCAAAATAAATTTTTCAAATGCGTTTTCTAATTTTTTAAAATAGAAATGTAAAAGTCTCATTTTCTAGCATTAATTGCAACCTAAAGCTCAAAATAGTATTTTAGGGTACACAGAAAGACTAAATAGTACTGGTAGGGGCCTATAGCACCTCTAATCTACTAGTGTGGATTGTTTTTGTGGCAAATTACGTACTGTTATTTATCATTGCCATCCAATGATGAAACATCACGTGTTTTTAGAAAAGTAAATTTGAAATCCAATCAACCCTCCAAATTTCATGTTTAATGCCCCCAATAGTACTGAAGGTGACTCAGAGTACAAAAAATATTAGAAGGCTGAAAATCAAAAACGCAACAAATACTATCTATGTTTCTTGCAATGACCCCAAAGAAAAATTCAAGAAAAGATAGTCCTAGATGGTCAAATTTTGACTTGTAGGGACTCCAATTATTATTATATTATATTATATTATATTATATATTTATTTATTAAAAAAATGGAATTAAAAAAATTTAGCAGGTGATGTCACTATTGTTCTAGTTTCACAGCCCTCTTTATACCCCATTTTCTTATAACGATGGGCGAGAGGAGTGACTTGGTCAATGAGTGAAGGTGCTAAGGTAGATGTGCCTAATTATGTCTAAACTTGCGAGCTCAACACCTTTAGTTGGAGAATATTTTAACCCCTAAACATTGCATGAGTGGTTTTAGAGAAAATGGTAAAAAAAAAGAGACACTTGCGGAACTAAAAGTGGTGACAAAAATTTAACTATTTTTTATATGATTTTAATTGGAAGATCTTAGACTTACCTTGAATACCTACATACTTACAAAATTTAATCAATACATTTTTTTTATTAGCAAGATCAAGCCATTGAAAGTATACCAAAAGAATTAGTGAATATGGTATATATAATTGGTTAGCATGAAAATGAGTACGACCAATGTAACAACAACACCTTTATATACCTCAAATGCCGCAATGCCATCCGACTACAATCAATGTTGAATAATACTCCTATATTAAGGAGTATGTCCTTGTAATAATTAATTTAGACCATATTAAGTAACCATTTCATTGTAGTGAAAACCCATCAGATGCTTATCCTCTAGATAGTTTTAGATGCCAGCTCACCAAAATATTTTGATTATTAGACCAGTAGGTGCATTATTAGTTTTTACAATTAATGATGAAGTCATCCATTATACCTTTTTAGGTCTACAACATCCTTATGGGATAAAGGTTCATAGCCATTTTGGATAGCTCACTACAAATGGATTTTTTTTTCCTTTTAATTTTCAGTCAATATATGGACAAGTTTTTTTTAAGGCCCAACAATTTCTATATCTCTTGACTACATGGTTAAAAAGTTATTGTATGATATGTATTTTTTTTGCGAGACTGGGCAGTCTGAGAAGATCAGAAGCAATCACTTTTCCCAGACACAAAAAAATTGAATTGGTTTTCAAGATTCATATATACATGGAAAGCTTTAAATTATTCTATTTTGATTCATGAGATGAAAGTTATGAGGAGTTTTAGTATTTGAGTAGTTATGGATTTTCAACTCTAAGTTAACTTTGAAGTACTTTATTTATTTAACTAAATTTTCAATATTTTTTGAAAAAATTAAAATCATAAAATGTAGATTGTTTATTACAACATTGCAACCATTAGATTGGCATTTTCCAATTGCGTAACTAATTTCTTAACAATTTATTATCTTGAATCATTCTCTACTTCTTTCTGCTTGCCATTTTTTTCCTATATGGTGTATAAATCCAAATGATCTAAAAAATTTCAAGCATGTAGCCAACTTGCCTTGAAGAATGAATCAAAAGAGTCACCACCATTTTGGACATTTTTTCATACAAATGTGACCTTGCGAAGTGTAGTTGCCCAATTTTTTCCAAGGCTCCAAAAAGGGGATTTTGTCAATTGAAACGCTAATATCTTGCAATCCATAGGGTGGAAATTTCTGAATTTTTTTTCCATAACTTCTCAAACCAACATACTGCAAAATCCTACATTTTTGGTTTCATATGTCCAAAAATGTTTTTTTTCTAAAATTTGGTACGTAAACTGGAAATGGCAAATTTGGAGTGTTTTTGGTTAAAACATAGTCAAAGACAATTAGAAATTAAATGCAAAATCCTTTGGCATCATTAAACATATGCTACTATTCTGTATAATACTTATCAATTTTTTAAAGTTTTAGGAATTTATTTCCACATGTACAAGCTAGAAAGAAAAGATTACACACTACATTTTTTGTCCCATTTTTTTGAATCCCACTTCAAGTCCAAATTCCAACTTTGGGGTTTGTAGAATTAAGGTGAAAACAAAATAAAATATGTAGAACTTGAAGCTTCATAGTGCAAAGGTCAACGTCCCAACTCAAAGTCGGAAGTTCTCTCCCATGTATATTATTATATAGTGAATATATGCCAAAAAAAAGGTCATCTAGTAATAAAAGAAAACATTTTCAAGGGAGATTACTTAGCGCATAGAAAATGTATTGGACAAATGTGTCTAAAAAACAACCTACAAGGATATGTGATTTAGAGTTATTCTTTTGACATTAGATACAAGTCAATAAATTAGACTTGAGCCCAAGTCCCACTTCCTTGGTGCCCCAAACTCTGAAAATTATCACGATATGATAGACTTTTTTGAGTGCACCTCAACATAACAATATTCACCAACGCTGGGGGGTTCCCTTTTGCTCCCCCCAAACGAGGAGCCCCCAGTGTTGGCCCACATATTGCAGCCACAAATTATGTATTGCCAAGTGACAAATTTGAGCTGTCAGGTGGCTGATTTGCAGGTGAAGCCAATAGCTTGTGTCTTTCTTGTCTGAACTGGAACTTCAATGAGCCAATGGCATTGTCTCTAATTAACCCCAGAGGACCATTGTCCGTTCGGGGGACAAATGTGTTTTCGGGCAAGTACCTACGGGCTGAAATTTTCTTCTGATTTTTTGAAACTTTTTTGGGAGGTAGAAAAGCTGATTAGCTTTGTGGGAATATAATTTTTCTCACAATCGGTGCCTGGGAAAAAAAGTTATGACCAAATAAGCTCAAAGCAAGGGACGGTGGGCAACCTGGTCAGAAAAAAAAAATGGACAAAAATTTGAATTTTTTTTTAAAATATTTTTTTCCTGATAGATTATATTTTTGCCTATCTGGAAAGCTTTGACTCATTGTTAAGAGAAAGTTATGGATATTCTTGTTTTTCGGGCAGTTAGAGCATTTTTTGAAAAAAATAACTTGTAGGATTCATTTTTGAATGCAATTTTTCAAATTTTTCAATTTTTTTTTTTTGCATGGTTTAATTTACTTGCTAAAACAATCTCACCATTGGGATTAGTATATTTTAATTCCATCTAAAATATATGAATATTTTAGATTTTCCTTCTATCTTGTACCTACTTCTATTAGTAATTTTTTTAAGAATGATAATTAAGTTTTTTTGATTTTTTTTCCCCTAGACTCTCAAATCAATTCTCTACTATAAATATTTAAAGCTCAAAACGCTGTAGTGCAAAAATTTTAAGTTAAAAATGTTCAAAGTCAAAAAATCTAGCCCCGCAATGTGCTGAAAAACTTGTTTTTTTTCCACTTTAAACACAGATTTCTTGCAATCAGTGCGGTCAAAAATTCTGAATTTTTTTTTCCATACATTCTCATACTAGTTAGGTGTAAGATCCTACGGTTAGATGTTCAAAAAAACTTTTTTCAAAATTATTTACTCTTTGCTATAGAAATGGCAGTTTTGAGTGTTTCTTGGCAGAAAAAAGGCCTTGATCCTTTAGGGGTTAAACTAAACTGCATGACAGGTATCCAGGGAGGAATGATCCCTCCTCCAAAGGGGAAGGGATCAGCCCTGTCAACAATGTTATGAACCTTGAACCTTGGTTTGCATCTGCATCTAAATTCTTAATCCTCTGCGAATGAGATTTTGGAAATTCCATGGGATGACACAGATTGAACGTGGTGAGAAACGCCAGGCCGACTGTTCATTCCGAATCCTGAGGATCACGCACTTAACTTGTTCGTCAGTGAGCTCAGTTCAGTCCATGAGGATTCATGAGAGTATATTCGCCCCAATCATATAAATAATGCAAATTATGCAAGCACGTACTTAATTCATTCAGTTCCTGCATGGATGAAATGAAATTATTTTCCCAAAACCTGAGAAGAGGCGGCCCGCCAGACCTGAGAAGAGGTGGCGTTCAGTTGGCAGCTAAAAGTTAACAGCAGAACTGACACGAAAAATAATGACTTCCGTAACTGATGAGCAACCCATAACCTACAGTACACTCAGTATGGGAGGGGGCTGTAAAAGCGACCCTTTACCAGCTGATTTGCATTTTGGGGGAAGCTAAACTCCTCAAAACAATTTTCAGTAAATTTTTGTGGTAAGAAAAATGGAAGTGGCATCTAACCCAAGTTGTTTCATATTTTTTGGACATTCATGGAATTAGTTATGAATTTTTGAAGTTGAAAACACAGTGGTTTCTAAAAGCGACCCCCTCCTGAAATGTACACTTTTGATACATGTTAGAGACAAAATCTACCAGATCGTTTTTAGAGACAGATCGCTCTTACAGCCCCCTCCCATAATAATCAGTGAGGCGGGGCCTTGACTAAATGTCATCCATCTACCCTCCAACAAACACCAAAATACCAAATGCATTTCTTCTGCCTTCAGCACTCTATTTTCAAATCCACCATTTATTTCTAAGATACAACAACCCATCGTGCACAGAAGTAGGAGTTTGCCCTCATGCCATCGCTGAAATTATTAAGAAAAAAATTCCCACATAAAAGACGAGTGTATGAAAGGGCAAGAGCAATTGAAATTACGTTTTTTTTGACAAAGTATGAATTTGTTATGAATTTTTGAAGTGTATTGTCCCATCATGGCCTAAAAGAGTCTTTAGACTACTTCAAACCAACGACATTCAATTGCACAAATGTAGGAAATAAAAAAATAAATCTAAAAATCTAAAAAATAAATTTAATTTAAAAATCGCAATTTGATGTGGAACCTAATGTATTCACATGGTCCATGATTTTTAATCATTTTTTTAAATTTAAAAATAAATAAAAATTCCACTTTTTGTTATATTTGCACATTTGGCCAATAGGGAAACGGCCTTCTAGAAAGTTTAGAATTTTCTCTAATGTCACTAATCACTCCATTACGGTCACCTAAGACATTACTCACTCAATCTAATGTAGCCCAAATCTCATTTATAGAAAAAAAGATTGTAATGGATCATTTCCAAGGTACCTAGAATGGTGTTTTTTTGTCCATAATGAGGTATTCTACCATATGTTCCAAACCCAACTCTTCAAGTTCCAATTCAAGGCCAAATTTCAATTTCTATAGATTATAGAAGGTGAATAAAGAATATCAAATGTGGGAATTGGGATTTTATGAATTCCAAAGTCCAAACCCTCTAAATCCCAATTTGTCTCATGTATTTTACACTATAACAATCAAGTGCTTGAAATATAGGTCAAAAAGTCAAAAAATAAATTGGGGGGCACTTTCAGCATCAAATTTGAATTGGACAAATTGACACAGAATTTTCGCCTACATGAATGCTTTGCATGGTGTTTTATTCTCCTCATTTTGTATTCAAAACAATAGTTGGGACTTGGAACATGAGTTCAGTCTCCAATTTTGCTAAATCCAACTCAAGTTCTCAGTCCCACTTTTTTAGTGTCCAAACTTCTAAAAATATTGCAATGTAGGCACTTGGAGTACATGGGAACTTGGGACGTAGTGTGAAGTCCAATGTTCCAATTTTCAACTCTCTACCAATCAAATTTAGAGAATTTAATGAGATTTTAGACCTTGGAATATAGTATCAAGTGGACTTAATTTATATAATTATTCACAATAATTGTATCCATATTGTAAGTATTGAAATCAAAAATCTTCATTGTGTGTCTACATATTAAATAAAGCAAACTAATTCTAAGGTAAAAAAACACTTCAAGTTGCAAAGGATCATTTGTGGCCTTATAGATATTTTGGCATACAAAACACAATTTTTTTTCATTTGGCTACTTTTTCATCCATTCAAATCTTGAATAGTATCTCAATTGTTCACCGTTTGCATGTAAAGATCTTTGAAACATATTTTGAAATTGGATGATTTTAAAGATGGAAAGTGTAAATATGTTTTATATTAAATATTAGTTTTTAGAAAATAGCCTAAACAATTTATTCAGTAGTGTAGTGAAATTCTTCAAATTTATTTCATATAAACTCTAGTCCCAATTTTAATCCATTGTAGTGATATGCATGTGAAAATAACTATTACTAATGGTTATCAAATATTTATTTTATAATTATATACAGAGAGAGAAGTGACAAACCATATGATTGCCACTCAAAAAGTTGGATAAAAAGTATTATTCCGTATAAAATAATCTATTTTGCCATGTTCCTTAAGTCAACTTTCAAAATTTCTTTGCAACATCAAGTCCCTCAAACCAATGTTTATTTTATTTTATTTTTTAAACCAATGGTAATATGGCCTTTCTTTCAATAAATTTTTGAGTTTCCTAGCTTCTTTATTATAGGGGTCTTGAATTGAAGAAGGCCAATATTGAATATGCAATTTTTATATGTGCTGGCTCTACACAACAGATGAAATGAGGTTTGAAAAACATTGTAGCAACAATGTGTAGGACCATGATTTTTGCTTGGCATTTTGAAATACATTTACCCTCCTTTTTGGTAGGCTTGAAGTTTTCCATTTTTTGGAGGCAATTGGACCATTACATGAAGTTTGAGGGCAGGGAGAGACTGCGAGTTCCCAAACAGTTCCCCTGAGGCTGCCTTCGTTGTTGGTTGCTTTGGGAACGAATCCGATGTGGTCGACACTGTGCCACCTAAGACGACTGAAAGCGGGAAATGAGCCTCCTTCTGGCTTACAGACCGGGTTCGGGATTGAAAATGCTCGGTGCAAGAAGCCGTTGGCGTTGCTGTCGTTTCAGGCTATGGCGATCGTTGCGGCAAGAAGACGGCGTGTTGTTTGCAGAGTCCGAGCAATCGAAATATATCATTTCTTCGTTTTCTCTTAGCTTTGACTCCTTCGAGTGTGCAGATGTAATTGTTAGTTTTTATGCAAATTGAAATTGCTGGTAAAGACAGAAGTCGTGTTTTTCGTACAATTCATTTTTTTGGTTTTGTGGGTGGCGCTTTCATAGAATTTAATCGTGAACATTATCAAACTTGAAGCACTTTCTCTGTCCAGTTCTGCGCATACTAATTTACAACGTCACGTGCTGCTGGAGTATCAGGATTAGGGTTTTTTTTCACGACATTGGACGCTGGAAGCGATTGATTGACATATTGGCGGAGGATCTTGTTTGGCAATAAGAAAAGAGACAGAGACGCGGCCTGAATGTTTCAGTGAGTTTGGAGGTGAAGTTGCCCATTGTAGGGAAGTACACGCTCTTGAGAAAGGCGTAACTGCTTGAGTATTCCGGACTTGGAATAAATCTTGTGAACTAGGTAGTGGCTTTATGGAGCAGGAATCCATTTCTGGAATTCTAGCTCGTAGTTTTTAGTCCTGCAATTTTTGGTTTAGAGGGTGGTTCTTGTACTTAGGATTTTGACTTGAAGTGTTATGGTGTTCTCATTCTTTGGAATTGCTCGAGTATGCAGGAATTGGATTCAGTTTTTATCATGTGGATCATCAGCATGTTTCAATTTGAATGGGGCCGTCTTGTTGGAAAGAACCAGTTTCTCAGTTTTTAGAAAATGAGATGCATTCAGACGCTCTCCAGGCGGCGTGTTTGTTCCAGAAGACCTAAATTTTTTTGAAGAACGATTGCAGATATCCTTGTTGACAACGGATTCTCTTGAAGAGGAAGAATCACTTCAAAGTTTCTTCAAGGTGTGAGCCCTCCCCTAATTTCGAAGTCAATTGGTAGCAATTGGAGTTCGTTTCCATTCATGAAGCTAGGGTTTCATCATCGAAGTGGATTCAATACTTGAAGGTGCTCCTACACATTACAGTCGCATAGTCAAATGTTTCAACCCTAAACATTAACTATATTGATTGGATATTGTACAATCGAGGAGACATCAAGTTACTGTGAGGATTGATAGGGAGTGTCAGCATTAAATGAATTTGGAATGTGTTCAGAGATTCAGATGTTGTCACTTAGGACAGATCTAATTTTGAGCATTTTCTGAGTATTTATAGAATACTATTAGAGTTCTTTTACAATATTTGTTAGAGTATATTTAGAGTTACCTCTTACATCAATGTGCCAAAAAAGAGGTTATAAATAATATGAATATAATCTAAATTGATGTTTATGTACAAAAGTGGGAGTCGGGAGTCCTGGTGGTGCAGTAGTACGTCGTTGTCGCAATTCAATGGATTTATGTTTTGCTTTAGGGTTTGATTAGTGGTCGAGCTCGTTTAGCAGTTCTTCGAGGGTTTGGTGCTCTGACGATGCTTATTGCATTGAGTTAGAGCGAGCAGAAGATGTACGTCATCAGCCTGGACTTTGGACATGACTCTGATGTCAAATGTTTCCACTGAACAATCTGATTGATTTTAGTCTTTATTTGACCCGGGATATTGTGCGATTTGTTTCACAGCGGAGTGCAATATCGAAGCTGATTTCGGAACGCGTGAAGAAATCGGACAGGGACCAAGCTTGGCACCTACCTAACGTCTATTAGATTCCGCGGTTTAGGGTTGGAGAGGAACGATGGCTGGACATGACGATTTCTGGAGTTGGTATCTCAGGCAGCACACAAATTCCACCCCAGCTGGGGTTGCTCCTGCTAAACCTGTGAGTAGTATTTCCGCTACTTCCAATTCACTTAAGTGAAATTTCCATGGCCTTATCTCGGAACTTGAAAGCGAAACTGCTAATACGAGAAGAGTGTCAGTCGCTACAAGTGTGCAAAACATCATCGTGATCTTGCTAACGCAAAAATGACAAATTGGAGAAAACGAATTCTCTTAAACAGGAACTTACCACTTCCGAGAGAGTTGATTTTTGACAGCACAGAGCAACCTGCATCTTCCTGTAAGCAAAACAATGTTAGAGAAAGTCAGAGCTTCGAGTATAAAAAATGAGTTACATACAGACTTGATCAGGTACTGGGTACCGAGCAAATGGAATGATCGGAAGAGAACAACTGCAAATGAAACTGCTGAAATTTGCAACAAATAACAGTTTATTGTTTTGATGCATATTTCCAATTTATTAGAGAGCAAAACAGATGTTGATTGCAGACATGACGTTGATTGGTTTCGATGTTGCTCTCAAGGTGCGCAGAGAAAGCTCGAATGTGGGAGTTGATGCCGTGGTGCAGGAACTTCTGGCGAGCAAGGCCTAAACGGCAGGGAATGACCAGACGCTCTCAGCTTAATGGCTGCAAGCTAGCTCCTTGGCGCCATACCCATCTAACAAGTTTATCCCTTTAAGGTGAGGACCAAGCCTTGCGTTTCATATGAGTCATGACGTCGCAGCTTCAACGGAAACAATTTGTAGCTAGCCAGCCCTTAGACTTGCGGGTCAAGTTGTTTGGGCAGCTTCTTGTCTGTGAGTCTTTGCAGGGAATTTTTTTTTGGTTTTGGTATCTTTTTGCACATCATTCAGAATCAAGTACAGGATAATACTGATGAACAAGACCTGTTGTATGCTACTGTAGATCTTGTATTGGACAACACTACTCTATCAAATAGACAGAAACGGAAGACTACCGCATTGTCGAATTCTGGTGTTGAAAAGTCATAAAATGGAAAGTGAAAATTTGCATTGGATTCAAGGGAACCTGTTGCACTGTAGGTGGCGTTCTTAAGCGACTTAGTCATAACCTACTTTTGCACAAGTCAGTTTGGGACTTCGGGTGGAGGAATCTGGTAGCGTTTTGAAATTGGGATGTCGCCTCAGTTTTGGTAATGTCAATTCACCTTTTCAGTGATAACAAGCTCTACTGGTCTGTTCTGGAGGGAGATTATGTATTTTGGGATCATGTTAGTGAACGAGTTAGTCAGCCGTCACTTATTACAAATATTCTCAATCTGTGGAGCCTACAATTGGACGACCAATTCTGCCTTTCCTTTTTTCACCTCACTATTTGGATATGTGTGCTTTCAGCTTATGGAGTGCAAAAAGTTATTACACATCCATGATACTGATTGTGTTATCACATCTGTGCGTATCCAGGTCAGGAGAAGGCACTCATTGGTAACATTCAGCTAGACTTTGAAGCAAAGAGTTTGTTTGGCCAGGATCTTATGAAGGTATGGTTAGACCCTTATACATGAGCTTTATCTTCTAGAATTCTTTTCATTCCGTGAATGCCATTGCGAATATTTTTTGAGCATGTCAATACTTTTCCAAATACCGTGGTGTAATGCAAGATATGCTATTGCTCTGTGCTCCTGTATGTTGCTGTACTATCAACCTCTAAATTGAAATAGAGTAGTACGCATTTGCTAGAAACATTAGAAACTTAAAGTACTATACATGATGGAAGTTGCTCATATCATCCATATTCACTCTGATGGAGTTTTTTCAAACACACAGATATCAAGCTCTTTGAAAACATTGGGAAGAAGTACGTTGTTTTGTTTCTCTACCCATTGAAATTCACATTTGGGTGCAGGTACTAATGCTACTTTTTTGATGGTGTTGACATACCTGTAATTTACCTTTCCAAGGAAGGATAATGTGTTGAAGGAGCAAATACTCTATTGATTTTGCTCAATGCTTGTATATTCACATATATATAGTCTCTTTTATTCATTACCATGTGAAATGTTGTTGAATTAATCATACAGATACAGCAAACATGAGGCCGCGTTGTTATGTTGATGCCATTTTTACATTCAACGTCAAAGACAAACATGGTGCTTGGATACCAACAAGAATTAGTATTGGTAGTTGGGTTACTCTACAACCTGGGAGAGAAGGTGATCATGCTCGTGATGCTGCGGAGCACGGTGGTTCAGCTACTTTTGAAGGCGCTTACAAAGCCAAAGTTCTGAAATTTCGTATCCGTCAAGGTTGTAGTACAGTGCCTGAGGTCCTCGTTCGGCATGCTTATATGCATCGGCAATTGGATGTGGAGGTCGAAGTGCCAGACAACTGCAATTGTAAGGAAGTGTTCATGCTTTTGCTTCTCTTTCCCTGCTTTTGTTGATGTCTTTGTTGTTCTGATGTGGGTTTTGCACAAAATTTAGAATTCGTAGTCAATTGGTTAAAAAGGCATGAGGTTCAAGACTTGCTCCTCCATTGCACTAGTGGAGAAGCTAATAGAGAATATTTTTTTTGTATTTCTCCGTAGATCTGTACCTATCAAGTTGCGAGGATTGGGTGGACGTGAAGTCTATAACAGGCCTTCTTTGGGTTTTGCACGCCGATATTGGAGAGGCACAACGGGGCGATCGTACACATGAGGACCTATTACAAAATGGCATTTTCTTCTATAATGCTGTCTACATACCACAAAGTCTTCCGTCTGGACACGGTCGATTGGAACCCATCCCTCTTCCCAAATTTGATGACCTTGAGTGGCCAGTTTCCGATATGAGTACTTCCGAGCACTTCAGATTCATTTTAAGACGAGACTTTCTTTTCTCTATGAAACCCAATACAGGATCAAGGTCAACACACCTACAGTGGTCCATGCCCATCCATGTCATGGTTGACCTTTTTGCAAGCATTGAATTTCATAGAACACCATTGTTCTTCATCTTCCATAATATTTCGGACGAGTGCTTCACTTCTCTCATGGACGATGGATGGGATGCCAAACACACTGCTGCGGCTGATGTCGTAAAGTGTGTAGTGTCGAAAGAAACTGTGATTTTCAAGTATAATATTAGAAAGTCTATTCTTTATGTTACTTTCCAATACAATCGACTTCGATTGCAACATTCTTCGCAGTGGCAAGAAATGGACCAAGCTGAATCATTCAAGACTGTCATTGTTGAGTGTGAAATGCCATATGGAGAGAGAAAACTAGCACTTGAAGTAGGTTCCACTTGGACTCTATTTAATATTCGAAGTGAGGTCTCCATGCATTTGGGATGTGACTTTTTTCCGGACTTTAGCTTCGACATTGTAGAAGATGGTGGCATTAAGGAGAAGGTCAGCTCCTTCCTAAACCTTTGCTGCCTGGCTTGGAATTCTTAATCATTTCCATTCAATAACACAACATTCATTGCATTTTGGACAGGTTAGTCGAACAAATGAAGCTAACAAGGTAGCTGTCGACTTATTGCCTCCACTGCTGCTCCGGATTGTCCCTGAAGCATCTTGGTATGGTACTTGGCAGACGTCATTGACAGTACATCAAGGATGCATGATTTCGCATGAGAAGAATTGGAGAAGCTATTTCCTGATGTTTGATGTCATTATATGTCATCAGTTACATTTTCAATTCTAATGGTGGTCTTTGTTGGATGTGAAAATGTGCAGAGTATTTGAACCTTGAAATTTGGTTTCGGCATGTGGTAACTTGATCGGAAAGGATGAAGATGGCGGAGGAAATGCTTGCCCTGCTCTTTCTCAGAGAGCTAGTTTGAGTAATTGCCTAATTGAAACCTTAGATCTCTAAATCTAAGATGGATCGAGATCTGAGATTTCATATCAGTGTTTCAAACTGATATAGTTCCAGAGATGTGTCTCAATCTCCTCTGGATCTGAGTTCCGAGCCACCTTTCTAAATGCACCAATTTTGTAGCATTACGCCAATATAACAAAAATGACCATGTTAGGGTTGAACTCAATTGTTGTAAGACCTATGAACGACCGTGAGTACAGTCAGGCGCACCTACAGAGAAGCTGGCTGTCACGTACCTCTTTTCGGCAGGGCCTGCTCAATGAAGTGCCATCCTTTGTACATACAACGGCAGAGATTTCCATGGCGTACTTCTGTGGAGTGAAGGTTTGTACCACAATCCCGCCTGCATTCATGAGTATGGTGCGAGCCTGCTGATTCATGTCCATCGTGTTCTTGTCATGTGGGACGAGAGCTTTGTGCACGGGGTGCAAGATGCTCAATTGTCTATTGGTGGCAATCATCAAGGGCTCAATCACGGCGTGCGTTCGCAGCCTGCATCGCAACACATGGGGCCGCCCAGGCGGCCCCCCCTCCCAGCCTAGGCGGACCTCCCGAGTACCACATTTTTTTTAACTTTTACTTTTTTTTTTGGAATTGTAATTTTTTTTTTCCGGTTCGCTGTTCATTGAGTTACTATTTGGTGTCACTACGTCAGTGCTTAAGCGTACATGTTTCTCTATTTATCACATGTCAGAGCTCAAGTGCGGCCATGAAGCACTGTTACACATTTTAGTTTCTAACAGCAAGGCCAGATTCTGCCCAAGGCAGTGCGTACAGGCTGATTTGCAGCTTCGAACTCAAGCAAGCTAAGAACTGATGCAGGGAATTAGTGTCAAATTTTGGCGATTTGGAGCTTGTTCTGTTTCCTCGCTGATAGATTCTGTATTGTCTATTCAGGAGTTCCCCTATGTGTGATACCGGGCTCCTAGGTCCGTCATGGATGCATCAACGACCACAGCAGCTCTTGGCTTTGTACCCACCAAGGTGGCGGATAACCGCTATTCGCTTTGACACACATGTGAGGAAGGTGATAAACTCACAAAGTATGCTTGGGTGCGTCACGATGGAGCCTACTTATGGGCGTCAGGTAGTTGCAACTAGCTCTTTCAAATCGTCATGAAATTTTTAAACCAATTTGCTTGTTCTCCCTTCGATGGTTGATTTGCTTTCCTTACATTGCAGGAAATTGTAGATCAAGGGCTTCCAATATCTACATCATTCTTGAAGCACCAAGATTCTGAAAGTGGATATGGAGGGGATTGGGCACTTTGTGTTCAAGCGGTAGAGAAACTACCCACAGAAAGGTGTCCCATCTCTAACTTTGCTCTTAACCGCAAAAACATGATGGATGCATGGTTTGAAATTAATATTGTTCATCCAATTGGTGGTAACTTTTATATCACCGGAGGTACTGAAGAACATTGCATTTGTTGGTCAGGAAGTAAATAAAACAGGACGAAAGAAAGTCCCCCAAACTGCCAAGAAAATCATGAGGCCCAATTTGTGTTTCTTGGTCCTATAGTTGACGTCACTTCTTCCTTGATATTCACACTTGTCGTGTTAGTGCCGTGTTAGTTTTTGAGGAGCTAGAAGCAATCTTGGACAGGACATGCCTTAAAAATGTGTGCATGTGTTATAGAAGTTGTGCTTGGTACTGAACTCTGTTGTTCTAAAGAGGATTTTGGTTTTGTGTGTTAAGGGAAGAAATCCAAGCTCCTGGTCGTCAAGTGTCACTTTTCTTCTACGTTGCAGATGAGGGTGGAAGTACTGTGCAACTCTCTTCGGATGTGTCTGGAGATGGTAGGTTTGCATCTGGCACTGGAAACGAGGTCGGTGGTTGGGAGCTTCACATCAAAGGCCTGGTATGCGACGTTCATATCCGCAGTTGAGTTCAAAAGTCTCCGGTGCTTGTGAGCTTCAGTTACAAAGTTGAAGAATTGCATCGATCCGGGCTAGAGTTTTGCTAACGTTGTCTTGGTTGCTGTGGTTCAAGGAAACCAAAGCTTCGACCAGTTTTGTGCCGATACACACACAATTTGACTGAGTTGGTTTGGCAAGTACTTGAGACGCAGGTACACTTCTGAGCCTTAACATGGCCATAATGTTTCAGTTGAAATTGAGCTGGTCCTTTTGACAGTTACAGTTCCAACGTTATGAAGGAGGCAATAGATTTTGATATCGTCATTGATAAGCTGGCTGGACATTCGAAGACAGTTCGTGCTATTCAGATTCGTAACCAACTGAAGTTATGTTGTGTGCTCAGAATTCTTTTAATTTGCATCGAGATGAGTATCGTGATTTGTAGTGGTTCTGACCCTTTTGTGAAATTGAGAATATTAGGCACGGACACATGGTCGAATTGAACTCCCAAATGCAGTCGAGAAGTTTTCAAACATTGGTGTCATCCAGGTATTTGTTTCCTTCAATGGTTGCTGAGCGTATTTTGGAACTGTTTGTTTGAATTTGAGCACTCATGTTCCTATTTCATTGCCCGTGCTTTCACGGAGTCAATGCTCCATTTTCGGCGTTTCCCTCCTAGGACACTGATGTATTTGTAATGAAACCTATTTTATGCCCAGATCACTGGTGTGGCACCTCTATCTTTCGACGTTGTCTTTGTGTCTGGCACACAAAAAAAGGGATGGAACTGGCGTACATGTTAAGAAGCTTTCAGGTATTCTATTCAATTATTCAAAGCTTCTCTCAATTAAAAAAATAAGAGTAGATACGTATTTTTAATCAGCTGCCCTTATACACTTCTACATGCTGAGACTGAGTATTAGTGGATAAGTGAGTTTTCGTGTAAACTGTTACTATTTGCTTACAAAGACGGTTATGTGATGTAAAGATTGTTAATATGTTCCGGCGATGCGGTTACTCTTTAAAGCACGGATTTCCCGTCTATCTTCTAATGCATACCCGCCTTGCTTTAGGTATCGAGGTCACCCAAAAACTATCAGATCGTGAAGAGATGGTTGAAAAGCGGTTTCAGTCAACCTTTAAACTGCTAGACAAGGTATGTTTGACTGTAGCTCATTGGAAATAAATGGTCCGTCTGTCATCACTTCAGAAAAATTTGTGCCTACAAAGATGGATGTAAGATGAATAGATTCTAAAGTGCATGTTGCTGCCTCTTTCTGAAGTGGTAGCAGGCATTCATCTTTTCTTTTGAATGAATTACTAATATGTTTAGACAAAGTACTTTTGATGAGGTGCTCTTTGTTCTTATGAGTCCAGATTTTACCATGATGGGCATCAGACTCTGTGCTTTCATATTATCACATAGAGGAAACCTCAATAATTGTTGCAGTTTGAACCCTGACATTATAAGCCAATTTTTGGGATTGTCATGGATAGGTCAAGGGTGAAAGGGAGCTGGAAGTGGGAAGGGTTGCACTGAGTAACCTTCTGGGCAACATTGGATACTTCTATAGGCAGTCTTTGATAGCAATTCCACTTGAGCATCAAGTGGTATTCCATGCTTTCCTTGACCCTGCTTTCATAATTTCCACTGCATATATTAGTTGCTTTGCTAATCTATCAGTTAAGATATTTCTATTTATATAAGAAGATTGAATTGTTGGTGTGCTGTACTTGCCTTTGTATTTGATTGCGTGATTTATTGATAGTAAGGGCTCTTCATGGAACAGGGCCATGAAACAAAAGATGGAGATGTTTGGAAATACAGGCCTGCGGCATTGTATGCTGCTGTCCCTAGCTGCTCCTTCTTCCCGCACGGTTTTCTTTGGGATGAGGGTTTTCATCAGCTCTTGGTAAGGTAAGATTGACTTAAAGTCTGCCTGGATTTGAGTCTTAGAAATCAATCACCGATTCCCCAAATCCCACTATATATATATGTGCTTTGAGAGTGCGTTTTTGAGGCCTGTTGGGAAGCCATGAAGCTGGTAGTCATCGGCGAAATTTGGAGTTCTTAAATACCACTAATTATCTCTAAACTGTGCAGTTGGTGGGATCGCAAAATCAGTAAGGAGATCGTAGCTCACTGGCTTCATCTTCTTAACATAGATGGTTGGATACCTCGTGAACAAATTCTTGGAGATGAAGCTCGCAGGTATGTATGAAGGGTATGTAGCAAAGCATGATTTCAATTCTTCATCCTCTTGGTTTGTGTTGCTAGCTAGTGTGAATCATTTCATGTCCTGCCTGCATATGCCATGGCTTTAGATGTTTTAATGCAATGGACTATGACACCAAGGAGAACAAGTAAACTAGAGGGAACTGGATAAGACCCTTTAACGGCTGCATCTGTGATGTAGCAAAGTTCCTGACCAATTTATAAAGAAACATACGAGCAATGCAAACCCGCTGGCACTTTTCATGGCTATACATAGTAATGAATCTTCTGCTTGGTTTCCTCATTTATAATATCATGTTTTCTCCAAATAAATTAGGAGGTCATTTCTGATTTTGAATAGGATCCGGTCAAGTTTCCCTGTTTACTCTAGATTCTGCAAAAGATTTGCTGAAACTCCTTGGGATTGTATTCCTTGTTTGAAGATTGCTGGAGTGATGCGGGGATGATGATGTTCTTGGGTTCATGTCTGTAGAACTTGCATCAGCCTATGCAATAGAGAAAGCGACTTCCAAACGAAGAAGACGAAGAGTTTTTTGAGAGGTTATATCCAAGACTTGAAGCTTGGTTTCAATGCTAGAACACCTCCCAAACTGGTGTGCCCTCTTTACGTAATTTTCCCGTTTTAGAATATAATCTGGTGTGCATTGAAATGGTGAGTTCCATTGGGGTACTTGCAGCGTGTAGTTGGGGTTTGAGCAGGGAACGTGCCAAGCAGCTATTACTGGCATGGACAAAATACACACACAAAGCGTGAACTAAATTCGACTGTGAGTGGGCTATATTAGCACATTTAGTTTTTGCTAGAAACCTACGGTTGATTGTTGAAGTGATGGTGCCACTGGAGGGATCAAATGCAACAACATGTAGCAAAGTTGTCGAAGAATTATCCTTTGTATCAGAATTTGACACTATTGGGGTTTTCTTTTGTTGTGGCAGACCTTGATGTCCGGTTTGGACGATTATCCAAGAGCATCACACCCTTCTGATCATGAGCGGCATCTGGATCTGCAATGCTGGATGGCTTTGGCTGCACAATCATTAGCCAAAATAGCGTTCATTGTTGGGGCTTCAAATGGGGTAAGACCTTCTCGAGTTGGAGTTCAATTTTACATTTCTATTTGAGATCGTTCAACTGAAAAGAAAAAAATTAAAATGCAAAACCTCCATTCTTCTTTATTGTGTTCTACCTGTGTTGGCACCACCGCATATCATGGCCCTTTTGATGCGACATATCAGAAGTGATGGAAATACGGTTTGAGTTCTTATCATGCGATTCTTTGATGGTTAATGGCATACCATGAAAACATCATCGACCCATGATTTTGATTGGTGGTTAATCACTTGAGCATTGAGATAAGTTCTCCTTGTGTGCAGGCCTACATGGCAACAACGGCACAGCTAACAGACCTACGTCTCCTTAACAAGGCAAGAATTTTGTGTTCATCCAGTTTTTCGCTTTATTTTTACAGTTTCACTTGACTATTTTGTCACTGTAAACTTCAACTGCTGTGAGTTTATATTCATCTGATCTCTCTGGTTGGTTCTCTAGAGTTTTAGTGATGTAATTATTTGCAAGAATTGTGCAGCTTCACTACGATAGACAGTGGGCGTTACCTCGACTATGGACTCCACACTGAAGAGGCATGCCACATTCTTTCACCCCCATTGAATGAATGCGCAATTTGTTAAATAGTTATGCTTTTAATACCTAAATGCCAAAATGGCCAAAAGTGGCCTCTTCCTTATCTATGGGAGTGGAGATGAATCATTTAGGAAGGTGAGAAATGTACCAATAGAATGAAGAAATTATATCCTCCATTTTTGGATGCTACAATATGTTGAGAGCTACAATAATTTGCTATTATACAATAATCTGCTATTAGCCTCCAATATGTGAACTTTCGATATTTAGCTTGGTTACTTTGGAGTAATGTGATTAGTTTGAGGTGGTTCTGAAGAATGTTACTTGGTAAGTATATGAAAGTTGTCTAGATTTGATAAACTTTACAAATCTTCGCAGTTTAATGACTGCATGTTACAGATGAAGCTTGAGTGGCAAAATTTAGTAGGCCATCAAACTGGTTACATGCAGTCGGAGTTAGAATGGGTAGTACTGAAACCTCCAATGTTGGGTTGGGTTCCACATCATGGTAACAACAGTCTCTTCCCTTTGCTAATGGACATCCTACCTCTGGTAAGTCATCTTAATGTAATCTAAAATTTTCGTTGATGGCATCTGTTTGGTCAATGTCTTATGTTGTTAATAATAGTGTAGAAGTCCAGTATTTCCTTATGGTTCTCCTTTTTGTAATGGCTCTCTGCACTTAAATTTCCAACATCCGTGCAGGACTCGGCAGAGTATTAAAACCAGCTAGAACTGCTGTGCAATGAGTCCAATTTGTGGACATCCTTTGAACTTCGTTCACTTGCCACAACCAGGTAATACTACAAAGCTCAGTCATGAACTTGAGCTCCTAACTTTTTCAAGAGCTCTCTAATACTACTCTGTTCAGAAATTGAACTATTTGTACTACTAGCATGTACACACCATGATGAACTATGGTTTGATTGAACTTTCAGCTTCTGCTTGAGGAAGCCATCGTTTGCCTACTCGCAAACGCTTCGCCCGCCATGCAGCAGAGTGTTCAGCAGAGCTGGAATGGATGGCTACTTCACGTCTCTTGTAAGTTTTCTGCTCTGCATCTATATTGAGTTCCTCATGTTGTGGTTGCTTTTCATCATCGTTGTGAAACCTATGCTGAATAATTCGGTACCAGTGTTCATAAGTTTGTAGGATTGGACTTGTCTTCACTTTTGACCCTCCATGTTGAGTGTGTCTATGGTATGCCACTTTTGCAGCATGGTGGCTGTACTCCATTCCTTGGCATGACCACACCGCCAGTGAACCGTACTTGTCAACGAAAAATGGTCCATGCTTCACCAAAACGTGCTGTTCACACAATCAACAAGTTCAACAGTTTAGGTATTGCATTCACACTTTAACTCCACTCCTAATGCTTAGATGTACTAGAACATGCGACTAGGAATGCAAATTTTTATGTACTAGTCTCACAATGTAGTGCGTGACGGACTGCTCCCCAAAGTACTTGATGAACAATCTCCCAAAAGCCTGAATGAGTGTTGGGAAAGATTCTTGCTGATGTGTATTGAACCTTAGGTCTGTGAAGTAAGGTATCAGTTTTTCTAGAGATTTCCACACTTCTAAGCGACCGTGACGTGCATTGCCATTGTCCATGAAGTTCCTTTCAGCACAAACTAGATCTTGATACACTCTTTGTGAAGCATTGGGTAGGGTACTAGGTTGGAAAAGCTTGCGTGCGTGCGCACCGCTCAGTGATGGTTTTTTAGGAATACTATTTGCTTTGCCAGACAGGTCCTTGTCCTCAGAAATGTGAACATCACTCCCATGCATTCCTATGCTTGAGAGGATTCTTTCTAAGTCTTCAATAGCTAATTTCTGCAAGTCTTTGTCTCTCATAGTCCATACAAATTGAAAGTGCATGTGCAGGAGTTTCTCGCAAATCCGGTTGAAAGCATGCATTGTACAGATGTGAACACGATCAAGTGGTATAGGGAGAATGGGATGCCATCGCGAGAGGTCTTGTACACCATGCACAGGAGTAGCAGAGATGTCTTCAACAAAGAGGCCACCATGCCAAGTGAGGTGTCGTTTGTCAGCAGCAGTCCTGGCTTCTGTTGAGGTGAGTATTGTTTGCTTGTTCTTAGTTTGGTTGCAGTAGATACAGCAAAAACTAGCAGTAGGTCCACTTTGTAGTCCGTACAATGCTTTGATAGTTTTCATATCAGCTGCTAGGTGCCACTGTACTTTGAAGTCACCTACTCCATCGACCTTTAGGAGTTGACCGCACTCTTGGGCTCGAATGATAGCAGGCACTTTAGTGAGTTCCAGTATAGCTTGGAGAATTTCATAATTCTCTTTTGGGATTTGAAAACAACCAATAGGCCAAATGTCTTGTTCTCTTTGGGCGGAGAAGTACTGATTTGAGTCTATTGGTATAGAGTCATCTAAGGCCCTGTTCATGAAGGTTATGCTCATTCTCTCTAATTTTTGCTTGTGAATAATTTCTGCTTCATCCATTTTGATCACGAAGATCAATGGCTTGTCTTTAAGCTCTGCATGCCATGCAAACCATTAGTATTCATTGGTTGACTTATAGAAATTGGAAGTTTGAAGGACAACCACTAAACTTGGGATCTCGGAATGTACATGTAGATGTTAGTTACAGAAATTGGAAGTTTCAAGGGCAGCAATTGAACATGGGATCACAAAATGTACATGCACATGTTGGTGGGAGTGAACATTTGGTAAGCACTATTACCTTCTGGAGTTATTTTGTAGAGCTTGATCATTGTCCGTTGCACAGCCTCTATGTCACAGAAGAAGTTGTTGTTTTCGTTTAATGTGATTTTCTTCATGTCTTTTTTTTTTTTGAGAAAGGAACCTGAACAGAACAATGTAGACTGTAATAGTCACCAATTAACTCTCGCAAGTTCTTGTTCATGTCTAACCGCAATTGCCTTATAGAATAAGGGTTGGGGAGGCATGAAAGTCGTAGACCTTCAGCAGTAGACTTGGCACTACCTTTTAACTTCTTGAATATTGCTTCATAACCCTGGTGGGTTATTCCAGTCTCATCGCATGTTTTCAGAATTGAATGTGCATTGACGCTTTCTCCCATCTTCTGTAGGTACTCATTTGTCATTTTTGTTGTTGCAGAGGTGAATTGTGGGGACGCTATCATGGCTTGAAGTTCTGTTTTTGATAGTAGAGATGCCAAGACTTCAGCTGTTCTCATTTGGTCTGTTGATTCACCATAGAGGCCCTTCCTCTTTGAACTGCATGCATTAGCTTCTTGCACAGTAGTTGTTGTTCTTGTTGCAATCACTTGTCTAGCCAACCGACGCATTGCCTTAGCATGACTCCCTTGTTGTGACAGATTGTGGATGTCACGTCTAGGTCGCACTTGGCTGCAGAAACCAAAAGGTGTATTCTTCATTCTCTCCATCTTTAAGATCAGTTTTTGATTTTCCTTTGCAGCTTCGTTTGAAGAATTTTGCAGTTCCAGCAATTGTGCTCCATGACGTTGCTCCAGTGACTGTAGCAATCGACAGTGTTCTTGCCTCTCTAAGTTTGATTCCCGTCGTACGTTGTTTAGACGCACTTGGGTCTTAGCAGCAAGGATGGACTGATGCAAGTGCTTATCAGTGGCAATACGGCATCTCTTATCAGCTTCAGCACAACTCTTCACGAACTCATCAATACGGTCTCTGAGAAATGACATTGTAATATTTTGTTCACGGACCTGTTCCAATGTACTTCCGCATGCCCTCTCGACATTTTTAACATAGCCAAGTAGACCATTTTCACCTTCACCAATGAATTCCAGTAATTGTTCTATAGAAGAGAATTGAGGATGCATGTTTGTTGCAGAGTTGATGGGGTACAAAGATCCGTCGACCCACAAATCTAAATTTGTTTGGCCCAACTCTCTTATTTTCTGGAACTCACATCTTGCAGGTTGTTCGTGCAACAGTCGACCCCTTAGTATGAGTGGTCTATAACGTCCATGAATTTTTGCTTGCAAGTGATAGGTACCCCCACAGTTTGACGAGGCCATAATTCAAGCTAATGGATGTGATGGACAACAATGAAGTACTCCAGTTTAAGGCTATGCAGGATCTAGCTTACCTGAGGTACATACCAAGACATTCTTCAATATTTGTGGCCCAGCATACTATATAAGTAACAATAAGTCAGCAAATGCCAACATACTAACAGGAAAACCTTGGTTTGTACAAACACGAATATGTTAATATTCTAAGAACAGTATGTTGTGATAAACAACACACTTGATTACACAAATGCATATTGCAAATGCCATGGAATGGGATAAGAGATTAGCTAGTGCGAGAAAACAGACAGAAGCTCTGAGTGTGCATTGACATGCCTTTCAAGAAACCAGAACAAAACTAAGTAGAAGATGGTTGTATATTGAGTGTGACATTACCTCCACATAGAATTTGGCTGGTTGGTGATAATACATAATAGTGTAGCTCAATGATTGTTTGAATTCTACAACATTCTTCTTTCCGAGGGACTGCAAACAGAACATTGTATTTCAGCATAAGATTGACTATCTCCAACTTTGAATCAGATACAGGTCCTCACCACATAGATTAGTTCTTAAAATAGGATCACTTGCACCCATTCATGTGTTTTGATTTCGTAGCCAAGTTCGGTTGAGTTGAAATTCCAACTCAAGCGTAACAGAATATTTGACAAATATTCTGCAAAGGATTTATGTGGATTACGAAAAAGATTGAAAAAAAGTTACCTCCTCAAAATCATGGCCATAATGCTAATGGTAATAATTCAATGTGGCTGTAAGCTAGTGCGTGCTCCAAGTGCAGAAAATGCGGATCAAAGTGCTGTCGCCACCATCTTTTCCTGTAAACACCTTATTCAGTTGGTGTGCATCGTTCAAAGCAATGTGCCTGTCTACTTTCGTATTCTCCGGTCGACTGCCACGCACTAGCGCCAACAAAAGCTGCACATACTCAAAATGGCTCCAATTCAGCATTCGTATCAGAGGACTCAAACTGCTCTTGGCCTCTTCGATGGGTGATAAAATAATCCTATATTTCTAAAAGCAACCAATTTGTTGCTAGGGATTCGATAAGAGATATCCATCAAGTAGTTAAAAAGGCACACAGAATTGGATGAGGCATAGAGAAGCTCCAATTACAGAGTTGATGAAAGCCTGTCAGAGTCAGAAACTCTACATGAAACTCTAAGTGGAAATTTGAGCCCGCTAAACGGATAATATGTCACTGACCTTAACTTCCAACAATTGGAAGTGTCATGTATTATTCTTGAATGCAAATGCCGCAGTTAAGCAATCTAATTTTAGCCACAACAATTCTACGACTTGCTCCATAGGTAGGGAAGTAGAGACAATCCAGATTAGAACAACCATCTATCACAACCATTGTTCTTTCGTACTCTTGAGTGTAGACAGAATTCTTTCAGTGGTGACATGTAGTCCTCAAGCTCGTGACTAATACAAATGGTAACAGGTTTCTGGGCTCCAATAATGATAGGAACAATTTCTCCTATCGTGAATCCTAGTACTTGGACAGCAGTTGACCACTCGAAGCTTGCAATTGCATTTTCATCCTATCAATTAAAAATGCAACCAACTGCATTTGAGACACATATTCAGCATAAGCTCTGAACAAAAAATATGCAATCCATACAGATGTCATCAAGAACCCTAGGTTCTCTATAAGAGCATGCAGAATCATATCAACCCATATAAACATCAACATCAGCCTGCAGACGTACATACCCTTCAGCTTGACAGTTTCTCTGCACCAGAGTTGCAAGTGATTTTGCGCTGATGAAATTGTGGTGGCCAAATTTCCACCGTTTGATCAACTCCAGCTGCTTCTTCAAAGGCAAAGCCAGAAACACATCTTCTGCAGCTTGTTCATAACCCCACTTAGAGATGCCAATGTCAGTGATGGATCGTTCACGTACGTGCAGGAACTGCCAATTCTCGAAGAGTGCAACTCGATCGTCGATGTCCAGTAGCAGATTTCCAGACACCGCCTCTCAATAAATAAGCATCACTAGCTTTGCAAATTCTATGGCAACGGGTGCTCTGGGAGGCTGGATTCAAGGGATCGTATTTAGTACCAGCTGTAAGAATTTTGGGATTTTGGCAATTGCACGAAGCATTTGACGACAATATCAGCCACTTCTGCCTTCAGCAACACCTTCAATATCTAGCAGATTCCATCGAGCTAACGTTCAAATCCAAGAACTCTATAAATCGACCTAAATAATGGACCCTCGACCACTACTACTGGACTATCTAAATAACGGAATGCAAACATCAAAATTCTTGAATAGTCTAACTACTGGATATGTGCTTGCCCCCATATTTTTCATAACGTCATTCCTGAACTTAACTAGAACTGCTACTTGTGATTAGAGAAATATCAAAATCAAAACACGTTCATCCAAGGTTTTCGTTAAACAATACCTCACAGCAATGGAAAAGTCTCGACGTGCTCTCTCTGTGTCGAGTTGTGTCGAGCTTAGTCGAGTTCTGTCAATGTTGGGTGGGTCGAGTAGTGTCAATGTTGGGTGGGTCGCTTTAGTGAAGCACCGTGGATCTTAACTTCCGGCGCACCGCTCCGCTGACCCATTCCGCTTCTTCCTCCGGTTGTTGCTGTCATCGTTCAGGAGCTTGATGAATTTGCGGTAGTGCGGTACACCCACTTTTGATCGATGACCCATTCCGCTTCTTCCTCCCGTCGTCGTTGAAGAGCTTCGTGAACTTGCGACGCACCCACTTCTAATCACTAACGCATTCCGCTTCTTCCTCCGATCATTGTCATCATCGTTCAGGAGTTTGATGCAAGCGAATTCATAATGACTGAAGAACACTAAAAGATTCAGAGGCAAATTCGGCAATACACTTCTACCCTTTGCCTCGCTTCATACACTAGCTGCGGTGTCTACAGAGCATTCAAGACATTGCTGCGCACAAACTGGCGGCGCACAATTCTTTAAAAAATTGCAATCTCTGGCGGGAATGTCACAGCGTGGCAAACCCGGCCACAATGAACCAATCGCTATGAAGGAGTCACAATGTCCGCAATCAAGTCGTGAACAGGGAACTCAAACTACTGCTGAAGGGAACGCACGTTGGAACGAAGGTGAAACAGCCCTGTAGAGCCCCCAAACTTCATGTAATGATTAAATTGCCTAAGAAAACACTACCTCAAACCACCTTCTAAGACTAAATTTAGTTGGATTCTTATACTTGTTTACATCCGTCAAGAAATGAAACCTCGTCATGCATTTTATATAAGATAACTTATTATTAGTCTATGAATTATTTATTAGGTGTTACTAGATCCCTTGAAATTTCCATTAAGATGAAACTGCACTTTTAAATGCAAATGTATAGGCTATTAGTAAAGAATTTGGTGTAGATTGGAAGAACCCAATTCATTGTTCAAGCACTTAGGGATACGTAGGGCACATATGAAGTAACTACAACCAATTATGAACCCTTTCTAAAACCTGCACTAATACATCATTGTTGAAAATATATTGCCTATTTTCATAAAAACCTAAAATTATTAGAATGTACACCTATTTTCAACACTTTGAGAATTCATAGTTTATTTATACAAAGTTCAAAAAATGCATAAGAAGTTATAAAATACATTTTTGCCTTTCAACAAAATTTGACAAAACAATTAGGCAATTTGATAGTAGGAACAATGGTGGGACACATTTAGGCGTAGGTACCTTAAAGCATGTGATTGGGTCACTTAAATTAGGATGTTAGGATGAGTCTATCTTTTTTTTTTTCTGTTTCTTTTTTTGACACAAGTGAAAGCTTACTGACTCCGCTGCAGAGAAGGTACAACCGCCAAGCGGGCACACCTGCCCATACAGTGAGTCTGCAATGTGCTTTGAAAGTGCAAACAAAGAGTCTTGCATTGACAATACTCCTGCACACCAGATCACATTGAATTCCCCGTAAGAAAAATGTACACAGAAGGTAGATAGATGATCCCAAACAATCGTGCGACCATGTACCCAGTCTGCACACTTCTGACAACTAGGATTCAGTAGATGACACTGGCTCCTCCGAAATCCCAGCAAGCTCCGGCGAAGAAGGAGCCGTGACAGTCGGCATTGGCGCAGACTCAAACGCGGAGCTGATCTAGTCAATCCGCCGGGATGATGGACTGCTCCACGAAATCTCGAGAAGGATTCCTTCACCCAGCTAGCTAGATGCCGCACTCAGGAGTCAGGACTGACCATATCGATTCATGCACTGCTAAGATTCGTCCGCGTGTGGCATTGCACACTGGCACGGCATCGATCGATCGATCACAGAGAATCTGCCTTGGCCACTGCAAGCTGAGTGTTCCCAATGTGATTTTCAATAATTGACTCCAGTTGCTAAAACCCTCACTGCTTAAGTGGGCTACAAATTCACAAACAACATCGAATTCTTCGTAGCTAAGTTAGCTGTAAGAGATTCTGGGCAGAAATTGAATTTGCTAACTTGAGCCACATGTGTGAACACGGGTATAGCTGCGATCGACGAGTCCGTTGAAGCCGGATATTGATCAAATGTTGCATTATTGTGCAGGATGCATGTGTTGATACGATGTGGAAAGAGCTTTTGTCAATCCTCGAAGGGACAGGCCTCCCGGGGATCTCTCCAGCCTGGGAAGGTTCTGAAGCTCCATCCAAATTCTACAGACCCCTGGCAGGGTCGAGAGAGTGTCGGAATTTCTCACAAAAGTCGCAGCATGCAAGTTATTTCATTCTATTGGATCCAAAATCGTCGCACTCAACTGCACGAACGGGCTGAAATCAAACCAGGCCAAGAGCTAGATTTAGGTTTCAAACCATAGCCTTGAGAGCGCCAATGTCTTTAATTTTGGTCACCAGCATATGGGAGGTGACATTTCCGATCCAACTTCAAGAGTTCTTGGTTTCTATTAATTGAAGTTCAGTAGAGCTCATCGTAAAGCATACCAGGATAGTGTCAAAGGAAGGTTTAACTAAGAATAGTATAGAAGAAACACACCACCAAACTCCATCAAACCAAGTTTGGATGCTGTTTATCCCCCAGTCCACCAGTGGTTGGGGTTTTGTATTATGTTTCTTTGCAATGAAATTATGTTTCATTTGTTTAACAGAAAACATAAAAAAATAAGTTTGGGTGCTTCAAGGAGTCTCATCCTGTGTTTTTCTCAATCTCCGACTCTTGGTTCTTCATTGCACACACTTTACAATTAACTTTAATGTCTCACAAGTTAATTACCTACCAACCAAAAATTACACCATTGAAAAATCTTCTACTTGTCAAAAAAAATGTTTATTTGAAGTTTAAAGTTTTATTTTTCATGACCCTAGATAAGACTTGAAGCTATTATTATCATTCTTTTTTTGAAGGCAAAGAATTGAGCCTTATTAATGTACGAATGAGTTGAGATTAATGATGAAAATAAAATGAAATCAAAGAAAAATAATATTTAGGATTCACGATCTTCACCATCCAAAATAACCAACCCTAAGTAGTCTCAATTTCCCATCGCTTTTATGATGAACTTGTTTTTTCTTGGAAAAATATGCCATTCTTCCTCATTACAATTGATAATTCCTAGGTATTAATCAACATTGCTAAAACTCGTAAAAATTAACCTCCAAAAGACAAGAACCTACTTTAGACGTCTACTAAATTTTGATAGGTCATAGTAACTAAATATCCCTCAAATTTGTATGAGAATTTAGCAATCACCATCAGACTATTAATTCCTCAAGGCCTAACAACTTTTTGACAATGGAGGTTTTCAATGAATTGTCCCACTTTGATATTTTTTTGTACATGGATGCGCTTCAAAATTTTATTTTAACTGTACAAAAGTAAACTAAGACTACTTTGTCTACCAATTATTAGTCCTCAATGGGTTTTTTTTTCATTTTGGAAAAGGCGCTAGTTGCTTCTTCAATACTCATGTGACACTTGGGTGATACTCTGTGATATGTACATGAAAACTTAAGTAAAATTTGACTAATGGTCTTAAAATACAATAGTAATCTGGCTATTTTGCCCCCCACCAATGAAATGTTTTTGTAAAAAAATAGCCAACATCAATTGGCAAAAATTCGTGCGTAAAAAAAACACTGGAAATTCAAACACTCAAAATTCAAAAATTCGTTCGTCCTTCACTTTCAAAATTCAAGTATTCAACGGTTATTTTGGTCACATTCCCCAGTACTCGATCCAGGCTGTTCCGCAGTCTATTTTCGGCACCGAACCCGCTGCAGGTACAATCGCAGCGCGACCAGCGGAAGCGCCGGGCGCCACAACCAAGACGGAGGGGCCGGGAGCTCTGGGTTTAAGCTTAGTTCCGGGGAAAGCAAGCAGCAGCTGGAGCTTCCGTCGTGAGAACATGAGCTGTCGATTGTTCGGTTTTGTGTTTTGAATTTTCGACGGTTGCTGAGTTCGTCTCCGAGTTTCAAATTTTTTGGTGGATTTGGCGCCTTCCGACGACGGGAACAGGGGATATGGAAGCATCGATGCGCGAGCCTCTGGCGCTGGAGTAACTTAGAGGTTCTGTTCCCTGGAAAAACGGTCCTGGTTCCCGCTGCCGCCAGTCCTACCGTTGGGATCGCGGAAGTTTTGAAATGACTTGAAATTATCATAAAGGTGCTCGAGCATTGCAGGGAGCGGGGACAGGGGGGGGGGCTGGGATTGTTGAGGGTCGAGGAGCTGCCGTCGTCGCAACGAAGACACGTACGGTAGTGGAAGACCTGCGAGAGAAATGTAAGTTCCTCGAGGGCGTGCAGAAATGGTTGTACTACTGTCGGTCAGATTGATCACTTCTTTTTTGTTACCGTTTTCTATCTTTCATTCGTCGACTTCTTGAGTGTAGAAAGTGATTATGCGAGATTTTTGGAGGTCGATCCGTGTCCCTGAACGGGTAGTTTTTAGCTATTTTCTGTTGTTGTTGGATCGGAACGGTAGTTCTCATAATACAGGAGTATTTTTGCTTTTAGAGGGTTGATGGTCAAGTAGCTGCGGTCGCAACGAAGTCGCCGTAGTGAAGGAACTGCGAAGGAATGTAAGTTACTTGAGGGCGATTCTGGACTGAAGAAATGGTTGTACAGTCGGTCTCATAATTCTCTTCTTTGTTTTTGCCGTTTTTTATTAATTCGTTGACTTCTTGAATGTAGACAGTTTATGCGAGATTTTTGGAGGTTGATTACTGTACGGAGAGTTTTTCTTTAGTCATTGGAACGATAGTTATCGTATTACAGAGTATAGATCTTTTTTTGCTTTTAGAGGGTTTGGTTGGTGTTTGCTTCGCATTTGTTGTTCGCGCTTTCAGCGGCTTCAAGCCATTTAGCCTCGTGTCGTCGGTAGGATTGTGAGCTGCTGAGCACTGTAGTCTGTAAATAGTGAAGTTCACAGCCGTTGGAGGCTTTTCATTTCTTTCGGTTACTGTGCTTGTGATGTAAGGTGTCGAGGTGTATGGAGCTTGGCTCGCTTGTATGTACCAAAGTTCGTTTTTAGTACTTTTGAGATATATTTTTTTGTGTGACCACTTCTCTTCTGTGTCAGAGAATCAGCAAGCACAAAGATTTAGGACTCGAGATTCAGTAAAGGCGCCTCAGAAACAATTGAGAGTTAAGTTAAATTGAGATACTCGCTAACAATTGATTCATTTTATCCTCAGATTTTTTGTTTGTTCAGACAGGCTTAGTTTTCTTTGGTAGCTTTCTTAGGACTCTGAGTATTAATTAGCCTTTTCGATTTCTAGTACCGGTATTGGCTTGTTCAGGCAAACAAGCCAGATGTATATCATGACGCGATTATGAGTTTACTGTTTTGTTTCATGTTTATTGCCAGCGGAAGAGGTATAGAATGAGCCTGTAATGGCAGCGTTTGTAGAGGTAGGATCCAACCTGCGGCCATTACAAATGACTGCGACGCAGCTGGCGTTTCATCATCAAGATGCGAGGACGCCAGCCACAATGGCTTCCGAAAGTCAGGATGCTTCCCTGGACCATTTGCTTGCCCACTTGGAGAGCTCCAAGCAGGCGCTGGAACATCAAGTGCAGCAGCTGTTGCAGGAGAATCGGTTGAGTAAGTCAGCGAAGAAGGAGCAGCAGTGGCACATGGAGGGCGAGAGACTGCATTCGAAGTTGGACAGTCTGAACTCGGCTTTGATGGAGAGGGAAGAGCGAATCCGCCAGCTTGAGAAAGAGCTTCGCGATTCCCGGGGCTCTATCCACCAAGTGCAAAGCAGGTAACACATTGTTTTATTAAACTGGCAGTTTTTGCCAAATTGAGGTCTGCAAGGGGTTCTTCCTTCAATAGAGGTCTAGTTGTAAATTTCGCCGCACAATTCTTCGCCGTTTTAACAGAATGAAAATTCCCTCAGGTGTCGCGAAGCAGAGAAAGAGAAGGAGAGGGGGAATTTGGAGCGAGCCAATCTGCAGGCTGATTTGGAGGATGCCCAATCAAACTTCCGAAACCTGGAAAGAGAATACAAGCTGAAGCTTGACGTCGCCGAGAAGCAGCGACGCGCTCTGGAGAGTTTGTCCGACAAGGTGGAGAAACAGAGAGTGTCTTTCCAGGTAGAGTTTAATATTTACTTATTTATTTATTTATTTATTATAGTGTCGTCTTGCTATTCAACTGAATGGTCTTTTTCATTAATATGGTGAATTCCAGAGAGCCAAAGAAGTGACATTCAAGTGCTTTGAAAATTTGAACTTTCAAGTGCCCAAGGCTTTGAAAACGGAAAATGCTCAGATAAATTTCGAATCGTCCAACTGAATCCTTGAGTTTTGAAATCTCGAGAGTGTTTATATGCCGGGTGCTTTAGCGTTCGAATTTCAGTCATCCCGACATATAACTACTCCTGCTCCACTGAACTCAGCCCTTACTAATAGGAAATTCTGCCATTTAACAGCACGGGTTTATTGAAAGCGCTAGTGCTTTCTTCAGAAGCGTGCATTTGAAACTTGGATTCTACAGTCTCTAGTACTTTCTTTTAATGGTTGCATCTTATGGATGTTTTTATCAACATCTGCAGAATCAACTGGAAGATGCCAGAGGGAATCTGGTAGAGTTGGAGGAAAGGGAGCTGAAGTCTGAACTTGCAGCTCATCTTTCAAGTCAGCATCTCGCTGAGAAAGAAAGGCAGTTGAAGTCGTTGCGAGATGCTCATGAGAAACTCTTAGCGGTCCAGAAAAGCAAGCAGGCTGACGAGCGGCACGAGGTGAAGGAGGTCGTAATTCTGCTTGAATCCTCTCATGCAAAATGTGAAGAGCAGAAAGCATTGATCCTTGAGCTGGAGGGAGAGCTTGGAAGGATTAAGAAGCAAGCCCGCGAACTTGACGCTCGCATCGCAGCAGCTGAAGCAGACGCTAGTTCTAAATCATCAATGCTTGAAAAGGTACTACCATTTGAGCTCTCACCGAAACGCCAATGTCTTTCTATCAGCGTGATTCTCAGCCCCAAAATTGCGAACTTCAACTGCACGAAGCTCTAAAATTAGGGAAGGTTTTTTGAAGTGCCTGTTGGGGATTGAATTACCCCTGTGAATTTCCGCCAATTTATTGATATTGACTGTCAAAGCGTTATACACCTACATTAACCTCGAAATTACCTGAAGACACAAACAGGCGTCATGTTTTTTCAGAAGTTTTGAGTAGGTCATATGAGCTCTTTTATGGTCTAGTTTTATTTATTTCTGTCCGAAACATAAATGCTTTTCATTGATTCTCGTGTTGCGAAATTTGTCCCTGACCAAATTATATTTTCACAAAATGAGCAGTCGAATTTTTATCTTGATGTAACAATACCCGGTCATGAGAAAGTACTGTGTTCTTTAGCCCAATCACGGTGTTGGCACGGAGTTCTAACTCATTACTTGTCTTAACATCAGGTGCAGCAGGAGCTCAACAATACTTCATCCAAGGCAGTTATATTAGCAAAATCAAAGGCGCAAACCGAGGACTTGGAAACACAAGTCCAGACACTGAAGCGGAACTTGCAAGACGTCGAGAACATGCTTAGTGATGAAAGTGCGCTGCGATTCAAAGCGGAGTGTGTACTAAACGAGTACAAGGTCCGAGAGAAGACCTTCCTGAAAGTAGAGCAGGAGTTGCAAGAGGAGGTAAAATGGAGGAACGAACAGTTCGAGTCGCTAGAAGAAGCGCACAACAAGATGAGGGACCAGTTTCACGAAGGCCTCAGCATGTGGGCTTCCGAAAGAGCAGCCATTCTTCACGACATTGAAGTGTTGACAGAGAAAGTGCAGTCTCGAGACTTCGTCATTCACGACCTCCGGTCTAAGGTGCACTGTCCGGTGACTATTTGATTCAGCAAGCCAGTTTCCTAAATTCTCCATCACTGACAGGGTTTTCACTGATTTGCTTCAGCTATTCCTTGCATTTACTTGAAATGGAGAATTTTCGAATTCAGTAGTTTGTCTGATTTCAAATTATGAATTTCATCAAATGAATGACCTTACATGTAACTAAAGGATGGCAGCTCCCGTTCATTGCTCAGGTGAAGCTTCTGGAGCAGTCACTTGCGCACGAAGAGAATTGCAGGAAGCTCCTGGAGTTTCAGCTCACTGATGCGAAAGCTGGTTACGAGAGTGTTTCTGCAGAGTATTTGGGGGCGCAATCCATCTTAGAAAGCTTGAGGGAAAATTCGAAGAAAGAACTAGTGTTTCTAAAAGATACCCTCGCAGAGAGAGACAGTCAACTGAAAGAGCTTCATGTGAAGGAATTACAAATTGATCGCGACCAGAAGAAGATGATGCACTTGGAGGCTGAACTTGACAGGTATTAGAACCATTTTGAGCAGTTGCAGCAGGCTTTACAAAACGTTTATGTCGTTCTATGTCATGGAAGCTCTTTGTATTTCATAGCTTGAGTGTGTGGTATATTAACCTTAACTGAAGTAGATCACTTATGCAATTGGAGGTTGAACCTTGACAGTTACAAGAGCCGTTGTGAGCGGTTGCAGCAGGCCCTCGAAAAAGGTAATGTCGAGGTGACGGAAACTGGAGTACCGCTAGATTCCGAGGATAGAGATTCTTTGACGAGGACTCTGACTGACGCAGAGGCTACCATAGCCAAGAAGGAGGTTGAAATGAAAGAACTGGAGATGGAGTTGGACCGGACACGCACCTTGTCGGAGCTGTTGAGAACCTCCTTGTCAGAAGCTGAACAGAAAAGACTTGAAGGGAATAGCGATGCAATGCAAACAGTTGAGAAGCTCTCGACGGCCTTATCAGCCAAGGAGCAGCACGCCATCGACCTTGAGATGGAGGTGGAGAGGCTCCAGGTCAGTGAATTTTAGCTAAATTGTTTTGGCTGGAAGCGAAAGTTCCTTGATATTTTTATCGGTTTTGGGGCAATGAGTTCCGAATGCTGGATTTGTTATCAAATACAGTAGGACCTCCCTAACTCGTTCCTCTAAAAGCCGATAAACTTCTGTAAGCTCATGTTGTCAGACCGGTCCCGGACTTGTCCCAATACGAAGGCTATGACTGAAAATGACCCTCCATAAACAATTAAACTTCCCTAAGCTAATCTTGTCAGACGGGCCTGGACCTATCGGTTTAGAGAGGTTCTACTGTAATGTAATCATGACTAAACGAATCTATCAAATTTAGTAAGTCATCGAAGAAAATAGAATACTCCTGTCAGAGTGTCTATCTAAATTTAACGACTGCAACAAATTCTCTAACATGATTAGAACCCAAAACTGCACTGTTCCAGGTGGTTGTAAATGATGTGCGGAAGTGCAATGCCGAAGCTGAACAAAGAATCAGAGCTCTCGAGGACAGGCTTCGGGACGCTCACAGTGAACTGCAGACCACGAGCCGTCTCAGCCATTCCGTCTTGAATATTCAGGTGCCTTTACGAAGTTACTGTGTTTATTTGTTTTTAAACAGGCATTAGAATGTAATACAACACATTTTTTTATTGCATTGTCCGTACTTTTATCCCTTCAAACATATTTTGACAGAAATAGAACGAGTTAGGAAAGCTGTTCTTACACCTATTTCTAATACATTCTTCTTCTTGACCCTCAAGTGTGCTTGAGCTATAAATTGAAAGTCCACTTGAAAGCTAGTAGTCTATTACAGTAACTATCAACATATAAAAGTACTGTTCAAGGGTGTTGGATATCAAGAATTTTTACTTTCTATTTTCATTTTTGTTTCCGTCCTCGTTGCTTCTCAAATGATTTATATTAATGGAAACGACCATTTTTCACCATCTGACCACTAAGTGGTTAATAATGTGTTTCCTGTGTTCTATTACTATTTTTTCCAATCTTTCCGTGTTTATTTCTGTGTTTCTCAAAACCTGTTACTGTTTTCTGGTACCCATTATGTTCAGGAGCACGAGGATGTCGTGCATGCAATGCGATCTGAGTGCCAGACTCTGCAGCGACAACTGAACACTTGTGATTTCGAAAAGTTTGAAATTGAAAAGCACCGTGATAAGCTCCTAGCTGAACAGAAGCAACAGTATCAGGAGAAACAGGAACTGGTTTTGAAGCTGGAGCGTCTGGGCCAACAGTTCGCAGTTAAAAAGGCCCGAGTGAACGATTTGCTGGACCAGATCGAGAAGGAAAAGCAGGTCCTCCGCGCAGCGGAAACTCGTTGCTCCAGCTTGGAGCAAGAGTTATCCAAGCAGTTGTTACTGGCCGAGGAAATTCGTGAAGAGCTGATTGCAGAGAAGCGGATTGCACAGGAGCATCAAGAGAGGAATCAAGCTTTGGATGCAGCTCTGAGTGCTGATACTGCTGCAAAAGATGCGTCTCTGAAGGAAATCAAAGAGACGCTGCATGAGTTAACAGTTCTTTGCAAAGGAGGTGGTGCAACTAGCCAGACTCAGCTGAGAATGTCATCAATAGAAGAGAAACTAAAGAATCAGGACGTCCTGGGTGGGCAATTGGTTTCGTTATTGGGAGAGGTTGAGCAAGTTGCCCAAGGTGTGGGGCATCTGAATATTGAGTTAAACAGCCTCAAGGATGATTCAAAGCTGACGAAAACTGAGTTTGAGGCACGGTTGAAGGCCGTGGAGGGCTTATTCTCTTCCTCTTTCGCGGAGCTTCAGGAGGTGAACGATTCTTCCTACTTCCTATCGCGCAAAGTTTGTTCTCGTGAACCAATGTGTGCTTGCTCATTCGAAACCCAAATTTTCAGGAAAGTTTAATTGGTTCAAGAATTTTAATACAGCTTTACAGTGAGATCGACTAATTCGGAGGCTAGTTTAGCATAATGCAATTCTTGGGGATTTGGGACAGACTTCTCCATGATTCATTGGGAGGTCCCTATTATCACCTTCTTGCGATATGTGACTTATGTTAGTATCTAAAATATGTTTACATTCTTTCATAATTTGTTTGAAATGAATTCATTGGGAGGTCTTTCCATGATTGACCTTCTTCATTGCATATCTCCACACATTTTCAATACACATCTCAGTACGCATTGCCCTATGATGTATGTCAAAAAAGCACCGAAAAATCTGTTCCATCAAGAACGTTGTTAAAAGAGAGACTGGTATGATCTTTCGAACCTAAAGACTCATCCTTTGATGCGATCGATTTGCAGATATCAGAACAAGTTGGGAAGATGAACGCCGAAAGGATGTCTCTCGTGGACGTTCTGAACAAGAAGGAGGGCGTCTTGGAGCTACTGAATATGGAGAATAACAACCTCAACATCGAGAAACACAGGCTAGAGTCGAACGCTGACGTTCTAGCGGAAAGGCTACATCACTTGGTGAAAGAAGCTGATAGCAAGAAAGGTATCATTGTCACCTTAAACGTAAATATGAAAGCGGCTGAAGAAGGTGTAGCAACCCTCCACGACTTCCATGGCAAACTGGAGGAGTCAGAGAACAAGAATATGCAACTGGTGAACGTTGCAGATCAAGTCAGAGGCTTGCAGCGCAAACTGAGAGCAACGGAAGAAATTGTGCACGACAAGGAACAAAGGCTGGCTGCGTCGGAGTGGGCCGTGCAACAACTGGCCAGCGAGATTGCGAAGTCCAAGAGCTGCCTGGTACAGAAGGAGAAAGACGAGACAGCATCGAGAGACCTTGTGGAGCACTCGGAAGCGGAGCTCAAAGTGAAAGAGCGGGAGTTGATGGTGCTTGAGTGTGACCTCGAGAATGCTGTGAAGACCAATAATGACAACGTCGCAATTGTGCAGCAACTTACATTATCCAAGGGCGAGATGGGGCGCGTGTTGGAGCTCACTAAACGTGCTCTTGAGGAGAAAGCTGCCACTCTTGCTACTTCAGAAGCCGAGATCAAGCGCCTCCTGGAGACCCAGAGATTAACGGAGGAAGCATTAGAATCCTGCAAAGAGCGACTGTCAAATGAACTAACGACAAACTTGTCCCGTGAACAGGATATGAAGCGTTTATGTGAAGATATCGAGAGGGCGAACCAGGAAGCCAGTCTGGCGGACGTAGATGTAAAAAATTTACAAGCAAGTTTAAAATGCTTGGAGAGGACCACCGAAACTCGGCTGGAGAGCTGTGAACGGAAGTTACAGGAAGGGGCGGTCGACCTTGCTGAATACCAAGAGAATTGCTCTGGTTTGTTGACTCTGATTGAGAAGAAGGATTCGAGAATTCAGCAACTCGAGTTTGAAGTGACACATGCAGAGAAAGAGCTTGAAAGACAAGTCATGCTAGCTGAACAGGGCGAGCAAGAGCTACGTTTTGTATCTGAGGAGTTGCAAAGCAAGACGAAGATCCTTACTAGTCTGAAAGTTGAGCTTGCTACTATGGATAACCTTGTGAGGGAATCAGACACGCAGAAACAAGGACTGGAGGAAGAGGTTCGAGGATTGAAAAGCTCCCTCTCATTAGCCAGTCGGGATTTAAAACAGAAAGCCATGGAAATTGAAGACCAATTGAGGATTGTCAATCAACTTAAGAGTGCGCTTTCTCATCAGGGAGACGCTCACTCGAAAGAGCTGCAAATGGTTACTAGCAATGCGGCAGAAGAGACGGATAGCAAGGTATTCAAATTGCAAGCTGCTTTGAATGGAGCGCATGATGAACTGGGAGACGTGCAGAAAATGTTGTCAATAAAAGAAAGTGAAAAACGTGTTCTCTCTCTGAGGTTGTCTGAGTTGGAAAGTCTGGTTGAAAAGGGCAAGAGCCAAGTATCGCATTTGCAAGCTGATTTGCTATTTGCAAGGGCGAATCTTGACGCACAGACCGAGCAAGTCTGGCATCAGGTTTCTACCCGAAACGAGTTCGAAATTGAGCTTGATCGTTGGAAACGGAAAGCTGCTGCTCTGACAGAGAGCCAAGCCGAGTTTGAATCCGAAGTCAGCAGATTGCAGGGCGAGATAAACGACTGGAAAGAGGTAACAGAGCACACAAAGAACTTAAGTCAAAAGGAGCTAGAAGCATGGGAAGTGAAGGTGGCCTGGAACCATGCCACAATCGAAAAGTCGCAGGTGGAGGTGATGGAATGGAAAGCGGTAGCAGAGAGAACAATGCTCCAAAGTGCAGAGCTTGAAAAGTCTATGCAAGCTGTCCAAGAGTCAGTGGTAGGCTGGGAGAACATGATCACCTCCCTCGCTGACGAAGGAGATATAGCTAAGCTGCAGTTGGAGCTCGTGTTGAAGCAGGTCCATGACGAATTTCGAACCTTGCATGGAGAGCTAGCTAACACCAAGGACATGATCTTAGTTACACGTCAAGAGGGGCATACTTTGAAAGCCGAGTTTCTGTCTGTAGTCAATGAAGTCATGAACGAACAGACAGTGTTGACTCTCAGTCGGGAGGAAGGAGAATCGTTCGAGATTCAGCGCTTGCAAGCTGTTGTTTCGGATCTCGAACGAGAGCTAAGTGTCTGGAAAGCGAAAGCTTTGAATTCAGAGGTAGAAGCACAATCGCAATTAAAGAGATGGAGTCAAAGAGCTGAGGAGTGGGAGTCATTCAACGAGATTTTGGAACAAGCTTTCCTAGACTTCGAACATGCTGTGCTAGCCTGTAAATCAGATGCAGGCTCATCAGCATCTGATCTAGAAAGGGATTTGAAGTTGGACATTCGAGTCTCTTTCCAAAACCTGCGCAAGGAAGTGGAAGAAGCGAAATCAGAGATGCTGGAATTCAAAGAGCTGGCAGCGTTCGAAACCGAGCGTGCTCAACTTGAGTTTCAGGATTGTGTGAATTCTCTGCAAGCGGAGGTGGAAGTTTGGAAGGGAAAGGCAGCAGTAGCCACTGAGGATGGCTCGCAGATGAAATATCAATTTGAAGATTTGATCAAGAACCTGCAACGTGAATTGAAGAACTGGAAACAGTTCGAAGCATTGGCTCTCGGTGACGATTCGGGTGCCCAGACTGTCGAGAATGATACTGTAGTAGTAGCAGGGATGGGGGAGTCGTGTGATTTCAGTGACATTGCGCTCAACCCTTTTTATCAAGAGGATGAAGGCTGCTCGTCAGCTCAGGACAATGACGACAGCGCTGCTTCTCAGTTGGACGGGTGGAAAACAAAATCTTTGGCTGAAGGCCGGAAGCTAACCCGTCAGCTCCGAGCTTCATTGAAGCACCTCCAATTCGAGTTAGAGAGTCGGAAACAGACTCCCAGAGCTGCGAAGCATGACTTCTTAGTGCACAGACGTGATGACACTGGACTGGAGAGTCTGGTGAAAGCATTGCAGGAGGAGGCTGTTGAGATCAAGGCCGAACTTGCTGTGTGGAAGAAAAAGGCACATGAAACTGGAATTAAGAAGGAAGATCTTGAGAGGGCGATTGATAAACTGAATGCAGAGGTAGAAGTGTGGAAAGACCGATCGGCCATGTCAGCTGGTCAGAGAATCGTTGCGAGGCGCCAGCTCGATGATTTAGCAAAACAAGTAAAGTCATTGACTGGCGAATTGCAGAAATGGAAAGACGTGGCAACGGAAGCGAATGAAGGCGCTACGAAGCTGCAGAGCGAAGCAGAGAGATGGCAGAAAGAGAGTGAAGAGGTGAGAGGTGAGACGAACGAGTGGATGCAGAAAGCGTTGGAGCTCAACTGCGTCTCCAAAGATTTGGAAGAGAAATTGAAGCAGAGTGGTGGCGAGCTGGAGCACCTACGTGCAGAAGTGGAGAGATGGAGAACTGTTGCAATGAAAGCAGAGGACGAGGGAAAGGTGACCAAGATGGAATTACTCGATACTTTAGGCAAATTTGAAGATGAATTGGAGGTGATGAGTGGTAACTCTATTGGAGGATGTAGCACAGCAGGAGGCAGGTCTTTGAAGGAAGAGGATCTGGATTGTTCCTTGCAATCGTCGGGTCGCGTTTCAAATGAGTGGAGACATGAGCTGGAGATCTCATTGCAAGCCGAGATTGAAGTTTGGAAGAAGAAAGTTGCTGAGGAGGAAGATTTAAGACAAGCTTACGAGACAACCATCAAGGAGCTACAAATGGAGGTGGACGCGTTGAAGAAAAGTGCCGCTTTCGTCGCCGAAGTTAGACAACGCGAAATAGTCGAACTGGAGAAAAAAATGAAGGACGTAGAGGCTAAAGAGCACTTTGCTGAGGTTCAAGGCGAGCTGCAGATTTGGAAGAAAAGAACAGCAGATGCCACAGAGGAGTGTACATCTCTTCGTGACACTTATGAGAACGTTATTCAAGAGCTTCAGATAGAGCTTGCACTGTGGAAAGCGAAATCTGAGACAGCTACTGATGAGTGTCAGTCCGTGAGAGCGGATCTGGAGAACGTGGTGCATGATTTGCAAAGCCAGGCTCATGTCTGGAAATTGAAGGCCGAGAAAGCTTTGGAAAATGTGGTCAAGACTCAAGAGTATGAAGATTTGATCAAAGCTTTGGAGGAGGAGCTGTGTCTTTGGATGCAGCGAACTCAGGAAAGCAAGCTTTTGCATCTGCAACTAGAAAATGAGCAAGTTCTTTTGAAGGAGTCCCTCGCTGGGACCCAGAACGAACTACGGAAATGGAAAGACAAAATTTCAGCCGTAACATCGGCGTCCATTCAATCCCTACGAGGGCTAGCAACAATTTCTGAAGAGGATGATAAGGTGAACATTTACCCTCTCCATGATGAAGATGAAGATGTGGTTAACATCGATCTCGCCGTCGAATCACAGCAACTCCAGGATTGGAAATCAAGAGCTGAGCAAGCTGAGCTTTTGCAATTGCAGCTGGAAAATGTGCTTGCCGAGACGCAAACTGAACTACACGGATGGAAACAGAAGACCGCCGGTTTCAGTCTGGCCGCCGAGTTTCTGAAAGAGGAGCTCGAGAGCCTCGTCGAAGAAGGCAGACTTGAGAAAGAGGAGTTGATTCGGTCTAATAGTGAGCTGGAAGCATGGCGACAGCGGGCTCAGGACAGTGAAACCCGGTTGGAAAGCTCGAATCTCGCACTCCAGAAATTAGAAGAGACCGCCGTTGCTATCACTCAATCCACGAGGTCTCTGATGGAAGAACTTGACTTGACAATTGAAGGAGGTCTGTTGGAGAAGCAGGAGTTTTCCGCTTCAATCAGTGCTCTGAAAGATTTAGTTCTTCTTTGGAAGGAAAAGGTGGCCTCGGGCGAGTCCATGCAATCACAACTCAGAACCACTCTCTTGGAGACTCAAGCCGAGCTTCAAGATATGAAAGACAAAGCTGCCGTTGCTGTTGCAACGAAATCGGAAGACATCAGACAGCAAAACGAGATACTCTACAACACAATTAACGAACTGGAAGCAGAGTTGCTGGAATGGAAATCTAGAGCTCAGGAGGGCGTATCAGTGCAACTACAGTTTGAAAGAGCTTTGTTAGAGACAGAGGAGAAAGCAGGGATCGCGGCGATGAACACGCAGGCTTTGAGGGACGAACTCGACCGCACAATCTCTGAAAGCAGCTCGGAGAGTCACGAACTCCGCACCGCCATTACTGGACTAGAAACCGAGCTTTCGGAGTTAAGAGAGTCAGGTCCTAGCCGCTTACCTCAGCTTCTTCAATTGCAAAACACGTTGACAGAGACGCAGTCACAGCTTCTGGAATGGCAAGACAAAGCCACCGTTGCTTCGCAGGCGGAAGCGGAATTGCGTCAAGCCGTAGAGATCATCAGAGCCGAGACAGTAAAGCTTGACAATTTTATCAGAACTCTGAAGGATGAGCTCCACGAGTGGAAAGAGAAAGCTGAGCACCTTGAAACATTGCAGATTCAGTTGACATGCTCGCTAGCATCATCATCAGAGGAGCTTCAAAGATGGAAACAGAAGGCCACGGAAATGGAACCAAACCTTGACCTCAGGAATTTGGTTTCTCAATGGAAAAAGAAAACTCAGGAAGGTGAATTTCTTCACCGACAGGCAAAGGAGTCGCTGACGGAGACTCACATAGAGATCAAGGAACTGAAAGACCAGATCGTAGTGTTGAACTTGTTTACAGATTCTCTCAAGGATGAGCTCAAGAGTGCAAATGAATTTGTTAGTACGTTGACCACCCAGCTAAGTACCCAGAAACAGAATGAAGAGTCCTTACTGCAGTTGAATCAGCAGTTGGAAGCTGATCTTGTGCTTGCGCGAGAGGAGGCTTCTTCTAGGAAACATAAGATGACACAGATCCTTTCCCAGCTTGAAGGAAATAGGGAAAGCCAGATGGAGCTGCAAACGAAGCTGCATCTGGCCCAGCGTCGACTCCTTGGAATCGAGAAAGTTCACAGCCAAACTGAGAATGTGAATCGGGGGATAGGAGAGACGGCTGCTGCAAAGGTGAGTCTTACAAAATAATTCACATTCCTCAAATTGCTTTTAGCCTGGTTTTATAGCAGTTAACTTCGTGTTCGTTAAAATCGTAGATTTCAGCGAAGTTTCGGTTGCCTAATTTTCGGTTGCCGAACCTAGTCCCAGTCTTGTATATCTCTGGGGACTGTAAAGTCGTTGTGAGCTAATGTATTTTCTTGCAGGCAAATTTTTCTGAACCAGACGACAAAATGAATCCTGCTGTCGGCAAAATGCGGCAAGAGCTTTTTTCATTGAAGTCCTTGGTCAGCAAGCTGGAGCATGTCCGAGGGAACGATGGGGAACAATCCGAAGCTTCTTCTAGTGTCGCAGGCGATGACGAGTTGGCAGTTGCTGAAGAAATTAGTACACCTCGGGCAGCTTCGTTGCCATCTCGGTAAACTGCCAACTACTCTCCCGTGATTCCATCTGATAGTAACTTGCTTTGCCTTGCATGATCTGAACGAGGGTGTTGAGAACGTGGGTGATATCACAATGAAGAAAACCGTATGTTTGCGATTGTCACCTCATAATATTAGTATCTGTTTTCTGTTCTTACTGGGATTGTCAATGTACCTGTACAGGCCTGAAGGTGTGTTACAGAAACAATTTGAGAGCTGTAAAGCGGTTGAGGAGGTCGCGCATCCACAAATGAAGAAGGGCATCGATGGCCTCACCAGAGCTCGGGCACACAGCTTGGCCCGGTTCAAGGTACTTGCAGATGTGAATGGGAATTCGCCGCGTACAACTGCCAATCATGACATCAAGCTTCATCGGTAGAATCACGTATTCTTTTGAGTAGCACTGGAAGTGGCGCGTAGATTATTACAATTCCCTGACTAGGGCTTCATTCATCGTTATTAAGCTTCATCAAGCTTTCTGCTCAGCAGCGTTCCAATCTGGGTCGCTCGGGTCAGATCCTGTACCATCAGCTTACTCTTAGTGAAACGAAGACTGAGATTTTGACCCACGCTTTTCTCTTGCTCGACTGCAAGCTGCAATTCGAACACCTTGTAGATAGTTCAAGGGCTTGCATTGTCTGACCATCCAAGTGTACAAATATTTTTTTCAATATGATAACTACGCATCTGTAGTTTTTTGCGAATCATCACATTTGTGAGCTCTGTTCCTTTCCATAGTCCCGTCTTTTTAGGTAGCCCAGTTTCAAATTTAACATGTGGACTCACATTTCAATGAACAAATTGAATTTAAATTGCAAATTTTGAAGATGCTGACTGATGCCATTCGTCTGTCAAATCTATTCCAGTCTTTGAGTGCAATTTTTGTGCTCTAACACCCAAGCAGTGTGCCAAATATGACACTGGTGATATTTTTCATATTTAGTCGTATCTGGTCATATTTGTCAAAGTTTTACAGCTTTGAGTAAGGTACTTGAAACATGATCACAGATAAAATCACTTCCATTCAAGAGTTGATTCCCATCATAACATTCTTTACCAATACGATTGGGAGAGATATGAGCAATGTAGCCTCCCAGGTCTAGCATTGCTGGGGACCGTAATTTCACGGCACACTCACCTAAGCGTCCATGCGATTGTATTGAAACCCTAATTTGACTAGGTAGTGGATTAAAGCTTCAATACGTTCTCAACAAGATTTTTGTTGTAACCGGTACAAATAACTTCTGGTCCAATGGTCCCAAAACTTCAAAGCAGTGAGAGTTCTTAAGAATTATACTAGACATAAGGAACTCATTTGCTATTGCCTCAAAAAGATATAATTTAATCACCTCAGGACTCATTCTAAAAAAATCGAGGGACTGGTGACGAATTGCAAGCTCACAGCCACGTCAACTTCAGGATGAATGCTTGAGCGTTCACATCACACTTTGTCGACTACCAATAATTGGCAGGAGGCGTAACTAGTGAACAAAAGAACCAGAATGCCACATTACGTCCTTGTAAATGTATTATCCAGCCTGCACACGTATACAATGATCACTTGATGCAGAGTCTACTACATTCTTTCTACACGAAACACTCAGTGCTAAGTGCAGACCCCCAACAAGGAGTCCAGTCCAGCAAATTGAATTTCAAACATAACTATGAACACAATGGATCAGTGTCGAACATTGTTTTCAAAAAACGAAGAGAACTTCAAGAATTATTACACATCATTAAGAGATTGATCAAGGCAAAGGAACGTAAGATAAGCATGATGCAATCCATGGAGAGACGACGCTATTATCCGCTCTCTATACCTATAGGTACTTATGGTACTGTTCTAAATATTTAGCTCACAATCTTTCAATAATATTCATGATGTGAATGGGGATGTCTTTCCGATTGACTTGATTACATCTCACCATTGCACACCTCCCCATGATTAAAATCACTCAAAAGTACTGAAACCTCTGTCCCTACTTTGTGATCTAGTTGTGGAACCTAAACTCGTTGTCAATATGAAGCAAAAAAGAAGGAAAAGAGCTTACCTAGAGAGAGATATGGATCGGGGTTTAGTTTATCATAAGATTGCAAGCGAATTTAGTGAGTTTAGGTTCATTTCTTCTCCCTTTCCTCCAAGTCAGCCTGTGAGAGCAGTGTCGCATTGGTTCCTTTTCCAGCTTTATCATAAGGCTGGGCCATTCGTCTCAAAAACTGAAGCACAGCATTCAGCAGGTTAGAAACTAGATAAGCAGTGCAAATCAATACCAAAGCCACCACTTCAACTGTATTAAACTAAATAGAACAGAGGTGCTTGGTCGGTAAAGTTGCCCTTCTTGCAGTGAAATCATACAATACTGCGGCCAACAAGATATAATGGACTTATGGTACCTCTCGAGCAATATGGACAGACATATCTGTACTGAGGTTGAGGTGGGCATCTCGAAGATGTGACAAAATCCACTGTGGTAATTTCGATCGCTTGTCATGGCGATTATATCTGTGCATCATTAGAATTAGTAAGGAAACCTCAAAAGAGGAGCTACTCTCAAAGATTAACTTTGCTGTCGAAGAAATTCACCATAATCATTTGTGCACATCCGCAACGAATATCGATGTATAAGTCATCAACAATGTAGGAGAAGTTAAATATTTAAGAATAGGCACTTCCTAAAGGTTTGACGTAGAATGTACCTCTTGTCAGCAAAAATCATCATTCCGTAGTCAGCTTTCGAACGGATGACGCGTCCCACACACTGCGCAGCTTGCCGCTGGTCCATTCCGTGCACAAATGCATTGCATTAGAAGGAACAGGTATAACGAAAATATCGTCCATTTGAATCTCATAACAGAAGGCTAAATAAACAGAACGTCGTAAGATAGTAAATGGATTTCAAAGCCACGGATACAAGTCAAGGCCTTCTCCTAAACATACCACAGCATCAAATGTCAAGAAGTCATTCTCTTTGATCTGAAAAGTTTCCCGCAGATACTCCAGACGTGCTCGAAGTATTCTGCAAAGATCATATCACAAACACCCTGGATGTAAGACTTCGTATTACTAGGCAAGAACAAAGATAGGGTCACAAGTGAGAGCTCAATCCAATAAAATATCCGACCAAGCAAGCTTAACAGCAAACTGATCTTAAGTACGCATAGAACTAAAGACCATAGTTGCACTTGTTCTGGCTAAAATAGTAAGGCACGATCTTTACCATAAGCAAAAACTGTGAGACATATACGCACCTGCTGAGTGTATATTGAAATGGTACACCGTACATGATCACAAGGCGACCATAATGCCTGTCAAAATCAATACCTTCTGCAACTTTGCCTCTGAACATCACCAAGTAAGCATTAAACGATGTCTCAGATGAGTTGGTGAGTAAACATCTGCATTTCTTCAAAAGAGACTTGACCAATACTTTTCTAAGACCTACAAACTAAGTGTCCTTAAAGCAAAGAGCCGACAAAGTCACAAATCGTAAAATCATGACCTGATCAACAACGACAGTGTGCCAAAAGCTGAGGGAACCACTTAAACCAAGACAATACTACCGTAAAAGTGAAATAAAACTCAGTACCTGGCAACAGAGAAGAAGACAGCACCACGGCCACAATCACAAGCTCGTCTGTAGTTGTCAAGGGCAAGTGTGGTCTCCACCACGTCTTGGGTCTCAATGAAAACCAACTTGTGTTGCATTACTTCCTGTGCATTAAAATGGGATGCTGAGTATGCAGACGAGACTATAAATTTGAAACTTCTCAAATAGAAGTGTAATATCGCGGATAGTTCAAACGATCCACTTCATAATTCGATCAGTCTAAACATTCTGAACCCTGCAAATTGAGAGTATGTGATACAGACCTGTAGGATACCCATCTCATTCCAACTGTTCACAATTCCGTCCATGTACGAATAACTGACAAAAAAACACACAATTCCATCCGGCACAGCGGAGACCATCTCCAGCAGTAGACGCCCATAGTTACGAACCACTCCCGGATCACTCCGCATGTCAAACTTCGTACTTACAGGCAGCTGATCGCTGTTTGAAATGGATAGTATAGATCAGTGCCTCCTCAAATCTATACATTCGTATCACCTGCTCTTACAAATGCGTATCATGCAGAAAGATAAGGCCTAATACGCACATTTAATAGAATTCTAAACTATCAAGTTGGCTGCAAAATTGTCGTTTATATACAAGGAATATAAACATAAACATTAAAAATTTAATTGAGACCTGCGCAGAACTGCACTCACCTCCCCCGTGTGAGGACCATGGGGCATAGACAGTCGCGAGTAAGCGTCATCTTATAGCTGTTTGAGATGACTGGATGGAAGTTAAGCAAACGTGGATACAGGTCGATGGGGCTAAGTGTACCAGATGTGATTACAACACTTTGGAACTTTTCAAATACTGGCTTTATTGCAAGGGAGGAATCCAAACAGCTCAGCTGCAGCCATGAGCAGCGAAAGTCAGGATTTAAGTTAAAGCACATGAAAAAACTATTAAAGCAAAAAACTGCCGAAAGAGAGACGATAAAACACAGACACGGAAGACGTCACTACTCAGAAAGTGATAGTACTAATAGTATCAGAAGCTCAGAAAACAGGGGGAAGAACGCACCTGCAATACTGGATCAGGTATATTGGGCATGCGTTCATCATAAGGCTCAATAATGATGGTAAATCCTCTTGTGTAGGTGCCAACCAGCGTGGCGAAGTCACAGATGGTTTGAATGTGCATAAATTCATCCGTGTTTGTGACTTCTAGAGTCAGCAATAGCGAATGCAGTCGATCATAACAAAATTTCAAACTCTTTTGGTCAATGCCAGCTTGATTCTGCAATTGATTGGATAACGTCACAAAACGATTTAGGCATCTATATGCACGAAAATACTACACACGGAAATATTCACTTGAGCCGAGAACAAAAAGCCTCCAAAAGCATTTGATCATTACAATCAACAGTGAAAAGAAAAGTTATTAAACTAAGTACATGAATTACTAAAAGGTGCCAAAGCCTTGTGCACATTAGTAGAGATCAGTACCTGCAGTGACGTCACGAAAGAAACTGGACTCTCGCTCTCCACTTGCTCGGTAATCATTCGATTCTTAATGTACTGCACGAGCCGCTTCAAGAAAGCTACAAAGTGCTCCGCACGCCGAATGTTACCAGGGACTGCTTCTTGCAGTATGTCTTGTGGCAACGCAGGATTCGCTAGCCATGTATCAGTCCCTGCAGGTCATCAAAAGAAATCTTACAATCTCAGCTATTAACCCCTAAGCGCTCAAACGACTATTTTTGGTCGCTGCTCGACTTCGGGCAGATTTTCGGGCCAAAAAAAGCTTTTTTCAAATGTTTTTTTTTTTTCAAAAGATTGGGTTGTCTTTCAATATTTATATTCAAAACTAAGATCGCTACAAAAATTAGAAGAGAAATAGCACAAAGGGTTTAGAATTTGCCTAGTGTTGAAAAACTTACTATTTCAGGAAAGTGTTGGTGTTCGCATTACTAGACAAATTTTTTCACAAATCAATAGAAACCACAATTTTGACCAATAAAAAAATAATTCAAATGCCAAAGATAGAACTTGTACTTTTGATGTATTTTTGGAGTTATATCTTCAAAACTTATTTGAAGAGCATCTAAAAATCATTTTATAATTTTGACCGTATGGATATTTTCTACTTTTCGTGATTCACATTATCTTCTTTGATGCAAACTTCAAAAATAGTATATAACTTATATTTTATAACACATTTGTGTTTTGTCCGAACCTCTTGGACTTTTAGGGGTTAAAGACGCAATTTAAAGCAAGCGAAGGATGTGATGCATTTAAGAAGAACACACACTGCTCAACATCAAAACCATTTCCAAAAGAAGGAAGGGAGGCGCACCAGCTAGATTGCCACGTTGGGCTAAACCCTCAACCAATCTGTTATATTCTTGACGAAGTCGGTTTGCATCTGTAGCCTTAGACCTGTAGGTTGCAATCCTCTGTGAATGCGTTGCTAAGAGATCCGCACTCTCACAACATGCAGCAACTTCCAAGGTAATAGTAAAAAGTACTCATTCTATTAACAACAAAATTGGATGGGAAGTTACAAACCCCTGAAACAAGAGATACAAATGATACATAATGAAAACGATTTCCTAAGACATGGACAAAAGTATGACAATTAAACGGATAAAATGATCAGGTCTTACACACAATACAGGCTTAAGATTCGTCAGTACGACAAGAGAGGAACTACAATGTCGAGCATTCCTGGCATTCTATAGGGTACTGAACGCGACAAAGTCATATCGAAAGGATACAGGAACCTGGTGAATTTTATAAAAAAAAAGGTCTATGAGATCAACACCTACGAGAGCTTTGGGGGGTACTTTTTTTTACTAGATCCTAAGCGGGACAGGATGCACGCCCTACCAACCATTCCATCTTTATCACAAGCCCTACTCGTTTAATACGGTTTGTGATTTATGAGGGTCTTCAAAGAGCACCCTGAAGCTCGGATTCGGGGTCTCAATCTCGAAGAGTCGGGAGAAGAATGTATGCTGAGTTTCCTCCTCCGCGTCCTTTATGTTACAAACTAGCTTTCACCAGTTGCAACAGTCCTTGAATTTCTCAAGATTATCACAATAAAAATGTCACATAAACAAGATGATCCAGGAAGTCGTAAAACTCACTTCTCGATAAGCTGAGTGACTTGGCTGAGATTCCGAGTTGCACCGTCGAGAGTTTGCTGTCGGATGTTGACGCTTAAAGCCTCGATACACACGTTGTCGATGTTGTGGGCTTCATCAAACACGACTACGCACTCCTTCTCCATTTCTTTGGAGATGATCCCCGCCACTTTGGGATCTAAAAGATATTGGTAATTGTACACCACCACGTTGGCAAACTGAATCATATGACGAGCAAGAAAGTACGGGCACCATCCTTTCTCTCGTCCAAAACCCCGCAGATCGTGCAAGGTGTACACGCCCGATGGAAGAAGTGCATCATTTCCCTCTTTAGCATATCCTTCAAAGAAACTACATGATTCAATGTCTGGATTGTCCAACGCCAAGGCCCTCACCCAGGAAGCCGTCAATTTCCTACAACCTGCATCTACACTCTCCCTTGATCCTTCGCCACTGATCTGCACGGGAAAACCCAAATTATCACCAACCAATGCTTCTAACTGAAAATCTAAGTAATTTTAGACCAAATCAGAGTCAAAAGATAGGCAGCCACAGGCCATCAACTCAGCTGCTCAACCCGAAATAGTTAATAGGAAAATGTTTGGAATCAATGAAAATGACTCAAAATGCCATAGAAACGTTCAAAACACACAATAAATTACAAATGTGACTCATAAAAATGACAATCAAAGTGATTTGTTATTCAAATATAGGAAAATAAAGTCAAATTCAGGCTCCGTTATAGGTCAAGATTTACTCTATAATTAGTTAATTTCAGGTTTTAACTCACTTGGGGACACATTTTCTAACGAAAGAATAGCGCCGGCTGCGCCGCATCATCAACAAAAGCACACAGTTGTCGGTGAATAAGACACATTACAAAATTCATACATGAAAGTGCAAGAAATTGTGATAAACCCAAAAAAACTGCTCATAAACCCTAAAACCCTGAGTAGGGCTACCAAATAGGGTTTAGCTTTCCTATCAATCCATAGGCTCAATATTCGAACTTACAAAATGTAATCTTCCAACCAAACTCAAGCGATTCCAAAATCATTTGATTATTTCCAAAACGTCAAGATCAAAACTATGAAGGGCAAAAAAACCCAAACGTTTCAACTGCCAATACCCCCCCGCTAGAGCTTCAACAATTTCGCACCTGAATTCCATGAACCACAAACACCCTAAAGAATCAGAGCGTACCTCAGGGTGAATACAGAGGTTCTTCCGAGAGCTGAGTCCAAGGGCCAGCATTTTGGCAGCCTTGCCGAGCTCCTTTTCCTGATAAGCCTGCAGCTTCCGAAGCTCCTCCAGCACCTTCTCCATCTCGTGGACGGTGCGCGTGCAGTAAATGAGCTTCCCGACCGAAGGATTGGTGAGCATGTAGCTGCTGATCAGGGACAGCAACGTGATAGTCTTGCCAGTTCCCGTGGGCATCTCCAACAAACAATGCCCGCGCGCATCCAGCGTCCGCTTGAGATCCAACATGTAATCATACTGCTCCGGGTAAATGTATTCGTAAGGAAAGTACACCGTCAGACCCTCGATCTTGAACTTCATCGTGGGCGACTCGGAAATCCAATGCAACTAGGGTTTTCTCCTTGAATTGAAGCGCTAAGTCCTTGATTCAAGATTCATAGTTTCGTACTGACATACATTGTGAAGAAAGCAAAGGCGTCTGAATTCTAGCTCCGAAATTAGCTCCGTTCTTCAATCCAGTGCGAAAATGCTCCGGTGCTCTTGCTCTCCCATGATCCGGCGCAACAAAGTCCAGCGCCGGCAAAACATCGGCACCGGAGCTCGAAGGTAGCTTCCCTTTGAAGAAAGGAAGGACGGACAAGCTTGCTACCCCGAGTCCGTCACGCAGATTTGTCCTTATAGTGCGTGTGACACTAATTTACCAAAGTCACTCTATTTTGGAACAATATTGTATTGTACGGAGTATCAACTTACACAAAAATAAAATTTTGTGGTGAAACTTATTTTCAGGAGTATCAATTTACACAAAAATAAAATTTTGTGGTGAGACTAATTTTCAAGGTGACGCTTATCCCCCTTCATATTAGGACAAATCATAGTAGTTGATAAGGAAAAATTAAAATGAAATAGATGTACTAGAATCTTTATAAATCATGAATATAGGGATGATATTATGGACACTATAAACATAAGAAAAATGGATATTTTTCAAGATAAGATCACATCCTAGATTTCAAAGAAGAGTAGAAGAATATAGTTAGAGCAAGAAATTAGAAATGCAAGAGATGTACTGTCAAGACTAAGGATCACTTTTCAATCCTCTTTTCACATGTTAAATCTAAAAAATTGGTCACCAAAAAAATATGAGTTAAAGGGCATAACAAGCTTAACTCCAATCAATTAATGCCTTCTCAAAATCTATTCAACTATTATTTTAAATGAATTTCTAATGTGATTTTTTCTCCAAGATTTATTGAATTTGAGACTAATTTCCTTAGTCCTGACAACACATCTCAATATTTTGACCCTAAACCCTAGACCCAAAAGATGTGCTATCAAGACTAAGAAAGCATACATGACTTCCTCAACATTTTTGAAGTTTGCATTAAAAAAATGAGATGTTAGATACAATTTTGGAAAATTACCTAATATGTGGTCTAATTTGGAAAAGTATACACCAAATCTTTCTCAAATTTATTTATAAGATTAACATCTAATTCCAATAAATCACCAAAAAATTTATTTTTATTTTTAATACTTGAATTTTCATCACAAAGTTTAGACCCTATGATTTGGCAGCAATTATCGTGCGGTTATCGTTGTTTCATGGGTTCGTACCATAATCGCACTGACTCAGTGTATTTTTACGCAGTGAATCAGTGCAAAAACAATGAATATCAATAGCGTATGGTTTATGTACTTTAACCCCTAAAGGCCCAAGGCCTTTTTTCTGCCAAAAAACACTCAAAACTGCCATTTCTATAGCAAAAAGTACAAAAAAATTCAAATTGTTTTTTTTTCACATCTAACCGTAGGATCTTACACCTTATTGGTATGAGAATGTGTGGAAAAAATTTCAAAATTTTTGACCGCACAGATTGCAAGATATCTGCGTTGAAAGTGGAAAAATCAAATTTTTCAGCACATTGCGGGACCAAATTTTTTGACTTTAAACATTTTTAACTTAAAATTTTTGCACTACAGAGTTTTGAGCTTTAAATCTTTATAGTGGAGAATTGAGTTGAGAGTCTAGGAAAAAAAAAAAAATTCAAAAAAACTTAATTATCATTCTTAAAAAAATTGTTAAGTAGAAGTAGGTACAAGATAGAAGGAAAATCTAAAATATTCATATATTTTAGATGGAATTAAAATGCACTAATCCCAATGGTGAGATTGTTCTAGCAAGTAAACTTAACCATTCACAAAAAAAAAATTTGAAAAATTACAAAAATTGCATTCCGAAATGAATCCTACAAGTTATTTTTTTCAAGAAGATGCTCTAACTGCCCGAAAAACAAGAATGTCCATAACTTCCTCATAACAAATCCAAATGAAATGAATAAAAGCTTTCCAGATAGACAAAAATATAATCTATGAGAAAAAAAATATTTTAAAAAAAAATTCAAAATTTTGCAAATTTTTTTTGCTGCCCCCAGTCCCCACGCATTCCAAGAAATGGCATAACTTCTTGCTCAAAGGTCCGATTTCAAATTTTTTTTTCTGCCACGTACCTCTCTCAATTCTTCATGTTCACAAAAAGTTTCAAAAAAATCAGAAGAAAATTTCAGCAAAAAGGTACATGCCCGAAGACACATTTGTCCCTCGAAGGGACAACGGGCTTTTAGGGGTTAACTATACAATTGTTGTGTCAAAACTGCACAGCAATCATATAGTTAAAGTACATAAACCGTACGCTATTGATATTCATTGTTTTCGCACTGATTCAATGCGTAAAAATACACTGAGTTAGTGCGATTATGGTACGAACCCATGAAACAACGAAAACCGCACGATACTTGTTGCCAAATCGTAGGGTCTAAACTTTGTGATGTTGGAATGATAGGCTATGTTTATGAGGTTGTCAATATGGCGTAATATTATTACTAGTTATTATTGTTATTAGTCATCAAAGTAGTACAAATTTTTATATATAGTAAATTTTATAACAAGAAATATTTGGACCGTTGATTAATTTTTATTTTTATTTGGAAGCATAATGCACATTTAAAAAAACCCATTAATAATCTATGACAAATAATATGACCATCATCACATTCCTAGATGTTTCTATTGAATGAAAATTGACTATAAAGATAGTGAATGCTACCTATATTTGTGAGGTTGAAAAAACATTCAAAACAAAATAGAAGCCACAAGAGAATGATTGTGTTTCCAACCTCATAACATTATTTTGTGGCTATAGAAGGGTCCCAGTTACTTGAACAAAGCCCAAGTATCTAAGAAAGAATGATCTTTTAGAAAAAGAAGTGGCCTAATTCACCTTGCTCATTGCCTTACTTTATGCCTATTTACTAAGGTATTTGGTAATACTTTGGGACTTGTGTTTAGTTGTATATTGTTTGTACTGATGTTATGCTTGCCACATATGACTTAGCCTTAAAAAGATGTAGAAGACTAGAAGTGTGTGACGAATGAATTTGAGGGCTTATATAAAATGAGGAATGCAAATATCATAAACAAATAGCAGTTTTGACATTAAATAGTTCTAAAAATAAGTGCCTAAGTTTCAAGAAAGGAATATTTTCAAGAATTGTTTTTTGGTGAATGATAATTAAAAAATTACCCAAGAATATTTCACAAAAACAGGCATTTTCCTAATTTCATTTTTCTTTTACAAAACATTTAGTTCCACAAACACACCATAGTACATTCACCCGATCAATGGATATGATTGCATGGTGATAGGCTGTACGCAGGTTTGAGTAAAACTTGGGCTTCACTCTTTCCGGTGGGCTCAGTTTAGAAGATGACTATATTGGATGAACGTAGTTAATTGGTGGATGTAACCCTAATTGGCAGACGAATAAAGTCTAGCCGAAGCCCTAATGAAGCTCTTCTTCTCTCTCTGTTCAGGCGACGATGTTCCGATCCAGCCGCTGAGCCCACAGGAGGAGGGGTGTGCAGGGCCTCCAGCCATGCAGATATTCGTGAAGACCCGTGAGTTTCTACCCTTGGCCACTTCTTTTCGTCGCAATTAAGTTACACTCTTTGTTTGTTGCACCAAAAAAAAAATTGGACTGTCTCGTGGTCATTTGCATGTTTTCCACACGAAGTGGGATTTTGAGGTTGACGGGGTTGTGTGCGTGTAGTGACGGGCAAGACTATCACCCTTGAGGTGGAATCTTCTGATACTATCGACAATGTGAAGACCAAGATTCAGGACAAGGAAGGGATTCCCCCCGACCAGCAGCGATTAATTTTCGCCGGCAAGCAGCTCGAGGATGGACGGACGCTGGCCGACTACAACATCCAGAAGGAGTCGACCCTGCACCTGGTGCTTCGGCTGCGCGGTGGAGCGAAGAAGAGGAAGAAAAAAACCTACACCAAGCCGAAGAAGCTGAAACACAAGAAGAAGAAAGTGAAGCTAGCAGTGCTGCAGTTTTACAAGGTGGACGACTCCGGGAAGGTGCAGCGTCTGCGGAAGGAGTGCCCGAACCCGGACTGTGGGGCAGGAACTTTCATGGCGAACCACTTCGATCGGCACTACTGCGGGAAGTGCGGTCTCACGTACGTGTACCAGAAGGCGGAGGCTTAGGTTTTGGTACGCGATTGTGGAAGTTGGTTCTTTGGGTTGAATATGTTCGAGTGCAGGTGCTAGTCGAGGCAGTATTTATTTTCAGTAGTTATGGAGTTTGGAGATCATGTGGGAAATAAAATTTCTCGTGGTCTTTCATCGACGCGCAGATTATTTCCGACTGTTAGTCGAGTTTATGGTATGAACTGTACAATTCGCGCCACAGTTGATTTTTTGATGTCTTATGATTGGAAATTCGCAGTTGAATTAAAAATTCTTTTCTTCAGTATGTCTGGCTCTCTGCGTATGCGTGTTCTTGCTATTGCCTGAATGTGCGCATACAGGCATTGTGCTGATTGCGGGAGCTAAATCCACTGTTGCTTTTTGAACTGTCCATTCGCACAATATCCACTAGTTTCAGTTTTTGTTCGTGGCAAATGTAAATTTGATGTATCTTTCAGCCCTTCGTCTTGAATATGTTAATGGTCTTCATCTGGTACTGGTTGAGAATCGTTTGAAAAGCAAGATGATGTAAACCAGGTTGGGCAAACTTGTGCTGGACAAGTGGACAAGTGTATACCTTGATCTCTAGGTGCCTTATGTACTCGGGGAAAAATTCAGGTGTACTGCACCAAATTGTGCAGATGTTTCTTGCAATCACCCAGAATCTAGCTCTTTATTTTTGGTTTTGTGATTGCCTCATACAAATAGCACAGCAGCATGCATTCGGAATGTATGGTGTGTTTATTCCTGCATGGACTTTTTGGTAAGTAAATCCATAACCAAAAGTGTACTTTAACCCCTAAATGCCCAAGCCTTTTCAAGAGTGTTTTGACTATGAAAAAAGAGCATGGGCTTATAGTTAACCCCAATGAAGCAAATTATATTTTTTTCAAAATCTAACCGTATAGATGTTTGAAGAGCTTGATTATTAGTATGCATACCAATTTTGAGTGCGAAATTGCATAGGAGTTGCGAGATTATAACAAGAGAAATGTATGCTTTCTATTTTTAGTATGCTGCCATGTTTTAGAAATTTGCATATAAAAGTTTTTTGAGATGGGAAGTGACATGAATGACTACAAATAATGTTAGCACACTAAAATGCACTTTCAAAAAACTTAATTTCACATGAAAAGCTATCAAACTTATTACACAATCCACCTTGCAATTGGTGAAATGCAATTTTTTTTATAAGTATAAATCACAAATAACTCCAAATCAACACTTGCATGTTTAAATTTTCAATGGTGAAAATCATGAAAACACTTTACTCTTTCCATTGGGACCATTTTCAAAGCAAATGGATAAGTACAAGTTTTTAGATCTCAAATCAAGTGAAATTGGCAAAAGTTGGGAAATGAAGTAAAATTAGGAAATTTTACTCGTCCACTTTGGGACATATATGGCTTTGAAGACCTCTCAAAAATCAAATGTTTACCTTTTGCAGTGAAAAATGAAAATTTTCAATAGTTAACCCTAAAAACTGCCCGAATTTTTTTTCTAAACGGTCAAACAAATTTAACTGCCCATACCAAAATGAGCCTGAAATTTTTGCTCGACCATATATGGTCACTGAGGCAGTTAAGGGTTAAGCCGACACTATGTATTTTTTGTACAATGTCTGTACAATGTCTGTACAATTTCTAGTTGATAGTAAGTTTCCTTTCATTGTTGTGATTATACCTTACAAATTAGCTTTCAATAGTTGCAGCTATCCTTGGATTTCCCAATATTGTCACAATAAGGTACAACACCTAAAACCGACACTTGTGAGTTGAAGAGAAATACAACCAAGTGGTTTTGTAATTTTTTGAGGTTCTAGTAATATTTTACAAATTTTCAAAGTTGAGAACATAGGATAGCCTATATTTAAAGAAAAGACTTATCTTGGATAGACAATGAGACACCCTTGAAGGCCGAAATTTTGTAACTTTCATTGATTGCTTCTCCAAACTCTTCATTTTACATTGATTGCTTTTCGAAAGTTGTATTGGTTTTGAATCATAGAATTGTTAATTTCAAGCCATTTTTAGGTGTCGGAGAATACAACATGTTGCAATTAGGTGCTTCTATCTAAATGCCACATGACTTGATGACCTAAGAAAATTCACTTTTTGATAAGCTATGTGACTTGGTTGAGGTTATGAGTAGTACAATTAAGAGTTTGTTGGTGAGTGTTGATGCTCAAAGCCTCAATACATACATATGCATACAACCTATTTACGACATGGGCCCATTTACATAAGATAGGGTGATTTATCTTCACGAATGAGGAAAACAAATTGTAACAAATATGAATTTTCTTTTGAATTTATTGTTTCTAATTTTGATTGTAAATAGAGGTATGAAATTATAGAGAGACAATGGAAAAAATATTTTTGTTTTAAAATTCATGTTTTCTTCAATAGAACAAAGCACTTACAGTAATAGCTGGGGTGCAACATTTTGACTCTTAGATAGCCTATTGAACTTCCATTGCTTTCATTGCTTTGCAAGTATTGCATTATTTCACATCAAGCTAGATTATAAGTAAGGTTGTTACTTGTAGGCTTCCGGCCTAGCACCACTCTATCTCTAGTAGATGCTAGTTATGACATTGCACTTGTATAAAGAACAGGGGACACCTTCAGCTAGTATTGTATCTTCATCTTTGTCTACTTGTAATGTATTTGATGCCAAATTTGCTCTAATTCATTTAAGTTGGGACCCCTTTTCTATAAAAATAATAAAACACCAAGAATTAGAGGTATAGCTTCGACCTCGGTTTGGAAAAAACAAGGTGACTAATGGTAAAACCAAGCTCTAGGCTGACCAAACCATTCGACATCGCATGCGATTTGTGGAATGGTCCGTCCAATACTCCAACTTGCCTAAAGCCTTCCTTAGATCTTGCAAGCGCATATTTGATGTTAGACACTAATGTATGCCTCATGTGCGCGGGCCTATTGTCGCTATTGTGAACTTCATCAAACACAACCTAAGCACTCCTCTAATCCTTTTCGAGGTGATTCATGCCACTTTGGAATCTTAATCCCTAAAGACGATTAGGGTGCAGAAAACTGTGTTACAAAAGCCACTTAGTGGCTTTATGGTCCTTTAGGGGTTAAGTCTTAAACAATGTTGTGGCCATTTTTTAGCCGATGAATGACAAAGAATCTTTCTATGTAGGACAAAAGTGCAATTGTTCATCCTTAGAATTTGGTACAAAAAGGGAAAATGATGCATAGTAGTTTGACCTCCAACAAGCACTTTTGGTCTTTAAAGTAGATGATGTCACAATACCAAAAGGGATGATTTCCCGGGACACTGGCCAGGCGTTTAAGGGTTTTAGATACTGGTAATCGTACGGCAGCTCCTTTCTCTCATCCAAAACCCAACAGATATGCAAGGTACATAAAGTGGATGCACCCAAAACCATCAATGTTAAGCAATTCAACATAGTTGGAGGCAACTTTTCCTAAAATTGATATTTTTTTAATATTAGCGAGTGAAAATGATGAATATTCAGAAAAAAAAAATTAGACTTTTCGGATGTGGTATGTAATTAATATGATTTTTCAAAGAGACGGCTCCCTAGACCACTGAAGTTGTCACATAGGTGCACCCCAAACTGAAATTTGCAAAAAACAGAAGTTAGCGAATGAAAGGTAGCTATGTGTTCTTCAAACGCATCAGCGAATCAGAGTCAAGCATTTCAAGAATAGATTAATGGGAAGTCTAAGGACAGATTTGGTGACCGTCTAAGGTTTAGGAATGGGGGCACAGACGCTAATGGGTGTTTCTACCTTATGGCCGATGGAAAAAGTGTATCAGTTCCCCCACTGAGTTATCAAGTCCCTCATAAAACCCAGAGTATCACCGACCAACGGTTCACACTGAAAATCCAAGTAATTCTAGAGCGAGTCCAATCTCAGGCAGTCGGTCAATTGAGCTGCTCAATCGAAAAATGACTGATGGAGAAAATGACCACGACTCAAAATACCATTGAAACTTTCAAAACATACCATAAATCAATTTGTGACTGACAAAAATGAAATTCATATCTCCAAACATACAAAAAATAAAATGATTTTATTTCAATATAATTTAGAAAGAGTTAATTTCAAGCTTTCTCACTTCAGACCAAATTTCTTACAACCAAATAGCGTCCTGTCATCTAATAACAGTACAGTACAGTTGTTGGTGAACACTTCACTTGAAAATTCGCACATAAAAGAGCCAGAAACTGTGATGCTCCCTAAAACGCCGCTAACAAACCCTAAAAACTTGAGCGGGGCCAACACTTTGAAAAGTCATAAATTCTTCATACAATAGCGAATTGATAGTTGTTGTTTTTGTATTAGAATCCTCCGAGTAATGGGAAGACGTTTCGAAAAGAATCACTGTCAATGGAAATTGTCCATGTGTTTAAAAAATAAATAAATAAAATAACTGTAGTGATACAGAACACCTGAAAGCTGCAGGATCGAGGTCCCAACCTGAGACAGACGAAATTACGCTAAAACCAAGAGATTCCAGCTCCATTGAAGACATGCTTCCATTCAAAGCATTTTGTTTTAAATCAATCAATTGGATCACAGACAGACACTGCAATGCATCGGTGAGCACATCCAATGATCCTAAATACGGAAACCTCATAATCATTAGCAAAATGATTGATCAAAGTGGCAAAATCCACCATTTTATTGTAAGATTCCGCTACCTGGCTAAATGAAGCCATTCCAAACGGAAAAGCTCCTTCGAAGCTTTCCCAATCCTATCAATGTCAATCACGACTTATTCAACAAAACTCCAATCGTCCCAACCCTTCAATTATGCACAACCGACCAAAAACCTCAGCTTTGGTAAACTTGGCCCTTCTCAAGAAGACCAAACTCTCTGAATTCTTAACACAAAATTCCAGCAATGGACGTGACAAAAAAACACCTCGAGAGTCCTACAACAAGCCGGAGGGGAGCTTGCCAATGGTTCGAAGCTCAAACTGCTTCACGGGGTTCCCAAACGCGGCCATGGTTTGATCCAGCGTGCAGTTCTTAATCTCGCTGTAATTGGGTTCGCCGTTGGTCCCGTTGGTGAAGTCGCGGCATACCTCGTTCTTGACGGGGATGACGCCGTGGTAATGGTAGAGACGCAGCATGCTTTCGTCGGCGTCCTGCATCTCCCCTTCTTTCAAATACTCGCACATATGCACGCCCGTCGCCCACGCCGACCGCGGCTTCAGCATGTACTTCGTCGAGTACTGCGGCGCCCAGCCGAAGTCACAGTTCCCGAATACCAGCTTCTCAAACGCCCATTTCCTGCAGAAACCCACAAGCCCAGAGTCCCACGTCAGAATCATCTCGCCACGTAATGACCACGACGGACAAGCCAAGCCAGCGTGAAGATTGCGCATCCAAGTGGAGGAGAACATGAGATAACTGAAATGACAAGGGCTTGGGGATACGAGATTGACTGACTTGGCGTTTTCGGCGTCGCGTGTGGCGTCGTCGACGGTGGGATCCTTGGTGCAGAGCGCGTCCGCCATTTTGATCGTGTTCATGCGGATCTGCGTGAAGTTTTTGCGCTCGCTGTCCGCGAGGATATTCTCCAAGCTCGTCGTGGGGGGGATGTACAAATACTCGTCGACATCGAAGAAGAACGTCCAGTTGGAGAGCGTTTGCGCGCGCAGCATGCAATCGTTCAACATGGTGAACTGGTGGTGCGATCTGCCCTGGTAAACCTCCAGCAATTGCAGATTCTGCACGCTCACCCTCCCAAGGTCCATCCACGGCTTCAGCACGCGGTGCACGTCGTGGCTCATGCCGCCCGCGTCGTGGAACAGGAAATGCGTGCGCTCCCCCAACAGCCGCGCGTGGTACGCCATCCACTCGCGAATCCGCTGCGCGCTCACGTCGCCGTAGAGGCGGGACACGCAGAACGTATACTCGTACGGGAACGGCGGGCTCCAGCGACTGGCGTTGTACTCGCCAGGGGCTTCCTTGAGCACGGTGAAAATCTCCGGAGGGCGGTACTCGTCGGCGTAGCCCACGCTAAGCACAATGCTGCCACCCTCGCCCTGCACTCCCACATCCTCCGAGAATATGCACACCACCACCATGGTACCGTACATGGTGCCGAGCTCCCAGTCGGGCTTGATGGGCCACGTCGTCTGCGCGGTCAGAACTCGACCCCCTGACCGCCACGAGCATTCATAAGGCGGCTCGTGAAGATCATGGAGACGCTTGCTGATGAGCGCCACCACGGAGAAAGTCGACGGGCCTGTGCGGTACGCGCCGAACTCGATGATCAGATGCGACGCCACCCCGTGGGGTTGGAATGTGCGAACCTCCCCGCTTCGATTCGTGTCCAGAGTAGAGGTATTGAGCGTGACACCGTATAGACGGTGTTGCAAGGCAGTAGCATTATCAGGGTGAGTGAGGCTTGTTGCAGCTGGGGACGCGACAGGGGACGGCGTGGGGAGGACGCCGCGGCTGGGCCACCACAGCTCCTGCGACAGGCGGATGTCGGTGGTGAGAAGCGCCAGGAGGAGGAGAACGTTCGTGAGAAGCAGGATGACCACGATGTTGAGCATGCCCGTGCGGGACTGCGGCCACTCGGTCGCCGCCATCTTCATGGACGCCAGATCTCGAAGATGCGGCTGGAAAGCTCAGAATTGAACTGCAAGCTTCATTTCAAACAAACTGTCTGCGACAGAATCTGACGTTCCGTGAAGCATCAGAGGGCACGGAGCGTCTTAAACGCGCATTGCTTCTAGCTTCTGCCGTGGCCGGCTTCGGTTTCCAAAAAAACCCTTCTGGAGTTCGTCACCATGGTGTAGCTGGAGAAGAGTCGCGGCTGCAAGTGTACCTCGATCTCCTTGCAAGAGCCCTGTGAATAACAGATTCATCAGAAAATGACCCAACATTCATCTTCACCATTCAAATGCAACCACCGATTCAAATTCACGGGCATGTCCTAGAACGGATCACGAGCAATGTGGCGTCGCTCTCCATAAAAACTAGCTAATATGCCGCATCAGAGGCGTGATTGCTCCTTGATATCGCAACAACCAACACCCCAAGAGCTGCCACCACACACTTCTTCTCTACCGACTAAAAGACCGAGTTCACTCTGCAACGAAGTCATGAATATGCGACGAGACTCAAGACGACAACGTGAAGTCCGAAATGATGAGTAGCGAGGTTGCCATAACCAACTCAAGTATCCAGAGAAGAGAATGTGAGCAGCAACAGAACCAATCCACCAGTACGTACGTAAAAGAGCAAGCTTCGAGAAAATGTACGACAGTTGCAGGGCTGTCTAGATTGCTCTCGAGCACGAGGCGTCTCGATCTACACAGACGTATGTACAATAATGTATGCCATACAAATCTAGCTAGGGACCTACTGCAGGTCGAAACGAAGAACGATTCAAAAGCACAGTACAAAGAACAGTTTCCAAACACCAAAGGCTAATTTTCAGAATGACAGTACTGTACAGTTCCGTGAGTCCGTGACAGCTAGTACGTACTAACCAGACAGCGATCTTGCTGACCGACGTCGACCATGTGCAAGTACAAGTTTGCATTACCATTCTAAGCAACCCACCTTCTCATCAATCTGCAAGTTCTCATTTCCTGGTGTAACTTAACTTATTAGATTCTGCAAGATCTTAAGATATTGCGGTCATCTATTCGAGGTTTGAAGAAAGCGAGCAACTGGTGCGCCAAAGTGATGATTCCAGGCTTGCAATCATTCCAGATTAGAACGACTCCACGCTGACTACAGTGGAATTTGTTGAAATAAGTTCGTATCTGCTTTTTAGAGAATTCTCGTTAGGCTAAAGACAGTGCATGCCCGCAGAAGCGGTAATAAAGTCAAGGTTGTGAAGGACTTGCAACTTTGTGGCATTGTTTGAAATTTATTCCTGCGAAGAAAAAGCGGCCTTGCAACTTCTCCGATGCTGGAGCGGTATTGTATTACTGTATGTACTGTGCAAGCTTCTGTTTTGCAAGTGCCGGATTGGCTGACATTTTACCGGTGCCCGGTGGAGGATGGATTGAAATTGATGCCCCTTCAACCCTGAAAGGACGGCGGGAGTGAACCCACCCCTCGCTCGTGCTCCGAAGTCCCCGACTTTTTTTCCTCACGGGTGCATGTTAAAAAAAGACCCCCTATTTTCTACACCACTCTTAGTTAATTTGGAGCCTCTCATTAGGGATAGTCACACCTTCTCCAAAAACGAGATTTCGTCGAAGAATGAGCATATGAGGAGATAAACTTGGAGCCAATTAGGACCCAGAATTGCTAAAGAAGGTGTGACACCCCCTTTGTGTGTAGTTTGGAGGATTTCTTTGAAAAATGAATCTACCTGAACTTAAAATACGCAAGTTAGCTTGCAGAATCACAAATGTCGCAAGGAGTGCAAGAGAAGCAATGAGCACAAGCTAAAACAAGGAACGCTAAAGAAACAATGAGCACAAGCTAAAACAAAGAGCACTAATAAAAACATTTGCTCATGAAGGCTTTGCATTCCCATTATTCACCTCCTCAAGAGAGTAATGGACGTCTCGAAGGCTTCGAAGGAAATATATACCTACGGTGAAAATTTTAGATTTTTTGAGTATATATTGTATTTAATAAGAATTTTCTTCACTTCCCTAGACACGTAAAGGACCCAGTGATTATTCACCGCATGCAAGACATCTCGCATAGTTGCACAAGCAATCAACTAAGGGTGGATAAGGTCAGAAAATAATTTTTTCTTCTAAATTCAAATGCTTATAATCTTTCAATCTGTGCTATCAAAGTTTCTAAAAAAGTTAGACTACACATTCCTAGAGTAGTCTAATACATATTTGTAGTGTTGAATTTTAAGAAAAAATCCTTTTATTTCATTTTTCTCATTGCGCTAAAAAATGGTAGTTTCTAACAATTTGTGCTAGAAATGTGTTTTGGTCATTTAGGGGTTAAAGAATTCAAAATATTTTCAAATTTTTATAAAGACATTTGAAATTTTCATGAATCATTGAAGGAATGTGATTTCATATCTAAAAAATGAATATAAAAACTTCATTTATATATAGTTGCAAATAAGCAACAAATAGAGTAAAGGATTGTGAGGCTTGAATCCGTGATCATGGATCCATTTTTTAGAGTTACATTACTAGGCCATAGAGGATTGACACATGAGGTAGGAGGTATTAGAACGACTTAGGTTCTAAAAGAATTCTCTAATAGAGTTCTTTAATAGAAAGGTGTACATTGCATTTTTGAATGTGTCAATAGTGAATATGTTAAAGTAGGGATAAATTTAGAATCTTATGTGATTTCAACTTCAAAATTCATAACTAATTTATCAAGAATTCAAAAATATAAATAAAATATGAAAAACTTGCAATAAATGCAACTTCCCTTTTCAAGAAAATTTTAGTAAAATTTTTTCAAAGGATTAAATTCTTCCAAGAATCAAAGTCAAGCAAGCTCACTTTAGAAAAAGCGTCATTGACAACCAAATTCTTCCAAGTTTGGTGCATTCTTTAAGCACTACAAGAAATTCTTCCAAATTGAATTTACTCTTCTAAGTTGGATTAATCTTCCAAGTTCAATTTACACTTCCAATTTTGACTATGTTCTAGGGCATTTCTTCAAATATTAATACTATGGTGCTTACAATTTCAACTAGTTCAACTAATTTTTGAGAGGGACAACAATGTGGAATCGTATTGAATTATTATTAAAAAAATAGTTTGAATTTTGAAACTTAGGATGTATAAATGAGAATTGCAATGGAAAATTTTGCAATTAACTCCATCAACTTTTAAGAAGTATGGGCAAAGTGATGTAATATGAATAGTAGATACTCCTATAATTCATTGGTGTCAATTGATTTTTTTCCACTTCAGGAGCGCAAAAATTGACATCTTTATGTCAATGTTGTATTTTGATTCACAATATTTTATAGGTCTTTTTGTTTATAATTCAAAATTTGAAAATAAAATCAATTGTTTCTTGAAAAAACATGACTATTCCAGCAAAAAAATTTGGGAGTGCCAATTTTGACAACCAAAAGATTATAAAAATTGTCATTTGAACAACCAAAAATAGATAAAGGTGTCTTCCAAATTTTGGAGCAAATTGTCAAATTTACACCCAAAAGCTTCATTGCCAGTAGCAAATTCTTTTAGAAATGAATGTGTTCCTATTTTGTTGTTGCATTATTTTATCTTTCTTAGTCATTGAAATCTAGTTCAAGGTCTAATTCCAAATATGAATTCAAATTTTCCAAAATTGAATCATTGGTGGTAAATAATAGGTTTCAATATTATTCAAGCTTTTTTTTTTTTAACACAAGTAAAGGTTGCCTTTACTGCAAGAAGGTAAAATACAAGTCCCCAGCCGAGAACGGCCTGGAGGAAGAAACAAAGCCAAACATATGATTCAAGCTTTCACTGGAGGCCAAAACAGGGACAATGATAGGGTCATTCTCCTTGGCTCATTGAGTGTGCTTTGGACACTACTCTAGATTCAATTTTATTTTGCCATCTTGCATCCACTGCAAAGAAGGGGCCTACTTTAAATTTTTTTACCTTGGAAAATTGTAGGAGTTTATTATTTGTAATCTAATGATTAAGACAAATTTTGAAATTAGCTTTTGACTTCAAAGATCCCAAATTAGATAGGAATCGAAGTGAAATATAAAATTAACCAACCACAAAAACAATGAAAGATTTTTGTTTTTTCACATTTATTCCATATTATATACCACTAAACATGAAATTTTGAAATTTTGAAATCATACTAGCAATCAAAAACCCAAATTAGCTAGCTATAGAAAATTTAGAAGATGTATGGAAGTACAAGAATACATACAAGTTTTTATATTTATCCTTGGGCAGAGAAAAAGGATTAGTGATTGGGATGGTTCTTCCTAGCCAGTGATAAGTTAATTAACCCATAAAGGACCAACATGCGTTTTTTAGCAACATAGAAATTTTAAGCACGTACATGTGACTGGAGATTTGCATATTTTGGGCTGAAATTTTTATAAGAGGTGGGGATGAGGAATATCTTTCATATGCACCAAATTTCATGACATTTGGAAATACGAGTCAAAAGTTATGGCCTAATATGTTGTTTGTTTTTCAACTCGGGCAGACTGGGCAGATCAGAAAAAATCACTTTTTTCAAAAATAAAAATTTGAAATTGGTTCATTAGATTTATATTTATATGCATCATTCCATTTTGGTCAAAAAGCTTTAAATCATTCCATTTTGGTCAATGAGTCAAACGTTTTGAGGATTTTTAGTTTGCGGGTAGTTATGGATTGTCTACTCTAAAATAAACTTTGAAGTCATTTATTTCACTCAATTTTCAATATTTTTCAAAAAAAAAAAATTTAGGATGTAGATTGTTTATTACAACACTGCAACCATTGGGATTGGCATTTTTCAATTCCATAATTAATTTCTTAACAATTTAGTGTTTTGAACCATTCTCTACTTCTTTCTACTTACTATTTTTTTCCTATATGTTGTACAACTCCAAATAATCTGAAAATTTTCAAGCATGTAGCCAACTTGCCTTGAAGAATGAATCCAAAGAAGCACAACCATTTTGGAAATTTTTTCATAATAATCTGACCTTGTGAAGTGCAGCTGCCCGATTTTTCGTAGGGCTAAAAAAAGGACTTTTGCCACTTCAAATGCTAATATCTTCCAATCTACACTTCGAAAATTTCTGAAATTTTTTCCACATATTCTATGGTCAAAGTACTACAAGATCCTACGGTTACATGTGTCCAAAAATGATATTTTTCAAAAATTTGGTACTTGTACTAGAAATGGCAGTTTTGGAGCAGTTTTGGTGAGAACATAGTCAAGGAACTTTAGGGGTTAAGAATTATTTTATTTTATCCTATACAAATGATAGCATATCAACATCATCAATGCAAGGTAGTAAGATAAACCAGCCTATTATCGCCACCCTTCTCAATTCCACCCTCATATACCTACAAGGTACATTCCAAAGTGAAAATGTACACCGCATGTACATGAGGGCAGAATTGAGAAGTAATGGTCTGCTTCACCTTATATATGTGGGGGAGAGAGTAGGTAAGATAATTGAATATCCAAGGAAATTATCCTCCTGAACTACACTAAATAGGGTATTTAGTGTTGGCAACACTATTTGCGAACCATGACACTAAATATCATTAAGCCTACTAAAGTAAGTAACATTAAATGTAATTTCTAACATTAAATATACTCTATGATAAATCTGAAATCTGAAAATGTTTACATTTAGTGTTAGAACTTATTAAAGGAAGGTAGAAGGAAGAGAAGGCAAAGGCAGCGCATTGAAGTTTAGCACTACACTAATCGTCCTAAAATTGACATTTAGTGTAGGGTCAAGTAGGGTGGTAATTACACTAAATGTAATCCAACACTAAATACCCTATTTAGTGTAGTGCCAAGTTGCCAACCCTTCAATAGGAACATATGGTACGGTACCTTTCCTTGATTTGCAGCTGCAAGGATCACGTACCATTAGCGTTACAAAATTAAAAAAGTACATTAAAAAAAAAATTTAACCAGTACCACAATCGCGATATCTACATTGTTTTTTTGTTTTTTTTGGAACACCAGGGGTGCATCTATGATTTTTTTCGAAAATCGGGTGTTGGGATTGACTTTGGGCCTTTGGGGTGATGCATATTAATAGATGGAAATATTCAGCATTCGGAAGGAAATGAGCTGTACTGTACTGTTTTGACTACCCCAGGTCACCCAGCAAGCTAAATTAGGGCCACCAATGGGGAACTAAACTTGAATAATAATAATAATAATTATTATTATTATTATTATTATTATTATTATTAATAATAATAATAATAATATTAATAATAATGGCAAGGCTGAGGTCCGTCTTTGGTCACTGGGTATATAATTATGATTATCATTCAACGGTGAAATTGGAATGCTTTTCCTGCTTTTTTGAAATGGTCTTACCTTAGAGTGCATTATTGACGATGGGGAACAAAGTTACCATTCACCGTCTTATTATAATTCACGGACAGATCTACCTGACCGACTCTCATTAGATTTTTTTTGTTTTTGGAAACCGGAGTTTATTCCAGAATTCTTGGACTCCTGTTAGATTCAATGACGATTGGGATCTCGTGGTAAGTTCCAAAAAGGTGAACCAGCCTATTATTGCCACCCTTCTCAATTATGCCCTCATGTATCCACTGGGTATATTTTAGAGGAAAAATGGACAGCACACGTACATGAAGGAGGAATTGGAGACCATAGTAACTGGTCAAATTTGAAATAAAATTTGGTCTGTTCATCCTTGCGTGAGGTGTACATTCAACGAAGGTGTTTTATGGGTGTATTATTAGATTTGTAATTTATAAAGAAAGAAAAAAATCCATCAATTTCAAAGACTTGAAAGAGATGAATCTTGACCATTTATTTTAACCCATGTAGGATCAAGACTTTTTCTTTTGGTAAGAAGCACTCAAAGCCATCATTCCTATTGCAAAGTACAAATTTTTGAATTTTTATTTTTTTGGCATAATTAATTGTAGGATCTTGCACTAAACTAGTGTGAAGTTGTGTGAAGAAATTTCTAAACTTTTTTTTTTTTTTTTTTGAACAAATGGAACGAGCCATTGCATTAAAAGAAAAACAAAACAATACAAAACAACCAAGCCACACAAGCTGGACAATGAAGAGATAAGAGCAAAAAGGAAAAAATAACCAAGTAAGAGCCCTAGTAAAAAGAACAAGAGGGAGGACCCCTCTTATTCCAATAAATGGTGGAACCTTCCCTACTAGCAAGGATAGGAGATTCAAGCCAAATACTATCAAATTTAGCCCAAATTTTACTCCTATTATGAGGGTGAAGACGAGCCCCAAGTTGAGCCTTCAACTGGGAAGCACGGCCGGAGTCGAGAAGCACATCCCAAAGTGTCGTCTACGTAAAATCTACAGGCCAAGAGTGTTGGGCGAAGACCTTGCTGTTGCGAGAGATCCACATAATCCACATTGCAGAGCCACAAAGCAAAGTCCAAATGATTCTAAGAGCCTGGAACCGTCATGAAGTCGAGGACCCAAAGATGCATTGGGAGAAGTCCAATCTCTCATGAGGTCCCAAGATTGGTTGCACCCCACGAATGTGATAGATAATAGACTGGGCATAGTCCCATATTTCCTGTGATCGAGGACATGAGTAGAATCTGTGTAGGGGGGATTCTTCAATACCTAAGTTGCAACAATTACAAGTCGTACCAATGTCTAGGGAAATCTTGGCTCTCCAAGAATGGACCGCGACTGCTTTGTTCCAAACTGACCACATAAATGTGGCTTCTTTCATTGATCAAGTTTTGTGCCATAGCTCCTTCCAGTCCGGTGAGAAAGTAGTGGGAAGGTTTCCTGACCACTTAGATGGAATAGATCTCTTGGGTTGGCAATGATAGTTAATGAGTTTCCTCCCTATAGCTATCGTGTAATCCATGAGTTTAGAACCGTCCCTCCATTGCCACCTGCCAGGGTCAAATGTGAGGGATCGAACAACCCCCAAGAAGAGAAGGTATGGAGTGCAAGTGCACCCCTTCTTAATCTGCAAGATACGAACTCTTCTGACATATCCAGATACTAGAGCGGGATCAGTCGTGGTAGGGATAATGGACAACTACATGGATGTATGGCCAACACTAGTTTTGATAAGATCACTAGCCAAAGATAGATTCTGTGAGTGAGAAATCAAGACTTGGTTGTTGGGAACTGAGTTCCTCCAAACAAGTGTAGGTACTTGGTCTTCGAGCTGGGAAAATATGCCCACCCACTCAACCTCTTGTAAAATATCATGCGGAGCATTAAGCATGGACATCCACTAAGGAGGAACACTTGAAATAAGATAAAATCAGTGATGCTTTTCCATGGGAAAAAACGGGAACTTAGTTGATATTACCTCCCACGAAAAGAAAGCAAGAGATTGGTGGTCCCATAGGTCTGCAAGAGTACGTAAACCACTTTGAGCCAAAACTCTGGCTCTGTCTACTCAGAAGTTAAAGTTTGATCCAATGTAGCTGGTTGACCACCATAGGCTAGTAGTAAGAACTTTGTCCGCATTGGTAGGAGGAAAGAGCTCAATATGCTTGACTATCTGTTGCCATGCCGTAGTAATTCGATTCCATACTCTAGACCCCCTTGTGACAGAAGGTTTGTGTACCTTCAACCATGCTTCGGAAGGGAACCAGTAACCACATTTAGGGTGGGGTTTCATCCTATGAATCCTATATCTGAGAAGGATCTTGAAATGTTCATCATGAATTGCAATGTTCATCATGAACGGGAGGAACTTGAATGAATATGCACAAAGTTTTATTCTAAGCTATATACCCAACAAGAGGTGACTCCACAAACAGTCATTGATCGGGCGGCTATTCTAGATTGTATACCCAACCGCTTCACTCCTCCCATGGCGTCTCAACTTGAGCAACACATCACCAAACAAGAACTCCACCATACCTTGCTTCAAATGGCAAAAGCACGAAGCCCGGGCCCGGATGGAGTCACTACAGAGTTCTTCTGTCGTTTTTGGGATCTTTTGGGTGACAACTTTGCCGAGATGGTCTAGTCATCAATTGCCCATGGACGGCTACCAGCAGGAATGACTTCAGGGACAATTGCTCTTCTCTTTAAAGCAGGGGATAGAGATGACTTATCTAATTGGCGCCCAATTACTCTCCTCAATGTTTTATATAAAATAGTTGCCAAGACTCTACAAATTAGGCTTCAACAGCTCTTCAAAGATGTCATTAGCCCGGAGCAATCTGCCTTCTTACCATTCATGCATATACTTGGTAATATCCTTCTACAATATGAGACTATTGAATGGGCAAAGGAATTTGACCAAGACCTAATTTTCTTAAAATTGAATTTTACCAAGGCTTATGATGTAGTAGCCTGGGACTTCTTATCCTCCGTCATGCAGAGAATTGGGATTCCTGAATCTTTTATACATATAATTATGATGCTACTTCAAGACACTTCTTCTACTGTCCTTCTCAATGGGAAAGCGACAAAGTCATTCGCTATTCAAAGAGGTGTAAGGCAAGGCTGTCCCCTAGCGCCCTATCTCTTCCTGCTCATTGGGGAAGCCCTACATATAGCAGCATCAACGGAGCAAAAGTTGGGTAATATCCAAGGTATTCGTCTACCCGATTGTGACTTATACCAACTAGTGTCACAGTATGCCGATGACACTGGCTTATCCATTATTGGTCGGGAACTTGACCTTAGAAATATTATTTTTCTCTTGGATCAATTTGATAGCGCCTCAGGTTTGATAATAAATTGGATCAAGAGTATTATCTATTAGTTCTCCTCAAGACCAAAACCAGCTTGGCTTGACTCTTTTCACTTAACCTGGGCCCCCCCGGGTTCACTATCAAAGTTACTAGGAGCGCCATTTGGTATTACCTTGGAGACTAGTGATATTGACGACTTTCTTCAGCAGAAGATCTCCAAGAAGTTATCCTACTGGTCCTCTCAACGTCTCTCTCTAGCAGGACGTGTTACGATAGTCAATGTTGTACTCTTGTCTACTTTATATTATTTTATTGCCATTTGGAGTGGTTCTATCCAGATTATTCGAACTATTTGAGGCAACCTTCGGAACTACCTTTGGAGCGGGACGGAGCACTCCTCTCGGTCAAGGGTATACTGGGATGCTTGTTGCTTACCAAAAGAGATGGGAGGATTGAAACTCCTTGACCCTGAGGTATCTCTCACAGCGCTTCTAGCCAAGTAGATACTATTTGCTATCGAACCTGGCATCACCAAATTTCTAAACTTTGACCATCTAGATTGCAAGATAATTGAATTTTGAAGTGAAGAAAATGTGTTTTTTGCAACTCTCTTAACTAAATTTTAAGGCTTTAAATCTTCTATTTAAAAAAAATTTGCGGTATAGATTTTGAATTTAAAATCTTTTATGTTGAAGAGTTACATTGAGAATTTGGGATTTTCTTTATAAAAACACACTTGTTTTTCATGCTTAAATTTTTTTGTTAGAAGTATTGTAAATATGAGATAGAAGGAAAAACTAAATTGTTAAGGGTAAAAATTGAGTTAAAAAATGAATCTTGCTAGTTATTTTTTGAAGAAGAATGTTTTAATTGCACCCAGAAAGAAGATTCTCAATTACTTTTCTATTAGTAAGCCAAGTAGAATGAATGAAATCTTTCCATATAGAAAAAATTCTATAAAAAAAAAAGATTTGAGTTTTTGTGAATTTTTTTGTGTTGCCTATCAACCTCAATTTTGAGCTTAGAGTGACTTAATTTTTATATCTAAACACCAATTGAAATAAAGTTATTCCTCCAAAATGCTAATGTATTTTTCTATCTTCAAAACCATTCCAAAAAATCATGCCAAGAATTGAAATTACATGTTGTTCTAATATTGAGGTGTCTCTTTTGGAGATACTTGGTCCTTTAGGGGTTAATGAGTGGCATGTGTGACAAAGTCTCTTAAGACTAAGTCCCTTGATTATTTCCAAAGAAACATGTCAAGTGACATTAGTATTATATGGATTTGCTAGAAGAAACTTCATGACATTATTCATCAATTATAAGAAGCACACAGTGAAAAAAGCCCATGTATCTAAATAAGTACTTTCTTTCAAAAATGAAGTAGACTAACTTCTTTGAATCATATAAAGAATTATCTTCTAATATTCTTGGATATTCAATAGTGTTTTAAAAACAAATGTTACCTAATAACTATGTTGTCAATCCTTATCATTTTAAGTAGCAATGTACTTAATGCAAAATATTGCCTTCCCTAATTTGTATACTTGATGTATTCAAGTCCATATTTTCCACCTTAAGAAAAAAAATGGTAATTTGTTATTTACCACCCAATGATCAATTTCATATTCAAGTTGGGCTTATAATTATAAAATTAACTCACGACAAATTAGAGAAAGATTTTTACACTTACTCTCCAACGTGAGAAACTTAAAATTATACAGAAGGGTACCAATCAAAATGGCGTTTCTTGCATTCCTAGAGAACATAATTTTACTATTGCCAACTTTGGCACCCTCCCAAGGGCTGAAATTTGTTTTTTTACCATAAATTTTTTGGCACGGGAAGATTTTTAATTTAGTAATGCAGTGTGTACCAAATTTCAAGATTAAGAGATTCACCAAGAAAAAGATATTCAAAGTCTACCAACATGTGTTGTGGTGATGCCAACTTTGACACCCTCCCCAGGGCTGAAATGTTTTTTTTTACCATGAATTTCTTGGCATGAGATCATCTCTATGTTGATAATATGTGTGCCAAATTTCAAGGTCGAAAGATTTACACAAAAAATGATATTTGAAATCTACCAACATGTATAGTTGAGAGAAACAATTTCACTACTACCAACTTTGATACTCTTCCAAGGGTTGAAAAATTGTTTACTTACCATGACATTTTTATTATGGAATCATTTCTATGTTAATAACATGTAACTATGCCAAATTTCAAAGTAAAAAGATTCACTAAAAAAAAGATATTTAAAGTCTACCAACATGTGTAGCGGTGAGAAAAATTTCATTAAGGTAACAGGCTTTGAAATCGCACAGGCTCTAAAATCGCCCACCTTATTCAAATGTACATTGTTTGTACATGTTCCTATTTCATAGCCTTCAGCGATGTACAAACAATGTACATTTTAGGGGGTGGGCGATTTTAGAGCCCTGTGCCACTTCAACTTCAAAATTTCATAACTAATTCCAGAAAGCTCCAAAAAATATGAAACAACTTGGGTTAGATGCCAATTCCTCTTGTCTTTCAAGAAAATTTACTGAAAAATATTACGAGACGTTTCAGCTCCTGGAAATTCAGTTTCAACTCTTAGGTGGGCAATTTCTGAACTTGTTACCTTACTGCCAATTTTGACACCATCCCTAGGGCTTCAACTCCTAAATGCCAATGAAACCCAATTTGGGCCTCAAGTCCGTTTTCTTTTCTGGAATTTTGAATTGCCACACAATGATTTCCTTATGCTCAAAATCTCCAATTTTTTTTTTTTTTCATTCATTCATTTCCCTTACTGTAGAATTGACAGCCGATGTACTTGTTACCAAACCCTAAATTATCTCCGTCCATCTGTTTCTTAAGCGAAGTGGCCCACACTACTAAGGTAGAAGGTCCATAAACCAACCATCGAAGCACTGGAACTGAATTTTAGGCAGGTGAAACTTCTCAAAATATTTTTCAGTGAATTTTCCTTCAAAGACAAGAGGAGTTGGCATCTAATCCAAGTCGTTTCATATTTTTTGGATCATTTTTGAATTAGTTATGAAATTTTGAAGTTGAACTACCCTAGGGCTCTAAAACCGCCCACCCCTGAAATGTACACTGTTGGTACATCAGTGAAGGCTATGAAAAAACAACATGTACAAACTGTGTACATTTATGGGGTGGGCGGTTCTAAATGCCCGAACTGTTCTCGAGCCTTCTACCTTAGTGTCCCCTCCTCCCTCCCAATAATGTCGTCCGCACCACTGTACCTTACTGATTGCCCTGTAAAGGGTCCCCCCTTCCCATACCAGCTCATGCAAAGAAGTGCGAACGACCAATTGGGAGCCACACTGCCCTTGCACGACTTTCAGTTCCTTTGGTTGGAGAGCAGCCTAGTCCCCTACTAAGTAAGTACTAAGTAAGCTTATTAGAGTAGCTACCAAGTTCCAAATATTCCCCCACAGTGAGGACTATGATTTCCTCGAACCGAAGGTGGGTCCCCCAACCCGCCCCTGTCTGCAACGGCAACTGTGCCTACACTAGTAAACTATATTCTTATTAGGCTGGTCCCATTCCTCATTGGCAAGTAAGTGAAAGGAGGTTCCAATGCACCAAAGAGTCCCACATTCGGACACATGGAAATTTTTATTTTTATTTTTATTTTAAAAACCTAACGGACGATTTTTATTGATCATTTGGACATTTGGATACCGTATGTGGAAGTCATTAACCCTTGAACGACGACGCGGCGCACGTTTTGAGGCCGATGAATGACAAGAGAATCTCCTGTGTAGGACAAAAGTGCAACTATTCATCCTCCAAATTTTGTGGGGAAAGGGAAGATAATCTACAATAGTTTGACTTCCAATGAGTGCTTTTGCATTATTTTAATCCAACAATCCACACGGTGCTAAAACAGATGATTTCCACGGTTATGAGCCCGTCGTTTAAGGGTTAACCCCTAAAGGCCCAAGGCCTTTTTTCTGCCAAAAAACCATCAAAACTACCATTTCTATAGCAAGGAGTAAAAAAAATGAAAAATGTTTTTTTTCACATCTAACCGTAGGATCTTATACCTAACTAGTATGAGAATGTGTGGAAAAAATTTCAGAATTTTTGACCGCTCAGATTGCAAGAAATCTGCGTTTAAAGTGGAAAAAACAAGTATTTCAGCACATTGCGGGACTAGATTTTTTGACTTTAAACATTTTTCACTTAAAATTTTTGCACTACAGAGTTTTGTGCTTCAAATCTTTATAGTGGAGAATTGAGTTGAGAGTCTAGGAAAAAAAATAATATTCAAAAAAACTTGATTATCATTCCTAAAAAAATTATTAAGTAGATGTAGGTACGAGATAGAAGGAAAATCTAAAACATTAATATATTTTAGATGGAATTAAAATACACTAATCGCAATGGTGAGATTGTTCTAGAAAGTAAATTAAACCATGAGAATTTTTATTTTTTTTTAAATTGCAAAAATAGCATTTAGAAATGAATTTTACAAGTTATTTTTTTCAAGAAGATGCTCTAACTGCCCGAAAAACAAGAATGTCCATAACGTTCTCATAACAAATCCAAATGAAATGAATAAAAGCTTTCCAAATAGACAAAAATATAATCTACAAGAAAAAAAATATTAAAAAAAGAAAAATCAAATTTTTTCCAAATTTTTCTTGCTGCCCGGACTGCCCAGTTACGAAAAAAAGTAACATATTTGGCCATAACTTTTGACTCCTATTTCCAAATGTCCTGAAATTTGGTGCATATGAAAGATATTCCTTGCGCCCACCTTCTATTAAAATTTCAGCTTAAAATATGGAAATCTCTAGTCACACGGACCTGCCCAAAATTTCTATATGGCCAAAAAACGCAGTCCGGTCCTTTAGGGGTTAAGGAACTACAAAGTTTTGAACTACAAACACTACACTGAATAGGGAAATTAGGTTGCTCCACACTATTATCTCGACATTCTATACTTTATGAATATCACACTTACTATAGAAGGATGGAGTGATGTAGGAAACATGTGTGCCGCATGGGTTGGTGTACTGATTGATGGCTTGTGCCTCCATCTCGACAAACAATGACTCATGAAGTAACATGAGGTAACTTACTTCTCTGTGGTAAGGCAACCTAATTTTCAAGGCATAGTTTTTTCTTCTCCATGCTTGGGTCCATGATTAATTTTGGAGATGTGCTTCCACAAAGTGAAGATGGCGGTTTAGGATGAGTGAGTGGCGCACTCGATGGTGCCCACCTCCCTCCCTTCCACTGTCCCTGTGCAGTCCCTCATGTCCAAACGGTCCGTCAAGCTGCCGGCTGGGATCATTTGTTTCTTTGGACCGGATCGTTTGCTTCTAACTTATGGAGCGGCCTCCGGCGTGGCTGTTTGGTTTCTCTGTTTGTTTGCAAAGGAATGGAATTCCATTTGTTAAAAAAATGAATAAAAAATTAAAAAAATTGGGCTGCCGTCGTCAGGCTGGGTTCCTCCCTAATCCAAGGGAAGGGCAGGGAAGGGAAAGGAAGATTCCGTCTATTTTTGAATAAGTTGAGAAGAGGAATTGTTCATCCGTCTGCATTATTATGTTAAGCTTATTTGCATGTCGTGTTTCTCCTGGTCTGGTCTGGTGCTTTCCTGCTGCTGCAGTGAGGCCGGCCCAAATGCCCAATGGTCCATGCAGTGCGACCTCCACTGGTCCGCCGGGGAAGCTGGATAAGCTCCTGAAAGGGAATCTCACCTGACTAGTACCTGAGCAAAGGCAAAGGCAAAGGGAAAGGGACTGCAGGAAAGGAAAGCAACCTGGCGGCCTGGTGGGTCGGTCGGTCGGTCCGCTTTTCAAGCTGGACCGACCTTGGCGTGCGTGACTGTACTTCTGTACCCGCGAGGAGTACCTGGCACAGTTGGCACCCAACTGGACTCGGAAAATTCAACGCAGATAAGTTAGGGGTTTTGTTTCATTCGGAATATGTTTTCAGCTTTGCCAGCTATTTTATTTTAACCCTTAAACGACGGGCTCATAACCGTGGAAATCATCTGTTTTGTCACCGTGTGGATTGTTGGATTAAAATAATGCAAAAACACTCATTGGAAGTCAAACTAGTGTAGATTATCCTCCCTTTCCCCACAAAATTTGGAGGATGAATAGTTGCTCTTCTGTCCTACACAGGAGATTCTCTTGTCATTCATCGGCCTCAAAACGTCCGCCGCCGCGTCCTTCAAGGGTTAAACTCTAAATGCCCAAGGCCCCTTTTTTGAGCTTCTTGGAGTTTACTATAAAATTGAACCAAAAAAAAAGAATACATTTTGAAAAGTTTTACCAAAAGAAATTTGAATTGTAACCGTACAAATTCAAATTAGACATGGTAGACATTTCATGGGAAAATGAAGACACAACAATATCACTTATGGATTGAAAGATTAGAATGTATGATCATGAGGGTGTTACGTGTAGGGCAATCACTGAGGTGGAGGGAATTAAAAAAAATTTAAAAAAATTTAAAAATTGTTGATGAGGAAGGTGAAGCCTGATGAGAAATGCTTGTTTTTCTTTCCAAAAATCCTGACAAGGAGGAAACTGCCCAACGTAAACGTCGGTCCAAAAATGGATGAAATATGTGATTGATGAAAGAAAAATTCGTAATCACTGATTACGCGGATTTTACGTGTTAAGATAAGAATACGGGAAATAATGTACCCGCCTTTTGAACAAGACATTTTTTAGTGGGGGTTTACAATTGTAAAAGGGATTTGAAGTCTTCTAATCCTCTTTTTCACACGACAAATATGAAATTGAGGTCACCAAAAAAATATGAGGTTAAAGGGCATAATACGCATAACCCCGTTTATTTTAGGGCTTCTCAAAATCTACTCTATAACTTCTTTGAATGAATTTTTAATGTGGTTTTTCCTCCAAGATCTAGTTTATATAAGGTTCATTTCCAAGAGCCCTCAAAACTTAAAAAAAATCAAGATTTGCAATGGACATCCTTGCACAAAATCTTGAATAGAAAAACCACGATCATTTATTTTCAAAAATACAAAATAGTAAAAATAGTAACCTTATAAGGTTTTATTTATCTTCAAAGTTTTGTCGACACTAAAATTTTGGTGCCTCAAACATTTAGAGATGAATGAATCAAAGATTTGATATTTCATCTACCATAATAGATGGTCTATAGGTTGCAATTTGAAATGTTGTTGCATTTGCTTTGAATAGATATGAAGATATTTGTCCTATTATACAATTGATACAATTTACTTTAATTTGTATTTAGCAACTAAAACTATTATTTTTTAAGACAATATTTTTATTTTTAGATGTTTGTTTGGTAAGGGCACTTACATAGTACATTTGTTTGGATTATACGGGATTTGATATGATATGACAACAATAGTTTAATACCAAAATTTTGACAATATTTCATAATTTTGTTTTTGTCATGAGGGATTGTCAATAATTTTTTACTTCTTTACAATTTTTTCTTGGAAAAACAATGTACTAGATTCATTTTTGAACTCAATTTTTATAATTTTCTAAAAAGAAGAATTTGCGCAAGATTTAATTTGCTTGCTAAAACAATATTATCATTAGAATTAGTGTGCTTCAAATCCATCTTAAAACTTTTATCAATTTGCTTTTTCCTTCAATCTAGTACATGTTTCCATTAATAATTTTATGAATAATAGGAATAAAAATTTTGTTCTAAAAAAAATTCTCAAACTATCAAATCAATTCTTTGACCAAAAAATTTATAATATAAAAATTGTAAATTAAGAAGCTTCAAAGTCTTATAATACAGTATAAGAAGGTGCAAAGAAAACTTGTTTTCTTCACTTTAATGGAAATGTCTTGCAATCTCTTTAATCAAAGTTTTTGAAAAAAATTTCACACATTTTTATATAAGACTAATGCAGGATCCTATCCATAGATATACATAAAAATCAAATTTTTGGAAAATTCTAAATGCATTCAAAATTGGCATTTCTATTGTAAAGTGCAAAATATTGGAATTTTTATTTTTTTGGCATATTTAACTATTATAGGATCTTGCACTAAACTTGTACTCCATATGAAGTTGTGTGGAAGAAATTTCAAAAACTTTGATTATGTAGATTGAAAGATAATTGTGTTTTGAAGTGAAGAAAATGTTTTTTGTACCTCACTTAACTAAATTCTAAGGTTTTGAATATTCTAAACTTAAATTTTTGGCAATACAAATTTAAATTAATTTTTTTTATGTTGAAGAGTTACATTGAGAGTCTGGGAAATTTTTAATATGAAAAACTCGTTTGATTTTCATTCTTAAAAAATTGTAGGTATAAAATAGAGGGAAAAACTAAATTGTTAATGGTGAAAATTGAGTTTAAAATGAATCTTGAGAGATGAATCTCAAAATATCTTTAACCCCTAAAGGACCGGCATGCGTTTTTTGGCTATATAGAAATTTTGGGCAGGTCCGTGTGACTAGAGATTTCCATATTTTAAGCTGAAATTTTAATAGAAGGTGGGCGCAAGGAATATCTTTCATATGCACTAAATTTCAGGACATTTGGAAATAGGAGTCAAAAGTTATGGCCAAATATGTTACTTTTTTTCATAACTGGGCAGTCCGGGCAGCAAGAAAATTTTGGCAAAAATTTGATTTTTTTTTTTTTAATATTTTTTTTCTTGTAGATTATATTTTTGTCTATCTGGAAAGCTTTGATTCATTTCATTTGGATTTGTAATGAAAAAGTTATGGACATTCTTGTTTTTCGGGCAGTTAGAGCATCTTCTTGAAAAAAATAACTTGTAGGATTCATTTCTAAATGCTATTTTTGCAATTTAAAAAAAATAAAAAATTCTCATGGTTTAGTTTACTTGCTCAAACAATCTCACCATTGGGATTAGTGTATTTTAATTCCATCTAAAATATATTAATGTTTTAGATTTTCCTTCTATCTTGTACCTACTTCTACTTAATAAATATTTTAGGAATGATAATTAAGTTTTTTTGAATATTTTTTTTTTCTCCTAGACTCTCAACTCAATTCTCCATTATAAAGATTTGAAGCACAAAACTCTGTAGTGCAAAAATTTTAAGTGAAAAATGTTTAAAGTCAAAAAATCTAGTCCCGCAATGTGCTGAAATACTTGTTTTTTCCACTTTAAACACAGATATCTTGCAATCTGAGCGGTCAAAAATTCTGAAATTTTTTCCACACATTCTCATACTAGTTAGGTGTAAGATCCTACGGTTAGATGTGGGGAAAAAAACATTTTTCATTTTTTTTTACTCCTTGCTATAGAAATGGCAGTTTTGATGGTTTTTTGGCAGAAAAAAAGCCTTGGGCCTTTAGGGGTTAAAATCTTAATTTTTTTTATCAGTAGTCCAAATAGAAAGAATCAAATCTTTCCATGTAGAAAAAAAATACTCTATGAGAAGAAAAAATTTAGAAAATTTATTTTGAGTTTTGGTGATTTGTTTTTGTGTTGGCCATCAACCTCCATTTTGAGCTTAGGATGGCTTAACTTTTACTTCCAAGCACCAATTGAAATAAAAATTATATTTCCAAAAACTTAATGTACTTTTCCATCTTCAAAAAAAGTTTAAAAATATCATGCCAAAAATTGAGATCATAGGTTGTTCGAATCTTCAAAGTGTCCCTAGAAGAGACACTAGGCCCTTTAGAGGGTAACGATTGGCGTATTGACAAAATCTATTCAAACTAGATTCCATGATTGTCTCCGAGGAGACAGAATGAGTGACACTAGTGTTTGTTAGAATGGACTTCATAACATTTTCATCAACTATAGAAAGCTCGTAGTGAAGAGAGCCTTTGTATCTATCTAAGTACTTTCTTTCAAAAGATGAGGTGAAAAATCATCTTTGGATCACACTAAGAAATATCTTATTATATTTTGGATCTTTGATAGTGTTTTGAGGACCAATATTAATTGATAATCATAACTATATTGTCGGTCATTACCATTTTTTATTAGCAATCTACTTGTTTCAAAATATTGCCCTTCCTAATTTGTATACGGTACAAGTCTACATTTTCCACCTTGGAAAAACATAGTAACTTGTTATTTACCATCCAATAATCAATTCCATATTTAGGTTTGACTTCTAAATCCAAAATCAAGTATGTCAAAAGTATACAAAATTAACTCACGACAAACTGGAAGAAGATTTTTACACTTGTTCTCTATTTGAGAGACTTAGAGTTGTAAACCTTAGAGGCAATAAATTATTATGAGCAATATCTTAACACCTAAAGTTCCATGACTTTGTTTTATCAAAACTACTCCAAAATTTTCAGTATTGGTGCAACATGCAAAATTTAGTAAAAATAAGTTTTGATGCATATATAATTGTAGGATTTTCCACTAGACTAGTGTGCAAATATGAATGTAGAATTTTCTTAGAAACTCAGACTCCTTAGATTGTAAGATGTAGTGTTTAAAGTGGGAAAAAATTGGTGGGGCATCATATTACAAGACTTTGAACTTATACAAAATAGTGAAATTAGGTTGCCTTAACAATTAGGTTGCCTTGCCCCAAGAAAGTTACTCTACAAGTCATCAAAGTCAACAAATACTTTCACAAATATTTCCATTTGTATACATTGAGGTTTATGAGTCCTAAATACAATAATATCCAATTTAAAACTAGTACATTCTTGGACAGTAACAACACATATTTATATAGTGTTAAATGTCAAAAAATGAATGAGGGGCAACCTAATTTATTAAAAATTTATTAAAAATTTATTTTTTATTTTAAAAATAGAATAAGATATTATTTGTTAGTAGAAAAAATGTATGGAAAGAAAAACTAGATTGTCAATGATTCTATGATAGAATTGAAATATATTAATTCCAATAGTGAGATTGTTTAAGTAAGCAAACTAATTCTCTTGATCATATATATTTTTTTAAATTTAAAGATTAGTATTTTAACTTTCTAGATAGATGGTTATTTGCCAAGCAAGATGATCCATTAATTTCACAACCTTAAATCAAATGGAACAAATAAATTTTTTCATATAAAAAATATGTATTCTATAAGACTAAAATTTATTTGTAGAAAATGTTAATTAATTATATTTTTTGATTGCTAAAGTTTAAAGATTTATAAGAAGATTTTTGTTTTTTTGTGACGTAGCTATTTTGCAAGTTACCAATTGAAATAAAAATAATATTACTACAAAGGTAAATTATTTTTATATCTTAAGAAAATCAAAAATCACGCCCAAACTTACAATTATATGAACTTGCCTAAGCTTTCATTTCCTAGGGAGGTCACTCTTTTGTAATTTAGCAAATCATTTGAGTGAATAAGGTATTTAAATGAAGGCTATATATAATTATCACATTCATAAAATATCAAATATATTCTAAAAATGTTCTATAATTTTTTCTAAATCAATTTACATAATCCTATTTTTTTTAAATTCATATATAAATTTTAACTCACCTAGTTGTCTACGTGAATGTGAGAGAAAGTCCTTGATTTTTGGGTATCAACTAAGGGAACTATAGTCCTTTAGTAGTTAAACCAATCTACCCTAGCTCTCAAATGCGCTTCTAGTAGTTATTGTAGTGGTATGCATTTAAAGATGACTCAAACTTTTACCTTAGAGAAAAATGTATGAACTAATTATTTAAAGTCATGTGATCAAATTTGAATTGTTTTTATTAGAATTTGGACTTAGAAAGGCAAATTTAGGGAGGATATGAAGATAAATTCAAAATTATCCAACCAAAATACAAGGACAAATTTTCTCATTAAGTTAGGTGAAAAATCTAGAGTTGAACCCTGCACAAAATAAAAGGATTAGAGATTTGGACAATCTCATCAAAAAGTTTAATTTGTTGTTGTTCCCAAATTGCATAATTATTTCTCAATTTATAGAATTATTGAATTTGGTCATCATAAATCATCAAAATTTGATGCCTAGGAATTTGGCATTCATTGTTTTCCAAAATTATTATATATACTCCGTAAAATTTATTTTTAAGCGCGCGCGCACACACACACACATATAAGATATATATATATATATATATATATATATATATATATATATATATATATATATATATATATATATATATATATATATAATATATAAGATGTATTAATGAATAATATGTACTAAAAAAAATAATGCAATTTAACCAAAAAATTGCATTTATATAGAGTTGAAGTTTGTTCTCTTTTAATACCTTTATCTATGAAATATGAAACAATTTCTTAAGAGTTTTTTTGAGCTAGAGGTTGATTATTGAATTAAGTTTAAATTGATAATGGAACTATATTTTACGTTAAAACTCTTAAATTGAAATATTAGTGTTCCAAAAAACAATATTTTGCTTAGAAAACATTTTTATCTCTAAATATTATTGAAGACTAAATATTGTTGCATACTACTAGTCATGTCGCACATGAGCTTGAGACTTGTAAACATTGAGCTATTTGCAAAAAAAGTTTCACTTGTAAAAATTGATCCACTAAATTTTGGAGTGATTGAAGGAAATGAAATATTATGTTTAATTTGACAAAGTATTTAAAAAAGTTGGTATTCTGTTTCATGCTCTTTCCTTGATTTACACCACCTCAAACAATTGACCTTTACAAGATTTAAGTTACAAAGCCTCTCATTTTCTTCAACTTTTGATTTGTAATGAATAATCAAATTCTACATCCTTATGAAGGTTGTTGTTTCAATTTCTGCCTAAATTACTTAAGATTCCAAATACTAGATCTTTTCATTTCAATCCAAAATACTACTCCATACTATTTTTAACACCTAAATGGCAATGAAACACAATTTTGGCCTTATGTTTTCTTTTTCAAATTTTGAATTGCCATTAAAAGATTTTTTTTATACTTAAAATCTCTATTTTTTTTGTTCATTCATTCAACCTACCATAGAATTGGAAAGATATAACTTAGTTTTACCAAACTCTCTTATAGTATGTTTGTACTTGGTGCTAAACTGCAACAACAATAGGTGCTTTGAAGGTATTTCAGGAAGCATATTTAAGGTAGATGCACCCATTCCCGTCCGTTTACCACATTCGGTTGGTCTATAGCAAAGGTGTACATTTTCTTTCTAGAATGCACTCCTTTTGTACATGATGACAAAATGGGGTGCACGGACGGGAATGAGTGCATCTACATTATACAAATTGGCACTCTTATCCCCCAACCCTATGCAGAGGTGGATGTGGCATGAAGATAACACCAGTCTTTGCAGTAGGCATACTCCATCACTTGAATAACAACGGAATATCTATCAACTTATATATAAATACAAAATCAAGCAAAAATGAATATTTGAGAGTTTTAGGAGCGCTCTATTGTAATGGCCATCATCAACAGCCATTACAGAAGAGAGGTGTTGCTAATTTTGACCATCACCTCCGAGCATTCACGCCATTGTTTAAAAAAGAACTGCAAAGCCTAGAATTTCAACACAATAAATGATGCAAATTTCTAAAGACAATGCAATGACTTCATGTCGCTTACTTTAAACTTTTGGTTCAAAGTTGGGTACCAATAGGTGAAGATGGACATCATATACTTTTCAATGGGAGAGTTCAAGCGGGAACGGGTATTAAACCTTGTGGTTTATGATGAAAGGATGCCTTTGGTTTAGTGATTAAGAGTGAGGCTACGAGTGCCACTTTTGAGACACTCATCCATTCAACTACCCATTGAAAAATATTAGCATTCAAAGTTGGAATTTTTTTTGAATGTTGCCTTGCAATTTCATATAACTTTGACCACCATTTGTAGCAATTTTTTGCACTATAAACTTTAATACAAATTTTTTAATACTCCATACTAAATTATTGAGTTGAAAGTCTAAGAATTTTCTTAAGAAAAAACCACACTCTTGATTTTCATTCTTTAAAATATTATTTAGTAGAAGTAGGTCTAAAACTAAACGAAAAACTAAATAATTAATAACTCTCTAAGATGGATTTGAAACACAATAATTCCAATGGTGAAATTGTTCTAGCAAACAAACTTAACAGTTTCAAACAATTTTTTTTTGAAAAATTATAAAAATTGTATTAAAATTGAATCCTATAAGTTATTTTTAGAAAAAAATGCTTACAAATTCCCCCCAAAATATGATTGTCTGTCACTTTTATCACTATTCCAAATAGAATGAATCAAAGCTTTAAATGTAGACAAAAATATGTTATTTTAGGAAAAAATTAACTTATTTTAATTTTTTGTGATTTTTTTAATGCTATCCATTGACTTCCATTTTTGGCTTATTGTATCATAATTTTTGCTCCCTGATAAAATAAAAGTTATATTTATATGAAGCTTATATATTTTTCTAGCTTCACAAAGAATTTCAAAAAATTACGATGAATATTGAGTCAATATGAGCCTTTTCAAAATTGCATTTTGGTCTTCGTAGGGCCATTGGGACTTTCAAAGGTTTTATCATTTTTTCATGCTTTCTTGAATTGAGTGATGCATTAATATTAAAATGAAATTATTTGAAAGCTATTTTAGTTTGTTTGATGATACTAATTTTTTTGAAGATACATTGAAATGATACTAAATTTTTTATATATTTAAATCAGTATTGCGATGAGTCATCAATAATTGAAATTGCATAAGAGCATCTACTATCAAATTTGTCTAAATATCAATATCTAAAGACAGACCTTTCACTTTGAAGGAAGGCATAGAGTTCCATTAGTATTAGTAGAAAAATGTATAATTATAAGAACAAGAATTTTTTGCTAAATTTACTACTTGATACTCATTACATTCCTTTCAAGATTTTTTAATTGATTTATTAATGACTATCTCATCAATTGTTGGAGTCCCATTTAAACGAATGAAGAGTGAATTTTCTTATTTTTTGTATAAAAATGCTATAATTCTTCTAATGCAATAGCTCTTCATTTCTACTTGCAAAGAATACCTTTTTTTTTTTTACACAAATTCCACACAATTATAGAGTAATTGCAATAAGTGTCTACAAATAATATTGCCTAATTGAAAGAGATGAAGCAATTGTGTGCAATGCATACTACAATAATATTTTTTTGGATTGTGCTAATAATTTAAAAGGGGATTTCAACAAATCTTAGAAATTATTAGTCTAAAATATGAGTAACTTCTGTTATTCATGACAATAAATGATTGGTATTGTATACACCTTATTTATATTCATATATGACACCATGTGTGTGTGTGTGTGTGTGTGTATGTGTGTATATATACACAAATATAAAATTATAATACATTAATATTATATATGAAAAAGATGTCTTTTATATTTTATAAACTAACATATAAATATACGTATCTCAAATATATATGTTTAATATAAATTTATTAAATGGTTCTACCTCCATCCCAAAATGATCTTCATGTTGCACTTTGTGAGTTGCAAATTAGTCAAATTTAATTTTTGGTTGTTTTTTGGGACTAACAAAACAATTCCAAGCGGTAGTTCTCCCTCCATCCATGCAATCACCAATCAAAAGACCCAAAAAATGGTTGAAGGGGCCAATCAACACTTTTTATTTTTATTTTTTGCATCTTTTTGAATATTGCCTAATTGAAGGAGATGAAGCTTTGGAAGGCAAAATAGAGGCCCACATATGATCTTTGGCTTATACTAACTACCCACAAAATGACAATCTCACACTCAACAAGTAAACAATCACTGGTGCTCTTTAAAAATATCCAAAACTTTCACTTATCGATAATCTAAAATTGCATTTTAAAAAGGGTTTCAAAACTCAAAGTTTTAGGAGTGCACCAAACTCCACATATATGCAAAATGGGCTTTAAAAATGTTATTTTTACCCTTAATCTGGAACATTTTGTCCAACAAAAAGATCATTTTGGGATGGAGGGAATTCTATTTAATTACTCAATGAGACCAAACTATCAAGCATGCATTTCACCACAAACTTAACATATTACTTCTGAGGTAAATCAGTCTATTATAGGTAAAAGATCCATTATAGACACTTGAGAAATGACCCACTAAAGTCTTGCATCAACTTATACTAAAAAAATGCAATAAATGCAATTTAGGCTACATTAGATTGAGTTAGTGGCCACAATCAACCTCTTGATGATGGTGATGGAGTGATTAGTGACTACAAGAGGAATATCCACCTTTTGAGTGTAAATTCACTATAAGAAGTGACTTTTTTAGAAATTTATATTGTGGCTATATTAGAATATATTGTCATTGCTGTAGGTGAGTACGTGAAATGACCATTATAGATATACTTTTTGTTGGTTTTAAGATAGTCTAGAGACTCTTTGGGGCCATGATGGGCAACACACTTCAAAAATTCATAACAAATTCATACTTTGTCAAAAAAATAGAATTTATATTGTTCTGACTATTTCTCACATTTGTCTTTATATGAAAAAAGATTTAAAAGATTTTCAACAATGCCAAGAGGGCAAACTAGTCATTCTACTTTTCAAAGGCTAATTTACCTTGTAAGATGCTAAACCCATTCTACAAAGTGTGACCAAGGAAGTGAATTTTGTGTTCTCTAGAGTAATAGTAAGAAAAAAACCTCCTATTTTGTGCCATGTTTAGGATTTGTTCTTGACCTCTCCCACATTAGCTAATTTGGGGTCTCTAATTGCAAATCTAAATTCAAAATTTGCAAATTTTTAATGTGTGGCAAACAAAAAATTCCTGTCTTTTCTCATAGGGTAAATCCACCTTGCTGATTACACTTTAGGGTCCTAGGTTTACCTTCGGTTAAGGCTTTTTTTTAAATAAATTTTTTTAAATAAGGAAAGATGTGAAGTTAAGACATAAATTTAAAAATCAGAAAAACACGATGGTCAAACGTTCATCCAATTTTCAAGCAACTTTCATAGATTTTCCAACATCTACATTTTCAAGTTCTTAGTCGGTAATACAATATCAATGGACAAATGGCCTTCCAATCACAGAGGGCCACCTCAATATATAAACACAGTACACCTCTAATTACGGTTTTTCTCTCACTTTGACCGTCTCCCTTTCCATGCTCATATGTGCTCATAGTTTAGTCTTCTCCCCCATAAGTTAGCTGTTGCCTCGCCATATACACTCATTTTGTGCCTCATCGCTTGCCAGTCTTATTACGAGCATTTTGAGCTGACATTCAACTTGTTTGACCACACATTGCACCTGCGGGTGTTCATTTTCTAAGCGTACTTCAAATCAGGAGCTAGATGTGGTATCTACAGTGGCTATGTATTTGCTACGAGGGTGTTAAGTAGTTGCATGTGGTGTTAGAAGCTGTGTTAGGAAGTAGCTTAGATGTAGTTTGATTTGTTTCTCCGGAGTTGGTGGTGTTGGAAGGTAAGTTTCTTATTGTGGTCAACGATATCATGTTCTTAGTACGGTGTTTTCATTTACAAGTGTGGGCGAGATTGATTGTTTTATGGCTCGCGCTTCGTGGTGTTCAATATATCAGTCGCCTTGGTTTTGTCTGTCAAAGAACGGTTGAGCTACTTGTAATTTCCCATATCTTAGCATGTGGTTGACAATTCGCAGAATGTGTAGCACGGAATATTTGTAAATTTGCCGGTGCAATGTAGCATTGCTTAATCCATCTCATGCATTGTCTTTGTTCATGGTGAATGTAGGTGTTTTTTTTGTATCATTGTTGACGTCCTCGGTTTCTACGTTGATTTGATAGTATAGCGATGTCATGTTCATCGCTACATATTACATTTCTTTAATTTGTTCCGGTTCCTTGTAGTCACTACAAGAGAAAGGGGTGCTTTTAGTGAGGTTTTAAGTATAGTCCTAGACATAAGATTACAAGCAATGACCCTTAAGGAGATTTTCAGCAAAAATTTACAGAAATACATGTGTTTCTAGTAAAATTTTGCTGAAAATCTCCTTAAGGGTCATTACTTATAATCTTATGTCTATGACTATACTTAAAACCTCACTAAAAACACCCCTATTTCTTGTAGTGAGTGTTGTGTGCTATCATGATTGTGCGGTGTCTTGTTTGGAGGTGATTCTAGAGATGAAGATGGTTTGTATTCTCTAGAAGCAATAGGATTAAGGTGATGCAGGATTCTTTGCAGCTCCTATGTAATTGAGTATTTATGAGATAGGCCGAGATGAAGACTTTGGAGAATTTTTTTTTGTCATGTTCCAATTCTCTTGCAGAATGGTTCTAAGTTGGTCATTGAAATGTTCCCTAAGTCTCTGTAATGTGCCTGCTATTGTCTTTGGTTGTATCACCAAGGAAATTGACAACTCCAAGGATGGCTTCAGTTCTATTGCAGGACCTACATGGGCCATTGGTAGATCTGCATCTTGTGCAATGTCCTGTTTACAACCTCACATCTTGTGAATGTCAAGATTGCAACTCCACCCCGTTTGTTTATGATGTCTATTTAGCCGTTTAAGTTAACTTGATCTCGATACTGTTACATCTCAAAGTTCAGGCCTGACAAATTGTTAGCAATAATTATATAGTTACTATTGTTTCATGTGTGTGTACGTTAACCCCTAAAGGACTAGCCTATTATTTTTAGCAACATAGCGATTTTGGGTAGGTACGTGTGACTAGAGATTTTCATATTTTAAGCTGAAATTTTAATAGAAGGTGGGGACGAGGAATATCTTTCATGTACATTTCAATGACATTTCAAAATAGGAGTCAAAAGTTATGGCCTAATATGTTATTTTTTTCACCAGGCGAGCAGTCCAAGCAGATCTGAAAAAATCACTTTTTTCAAAAATAAAAAATTTGAAATTGGTTTTCTAAATTTATATATATGTGGAAAGCTTTGAATCATTCCATTTCGATGAGTGAGTCAAAAATTATGAGGAATTTTAGTTTGTGGGCAGTTATGGATTTTTTACTCTAAAATAAACTTTGAAGTTGTTTGTTTCACTCAATTTTCAATATTTTTTGAAAAAAATAAAATTATAGGATATAGATTTTTTATTACAACATTACAACCATTGGGATTGAAAATTTTCAATTTCTTAATTAAATTCTTAACAATTTAGTGTTTTGAGTCATTCTCTACTTTTTTCTACTTACCATTTTTTTCCTATATGTTGTACAATTCCAAATGATTTGAAATTTTTTAAGCATGTAGCCAACTTGTTTAGAAATAAGAATTTGAAGAAGCACCACCATTTTGGACATTTTTTCATACAAATGTGACCTCGTGAAGTGCAACTGCCCTATTTTTTGCAAGGACAAAAAAGGATCTTTGCCAATTCAAATGCTAATATCTTCCAATCTGCACGGTGGAAAATTTTGAAATTTTTTTCACGTCTTTTAAAACTAGAATACTATAAGATCCTACGGTTATATGTGTCTAGAAAAAGTTTTTTTCCTAAAATTTGGACCTTGTATTAGAAATGGCAATTTTGGAGCGTTTTTGGTGAAAACATAGTCAAGGAACTTTAGAAGTTAATTGCAAGTTATTGCATCATTACGATGCACATGATTACTGCAAAGAATTGGCACTACTTTGTAATCAATGTTAACTATGTGACTTTATACGTTAATCACAAGTACGCAAAAGACAAAAATTATGCACGAAAATTTATATTCTTTATTGTGCATTTTCTGTGCGTTGAAGTACATGGAAAATTCATGACAATAATGTCATTGTTGTCATTACTGCAATAATGCTCATTAAATAGTATCAATGTTTAATTGTTGATCACCATTCTAATTAACAATAATTTTTTTCTTAACCAAATTTCTTGCATTTTGTTTGTCAATACTTGATTAGTATACATTCTAATAAATTATAGTTTACATTCTAGTAATTGCACCAAATAATTGAACTAAATCCATTATTACTGTAGGCCATCAAATTTAAGCTTGAACTAAATCCATCAATAGGCTACCAAGAAACTTGATAGCATAGTAAAAGAATTACTTCATTACAGCTTGAATTGACTCCATTAGTAGGCTACCAAGAAACTTGATAGCGTAGTGATGGAATCTATTCATTGGTAGTTGGTGAGAGTTGAGGGTGGAGAGGTCCTTTCTATATTACAATTCACTCTATGAACACTCAAAAGATATGGGATAACTTGAAGATGAGAGCTTGACTTCTCATAGTCAAGTTGTTTTGAAAATGTATAAATTGTGTTCAAAGTAGAAATTTAGACCTCAATTTGGCATAGTATAGTACTTTTTTCTTAAATCTTTGAACTAGTAAAAGATGCTAAATGAATCTAGCTTTCATCTCCAAAAATCCGTTTGAGATTTAGAGCCTCCAATCAAAAGTTATGGAGAAAATTCAAAGGCAATGTTTGAAAATGTCAAAAAAATGTCCCTTCCAACCTGTCTCTGAACTTTGTCTGTAACTTTTGATTGGAGACTCTAAATCTCAAATGGATTTTTTGAAATGAAAGCTATCTTAATTTACCAACTTTTTTTAGTTCAAAGTTTAAAAAAAAAATTTATTCTACTATGCCTAAATGAGGTCTAAATTTCTACTTTGAATACAATTCATGCTTTTCAATTGATTTAGTATTGAAATTGTGAAAAATAAAAAAATGCAATGCTAATACAATAACTATGCCCAGACATGATGTGTGATTATTGCACTAACTTTATATGTCTCAAAAAAGCACTAATGTTGCACGAAGTTAGTCGCCCATCACTAAACCATTGAAGTCATACATATTTTGTCATGCATAGTTATTGTGCAACTTTAGCACTTCAAACTCAAATATGAATGACATGCCTAAACTGCATGGTATTAATGAATGTCATTATCGTGTTGTAACAATTTTTTTAATAAATGAATGTAACTCGAAAGCAGTGCCCAATGATAATCGTACAATTATTGTTGACAATTCGTGACAAAGGAACTTTGTAATGTATTCCTTAGTTTGAGTGTTCTTTGAGAGGATTTATAAGAATTCTTTCTAACTAAGAGGATCAATATTTTGAGCACACCAAGAGCGCTATTTACTTATTACAGATGTTCATGGTAGCATCAAACAACTCTTAAATTCAAATTGCTCTTAGCTGACAACTCCATCATGGAATAAAACAGGAACTATGCGTGCAAGCACTTGACATGAAGCATTGCAAGAGGTGAAGGCAATGTGGGAGGTGTTTTTCCAACTTATGTCCATCAAAATCATAGATGCAGTAGAATGCTTCACAATATAGTACAAAGTGATTGGCTGTCGAATACAGTATTGAAATTCTAACCATCGATCCCACAAGGAGATCTGACAAACCCTCATCTTGTGCAAAAGAAGCTCAACTCCATATTGCAGATACGGAGTCAGTGGACTTACAGATAGTTCAGAGCAGCTGTACAATATTGTATTGTATAGTCAAGTTAGTTTGTTTGTCCTCAGGGTCTTTACGTTGTTCGGGAGGTGAATTTTGTCTATTGGGATCAAGCTGTCCTGCATTTTTGTGTCCTCTCTCCACTAGAAGAAGCCTGTATTTTTTTGAATTTCTCTGTGTCAAAGTTGACGGATTTTGCTAGACATCCTATGTAATAGCTCGTAGTTTTATGTCAACAATGACATCTAAAATAAAATCTTGATGTTAATTTAGATGTCATTGTTGACATAAAACCACGGGCTGTTACGTAGGATGTCTAGCAAAATCCGTCAACTTTGACACAAGTCCTTTTTAGTGACACCAAAAAAAACACGGGCTTCTTCTAGTGCTCGATATTTGTGTGTTCTGCCTCTTGCCTAATACAGGTGCTGGAAAATATAAAACAATTGGCACTTGAGTGCTTATTAGACTTTTAGACCTTATCCATATTTCTGTTGGAGGCCCCAAAACTTGATTTCCTTTGGACTTCCCGCCTTCTCCATTTACGACTTCGCTTCCGCACCCTTGAAATCACTTGTGTTCTTATGTGGTTTTTCTTCCTTGCTTCTTGTGTAGCTATTCTTTCTATCTTTCTTTTCCTTCTTAGTTTGCTCAGTGCACATATATTTGATTTGTATACAAATAGAGTATAAAATCAAACGTAAGTGGAGGCGTGAACACAGCACTATCCCAGTAGTCTCAGAAGTGTTGTACATTTCTTGTCCAATTTTCATCCCTTAAAGGCTCCCTCGTTTTTGAATTGAGGGTTTTGATTGCCTTCATTTGTAGCATACATTATAGAAGCCTGAGAACTGGATTGGAGCTCGAGGTGATGTTTTGGAGTACTAAGTGCCAGTGCAGCTTTTACACAAGGCCGGCCATCTGTAATGAGGAGAATAGTTTTTGGGTTTTCGGAGGTTTTTGGAAGACTGCTTATGTGTCGAAGCTTTGCATGTATATACATTATGTGCGATTTCATCAACAGTGGCAAAAAAATCCTGTTTGATTACTTTGTGGCTTCCTCACTTTTAGTTTTCAGACTAAATTGTGAAGATATGGAGAGAGTGTCAAATTATTCTTTGTCATTTTTGAATATTTTTTAGCATGATATTCAACTATGGAAGAATGCTCTATTTGAATTCTTTATATTGTTTTTGTTGAGGCATGATTTGGGTTTAGTTTTGCAAAGCCTAAACGTCATGGAGTTTGTTGGCTCTTCTTTGGATGTCACATGTTCACTTTTTTGTCTATTGCACTGTACCAAGTTAGGAGGCCTACCTTTCTTTGAAGTATTGAAGTGCAATGAATTCAAATAGGAGTCCTACCTTGCATTGAAGCAATAGGAGTATGATCACTATAGTATTGTCATCAGGTTCAAAATAGGTAGATGTGAGATGATTAAATATATTAAAGAATTGCTTTGGCCTATACACAAGATAGAGTTATTTGAAGTGTGGTTGAAGGAATAGTCATTGTTTCAATTTGAGGTTTCAATTGCGTGGCAAACAATCCTTTCAGTGATTTATCCTGATGGAATTCAAAGAATTTTTTATAAAATGAAGAGAAAGTGAGTGTGCAATGCTAATTAGTGTGCGTATTTTCTTCAGGACCAAACAAGTGCTCTGGGAGTAAGTTACCTCCACAGTCTACATTCATCCTTTTAACATTTTCTTTTTTATTATTGAGGATCATTTTTTCTTCTTAGATATGATTTTTTTGCAATATTTTTTTTTGAAAATGTGGACTATGGATGAAATATCTATGATTTACCTAAATGTTTATACATTCATCTAAGGTTTGGTGATTTATCATAGATTTTTTGGGGTTGATTTTTGTTGATTTCCCTAACTCAATACTATGAGTAGTGAAGAACATTTAGCATCTTCTGTGAAGAATGACCACTGAAATTGCATTGCTGGTGCAGATTCAGATTGCTGAGGCTTGACTCAAAAGGCTTGTTGGGTGGTGAGGTGTATTAAAAGACAATAGTTTTTCATGTTGGTCACTAAGAAACTATCATAGCATACTGGAGGAGTGGCCCTTTTCACACCTTAAGAAATGAAAATCTTATTTGATTATTTTGTGGCTTTCTTGCTTCTGGTTTTCAAAGATTGAATTGTGAAGATATGAAGAGAGTGTCAAATTATTCTTTGTCATTTTTTGTTTCTTTTCGTTGGAAAGCCTAATTGTCATAGAGTTTGTTGGCTTTTCTTTGGATGTCGCAGATTCACTTTTCTGTCCACTGCATTGTACTTAGTTGGAAGGCCTACCTTTCTTTGAAGAATTGAACTGCAATGTATTTAGATACAAGCCCTACCTTGCATTGAAGCAATAGGAGTATGATTACTGTAGTTTTGTCATTAGGTTCTAAATAGATGGATGTGAGATGATTAAATGCATTGAAGAATTGCTTAAAGTAAACTGGCCTACACACAAGATAGAATTATTTGAAGTGTGGTTGAAGGAAATATTAGTGGTCACCTTAAACATTAGTGGTCACCTTAAACATTAGTGGTCACCTTGAACATTATTGTAAATGAAGGGCAGGGTTGGCATCTCTCTGCCGAATATTTGTTTTTTTCCAAAGAAAAAGGTTCGGCAGATGCTAAAAATAGAATTTTTTGCCATCCTTTTTTCACCATACAATTTTTTTGTTTTTTGAAAAAATAATAATCCTAAAATTGCAGCATTTACTTTAGAATTATTTTCGGCCGAACCTGCTCTACAACTACAGTAGTGGTTACTTTAAACATGAGAAAAATTTGGATTAAGCCGTGGATGAATGTCAAGGAAACATTAGTGGTCACCTTAAAATATAAATGAATTTTCTTTTCACTTAAATGAGATATATTGTCTGCCAGCTATAAAATATACTCTTGAGATAAAAACCTCATTATCTTCACAAACATTAATATTGCAAAGTAAGTCTAATTTCTTATACTGAGGACTTTGATTGTGGATTTACAATTCAGATTGCCCTCAATCCCATTTGAAGTTGGAAAAGGGCAAATGTCCTCTATAGCTGCAAACCTTCTTGCTTCTTGCTTTTGTTCTTTTTGCCAGGGTTGTCTATTCTAACGTGACGCTAGCTTTTCCCGTCAGGTTGTCCGTCAGCGTTATGACGCGTCAAGATTTACGTCAGCTAAAAAAAAAAAAAATTTTGGACGGTGGGTCCGTCGACGGGGACCTTTATGGACAAAGCCGTCCGTGAAAAAAATAAAAAAATAAAAAAATTTTGGATCCTGACGGACGCCAGGTTTGGATCCCGATGTATCGTCATTCAAACAGACGTCCGGACGTGATGGGGTCAACCCTGCTTCTTATAGGTTAATAATATAAGCTTTGGTGATAATGGTAGTGTAAACAACAAAATGGCTTGGACCACCACAAGTCATTTATACGAATATCACAACACTGAAGGCCAAAAGTTCATATGTAGCGAGTTGTTAAAAGGACTTGGGTCTGCGTGGAGAAGGGTCACTAAATTAGATACAAAAAGGTGGTGTTTGAGCAAATCAAACCAGCATAAGCATTATCAAGCAAAGATTACGTCCTTCTATACAAACATGGAAAGGTACATGATGAGGATGTGCTAGAACTAGATCTTGAGGCCAACTTGTGGAATACCCAATTTGTCCCAGAGCTTTCGATTGAGATGCTCATGACTGGAGAGTTAGTTTACAAGACAGATCCATTCATGGTTGTTATATTGAATCATATCTTGGAGCAAAATGGCCTTGCAAAAGTGGAGCATATTCTCTATATAATTTACAAAGTTGGTGACAAGTTCAGGACCAAGGAAAAGAAGGAATTAAATTGCATGGCCCTCAAGCGTTATTTTATGGAAGTTGGTGTTGATGAGACCAAAGCCAGGACAATTATAGATCAATGGCCGACATGTTGGATGTACACAAAGGCTCGGCTGACCTTTGCCCATCCCCTTTTGAATGTTGAAATTGGTGATCTTCAACAAGTCGTGTCACTCTACATCGTTTATAAGAGATGTCGTAAACTACAAGCACTAGAACATGCACACATGCACTAAAGCAAATCCACACAACAACAAAGCATGAATGAACAACCATCCAATAATAAGCTACTCAAATACTCCCAAATGCTTCTACTTTATCTCGATAGGAATAGTCTTGCACAAGAATTGAAGTACACAAGGAGAAACCTTAGATTTAGTAAATTGACAACACCGCCATCATCTACAAACAACCTTCAAGGTATACCATCTCCTAACACTCCATGAAACCTTCACACACAAAACTTGAAGAGAATGAATAAGCAAAGGGGCGGCCTAGGGTTACAACCACCTCAAAGGTGCCCAAAAACAGCTCCGTTCACACCTCAAACAGTCTAAAAACACTAGTTTAGCCCCCCAATGGCCAATATATGGCTATTTCGGCTACGCCATGTCTATAATCAACCTTTGTAAAGCCCCTTAGAGCCTTCTAGCCACCCGTCATCAAATAACGTGACAGCTGTCGTGTCACTCTACATCGTTTACAAGAGATGTCGTAAACTACAAGCACTAAAACATGCACACATGCACTAAAGCAAATCCACACAACAACAAGGCATGAATGAACAACCATCCAATTGCCCCCCTAGCTGAGTAAAGCGCCCTCGCAACTCAGCTAGCAACAGAAATTAAAGGAAATAACTTCAACTATACTCACTCTACAATCAACATGTTGAAAAAGATAGTTGATAGGCCTCCATCTATTTGGAGTCTTGAATCAATCATAAGTGAAGGGGTAAGCTGGGTGCAATTGAGTCCCATCCTTAATCGCTTCCAACGTCATAGTTGGACTCCACAAAATCTTCATCCAAGCTTCAATATCAAGAACCACCACTCATACTCCAATATAAAATGTCACCAAGTGACTGCATCCTCCGTTGATAAGAAAAATCATCAGCAACCACTTGAAGAAGTAGTATCAATTGATCATCTTCTACAACGAGGACATGTCCAACGCCCAACAGGAAGAGAAGTCAATGGCGGTCGAAGACATGCCATGTGCCAACCTCGTTGACACGAATCACATAGCAACATCGTCGCAGCACCCTTGCTTTCTCCACATACAAAACATTTGTATCCAGGTGGAACTACTGCCAACTCTGGATCCACAGTCCCTTCAATTGGCAAATGACAAGGAGCACAATTCTTTGTGTTGTCCCTGCACTCTTGTCCATCTTTCCCTTCCAAAAGAAGAACTCCACTAGGCAAAAGTCCCTTGACCCTTAAAATGGTCCGCCCTGCCCAAACATCCAAGGTTGTTGGTGCCTCACGTTGTAAATACACGTAATCTCCAACCTTGAATCGTCGAAGTTGAGGCCTATAAGCCCCACTTCTAATGCGCGCATATCTGAGAGTATCTCTGTGTTGTGCTATTGCCAAATTCTCCATAGCCATTGGCATGGCCCTCTGGAAATACTCAGCTCGATCTTGTAGTACCTATGCCCAAATTTTTGGATCATCCAAGTCTACTACTGGATCCAATTTCTCCCTCACCGTCGACGGTAACATTGGCTCTCTGCCATACAATAGCTGATAAGGGCTATAAGATGCAAGAGATGCCTGTCGATTGAAGCAATAACCCATCGCTATCCATGGCAACTTCAAATCCCAATCTTTGTGATTGCTTGCCAACAATCCATACTTGCGCAAACCACGCTTGACTGTCTGAACCACCCTCTCTGCTAATCCATCAGCCTCTGGGTGGTTTCTTGAAGTTGTATGGTGGTCAATTAGAGCTTTAGTGCAAAGCTCTTCAAATGCCCCAAGAAACTCTCTTCCTTGGTCTGTCAATACTTCAGCTGGAGCTCCAAATCTAGCCAACACACGATTAAGGAATGCCGCTGCTGCTAACTCCGAGGAATTTTGTGGCAGTGCTACCAACTCAATCCACTTGCTAAAATGCTCTACCATCACACGTACATATTTGACACTTCGTGATGTGGTCGTCAATGGTCCAGCAAAATCAAGACTCCACCTATAACCCAAATCCATGATTGGTAAAGGTCGTAATTGGGGAGTTAGAGTGTTGAAGCTTGATCTAACACGATCGCAGACTTCACACCTCCCCACATAGGTTGCTACCTCTTGTCGCATGCCCATCCACCAATACAAACCACGTAACACAGAATATGTACAACGTACTCCAAAATGACCCAACTCTTCATGAATCTGACATATCAATTGAAGACGTTGGTCAGGCCTCGGAACAACCCTACTTGTTCCATCTGGCCATCTAAGAAATATAAGGCTACCTTCCAAATGAAATCTAGCCAAGCGATGGGTTACTCGGTCTCTTTATTGAGATGTGGTATTTGGTAGAAACTCCCCATGTTGAAGACGATATAGAACACCTTGGTCTTTCCATACATCAGTGGTAACTTGAGGTCCACTTTCATCCAAGTCTTCATCAACAACATCCAATCCAATCTCTCCTAAGTCTTGGTTGGATCTCCCCTCTATCCATGCCAAATAAAATGAAGCATGCCACCCTGGCACTGCTTCTTGATCACATGTGCCATGCCATCGAGCACCAGTCAAATCTTCCTCTAACGGGCTTGGATTACAACTCAAGCCATCAACATCCAAGTTTTGAACCTCCGCCTTGTGAACTATGTCAAAATCATACTCTTGTAGTAGTAAGGCCCATCTAGCAAGCTTTCCCGTGAGTTTATCAGACTCCATCAACCATTTTAGAGGTTGATGATCAGTCACAAGTGTAAAGATCTCGCCATAAAGGTATGGGCGGAAATGTGCAACTGCCCACACCACTGCTAAGCACTCTCCTTCATAAAATGAATATTTGGCCGCAGCATCATTATTGCTTTGTGAAGCATATGCAATGACATATTCCTTGCCATCATCATCTTTCTGAGTCAATACGGCTCCAATCTCCAACATACTCCAATCTGTATGGAGTTGGAAAGGCCGTCGAGCATCATGCCTCCTCAACACTGGAGCAGAACCAAGTGTTCCTTTCAAAGCCTCAAATGCTTTCTCTTGATCAAGACCCCACATCCATTCTTGATCAATCCTTGTTAATCGGGTCAAAGGTTTGGCCAAGAGACTAAAACTACGAACAAACCGTCGATAATAGTTTGCTAGTCCCCAAAAGGCTCTCAACCTTGACACATCTTTTGGCATTGGAATCCTCTTCAAAGCTTCCACCTTCGCCTGTTGTACTCCTAAGCCTCCTGGTGTAATCATATGTCCCAAGTAAGGTAGTTGATCATGAAAGAATTTACACTTTCCATTTTGTAGGCAAAGACCCCAAGTTTGCAGCCTCTCAAAGACTTGCTACAAGTGTTGTACATGCTCTTCTGGTGTATTACTAAAGATAATTACATCATCTATATAACACCGAGCAAATGGTAACCCCTTCAAAACTTGATCTATAACACGTTGGAACTCTGCCGGAGCATTCTTCAAGCCAAAAGGTAAGAACTTCCAATGGAAAGCATATCTCTTCCATCTTCATCTACTCCCCAAAATGTCGTCTTCACCCTATCTTCCAGTCTCAATGCAGTTGATGGTACCCTAACCTCAAGTCTAAAGTACTAAAGACTTTTGCTTTTCCAACCGCATCAAATAATTCCTCAGGTGTTGGCATGGGATATCGATCTGATTTTGTTTTCTTATTAACAGGACGATAATCTCCACACATCCGCTTCTCCGTCCAGTTTCCAAGAATATCTTTCTTTGCTGGCATCACCGTGGCACATGCATACTCTCCATCTGAGAGTTCTACCAATCCGGCGTCCAAAAGTTCTTTACACCTCAACATGACCCCGTCTCTTTCTGAAAGGCTGAGCCTATATGGGCGTCTAAACACTGGATGATCATCTTCTAATTGAATTCTCACAGGCTTGCCTTTATAACCCTCCAAATCAGTGAGTTTAAAAGCAAAGCAAGCCCTATACAAGCGAATGAATGCTCGCACCTTTTGTACTTCTACACCAGTGAGTCTCATACCTATATCCATCTCCCAATCATTATCAATTGGTAAGATTACTTCTTTCTTTTGAGACCCTTTTAGTGGTGCTGGCACTACCTTTGGTTGCTAGTTGGAAGAGTTTGCACCATTGTCCTTGTTTAAGACAATAGATGCATTTTCACCCTCTTTCATTCCAACTAAACCATCTCCACTTGTATCATAAATCATACCATCTGTAGAGTGAGGTGATGTGATGATGTATGGATTTTCTTTAGTGAGAAATACGGTTTTAAACTTCTCTTTAGCATCTTCCATACCCAAGTCTTGAGCCAATGCTGCCAGAACACGTTGTCCTCGTAAGTCATCTGCTATGAGCCACTCCACAGCATATTGGACTCTTCTCTTCTCAAGTACTTGGCCCCAAGCTTGCTGACTATCACGCCATGTCTTGTCATTTGGAGTAGCCATCTTTTCAACCACTAGAGGCACAACACTCTCTGCCCCCTGGCCTGAAGCATCTGCCCCCAGATGGCCTTCAAGGCCATGCCTCTTGTGTTGTTGAGCTGCTAAACATACTCCAACAAACCAAACCATAGATGTGAGGTCCATAGCTTGTCCAAGGCAATTGCGCCTCTGAGACTCTGTCAATCCAGGCCCATTAGTAGTATTGGTTGGAAAACCCATAGCCCGCTCCCGCTCGGTAGCACATGGTTCCTCCAATCTCATAGAGGTGTTGTCAAACACCAAGCCCGGTCCGCCATTGCAAAAAGCAAAAGACCGAAGATAACTCATCAAAGTAGGAAATGCTAATCGAGGCATCCCTACATGATTGACTATAGCCAATGGTGTCTGATCTTCTTGCACCACTGCTTGGGCAGATCGTCCGTCCTCTAAAATGTCATCAAGGTGTCTGCCCTTTGAACGATGGATGCAATGTAATGCTGCTGAAACCCCTGGCATATGAGCCAAATTGGTCCACTTCCACCGTAAACGATGGGCATAAGAACCAAGAGCTGCAGCATCTACTACAATTGGCTCTCCAAGGTGCTGACATACCACCTTGGCATCCTCAAGAATTTGAGCTCCAACATCTCCTAATGGAGGTACATTTTCAAGAATATAAGCCACACTTGTGGCTTGTCTACGTTGCCACCAATGCAACAACCGCAAGAGCTCCCAAAATAAACTTGAGCGTGGGTCTTGGAGTCCTTAGCGAGGACCTGTCCGAGAATGCCCTTGGCAAGGCCATCCAGCCATCACAAGGTCCACTTTGCCCAACCTCAGAAGATCTTCTTCTCCAATCAAAGCAATGTCTGAAGGAATTCGAGACATACACCTTTGAATAGCACTCGCATGTAGTTGCTTTTGGTATCGCATCCTTAGCTGTTCCAAATGGTGTTTTGCAGCTCTGCTCACTACAACATTGTTGTCCACATACGTATAACTCCATATGGACAATCCCGCCTCCAAAACTGCAGCTAAACCAGTACCAAGACCAACAAAAAGTTTCACAAGAATTATACCTACTGGATCATAATGAAGATCCACAAGTTGTTGTAAAGGTGGCAGAGTAGATTGCGGCCGCCATAGATGCTGGTCTATTCGCTCTACCAATGTATGACATTTCTCAGTCAAATCCTTTGGTGAAATCTATGGTGGTATGGGATCTTTGGGATGACTTACAAACTGGTTAATTTCGCCTTGTGTTTGCAAATCAAACTCTGGAGGTGAGTCTACAGCAGACATATTTCCCTCAAGCAGCAAATCTCCAATCGTAAACCATTCCGCAACACATCCATACACTGCCGCCAAGCCTTCAACCACACCAGCAGAAGCACCAAAACTGACAGGAATCACTTCTTTCCGCCCATCTCCTTGTGACCACCTCGGTCTAAACCACACTTCCTCAGTCCAAGAATCATGACCAAAATCAATGGGGTATAAAGCTTGTTGCCCCAACAAAATGTCATAGCTGGTAGCACCTGTTACAATACACCTCAAGGAGATGTGAGTGTACGCATTAGTGCCCACCTTGAATCGAAGTCGTAGTGGCTCCTTTGTCATCCCTATAGGCTGCTCCGTACCCCCAAGCGATGTTGCTATAGTAAAAGGACATGGATCCAAGTCACTAGAAAGAAGCCTCAAGCTCTGAGCTAAAAGTTTTCCTAGCATAATTGGTTGAGCATCAATATCAAGTAATACTTTCTGTAGAAACACTTGAGATGCATCACCTCGAGCTATAGAAAAAACATGACCAGAATTGACCAATTGTACTACTCCAGGTTTGACTTGCAAGCGCTCACGAGTTGCTCGAGCAGGTAATGCTGCCAAATAGCTTGTAGCAACTTCAATATCATTGCTAACAGTTTCTCCACTTGAAGTCAAACTGCTGTCAAACTCTGCTTGTAAAGGAGACCCTTTTGGCCATCCCTTCCAACATCGCAAAGCCTCTGTTGTTACCTTGGTAGCATCTTTTCTTAAGCCTTCTTCACCATCAACCAAAGAAGACTCATTTGTCTCCCTCATGGCCACGTTGGCAGGCATTTGAATTGTACCTTGCATCATTTTTCCTGCCATATGATATACAGCAGATGCATCAAAGTTTCCACTCTGCAATTGCATCCTAGAGAATAGTGGAACCTCCAATAATTTGAAGGCCAAATTCTTGACCATATCTTTTTCAATAGATGAATCTTCTCTATCAGAAATTGCTCCAATAGATGGACTAGTCACCACATCTGCCAAGCCAAATGTCATAGGTAGTCTTGACTGTCCAATGCTATCAGAAGGCCCTTGATGGCGTACATGAGGCCTAACTTGTGTGGTTGAATTCTCATCCACCACATGTGCAACTGGTATAGATTTAACTTGTGATCTAGTAGCCACTGCCGCAACCACCTCACCAAGTGCACCATACTCAAATCCATCTGATCCAATCTTTGAACCAGAAGATACTAGTGTGGTCTTTGCTGTTGCTGCAACGAGCAATGCTAGAGTGTTTTGCAACTCTCCCATACGTGCCTCAAGATTATTGCCCCCAGAATTTGACCCACTCCCTTGAGCAACTTGTGGAGTAAAGGACTGAGGTCTCAGCTGTGGATTCTTCACCCAATACTTGTCTTCTGTGTGACCAACTCGGCTACAAGGTGCATAAGTACACTTTGGAGGTGAACCTCCGCTTTGTGCCTTCTTCTGCTGCCCCTTGTTTGTTGTAGATGCATTGCCTTTGCTAGTAGTACCATTTTTGTCCTCAGATGATGTATCTGTAGGGTAATCTCTTTTCCCATGGCCTAGCAATCCGTAGTTCCAACATCGCATACGAGGATTGGCTATCACCTCCGCTTCAGTTGCCATAGCAATTTGCTTGGAGGCCTTGGGAGTTCCTTGGGAGTTCCTTGGCTCTTGCTAGAGCCACCAACAACAACTTTTGACTGACTCGTTGTTGAAGTCATAATAGATGACAATTTCCCAGCCTCTTCCACACATAGCCCTCGATCCAACTGTTCCACAATAGCAAAAGCTTGAGCTAAAGTAGCTCGCCCGCCATATGCCAGCAACATGTGAGGATGTGCCATGTCACAGATCTTCTTGTCTTGTTTCCCCATGTAAAGCTCCACCAATTGGCGCTCCGTGAATGCATCTCCACTTTCACGGGCAAACTTAGATAGCCTTGCATACATAATGCGGAGAGTGTCTCCAACCTCTTTCTTGAAGTCTTGGATGTGGCGCATGCGATCTCGAAGGATACCGCCAAACTCTGTCTCTAAGTGTACAAAGAACAACATGAAAGGATCAAATTGAGGAGGAGGGCCCATCGTAGCTATCGCTTCAATCGATGCTCGAGACAACCGCGAGATGAATGTGGATGTAGTCCCATTGGCGCTACTAGTAGTGGACTTTGATTTGAATCTTGCAGTTCGCGCTGCATCAGGGCCTGAGGTAGCTTCCTCACCCTTGTCTTCATCTCCATCACTAGGCTTTGAAGCTTGAGCTGTTGGAAATACAGCTCCCTCTTTCAAAGCAGTGACTAACTCCACCCTTTGAGTCCAATAGTCCTCTACTTCCTCAAGTTCATCTTTATGATCCTCAAACCAAGAATCATAGGCCTGCAGCGCCTCAAACTCAAGATGGGTGGGCAGCTGCTTAAAGGCCCACCAGTCATTAAACATTGCATTGCGTTGTCTTTGGGTTTGTTGCCAAGATCGAAATCTAGTCTTCCAATCATTGAAGGCCACGCCCTCAGCTCTCCCCGAATAGCGGTCCCGAACCACAGATCCACCGCCATGGTCCTCCATACTATCAAAGGCGCTGATCTCCCAAGTATTGGGTAGATCAATCCTTACAAGCGGCAGCGCTAACTCGTCTCCGCCCGTTTCTCCACGAACATCAACCTCCTCCAATATACTATAGTCACGGGAACGTGTCTGTACCATAAATAGATCTCGACCGTCGAATCTTCTACACCTCCCAAACTAAAATCATCCCTTCATATAATGGGAAAATACTACAATTTTTTTTTATAATTTTTTTTTTATAAAATAATTCAAAAATTACCTTAGTAATTCTCTTGGTAATTTTCAAAATTATCCCAGTAACTATTCCAGTAACTTCTAAAATTATCCTAGTAAATACTCTCGTAACTATCAAAATTACCTCAGTAATTACCCTCGTAACTTCTAAAAATTACCTCGGTAATTGACGTAATAAATAGTCCGGTAACTTCTAAAGTCAACCGGTCTTTGTCTCTCCCGTTTTGCCAAGCTATCAACGCTTGCAAAACATCAACAATGGGTTGTTTGCATGTATGTCTCTTGAGGTGTACTAGTGTTTGCCAAATAGTGATGGGGGAGGTCTCAAGGCATACCAATGTCTTTTAAACATTTAGGGGAGGGAGAAGGCACGGGTGTTCAATGTAGAGCAAGACGGGCATGTCACATTGTTGCCATATTTAGAATTGTTTATATAGATTTGATCTTCGATTTTTTAAATTGTCCTGAAATTGCCCTACCTAGGATGTTGTCATTAGAATCACGGTAAGGATAGTGCAACTCATTTTTTATCTCTGGAGAATGCAGTGACTACTTGGTTTAAGCCTTTTTTCTTCTTCTATATTCATATGCCATTCCACGTTCATGTGTATTGTCCAAAATTGACTAAAAGACATCTTCTGCTAAGATTGAAGAATAGAGTACCAATGATTATCTACGTTTGTGGTATTCGTTGCCGTTTTTGAATAGTTTTTTATCATGCCTTAGATTGTTGGACATGTAAGACGATGCCCTCAATTGCTCGTTGAGCTTCCAGAAAATGTACTTAAATGCATAAGGTATAAAATCACAATGAAATGCAAATGTATCCCATCTTAGTCGAATTTGTGTCTTTTGAAACGTCCTTAGGCCTCCATAGATGTCTCCATAAACATTTTGCCGTCTCAAATTACGTCTCCAAATACATTGTCATGTCTCAGGTGACATCTTGGTAGACATCTCAACGTTTCATACGTCTCCACGTCTCCATAGACATCTTTGAAATAAGCATAGAATACCTACAATGCAACCCTTCTATGCTGACATGGCATGCCACGTCAGCATTATTTGATACCACGTCAGTCAATTTCCACGTGGAACGCCACGTCATCTATTACGGCAGCATTTCCCCCCCAAAGACTGCCTCATGACTGCGCGATCCCTTTTTTTACCTTAGGCAAATGTTTTATCCAAAATTGCAGTAATTTTTGGAAAATTACCTGCAGTGAAAATGGGTCAACAAAGCTGATGTGGCTCTTGATGTTTTTGCTGACGATCTTGAGGACATCAGCTCATCATCAAATATGTCATCAAAAACCTCGATGTTAATGGTAACACCAACTTGTTTTCATTCAAATTTGGTGCTATCATGTGAAACGTCTTTGGAATTCTACCCTAAACCGCAATCTATCTCTCAGACATCTTGATGTCCCCACAGACATCGTATGTTTTGCCTTTGACATTGTAGTTTTGGTTTGACATAATAAAAAAATCCGGGTTTCTTCTAGTGTCAAGCGCTTAACCCCTAAATGCCCAAGGCCTGTTTTGAGCTTCCTGAAATTTACTCTAAATTGAACAAAAGGCCAACATTTTGATAAGTTGTATCAATTTTTTTTGAATTGTAACCGTACAAATTCAAACTAGACATGTTAAAGATTACATAGGAAAAGAAAACACAACAATATCACTTATGAATTGAAAGATTATAATGTTTGAACATGAGGGTGTTAAAACTAAGAAATTCTTTCGATCCTTTTTTCACATGTTAAATCTAAAAAGTTGGTCACCAAAAAAATATGAGGTTAAAGGGCCTAACGTGCATAACCCCAATCAATTTATGGCTTCTCAAAATATACTCTACAATTTTCTTAAATGAATTTCTAAGGTGATTTTTTCTCCAAGATCTAGTGTATTTGAGGCTCATTTCCAAGAGCCCTCAACACTACGGAAAGTCAAGATTGCAATGGGTACCCTTGCACAAAATCTTGAGTAGAAAAATTATAATCCATCATTTTCAAAATCAGACTTTTGAAGCTAAAGCTAGACTTCAAAAAGAATTTTACAAAAATATAAGCTACTAAAAATAGCAACTTGGTTAGATTTTATTTAACTTCAAAATATTGCCGACACTAGAATTTGGTGCCTCAGGCATTTAGGGGTTAAACTTTGGTCATGAAGTAGTGAGTGAGCTTCTAGTGTATCAGATGTATTTTTGCCAAGTGTCTAGTTGGACATATTAGACATATATTGCAAATCTGTGATCATTGAGATGGGATTTATTTTGTGTGATAGGTCGCACTGAAAGCCATGATAGTTATTCACCGGCTCTGAGGAAAGGGGATCCGACTTTTTGTAAAGAGTCGATTAACTATGGTCGTAATAGGAATCACCATTAGGAATAATTCAGCCCTCAAGAAGGCTGTTAGTTTTTTATTTTCGGGCCCCCAGAGTGCAATTACAGAAAAAAAATTATTATTATTATTATTATTTAAAAAAAATTCAATCTAATGTGGCACTGATGTGGCACCAATAGTGCCACGTCATTTTCGAATTTTCAAAAAAAAAAAAATTTTTTTTCCCCTAAATGCACCGGGGGGGGGGGGGGGCGGCAAGACTCGTGGCCTTATTGAGGGCTGAAATTTTTCCTAATGGTCCTCAATCTTTCCAATTTTAAGGATGATTGAAGTCCTAGTCTCTACCATATGTTTTGCTAAAACATTGGACATTGTCCGCTATTTAACCCTCTAGAGCATTCTTGTTGAGAATTCAGTAATTATTTTTACTACTATTATTATTATTGATTCTGTTTTATGCTTATTTTCAGTGCTATTTGGAAGTCCATATATGTTGCTTATTTAGTATAATCAGTTCAAACATTGGACATGTAGTGGTATTTGATGGTGTTCCCTCTAAGACCATTGTTTTGTTGCTTTTGATTACCTTCAGCATGGGAACAACTCTAATGTCTTGTAGTTTTCATCGAGTATTTGCTCGGTGGATGCTATTCAATCTTCAAATAAAGTTTGCGCATATGGTGTTATGCATAATGTATCCCTTTTTCTTGTTACTTGTGAGGATGGCATTTGCCGAAGCAGTACAGATAGCACTATTGGCAGATGGTCGTTTTTTTAGTTTGCATGAATGTCTATTTTTCTGGTTTGTGCTAGATATTATTGGGAAGAAGACACTTCTCTTGCTCGTGTTGTGTTTAGCTCTCTAAATTTCTGAAAGAGAAAAAGTCAGTTCTTCTCGATCATCGTGATTGAGAGGTATAAGAATTTGTGTGAAGTTTGAAGAATTAGATTCCCTTATGTTGGCATGGGAAGATTTCCAGGGCTCTTGTTGATCTTTTCAAGTAAGCATCTGTTTCATTAAGGTAGGAGGTTCTGAAATCGTACAGGCTCTAAAACCGCCCACCCTACTCAAATGTTCACTACTTGTAGATGTTGCTTTTTCATAGCCTTTAGCAATGTACAAACAGTGTACATTTTAGGGGGTGGGCGATTTTAGAGCCCTATGTCACTTCAACTTCAAAATTCCATAACTAATTCCAGAAAGCTCCAAAAAATATGAAATGACTTGGGTTAGATGCCAATTCGTCTTAAATTTACTGAAAAATATTTTAAGACGTTTCACCTCCCCAAAATTCAGTTTCAGCTCTTAAATGAGCAATTTTTGGACCTCCTACCTTAGTTGCGGAATTGCAGGCGTGTAGACATGAATGCAAGTGGCTGCGTTGTCAAGGTAAGATATGCATTTCCCTGTCTTTAGCTCAGGTTCAAGTGGATGGACTTCCATTACGACTGTATCTTTCAGTGTAAATGGCACATATTCTCTAACACTTAATATTCTGATCCAAGACTAATTAGTGGTCAATGAATCCAGTCTCTTATCTTATTAGATTAAGCGCATTCACTTTGTCTGAGCCTCTGAGGCGCATTCTGCATAGTTTGATTCATCATTCAATTGCAGATCCATCTACAAAGAACCTATTGTAACACAGATTGTGATGGGCAATGCATGGGCTCAAATCCTGGTAAGTGGCATAATGCCTTCACAGGGCTTTGCAGACTGCACGACATCTCTTATACCGTATGTGGCGGTTGACTATGAATTGAAGCAACTTATTCCATTGCTGGTTATAAGAGAGTAGGAACACGTTGTAAGTTGAAAGCTATACATGTCAAAATTTTCCCTATAAAAGTGTGATTTCAGAGTGATTGTCCCTCTGAATTGAATATCGTACCCGGCTATCAGGTTAGCATCTCATGTTGAAAAATGAATTAAAGTTGGGAAAAGTGGTTCAGCAGGCGGTTTCAGATTTAATGAAAAAAATTGTTTTGATTTTTTCAAAATTCCTACACCTTGTCCATCTCACTACTTTGTCCATCTATATTCTACATACCTTTAACCTTGGAAGGGCGGTAGACCTCATGAACAAGGTAGTCACCAAGATACTTCAATTATTGGATCAATAGTTGCATTCTTTGATTTTATAGTTAACAACGATGTCTTCCATTGCACCTTTCAAATTTGTAGTATACTTACAGAGTTAATGTTGATTTGTGGAGAGAAGTGAAGTGCTTTATTAGAGACTCCAAATCACAAATGGATTTTCAAAGGTGAAATTTCACTTGATTTCCTACAATCTTTTAGTTGACTACATTTTGAGAAAATATTGATTTACAATGCTTAATACCTAAATTTTTCTATCAAAAAACACCCAAAACTATCAATTATGCTATCTTCATCCAAGAAAAAAAAAAAAATTAGAATCTAACCATAGGAGCTTATATTTCACTTGTTTGAGATCATGTGGTAGAAATTCCATAAAGTTTGACATTGCAAATTGAAAGACATTAGCACTCAGGTGTGCAAAAAATTTCACCTCTGTCATGTAGAAAGAAATTGGTTCTCTTCCTGAGGACAAGATCATCTTAACTTACTTCCATGTTCAGACTGCAAAACTGAAGAGAATTTCCATTAAATTGCCAGTGTTCTGTTGAAATGGCATAGATTTGAGCTGCTGTAAAAATCATATCTCTAAATCTAGACCTCTCCTAGCTTTTAGAAGTCTAAATACCACTTGCACACACCGTTTTGGCAAGCAGAAATTAGAAGTTGAGATTCTTCCGCAGTTCCGCCCCACGAGACAACAATCCAGCAACCGATTTGGTGCCAAAGGCCAGGGCGGAACGGCACCGCAAGATCAGCACCAGTGGCGTGGGGAATTTTCACAGCAGGCGAGAAAATCGACAGCAGAGCTCAGGAGACGACACCAGTTTCAGTGAGTCGAGGGCAGTGGCTCGAGCGGCGGGATACAGCCCGCGCACATGCCTTGGGACCGCCATGCCATCCGCCATCCGCCTGGCCAGGTGGCAGGGCGCCATTGGCTGGTGCGGAAATCCCGGGCGGATGGCCCTGGCTGGTGGAGCTCCCCACGCACTTGAGCCCCCGCCAGTCCGTCACACCCCGCCATGCCAAGGGAAAAAATGCAGGCCTGTGGTAAGTTAATTGCAAAATGGCATTCTAATGATGGGAAAAAATTATGTGAAATGGAAAAGATCCTGCTTTTTATTATGATCTGCAACCTAATCAAGCACTGAAATTTAAGAACCCACCATGGACACCTGGAATGCAGAACTCAGTAACAAAGCAAGAATTTCTGATTGCTGTAACAAAGCAAGAATGAAAGGAAATTGTGGAGAACTAGTAAATTGAGAACAAGAAAATATTCAGGCATGCTTATCATTATCCCTCTGAAATGGAGTAAACCGGTATGATCAAATAGAGTTATTGCTTAAACAAATAATTAACGTTAATTCCACCTCTAGAATTCCATCTGTATTGCAAATGCAGAATATTTAAATTTTGCAGCCCACATGTATTGCAAATGTTTTAATGTAAGGGATGAAACATTTTAGTGAACACTGCATTTCAAGTTCGGAAATTAATAACTAATTCTACATATGTCCAAAACATATGAAACGACTTGGGTTAGATACCAATTTCATTTTTCTTCCTACTAAAATTTACTGAAAACTGTTTGAAGGACTTCAGCTTGCCCCAAAAGGCAATCAAAGGTCGGTTAATGAGCATACTACCTTAGAGCTGAGAGGTTTCATTTTCGAAACCCGAAGTACAGGAGTTGCGAGGAAGGGAGTAGGCGGAACTGGAAAATCATGAAAGTTTCTCGAACCAGCAGCGAACTGGCGCTGTTTTTTTACAACGCAGTAAATAGTTTCACCTTCCGCCACGCCTGGCGGTGGTCAAGTCCGCCAGGGCTTCTTCCGCCAGCCCGCCAAGCGGAGCATGGAGGAAACCGCCGGCACCCGCCACTTTTAAGATCATGTGCGTGGGCTGATAGAGATCATAATGTCAATGCAGGAGAGTTTCGTTGTTGTGGCTTGTTTTGATTGGTTAAGGAGAGGCAGATTAAGACTAATAACGCTCACTGTGGACTTTGTGCAAATTTTCAACAGGGTTCATATGAAGTAGAAATTTTATTGGTTTGGGAGTGAGAGAAATCTTAGAGAAACCTCTATTACTATCAACCAGTATTAACTTAGTGAGGGCAAATTCACCTAACATAATCTAAATGTAGGAGGCTATTGCCTTTGTGGCATGTTTTGATTGGTTAGGCAATCAAAGAAGTCAAATGGCTCAACTCTCCTACATTGACATTATGTTCATTAATTGCAAAGTAGGCCAAGTTATCAAAAATAATAGCAAGTTAGTACCAACCTTGCTGGCCGCGGCTCGGTAGGTCCTAACCTGCAATTATTTTTGATAATTTGGGCTAATTTGCAATACCTAGTCTACCTACGACGCTCGTCCTTGAAGAATCTAAAGCGAAGGATTATTGTTGGTCCAAGGAATCAGTCAAACCACAATTGAAGGCGCTAAATGAAAATGCAAGTAAGAAATTGTGAAAGAATTCAATGCAAAAATCATTCAGAAACTCTGGAGTGCAACTTTGTAGAACAAGAAGCAAGAGACTGAAACTGAGGTGAGAGAGGAGGAGGGGCACCCGTAACAATCTACTTTGGTATGAACACCTACACCAATAGAGTTAATTGTAAAGTTGTCATGTGTTTGTGAACTTGTCTCAAAGGAAACTTTAACTAAGAATAGAACAAAAGGCAAACACGGGTGATTGCATGAATGACTGGCTGTTTTTGTTCCACTTTGGTTGTTTTCGGCTAGTACTCCCAGTACTATGAGCTTTTTGCATATGAATTTTTTAAAATAAAATAAAATAATGATAATTAGTATAACACTATAAATAACATATCACCAAAATTTCAGACCTAAAAAAAATCTATGTAAAAAGTTATTCACAAAAAAGTGTGAGCTGAAATTTTGAAGAAAATACATAGTTTGACGTTTTAATTTGTACAAAATAGGAAAATCAATTTTCAAAGAAACTAAAAATTGGAAAGACTTTATATTGAAGAGATTTCACCAAAAAAAAGTATCTTGAAAGCATCTTCAACATTCAAAATTGCGAGCGCAAGGGAGCCTTCTTTGCATGGACGTAGAGGACATAAAATATAATGTTTTTTAATGCCCCTTGGTAGGAATATGACTTCCTACTATGGAAATAGACCATAGAAATTTCAGCTCCAAATTATTAAATTTGGGTACTCCATAGTACTAAAAACCCTTAAAACTCAAAATGTGACATATTAGTTTAAATAATTTTTAAATATAAAATGATTTTTGAAAATTTCTGAAAAATAAGAGATATGATTAAACTCAAGAGAGGCATCTCCAATAAAAAATTCAAGTTCATGCAAGTCATGCTGCAAAAGTTATAGCAAAAGGAAGCTTTGGCACTCCCTTTGTGACAAAGTTTTAATATCGGTCTTTCATGCAATCACCCACACGACACCAAACTCAATTAGACTTGAGTTTGGATGCTCCAAGGAGTTTGGTCCTATGTTTTTTCCAAACTCTGGCTCTTGGTCCCGCCTTGTACACACTTTACAATTAACTCTAATATATGCCCGCACAGTATGGGCGTATTATCCCCCAAAAGAAGGGCCCTACTAGATGTTTTTCAATGTTCTTATTTTTTAAGAGCCATTTTGACATAATGACAATGCAGGAGAATTTCCCTGTCATGGCTTGTTTCGATTGGTTAAGGGGAAGCAGATTAAAACTGATAATGCTCATTGGGACCTTGTCCAAATTTTTAACAAGGTCGGCATGAAGTAGAAATTACATTGGCTTGGGAGTGAGAGAAATTTTAGAGAAATCTCTGTTACTAAGGTAGAAGGTCAATAAATTGACTGGGTTCTAAATATGTCTTCTATCTAGGAATCCGTGACATGTTCCTTGACATATCTATCAATGTCATTGATGAGGTAGTTAGGCTTAAAGGGGTGGTTTATGGACCTCCTACCTTACCAACCGGAATTAACTTAGTGAGTGTGGATTCACCTAACATAATTTAAATATAGGAGACTTTTGCCTTTGTGGCATGTTTTGATTGGTTAGGCAATCAAAGAAGTCAAATGGCTCAACTTTCCTACATTGACATTATGTCCAGTAATTATAAAGTAGGCCAAGTCATCAAAAATAATTGCCGGTTAGTACCAACCTTGTCACCTACGACTCGATAACTTGCCCTGCTTTGCAATTACCTAGTCCATAAGGCCGGGGTGAACTGACCCCCTTGCTCGGCCTCGAGGGAAAACTCTGAAATTTTTTATTTGCAAGGCATGATAAAATTTGCAAATTCTGAATTCATATTTGCAATCAGAAGCCCTAAATTAGCTAGAAGGGGACTAGAGACCCTAGAGACGGCTCAAAATAGGAGGCTTTTTTTCCACATGCACCGCTAGAGTGATTTGGGCGGCCGAGCGAGGGGGCCAGTTCACCCTGACCGTCCATAATGCCAAGTGCGAACGTACAAGCTCATGCACGACTGAGTGTCAACGACCAATTGGGTGCAGTGTTTTTTTTTTCATTTGGGGGTAGGTGCTTCTTTATCGCCGGAGACAAAGTATGGACAGGCAATATGGCCTTTTTTATATTTCATTTGGCCTTTTTTTCCTCAAGTCACTGGCTTCAAATTAAATTTCTACCTTTAAGTTTGATGTCACTAGGCTACTTTTCGAATTTGGGTATCGCAAGAAGTGGCAACCTGGGATTGAGGTTTGGTGGAGTTTGGGCTACTGCAAGTGCACACTTGAATGGCTTTAGGCTGCACTTTCCCTATTATTTGAAAATTTTATAGAGATTTCAGCAATAGAATGCAAACGTCCAACACAAAATTGGCGATTTTATTGAAACAAAAGATGAAACCAAATTGGAGGAGAAGAAAACTTCTAGTAAAAACTACAACTTCAAGAAAACGCTCCTACTTCTCCTAGCTCTAAAACTACCAAAATAGGACCTGCAAAACAAACACAAGTACTCCGATGCTTGATTTAGTGCAAGGCTAGAAGGATGGCTAAGAACTTAACATTTGCACAATGCAAGCAAGTATGCAATGCAAGATACTAACATCAGACACATTACTACAATGCAATTATGCATCCAAAGTCCGTCACAAACACCCAAACTATTAGTGTTTTAGTAACACAAACTTTCTTCTCACTGTTGTTCATGGAACTAAATCAGTATCAAGATGTCACCTGCAACCAACAAAGTGGCACACTCCGATGCCTAGGTTAGAAGGGAAATGGAGTGGATACAGCATTACAAGCAATTATACGATTTAACATTTATGAGACAAGATCGCAAGTGAATGCTTGAGCTTATCACAATGATACCACAACTAAGTTCTTGAACTCATCACAATGATACTTCTTCAAGTCTCTGACTCTCGAACATTACCTACTCGTTGATCCTACTAAATGTTGAAGATGAAGGTGGACTGAACTCATTCTGTAAGAAACATGGGAACTGAAAGAAAATGGTGAATACCTGATGCTCAAAAGTGGTGGCTTTACGGTTTGCCTCACCCAAAAGGTGCTGCAATTTCTTCACTTCAGCTTCTAACTAATCTTGTCGGTCCTCAAGCGCGGAGACTTCATCATTCCGTTGTTCCAAATCAACCTCCTTTGAGCTCAACTTCTCTTCCAGAACCTTGCAGTTCAAATCCTGAGCTCAAATCTCTTGCTTCCACTTAAAGCCTTGCTCTTTCAACTGCAGGCTGCAGCAAAGCACCTCGAGTCAGAATACTTCACTAAGCTCATTCCTAAATATCAATTTCTACGGTATCACATATTCATTTCTATCACCGAACCCTTTAGACAGAACATGTACCCAGTTCCATACCCTCTAAATTCTCATTATCACACATTGTTGTATCACAACAAAAATCTTTAGAATTTGATAATGAGTTCAATGAGTGAAAAGCACCTTCCAAAACTCTAAAACCCCGAGTACCTGTTAATGCCATTTTTGCATGCAATGATGCAGAACTCCATAATCGCATGCATTTGGGTGCCTAGGCTGCCACATTCAAGACATATGATGTACGACATTTCAAACAATCATCTCCATTGCGGACACAAGATTGTACAAGAATTCTTACCAGACTGAGCTCCTGCTCACAAATTAGCATCAAATTTGGAGACTCACCGTCCTGCACTCCACATCTGCAGGCAGCCACAGACATTGTCCAAGCACAATAAATTGATAGCAACATGAAAATGATAGCCGCATTCCATGAAATGAGTACAGTGTAGCCTGGACATTCCCAGCACTGAAAAGAGAAACTAAATTGCAAGCAAATCTCAGGAGTAATGCTACAATTGAAATTCTATCACCTGCCAGTTCAGTAAAAGGAACTAGCAAGTACGAGTTTCAACTGCTACCCTGCTCTAAGGGTGCCAATCCTGCCATGTACAGAGTACAAAGCTCTGTCACGCAGTCAATGCGTAACGTTGGCGCTCACTTGACAACACCCACTGCTTAAAGCAGTCATCATAAGGAAAAGTCTTTAGACTATATACAGTCTGGCAATGCATGCCTACAACGACACCCAAGTGTTGATCCAAGCGATTACGCAGCTTGTCCTTCAGGAAAGATAGCGTTGAGAACGTGCGCTCATCCTCCACGCTACCTAGGACATGTACCATTGCAATCTGGGCCAGTTTTATGTACTCCCCGAATTTGTGGCCAAGAGAGGTGTTTGCGTCCAAAATCCTCCACAGTTTAGTTAATGGATTCACCAACTGGTGTGCGGGAGCATGTACTAGAGGCATCTGCATGGCATCGTGGGCGTTTGATAGCATAGCAATCTTGAATAATGGTTGTTCTATCTCCAGTAAGAACTTGTCAAGCACAGCTGGGACAAATCGTTTATTGTCACCCTCACCGATCCACTTTGGCTTGCCATAAAAGTTCTTGATGACATCCAGGTGCTTTTTGAAGCTTGCAGAGCAGTCCCCTTGCAACCAGTACTGCGGGTACACGACGCCCAGGGCATCCATCAAGCCATGATCTGGAAAGCGGGTCGTCATCTCGTCCATGAGTTTCCCTGCGGCCTCTGCACATGAGAAACGAAACACTAGAGTTAGAAACGGTGGAGGTATTAGCAAAGAATTAAATCATATGATGGGCTAATCAAATCAGATCATATAAAATGAGTAGATAACACCTCCCTAAGAGGTAGTTTAACATATGATACAATTGGTAAATTAGAGCTAATATGGGTGAGATGAATCACAAGTCTAATCAAGGACAATTTTCAACTCTAAGTTGTTCCAAAAAACAGTTGTATAATTTAGACATTAAACTCTAAGTCTAATGTGTCACCCTTCTATTATCACCACAAAACTGAATCACCATGAAAATTGAAGAGGTGGCCCACAAGTATCTTCTGCAAAACAGAATATCACATGATTTTCACATGATTTATATCACACATGATTTTTTTAAATATGATTTATAGCACATGATTTATATCAAATGATTTATATCACAGAAATGTCACATCATTTTTTAAACAGAAAATCCTTTAAATCTAGGTAATTCCTCCCAGTGCATCAAAATGAATAGACCATGGCCTAACATAATGCCATGTCAATGTGAGTCTATGTAGCCAGTCAAGCATAACTCCTTGAGATTAAAGGTTGAGCTAATAGTTTGAAAAAACAAAACAAAACAAAACAAACCGGGCATTAAATATAAGTGACATCGTCACATTGCAGTGTCAAACTTGCAATCTCATGAATACTTGAAATGAGAACTCACCTTTGCAATCGTTTTGGACATTGCTGATTATGCCCGCAAATCCCTCACGGTTGACCATTGCACCGTCATGCATTGCATAGAGAGACTCCCCACCCACCACAAATGTCAGAGTCTCGCAGGGCAAGTTTAAATTGGCATCCCATTTCATCAAGATTTGCTCATGAGAGCACTGTAGGACCTGGTTGTAAGCATGAAATTTGTCTTTGCGGAAGGCCGTTTCAGCATTCAAGTAGAATGTGAATAAGCTGGTTTGGCATGTGCTGAGAGCCCCAACAAAATCACAAATGTAGGCATCTCTTTTCTGAGCCCACTGAATCAAAACATCGACAGCCTCCAGCATTGGCAGCATCGCTAACATACCCAACAAAACATACGGATCTAAGAGGAGGGCTAGATTTGCCTGCACATTTTCCATGAGAATAATGTCAATGTCAATGCAGCAATGTCAAAGTAACCGCAGCCTTACCCATGTTCCGAATCAATCAAGTAAGATGGGCAAACATGATGAAAGCAGCACTAAACTCACAGCACACAGAACATCACTCTACATGGAATACAATACACTCTCATCCAACCCCAACAGATCAGGAATGCTCTAATGACCGTTCTCTCCACTCATCTATATCACATATAAAACTGAAAATGAACAAGGGAATACAAAAGGACAAGAACACTCACCCGGGCCTTCTGCCCCCACTTCTTATCGTTTTTGTCCGTGTGCACCATCGCCAGCACACCCTTGTACTCTGCCAATAGCCTACGGATGGGAGAGAGACAATTGATCCACCGCATTTTGACATTTTTAAGCAACTTCAGGCCCTTCGACTCGAGTTGCTGCGATAAGGCTTTGAACTCCCCCGCCTTTTTGGGTGAATGAGCAAAGTAAGTGTGAGTAGAGCGGAGGACTTCTTCCACTGCATGCATAACTGTCAATGAGGACAGGGACTGGGTTGCCAGATTGAGGCGATGAACACAGCAGTGGACTCCAGTGGCAAACGGGGCAAACTTCTCTTTGATTTGCGTAGTTACTCCCGTCTTTGAGCCTTGGAAGGTGCTCACCCCGTCGGCTCCAAAGCATAGCAGTTTCTCTGCGATGTTTGCATCAGTGACACCTCCTCCAACAGTCACGGCAGACATGATTAAAGTGGTTAGGTTGTTGGCTGTGGCGCCATCAGAGTCCATTTTCTGGATCGTCAGTAGAAGAGGAACACGACACCAGTCTATGAGAATATAAGCGTGGATTGTAATCCACGAAGTATTGTCGCAGGCAGTTGTCTCATCAGCAGACAGGGCAAAGAAAGGCGCAGCAGATACAAGAGTCTTGATTCTCTGTTTGACAAAGTCATAGAGGTGCTCGGCCATTATCCAACCGGATCCGTCACCCCAATGCTTGCGAGGCAAGTCGGGAACGCCAAGGAAATCGTATAACTCAGAACGGGCCTCAAATTCTGTCATGGGTCTACCCCTAGCAAGCAACTGGAACAAAGTTGAGAACTGCACACGTTTCCTCCGTGATTCTGCCGTGCTACAGCCCTGAATCTGCAACGCCATAGATAGAGGCCCTCGAGCTGCAAATAAAAGCATGCACTTCTTGTGAATATCACGTTGCGCATGCTTCGAGATAGTGTCCCACTTTGGGGCCATTTGAATTGGTTTACCACGAATGAGAGAGCACGACTTGCAGCGCACAGATTGCAGGTCGCCATCGTCGGCCAACACAGCCTCGCTCCAGGGCTCCTTCGCCGCCCACTCGCTGTGGAACTTGCGAGATCGTTCGTAATTTTTTTTTAACTTCTTCATCGTGCCGAAAGAGGGACCCGCCTCCTTCGCATCCTTGAGCGCCAGATCACCACTCTTTCGCCGCTTGTTACGGATCGGTGGGTCCATGAAAGCGTCGTCGGAGTCGACCATTTCATCTGCGCTCAAGTCTGGATCATCCTCATCGCCCAAGCTGTTGTCTTCATCGTCGGAGACACGGACCACGTTGGGGCATGATAAAAGAATTTCAGTATCCGGGGACTGAGAAGATTCGCCGCCCACAACAAAGCTTTGCAACTCCGTCGCGTTGCTTTTCAAGGGACCTCGATTCAAGGAATTCCTTGACGACGTGAAGTAGCTGCGCATCATTCGGGTACTTCTTGCTCTTTTGCGTGCCTCTAACTCCAGGGCTTGCTTCGATGCTTGTGCCTTTCGCTCGGCCGCCTTCGCCTCACGCTGCAATCTATCAAGCTTCCGCTTCTTCCTATCGGCCAAGATGCTTTTGTGCATTGCAGCGGCCGCGCTTGCGAAACCGATGTTCTCGGGAGCGGAAGGAGAGTCCGCCATCGCAGCGACGAAAAACACAAGCTAATTCCGGAAGCCAATTTCGGAACCCAATTGCAAAAAACAGTTTTGGAACCCGAAGCTTCCCACCCCAACAGAGCCGCACAACCCCAGCAGACCTGCACAACCTTGACAGACCCGCACAACCCCGACAGACCCTAAACCTCAATTTCGAAACCCAAGCACCCAACCCCAACAGAGTAACACAGGTGAATTTGGAAACACAAATTTGCCAACCCCGGACGTGCAGGATCAAATCGAAAGAGCCCAAATCCCTAAACCCAGCAGAGAAACACACGCAAAATTAGAAAGTCCAAGACCCAAATCTTAGCAGCGCAACACAACGCAGACACAAAGCACAATCAGAAAAGGATACTGATCCTCGCTCTGGAATTGCGAAATTAAATGCAGCCCACACCGCCCCTTCCTGATCTCGCAACCACACGCTACACCAAAGCCCTCCGTGATTGCACCCATGAAGGCGAGCCATAATTCAATTACACATATACAATGCAGATACACCCACAGTCCTACAAGGAAGTGGAAATTAATGTGGCGACACAATCACAAGTATCCACTACTACAATTGAAGAACTGGCTGTGAATGCCCAACACTAAATCTCTAGCTGGCTCTGTACGCAAGTGTAGCATTGCGGAGTGGGCTACAACGAATTCATTGCAGGAGTGAAGTTGGCATTTAAGTAATTCAACGAGGGAGAGAAGGTGGCTCCCCAGCGATCAATCTCATCGACAAGGTGGCGCGAGAACCGTTACGGAGAGGAGAGACTGGAGCACAGGCGGCTGCAACTGCAAATCAGACGAAGTCCCTCAGTTTGGTGTGCTGGCGACGGAACCCTAGCACGGAAGCCTGTTCCGGGCGGAAACTGCGGCGGGACCTAACCTTGTATCCTCCCCCGGCGATTTTGCCTGTAATTTCTCTGTTTTTTTCCTATAGGCCTGGTGCTAGCCAAAAACATTTGGTGCAATCTGGCTGTAAATCGCCAGAAAAAAAAACACTGCGGCTCAGATGTCCGGGTGAAGGTCGCGAACAGGGCTTGCCGTTTCCAGAAGCGCAGCGAGATGCAGAATCGTCGACTCGGCCAACCAGCTAGATACCAACTGCACCCCGATCGGCAATCCGTCCCGACTTGTGCCGAACCTGATCGACAACCCCGGAAGCCCGGTCACGTTGAGCGGAACGGTCGCGCCTTGAATCTGCACGGCGGGCACTGACTGGCCATTGATGACGATTTCCGACAGCCCATGTGCGTGTGCGGGAATAGGCAAAACGGGGCAAAGCAGTGCGTCATAGCGCTGGAAATACTCGGCGAAGCCATCCTTGAGGCGCTCCGCTGCCTGCTCCGCGAGAATGAAGTCGCCCATAGGCGTGTCGGGCGTCGCAAGCATACCCTTGGCAATCTTGAACATCTCGTTTTCGTGGCCGGTAGTCGCCTCCACGAAAGCGGGCTTCATTTCCATCACGTGCAGGCGATTGAATACATCGAGGGCATTATCCCGCTCGAGCGCCGGGATGCGAACGGGGTCCACGAGGCAGCCGGCACCCTGGAGCGCCTCGGCCGCCGCCTGCACTGTCGCCGCAACCTCGGCGTCGATCGGCCCGAAGCCGGGCTCAACCAACCAACCCACCCGAACCGGTCGATCAGGCGAGGCTCCCACCCCTGCGTCGAATTCGAGGGGGCTCGTGGAAAAGCCATCGGCACCGTCCGGCCCGGCGAGAATCGAATAGGCCAACGCGATGTCACGAACGCTGCACGCCATCGGGCCCACGTGCCAGAACCGACGCGGCACCCGCGGCCAGATTTCAGTCATTGGGATGCGCCCATGCGTGGCCTTGAGGCCAATGATGCCGGTATGCGCCGCCGGGCCGCGTATGGAGATGGCGAGGTCGCTACCGAGGCCGAGCGGCGACATGCCTGCCGCGATCGCTGCCGACTCTCCGCCGCTCGAACCGCCTGGCGTGCGCTCGAGATTCCAGGGGTTGTTCGTCCTTCCAGTGAGCAAGTTGTCGGTTTCAGTCGAGTAGGAAAATTCCGGAAGGTTCGTCTTCGCAATCAGGATTGCACCGGCGCTCTTCAGGCGCGCAACGCTGGTGGCATCCGTCTCGGGCATGCGGCCCTTGAAGATCGGCGAGCCGCGTTGGGTTAACACCCCTGCGGTGTCGATCGAATCCTTCGTCGTGAAGGGCACCCCATGCAGAGGGCCGAGTTCATCCCCGGCCAGAACCGCTGCCTCCGCCGCCCTCGCGTCTTGGAGCGCGCTGTTCACAACGGTGACGATCGCGTTGATCTTAGGATTGACGGCTGCGATGCGATCAAGGTACGCCTGCACGACCTCGACTGGAGACACCTCGCGAGTACGAATCAGTTCAGCCAGCTTTGTTGCGTCGGAAAAAATGATGTTGGACGTCATGTTGCACCTAATCTCTACCTGCCACTTGGTAGACAGCACATAGACTTTCAAATTTGCCCGTCAAGGCCTATCTGTCACTTGGTAGATAGATTGGCGGTGAGGCAGCGAGGCATTGAAATGAGTGCGAGTGCTGGGGGAGCCCCAAACGGAGAAGCCTTCGAAGAATCCGGCCTTACCAGCTGCCCCTACACATGTGTTGCCCATTCAGTGCTTATACCTCCAGGTACATGCCTAGCTTCTCCAAGAAAATTTCAAGAGCAGCTCCAGTACTGCACCCGCCAAGCACCAGCACAGTCCCAATCTCATCAAACCTCAAATGTTCCTCGAGACAGCTCGCACTGCCAATTCTAGCACTCGAGCAAAGGCTACGATCTGTTTAAACATCATAGCTCGATTCTCGTGTCCCAGGTTAACTCCGGATGCGAAGACCGGAGTTTGGAAGTAGGCGAAACCGCAGGCACTTAAAATTTACCAAGATAAAGGATCCTTCTCCCGTACTGTACTCGATAGAGGTGCGCAACCTCATCAACGTCATTGGCTTCAGAGAAGAACTACTCTTAAACGATCACAAATTCGATGCATGCTAGTTACTCTCACAAGTTGAATTGCAAAGCTCAAGGAATTCAGGCTACCCATCCAATTCAGACAGTTCGACATTGCAACCGATTCAAAACCAAGTAAAACAACGGCAATGTCTTAAGGGGAAAACTGTAAACACAGAATCTCACTTTCAGGATGGTGCAAGGATTCGGAATTCGAAATCTACCAGCAGCAGACAAATAAGAGTGAGCCCGTATAATACAACCATTCAGGACATTGTTAAACTTGCCACTCAATCAACGATTCTATAAGAATCACGGAAGTGAACAAGTCGATTTAAACTGGGCTTCTACTCTTTCAGCACCCAGTCACGCGGCTTTTGTGGATCGCACTTTGCTTAAACCTTTTTGTACGAAGACGAACAAGTGAGCAGAACGGGTAGAATCAGTTGTAAAGGTCACTCGCGATCTCACAATTTCTCACATGGCATAAAATTTCACAAGAATACAGACAAAAGGATCGCGGTTTCGCCTACTTCCATGATTCTTATAGAAAACTGGTGCGAGTGGGCATAACAGTTTCTGAATTAAAATAATCATTAGTAGAGCACTTCAATCATTCATAAACGTAGCGGCCATTTCCACAAACTAGGTCTGGTGACAAAGAACCAAAGTCTTAGTCACTCCTCGCAAACGGGCAGTCACTTAACAACGCTAATATCAACCGCAAATGGGAATCTTTCAGAAAAAAGTTCTCGACAGAAACAATCGCTTGCTTCTTCAAGAACGTGCTACACACTTCTCGGCAGGCTTCGACTTCTAACTCCGTCCGCAATGTAACTTCCTAATTTTCATTCGAGAGCAACAATTGAGTCATCATCGCAAACGTATTTCAATAGTACGACGTTAAAAGAATCTCAAAAGAGCATCTAGTTGGAGATTCCACACCCACACCCCTATTCGAAACCAAGAGTAAGATGACATGGCTATAGCGGCCATGGTGGCCATGACGCCAACCGAAAGTGAGGTTGGGGAAGCTTACCAGAAGTGAGTAAACCCAGGCGGATCACAAACGCGGGCAGCGCGCATCGACAGACCCGAAATCGACCACTGCAAACTCGGACGTGATTCGTCGTGATCGCACCAGCTGCTCGTAACCCTGCTCCAAATATCCGGCCAAATTCGTCCACGATCCAGCAAGACGCAATCCCAGAAATCCTCAACGCAAACCCCAGATCGCCCACACTATTACACAACGTAGCCGCCGGATCACCACCGTGTTGGGAAAGTTCAAGTGCTTCCAGGGGCCGCCACAGTCCTGCAACGCCCTGAAATTCGACAACAATCGAGCCTCAGATCATCCTCTCACTCGTTCACCACCAGCGTCTACTGTTGTGCAGACAATGGCACAGGGTACTGACGAGATACACTGAGGAAATAGTCCTCTAGGAAAATTTGGAACTTGCAGCTACACTAGTACTTGCGGTACTCCTCTCGAAAGTCCTGGTGGAAGGACACCCAATCAGTGTTTTTTTTTCTGGCGATTTACAGCCAGATTGCACCAAATGTTTTTGGCTAGCACCAGGCCTATAGGAAAAAAACAGAGAAATTACAGGCAAAATCGCCGGGGGAGGATACAAGGTTAGGTCCCGCCGCAGTTTCCGCCCGGAACAGGCTTCCGTGCTAGGGTTCCGTCGCCAGCACACCAAACTGAGGGACTTCGTCTGATTTGCAGTTGCAGCCGCCTGTGCTCCAGTCTCTCCTCTCCGTAACGGTTCTCGCGCCACCTTGTCGATGAGATTGATCGCTGGGGAGCCACCTTCTCTCCCTCGTTGAATTACTTAAATGCCAACTTCACTCCTGCAATGAATTCGTTGTAGCCCACTCCGCAATGCTACACTTGCGTACAGAGCCAGCTAGAGATTTAGTGTTGGGCATTCACAGCCAGTTCTTCAATTGTAGTAGTGGATACTTGTGATTGTGTCGCCACATTAATTTCCACTTCCTTGTAGGACTGTGGGTGTATCTGCATTGTATATGTGTAATTGAATTATGGCTCGCCTTCATGGGTGCAATCACGGAGGGCTTTGGTGTAGCGTGTGGTTGCGAGATCAGGAAGGGGCGGTGTGGGCTGCATTTAATTTCGCAATTCCAGAGCGAGGATCAGTATCCTTTTCTGATTGTGCTTTGTGTCTGCGTTGTGTTGCGCTGCTAAGATTTGGGTCTTGGACTTTCTAATTTTGCGTGTGTTTCTCTGCTGGGTTTAGGGATTTGGGCTCTTTCGATTTGATCCTGCACGTCCGGGGTTGGCAAATTTGTGTTTCCAAATTCACCTGTGTTACTCTGTTGGGGTTGGGTGCTTGGGTTTCGAAATTGAGGTTTAGGGTCTGTCGGGGTTGTGCGGGTCTGTCAAGGTTGTGCAGGTTTGCTGGGGTTGTGCGGCTCTGTTGGAGTGGGAAGCTTCGGGTTCCAAAACTGTTTTTTGCAATTGGGTTCCGAAATTGGCTTCCGGAATTAGCTTGTGTTTTTCGTCGCTGCGATGGCGGACTCTCCTTCCGCTCCCGAGAACATCGGTTTCGCAAGCGCGGCCGCTGCAACGCACAAAAGCATCTTGGCCGATAGGAAGAAGCGGAAGCTTGATAGATTGCAGCGTGAGGCGAAGGCGGCCGAGCGAAAGGCACAAGCATCGAAGCAAGCCCTGGAGTTAGAGGCGCGCAAAAGAGCAAGAAGTACCCGAATGATGCGCAGCTACTTCACGTCGTCAAGGAATTCCTTGAATCGAGGTCCCTTGAAAAGCAACGCGACGGAGTTGCAAAGCTTTGTTGTGGGCGGCGAATCTTCTCAGTCCCCGGATACTGAAATTCTTTTATCATGCCCCAACGTGGTCCGTGTCTCCGACGATGAAGACAACAGCTTGGGCGATGAGGATGATCCAGACTTGAGCGCAGATGAAATGGTCGACTCCGACGACGCTTTCATGGACCCACCGATCCGTAACAAGCGGCGAAAGAGTGGTGATCTGGCGCTCAAGGATGCGAAGGAGGCGGGTCCCTCTTTCGGCACGATGAAGAAGTTAAAAAAAAATTACGAACGATCTCGCAAGTTCCACAGCGAGTGGGCGGCGAAGGAGCCCTGGAGCGAGGCTGTGTTGGCCGACGATGGCGACCTGCAATCTGTGCGCTGCAAGTCGTGCTCTCTCATTCGTGGTAAACCAATTCAAATGGCCCCAAAGTGGGACACTATCTCGAAGCATGCGCAACGTGATATTCACAAGAAGTGCATGCTTTTATTTGCAGCTCGAGGGCCTCTATCTATGGCGTTGCAGATTCAGGGCTGTAGCACGGCAGAATCACGGAGGAAACGTGTGCAGTTCTCAACTTTGTTCCAGTTGCTTGCTAGGGGTAGACCCATGACAGAATTTGAGGCCCGTTCTGAGTTATACGATTTCCTTGGCGTTCCCGACTTGCCTCGCAAGCATTGGGGTGACGGATCCGGTTGGATAATGGCCGAGCACCTCTATGACTTTGTCAAACAGAGAATCAAGACTCTTGTATCTGCTGCGCCTTTCTTTGCCCTGTCTGCTGATGAGACAACTGCCTGCGACAATACTTCGTGGATTACAATCCACGCTTATATTCTCATAGACTGGTGTCGTGTTCCTCTTCTACTGACGATCCAGAAAATGGACTCTGATGGCGCCACAGCCAACAACCTAACCACTTTAATCATGTCTGCCGTGACTGTTGGAGGAGGTGTCACTGATGCAAACATCGCAGAGAAACTGCTATGCTTTGGAGCCGACGGGGTGAGCACCTTCCAAGGCTCAAAGACGGGAGTAACTACGCAAATCAAAGAGAAGTTTGCCCCGTTTGCCACTGGAGTCCACTGCTGTGTTCATCGCCTCAATCTGGCAACCCAGTCCCTGTCCTCATTGACAGTTATGCATGCAGTGGAAGAAGTCCTCCGCTCTACTCACACTTACTTTGCTCATTCACCCAAAAAGGCGGGGGAGTTCAAAGCCTTATCGCAGCAACTCGAGTCGAAGGGCCTGAAGTTGCTTAAAAATGTCAAAATGCGGTGGATCAATTGTCTCTCTCCCATCCGTAGGCTATTGGCAGAGTACAAGGGTGTGCTGGCGATGGTGCACACGGACAAAAACGATAAGAAGTGGGGGCAGAAGGCCCGGGTGAGTGTTCTTGTCCTTTTGTATTCCCTTGTTCATTTTCAGTTTTATATGTGATATAGATGAGTGGAGAGAACGGTCATTAGAGCATTCCTGATCTGTTGGGGTTGGATGAGAGTGTATTGTATTCCATGTAGAGTGATGTTCTGTGTGCTGTGAGTTTAGTGCTGCTTTCATCATGTTTGCCCATCTTACTTGATTGATTCGGAACATGGGTAAGGCTGCGGTTACTTTGACATTGCTGCATTGACATTGACATTATTCTCATGGAAAATGTGCAGGCAAATCTAGCCCTCCTCTTAGATCCGTATGTTTTGTTGGGTATGTTAGCGATGCTGCCAATGCTGGAGGCTGTCGATGTTTTGATTCAGTGGGCTCAGAAAAGAGATGCCTACATTTGTGATTTTGTTGGGGCTCTCAGCACATGCCAAACCAGCTTATTCACATTCTACTTGAATGCTGAAACGGCCTTCCGCAAAGACAAATTTCATGCTTACAACCAGGTCCTACAGTGCTCTCATGAGCAAATCTTGATGAAATGGGATGCCAATTTAAACTTGCCCTGCGAGACTCTGACATTTGTGGTGGGTGGGGAGTCTCTCTATGCAATGCATGACGGTGCAATGGTCAACCGTGAGGGATTTGCGGGCATAATCAGCAATGTCCAAAACGATTGCAAAGGTGAGTTCTCATTTCAAGTATTCATGAGATTGCAAGTTTGACACTGCAATGTGACGATGTCACTTATATTTAATGCCCGGTTTGTTTTGTTTTGTTTTGTTTTTTCAAACTATTAGCTCAACCTTTAATCTCAAGGAGTTATGCTTGACTGGCTACATAGACTCACATTGACATGGCATTATGTTAGGCCATGGTCTATTCATTTTGATGCACTGGGAGGAATTACCTAGATTTAAAGGATTTTCTGTTTAAAAAATGATGTGACATTTCTGTGATATAAATCATTTGATATAAATCATGTGCTATAAATCATATTTAAAAAAATCATGTGTGATATAAATCATGTGAAAATCATGTGATATTCTGTTTTGCAGAAGATACTTGTGGGCCACCTCTTCAATTTTCATGGTGATTCAGTTTTGTGGTGATAATAGAAGGGTGACACATTAGACTTAGAGTTTAATGTCTAAATTATACAACTGTTTTTTGGAACAACTTAGAGTTGAAAATTGTCCTTGATTAGACTTGTGATTCATCTCACCCATATTAGCTCTAATTTACCAATTGTATCATATGTTAAACTACCTCTTAGGGAGGTGTTATCTACTCATTTTATATGATCTGATTTGATTAGCCCATCATATGATTTAATTCTTTGCTAATACCTCCACCGTTTCTAACTCTAGCGTTTCGTTTCTCATGTGCAGAGGCCGCAGGGAAACTCATGGACGAGATGACGACCCGCTTTCCAGATCATGGCTTGATGGATGCCCTGGGCGTCGTGTACCCGCAGTACTGGTTGCAAGGGGACTGCTCTGCAAGCTTCAAAAAGCACCTGGATGTCATCAAGAACTTTTATGGCAAGCCAAAGTGGATCGGTGAGGGTGACAATAAACGATTTGTCCCAGCTGTGCTTGACAAGTTCTTACTGGAGATAGAACAACCATTATTCAAGATTGCTATGCTATCAAACGCCCACGATGCCATGCAGATGCCTCTAGTACATGCTCCCGCACACCAGTTGGTGAATCCATTAACTAAACTGTGGAGGATTTTGGACGCAAACACCTCTCTTGGCCACAAATTCGGGGAGTACATAAAACTGGCCCAGATTGCAATGGTACATGTCCTAGGTAGCGTGGAGGATGAGCGCACGTTCTCAACGCTATCTTTCCTGAAGGACAAGCTGCGTAATCGCTTGGATCAACACTTGGGTGTCGTTGTAGGCATGCATTGCCAGACTGTATATAGTCTAAAGACTTTTCCTTATGATGACTGCTTTAAGCAGTGGGTGTTGTCAAGTGAGCGCCAACGTTACGCATTGACTGCGTGACAGAGCTTTGTACTCTGTACATGGCAGGATTGGCACCCTTAGAGCAGGGTAGCAGTTGAAACTCGTACTTGCTAGTTCCTTTTACTGAACTGGCAGGTGATAGAATTTCAATTGTAGCATTACTCCTGAGATTTGCTTGCAATTTAGTTTCTCTTTTCAGTGCTGGGAATGTCCAGGCTACACTGTACTCATTTCATGGAATGCGGCTATCATTTTCATGTTGCTATCAATTTATTGTGCTTGGACAATGTCTGTGGCTGCCTGCAGATGTGGAGTGCAGGACGGTGAGTCTCCAAATTTGATGCTAATTTGTGAGCAGGAGCTCAGTCTGGTAAGAATTCTTGTACAATCTTGTGTCCGCAATGGAGATGATTGTTTGAAATGTCGTACATCATATGTCTTGAATGTGGCAGCCTAGGCACCCAAATGCATGCGATTATGGAGTTCTGCATCATTGCATGCAAAAATGGCATTAACAGGTACTCGGGGTTTTAGAGTTTTGGAAGGTGCTTTTCACTCATTGAACTCATTATCAAATTCTAAAGATTTTTGTTGTGATACAACAATGTGTGATAATGAGAATTTAGAGGGTATGGAACTGGGTACATGTTCTGTCTAAAGGGTTCGGTGATAGAAATGAATATGTGATACCGTAGAAATTGATATTTAGGAATGAGCTTAGTGAAGTATTCTGACTCGAGGTGCTTTGCTGCAGCCTGCAGTTGAAAGAGCAAGGCTTTAAGTGGAAGCAAGAGATTTGAGCTCAGGATTTGAACTGCAAGGTTCTGGAAGAGAAGTTGAGCTCAAAGGAGGTTGATTTGGAACAACGGAATGATGAAGTCTCCGCGCTTGAGGACCGACAAGATTAGTTAGAAGCTGAAGTGAAGAAATTGCAGCACCTTTTGGGTGAGGCAAACCGTAAAGCCACCACTTTTGAGCATCAGGTATTCACCATTTTCTTTCAGTTCCCATGTTTCTTACAGAATGAGTTCAGTCCACCTTCATCTTCAACATTTAGTAGGATCAACGAGTAGGTAATGTTCGAGAGTCAGAGACTTGAAGAAGTATCATTGTGATGAGTTCAAGAACTTAGTTGTGGTATCATTGTGATAAGCTCAAGCATTCACTTGCGATCTTGTCTCATAAATGTTAAATCGTATAATTGCTTGTAATGCTGTATCCACTCCATTTCCCTTCTAACCTAGGCATCGGAGTGTGCCACTTTGTTGGTTGCAGGTGACATCTTGATACTGATTTAGTTCCATGAACAACAGTGAGAAGAAAGTTTGTGTTACTAAAACACTAATAGTTTGGGTGTTTGTGACGGACTTTGGATGCATAATTGCATTGTAGTAATGTGTCTGATGTTAGTATCTTGCATTGCATACTTGCTTGCATTGTGCAAATGTTAAGTTCTTAGCCATCCTTCTAGCCTTGCACTAAATCAAGCATCGGAGTACTTGTGTTTGTTTTGCAGGTCCTATTTTGGTAGTTTTAGAGCTAGGAGAAGTAGGAGCGTTTTCTTGAAGTTGTAGTTTTTACTAGAAGTTTTCTTCTCCTCCAATTTGGTTTCATCTTTTGTTTCAATAAAATCGCCAATTTTGTGTTGGACGTTTGCATTCTATTGCTGAAATCTCTATAAAATTTTCAAATAATAGGGAAAGTGCAGCCTAAAGCCATTCAAGTGTGCACTTGCAGTAGCCCAAACTCCACCAAACCTCAATCCCAGGTTGCCACTTCTTGCGATATCCAAATTCGAAAAGTAGCCTAGTGACATCAAACTTAAAGGTAGAAATTTAATTTGAAGCCAGTGACTTGAGGAAAAAAAGGCCAAATGAAATATAAAAAAGGCCATATTGCCTGTCCATACTTCGTCCCCGGCGATAAAGAAGCACCTACCTCCAAATGAAAAAAAAATCACTGCTGAGCCGGAAGGAGCGACTGCAGTGGTGAGTCTTCCGTGCAGTTTCTTTATCTACACAAAATAGTGAAATTAGGTTGTACCATACTAAATGTTTATCAACATTCGACACTATCTAAATATGTATTGTTACTATACAAGAATGCAGTGTTTTTTACTGAATTAGGTATTGTTGTAATTGGGACTCCAATGAACCTTCATGTATACAAATGGAAATATTTGTAGAAATTTGTTGACTTTGATGGTTTGTAAAGTACTTTCTTGGGGTAAGGCAATCTAATTCTCAAGGCAACCTAATTTCACTATTTTGTTTATCAAACAAACATCTCTACTCCTAATTGTGATCTATTTGCACTGAGTTCATATAAAGCCAGGTTGAATGTTGAATTGTAATTTAGGGTTGCTATGATCACAAAGTGTAGTACAAAATGTAGTGTTTATATCAATACTTGTCAAAAAATTCATAGTTGAGCATATTACACTAATTCTGAACTACTGGTATTAAATATAAAAGTTATTTTTTTGATGAATCTTTAAAGTTTAATGGTTTGGAAGTTTTGACAATTGTATGTAAAGCTTATTAAAATTTTGTTTACACAAGTATTTCTAAGAATTCTATTTGAGCTCTTTATTTGCATTAAAAACTTCAACAATTGAGGATATCATATATTTTAGTTCTTCTAAGTTTTTTTAACCCCTAAAGGACTAAAGCCATTTTTAGGTCAAAAACCACTCAAAACTACCCGTAGGATCTTGTACTTAACCCTGAAGCGCTCTGATGTCCATTTTTTGGACAATGAATAGAAGGCTTCAAGGCACTCTATAGTCCACCCAACTTCTCATTCATCCAATGTAATACTTGAATCTAGAAAAAACAACCTTCCTTAACAACCACATTCATAAAATTTCAATAAATGATATTTCTGTACAAAGATGTAAGCGAAAATGTGCAAAAATTTAAAAAAGGATTGAATGCCACATTTAACTACTTCTGGACTTTCAAAGGGTCTAGAATTAACATCGAGAGATAATCATTGAGAGATAATAATCTGGAGATCTCTAGATGCATCAGGAGATCTATACAAAACATCAGAAGATCTATGCAAACATCAAGAGATATATACAAACATTGAGAAATAATCATCTGGAGACCTTAAGGTGCATTGTCCAGAATTCACTTGAAAGTCCAGAAGTAGTTAAATGTGGCATTTGAGGCGTTTAGGGGTTAACCTATCTGAGATCATGTGGTAAAAATTTCATAAAATTTGACTGTACGGATTGGAAGATATTAACATTCAAAGTTAGACAAAAAGTTTTTTTTTCAAGAAGATGCTTAGATTGCCCTAAAAACAAGATTGTCCATAACTTTCTCATCACTAGTCCAAATATAATGAATCAAAGCTTCACATGTAAACAAAAATATAATATTTTTAGGAAATTAAAAAAATTTTAATTTTGACCTTTTGAAATTTGGAGGGAGGGGCTGCCCGCCAACCTTTGTTTTCAATTAAAATAAAAATTACATATCCATGAAGCTCTCATAGGTACGCATGTCCTCAAAAAAATTTAAAAACATTCACTACAAATTGAGACAATAGGAACCTATCCGGACCCAAATTGTCCTCCGAGGGGACAAACGGTCCTTTAGGGGTTAGTACATATGACAAAAATTGACAAAAATTGATACTATTTGTAATATGTTTAAATTAGTAGAAGCTCAAATCTTATTTTGGGTGTTCTAATTTTAAAAAAAACAATTGTAATGTAAAACATTTTGTAGTGAATTAATTGCAAACTATTGCTAATTACTAGAAAAAAGTCAGATCTAATGTTGGATTCTACCTAATTTTTGGGTAAAAGCTCCAAATAACAAATGAATTGCACCATTGCTTTCAAAAAGACAAGATTAGCCTAGTAGATTCTCCCCTATTCCCAGGTCATTTTGGCTTGCAAACTGTCAATATAAAGAAATGTAAAAATCTTGGATGATGGAATTTGCACTATCTAAATAATTTGACTTACTTAGAGTGTTAGGAAAGGTTGTGGAAGTAATAAAAGACTCCTCTTTGACCTTGTTTGGATGTTGCAAGCTCCCGGTATGCCGATCAATGCATCAAATTTGACTAAATTCCACCGAAATTTGGAATTAAAAAAACCTTGTAATTTTCATTCTTTGAAAAATTGTCAAGTTAACCCCTAAAGGACCAAGGCCTTCTTTCTGCCAAAAAACACTCAAAACTGCCATATCTATAGCAAAGAGTAAAAAACATTAAAAATTGTTCTTTTTCCACATCTAGCCGTAGGATCTTACACCTAACTAGTATGAGAGTGTGTGGAAAAAATTTCAGAATTTTTGACCGCACAAATTGCAAGATATCTGCGTTTAAAGTGAAAAAAACAAGTTTTTCAGCACATTGTGGGACTAGATTTTTTGACTTTGAACATTTTTGAATTAAAATTTTTGCACTACAGCGTTTTGAGCTTTAAATCTTTATAGTGGAGAATTGAGTTTAGAGTCTAGAAAACAAAAAAAAATATTCAAAAAAACTTAATTATCATTCTTAAAAAAATTATTAAGTAGAAATAGGTGTGAGATAGAAGGAAAATCTAAAATATTAATATATTTTAGATGGAATTAAAATTCACTAATCCCATTGGTGAGATTGTTCTAACAAGTAAATCAGACCATGCAAAAAAAAAAAAATTGAAAAATTTGAAAATTTGCATTCAGAAATGAATCCTACAAGTTATTTTTTTCAAGAAGATGCTCTAACTACCCGAAAAACAAGAATGTCCATAACTCTCTCATAACATATCCAAATGAAATGAATCAAAGCTTTCCAGATAGACAAAAATATAATCTATGAGAAAAAAAATACTAAAAAAAAAACTCAAATTTTTGTCCATTTTTTTTGGCTACCCGGGCTTCCCGCCGTCCCCTCATTTGAGCTTATTTGGTCATAACTTTTTTTCCCGGGCACCGATTGTGAAAAAAATAATATTCCCACGAAGCTAATCTGATTTTCTACATCCAAAAAAAGTTTCAAAAAATCAAGAGAAAATTTCAGCCCGTAGGTACCTGCCCAAAAACGCATTTGTCCCCCGAAGGGACAACGGTCCTTTAGGGGTTAAAATGGGTAGAAGATGGAAGGAAAAACAAATTGTTAATAGCTCCAAAATGGAATTAAAATACACTTATTCCACAATGAGATTTTTCTAAAAAACTAATTAAACGATGTGTAGTTCTTTTTAAATTATTAAAATTGAATTAAGAAATGGATCCAATATAATATTAATAAACTTGAGAATTTCCTAAGATTGGGTTTAAAACAAGAACTCAAGCTTGATAACTTTCACATTAATTATCCAAATGGAATGAATTAAAATTTCTTTTCAAAGACAAAATATAATCTCTAAAAAATAAAATAAAAAAATAAATTTCAAGATTTTTTACTAGCCATCTTTGCCTCTTTTGGGCTTATTATGGCATAACTTTTGCCTCCTAGACATTGATTGAATAAAAATTATATTTCAAAAAAGCTAATCAAGTTTTCTATTTTGAAATAAAATTTAAAATCTTGCCAAAAACTGAGACCATAAGTACTTGCTCAAAACTCCAATAGTCCCTTGAAGGGATTCTTGGGACTTTAGGGTTAAAGATTCAAACATGTAGTGACATTTTTAAACCTTAAAGGACCAAACATTTAAATTATGAATAATGGATGAATACAAATATTTCTTACAAATACGAAATCTTTGATTTTTTCATCCATCTAATTGTTTCCAAATTTTTATGTTCGTTCTTTTACATTTATATGATATAGATTTTTAGACCTATTGTTTTGCAAATATTCTATAGTTTAAGGGATACAAATATAGTTGACTTCAAAAGAAGTCTTTGTAGTTCAAAAACTGGCTCTTCAAAATAACTTGAAAAATAAGTAAATTTAAAATCTAAAAAAACACCAAGTTCAAAACTCCTTGAAAACAATTGTACTAAATACGTAATATAAAATGATCTAAAAATCTTTTTTATTTATTTTACATTTTAATTATTGAATTTTACAATTTGAATTCCTTACCAAAATCTTTTGAAAATCACTAATATTCAATTCACAATTCATTTTAGAAGGAATTTTGGATATTTGATTTCAAATTCAATTTATAAATATTAGCTAGAATGATGTTAGATCCAAATATGTCAGTGGATATTATTTATGAGTTACTATTTACACTTTCTACTCAAAAGTCATCACTCTCTTAAGTTTCACTTTGTAAAACATCTCTATGTTTATGAAATTTGGAGTACTTCAAGATAAAGATTCTTTACACTATGTTCTACAATATTGTATATATTGTATATTGGGAACAATTACAAAAACAATAACAAACCTTTGCAAGGTGGTTGGACTAGATTGTAAAAAAGTGCCGCACAATTCATTTTATTGCATACACTCGGAACAATGACAATGAGGGTTTCTTCAAAGATTATGGAAACAATTCCTTGGACTAGAGAATTTGCATAATTATCCTTGATTTAATTTTTTTTCCATAATTAATCCCGAGTTTATTCATAATGAACTCGCCTGCTCTAAAAGTGACCTTTTAAGAGTTGATTGCTTTTGGGGGGTAAGTTAGACTCCTTGAAACAATTTTCAGTAAATTTTTGTAGGAAGAGAAATGGAATTGGCATCTAATGTAAGTCGTTTCATATTTTTTGAACCTTCGTGAAATTAATTTATGAATTTTTCAAGTTCAAACACAGTGGTCACAAAAAAGCAACCATCCTCTGAAATGTACACTATTGGTACATTGAAGAAAGTAAAGTGAAACTATATATTAGAGGTCCCTTTTAACCTTGGGCAGGTTCCGTTTTGGCAAAGCTACCCTCAGAGTCTGTCTTCACCTTTAGAATTCCTTGTCTGCATTGCTTTCACAGTTCAGAACTTCGATTGTACTGCATTTTAGGAATTCAGGGTTTTAGGGAATAGAAGCGCATTTGGATTTTTTAAGTAAATCAGAGCCTGCAACTTGAAGCGGCAACATTGTGTGTGCTCGATCTCAAGTGTAGGGCTACTAACTTACAAGGTCTCGTTCCCGGCGACCTCACCCAATTCCTTGCTTTGTTACATTCACACCTTAGTTCAGAATTTCGATATTTCAATTCGGCATCGAGGTTTGGGGTTTTGGTGCATAGAGCTAACTACGGAATCAAAACCACGAATTGCATTCTAAGTTGCGGTGGAGCCAGCATCTCGAAGCGGCAACATTGAGTGCACTTGATCACACAAGTTTAGGGGTGCTCAAGGTGTCGGAGAGCTTTGGGGTCTTCTTTCGAAGTTTAGGGTTGGACGCCAAAGAGACGATTTTTCCAATCTTCTGCGCGATGGAGTGCGCTGGAGGTCATTTGCCGGGCTCGTGCTTGGGCCCTGCTACTCTCCGTTGCGGCTCGTGTGGAGCCGTCCGTTACTGTTCTCGGCAACACCAGAAGCGCCACTGGAGGGAGCACGCGCAAGTGTGCGGCCGCATGGCGGTGCAGATGCAACGGGCGCCCGAGCTTTATGACTTCCCTTTCTCCTTCGCTCACCAGACCACTCATCTGCTGGAGGCCGAAGAATCGACCAATTGCTCTCTGCTGGAGTCCTGGGGCCTTCACGGTGCCGGGTTGTGGAAAGCATCTTGCGATTGCTTCCAAATCGCTGAAGGAGCGTGCCAGGTGAATGGGGATTGGAAGCTTGCGGCTAGTTCCTGCCCGTGCAGACCTCCGGAAAATTCACCACCAAGTGAGCTGCAGAGCTGGGAGGAGTTTTACAATTGGCGAGACCTTCCGTTCGACTCACCCGTTGCCCTAATCTTGCATTGGCCGCTGTCTCTGTACCACGCCATCTGCATGTCTCAGTCGCAAATCCGAAACCCTAAGTCGTTGCGTGTGCACTATTTGGGTCCCGAGCGAGAGTTGGACCAGCTGCCCGCTTTTGCCGAGCTGATAGCGCTCTTTCCCGGAACACCATTCCACATCGACTTCGTTGGGCCTGCAGTGCCAGTGTTCCGGGATGGGGAGAGCCTTGAATTCTCCACTTTCTGTCGTTGCTCGGATGTCGACTGTGGATGCAAGAACAGGGATTCAGCTTTGTCCAAGGGTGGCGTAACGATTAGGCTGTGGAGGGGGCTCTATCATGATCGACACGCAGAGCTGGGATGCCCTCCTGATCTGATCTTTGCAGCCAATGCAGGTCTTGCTGCGTTCTCGAGCTGGCACCCCACTCTGCGACTGATCGAGTCGCTGAATGTGCCCGCCGTTTTCACCGACTACTGCGAGGAGGCCGCGGTCATGGCTGTGCAGACGATTCAGTATTTATCGCCGGGAGGTCACCCTGGTCTTGCGATTCCAGTGCAAGTGAATCCGTTTCGGCAGCCTTTGAGCCCCAGTCACAAGGATTTGGACCTCCCCACATTTTCCAACGGCTTCATTTTCAGAATGAACGGCCCTGAAAATGCTGCATGAGTCATGCCCAAACTGTACTCTCCACTCCTACCACAGTGTCGTCTCTGCTCCCGAAGTTGGGAGGCATGGAAATTGCAGACGTTGCCAAATCCGTGTGCATCATATTCTTGAAAGGATCTGCGATCAGAAGGGGCCACCTTCTAATTGGAGGAAGAAGCAGGGTATCCAAGATTCTCCAATCTTCTTTCTTTCGAACAAATGGTCTCGCATCTTGAGTTCAGGAATGAAAGTGTTCGAATTCTGCCAGCAAGTGTAAGCAAGTGCAGTTTTTGTCAACCACATTGCAGTTACAATGAAAATTTACAGGAATCGTCAACTCTGCTCTTGAATGTTCTGTGAGCATATAAAACCATAAAACACAACACACTGAGCAATTGACACTTGAACTCCATGCTTGAGTTTCGATTCGGTGTTTAATCAAACCTCGACAATAGGGGGATCACGGTTGAGCTCCCTCCCTCAACTCCTCTCCTCAAACTCACTGACAAAAGCGTCATGGTCACCGCACAGACAAGCACGTTACCAAGTTCCACGAACTGGCTGCACTTGGCCATGAGTATCCCGTCGCTCATCTCGTTGAAGGTTCCTCAGGCTACAGTGACTCCCCCTAATGCTAAAATGACTGTCAGAATGACTGAACGACTTCCATTTATAGGTCCTTTAATTTGATCTTAAGACCATGTAATGGTTTGCATGTCTAGTTTAAGATTGCATGGTTACAAATCCTAAAAAATTGATAATATTATCAATGCTTTAGTATTTTATTCAGTGAAGAGCAAACTTTAAGAATCTCAAGAAACTCATGGATGTTTGATGTAATAATTTTACTTACATCAAAACATAAATTCTAGAAATTGAATAAGGTTTTCAATAAAAAATAATTCTTTTGAATGATTTTCTCACATCAATTGTAGGAATTTATGCATTGGAAGATGAAAATGACTTAGATCAATCACAAAAGAGTTTCCTAATCAACAATGTTGTACAATAAATTTTTGAGATAGAAAAATGAATCACTCTACAAGTAGATACAATAAGTGATTACCGTAGCTTCCTTCAACACAAATAATAATCTGTTGCAACTATTAAAACACATACATCAAACTTCAAATACTATCATGTTAAAAATACTATCATAATCAAACACTATCATGAAATTTGCAACCATTCATGCAAATATAAGTTGAGTTCAAAATTTGTAGCAAAACTCATTTGACTAAATTAATGGTTGCAGCTATTATGAGGCTCAGGGTTGAGGTTTTGTATGCTGGGGAGGAAATTGTTGTTGATGTCTATAGCTTGAGTTGGAGGCTGTTTGAATGCGGAACAGTTTGACAAGTTCGGTTTCCAGAGCACTTCACTTACTCTTAGCTAGGGCGGCATTGCATACCCAGTGCCACACGATCTACTGCGACTGCAGTCAAAATTTCTCAGTTGCGTACAATTTAGTTGGCTCTGTTCAAGTTGGAATATTGGTCCCACCGGCTTGCAACTCCCAAGTCCCAACCCAAACGAGTCACCAAAGGGCTTTGCACCTCGATGGTTGCAAAACTGCTTCTGATACTTAGTTTTTTCCCATTGGATTCTTATTGTTCGCAGTCATACACTTAAACAATGACTTTAGTCCCAATATATAAGTTGAGGAGCATATTGTGGTGAAACAAAGCAAATTCAATCATGTTAATGAGTGCGAGCACATCGCTTCTTTCCTGTCAATCAGTACAACTGCTATTGCAATTTTTTCATACACTTACATGACTTCCTTCCATCACAATGGCATTTTAACTTGATAATTACAAATTCATCACAGCTCTTTCATCACTCCCCTTATTAATTCTCTTCATTCACGTGCAGAAATGTACATTTTGTAGAGACTCCGATACTGCAGGTGACACTGATTTTGAGCCCTCACTCTTAGGATAACTTAGCAATGTTGTGTTGGGCATTATAAAATACATGAGGGCTGAATAGGGCTGAATAGTGCTCACAAAAGAAGTGTAGAGTCATGCAAATCAATGACTCCAAATAGATCAATGTATGGAAAATTTCGTTAAAAAAGAGGTACTCCATACGCCATTTTTCCCTTCAATTCAAGGACTTGTATAGATTTCAGACCACAAGGTCTAAACGTGAAAGTGTCAAGTTTGTGGAATACTGCCATTTTAACAAAATATTGGTTCTGTTGGGACCTCCCAAACTCCATATAGTGCCCCCTGTTTACCACAACTGATCACAACTAATCCATTGCTTTGTTTCTCATTTGAATCTACCAATCTCTGCTATGGATGTGAAGGTCAAAAATTATACGGGGATCTCTCCATGACAAACACGATGCAGACATAAGAAATTGCAAAAACAACAGGCCTAACAACTGAGGTTCCCACAAAATTTTGTAGCTCACAGACAATGGGAGAGTCACAAATGTTTCCAATATTCAACACACTCATGTTGTCGAGAAAAATATCAAATTGAACAAATCCTCTTGCAAGACTGAACATTTAGATTGCCACTATGAGCAAGGACCAAACGTCATGACACTTTTCGTTAACAACGATTTTTCAAACCAATCAACCGTGATTCTTAAAACCCTAATAAGAGAGGTACAGGAAAGTCGAAAACCAACATCCTCTGACCATTCACGTTCTCAAATTCCACCCGCTAAACCAAAACAAGGAATTCTCCCAATTTGGTTGTTGCACAAATAGATTGCTAAAAGCGTTGCCACCTCTCCAGAACTAAATTGGATCAAAAGATACCATTGTTCTTTCCAAATCAAGGCACAAGCTTGGTGATGTCAGTAATTCCGTATAAGAAGCACTCGAAGAAGAGACCAATGAGCACCAGTCTACGTTTCAACTGGCTCAACCCGCTGCAATTGCTTGAGGCTTGACCATTCAATTTGCATCAAATGCTCCAGAGTGTGCTAGCGTGCTTTCAATCTCTACGCATGTGGCCTACTGCTCATCATATAGGGCCAGGCTTTGCAATTTTAAGTGGAGGTGTATTCAGATCTCTCTCCTCCCATTCTTGCTGCTTCCAATCCAACCCATATGAGACGCACTGCCTCTCTTTGCATGAACGAATTAGTGCCTTCCGTCGTACAAAGTCCAACCTCAAATCTGACAACATTATTTCTCCTGAAAAGGGCACCGGCTGCAACAAAGGCAACTCCGAAAGCATTTGAATATCTTTCTCATGAAGCTCGAGCGCATAACATCCGATAAGGTAAAGGTCTTTAAGGTTCCTCGACTTACTCAAGTTAGGCAACCGCAACAAATTTTTGCAGTCCATAAGATCCAGGCGTCTCAATGCCGGCAACTCCCCCACTCCTTCCAAGGTTGTCAATCCATGGCTACCACTCAAGTCTAGACCTTCCAATTGGTTGAATCCATCGAGATGCACTTCCACCACGGAGTGGCCAAATGAGCAAGAAAGGTCTTGAAGCTGGCGTGGAATCGAATCTTGTGTACCTACTGCTAGACTCTGAACCTCTCCTCCTCGTAATCTTAATGCCAAATTAGGCAAGTCAATGATAGCAAATAATCTTTGATCCTCCAACACCGGACAATACATAATCCATAATTCTTTAAGGCCAATAAGGTAACCAATCCCTCGAATATCAACCAAATCCTCGCACTCATCAATGGAAAGGGATTGTAGGTTGGATGGTCGACAGACTGAGAAGCCTGACAAGGTTTGCAACTTTGAAATTCCATAAAGAGACACACTTTTTAGAAACCTACAATTGCTTAGATCCAACGTACTCACTTCCACCGCAAAAAGTCTTAGATTGGACAAATTGTGGCATCGGGCAAGGAGGTCTGACCCCAAAACTACAACCTTCTCTCCTGAAATGCACAATGTTTTGAGAGATGAAGGAAATTGCCCAACAAAATGAGAACCCTCAGTCATGGATGACCAATAGAAATCTGTGAGGTTCTTCAATGTTCCCAAGCCCTCGAGGCTGCCAAGCTCTACAGTTCCAAACAAATACAAAACCTTTAAGGCCATCAAGCACTCTAAATTCAAAGCTCCCCGTCCCCAATGCAACCCTTCCAAATGCAATACCTCAACATTGGAAAAATGGTCCCATTGGATTCCCTTCAAAGTTGCAATTTGACCAACAAATTGGGATTGTTTCTTTGCAACCGAATAGGATTGTGCAATAGCAAGGTGTACCAATTTTGGCCAACATCTACCACTTGGCGTTTTTTCAAGCTCTGTGAGATTGTCATTGTCCACAAACACCCACTTCCGCTTTTCTAAGTCCCCCAACTCATTAAAAGATCCTTTTGCTTCCAATTCAGCAAACTCAATATACAAATCATGCATGTTGATCCCTCCAGTTGTCAAATCCACATCTTGCAACAAGCCTTTTCGTTTCAAATTCTCCAATTGCCATTCCAGCACCAACACAAATAACTTTGTAAGACATACTATTCACTTGACAATGCATAAGAAAACTGGAGGCATTTTGATATGTTCAATAAACTCGGAAATACTTGGCTTAAATGACTAAAACATCCTTCAAATGGCCAGCACAAAAGATTGAAATCAAAACTCAAATCAAATGAATCAATTGATGGTTTTCACATTCCATTTCATTCCATTTACCTTCTTTGACTGATGATGTACTAGTAAAGAATTCCATTACTTCAAAGGACTCCTAATCATGTATTTGACTTTGTAATGCAGCTACTAGTGCAACTCACTTTGATTCATAAACAACTTTCAAAGTTGAACTCATTATGAACTTCCAACCTTCTTGTCTCTTATTCAATATCTCAAATGTTCAATTTAAATACAAAGTGATTTTGAGAAGATTTGATTAGTCAAGAATAACAATGATGGACATTATTCATTACCAATGACAACTACAATTAAGTGATGAAGCAATAAGAGAAACTTGAAACAAGAAATGGAAAGTATAGTACACAAAACTTGAAAAAGGATAAATGCAAATAAGATACCCGATGTAGAATTTCATCTTCTTCTTCCTTGTACAAGCGGCACAACCACTCAATACTCGAGATTTCAATATTCTCGAATTTAAGATCGTCAGAAAAGGTATAATGACAACGACGCTCAAACAACCCCACATCCATGAACAAAGTTTGTTCACTTGATGGTAGCAAGTCGAAATTGCTCCTCGAAATGTCAAAGACTGGATTTGCCCTTGACAAAGAGCTAAAAGTTCTAACCCTTGGCAAATGCTTCACCCATTCCAAAGGATTGTCTCCACGGTAACCCAATTGCACACCCAAAGCTTCCAAAGCCAAAGGATGGCAATGGGAACCATAACCGACTCCATCTCCCTTAGAAAAATAACACCTTTGGATGCACTTCAATATGTGACCTTTATCTTCATCTTCAAGAAATTCCTTCCCATAAGCAGCATGGTGCAAGAACAATTTCATTGCATCCACCTCTTCAAGCTCTGGCATCTCAACACATGCATCTCCATCTATCCCCAAGCGCTCAAGAATAATCTTAGAACGAGTAGTCACAATCACCAAACTCTCCTTATGACAAGGAGCTTCCAAAAACATCTTTACATACTTGATTGATTCGTGGTCATCGGACACATTGTCAATAGCCAAAAAAACTTTTTGCTTGGAAAGACTTGTACGCAAAGCATGTTTGCACTGCTCACATTGAACAAACCAAAATGTAAGCCATATTAATTGAACTCATAAAGGCTTCAATATCAATACCATTAGCTAAATGTTCAAGAAGCATGTCATATCTTAACACACAATTTCAAGCATATCATTGCATAAGACATCACCTTCAATAGTGCAAAACCTTGATACAAAATTTCTCAAATATGGGGAGACACTTAAGTAAACATAAGCATCAAGGATGATTGTAAGAAACACCTGTATTATTTGTTGTGTTTTGTAACATTACTCATGATTTTTTTTGGAGTACTCACAAACATTTAAAAGAAAAAAAAAAACTTTAATTTAAAAAAAAATATGGCTAATGTATACACCTTTATGATGAAGGTAACCACCAAAGGAAAAGTCTAAGAAAATTTTCTAAATAGGAGAACTAGAAAAGTACCAAAACTCAAAAAAATAGATACTTTGATGTTTTAATTAGTTAAAAATAGGAGTTTTTTTTAACAAATAAAATAAAAATTGGCCATTTGTAACAACTCTAAAGAGATGGTCATTCACCAAAAGAACCAAAAAAAATATACTTCATATGTTTCAAAATGTAGGCTAAATGAAGCTCACTCTGTAGACATAAAATCAAAAGCAATTTTTGGATAGTAAAACATTTTTGAAAATACCAAAAAAATTAGGCAAGGTTTATAATAACCATAAATACCTCACCTATACAATCTCAAGTCATTTGGAGCCAAAACGCAAAAGTTATGGCCAGAAAACAAAAAAAAGAAACAAGGTGATGAAAAATAAGATAGGTGTTTCTTGCAGTCACCCTCAAATACTATTTATAATATAGTCAACAAAACTAGATTTCAAGTATTCAATTTTCTAATATAATTTGAACCCATTTAGAAAATGCCATCTACACCAACATCAACAATCTCACCTCGCCTTCATTCAATAATTGAATCACTGTTGTGCTTTTCCTCGTCAAGTCTACCAATGCTTTTCGAAAGAGCTCAATGGAGTCTTTGGAAGGAACACTTGGGAATTCAAGATGGCACACCCGCCCTTCATATTCCCTCAACAATTCATTCGACAATGTCTTGCAAGTTGTAGTCTTGCCAATACCACCCACTCCATGGAGACCAACCACTTTGACGTGGTATTTCTTTGAAACTCTCATGCTTCCAATCTTCTCACCAATTGCCTATAGAGCCCACCAACGCACCGTCCTAGAAATGGTTTAAATTCCAATACTTTGAACATAGAAAAATAAAAAAGTGCATCTAATTGATTAAATTTTCTCAATTCAAAAAACTATAGTCTTGACAAAAAAGCAATAAGATTTCAAAAAAATCTATGTATCCATTCAATCAACAAAAGAAACAAAGAAATTTAGAAGTGGAATAGAATTTGAGGTACCTGAGGACATTACCTTACAAATACTTGATTTGCCTTGGACATGTGAATCATCCCACTTCAAATCCGGAAGAATGGACTTGCAAACATGGTTCACAATCTCATCTTCGTAAGCTACAATCTCCTTTGTTTGCTTGTTGTACTCCAAACCATTAAAGGACCTCAAAACTTCCAAGGCATACTTCCAATCATTTACTACAATGCGCTTCTTGGGATCATCCTCAGCCAACTTCTCCCAACTCTCAAACCATTTCTTGTGCACATCCACATCCTCCAATTCACCTACAGAAAGCCCGTAAAAGAGAGGCAAAATCTTCGGTCCACCTTGTGGACATTTAGCCCTATGGTTCAACTCATGAGCTTTCACAAAAGCATTCAATTCAATCATGGGCCACTTGGACATAAAATACTCATTGGAGACCACCACAATCAACATCTCACATTGCTCTACAGCTTGAATGATCAACTCTGGAAATCTTTTGCCCTTTGGTAAGCTTTTAGAGCGGCGATCAAAAAAAGGATAGTGCCACCGGTCTTCCAAGGCCTTGCAAAGGTGTTCCACAAACTCCTTTTGAGCTCCACTATGGCTTAGAAAGATCTTATGTTTGGGGTCCAAAATAGGATTGTTGCAAGAGCTTTCATTGAAACACCTATATCATCGTAAGATCTTTTAAAACATGAAGGAATAAGTGCATATAAAAAAATACTACAACACTCTTAAAAAGTAAAAAACAAATGATGAGACCTATGATATGAAGAGTAATCAATAGTGCTTGAATGTATCAAGGTTCAAACATGCCATAGTCTCCAACAATACTTTGAAAAGACAAATTTTAAGAGGTTGATTACAGCACCTAGGCATTGCATCAACTTCTAAACAATGTGCCATTGAATTATCATTATCTTGACTGCATTCCTGCAAGCACATTGTTCATCTCATCCTTTAATAAAAATGAAATTCCTAAAATACAAACTTCTACAATTGTTTGTCAAACTCAAACCACAATTCAAGACTCACAAAATAAGCAAAAGCAAAGTACTCACATGGTCTAAATCCTCTCCGAGACACTCGATACAAAATCATCATTCAAACAAAAAGAAGGGTGTTTTAACATCATTTATACTAGGCTTTAATAAATAACATACATGACGGGTTGCTTGAGAGGATTGACCTCTTTATTAGTGAACCCTAAAATATAGAAAACTAAACAAGGAACCAAAAGATGAAGCAAAGTCGTGATTGGAACAATGTCATAAATAAGGGGGGTAACAATCAATTGCTACACATAATGTGTCTTAGAAATTTGTTTATTCAATTGTTCGTAATTTCTAAACAACTTTGTAATAACCTTAGTGGGCAATCTTTCATGACTGCACAACTACCACAAGGGTACATATGTTTGAGATGTAAGACATGTTTATTGCAATAAGACAATGTTGTTAATTGAATGGACCCAAAAATGTAAATTCTTCTTAGAATTCTTTGAATGCGAAAGAGCAAAGATCCAAGTTATTCATTACTATAACATTGTCCAATTAAGAAATAAAATACTTGCACACTGGGAGCATTAAAACATTGTGAAGATCTTCTTCTATAATAGTGGTTCCAACAATCTCATATACAAATTCAAGTTTCAAAAATCTCACCATTTAGAAATAGAGATGATTGCTCAAATCGCACTCATGGCTATTGCTTTCACCAAGTTGTAATTGGTAGCAATGAAGGTCTTGATAACAAGGAGAGAACACATGTATAAGTACAATTGCATTAAACTTTGCCAAACTTGGAACCATTGTAAACATCAAACAAAGAATACATGCAATGAATAATGAAGACTATCCTAAATGCATTCAAAAAATCATTGGACCATGGTTGTTGCTAATAAACTATCTCATTTTAGGTCTTAATCTAATAAATGGGTACAACACATTATCGCATATTGAACACCAAATGAGGTAAGCTTTGAATTTGTAAACTCTTATAAATCAAGACAACCATTCAAAGCTTCACTATCCCTACAAGCTCAAAAACCTCAATACAAGCAAAGAAAGTTTGGCATACTCTCCTTGGACTTCAAACAACCATGTCCTTAGAGTACATCCTCTTGGCCATTCAATTCAAAGATGTTGCTCACCACTAGTCATTCCATAATAGTCAATTGACACCAACACAATTGCATACTCTCTACACTTCAAACACCAAGGTCTTTGCAATGGGTCTTTTGGGTCTATTGCTTCAAACATATTCATCTTTGGTTTAAAAGTTACAACTCAAGTGAAAAAATTCAACTTCCTAGATATCCAATAGTTCGCTTCCACTTAAAATCCTAAACCATCCTTCAAACCCTAAATGATGCATCAAATCAAATTACAAAACAATCCAAAACAAAATTCAAACAAGCTCAAGTCTATATACCAATACCTATGATGCTAGCATACTCAAGACAAGGTCAACAATAGCTCAACTAATCAAAAAACACTACAACAAAGTCATAAAATTACACCACAATTGTGAGCATAAATAGACCTTAACAACTATAATAGCAAGGATTTTTCAATTAAAGAAAATTCATAACTCAAGCCAAAGATTTGTTTCACTTGTGAGCTTTGCTGGATAGTAGGCACAATTGGAATTTCCAATGCTCAAAAGGAGATTCAACAATTGCAATGAGAAGGAAACCAAGTGCATCTCCAAAGATTCATTATCTCATCCCTCCCTTAGGCTACTCTACAAATGACATCAAAAATGAAACATTGAGTCTACTCCCTCCACCTAGGTTTCATGCTCCAAAGTCAAGCCCTTCGCATCCTTTGGGTTCCATCAATTTAGTTTCAAGGGATGTTGGTCAAGGGATGTTGGTCATGGGAATAACATATTCAACACAACCTTCAAGCTCTTGGAACAACCCCATTCCTGTATAAAATGCACAATGCATTCTTTTGCTCTGCTTAGTCAATTTGAACGTAGAAACGTCTACATGCAGAGGATAGATCCACTAAATATTATTACCGGTCAAGCCGCCACTGAGTAGATTGACCCATTGTGGCTCTGAAATTAATAGACATGCTCTCATGGGTTTGCATCTAGGCCACAATTGAGTTCCTTTCAGACTTCGCGTAGAAATACTCACGTTTTAACACCCAACAATGAGTCCTATTTTGTCATGAGTGGGTGAAGTGCAATTACTTGACCCGTTTGATTAGAACAAAAACTCAGAATTCTCCAGCTTGCGGAATTTGGACGAACGTTGTACTCGGAACACATGCCGGAGTCCGAACATGAGCTGAAATCCAGGCTTGCAGATTCTTAAACTGTATCAGAATTGCACCTCAAGAAAGAAGAACATGAATATATCAAGTGTTGATTGAAATTGTATCGGCGACATTTGGTGTTCTGAAAGTCACAAAATGATTCTGAGAAAACGGAGACACTGGATGCGGAAATGAACACGTAGCCTCAACACGTAGAAACAGTAGAGTCCTCTATGAACGTACAGACTCATAGTACTCAAACACTACTCGCGAGGTACTGGACAATTGTTCACGCAAAATCAGATTCTCGCCAAAGAGCAACGCAAGACACCTCTTGCTGAGCAAATTTACTACCAACACATTCTGCAGCGGCGAAAAGGACTCTGAGTAAACTGCACCACGAGAGACCTGAAATTAACGAAAGGCCCTAATGAGCTCGTATCTAAGCCATGATTTAGCTCATTTCTTACTTTTCCACACAAAAGACGGACATTCACACCCAGCTCCATCGGTAATCATAAACAACAAGCCAAATGTTCAATTAATCAAAGGAGTTCAATTGTTCTTTAGTCGCAAGACATCTCATCGACATAATCATGAATACCGAATCTTCTCTTCAAACCCCAACACGCAACGGCACTCGATTACGACTTCGAAATTTGCAATACAGTGACATACTTGAATCATCTGCTAAAAAATAAATCGCTCTACTCCATGAATTCGTCAAATCTCAACCCTAAGTGACCATTGCAGACGCCTAGTGCGCTGCCCATTCAACTATAGAGTCAGCGCACCTTCGAAATTTTTTTTTTTACATTTTACATTTTTTTCTGAAATATTATATTTTTGCCTACATTTGAAGCTTTGATTCATTCTATTTGGACTAATAATGAGAAAGTTATGAACAATCTTGTTTTTTGGGCAATCTAAGCATCTTCTTCAAAAAACAACTTATAGAATTCATTTCTGAATGCAATTTTCAAAAAAATTCAAAATTTTTTTTTGGAAAAGGTTCAGTTTGTTGGCAAGAACAATCTCTCTATTGGGATTATGGTGTTTGAGTTCCATCTTAGAGTTATTTACGATTTAGTGTTTCTTTCAATTTTGGACCTACTTCTACTTTACAATTTTTTAAAAATTCAAATGTTCAGCATAAAAAATTTTAAATTTATGGTCTGTAGTACAAAAAGTTTCAAGAATTGGCGATCAAAGTCATCTGAAATTGTAGACCAGCACTCAAAAAAAATAATTCCAACTTTGAATGTTAATATCTTCCAATCCATATGGTCAAATTTCATGAAATTTTTAGCACATGATTTACAAGTGAAGTACAAGATCCTATGGTTAGATTCTAAAAAAAAGGGTTTTTTTTGTTTAGGGAGTGATCGCAACAAAAATGGCAGTTTTCAATGGTTTCAGAGCCAAAAAGTGCCTTGGTCCTTTAGAGGTTAATAGAAGGTGTGGACAAGGAATATCTTTTATGTGCACTAAATTTGATGACATTTGAAAATAATAGTCAAAAGTTATTACATAATATGTTGTTTGTTTCTCAACTCGGGCAGTCTGTGTAGATTAAAAAAAATCATTGATTTTTCAGACATATCAATTAGCTTGTCATGCATTGTTTGTGCTGATATTGACCTTCTCAGTGTATCCTTGAACATAAGCCTGTACAAATTGGACAAGGTTAACCTTGGAACGTAGTTTGAATGCCAGATCCACGTTGTGCACTGAGCATACGGCGCTTGTCAGCCTCTGCTTTTGGGATAGCTGTCACGAGCATCACGGCTCCTACGACTGCGAGCTCCAAAGCTTCAGCCAGCCATCTGACCCACCTTTATCTCTCTTTTACTTGCTCGAGTAGTGCACCATCTACGAAGCAAAGTCTCTAGCAGACTGAGATTGTCGGTAGAACAAAATCACAACTAACAGAACAAACTCAAGACCGACCACAGCGGGCACCGTCGCGGACTAAGTGCGCTTACAAAACGCAGCGCTCTGCTGTCAAGTTTGGATACCTCAGCCGTGAACAGGAACTGAGACCCAGGCACAAAAGGAAAGGAAAGCAGGTTCATCCTGTTCCAGCGGCTGCGTGGGCGAGAAAGACAGCTGCGCACCAACGTAAATTTTCACGCGAGGGCCTTCTCCGTCAGACTCAAAATGCCGGGCATTCGACTAAGATTCTCAAATTTAAAAGAGCGACACACTGGCATCTGTCAGAGAAGAAAGCACTCCAAATCGCTCCACGACTTCATCAATCTCAAGTCGAAATGGATCATTGCAGCGGACTTGTGAGCATCATTTCAATCCTCAGTGGCAGCTGTCAATCCATTCTGTCCCACAGAGGGAACTAAGCAAACACCGATTCGAAGTCTCAACCCTTGAATTAGTTCTCACTAGTAGAACGCGTTGCATAACCGGCATACGGTGAGATCTCTTGGGATAGTTGCGGAACCAGTTTACCGACTAAAATTTCAAGACTGCAGAAGCAATACCCAAACAAACCCTAAGACAACGGGACTTGTTGAAATGCCTCACAAAATATCCTCCGGCACCGACGTCCAAAGCCAATTCAAGGGCCTAACGAAGACGACGAGCGCTAGGGGGATAAAGGCCGGCACAAATCTCCCGACTAGAATAACCCGAGAGTTGCGATGAAGTGATAGGCTCGATCTCATCGAAAACTAGCTATGGCTGGTTATTGCTTTCAGAGTGAGGGTCATCGCCGCGGTGAAACAGCCACGCCACGATGGCTCGGCCTTGCATCGAGACTAACCTAGTTCACAGCCGAAGACCCTCCAGAAAAACGATCAACTTCCACAAACAGCCACTGACAGTTTCATCAACTCGATCTGATCCACCACTACCTCTCACTTTCCTTTGCTCAATTAGGTCACCAGTTCAGATGGAACACCATGGTTGTCGGTAGAACAAAAGTACACGAAAACAAACAAAAACCGAACCCACACTGAATCTTGAAGAGTAAATCTGCAAACAATACACAGCAGACGCTCTCAAGTTTGGAAACAGACTCAAAAAGAAACACGCACACAAAGGACATCAGTCTCAACCTGTTGCAGCGTCTCCGTGGGCGCTACCGACAGCGTCGCACCAATTCACTCCTCACGCGCGGTTGCGATAACTCTGAGCAGTCACAGACGTGCGTAGTCTTAGTCACCGCCAGTCGAGACGCCCCCGTGGTTTGGAATGGTAAGACTCAGTCGAGGGTTTGGAGGCAAATGGCGGAAACGGCTCCACCATCACCTGTCTGTAGCAGTCTCCTCGTCCACAACTGCAAAGGCTGTGCTGCAGCGTAAGCGTCTCTCACTCCCCTTGATCAGGAGGAAAGCGCCTCCTCAGCTTGACCTCCGCCTTGCTCCACTTCTCCCGCCCCCTCCGTCGTGAAGGAGATTTCCGCTCCAGCAATTGCGAGTTGGTATCTCGACTAAAGAGCAAGTTCAAGATTCACAAGAAACGGCCATGCGTAAACAGTCATGAACTGCGCTTCTGCATCACCAGCCAGCGGAAATGGAAAATCGCTGAGTGAACTCACTGCGCCACGCACAGCGAAGCTTTGTTTGCAAAAGAAGGCAAAGGCAGGGAGGTCAATTGTAGACAGACTGGGTCAGACGGCAGACAGGTAACCCTTAACTCCTAAATGCCGGACCTATTACCGTGGAATCTACCTTGTCATTCACACTCAATTTCTGTGGATTAAATTTATTTAAAATTTCAACCTCATGGATACATGTATGAACTGCAGTGACAAATCAAACTGAGTAAAGATTTGGAACTTCTTCATTAAAAAAACCATACCATAAGCATCAATGGGCAAAGTCCAAAAGTAGATATACAAAAATTGTGGTATGCAACATATTAGACATTATTTGACAAAAAAATTAGTTGTGATTCAAATGAAAATTAATTTCAAAGTTAGTCATGTCTACAATGCAATTTTTTGCGCTATAAATTGGAGTTACTTTATATTTTGTCAATTTTTTTCTTAAGGCTCCAAAAAAACACTTTGTGCTTTGGCATGTTGGTATACATCATTTGATATTATTGCACACCAAAATTGAAGGAAGTTGACATTTATAGAATTAAAAATATTTACAATTTGTCAAATATGCAAATGATGTTGGTTTTCATGATATTTGAATATATAAGGTAGAAGCACTAATCATTTAAGCAATTTTTGAGCAGATTGTATGCAATATGAGGTGATGGAAATTTTTTCCATGTAAGAAGATAAGAAATATGGGGATAGCAAAATTTTCAGAATTTTATTTCCAAAATCAAAATTACTATGAATTTTTGGAATCAGAAAGTGCATTTCACCAATAGCAAATGTCTAGAGTCTTTTAATTTAGCCAAACTACTTTCTTGCTCACTACCTTGGGGACATGTGTCATAATCTTATAAGTCGCTACCTTGAAAAGGACAAAAAATACACATTCCAACCTTGAATTCCAACCTTGGTTGGAAATAGCGCACCCTACAAGTTGGATACTGGGTATGATCTGTTACTGGTGTTTCTACTTTATTTTGGAATTGTTAGCATAGAATTGTATTAGCCAATGTAGTGAGTATAGGTTGCAACATGAACCATTATTACATCTTAATGCCTTTGCATTTGAAATATTTGTTGAATAGAACATTGTCTTCAACTTTATATTACAGCCATATTATGCATTTTTAGATTCAAATGTTTTGTAAGAAGACTAGAATTCATGATGCACACAATTGACTCAATCAATTGAACAATTTGTTTTTGTCAATTTCAATAACATCCAAAACCCGTCAATTTTATGAAAGTTAGTGTAATTTTGGGCGTTTTTGAATTTTAAGATGATATTGAAAATGATAATGTAATTTTTGGATTGGTTGAATCAATTACGTGGGTCATGAATCTTAGTCTTTATACAAGAAATCTGAACCTAAAATCGCATCTTCCAAATATAAGTTGAACACGTTGTCAAATTTAAGAAATATTTCAAATGCAAAGGCATTAAGATGTAACAATGGTTCATATTGCAACGTCACGTACTCTCTCTATGATAGCTAATGCAATTCCATGCACTCAATTTCAAAAAGTATATTTATATATTGTGAGAACTAATATCATTTGCATGTTTGTCAAATTGTGAAATTTTTAAATTCTCTAAACGTCAACTTCCTTCAATTTTTTGTTCAACAATTTGAAGTAGTGTATACCAACATGCCAAAGTAAAAAAAATAAAATTGGAGATCTAAGAAAAGGTTAAGAACGTTAGTCTATGTCTACATTGAGTTTTAGGGGTTTCGGCAACAGATCTAGCTACATAATCGAAGCACAGTTAGATTCTAATATGGTTCTAACATGCCAGTAGAGTTTGCAGCTTTGAAGCGGCGACATTGAATACTTAACTTGCACCTTCTCTGTGCAATATTTCAACGTCGCGTCGAGGGAGGTTTAGGGTTTTCAAGGAGCAGTGCTAGCAACAGAATCAAACCCCCATTTGTATTCTAAATCGCCTTTGAAGCCCACAGCTTGAAGCGGACCCATTGTACGTGTTTCGTCGATCACAAGTTTGGGGCTGCTCAAGGTCTCATTCCCAACGACCTCATTCAATTCCTCGTTGTGTTTATACAAACACCTTCTCACATGGGATTTCGATCTTTCATTTCTGCATTCAGGTTTGGGGTTTAGTGCGATCTACAGAAGGAACAGCACATTCGGATTCTAAGCTGCGGTGGAGCCAGCATCTCGAAGTGGCAACATTGAGTGCACTTGATCTCACAAGTTTAGGGCTGCTCAAGGTGTCGGAGAGCTTCTTTAGGGTCCTCTTCCGAAATTTAGGGTTCACGCCAAGGAGACCATTTCCCAAACCTTCTGCACGATCGGAAGTTGATTGCGAGGTTCTATCATTCTTGGGCCCCGCTACTCTCCGTTGCAGCTTGTGTGGAGCCATCGTCCAGCCGGCCGTTACTGTTCCCAGCAACACCAGACGCGCTTGGAGGGGGCATGTGCAATGATTAGAACTTAACATTTTAAACTTAAAGGAAATAAAATATTATAGAAAACACAAATATTCAATCTACAGTTGATATTAGAAGGAATTTTCAATTTTTGACTTCAAATTTTATTGAAAAATATGTCTACTTGTTGATCTAATGGTATGGATATGATCTATGGATCTTATTGTGCAAAGTATTATTTGGAAGTCATTATTAAATTAGTATTCTAAATTGTATCAGTTTATAATACACCTTGAGAATTTTGGAATTCTAGACTATCCCTTGCTCCGTAAGGAATTAGTATATATTACAACATTAGTAACAATTTGCTACACTGGTAACAAATTTGCTATTGTCAATGCAAATATCTTTAGACTACAAATCTTGTTACAAAATTCAATAGTTTGAATTAATGACGAAAAAAGATAAAGGTAACAATTTTTTGTTATGCTCTTTGTATTTCAAAATTTATCATCAAAGTATTTCATATAGATGATGAATTTTTCCAAAGTCACCACCATCTTCTCTGAAAATGATGGAAAATCAATGAATCTAAACTTTACTTAGTACTTATGTCATGTAGAATATTTGAAGAAACTATGATACAAGATTGTTACAGTGTAGGTATAGTATAGTACAACAGCAATTGAAATTAGTGCATGTTAAAAATAAAAAAATGGTTTGATTTAAAGATACAAAAGAATAGATATTAAGTCTTCAACTATTTAAAAGCATTTTAATGGGAGAAGTAAATATACAATCATTCAAAGTTGAAGTCAATCAACATATGGGATTGAACACTAGATCATAAAATAAGTAGTTGTATATATAGAATATTTACAAAATTCACTTCTAAAGTCCCAAAATTCATTGGGTGGACTACGATTGATTTCAAAAAAAAATTGTAGGAATTACATGAAATGGTTGAAGTTCATTCAAATATATTGAGAAAATAAATTTTTTCTATTCTTCAAGATGTGACTAGCATGTCACTTTGGGGCTTTATATTTTTGGGCGAGGTTTCAAAGATGTAATTGGAGTGGTCACTTGATGCTTCATACTTTTTGTACAAGGTTCTAAATTAAATCATATAGAAATAAGACAAAGATAAAAACTTACAAAATTGAAGGTTTTAAAATCTAGAATCATCTAAGCAATAAATTATTTTGTCCCCAAATCTTGAGATCTACATTAGATCTCAAGATATTGTGCCCCCAAATCTCCAACAGTACATTCCACTTCCTATTAGGGACTCTGAATTTTTATTTTATTTGTTCCAGTCTTGTCTAGAGAGAAGTATCAATGGAAAATGAAGGATTGGTAATTTATAGAAGTATATGAAATGTTATGGTTGGCCTTATTGAGTAGATAATGAAAAGGTAGTCGCTCAAAAGATCCTAGATCCTCCAAATCTTCTTATCTCAAACCTTTAAATATTTTTCATTTTTCAACCTTCCAAAAGAAAGGATATGAAATATGGGATATGTATCAATATCCATAACCATCATGTATAGTATTCATATCTTTAAATCTAATGTGAATCCAAGTAATATTTTTGCTTAGGATTTATTTTGAGGGGATGTGTAGTAATTTCTAGTGACTTGTCTAGTCTTTTTGAGTGAATAGTTAAACTTGGAAAATGCACACCTAGAGCACACCTACAATTTTCTTTCAATTGAAAATGGAGTCCTACATTCTATAATTTCTATTTTATTGAAGACTATAAAAATAAAATTAACACTAGAAGATACCATATTTATAGAAATCATGTGCCAATATAAAGTAAAACAGCCCATTATGGTTAGAATTAGGAGTTTGCCCTTGTGCCATTGCTGAAATTTTTTAATTTTTTTTCCATATAAAAACAAGTGTCAAGTGTGAAAATGGCAAGAGCAATTGAAACTATATTTTTTGACAAAGTATGAATTTGTTATTAATTTTTGAAGTGTTCTGTCTAAAAGAGTCTCTATCTAGACTACTCCAAAACCAACAAAAACTATATCCATAATGCTCGTTTTACTCACCTAAAGTAGTCACAATATTTTTAAACATGGAAGGCCTAAAATAGTTGCTTTTTGTAATGAAAATTTAAATTGAAAAGCTGAAAGTTTCAAATGAGGTCACAAATCACTCCATTACTGTCACCAAAGACATTGATAGTGGCCCAAATCTCATTTATTGGAAAATAAACGTAATGGGGTCATTCCCTAGGTGTCTGATGTGGGTCTTTTGACAAACTTGTGAAACCAAACATATCATTAACAAAATTGAGGATTCCAAATGCTTTACCTAACGCAAGTACCTTTATTTGCTACCCTTGCCTAAATGCAACCCCACCCAAAGTGCACAACAACTTCCTGAGCCCCTGGAGTATGCAACTCTTATAAACAGAATCAGTCCTTGAATAGTAGCAACTCCGCTTGTTGGAAATGCTGCCGTCTTCTGAAGCCACGGAGTGCGTGCTCTCAGCTTTGCCTTGGTCTCTTGCAGGCAATTTTCCAGACCCTGCAACGGGTGCAAGTCCATGATCGGTATCAGTGATACTGAAATCACCAACTCAATTTCTTATCGGTGGGGAAACATATTCTAAGAGTGAGTGTATGATCAATAATAAGTAAACAACACAAGTCAGAGCAAGCAAGATAGCTGGGTGACTAATTTACAAAGTAGTGGTTCATTGCTTGTAATACCTAAATTAGTGGTGCTCCTGGTTTTCATAGTCGAGAAATGTTGTGAAGGCCCCCGTGAGGCCATGACTCTTGGTCCCAGATGCTGTTGACCTCAGCCGGGATGAAATGAAAATACGAGAGTGCCTTTGGGGTGGAAAGAGGGCTCGAGTGTTGCTACCTCTAGCGACTTGGTACCCGAGGGACTGGCTCCAGCTGTCATCAGGCTCAAGGTTGAGGTTTTGTGTGCTAGGGAGAAAGTTGTTGTTGATAGAGTGTTGAGGCCTGTTGCTTGAGTTGGAGGTTGTTAGTATGCAGAACACTTTGATAAGCTCGGCTTCCAGAGCATCGCCCTTGCTCTCAACTAAAGCGGCATTACATACCTTGTGCCACAAGATCTACCTTGTTGTCCAGTGGACTACAGTCGAAAACTCATAGTTGCAGACAATTTAGTCGGCTCCCTCTTGAAATTGGAATATTGGTCCCACCGGCTTGCAACTCCCAACCCAAATAAGGCACTAAAAGACTTTGCGCCTGAATGGTTGCAAAATTGCTTTTCAGACTTGGTTTTTTATCATTGTATTCTTATTGTTTGTAGTGATATATATGGACAAAGACTTCTGTCCAATCCAGTGCCGGCTCCCAAAAATTGAGTTCAAACTTCAAAAACAACAGCATGACTTTTGCAAATTATCCTCAACAATAGTGGCCAGTACTATACTGTACAGAACCACGCACCATCGTATAAATTGTCTCTATTTTCATGGGATGATCAATCACAAATCATCTTGGAACCTAATTAAGACTTCTCAATCATATAAATTATGGAGTAAATTGTGGTGAAACAGAGCAAGTTCAATCTGGTTGTGGCCAAAATGTCAACAAATGGTTTCTGTTTTGTTGATCAATACACCTACTATTGTGACTTCTACACTAATTCCTTTCATCACAATGGCATTTTAACCTTCAGAAAATGACATTTTAACCATAAATGATCCACTGTTTCGTTTCTTAAGCTATTGTATAGTACAACAACCTACATACTTCAATTGTGCTTGTACTATGAACAACTTCTTAAATGGCAATCTCACACTACCAATCTTTGTGGTGGGTGTGAAGGTCAGAAATTACATAGGGATCTCTCAAAGACCAACACAATGCAAATAGAAGAAACTGTAAAAAAGATAAAAAAACAACTGAGGCTCCCGCAAAATTTTGTAGCTCACAAACAATGGGAGAGTCGCAAATGTTTCCAATATTCAACACACGCATGCTGCTGAGAAAAATATCAAACTGAACGAATCCTCTTGCGGGACCAAACATTTTGATTGCCACTGTGATCGAGGACTAAATGTTAGTGCACTTATCATTAACAACAATTTCTCAAACCAATCAGCCGCGATTCTTAAAACCCTAATAAGAGAGGTACAGGAAAGACAAAAACCAAGCTCAACCTCCATGTGCATCCTTTGTCCATTTACGTTGTCAAATTCCACTCGATAACCAACAAAGAATTCGCCTAATCTGAATGCTGTGCAAACAGACTGCTAAGCGCATGGCCACCTCTCCAGAACCAAGTTGGATCATAAGAGACCATCTTCTCTTTCCAAATCAAGGCACAAGCTTGGTGATGTCGGTAACTCCTTGTAAGAAGCACTCAAAGAAGAGACCAATGAGCGCCAGCCTACGTTTCAGTTGGCTCAGCCCGCTGCAATTGCTAGAGGCTTGACCATTCAATTTGCATCGAATGCTCCAAAGTCTGCCAACGTGCTTTCAATTTGTGCGCATGTGACCTCCTGCTCACCAATATAGGGCCATGCTTTGCAATTTTAAGTGGTGGTGCGTCCAAATCTCTCTCCTCCCATTCGTGCTGCTTCCAATCCATCCCAAAACATGAAACCTTGTGCCTCTCTTTGCATGAATGAATTAGTGCCTTCCGTCGAACAAAGTCCAACCTCAAATTCGACGAAAAAATCTCTCCTGAAAAGGGCACCGACTGCAACAAAGGCAACTCTGAAAGCATTTGAATATCTTTTTCATGAAGCTCGAGAGCATAACATCCAGTAAGGTTAAGGTCTTTGAGGTTCCTCAATTTACTCAAGTCAGCCAAACGCAACAAATTTTCGCAGTCGATAAGATTCAAGTGTCTCAATGCAGGCAACTCCCCCACTCCTTCCAAGGACATCAATCCATCGCTCGATCTCAAGTTCAAAACTTCCAATTGGTTGAATGCACCGAGATGCACTCTCACCACGGAGGGACCAAATGAGAAAGAAAGTTCTTGAAGCTGGCGTGGAATGGAATCTTCTGCACCTACCACTAGACTTTGAACCTCTCCTCTTGGTAATCTAAATTCCAAATCAGACCATTCGGTGATAGCAAATAGTCTTCGAACCTCCAACACTGGACAACGCATAATCCATAATTCCTTAAGGCCAATAAGGTGACCAATCCCTGGAATATCAACTAGATCCCAGCACTCATCAATGACAAGGGATTGTAGGTTGGATGGTCGACAAGTTGAGAAGCCTGACAAGGTTTGCAACTTTGAAATTTCATAAAGAGACACACTTTCTAGGGACCTACAACTGCTCAAATCCAACATACTCACTTCCACCTGATAAAGATAAAGTTGAGATAAATTGTGGCATCGAACAAGGAGGTCTAATCCCAAAACCATAACCTCATCTGAGAATTCTTTGATGCACAATGTTTTGAGAGGTGAAGGAAATTGTCCAACAAAATGAGAACCCTCAGTCACGGATGACCAATAGAAATCAGTGAGGTTCTTCAATTTTCCCAAGCCTTCAACGCTGCCAAGCTCCACAGTTTGAACCAAATACAAAACCCTTATGGCCATCAAGCACTCGAAATTGAAAGTTCCCTGTCCCCAATGCAACCCTTCCAAATGCAATACCTCAACATTGGAAAAATGGTCCCATTGGATTCCCTCCAAAGTTGCAATTTGACCAACAACTTGGGATTGTTTCTTTGTGGCTAAAGACCAGGGTTGTGCAATAGCAAGGCGTACCAATTTGGGCCAACATCTACCACTTGGCGTTTTTTCAAGCTCTGTGAGATTGCCATCGTCCACAACCACCCACTTCCGCTTTTCTAAGTCTCCCAACTCATTGAAAGATCCTTTTGCTTCCAATTCAGCAAACTCAATATACAAATCGTGCATGTTTATCGTTCCAATTGTCAAATCCACATCTTGCAACAAGCCTTTTCGTTTCAAATTCTCCAACTGCCAATCCAACACCAACACAAATAAGTTTGTAAGACATACTATTCACCTAACAATGCATAAGTAAACTAGATGCATTTTGATATGTTCAACAAACTACAAAATACTTGGCTTACATGACTAGAACATCCTTCAAATGGCCAATACAAAAGATTGAAATAAAAACTCCAATCAAATGAATCAATTGATGGTTTTCACATTCCATTTCATTCCATTTACCTTCTTTGATTGATGATGTACTAGTAAAGAGTTCCATTACTTCAAAGGACTCCCAATAGAATATTTGACTTTGTAATGTAGCTACTAGTGCAACTCATTTTGACTCATGAACAACTTTCAAAGTTGAACAACTCATTATCAAATTCCAACCTTCTTATCTCTAATTCAATACCTCAAATGTTCAATTTAAATACAAAGTGATTTTGAGAAGATTTGATTAGTCAAGAATAACAATGATGGACATTATTCATTACCAATGACAACTACAAGTAAGTGGTGAAACAATAAGAGAAACTTGAAACAAGAAATGGAAAGCTTATTAAAACACAAAACTTGAAAAAGAGAAATGCAAATAGTGTACCCGATGCAGAACTTCATCTTCGTTTTCCTTGTGCAAGCCGCACAACCATTCAATACTCGAGATATCAAACAATTCTTCAATATTGTCGAAAAAGGTACAACGACAACGACGCTCAAACAACCCCACATCCATGAACAAAGTTTGTTCACTTGATGGTAGCAAGTCGAAATTGCTCCTCAAAATGTCAAAGACTGGATTGGCCCTTGACAAAGAGCTAAAAGTTCTAACCCTTGGCAAATGCTTCACCCATTCCATAGGATTCTTGCCATGGTAACCCAATTGCAAACCCAAAGCTTCCAAAGCCAAAGGATGGTAATGGGAACCATAATCGACTCCATCTCCCTTCGAAAAATAACACCTTTGGATGCACTTCAATATGTGAACCTTATCTTCATCTTCAAGAAACTCCTTCCCATAAGCAGCATGGTGCATGAACAATTTCATTGCATCCACCTCTTCAAGCTCTGGCATCTCAACACATGCATTGCCATCTATCCTTAAGTGCTCAAGAATACTTTTAGAACGAGCAGTCACAATCACCAAACTCTCCTTATGATGAGGAGCTTCCAAAAACATCTTTGCATGCTTGATTGAGTCGTGGTCATCAGAGACATTGTCGATAGCCAAAAAAACTTTTTGCTTGGAAAGACTTGTACGCAAAGCGTGTTTGCACTGCTCACATTCAAGAGACCAAAATATAAGCATTAGCTAAATGTTCAAGAAGCATGTCATATCTTAACACACAATTTCAAGCATATCATTGCATGAGACATCACCTTCAATAGTGCAAAACCTTGAAATAAACTTTCTCATATATGGGGAGACAATTTCGGGGAGACATTTAAGTAAACATAAGTGTTAAGGGTGATTGTAAGAAACACCTGTACTATTTGTTCTGTTTTGTAATAGAACTCATGATTTTTTTTGGAGTACTTATAAAAATGTAAACCAAAATATGGCTAATGTACACACCTTTATGATGAAGGTAACCACCAAAGGAAAAGTCTAGGAAAATTTTCTAAATAGGAGAACTAGAAAAGTACCAAAACTCAAAAAATTAGATACTTTGATGTTTTAATTAGTTAAAAATAGGAATTTTTTTAATAAATAAAATAAAAATTGGCCGTTTGTAACAACTCTATAGAGATGGTCATTCACCAAAAGAACCACCAAAAATATACTTTATATGTTTCAAAATGCAAGCTAAATGAAGCTCACTGTGTAAACATAAAATCATAAGCAATTTTTGTATAGTAAAACATTTTTGAAAACACCAAAAAAATTAGGTAAGACTTATAATAGTACCTTACCTATAGATCTGGAGTCATTTGAAGCCGAAACGCAAAAGTTATGGCCCAAAAACAAAAGGACACAAGGTGTGATGAAAATAAGATAGGTGTTTCTTGCAATCACCCTCAACTATTGTTTATAATATAGTCAACAAAACTAGATTTCAAGTATTCAATTTTCTAATATAATTTGAACCCATTTAGAAAATGCCATCTACACCAACAATCTCACCTCGCCTTCATTCAATAACTGAATCACCGTTGTGCTTTTCCTCGTCAAGTCTACCAATGCTTTTCGAAAGAGCTCTGTGGAATCTTTCGAAGGAACACTTGGGAATTCAAGATGGCACACTCGCCCTTCATATTCCCTCAACAATTCATTCGACAATGTCTTGCAAGTTGTAGTCTTGCCAATACCACCCACTCCATGGAGACCAACCACTTTGACGTGGTATTTCTTTGAAACTCTCATGCTTCCAATCTTCTCACCAATTGCCTATAGAGCCCACCAACGCACCGTCCTAGAAATGGTTTAAATTCCAATACTTTGAACATAGAAAAATAAAAAAGTGCATCTAATTGATCAAATTTTCTCAATTCAAAAAACTATAGTTTTGACAAGAAATCAATGAGATTTCAAAACAATTTATGCATCCATCTAATCAGCAAAAGAAACAAAGAAATTTAGAAGTGTGAGGTACCTGTGGACATTACCTTGCAAATACTTGATTTGCCTTGGACATGTGAATCATCCCACTTCAAATCCGGAATAATGGACTTGCAAACATGGTTCACAATCTCATCTTCGTAAGCTACAATCCCCTTCATTTTCTTGTTGTACTCCAAACCATTGAAGGACCTCAAAACATCCAAGGCATACTTCCAATCATTTACTACAATGCGCTTCTTGGGATCATCCTCAGCCAACTTCTCCCAACTCTCAAACCATTTCTTGTGCAAAGCCACATCCTCCAATTCACCTATTGAAAGCCCGTAAAAGAGAGGCAAAATCTTCGGTCCACCTTGTGGACACTTAGCCCTATGGTTCAACTCATGAGCTTTCACAAAAGCATTCAATTCGATCATGGGCCACTTGGACATAAAATACTCATCGGACACCACTACAATCAACATCTCACATTGCTCTGCAGCTTGAATGATCAACTCAGGAAATCTTTCACCCTTTGGTAAGCTTTCAGGGCGGCGATCAAAAAAGGGATAGTGCCACCGGTCTTCCAAGGCCTTGCAAAGGTGTTCCACAAACTCCTTTTGAGCTCCACTATGACTTAGAAAGATCTTATGTTTGGGGTCCAAAATAGGATCGTTGCGAGAGCTTTCACTAAAACACCTATATCATTGTAAGATCTTTTAAAACATGAAGGAATAAGTGCATATAAAAAAATACAACACCACTCTTAAAATGTAAAACAAATGATGAGACTTATGATATGAAGAGTAATCAATAGTGCTTGCATGTATCAAGGTTCAAACATGCCATAATCCCCAACAATACTTTGAGAAGACAAATTTCAAGAGGTTAAGGACATCACCTAGGCATTGCATCAGCTTCTAAACAATTTGCCATTGAATTATCATTATCTTGACTGCATTCCTGCAAGCACATTGTTCATTACATCCTTTAGTAAAAATGAAAATCCTAAAATACGAACTTCTACAACTGGTTGTCAAACGCAAACCACCATACAAGACTCACAAAATAAGCAAAAGCAAAGTACTCACATGGTCTAAATCCTCTCCAAGACACTCAATACAAAATCATTATTCAAACAAAATGAAGGGTGTTTTAACATCATTTAAACTAGGCTTTAATAAATAACATACATGACGGGTTGCTTGAGAGGATGGACCTCTTCATTAGTGAACCCTAAGATATAAAAACTAGACAAGCAACCAAAAGATGAAGCAAAGTCATGATTGGAACAATCAATTGTGACACATTACGTGTCTTAGAATTTTCTTTATTCAATCGTTCCTAATTTCTAAACAACTTTGTAATAACCTTAGTGGGCAATCTTTCATAACTGCACAACTACCACAAGGGTACATACGTTTGAGATGTAAGACATGTTTATTGCAATAAGACAATGCTGTTGATTGAATGGACTCAAAAAAATCAATTCTTCTTAGAATTCTTTGAATGCGAAAGAGCGAAGATATGAGTTACTCATTATTGTAATATTGTCCAATCAAGAAATAAAATACTTGCACACTGGGAGCATTAAAACATTGTGAAGATCTTCTTCTATAATAGTGGTTCCCACAATCTCATGTACAAATTCAAGTTTAAAAAATCACACCATTTAGAAATAGAGATGATTGCTCAAATCACACTCATGGCTATTGCTTTCACCAAGTTGTAATTGGTAGCAATGAAGATCCTGATAACAAGGAGAGAACACATGTATAAGTACAATTGCATTAAACTTTGCCAAAACTGGTACCATTGTAAACATCAAACAAAGAATACATGCAATGAATAATGAAGACTATCCTAAATGCATTCAAAAAATCATTGGACCACAATTCCTACTAATAAACTATCTCATTTTAGGTCTTAATCTAATAAATGGGTCCAACACATTATTGCATGTTAAACACCAAATGACATAAGCTTTGAATTTGTAAACTCTTTTAAATCAAGACAACCATTCAAAGCTTCACTATCCCTACAAGCTCAACACTCTCAATACAAGCAAAGAAAGTTTGGCACTCTCCTTGGACTTCAATCAACTAGGTCCTTAGGGTACATCCTCTTGGCCATTCAATTCAAAGATGTTGCTCACCTCTAGTTATTCCATAACAATCAATTGACACCAACCCAATTGCATACTCTCTACACTTCAAACAACAATGTCTTTGCGATGGGTCTTTCGGATCTATTGCTTTAAACATATTCATCTTTGGTTTAAAAGTTACAACTCAAATGAAATTATTCAACTTCCTAGATATCCAATAGTCCGCTTTCACTTTAAACCCCAAACCATCCTTTGAATCCCAAATGATGCATCAAATCAATTTACAAAACAATCCAAAACAAAATTCAAACAAGCTCAAGTCTACATACCAATACCTACATGGCTATTCTACTCATGACAAGGTCTACAACAACTCAACAATAGCTCAAGTAGTCAAAAATACTACAACAAATTCATAAAATTACACCACAATTGTGAGACCCTAATGATTGTAATAGCAAGGATTTTTCAATTAAAGAAAATTCAGAACTCAAGCCATAGATTTGTTCTACACTTATGAGCTTTGCTAGATAATGAGCACAATCGGAACTTCCAATGCTCAAGAGGAGATCCAACAGTTGCAATGACAAGGAAACCAAGTGCATCTCCAGAGATTCATTATCCCATCACTCCATTAGGCTACTCTACAAATGACGTCACCAAATGTAACATTGAGTCTCCTCCCTCCACCCTTCGCAACCTTCCGGTTCCATCAATTTAGATTCAAGAGATGTTGGTCACGGGAATAACATATTCAAAACAACCTTCAGGCTCTTGGAATAACCGCATTCCTGTATAAAATGCACAATGCATTCTTTTGATCTGCTCAGTCAGTTTCAACGTAGAAACGTCTATATGCAGAGGATAGACCACTAATATTACTACGGTATTACCGGTTAGGCCGCCACTGAGTAGACTGACCCATTGTGGCTCTGAAATTAATAGACGTGCTCTCATGTGTTTGCATCGAGGCCACAATTGAGTTCCTTTCAGATGTCGCATAGAAATACTCACGTTTAACACCCAACAATGAGTTCTAAAAAAGAACCAAGTCAAATATTTACTACATGAAGGACAGGATTTCAATTAGTTGTAAGGGCCTTCTTCGTCAGTCACAAATACGGGTACTCCTTCAAATCCCAACAAAAAATGCAAGCCATTGGACAAAGACTCTCAAAGTTGCAAGAGCGACATCCTGCAATCTGTCAGAGAAGAGAGCACTGAAAACTGATTCAGGACTTCAAACCGCAAGCCAAGATGGATCCTCGGAGAGAACTTGTGCGAAACTGCGCACCATTTCAATCCTCAGGGGCAACTTCGGTCCGTACACCGATTCATTCTCTCAACCCTAGAAGTAGTCGTAACTAGCACGAGTTGCTAAACCGACTTACGGTGAGGTCTCGCCCGGTGGCTTCGAGAGGGAGCCTTCAAATTAGTAACCTGACCGGAAGGAACAATTACGGAACCCTACCGAACAGGATTTCAATCCTTCATAAAATCCTATTTTGTCATGAGTGGGTGAAGTGCAATTACTTGACCCGTTTGATGAAAACAAAAATCAGGGTTCTCCAGCTTGCGGAATTTGAACGAACGTTGTACTCGGAACACATGCTGGAGTCTGAACATGAGCTGAAATCCAGGCTTGCAGATTCTTAAACTGTATCGGAATTATGCAAGTCAGGTAATTGCACCTTAAGAAAGAAGAACATGAATATATCAACCTGTGGATTGAAATTTTATCGGCGACAAAATTGTGTTCTGAAAGTCACAAAATGATTCTGAGAAGACTGATACACTGGATTCGGAAATGAACCTGTAGCCTGAACACGTAGAAACGTAGAAACAGTAGACTCCTCTATGAACCTACAGACTCATAGTACTCAAAAGCAGATTCTCGCCAAAGGGCAACGCAAACTCCTCTTGCTGAGCAAATTTACCACCACCACATTTTGCAGCGGCGAAACGGACTCTGAGTAAACTGCACCACGAGAGACCTGAAATTAACGAAAGGCCCTAATGAGCTCGTATCTAAGCCATTATTTAGCTCATTTCTGAGTTTTCCACACAAAAGACGGACATTCACACCCAGCTCCATCGGTAATCATAAACAACAAGCCAAATGTTAAATTGTTCTTTAGTCGCAAGACATCTCATCGACATAACCATGAATACCGAATCTTCTCTTCGAACCCCAACGGCACTCGATTACGACTCCGAAATTTGCAACACAGTGACACACTCGAATCATCTGCCAAAAAAGAAATTGCTCCACTCCATGAATTCGTCAAATCTCAACCCTAATTGACCATTGCTGACGCCTAGTGCGCTGCCCATTCAACTATAGAGTTTGATTGCCGGAAACACGTTGTGCACTGAGCGTACGGCGCTTGTCAGCCTCTGCTTTGGGGATAGCTGTCACGAGCATCACGGGCCCTACGACTGCGAGCTCCAAAGCTTCAGCCATCCATCTGACCCACCTTTATCTCTCTTTTACTTGCTCGAGTAGTGCACCATCTACGAAACAAAGTCTCTAGCAGACTACGATTATCGGAAAAACAAAAGCACAACCAACAGAACAAACTCAAGACCGACCACAGTGGGCTCCGTCGCGGACTAAATGCGCTTACAAAACGCAGCGCTCTGCTCTCAAGTTTGGATCCCTCAGCCGTGAACAGGAACTGAGACCCAGGCACAAAAGGAAAGGAAAGCAGGCTCATCCTGTTCCAGCGGCTGCGTGGGCGAGAAGGACAGCTGCGCACCAACGTAAATTTTCACGCAAGGGCCTTCTACGTCAGACTCAAAATGCCGGGCATTCGACTAAGATTCTCAAATTTGCAAGAGCGCTGGCATCTGTCAGAGAAGAAAGCACTCCAAATTGATCTATGACTTCATCAATCTCAAGTCCAAATGGATCATTGCAGCGGACTTGTGAGCACCATTTCAATCGTCCGTGGCAGCTTGCAATCCATTCTCTCTCACTGTGGGAACTAAGCGAACACCGATTCCAAGTCTCAACCCTTGAATTAGTCCTCACTAGTAGAACGTGTTGCGTAACCGGCATACGGTGAGATCTCTCCTGATAGTTGCCGAACCAGTTTACCGACTAAAAACTCAAGACTGCAGAAACAATACCCAAACAAACCCTAAGACAGCGGGACTTGTTGAAATGCCTCACAAAATATCCTCCAGCACCGTCGTCCAAAGCCAATTCAAGGACCAAACCAAGACGACGAGCGCTAGGGGGATAAAGGCCGGCACAAATCTCCCGACTAGAATAACCCGAGAGTTGCGACAAAGTGAAAGGCTCGATCTCACCGAAAACTAGCGATGTCTGGTTATTGCTTCCAGAGCGAGGGTCATCGTGGCGGTCAAACAGCCACGCCACGCTGGCTCGGCCTTGCATCGAGACTAACCTAGTTCACAGCCGAAGACCCTCCAGAAAAAGGTTCAACTTCCACAAACAGCGACGGACAGGCTTCATCAACTCGATCTGATCCATCACTATCTCGCACTTTCCTTTGCGTAATTAGGTCATCAGTTCAGATTGAACACCATGGTTGTCGATAGAACAAAAATACACGAAAACAAACAAAAAACGAACCCAAACGGAATCTTCAAGAGTAAATCTGCAAACAATACACAGCACACGCTCTCCGGTTCGGAAACAGACTCAAAAAGAAACGCGCATACAAAGGACATCAGTCTCAACCTGTTGCAGCGGCTCCGTAGGCGCTACCGACAGCCTCCCATGAATTCACTCCCCCCGCGCGGTTGCGATAACTCCGAGCAGCCACACCTCGTGCGTCGTCAGCGCCAGGACGTCGTGAAGGAAATTATTTTCTGCCCCGGCATTTGCGAGTTGGTATCTAAACTAAAGAGCAAGTTCAAGATTCACAAGAAACGGCGCTCCTCGGCCGAAGAGAGGAACCTTCATGCGCAAACAGCCACGAACTGCGCTTCTGCATCACCAGCCAGCGGAAATGGAGAATCGCTAAGTGAACACACTGCGCCACGCACAGCGAAGTTTTCTCCGCAGAAGAAGACAAAGGCAGGGAGGGTCAATTGCAGACAGACCAGCAGACAGGTAACCCTTAACTCCTAAATGCCGGACCTATTTCCGTGGAATCTACCTTTTCATTCATACTCAATTTCCTGCATTTATTAAATTAATTTAAAATTTCAACATCATGGATACATGTATGAACTATAGTGACAAGTAAAACTAAGTATAAGGTAACTACACCTAAAATGGACCGCTCCTGAATGTCGACCCCTATTTTTGAACTGAAAATGAATGGGGAGGAAATCGAAAATGGTGCACAGTAAAGGACAAGTGTAAGAGCCCATTTCGACTAGTGTGCAGCTCTATTAATAGAACTGTAGAGGTGGCAACCTCCCAAGTGGTTCATTTTGAATACACTTTTCGTTCATTTAACTTCTTGTCTTTGACAGTTCTTCATGTGCATCAAATTGATTTTGGCATCACCTAGGTGACACTTTTAACACCCTACACCTTGTATCTTTGAAAATTTGTAACTAATTCACAATGCTTCAAAAATTATGAAACCACTTGCATTTTGATTCATAGTCCTTCACGTATATTCAAAAATTGTTGTTCATTTTCTAAAGCATACGAATCATGCCGCAGAGCTTAACTGTGCAATTTTGGGTGTAGTTACCTTAGATTTGGAACTTCTTCATTCACACAACCATACTAGCATCAACTGGCAAAGTCCAAAAGTAGATATACAAAAATTGTTCGTAGTAGTATACAACATATAACACATTATTGTGGAAGTTTGACAAAAAAATCATTTGTAATTCAAAAAGTAATAATTTCAAAGTTAGTCTACAATGCAATTTTTTGCGCTATAAATTGGAAATACTAAATATTTTTTCAATTTTTTCTTAAGGGTGATTGCAAGAAACACTTGTCCTATTTGTTGCGTTTTGCATTAGTACTCATGATTTTTTCTGGAGTACTTTAAAATTACTATTTATTTATTTATTTAATTAAAAAGTATGGCCAATGTATATACCTTTAAGATGAAGATATCTAGGGAAGGAAAAGCATAGAAAAATTCTCTAAGTGGGAGAACTAGAAAAGTGCCAAATCTCAAGAAAATAGACACTTTGATGCTTTAATTAGTTTAAAATAGAAAAAAAGCATAAATTAAAAAAATAAAAATTACCATTTGTAGTAATTCTGTGGAGATGGTCATTCACCAGAAAAACCACAAAAATAATTTTTTAATTCAGCATAAATTCAACTTGAATAGAGCACACTTTAGGCCAATGTAACACACACTTGGAACATGTTTTTGGAAATTCCTCTCTTAAGAAGGTGTATTTCTATTAGAAGAGCTAGCCTATCAAATCTAACAATGTAACTCTTTAAAAAGGGTACTCAATAGTACTAAAAACCACCAAAACTGCATGTGTGATATATTATCAAAATTCAATTTCACCTATTGAATTAATTTTGAAAAAATTGAAATAATTCAAGTGCATTTTCTATTGCTATAGGAAGCTTTGCTTTTAATTTCATGTTCATTCAATCATTTTTGCTATACTTATAGCACAAAACAACTTTTGCATTGAACGTGTGACGGAAAATAGGACAAGTGTTTCTTGCAATCACCCTTAAGGCTCCAAAAAAACACTTTGTCCTTTGGCATACTGGTATACATCATTTCAAATTGTTGCACACAAAAATTGAAGGAAGTTGATCGACGTTTATGGAATTAAATACATTTACAATTTGTCAAATATACAAATGATGTTGGTTTTCACAATATTTGAATATGTATTTTGGAATTGTTAGCATGGAATTGCATTAGCCATTGTAGTGAGAGTGTAGGATGCAACATGAACCATTATTACACCATAATGCCTTTGCATTTGAATATTTGTTGAATAGGATATTGTATTCAACTTCTATATTATAACCACATCATGCATTCTTAGGTTCAGATTTTTTGTACAAAGACTAGAATTCATGACACACGCAATTGACTTAACCAATCAAACAACTTGTTTTTACTGATTTCAATAACATCAAAAAAACGTTAATTTTATTAAAATTAGTACAATTTCTAGCGTTTTTGGATTTTAAGATGATATTGAAAATGATAATGTAATTTTTTGGATTGGTTGAATCAATAATGAGTGTCATGAACTCAAGTCTTTATACCAAAAAATTGAACCTAAGAACGCATCTCTTGTATATAAGTTGAACACAATATCATATTTAACAAATACTTCAAATGTAAAGGCATTAACTAAAGATGTAACAATGGTTCATATTGCAATTTGACGTACTCTCTTTACAATGGCTAATGCAATTCCATGCACTCAGTTTCAAAAAATATATTCAAATATTGTGAGAACCAATATCATTTGCATGTTTGTCAAATTATGAAAGTTTTAGATTCTATAAATGTCAACTTCCTTCAATTTTGTGTCAACAACCTGAAATAATGTCTATACCACATGCCAAAGTAAAAAACTGTTTTTTAGGAATCTAAGAAAAAGATGGGGCCTTCTTGCATGTCAAGTTAAGAATGTTAGTCTACGTCTGCATTGAGTTTTAGGGTTTTCAGCAATAGGTCGCATTACAAAATTAAAGGCACATTTAAGGTAGGAGGCTCTAAAAGCGACCATTTAAGGGTTGATCCGCCTTTTTCATAGGTTTTTATGAACAAAAATATTTTTAAATCATTTTTTAGAGAAAGAAAAATGCATGTGGAACATAACACAAGTTCTTTCATATTTTTTGAAGAATTTTTTAATCACTTATGAATTTTCAAAGATTTTTAATGTAAGCACCTATTTGTGACCCTAGGTCTCTCAAAATTTGTCTACTTGCAACTTCTAAAGTGACTTGAAGACCAGCCCATGTTCATTTAAGACCTAAATATAGATTCCATTTGAAGAGGCCGGTCGCTTTTACAACCTCCTACCTTAGATTCTAACATGGTTCTAACCTTTCAATAGTGCTTATAGCTTGGATTCTTGGAAACAACAACATCAAGAGGTCTTAATGACCTCGCACAATTTTCTGGCTTTGTTCATACATAACTTGCACCTTCTCTCTGCAGGATTTCAGGATTTCACCCATTAGAAGAGATCTGGGATTCTGGAAGACCGTGTCAAGGCTGTTCCCAATGCTGGGAACCAGCCCCTGCTGTCAGAAAAAAAAATTATTAAAAAAATTTAAAAAAAAAAAAAAAAAAAGTTCTTAAAATGTTAAAAGAATACTAAAAAAAATTTAAAAAAATTTAAAAATAAATAAATAAATAAAATGACGTGGCAGTCGCTTGACTACGTCGGACTAGCCATGCGGCAGCGTTTCAGCAGTCCGGGAACTTGCGGGCTCTTAGAAGCCCAAATCTCCTCTAATGTTTGCATCGAGGTTTTTTGGGTTTTGGGGAATAGTGCTAGCAACATAATCAAAACCCCATTCGTATTCTAATTTGCCATTGAAGCCCGCAGCTTGAAGCGGACCCATTGTGCTTCCTCGATCACAAGTTTGGGTCTGCTTAAGGATTCATCCCCAACGATCTCATTCACTTCCTCGTCGTGTTTATACAAACACCTTCTCCACATGGAATTTCGATATTACAATTTCAATTCTGCATTCAGTTTACAACATAGAGCAGGATCCGTTCAGCATAGTGCTAACTACAGAATGTATTACATATTTGGAACCTAAGCTGAGGTGGAGCCAGCATCTCCAAGCGGCAACATGGAGTGCACTTGATCACACAAGTTTAGGGCTGCTCAAGGTGCCGGAGAGCTTCTTTAGGGTCCTCTTCCGAAATTTGGGGTTTCTCGTCAAAGAGACCATTTCCCAAGCCTCTGCAAATTGAAATTTGCCGGCAGTCGATTGCGAGGCTTCGTCGTTCTTGGGCCCCGCTGCTCTCCATTGCGGCTCTAGTGGAGCTTTGGAGCCGTCTGTTAGTGTTCTTGGCAACACCAGACGCGCTTTTGGTTTAAGCTATATATTTTGAACTTGAAGGGAAAAAAATATTATAAAAATCGCAAATATTCAATGTACAATTGATTTTAGAAAGAATTTTCAATTTTTGGCTTCACATTTTACTGAAAAATATCGATTTGTGTATTAGTTGATCTAATGATATGGATAATTATGATCTATGGATCATACTTTACAAGTATTGTTTGAGAGCCATCATTAAATTATTATCCTAAATTCATTTGTATCAATTTATGAAACATCTTTGGAATTTTGGTAATTTGAACTATCTCCTGTTCCTTTGAGGGATTGGTACATGTTAAAGCATTGGTAACAAATTTGCTATTGTCAATGCAAATATCATTAGAAGGCAAAATCTATTACAAAATTCATTGCTTAGATTGAATTAATTACGGAAAGAGACAAATGTAACAATTCTTTTGTTCTCCTCTTTGTATTTCAAAATTTATTATTAAAGTATCCCACATAGATGGTGAATTTTTCCAAAGTCACCTCATCTTTTCTAAAAATCATCGAAATTCAATGAATTTAAACTATACAAAGGACTAATGTCGTGTAGGAATATTTGAAGAAACTATGATTTAAGATTGTTATAGTGAAGGAGTGGTATGGCACAATAACAATTGAAATTAGTGCATGTTAAAATTAAAAAATGATTTGATTTAAAGATACAATTGAAAGAAAACATATTAATTTTTCAACTATTTAAAAGCATTTAGATTAGAGAAATAAATATACAATCATTCAAAGTTGAAGTCAATCAATATATCGGTTTGAACGCCAAATCATAAAATAAGCAGTTGTATAGATTATTTACCAATTTAACCTCTAAAAATCCCAAAATCCATTGGGTGGATTACGATTGATTTTAAAAACTTCTTGTAGGAGTTACTTGAAATGGATGAAGTTCATTCAAATATGTTGAGAAAATAAATTCTTTCTATTCTTCAAGATGTGACTAACATTTCACTTTGATGCTTTATATTTTTGGACAAGGTTTAACCCCTAAAGGACCAAGGCATTTTCTGGCTCCAAACCACTGAAAACTGCCATTTCTACTGCAATCACTCCCTAAACCGAAAAAAAAACTTTTTTTTTAGAATCTAACCGTAGGATCTTGTAGTTCACTTGTCTCAGATCATGTGGTAAAAATTTCATGAAGTTTGACCGTATGGATTGGAAGATATTAGCATTTGAAGTTGGAAAAAGAAGTTTTTTTGAAGAAGATACTTAAATTGCCCGAAAAACAAGATTGCTTATAACTTTCTCATTCTGAGTCCAAATAGAATGAATCAAAGCTTCAAATATAGACAAAAACATGATCTTTCAGAAAAAAATAAAAAATAAAAAAAATTCATTTTTTTGTGGGTTTTTTTTTTCTGCCCGGCGAACAGCTTTTTGGGCTTAGGGTGGCATAACTTTTGCTCCCGGGCAGTGATTGGAAAAAAAATTATATTTTTAGAAAGCTACTAACATTCCATATATTCAAAAAAAGTTTCAAAAAATCAGGTCAAACTTTGAGGTCACACGAGCCTGCCCGAAATCCCGAAAGTCCCCCGAGGGGACTTTGGTCCTTAAGGGGTTAAAGATGTAATTGGAGTAGTCACTTTGGTGCTTCATATTTTTTGTACAAGGTTTTAAATTAGTTCATATAGAGATAGGACAAAGATAAAAATTTACAAAATTCAAGATTTTAAGTCTAGAATCATCTCAAGCCATGAATTATTTTGCCCCCAAATCTCTAGCACTACATTCCACTTTCTATTGAGGACTTTAAACTTTTATTTTATTTGTTCCAATCTTGTCTAGAGAGAAGTGTCAATGAAAAATGAAGTGTTGGTAATTCATGGTAGTACATGAAATATTATGGCTGGTCTTATTAAGTAGATAGTAAGTATAGAGTGAGTAGATAGTCACTTAAGAGATCCTAGACCCCCAAATCTTCTCATCTCAATATAAAGGATTTGACATGTGGAATATGTACCCATATCCATATTTGTTGCATATAATATTTGTCTTAGTAAATCTGATGGGGTCCCAAATAATACTTTACTTAGGATTTATATTGAGGGGGCATCTGTTGTTTTTGAGTGACTATGTACCCAAAAGAGTGGTCCTATGTACCAAAAAGAGTGGTCCAAGCTCTATATGACTGGTCTTTAAAAGTGAATAGTTAAGCTTGGAAAAAGCACACCTACAATTCTCTTTCAATGAAAATGGAGTCCTAAATTCTATAAATTCTAATTTTCATTGTAGACTATGAAAATGAAAGAATAGTTGAAGACACCATATTTGTGGAAATCATGTACCAATTTACTTGTGACACTCCAAAATACAAGGATTTATAAAAGCAAGCCCCAGTACCACACTGAGATGCATACTGGCTTTCGGAACTCTGAATGGAATATTTTCATGTTTCAACTGGTAACACATTATGTTACATTTTATTCACCTGCCAGCACACTTGAAATTGGCACAGCAATCACATTATTTTTTTAAGGTTCTACTACCATATAAGTTGAAGAACGTGCCCTTCCCTCTTCTGAATATGAGCAGCTCCAAATAAGTAACCAATTTATCATAACCAATTTGTAAGAAGGAATCCAATCCATGTTTTTATTCAAAACAGAATACTTGTAAGAGAATTACAAGTAGCTCCCTTAACGGCTTAGTGAATCACCTCCAGGGAATAAAATAGCACTGCTTCTGGTCGAGCTGCAAAACCATAGTACATCGTTGTGAAGAAACGCCAGCTCCGACTCTGTATGCCAAGTGCTTGTGGAAACATCCAACGGTACACTTTGAACCAGCGTTCTCAGAAGTGGCTAAATTTCGCTCGGTTAATAATAAAAATTTGCCTGTGCTAAATCTGTATTCTGGAAATCTTCAAGAAAACTGAGATTTGAGCAAACTTTCGCAGTGAAAGATTTGAGAGTCGCAGCCGCGCACATTCATCCAAGCTTGCTTTTGCAGTCATGCGCTGGCACTTTTCGTCGAGGTCACTGATCTCAAATCTGGGCCGTCGGATTTTCGCAGTGGCGGCGCCCTGTGCACCGTTGATGTAGCAAGCCGTCTCCCTCCTTCAGCTCCCTGTCAGTCTAGAAATTAGCAGCTTCTTCCTCCTGCTGCAGGTTGTTGTTAGCAAGCTGATCACCTGCAAGTTTGCAATGTTTAGCAGACATTTTCGATAAGAGAAATTATGTTTAGTTTGTGTTTTCGACACCTGGCACCTCGCATTCACTCCGCGCGCATTTAATCAGGCTATAATGCTGTATTGGGCGATTTCGCAATGACTACTTGCCGGCTTGCCGCCTTGCTCGCATTTGAATTTCGACACTTCAATGTTGGACCGCCAATTTGTGGAATTCGGATTCTTGAATGGATGCATTCCTGAATTGTGAAATTTTCTGTGCGCTCAGCCGCTCACTGCGCTCCATTCACTGCAATTTGTCGATGAAGGCGGCGATTCTTGAAATGCGAGAAGGTGACGTTGGGGTCACGCCGTCAATCCGTCATGGGGAGCCGAATCAGCCGAGGGAGTCACAGCCTCGCAACCTCGCGGTCTCCATATATTGTGGATGCTTGCGTGCTTACGATGCCCTCACTCCCAAATCTGAATTTTCGCTTTGTGCCTTCAATTTGCTTCATCGTTGTGCATCATCTTCAATTCTTGCGCTTTCGTTTGCTGTTGTGGGAGTGTGGGGTGCTGGAGTTGCCTTTGCTGGGGAGTGGGGACTTGGGGTGCAGGCTTAGGGTGGATTGATGGCGCCACGGCTGAAGCTCCCGGATAATTTCAAGGTCCGCACTTTCGGGTCTTCTCGAAACTCTGACGGGATTGGTAAATATTTGCCGCCTGTTGCTACCGCGGCGAGGAAATCGACCCCTGTGTGTGATGCTCTTCCGGGTGGCGACGACGTCACCCATGTGTCCGAGACAAGGCTGTCTGATTCCGTGCTTCCTACGCCCCAATTCCAATCACTGTCGGAGGTCACAATTCTGTCACCCGAGCGTCCCGAATTGGCGGTAGATGCTGCGAATGAGATCGAGAGCCCTTTGGCAAAAAAAAGGGCTGGCGGATCACGCAAGCGTCGTAAGACAGATCCGGCCACCACCACGAGAAGGTGGCAAGAAGTGTGGGCATGCCGCTTTATGTGGGCGGAAGGGGAATTCGATTCAAGTAGAAATCTCACGGGCGTCATTTGCCGAAGCTGCAGCACTATCAGTGGGCGGAGGAAGGTCATGGTCCCCAAAGGAGACAACCTGGAGAAGCATGAGGGGAAGCGCGTCTACAAGCACGATGGGGAGCCGTTCAAACATCTGAAGAAAGGCGATACGTACGTGAAGAGTGACTGCAAACACGTCAAATTCACAAAGTTGTGGGCCAGGCGCAAACAAGCAGGCACGGTAGTCGATCAGTTGGTGGCCGGCTTGGAGGGCGAGATGAAAAGAAAGGGAGTACAATTCTCCACTTTATTTCAAGTTTTAACTAATGGTCGTCCAATGTGTGACTATGAGCGTGAGCAACACCTTCTAAGACATCTGAAAGTGAAAGGGGTGCCTAAAAAACATTGGTCTGAGACATCTGGGCGGAAAATGGCGGAACATTTGCATGCGTCAGTTTTGTCTTCTTTGATGGCTGTAGTTCGCTCTGCTAGGTTCATCTCCATTAGCGCTGACGAGGTCACGGCCATCGATACGACTTCGTGGATTAGTATTCACGTCTACGCCATGGAGTCGTGGGAACGTATTCCACATCTGCTGCACCTTTCCAGTGTAGCTGATAGTGGCACTACTGATAACTTAACTAACTTGATCATGCATGCTCTTCTAGGTGAGGGCGGACTAAGTCGTGCAGAGATCGCTTGTAGGCTGGTCTCTTTCGGTGCCGATGGAGTCAGTACGTTCCAGGGTTCGAAGAGTGGAGTCACCGCCCAGATTCGACAGAAGTGGGCGCCGTTTAGTCTGGGTGCTTCTTGTGCGAGCCACAGGATCAACCTGATCGTTCAGACCTTGTCGAATTATCCTCTCGTTTCACGATTAGAGAGGCTTTTTCAGTCTCTCCATTCTTACTTCTGCCGTAGTAGCAAGCGATCTCATGGAAACTAAGGGGAACAAACTGTTGAGGAACGTTGAGACGCGCTGGATATCCATGAGGAGTCCAGCGCAGAGAGTTTTGAGTGAGCACAAAACGGTGTTGGTCAAAATGGCCGTGGACATGTCTTCTGGTGCAGGTCAGAAACCAAATTCTGCCACTGCTACCAATTTCGACCTGCTTTCTGATGTGGAGGTCTTGTTGTCTTTGGCTTGCTTTGTGCCTTTGCTCAATACTGTTCATTGTCTGATAAAGCTTTCCCAAGCCAGGGATGTGTTTATTTGTGACTTTATGCAGTCAGTGAAGATCTGCCAAGCTGATCTTGCGAGAATGTTTATAGACTCTGCTACAGCTTTCAGCCCGCAGGATTTCAAGCGGTACAATGACCTTATTGAGTTCAGGTGTACCGAAATGCCACTAGCGTGGAAAGAGCTGCAGCTGCCTGAGCAAAATCCTGCCTTTTACCTTCAGTACAACTTCCACCATACCCAAGTGTGGGCACGGTGCCACAGTAGGGAGACGGGGCAGCATATTTTTGTCACCCCAGACGAGTTCACAAGCATCCAAGGAAGTGTTCAGCGACAATTTGCAGGCAAATTGTCGATTACCCCCTACCCATTTTTTTTGTTATTTGTATATTTTTTTGGACGTTTTCAATTCTCATGTTTCCATTGTCTTCTTGGCCTTCTCTATCTTCTAGTGTATTGGTACAAGTTGCTTACAGGAATCCGAAGTTGCTTACAGGTTCAAAATTTAGAAATTGCAGGTCGACGGGGCAGTTTGCGGTGTTTTGGCTTCAGGGTGCAGATGTGTCGTCCAGGCTTGCCCTGAACCAGGTTCCAAATTTTTTTGGGTCACAAGTGCTGTTATTATGTTACTTGGTCTTTGCTGCAGCTTTTCTATTGGGGTCCAATTTCTTGTTCTGGTCCTGTGAGTTTGTATGCTGCCTTCGTCTGAAGGTTGACATCAGGGTCTCCTCTAAAACCGCACAACCGCTCCCCGTTTTTTTGAAGTTTTTGCAGTCACTTAGTTTGGCTCTAGGGTGTAAATTGCACGGAGCCCAATTTCAATAAGTTCGTAAGTGCCTATCTAGTTCGGCTTGATTTGCAGATGGAGTTGGGTGCACTTTCGGTTTTGATTTTTTTGGGTTCTTGTTTCTGAATCGGGACTTGCTGCCGTTAGTGCAAGAGTCTGTTCACGTTTTCAGAGGACTTGTGGCTTTCTAGGTTTAATTTTTCTAATTGTGTCTGATCAGCTGCTTGTGGTCTTGTTGTGCCTGCAGAGCTTGCTCAATCCTTGTCCGATGAGCTGGACAGGCGATTTCCGCAACAAGAGCTTTTGGATGCTCTTGGCATCATATTTCCTCAGTACTGGCAGCAAGAGGGGGCGGAGCAAAGTTTTCCGCAGCACTTATTGGTGCTAAAAAAATTTTACTGTCAGGCAAGAGTTCTCAGTGCAGGTGTATTTGAGGGCGGAAAAGCTTACACGATGCCAGAGATGCTTTCGAAATCTAAGTTGGACAATCAGCAAGGGCTCTTTAAAGTCACCATGAAGGCCAACTGCGAGGCTGCATGTGCACCACCTTTTCATTTGAATCCTCTTATAAAGCTCTAGCGGACCCTGTCTCAATCACGGCACTTGTGCAATCTCATCTCAGAATATTTCAAAGTGGCTGAGATTGGGTGTTGCCTTATTTTGGGCTCAGTTGAAGATGAGAGGACTTTTTCTACTCTCAAGTTTCTCAAGTCTTGCCAAAGGAACCGCCTTGGCAAGCACCTGCCTCTTGTGGTTCGCATGTTTGGGCAGAAATATTTCTCTTTGCAGAATTTCCCATATAAAGAAGCCATAGACTCATGGAAGACTGCTGTGAAGGTTGGCCGGCATGGGGATGTTTAGTCTCTGGCTGGCTTTGCAGTATCCTCCCCTTTACAACGCTTTCCTTAGTTTTCATGAGATTTTGCAGGCTTTGGAGCTCACATTTACAGTTTTCCTTGACATGGACTTATGTTATACTTTGGGATGTTTCCCTAATGCACACTTGGAGAAGTTGGAGTGGAAGCTGGAGCATCATCAACTATTGGAAGCCTGCTGGGACTGATTCATGTTTCTTAGAAATCTAACATGAACTTCTAATGTTTGGTGTTTGTTTTGTGGTGTGTGCAGAACACTAACACTGCAATTGGGCAGTCTTGGAAGGGTTCAATCCCCTTGTTAGTACAAAATTGCAGATGTTTATTTGTGCACATGGGAGTTCTCAGATTTTTCAGTTTTCACATACATTCTTCCTTGAAGAATGCCATGTAACAATTTTGTGAAATATAAATTGGCTGAAATTTGGCATTGTTTGATGTATGCTTTGGTATTTGCAACCATCATGTTCAATGCATTGTTTGGTAATTGCAACCATGTAGTTAGCTTCTTACTTATTAGCAAATGGATTCACTCAATTGTTTCTTTACTCAGCACTTTGATCAATGAACTTGTTTTTGTCTTAGCAATTGCAGCCATCTAAACGCAGTCGAAATAGCATGTAGTGTCACACTTTGCCTTCCACATGTAGCAACTTGCCGTTCACCAAAAAAATGGGAATTATTAAAAAATCCACACTTTTATTCAATTGTAGTTGCCTGCTTTTACAAAGGACTCTGGAAATCGCAGTCACAGCTAAACAGTAGCCACGGGTGTAGCCTCTGGGCGAAATACCCTAAATAGACTTTGGGATCTCTGGACAGGGGTTTGCGTGGGTTTGCATCTAGGTCGTAATTTAGTTCCTTTCTGAATTCACATAGAAATACTCACGTTAACACCCAACAATGAGTACTACAAAAGAACCAAGTCAAATATTGAATATATTGAAGGACATAATTTCACTTAGATGGAATGGCCTTCTTCGTCAGACACAAATACGGGTACTCCACTTCAAATCCCAACAAAAAATGCAAGCCATTCGACAAAGATTCTGAAATTTGCAAGAGCGAGGACCGGGAATCTGTCAGAGAAGAAAGCACTGAAATCTAATTCAGGACTTCAAACCGCAAGCCAAGATGGATCCTTGCAGAGGACTTGTGCGCAACTGCGCACCATTGCAATCCTCAGGGGCAACTTCTGCCCTCCATCGGAAACTCCGCGTACACCGAATCATTCTCTCAACCCTAAAAAAAGCCGTATCTAGTACGGGTTGCATAACTGACTTACGCTGAGATCTCGCCGGGTGGCTCCGAAGGGGAGCCTTCACATTAGTAACATGACGGAAAGGAACAATTATGGACCCAAGCAGAACAGGAGTGCAAACCTTCGTTATATCCAATTTTTTGTCATAACTGAGTAAAGTGCAATCACTTGATTCGTTTGATTAGAACAAAAGTCAGAGTTCTCCAGCTTGCGGAATTTGAACGAATGTTGCATTCGGAATACATGCAGGACTCGGGAAAATGAGCTGAAATCCAGGCTTGCAGATTCTTAAACTGTATAGGAATTGTGCAAGTCAGGTAATCGCACCACAAGAAAGAAGAACATGAATATGTCAATCTGGTGATTGAAATTTCATCGGCGACAATGGCTGTAAAACTTTGACTTCTAAAAGACACAAATTGACTCTGAGAAAACTCATAGACAAGATTCGGAGATGAACACTTAGCCTGAAGACGTAGAAATGGTAGAGTCCTTCAAGAGGCTACAGACTAATAGTACTCAAACACTTCTCGCGAGTTACTGGATAATTGTTCACGCAAAATCAGATTCTTGACGTAAAGCAACGCAGGACTCCCCTTGCTTGGCAAATTTACTACCAACACATTTTGCAACGGCGAAAAGGACTCTGAGTAAACTGCACCAAGAAAGACCTGAAATTAACGGAAGTGCCCTAACGAGCTCGTACCTAAGCCATGATTTAGCTCAGTTCTGACTTTTACACACAAAATACGTAAACTAACACCCAAGCACATCAGTAATCATAAAAAACAAGCCAAACATTCTAGCAAACGAGTTCAATTGTTCTTCAGTCGCAAGACGTCTCATCGCCATAGCCATGAAAACCTGCACTTCTCTTCAAACCCCAACATACAACGATACACGACTACGATTCCGAAATTTGCAACACAGCGACACACTTGCATCATCTGCCAAAAAAGCAATCGCTGCATTGTATGACTTCATCAAATATCAACCCTAAGTGATAATTGCAGACTCCTAGTGCGCTGCCCTATTTCACTTTTACTTGCTCGAATAGTCCACAACATAAGAAGCAAAGTCTCTAGCAGACTACCGTTGTCGGTAGAGCAAAAGCACAAACAAGAGAAGCAATTAAAAAAAGCAATCGCTGCACTCTATGACTTCGTCGAATATCAACCCCAAGTGACTACAGCTGTCGGTAGAACAAAAGCACAAACAAGAGAACCAAATAAAGACCGACCACAGCGGGCACAGTCGCGGACAAAACGTAGCGCTTTGCTCCTCGAGGGGGTCACTTGGAGTGTCCATTAGAAAACACGTGCGAACAAAACTTTGAACCCCCTATATTATATCCTAAAATTTAAATAAAATGAAATAAAAAAAATATGACTAGATTTTCCTACTTCAAAAGTTTATGTTTTGAATTATTGATATTTTTATTTGTTAATGATAATTAGTTACAAATTTTTGAAGTAATTAGATACACTGTACAACTGAAAAATAACTTTCACACCCCTATATTATATCCTAAAAAATTGTCTAAAAAATGAACAAAAAATTCCTAAAAATAGCTCTCTATTGAAAGTTCATTTTGAGTTGAGTATTGATGCAATGGTCATCTAAATGTGATCTCTATAAATATTTGAGTTGAAAAACATGCCGTTTTAGGCCATTTTCAACCTCTTGTACAAATCATTTCAACTATTATTTTAGTTTGAAATTTTGGCAATAGAAACCTATAGTCATTATTAAGCACCCCTCAAAGTTTTAAGTTGAAATTATAATTCATTAGAAACCACTTGTTCGCACGTGGTTTGTAGTAAAATACTAGGTGCCCCCCCGAGCTCTGCTCTCAAGTTTGGATCCCTCAGTCTTGAAAAGAAACCAAGACCCAGGCACAAAAGGAAAGGAAAGCAGGCTCAACCTGTTCCAGCGGCTGCGTGGGCGCTAAAAACAGCTGCGAACCAACGTAAATTTTCACGCGAGGGCCTCCTTTGTCAGACTCAAAATGCCAACATTCAACTAAGATTCTCAAATTTGCAAGAGCGACACCCAGGCATCTGTCAGAGAAGAAAGCACTCCAAATTGATCTATGACTTCATCAGATCTCAAGTCAAGATGGATCACTGCAGCGGACTTCTGCACACCATTTCAATCCTCCGTGGCAGCTTGCAACCATTCAGTCCCACATGGGGAACTAAGCAAACACCGATTCCAAGTCTCAACCCCTTGAAATCGTCGTAACTAGTTTCACGCGTTGCACTACCGCCATACGGTGGGATCTCTTGGGATAGTTGCATTACCAGTTTATCGACGAAAAAACTCAAGACTGCAGAAACAATACCAAAACAAAAGTATCTATAATGCTGAAATGCCTCACAGAATATATAACCTCCAGCACCGACGTCCAAAGCAAATTCAAAGGCCAAACGAAGACGACGAAAAAGGGGGAAAAAGGCCGGCACAAACCTCTCGACTAGAATAACCCGAGAGTTGTGACGAAATGAAAGGCTCGATCTCACCGAAAACTAGCTACGTCTGGTTACTGCTTTTAGAGCGAGGGTCATCCTGGCGGTGAAACAGCCCAGCCATGCTGGCTCGTCCTTGCATCCAGACTAACCTAGTTCACAGCCGAAGACCCTCCAGAAAAAGGAACAACTTCCACAAACAGCGACTGACAGGCTTCATCATCTATCGATCTGATCCACCACCATCTCGCACTTTCCTCTGCTCAATTAAGTCACCAGTTCAGATTGAATACCATGGTTGTCGGTAGAACAAAAGTACACGAAAACTAACAATTTAAACCGACCAAAATGGAATCTTCAAGAGTAAATCAGCAAACAGTACACAGCACACGCTCTCAAGTTTGGAAACAACCTCAATAAGAAACACGCACACAAAGGACATCAGTCTCAACCTGTTGCAGCGGCTCTGTGGGCGCTACCGACAACACCGCACCAGTTCACTCCCCACGCGCGGTTGCGATAACTCTAAGCAGCCACACCTCGTGCATAGTCAGCGCCTGTTGGGACGCTCTCGTAGTTCCAAAAGCTACTGAGACTCAGTCGAGGGTTGGAGGCGAATGGCGAGAACGGCTCCACCGTCTCCTGTCTTTAGCAGTAACCTTTTCTCCTTGTACAAAGGCTGAGGCTGTTCTGTAGTTTATTTTTTTTGAAACAAATGAAACAGAATTTCATTGCAAAAGAATAAAATACAAGACCACCAGACCTACAGTAAGTGGCCTGGCGGGAGCCACTAAAAACCTACCCAACAAAACCGACCCCCGGACAGACAAACGAACAAGGACAAAAACACCCAATTCGCAAGAGCGCAGCACAAGGAGGAGCCGCGCCGCGCTGTAGTTTAAGAGTCTCTTACTCCCCTTGATCAGGAGGGAAGATCCTCCTCAGCTTGACCTCCGCCTTGCCCCACTTCTCCCGCCCCCTCCGTCGTGAAGGAGATTTCCGCTCCGGCAATTGCGCGTCGGTCCCTTGTCTTTTTGTCGGTCTGTTCTTTTGCTTTGTTTGACTTTGGTCACGTGTTTTCCCGCCAGGCCACTTGTGGCTGTCGGACCTGTATTTTGCCCCTGCAATGAAAATGTGTACAGTACCCACTACCCACCAACAAGTTTACGTTCACAGCAGTCAATTTATAGAAACAGAGCACATACCTCCAATTTCGAATTGCCACTACATGTTCAAAAATGATCCAAATCACAAACTGCAAAGAGCGTTAGAAAGATAATGAAGTCTACTTTACTTATGTCTTAAGCATTTACAAAAAAATTGTGAAATCATATATAAATATACCATTTTTTGACAAACTAATTACCATCTAGTGCTATCACCATTAGCTTTGATTATGGCCTTCATACGGTAAGGCATACTAGCAACAAGAACTTCAATCATCTCTAGAGATACCTCTTTCCATGCCTTTTGAATGGTGTTGACTAATTCTTCTCTATTTTGCAGTAGCACTTAATTTTGAACGATGTCTTTCACAATCTTCCATAGGTTTTTGATGGGGTTTAAGTCAAGAGAGCTTGTAGGTCATGAAAGCTTTCTTATGCCATGTGCTTGCCATCAATCACTTGATTCTTTACTACAGTGCATTGGAACTCCATTTTTCATGAGTACAAGTGTCTTAGGGTAATTGTGGAGAAAATAAAAGCCATTCAATCGACTTTCATAGACTACATCAACAAAGTCCTACCTCTTTGTCTATCACATGGCATTATAATAAGTGAACACTTATTGAAATTCATGAACGCACCCCATATCATCATTGTTGAATGAATAAATTTTTAAAGTGGTACTAAACAATCCAAAGAAAAACATTCATGTGACTTTCACCATATCTTTACTTGCCTTGATCTTTTTTTGGTTTCAAATGAAGACTAATTTGTCCATATTACATTCTTTTAGTTAAATACCGTCTAGTGCTAGTGTTTATAGATTTAAAGCACACCTTACACCACCACTTAAGCCACTTGTTACAATCAAGAACACCTACCGGTATTAGCTCACACAATTTACTTTTGTCTCTAGAAATACACCTACTCATCAAAACACACACACAATGTATCTACAAGCTATCACATTGCTTGGCCCAAGCATGTTTTGCATTGAGAGGTTATTGGAGCTCCATATATGAAGCTCAAATTGACAAAAATCTTATTTGTGTTGGCAGAAGAAGAATTGATGTTGCCTTCATAGTGTAGGAGCTACAAACACAACTTGAAGTGCCATCAATGCAATTCGATTTTCCTTAGACATTTGATTTAAATTAGCATCCAAATGACACCAAGAATATAGTTAACTTGTTTTTCAACATTTAGGTGGCAATTTCATGAAGTTTGGAGGTCTGAAGTGGGAGATATGATCAATCAAAGTTACACTTCATTTTTAGTGGCACTTAGAGTTCGAAAATTTGAACGTAAACTTGTTAGTGGGTACTATACAGTTGTCTCATCAGTTTTGTGTTCCCACGAGACCATTCATGGCTGGCGAGTCTTAGAGCATTTGTAGTGGTAAGGGTATAGTGGCCCTCTTAATTTACTTCTAACTTTTGAACGGTATATAATTAGAACTTGAAATTTATACCATTGGAAGCACATTGAAAAACACTTCAAGTAGGTACAAGATATTTCAATTTCAGACATTGGACAACCACTTCAAAAGCAAGGTAAAAGTCTGAAATTATAAAGGTCTTGGCAAATCACGGATACCAATGCAAAATGTGGCCATTGACCCTCTACATTTGGCCACATTTGGAGGATCAATGGCCACATTTTGCATTGGTATCCATAATTTGCCAAAGACCTAAACCCTAAATGAGGTCTAAAATTCTACTTCCAACACAATTCCTACTTTGAATAAACTATGAGTGGTTGAGCTCCTACTACATCTAATTTACATATCCCACATTATTTGTTCTACCTCCTACCACCCAATTTGTATATAGTGAGCTTCACTTCTAACTCAAAATCTCAAAATAAGATGGGAGTACTCTAGAAGCATTGAGAGGTAGTTCTCAATGCACTGAAAATTAAATTCTTTTAATTTAAATTTAAAAATCATAAAACTCTTCTTATTGCATATCCCATTTGGTGCCTCTACTTGGTAGGGTATAGGGAAAGTGGTGAAACCCTACTCTTCAAATCCACTCGCCAAAGCCCCACTTGACACCCTCTTTGGCAAATTTGCGTTTGTATAGTAGAACCACCCATTCCTAATTAAGGAGCCATAACCAACTTGTAGGGTGCATTTATTTCCAACCAAGCTTGGCACATATTTTCAACCAAGTTTGGAATGTGTTTTTTTCCCCTTTTCAAGGTTGGGATTAATAAAGTCATGACACATGTCTCAAAGTAGTAAGCAGGAAAATAGTTCTTGAATGATTGGAATTGACAGAGCCTACAGATTGGGTAAGGGTTTAGGCCAACTTTTGACTTCCAAAATTCATAATAATTTGAATTGAAGGAAAAAAATCACGAAAAATTGGCAATGTCTATCATTTCTATCTTTCTACAAGGCTGAAAATTAACATTGCCTTCTATTGCTCCTGAACATGCGCAGGATCACTTATATGGTGGACTATAGGTGGTTTACCACACTCTGTTTTCTTGGCAGTGGATTTCCGTCTCATTTGTCCCCATAAAAAAAGCTTTTCATTTGTTTAAAAAAAATGTGTACACTCATCGGGAACAGGATTTGGTGGGCGGGTGCATTGAACAACCCATAAGGTAGGAGGTGCATAAAGCGACCCTTTAAGGGCTGATCCGCCTTTTTCGCAGGTTTCCATGGACAAAATGATTTTTAGTTCATTTTTCAGAGAAAGAAAAATAGATTTGGAACACAACACAAGTGGTTTCATATTTTTCTAAGCTTTTTTGAATTACTTATGAATTTTCAAAGATTCAGGTCATAGGTACCTATTTCTGACCATAGGTGTCCCAAAATTTGTCCTCTAGTGACTTTTAAAGAGATGTGCGGAAACCAGAGACAATGATTGGCTCTTGCAATTAAATAAATAAATTTTCTTGAATTCATTAAGGGACCAAAGAAGTCCATTTAAGGATCACCTTGCATCCATTCTACAAGTACCTATAGGACAATCTGAAGAAGAGGGTTGGAATTGGAGCCACCTACCTTACTTATGCAAGACAACAAGAATAGAATGTCGTGTTTCAGTGCGTGGAAATGGTGGAATTTCACTTTGCACCTTGGGAACCGCGTTTTGGCGTGTCGCTCGGAATTGTCGAATGCCTGCTGGTGGGAACAAGAAACATGCGGCAGGGCCTTTGTCTAAGAAACCGACATGCCAAATACAGTTTGGCGTCGACATTTTTAGCCTTATTACTGGTGGAGATGCTCTGACTCATTGCGCTATGCACAGCGAAGCTTTCTTTGCAGAAGAAGGCAAGGCAATTGCAGACAGACGAGGTTAGAGCATGGCCACCAGTACACGCTCAACTTGACACGTTCAAATTTTCCATCTAATTTTGAAGGGCCCTCAATTTCCTTGTTCCTCACTATTGCTCACTAAACATGGTTCATAAATAGTCAAAAGACCACCCATCAAGCAGAATAAAGGATAAAGCAACTAACTTAGGATGAATAGTGATTTCAAGGGCCATTCCTTGACACGCAAGGATTGAGTGTTCAAGAGAATCTTTGGAAGGGCCCGTAGCGCTTTTCATCTAGTTTGAAGAGCGAGGGACCCAGAGCATGTACTAGTGCGAGTGCTCTTAGACGGTCGACGAGTAACACTTAACCCCTAAATGCCCAAGACCTTTTTTGAGCTTCTAAGAATTTGCTAAATTGAACAAAAAGTCAACATTTTGATAAGTTGTATCAATTTAAAAAAAATTCTAATCATACAAACTCAAACTAGACGTGTTAGAGATCACATAGGAAAATAAAATACAACAATATCACTTATGGATTGAAAGATTATAATGCTTGATCATGAGTGCGTTAAAACTGCAAAAGTAATTTAAAGTCTTTCAAACCTCTTTTCACTTGTCAAATTTAAAAAGTTCGTCACCAAAAAAATATGAGGTAAAAGGACCTAACATGCATAATCCCAATCAATTTTTGGCTTCTCAAAATCTACTCTACAATTTTTTTAAATTAATTTCTCATGTGATTTTTTCTTCAAGATCTAGTGTATTTGAGGCTCATTTCCAAGAGCCCTCAACACTATGGAAAGTCAAGATTGCAATGGACACCCTCACAGAAAATCTTGAATAGAAAATTCATAATCAATCACTTTCAAAATCAAATTCTTGGTACTAAAATTAGACTTCAAAAAGAATTCTTCAAAAATATAAAGTTCTAAAAATAAAAACTTGGTTAGGTTTTACTTAATTTGAAATTATTGTCGACACCAGAATTTGGTGCCTCAAGCATTTAGGGGTTAACCCATAAATGCTGGACCTCTTATCATTCACACTAACTCTTTGCGCATCAAATTTACTTAAATTTCAGCATCCTATTTTGGGTAGATGGATACATGTCTGAACTATAGTGACACATAAACCCTAAAGTTTCATGACTATGTTTTCACCGAAAACACTCAAAAATTGTCATTTTTAATACAAGTACCAAATTTTTGAAAAAAAACTTTTTTGACACATGTAACCGTAGGATCTTATAGTAAACTAGTTTTAGAAGATGTGGAAAAAAATTCAGAATTTTCCACCATACGGATTGGAAAATATTAGCATTTGAATTGCAAAGATCCTTTTTTTGTCCCTGCAAAAAACAGGGCAGCTGCACTTCATAAGGTCACATTTGTAAGAGAAAATGTCTAAAATGGTGGTGCTTCTTTAAGAAAAAATTCCTAAACAAGTTGGCTACATGCTTAAAATTTTTCAAATCATTTGAAATTGTACAACATATACAAAAAAATAGTAAATAGAAAGAAGTAGAGAATGATCCAAAATACTAAATTGTTAAGAATTTAATTATGGAATTGAAAAAGGTCAATCCCAATGGTTGTAATGTTCTAATAAACAACCTACATCCTATGATTTATTTTTTTTCAAAAAATATTAAAAATTGAGTTAAATAAACAACTTCAAAGTTTATTTTAGAGTGGAGAATCCATAACTGCCCGCAAACTAAAAAAACTCATAACTTTTGACTCATTGGTCGAAATGGAATGATTCAAAGCTTTCCATGTATATATAACTCTAGGAAACCAATTTCAAATTTTTATTTTTGAAAAAAGTGATTTTTTAAAATCTGCCCGGACTGCCCAGTAACAAAAAAAAGTAACATATTTGGTCATAACTTTTGACTCCTATTTCCAAATACCATGAAATTTAGTGCATATGAAAGATATTCCTTGCGCCCACCTTCCATTAAAATTTCAGCTTAAAATATGGAAATATCTAGTCACACATACCTGCCCAAAATTTCTATACAACCAAAAATTGCATGCCGGTCCTTTAAGGGATAAAATTGAGTATAACTTGGAGATGTTTTTGGCGATTTCATCCAAAATTTCCTTTTCTTCTACACAAATAGTGAAATTAAGTTGCCCCAATAGTCAATTTCTCAACAATCCATACTATATAAATATTCATTGCTATTGTACAATGATGCATTCAATCCAAAGCCATGTGTATGGTATAGATTAGTGCACTAGTTCAAGGCCCGTTTTAGAGAATTGCATGCGCCTCCATATGGACAAGCATTGAGTCTTGAGGTGATTTATTTGAGGTAAGGCAACCTAATTGGTAAGGCAACCTAATTTCACTATTTTGTGTATACTAAATAGTGGAATTGGATTGCCTTGACAATTAAATAGGTTGCCTTCGTCAAAGAAGTCACCTCACGACTCACTGCTTGTCCAAATGGAGACACATGCCATTTTCTGAATCCAAGCTATAAACCAATGCACCAACCCATGCAACACACATGGTTCCTTCATTATTGCATCCTTCTATGGTAATTGAACATAGTTATATAGTGTAGAATGTCAAGAAATTAGAGTGAGACAACCTAATTTCACTATTTAGTGTAGTGAATCAATAGATTTTTGCTAGAAATTGGAAGAATAATTGGAAGTATGGGGTCTTAGTTTGTGCGAGTTAGTCTATGTCTGTTTTGAGTTTTAGGGTTTTCATCAACAAGTCTAGCTACTGAATCGAAACACATTTAGATCTTTAATATGGTTTTAACTTGCTAGTAGAGCTTGCAACTTTGAAGCGGCAACATTGTAAGGTCCTAATGACCTCACACTATTTTCTGGCTTTATTTACAACTTTTCCCTGTAGGAGTGTAGGATTTCAATATTAACCCTTAAACGTCGACGCAACCATTATATGGCCGATGGATGAGAGGGAATCAAACTGTGTAGGACAAAAATGCAACTATTCATCCTCGGAATTTGTTGTAAAAAGGGAAGATCTTCTACTAACAGTAGCTTGACTTCCAATGAGCACTTTTGCATTTTTTTTAAGCCAATGATTCACAAGCCGTAATGCAAAAGGATGATTTCGAGGGTTACCCCTTTGTCCTTTAAGGATTAAACCTCTGCATTGAGGTTGCATTGAGCCAGTGAGTGGGGCTTGGAATCTTCCGCCCACTTCTTGCCCGTGCAGACCTCCGGAGAATTCACCATCAAGTGAGTTACAGAGCTGGGAAGAGTTTACAATTGACGAGGCGTTGTGTTTGATTCACCCGTTGCCCTAATCTTACAGTATATTGGTCGCTGCCTCAGTACCACGCCATTTTGTATATCTCAGTTGCATATCCAAAACCCTACATCCTTGTGTGTGCACTATTTGGGTCTAGAGCGAGAGTTGGCCCAGCTGCGCGCTTTTGCCGAACTGTTAGCGCTCTTTTTTCCCGGAACACTATTCCACATGGACTTCGTCGGGCTTGCTGTGCCAGTGTTCCGGGATGGAGAGAGCCCTGAATTCTCACTTCAGTCTGTCACTTTCTGTCGTTGCTCTGATGTTGAATGTGCATGCAAGAACAAGGATTCGGTTCTGTCCAGGGGTGACGTAAGCATGAGGCTGTGGAGGGGGCTCTATCATGATCGACATCAACACGCATAGCTAGGAGCCCCTCCTGGTCTGATCTTTGCAGCCAATGTAGATCCTGCTGCGTTCTAGCTCGAGCTGGCACCCCACTCTGCGACTGACTGATCGAGTGTTACGGACCTCCCACAATCCGCAACTTCAAATAGAAATGGAAGGCAATAAAAACACAAATTAGATTTATTAACAACAAGAGCCAGCTCAAACCACCCGACCATAGAGAGAGATCAATCTCCAAAGAGAAGAGAACCTCCTCACCCCCAAGCTCTATCTTATATATCAATCAAAGACTATTAGTCCTTCAGATAGACTAGGTCTTTTTTTCTATCTTTAGCTTTCTATCCTTGGTTCTATCTAGAACCATCCGCTAAAGTAAAAGTCTTAGTCATACTTAGAAGTATTCTCAATATCCATTCCTATCTCATTTAATCTTGATCTTCCACTTGAAGTTGTGTAACTCCAAGTTCCAGTATGCTTGTCATTGAATTGGAGTTGCCTAACTCCAATGCACAAATCCATCATTGGGAGATATCTATCTCCAATCAATTTTTGCTCATCCACTAATTCACATTACATGAATTAGTTGTCCATCAATGCATTGATCCATCCCTGGTCATCTTGACCAGTCATCATTTATCTATCCTTGGTCATCATGACCAGTCATCATTCATCCATCCCTGGTCATGACAAAAGTCATGACACAGTCATCATCAATTCTTTCATCTATCAATGCATTCATCCATCAGAGATTGTCACAAGGGTCATGACACAATCTCCCTCTAAAAATCAGTCATTGTCTTCAATGACAAAGTTAGGGTAATCCTTTCCAAAATCAATCTCTCTTTCCCAAGAGGCTTCATCCTCAGGATAATTCTCAGGAATGATTTATTCCCAAGAGGCTTCATCCTCAGGATATTCCTCAGGAATGATTTATTCTTTAGATGTTGCATATCAACTTTTAGTATTGTCTCTGGTTCTGCAAGTAATGCTCATTCAGGAGCAGCTTTAGGAAGCTCAGGCAACACATGGCTGGGATCAGAAACATATTTCCTCAACAAACTCACATAAAAAATATTGTGGATCTTCTAACTGCTAGGCAAGTTCAATTCATAAGCCACTGGTCTTAATTGTTTGATAATATCAAATGGACCATAAAATCGAGGAGATAATTTTTTGGACTTACCAAGTTTCAGTCCTGACCGTTGAGGTGTAACCTTTAAAAACACTTTATCACCTACCTCAAACTCACGATGACTCTTTTTCTTATCAACATAGTACTTTGCTCTATCTTGAATACTTCGCAAGCTCAATTTGACAAATTCAACAACTTTGTTCATATCTCTTATCATTTGATTCACACTTTCAATCTTTGAATTTTAACACTTTAAACACTTCTCTACATATTCTTTAATGTCCTTTTTCATTCCTTGCCAATAATAATAACATTTAATAGCCAAATAAGTCTTTTGAAAATCTAGATAGTCCACAATAGGTATGTCATAAAGTTCATGCATGACATTGAATCTAAATTTTCCTTATTTGGGAATGTAGACTCTTGCATTATTCTTTGTACTATAAGACATCATCCTCTAAGTTATATGCTTTAAATTTCTCCATCTCTTCAACCGACCTAGATTCCTTAGTCAAACTTTCATATGAATATTGAAAAGCTTCATCATTTGCACAATGTATTTTAATCTCATGTATCAAAGAGATTTTGATACATGAGATTGCATTTGCCAACGGGCATCAAAAAAAAACATTAGCAACAATATTTTTTATTTTTTTTAATATATTCAATCTAAAAATCAAATTCTTGCATCACTTCCATCCACCTACATTATCTTCTACTTAAAGTCAATTGAGATGAGAAGTACCTCAATGATTGATGATCCTTTCCAAACCTAATGTCTTCAAACTTTCAAGGCACAAATGATTGTCAAACATTCTTTTTCATAGATTTGATAGTTTAACTCCACAACACTTAACTTTCGAGATTTAAACGCAATTACTTGTCTATATTGCATCAAAACAATTCCAATTACTGAATCACTAGCATCATTGCATAAAACTATATTTTCCTTTAAGCAATAAATACTAGTCAAAATAGGTTCATAAGTTAGAACTAATTTTAAAGTAGAAAAATTCAAATCACATTCACAATTCTAAACAATTGAATTAGACTTTTGAATTAGACTTTCCTTTCAACAAAGCGGTTGTAGGGGTAGCTACTTTGAAGAATCCTTTTATAGTTCTTCTATAATATCTAGCAAGAGCAAAAAAAATTCTTACCTTGGTCTTATCTTTGGGTACCACCCAATCCTTAATCACTTTGAACTTTTCAAAGGTCAATCAAAATTCCATCTTCAAAAAGAAGATGACCAAGGTAATCAACCTGGGATTTAAAAAAGTCACACTTGCTCATCTTAGCAAGGAGTTCCTTATCAATCAAAATTCCATCTTCAAAAAGAAGATGACCAAGGTAATCAGCCTGGGATTTAAAAAAGTCACACTTGCTCATCTTGGCAAGAAGTTCCTTGTCAATCAAAGTTCCATCTTCAAAAAGAAGATGACCAAGGTAATCAACCTAGGATTTAAAAAAAATCACACTTGCTCATCTTAGCAAGGAGTTCATTATCAATCAAAGTTCCATCTTCAAAAAGAAGATGACCAAGGTAATCAACCTGGGATTTAAAAAAAAAAATCACACTTGCCCATCTTGGCAAAGAGTTCATTATCAACCAAAATTCCATCTTCAAAAAGAAGATGACCAAGGTCATCAATCTAGGATTTTAGAAAATCACACTTGTTTATCTTGGCAAAAGGATTTATTAGACCTCAACATTGCAAACATCTTTCTAAGGGTTCTTTGTATTCCTCTAATATCTTATAATATATCAATATATCATTCATAAATACAAGCCCAAATTTTCCAGTGTTGATAAAGTAAAGAATCCATCAAAGTCATGAAATGCAATCTTTTCAATATCAAATTTTTTGATTCTAATATGATGGTATCCACTCTTCAAGTTGATCTTAGGAATTATCTTTGCCTCATGAAAATGGTCAAACAAATTATCAACCCTAAAAAAAGGTTACTTGTTTTTAATGGTTAATTTATTTAATCCTCTATAATCCATCCAAAGTCTCAACTTTTGTTCTTTTTTTCACGAAAAGGACATGTGCTCCTCAAAGAGATTTACTCACTTTGATATATAAACCCTTATTCAACAAATAATTCAATTCATTCTCTAGTTCAACGCCTTTAGCTACAGAATGTTGATAAGGTGCTCTAGCTACCAGAGCCGCATTGGCTATCAAGTCTATAGCATGGTCAATTTCTCTAACAACTGACAAATCCTCAACTTCATCCAAAAATACATCCTCAATTTCATCAAATAATGACTTAATATCAATTGAAAACATTTTCACTTTCATTTCATTAATCAACTCATTCATACAAATCAAATATAATACTTTATGTTTCTTTGTAATTGACCTTTTCGTTTGTAAATGAGAAAGTAGATAAATTCGATAATAATCTCTTCCCTTTGATGATGAAAGGCTTTCCATCTTCAAATTTTCTATAACAGCTCCATCCTTGCAAGCTATCCAAGCATTCACTTGCCACAACCATGCCATAACCCAAGACCACATCATAACAACCTCCATTCCAAACTTCAAAGTTCACCTTCCATAGCTCATTAGTAGCAACTTGATATCCAAAAAACATCTTTCAAAAACATCTTTAATAAATTTCTTCAACCAAAATTAAATTTTTTATTACACAAATATTCATAGAAAACTCTAATATAAACGCAACAGAATTTATTTATAGATCCAAAATCAACCCGCTCTGATACCAATTGTTACGGATCTCCCAAAATCCGCAACTTCAAATAGAAATGAAAGGCAATAAAAACACAAATTAGATTTATTAACAACAAGAGCTCAAACCACCCGACCATAGAGAGAGATCAATCTCCAAAGAGAAGAGAACCTCCTCACCCCCAAGCTCTATCTTATATATCAATCGAAGACTATTAGTCCTTCAGATAGACTAGGTCTTTTTTCTATCTTTAGCTTTCTATCCTTGGTTCTATCTAGAACCATCCGCTAAAGTAAAAGTCTTAGTCATACTTAGAAGTATTCTCAGTATCCATTCCTATCTCATTTAATCTTGATCTTCCACTTGAAGTTGATCTTCCACTTGAAGTTGTGTAACTCCAAGTTCCAGTATGCTTGTCATTGAATTGGAGTTGCCTAACTCCAATGCACAAATCCATCATTGGGAGATATCTATCTCCAATCAATTTTTGCTCATCCACTAATTCACATTACATGAATTAGTTATCCATCAATGCATTGATCCATCCCTGGTCATCTTGACCAGTCATCATTTATCCATCCCTGGTCATCATGACCAGTCATCATTTATCTATCCCTGGTCATCATGACCAATCATCATTCATCCATCCCTGGTCATGACAAAAGTCATGACACAGTCATCATCAATTCTTTCATCTATCAATGCATTCATCCATCAGAGATTGTCACAAGGGTCATGACATTGAGTCACTGAATGTGCCCGCCGTCTTCACCGACTATTGCGAGGTGGCTGTAGCCGGCTCACGGCTGTGCAGACGATTCAGTATTTGTCGTTGAGAAGACACCCTGCTCGTCCAAGTAAATCCTTTTTGGCAGCCATTAAGCCCCAGTCACAGCGATTTGGACCTCCCCACATTTTCCAAACGGCTTCATTTTATAGAATCAATGGCCTTGCAAAGCTGCATGACTCATGGCAGAACTGTACTTTCGAAGCCTAACACGGTGTCTGTTTCTGCTCCCGAAGACATGAGACATGGAAATTGCAGAAGTCACTGAACCCGTGTGCATCACATTTTTAAAAAGAGCTGCGATCAGCTAGGGCCATCTTCTAATTGAAGGAGGAAGAAGCAGGGTATCCGAGATTCTCCAATCTTCTTTCTTTGGGACAAACGCTTGGGTTTATGAAAGAAAGAGCTTGAACTCCGCCAGCAAGTATAATTAAGAGCAACCCCACCCGGCTGGGAAAATGCAGAGCATCTTTGGCCGGCAAAACAGTTTGCCAGCCACTTTGCAAGCCAATTAAAAAAAAACGCCCCACCCACAGCCCATAGCCTGCTAGAGGCCACTAAAAAACTGGTAACTGCAGCAAACTTCGGCGCCAAAAACAGAAGCTGATCCAAGTTGAACTGGTCTCCATTCCCTGATGAAGTCCATGCTTGTTGGGAGTGCTTGTCTCACACCCTTCACAAGTTCATCCATTATGCAAGTCCGGTGGGACAATTTTGCAAGCCGGTGGCAACAAGTCATCCATTTTACAAGACGGGTGGGGAAGCAAGTACAGTTCCCGTCACCCACACTGAAAATTTACACAAGTCTTTAACATTGCTCCATAATGTTATGTGAGCAAGTAAAACCATAAAACTCAAGTGACCACCTTTATCCCATTGAAAACCAACCTCACGTAAACGCACATAATCAAATATCACTGAAATATATGGAGTAATTTCCAAGCTTGAGATTTGACATGTTAAAAGACAAGGATTGAAAGGCCTTAAATCACTAAAAAAAATTATCAAAATTTTATCCCCCTCGTGATCAAACATAATAATCTTTCAGTTCATATGTGATGTTATTGTGGTTTCTCATCCCGTATATGACCCACAGTGGGGCTAGTTCAAAATTGCATGGTCCCAAATCCAAAAAAATTGACAAATTTTATTCAAATTTTGGTATTTTGTTTGGTTTAGAAAAAATTTCAAGACACTCAAAATAAGACGAGTGCATTCAGTGGTTAAACATGTAGTTTATGAATGTTTGATGTATTATTTTATTTTAGCCATACATTTATAAATTGAATAAGTTTTTCAATGAGAATGGTTCATTTGATTGATTTTCTTACATCAATTGTTGGAAGGTATGCATTTGTAGATAGAAATTAAGTAGATTAGTTACAAAGAGATATCGTGATTTGATAATGTTGTATGATAGATATTATAAATAGTAGCACGAATGGTTTTGCAAGTAGATGTAGTAAGCCATTACTGAGAAGCGTCTTATAACACAAAATGATAATCTCATGCAACTATTAACCCATTAAGGACTAGATAGTCAAATTTGAAACAACGGATGAAAGCAAACACATCCCAAGCATACAATTACGCGTTTTTTCATCCATCATTTTTTTAAGATTCTTGTATTAGTTCTTTAACATTTGTAAAGTATAGATTTTGAAAAATTTGCTTTGCAAATATTCTATAATTTAAAGGCCAATATTGATAGGTATGGCCTCAAAAGTTACTTTCTTAGTTTAAAATGACCCTTAAAAAAAATTGGATAGAAAAATAACATAAAAAGTACTTCAAAAATCACTATGATTAGAACTTAACATTTTCACCTTAAAGGGAAATAATATAGTGAAAGTCACAAATATTCAATCTTTAATTGATTTTAGATGGAATTTTTAATTTTTGGCTTCAAATTTTATTAAAATGTTGGTATGTATACTAGTTGATTTAACCATATGCATATGATCTATGAATCACATTTTACTAGTATTGTTTAAGAGTCATCATTAAAATTATATTCTTTTAAGCTGCATTTTATAATACATCTTTTGATATTTTGGAAACTAAGACTACCTCTTTGGTTCTTATGGGATTAAGACATGTTATAGTACAAATAACAAATTAATTTGGTGTCATCAATGCAAATATCATTTGAATACAAAATTCATTAGGTTAAATTAATGATGGAAGAAATACAAAATATACCTCTTCCTTTTCTTTCCTCCTTGTATTTCAAAATTCATCAATAAAGTATTCCATATAGATGGTGAATTTTTCCAAAGGAGCCACTTTCTCTTTCAAAATGATGGCAAATTAGTGAATTTGCATTACAAAAAATTTGAACCCTGTAGAGGGCTGTTTGATTTTCATTTTCGGCACCCCCGTGGTGCAAATACAATTTTTTTAAAAATTAATTAATATTTTTTTTTGGAAAAAATAAAATAAAAAATAGAGATCTAATTCGGCACTAATAGTGCCCTGTCAGATTTCTAAATCTTTTTATTTTTTATTTTTCGTTGTAATTGCATTGTAGCCATGTAGTTTGCGGCTTTCTGCAGGTCTTAAATTTTTCCTAATGACCTTTGCTTAGTACTAAGGTAGACCCATCCATTCCTAACCACTGACCCATTCCCGATCTATAGGTGCACATATTTCTGAACAAGCTTAGAATGTTTATTTTTTTCCTTTTCAAGGTTGGAACTAATAAATACATGACACATGTCCCAAGTTGTGAAAAAAAATAGGAAATAATGATTATGTAAAAAGTTATTGAATGATCAAAATTGGAAGAGTCTAGACATTGGCCATGGGTCCGGCGCACTTTTTGCCTTCCAAAATTCATAGTAATTTCAATTCAAGCAAAAAAATTCGATTTTTTTTGCAATCCATGTCATTTCTATTGATGTACCTCTAAAATATATTTGTTTTGCCTTCACTACTCCAAATCATGTCAGAATTCCTTATTCGGTCGCTTATGGGGGGCTCTACCTTAATGTTGTGTAGGAATATTTGAAGGAATTGTGACAATAGATTGTTATAGAGAGGGAATAATGTAGCACATAGCTATTGAAATCAAAGGGCATATTTAAAAAATAGAAAGAAGTGGTTAAATTGAAAAATACAAAGAAAATATTTTAGTTTTTCAACCATTTAATAGCATTTAGATTGGAGAACTAAATGGAAAATCATTGAAGACTAGAGTACGTAAATGATCAACAAATGGGACTAAATAACAAATCATAAAACAAACAATTCTATAGATTACTCATCAATTTAACCTCTAAAATTACGGACATCCACTAAGTGGTCAGATTACAAATGATCTTGGGGGGTGCACTGTGTAGGATGTTCGTTGGTATCGTGTGTTGAAGCCTCTATTCTATGGGGGCTATGTAGGTAAATTTTTTGAATTTCTATAGGGCTACATTTACCTAAATTTTTAAATTGGGGCTATATTATGTACCCTATATTTCAGTTCAAATTTGTTTTGGGACTATTTATGTACACCCTATGTTCGTTATAAATACTGAACATTGGCAAATTTTTGTATTGGGTCATATTGAAATCATTGATTGAAAACTTGGCATACAGCAAAATAGTGTACAAAATGAATGAACTTCATACACTATTTGGAAACATACAAAACGAGTAAATTTCTGAAGCTATTAGTAAACATACAACAATTTGAAACCCAGTAACCCATAGGACACTACATTGTTTTATATACTAAATGAGTGAACTCTTGAAGGTATTAGCAAATATACAACAATTTGAAATCCAAAGTACACTAAATTCAATTACATATTAAACGAGTGAACTTCAGAAGCTATTACCAAACATATAACACTTTCAAAACTAGAGTAAAGTAGGAGGCTGTAAAATGGAGCGGGCATTAAGAATGGACCCTATAAATGGGTGTAAAATGGAGATGAGTTGGTTCTGAAATTGACTAGTATAGTCATTGAATGAATCAAGGGAAAAATTAAACATTATTAATTGCAAGAGCCAATCATTCTCTTTGCTTTCCCCATTTTTATTTAGAATTGCAAGTGAACCCGGTTTATGAAAGACCTAGGGTCACAAATAGGGACCTACAACCCAACTTGTTTGAAAATTCATAAGTAATTCAAAAATGCTTAAAAAAATACAAAACCATTTGGATAAGATTCCTCATCAATTTTTCTATATTTGAAAAATGAGTTAAAAATATTTTCGTCCAAAGAAATACATGAAAAAGGCAGACCAGCCCTTAGATGATCCATTTCTGAGCCTCCTACCTTATAATACATTCAATTACAGGCGGTTTAGGAAGTGCAACTAGTTTCTTGATAAACTACTTTCAACAAAAATACTATTTAAGCCACAATTACTGTATACATTCAAAGCAAATTGAAAAGCACTGTCAAACATAAGTTGAAGGAGTTTGAAAACCGTATTGAAACTAGTTAAACAGACAAAGTTCAGAATCAAACATAAAGGGATGAGAGTTAGGAATTATGTACTATACAGTAATTTGTACAATACTATACAGTAACTAATCACATACAGCTATGATACAAGAGACATTGGATCCACCTTTGGATACTCTTTGGTCTTCACCAAGGTATAGTACTTATAATATTTCTAATAAAAGTTTAGATTTATTTTTATTTTTTTGGGCCAAGCTATTGTAGAAATAAAGAAAAGATAAAATTCACTATTATCCCATACCCTTCGTTACTTATAAAGACCCCAACCCTATTACAATGATGCTAATTTATTTCAAAGGCATGTCGAAAATTTAGGACCAAGGCAATTATAATAACCCTTCGTTAGATTGCATGTGAACCAAAAAACAATTGGGAGTGCACCCTGCAAGCAAATGATTTCAAAACCAACTTTTTGTTGGAGTTATATGAAATGGATAAAATACATCCAAATATATTGAAAATATTTTTTTCTTTGTCTAATCTTCATTCTTCAAGATGTCACTAGCATGGTTACTTTGATGCTTTTGATATTTTTGTGTAGGGCTTTAGAGATTTGATTGGAGTGGTCAATTGATGCTTCATATTTTTTGTATATGATTCTAAATTAGTTCATATAGGAATCACTAGAAGAAACCTGTGTTGGTCTAAACAAAAAACGTAGGCTGAAATTTATTGCAAACCATGATTCCAACGCAAAATTCTGGGATTTCAGCATTAGAAACATGGTTCTCAACAAATTTCAGCCCACATTTTTTGTTTAGACCAACATAGGCTTCTTCTAGTGAATAGGAAGAAAAGAAAAACTTACAAAAATGATTGAGGATTTTATATCTAGAATCTTCTCAAAGCCATAATTTAATTTGTGTCTAAATCCCCAAATCTACATTCTACTTTCTATTAGGAACTCTTAATTATTAGTTTACTTGTTGCAGGTCTTGTCTACAAAAAAGTACTAATGGAAAATGAAGTATTAGTAATTCATTCTGGAATATTAAATGTGATGACTGGTCTTACTGAGTGGATAATTACTCACTGAAAGCCCCTAAATCCCCCAATTTTTCTTATCTCAAATCCTCTTATATTTTTTATATCTCGACCCTCCAAATAAAGGATATGGGATATGCAACATATATCCATATTATCCACAATATATATTGTATCCATATCCGTAAATCTGACAGGGTCCGAATAATTTTTTTTCTTCCAAGACTTATTTTGAGGGTGTGTCTGATGTTTTTCAGAGACAAGTCTTTTTGATCTTTTTGAATGAATAGTTCAACTTGGATAAAACACAATTAATTTGGATACAATTCTTGTTCAATAAAAATGGAGTCCTAACTTCTAGAAATTCTAATTTATTGTAGACTATGAAAATGAAAGCAACACTTGAAGACATCATATTCATGGAAATCATGTACCAATATAGACTTGTGAAACGTTAGAAAACATGGAATGATATCAAGCACAATTGCCACATTTATATGCATCCTTTTTGGAACACTGAAATTTAAAGCTCACTAGAAATCATGGAAATTACAAGCAGCTCCCCTAAGCACCTCCTGGGAATAAAACAGCACTGCTTCTGGTCGAGTTGCAAACCAAAATTCCATCCTCATAAAGAAGCGCCAGCTCCGTCTCTCTGTATGCCAAGTGCTGGTGGTCAAATCCAGTTGCACACTTCGAATGTTCTGGCATTTAGTATAACATCCGATACTTAAACAAAATAATGTGTGTCAAGCTCTGCTCTTGTGAAAGACCATCACTTATCCGACCTGTTTCTGAACCTGTGAACAATCTCTGCGCAAATCAATGCAGGGATCATGAACTGAGACTATCCACGAAAAGTTCAAAACTCAAGCCTCAGAGTGCTATAATAGTGGCATTATCAAGTGCAGAAAGACGTAAAACTAGGAATAATATAGATGTTCGTTTCAAGACGAGAGCACGGAAACGAGCCCATTTGTGAATTTTAATTGGCAAATACAACAAAATTGACGTATCAATGTTGTTTTTGTTTCAGAGCACTAAAATTTGAGCACCACTTACACTCATTTGAAGTGAAGAAATGATCACAGCTAATGTGCAGGTCAATCATATACGTTACGGGTAGCAGCCAGAACAACAGTTTTCTCAGTATAAGTAGATGGTTTCAGAAACTTCAGACAGCATAAACAGCATCAATGCCATGATTCATAGAGAGTTCTCCCTATGACAAAACAAAGGCCTTCCCAAGATATATAAGGAGACCTCCGAATGACCACTAAAACTGTAGGGAGATCTCTGGAGAAAATTCTCCTACCAATGTTGTCTAGAAAATCTTGAAACAATTTAGTTAAATTGAAAACCCTGTTAAAAAAAAAAATTTAACTAACTGCACATTACCTTCTCTCAATTTAGTTTCAAGAAACTTGTACATTGATCTCAGACGCAAAACCCCATATTCTTTAATACAAGGAGGGAAGAGGAATGTGAAATCAAACATATCATTAACAAAATTGGGGATTCCAAACGTTTTACTTAACGGGGTAGTGAAATCACCAACTGATTTTCTTATTGGTGGGGAAAAATATTCTGATTATGAGTATATGGTCAAGAGTAAGAAAACAACACGAGAGCATTCTAGATAACTACACAAAATAGTGAAATTAGGTTGCCTTAACAATTAGGTTGCCTTACCTCAAGAAAGTCACTTTAGAAGCCATCAAAGTCAACAAATATTTCTACAAATATTTCTACAAATATTTTTATTTGTACACGTGGAGGTTCACAAGTCCCAAGTACAACAAAATCCTAATTCAAAAGTGGTGCATTCTCGTAAAGTTACATGAAATATTTATATAGTGTCAAATGTCGAGAAATTAGTATGGGGCAACCTAATTTCACTATTTTGTGTAGTGACTAATAGGGCTGCTTTCAACGTAGTTCATCACTTTCAATACCTGAATTAGTGGTGCTGCTGGTTTTCATACAGTCGGCTTCTCCGTTTCAAGAAATATTGTGAAGGCCCCCATGACTCTTGGTCCCAGATGCTGTTGACCTCGGCCGGGATGAGATGTAAATCCGAGACCGCCTTTTGGGTGGAAAGAGGGCTCGGGTGCTGCTACCTCTGACGAACTGGTTCCCAGGGGACTGGCTGCAGCTGTCATCAGGCTCAGGGTGGAGGTCTTGTGTGCTAGAGGGAGTTGTTGTTGATAGAGTGTTGATGCCTGTTGCTTGAGTTGGAGGCTGTTAGCATGCAGAACACTTTGACAAGCTCAGCTCCCAGAGCACCGCGCTTGCTCTCAGCTAGGGCAGCTCCCTCTACTGCAGATTGCATACCAAGTGCCACACGATCTACAATAACTTCTTGTCCAGGGGACTGCAATCAAAAACACATAGTTGCATACTCCAGAGTACAATTTAGTTGTCTCCCTCTTCAAATTGGAATATTGGTTCCATCGGCTTGCAGCTCCCAACACAAACAAGGCACTAAAGGACTTTGCGCATGAGTGGCTGCAGAATTGCGTTTGATACTTGGTTTTTTGCTATTGGATTTTTAATTTTTGCAGTGGGGTTTGCAGTGATACACTTGGACAAAGATTTCAGTCCCATCCGGTGTTGGCTTCAAAAAATTGAGTTCGAAAACGACAGCATGACTTTTGCAAAACCTCTACAGTAGAGGCATGTACCACGCACCATCGTACAAGTTGTCTTTGTTTTCATGAGATGATCAATCACTACTCATCCTGGAGTCTAATTAAGACTTCTCAGTCATGTAAATTGGGGAGCAAATTGTAGTGAAACAGAGCAAGTTCAATCCAAGGTAGAAACATCCAAAAGCGTCCCTGTCCCCATTCCTGCACCTTAGAGGTCCACTAAATGTGTCCCTAGACATTTGTTAATGTGTGCTACAAATGTTTTACTTTGATTTGTTGATGAATTTGAAGGACACATACTTAACTCTGATTTGTTGACTGTTGATTTCTGCAGATTTTGGTTCAGGTTGCACCTATGTGACAATTCCAGTGGTCTAAGGAGCCGGCACTTTGAAAAATCATAGAAATTACATACCCCATCTGAAAAATCTATATTTTTTTTGAATATTCATCATTTTCACTTGCTAATACTACAAAAATATCAATTTTAGGAAAAGTTGCCTCCAACTATGCTGAATTGCTTAACATTGACGATTTTGAGTGCATTCACCTTAGTTGTGGAATGTCAGCAAATGGTTTCATTCCTATCAATCAGTACATCTAATATTGCGACTTCTTCATACACCTGCATGACCTTCCATCACAACGACGGTTTCACCTGTCCCATGACGAACATGTCACAGCTCTTGCATCACAATACTTGTTAATCCTCTTTGAGCGCGTGCAGAAAAGTACAAAATTCACACTACTTTTCACTAGTGCAGGTTAAAATGTTGATATATTTTACTAATGTCCACATAAAGTACATTTTCTAGAAACTCTGATATTGCAGGTTACATTGATTTTGAGCCCTCACTCTTAAGATAAAACAATGTTGTGTCGGACATTATAAAATCCATGAGGGCCAAAAAGGGGTGCTTGGGAATGGAGTGCAAAGTCATGCAAATCAATGAACGCACACAGCTCACTGTTGGGGCCTCCCAAATTCCATACAATGCCCCTTTCTTACCACAAATGATCCATTGTTTCATTTCTCAAAGCTACAGCAGCATGCATCCTTCAGTTGTGCTAGTACTATGATCAACTTCTTGAATGGCAATCTCACTCTACCAATCTTTGTTGTCAATGTGAAGGTCAGAAATTACACAAGAATCTCTCAGTGACAAACACAATGCAGACGAAAGAAATTGCAATAACAGGATGCGTAACAATTGAGGTCCCCCAGAATTTTGTAGCGCATAGACAATGGGAGAGTCGCAAGTGTTTGCAATATTCAACACATGCATGCTGCAGAGAAAAGAATATTGAACTGAAGGAATCCTCTTGCGGGACTGAACATTTCGATTGCCACCGTGAGCGAGGATCAAAAGTCTCCTTAACAACGATCTCCAAACCCATCAGCCTCGACTCCTGACACCCTAATAAGAGAGGTACAGGAAATTCGAAAAGTAACCTCCACCTCCACGTGCATCCTCTGCCCATTCACGTTGTCAAATTCCACCTGCTAAACCAACAAGGAATGTGCCTAATTCGATTGCCACGTAAACAGATTGCTAAAAGCGTCGCCACTTTTCCAGAACCAGGTTGGATCAAAAGATACCATTTCCTCTTTCCGAATCAAGACATAAGCTTGGTGATGTTGTTAACTCCGTGTCAGAAGATTCACAGAAGAGGCCAATAAGCACCAGCCTCCTTTCCAACTGGCTCAATCCGTTGCAATTGCCAGATCTTGACCAATCAATTTGCATACAATGCTCGAGAGTGTGCAGCATGCATTCAATCTTTGCGCTTGTGACCTGCTGCTCCTCATATAGGGCCAAGCTTTGCAATTTGAAGGGGAGGTGCACCCAGATCTCTCTCGTCCCAACCGTGCTCCTTCCAATGCAACCAAGAAGGTGAAAATCAATGCGTCTCTTCGCATGAATGAAATAGTGCCTTCCGTCGAACAAAGTCCAACCTCAAACTCAGCGACTCATTCCGTCCTGAAAAGGGCACCGGCTGCAACAAAGGCAACTCTGAAAGCATCTGAATATCTTTCTCGTGAAGCTCGAGCGCAAAACATCCCATAAGGTCGAGGTCTTCAAGGTACCTGGACTTACTCAAGTCGGGCAGCTGCAACAACTCTTTGCAATCCATAAGATTGAGGTGTCGCAATGCAGGCAAATACCCCACTCCTTCCAAGGATGTCAATCCATAGTTGGATTTCAAGCCCAGAACTTCTATACGATTGAATCCATTGAGATTCAGTCCCATAGCGGATTGATAATATGAGCAAGTAAGCTCTTGAAGCTGGGGTAGAATGGAATCTTGTGCACCCACCACCAAACTCTGAAAACCTCCTCTCCCTAATCTTAATTCCAAATCAGGCAATTCAATGAGACCACGCACCTCCAACTTTGGACAACTCTCAATTCTCAATTTCCTTAGTCCAATAAGGTGATCCATCCCCAAAATATCAACCAAATTTGTGCAGTCATAAATGTAACGAGATTGTAGATTGGATGGTTGACAGGCTAAGAAGCCTGACACGGTTTGCAAATTCTGAATATTTTCAAGGGTCACATTTTCTAAGGACCCACAATTGCTCAAATCTAAAGTACACACTTCTACCCAAGTAATGTTTAGTTTGGACAAATTGTGGCAACAAGTAAGGAGGTCCGACCTCAATACCAACCCCTTTCCTTCAATGGCCAATGTTTTGAGGGACAAAGGAAGTTGGCCTACAATATGAGGACCATTACCCTCACCAAAGGATGTCCATATAAATCGGGTGAGCTTCTTCAGTTTTTCCAAGCCCTTAAGCCTACCAAACCTTACCTTATCAAACAAATACAAAAACCTTAAGCCCACCAAGCGCTCTAAATTGATAGTTCTCTATCCCCAATCCACCCCTGCCAAATCCAATACTTCAACATTGGAAAAATGATTCCATTGGATTCCCTCCAAACTTGCAATTCCACCAACATCTGGTAGTGCAATAGCAAGGCGTACCAATTTCGACCAACATCTACCTTCTGGTGTCTTTTCAAGCTCTGTGAGATCCCAACTGTCCACATACACCCACTTCCGCTCCCTCAAGTCTCTCGAATTGTTGAAAGAGCCTTGTGCTTCCAATTCAGCAAATTCAAAATACAAATCATGGATGGTTATCTCTCCGGTTCTCAAATCCACATCTTGGAGTAAGCCTTTTCGTTTCAAGTTCTCCAACTGCCATTCAAACACCAATCCAAGTAAGTTCGCCAGACATACTATTCATCCAACACTACATAAGAAAACTAGTTGCGTTTTGATATGTTCAATAAACTAGGACATACTTTGCTCACACGACTCAGACATCCTTTAAATCCATCACAAAAGATTGAAATCAAAACTTTTAACAAATGAATCAATTTACACTTTCCACACTCCATTTCATTCAATTTATCTACTTTGAAAAGACTCCCACTCTAAATGAACAATTGACTTTCTAATGCTACTATTGGTGCATCTTGTTTCAACTCATAAGCAACTTTCAAAGCTGAACATCTCATTTTCAACTTCCAACCTTTATATCTCTTATTCAATATCTCAGATGCTTATCTCCAGTACAAATTGATTCCAAAAGGATTTGTTCAGTCAAGAAAAGTAGGATTGGACATCATTCATTACCAATGACAACTACAAACAAGAGGTAAAACAATAAAATAAAAGAACATTGAAACTAGAAATACAAAGCATAGTATACAAAACTTGCAAAAAGATAAATGCAGATGGTGTACCCGATGCCGAATTACATCTTTGTCTTCCTTGTGAAGGTCACACAACCACATGATACGCGAAGCATACAAGTCATATTTAGGAAGCTTGTAAAAGAGTATCACATCCATAAACAAATTTTGTTCACTTGATGGTAGCAAGTCGAAATTGCTCCTCAAAATGTCAAAGACAGGATTTGCCCTTGACAAAGAACTAAAAGTTCTAACCCGTGGCAAATTCTCCACCCATTCCAAGGGATTCTCTCCATGGTAACCCAATTGCAAACCCAAAGCTTCCAAAGCCAAAGGATGGTAATGGTGACCAACTCCATCTCCCTTGGAAAAGTAATACCTTTGGATGCACTCCAATATGTGACCCTTATCTTCATCTCTAGTAAATTCCTTTCCACGTGCAGCATGGTGCAAAAGCAATTTCATTGCATCCACCTCTTCAAGCTCTGGCATCTCAACACATGCATCTCCATCTATCCCCAAGCGCTCAAGAACACTTTTGGAACGAGCAATCACAATCACCAAACTCTCCTTATGGTAAGGAGCTTCCAAAAACATTTTTGCATGCTTCATTGATTTGTAGTCATCCGAGACATTGTCCATAGCCAAAAAGACCTTTTGCTTGGATACACTTGTATGCAAAGCATTTTTGCACTGCTCACATTCAAGACCTAAAAATGTAAGCCATCTAAATAAAACTCACAACAACTTCAACATCAATACCATTAGCTAAGTGTTCAAGAAGCATGTCATATCTTGACACACAATTTCAAACATATCACTACAGAAGAGGTCACCTTCAATGGTGCAAAACCTTGAAATAAAATTTCTCAAATAGGGATAGACATTAAAGTAAATAAAAATGTCCAACTACTTTTTATGATAGAATCCTCAAAACCAAAGACGTATTAAATTTTTTACTATAATTTAAACCCATTCACAAGATGCCATCAAGACCAAAATCAACAATCTCACCTTGTCTTCATTCAATGATTGAATCACTGCCATACTTTTCCTCGTCAAGTCTACCAATGCTCTTTGAAGGAGCTCAAGGGGGACTAGGGGAGGAACACTTGGGAATTCAAGATGGCACATACGACCTTCATATTCCCTCAACAATTCATTTGACAATGTCTTACAAGTTGTAGTTTTGCCAATACCACCCACTCCATGGAGACCAACCACTTTGACGTGGTATTTCTTAGAAACTTGGATGCTCCCAATCTTAACACCAATGGCCTATAGATACCACCAATGCAACATGCCATAGAAGGTTTAAATTCCAATACCTAACATAGAAAAATACAAAAATTCATCTAGTTGATCAAATTTTCTCAATTCAAAAAACTATAACTTTTTTTAGAAAGCAATGAGATTTTCAAGAAACTTATGCCTTCCATATAATCTACAAATACAATACCTTGAAAAATTAGAAGCATAATAGAATTAAAGGTACCTATGGGCATTACCTTAGAAATATTGGATTTGCCTTGGACATGTGAATCATCCCATTTCAAATCAGGAACAATGGACTTGCAAACATGGTTCACAATCTCATCTTCATAAGCCACAATCTCCTTCATTTGCTTATTGTACTCCAACCCATTGAAGGACCTCAAAACATTCAAGGCATACTTCCAATCATTCACTACAATTCTCTTCTTGGGATCAACCTCAGCCAAGTGCTCCCAATTCTCAAACCATTTCTTTTGAACGGCCTCATCCTCCAATTCACTTACAGAAAGCCCGTAAAAGAGAGGCAAAACCTTGGATCCACCTTGTAGACACTTAACCTTGTGGTTCAACTCATGAATTTTTACAAAAGCATTCAATTCAAACATGGGCCACTTGGACATAAAGTACTCATTGGAGACCACCACAATCAACATGTCACATTGCTTTGCAGCTTGAATGATCAACTCCGGAAATCTTTCACCCTTTGGTAAACTTTCAGGGCGGCGATCAAAAAAAGGATAGTGCCATCGGTCTTCCAAGGCCTTGCAAAGGTGTTCCACAAATTCCTTTTGAGCTCCACTGTGGCTTAAAAAAATCTTGTGTCTGGGTTCCAAAGCAGGATCAATGCTTGAGCTTTCATTGAAACACCTAGATCATCATAAGATCTTTCAAAACACAAACGAACAAGTGCAAATAGAAAAATACAACACTACTATTCAAAAGTGAAATAAATGATGAGACGTACAATATGAAGAATAATCAATAGTACTAGCATGTATCAAGGTTCAAATATGCCACAATCCCTAATACTACTTTGAAAAGACAAATTTCAAGAGGTTTAGGACATCACCTTGGCATTGCATCACCTACTAAATAATTTGCCACTGAATTATCATTATCTTCATTGTATTCCTACAAGCACATAGTTCATCATATCCTTGGCTAAAATGAAAATCCTTCAATACAAACACCATGAAGACTTGTCAAAATAAAACTGTTACACAATATTCACATAGTATATGCAAAGCACTTTCAATGTCTAAATCTTATCCAAGACACTCAATACAAATCATTGCCAAAACAAAATGAAGGGTGTTTTAACATTATTTTAAACAAGACTTTAATAAATAACCTACATGATGGGTTGCTTGAAAGGATTGACCTCTTCATTTGTAAACACTTCGATATAAATATTTAGACAAGCAACCAAAAGAAGAAGCAAAAATGTGATTGGAATAAGGTCATGATTAAGGGGGGCAACAACCAATTGCAACACATTTTAGAAATTTCTTCATTCAATCATTCCTAGTTTGTGAACTACTTTGCAAAAATTGTAGTGGGCAATCCCTCATAGGTTCACAGATGTAGAACATACCGGAAGGGCACATAACTTTGAGATGCAAGACATGCCCATAGCAATTAGATGAGGCTGCAAGGATTCTCTTAATCTGCAAGAGCAAAGATACTAGTTACTTGTCACATTGTCCAATTGAGAGTTAAAAAATTTGCATAATAGGAGCATTAAGTCATTATGAAATTCTTCTACAATAGTGGTTTCCACAATCTCATATACAAATTGAGTTTAAAGAAATCACACCATCCAAAAATAGAGATGAATGCTCAAATCTTACTCACAGCTTTGCTTTCACCAAGTTGTGATTGGTAACAATGAAGGACCTAATAACAAGAAGAGAGCACATACATAAGTACACTTGCATAAAAGCTTGCCTAAATTTGAAACATTGTAAATATTAAACAAAAAATATACACTACAAACAATGAACACTATCCTAAATGCATTCAAAAAATCATTAAGCCATGGTTCCTATTATTAAACTATTTTAATTGGGACCTTAGATCTCATGAAATAACCAAATGGGTCAAATGCATTATCACATGTTGGATAGCAAATGAAGTAAGCTTTGAATTGGTACACCCTGTTAAATAATGAAAACCATTCAAGTCATCACCTTTTCTACATGCTCAAAAACCTCAATACAAGCAAGGAAAATTTGGCATTCTCAATGAACTTCAAACAACATGTCCTTGGAGTACTTTTGCTTGGCCATTCAATTAAAAAAATGTTGTTTGCCTATAGTTATTCCATAATAGTCAATTGATGCCAAGGCAATTGCATGCTTTCTAAACTTTAAAAAACGATGTCTTTGCAATAAATCTTCTTGGTCTATTGCTTCAAACATATTCATCTTATATTTAAAAGTTACCACTTAAGTAAAGAGATTGAACTTCCTAGATATCCAATAATCCACTTCCATTTAAAATCCCACACCATACTTCACAATCCCAAATGATGCACCAAAGCAATTTACAAACAACCTAAAACAAAATTCAAACAAGCCCAATTGTTCATACCAATACCTATGGCCCTATCTTGCCCAAGACAAGGTCTACTATAGTTCAACTAATCAAAATATACTACAACAAATTCATAAAATTACACCACAATTATAAGCATAGATAAACCATAACAACTATGATGGCAAGGTTTTATGATTTAAAATAGATTCATAACTCAAGCCATGAATATGTTCTACACTTCTAAGTTTTGTTTGATAGTGGGCAAAATTGGAATGTCAAGTTTTTAGAAGGAAATCCAACAATTGCAATGACATGGAAACCAAGTGCATCTCCATAGTTTCGTTGTCTCATCACTCCACTAGGCTTCTCTACAAATGAGGTCACCAAATGAAACACAAAGTCCACTCCCTTGACCTAGGTTTCATACTCCAAAATCAAGTCCTTTGCATCTTTTTGGTTGCATCAATTTATTGTTCAAGAGACGTTGGTCATGGGAAGCTATATTGTAATTATATTAAACACAACCTTCACGCTCTTTGAAATGCCCACATCCCTATATAACATGCATTCTTTCATCATGAAATCAATTTGTTCAACCAATTTAAACATAGAAACATCTACATGCAAGGATAGGTCCACCACATTTTCTACTAGTCTAATTGACCCACTGTAGCCCTGAAATGAATAGACATGGGTTCCATAAATTTGCATCTAAGGTAGGAGCACCCAATAGCATCATTATACCCAATGGCGTCAAATTCTACACATGATGAAAATTTCAGAACTTAAATGTAGGTAGACCATAGATAGCTTAGTTCTTTGACCTAAATGATAAGTTGTCTATAGTCTACCTACATTTAAGTCCTAAAATCAATGCCTTACCTAGTTTCTAACGACATTGGGTGATCCTACCTTAGATAATTTAGTTCATTTCAGAGTTCACATAGAGATACTCACGTTCACACCATACAATGAGTACTAAAACACAACCAAGTCAAATATTTACAACATTGAAGGACAGAATTTCACTTTGATGGAAAGACCTTCTTCGTCACAGCCACAAATACTGGTACTTCACTTCAAATCCCAACAAAAAATGCCAGTCATTTGACAAAGTTTCTGAAATTTGCACGAGCGACACCCTGGAATCTGTCATAGAAGAAAGCACTTAACTCATTCAGGACTTCAAACCGCAAGCCAGGATGGATCCTTGCAGAGGACTTCTGCGTAACTGCGTGCCATTGCAATCCGCAATGCCAACTTCGATCCACTCTGTCCCCATATTGGGACCTCCGCGTACACCGATTCATTCTCTCAACCCTAGAAATAGTCGGAACTAGTACGAGTTGCATAACCGACTTACGGGGAGATCACGCCGGGTGGCTCCGAGAGGGAGCCTTCACAATAATAACCTGAACGGAAGGAACAACTACGGACCGAAGCCGAACAGGATTTCAAACCTTCATAAAATCCAATTTGTCATGTCTAACTGGGTGAAGTGCAATTACTTCACTCGTTTGATTAGAACAGACGTCAGAGTTCTCCAGCTTGCGAAATTTGAACGCACGTTGTATTCGGAACACAAGCATGAGTCCGAACATGACCTGAAATCCAGGCTTGGAGATTCTTAAACTGTGTCGGAATTGTGCATGTCAGGTAATTGCACCTCAAGAAAGAACATGAATATATCATTCTGGTGATTGAAATTTCATCGGCGACATTTGGTGTTCAACTTCGACTTTTAAGAGGCACAAAATGGTTCTGACAAAATTGATACACTGAATTCAGAAATGAACCTGTAGCCTGAAGACCTAGAAACGGTAGACTCCTCTATGAACCTACAGAATGATAGTACTGAAACACTTCTCGCAAGTTACTCGATAATTGTTCACGCAAAATCAGACTCTCGCCAAAGAGCAACGCAAGCAACGCAAGACTCCTCTGGCTTGGCAACTTTTACTACCACCAGATTTTGCAACAATGAATCGGACTCTGAGTAAACTGCACCAATAAAGACCTGAAATTAACGAAACCCCCTGATGAGTTCGTATGTAAGTCAATATTTAGTTCATTTGTGACTTTCACAAACAAAATACATACATTAACACCCAACCTACAAGTAATCATAAACAAAAAGATGGACAATTTCATTAAAATGGCGGTATTCCAAGTGCCACTTTGACAATGTGCCATTTTCACCATCTAGGACTGGTATAGATTTCAGAATGGCCGTTTTGAACCATCTAGGATAGCTATAGATTTAGAAAGTCCGTTTTGAACTATTTTCATGCCATTTTAAAATAATATTGCCATTTTAATGAAATTGCCCATCAAGCCAAACATTATAGCAGAGGACTTCAATTGTTCTTTAGTCGCATGACGTCTCATCGCCGTAGCCATGGATACCCACACTTCTCTTCGAACCCCAACACAGAAGGCAACTCGACTACGATTCCGAAATTTGCAACACAGCGACACCCTTGCATCATCTGCCTGAAAAAGAATCGCTCCACTCTATGACTTCGTCGAAGCTCAACCCTAAGTAATCGTTGCAGAGTGCGCTGCCCGCTAAACTATAGAGTTCGATTGCAGGATCCACGTTGTGCACTGAGCATACGGAGCTTCTCAGCCTCTGCGTTTGGGATGGATGGCACGAGCATCACGACTACCACAACTGCGAGATCCAAAGCTTCAACGATCCGTTCGATCCACCTCTATCTCTCTCTTACTTGCTCGAATAGTCCACCAGCTAAGTAGCAATGTCTCTAACACTCAGACTACCGTTGTCGGTAGAACAAAAGCACAACCAAGAGAACCAACTGAAAACCGACCACAGCGGGCACCTTCGCGGACTAAGTGCGCTAACAAAACACAGCGTATTGCTCTCAAGTTTGGATCCCTCAGCCTCGAAGAGAAGCCAAGACCCAGGCACAAAAGGAAAGGAAAGCAGGCTCAACCTGTTCCGGCGGCTGCGTGGGCGCTGAAGACAGCTGCGCACCAACGTAAATTTTCACGCGAGGGCCTTGTTCGTCAGACACAAAATGCCGGGCATTCAACTGAGATTCTCAAATTTGCAAGAGCAACACCCTTGCATCTGTCAAAGAAGAAAGCACTCCAAATTGATCTACGAGTTCATCAATTTCAAGTCTAAATGGATCATTGCAGCGGACTTGGGGGCACACCATTTCAATCCTCCGTGGCAGCTTTCAATCCATTCTGTCCCACATTGGGAACTAAGCAAACACCAATTCCAAGTCTCAACCCTTTAAATAATCGGAACTAGTATAACGCGTTGCACAATACCAAAATAAACCTTAAGACAGCGGGACTTGCTGAAATAACTCACAAAATATCCTCCAGCACCGACGTTCAAAGTCTAATAAGAGCCAAACGAAGACGACGAGCGGTAGGGGGAAAAGGCCGGCACAAACCTCCCGACTAGAATAACCCCAGAGTTGCTACAAAGTGAAAGGTCCATCACACCGAAAACTAGCTATGTCCGGTCCACAAATAGCGACTGACAGACTTCATCAACTCGATCTGATCCACCACTATCTCTCACTATCTCTCTATTAGGTTCAGATTGAACACCATGGTTGTCGGTAGAACAAAGTACACGGAAACAAACAAAACCCGACCAAAACAGAATCTTCAAGAGAAAATCTGCAAACAAAACACAGCACACGCTCTCCAGTTCGGAAACAGACTCAAAAAGAAACACGCACACGAAGAACATCAGTCTCAACCTGTTGCAGCGGCTCCGTGGGCGCTACCGACAGCGTCGCACCAATTCCCTCCCCACGCGCGGTTGCGATAACTCTGAGCAGCCACACCTCGTGCGTAGTCAGCGCCAATCGGGACGCCCTCGCGGTTCGGAATGGTTGGATTCAGTCGAGGGTTTGGAGGCGAATGGCGAGAACGGCTCCACCATCACCTGTCTGTAGCAGTGTCCTTGTCCGCTCTTTGTTTACAACCGCAAAGGCTGTGCTGCAGTGTAAGAGTCTCTCGCTCCCCTTGATCAGGATCCTCCTCAGCTTGACCTCCGCCTTGCTCCACTTCTTCCGCCCCCTCTGTCGTGAAGGAGATTTTTTTCCGCTCCGGCATTTGCGAGTTGGTATCTCGACTAAAGAGCAAGTTCAAGATTCACAAGAAACGGCGCTCCTGGGCCGCAAAGACGAACGTTAACAGCCATGAACTGCGTTTCTGCGTTTCTGCATCACCAGCCAGCGGAAATGGAGAATCTCTAACTCGCTGCGCCACGCACAGCGAAGCTTTCTCTGCAGACGAAGGCACGAACACCAAGGCAGGGAGGCTCAAACTAGGTCAGACGGTAGACGGGTAACCCTAAATGCAATGCCGGACCTATTACCATGGAATCTACCTTATCATTCACAGTCAATTTTTGCGCATCAATTTTACTTAAACCTTGAATGCCGGGCTGGTGACCGTGGAAATCATCCCTTTTGCAATTGTGTGACATCATCTACTAGAAAATATTCAAAAGTACGCATTGGAGGTCAAACCACTTTTTTGTACCAAATTCTAAGGATGAACAATTGCACTTCTGTCGTACATGCAAAGATTCTTTGTCATTCATCGGCCAAAAAATGTCTACCTCATCCTTCAAGGATTAAATTTCAACATTATATGTTTGGTAGATGGATGGATAAATGTATGAACTACAGTGACAAATAAAACTGAATATAGATTTGAAACTTCTTTATTCAAACAACTGCATATTATATTAAGCATCAAAATGGACAAAGTCCAAAAAGTAGATGTACAAAAGTTGTTGTATTCAACATATAACACATTATGGAAGTTTGACAAAAAAATTATTAGTTGTGATTTGAAAGAATGTCTAAAGCTCGATTTTATAAGACATAATTTGGAATTAATTTATATTTTGTCAATATTTTCTAAGAACTTCAAAGATAAGTTTTTGTGCTTTGGTATAGATCATTTTAAATTGTTGTAGACAAAAATTGGATGAAGTTGACATTTATTGAGATAAAAAAATTCACAACTTAATAGCACATGCAAATGATGTTAGTACTCATGATATTTGAATATAATTTTTGGAATTGAGAGCATAGAATTTCATTGGCCACCGTAAAGAGAGTACATCAGGTTGCAACATGAACCATTGTTACATCTTAACCCCTTAATTCTTTGACTATGTTTTCCTCAAAAGCGCTTGAAAACTGCCATTTTGAACATAGGTACCAAATTTTGGAAAAAAATAAATTTTGGACACATAAAACCAAAGGATCTTGTAGTACGCTAGTTTGAAAAGATGTAGAAAAAATTTCAGAATTTTTCACTGTGTGGATTGCAAGATATTAGCATTTGAATTGACAAAAATCCTTTTCTTGGCCCTGCAAAAAATCGGGCAGCTGTACTTCACAAGATCACATTTGTATGAAAAAATATCCAAAATGGTGGTTACTCTTTGAGTTCATTCTTCAGGAAAAGTTGGCTATATGCTTGAAAATTTTTAGATCGTTTGGAATTGTACAACATACAGGAAAAAAATAGTAAGTAGATGGAAGTAGAGAATGATGCAAAACACTATATTGTTAAGAAGTTAATTATAGAATTGAAAATGTCAATCCCAATGGTTGTAACGTTGTAATAAAAAATCTACATCCTATGATTTTATTTTTTTTCAAAAATATTGAAAATTGAGTGAAATAAATGACTTCAAAGTTTATTTTAGAGTAGAAAATCAATAATTACCTGCAAACTATAATTCCTTATAACTTTTGACTCATTAATTGAAATGGAATGATTAAAAGCTTTATATATATATATATATATAAATCTAGAAAATCAATTTCAAATTTTTATTTCTAAAAAAATAAATTTAATCTGCCTAGACTGCCCGGTTGAGAAAAAAAAATAACATATTAGGCCATAACTTTTAATTCATATTTCCAAATTTCATGAAATTTAGTACACGTGAAAGATATTCCTCATATCCAACTTCTACTAAAGTTTGAGCCTAAAATATGCAAATTTCTAGTCACACATACCTACCCAAAATTACTATGTTGCTAAAAATAGCAGATTGGTCCTTTAGGGGTTAATATTGCTTTGCATTTGAAATATTTGTTAAATTGGAAAATGTATTCAATATATATTAGAGCCATATGATGCATTTTTAGGTTTAGATTTTTTGTACAAAGACTAGAGTTCATAATGCACGTAATTGGCTCAACTAACTTTAGTATTAGCAAAGAAACCAAAAAAATTGAAAATTCACTAAATAGAGATTTATATTCTCTACATCCTTGGCATCAAAGACTTCACATAAATTCAAAAAACAACCGAGATGAATCCAAATGAAAATGAAATGGTAACAAGACCATCCAAAAAACTCGGCAACAAAAATCTAGATGATTAACATCCACATTGTATTTGGATGAGTTCTCTTTGTCATTTGAGCCCCATTTTGTCGCATCCAAAGTTTTCTAGGATTCAACAACATTCCCTTGCCTAAGGGGCAATCCTAAGACCATACCCTCCTCCCTCCCAATTTTTCTTATTTCAAATCCTCTTTTATTTTTCATATCTCAACCCTCCAAAATAAAGGACATGGAATATGCAATATGTATTTATATCTCTATCCACCATATACCATATCTATATCCATAAATCTAACACGGACCCAAATAATTTTTTTTCTTTCAAGACTTGTTTTGAGTGGGTGTCTAGTGTTTTCCAATGATTGGTCTTTTTGGTCTTTTTGAGTGAATAGTTAAACTTGGAAAAAACACACCTAATTTGGGTTCAATTCTTGTTCAATGAAAATGGAGTCCTAAATTCTATAAATTCTATAGAGTATTTTATTGTAGACTATGAAAATGAAAGCAACTCTTGAAGACAACGTATTCATGGAAATCACGTACCAATTTACACTTGTGATACTTCAAAAAACATGGAATGATGAAATTAAGCCCTATTACCACCCTGAGATGCATCCTTTTTGGAACTCTGAAATTTATAGCTCACTAAAAATCATGGGATATTTTCATGTTTCAACTGGTAACACATGGTTACATCATATCCACCTAACAGCGCACTTGAAATTGGCACAACAACTACATTATAACTTACTTTTAGGTGCTACTACTATACAAGTTGAAGAACTTGCCCTCCCACATCTGAATATGAGCAGCTCCAATAAGTAACCAATTTATCATAACCATTTTGTAAGAAGGGATCCAATCCATGTTTTTATTCAAAACAGAAAACTTGTAAAAGAATTACAAGTAGCTCCCTTAACGGCTTAGTGAATCACCTCCAGGGATTAAAATAGCACTGCTTCTGGTCGAGCTGCAAAATGATATTACATCGTTGTGAAGCTTCCAGCTCCGTCTCTGCTTGCCAAGTGCTGGTGGAAACATCCAGCGTCACACTTCGAATGCTCTGGCATTTAGTACATCATCTGATACTTAAACAAATGTGTGTCAAGCTCTGCTCTTGTGAAAGACCATCACTAATCCGACCTGTTTCTAAACCTGTGAACAATATATGCGCAAATCAGTGCAGGGGTCATGAACTGAGACTATCCACGAAAAGTTCAAAACTCAAGCCTCAGAGCGCTATAATAGTTTCATTGTCAAGTGCAGAAAGACGACAAACTAGGAATAATATAGATGTTCGTTTCAAGACGAGCGCTCGGAAGGTCAAATACTTGCATGGACGCATTTAGGTGTGCAGTACATAGTTACCTTGATCAAACCCTGAATCGACTGATGAAGCAATAACAATGCCACTGTCATTGATGCTGCAGTAAGCGCTGGTGGCGTCGTGCTACGACTGGACAGCAATCATGTTCTCTCGCTTCTCAGATCGGTGACTCACATTCACATGAAGCCGACCTGCCTCAAGCCGAATTGCAGAGTTTGGGCGGCCATTACGTCTTTCTGGCCGAATAGTTTTCACTTGAGGATGCTCAGATTCGCCTGCTTGTTGGGGCCTGTCGTGCACAACAACTTGCTGAGCCCCTAGAGTATGCAACTTACAGACAGAATCGGTCCTTGAATAGTAGCAACTCTGTTTGTTGGGAATGCTGCCGTCTTCCGAGGCCCCGGAGTGCGTGCTATCAACTTCGCCTTGGTCTCTTGCAGGCAATTTTCCAGAGCCTGCAATGGTACCAGTCCATGATCGGTATCAGTGGTAGTGAAATCACCAACTAATTGTCTTATTGGTGGGCAAAAATATTCTGAGTGTGAGCACATGGTCAAACATAAGAAAACCACACGAGAGCATCAATATAGCTACAGTACTGACCAATTTACAACCAGCTGCTTTGAATGTACTTCATCGCTTTGAGTACCTGAATTAGTGGTGCTGCTCGTTTTCATACAGTCGGCTTCTCCATTTCGAGTCATGTTGTGAAGGCCCCCATGACTCCTGGTCCCAGATGCTGTTGACCTTGGCCGGGATGAGATGTAAATCCGAGAGCGCCTTTTGGGTGAAAAGAGGGCTCGGGTGTTGCTACCTCTGGCAAACTGGTTCCCAGGGGACTGGCTGCAGCTGTCATCAGGCTCAGGGTTGAGGTTTTGTGTGCTAGGGAGGGAGTTGTTGTTGATAGAGTGTTGAGGCCTGTTGCTTGAGTTGGAGGCTGTTAGCATGCGGAACACTTTGACAAGCTCGGCTCCCAGAGCACCGCACTTGCTCTCAGCTAGGGCGGCTCCCTCTACTGCGGACTGCATACCCAGTGCCACACGATCTACCTTGCTGTCCAGGAGACTGCAGACAACCAGTTCAGCCAAAGTAACCACTGGATTAGATTGTTGTCAAAGATGAACCCTTTTCAATGATACCACTAACAGAACCCCCCATAATCTATAATACCCAACCGTTCTCCCTCTAATCTGGAAAATCCCGCCATGATAGGGTCACCACGAAATACCCGTCTCCACGATTCCAACTTCGGGAAATATGATTAAAGACGTGAGCCTTGTTCATCCCTTAGTAGTATGGTCTCACTTAGTGTCATGGTCCAATTCCCAACAGAGGTTTTCATTTGACAAAGTCTTGATATTTCTGAGAGGCAAAGGGAGGACGGTCGCTAGGTTTGGTGTAGATTGTTATCCCGAAGGTATTCTAAAAAATCTAGCCATGTTAAGCTCTTCCAATTGTAACACCATTTAGTAAGATGTTAAACCTGGAATTGCAATGTAGGTAGATTTTGTAAGATACCTCCGGGGATGGGTTTTCTACAAGTGAATGAAACGGATGGAAATGTTGATTGAGAAGGGCAGAAAAACCCACCGTAGATTGGTGAACGTGGCTGATGCTACATGCTCAAAGCGTCTCTCCAGTCCAAGCAGGCGTGAATCGTTTGCCGACTCGTGGTCTCCAACCAAAGCACCCGTGTGCTCCGTCATGTACTCCATTTTCCTGTATCAACTGCCACTTCGTGAGAACATCCACGTGAAGACTCTCGACATAGTCTTCTCTCGTACCGCATGCGTTCACAATGCGTGCGACTCGAAGTCTTAGAAAGTTTCAAGAGAAAAAATGAAAAATCATAAAGCTTTAAAAGAGATTGACGAATATATGCCGAAATATACCTCTCCAGTGCCTCCACGCTTTGGCTGAGCGACCCCATTCCTTGCTTTCGGGAATCGGCACTGTCTGTGTACTCCACCTTCAAAGACAATCCGGGGCACGGCTGCCCAGGTCCACAAGCTACGGTACGTTCAAGCTGTGCCACACGACTTGCGACCTCTCCGACCGCCTGGACAATGGACGCCATTGCACTGGGATATTAAACTTGACCTCATCCCTATTACAACTTCAGTATGACTTGGCTAATATTGTCCATGCGGCTGACCTTTGAATGAAAAGGAGGTTATCCACTGTCGTTCAACCTCCCAGTTCGAACGATTGCATATGGTATCATCGTACACTGAGTGATACAAAATTTGATGTCAAAGAGAGTTTGGTTCTTGTGTACCCAAAGTGATCTCTCCAGTGATCTCTATTGAGTGAAAATACACTCACACATATTGGTTAAATGCTCGCAAATAGTATCCTCAACCTTAACTAATTTCTTCTCAGAGCGGAAACACTATGCATTGGATTTTTATAATTTACCTGGCAGTGGACGCGGTCACTGCTCTCAACACGCTCATGAAGGTCTCGGAGCTCTTGGCCAATGTCCTCCATAGCGGCACTGGACGAGACGAGCTCCTTCAAGCCTTCCACTTTGGTCTCGGCAATACGAGAGATTCGCTGGACAAGTCCCTCATCACAGCTGAAGCCCTCCACCTTCTCCTCCACACGCTTCACTTTGCAGGAGAGGTCGTTGACAACGCGGGCAGCCGCTTCGTAGCGTGGTAGCCAACTGCTGACAGTTTGGGCAAGCTCGTTCGTGTTGGAACTCACTTCTTCCACGGTGTGCACCAGGTCCACTTGGGCTCCTTCACACTTCTTCAACCTTTTCCTCACTTCGGTATAATCCCCACACACGTCTAGCACTCTCTTCTCCACAACTCGTACAACCTGCAACCACGCAACTTGCTTTCAATTAAATGCCGTTCTTACCATTCCATGCTCCACTGTGAATCATAGTTATTAAAAAACTATTGTCTCCGTTGTTTGTCCGGGGAACTCAAGTCGTCTCTCCACGAAGAAGTGGTCACCTTATTGATTTGGCTTATCTCGCCATTCCAGTGTTGCTCCTTCCGCTCATTGTCTTGTTGTGTAAGGATTAAGCTCCTTTTCTTGTCATCGGTAAAATATTCTTGGAGTTCCTTTACCATTGCAGCGAGGCCGCTGATGGACTCCTCCGTCTGCAACAATTTGAACAGTAGTTTGTTTGAAATGTCGAAGCATATACCGAGAAAATTGAACTGCAGAACGTAACCAACCAAATAACGCCAGGTTGCTAACTGGAATTAGTTTCTAAATGCCCGCACTGCCCACGTTGTGTCGGTTAGCAAATTGGCGCCAACTCTTGCTACCTAACTCGCAATGAAATCCCATTCATTTTCGCCAAATAATTACCTAATTTCGGACAAAGAATCCAGTTGTGCCAATACCAATGGTTTGAAGTACCAGATCTGCCCGCAACAACCAAGTAGAAGCAATCAGCTACAAGACCGAAAGTCTCAATCCCATCGGGTGCCTTGCAAGTGCAACCACGACACGTTTGTGAACTCTAAAGTAGCTAGTAGACCAGGTAGCTAGTTGGTGCTACTTTGGGCCTGAAGAAGGTCCCTATGCAATGCGATTGCAAGGAAAATAAAACCAGCAAGAAAATGATATATCCTCAATGCTGAAGTGAATCTTTAGTGAATGAAGGATGCAGGCAGAGTCTGCTGTGAACTCCACAATTGTGATGCTAACAGCTATATCGATACACACCGAGGAACAAACCGAATAACACCAAGCTCATAGACCTACTCTTTCGACAGATTGGTTGCAACTCAAATGAAATGTTGAGGAACTTAATACCAACTGGGCTGTAGACAAACAACAAACCTTCAAAATGTAGTTTTTCAGATCAGGCTGGTCTGCAAAGCGCATGGACGCCATCTGGAGGTTTGAATGGGCTCGATCAAATGGTGGAGTGTGCTGCCACAACTGCTTTTGCATTTTGTCTGCCTCCTCCTTGGCCTGGGAAATTTCGGTGTTCATGGCTCGTTTCCAGCCATCGATGGCAAGCTCCAGTTCTTCAGTGAAACAATCCTTTGCATTGTAACTGAGCTTGAAGGCCAGTTCTCGCTCACGCTCCAGAGCTGCTCTCTCATTTTCAATATTTTCCTACAGAAAAACATTCGGAACATCACAGAATGTAAGACAATCAAATATGCAGTTGCCCATGCAATACAGGAGTACGCTATACCTCTGAAATTAGTTCAAGCATAGCTAGCAAAGCCAAAAATTGTTGCATTTTTAAGTTTCACCCTCACTTTCATCTTTTACACCAACATTTCTATTACATCTTGTGAAACTCCAATTCATCATTAAATTAAGATTTTAGTTTGTAGAGTTGCAATTCATTTATTACGCTATAAAATATTTTATTGAATTATCAGACACTCATTTCCAGGAGATACAAGAGGAAATGCAAACAAAATCGGGAATAAACTGATTTTCATCTTCCGCCCTGCATATCTCTTGCTGTGCACTTCCAAAACTTGAGAATTTGAATTTGCAAGAGTGCGAATTAGTCTAGTGAGGTTGTGTGCACTCCATTGAATGATCAATTACGCTCATTCATAAGAGGCTAAAGAGGCATAAGAGACTTAACAGTTCATTCTTATATATAAGAGAATTGTTGTACCTGTAGTTGCAGACTCAAATGGTGGACCTTGGCCATCTCCGAGTCGTAAGTACAAAGTATCTCAGACAAAACCTCTCTTGCCTTCACCGCAGAGGAAGTTGCCTCTGAAGCAGCTTGCGATGATGCATCACGCTCTTTCTGAACTATCATCAAGGCGGTTGACAATCTGGAGCTTTCTCTTTCCAAGAAGTCCTGCAAATCCTTATGCTTTTGTCGTGCTTCTTGAACAATCACAAAAGTGGCTTCTTTTTCTCTCTGTAATTCCTGGCTCATCTTCCGAGTATCGTACATTGCCGTGGCCACACTGTCTTCTTCAGCGATCATATTTTCCTGTACTCATAATCAATTACAACTCAAATTGTAGTCTTTGACTCTGATGAAAAATCTCTGAAACCTGGCCTCAAAATTTTATCAAAAATTCAAGCTCACCTGGAATTGTTTGATTCTGAGATGTGCGTTTTCCATCTCGTTGTTGATATTTGTGGTCACGTCCAGTAACAAATTACTAGCTTTAGTTGCAGACATGGAGGCATCAGCAGCAGCAGCAGCGGCCACATCTCTCCGAAGCTCGGCTGCTGAAGTAATCTGTATCAAATCCTCAGCTCCTTCCTGCTCAAATGGAAGCCGAAATATTACAAATCATTACCCACATTCATTACTCAGTGACACTTCTAAGCATCCACACGTTCAAAATCTTAAAGAATCCGAACAAACTAAAAAGTCAAGATCATGAAACTCGATTAGATGTCTGGGCAGAGAATGGCTGTGTATCTCCAGGTCTTGAACAACAAATGAATCTCTGCCCATGTATTATTAGGAACACACAATATCTTGAGGAAACACGACCCACTCGAATTTCCTATGTTCAACTCGCGAAATGCTGCGAGGTTTGTAGAACTAGTTAGTTAAAGTGGCAAAAATTTCAGGCACTATTCCAGCACCCATCTGGAACCTCAGATCTATACTGGTCCTGGTTCCAGAGCTCTGTGCAATTGAAAGACACAATTTTGGTGCTAATTTAATAAGCCAATTTAACTAACATGAACATTCAAGAAAGAACCTGTGCTCGACCAATCTCGGATTTCAAGTGGTTGAGGTCTTCCTTCAGAGATTCAGTCATAAGAAAGACTCCCTCGTGGGTACCCTGCAACCACTTCTGAACGTCCAGTTTGAGAACGTTTACTATTTCGCCTTTGCTGCTAGCGAGCAAGTCCTTCACTTCGCGTAGGACTCTCTCACTCTCCCGCTCAAGCGTCTGCTGTACGAGGCCGCGCTCGATCTCTACCATCTCCGCAATCTCGACTCGGAAGTGGTCCAGCTCATCCAGAAGCATCTGTCATTTTCCATCCCAAAACGAAAAGGCATACTCAGCTGCAGTCCCAGATGGGCAACATGACCTTAAGTTGCTCCATAAGTGCAACCACCTTACTGTTCATCTAACAGCATATTGAACAAACAGGATATAGTTTGGATCCTATTAGTATGGTTGAGAATGGTGTGCAACAGCATTGTACTTCTGCTTGCTCACAATTATCAATCCAGGAAATACTGACAGGCAGATATTAAGGTGATTGATGTCAGGGGCTTCCTTCTCTAATACTCTTGATTTAAGGAAATATGTGTCAAAAAAAACGACAGGACTAAAACATCTTGAATATCTTGATTCTCACTTGAATTAGAAGATGGGCCAAAAATGTTAGCATTTGCTTTCAAAAATGTCATGAAGAATAAAAAGAATAAATTAGACCCTAGGACCAGCGTGAGTAAAGATTCCGTTGAGAATGATTTTACGTCACATGGACCTAGGTGGCGAGTGTTACCCTAAAAGCATTCGTCTCCTCACCGTCAGTGCATCTAGCCCATCAAGTGCTGCCATTTTGGAACGTACTGAGGAAGAAATTGAAAAGTGACTAATATGGAGTAAGAATTTTATGTCTCTTCGGGAAAGCGTTAGCATAGAGATGACTTTTTTGACTGACCTGTTTGGATGCGAGGTTGGACTTCTCTGGTTGCTGAGTTCTGAATTCATTCCATTGGTTTTCGAACTCCTGGATTCGATCTCGGCAGTTGTATTTCACATTAAATACGTCACCTCTGACTTCCTCCAAGCCACCCAAGTAGCGTTGTGACAAAGTCTCCACTCTCTCCATGATCATTTTACGCTCCCGAGCACCTTCCATTTGCAACGTTGCATTCTGTCGCTGCAAATCTTGTGTCTCCTCTTGAAACTTCACAAATCCTGTTCCTATATTCTCTAATTCTGCCTGCAAATTACTCACAACAGAATCAGCAATAAAGATCACCTGCAGATTGCAAAACTATGTTCCACTAGACTTCCAAAACATTTGATTTTTACTGCGCAGACAGCCAAGGAAATCTCAAAGAAAACGAACTCTACGTCCCAAGTATTGATTTCAAATACATGAAAGCAGATGCTAACATTTTTGGCCCAAGTATTGGTTTGGAATACATTAACCAATACTACGTCTTTAGCTTTCATTCCATTCGGCTCTTAAAGATAGATAATTGAATCAGAAACGACGCATAGATTACTAAACTGACCAACAGATCAGTTGCAGCTGTAGTCTGTCCAGTTGACCACTAAATGGAGTGAAATCACCTTAATGAGCTTCTCCATCTTCTTTAGGCTCTGGATCTCCAGTCTCGAGTCGGTTCCCTCTCCCCTCAGCTTATCCACTGCCAGTCTCAAGTCCTCTCTCTCCACTCGGAAGTTTTCAGTTTCCAACCTTACCTGCACCATGGTAACAACAGGCTCCATTCTATTTTCCGACTAGATAACAAGGAACGTGAAAAGAAAATCGTTACACTGAATGATACTGAAACTATTCATCTCCTTAGCCTCTCACCTTGGTAGTCATCAGCTTTGTACCAATAGTTTCAGAGTATATGGACTTTTAAAGTGTCGAGGGACATTTTCTAGCAAGTATTGCACGACTGTAGTTCTCTTTTCTCGGGTGACTATTCTAATGGCGTTACCACACTACAGCAAAAGCATGAAGCACCACTTCCAGTAGGTCCAGTTCACATGACATAAATACCAAGAAAAGTCCTTTTTCCCCATTTCATGGACTTCAAGCAATTGTGCTCAGGAAAAGAACACTTGTTTCTTCATTGCCATGTCATCTACCATAGCCAAACCGAAAAAGGGTCTCCTCAATCTTTCTCGTCGACCCTCTAGTGTGAGAGCACTTGCTCTATCAATAGACCAATGACATGTTTCCACTTCATTTCTTTTTTGCTGATTTTCCTCTAAATACTAATGAAAAAGGCAACACAAAATGACAAGATGTGGGAATGGCTCACCTGAACGCCCTCATTCTTGAGAGATTGTAATTGCTTGCGAAGGTACCCATTCTCGGACTTCAACATCTCATGCTCTCGATTGGCATGCTCTTGCGCTTTTTGAGCCATAGATGTAAGGTGCTCAACATGGCCTTGCATCTCCTGCCTATTCTTCACAAGAGCATCCACTTCAGCCCACACACGATGTATCTCGTCCTTCATGTCTACAGAGCTTCTGGTTTCTTTTTGTGCCTTAAGTTGCTTCTCTATTCTTTCCTTCACCATCGCATCTACCTGAGTTGTAGAAGCCGATGCCCATCGTCACCATACCAAAATTGAATACATACTTTTTATTCGGCACTTTCACATGCGTTCTGTCTTCTGGCAATACATAACATATCTGGAAATAATATGCAACACAAATAATCAAGAAACTACACTCTTCATTCTATTTTGTGTTGCAACCCACAGCAAGTTAGTTTTTCACTGAGGATGTGCTTTTTAACCTAAAGACATCGCTGTTAATATTCAAGCTGTTGTGCTTCCACAAACTTAAGCACTCAAAACAACATCTTCAGAAAAAAAAAACCATAACCTGAAGTAACTTGCTTAAGGCTGCAACACTAAATAGAATGAAGAGCGTAGCGATGGAAAATATTCAAAAGTCGCATACGTCATCTCTTTCTTGGCGCCGGATTCGTTCCATCTCCGCCATGAGGTCGCCCAGTTTCACCTTCATTTCGTTCCGAAGGCTGTGCTTGGCCGCTATGATCTCATCATCCGCTTCCTCCTTCAAACTCTCAAGCTCCTTCTCTAATCCCTCCACACGGCCCCGCCACCCCTGGCCGTCCACCTCCAACCGTATTTTCATGCCCTTCACCGACCCCTTCAACTCGCCCAGAACGCGCTGTATGCTGTTCAGCTTATCGTCCTTCGCTTCCGATGATGTATCATTCTGCAAACAAAATTAAAAAATGACCAATTGCTTACTCATCACTAGAGACTGCTAAAAACTATCTGAATACAAACCGTTAGGGACCTGATCCCGACTCCTCTTCTTACCCAAGTTACCAACAGCAACTCATCTATTCATACACTTGGTCGGCTCTCATTTAGCAAGCTGGGTGTAAGCATGGCTCAGCTATGGCCACTCATCAGGTTGAATGAAAATCAGGGGTTGTCACAATCCCTTCATAGTGGTCAACATCCTCCCACTTGCATAAGAAATTCATACATAGTGATGAGAATTTGATCTCAAGGGAGTTTGACTTTTGTAGTGTCCAAAGTGATCTCTCCACAGCTACATACTGATCCCTCAAAATTTATAAATTGGACAAGATCCTTAAATACTATCCTATGCCATATAACATGATTGGTGGCGCACCTCAGTGTCATTCTGGAAATGAGGATACACGAGCTGGTCATTCAAAGGGGTGACCATAGAGGAGTGTCGTTCCTCCTCGTGGTGCTCGGAATCCGAGTTGAACATGGCAAGGGAGCTGCTCTCTTGCTGCAAAGGCCTCAATCGTGAGACCCCCGGATGAGCAAGCGACGTGTACAGCACCGAGTGTGTAGAAGCTCCAAACCGCGGCGATGGCCGTGCAAGCCCACCATGAGGGCTATTTGAGGAGTTGGTGGACGCAGGCAAAAAGATGGCTGATGCAGCTGAGCCTCCTGACAGCGTCGTAGGAAGCAGACTACCCAAACCATTACCCAGCTCATTGGAGCTTGGAAATGCTCCTGCCTCCTCATACTTCTCGTGATGATCATCATTTCCGGCAGTCTTGTTGACAGGCGCTAGCATCTCCAGATTAGCAGACCCAAGCTGCGAGTCTGGTGAAAATTTCTTCAGCTTCTGGATGTAGTGGGAGAGGGGGAGCGAGGTCATGGAGGAGCCAGAGGAAGAGCCACTTGCAGTGTCGCGGCTTGCACTTGGGGTCTTATGAGACGAATTTGTACCGCCGCCAGGCTTCATGTTCTCTTCCTGCTCGGTCTGATCCGAAGTCTCATGCCAGAGCCAAACAGGAAAGTGAGACAGTAAAGAGGTAAAAAGTATGTTGGCAGGACAAGAAACCGAACACAATGTTACATGCGTTGATTGCCTAAACATAACCTCTCCACCAGTATGTAAACGCCAGGACATGTTGTCAGTTTGGAGTGAACTACCAGTTTAGTTGAAAAATCGAACAAAAAAGGTCTCTTGTTTGTAACAGGGCCTCACCTGTTGGACGCCAGTTGGGTTGAGTGTGGACAGGTCGTCAGAAGGAGGGTGTCCTCCCCTGAGCCTGTTCATTCGTGGTGACTTTGTGATGTTGGTACCCACCGAAGAAGCTCGGTGTTTCGAACCACCAGCAGAAGCCAAGTCCATCTCGTCCACGAGTCTGCTGCGCAACATGCCTTCCACTTCGGCTTCTCGGTTACGAGACTCATGAGCCTTCTCAAGCAGAATGCGCATGTCACGACGGAAGTGCTCGCACTCCTCCTTCATTCCTCGTTGAAGCCTCGACGCCAGGATTGCAGGCTTCTCATGCTTGGACTCAGCAGTGACCTCTACCTCATCCACATTCACACCTCCTTGAGGTTTGCGCTCCACAAGCACACCTTGCATTCTCCTCGGCGCAGATGCTGGTCGATTGTCCACCCTGAACAGCGAATTTCTTAAATTTGCTCGTGACTTTAAAAAAGTGTAAATTCTCATCAATCAGTTTTTTCACATAAATGATCATCAGAAGTATTAGGAAAGGGGGTGGACAACTGTCTACTCCTCTTAGGTTATACACCACATTTGGAAGCAAAATAAATGTTATATTACAGGTTAATTTATGTGGAATGGGAAAATAAGGTAATAGAAAAAGTAGACGAGGCTTAGTGCACTTCTAACGGATCCCTACACACCTGGCGTTGTTGTGTCTACGCTCGCCATGTATCCTTTCCGATTTTCTCACAAAATCTCCCTTCCACTCCCGCAAGCCATTCCCACGCCGTTGCTGCTGGTTTTCATGCGGTTTAGACTTCCTCCTATGATGTTTCAGTATTGAATCAGCACTGCTTTCATCACCATAGCCAGTTCGAAAACCTCGAGAGGTATCCTCACTTGTTTCGTTCCAGCTTCGTTCCTCCTCGTCCTGGTTGACACCTACAGTTGTGCCCGCATTGTTGCTGCTATCCAAAGATCTATCCCGATCCTCACGGTCAAAACCAGACCCTTGCGCCTTTGGCACAGGTGATCGACTTGCAACCGATTGAGCTAGTGGTGGCTTTGGATGTCTGCTTCTAGGCCTTCCCTGAGTTTTGGATGATTGAGGACGGATGGTAAAATGTGGTTGCAAGCGAGAAACCGAGGTTTCGAGTTCCCTGATCCGTTTGGCAGCCTCGGGGAGATAGGCATGGAGCTCTAGAACCTGCTTGTCCTGTTGCCGGTTACGGAAATTTGGATGCGATGGAATGGTTTCGGAGACCAATGTGGTGAAGGTCTTGAGGTGCTGGAGCTCCTCCGCCCCGAAGCCTGACTTCTGTGATTCAGTGGCTTTGGCCAAACAGAGCTGCGCATTGCGGCAGTAAAATGTCAAAGGTAGAATTGCTCCATCCATGCTTCATCAGTGCTGGTAGATCCAAAAGCCGGAGTTTCAGAATCCCAGGATCTCCCGTGCAGATCATGAATTCTGCGTTCAACAAGCGTTGCATTAAATACTTGATAAAGGTCACCAACGCAGCGACACCTGAACTATCTTCTTGTAGGAATTGAAGACAGTAACTACAGACTAGAGAATGAGGGCTGAATTACAACTTTTGCCAATTTGTCCTGCACACAATCACTCCTAAAGAGAGTGGTGGACTGCATGTGCTCTTGCCATATTAGGTTGAATAAAATGAAAGCGACACTGAAGAGTGTTTGCGGCACTGAGAAATCACAAGCTGAAGTTCGCCAGCTTCTGCTTACTTTAGCCGACTCGCACTGATTCAAAAACCTAAAAACGAATTGTAGACATACTCCCAACAAGCAGCATGCCCAGTAATCCGCCCATTTTGCTGGGATAAGAACACTGGCGCTCTTGCTGGTGGGACTTTCTCACACTTGCTCATCACTGGATCCAACAAGATTGTTAATATGCGTGGGGTATGTTGCCCAATCCAATACCTGCTGCTAAAACTCGCTCCAAAGTTTACCCCACAGCGACAACAGATAGCTCAACTCAGAACCACTAAATCGTTCACAACCGCCTAGGCCAAGCTGGGTGCACGCCCATCCACGCCCAGCAGACATCATCTTGTCGCCCGTCATACAAAATGACACCGCCAGATCAATACCTGAAACTAATAAGCCCTGTAAGCAATTGAAGTATTGCACCCCACATTGAAATGAGATTCTTTCACGCACATAATTCAACTACCTGCTGCTACTCTTCTAAGTCTCTTGGAGGGATTCAGATATGAGGAAGCAGCAAGCGTTGGTCCAAAAATTTGGTTCAGAAATTTGGTGCACCGATTAACGAGGATGGCATTCGAGGCAGCGAGGGAAGGCGCATGATACAGAGGGCCTGTGTTTCGATGCAGAGACAACAGCCTGCTGCCTAACCGTTTAGTTGCCATCTGGCACAAGTCGTTAGTTAGCCACAAGAACTAAGTCTGCTGACATGGTGGCGTAAATCACCAGCCACATCGGCACTACCTCAATAAAGAGGGTTATAAGGTACAAGACGCACCTGCTTAGTGAAGGATGTTCAGTTCGCTCCACCCCTAACCTTAACCCCGAACATCCATAAACTGCTTCCATTACATCATCCAAGGACTTGATTCTCCAATCCTGCACTCACGTGGCTGGTCACGTCACATCAACAGGCTTCAGTTCTTGTGGAGTTCACAACGCAATTGAGCTCGGAGAGGGGTACTTGTTGGCAGGGGGGCCGGTGTTGCGCAGGACACCACCCTTTGAAATGTACCCTAATGATACATTTTCTCCTTACAACATACACTACGTGCCAACTCACTACTGGGCAGCAAGTCACCCGAAAAACTGCCCACAATTGATTGATTTTAGAAACCTTCATGTGCGCGTAAAATTTCCATTTCTAGTCCTTGCAGCATTAGAGCACGCAGCTGTCATCCTCACTTAAATTCATTCGCTAATGTGATGTATTAGACATGCTCATCAAAAGTTTAAATGGAAAATGAATAAACTTGTAAACATGATGTGAAACGAGGTATGACAAATTACAGTACGGAAACATTTAAGTCAACTGACGCGATGATTGGACTCATTTCGAAGTAAAGCCGATCTAAAATCATGGGAACCGATGCATGATCAATAACACCCGCGTTAAACAAAACGATACCTGTACCGACAAGTACCGGAACAGACTCAAAGCACATTGAAAGCAAACTAGCATCCCGAAATGTCAGGTGGGAAAAATCCCCAATTTGGAGCATCCAGAGAAATGACATGTGTAAAAACTTGAGATATCTGCAAACAGTGGAGCACACTCCCACTTTCACAGTAAGCATCCAAACTTTGAAACCAAGGCCGGTCCAATGCATATTCTCAACCGCGAGCGCAGGCTGCTCAGATCGACGCATTCCAGAGACTCAGCCTGACAAAGGTTTACCTACCTTGAGAGAGTAAAATCACGATCACAACTATGTCAATAGGAGGTGGAACGAATATACCATTACAAAGAAGATATCATACCGTACATTGTTGAATTATAGAGATAGGTTCTTAATGAGATCAGAGTGGAGCTTCCAAAGTGAATATTCTATACATAGAATGGGAGCTCAAAGTAAATGCATCAAAACTTGACGGAAATTACAGAAGACCTGCACTGCGATTACACCCACAAATATACACACCGGCAGTTCAATAACTTCACATCAAGCTATACAAACAATTTAGAAACACACATTCTTGCAGACAGCCAGTACAGGCACCGAATCCCACCCTGGATTATCGGTAAAGAAACCGAATGGACTCCATGAAAATGTTGAGCTCAACTACCGAAGCCCAAGCAAGAATGCATGAGCACACAGCAGACAAAACTCGATGATATTGTCATCTTCCGACACAAATCTCTCATGGACTCGAACAAGTCGTAAAGATCTGCTTTAATGATGACCTCTCAATGCGAATTTCTAAAAGCCATTAAGGCTCTAACGCGTCATCAAAACAAGACCAAAAAACTGCTGCATCAACCACCCAACTCAATGCCTCGAAACTATACCCCATCAATACCCCAAAATGGCATGCACAAAAAATGAAAAAACATAAAACAAAATCAAAAGCTCCATAAGACGCAACGCCAACGAGACCATCACAACACACATCAAGAGATAACGCAGACACATGCACAGGGTCATTACTTTCCATCAAACTGAGTGAACTCAATACTTTAATCACATCATCTGCACATTACATACTCACTACGCAAACACTGCCTCGACTAGCACCTGCACTCGAACGTATTTCAACCCTCAAAACCGACTTCCACAACCCCATACCAAAATCTAAGCCTCAGCCTTCTGGTACACGTACGTGAGACCGCACTTCCCGCAGTAGTGCCGATCGAAGTGGTTCGCCATGAATGTTCCCGCCCCACAGTCGGGGTTCGGACACTCCTTCCGCAGACGCTGCACCTTTCCGGAGTCGTCCACCTTGTAAAACTGCAGCACCGCTAGCTTCACTTTCTTCTTCTTGTGTTTCAGCTTCTTCGGCTTCGTGTAGGTTTTTTTCTTCCTCTTCTTCGCTCCACCGCGCAGCCGGAGCACCAGGTGCAGGGTCGACTCCTTCTGGATGTTGTAGTCGGCCAGCGTCCGTCCATCCTCGAGCTGCTTGCCGGCGAAAATCAATCGCTGCTGGTCGGGGGGAATCCCTTCCTTGTCCTGAATCTTGATCTTCACATTGTCGATGGTATCAGAAGACTCCACCTCGAGGGTGATAGTCTTGCCCGTCACTACACGCACACAATCCCGTCAACCTCAAACCCCATTTCACGTGGAAAACATAGAAATGACCACGAGACAGTCCAATTTTTTTTTTGTGCAGCAAACAAAGAATGTAATTGCGACGAAAAGAAGTGGCCAAGGGTAGAAACTCACGGGTCTTGACGAATATCTGCATGGCTGGAAGCCTGCACGCCCCTCCTCCTGTGGGCTCAGCAGCTGGAATCGATGCGTCGTCGCCGAAGCGGAGGAGACAAGAAGAGCTTCTTTAGGGTTAGTCCGCTTCTTATACCTCCTGCTTCTAGGGTTTCATCCAATTTCTTTTTCTGTTCCTCGATTAAAACGAGGGTCGGTTTATCGTTCGTTGTCGAGAAGCTTCCGTCTCTATTCCGTCGTGTTAGCACAAGTATTATTAATAAGACCTATTACAAATACGGTAGGTAGAGAGACTTAATTCTGACTCATTAAGGATTTTTGCCCTTGAAATGTATTGAACAAAGCTTCAAGGTTTCATCCAGACTACAAAGTTTAAAATGCAGAACTTTCTCCCCCAAAAAATAGAAAAATCAATAGAAAATTATATATAAACAACAAACATGAGTAGGAATTTCTATTTGACCTTCCCTCCTGACCATGTAGTATGGGGATGTAACTCTCGTATTATATGCAGGGGCATAGGCATTAAAACGGCTTAACCCCTAAAGGCCCATTGTCCCCTCGGGGGACAAATGGGATTTCGGGCAGGTACCTACAGGCTGAAATTTTGTCCTGATTTTTTGAAACTTTTTTTGAAGATAGAAAAACTGATAAGCTTTGTGGGAATATAATTTTTTCTACAATCGGTGCCCGGGAACAATAGTTATGGCCAAATAAGCTCAAAACAGGGGACGGCGGGCAGCCCGGGCAGCAGAAAAAAAATGGACAAAAATTTGAATTTTTTTTTTTAATATTTTTTTTCTGATAGATTATATTTTTGCCTATCTGGAAAGCTTTGATTCATTTCATTTGGATATGTTATGAGAAAGTTATGGATATTCTTGTTTTTCGGGCAGTTAGAGCATCTTCTTGAAAAAAATAACTTGTAGGATTCATTTCTGAATGCAATTTTTCAAATTTTTCAAAATTTTTTTTTTTCATGGTGTAATTTACTTGCTAGAACAATCTCACCATTGGGATTAGTGCATTTTAATTCCATCTAAAATATGTAAATATTTTAGATTTTCCTTCTATCTTGGACCTACTTCTACTTAACAATTTTTTTAAGAATGATAATTAAATTTTTTTGAATTTTTTTTTTTTCCTAGACTCTCAACTCAATTTTCTACAATAAAGATTAAAAGCTCAAAACGCTGTAGTGCAAAAATTTTAAGTTAAAAATGTCTATAGCCAAAAAATCTAGCCCCGCAATGTGCTGAAAAACTTGTTTTTTTCACTTTAAACGCAGATATCTTGCAATCTGTGCGGTCAAAAATTCTGAAATTTTTTCCATACATTCTCATACTAGTTAGGTGTAAGATCCTACGGTTAGATGTTCTAAAAAAACATTTTTAAAATTTATTTATACTTTGCTATAGAAATGGCAGTTTTCAGTGTTTTTTGGCAGAAAAAAGGCCTTGGGCCTTTAGGGGTTAAAGAATGGCTTTTGTAAAAATTATATCAAATTAAAAGGGCCAAAAAGTTAGATGAAGAACAAATTAAATACCGGTAACATGAGATGTAGAAAAGCTTGGGTTGTATATTTATTAAAAAAAATTCACATTATATATGAAGAATTAAAACACCTGCGCATAATTTTTTTAGTCCTTCATGTCCTTCAAGGGTTAACTCTTAAACACTGAAGCGGACATTTATTGTCTAATAAATGACAAAGAATTCTTCTAGTAGGATAGAAGTACAACTATTCATCTTTGGAATTATGTTTTGAATAGTATAGATCTTCTATAGTAGTTTGACTACCAATGAGTGCTTTTTCATTTTTTTAAGACTAATTCACACGGTAAACAAAAGAATGATTTCCACAATTACCAATCCGTCCTTTAAGGGTTAAAGAACTTCAAATAGAACCAAGAATAATTTTTTTTATGAATACAAGTGGTCACCCTAAGGAGAAAATATTGGATAACATAAAATTGGTTTAGATGTAAAGCTTCAAGCAATCCAAATGTATGTTGGAGATCTTGTAATCATCAAATGATATAAGAATCTCTACACTTCAACACAAGGGAGGCAAGTTTTCTAAAACCAATATACACTAATAATATGCTAATAGTATGCTAATATACCACTATATAATGATGTATGTTTACAGTATATCCAATGTAATTTGTAGGTTTAATTTGTTTTGGGAGAGCATAACCTCACAACAATATTGGAGCACTCAACCATTATCATATCTTCCACACAATGTCATCTATCGGCCCTATCCCACAAGGGCAGAGACTACCCAACGATTTCGATTTTGTAAGAGTTCACTGTCTATACAAAACCTTGTTCAAACTGCAAGAATATGGAGCACCACATTCCTTTCCTCCCATTATAGAAGCTCCCCCATTGAAGCAGAGCCTCAATGTCCTCCAGTGGCTTCAGTCTTCACCATCCGAAGACCAAGATAAGAGACAAGATGGAAACCAAAGCCTCTATCCAATGAAGATTAATCTGCGGCTTGCAAGCACTGCTGCCAAGCTGTGAGACTACATCCATTGATGCTATAATCACAGATTCAACTTCAGTTGCAGAACAGTTGGAGCCCGCAAATTGAGGCGAATTGGCATTCTTGAATTGCTCAATGCAATCCTTCAATGCATTGTTGCAGGTTCGGTTCACATAGTTTTCTGCGCCAACAACCCAAGTTTCATTAGACAAGTCACCGCAATCAATAACATTTTTAAAGTTAAAATAATGAGTATTGTAAAAAAAAAAGATCACATGGCATTCCTTGATGGTTCAACACCGGTAATAAGCAGATATGGAAATTCAAGTCATCTAGGAAGGAGATGTTCTTTAGTTGTGTCAATGGAAGTAGGGGTATTGACCCTGTTTCAATCTAAAATTGTCTATAAAATTGAGAGTGACCTTAATTGATTTGTAGATCCAAGCATTCAAGATTGTTTGTGGTTTGTGGTTTACCGTTTACCGTTTCTATGAATAGAATTGAAAGCCCTAGAAGTTAAACAAAACTCCATTAACCTCTTCTTGTTCAGGGATTTGAGCAAAGTGTCACTCACCAAGGTTTGAGCCTATGCAGTTGTCATGCGTGCGACAGCAGCTGTCCATCCCATCACAAGGTGCCTGGCCATCGCAACCCGAGTACCCTATGCCGCAATATTTCCCATATCTCAAGGTGAAAGGATCTGCACAAATTATAACCAGTCAAATTTTGTAAGGATCAATGAACCCACTCGAGAGCAAATTACATTTGGAACTCGAATACCAAAAGTGATTGCAGAAGTTGGTGGCTTCAAATGCGTTAAGTTACTCTCTGGTGGAAATGCATGAAAGCAAAAGCAAGAGGAGGAGGTGAAGGTTGTGATGAAAATCAGAAGGTAAGAACCGAACAAGAGGGCAGAATATTGTAGTTACCTCCACAGTTCTTAGACTCACATGTAGTACTGCAGTCCTGCAAAACCACCACAAAAAATACTCTAAGAATCTCAACAATAATACTCACAAGAGTCAGATTGGTAGCGAATTGGCACTACATCGATACATAACTTAGTTCCCACTCTAATGCTACCTGCCGTTGAGTGCTGAATAGCCATCCACCAAATAGTCTGGTGTAGAACATGCAAACTCAAACATGCAACACAATTATCTATAATAAGATCCAGGTATATCAGTATGCCATCACACTCGCTTCATCGCATACCTAACTAGTGAGTGGATTTTAAAACTGAGGAAAATTTGCAAATCACATGTGAATCAAGTAAACTAAAAATTTATGAAACTCCACTTCATGAAACAACAAAATTTTAAAATTTGAGGTTTCAAAAACTCCCGGTTACTAGGTACTCTAATGCATTGAAAACCTTCCGACTACTAGTTTTCTTCGCTCGTTTTGCTCACAATATTCGGTCAAATAATAATTCTATATATTGTGAGCAAAATGGATGGAACTTTCAAATAAGTATTTCGTCCATGAAATCCACCGTGAGCTACAATATTACTACCAATAAACAAGCCAGGGCAAGAAGCAAGGCCACCTAGGAAAGCTAGAAATTGAACATTCAACAACATGAAAAGAAACGCCTTAATCATTGCAAACTTCTAACTTACAATCATCCAAAGTTCCAACTCTAGCGACCCCTCTCATTCAAGCAGAACAAGTCACTCTGAACAAGTCACGTTGCATGATTGAAAAGTTCAACAATCGATCCAGTTCCTCAAAAATTTCAACATCAAAAGCTGATTCTGAAACTAAGACTCAAAACGATTCGTATCCCTCAAAGACATTAATTACTTGGAAGAATCCAGCTCAAGTGCGTAAGTGTACCGTAAGTGTGGTATTGACGATGAGGGAGACAGCAGGAGTTCCAAATCCCAACAGGACCAGCGACACCACCACCGCCGCAAGAGCCTTCTTTTCCATTTTCGCTAGACCTGCAATTAAAGATGGAACAGCAAAATTGATAGTGATTGAATGCTTCAGAAGGCTAGCTCTCAATTCCAAGCTTTGATTCCCATTCAAACTCTGAATCAACGATCTCATGAATTGGCTACACTGAAGCTGGTGATACACTACTTAAGCTTACCGTAATTGAATGGTAGCCATCAGAATTGTTGAAGAAGGTGCATTCCTGCTGCAGCGCTAAATTATGTACAGTACAGTTATTATGCACGAAAGTGAATAGTGCTCGCCACCTGTCGGATTGAATGCAGTGGCGTGGAGTTTCCTAAAGGCTGCTGAGGTGGAGCATGGAGACACGTGGAGGGGATCCAAAAGAAGCTTCTTTCGTAATCATTCCGTTAACTAGAAATTAATTTTTTTTAATTTTGTGACACAAACTTAATTTCAATGCAAAATAGAAACTGAGAAGCCAGGCATAAGCCTACAGTACAGTACAAAAAGTGTCTCTCTTTCTTTTTCATATCTGGAAATTTAAAACTACAGTACAGTAGTAGGCTCAAGTTTGAAGTTCTGGGTTACTCTATCAAAGTGGCTATTCAAGGCTGACACTATTCATGCATCACTCTTTGTTGCTTCAAGATTCCAAATGTATTGAGCCTGCATTGCAGGAGCCTACAATGTGCTACTTTTGAAAATCTATAGCATATTCTTTGAATAGCAGAAAATTCAAACTCTACTTGCAACATCTTCACTACAATTTGCTAGAATAATGAATGCAGAATGCCATAAAATAGAAAACAAGTTTGTGCTGGAGGGATCACTCAAAGATTCTGGTCAAATGGCAACCCAGATTGTTTATCATATTTCTTGAAAGGTCACTATAGAAACTCCTGTATAATAATTTCACTGGAAATAACACCTAAAAATAATCACTAAAAATTCAGTACAACGGTGACTCTGAAACTTGAAACCACCGCGCTCAAAGTATTCTTTGAGAATAATTTCTACTCCTAAAACTCTAAACAAGCCATGTAAATAAGTAAATCATAACTGGTAGGCTTCCCAGAAACTGCAATCTTTCCTACCTAACCACGTTGATCAGCAAAACATTCTATAAACTAAGGAGCTGCTAACACCTTAGGCCCATCACCCAAGAGGCCCCAATCCTATAAACAGGCCTTTCGTTGGCACCGCTCTTCGGCACAGCTGTTCCAACACTGGTCTGAGTTCAAAAGTGCCAGCAGTAATACTTAGCCAACTTCTGGTCCAGGCAAGTGAAGTTACTGCCAACCACACTGCAGCTACATCGTAAAGGGATGTGAAAAGGCCGTGAAAAGGAACTGCTCTAGAATGTTGTCTCAGTTCAACATACTCTTATGTCCCGAGTATAAGAATCTCTAAATGATAGTGTACAAGGAAGCACACCCCGTGTCAATCCCAAGTTGGTGCATGAGGCTGCTCCGTGAAAGTTTTGCACTGGTCGTGTTTCATATCCTCGTGTTGCAGACTACATACTCCTCTCCTCTAATGTTTTCACTCCAAGCATGACACAGGTCAAATCTGGTCTCATATACACGCCGGTTTTCAACCTATACAAGCAATCGATATAAAAACTGGAAGCTTTGGGGATAATCTGAATCACCTTCAACCTTCAGCTTGAGCCCAAAACAAATGTGGCAGGATAATTCCCGGCAATAACTCGAGCAGGATCTCCCTGCAACCGTTGATGCACTCCCTTGAAGCAACGATTACTCCTGAACTTGGGGTTCTGAGTATTAATCACAGTAGAGTTCGTTAGATTTTGAAAGGAAAAAACAAAGCAAGAGACACTACACTGATATATCCTATTAGTGAGGGCGCAATACTAGTGTCTAATAGTTGAACCTGACTTAAGTTAGATATATTAAAAATAGTGTGACTTTGGAAAGTTGGAGTCACACACACTCGTAGAATAAATCAAAGTGGGTGGTTTGAGGGAAAAAGACTCGGCATATGCTCATAGATTGTTGATGGAACTGTCAAAATGATACTGTCAAACCATGAATTCTGCCCTGGCTTGGTTCTAACGTGAACGTTTGGCCCTAGACCAAACAGCGGTACACGAGAAAACTAAATACTTTCATCGACAAGCAGCAGATTTTAGGAGGATATCAATTTCAACTATAAAAACTCTTAGAGTTTGCACAATGAATTCCCTCCGCATGCAAGGTGCTGAATACAAGAGTGGTTACACGTATAAGGTAACTACATCTAATTGCGACCTGTTAGCAAACTGACCTTACATATTTCTCGTCCTACACCTTTCAATTCACGAGCCTAGGGTCGATATTTGGTAAACCTATTTTCAATATAGTTTTTTCATACCCTGTCCAAAAAATGTAAGCTAAGAGGATCTGAAAAAACATTTGACTCCCGATAAGACCAATCAAAAGCTTAGACAGCTTGATAATAGGAATCGTTCTCAAATCCTCATTCGAATGATTTTAGGTGCAGTGAACTTAGCAATAGGTTTCATCAATAGGAGCACAACTGCGTCAAAAATAAATATTAAAAACCCTGAAGTTTGTAAAATTGAGGTACCTTTTCCACGTGAAGTCTTCAAGTTTTGTCCCTTCTCAGCTGGTGGTTCTGAAAATCTCTTGGTCCTCATCAAGGCCATTAGCAACTGTTTGTGAATTGACAGATGCGTCATCGTCAGCAGCCCACCACGAGCACGGATACCGATGTCGCAGAAAATGCTGCAGAACGTCAGACCCGGCAACGTCGTCCCAAATACTCTCGACGGGGATATCCCAAAAGCCGACACTATCCTCATGCACAGAGGAGTCCAAAAAATGGATGATCTCCTTCCCTTTACGCTTGTCATGACACATCAAGGCCAGGCACTCTCGTGCGGCTTTCGATACTTCTTTACTTCCTTCCACATCAAGAGCTGTATCAGCCAGTTTCTGCAAAACTGCATTCGAGGTAATTTTCACGGTTGAGGGACTGAGTCTCAACAACCTCCTCAAAAGCATGAGACTGCACAACCTGGGGTCGGTGCCAGCGAATCCAGCTGCCTCTTTGGGGACGTCCAAGTAGAGAAAGGAGATCAGCGAGTGCAGCAAATCCTCAGAAGTCATGCAGTCGATTATGTCTTTGTGATTAGCAATCGAGTGAGTCAAAATAAGGGCTGGTTGCGCAAGCATACGCGCTGCAGGGCCAACTGAGGATAAAAGACCGTTCACAGCCATGAAGATGTCGATGTAGGATTTCCCGGATAATAAATAAGGTCGCCCTTTGAAAAGAAGCAGTAAAGCGAGCAGCACCCTCCGGAGAGAATCAGGATCTTCTGCAAATAAGTCCAACACAATGGCCTTCTTCACTTCACGAAGAAAACGCTGCTCGAGGATGGTGCCGAAAAAATACTCCGGAATTCTTAAAAACTGATCCAAAAAGAATCCCCCCAAATACATTTCAGGCACGTAGGATGACTCTTGTGAGTTTCTGTAGAGAGGCTTGCTGTCGTCATTTAAGACAGTGGCATATATCCAACGAGTGAAAACTGGTTGATCAAGCTCCAAAGCCCAGGAGCCAAGCCCTGGAACTACCTGACCCTTCACAGAAGCTTGCAACTGAATCGCTTCCGTTGTGAGTGTTTGAGAGACACGACGCCGTGTTTCATCGTCCCAAACTAACCTTGGATTGTACACCGTCTCCTTGTACAGATTGCAAGCTCGCGCTGGGTTATGCGCTAGGGTGGACAGAAGCTCCAGCGGCATAAGAAACATCAAAGTTTGGAATACCAGCGGCTTCTCCCCTTCGTTGCCCGGCTCCAGAAGCATCATGAGGTCATCCACATCAGTGGTCATCACCCTGAGTTTCTTTGACTCGCTAAATGGATCCTTCGGCTCAGCTGATTCTCCAAGGAAGCTCAGGCGTTGACCGACCCCACAAGAACACAAAAGCAGTTGTCCAAGTACGCACGCTGCCATTAGTCTCTGACGTGGGGTTATGTTCTCAGTCTCCACGATCCCTGTTCGTAAGTTTGGTAAATCAACGTCACAAAAGATGCCGAGCAAGGGGAAGAAGACCCCAGTAGTAGCGAAATAGTTCGTCCCCTCGACAGTAGCTGGCATGTTCTCACTCAAAAACAGCAGCATGTCAAGAGTGGTATGCAAAATTGCTCTCGATTCTTCGCCCTTATCTTCCGTCAGAGACTCCCAGAGACGGATCCCTGCTAACCCGAGTAAATTCGACTGGAGAATGGCGCTGAGATTGGTCTGATTGTGAGCGAACTCCTTGAAAATGAACATGAGCTCCGCCCATACGATGGGCGCGCAATCTTCCGTCAACGCCGTTTGCAGGAACGTCTGCAAGTTGAAGCATTGCATGAGATCGTTCCTGCCATGCGACGCTGCAAATTTCATGCACTCCCTGCATGCTACCAACACTGTGGCGTACTTTTCAAGCTCAGCTGAATGACTTCCCTGCTCTTGCATGCCTTCCGAGAAGATCACATGCTTGTCTTCATAGTCCTCCATTTGGTTCCCAACGCTCGCCACTTTTCGTTCCTTGTCAAGATGCTCCATCATTAGATCCAGAAACGCGGAGTTGTCTGGAATGTCAGCTCCCTCCCAGTGCCCAAACGCCAGGTGCTTCACAAAAACACCCCCAATTACAAACTCCTTTTGTAGACAGGCATACTCGAACGTTCGCAACCAGTTCGCTTCGTCACCATTCGTTACTTCTTCATCGTTCCGTTTTGCAATCTGCTCCTGAGCTCGCCTACGAAGCTCAGCTCGCACATCAGCAGTCCACACGGTAGTCGGGTTCTGAATATCCGACCCTGCCATGTTGATGAACCGACCGAGATCCTCGTCGTTTCTCAAGCATAATAGAAGAGGTCTTGGGATAAGCTTGGAAAGTGAGCTAATCTGGGACCTCTCCGCACGTACAAAAGAGCCAAGCACATCTGCAGCAGAAATTGGCAATGTAGAGATTGCCGATTCGGACTTCGGATCGACAAATGGGACGATCAGGAGAAGCAGAGGAAGATGGAAGCCCTCGTCAACAATGCGCTCACTGTAATCAGAGTCCCCCGCAAAGAACTTGAGAGCATTCAAGGCATGATAAGAAACAGGGCTGAGACCGCGTGGTGGCGTGGCAGTGTTGTCACTGACAGCAGAGCTGAGAGCCCACTGCATGCCTTTCTGCCACCGCAGATCCTCCCATAGATGCTTTCTGCCGTTCCCGTGCGAGGACATGACCTCCAACAAAGACGCAGAGCCTGCCAGCGCTAAGTCGAGACTGGTGTTGGTGGTGCTCCACCGAGTGCCGAGTGAGAGGATTTCCAATGCGAAGTTGAGTGATTCCTGAGGTAAGTCACCGTCATTTGTCTTCACAGCTACCACCCTGCGGAGCACTTTGACTGTGTGTTGCAGGATCTCGATGCAGACTTGATCGGAACTCTCGTTCTCGGAAAGGCACGTCTGTAATGCTGGCGACGCCATTGTTATGAGTAGGGACTCGGCATCTCTTGGTAGTATGAGCGGAAAGCGGTCGACGAGGTATGCCTGCACATATGAAACAAACGCTTCAGACTCTCAATCATTCTGAATTTAGTCCAGAGACATGCAGCATCAGAGAAACTCACAAACCAGGTGACGAATTCATGCCCTTGAAAACTAGATAGGTAGCTTGTTGAAGACTAACACGTGCTCTTCACCGAAAGCTCCATCGCCAGTACAAAAGACAGAGTCAAGGGGTTGAGGTCAAACCAGAGCTTTGAGGAGGAGCTGGATTCGCTTGATTTCTTTGCACCACACTAAATCCCAAGATTTCGCTAACTTCCGAAGATCCTATATCACAAAAAGAGTTGCCATAAGGCCAACGGAAGAAGAGAACTTTCTCTCGTAACTCAGGAACACGTACGAAATAAAGAAAGGTCCTCTTCACATCCGACAACAACATAAAGACCAAGGATCAATGTCATTTTACAGAATGTCCAAGACTATGCATGTAAACTTTGTTCCTGAGGGACAATGCACATAGTAGAACTAATTCCCCAGTTCACTGTAGTCCCTTGAGTAGACCGTTTGATAGTTGAAGAATAAAAGAAGATATTTAGTATGATAAGTAAGAGAAATAGAACCCTGCATGATTACAGGGAGAACTCCTCATGAATTATGAAGATTCTCTTTATTATATTGTCCAAAATTCCTGAAACTTCCTATTGTTACTGAACCCAGGTATAAGAAATCAGGTTGTTAAGGTACCTCAATTTCAAAGGCTCAACTTACCAGCATGAGACTGTTCAGGAACCCGTCAGGGTCTTCGATAGGGTAGCCGTGATACCGCTCTTCATCAAGAAGATTCTGCAGATAGAAAGGAGCGGAGAACACCGTATCTGCAAAAATTCAAAAGAGAAAAAGAGATTAAGTAGTAAACTCGTATGATGAGTTAGTCTCCGTTGTGCGAGATTCAGTTTCCTTGGTACAATCCAAACTCCAGTTCTGAGCAAGTCAGGATCAATTAACGATCTTAAATGTGAACTCAACTTAAAGAGGGGGTTTTCAGTACAATTAGACTGTTTCAGAAACTTTTAGACATCATAACGAAAATTTTCTCCATGACTCAAGGGCTTCCTACGATCACCATGATCCAACAGAGGCCTCCTCTAGACGTGCTGGTCGCATGTGAACTGACAAACAAAGTTTGCTTCTAGAACTTGAGAAAGAAAGGAAGAATACAACTCCATATTAACAATGGCAACCATTCATTGAAGTGTACATGCATTTTGTGCCAAATCCGGATTTACCAGCCAACTCAGGATAGTATATAGGAGCTCGAGGAGTGTGCAAATAAAGGGCCTTCGCATCGCTGGCACGATCTCTCACATACACCTCCAGCTCAGATGTGAGATGATCCAGCAAACGTTTCCGCATGTCCATGTTCCAGATAATATCAGGTGCATCTTCTTCAGTATCCAGTACTGTTGCAAAGACTTTGTATGAATCCATATCCTGCACCCAAAATGAGAGAACCTTGAGTATTTCTACTAAATCAAGAGCACTGAATTTTAACCGTCACAATTAGGATCACTTCCTATCAGGAGATGTCTGGATTCTCGGTAGATTAAATCCAGTGCAATTAAACTAATGGAAAGTACTGTACTAACCTCGGACATAAGTCTCAAAATGAGTCCATCCGGTAAGTACAGCCGAAGTGCACTACCGTTACAAGGTGACAGGTCTATTTCAGTGCTTGTAAGCATCGTCCCTTGATCCTGCCACCAGAGTATATCATGAAAGGTGAAGTTAAAGAAACGTTACTAAGACGCCTCTTCATCTCAAGAATACACATAAGGGAAATTGCCAGCACTCCCAGGTAAATATGTAGTCACCCGATTGTTCATATCACTCATACTTAATAACGAATAAGTAAATTTCGATGCAGATGAATGCGAACTCATGGGCGGAAACGCTGAGGGACTATGGCATTTAAGTACGTGAAACTAATGATTGCTTGAGAAATATTTCAGAAAAATGTTGATTGAATGAAAATGAAGAACTGAAAAATATCACAAATAGAATGAGGTTTAGTGAAAAGAGTACAAACTGGAATGGCCGCCGAATACCTGCTCTAAATGGCACTGCAACAAGAATTTGCAGATCATGTCTTTCTCCGCATCAACTATATCCCCAGCAAGGAATTTCCACAGAAGGATCTCAAACGCACCCAGTGAGTACAACTTCGCCGAGGCACTTTTGTTTTCTTTAGCAATAGTCGAAATAATCTCTAAAACCCTGACCAAGAAGTTTGGTCAGTATAACATAAAGACGATGGAAGTCCATACGAGAACAGAAACCTGAGACTCCTAGGGAAGCTCAAATCGTATAATTCTCAAATAATGGTGAAACACTATGTGAGAATGAGATTTCAGTACCTAAGAACAAAAGCCCTACAGTGCTGCAAATAGTATCAAGGACTTTAAAGAAATATCAACACAAAATCACAAAATCAGAGGCGGTCTCTACATACCTGCCGAATTCAGGCGACTTCAGCCGCAGTAGAACTTGCACAAGTTGGCATAGAGTCTCCTTTTTAGACAAGCTCAACACTGCAGCCGATGGTGGATAATACTGTTTATTGCTAATAATATCACCAGAGAGTCTGTCACCAAATTGCCTCCAGTTAGCTCATGCACTTCTGTTCTAAACCATGTCGAATGCAGAAGATCAGGAATCCAAAACCAACACTGAACAATATACCCAGCCAGCAATAGCCTTTGAAGTCGAAGTGCCACTTCAAATTGCAGATGTCAAAGCAACAAGCTTGAGATAAAATAAAATCCTATACCACAATTGGTAAAAAAATCATCTTTCGCTCCTTCTAACTCCTTCAGTCCATTGTCAACTATACACTAGCCCAAGTACAGAAAAGAGCATCACGAGGTGGAACTTATATGGCTAAAATTATTTGAGAAAAAAAGGTTTCAAACTAGCACTTTGGAGCGGATTGACACGGATTACCTAAAATGCGTCATAGATGTCAGAAATACAATGGATTATTTTAAGTTTCTTATCTGAAACCTAATTGCACATGACAGTGGTTCAAATTTTTAGATCGTAATCTCAAGCTTGTTGCTTCAACCTGTGCAATCTAAAGTAAATTGGCCCTAAATCTAAGTTCAAATTGCCAAGGTAAATCCAATCCTCCTAAGCATCTATCCCAGCTTGCGACTCGTAAAAAATCCCAAAGTGAAATTTGGAAGTAAGAAAGAATGAAACAGTACCTCAAAATAGTTTCTATTTTGTCCAAGACTAAGCCCAACTGAATTTTAGGAGGGACTTTCCTGTCCTGCCATCTGATGCCATCTTTGGCATCCAAGCTGCCATCTTTCGTGGATTTCCCCGAAATGCCTCGAGCCATGACGGACGGAACCCTCACCATCCTGGCACTTCCGTCTGAGCCCACGTAGTTGAGGATTTCATATTGACCCAGCGCTAATGCACCCTTGCTTGTCCAGCCATCGCTTTCAAATTCCCTCTTATTCTGACAACTCTGCACAACCAAACCAGAAACGTTCGAATTGTTTCTGCCAAATAGGAAATACATATACAAGAAAATACGGCGTATTCTTTAAGGTTTCGGTAATTTTTAGACAACATCAAAAGAGAATCTTTCCATGATTCATGCAGAGCTCTCCCTCTAGTCACAATGATCACTTGACAAAAGATAAATGTAAGAGTTTTCTTCTGGTCACAGTACTTGTACAAATGCCTCCCATGAATCATAGGGAAGGCTTCGATGTAGTCATTGTGACCGTATGGAACCTCTCCATGAATCGTCGGGAAGATTCTCCTTATGAAATTGTCAAATTCCTGAAATATTCTAATTCTTCTAAAAATCCTGTTACATACGATAAATGACACTAGATTTTGGGTCTGATTGATATTAGACTTGCCACGCACTGACTATTTCACATTGACAGAGATGACTTGCACAAAGGAGTTACCTTCTCAGCGGAGAACACCATTAAGGATGCCAGCACAGCAGCTCCACCAGCATGGACAAAACGTACTACGTTCTCTCGACTGCCCCTTTCCAATGTGGCCAGCAGGAAAATGATGAGCTTGAATACAAAAACCTCATGCTCACTGTCAATCACTTCCCGCAGCATCCCCACCACTGTCTGAGCCACATTCAAACAACACACCATCATTAGTACCTGGAGGAAAGGTTTCAAGTAGAAGTACGGTACAAGGCTCTGCTGTGGTCATGCTTCTATTTTAGCCATCTACTGTAGGGCCCCATTTTGGCATGCATTTGGAGTTAAATTGTCACCCTTGGATATATGAGATTATAGGCTGAAATGAGGATTGAATGTGGCTTAAATCAAAGTTTCAAATAGCCAGTAATGAAGTGACTTAGAGGTCCCAATGTGATCTCCTAACTTTTGAGTAGGGCCATAGTAGGACTTTTCGCAAAGAAAATCTAGTCACAACAGCGTCTTGACATTATGCTGGTTTTGAGTAGACATTGGGGCCACAATAGATAAGTGAGATGACCATTATGCATGCACTATTCGTCGGTCGGTTTTGAGGGTGGCCTAGTGGCACATATACTTATGGGGAAGCACATTTCAAAAAGTCAAATTCTACTGCAAAAACATGGTTCCACTTCCATTCCTTCTCGTTTTCATTGGTATTGTTAGAAAAATGATTCATGACATTACCTCGATGACATTCAATGCATCCATGCAGCATATAACATCATCTGTATGACGTTCGTAGATCCAGGTCAACACATGCACGGCGAGTCGTAGATCGATTTCAGGAAGATTATTGCTGCCGAAGAATGGCGTGAAGCCCAGAAGCATGGCTTGGTACACTGACTGAAATAAAGACGTTGGATCTCCAAGCTATTCACAAATCAAGCATCATATAGTGTTAGCTTACTAGCCCAAAAGGGTTTTGACTGCATCTAAACACTAAAGAATAAGGACTAACATTAATCTTTTGGAATGTTCTCTCCATTAAGAACTAAATCTAAATAACAGTAAATATTTGTATTGCAGCTAATCAAATTCAAAACCTTTGAGACTTTCAGATCAGGGTGTCCCAAATTCTTTCACGGAGTGCCTTACAGCAAAAATAAAGGCCTAATGCTTCAAGTAGCTTTACGACCAAGCTGTGTTTTCCGGACATGTTTACAACAACTCGTTGCGATTATGATTACCGGTATGAAATTCGGTCGTTCAAGCACATCTTAAAGCCCCCACATCAGATTGACAAGGCTCATAAACGTTAATAAGGCAAATGGTGTGAACTAAATTAGTGTGAAACTAGTGTCGGTGGCGTATAACTTGACATTTACATTGGCAAGTAGACTTAATATTAAAGTTAAAGTTAATATGAAGTCAACATTGACTTAACATTAAATGTAGCATTACCTTAATATTGACCCGATTAATAATATCTGTTCAATTGACATTAACTTACTATTCATAAGTTTTCTAATCTAATGGAGAGGTCCTTGATATGGACACTTACCTTCCAGAAAGAGCTGTAAGGACTATACGTCGGGGGCTGATGGTCAACCAGAAGCTCAAGATGAACGCCTCTAAGAACTGACCCTGCAAGTCATGGAAACCCGTTTCTACATGTCAATAAGACGATCCAGATTCTGATCCAAGGCTCGGTACAAGAGTTATGACTACCCGTGATTGAATTGTGGACCATGCAGCACCAAGCAAGGAAAGGAATACATTTGGTTTGTCTTGACAAGTAGCAACATTCAGGATGGAAGGTTCAGTTGAAGGTTGAATGTTGGAGATTGCAACATGCACGCGTGAGATGGCGAAACTGACCTCCTCCTTCGCTGGCAGTGGAATATACAAGCTGAACATCTGCAGCGTTGTACCATATATCATCATTTGTTTCTATGGCTGCATAATAATCCTCCATTTCATCCCGAAGAAACTGCGCACAATACACAGTCAAGTCAAACCAAAGATAAAGATTGATACCCCCACTCCCCTTTTATCAGAGAGGGCGATATTGTTCTACACAACAAAAGATACTTGTTGCAGAGTTTGGTCGCACTCATAAAGCTGAACATCTCCAATAAAAAGCAACTAAGTTACGAGAGACTCTGTTCCTGTAGCAAGGGCTCGCTTTCTGAGTGAGGTTCTACTTAAAATTTCTCACATTCAGTGTAAATGTAGCTGTCAATGCATTAACTTCCTTCTCGTCGGTCCAGAGTCGACGAATGCGACGTATCCAGTTACCGAGCAAAATAACTCTACGAGAGTTACCATTTTAACCCTACCTAGTGACCCCTGACCGAGCCCCTGACTTTCATAACACGTCTGACAACGAGATAGATCTTACATTACTTTTGCAAGTACAGTTATACTCAACCTAACACACACACACGGCCAGAAAGATCCACATGCATATCATGGATGTAAGGAAGTGACTATACCTTTCGAAGCTCCGCACGCTTGATGTCATTCCATATAAGAAGTGGAGTCTCCACATTTCCACTGTGGAGCAAATCTATGGTGCCCTTCCATGCAGAAAAATCGTCTATGAGTTCCTTCTACACATCGAGACCCAAAGTCAGCAAAGTTTCAAGCCACACTGACGCTTCATACGGTGAAAAAAGTGAAAAAAATGGTGTGACTGAGAACACAACAAAGCTCACCTTGTCATCCATCTCGGTCAATTTATTGGCATACAAGTTCATCACACCCTACACGAAAAAATCCAGACGACAATTAGCAACTTGATACAAGAGCGTTACCACAGCGGAGGCAAGCAAAACCACTATCACTGGTCCCATTCCAACTAACATTAATAATAAAGTAAGGTTCTTCCATTTCGCCATTTAATGGATTCCAAGCAAAATAGCCGCTTAAAGAAGAAGACTTGCTTCTTCATTGCTGCGGAATCTTTCAGGTGGCATAAAGGATGTTCGAAGCATGTTGGAATGAAAAAATGAACTCCTCAACCCTGCCGTCCTTCTAGTGTGGTAGCTAGTTGCTCTAACAGAGCAATGCGAACTTCCACTTCATTGCCTTTTCTCTAGTGCGGTAAGTCACTAAGATAGACCCAGTCAATCAAATTTGGCGGAAATGACAAGTTACCAGGAAATCAACAGGCATAAATGGATTTGCTTAGAGGAATTATAGGTGACTGGGTACCTCAGAAGTTGTAACATTACCTCGGGTAACACAGACGTAAGCAGCTTCTTTGTTTCATGGTTTCCCTTCATCAAGAAAAAGATCTGGCTACAGCTCAACAACCGGAGATGTGGCTTCTTCGAGAATATTGCTGTACTTACGTGCAAAAGGAGGACACATCGACCAAGGCAAACATTCTGCATTCAAGCGAGATAGTCAGTAGGTTTCACAGATCTCAACCGCCAAGGCCCAAATTGCATCTCCTGTTCTTTTAGCAGCTTTCATTAGGTCATATGAGACATTCTTTGGACCAAGTTTTGTTTCATTTTGCCCACTCATGAAATGTTTATGATTGATTATGGTGATCTACAATGTGGACCGATCCTCCAGACCGATTTCTAGCATGCAAAAATTCTCACATACTGGACATGAGGAAGCGAAATTCGGTAAAGGAGCAAGAGTACGTACTTGAAGATGTTTGACTACTACTGGCGACGACATTGTGAGAAGTGCTTGAAGAAGAATTGACAGTCTGATCCAGCGAAAAAATGAACAGTCAAAGAAGGTCAAAGAAGGTCAAAGATCACCTTAATGATAAAAAAAAGCTGTAAGAGTAAATGAAACCTGACGACGTAATATGCTTGGAACAACAAGGAATAAATGAAATGACCTACCTGGTGTAAATGACGTCACTGGTTAACCTGAAAAATGTACATAGGAGATCTGCAGTTGCCATTATAGACGACTCATACGCCTGAATATGCATAAAACAAGTATCAGGTCTGACAGATAATGCAACAGTAACAAGTGTTGAACATGACAATTTGAGCTAATTGTGTCGCCTCCATATTTGAGTACGAAGGGATCGTCATAACGTCTAAATAATTTCTATACTGAACGAGGAATCGTAAGGATGAAAAAGCTTCCAAGCGTATTTCACATCATACAGATTTCCGTAGAATCTAATTCTTTTAATTCCCTAGTTGATGTGATACGACACATTATCCACATTGCACAAGACTGATCATAATAAGATAGGCAGATCTGATATTCCCTACACTATTTCGAGCAATTACTGTGGGCTACACTGGAATTTAGACCATGTTTCATGTATTCATGAAACTCTTTACTTGAAACAAAAAAATTTAATGTATCAAGGACTAAATCATACATGACTTTATACTAACCCATTTTGTTTCAATAAGTTAGAGAAACAAAACTTTAAGTTCAAACTTGCAGCTGAAAAAACATATTAGAATTACTTTGGCTCACAGAAATTGCACACAAAAGTGTAGTAGAACCCCCCTAGAGGTATTCTAGGAAACCTAGCCACGTGTAACACCATTTTCTCCAGGTACATTGTGAAACCATTCAAGATAGTTTTTCAACATGAACATCGCCAATTTTAACGCAGCTAGGGTTTCGAGAATACCACTGGGGTGTGTGGGGGTGCGGGTATTGTCTACTAGAGAATATTGCAGGCAAAAATATATGTAAAGAGGAAGTGGCAGGGATGTACTCTCAGCCACAGACGAGCCGATTCTATATCTGCCGGTGAGAAGCTCAGTGCAAACGTTAAGACGTCCAAGATCCCTATCACCTATACAAGACACCGTTAGAGGTCCAAGCGTCATATCATAATAAAGCGCTTGGTCTATCATCACGCTCCACATAAAGAGAAATCTCTCACAGGCACTTAGAGAAACCACCACGACATTCTTGTGGAGTGTGTCACATTGTTCTCCCAAACTCAACATGAAAATTCAGATTTTTTTAACCCCTAAGTGCCCAAATGACCAAAAGTAGACGCTTACATCTCTACGGAGTTGAGGAGGCTTCAAGAAAGGTTAGAAATTTATTTTGTAAGTTACAATGATCATTTAATAGCGTCCAAGTGGACTTTCTATTTTTAAATTTAGGCACTTCAGGGTTCATCTTGAATTACAAATAGTATTAACGAAAAGAGGCGAACCTGAAGTGAATTATTCTTGACAAGCGCATGCGCATGGAGCAGTGTTACCAACTGCAATAAATTATCTGCATTCAGCACCACCGACCTGTTGCCAAATTCTTGCTGCAAGCAATCGGATGAAAGCATGAGGCATTGTGATTAAAATAACAGCAAGGTAAATCACATGTTAAGAAACTAGGAAACTTTTCACTTTTGAGCCACAATTCACGCAAGTGAGAAACTGTGAGCTCTCTAGGACTTTACCTTCGATGCGATTCCAGCATCAGTTGATCCAGCAAGTTTGATAGATGAACGAATGACAAGTGTTGCAAGATACTCGAGGATTCGATTTTTGGAATGGAGGCACTGCAATCGAAAGTATTGAGAAATATTTTCAGTCCTGTAATCAAGCCTTCAGATGTTGTGAGCGGCCAGATAAGGTAAGTACACCCAAAATTGTCCCCCGCCCAATTGCATCCCCCATCTCAACACTTGTCCAAAATTCCTGGGATGAAGTGTTACGTTTGTGTAGATAGGGGGCACAATTTGGTACGAGACGCTGTCGGGATTACGTACCTTAGCAGCATGATCGATTTGAAGGCGTTGCACCAACTAGAATTAATATTCCGAGGTCAACAGTTGCAATATGGCAATAGAAGATTATCCACCACAAAATGAGATAGAAATCTCAAAAAAAAATTGCCCACATCATAAATTCATTCAACAAGTCTTTTGGTGGTGTATTTCGTACATTATGCAAGCGAAGCAAACATGCCATTCATTGAGGTGAACATAGCCAGATTGTATATGATCAGAGAATGTGATACCTGGAAAAAGATTGAGGAAATTTCCGGGAAGCTTCGGATGGCATCAAAGCAATGTTTAGATGTCAGAAGCCTGACGAGGACAATGCAACATGTTGCAGCTCGGACAGTATCTGGTTTCGACTTCCCTGATTTTTTAAAATGACAGCATATATCTTGTCAGAGTCCCATGCGAACATATAGGCTCCTTCAAAATTGAAGCTGAGCAATTTAAATTCTTTCACTAAGAAATGTCATGTATTTGAAACCGATGAGTCAAATTAAATCAATCTGAAAAGCAATAAAACTGTTCAAACACCAAAGAACTTCTGGATGCACACAGTTATTTCGTCAGCAAAAACGCAAGACACGGGTATGTTGGAAGCATCAAAGGTGCATCACGCAAACCAGCTACTCCACAATCGAAAAAGAAGAGAAATATTTCCTTACCGATGGCTTCCTTCAATGTGTCAGCAACAGCTTGGAGAATTTTTGTGTCAGTACATTGTGACTCCCCTACCTGCATGACCAAGCATATGGATTACGACAAATAAGTAGAGATTTGGATAACACTTTTTTACACCTAGTATTCACAATATGTACATGGATATTATGTGCTCTTCAATATCAGCATACACTGCAAATTAAAAATGATAAGCTTTCTTATCCTTAAACAGTATAGCAGCAAAACTGTGAAACTTCACTGGTCACAAGACACCCCAATTTCCTCCAAAGATTGAGTTCCAATAGTCGTACCAAAATATTCGCAGCGTACTCCTTCAAAGGCAAGTGTAAGGCCAAAGCGTCCCGGGTAGAATTGTAAGTTGAGATAAAACGATTCAAATAGAATGTCTCGCACTCAACCTGAAACAGAACGAAAGCTTTAGCAGTGTTACACAAACATGAAAATGCTTTTTATTTCACATGAACTCTACCCATGAATATGAACAGAAAATTACTATTATTACAGAAAATTTAAAAATTGAACAAATAAAGCCCCTATATGACCTACTCGAAACTCCTCAAAAGACATGAGGTTCTTTAGGGGTTAAAAGTACCATCATTAAGTTCGGTAGAGACCTGATAAAGAGCATTTTGTTGCTCCGGTAGCGTGCAAGAACGAAATGGTTCCAAGCGGATGCTGAAAGTAGAGCCCTTTTCCATGCCCATAACATCAGCCACGCTGGCTAGAAAGTCGTCCCGGTCTTTCAGCAAGAAGTGACAATCTTTCCAGGATGTGAACTCCAGAACAACCTCATTCTCATTTGTCTCACAAGCTACAACACCGAGTAAATCCTCTAGGCTGCATACACCAAATGTCAAGGATTAACCAGTGTGCAATAGACAAGGACTCAACTGCCTTCCAATCACAGCTACATTAAATCATGAACTCTAAGGATGACCACAGTAGAGAACAACTAGAAGTGGAAGTATATCATTCATCTCTCAGAGCACGCGGCTACCACACTACAGAAACAACAAGATAGATTGAGTCCCTTTTGTCATTAGGGCATAGACATCCTATTCGGCACAAGAAAGAATACATGAAAGTTCTTCCAAGAAATGTTGCTGGAAAATTCATCAAAATGATACTCTTGTTTATTATTCATGCCATGTGAACTGGGACCAGTGAAAGTGGTGCTCCCTGCCTCTCCTGAAATGTAGTGATGCCCAAGAAACACAGTAGGAGAAACGAGATGCAACAGGCATGCCTCGTATGCAAAAACGCTTGCAAAATTAATATGTACTTAAAACTACAAAATGCCGGGCAGGGCCAGATAAACGAGGAGAAGTAAGAGAGAGACCTGTGAACGTTGATAATGTCATTTTCAGAACTTTCAATAAGGAGATGCTTAGTAATACTCAAGGTTCGCTTTATCTCCTGATTGAGCGATCTACATGGCTTCACAGCCTGAAACTCATAAAGCACTGGATATTCTCGCTGCATTCACAAAAGCAACAGTAAGAGAAAAATTAAAATTAAACTAAAATTAAGAAATTAAAGGACCCTAACATATGAGGACGCTGTGAGAGCACCAGTGGCAATATGAGAAGAGCTTGTGACAGCTGTGTGACTCTAAATAAAACCCCGTTTTTCTCGACAACTAATGTTTAACGAGGAACGTCTCCTGCATGTTGAGGAACATCTAAAAATCAAGAAAAATGCGGCATGAATTTCATGGCAATGCCTACTCAAGACGTTGAACTCGAATATTCATAGAAACCAAAATCCAATGCCAAGCATGATCCTATTTCTAAAAACCAGTAGCGATAATCTTACAACTTTTTTGTAGCGTTGGGTGTAATAGGCGGTCATAACAGCTGTTTCTATTCTCTCAATTTCAACATCCCACTTCAAATGAGTCTGCATCAAAAGCTCCAAAAACTCAGGCTAAATGTCAAACCAAATGTACAACTCGGCACATGCCCTCAATGATTGTTCCAGCAAAAAACGATACTTTCTCTGAAAGAAACCAAGGAAACCAGCCATGGCCAGCTTCTAGGTACAAAGTTGCATACCTTCATATTACTCTTAATGGCAGACAGGAAACCTGCCGAATCTCTGACTAATAGCCGAATAGTTCGGGATTTAAGAGAGACGAGTACAATCTCCTCGTCATCACTCAGATGTTCAACCTTCACTATGTCTTGGAAATTTACCTTCTTCGACGCTGTAATCTGCACCACCAATTCCTATCTCAATACAAAAAAAAACATACCACAAAGTTTTCAAAATGTAGAGAACCAGACCAAGAACGCATATCATACGTTGTCATAATTGTGATACAGATGATGCCAAATTGATCAACACATACAAAAAAGTAATCATACAATCGCTAGTGGTGAAAGATTCAAGAACCGTCCTTGAATAACATCGCGAATCATTCTAATTTGCACAGTCAATGCAAATTGGGTGAACATGCACTGCAATTCAGAGATCCCAACAACCAGCAACACCGTTTACCCTAATCCATGTCTCAATGCAGATCAAGTTCCTTTAAGCAACAGCTATTCATTAAGAACAAGCTAAGTTTGTAGTATCCCATAAACATGATTAGTACTGGCGTTAGTCAACAGAATAAAAATACGTTTTCAGTAAAAAGCTACAGCCAAAGTAACTTGTTTTAGGTTTAGAAAAAATAGTAAAAAGGGTATACCAATGTAGTAAAGTATAGACTCATTGAATGGCAAATCCAAGAAAAAATAGGTTTTAATCACCTTCGAATCGGCTCGATGACCTGACTTGATCATTTTCACAATTGAGGCACTTCGCACACGAAGAATGGTGTCCACCAGCTCCTCCTTCTGGTTACTGTCTTTCATTGCCGCAAAGTCGGTCCCTAGCACAGCATGGACAGAAAATCAACTTCAATGCAACCATAGAGAGAACTCTCTTGCTAGTTAGAAGGCATCTCTTACATTACATGCAAACTGTGTCACGTTCTTCTCCGCACAGCTGTCATTCATGACTTTGTTCTTGCTATACTCTAATGACGTCAAACCGTGCAGCTTAATGAACCCTTTCTGGTGTAGTTGCCATGCAACAGGATCCGTTCTAGTTGAAATTAAATGCAAATTTGTTCTTGCTAAACCCTAATGACATCCAAACATCTTCTCTGGGAAGCCTTGCAACCTTGTGCACAGCTTACTGAACTCTTTTTGGTGTTAATGCAACGCAACAGGCTCGTTTCTAGTTGAAACTGAATACAAATACCAGATGCACATACCAATGCCATTCATGTCATCCAAGCGGTTCAAGAGCGCAGTAAGCAACGAAGTTCGAGCCTCGCAGCACAATCGAATGGTCTCCACTCCAAACCCTGTTTTGGTGGTGTCCATGACCTCGATCCGCAACTCCGTGGGATCTTCCTCCACAGCCAAGACTTTCGTAATGTGCTCAAACTTGTACTCCGTGGGAGTTGCATTGGGCGTTCCCAGAGGCAAAATGGAGATGGTGTGGTCCAGAATTCGGAAGATGCGCAAGCCTCCCCGCGGCCCCCGCGCCACTGCGGGGGGGCGCCCTAGAAACACCTGGTAATCCATCGCCTAGAAGATTCTGTAGGGCGCAACCTCGCTCTAGGGTTTCACTTGCAACGCTCGTTTTCTTCCCCTGCCGATTTTGCTTCTTCTCCAATTTGACAAACATTGAGAATCTCCACTAGAGCTTAAGAAAACGAGCTAAGTCCACGGATGGAGATCCCCTCTCCGACAATAACGCTCTGATCCTACAAACAAAACAGACAGAGAGCAAACAATCTCAGCCAACCGATCATCCTCAAAACCTGCAATCCAAAACTTCCATTTCACAGACCATCTTCCGTGCCGGCTGAATTGTTAAAGGAGATCTAAAAGGTACCGAAAGGCGGGGTTACTCCTCAAATCAACACTTGAATCCCACTCTTGCCTAATAAATTAAGCTCCATAATAGTGAATCCCCGCCTAGATCTCTTCCAAAACCTCGGCGATGGCCAGAAAAACCACAAGCAAGGTCCAGAACCACACGGCGGAAGCTCAGAGAACCACCAGAAGATTATTAATGTTCAACAACTAGAGATCCACCACCCAAACCACCTGAAATCTCAATTCGGCAGCACCTGCGAATCCTCTTCTTCTTCAATCGACACCGCACGCAACCAAAAAAGAAGTACTAAGTTAAAATCTCGAGGAAGGCCACGTCCTAGTCCCGATGAGCCTCGCCACTCGGTCAAGTCACGAACTAAGTTAATCGAACTGCCAAGTCTCAAAACAACAGAGACCAAGCTCCGCTTCTGACGATTCTCGTCACTTGCTTCGTGATGGCGGACCCCGGGAGTTGAAAAAAAAATATACGAGTCGTACAGTAAGTTGGGCGGCGCTGCAATGGAGGCAACAACAACAACAACATGTGGAAGAATTCTTACCGCATTCGCAAGAGGCTGCGGCCATAGCTGAGCTGAGCTTGCCTTGGATTCAGATTTCAGAGGAGGTTTCGTGGGCTTGGGAATGCGGTTTTTCTTGGGTTTTGTGTGATTTTGTTCAGGGAGCTCGGGGGTTGCCAACATTTCGGGATCTTCGGGAAAATTTTCATTTGGCGGATGGAATTCGCCGCTGAAAGCGTCGCCAGTTGAGGCACACGAGCGGGCGGACCCCTTTGACCTCGGGAGTCTGGACGGATGGTTGGATAGATGGATGAATATTTTTTCATCCGACTTTCGTTGATCACGCGGGGAATGTCAGTCAGAGTTCCCGACACGGCTTTTAACTTTAACTTTAACTTTAACTTTAACTTTAACTTTTGGGATTAAGAGCATCTCCAAGGGCCCGGGCAGCCAATTTTTTTTTGTGTGATTTGGGCAATAGAGCGACTTGCCACCTGGAATGTTGATGGAAGGAAAAAAATGGATAGAATCATCTAGTAGATGCGTACGGTCATCCATAGAATTATCTGTTTGTAGTAGCATTTATCCAAATATTCGCGAATCTAGTATTTTTTTTTGAGAAGGGTTTAGCAATTTCATCCATTTTTCATATAGTTTTTTTAGAGGAACTAGTGCCAAAATCAAGTATGATTCTCATGAAAATTTGTCAAAAGAAGTTTAGGGGGGTCAAGTATGAAGAACAGATTTCATTGTACAAGAATTGGTCATTGCAAGAGAAGAATCCAAGACTTATTGGCTAGCAATTCTGGCGCAGCGTGGAAGTTTGCTCTAAGCCCATTTCTATGATTTCTAGATGAAAAGTGAGATTAATGTGTAGTCCTACAACAAAACATTTTCTTTAAAACAAAAAAAAAGTGTTTTATGCAGTTGTTTTCCAATTCTGCTATTCACCTCCAAAATAGTACGGAGTACTATTGACATCATCAATGACATTAGATGTTTTTTGGGGGCATTGGAGGGCCCTTTCAACCCCGTTCCCATGGTTGTATTGAACAGTACCGCAGTCAAAATATTTAAATTATAAAAAAATAGAAAAAATATTAAAATACTAAAAATAATTTTTAAAAATAATTAAATATTATTATTTGATGTGGCAGTCGTCGTGCCACATCAGACTGCTACTACAGCAGGGTTCCCACTATTTGGAAACTCTGGGGAATTCACGGCCTTGTTTAGTAGGTGAATCTCATCTAATGTGTGATTTTTTTTCTTTTGCACACTAGGAAACTTATTGTTGGTTAGGAGTTGAAATAGCAAGATGTACAAGTAGGGTACTTAAATGATTCCCTCTCCAAATCTTGAAAATGGTGTTTTTACGATGTATTGGAGATTGTAATTTTTAGTTTAGTTTAACCCTTTGACTTCTTAGCAATAGGTGGCCCGGCTCAAAATAAAAACTAGAGTCTCAAAGTACTAAAATGTCATTTGGGTATGCTTTGGTATTGTAAAATTGGGCTTGGCATCAACTACAAAACTAGGGGCATTAGAAGTGCAGGTGATTGCAAGAAACACTTAATCTTTTTTTTGTCCCCTTAACCTTGGACAAGTGGTTTTGTGCTCATAACTTTTGGACAATCAATGCAAAAGTTGCAAAATGAAGGTACATGTGGTAATTGCAGATGTTGAGTAATTTTTTGGATTTTTTTAAATTTGTTTTACTATTTTTAAACAGCCCCCAATTGGATGTCTACCTTGGCCATTTTGAGGGGTTTTAGTACTATTTTTCACCCAAAAATCCGAATTTGAAGCTAAAAATTGGTATACTAGGACTTCTACTAAAGTTACACAAGCCTACAAAGGATTTTTAAAAAATAGTAAATTTTCCACCTTCCACATGTGCTCAAAGTGCACTACCTTTGCACAAGTGTAGAGAATCCAATTTTATTTTTCCAAAGGTGAAAATTGGTGAAAAGGAAAATCTATAAGTTAGGAAAAATGGCTTTTTTTTAGAATTTTTAGAATTTTTTTACTATTTTCTAAAAATTAAATTCCAAATTGTCTATTTTCTTGCATTTTTCAACCCTCTTTGACCGTGCATAACTCTTAGAGATAAATTTTTTTAGGTCTGAATTTTTACACATATCATTTTTTAATGCTTTATAAATTATCCATATTTTATTTTATTTAAAAAAATTTATTCCAAAAGCCACAAATTCGAGTAATATGGCCGTTTTGAGCCAAAATTGGCAGGTGTTTCTTGCAATGACCCGTGTATTAATTTAGGTTCTTCTAGGCAAAAATTATGCATTGATATACAACTTCTATTGTGTCTTTGAGGATCGTATTCAGTGAAATTTTTAATTTAATTTTCATGCTTTTACATGATAATTCATTGAAAAACATTGATGATGAATTTTTTAAATTTGATTGTAGAAACATGTAGGAAACATCCATACGCACATCTTCCCTTCAACAAGCATTTCCAAAAAAGTTTCACAATTAATTATTTCTATAGAGATTTCAATGTTGAGGTGACAATGTCCAAATTTTGTAAAAGAGATATCTCTTTATTACAATTAGATTTCTCTATTTGCCCCTCACATGGTAAATAATTTTGTACATTTGAGCATGATGGTACTGTAATTACTTTGCAAAAATCTAATTAACTAACATAGAGATATTTATTTTACAAATTTGGTCATACAACACCTTGCATTGAATTCTTCATAGATCATACACCCTTTGTCCCATTAAAAACCTCCAAATCAGGCACAATTCTTATCCCACTAAAAAGCTCCGTTTTATTATTTTGACCATTGAGTAAGTGTTGGCTGTGTTGAACAACCTCATGGGGACAAGTCAAGAGATTGGGGAGCATTCCTGTCCTAGGAAATTTGGCCTTGCCCATTTGAAGCAACTTGTACTTGTTGTGTTTCTTTAGATAATAGTGTTGATGATGGATTCAATGACCGCTTTGGCACTATGAAAATTTGTTCTTGAAGTGGGCTAGGTTTCTTTCTTGCAGGTATTTAGGTTGGGACAGATGCTTTTAGAATCCCATTGTTGCCACCAACTTTTAAATCATCAAGAACAACGGAGCTGGCAACATTTACAAATTATGTTCAAATATGATACTTTCTTCATAGATTTTAGGTGCCTAAACAACGGCATCTAAGTTGAAGATTTTGCATAGATCTAAGAGATGGGTTGCTGGTTTTTTAATGCATGTATCACTGGCACAAAGACTAAAAATATAATTAATCCCTTTTGGGGAAGCTTTTTTGAGTTTTTTAGTGGGACAAAGGGAGTATTTCTGTTATTTAATGGGGCGTTTTTTAATATGAAAGATGTGCGTATAAATGTTTCCTACATATCTCTACAATGAAATTAAAATAATCAGCAACAATTGTTTTCAATGAAATATTATATAAATCCATAAACATTGACTTTAAAAGTTTACTAAAAATAAAATTTTGCTTTTTTGAAACTGAAATTGGTGTACTTGATTGTTTATTATGCAAAATGAATTTTTAAAATTCTTTTCTACACTATGCAAAATATCTTTTAATGGCAAGATTGGGCAATTTGTAAGAGTATTGTACCCTATTATACAATGATTACAGACTATGCCAATCATCCTTTGAAAATACTACAACCTTGACCTATGTTTGCAATCATGTCTCAATGTTTGAAAGTACCTCTACCTAATCTCACATGCTTCATTAAATTATACTACATACTATATTTGATCTAAAATACAAAAATAGTCTCATATGATGGGCTATAGAGTACATCTCATAACCCCCATTCTTATTTCCAAATATTAGACATTTTGCATCAGATCATGGCACAACTACTAATATTCTAAGATCATGCAGATGTCCAATACAATTGTTTCACTTGTCAAATATGGATTTTTGCACATTTTGAGGACTCCGTTGGTTCTCCATTCTTTTCAGGGGTTAAGGTTGATATCCAAGAAGATAACATCACGATCCCAAGGTGAGATTCGCCATACAGAACACAGGATTCAGTGAGAAACAACAGAGAAGGTATTGACATACTTATAAACATTTGAATACAGCATAAACTGTGAGCACAATTCCTAGCCCAAATTTTCTTCCAAATAAATTCTCACTGCAGGATGCCATTCAAAAGATCATAAGAATTACCAATCTATTACAGCCTTCACCATAATGTAATGTTCTAGTATGGAAAAAACTCCCCAATCAAAGTAATGGTTTAATAATCTTCCCAAGTCTACATATAGGACGCAACCCATTCCTGATCACCCCCCCTTCTTGCTATGTAGATTGTTCTCTTTCCGTGAAGGAGGAGAATAACCATGATTAATTATGGTGCGGTTCCCAAGGCAATTGTGGCGCATTTTGATTGGCTACAAGACTCTCAACATTGCAACCACCCCTTGGTCGATTTTCTTTTCAGACCATGATCGGAAATAGCAAGCCCTACATCACTGGTATGGGAGGAATAGAACCTTCCGCTGAAAAATTCACAGTATTTATGTTTTGAGAAATAAAAATCTGGAAAATTATGAAAACCTTCCAAAGTCTACTTCCGCACATGGGAAAATTTCCCCAGTGAAGAAACCTGCCCTGCAGATGGTCAGATGTTCTTAAGAGATCAGAAATGGGTTGCCTCCCTTATGCATCTCACAGATGTTTCAGAAAAACTGTCACAGAAAAAGCCGAATTTCGTACACTCATAAATTGTGTTTTTACCCGTCACTTGGGAACCATTTGGATGACCTGCACATGCCATTGTAAACGATTTCAAAATGCATGAAAACCACAGACGATAGCCATTACTTTTGCTTGTCAACAAAAATTCTGTTTCATTGAAAAGGGAATTAACCTACACATCACAATTTTAAGGAAGAACAGGCATGAACCTCTACTCAATATTAAAAATGAGGGGCGAAGGGACAGAAGAGCTTACGAGCATTGAATTGTATGCCAGTCCAGCCAACGCGGATTCAACAAAGAAAGCTTGCAGAGGCCGCAACTTATCGGTAGCAAGGTATTCTATGTTTCAATACGTTATGATAAAAGTGGCGTAGGACCGTAAGACAATTTTGGGAGTTTCTCCACCCTGCACAAAAATATAAAAATTCCAATGAGTTCCAACTACTTCTGCTGGATAACCAAACAAGGATTTCCAAATTTCAAATTAGCTAGTAAAGGAATTGAAATATGATGAGTGGAAAACATACTTCTGACGGATTTTGAAAAGCCCAGTTCCTATAGGCATTGGTATTCCCATGATGATACATTCACTGACACCTTCAATCTTGTCAACACGTCCATGGATAGCAGCATCAAACAAGTGGTCGGTCGTCTTCTCAAATGATGCCAGCATGAGTACACTGTCTTTCATCTTTGCAATTCCGAACCTTGTGATTCCAAGAACCTCCCCCTGTACCCCAAACAAACGAAAGAGGGGTTTTAGACAAAGAAGATAACACTAGAAACTTCTCACACATCCATTTCAGGTCTTTCAATACGCATCACGAAAAATGAAAATAGAACGTTTGCAAGAAACGACATACAGAACAGGGCATCATGCACGATATGCACTCGACGTGTCATCGACTTCTCCCAACTAAGTTTTGACTACAAACACATTTTTAGATATTTACAACGACTTAAAATAGGAGGGATGCAATCCTGCAGTAAATGAAACAAGCGCTGCAAGAACAAGTTTTGTTCTTTCAAGTCTTCAGCAAGCCCCAATGTTTAAGATTTCGGAATCAAAGGTGATTGAATAGATAAAAAGCTCACGGTTTAACAATGGCAAAGAGATAGCAGCGAAAGAAAGGAGACCTTGTAAGTCATGACATCTGCGAGTAACATCATATGTCGTGCATCGATGGTCATTCCGTGGCCGCCCATAGTGTATTGAATCTCGTCAATGATACATTGCCTCGCTGCCTCGATTCCCAAAGCCTGTTCCGCTTCAATGACATGGTTGCTGGTTGTGTGCCTCCCATCAACTCCGGATATGCCCATCACAGCCTTCAGATTTGTCCTGGAACCAACAAACTTCATTTACTAAGTAAATTTATCCTCGTACTCACGTCACGGACACTAGAAATATAGAAATGTCACGAAACGATGAAAGTTCTTTGAAACTAAAAAGCTTCTATGAGTGAGGCATTCAAGGATACGCAGCAGTAAAATCCTCTTACCCCTCCACAAGAAGATTATATTTTCCTTTTACTTGATTAATAACAGCCCGTTCAACAGTCGGTATACCCTGTGGACAAACCACCCTGTTAGCTACCAGAATAGCACAACGACAGTGGCAACTCAGTCATGACACCTCGATTATCAATACAATCCATATGCCTACACTGGAACTGGGAAGACATCATGATTTGAAGAGCAGGAAAAGATAAAAGAGCTAGATATAACACATGCACCAACATTCATACCTTGACAATGACTTTTGGAAGCGAGTTGCAAAGCGAATGAAGATAGAAGTACAGCTTCCCCTTTTCCTGATCTGGCGGTATGACGATAAGCTTATCGCGGTCCACAATCCTGATATTCTGTTTCTCCAACCAAAGACACTGAATTAATATCATCCCCATAAGAAAATAAAAGTTGAGTACATTGCAGGACAACAAAAAAGTAATTCTATCCAGAAAATCATTAGAAAAACATACCACTAAGTAGAAGCCCCACAAATACTCTGGATACAACATGACATTGGAATATAAGCATCATGCTGTGCTTCAAGCAAAAAGTACAGAAGGAGCAGGACTAACCACGTGCTTGAGCTTGATTTTAGGAGTTCGAACAATGGCCTGAGCAACAGTGTCAGAGTTGATGTCCAGTTGAAGTGCATCAATCCTTTTCATATCCAGCTTCACTGAGATAATTGCTGCACCGGCTCTTAGCACTGTCTTTACGCTTTTCGCTACCTGCAAGTTGAACTCATTTTTCAGAAAACCCTCAAAGAACGTCAACTTCAAGCTCTCTGGTAGTGGAACTGAAGTGAAATGCGAAATCATCAATTCCAAATTTCTCTCCAAGATAACCTTGTCTTCTCACCTAGTAGAAAGAGAACGGTACTCGACTTGCAACAGAGTACATCTTAACTAAACAGTAACTGATTTCAATTCAAAACTAATCTGCAAAATATACTCTGAAATACAAATTCGAAAATAGTGTCGTAAGCGATTCATAGATGCATTTTAAACTGAATAAAAAAGGATGTGAAATCAGACCTCTCCAAGAGAAGTTTTTTCAATGCGGCCCTTGACAATACGTGCAGCTTTCACATCATCCTCACATACAAGTTTTGCGGTAATAATAGGGGTGCTGATGTTCTTGGACGCATTAATGATCTCCTTGATTCGTGGAACACCAAGGGTAATGTCTAAGAGAAAAGTTAAGGAGCCGTATTCACCAGTGTGCACAATCAAAATTGCAACCCAAACACCAGGATTTCCCATTCAAACAAAGAACATGAAGCATCAAATTTGAAATACACTGAAATACAATTTCAAGTGTTGTCAATGGATACTCATAGTGGAGACCCCTGCAAATCAGAAGCAAGAAAAAGAAAACGTCAGAAGATAGTTTTAATTAAACGTAGGACTTCCAACAGAATAGACACACGTCGAGACACATTGATGAAGCAATAGATTCAAAATGCGACGATGAAGAGCAAAAGCAATTCACTGAAGGTATGCAATACTCGCATGAAGCAGAAATTCTTGCTTACAAGATCAATTGGACAACTAAACAGACTAGTTCAAAAGTATGAAATTTTAGGACTTCCCTTCTGACAATACACAAAATCCACTTTAACAACTAAAGTAATAACTGCATTATATCAGGTCTGATGCGCAGTACCAGCAAAATGAAAAGTTTTTAAGGTCATCTGTGTGCCAGGTTCCCCAATACTCTGCGCTCCAACCGCTCCTACAGCTGCACCAGGCTCTACACGCTTCATATGATACCTATTTATGCAGGTTTCCAGAAACACCTGCGACCAAAGCAATTTCTTCAGTTACCGTGGTCTGTACGTAAGAATCTCATAAATCATTTCACAAAATTACACATAAAAGAAAAATGAGGCGAATCTCTGACCTCTAGCTGCCGTGAGGAAAGACCAGAAATGTAAGCAGCCGTGTTTTCAAGTACTGCTTGATCCAGACCTCCATAACAATCAAGAGGTAACCCAAACTTGGTGCGTGTTGAAATTATGGACTGGACGCACTTCTCCATAAACTTCTTCATAGAGTCCCTGAAAGCACCAGCACTTTCAGACACCATATCTGGCTTGGACAATCTCTCATCGACAAACTTTTCAATTTCCGTAGGAGGGAGGCTGGGTTGACCCAACGAAGGGCATGTTGCCTGAATCAAAGCACAACAACAAAAACATAAGTAGCGCCTACAAGAGAGGTTAGTAACTCAGTAAGGACCTGCTGTCCGATTGATCATGCGAAATACGCACAAGAGAATAAACTCTCAAAGGAAAACTATATAAAATGAAGTTGGGCATCAGCAAGCATTGGCTGGATTTAATATCAGAAGTCAACTGAGAACACGATAATAACTGTACACAAAAAGTGAATTGAATAAAAGAACCCGTCAGTTTTAAATTTCACGCAAATCTGGTGTAGTTGAAGTAAAAAACGAGTAATTTCACCACTTCAACTTGTAGTGTAAAATATCCATGTAATAGGCTGTTTCCATCCCATACCTTGGTTTTCATGAGCATCCGGTCAAGATTGAAAGGAGCTCCATCTTTACCCTCCATATTTACGGGATCCATACCATCATCTCCATATAAAAGTTGCACTATTCCTCCACTAGAATTTCGTACAGTCCCGTCATACTGAGCAGATAGATCCTCCAAAGCTTTCATCAAACGTCGAGACATATATCCGGTTTCAGCAGTTTTCACCTGGTCGAATAAATTTGCACAGGTTGCTAAGTACCAGGAGTCAAATGTCAATAAAGTAGGAGTGACTATCATCCAAAAGGATTTTCAAATTCATGGTACCCAACATCAAGGGAATCAAGGGAGAGGTACATACTGCAGTATCCACAAGCCCTTCCCTGCCAGCCATGGTGTGGAAAAAGAATTCTGTAGCAGACAGACCACTGTAAAAGGAGTTCGCCACAAATCCCTTCCCCTGCACACGTATGTTGCCATCTCAATATCTCACCTTTAACAATCATGAAACAACCTCTACATAGTCAGGACGAATGAGTATAAACAAAATGAGAAGTACGGCATTAAGTCGTATAGCCTCTCACAATAACCAATCTCACCTGAGGTGTTCGATCATGTCTTGGAAAATGAGGTAGAGTCCGATCAATAAATCCATTGGGAGCACGCTTGCCTCCGACATCTTGCTGACCGACACAAGCAACCATCTGACTAATATTGATGAAGGAACCCTTGGACCCACATTCAGACATGATGAGGGCGCTGTTGCGCCAATGCAACTCATCTTTGCACACCTGCGGTGAATTAAACCGTAGTCTCCTTAAAAATAAAAAACGGCAGAAGGAGAAAAAAAGAAGAGAAATAGGTCACAGAAAAGGAAGGATAGAAATTGGAGAATGTGAGAAGAAGCCTTACATTCGCGGCAGCCTCCCGAATTTTGTTGAGCTCCCCAGTGACGGAAGCCTCAAGGGTCTGGGCAGCGTTGCAACCAGGTTGATGTTCCAATTTCCCTTTTTTATATGCCTGAATGTGCTGATCACAGGCACTATATCCTTTCGTAATCTTCTTCTCCTTTTCTCGATTCAAACGATCACTTGGTGCAACGTCATCGATCCCAATTGAGAACCCATGATTTCCGATCCATCTTGCACTGCATTTATGGATTCGTATACAACAGATATTTTCATTTGGAGATGAGTAAATATGTGGTATAGCTTAAGAAAATATACGGAGTAATGCTGCTTCGATATACGCCGCACTCTAATTAACAGCTGAAAGTAAGCATTGAATTACTAAATGGTGCATGACAGTAAAGCTCACCTCAGTTTCGCAAGTCTATTCATGCAGACTGCAGCTGCGTTGCTACCATAGTCTCTAAGAAGGACAGTAAAGAGGCCATCCTTATTTCCATTTCCTGCAAAAAGAGAAAAATGCTCGGCATTTTTACAAATCATCGTGTGAACTGGATAAAGACTTCAATCACAAGCAAGAGAACATTAAGAAGAGATGCAAAGACTAAGAAGACTGCACCTGTCAACTTGGTTCTGATTATGCAAAGTGTGCCTATCGATTCAACTACCACAAGGGTGTGATTACTTTAACAATAAGGAAGGCAAGTGTATCAAAATACTGAACAGCGAATAAACCAATTGCGCAACCTGAAGAGGAACCAAGAACTGCACTAGAGAGAATTAAAAAATAGATTGGACAAACCTAGTGTAGCCTTGCCAAGTTGCCCACATATAAGTTCACTATTCCGAAAATATACATAGCCATCCGTAGGGCACATGGACCCAATATTTGCATTTTTATTGTAATTCTTCTCGTAGACGACCAAGTTGACAAACACCCTTGTCTTAGCATTTGGTCGCACAAGCACGCTGAATAGTTGCTTTCCTGTCCATAGCTCCATGGGCTGCACATAAAAGCAAGTCACTACAATACTCTCTAGATGTGAAAAATCACTTGGTTCTATCAGGATGCATAAAATTCATTTATTTGGCTCTTTTTTATAAGTTCAAAGACATGTTTCAGGGCCGGTATGCAAAACAACGTGATTTCATACTCCAGTTCAAAATAAATACATCAGAATTCAAAAACAGTGTAAAATACACCTTTATAATACAAGGCGTTGGAAGATCAATAGTCTCTGCAGCATCCCCCATGTAAACGCATGCCTGTGTAAACGCAGCCCGATCATAGAAGGTGTCCTTTCTTGTGAATAGATAAGAAGATGTCAAGAAGTCCTGTGTTGAAGCGACTAGTATCTCCCCATTCTTTGGAGTACACAAATTATTGGCCACCTGAAGCGATCAAAGAGGCTTTCTTAGCATGCAAGATTTGGGGTTCATTGGAATGAGAGAAATGTTGACACTCTTGACAAAAAGACAAAAAAGATTACAACAAGAGGGAGTGACAGAAAGAGAAATTACCCCCATAAGCATGAGTGCTTCAGTTCGAGCTTCCTCAGTTTGAGGAACATGCAAGTTCATTTCATCACCATCAAAGTCAGCATTATATGGATTGCAAACAGACTCATTAAATCGTAGTGTCCGCCATGGCATTACCCTCGCCTGCAAACAAGCCAGTTTCGACAATAAGCACAAGGCTGGAAGGATAAAATCCTCAAATGCATTTTTCAATCTCTCCGGCAAGATGATCACAAAGAAGGTCAAACTCAAAAGGGATAAAAATCTTACCCTGTGCGACATGATAGACATCCTATGCAGACTAGGCTGGCGGTTAAACAGTACAATATCTCCGTCTTCTAGATGTCGTTCAACAATATCACCATACTTGAGCTCTGCTGCATATCGTCTTCGATCACCGAATTTCAAGAATCTGACATGGTAAATGCAAAGAGCATCAGAACATGCATACCATATGCGCTTGATTATTGCAATGAATCCTGTAATAAAACTAGTAGACAAAATAACACGAGCTGTTTTATTAGATGCTCATTCAATGACTAAAATTGTGAGCTAACGGCTTGGATGTGCCCTCATGTAAGTAAAATAAAATACAATAAAAACTGATCATTGATCACCAGTTCACTTGTTCAGAAATAAGTGGCACGAATCCAAGAAGAGTTGTAATATGAATATTATCTTTGTTGGCCATTTCACACATTAAACATCAAGAAACTGCCAGAAGTATTCCAGTATATGTCGGAATCTTTAATCCTTCAATTTTCTTCCCAGTGTACCAAAATCAATAGTGTTAGGAAGTTCATCTATATTTATGGTAACGGAGTGAGAAGAATATTCAAAGAAAATGTCTGGAAAACTTACAATTTGTTACCATCGGGGTATATAATGAAGTTGGCGCCTGGGTGTTTCGTCATACCGTTAATAACACGTCCTCGTAATTTTTCGATGTTGTAGCGGGACACCTTCTCAGGGTAAGTTAAAACTTGAGCCATTAGCAATGGAACGGCTACCTGTTGGACCACACACAAGACAAGACTTAGTCATTTCACAACAGAAATTCGACTTTCAAGTGCAAAGCCACATACAACTTAGTTAGCAATGAGAACTTTAAATCAGCAATATAAGAGCAGCTAACCTCCGTGATTTTCAAGTTCGGATCTGGTGAGATGACAGTTCGGCCAGTGAAGTCCACTCTTTTCCCAGAAAGATTTCCACGAAACCGACCCTGCTTTCCCTTCAGACGCTGTACAAAACCGCGAGGCTGCTTGCCGGAAGTGGGTTGTTCAGATCGGGGTACTGGTGTTTCACTGTTGATTAGTTGTGACACCTGTGACTGAAGGAGTTCCCAAGTTTCCTGCATAGCATAATAATCACCCAAATAAAGTAACGAGCGTAATTGATATACCTAGATAGCTTCTCTGCCGTTACAATTTGCTCTTCAGCCAGTCCGTGTTTCCACCTCACATAAAATAACGACGAGGGAGGGCATAACATCAACAAAACTGCATCAAGTACTGGTATTTTGTCCTTTTAAAACGACATTCAATTCCAGCTAACCACAAGCAAAAATCAAATTTTAGATGCAAACACAGCAAAGTACACTATATAGATTTTTTTTTGCTTGCTTCTGTGCAAGCTTCCCTGCTGCCCGATTGTCCAACACATGCCAACTTTGTTCGCTTTGCGACTTCAAATTCGAACATCACGATGTACAATTTTCAAACAACAAGGAAAAACAACCTACCATGGTTTTTTCAGCTGCCAACCCTTGCTCCACGCAGGTACGAAGAGAATTGTTGCAGTTCAGAATTCCTAAAAGTCGTACTGTAATGTCATCCTCATTGCTGGTTTCAAGAAGTCCAACAAGAAAGAATTAAATCTTCTTGCTCACTACTCACAACGGGTAGTGGTAAGAGCAAAGACATGCTGAGCATTCTCTAGTTCCAAGGAACTTTCTATTACAACTTCGTCATTAACATGAAAACTAAGACCAGCTAACGAACTACAAATGCTCAGAAACCATCACAAGACTAGCATTTACAACTCAAAGGAACTGGTGAATTGCATAAGATTCAATTCTACTCAAACTCTAGAGACGAACACTTCTCTTCAAACCCACCTTCCAGCTGCGGATTCCATTTCCACTGAAGGTCGGATGGCCACTGGGGGCACAATCAAGTGCGTAACAATCAACTTTTCAGGCCTCTCTGCTAAATCTAGTAGCTCGCAATCCTGCACAGATCAAGGAGGCAGATAAACTTGTTGCAATGCATGTACTTTGCTCCTCTACAAATATATATGGGATCTCAACTCATGGGCAATGGAACAGTTAATTCTTACTAAAAAGTGAGCACGGTAAGCACAAGATACCTGTTCCACCATAGCTTCAAAAAGCTGAAGCACTCGGATAGGATCAAGGTTGTCATAAACGCGATTAACACAATTCTTCAACTCAGGCCTGCATTTCATCGCATCCTCTAATGATGTTATCATCTCGTCCTTAAGATCCAGAGCCTTGGAATACTTGTCATGGATGAGTTTCACAGGGGGCTGTGCCATTTTCTTCACCGTCCCTAGAGAAAAGACCACCGAGTTACACCCATCAATTACTATTACTCCATAGTCTACCCCGCCGCTTGGAACTCTACCAGTGTCATGCATCCAAACACGTTGAGGCTAATGAACTACCAGCTCCATTATCAGAATGAAGTCAAGGATGACAGTGGTAAGGGCTCATACCATTATAATCTCCACAACGAGTACAAACGTGCACACGTTTACACCTATCCATAACCTTTTTTAAAACTGCTCGTCTCTGCAGCACCTCAATTCTGGGATTTCGCATCTTGCGAAGGATCACTTTGCACTCCTCCTCTGGCATTAAAATTCGGGAGCACGACTGCACTCGTTCCAATCTCCAAGAGAATGAGAATCAATAACAGTACAGTACAATAAGAGGAGGATGCATGAGTGATAACAATACTCACCAAATGACGTTCTAGACATGGTCACAGGCGGACCGCAAATCCCGATTAGAACTAGATGAATGGAGTACAATCACAGAAGGACACTGCTGCAGCTCAGATCAAAGAAACAAGAAGAAATGCTTGAACTACCTTGCAGATGCACTGTAAAATCTGTACAATATTTTTGAGATACCCAATGTGAAAGACTGGCAACTCAAGCTTTGTGTGTCCGAAATGCCCCGGACAGTCTGCCAACTTTCCAAAACAAGTAGCACATTCCCCTTTCTTGTTCGTTGTTCCCTATTCCAGAACCACCAACATTGTAAGTTCCATGATGGTACTTGCAACCGCTACTGCCTAGAAGATGTGTGGAATAATTTTTTTATTACACCAAGTAAGAAAACAGGAACAACACTTGCCACGTCCCAAATACAGCTAAACTCTAAACCCTAGACTGCCAGGTGTTACTGCTAAGAGCGTCTTAATTTCCTCATCAAAACTGGCTAGTCACCAGGCAAAAAATAACTGAAACAAGTGAACAGTTAAAAAAAACACGCCTGAACCAGATCCCGAGAAGATAGATATAATAATAATGAAATCATTTTAATAGTCTGTATTGATATGCCACATTCACTTACGAGGCTCTGATTATGTTTCTCATTATATGACTAGAGCGAAGCGAAAATGTGAACAAGATGCATACCAGCCGCGTATCTACAACCGAATATGGAGCTGGCTTCCTCTCGGGCATGGTGTAAAGCATTGACTCGTATACATGCAACTCCGAAGCCTTGACGATGTCTTGTTTTGACATTGTCCCGAAACTAATACTTTCGCTGCAACCACAGAACAACAACGTTAGGCCATATTTGAGTCTCTCCAGTATGAATCCATCTCATAAATTGGTCTCAAATGAAGCATATAATCTGTGAGAAGGGAGGGTGAAAAGACTCACATCTTACGAGGTCCAATATCCTCAAAGAAGGGCCGTTTGGAAAAATTGATGGAGGCATGAGCTTGTGGAATTGGCGCTCCGCCAATTCCAGCGGCACCGCCAATCCCGGCAGCACCTCCTCCTCCTCCCCCGCGCCCCATCACTAAAATTTCTGTCTACCAATCGGTTCCTCCTCACCAGTCCTCCCTGCCAGTTTCTAAGCCCATCAGAACATGATAATCACAAGATAGCACACAGAACGTCATTCGGGGCTATCGAAGAAATGAAGCTTGATGAGAGCACTGCAAACCTAACCGCAAAGAGATGAACATGAGCTTTCTAATTTAAGCTAGAACCCTAAAACCTAAACCCTAAACCCTCATAATATTTTAAAAACTTGTCGGTGCAGACCACAGAATTTTCCGATACAAAAACAAGACAGTAGTTCGAAACTGTGTTACTACGTGAAGGTTGCAACCTGGGGTACAGTAGCGATGGCATTTGCAAGTGCCACGCTAATATAAACATAACGTATCCTATCCTACAAGCGACATTTTTTAGATCCCACCGTTTGACTGAGGTTTAAGGGTGAAAAATTAAAACAGCGCATTAGCAACAGAAAGAGAATCATAGCGCTCTGTACTTTCCAATACTCCAAAAATATTGTACAGATTTTTAAAGCGGAAATCATAGGGAATTTAATGTTAATACTAGACTACCCGTTAATTGGACAACTTCCGAAGAAATCTTCAACTTCCATTGCTTAATTTTGAAGGCTACTGACAATTTTGACGATTAAAGTTCTCTTGGAAAGGGTGCAACAGTTGTAATTACTACGTACTTCCATTCCATCTCAGGGCTAAACCTGTATGTTGAATTTCGGATGGTGTATCTTCTAAGTATAATTACGTTCGACAAGGTTTCCGCTACCCAACAAAAGACACTGGAACTCTAGAACGAGCATATCAAGTGAATGCAGTAAATTCACTAGATTCCTCACAGCCGCGATAGAAAACACTACATAGATAGTAATCCACCCATTGCTTGTTGATCCTGAAATCACTTAAGATAAAAATGCGACCGTACCACACTCAAGACGACGGAAACGTCAATCTAGCACTCGTGAACTTCGATGACCTAATTCTCAACCAATGCCAGCACCCGCACTCCGACACTATGCAATTCAGACTGAAATCCACAGAACTCCGAAACTTGAATTGTGTTATCACGGAGCTTTGCACGAAAAAGATTTTAGGGTTTCAATGAAACGAGTCACTTGGGAAATCAATACAATATGCATTCTAAAAGCACTACAATCGCTGGGCATCTGAACCTCAAAAACTACAATGCAACGCCACAAATTACTCTGAAGCGATCACACGGCGGTGAATTACCGTAACCACAAAACTAGGGTTTAAGAACTCTTTTGATTTTAAAAATTGAAATAGAGACTGCTGAGCATTAAGAAGAGGAAGAAGAGAGAGAGATCATGGATTCCATGAGATAAAATAATTCACATTGTGCACCTGCTAATGTCTTCCAGCTGCCTGTTAAAGCGTTACGAAATTAGAGTTCCAGGAGAATTGAAGCTCCAATTCGCTCAACAACCTCCACGTGACCACCATGGTCTGCAGACAGGATGATTGAAGCGGTAAGTTATTTGCAAACCGAAGCGATCGGGGAAGAGTGCTGTCTCGGGAATTTCTAAAACCCTAATTTTGGGCAAAACAACATGAATTTTGGGAATCTTCCTGACAATCAAACTACTGAAAGGTATCCTCCAAGGCATCCTCCAAGGCATCCTCCAAGACCCCCTCCAAGATCCCCTCCAAGACCCCCTCCAAGACCCCCTCCAAGATCCCCTCCAAGATCCCCTCCAAGACCCCCTTCCACACGCCGCTGGATTACAGATAACCATCATTTGATGGCCTACTGGGCAGCCCAAGCGGGAATCAAAAATCTCTTTGAAGTGGGTCGTGAGTGGGTATTGGGTCTTGTCTCTAAGGTAGGAGGCTCAAAAATGGCACATCTAAAGGCTGGTCCGCCTTTTTCGTGTATTTCATTGGATGGGAATAATTTTAGCTCATTTTTCAAACAAAGAGAAATAGATGAGGAATTTAACACAAGTGGTTTCGTATTTTTCCGAGCATTTTTGAATTACTTATGAATTTTCAAACAAGTTGGGTGATAGGTCCCTATTTACAACCCTAGGTCTTACAGAAACGGTTTACTTGCAATTCTATAGAAAAATGTGGAAAGCGAAGAGAATGATTGGCTCTTGCAATCAACAATGTTTTTTGCCTTGATTCATTCAAGGATTATAGAAGTCAATTTTAGAACCAGCTCATGTCCATTTCACAACCATTTATAGGTTCTATTCTTAATGCCTATGCCATTTTAGAGCCTCCTACCTTAGTTTGTGCAGTTAGAGCATATAAAATTGATCAATGAACATCGCTATGACTTTGCAGCCTAAAAGCAAAGCTTTATTCACTATTGAAGTCAGTCATGTGGGTTGAAACATTCTAAGAAAATCCTAAAGCCATTTTATGTTAAAGATATATTTGAAACTAAAAACTGAGGGGCTTGGCTTGTCATTTAAAGATAAAGGCAGGTACATACACATATAGTGTGTTTGAAAGTGTCACACAAATATAACAAATTTTGTGTACATCTTCTAAATCAATATTTATCTATTGTTGAAGAAAGGATTTTTGAACGTCTATCCAAAAACTTTGATCCTTCTTACATTTTGCATGCATTATCCAAATGTCACATCCTTTAGTGACTTGGAATCTCCTTTCATTTGCAAATAAGGAAATATCAAAATTTGACCAATCTTATAATAGAATAACTATGCTCAGTAGAAAAAGTGACACTTTTCAATGTTCCTACCATCGTGTTCTTAGCGTCATCTTCACATATCAAAACAAAATATGCAAACTAAGTATTTTAAATTTTTCTGTCTAAGTATTTTAAGATTTTTCATCAATTTTGGATGGAAACTACTTTTATCTCATATCTATACATTTGTATTTTGTTTATGTAAGTTTGGTGATTTTAACCCCTTGGTACTTGACCTAAAGATAATAAGCTTACATTTGAATTGTTTTTAGTACATAATTCAAACTCCATTAGCATTCCATATCATTGATTCATGTAGATCATTCTTTTGGCTTCTCCATTGATGTACTATACAGACTATGATTTTCTTTGTATTAATATGATTTTCTTAAATATTAATCGGATGAAGTGCAATTGTCACAACATCCATAATCACTACTTAGTGGATGGTCGAGTGCTTCGAGGTTAAGTAATTTTTAATAATTAGCATCTATTGCTTTGTCGAATAGGTTTCTTCCCATGAGTGATTTTGGGCAGAAATTATGGAAGGATTAGGGGGGAGACTTATGAGGGTTCGGGAACTGAAATTCTGTGTTATTAGAGAGGGCTGATTTAGGGTTTGGGGGAGTTTTGTCAAGGAATTTCAGGGGGTTTGCTTGTGCGAACTTGACTAATGAATTGATTGAAGGGTGAAGTGATTAGAAAGTGCTACAGTAGAAATTTTCAGGGCTTTTTGAGGGAGAGAATAGGCGATAAAAAAAAATTCTGAGGATTCAAAGTTGGGTCTGGTGTTGAACTTTCTTAACTTCAAAGAAGTGCTGTACCTGGCCGGATACATCGGTGCTGGAGGGTGAAATTTCTTCTGCAGTATATCTTAAAGTCCAAGGCGAGTACAGTATTCGAAATTTGAGCTCTGATTGTGCAGAGAGCCACTAGTCGCGATCAGTGCTGAGCATTCAACGTGAGAAAGACGTGGCGATGAGCTAGGAATCACGAGGGTTCCTCGGAAAACGACAAAGGGCGAGCAAGGATCGGTGGCAGCTCGATCCCGGGCAATTAAGTGAGCTGCAGATCATGAGAGCAAATCTGAAGAATCCCGCGACGGAAATCCGGCGGAGCTGCGGTGGAGGCAAGCATCGATCGAAGGACCAGCAGCTAGATATATCGAGAGGACGAGAATTTCAAAGGACGAAATCAAGACAGCGTGAAGAATTAATCCAACGCCCGACGGAGCCAAACGAAACGAAACAAAACCACCCCAAAATTTGGGCCAAAGATGAAGGTAAGCGATCAAGACGTACGAATTGCGGGCCATCAGAAGGCTGAATTTTCCGGCCACTAGCTAGGAGGGCCGATCGATATATGGCGACTGATCGAATGTCGATCAACAGCTAGCACGTACGAAGAAATCTCCAGCCCCCCCACGCACGAGGCGTCCTGGCCAATTTGGAGCAGTGAGCCGGCAATTAGGACTAGCTGGAATTCCAAGATGAGGATCATGGAGCTGAAACCCGAGCTCGGCAGCACCAGCTAGCGAGGACAGCAACTGAAAATATATCAGGCGACGACGGAAGCACAAGCAAAGGACGGAATTCAAGGACCTGCAGCGACGACAGGAAGCGGCTGGCGGCTGGTTTGGGTTTGTCCCTGTGCTGTTGGTTTTGTTTTTTGTTTGGGAATTGCAGCACCCAATGGCGTTCAAGTATCGAATGGCATTCCTTTCTAGGAAGGGGAGTAGTTCTGAAATGCAAATCTAGGTTGACCATACATGGCTTTTCATTTTGGGTCAACAAATAATAAGCTATGTTTTGTATGTCTACATTTAAGTTTTGAAATGACTTCCCTTCCCAAAAAGGGACACCATAAAGTCAAGGGACACTTTTGGGTGCCTCTATTTTACAGTAGGTTCTTTTTGAAAAACAAAATAGTGAAATTAGGTTGCCTTAACAATTAGGTTGCCTTATAGTTCAAGAAAGTTACTTTACAAGTCATCAAAGTCAACAAATATTTCTTCAAATATTTTTGTTTGTATACATAGAGGTTCATGAGTCTCAATTACAACAATACTTAATTCAAAAGTAGTGCATTCTTGTAGAAAAGCAATAAATAATCATATAGTGTACAATGGGGTCCCAATCAAAATGGCGTTTTTGAAATCACAGTGAAGGAAATTTCAATGTTGCCAACTTTGATAGCCTTTCAAGGGCTCAAAAATTGATCTTTGAATATGAAATTTTTACCATTTCATCATCTTTATGTTAATTATATGTGTACCAAATTTCAAGGCCAGATGATTTACACAAAAAAAGATATTTGAAATCTCCCAACATGTGTAGCCGTGAATTTTTTTTCACTACTGCCAACTTTGACACTATCCCAAGGGTTGAAAAATTGTTTATTTATCATGAAATTTTTATGATGAAATAATCTCTATGTTAATAACATGTGTGCCAAATTTCAAATTCAAAAGAATCACTCAAACAAATATATGCTAATTCTACCAACATGTGTAAAGGTAAGAACAATTTCACTACTACCAACTTTGACTCTATCCTAAGGGCTGAAAAAAAAACATTTTACCATGAAATTTTTGGCATGAGATCATCTCTATATTGATAAAATCTATGCCAAATTTCAAGGCCAGAATATTTACCGGAAAAAAGATATTCTAAATCTACCTGCAAGTGTAGTTGTGAGAATGACTTTCTACATCCGTGTGAAATTTTTTCCAAAAAATGACACTATCCCAAGGGTTGAAAAAATCGTTCTCACCTTTACACATGTTGGTAGAATTAGCATATATTTTTTTGTGTGATTCTTTTGAATTTGAAATTTGGCACACATGTTATTAACATAGAGATTATTTCATCATAAAAATTTCATGGTAAATAAACAATTTTTCAACCCTTGGGATAGTGTCAAAGTTGGTAGTAGTGAAATTGTTTCTCACAACTACACATGTTGGGAGATTTTGAATATCTATTTTTTGAGGGTATTTTGGACTTGAAATTTTTCACACATGTAATCAACATATAGATGGTCCTATGCCAAAAAATTCATAGAAAAAGAAATTTTTTTCAGTCCTTGGGAAGGTGTCAAAGTTGGCAGTAGTGAAAAAAAATTCACGACTACACATGTTGGGAGATTTCAAATATCTTTTTTTGTGTAAATCATCTAGCCTTGAAATTTGGTACACATATAATTAACGTAAAGATGATGATATGGTAAAAATTTCATAGTCAAAGATCAATTTGTCAGCCCTCGGAAGGCTGTCAAAGTTGGCAACACTGAAATTTCCTTCACTGCGATTTCAAAAACGCCATTTTGATTGGGACCCCATTGTACAATGTCAAGAAATTAATAAGGGGCACCCTAATTTCACTATTTTGTGTAGGTAATGAAGGAGAAAATTAATTCAAGAGAAAGGAGTAACTAAACATCCCCCGCCAAAATGTCCTCAAAATTATGCTAAGCTATGAAGAGCCTTACTTAGAAAAAGAAGGCACTTACTTAGGGTTTTTGGTGTTAGTGGAATTGTACATGGCACTTACAAACTTTTGCATGATACATAAAATAGAACAAGTGATTTGATCACCAAACACATTGCATAAAAAGAATGGTTTCGAAATTGCTTAGGCTCTAATCTTGCACGAAGTGACATTTTGAGTATTGTGATTTTGGTTTGGGGGGTTGCTCTAACCTCCTAGAGCGTGTGTTAGGGTGATTGAAAATTTTAGGACAAACATTTGGGTGATTTAAGGGTGCTTCCCCTTTTCACTTAAAATCATTTAACTAAAAATTAACCAAAAACATTATTGGAGTCTTTTGCTCGGAAGGCAACTAGGTTAGGATCCCATACACTCTTCAATTCTAGTGTTTTTTTTTGTTGATGAAGTGAAAAACTCTCATATATATATATATATATATATATATATGCATCGAGGATCAATACTTGAAATTTCTAATGCCCTACCAAGAAGACTTCTACCTCTTCCATTTATTCCATTGTATTTGCAAAAAGAAGAGGATAGTAGGGTGAATGCACGAAACACTTAAAGCGTTCTGTCACACCCTAGTTTTAGATTTTTTTTGGTTATAACTTCTATGTTTTAGCTCCAAATGACTCAAAATTTGTAGGGAAGATACTCATAACCATTATACACCTTCCCTAATTTTTTGATAATTTTCAAAAAATAATTTACTATTTTTAAACAGCCCCGATAATTTCTCACAATGAGTGATTTAGGGGGATTTTGCACTTTTTTTAATCCAAAAAACGAATTTTGAGCTGAAATTTGGAGAGAATGGTCTTCTAGTAGACTTATAGCTACAATCCAAAGGATTTTAAGAAAACTTATTTTTATGTGGTGTACAAGTCCACAAAGGGAGCTCCTTTCTGCATTTTTTTCCAAAGGTATAAAACAATATTTTGGTGCGTTTTTTGGTCAAAACCCATCATCAAAAAGTTTTCTCAAATGGTGAATTTTTAGATTTTAAAAAAAAAATCCTATTTTTTACAAATTAAAATGTCAGAAGTGGTATTTTCTTCACCGGTTTTTGGGTGAATTCTAAGTCCAAAATTCTAGTGAAGAAAATACCACTTTTGACATTTTAATTTGTAAAAAATAGGAATTTTTTTTTAAAAAAAATCTAAAAATTCTTTATTTGAGAAAACTTTTTGATGATGGGTTTTGACCAAAAAACGCACCAAAATATTGTTTTATACCTTTGGAAAAAAATGCAGAAAGGAGCTCCCTTTGTGGACTTGTACACCACATAAAAATAAGTTTTTTTTTAAATCCTTTGGACTGTAGCTATAAGTCTACTAGAAGACCATTCTCTCCAAATTTCAGCTCAAAATTCGTTTTTTTGGGTTAAAAAAAGTGCAAAAAATCCCTAAATCATCCATTGTGAGAAATTATCGGGGTTGTTTAAAAATATTAAATTATTTTTTTAAAATTACCAAAAAATTAGGAAAGGTATATAATGGTTATGAGTATCTTCCCTATAAATTTTGAGTCATTTGGAGCTAAAACACAGAAGTTATGGCAAAAAAAAAATCAAAAAGTAGGGTGTGACAAAACGCAACAAATAGTACAAGTGTTTCGTACATTCACCCAGTAGCCTTTTGGATATAGGGCACTATATAAACTATATTTATTTCAACATAGTGATTATAGAAGCATACACTTTACATCTCTAACAACTAGAGTCTACGCACAGTAATGAATAGGAATTGTGCTTGGCTTCTCATAAAGAAAAAGAAATCTTTGTAACTTACATTGGTTGTGAGGGACACCTCAAATGACTTTCTCAAGATTCTTGTTTGAAAAAAGAGTAGCAATCCAAAAAAATACTTTCACCCACATGAGTCACACATTCATTATTTTTGCACTTAGCCATATAAGATTGTACTTACTAATTATAGGGGCCAATTTGTCTCATCGCCAACCATGGGGGCACTTGGCATAATTTACCCCACAGTAGATCCCACCCACCTATTTAAAAAAACTTAAAAAAAACTTATATATTTATATATTCCGTTGTTGCTACTCTGCAAAGCTCTTCGGAGTGGACTATGGGAGGGAAGAGGAAGGGAAAGAATGGAGAGTTAAGGTTTTCAAAGTGGATAAAATTAAAAATAAAATCCTTGTGTAGTTGCCCTCCAACGGTTTGCCCCTCTACAATTGCATGACGGCTCAAATAAATAGAAAAATAATTATTTTTGGGGGCCTACCACCATACGGTTTGTAAGTGTCAAATACAGTTTCATGTATAATGAGTCACTTGCCCAAATATAAAAATGGTGAATTGCAAGTTGACAAGGAAATGACAAGGAATTGCACCTAGATGACACTTGGTGACACCGAATTGTATCAAGAATGAAGACTAGACATATATAGTAGATCAGTGCCTTATCAAGAACACTTTCTTCCTCTTCCAATTTTTTCCATTGTATTTGCAAAAAGAAGGGGATAGCTATCTTTTAGATAGGGCACTGTACAGACTACATTTTATTCAAGTAGTCATTCTAAAACCATTTACCTTTCTTCTCCAGCAATTGGAGTCCTACACGTGGAAATGAAAAGAAATTGTACGTGGCTTTTCATGAATGAAAAGAAATCTTGGTGACTTACATTGGTTGCCAAGGACACAAATGATTTTCTAGAGATTCTTTTGTGAAAAAGGAGTGGCGACTCGAAAAAAACACTTTCAGTCACCCATGTGGAAATTCCCCCAAATACTGTACATTGAATCAATGACCCTTGATCCGGTGGACATTGGCTCATTGTCAAGACGAATAGACACTTTATTCACGCCGGCCTTCTTTAAAACATTGAACCACGTGGAAAAACAACAACATAAATAGTCCTCTCCCTTCAGTCGCCTGCCAACTGAAGTGTGTATGAAGCGGCCCCAACTGAAGACCATCTTCCTTCAAGACCGTCTTCGTTCCTTGTTCAAGACCGTCTTCGTTCCTTGTTCAAGACCGTCTTCGTTCCTCGTTCAAGACCGTCTTGATATCCCTTCCTTCGTCGTCGTCTCACAACAAGGAAGCCACTCCTCTCCAGGAAAATTTTGTAGGTCGCTGAGCTCGCTTTAATCCCCACGGATCAGCGCCGTCGCATCACACAGGTAGCTCAAAACCTCGCATTCTGACAACAATTTCGAACTCATTTCCTGAATCCCGCATTTCGTGACCTATTTGGTGAGGTCTGGAGAATTCGTGAGATGTTTGGAGAATTCGTGAAGATGTTCTCTCGCGGTTTCTCTTGCTTCTGCAATTGTATAGTACTGCAGGTTGCATCACTTACATTGCCTTTGGGCCGTGTTCCCCTTTGTTATTGCCAATGTGAGGTTTACTTGAGGTTTTTGACCGTTTTGGTGTTCAGACATTGGAGGAGTGGCGATGGCGCTCGCGAGGGGACATGCGGGGCTGGTGGTCTCGGGGCAGTCGCGACTGCAGGGCGCTCTGACGTCGCAATTCGTCGCGCGCACCACGTCGTGCGCTCCGTCGCCACACCATGTTCTTTCGGAATTCCGTGTCAAGGGCTCGCGAAGGTCAATTGCGTCGAAGCAGCGACTGGCGATGGTGCCGCGAGCTTCTGTTGCTGATGCTGCTAATGCTGCCGCCTCAGTCACTATGGTTCAGAGCAAGACCCGAGTTGTCGACACTTTTACTGCCCTGAAGCAACAAGGGAAGGTACATTTTCACAAAATTTGGGACTTAAACCCAAAACCCTAATGTTGTCCATGGAACGGAACGTTAAATTCTTTAGTGCAATTCAACAGCACTGTAGCGACGATCGAAAGCTTGTGGTCATAGCCATGAAAGGAATTGGAATGTGCGCTTTGCCAAAATAGTGTGAAGGTAAAGTGCCGTTCATGTGAAAGCACTGTCTGAGTCTGCACAGCTGGTACATTCTACCTGGTATCTCACTATCCCAACGATGCAGTCGAGAACAGACACTCGTTACAATGTGACAATGTGATGGTTGAGTGCTGCCCTGAGTTGTACATTTGCACGTCGAAATTCGAATCCGTGGCTTAACCCCTAAACCCTAATGTTTTTCGTGGCAAGCAAAGAAGCGGAACATTGTATGATAGGATACGATTTAACAGCACCGTAGTGACAGTCCAACTAATATTATTTCCTTCAGAAGCTTATGAGCACAGTCATGAAACGGTCTTCAAAGTTCACTTTGAAGAATAGTGTGAGGGTAGAGTGCTGCTCAGGTCTCAGCACCCCCTGAAATATGCACCTCCGGTACATTCTAGAAGATTAAGGTATCTGGTAACCTCAATATTGCTTTATCTCAACGATACACTCTAGAACATATACTCGTTCCAAATGCGAGGTTAGAGTGCTACTCTGGTGGCAGTGTGTGTTCTGTGGAGAGAATGTATCAGAGACATACATTTCTGGGGTTGCTGTCACATGAGCAAGCTTGCAGCCTAAAATTCTGCTGCTTTGAATTTTTATTTGGAAGGAGAAATTCTAACCTTTTTGAAGAGTGTGCTTGATGATTTGGCGATTTTGTTTGTCAGGCGGCACTCATCCTATACGTTACTGCTGGAGATCCCGATTTGAATACAACCGCAGAGGCAATGCGAATGCTGGATTCATGTGGATGTGACATCATAGAGCTCGGAGTTCCCTACTCTGATCCTCTTGCTGATGGTCCTGTCATTCAGGCATGTTCATCTTTCACACGAGCTTAATGTTGCCAGTTTATCACTCACAGCGTTTATCATGGTTACATCACGTAGATTAGGTTGCGTGAGGACAATTGTCATTGGCTTTCATGGAGGATATTCGTGTGAAAACCAGGATGTTGCAGTATCTCTAGATTTGCCGCATTGGAATCGTCTGTTGATTTCGAAGTTTGCAATTACGTAGAGGTGAACTTAGACAATGCATCTTTTTCGACATAGCGGCTGACTAGAATTGGTGGGTGCTTTTTACAGGCTGCTGCAACCAGGTCACTTTCGAAAGGAACTACCCTTGAGAAAGTTCTGGCGATGTTGAAGGAGGTAAACTTTTCGACTCACACTTCAAAAAGTTATTCATTTCGGTATGCTTGTGTAGGCTTGTGCATAGCTTTGCCGGAATAACTATTGCTGCAATTGTATTATGACACTTTTTCTTGTATTTTTGAGGTAATGCAAATTGAAGCGATCTTGTTTTCCAGGTTAGCCCAAGCTTGACGGCACCAGTTGTGCTTTTCACTTATTACAATCCTATTTTAAAGCGAGGAATGGATTCATTTGTGAAGGCTGTCAAAGAAGCCGGAGGCTCTGGTAGCACTTTCTTCACTGATCCTTTGCATTCATATCTCGATCAGCACCGCAGTTGCGATCCTTTGCAGGAAATGAAAATGTGAAATAACATAAAAATTGTGCGGTGCTCTCACCTTATTTAAGTGTTCCATTTGAGGGCAGTTTTTACTATCTTACTACAATCAATTGAGGTGGTTTTAGGACATGGGGTTGGTTGAACTTTGAATTTCCAGCACTTTATACCAGGGCAATCACTGCCCATCTGATTGTATTCAGAGAGGGTTTGTATGTTCAACGGTCTGATGAATGTATTTACTCAATGATCAATTTTGCAATGCATGTAGGCCTGGTAGTGCCAGATGTCCCACTTGAAGAGACACGTAAACTCCGGGAGAGAGCTTCTGCAAACGGCATTGAATTGGTGTGTACAATATTCCTTCATGTGGAGCAGAAGCCTACCAGCTTACGAATATGAATTTGGTTCTAGTTCTGTATGATTCATGTTATGTGTGTGACACTTACCAGCATTTGGGTTTTGATGCCGTAGCATAAAGAATCGGTAGCAAGTACAATTCGTTTTGCTGAGAATAAACGTAAACTTTGTTCTTCAAGATTTTGTTAACTACTCCTACGACTCCCAAATCTCGGATGGAGACAATCGCCGAGGCATCCCGAGGCTTTGTATACTTGGTGAGTGTTCTATTTAATCCTTTAGTATGGACAAGGCCTCCTTGTTTAGTATGGTATTGATAAAGGCTAATAAGCTGCGGGGAATAATTTTTTTACCTTCCGCTTGACCCGAACTTATTAGCCCTCCATTACCATTTCTATCTACATGGTTCATTTCTGTAGGTAATATGTATCATCTGTGCGAAAGCATTTGTCCGATAATTCTAATAAATTAATCTTGGATGCTTATTTGCAGGTAAGTCTAGAGGGAGTCACTGGGGCACGTGCTTCAGTGGATGGTCGCGTGGAGGTTCTTTTGAAGGAACTGAAGGAGGTGATTTTCCATCTCGTTTTCAGATGTTTTTGGATATTCGTTCTTGGACTACTATGTGTGAGCATTAGGGTCTTACAACATTTGCTCGTTTTAATATACCTGATCTTCATGGTGAGCATGCTGTAGAATTCTTTCTGCGGCAAGTTGTGCTGTTCTTGGTACCATCGGATGATGAAAGTTTTGAATTTTGACTACTCGGCAGGTGACTGACAAACCAATAGGCATTGGTTTCGGAATATCACGTCCGGAACATGCTGCTCAGGTATTGACTATTTTCCAATTCCCATGTCGCATTGGAGATGCGGGATGATGTTCACTGCTTGCTCAATTACCATACTTTACGCTGTTCATTGTTGTGGAATTTTTTTGACTGGAATCTTTACTGTCCCTTTTTAACAGTGGAGGCATTGTCCATCTTTGACCTCCAGTTTAATGTGCATAGTACATGTTTTCTTTTCGGCGAATCTTACGGTGGGTGACAGGTGGTGGAGTGGGGAGCCGATGGTGTGATAATAGGCAGTGCTGTGGTTAAGATTTTAGGAGAGGCTGCGAGTCCCGAGGAGGGTCTCGCTTCACTGAAAAAATTCACTGAGGATATGAAAAACTCTATTTCTTGAGGTAATCCTGCCACCTGAAAGCTGTCTTTATATTTAACTTTTTAACTTGTACTGGAATGATTCTGTGGCTAGTTTGTACAAAATTGCAATTAGAGGTTATTTTTCACTTGTAGACAAATAGTAATCACGAGTGTTCAAAAAATACCTAATTTTTGGGAAAATTGTAATTTTTAAAGTCAAGACCTTAAAGTGTCATAGTTGCATCTTGGAATCGTAATCAGGAATTGTAATCAGGATGACTCGAAACCATTCATTAAAGGCTCTGTTACTTTACAAGCATGTTGCTCCATAAGGATGTTCACTCGCTTTCCCAAGTGACAGGCTTACCCCTAATGATTTTTGAATACTGTTTTGGTCTTTTGTTGTTTTGGGCAGGTCCTAGTAGCTTGATATTTCCCAATTATTTTCTTAGGATTTCAGCATAACTTCTATAGGACACGATCTATTTAGGAAGCTTTGTTTCATGAGATTTCAATAAATACTGCAAAAATTATGAAATTTTGTAAGTTTTTTTGTGGTTTCTAAGCAATTAAAAATAGATTCTTAATTTAATTTTTCTAAGTCTCTTGCATAGAATAGGTCTAGAGATATAAGTCAAGCTTTTATTCATTCCATATTTATCAATAAGGCTGAAGGTATTACGGATTTTGTTTCGCGGGCAATGAGGAGAAAAAATATCATTTTAGTGTTCACTTTTACCTCAAGTTTCACAAGTTTCAAAAGACAATAGGTTCACAAGGTTTATATGTCTAAAACATTGTCAACGTTGGAATATGTTGTTTCAAAACTTCAAAACTTTGAGAGTATATACTTCAAAATGGTTGCTTTGAAAATCAAGATCACCAAAATGTTGGGACCATGAGCATCCAAAATATAACTTAAAACCACCTCAAATATATCTATAGCTTACTTCCTTGAATTTGTATACCTCCAAATTACAACTTGAAAGCAATTCCCTTGAAGCACCTCTCTAAAGAGTGGTTTTAATCTTAATTGTCAATCTCATCTCATTTATGAATTGTTTAAGTATCATTAGTCAAACCTATTATCATTCATTGAGAGTTGTGAAAGTACCTTAATTGTCTCTTTTTTGCGCCTAATCTTGTGACATTTTATTCATTAGATGGTATTGGATTTGAATGGAAGTGAAATTGGGGGTTTAGGGTGGAAAAATTGGTTGAGGTTTTTTACCTTGTACAACTTGGTCAGACATATACTCTGCACAACTCTTGCATTCATAGGTGGAAAAATTGGTTCATGCATGGTATTAGGCTGTTGTATCTTATGCTTTTTGCCTCAAGATGTGCAGGAGTATACGTCTCCAAAAGCGATTATTTTTTGGATTGCACACCCTGAGGCCCCTTGTCGTTCATGCCAACATAAAGGGAAGCAGAATCCATGCACGCTGCTGGTGGCTAAACTATTCTTATACTCATTCTACAAAAGTAGTTTGATAGTACTGATGGAGTTGTCTGTTGAGGGATTTTGTTCCCCACAACAATGTTTGTTTTTCCTTGTCAGTTTCAGTGACATGATAACATCATGAAAGGAGTAGCATGAAGTCTACAATGTGGTTTACATTGACACCTGAAAAGTTTGGGTTCTATGGACTTGTTTTTCCCAATTCCATCATTGCTACTCTGTTTTGGAACATTGCTTGCCCACTTGTTCATGCTCATGCTTGCTTTGAGGTAGTGCTAGTGATGAATAGAAACCAATTGTGGAGAAATTTGACATACTGTATGCAAGCATCTTGCCTTGCTTCTTTATTTTTTATAATTTATTTTGTGATTCGTTTTCTTAGTTTAAATCAACTTCCAAAAGTAGTTATTTTGAAAGTTACAATCAAGGTTGATCAAGGTGCATCCACTATTTGGATGCATGGACCTTTAGGAGTTAATGACCAATTTTATGAAATTACATTAAAATGATATTTCTATACAAAGATATAAATAAAAATGTGTAAAAATTCAAAAAAGGATTGCGACATTTAACCCCTAAATGTCCAAGGCCTTTTTTGAGCTTCTTGGAATTTGTTCTTCAATTAATTGAACAAAAAGCCAACATTTTGATAAGTTGTGTCAATTTCTTTTGAATTTTAACCATACAAATTCAAACTAGATATGTTAGAGATCATACGGTAAAAGAAAACACAACAATATTATTTATGGATTGAAAAATTGTAATGTTTGATCATGAGGATGTTAAAACTACAAAAGTGATTTGAAGTCTTTCAATCCAATTTTCACATGTCAAATCTAAAAAATTGGTCACTAAAAAAATATAAGGTTAAAGGGCATAATTTGTATAACCTCAGTCAAATTATAGATCTTGAAAATCTATTCTACAATGTCTTTTTAAATGAGTTTTTTATGTGATTTTTCTTCCAAGATCTAGTGCATTTGAATCTCATTTCCAAGAGACCTCAACATTATAAAATCAAGATTTGCAATAGCCACCTTTTCACAAAATCTTAAATAGAAATATTGTAATCATTCATTTCCGAAATCAAATTTTCGATGCCAGAACTAGACTTCAAAAGAATTTTACAAAAATAGTAACTACTGAAAATAGTAACTTGGTTAGGTTTTATTGAACTTCAAAGTTTTGTCGACACTAGAATTTGGGCCGGGGTGAACTCTCCCCCTTACTCAGCCTCGAGGAAAAACCCTGAAATTTTTTAATTTACGAGGCATGATAAAATTTGCAAATTCTGAATTCATATTTGCAATCAGAGGCCCTAAATTAGCTAGGAGAGGTGTAGAACATACCCTAGAGACAACTCAAAATAGAGGTCTTTTTTTTCACATGCACCCCTGGAATGACATGGGAGGCCGAGCGAGGGGACCAATTCACCCCAACCAGAATTTGGTGCCTTGGGCATGTAGGGGTTAAGGGTTAAGTACTTGACAAAAAGGGAAAAAATACTCTTATAAAAATATGTTTGCACTTGATGTTAGGGCTGATGTTTGCAATACAAATCCGGACCGGAAGTAAGGTAACTACACCTAAAATGGACCACTCCTGAATGTCGACCCCTATTTTTGAACTGAAAATGAATGGGGAAGAAACCAAAAATGGTGCGCAATAAAGGACAAGTGTAAGAGCCCATTTCGACTAGTGTGCAACTCTATTAATAGAGCTGTAGAGGTGGCAACCTCCCAAGTGGTCCATTTTGAATACACTTTTCGTTTGTTTAACTTCTTGTCTTTGACATTTCTTCATGTGCATCAAATTGATTTTGGCATCACCTAGGTGACACTTTTAACACCCTACACCTTGTATCTTTGAAAATTTGTAACTAATTCACAATGCATCCAAAAATTATGAAATCACTTGCATTTTCATTCATAGTCCTTCACGTATATACAAAAATTGTTGTTCATTTTCTAGAGCATATGGATCATGCCACAGAGCTTAATTGTGCGATTTTAGGTGTAGTTACCTTAGATCTAAATTCATTCATAAGACCCTCACTAACAACACTCTTTGACACCAAGTGTGAACGTACCCTAAAAGAAGAACCTTGGAGCCGCTGACTCCATGCCCATCTCACTCCTCCTCTTTGCTCTTCTGCTCGGATTTCTTCGGTTCAGTTCGGTGCAAGCTCGTCACTGCGCTTCGTTTCTCTCGATCGTCTTCGTCTCTTTCTTCAGTTGAGCGCGGTGGATCCCCCAGCTGGTTCTTGAATCTCGTGCCCCCGCTCCGCAAGAACTCATCAGCTCCGTCAGTCGTGACTGATCATTCTCAGATTCTCCTCCTGATGTGCTTCCTCAATTCCTCCGCCGTGAATTTGGGTTCTTGCGGCCGCCGGCCTTCGGGGGTGATTTCCGCGCGCCGGATCCTCGTCTTCTTGTGCTTTGTTCCGTCGCCCGTGTCATTCAGTCGTTGCTGGCTCGCAGCGCGTGCCATTATATGTCGCCCTGCCTTGCATTGCCTGCGTCATCTTCGACCTCGGTCTTCGCGCTGGGATTCTCCTCCACTGTCGCGGGGTTCCTTCGTGATTCTCGTGTCTTGGTTTTCTTCAGCTTTTTGTTGGCTCGATCTTTGAGAGCGGTGGATCTCGAATCTTGGAGTTTCCTTACTGCTGGGATTCTTGGGAAGGGGGACGATTGATCTCGCCTCCTCTCGTCATCGTCTGTCGCTGTCAGGAGCTCGCTGTCCTTTGGTCTCCCTTGATTCTGGCTGGGATGCTGCCCGGGTCAACATGCGCTCCACTGATCATATTCGGTACCAGTGGCTTGTTTCGAGGCCTGGCTCGTTCGTGATCTTGGTGCTAGTTCAATCCGCCAGCCAAGTTCAAAACCCTAATCTCCTTACCATGCTTGTTTTCTCCAGCGCTAATTCCATCTCAAAATCTAGCCCTTTGAGTGACAATCAATCAATTCAGCACAAGCAAACCCTGAAATTTTCATAATCTCCCTGCAGTTTAGTTCCCTCAAGCCAACTCGAGCATTTTTGCCCCAACCAACCCTGAAATTTCCTCACCAATGCAACAAAAAACTAATTTTTCCATCAATTCCAACAGCATTTCCAATCTGACCTAAAAGACCTCCAATTTTCACCCATTTTCTTATGGAAACAAGTGAACCTACTCGACAAATTGTCCTACTAGTCTCCTTCCGTACTCTCTAACAATTCATGCTTAAAATGCCCATAATTCACAAAATTGCTCTCAAAACACATCATGCACACAAAATTGAGAGAGAGAGGGCTCCAAACACTCATAACATTATATTCTAAACGAAGAGTTCATCTACAAGATCTTCCACATTGTAATAAATACACTGCATACCTTCACAAAAACTCATAGTTGCAATGAATTATGAACCTGAAATGCTAGCCCCAACCATTGAAGACTAACACACCAACTGAAAGCCACAAAAAAACACAAATCAAACATGAGAAAACCAAAATTAAAACAAAAACAAGAAGTAATCAGATAGGGATTTCCTACCATTGTTGAAGAAATTGTACATGATGTATGTATATACAAAGCCTCAATACAAAAGTAATCTTCCAAACACCTCTATAAACCCTAAAAGGTTAAAACTAGTCCCAGCATTCTCCATGGCCAGCCAAATGCAATAGTTGCACCAGCACCCAACACTTGAAAGCATCTCCTTGAGCTCAAACCCAGCTCTCAGGGTTCTATAATGTATGCTACAAATGAAGGCAATTGCCACTCAATTTAAAAACAAGGAGTCTTTGTGGGATGCAAAATTGTCAAGTAATATACAACACTGTTGAGACTACTGGTCTTGTGCTGTGATTAGGCCTCTAGGAGCATATAGCACATTCTTGGAAGCACAATGTAGTAGTGAAAAAACTTTCAGCAAGAAAAAATCTATAGCCTTCAAACGTTGGTGCGCAGAAGTTCCTGCAATCTTTACAAGTGTCTGAATTCTACAAAAACCACACAACGTGTTTGAGTTCTTGCACTATAAACCCAAATCCACTCAACGGCAAAGATTGCTCTCAATATGACATGATCAACATTGGGGGGGGGAGATCAACAGCATTTTGGGGGGGTCTTTTTTCTTTCTAAGATCCAATGATGGGCAATTAATGATTGATTCTGGAAAAAAAAACATGATCAATGGCATAGAGAGTGGTTTCACTTTTTCCGTTTCATATCCGATGGCGGGGGATTTTTCAATAGGGAGGTGGGGACACGGTGCGGCAGGGTGGGATTCCTTGCCACTCTTTAGAGTATAATCTTTATTTATAGCCTGTGTGGTTTGACAATTACTATTTTCTACAATGAGGCTGAAGATTTGAGTGACCTTGTACTTTGACAATCCATTGTATTTTTATCTTGATATTTAATTTGACCTTTAGTGGCTTCATATTAACTAATTGAACAATTAATATTTGAAAGTTGATTGATCAAACTTACCATTTTAGAGCTTATGAAAAGCCAAAGTGGACAAATTTGAGGCAAAATACAATAATAGGTGAAGCATTATTATCTATTTCAATCTATTTAACTTGAAACTTTATAAATTACTTTACACTATTATGTTAATATTCTCCACTAATTTATATAATCACTATAAATGATAAATAAGACAACTTTGAGTTTTTATTACACACCCATGTTATAAATCATAAAATCTAAAATGTTATGTATATATATTCTAGATAATATCTTTAATTAATAAGGCAAGCTAGAGAACCTTCAAAGCCTAATGGATGTAGCTAACTCAAGCGTTTCTAAGTGCTTATTACCTAGGATAACTGGACTCCCTTTACCCTTAGGTTGTTGATGACCAAAGTCAAAAATAAAATTGCACCACTTGAAGTATTGAGAGTGTGTGTACATCTAAAACAAACACTTTTTTTTCAACCCAAATTCTGAAAATAATTTGGGAGAATTTTCATATCATGATATCAACAAATGAAAGCAAAAATGAATGCAATTGGTTTGAGAATTTTTAGAATTTGTATGAATATACTATGAATTTTTAAAGTTAAGGTCATAGGAACCCCAATTATTGACATTAGACTACCTTTAATCTTTGAAGTACAAAATGCTTCAACTTCCATTGGCTGCTTCAAATAACTCTTCAACTTCTACTGGTTTCTTTAAAAACTAGTATTGAATTTGAGCATACTCATTTTGTCCATTGGAAGCTACAAAGATCTCTATTCTAGTTGGTAGCAAACGGTTGGTGTTGTGAAAGGATGAGGTTACCTTATGTGTTTGATCCCCTTGTTTTGCAAGGGCGGGGATTAAACCTTTGTTTAGGAAGAAAGTAACCCAATGTGATTAAATGACATGCAATCATGCCCTTGCCATTCTCCCAAAATACAAGTTGAACAAAAATTAAAATACAATCTAGAATAAAGTACCAAAGAAAAGACAAGTTTCATGACTTTTAGAATATTTGTAATTATGAAGTTCACTAATAATCAATAATGACCTCATATTTGTCGCATGTTACAAATACATGTTAATTTGAAGATCTATTACCATTCCACTCACTAGATTTAGCATAAACTTCTAACAATAATGCGTTGCAATACAAACAAGAACATATAAAGACAGAGAGGATCTCCAAAAATTATTTTAGTAGTCAATGTAAATCAAGAATATGTTCATTAACCCTTAAAGGACCAAACATCGTTTTTTGGCAACATAGTGATTTTGGGCAGCTCACTACAAATGGAGTTTTTATTTTTTTTCTTTGAAAATTTCACACAATTGACATGTGCCCAAGGAGTAGCTTTAAGGCCCAACAATTTTCATAACATTTGACTGCATGGTTAAAAAGTTATTGTATGATATATCATTTTCAGTGAAGTGCGAGCAACTCGAGCAACTCAAAAAAATTCTTTAAAAATCACTTTTTTTGAAAATAAAACTTTGAAATTGGTTCTCTAGATTTATATATACGTGGAAAGCGTTGATTCATTTCATTTGATTAATGAGATGAAATTTATGAGGAGTTTTAGTTTGAGGGTAGTTATGGAGTCTCTACCCTAAAATTAACTTTGAAGTCCTTTAATTAACTCAATTTTCAATATTTAAAAAAATAAAAAAATAAATTGGGTGTAGATTGTTTATTACAACATTACAACCGTTGAGATTAGCATTTTTCAATTCCATAAATAAACTCTTGACAATTTAGTATTTTGGATCATTCACTACTTCTTTCTAATTACTATTTTTTTCCTATATGTTATGCAATTCCAAATGATCTGAAATTTTTCAAGCATGTAGCCAACTTGCCTTGGATAATGAATCCAAAGAGTTACCACCATTTTGGACATTTTTTCATACAAATCTGACCTTAAGAAGTGCAGCTGCCCGGTTTTTCGCAAGGACAAAAAAAACATTTTTGTCAATTCAAATGCTAATATCTTGCAATCTACGCGGTGGAAATTTCTGAAAAAATTTCTACATCTTTTCAAACCAGTGTACTACAAGATCCTACAGTTAAATGTGTTCAAAAATGTTTTTTTTTTAACTTTGGTACTTGTATTAGAAATGGCAGTTTCGGAACTGTTTTGGTGAAAATATAGTCAAAAACCTTTAGGGATTAAAGGTTCCACAATTGATTCCAAAGAATAAGGACAAGTTACACTCATCATACAAACTAGGTATCAATGTTTGGAATTTTTTTGAGTTTTACCAACTTTTCTCCTTTAATTTCCATATTGAACCAATTTTGCAAGTAACCAGTCAATTATTTTTTTTATTTTTTAAATTATAAATAGAAATTCTGTAGATTTTTTCAACGACTTTGAATCAAATTGCAACCAATTTTTTTTCCAATTCCACCGGATAACTTTGAACTCGCCGCTAATTTTTCCCAAACACTAGTAGGGATATGAAAACTCCAGAGACTAAAAGTTTAGAATGCATCTACTAGAAAGTTTTACCAATTCTAAAAGAGGTCTTGCATTGACAAAAGCTACATTCAGTATGAATATCTCTAAATTTGAGTAATAACATTATTACTTGAAAAGTGAGAATTAGGGTGTTATAATATGCCACAATTCACAGTAATTTGGATGTAGCTTGTATGTCTATTCTTGTATCCTTTTGACACTATGCTCTATAATCATCATTAATTCTATCCACAATAATATAGTACTATTTTCATTTCTAACTAGTGTACATTGTATCATTGCTACAGTGAAAATAAAAATAAAAGTAATTTCTAATTTTCTAATTTATAAAAACTTCAAAATTCAATAACTTTCACACCATAGGTCCAAACGCCACAAAACAAAGCCCGTGCACCCATACCAAGAATGTGACTGGGGGATGCACGATCTAGGAGATCCCAACATAACAAACAAAACAAACAAACAACCTAACTTAAGGGATGGATTTACATCATTTCTAATTTATAAGGATAGTGATACATTTGTAGCATATAGCTTGATTTTATTTGGTACTTTCTATCCATCATTTTGGTTTGCGTGGACACTGAAAGCAACTATCGAAAAACCCAAAAGTGTGAACTTGCCGCACGACATTGCTCATGGCCCCCCATGTCCCGAAGCCTACTCCAATGACGAGCGTAAAAATGATAATAACAGCATTCACAAGAAACACGAGCCACCATGTGGGTAAGAACCAAGGCGGCTGAACAGGTGAGCTCTGCAAACACGAGCAATTTGTTTCTAAGTTTTTGAACAAGTGAACACAGTTAATGCATACTTAGTCCTATCTCGACATCAAAATAAGGTGTGTTAAAAGAATGATATCAAATAGGGAGTATGAAAATACTATTCACAATGTGTGGAAATATGAAAATTGAATATGAAATGAAATTTAAAAAAAATTGCACCACTTTCACACTTATATATTGTACCTCACTAGCTGTAAAAATTATCAATAATATGAAAAAACAAAATGCAAATTACAAAATATATGCAAAATTTTTGCATCTACAATCTGTTGTGACTATAAATTTGTTGTGATCGTCGCACAAGATAAAAATATAAACTCAATCAGGTGGATTCAACCAAACTCAACTATCTCGGCTATAGGGGCAACATTTCATGCCAAATGTTTATATAAAGTTGGGAAATCAAGTTTGGCAGATGCTAAAAATAGTAATATTCCTAGAACATTTGTCATTTCTCCATACAAAAAAGGATGAAATTTTTTCAAACTAAAATTCTAACATCTATTCTTAGAAGTATTTTTTTGTTGACCCTAATTGTCATGTACGGTATTAGACTCTACCCATAGTTTTAACTATACCCTAGAACAAAGTATGTTATTACCAAGGTTGGTTTGTGCTTGTGTTGTCAATTGCTATAAATGATTTATATTTGTTTTTAAAACTACCTACGGTCATGTTTTCACTGTATAGAAAATGTGATGGCAGTTGGTGCAAATAAAAGAGTTCAGTATTTGAAAAACACAAATTAAAACAACAATAGAGAGCATAAGCTTACCTCTCGAGCAGACTTTGTCCGGTAGGTGTAAAGGAAGGCAACTGGAGGTATGAGATACATGCCTATTGCCACCCCCAATGACCCCACAATCGAATTAATTGGTCCAAAAAAGGGCACAGCCAATGCAACAAACCACAGTATTGCCACCACTGGAATGCGAACCAAGACTCTGAAAAAGAACCTCCGAGTGTGCACCCCCACCGCCTTTTCACATACAAGGAATATCGGGTGCGTAAAGATAACAAATGACATGCCCTACATATGTTCACAAAACAAGGTCAATTTAAAACAAAAATGGCATTTCTTACCAAAAAAATTTAATGGTGGTGAAGATTGGTAGTATCATTCCTATATAAGGTAGGGACACCCAAAAGCAACATGTGCATAAAAGTGGCACTTAATCAATTGTTCATTTTGTGTAAATCTTGTAAATCAATATGTACCTATATTTGAAGAAACGATTTTAGAGCATTTGGTACCAAAAAAAGTATAAACCTTTTGTAACTTTTGTATACAATCAATCCAAAGTGATGAGTTCTTTTGGTACATTGAAATCTCCCATCATTTGCCAACCCAAACATATAATATTTCACCAATCTAATAATAAAAATGGTTCACACAAGAAAAAGAGGTGACATTAGGTATTTGGAATTGACTTACTTGGTGCACGACCAAGGATGCAATTGCAAGAGTTTGCCACACGCTTCTTGGAAGAACCGAGAAGGCGTTTGAATGCGTCAACAGCATATCACCAGTTGACCAATATACGGAAATTGACGCCGGGAGGGTCACAACAAGCGCGTACACTAAGACTGCAATGCAAACATACTTGTATGCCGATGGCCGCTTCATTTTTTCCAAAATCTCTCTATCATCAACCAAACATATGGCACATGAAATTTTGAACACCAATATTCTTAATGGGTCTTTAAAGGGAGCAACTAATTTGGAAAAGAAATTACTCTAATTAGTATTCAGTGTGCACAAGTAGTAATTGACAGGAAGGTATGTACACCCAAACTAAGACACCTACATTTGAACCAACAAGCATTGTTTTTTTAGATACTCTCTAGCTTTGTCTCAAAATAAATCCGTGGTTTCTAAGCTTAGTGAGAAACTGTGGGAGTACCATGGATTTAATTTGAGACAAAGGGAGTATTGATTACACAAGATGTGTACAATCAAAACAAAAAGTCTATGAGAGCCTATAGCTAGTTTTTAGTACATCTAGAGAGAAATTTTTAAACCTAGTAGGATTGTGATGTAGAAATGGGATCGTTGGTGAAAAAAAATTGCGTTGCTACAAGGCTAGAGTTTGTTTTGGCGAATTAATATTTTTGACAAGGTTCAATTGTTTTCTAGGGTGAAATTTTTGAAGGTTATTTTTAAGGCATGTTATTTGAACAATTGATTGGTAGTTTTCTAATTGCCATAAAACAAAATATGCAAAAGACACTTTACTTGAATATCAAGACAAGTTGAGATTCTAGTTTTGTGCACCTTCACAACAATACTATTGTATTTAGTGGTCAAGGTTGGCATTCCCTACCAAATAATTAATTATATAAAGTTGACAAATTAATGCAATTTGATACATGCTTATAAAAGCATAAAGATTCACTTTTTCCCATACAATTTTAAAAAAAAAGTACATCCCAAAAATTTAGGCATCTATTTTTAGATTTTTTTTATAAAAACGACCCTGACTACTACGTACGGTATATCATAGCCTTTGAAAATTCCAATTTTTTTGACAAATGAGAGTTGCTTACATGGTAATTCCATGCCCTCCAAAAGTGCTGAGAATATTGGCAACCCCTGTGAAGAATTCCACCTTGTCGTTCGCTCCACTGTGCTTGACCCCAGGTATCTGCATCAATGTTTAGGGTTCACTGTTAGCAGGTGGAATTTGAAAAAAAAAACAGTTGCAAATTGAAAATATTGGGAAAAAAGAATAGTGAATGAATCTATAAAAAATTTCTATTTAGAATTCAAAAAAAGAGAGAAAAAACCAAACTTGATACTTGAAAAACGGTTCAATATGGGAATTAAAGGAAAATAGCTGGTAAAGCTCAAAAAATATCATGAACGTTGCTCTACATCACTAACAAATTGCAAAACAGATTAATTTACAGCATCAATTACATGAGAAACCATGAGATTGCCAATTTTGGTTATCAAGGCAAATGTGTTACTACCTAATTGGCTAGTCACAAGAAGTTTGTAATTGATACTCCTTCCACTCTTTCTAAACCTGTAGACCATCTATGGATTACACATTCTTAATTAATTCCTAAGCGCTACGAAGTCCATAATCTAAACAATGAACAAAGCACTTTTGAATAAGATGATGTTTAATCCAAAAAACTTCTCATTCACCTAAAGTAATGTTTAAATCTTCAAAAAGCAATCTTTCTTAACTCTTTAGTGCTCAAATCCTTTCTTGAATTTTTGCATATTTTTTCTTCTATCTTTATAAATGTATATTGTTTACTTCAATTTCATCAAATTTATCATATAGAAGTTTTTTTTTTAATAAAAGTCAAGCATTGGTTTGGATGAATGAGAAGTTGTGTGGTAAAACATGCCTCTAGAACCTCTCTGTTCATCGTCCACATATTGGATGTTGGAGCGTGAAGGGGTTAATGACAGATTTGATGGAATCGAGGAAGTCCTACATTTGTACAAAAATATAAGCTAAAATGTGCATAAAATCAAATTTAAAAAAGGATTTGAGAATTAAAGGGTTTACATTTTCTTTCCAAAATTTGAAGCCATGTTATTGTCGTTTTTATTCTGACCTGTCCATAAGATAGGGCAGCAACGAGCAGGTAGATGGATGTTAATGTGGTGGTTGCGACACCAATGAAGGCTCCCGAGCGGAAGTGACCAAAATGGGGGATCAAGACGGCCAGAAACGACACCCCTCCAACAACGTACTGCCACTGCCGCTTGTCGAGGTTGGAGTTGGCATAATAGAGGTTACTGCAGCAAAACAAAAGCATTCCGGAATCAGGTAAGGTAGTATGGCCTAAAAGCAACCATTTAACCCCTAAATGCCCAAGGCACCCAAATGTGGTGTCAAAGAAACTTTGAAGTTAAACAAAACCTTACCAAACTGTTATTTTGAGTAGTTTATATTTTTGAAAGATTTTTTTGGAGTCTAGTTTTAGCATCAAAAATCTGAGTTTGGAAATGAATGATTATGATTTTTCTATTCAAGATTTTGTGCAAAGGTACCCATTGCACTCTTGACTTTTTGTAGTGTTGAGGGCTCTTGGAAATGAGCCTCAAATACACTAGTCAGATCTTGGAGAAAAAATCACACTAAAAATTCATTCAAAAAAATTGTAGAGTAGATTTTGAGAAGTCATAAATTGATTGGGGTTATATTTGTTAGGCCCTTCAACCTCATATTTTTTTGGTCTTGAACTTTTTAGGTTTGAGATGCAAAAAGAGAGCTCAAAGATTTTTATACTTTTAACACCCCGATGATCAAACATTATAATCTTTCAATCCTTAAATGACATTGTTGTGTTTTATTTTCCTATGTGATCTCTAACATGTCTAGTTTGAATTTGTACGGTTACAATTAAAAAAAGATTGATTAAACTTATCAAAATGTTGAATTTTTGTTCAATTTAGAGCAAATTCCAAGAGGCTCAAAACAGGCCTTGGGCATTTAGGGGTTAAGGGCTGGTCTGCCTCTTTCACAGGTTTCCATGAATAGAAATATTTTTGGATCATTTTTCAGAGAAAGAAAAATGGATGTGGAACGTTACACAAAAGGTTTCATATTTTTTGAATCATTTTTGAATTACTTATGAATTTTCAAAAAAAACTATTGTAGGCACCTATTTGTGACCCTAGGTCTTCCAAAATCCAACTACTTGCAACTTCTAAAGTGATTTGAGTAAATGAAGGCCAATGATTGGCTCTTGCAATAATAATGCTTTTCTCTCGATTCTCTCAATGGCTTGAGACGTCCATTTAAGTCTCACCTAATGACCATTTCAGATCTAAATATAGGGTCGATTTGAAGAGTCCGCTTGCTTTTAGAGCAGACTACCTTAGACCAATCCAATTCTGTCCATTGCCCAATTCCGTCCCCTACTTTTGGCCCCATTTTTGTCAAGATAAAATTCAAATCCGTTAAAAAAAATCCAAATACATTCAAGATTCTGATAAAATCAATACATTAATGCCAAAATGGGGTAACGTATCAATCCTTCATTGGTGAGTAGTTAAGTGTCATTAGAGACATGGAAAGTTGTTTTTGGGATGTTAACGACTCCACTCTATGGGTGGTTTTGTAATTTTAGGGCAAACCACTTCAAAAATTCACAAAAACTACAATTTTAATCGAAAAATTATAATTCCACTTGGATTTGATCCATGAAACAAGCCCACACCTCTCACAAATATGTGACCCTCTCAAAATTGGCCCCAAGATATTCAAATTCCAAATCAGTGTGGTAATAGGCTTGTCTACCTCAAAAGTAACATCGCTGGAAGATTCTGAATCAATCTCTGAATGAATTCATTTGAGCATTTGCAATGGTGAGAACTGTTTGTCCTTTTTAGCAGCAACAACATATTTATACTTATCAAAATTTTAAGTAGATGATGATAAAGAACAAGTTTTAATTAATATGGGTATGATCTTGAAATTATTGTGGTGCTTAGCAACTTCATGAGAGATCACAGTGGAGAGAAATTAAAAGGGCACTACTTGATATTTCTCACCTGGCACTAGCGATAAGTTGAATGATGGCAATCATACAAAGTGTCAAAGTATTTGAGAAATACGTGAAGCCTCCACCAAATCGTCCAGTTAGACCCCCAATGACTTGATAGTACTGCACATTCACATCCTCGTACATTACAAAAGCAACTGCAACTTGAAGATTACATCATTCAGTTGAAATCTAAATATTGATTGTGCAATTCATTCTAAACATCAGTAAATAAGAAATTGAGCATTGCACCTATTTTTAAAATTGCCAAATTTTTGGATGAATACCATTGGAAGTCAGAAGAGTATTCTAGATTGTTTTTTTTATGCATTTTTGGACACCATATGAATAAACTATGAATGTTCAAACTGATGAAAAGTAGGTGTATTCAAAAGAGACTCTAGGTTCTCATGAACAAGGGCAATCCACTTCAGGCAAGAAAATGTTGAGTCTGGTTTTAGATAGGGGTCAAAAGTAGGTGCAATTACCTTAGTTCTAATGAAAAAAAAATCCTAATAATAACTTTTTGACACACAGAAGTTCAAATATACGGGAACTGCATCTTGAGCTAAAGTTTAAGACTTTTTTTACACATAGATGGTGAGCTACAGTAGATGAAATCAAGGGTTCCTTGAATCTGCAAAATTTTCTTTAAAAGTACACCATGTATGGAAACGTTGAATGTGTACGGGGTTGCCGTTTTAATAATATATATACCTGGAGGATGTATTTCTTTGGTCGGACTTTGCCTTGCACATCCAGTCGAGATTTGAACTCCAAATAGAGCCATACCAGAAGGTAGACAGTCCACGCTCCCAGGAGTCCGTACAGGAAGCAAAGTGAAATCCCCCACGCAAGTCCCATTTGTGACAACGTGTAGGGCAAAGTGATGAGCACAAAACCAATCTGAAATCCAAGTTGGCCACGTTGAACAAACATCAGGCATAAATTGATGTCAGCCATTGATGGAAGTGGCACTACCAGACAGTAAGGTAGTGAGCGGGAATTTAAGATTATTTGGAGGGAAGTACAGTAGAAGATATGGACACCCACAGTCAACGCTGTCCAAAATGCACCGTACACCTCTTTAGAAAAAAGAAAAACGTACACCTACAGTACAACTGGACCAAAAAGCAACATTTTTTCCTAGATATTGATTATACAAGACATAAACAGTCAAAAGATGAGAGTCTATGAAAGCCTACCATTGGTTTTGGATACACTTGGAGATAGCATCCTTTGGAAATTCATGACCAATTCATACAGTGTCCAAATAGTGTATGCTAAACTTGGGTTAGAATCTTCTTTTAGTTGCAATAAAGATCTAATAAAAATATTTTATATTTAATAATAGTAACTATGTTCAGCTGTGATTGGTGACAATTATAGGTGCAAAGAGAATGCACTCTCAATAAGTGAATGATCAAATTGATTTTGGAAAGAAGCGTGATTTCTAAATTAATGTGCTTCAGCAAGCATTGTCAATGACTTATACATCTTGGAGAACGAAAAAGCAATACTAACTACCAAATTGTGCTACAACCTACAACAAATTTGCAGGTTTCTTCAAAGAATGAGTATATCACGTTGCTTTTGGAAAGAAACAAGCTCCTAAAAATGAACTACATCACCCAAAAGGATGAATTGATAGTTTAAATGACATAAATAGGCATCTTAACCCTGGAAGTATTAGATCTATCACCAAGAAATTCTGTGAAAAATGAATCAATTTTTGAACCACGAGGTGCATTCTTCACTTCCACAATAATTTTGAAAGCATCCTTCCAGGAGTAATGTTGGACTTGCAATTGTCACAAAACCAATCCAACATTCTAGCTGGACCGCAAAAAAAGTGGCACCTTCTAAAGTGTGCACCGGCAACTGCATCCGCGACCAAGAGTCGATTACACTCACTTCGTCAGGTTTAAGTACACAGGCAAGAAAATGCTTCTTATTTTTGTACTACAACAAGCGTTCTAGTCATTCACTTGCATACCGCTTGGAGATCTTTGCAAGCCACACAAGCGAGACTACAAAATTGTACCTAGTACAGCTAGCCTACAAACTCTGTAAGATTTCTCTCCTTGGAATGGATTGATCAGGAGGCACACAAGCGAGACAACATACTGTAGTTGAGGGCTCCAACAGCCCCAAACCTCAGACTTCTCTCTTCCTTGATTGGATTGATCAGGAGGCTTTAATTTCCACTTACCTTGTGAGATTTAAGCAGAAAAGAAATGAAAATGCTCCCTGAACTCAGTGACTTGCAACTCAGTCTTAGAGATTACTGTAAGGCATCCGCGCATGACACAAAAAAAAGTGAGTGAGAAATGCTTCAAAACTAAATACCTGCCCAGCAGCAGCAACAAGCCACGCATCCCACACTGTATTGCTCGTCCCTAACCCCGACCTCCACAAGTTACTCTTGAACACGCCGTTCCCCACTGTGTGGCCGTCTCCATTTGGAACTGCACCATTCACTCCTCCAGGTGCACCCACGGCAGCAGCCTCTGTAGTCGTAGTGGACACACCCGAGTCTCCCATCGTCCCCATCGATCTAGCTCCACCTAAACCCCAAATTCATATATCGATCACACACAAGAACGAAACTTAAGAATCAATCCTTCCATATATACTGTATAACAACCTTCTTGTTCTGAAACTAGCTAGAATCGAACTAGTCGTCCACCCTAGCTAACCAGCACGTGATTTTCAAGGTTACTTGAAACTTGTACCCTTCCTTGTAGAAAAACGTGCTGTCCAGCAATCCTGTAACCTTTGTACTGTACTTATCCGTTCTTTCTTGTATACGCTCCAGCTAGCTAGCCTGCTATGGCATGACAAACTTGCTTCAATAGGCCAGGTCAGAATTTGTGCATCGAAGTGCTCACTAATGTTTACTTTGTGGCTCAATGGCGCCCAGACTCTGACCCGGTCCCAATGCGAGCTTAGAAGCTTGAACTAATCTAACTTAACTTATACTAGTAGGGTGATGCCCTGATGAGGTCATGAGATCGAAGCTGTAGACTGTGTGACTGTCGCTGACGGGGTGGGGTCCGAATTTGACTAATTTTGGGGGTGGCACTCAATGTACAGTATGTACGATTTTTTCTATTGCAAAGAGACCTTAGATTGGGCAGTAATGGCCTCCGCATGGAAATTGAGGGAAAATGTTTCGACGCGCAGTGGACGAACGGAAGCATATTCTGTTTTGCAATAGAACTGACAATACAATTGTGTGGTGGAAGCTCCGAACTCCTGGTGTCTGATTTGTGTTGGTGGTCTGTGGTCCAAAGTCTCCCTTGCTTGCCCGCCTTTGGGGTAAAGCAAAGCACTCCTGGCTGGGGCTGTACTGTACCGTACTGTACTCTTTCTTTGCAACGAATGTTCTCTTCGGTTGGACCACTGTCCGGGAAGTATCCTTACAGTAAACGGACCATTTCCTTAATTCTTGAAGCTGGCTCGGTTTTTTTCAATTTTACTCGGAAGTCAGCCTGAGAAGTGGATTTTTTTCCGGTTGCAATCCTACATTTTGAATTTTCATGAGGCAATTTGCCGGATTTCTGTATTTCCATTTGGCCATTTTCCTGAATGTGGAAACTAGAGCCAGTTTTTTGTTTTTGTGGGGGAGTTTTATTTCTACTCCCCATTTTTTTGTTTGATGTATCCTCGGCAGGAATTGAATTTGGCTAAGCCCCTACCAAACTAGGGCCAAGGATGTAGCCTTCTAAAAATACAAGGATCCCAAAGAGGGTCCAAGTATTTTCCGGAGGCTCCCCACTTTTTTGTTTGATGTATCCTTGGCAGGGATTGAATTTGGCTAAGCCCCTACCAAACTAGGGCCAAGGATGTAGCCTTCTAAAAATACAAGGATCCCAAAGAGGGTCCAAGTATTTTCCGGAGGCTCCCCACTTTTTTGTTTGATGTATCCTTGGCAGGGATTGAATTTGGCTAAGCCCCTACCAAACTAGGGCCAAGGATGTAGCCGTCTAAAAATACAAGGATCCCAAAGAGGGTCCAAGTATTTTCCGGAGGATGGTTAGCACTGTAGATTTTCAATTTCACACTTTTACAGATTGACAATGAGTAAAAGCCATTCACTGCTGATGCCTCTTAACAAAGGATAATTGGTGAGTTGGTGTGAATGTGTGATAGACTTATAACTTTATAAGAATATAAGTATACTATGTACACATTAAAAAAATTTCCTAGAAAGTATATGACTAGTCGGCTACCCGCCGAGAAAAAGGTATTTACATCGGTAATTTTCCTACATATCCCTAGGACGGACGGCCAAATTGCCGAGGTTTAATTTTCCTACCCGGTCCATTTCCGAAATTATTATTTTTTCATTCGGTAACCCATCCTAAACATTTCTATGCCATTCAGAAATCTTCAAAAAAATTCGGCTAGGTCGTAACTAGATGCCGGTACTTCCCGTTCATTGGGTTGGATCCAAACGAACAAACAAAAAAATCGTGGGAAGAGATATTTCACAGAGACGAGGTGGAAATTATTATTATTATGATGATGATGATGATGATGATTATGATCATCATCATTATACAGTGATTTCAAAGACCACTAGTGTAGCCATGTGCCGTTGCCACACCTAAAACAAAAGTAAAAGTCATTTTAAAAACCAAAAATAACTCAAAAACCCATAACTTTCTCACCGTAGGTCCAAATGCCACAAAACAAAGCCCGTGCATCCCTCCTTGCCGAGGGCTTTCCAACGGTACCAAGAACGTGATAATTTGACACACGGTTTAAAAGATACATAATTTAGCATAATTTAATATTTTTTAAGAACCCAAAATAACTCAACAATCCATAACTTTCCCACCGTAGGTCGGAACGCCACGAAGCCAAGCCCGTGCACCCCTCCTCGCCGAGGGCTTTCCGACGGTACCAAGCACACCGCCGGGGGACACATGGTCCGGAAGATCTCGACGTGACAAACAAAACAAAACAAAACAAAACAAAACAAAACAAATAAACAAACAAACAAACAAACAGTCTTAAGGGATGGATGGTGAATGAAGAGTTTGTTGGGAGTTAACCCGCAATGACCCAATTGACCGTCCATTTTTTGGTCACTACCCCTATTTTTTGAGCTACCCGTTTTCAAATTTTGAGTTGTTAAAGAATAAAAAATGAAAATAATAGCTTGAACATAGAGTACATTGTGAATCCAATGGTGATAGTTTCATCAAATTCCGAGTTAACCCCTAAAGGACCGTTGTCCCTTCAGGGAACAAATGCATTTTTGGGCTAGTACCTACGGGCTGAAATTTTCTCCTAATTTTTTGAAACTTTTTTTGGAGGTAGAAAAGTTGATTAGCTTTGTGAGGATATAATTTTTTTCACAATCGGTGCCCAGGAACAACAATTATGACCAAATAAACTCAAAACAGGGGACAGGGGGCAGCCTGGGCAACAAAAAAAATTGCAAAAATTTGAATTTTTTTTAATGTTTTTTTCTCATAGATTATATTTTTGTCTATCTAGAAAGTTTTGATTCATTTCATTTGGATTTGTTATGAGAAAGTTATGGACGTTCTTGTTTTTCGGACAGTTAGAGCATTTTCTTGAAAAAAATAACTTGTAGGATTCATTTCTGAATGCAATTTTTCAAGCTTTTCAAATTATTTTTTTGCATGGTTTAGTTACTTGCTAGAACAATCTCAACATTAAGATTAGTGAATTTTTATTCCATCTAAAATATATGAATATTTTAGATATTCCTTCTATCTTGTACCTACTTTTACTTAACAATTTTTTTAAGAATGATAATTAAGCTTTTTTGCATTTTTTTTTCTCTAAACTCTCAATTCAATTCTTCACTATAAAGATTTTAAGCTCAAATTAAACTTTGAGGTGCAAAAGTTCTAAGTTAAAAATGTTCAAAGTCAAAAAATCTAGTCCCGGAATGTGCTGAAAAATTTGTTTTTCCCACTTTAAACGCAAATATCTTGCAATCTGTGTGGTCAAAAATTCTGAAATTTTTTCCACACCTTTTCATACTAGTTAGATGTAGGATCCTTTGGTTATATGTAGAAAAAAAAATTTAATTTTTTTAAACTCTTTGCTATGGAAATGGCAATTTTGAGTGTTTTTTGGCAGAAAAAAGGCCTTGGTCCTTTAGGGGTTAAACTCCGCCTCGTGGAATTTTTCAAAGTTAAGTGGTGTAGTGTTCAACTCATTTTTGGGGGTTCAGTTAGGGCATGGACTAAAAAGTCAGCCAACCAATGTGATTCTTGCCCACCTCGAAAAGGGTAGATCCAAGGATTTTCAAGGAGAAGACAAGTGTCCCATTCTTTTTTTTTCTTACAAACACTATTCTCATTTTAGTGACCACTGTACATTGCGAGCTCTACTTTAAATTGAAAAATGCTTGGGATGTTGTGAAATTTTACATAAACATTTTCCACTCTTTTATCTTTCATTGAGCACAAAAAAGAATCATTTCCAAATATTCTCACGAAAATATGCTCCTTCAAAAGTGTGTTGCCTTGAATTTCCACTGACCCAATAAAACTTCAACCTTAAATATCTCCTAAACTGTGCAGTCAAAGAATCTGAATTTTTTTGAGGTGCTCACTGTCCATGTGAACTTCAAGATTCTACAGTTACATTCTATCCAATGTCAAGAAAAAATGAGCAAATAAATTGCTCAAGTCTTTAACAATTTTGGCCCATTTTGAAAGTACACCCCCCTTAGGTCATTAGGGGTTAATTAGTCATGAAGTAGCAAAGGTTGCTCCTTGTGCATCTTTAAAGAAGTTGACTCAATGTTGAAGAGGCCAAGAAGAAACCATTCATTACAAAAAAAGAAATGTAAGATACAAATCATGTGAAGTTGCCAACTTCAAATAGGACCATACTATAAGGTGACTATATCTAAAACCCTCCAAAAAAAATTGGAGCATTGTTTCTAATATTAAACTTTCAAAGTTTTTATTGAGACTTGTTTGGGTCTTGGGGTTGGATTCAACATGGGATTGTTGACTCTCTTAACCCCTAAAGGTACAGTACTATGTTTCACCAAAAATCATTGCCCAATTGCCCATCTCTAGTACATGGAGTTAAGATGAAAATTAAGATTAAAAAAATTGATTATCCTATTTTAGGATCTTGCATTAGACTTTGCAAAAATGTACCCAATTTTTTTCTAGAAACTTTGACTATGTAGATTGTAAAATACTAGTATTCAAAGTAAAAAGAGAGTTTTCTTTGGTACATTATAAGGTTTCAAACTTTGAATCCTCTTTATAAATTATTTTGCACTACAAAATTTTGAGGTTTAAATCTTTATAGTGGAGAATTGGATTGAAAATCCTGGAAAGAATTTCAAAAAGACATATTGATTTTCATTATTTAAATTTTCTATTAACCCTTGAAGGACGTTGAGGACCAAAATTGTCCAATGGATGACTTCATTGTTCACTAGAAAACAAAGAATGCACCTATTGGTTCAATAATCAAAGTATTTTGGTGACTACCTTGGTTATGGGAGGCCACGTCCTTTGAGTTTAAGTATAAATAGATACAAGACAAAATGAAAAATTAAATAGTTAATAGTTGTAAAATGGAATCTAAACATGTCAATCCTAACAATGATCATTGTTGAAGAAAGTCATCTACATTCTATGAACCTATTTGTTTTGAAAAATTATAAGAAATTGAGTTAAGAAACAAATACTATATTTTTTTCTATGAGAATGTCCTAATTGCCCATAGAACAAGACTTTTCATAACTTTCACATCACTAATTTAAATGGAATGAATCAAAGATTTCCATGTAGACATAAATATAATCTATAAAATATTTATTAAAACAAAATTATTTCAATTAAATTTCAATTATTTCAATTGGAAAAATCCTCTAGAGGTGGTAACCCTCACTTGACCCTATGCCACATAACGTGCACGAGGTGTTTGCAAGTTACCACAACTTGTTATCGTTTATTCACTAGAGAAAAGATGCAATCAAGCTCAAAACACCAATTGATTCGTAAAAAAATAAATTTGATGAACACATGCATCACCTATTGGCCGCTATTTTCAGAACCAAGCACCATATTAGCAAACCCGACCAATAGTTCACAAGCTTGAACAACGCTACTTTAATCTCCCACAATGACTAAGTCTTGAGCATCAGCTTGAGCATCCGCCTAATTTGTGAAAGGAGCTGTCTGTAGTGGACCAGCTAGTATGTAAGCAGCCCAGTCTATGTGGCCAGTTCATTTACGAAACTTGGTCGTCTACCATAAATAACCCTTAATTATGATGAGTTAAGGTACAAGACCCAAAATCGCCGCCATCTATACCTTAAGACAGGCTTTTTGTTTTGTTTTGTTTATTTATTATGTTGAAATCTCTCGAACCGTATGTCACTTGGTGGCATGCTTAGTACCGTCGGAAAGCCCTTGTCAAGGAGGGATGCATGGGCTTTGCTTCGTGGCATTGGAGGTTTGGTGCAATAGTTATAGATTTTTGTGTTATTTTTGGTTTCAAAAAATTAAAAATTACTTCTACTTTTATTTTGGTTGTAGCAACGGCACATGGCACACTAGTATCTTATTATATTTTGTATCTCATTAGGTGTAGCCATCTGGTGGTTTAAACTACAAGCTTGTATGAGTATCAGATATGTGCAAGGTATTAACACTTGTGATGTAATTGCAGCAATTGGATTGTTTAGAGTGCAAGGTGTTCTTATAGATTATTTCAAAAAAGGTGCCCCTTTTATTGAAAAAAATATAATGAATAAAAATTGCCATAATATACTTATTAGAAGTATAAAAGTATAAATTTATACTACCTTAGTTTGTAAATAAGACCCGTGTTTCCTTTATAAAACACAAAGGAAACATAGGTCTTTTTAGAAACAGAAGGAGTACTAGAAAGTAGTGGTAGAATTTTTGAAGAGCCTAGTAGTACTACCAGGAATTCAAATCTAAAAAAATAAAAAAATAGTGGGAAAAGATACTTCATAGTGAGGAGGGTGGATTGAAGTTATTGTTGTTGTAATATAGCAAACTCAAAAAGCTCTTGGTGTCAGCTCAAGGAGTATGTCAATTATACCATGATGTTTGTTACCATTAGGTCACTATTATTTTTATTCATTAGGGAAGATTTGAGGGCAAGGAAGGGCCGTTTCAGGCTTGTTTCCTTGTTCTAAATCAACAATAACATTGTCAGAAAAAAAAATCTTAAAAAGTGGAATATATATTTTTTATTTTTTCAAAAAATCTGATGTGTCACTCTCTTGACCACATCAGATTATTGATGTGGTGAGTTCCCACAGTCCGGGAACTCAAGATAACTTGCAGCCCTCCCTTGCCCTCAAATCTCTTCTAATGTTGTGTTTGGTTTTCGTCTTTACTTATTTAGGTCTATGATTTTTGAATTTCCATGTATATTTCATATGTGTAGCAAGGTTGAAAGTTTGCTTTTTGTCTTTGCTTTGTTCTGTGTTTAGTTATCTTTGTTGCACTCTTGTGTTGTTTTTGTTTTTGTTTTTGGTTAAATCTATGTTTATTAATTATGGATTCCATTTGTAAAACATACATGAAAATAAAGGCAACAATGTATGATAAATGCTTGAAATTGTGTGCACTGAATGTTGTGTTTTCAGTTTATGTGTTGTGTCTTTGTCTTTAATCTTTGTATTTGCTTCTTTTTTTCACTTTACTTTCTCCCTTATAAGAAAATAAAGGTGTTGGACTGATTGATCCTTTTTTAGAATTTCAAGTAATTATAGGGAGGTATAAAATACCAAGAATGAGGAAATTAGGTAATAATAGAGACCACTTAATTAATCATGGTCAGCTAAATACCCCCCAAAATTAATAAAAACAGTTGCACATACTGTACAATACCCCACACAAAGTGACCCCTAAAGAATGAACAAATATGGTGGTTCAGAGGCTTACATATTATTTAATTCACTTTATAATCCTACCTGGATTTGAAAGCCCTAAAACAAGAGTACTTCCAACATTCATAACATTATATTGTAAATGAAGAGTTCATCTAAGAGATCTCCTACACTGTAACAAATTTGTTGCATACCTTTACAAAAACTCATAGTTGCAATCAATTATGAACTTGAAATGCTAGACCCAATCGTTGAAGACTAATACACAAACTAGAAGCCACAAAAAAACACAAATCAAACATGGGTAAACAAAATTAATCCCTAAAGTTTCATGACTATGTTTTCACCGAAAACGCTCCAAAACTGCCATTCTTACAGTACGTGAAGGTCTGATCCGGCACCTGAGTGCCGGAAAACTTTACTTTTGGCGCACAGATGGGTTCGGCAGGTGGTATATTCTAGGATATTCTAGAAATTTACTTGTAATCTTCCGAAAATTCCACTTGTAATATTTTCAAAAATTCAGACATTCCAAAAAATACTTAATTTATGTCCAAATCTAACCTTTACATAGGGTAGTACAAGTACCAAGTTTTTGAGAATTTTTATTTATTTGATAAATGTAACCATAGGATCTTATAGTATTCTAGCTTGAGAACACATGGTAAAATTTTTAGAAATTTCCACTACGTGGATTGCAAGATATAAGCATTCATATTCAATGAAATCATTTTGTTGGCCGTACAAAAAATAGGGCAGCTGCACTTCAAAAGCTCACTTTCTATGAAAAAATGTTCAAAATGGTGGTTCTTATTTGGATTCTTTTTCCTAGAAAATTTGGCTACATGCTTGAAAAATTTCACATCATTTGAAATTGTACAACAAATAGGAAATAATAGTAAGTAGAAAGAAGTAGAGAATGATTCAAAAAAAAAAGTGTTAAGAATTCATTTATAAAATTGAAAAATGCCAATCTCAATGGTTGAAATGATGTAATAAATAATCTACATCCTAAGATTTTATTTTTTTCAAAAAACATTGAAAATTGAATAAGAGAAAGGACTTCAAAGTTTATTTTAGAGTAGAGAATCTATAACTGCCCGCAAACTAATACTCCTCATAACTTTTGACTCATTAATTGAAATGGAATGACTCTAAGCTTTCCATGTATATATAACTCTAGAAAATCAATTTCAAATTTTTGTTTTTGAAAAAATATATTTTTTTAATCTGCCCGGACTACCCATTTACAATAGAAATAATATATTAGGCCATAACTTTTGAGTTATATTTTCAAATGTCATGAAATTTAGTGCATATAAAAGATATTCCTTGTCTCCACCTTCTATAAAAATTTCAGCCTAAAATATACAAATTCTCATTCACACCAGCCTGCCCAAAATTTCTATGTTGCCAAAAAACGCATGTTGGTCCTTTAGGGGTTAAAACAAAAACAAGAAGTAATCAAATAGGAATTTCCTACCATTATTGAAGAAATTGCACACGATGTATGTGCACGCAAAGCTTCAACACAGAAGCAGTCTTCCAAACACCTCCACTAACCCTAAAACTAGTCCCAACATTCTCCATAGCTACCCAAATGCAAAAGCTACACTAGCAACTAACACTTGAAAGCATCCCCTCGAGCTCGAACCCAGCTCTTGGGTTTCTATAATGTATGCTACAAGTGAAGGCAATTGCCATTCTCAATTCAAAAACAAGGAGTCTTCGTGGGATGCAAAATTGTCAAGCAATGTACAACATTGTTGAGACTATTGGTCTTATGCAATGATTAAGCCTCGAGAAGCACAATAATACACTCTTGTAAGCACGCTCTAGTAAAGAAAAACCTTGCAGCAAGAAAAAGTCCTTCAACTTCAAATGTTGGTGCCCCAAAGTTCCCGCAGTCTCGCCCGCAGTCTTTGCAAATGTCTGAGTTTGATAGAAGTCACCCAACGTGTTTGAATTCTTGCACTATAAACCCTAATCTATTCAACAATAGTGAACGCTTTCAGTGCAATATGATCAATACTTTTATTTTCATTTCGAAAATTGGTGACATTTTGGGGGGCTCCTTTTTCTTTCTCTCGTTCCTTCTGAGATCGACGGCAAGCGTTCAACAACGATTGATTTTGGAAAAAAAAACATAATTGACATCATGGGGGTGGTTTCACTTTTTCGATTTCACATCCCACGGGGAATTTTTTAGGTGGGGGGGACGGGACTCCCTACCACTTTTTGGTAAAAAATCTTTATTTACTACTTGTGTGGTTCAACAATTACTATTTTCTACAATGAGGCTAAAGATTTGAATGACCTAGTACTTTGTCAATCCATTGTATTTTTATCTTAATATTTAGTTTACTTTGACCTTTAGTGTCTTCATATTAACTAATTGAACAATTAATATTTGAAAGTTGATTGATCAAATTTACCATTTTAGAGCTTATGAAAAGCCAAGTAAAAAGATTTGCAGCTAAATACAATAGTAGATAAAAGCAATGTTGTCTATTTCAATTATCTTGAAACTTTATAAATTACTTTACACTATTATTTCAATATTTTTTACTAATTTATACAATTACTTGAAATGATAAATAAGACAGTTTTGAGTTTTTATTACGCACCCATGTTATAAATCATGAAATCTAAAATGTTATGTGTCTATATTCTAGATAATGTCTTTAATTAATAAAGCAAGCTAAAGAGCCTTCAAAGCCTATTGGTTGTAGCTAACTCAAGTGTTTCTAAGTGCTTATCACTTAGGATAATATGCCTTCCTTTACCTTGAGGTTGGTGATGACCAAAGTCAAAAACAAATTTGCACCACTTAAAGTATTGAAAAGGTGTCTACACCTAAAATAAACACTTTTTTCCAACCAACAATTATGAATACAATTTGGAAAAAATATCATATCATGATATTAATAAATGAAAGCAAAAGTTAATGCAACTAGTTTGAGAATTTTTAGGATTTATATGAATATACTACAAATTTTTTGAAGTTGAGGCCATGGGAACCCCTATTATTGACATTAGACGACCTTTAATACTTGAAGTACAAAATGCTGCAACTCCCATTGGTTGCTTCAAATAATTCTTCAACTTCTATAGGTTATTTTTAAAACTCAACATTGAATTTGAGCATACTATCTCTTTGTCCATGCATGAGCAGCTACAAAGATTTATATTCTAGTTGGTGGCAAAGGATTGGTGTTGTAAAAGGATGAGGATACATTACGTGTTTGATCCTCTCATTTGGCAAAGGTGGAAATTTAATGACTCTTTAGGAAGAAAGCACCCAATGAAATTAGATAACATGCAATCATGCCTTGCCATTTCCAAAAAATACAAGTTGAACAAAAATTAAAATACAATCTGCAATATGGGACCAAAGAAAGGATGAGTTTCATGACTTTTGGAATATTTCTAATGAAGTTCACTAATAATCAATAATGGCCTCATATTTGTCGCATGTTACAAATACATGTTAATTTGAAGATTTAATACCACTCCACTCACTAGATTTAGCATAAACTTCTAACAATAATGCATTGCAATACAAACATGAACTATTTTAGTAGTCAATGTAAATTAAAAATTTGTTCATTAAAGGTCCCACAATTGACTGTAAGGAATTAGGACAAGTTACACTTACCATACAAATTAGACATCAACGTTTGGGATATTTTTTGACTTTTATTAGCTATTTTCTATTAATTTCCATATTGAATCATTTTTCCAAGTACCTCGTCTAGTTATTTTCTCTATTTCTTTACTCTAAATAGAAATTTTGTAGATTTTTTCACCAATTTTTTGCCAATATTTGCAAATTGTAACTAGATTTTTTTCCAATTCCACCACATAACTTTGAACTAGATATGGGTTTTTCTTTAATATTGTTGAGGATATGAAAACTCTAGAGACTAAATATATGTTCGCACTTGTTATTAAAGTGGTATTACGGAGGGTCTTAGGAACAAATTTAGATCTATATCTAGACCAAACTCACATCAAACATCACCGCTAACATCAAGTGCTAACATCAAGTGTGAACACATTCTAAATTTAGAATGAAACTATTGAAAAGTTTATCAGCTTTGGAGCATAACATTCAGTAGCTCTACAGTGATGGTGTGGTATATTCCACACCCCAACAGTGCTTCATTAGTAGCTACTGATGAATTAGACAGGTGGAGAATGTTGAGGCTCACCATCACTGTAGAACCAAAGCAACATTAACACATGCTACTGAATGTTATGAGGAGGCCTTGCACTGACAAAAGCTACATTTATCATGAAAATCACTAAATTTGAAAATGCATTGTTGCTTGAAAAGTGAGAATTAAAGTGTTATAATATACTACAATTCATTACAATACAATATATTGAATGTAGCCTGTATGTCTATTCCTGTGTCCTTTTGACACTATATTATACTAGTCATTAACCCTATCCTCAACTTAGTATCTACAATCCACAATAAAATTGCACTATTTTTCATTTCTAATTTATACGGATGGTCGTGGTACAGTTTTAGCATAGCTTGATTTTCTATGTACTTACTATCCATCATTTCGGTTTGGGTGGACACTGAAAGCAACTATCAAAAAACCCAAAAGTGTGAACTTGCCGAATTATATTGCTCATGCCCCCCCATGTCCCGAAGCCGACTCCGACGATGAGCATAAAAAGGATAATAATAGCATTCACAAGAAGCACGACCCACCACGTGGGTAGGAACCAAGGCGGCTGAACGGGTGAGCTCTGCAAACACGAGTAATTTGTTTCTAAGTTTTTGAACAAGATGATTGTTAACATGGTTAATGCATACATGGGGAATTTTGTTAAAATGACGTCATTCTTCAACTTTGGCACTTTTATGGTTTAGACCTTGCAGTCTGAAATCTATACTAGTCCTAGATGGTACTTTTACGATTTAGATTGTGAGGTCTGAAAATGGTGTATGAAATACCACCATTTCAATAAAATTCCTTATATACTTGGTCCTATCTCTACATCAAAAAATAAAGTGTGTCAAAAGAATGATACCAAATTTGGAGTATGAAAATACTATTCACAATGTGTGAAAATATGAACATTGAATATATGAAATGAAATAAAACAAATTGAACCACTTTCATACTAACGTATCATACCTCATTAATTGTAAAATGATCAATAAATTGACCAAAGAAAATGCAAAGTACAAATTATATGCAAAATTTTTGCATCTACAATTTGTGATGACTTTACATTTGTCTTGATCCTTGCACAAGATAAAATTATTTACTCAATCAGGTGGATTTTACCATACTCGACTATCAAGGGCAACATTTCATGCTGAATGTTTATGTAAAGTTGGGAAATCAAGTTTGGCAGATGCTAAAAATAGTAATATTGCTTCAAATTTTCATAAATTTTCAAAATTTGTCTTTTCTCCACACAAAAAATAATGAAACTAAAATTTTAATAAATTATTTTAAGAATTGTTTTTTGCCAACCCATATTGCCATGCACGGTATTTGACTCTACACATAATTTTAACTATACCCTAGAACAAAGTATTTATTATCAAGGTCGGTTTATGCTTGTGGGGGTCAATTGCTAAAAATGATTTACAATTGCTTTTGAACTACCAAAGGTCATTTTTTCACTCCATAGAAAATGTGATGGCAATGCAAGTAGGAGAGTTTGGTATTTGAAAAACACAAAATTGAGGCAACAATAGAGAGCATAAGCATAATACCTCGCGAGCAGACTTCGTCCTATAGGTGTAAAGGAAAGCAATGGGAGGTATGAGATACATGTTTGTGGCCACCCCCAATGACCCCAAAATTGAATTAATTGGTCCAAAAAAGGGCACGGCCAATGCAATAAACCACAGGATTGCCACCACTGGAATGCGAACCAAGATTCTGAGAAAGAACCTCCGTGTGTGCACCCCCGCTGCCTTCTCACACACAAGGAATACCGGGTGCGCAATGATAACAAATGACATGCCCTACATATGTTCACAAAACAAGGCTGTCAATACAAAACCAAAATGATCATTCTTAATAAAAAAATTTGATGGTGATGAAGTTTGGTAGTATCATTCCTACATAAGGTAGGGACACCCCAAAGCAACATAAACATAATAACGGCACTTACTCAAATGTTCACTATGTGAAAATCTCATAAATCAATATGTACCTATACTTGAAGAAACAATTTGAGAACATTTAGTACCAAAAAATGAACCTTTCACAATTTTTGCATACAATCAATCCAAAATGATGAGTTTTTTGGATGTATTGAAATCTCCTATCATTTGTCAAACCAAATATATAATATTTCACCAATCTAATAATAAAAACTGTTCACACAAGAAAAAGATTGGTGATATTAGATATTGGAATTATTGACTTACTTGGTGCACGACCAAGGATGCAATTGCAAGAGTTTGCCACCCACTTCTTGGAAGAACTGAGAAGGCGTTGGATTGCGTCAACAGCAAATCACCAGCTGACCAATACACAGAAATTGAGCTCGGGAGGGTCACAAGAAGTGCATATGCTAAAACTGCAATGCAAACATACTTGTATGCCGATGGACGCTTCATTTTCTCCAAAATCTCTCTATCATCAACCCAACATCCAACACATGAAATCGTGGATACCAATATTTTTAATGGATCTAAGTGAGTGACTAATTTGGAATAGAAATTACTCTGACTAAGTTAGTATTGTGCACAAGTACTAATTGGCAGAAAAGTATGTGCACTCATTTGGACCAATGAGCATTGTTTTTTTAGATACTCCCTCTGTGTCAAAATAAATTTGTGTCTTTTTAGCTTAGTGGGAAACTGTGAGAGTACCTTGGATTTAATTTGAGACAAAGGCAGTATTGATTGCACAAAATGTACACAATCAAAACAAGTAAGTCTATGAGAGCGTGTAGTTGGTTTTTAGTACACCTAGAGAGAAATTTCCAAACCTAGTACATTGAATAGGGGTATTAAGGGGACCCATACTAATTAATCGACATTTCACACTATATGAATATCTACCTTTTATGTACATCAATAGTTATTGAAGTGTCCGGGGGTTGTACATCAAGTTTCAAACATCTACAATTTTCCAAGATAAGTTCCTTTAATTTTTTGGTCCCCTTAACACCCCTATTCAATGTAGAACTGTGGTGTAGCAATGGACCTGGTGAAAAATTATTGCGTTGCCACAAGGCAAGAGTTTTGTTCTCGCGGATTAATATTTTTGACAAGGTTCAATTGTTTTCCAAGGTGAAGTTTTTGAGGATTATTTTTAAGACGAGTTATTTGAACAATTGATTGGCAGTTTTTCAATTGCCATAAAACAAAATATGCAAAAGGCACTTTGCTTGAAAATCAAGACGAGGAGAGATTCTGTTTTTGTGCACCTTCGCAACAACACTATCATACTCAGTGGTCAGGGTTACCATTCCCTTCCAAATAATTAACTAAAGTTGACAAATTAATGTGATTCAAAGCATGCTTAAAAATATAAAGATTCACTTTTTACCAATACAATTTTCTTTGTTGAAAAATTCTGGCCTCTATTTTCAGATTTTTTCACCTTGACTACTGGGTATGAGTGGTATATCACTGCCTCTTAAAACTTCCAGTTTACTAAGTAATCCAATTATTTTTGACAAATGAGAGTTGCTTACATGGTAATTCCATGCCCTCCAAACGTGCTGAGAGTATTGGCAACCCCTGTGAAGAATTCCACCTTGTCTTTTGCTCCAGTGTGCTTGACCCCGGGTCTCTGCGTCATCAGCAAAATGCGAAACAAATGAATTCACGACATCAATTACATGAGTAACCATGATACAGTAGAACCTCCCTAAGTCAATCGGTCCCGGACCAGTCTGACAAGATTACATTAGGGAGGTTTATTGACTACTGGAGGGTCATTTTTAGTCACAACCTTCGTTATGTGACCCAATCTGGGACCAGTCTGACAAGATTGGTTTACAGAGGTTTATTGGCTTATAGAGGATTGACTTAGGGAGGTTTTACTGTATTGCCAAGTCCGATTTTCAAGGCAAACATGTCACTGCCTAAATGGCTAGCCACAAGAAGTTTGTAATAAATTCCCCTTCTACTCATTCTAATTAAAACCTTCAGACCATCTCAGGAGTATGGATTACACATATTCCTAATTAACTCCTAAGCGCTATGACAATGAACAAAGTGCTTTGAACCCGGGGATGTTTAATCCAAAGAACTTCTCATTCATCCAAAGTAATGTTTAAAGCTTCAAAAAACAATCTTTCTTACTGACCAATTTGATGGAATTGAGGAAGTCCCCTATTTGTACAAAAATATAAGAAAAAATGGGTCTAAAATCAAAAAAGGATTTGGGAGTTCAAGGATTAATAAACCCCTTAATCCCTCATTGCCTAAGGGGACCAAAAGTATCCTCACATAGTTTCAAGTCCAATTCAAAGTGCTGTAACTTTTGCATCTCATGTCCGAATTCAATAAAACTTGTTGAAAAATTTGTGCTCTGTCTTCTAGTTTAAGTGGTAAAATTTTCAAATGAATTCAAGATGTATTGATTTCTTGGAAGCCAATCAAAGTTCATGGGTTCAATATGAGTTCACCAAACTACATTTGAAGGCTGAAACTGTGGGGGCTTGTATCTCCTTCATCCAATGTTCTTTTTCAATAACATTTGTTGGGTTACGTTTCCCTTAAAGTCTATTTATTGTGGTAAAATCTTCATGTCAATCCAAGTTGTTTTGAATGCTTGGGAGCAATTTGAAGTTCAAAATCCCAACATTATTAGATTATAGTGAACTTTGGCGGCTTGTTTCTTCTTCATGCAATGTCAATTTCTAATAAAAAAATTTGGAAAAATTGCCCGTACTAGTCTAGTTTATGTGCCTAAAATTTCATATCAATCCAAGAAGTTATGAGTGAATGAGAAGCATTTTAGTAGAAGGAGGTTTAGCCTTAGATGTCTTTTTTGCAACTTTTCTTGCTATTTTTTTAATATCTGCAAGCCATTTTGCAGATACAATGAGTCAATTCAATGATATTTTCTTTCACCAATGTATATGTATGCCGATTTTGAATCACTTTATAGTTTAAAGTTTTTTCATTTGAGTAGGTTTAGAAATCAAATTTCACCTCCAAATGCGTTGATAGGAAAATTTCAGCATCCTTTTTAAACACTAAAACATTATAATCTTGCAATCTACATGGCCAAATGACTCCAAGTTTGATTCATATCATCTACAACACGTACACTACAAGATTGTACGATTGAGATCTCTATAACAGTATAACTTAGTGACATTTAGATCTATTACACTTCAAAAGCAATGATGTTTTTGAATTCAAACATGCTTTAGGCAATGAAGGGTTTAGGACCAAGGAGTAGTCCATATATCCAAAATTGTGCAGATGTATTATAAAATTCAACTTAGAAGAATAACTTAATGATGACTCTCAAACAATAGTTGTAAAATATGATCCATAGAGCATATTCATTCATTTGATAGAATTAGATCAACTAGTACACATTCAAACCAATAATTTTCAATAAAATTTGAAGCCAAAAAACTGATAACTCCTTCTAAATTCAATTCTAGATTGAATATTTGTAATTTTCATAAGAACTCCTGTTCTTAAAGTTCAAAATGTTAAGTTCTAATCATATTGTTTTTTGAAGATTTTTATTTTACTTTTTTATTAACATTACATGGCACTCGGTGTTTTTTCCAACATTTGAAGTCATTTATTATTGTTTTTATTCTGACCTGTCCATAAGATAGCGCAGCAACGAGCAGGTAGATGGATGTTAATGTGGTGGTTACGACAGCAATGAAGGCTCCCGAGCGGAAGTGACCAAAATGGGGGACGAAGACGGCCAGAAACGACACCCCTCCAACAATGTATTGCCACTGCCGCTTGTCGAGGCTGGAGTTGGCATAATAGAGGCTACTGCAGCAATTGAAAGCAAAAGCATTCATGAATAAACTAAGGTAACATAGCTGGCAGATTCCGAATCAATCTATGAATGAACTCATTGGAGCGGCATTTGTCACGGTGAGAATTTGTTTGTCCTTTTTAGGAGTACGTGACAAGGTGTAAGTTACACAAGTTATCAAATTTTAAGTATGATAAAGAACAAGTTTTTAATTATGGGTATGATTTTCAAAATTGTTGTGGTGGTAAGCAACTTCACAATCACAGTAGAACCTCTCGTAGTGCATAGTGTTGGGACTATGCACAAGGCCTCCAACCACTGTTCGGCAATAAAGGCTTCAAAGTACAATCTCTCTTGGTACATATTATGCACTAACAGAGTATGCACTAAGAGAGGTTCTACTGTAAAGAAAAAATAAAAAGGGTTCCTGATTTTTCTCACCTGGCAGTAGAAACAAGTTGAACGGTGTTAGCCATACAAAGTGTCACAGTATTACAGAAATAGGTGAAGCCTCCACCAAATCGTCCAGTTAGACCCCCGATGACTTGATAGTACTGAACATTCACATCCTCGTACATTACAAAAGCACCCTAGATTTACGTTAGTCAAAATCTATGTATTGATAGTACAACTCATTCTAAACATCTAAATGCATTTGAATAAGGAATTGAGTATAATTCCATTTATTTTTAAAATTGACAAATTTTTGGATGGATCTTGTTGGAAGTCAAAAGAGTATTCTACACTGAATAGGGGTATTAAGGGGACCCATATTAATTAATCGACATTTCACACTATATAAATATCTACCTTTTATGTACATCAATAGTTATTGAAGTGTCTGAAGGTTGTACATCATGTTTCAAACATCTACAATTTTCCAAGATAAGTCCCCTCAATTTTTTGGTCCCCTTAATACCCCTATTCAGTGTAGATTGTTTTTTACATACATTTTTGGACACTGTATGAAGAACGCATGAATTTTCAAACTGGTGAAAATAGATGTACTCAAAAGAGACTCTAGGCTCTCATGAACTGAAGGGCAGTACACTTTAGGCAAGAAAAATGTTAAGGCCACTCAGGTTTTACAAACTAGAAAGGGGTTAGAAGTAGGTGCAATTACCTTAGTTGTAATGAAACGTTTTTTTCCTAATGATAACTTTTTGACGCACATAAGTTCAAATATATGGGAACTGCATCTTCAGCTAAAGTTTAAGACTTTTGAACACGTAGATGGTGATCTATTTAACCCCTAAAGGCCCAAGGTCTTTTTTCTGCCAAAAAACACTGAAAACTGCCATTTCTATAGCAAAAAGTAAAAAAAAATTAAAATTGTTTTTTTTTCACATCTAACCGTAGGATCTTACACCTAATTGGTATGAGAATGTGTGGAAAAAATTTCAGAATTTTTGACCGCACAGATTGCAAGATATCTGCGTTTAAAGTGGAAAAAACAAGTTTTTCAGCACATTGCGGGACCAGATTTTTTGTCTTTAAACATTCTTAACTTAAAATTTTTGCACTACAGCGTTTTGAGCTTTAAATCTTTATAGTGGAGAATTGAGTTGAGAGTCTAGGATAAAAAAAGAAACTCAAAAAAACTTAATTTTCATCCTTAAAAAAATTGTTAAGTAGAAGTAGGTATGAGATAGAAGGAAAATCTAAAATATTAATATCTCTTAGATGGAATTAAAATGCACTAATCCCAATGGTGAGATTGTTCTAGCAAGTAAACTAAACCATGCCAAAAAAAAAAATTTGAAAAATTTGAAAAATTGCATTCAGAAATGAGTCCTACAAGTTATTTTTTTCAAGAAGATGCTCAAACTGCCCGAAAAACAAGAATGTCCATAACTTTTTCATAACATATCCAAATGAAATGAATCAAAGCTTTCTAGATAGGCAAAAACATAATCTATCAGAAAAAAAATATTAAAAAAAAAAATTCAAATTTTTGTCCATTTTTTTTCTGCTGCCCGAGCTGCCCGCCGTCCCCTGTTTTGAGCTTATTTGGTCATAACTTTTTTTCCCGGGCACCGATTGAGAAAAAAATTATATTCCCACAAAGCTTATCAGTTTTTCTATCTCCAAAAAAAATTTCAAAAAATCAGAACACAATTTCAGCCCGTAGGTACCTGCCCGAAAACGCATTTGTCCCCCGAAGGGACAACGGGCTTTTAGGGGTTAAAATAAAGAGTTCCTTGAATCTGCAAAATTTTATTTACAAGTACACCATGTATGGAAACGTTGAATGTGTACAGGGTTGCCGTATCATAATATTACCTGGAGAATGTATTTCTTTGGTCGGACTTTGCCTTGCACGTCGAGTCGAGTTTTGAACTCCAAATAGAGCCATACCAGAAGGTAGACAGTCCAGGCTCCCAGGAGTCCGTACAGGAAGCAAAGTGAAATCCCCCACGCAAGTCCCATTTGGGAAAGCGCGTAGGGCATGGTGGTGAGCACAAAACCAATCTGAAATCACTTCGGACACGTACTGGTAAGTTAAGCTTAGTGAGAAGGAATTGAGATTGGAAGGAAGTAGAAGCTATCATACACCCACAATCAATGATGTCCAAAATGCAACACTTACAGTTCCAGGACCAAAAAATTCGTCATTTTTTCTTAGATATTGATTACACAAGATGTAAACTATCAAAATATGAGAGTCCTACGAGAGCGTACTCTTGGTTTGGGGTACTAAGACCTGGAGATCGTACTTTAGAAATTCATAACTACTTTCATACAATGTCCAAATAATGCATGCTAAACTTGAATGAGTTGGAATCCTCTTTTAGTTGCCAATAAGATCTATTAAAAATTAAAAATTATGTATAATAATAGCAACTAACCAATATTTCGTTAAGATGGCGGTATTTCACAAACTTGACACTTCTACATTTAGTCCGTGCGGTCCTAGAAATTAATGGAAAAATGGCATATGGAATACCGCCATTTTAACACAATTTCCCATAACTACGCTCAGTTGTAATTGGTGACGATTATGGGCACAAATACCTTAGTGGGGTTGTGGTAAGACAGTTTTGTCCCTCTCAAAGGTTAAGCTATTCCCTCTTAGCTAGTGTGAACACACTCTCAATGGGTGAATGAATCAGGTTGATTTTAGAAATGAGAAGTGTGACTTCTAAATGTGCTTCAGCAAGCATGGTCAACGCCTTGCACATCTTGGAAACCGAAAAGCAATACTACCAAATTGTGCTACAACCTACAACAAATTTGCAGATTTCTTCAAAGAATGAGTATATCACGTTGCTTTTGGAAAGAAACAAGCTCCCGAAAACGAACTACATTACCCAAAAGGATGAATTGATAGTTTAAATGGCATAAATAGGCATCTTAACCCTGAAAGTATTAGACCTATCACCAAGAAATTGCAGCCTTCCAGGAGTGTTGTTGGACTTGCCATTGTCACAAAACCAATCCAACATTCTAGCTGGACCGCAAAAAAGGGGCACCTTCTGAAGTGTGCACGGCAACTGCATCCCCGACCAAGAGTCGTTTACACTCACTTCGTGAGGTTTAAACAGGCAAGAAAATGCTTCATATTTTTTTACTACAACAAGCGTTCTAGTCATTCACTTGCATACCGCTTCGAGATCTTTGCAAGTTCAACACAAGCGAGACTACAAAATTGTACCTACATGCAGCTAGCCTACAACCTCAGATTTTATCTCTTCCTGGAATGGATTGAATTGATCAGGAGGCACACAAGGGAGACTACAACTTGGGCCTCCAGTCAAGATTAATCTCTTCTTGGAATGGGTTCAGAAGGAGTCGTTGACACTCAACTAATGAGATATTAACAGACGTGAATTTGCTTCCTAAATTTGCTCCAACAAACGTACTTGTCACTGACTTGCATACCTCGGTCGGGAGACCTTTGCAAGTCTGCAGCCTACAACCTCGGGTGGATCTCTTTTTATGGCGAATTTCATTAAAATTGGCGGTATTCTATGTGCCATTTTCACACCGTGACATCTAGGACAAGTATACGTTGCTAACATGTAGGTCAAGTTTAGATTTCAGAAATCTAGGACAAGCATAGATATCAGACCGTGTAGTCTAGGATTGGTATAGATTTCAGATATCTAGGACAAATGTAGATTACAAAAATCTAGTACTACTATAGATTCTGGTACAGAAAAAACAGCTCAGACTGAGCGGTCTGAACTGCTAAAAGTGCCAAATTAACGGAATACTGCCATTTTAATGAAATTGGCCATCCTTGGAATGGATTGATCAGGATCGAGGCACACAAACGAGTCTACATCGTTGAGCCAACAGCCCGAAACCTCAGATTTATCTCTTCCCTGATTGGATTGATCAAGAGGCTTTTCCACTCACCTAGTGAGGTTTCAGCAATTCTAAAAGAAATGAATGAAAATGTTTCCTAAACTATGCTCCAACAAGCGTAGCACGAGGGGAGTTTAAGTGTTTACCGTCACGGTACTGAAACAGAACAGCTAGAGATTACCACTTACGAAGTGATAATGGTTCAATCGTGGTGGTAAACTCCGCTTCATTCCCGCATGGTACACTCTTAAAACTCCCTTGAATGTGTTGTCACTCAGTGACTTGCAACTCAGTCTTAGAGACCATTGTACGTAAGGCATCCATGACACAGAAAGTGAGTGAGAAATGCTTCAAAATACCTGCCCAGCAGCAGCAACGAGCCACGCATCCCACACCGTATTGCTCGTCCGTAACCCCGACCACCACACGTTACTCTTGTTCCCCACTGTGTGGCCGTCTCCATTTGCAACTGCACCATTCACTCCTCCAGGTGCACCCACAGCAGCAGCCGCCTCTGTAGTCGTAGTGGACACACCCGAATCTCCCATTGTCCCCATCGATCGAGCTCCACCTAAACCCCAAATTCATCGATCACACACAAGAGCGAAACTTAAGAATCCTTCCATACACAACAGCCTTCTTGTTCTGAAACTAGAATCGAAGTCGACCCTATTCAATATATACAGTAGTTGAAAGCTCTCGAAAGTTGTACCCTTCCTTGTAGAGAAAACTGCAGCTCGCAACAATCCTAACTTAGCTGTAAGCTTAGTACCGTACTAATGCGCTCGCTCTTTCTTGTGTACACTCCAGAGCTAGCCTGCTAACTATTGCATAACAGTGTGCTTGGATATGGTCAGAATTTATGCATCGAAGTGATTACCGTACCAATTTTTATTTGGTGTGCACGCAGACGAGGTGGCCAGTTCGCAATGCAAGCTAACCTAAGCTAAGCTTGAACTAGTCCTAGCCTGGTGATGTGTGATGCGATCACGAGAGTCGAAGTGGTAGTGTGAAATTCCTTGACAGATTTCGACTAGCTTTTGGGGGAGCACTCAATGTATGTTTCTTTTGCTGCAAAGTGGCTTTTACTGTACATGTGGCTCTAAGTTAATGGCCTACGCATGGAAATTGAGGGCAAATGTTTTCACGCTCTCAGTGGACGAAGCATATTATTTTTTGCAGTAGAACAGGTATTGTTGTTAGGTGTCTGCTTTGTGTTGGTGGTCTGTCGTCCAAGGTCTCTCTTGCCCTGGAATGGGCGGTATGGCTTGGGCTTCATTGGTTGTACTCTTTCTTTGCAATGATTATCTCTTCATTTGCGCGTGCGCACACACATAAAAAGGGGTTGTACTTTCGAAAAGGTACTTTAGATGCCGAGGTGGAAATCATCATTATAGTAATGCAATGCGGCGGCCCAAAGACCATTGTGAATGAAGAGTTTGTTGCGTAGCGGTAGATCATTTAGTCATGAGTAGGAAGGGGTGTCCTTTGGACATGTCTCTTTTTTAAGAAGTTGACTTTGTGTTGAGGAAGCCAAGCTAGGGTGATTGCAAGAAACACCTGTACTATTTGTTGTCACACGTCTCTAGTTGTGTTTTTTTCTGGCCATAACTTTTGCTTTCTTGCCCACCTCAAAAAGGGCAAATCCACTTCAAAAAGGGCAGATCCGAGAACCCAAAGGAGAAGACAAGTGTCTCATTCTTTTTTTCTTACAAACATGATTCCCATTTTAGCAACTACCATGCATTGCGAGCTCCACCATGAAATGAAAATGCTTGGAAAGTTGTGAAATTTTACACGAGTATTCTCAACTCTCTTGTCTTTCTCTGAGCACAAAAATGTCGTCATTTCAGAATAATCTCACCAAGATATGCTCCTTCAAAGTGCATTGCCTTGTTTTTCTATTGACCCAAATATAACTTCAAACTTAAATATCTCTAAACCATATGGTCAATTAATCTAATGAAGTTGACTTTGTGTTGAGGAGGTCAAGCCAATCATTGCAAGAAACACCTATATTATTTTCTATCACAAATCTTTAGCAAAAAAAAATTCGCCATAATTTTTGCGTTTTGGCTCCAAATGACTCAAAACTCTAAGGTACTCATGACTACTACACACTACTTTATCTAATTTTTTGGAATTTTTGAAAAATGTTTTACTATCCAAAAATAGCCTCCAATTTGGTAGAGATGGTCTTCTATTAGACTTTTAGCTATTATTCAAAAGATTTCTAAAAATAATTAATTATATGCTGTCTAGAAGTCCACAAAGTGAGCTTCTTTTTACTTACATTTTGAAACATGTAAAATATTTTGGTGTTTTTTCAGTGAATGACTATCTTTATGGGCAATTTCATTAAAATGGCCGTATTCCAAGTGCCACTTTGACAGTGTGCCATTTTCACCATCTAAGATAAGTATAGATTTCAAAATGGCCATTCTGAACTGTTTTTATGCCATTTTAAAATAATATCACCATTTTAATGAAATTGCTTATTTTTATAGAGTTGCTACAAATGGCCAATTTTTTTCTTAATTCAATTTTTTTCTTATTTTTTCTTAACTAAAATATTGAAGTATCTATCTTCTTGATCAAGATTTGACACTTTTCTTGTTCTCCTAAGGTAGGTGCACCCATTCCCGTCCCTTTAAAAATTCCTCCCTCATGTACTAGTGGTGCACATTTTCTTTCTAGAATGCACACCATTGGTACATGAGGATGGAATTGGATGATGGGTGAGAATGGGTGCGTCTACCTTACTTAGAGAATTTTTCGACCTTTATATTTAAAGGAGTGTACAATTAATCAATTATATATTGGCCATATTTTTTAAAAGTTTAAAAATTATTTTTCTAATCTTAAAGTACTCTAAAAAAAAGCATGAGTGTTATGAAACACAGCAAAATCAATAGATGTTTCTTGCAATCACTCAAGAAGAAAATGTTACTTACAAAATAAAATTAAATGTAAAAAACAAATCTTGTGAAATTGCAAAATTCAGATAGCTGGCCCATACTGTAAGGTAACTACACCTAAAACCCTGCAAAGAAACATTAATAAAAATATGGCTACTATTATTAAACTTTCAAAGCTTTTTCTAGATCTTGGTTGGATTCAAAATGGAATTGTTCATTCTTTTAACCTCTAAAGCTACATAACTATATTTCACTAAAAATCATTCCCAAACTGCCATCTCTATTGCATGGAGTTACAATGGAATTTTTTTTTAAATCCAACTACAAGATCTCGCATTAGACTTCATCACAAAGTTTAGACCCTACGATTTGGCAACAATTATCGTGCGGTTATCGTTGTTTCATGGGTTTGTACCATAATCGCACTGACTCAGTATATTTTTACGCACAGAATCAGTGCGAAAACAATGAATATCAATAGCGTACGGTTTATGTACTTTAATTATACAATTGTTGTGTCAAAATTGCACAACAATCATATAGTTAAAGTACATAAACTGTACGCTATTGATATTCATTGTTTTCGCACTGATTCAGTGCGTAAAAATACACTGAGTCAGTGCGATTATGGTATGAACCCATGAAACAACGATAACCGCACGATAATTGTTGCCAAATCGTAGGGTCTAAACTTTGTGATGTTGTACAAGAATGTCCTAGAATTTTTTTAGAAACTTTTTAAAGCAGCCATTGTAAGATATTAGTATTCAAATTGAAAAGAAAATTTTATTTTGTACTTTACAAAAGAAGCTTTTCAAACTTTGAATCCTCTTTTCTTAATTATTTTGCACTACAAAGTTTTGAGGTTTAATTCTTTATAATGGAAAATTGGTTTGAAAGTTTTCAAAAAAAATTCAAAATATATATGTATATATATATATATCTATATATCTATATGTATATATGGGTGATTGCATGAAAGACTGGTCGATTTTGTTCCACGTTGGCAAAACTAAGATTGTCTTCTACAATAACTTTTGAATTATGAATCCAATGCCAAAAACAAAAAAGCTATTTTTAGATATCTTGATTGCAATTGTAACCCTTATTTTTCAAAAAAATTAAAAAATCATTTAATATTTAAAGTTCAATTTCTCTAATTTGTCACACTTTCAAGTTTAGAGGTTTTGAATACTATTGAGTGGTTTAAATTAATGATTTTCAGTTGAAATTTCTATGGTACATTTCTACACTAGGCAAACACGTTCCTACCAAAGGGCATCTAAAAATACATTATTTTATGTCCTCCACATTTGTGCAAAGAAGCCTCCCCTGCACGCGCAGTTGTGAACAATAAAACTGGTTTTGACCTCATTTTTTTTGTTGAAACTCATCACTAGGAAGTCCTCCCAAATGGCCAATTTTTAGTTTTTTTTATAATTGTTTTTCCTATTTATTACAAATTAAAATGTCAAAGTATGTATTTTTTGGGACATATTCTCGGACATAGAATTGTGGCGAAAAAATACATACTTTGACATTTTAATTTGTAATAAATAGGAAAAACAATTATAAAAAAAACTAAAAATTGGTCATTTGGGAGGACTTCCTAGTGATGAGTTTCAACAAAAAAAATGAGGTCAAAACCAGTTTTATTGTTCACAACTGCGCGCGCAAGGGAGTCCTCTTTGCACAAATGTGGAGGACATAAAATAATATATTTTTAGATGCCCTTTGGTAGGAACGTGTTTGCCTAGTGTAGAAATGTACCATAGAAATTTCAACTGAAAATCATTAATTTAAACCACTCAATAGTATTCAAAACCTCTAAACTTGAAAGTGTGACAAATTAGAGAAATTGAACTTTAAATATTAAATGATTTTTTAATTTTTTTGAAAAATAAGGGTTACAATTGCAATCAAGATATCTAAAAATAGCTTTTTTGTTTTTGGCATTGGGATCTTAATTCAAAAGTTATAGCACATGACAACCTTGTCTTGCTAAAGTGTGACAAAAATCGACCAGTCTTTCATGCAATCACCCATATGTATGTATGTATGTATGTATGTATGTATATATGTATGTATACACACACACACATAAATTGACTTTCATTCTTTAATTTTTTTATTAAATTTAAGAAGATACAAGGCAAAAGGAAGAATTAAACAATTAATAGTTATAAAAACATATCAATCCTAATGATGAGATTGTTGAAGCAAGTCATCTACATTCTATGAACCTTTTGTTTTAAAAAATTGTAAAAATTGAGTTCAAAAGCAAATCCTATATACTTTTTTCCATAAAGATGCCCTTATTGCCCTCAAAACAAGACGCTTCATAACTTTCACATCACTAATTTAAATGGAATGAATCAAAACTTTCCAAGTAGACATAAATATACTCTATGGAAAAAAAAATTATTGGAATAAATTATTTCAAATTTTTACAATTTTTATTTGTTGCCAAGGTTTGAACATTTTGTGCTTAAGAAGGCATAACTTTTGGTCCTATACACTAATTGAAATAAAAATCAATTCAATAAATTGCAGTAAAATTTGACATCATAGGAACTTGTCTCAAATCCCCCTCAAAAACATTCTAGGACTTTGAAACTTAAGGTTAACATTTATGTTTTGGACACAATATGATAAAATTATTTATGTTCAAAATGCTAAAAATAGGTGTACATAAATTTGACCCTAGGTTCTCATGAATAGATCAAGGTTGCGCATTTTAGGCAAAAAAACACCACTTAAGTAGCTTTGATGATTTAACTTTTAACTTTTTTGAGCTCCAAAGGTGATGTTAAATAGGGAAATGATTATCTTCTAATAATATTCTTGAATTGCATTTGCATGGTTTCTTTGCTATAGTTCTCCTCTCCAAAAGTCTACGAGCAACTTATCACTTGCATCTTAGATTTCAATTGAATTTAAGATCTTCCTATAAATCAATGTACAATACGTAGAGTAATTTCACAAACAATACCACTACATGATATGGCCATCAGACTTCAAGAATGGTAATAGATGACTTGAATGAATGCTATAAAATTGGAAAGAAAATCCTACAAAAAACAAGATGGAGTCACATTTTTTCAAACAACAATCCAAAACTAACTTCTTGGATTTTTTTTTATGATTTTTGTATAAAAGCTCCTCTTCAGTAATTGACCTTGTAACGTCAATGTGGACACTAAGTGTTTAATGAATGACAAAGAATCCTTCTTGTAAAACAGAAGTGAAGATGTTCAGCCTTAGAATTTTGTGTGAAAAGGGGAGGTCTTGTATAGTGGTTTGGCCTCCAATGAATACTCTTAGGTTTTTTCAACCCCTAAAGTCCCAAGGCCTTTTTACCATCAAAAACACTGAAAATTGCCATTTCTATTGGAAAGAGCAAAAAAATTAAAAAGTATTTTTCTTTTGTACAACTAACAATAGAATCTTGCATTAGACTAGTATAAAAATGTATAGAAGAAATTAAAAAAACTTTGACTATGTAGATTGCAAGATATTTGCATTTAAAGTGATGAAGTTAAGTATTTTGCACCTTGTTTGACTAGAATTTTTGACTTTGAATCTTCTTTGATTAAAATTTTTGCACTATTGATTTTGAATTTCTAACCTTTTATGTTGAAGAATTGAGTTGAGAGTCTGAGAAAAAAAATTAAAAAAAAAAACACTTCATTTTCACTCATTACAAAATTATAGAAGTAGATTCAAGGTTGAAGGGAAAACTGAACCGCTAATAGGTCTAAGATGGGATTGAAACACACTAATCTCAACGGTGAGATTGTTCTAGCAAGAAATTTTAACCTTAAGAAGCTTTGCTTTTTTAAATTGTAAAACTTGAATTCAAAAAAGAATTCTATTAGTTATTTTTCAAGAAGATGCTATGATTGTTCAAAAAACAAGATCGTTCATAACTTTAACATCACTAATCTAAATGGAATGAAAATAAGCTAATTTTATCTCATATAGATAAAATTACAATCTATCAGGAACAATTTTTTTTTAACTTTTAATTTTTTTAGTTTTCTTTCCTGCTTGCCAAACTAAAGTTTGGGCTTATTATGCCTTAACTTTTGCTCTTGGGCACCGATTGAGTTAAAAATTATATTCCCAAAAAACTAATGCAATTTTATATCTTCACAAAAAGTTTCAAAAAATCATGGTGAATATTGAGACCATAGGAACTTGTCCAAAATCCATTTTGTCCCCCAAAGTGACAATGGGACTTCAGGGATTAAGCAAATGATTTAAAAAATACCAAATTCGGAAGATTTCTACAGTGCCTAACCTACGTTCCAAGGTTAACCTTGTCCAATTTGTACAGGCTTATGTTCAAGGATACACTGAGAAGGTCAATATCAGCACAAACAATGCATGACAAGCTAATTGATATGTCTGAAAAATCAAAAAACTTAAATTGATGCTTACTGATCTTCCATAACATTTAGTAGCCTTCGGAGAGGCTGTTTTTCCTCTCTAAAGTCTTCATCCACAAAATTCATCCACATCATTAATGTTAGTTTCGATATCGGAATAGTGATAGTACATTTATGATGTGCTCCAATTTTTTAATGCTAATTCTAGGATTAGACATACAAAATTAACAAATTTTTGTAAAGAAAGATGGTTTGCCAAAAATCTGAAGAATCTATTGAGTAATATACATACCAATGCAATTTAATTGTCTACTATCCAAAACAAATTTTGATGGTAAAATGAAGGGATCACATCATTGAAATTTGTTGAAATGACAATGTCATATTTATATTGAAATCCATTGTCCATCATGAGTCTTTAGAGAATATGGGATAATTTGAAGATGGAGAGCTTGACCGCTCATTGTCAAAATGTAAAAATTATGTTTGGAGAAAAATTTTAGACCTCATTTGCGCATAGTAGAATAACTTTTCTCAAAAAACTTTGAACTAAAAAAAGTTGGTAAATCAAGTTAACTTTCATCTCAAAAAATCCGTTTGAGATTTTAAGATTCTAATCAAAAGTTATGGACAAAATTTAGAGAGGATGTTTGAAAATGTTAAAAAAAGTGTATTTCAAGAAAAAAAAATGTTAGAAAAAATGCTCCTTGTAACCTTTTTCTCAAATTTGTCCATAACTTTTGATTGGAGGCTCAATTCACATAATTGTTGCATACAATTGTGTATTTCAAATCTAGTCTCTCTAATTCCGATTCTCTTTCAAATGAATAAGTAACCTCCATCTCCAATTCACTTCCAATTCTTCTTAGATGAAGAGTTACTGATTTTGCTTCACACTTTGAAAATAAATTTTTGGTTCCCTAGGTCTTAATCCTGAAAGGAAAAAAGCTATGACCAAAATAATCACCCAAAAAGGATCCAATAGTCTTGGACCAATAGATACATTCGTCATTCCTACAGTATCCTTGTAAGTTGCTTGTAAGTCATCCATCATCTTTTTTTGGCCTTGACGTCCTTACTACGTTAACTCTGAGAAGATAGAGCCTATGACTATCATCACAAAGTTTAAACCCTACAGTTTGTCAGCAGTTATTATGTGGTTATTGTTATTTCATGGATTCGCATGTTAATTACAATTTATTGCATCATTACAATGCATTACTTCACATCGTTATCGCATTGTTACAATGCATTACTTGCAACTGCATCGTAACGATGCGAAGTAATGCATCGTAATGATGCAATGAATTGTAATTAACGTGCGAACCCATGAAACAATGATAACCACATGATAAATGTTTACAAACCGTAGGGTCTAAACTTTGTGATGATGCTCTCAAGCCGCTTAAATTTCTTTGCACTTTATGCTCTATTTTGTCACAATAATGAAATTTTTTATTCTTATTTTTCAAAAATAAAAATCACATATCTTCTACAAGTCATGAATATTTCATTTTTTGGTAAAGATTTGAATATATTGTGTATTTGTATAATGAAGGAAATTCCTCATGATGGTCTACTAGTTAGTACATAACAAAAAGAAAGAGCATGTGGACCACCATTCAAAAGTTTGGATGAAAATTTATTGTTTTACATCGTCTAATAGGCTTTGCATATCATCCAAAGTATAATTATGAATCTTTGTGAATTCCAAGGCTAAGATAAATCCTTCCAGTAAACATCTAAGCTTGGTTCTTAGCGAGGTTCTTAGTACTCGATTGCCTAAATTTTTGTTGCCTCTTGTTGTGAATCAAAAGGTAATTCTAGATTATCTTTGCACGTATTTTTTGGACATATTATGAATAATCAATGAGTTTTTAAGGAGCTAAGAATAGATAGAGGCCAAGCAATATTCCATTCTAATTACCAATAGAAATTGCCCAAAAAATTATATTTATAAAGTACCACTAACAATCTTACTTTATACACTATATATGAAACCATTTTAAAGATGCAAGTCAGAATACACTAATAATTATGATATTTTGTATTGTATTATTTACACTATTAAGTGATTCATTCTAATTCTTGTTTAATTAACAAATAGTGTTCTTGTCTTGATTCATGGGTGATTGCAAGAACACCTGTACTATTTTCCGTCACACGTTCAATGCAAAAGTTGTTTTGTGCCATAAGTATTGCAAAAATGATTGAATGAACATGAAATTCAAAAGCAAGCTTCCTAGAGCAATAGAAAATGCACTTGAATTATTTTAATTTTTTCAAAATCAATTTAATAGGTGAAAATAAATTTTGAATATATGTCACACATGCAGTTTTGGTGGTTTTTAGTACTATGGAGTACCTTTTCTGAAGAGTTACATCATCAAATTTGGTAGGCTAGCTCTTCTAATAGAAATACACCTTCTCAAGAGAGGGATTTCCAAAAATATTTTCCAAATGTGTTTTATATTGGCCTAAAGTGTGCTATATTCAGGTTGAATTTATGTTGAATTAAAAATGGTTTTTTAGTTCTAACTTTGATCTTCCTACTTTGCTCTTAGTTGGCAACAATGGCCATTTTAAAATAAAATTTTCAAACTCATTTCCTAATTTTCAAAAATAGAAACGTGAAAGTCTCATTTTCTAAGATAAATTGTAGCATGTGGCTCAAAATAGTACTTCAAGGTACACATAAAGACTCAATAGTACTGTTAGGGCTTGTATTACCTTCTATCTGCCAATGTAAATTGTTTTTTATTGGCAAATTAAGTATTTCCATCCATTTTTGCATCCAATGATGAACATCATATGCTCTCAGAATAGTAAATTTGAAATCCAATTGACCATTCAATTATTATGTTCCATGCCTTCAATAGTACTGAAGGTGATTCATAGTACAAAAAGTCAAAAAAGTCAAAAAATGCAAAATGCAACAAATAGTACAAGTGTTTCTTGCAATCACCCTCATGTTGACATTTAGTGTTGGTAATATTAGTTGTATTCTTGACATTTAGTGCACTACATTTCAACATGAACATTACTAAAAATTACAATAGTTAACACTTATTGTGAATAATACTAGTAGTATTGTTGACATTTAGTGTTAAACTTCATAATTAATGTTACAAACACTAAATATCATTATTAGTGCACTGCTATGAAAGGAAGAGTAGCAAGTCACATTGTAGAAACAATATTTTGAGGGTACATTTCAAGGTTGCAAACATCAACTATTTAATTGGGAATTCAAAAACACTGATTTAGCAATTCTAGTTAATTGAAACATTGCATTAATCCTTGATATTCTTTTGCAATTTGAGCCTTAAAAAGCTAAGTGGATTGTAGAGAAAGGCTTTTTTGAAATTTTGATAATTTTATTGATGTTTTTGGATGTTTTATTCTTTTTAGTGGGATCCTAGTAATGCAAGCCAAGTGTATAAGTGTTTTACAAAGTGGATTCAAGTTTTGATTTTGGGTATCAATGCTAGCATTTGCATCATATTTAAACATGCAAACTAAATTCAACATCCTCTAATTCTCATTGAATTTTGAAGTTGAGATACCCCACTTGCATGTAGTGAAATAATTTCTACTTTGAGCTAACTAGTAGATCTTACAAATAGTAAGAAATTTGAGTTTGAAACTTTTTGATTGTATTGTATAATGAAGTTGAGATTAAGATCTTATAGTTAGAATTGCCATTGCAATTGTTCAAATGTTTTTTATTGAACAATATTGACACAAAAAATAACTCACCTATGCGTGCAAATTATATTGTCACATTTTTCAAAAAAACGTGCATCCAAAAACATAAATTTTGTGTGTGAACAAGTCAGAAATCAAGCCGCAGCAGTTGACCCAAACCTCAAACACCAGAGTGTGGTTGCAAGGAATTTTAGGGGTTAAATGAGCACTTCCATGCAACACTGGCACTCTATTCCCTTGCCATGGCAAACATTACTAAACTGCTTAGACATCGTTCTGGTGCATAATCAACAGTCATGTGAGCTCCGTTGCAATTATGTTCAATGTTCAACTTCCACATTGCAGCTAGAGTTGCTCTTAAGTCGCTGATCAAGCCTCTTACCGATTTCAATGAGAGGTAAGCTTCACTCTTTCTGATAATCTGGAATTACAATCCCAGGTAGAAGGTAAAGCCGCGTCTTCGCATTACAAGCTCAAACAAGAGTCTTGAAATTGAAGCAGTCAGCAGCTAGCCTACTGATGACAAGGACGATTCCCAACGTTTCACTGATTCCAGCTTCATAAGCGTCGGATCACACGGCTATCACAGTCTAGAAGAAGTAATTAAGTAGATCGAATGAATCGTCCATCTGCGCTTCCTTAATTTGGGGCGATCGGCTTTCGTTTGGTTGTTGAATACCAAAATCCTTCCAAACATTACTGTGGAAACATTTAAAAAAAACATTTTTGATTGCAAACTCTTCTGAAATGCATTCCATGATGTATCGGTTCTTACTAGGCTTCTAGCTGCTCAATTGATCAAGCACGAGCGGCCGAATTGAAATGTACTGGATACGGTGCCTGGTAAAGTGGGGGGTAGCCGGGTGTTGGGTAAAAAGCCGGGTGATGTACTCCGTCTAAGCAGTCACAAAAGCCAATTAAAATTTAATTAACGTTACAGTAAAAATTTTAAGTAATGAATGGCATCATAATTCAGTGAACCGGCATCAGAATCGTTACAAACGTATTTAACAATGCTGGAAGTCTAGGAGCCAAGACCAAAACTACCAAAACAAGAGCGCGAGTCCTGAAATCCGAAAGCATGAGGATGTAATTAACTGACAGAGGCACGTGCTATGTATAGATAGATATATAGATATACCTGTTCCACCGTGACTAGGATGGAGACTGGGATGGAGGCTGGGATCATGTGTCTTCTCATTACGACGTTGGCAGCACCAGCAAGGAGCGTTCAAGTCACACTTGATTTCGAAATTAGAACTCTGCAAACATTTGATAATAACGTAGACGATGACCCCAATTACACTCAATCCCCCAACGCTTCCCCCCACAAGAGCGCCCGTCGAAGCTGTAACAGCAACAGACAGAGTACACGCCAGTTAGTACCAGTTAGTGCACCAACCACAGCTTCAGTTTCAGTCTTTAGAAACCCACAGCAAAATACTGAAACGTCTTTATCTAATCTCAGTATCTCACCACAAAAATATATTGTACTTGGGTCGAGCTTATAGTTGTGCAATGAGGCCGTTTTGCCCCCCCGTTTTACCCCTGGGGAAAACGCAGGAACTTTTTATTTGCGAGGCATGATAAAATTTGCAAATTCTGAGTTCATATTTGCAATCAGAGGCCCCAAATTAGCTAGGAGAGGTCTAGAACATACCCTAAAGATGGCACAAAATAGGGGATAGTTTTTTTTACATTGACCCCTGGCTTTACCTCTGCAAGAGGCTCGTTGCACAACTATAAGCTCGATCTTGTACTTGCCACACTATGCGACAAGTGTGCTACAGTCAACGATAGCGTGGCAAATATTATATATGAAGGATACTTCCCAGGAGAAAATCCAAAATGTCCATGTATGAAATTTTTGAAAAAATCCTTAGGCAATGGCCACTGATGATGGAATAGGATATGTACAGTACACAAGGAACGGAATTCGGACACGAAGGGCCATTTGTCCAAATTCACATTAGATTTCTCCTGTGTATTCCGAATCGATCCCGTCAACCCAAGCCAATGCAGAAACATCTTAAGTTTCAGTACCTTTAGAACCCCTACCAGGACGAGACGGCACCCCCAATGAAGGCGTCGATCGAAACTCACAGTGAAGCACTGAAGCCTCTTAATCTAACCTCACCATCTTGCTGGATATATCCCAACTTGTTCACAACGTGTACCAAGTGTGCTACAGTTCAATGATACCGTGGCAACTATATATGCAAGACGTACCTAAAGAGGAATCCAAAATGCTCAGTGACGATAGAAGAGGATACAAGTCTAGGGATGGAATTTGGACTCAATGTCCAATTTCACATTATATAAATTTCTTCTGCGGAATATTCTACAATGCCACTTCCGATCGAGAAGACCATTTTAATAAAGAGAACTGAATGTACGTACATTACCAACCAGCCCAGTACCCAAACCCGATCAAATCACATCAACCCAAGCGAATCCCAAAACATCTTAACTGTAGATCTGTACCTTTGGAACCCTTTGCAGGAGGAGAAATCCCTCCCAATGTCGGCGTTTCAACTCCAGGAGGCGTCGAACTCGAACTGAAACCCGGAGGCGTAGTTACCGAAGCTGGAGGGGTGGTTACCCCCCCTGCAGGAGGGGGACTGGAACCCGAGCAGTTGGTCATGTCGGCGTGGGCACTGCAATCGCCATTCAAGTTGTACAGTCTTCCCGGGATGATGGATTGACTCGCATCGCTCTCGGGGTTCGCTTGATCGAATTGGATCACCTGGCACAGACACCCGGGGCCGTAGTCTGTCGTCAAGCTGACCACCTCGGAGCAGCAAGTCGCGTCTGGGGAGGCTGCGGAATCCAAGGTGAGGTACGTCAGGCACGAGTAATACAACGAATCGGGTCCCGAACCTAAGCACGGCGATTGCGCGCTCACGGATCCTGCAACCGCTAGAAGCAGAAGGGTGGACGACAGAGCCAGACAGGGGGGCGCCATCCGCACGAGCATTGCATATGGTTGGCGACCTAGCTAGTGCATGGCTTCTAGATACCTCGGGATGGTTGTGCAAAATGTTGTGCACACCAGCAGAGACCAACGGGGCCAGAAACCAAGAGGGCCAGAAATCACATTGTGTCGCAGATCCACCTCATTGAACGGATATTTCGTTAAAATGGCGATATTTTTCTGCCATTTTTCCATGCATTTTCTAGGACTGGTATAGATTTCAGAGCACATGGTCTAAACTCTCGGACCGGTTTACATTTCAGACCACATGATCTAAACCTGAAAGTGCCAAGCTTGTGGAATATTGCCATTTTAACAAATCATCCGTCATTGCCACACATTCAAGCGCGTTACGTTTGCAGGGCTCTAATTTCCAATTGCAAAGCACCTCCTCAGTCCCATCGATCAGTTGGATTGATCGATTTCGAGCGGGATAGATGATGCTGGGCTTGAATTGGTAACTGTACAGCGCTGCGGCGTGGCTGGCAAGTTGTTGCTGCGGTGCTTCCAGGCGGGCTTCCAGGTCGGGGTGAGGGGCTGCTGTTGCCGTTGAATCATCGTCGGCACTGACAGCCGGTTGGATTGATATAGATTTCATCCGCAGTGGTAGCCGCTAACTTAATTACGTGACGGTCAGATTCGGGCACAAAGAAATTAAGTGTTTTTAACGACTGTCTCGTTAAATTTTAATACTCTGGCACTTTTCAGAGCATGCATGAATCCATACTAGTATACTAATCATAGATTTTAGACCTTTATGTTCATATATGTCACAATTTTGGTGTCCTAATTGTGCTATTTTTACAACATTGACATGATATTTATGGTCAGAAAGTGCCACATGTTTTCTTGTGATTGGTTAAGGGTGACGTGGACCTCTCTGAATGTGACTTGGAAGTTCAAAGTCAGCACTTCCTTGTTGAATCTGACCCTAATTGGAATCCCTTATTAATCCCTATATGACGAATTTCATAAAAATGGCGGTATTCTATGTGCCATTTTCACACCATGACATCTAGGACAAGTGTACATTGCTAACATCTAGGTCATTTTTAGATTTCAGAAATCTAAGACTGGCATAGATATCAAACCGTGCAGATTGAAAAATCTAGGATTGATAGAGATTTTAAATATCTAGGAGAGGTGTAGATTTCAAAAATCTAATACAGATATAGATTTTGGTACAGAAAAAAACAGTTCAGACTGGGCGGTCTGAACTGCTAAAAGTGCCAAACTAACGTAATACCGCCATTTTAATGAAATTCGCCATCTATACTTTTCTTGTTGGTAGAGCAACACATATATTAGGTTGCCTAGCTATCCTCCGGATGTCTACCATCCTCTATTGACATCCCAAAAGATCCAACAAAAATTAGGCAATTTAATCAAAGGAACAATTCTGTCAACTGCTTATCCTGTCAACTCATTGCATGTCAACGCATTTAGGATTTTAGGTGTAGTTACCTTAGGTCAGTCCCCATTGCATAATAAAATGCACCCTTTAGCCCATCCCTTCGAGGTAATGACCGCCGGTAAGGGTTCGTTTGTGTGCAAGTACCGTTCTTACACAGAGTTTCGTATTGTTGATCATTCTTAACGGGATCGCTCTGTACTGTACAAGCGGATTTACACTGTTGGCGGGCATGGAGTACGTGTGTTTCGAGGTAGAAGTGGGTGAGAGTACGTTCAATTGGTGCACACCAGTGTCGAAAGTCGGTAACAGCGTTCGTCAAAATCCATTGTTTGATCCATCTGCGGACTGCAAGTACTGAGGAGATTCTGTTTGCTGCTCCAGGAAGCCTACTTTGGTGCGCCATTTCACAACTCGAGTGGCAATTGACCTTGATAGTGGTAACCGTGACTGATTAGGTTTGGAGCTTCCTGTGAGGACGCCGATTGGAGGAGAGCGTGATCTTTACCTGTCTCAGGAGGTGAGCTGCTCATGTGTCATTTCGTAAGGCGACATTAATTTAGCATATTTCATCTTGAGGAATGGAGCCTGGGAATCCTTAGATGTCCCATAGCTATTCCATCACCATCTGTAAGATCTTTGCCAATCAGTACTCAAGTTGCTGGCAGAGAATTCTTAAGTAATGTACTTTGAGTAATGTACTAATTTGAGTATTCCCTTGCAAGGAGACGGTACTGGGAAGTGGGGGCCGGCCAAGATGGAAGACATTTATTGTCAAAACACGAAGCCTTGGAACATGTTTTCTTTATTTATTACTAAGCATTACCTCCGGACTTCTACTGATTCACAGCAGACCCTTGTGGAATTCCCTGTGACTATTTTGGAGATTCTATAGGTTTTCATGCAAGTTTCTCCTAGTTTTTATGTTTCCTTGTGTTCTAATGTCATCATGGAGGGATTTTCAAAGAGTTTGTATGCAAAAGGAAATTGTGGGTTTTCTTTGCAAGGATTTTCATAAATTTCCCCCAAATCCCCCGTGTGCAATCCAAATTGGTAGACTTTGCAACACATTGACACATCTTACATTTCAATATTGTTTCCACCTAATATTTGGTAGATTTTTAGAAGATTCAACTTGTCCCATATCGATTGTCGAGGTTACCATGAGGTTGGACACATAAGACTTGTAAGTTGTCAATCATTAAGTCAATGTATACAACTCTTAGAAATCTAATGTTTCTACAGTTGGTACATTTTAGAAATCTCAGAAATTTTACAATACATGAAATTGTAAAATGTTCAAACAAATGAAATCTACGTATTACTAATATTTGAACTATTGAAATCTAGCTAACGGTCTAGACTAAAAATTCTGAAATGTACAAATCAATAAGATTGAAAATTCAAAATCTACATATCTGTTAGATTTCAGCTTCCAAAATCTACAAACTGAATTGATTATGCAAACTAAAATCTACAATAAAATTAGATTTTAGAGGCTTAAATCTACATTCTAGATTATTGAATTCTACGGATTGAGTTGATTTTGAGGTGGGGACATCTTCAAATAACACTAAAAAATGCACAAATTTCCCCTTTAAAACTCCCTTAAAATTCCCTGTCTCACATTTCCCTGTGAGAGTGACATTCCCTATGAACAACAATTTTGTAACATTTCTTTGTTTCTTTGGAGGGGATTTGGAGTACAATGCCTGCAGGGAATTCAGAAAAGGCTTCCTGTGATTGTGTGTTTGTGAGTTCGCGGTTCACAATTATCTTCTGCTATTGCGAGGAGGTGCCTTTGCAACGCCAGCGTTACTGAGCATCGTCACAACATCGCCCCTGGAGCCTAGCTGCACCCACTGACGACGTACTTACGGTACTGCGCTCTTCTTCATCTTTCAATCATCTTCAGCTTGAACCTCTTTTGGAAAACTCAGTCTCATTTTTTCGATTCGGGTCGACAGCCCCACTTCATCACTGATCGATTCCGTGATGCCCTGCGGCGTAGAATGTTTGCCTGTGCAAGTTAGGGCCTGTTTCCATTGGACGGGTGGAGCTTCAGGAACTGGAATGGGGGCTGGAGGGAGCCTGAACATCGCTCTCATGTTTTCATTGAGCTCCCCTCGGCTTCAGCTCGCCGCCCATTTTCAGCTCGCTACAGTGCAAGGTACTAAAGCCGAGGGACAACGGCAGGAAGGCTGAAAATATACATCGCCCGTCTGTCTAGGCGGCAATTGCATTGCGCAGATTGAATGAGCAGTGATTCTCTTTGATTTTTTCCTGCAAAATACCCCGTCCAAATATCACCGTTGCCACAAAACTATTGTTTGCTTGATGAATGAATGAATGGCCTTTGGTCAATGGTCATGTCATCTCCTGTTCAGAAAGGACTGAAGCACTTGTGCATAACAGTGGCCATGGAAGTTTGGAACAACAGCCTGGAAAACCCGGCGGTTTTTAACTGATATTTGGGGTTTTCATGTTGTGTATTAACTGTCAGAATGTGGACATCAGGACGTCCCTCATAAAACTGAGGTGCTCTGTTTGGTAAAGATCCTTGAATCCCCACATTTGGTGATTTGGTCGTAGTTTCTGTGCCTGGGAATGAACTGAACTCAACGCTGGGTTACTTTCTTATTTTTTGAACTTTTAATGTCATAGGCTTGCAGTCGATTCTATAGACTTTCCTCAAGTGTGGGGATTGTTAAGTAATTGTTCGCTGTGACTTATATTCTAATCATGGGCAATTTCATTAAAATGGCGGTGATATTAAGGTGTGACATTTTGACCATCCAGAATAGGTATAGAGTTCAAAATGGGCATTCTTAAACATCTAGGACGGGTATAGATTTTAGAACGGATGGTCTGAACTGTTAAAGCGCCAAAGTTCAGTAATACCGCCATTTTTAATGAAATCAACCATAATCATCTAACCCTTAAAGGACGGGCCTATAACCAATGATTTTAAGCCTCACCGCCCCTCACCTAGTTTGCTGCCATTTTGTGATAAGATATGCATGAAATTTTTTTGATTTATTTTTCAGAGATGAAATAACATGTCTTCTTTACTTCACCAAAATTTTAGATTTTTTTGTGAAAATTTGATTTTTTTGAGAATTTTGGAAGATAGAATGAAGAAAAATCATATCAAATAGAAAATTATTTCAAAAAATCTGAAAATTTCACTATGGGTGTACATTATAGTAACAAACATCATGGTGTAAACTTGAATTCCGTGCCATTCTATAATTAGAATGTAGGATACATTGAAAATCCATCCAAAGTTCAAATTGCAATAAAATATTCAATATTATAAATTTTTCCAAAATTCCAATTGGAGTAGAAACTAGAATAGATGGACTTCATATCATTAGTTGGGTTCAAACTCAAAAAATATCATCTTTGTTGAGAAATTTCAGATCTAGAGCAAGGAGCAACAACTTCCTAAAATACACTAAAAATAGCATTTTTTGTGATCCGTTTTTCTTACCAACTTCTCATTCACAAATTAACAAACACTAAAAAAACTACAAATTCGCTTGGGTACTCTTCATAATCCTTTGTGAAAGGTCAAGGAAAAAGAAATGGATGAAAAACTGTTTCTAATCTCCCTCCATAGCACCACACAGTCATCCAAACGCTATGAAATGGCTCCCCCGGCGTTTAGGGGCTAAATGACTCCGAGATTGAGACATTTCACTCGTAATTGAAGTCATGTCTGTATTGAAGAACTTTTTTTTTCTTTTTCGGGATTCGACGTGGAACAAGTTCATGTTATGTTTGTCTATAAAACTTACAACTAGCATCTGTGGTGGAGAAAATGAAGATTGATTGATTTCTGAAATGAGACAAGCAGCCCTCCCATGAAACTGAAGTTCTTGTAGTTTTGTTGGCTGAAATAAAAGAGAATTTCAATGCAAAATTTTGGTACTCACTCGTGATAAATAAGTAGCTTAAGGCAAGGTTTGTTTGAAATGCCGTTACAAATATAAAGTTTTGTTGTATTTTTGAAACAATCAAAGTTTCAAGAAATCGGAAGTGTTCCAAATGCCAATATGATGTTCAAGTCTACTCTAGTTTTAGTTTTGTTTCCAAGATTTGTGCTTTGGAATGTCACATTTTGGGAGTCTAAAACACACCATTTTAGAAGAGTCGCCTTGGGTATTTATGATCTCAATTTTGTGCAAGATTTTTTGAATATTTTTTTTCAAGATAGGAAAACTAATTAGATTACTAGGAATATAATTTTTATTTCAATCCATGTGCGAGAACATTTTTATGTTACTATAAATCCCAAATAGGTGAGGGCAAGCAACAGCAACAACAAAAAAAACAAAAAAAACAACGTGAAATCCTTTTTTAAAATTTATTTCTTATAGATTATATTTTTGTCTATGTAGAAAGATTTGATTCATTCCATTTGGATAAGTAATGTGAAAGATATGAAGCTTTTTGTTTTGTGGGCAATCTTAGCAAATTCTTGAGAAAATAATGTATTAGATTTGTTTTTAAATTCAATTTTAACAATTTTTCAAAAAAACAGTTGCACATGGTTTAATTTGCTAAGTTCTAGAATAATATCACAAAGCTATCAACAATTTAGTCTTCCCTTCTATCTCGTTCCGACTTCAACTTAACAATATTTTAAAGAATGAAAATGGAAGGATTTTTTTTCCTAAACTCTCAATTCAATTCTTCAATATAAAAAATCATAATTCACAATCTTTAGTACAAAATTTTTACGCTAAGAGGATTCAAAGAGTTATAATCTAGTCAAGGTAGGAGGAAAAAAGTTGTTTTCTTCACTTTATACACTTATATTTTGTGATTGCTACGGTCAAAGTTTCTGAAATTTCTTCTACACATTGTCATGCTAGTCAAGTGCAAGATCCTATGATGGGATATGCAAAAGAAGCAAAAATTTTAAATTTTTTGTTCTTTGCATTAAAAATGGCACTTTTGAATGGTTTTTGACAACAAAGATAGCCTTGAAATTTTTGGAATTAAAACTAATATAAAAAAAAGATAACAATTCAAAAACTTTTTATATTTCTAAACTATGATAAGTTCACATGAATTTTGTCCAAAATTAAAGTATAAAGAAAAGATTGAGAATTGCTTGATTGAACCTAAAATGGTACATTAATCTATTGATATAGTATGCAAAGGTGCTGAGAATCCAAAATTATAAATGATGTTTGAAATAAAGGCTCTGTATAATATAAAAAATTAATTTAACATTCCTTGACATCCAAATTTTTTTATAATTGCTTGGTTCTTTACATCGTAAAAGGCAATTGGCAGGAAGATAATTGATTGGATCAGTAAATCAAGAGTGGGTTCATGGAAAGGAACAAGGGAGAAAGTTCAAAAAAAATTAATTTCATTTTGCAAATGATTGTCAAGAATTCATTGAAAACAATCATATTATCATATATTAAAATTTCAAAGAACAATTTCTTGTCCAAATCAGAAATTCTCACTATATTTCAAACATAAACTTGAAATTATACAAATTTCTAAGAGTGTATTTTTGGTCCAATAATGGATATTTGACTACTTTTGATACTAGTTGTTTGTCAATGAACTCATCAACATTTCTTTACTTGAGCTCTTTTTAAGCTTAAGATATAAGTTCATCTTTGGATCAGCACGATCCCAACGATCATTACCAAAATGGAACTGTTTACAAAATCTAGGGATGGACATGCCCCTTGAGTTTTTCAATTTTTGAAGATATGGTTGTAAAACGGTAGTCAAGTAAGCTAATGATTCATCACTGGTTTCAATCGTCATCTGGAATTTCTTAGGATGAATCACATTAAATGGATCATTCAACAAGTTCTTTATGGGGCTATTATCAATTAGGAGCGTGTTCAAACATGTTGCCTTGCTTCCTAACTTCTCTTCTTCAAAAATTCTATCCAAGGTTTTGAAAAGAATTTCTTTTTTTGGAATGCCAGGATCTTTGTAATTTGACACGTCGCAATCCTCCCTACTAAACAACTTGCAATCGCTTAGCATTGGAAGGTTACATTCATTTTTTATAGCATCTATGATCTCTAGTGCATCTTTCCGGAATGAACAAGTCCAGAACGCCACTTCAAAATTATTCAAACAAAACATGAGGAATTCTTTAAGTTTTGGCCGCATGCAATATTGGCTCTTCATCTTAGTACAAACACTTTCTTTGACATGTTTCAATAAGGTTCCATTCAAATCAAAGACGAGGAAATATTTGTCTACGTTGCCTTTGTTCATTGTTTTTTCAACCTCTAAGTTTGCCATTGGGGATTTCAACTATCGAAGAGAAATGTGTGTATTCACTTGCATGCCTACTTGTGTACTTTTATGGTCACTTAAACTTATAAATTGCTTAGTAAGACTTTAGATGGATGTAAGCGTTGCAAAAGTTTGGTCCGTTGTTGTATTTGGACAAGATACTTCAATGTAAGAATTTGGTGCAATTATTTCCATCATGCTTGATCAATAATCACTTAATTCTAGAATTTGCTCTATCAATCTAAGCTTGCCATTAATGTATTTAAGTAATGAAATATTCAATAGTGAGATAGAAGACGTACTTTTTTTTGCCTTGAAATTCTTTCATACATATACCTTCCTACCAAGCCTAATTGCCTTTTACTTTCAATTAATGTAAAAGTAACTTAATTTTTCCTTTGTTTTAGAAACCTCAAGAGTACTTTCTTTTTCCAAAAATTCCTAGTATGTGGAATGATCCAATTCATTCTATTTCACTTCATTCTACTTTGTTGAGATCAGCCCAGCCTGTGGGATCATTACGAGTCTTCCAAAGCTTCTGTAAAAACGAGAAATACTCTGCCATCCGGTCTAAAACATCAATCACAGTTGAGGGAAAACATCAATCACAGTCGAGGCAAAACATCACTCACGGTTGTAACAATCTTCGGAACTCTCCCCCAATCCCTCACATCACCTCTTTTTGGTGCTGAGCATACATTTATGTGTTGAAAAAGAGTCGAAGCAAGTGTCAAAAACACTCAACTCAGGCAGACATACCACCATGGTCATTGAACCCAGTAGAGTCTGGTGGAAGAAAGAAAGCTACAATCAGTTTTCAAACAAGATGATCGAAGAGAAATGCCTCTTAAAATTTTGAGCTCAATAAAGAGTCTTGAGCTTCAGAGTACACCCAGACCCTTTAAATATGACCTCTAAAATGGCATTCTGAAATATCCAGCACACTAGTCAAATATTCAAACTATGTCATAGTTATGTTTATTTTTTTGACACCCAAGCGGTCACATCAAGCAGTCATCTTAAAGAAGTCAAAGTATCCCTGACGAAGCATGTTTTTGCTCACTAAGACACTTTCTTGGGTTCCAAAAGTTCGTCACTCTCCTAACCAGTTGATCGTTCACTATCCGCTCCACATCCCCATATAAGCTTACACATGGTTTCCTCCTTGAAGCAAGGGTGTTCCAACTGCCTCGAACGCTATGATCGCTTAAGGACGAATCCATAGTAAAAGCTCCCAAGCCTCCTCTGAACCATATCGTCACTGGTTGCTTCTTTCATTTCATCCAGCAGCATCAACTTTCACTCAAATACTACAAATCTCTACAAATATACACTCTGCACCAAGGACTCCTCATTCCCTTCGTTAAGTCCAAACAACTGTCCCTTGGAAGATCTTCCTCCACCACGACCTCATCCTCCAGTTCTGAACTCTCAGAACTATCTCATTGCAATTATACCTCCAATCTCTAAAATATTGTGAATCTATCAGAGAGAAATGTATGCCAGCCTCAAGGTCCCACTTGAAAGTCCACAGGACAGTGAGAGCGACACAGATATTACATACCTCCGTTTACAAAATGTACTGGCCCTTCTTCAGCAGTCAATGTACCCTCCAAATGCGTAGGTGCCATAGGTAAACCAACCAACGAGAAGGAATGCGAATCCAGCCCAGAAATGGAAGAAAGCCCAGCCTGCCATGTACAATCCAAAGCTCATGACTGCGACGAAAGGCACATAGGCTCGGAGGAATCCAGTGTAGTCCACGAATTTACCCTTCACCAGGGCAAGTAGGAGCACGTCCATAAGGTTCCAGTTTGTGTATCCTCCATAAGCCATCCGGTTCAAGCAGTTTGCAACGAAGGAGTGACAGTTGCAGCTGAAAAAATTGTACATCTTTCTCCCAAACAGTTGCGCAGATCTAGAAACGGCATCGTCCCAAGAGTAGGCCATCCCTGCCACGGCATGCTTGTCGGCAATGTTGCATGTATGGCCGTGTTTTGAGTCGGGGAAACAGCACTGAACCAAATAAAGTCAAACTTCAGAAGCTGGTACACCAGGACCTCTTTAATATCACCAATTCTAATATCACATTCTCTATTCTGTCACTAAACTCTAGAAAACAGATATAACCAGTCTAAAAGTCACTCTTTACTCCCACTATCACACTTATAACAGAAGAAATTGCATTGAAATGTGATAATGACGAGTTTGACATGTGTAAAAATGATTCTAAACCAACTCCCTAACTCTTACATGTCACTTAAACATGCAACACTATCTTGTCACAATATCGTAGAATCGAATGTAATCGCATGCATTTTGGGCATCCAGGATATGACATTAACTCCCAAGAGCCGAGATGGCTCCTTCCATGACTACAAAAGTTGAAATAAATCACATAAGGCAAGAAACAAGATGTGTCGATAGAAAGAAGAAACCATATACTACATTTTGTGGGGGCACTTGGATAGTAAAGAAGTCTGGGTTTAAATTAGGCCGGGAATTCAAAATAGGCACGAAAGACTGACTGCATATGTTTGGGCTCAATACCTCTTCTTCTCTGAGGCTCACGTATTTTGCTGTCGACCCAAATGCAAGATTGTCGATGTTGATGACCCCAGCAAAATCAAGAATTACACCATCCTGTCGGCAGATTCCCACATGACCCACAAAGGGTACAAGCCAAGCAATGATTGGAAGTGGCACCCACACCAGACAATATGGGAACTTGCCATTCTTTACATCCACGGGTCGCCCTGGAACAGCAGCCCTTCTCACTACCTGTAAAGGTTGTTTTGGTCAGTTAAATGTGCCCCAAGCAATTCTGATAGAAAGAGAACATAATTTATCGAATCTAAGGAAGAGAATACTATTTGCATCACTTGAAGCATATTCGACCGATGTGTCGGAGTGTGCTTTCATAGGGAGACCAGTACAGAGCGCACTGGAGGAAATCACGTTGGGTACAAGAGTCAAACTTTCTTGAGATCAATTATTTTTACTAAGTATGAATTTCTTATGCGATAATTCAGAGTGCGAGGATGTAGGCCACTATTGAAGGGACGGAAGACAACCCCATTCAAAGATCAGTGACTACAGATATTTAATCAAGTCATGCGTACACCACTTGCTAATTGCGTCAGAGTAAGAATAAAGTTGTTGTTGGTAACAAGGGTCAGCATAGGAGACGAGATCAGGTACTAACAAGTTTGCTCCATTTGAAAAAAGAGAAAAATTCAAATGTTCATTGAATTCTCTTTACCGGTTTTGGCTGAGCATGTCGCCTTCTCAGTTCGTCCTTATGGATAGGCTTCAGGTTTTGGTAATACTCTTCAATTTCTCCGTCTACGCTATCTTCCTCGGCCACGGAAATTACTGCAGAACATGTGTCGCATACATGAGGAAGGTCATTAAGCGCATACAGCGGCACACAAAAGTGTGCGGCCAGCATTGAAGTGCATCAACAAGAATATTGAAGTGCATCGAATAATTCAAAGTTAGCACTAAGCACTGACTTGCAAAGCATGATGCTGACAACAGATAAGAAAACATTAAATCAAAAATGAAGTCCAATGTCTTCATGACGTACAGTACAATCTCGTAACTCTCTGAATGTATCTTATGTATCTTATAACACAGCAAACATTCCGAGTAGCAAGACTTACAGTGCCTTCCCCTTGGGCGATATGGTGAATGCATGGCTTTAGATTGCCTGGATGATTTGATCTTCACACCCGCAAAATCCAACGCGGCAGCTGAAGACATGACTGCCTCTTGGAAAATGACTTGCAGCTCAGCGTTTTGTTGCTGAAAATGTGAGCTGCAGACAGAAACAGGATCAATTTCAGACACTTTCAAATGGGGGGATGTAAAGTAGAGAGCCCATTTGCATGGATTTTGGTTTTTCCTAGCTTGAAATTACCATACATTGAAAATGTTTTTTACACACGAGACAGACTTAAGTACTATCACAAGAAAGATGTTTTCAAGAGAAAGATTGAAGATGCAACACTCATGATTCAAGAGTAGTCTAGGCTCATGATTGAAACCTTACAACTTCAAGCTTCAACGATTCATAACGTATATAAAATCCAAATAATACATATTTCAGAGTGTTGGAATCTTCTAAAAAAACGGGGACAAAATGCAGACAGGCTGAAAATTAATATATTATTTTAAATTTTAAATTTTTTTAAAACTTGAACTAGAAAGTCATTCAGAACTCATTCCTACATCAAGCCAATGTATTCATCACTGTCGCCACAAACACCTTATCAACTACTCTAGCGGATGACACAGCAGTGCATGGAACATAAGCACCAATGTCCTTGGATACCACCCCCGTGGTAACCTCCAAACGTAAGCGACTTCAAGTATTTCCAGAAAAAAACCATTTAAAACCATTAAACTTCAATATCGACTTCCGTAACTCACTAATCTTAAAGCGATTATCAACCGCATATCCCATGCATAGATCATCGATCCTACAAAGATCCTCAAAAGTGCGGACCCTAGATGTCAGTGAGCTCATGCACTACATCCCCATATACACATCCCCATACAATTGTGTAACCGCCTCATACTTTCAGGCTACAAGCACTAGATTCAAATTGCTATCAGCCTCACATGCAAAGCGACACGAAATAGAACTTAAATTTCAACAAACAATGAACAATCCATTCAATCTCCCAACCTTCAAAACTCTAATACCTCTGCAGAACTAGAATCAATATTCAACGTCTCCAAGGCACAGATAAGGTAGCCATGTCCTTCAGAAGTGTACAAACTTGATGCTAACCCCAGTGACCGACCATAGTAACGTAGAGGAAGAAAGCAACACTTCATATCCTCACACTCCATATCCTCACACACCATATGACCAGTCAATATCCCCTAACAGTCTTCCACCACTTCTCGAAAGCTATTCCAACACTCTAAACGACGACAACACTCCAAAATCAGAAGAACGGCTAGTCTAAACCGATTTTGAACCACAGTCTAGAGCATACAGTGAAGCCAATGAAAACTTACTTACTCCGCCACCCTAAAGCTATTCCAACACTCTAAACGACGACGACACTCCAAAATCAGAAGAAAGGCGAGTCTAAACCGATTTTGAACCACAGTCTCGAGCATACAGTGAAGCCAATGAAAACTTACTTACTCCGCCACCCTAAATCTATTCCAAAACTCTAAACGACGACGACAACACTCCAAAATCAGAAAAAAGGCGAATCTGAACCGATTCTGAATCACAGTCTAGCTAGAGCATACAGTGAAGCCAATGAAAACTTACTTGCTCCACCACCGCCGAAGAAGCAACAAGCGTTCGCTTCTTAACCTCAACAGAAACTCTGCGATTCCGCCGAATCACCGCTTCACTTGCAGGCCGCTTCCATGAACAACCTCCAAATCCATAAACCAAAACCCTCCCCGCACCTCAGAGCTCGAAATCAAGCTCAAAAGAAGCGCGATCAAAAACACAAACTCAAGAATGCCGAAGGATACCGAAGGCGCTTCGGAATCTGTCCACTTGCGCTTCACCGAAACCAACGTTCAGCGACAGCTTGCATCAAAATTTCCGGCGAAGGTGACAGATCAGTGGAGTATTGTTCATGTACAGGACATTCTTCACAGCCATTCTGCTGCGGCCACGAAGGAGATGGAGGGGGAACAAACGAATGAATAAGGACACGTGAGGATGAATTAAGGATATGTGGATGAATTAGGGGTGTGATGGATGAATGAGGTGACGTAGATTCGTAAGTTGCTACAAGTTACCATTATCAAGTAGTTAGTAGGGGGGGGCCTTGACCAAATTCTTAGCATCTTGTGGAGACTGTCCGAGTACTTTGCATCTTGGTTCGACGGAAAAAGTGGAGTTGGAAGCTTCTTTAATTGCATTGCCTGTTGGGGGCAGATATGCTGTACTCTGAGGGGCGCTCACAACTGGACACGTGGTAGTACGTTGGATATTTTTCTTTTACAAAGGGGTAATTATGCATGGGAGTTGTACACGCTAGGGATTGATGAGTGCAAGCGGAGCATATTTTTGAGCACTTATCATTTAAGTTGCATGAATGCCTGAACTTTTGAGGTCAAAGGGTGCGGATATCCTATTCTCATTAAAAAAAGGTTTGTATAATATACACATCTATAATATAGGTGTATAGTATTTTAGTTCCATGTGGTCAATAATCCCAAGTTTACATAATCCCAAGCTTACATAGTACTCCCTCCGTACCAAAATGTTCATGGGCTCATAATCCCAAGCTTACAGAGTACTCCCTCCGTACCAAAATGTTCATGGGCTCATAATCCCAAACTTACATAGTACTCCCTCTGTACCAAAATGTTCATGGGCTCATAATCCCAAACTTACATAGTACTCCCTCCGTACCAAAATGAACTTCTAATTGACCTTAGTTTCTTATCCCAAATTGATTTTCTTCAAGTGATATGGCAATGACGTGGAAGAAAGAGCCACGAAATGAAGCCTTCCAACTTTCCCACAAGTTGCATGTGCGCAGTGGCTACACAAAATGAGGAGCTTCATCCGCTTGAACCAGACTGATTTAGTTGTTAATTTTTTCTTGCTTCTAACTTTACACAATATTTTTTTAAATAAAAAATGGGGTGCCTCAATCCCCATTGGGCCATTACAGTATAAGATTTGTGCATCATGCGTCACATGAATACAGTTGTGTCAGTCTGCACATCATTCTTACTATTGTACTGAACTGAATCTCCACATTATGCCATTGCTATTGTACATCAAGCCAAAGTTTCCAGCCAACTTGGAACGATAGTACAGTGCGGGAAGACAAGAGGGATACAAATATCACGGAAATGCAAAAATGATTGGCTAATGGTGTTTCATTTTTAGGGCCCAAAATTTCCACTTTTCAAAGCGCCACAACTATTCTTAGAAAACTTATTTAAAACTAAAATTTTGAGAGACAAGGAGCGCATCACACTCTACATATAATTCAAAACAGATTTTTAAAAATGTTATTTTCAACCTTAACCCCTAAAGGACCGGCATGCGTTTTCTGGCCGTATAGAAATTTTGGGCAGGTCCGTGTGACTAGAGATTTCCATATTTTAATCTGAAATTTTAATAGAAGGTGGGCGCGAGGAATATCTTTCATATGCACTAAATTTCAAGACATTTGGAAATAGGAATCAAAAGTTATGGCCAAATATGTTACTTCTTTTCGTAATTGGGCAGTCCGGGCAGCAAGAAAATTTTTGCAAAATTTTGATTTTTTTTTTAAAATATTTTTTTTCTTGTAGATTATATTTTTGTCTATCTGGAAAGTTTTGATTCATTTCATTTGGATTTGTTACGAAAAAGTTATGGACATTCTTGTTTTTTGGGCAGTTAGAGCATCTTCTTGAAAAAAATAACTTGTAGGAATCATTTCTAAATGCTATTTTTGCAATTTAAAAAAAATAAAAATTCTCATGGTTTAGTTTACTTGCTAGAACAATCTCACCATTGGGATTAGTGTATTTTAATTCCATCTAAAATATATTAATGTTTTAAGATTTTCCTTCTATCTCGTACCTACTTCTACTTAATAAATTTTTTAGGAATGATAATTAATTTTTTTTGAATATTTTTTTTCCCCTAGACTCTCAACTCAATTCTCCACTATAAAGATTTAAAGCACAAAACTCTGTAGTGCAAAAATTTTAAGTGAAAAATGTTTAAAGTCAAAAAATCTAGTCCCACAATGTGCTGAAATACTTGTTTTTTCCACTTTAAATGCAGATATCTTGCAATCTGAGTGGTCAAAAATTCTGAAATTTTTTCCACACATTTTCATACTAGTTAGGTGTAAGATCCTACGGTTAGATGTGGCAAAAATAACATTTTTCATTTTTTTTTACTCCTTGCTATAGAAATGGCAGTTTTGATGGTTTTTGGGCAGAAAAAATGCCTTGGGCCTTTAGGGGTTAATCCAAAACATTTTGTTTAAGAAGAAGATCATTTTGTAATGGAGGGAGCACTCCATAGCAATCTTCACAATGTCACCATCAGGATTTTTCAATTTTGGCATTACAGTGCCAATTTGCATTAGAAAAAAAATTGGCTAAAAAATGGCAACAAATTATAAAGTTTTTCGCCAAAAACTTCACATTAAAAAAATCTTGGATGAATTCACTAGATTGTGGATGAAAATAAATTCATGGACATGTGATATGTGCTAATGTGATATTTTCTATCCAATATGTGGATGAATGTTGAAATTTGGAGCACCACTATAACATTTTATATTGCTACTTTGGCACTTCATAAAAAATGAAAAAAATCATGGTCACCATCGAGTATTGAATTCAAGCAATTTTGCTCTTTATTTTACCAAATATGTTTACGTCTTTAAAAAAATGGACTTAGACTGATGGATTTAATCCCTATAGGACTATAGAGTTGAAATAGTTTTTGATAAGTTTCTATGATGTAATTTTTAAAGGGATTTGGAGGGATTTTTTGGAAGGTATGAGAATAGACCAGTTTTGTAGAGATATCTTTTTTTTCTTGTTTGGTTCTTGGGAGCAAAATTTATGTTATTTAAATAAAATTCTCAATTTTAGGTAGGAAGGAGGGGGGATTAAAATTTAAAATTTTGATTCTTAATGAATACATTTATGTCAACACGAAAAGCTTTTATTCATTCCATTTGAATTAGGAGTGTAAAAGAGTCTTGTTCTACAAATAATGAGAGGATCTTTTTGGAATTAAAAATATAGAGGATTTATTTTTGAACTTAATGTTTACAATTTTTCAAAACAAAAAGTCTATAGGGTTTAGATTGCTTGCTAAAACATTCTTATTGTTATTGTTAAGAGTGACATGTTTCAATTCCATCATAGAGTTATTTAAGATTCAATTTTTCCTTCAGTCTCATATTTACTTCTTCTACTTAACACTTTTAATTCTAATTAATGAAAAAAAAATAATTTTTTTTCAAGATTTTCAATTAACACTATAAAAATTTAAACCTTGAAACTTTATTGTACAATTATAGTTTAAGTTTTGAAGATTCAAAGCCTAAATAACTAAAATAGCGAGGTGCTCCCAAAAAATTCTTTTCATTTTGAACACTGATTGCATCCTTTAGTTTTAAGTTACGGATAAGGTTGACTCCCCATTCCCAACCATTGACCCATTCCCGACCTATAGATGCATGTATTTCTACCAAATTTAGAATGTTTTTTTTCTTTTCTTTTCAAGGTTGGAACTAATAAATACATGACACATGTCTCAAGTTGTGAAAAAAAAGTAGGAAATAATGATTAGGTAAAAATTTCTTGAATGATTGGAATTTTTCAAACATTGGCCATGGGTCCGAAGCACTTTTTGCCTCCCAAAACTTATAGTAATTTCAATTCAAGTGATAAAATTACCATTTTTTTTGCAATCCATGTCATTTCTATTATTGTACCTCTGAAAAATATTTGTTTTGCCTTCACTACTCCAGATTATATCGGAATTCCTTATTCGGTCAGTTATGGAGGGTTCTACCTTACAAATTTTTCCATCTTAACTCTTTACATAGCGACAGAACCTTAGGAGTTATGAATATATAAAATTTACATAACTATCAGTATGTGAGTTTTGCACTTGATGTGAAAGTAGAAAAAGTCAATCAATACAAAAAACAATTCTAAACACAACGACCTTTCCAAATGGCATAAGGTAGTCTGCTCTAAAAGCGAGCGGGCTCTAAAAGCGAACATGACATAGAGGAACATTTTGCTTTCTTCAATGTACCAGTTGGAAACATTTCAGGAGGTGGTCGGTTTTAGTGACCACTGCATTTGAACTTCAAAAATTTGTAACTAATTCTAGGAAGGTCCAAAAAATATGAAATGACTTGGGTTAGATGCCAATTCCATTTTTCTTCCTCCAAAAATAAATTGAAAATTATTTCAAGGAGTTTAGCTTCCCCGAAAAGGCAAACAACTCTTAAATGGTCGCTTTAAGAGCAGACTACCTTACCACTTATTCAATGTACTTCTTCCAAATGTATAGATTTTATTGAAATTAGACATTTTACTTGCAAAATATGAGATTTTGTCATTTTTTTGGTTTGTAATAGAAAAATAGAACTGAAATCTAGAATTTGTAAAAAAAACAAAGACTATTACTGTAGCTTGAGGTCACCTTCGACACTTTTTTGCCAAATAATTATTTAAAATTGAAAGGGCTAGTTCAACACTTTATTTTATATTAATAAGTTATTTGACAGTTATTAAATAAAGTTTTAAAACTTTTTGCAACCCTTCAAATAATCTTAGTGTTCCTATTTAGTTTGTTGTAGAGTTAGAGAAATGAATTTAGATTTTTCATTATTTAATTGACGTCATGGAATCAAGGTGTACATGTATCTTTTCCAATATTTTGACATTTTTTATGTTCAATTTTTCTTTAAAGTGTCTGATTAATTTTCAAGACCATACCGCTTCCAAAAATTTAATTATTTTTCAGGCTACAATATATAAAATCTCCATGGAAGTGAGAACATTGAAAACCCGGAGGAAGTGCCAATACTACTTTTCCATTTGGGATCCTTTATGCACATGCAAAATTGCAAATGCACGCAACCTCTATGAATTAAATCATTTTGCTAGGGAAAAAAAAGAAAAAAAGTGCCACATGTCATCTTGTGAATGGTGTGAGTTGACATGATCCCTTGAGACTCTGATGTGGAAATTTAATTTCAACACATGGGTATTGAATTAGACCTTCACTAACTACTTGTTAGTTTGAAATTTAATAATCTACAGTACACAAAATAGTGAAATTAGGTTGCCTTATGTCAAAAAAGTTACTTTATAAGCCATTAAAGCCAACAAATATTTCTAAAAATATTTTCATTTGTACACATAGAGGTTCATGAGTCCCAAATACAACAGTATCTAATTCAAAAGTGATACATTCTTAAACAACAACTGAAAATATTAATATAGTGTCAAATGTCGAGAAATTAGTGTGGGGCAACCTAATTTCACTATTTTGTGTAGTTGATACCATGCGGCCAGGGAAGATTGACCCCCTTATTGCCCCATTCAAGGATAAATATAAAAATTGCCCCCTATTTTATGTTGAGTAAATTTTGTATTTCTTCACCTCACCAATATGAATTCAAAATTTGCAAATTTAATTATATTATGGGTGGCAAATAAAAACTGTCTGTTTTCTCCGTCCAGCCAGGGGTAACTGAAAACACGGGGCAATAAGGGGACGGAGTCGATCCTCCCTGGATCTTGCCGACCTTCTTACCTCAGAGTAAAACACTGAAGCCAATCCGCGAGCCCTCACTCGACCGACTGTAACTGTGCCGGAGTAAAAAAATACCTTGAAAATCAGCGCCTTCCTGGATTCCTTCTTGGAAAAGAACTGCAAATCCCCATGAAGATTTTGTTACAATAAGTTACTGTATATTTTTATTTTTTATTATTTATAGATTTTAGGAATGTGGAATAATATCTGTTCCAATTTTTTTTTTCCTCTCATCTATCCATGCTCCATAGGGAGATTTTTTTTTTTTTCTTTTTTTTTCTTTTTTTTCTTCTCAAAGTAACGGTTACCATTGTATCCATAGGGAGAGATTAGGAAGGATTGGTGCACCAAGCAACCGACGGTGTAGAATCATTGGAAAGTTTTTAAATGTTTTGGAAAGGTAAGTTATGTGCCGCCAGGCCACTTGTGGTTGGCGGCCTTGTAAGTACTTTGCCCTTTGCAATGAAATTCCGTTTCATTTGTTTTTGGGAAAAATAAAGAAAAAAGGGAATTGGGAAAGTTCAAAAGTTTGGGAACCAATTTGAAAACGAGGCATGTACAGTGGTTGGCATAAGTATTCGTACACTTCAGAAATTGCTATAACTAAATGAAAAATTAGATTTTCCCAACAAATTTTGGTCATGTTGAAGTATAAGTAACATACTTGTATAAAATGATTTTTCAAAATTTTCAAAATCCTTTTTGATATTTTCTATAATTTAATCAAGTTTATTAATGAAAAAAAACTTTTAATACAAGTAAGTTTTTTTAAAGACTTTTTAGTAATTGGAATGAAAATCCTTTTTAGAATTTTTTGGTAAGAAATCCTCAAACTTTGAAATTTTCTTGAGTGAAATATTATTGACCAAAGTTTGACTCCAAATTTCTCTATTTCTTATAATTCACTCCAAAAATCTCCAAAAAATCATAAAAATTTGAAAAGTGTATTAAATATTTCTATATTATTTTTCATGATTTTTTGGAGGTTTTTGGAGTGAATGATAAGAAATAGAGAAATTTGGAGTCAGATTTTGGTCAATAATATTTCACTCAAGAAAATTTCAAAGTTTGAGAATTTCTTACCAAAAAATTCTAAAAAGGATTTTCAGTCCAATTACTAAAAAATCTTTAAAAAAATTTACTTGTATTAAAAGTTTTTTTTCACTAATAAATTTGATTAAATTATAGAAAATATAAAAAAGTTTTTTAAAAATTTTGAAAAATCATTTTATACAAGTATGTTACTTATACTTTGACATGACTAAAATTTATTGGAAAAATCTAATTTTTCATTTAGTTATGGCAATTTCTGAAGTGCTCGAATACTTATGCCAGCCACTGTAAGGTAGTATGCTCTAAAAGTGACCCTTTAAGGGTTGGTCCACCTTTTTCATATGTTTGCATGAACAAAAATATTTTTAATTCATTTTCTAGAGAGAAAAAAATAGATGCCAAATGTAACACAGGTGGTTTCATATTTTTTGAAGTATTTTTGAATTAGTTATGATTTTTCAAAGATTTCTACTGTAGGTACCTATTTGTGACCCTAGGTCTTCAAAATGCATCCACTTGCAACTTCTAAAGTGATTTGAGGAAATCAAGACCAATGATTGGCTCCTGCAATAAAGAATTTTTTTTTCCGATTGAATCAATCGCTAAAGTGGTCCATTTAAGAACCACTTCATATCCATTCAGTATAGTTTTATAGGGTCGGTTTGAAGAAGAGGGTCGGTTTTACAGCATACTACCTTATTGAAAGCAATTGTGGCATGAGGGGATCAATAATTTAAAATCTAAAATGTACTTCTTCAATCTATATTGATTTATTGAGACCTTTCCATTGGAAATGCATTGTATCGCAATAATGTCTCAACTTTAACCCCTAAATGCCCAAGGCCTTTTTTGAGCTTCTAGGAATCTACTCTAAATTGAACAAAAAGCCAACATTTTGATAAGCTTTATCAGTTTTTTATAAATTCTAACTGTACAAATTCAAACTAGACATGTTAGAGGTCACATAGGAAAAAAACATACAACAATATCACTTATGAATTGAAAGATTATAATGTTTGAACATGAGGGTGTTAAAACTGCGAAAGTGACTTGAAGTCTTTCTATCCTCTTTTCACATGCCAAATCTAAAAAGGTGGTCAACAAAACAATATGAGGTTAAGGGAACTAACATGCATAACCTCAATCAATTTACGGCTTCTCAAAATCTATAATTTTTTTGATTGAATTTTTAATGTGTTTTTTCTTCCAAGATCTAGTGTATTTGAGGCTCATTTCCAAGAGCCCTCAACACTATGGAAAGTCAAGATTGCAATGATTACCCTTGCATAAAATCTTGAATAGAAAAACCATAATCAATCATTTTCAAAATCGGATTTTTTGACCCTAAAATTAGACTTCAAAAAGAATTTAAAAAATATATAAATTACTAAAAATAGCAATTTGGTTAGGTTTTTATTTAACTTCAAAGTTTTGTCAACACCAAAATTTGTGCCTTGGGCATTTAGGGGTTAATTGCTTATTTAATCCCTAAATGCCCAAGGCCTTGTTTAAGCTTCTTGGAAGTTGCTTTAAATTGAACCAAAAGGCAACATTGTAATAAATTTTATTAATTTTTTCTAGAATTGTAACTATACATATTCACACTAGATATGTTAAAGATTACATGAAAAAAAAATACAACAATCTCACTTATGGATTGAAAGATTATAATGCTTGATCATGAGGGTGCTAAAGCTATAAAAATAATTTGAAGTCTTTCATTCCTCTTTTCATATGTCAAATCTAAAAATCTCAAAGATTAGAAGAGTTGCTAGCATAAGAGCTTAGGAACTTAAGCCCATAAGCCTAGGAGTTATGTTATAGGTGCCTCTATTATAAGCATCTTCTATAGTTATAAGATACCTATGCTATAGGTATGTATGTTACAGACACCTTCAATGGTTGTAAAGTTCCTACTTACACCCAGGTTCAAAGCTCATATGCTTGCATTTTTAGGCTTACATGCTAGAGCTATTGAAAAATTGGTCACCAAAAAAATATTAGCTTAAAGGACATAACATGCATAACCCTAATCAATTTACGGCTTCTCACAATCAACTCAACAATTCTTTTAAATGGATGTCTAATGTGATTTCTTCTCCAAGATCTAGTGTATTTGAGGCTTATTTCTAAAAGCCCTCAATACTAGAAAATCAAGATTTTTAATGCCCCCCCCTCATATAAAATCTTGAATAGAAGAATCATAATCATCCTTTTCAAAATCGGATTTTTGACTTCAAAAGAATTTTTCAAAAATACAAACTTCTAAAAATAATAATTTAATAAGGTTTTATTTCCATTCAAAGTTTTGTCAATACCAAAATTTGGTGCCTCGAGCATTTAGAGGTTAAGCGGTTTTACCTAAGATACTTTGTTATGTATTAGATACTTTTAATCTTCTAGAATATTTAGTTTATGATATTAGGATTTGAGGTTTGGAGAGTCTTAAGAGAAATCCAACGATGCTAGCGCGTGAGCGCAGAGACGCAAGCCTACGAGTCTTAAATCTAATTGTAGGTATGTACCTAAAATCATTTGAAGGTGTTTATAACACACGTACCTATAACATAGATACACTATAACATGGAAAGAGTCTATAATATGAATACTTATAATATAGACACCTATAACCATAGAAGGTGCCTATAATTTAGAGTCAGGCTCATGGGCTTATAGATTCCATGCTCTTATGCTAGCACTCTCTAAAGAAATCCATACTATTCTACTTCAAGTTTTTTGTTCAAGCATTGAGAATTTAAATTCTATTAAGTTGGTCAAGACTATTAAATTGAATGACAATAATTTATCAAAGTTACACTATTTGTAAAATAATTAAACTAGTGTAGGTTGAAATACTACAACATTGGACCAATTTCCACTAAATAAAATTTTGTAGTGAAACTAATTTTTTAAGTCTTGCTAATTTTTTTCCATCATTTATAGGGCAAATTAGTTTTGCTCATATTAAATATATTTCTTCGTCATTTATTCCAAGGAATGTTCCTAATTCTCATTGACATTTAGATCATTTTCACAGAAAGACAAGTCCTTAATTTGATCTTTCAAGAACATTGGAAGTTTATTACATAAATCATAGACCAATATTTTGAATTATAAATTATTAAATTTTGACTTGAATTTATGATTTCAATACATGTGGAATATTATGAATGTTTAAATACCATCAAACAAATGTTGAAGCATTTTGAATTTAAAAATTGGGCATAGTACTTCACATTGCATCACGTATCTTACTCTATTACTCTATTAGTGAAGTCAAAAAATTATTGTCTCTTGAAGAATTATTTCACTACCACAAATTTTATGTTTGGGCAATTAGTGCAATGCGATAATATAGTTTATTTAAAATAGTGACTTTGGTATATTGATGTCACACACACTTTTAGGATAAAATTATGTGTAGTGCTCAAAGATTTGTTACCATGTTGTCATAGGAAAGTGACAAATGAATGTGAAATGAAATTGAAATAGTGCTTCATCCCCAAAGGACCAAGGCCTTTTTTTTTGCCACAAAATACTCAAAACTGCCATTTCTATTGCAAAGAGTAAAAATCAAAACTTTTGATCCCACACATTGCAAGATATTTGCGTTTAAAGTAAAGATTACAAATTTTTCAGCACCTTGCGTGACTAGATTTTTTGACTTTGAACCTTCTAACTTAAATTTTTTGCGCTACAAAGTTTTGAGCTTAAATCTTTATGGTAAGGAATTGAGTTGAGAGTCTAGGAAAAAAAAATAAAAAAAACTTAATTTTCATTCTTAAAAAAAATTCAATAGAAGTAGATAATTACGAGATAAAAGGAAAATCTAAATTATTAATATCTCCAAGATGGAATTAAAACACACTAATTCCAAAGGTGAGATTGTTAACTAAGCCATGTGAAGCTTTTTTTTGAAAAATTCAAGAATGACCCCTACAAATTATTTTTTTTAAAAGATGCTCTAAATGCCCCCAAAACAAGATTGTCCATAATTTTCACATAACAAATCCAAATGAAATGAATTAAAGCTTTCCATGTAGACAAAAATATAATCTATGACGAAAAAAATTTAAATTAAAAATTTTTGAGTTTTTTTTTGCTTCCTGGTCTTCCCTGTTTTGAGCTTATTTGGACATAATCTTTGTTCCCAGGCACCAAATGAAAAAAAAAATTTGCACAAAGCTAATCAGTTTTTTTATCTTCAAATTTTTTTTCCAAAATTGAAGTCTAAAATTGAGACTATGAATACCTGCCCAAAATTCAATTTGTCTCCTAAGGGGACAATGATCCTTTAGGGGTTAAGTTAATTCAATTATTATAAACCACAATAATTATTTGTATATTTTATTTTTCTAATTTATTATTTTTTACTTTTGAGGTGGCCAATGAGAAAAGAAGGAAATGTCTTCATTGGCTTGAGGTCTTTTGAATTGAAAAAATCAATTTTACTTTGATAAAAAAATGCAAAATATTATAATTAGTCAATCTCTCATTGATTGAATTAACTTATGTTGGAATTTATTATTTTACCAAAATATAATTTTCATATTTAATAGAATTATAATGTGTATTTTTAGGATTCAAAGCTTTTTAAGATTGTCTCATTGGGTTCTTAAAAATTCAAGTAATAGAGATTATGAGTGTTATTATAAAGACCATTCCCTACAGAAAGAAACATAGCATTTTATGAATGTAAAAAGTTGTGCATTTTAAAAATCCTTCTAAATTTAGGCTCAACTTTTGGGTTTGGAGACCTGATGCAGACTACAAGCTTGGTTTCATTGTGGATTCCTTGTAGATCTTCTTTTGTTTTAAGAACATTGAGTTTTCTGATTAAGAGTAGCTGACCCATTTTTGCTTATTCGACTGTCTGTTGTTACTCTTATTTCAAATCCTAATAGATCTTGTTTTTCCACTCTTGTTACCAAACAATCGCAACCTAGATCTCAAGATTAGCTTTTTATGGAGTTGGACTTTCTAAACTTCGAGCTGGTAGATGCAAGTTTCCCCTCATGCAATGGCCACCAAGACAGAGATCAACGATCCTAGCCTATTCCAACACTCAACCCGTTTGCAATTACGCCAAAAGAAATTCTTCCGCTCAACCTATCTTGGAACTAGGCGGGCATGCTCATTCAAACTCAAAATATATACTTGAATTCTGTCATTGATCCATCTGTTTTAGCGCAAAAAGTTAGCTTTCTTCAAGAATATGTGATTCTTGCCAGTTTCACTGGGAAAACACTTAATAATGCAGCTTTCTAGTCTTGGCTGGAAGATCTAGGTACCTTGCTTTCTCCAATCCATATCATTCTATACAAACTAGTAGGTAATGACATCTAGTATGTTAAGGTAGATAGTAAGGTTGTAGTGGAGAAGGCTATCAACCTTAAGCTCCACAGATTCTTCGGTGGGAAAGCAATATACTAGCAATGACAACCTTCATTTAATTCTAGCTCTCTTATAGGCTCCAACTACCCTTGTTGGCTAACTCTTGAAGATTTACCTCTAGAATACATTCCTTTTTCAAGTTCTATTGGTGGTCTTCTTGGGTGGATCCTTGCTATGCATATACCTAATCCAACACTGAGTCCACATATCTTCTGTATGGGTTTCAATCTCTCGCAGCCTGGATGGAAATCCAAAATTATTATCAAGAATGCCTTAAATGGAGTAGTTGAAGTTCAAGTTAGGTATGAAGACTCTCGGTTAAACTGTGGCTCTTGCCATGCCCCCACTCATCTAATCTTAGAATGCCCAAACAACATCCCAATCAATGACAAAGGCATACAAAGAGACCAACCATGTCCTTTCTCACTGGGACATCATACTTCTGCAAGCTTGGCTGCTTATCCCGCACGAACAAGTCAACAACCAATTCAAAGATCCATCCCCAAGTACCGAGAACAAAGATTCAATAGGTACAATTTCAATCAAAACCATCAAGGCTGCCCTCCCTTCTCGCCTCCCCTGTCGATTTTAAACGCAAATAAATTTCTTCTAATGAAAATAAGACGACATGGACGCAATGCAACTCCGGCCAGCTTGAGCTACTAATGGGCAAGGAAAACAATTGTCTTTTGAGCGTCAACGAGATGCTCAGGCTTCTCAAGAAACTCAAGCTGCCCAAGGATCCCGAGATGATCAAGCTAGCGGACTTCAAGATCGATCTAGCCCCATCAAGTCATCTGTAACAAGTAAACCTAAATCTCCCGATTATCTTAACCGCTTTGACTTCTCAGCCATGCCCCAATTAGACTCTTATCCTTCGATCCAAAATCTATTGAATTACAACTCACCTTCTAGTGCTGACTCCCAGATTGCTTCAAAACAACTACCCCTCCCATCTACCCTAGTGAAACATTACAATCCTAAACACATATAAGATTTAGACAATAGTTCACATGAGTAGGCAAATTTGAGGATCATACCCCACATTACTGAGATACCTTTACCTCATACTCCCTATAACCTAGCCTTAGAAGGGCTAACTGTTAAAGTAACTCCTATCTCTTTCTTCACATTGACATAAGCCAATCAACCCCACACTTTTTTCCATTGACCAATATTGGGATCCCCTCTGATGACCTCCATTGATCCTTACTTAGATACCCAAACCCCATCCTCTCTTCAACTTCACATATTCAATGACAACTCTAGCCATACCCCCCCATACTAGTTAACCTTAATGACATTTAGATCTCAAACTCCCATCACCTTGACAATATTAATTTCTCTCCACTAGTCCTTGTGCCTAACTTAGATGAAGACCTCTTTGGAGATGCAAACCGGAACCTTTCTCCATCCCGTGAACAATCTAGGCCCTCATTTCCTTCCTTTGATAGTGGTACCTCACTTGCACAATGTATCTTCAATCACATATGGGTGATTGCATGAATGACTGGCTGTTTTTGTTCCACTTTGGCTGTTTTCGGCTAGTACTCCTAGTACTATGAGCTTTTTGCATATTAATTTTTTAAAATAAAATAAAATAAGGATAATTAACATAACACTATAAATAGCATATCACCAAAATTTCAGACCTAAAAAAATCTAGGTAAAAAGTTATTCACAAAAAAGTGTAAGTTGAAATTTTGAAGAAAATACATAGTTTGACGTTTTTATTTGTACAAAATAGGAAAAGCAATTTTCAAAGAAACTAAAAATTTCACATTTGTAAAGAATTTATATTGAAGAGATTTCACCAAAATTTTTTATCTTGAAACCATCTTCAACATTCAAAATTGCGCTCGCAAGGGAGCCTTCTTTGCATGGACGTAGAGGATATAAAATATAATATTTTTTAATGCCCCTTGGTAGGAACATGACTTCCTACTATGGGAATAGACAATAGAAATTCCATCTCCAAATCATTACATTTGGGTACTCCATAGTACTAAAAACCCTTAAAACTCAAAACGTGACATATTAGTTTAAATGATTCTTAAATATAAAGTGATTTTTGAAAATTTCTGAAAAATATGAGATATAATTAAATTCAAGAGAGGCATCTCCAATAAAAATTTCAAGTTCATGCAAGTCATGCTGCAAAAGTTATAGCAAAAGGAAGCTTCCGCACTCGCTTTGTGACAAAGTTTCACTACTGGTCTTTCATGCAATCACCCATATCAATCTTTCTTCTTCAGTGATTGGTAAATGACCCATTTTTATGTAAGTCTTGGTCAATTGGAGATTTTTTCTTGAAAGAGATCAAAGCCTCAATAAGGATGCAAAAGGCTTGCACTACAAGAAAATGGAGATAAATGTGACTACAAAGAATGATTCAAAAAGAGTCATTTCAGACACCCATGACTTGTAAATGACTAGGGGCCCTGCAGTCATTGTGGACAAGTCATTGTTTATGACCGGGCGATTTTATTAGCACCATCCAATTCAGACTTAGATGAAAAACGGATGACAAGGTCTACGTGGCTGATGAGATGGACAAGCAAAATTTTGGGAAAGGTCGGGTAGCTGTCCATTTTTACAGGAATTTTTGTTGACGTGGACGTCCATATCAGCCAATTATGCAGTCATTCTGCAGTTGCAATACAGTCTGAGCACTGCTGACATGGACATCCATGTCAGAGTCATGTATAAGTCATTGTGAATTCATTATATAGTCATTTAGAAGTTGCAATTGTCATTATGTATAAGTCATTGTGAAGTCATTTTTAGTTTGTAGCGATGTATAGTGATAAACGAAATTGAGTACTATTGTAAAACATTTTCGTTCAAACAACCATACTGTAAGCATCAATGGAAAAAGTCCAAAAGTGTATATACAAAAGTTGTAGTGTACAACATGCTACACATGACCATGGAAGTTTGAAGAAAAAAATAGTTGTGATTTGAAAGAAAATCAATTTCAAAGTTAGCCATGTCTAAAACTCAGTTTTATTCAACATGATTAGGAATTCTTTTATTTTTGTCAAGTTCTTTTTAGAACTCCAAAAAAACTTTTTGTACCTTGGCAGGTTGGTATATATCATTTCATATTGTTGTACCCAAAAATTGAAGGAAATTGCCATTTATAGAATTTAAAATACCAACAATTTGACAAACATACAAATGATGTTTGTTCTCACAATATTTGATTTTTTTTTGGAATCGAGAGCATGGGATAGCATTAGCCATTGTAGAGAGAGCATAGGTTGCAATATGGACCATTGTTACATCTTCATGCCTTTGCATTTGAAATATTTGTTGAATTTGACAATGCATTCGATTTATATTTCGCAATTGTATAATGTGTTTTTTTAATTCGACCTCTTTTGTCCAAAGACTAGAGTTCATGATGCACATAATTGATCCAACAAATCTCAAAAAAAAAATTTATCATTGTCAATATCATCAAAAAACTGAAAATTGCCAAAAATTACACTAACCCTCAACAAATTTTCAGTTTTTTGATGATATTGACAATGATAAAATTTTTTTTTGAGATTTGTTGGTTCAATTATGTGCATCATGAACTCTAGTCTTTGGACAAAAGAAGTTGAATTAAAAAAACACATTATACAATTGCGAAATATAAATCGAATGCATTGTCAAATTCAACAAATATTTCAAATGCAAAGGCATGAAGATATAACAATGGTCCATATTGCAACCTATGCTCTCTCTACAATGGCTAATGCTATCCCATGCTCTCGATTCCAAAAAAAAATCAAATATTGTGAGAACAAACATCATTTGTATGTTTGTCAAATTGTTGGTATTTTAAATTCTATAAATGGCAATTTCCTTCAATTTTTGGGTACAACAATATGAAATGATGTATACCAACCTGCCAAGGTACAAAAAGTTTTTTTGGAGTTCTAAAAAGAATTTGACAAAAATAAAAGAATTCCAAATCATGTTGAACAAAACTGAGTTTTAGACATGGCTAACTTTGAAATTGATTCTCTTTCAAATCACAACTATTTTTTTCTTCAAACTTCCATGGTCATGTGTAGCATGTTGTACACTATAACTTTTGTATATACACTTTTGAACTTTGTCCATTTATGCTTACGGTATGGTTGTTTGAACGAAAATGTTTCACAATAGTACTCGGTTTTGTTTGTCACTGTATGCAAAAACAAGCGTAATGATAATTGTACAGGGAATAGTCATTCTATAGTCACATATGAAAACATTCAAAATTCCACAATAATACTCCATATACCATACATCATATTTGTCGCATGACTTCCAAATCCACTTAGTGGGTGAGTATGAAGGGATGAAATAACAAGCTTTATATAGAAGTGGGTAGTAGGAAGCAAGACAATCCATGTGGGATATGTAAAACATAGGAATTGTATTACAAGTAATATTTCAAACCTCATTGAGGCATAGTTAATTAACTTTTTTTCTTAAACTTTGAACTAACAAAAGTTGGTGAATTAATTTTACTTTCATCTCCAAAAATCCATTTTAGATTTTGAGACTCAAATCAAAAGTTATAGACAAATTTGCTAAAGGAATTGGAAAAGATTAACACAAGAAGAGTACTAGGATCACCTATTCAACTTGGACGTATTTCGTTGTCCTAGGTCTCCTCACTTCATGCAAGGAAAGTGTAATGATGACTGCACATGACGTATACAAATCACACAATGAATTTTAGTGTGCAAGGTGCCAAATCAATAGTTAAATAGGTGCGCAGTCTTCTAGAACTGCCGAAGGTGCAGTCTATGGGGATGCCAAGTTGAGTGTCCGATTGCCAGTAGTATAGAAGTCATTCTTTAGTCATTTATAAGTCGTTTCTATAGTACAATCTTTCACCGCGACTTTTTGGAGTGTGGGCTACAAAATAACGTTCAGGGAGTCCTCTGAGAGCACTGTAATGCTTGTGAGCCCTATCTTGGGGGTTGCTTATAATCAGCAGTGTAGTTGCGTCTAGGAAGTGGACCATAGAGTAGTGGTGTGCACCATTGAATTGTTGACAAAGGAGAACCTATTAGTACAAGAGGAATACTAGGACATCATTGTGGAAATTGTTTTCTGTAGGTGTTGCTATAGATGCCCAGGGTGTCCTTAATAGGTGCAAGAACATAGCAACGATCAAAAAATGCATGATGAACGTGACCCTGAAAGCGAGGCCTAGTACTTCTCTACTTAAAAATGAGAATAACATCCACTATTCCACTCACTAGCCTACCACTTCTAGATTATTATAAGTAATTAATTGGCAATCATTCACTAGTGACAGTGTAGAGGTAGTTGGGACGTGCATTGGAGTCAAAACCATGTTTGAATAGTCGTTGAGCCAAATTGGTTGTTTCTGCAGTACATCATCCAATGAAGGGAGTTATTGCCCGACTTTACTAATTTGCAATTGGTGGAATTGCAATAAATGCTGGTCCTTTGTATAGAGGTTTTATATCTTGTGCTTGTAGTTAGTCGTGCAAGATCATGAAAAATAATTTCAAGCCCTACTTGTGCAGGTAGAGACAGACACCTCTAAACCGCAAAACGCATTTGACAAGCTAATTACTAGTGACCATTGAATCATGTCGTAGTCACCTCCGAGTGACCCATGCTTGCAACCTTCAAGTGCACGATACTTGGATTTGACTAAGGCGCAATTGCTTCAGTGGTCGTAGTCGCAGCCCAATAAGGCGGCAATTACTGCTATCCACATCAGCGCGAAGCCGTTCAGGGCAGTACTGAAAAACTTCCATGAAATCCATTCAGGCAGCTTTAGAAGTCATTTTCTAGTCGCGATGTAGTAAAGCACAGTCACAATGTATGACAGGCAGGTATTCACCACTTTCTCCACCCAAACCCTAACAACGTTACTAATGAAAAGTTGCAGATGACCGTTGGAGTTCATCAAGACTTCATCCCCAAGTCGCAGTTACAACTGCACAATGACTTGGACATCGTGGATTGACTAGAGGTTGTGCAATTATGGAAGCAACAATTATTCTTAAGTCAAACTGGACATGTAGTCATTCTTAACTCAAACCGTGCAGTCGCAAATGTGCCCAATTTCTTGTAGTGTTGACCCACCCTAGGTTCCTCAAGTTTGTATAACACTGATAGCAACTGATCCCAATGTTGACTCATGGAGTTATAGGAGGATTCAATCAACTGACTGTGTAGAAGGCACTTGGTATACTCCTGACCTATAGCTATTGTGAAGTTAAAGATCATGTCAAAAAATGTTAGGGGTCTAAACGACCCCTCAATAATCTACAATCTATACCTATATATTCAAAAGAATCTTGTGGAGGGTGATTGCATGAAAGACTGGTTGATTTTGTTCCACGTTGGCAAAACTGGGGTTGTCTTCTGCAATAACTTTTGAATTATAAATCCAATGTCAAAAACAAAAAATAGCATGTCTAGATGTCTTAATTGCAATTGTAACCCTTATTTTTCAAAAAAATAAAAAAATCATTTAATATTTAAAGTTCAATTTCTCTAATTTGTCACACTTTCAAGTTTAGAGGTTTTGAATATTATTGAGCGGTTTAAATTAATAATTTTTAGTTGAAATTTATATAATATATTTCTATATTAGGCACACATATTCCTACCAAAGGACATCTAAAAATACATTATTTTATGTCCTCCACGTTTGTGCAAAGAGGCCTCCCTTGCACGCGCAGTTGTGAAGAATAGAAATGGTTTTGACCTCATTTTTTTTGTTGAAACCCATCACTAGGAAGTCCTCCCAAATGGCCAATTTTTAGTTTTTTTTTATAATTATTTTTGCTATTTATTACAAATTAAAATGTCAAAGTATGTAGTTTTTTGCCACAATTCTATGTCCGAGAATATGTCCCAAAAAATACATACTTTGACATTTTAATTTGTAATAAATAGGAAAAACAATTATAAAAATAAATAAAAATTGTCCATTTGGGAGGACTTCCTAGTGATGGATTTCAACAAAAAAAAATGAGGTCAAGACCATTTCTATTGTTCACAACTGCGAGCGCAAAGGAGGCCTCTTTGCATAGAAGTGGAGGACTTAAAATAATGTATTTTTAGATGCCCTTTGGTAGGAACATGTTTGCTTACTATAGGAATGTACCATAGAAATTTCAACTGAAAATCATTAATTTAAGCCGCTCAATCGTATTCAAAACCCCTAAATTTGAAAAATTGAAAAAAAAGAGAAATTGAATTTTAAATATTAAATGATTTTTTAATTTTTTTGAAAAATTAGGGATATAATTACAATCAAGATATCTAGAAATGTCTTTTTTATTTTTGGCATTGGGATCTTAATTCAAAATTTATAGCACAAGACAACCTCATCTTGCTAAAGTGTGACAAAAATCAATCAGTCTTTTATGCAATCACCCCGAACTTATTGTTCCTCTTAAAATACAAGCTTCGAGGTACTGGTGCAACAAATTTAGGGATCAAGGCAACTCTGGAAATGTGCCACTACACTTCATATTGATGCAAAATTAGGATACACAACAGACGATGCGCATGCAAAAAAGGGAGGAGTAGCCTCGATCATTTCTCCAAGGTGGGCCAAATTCATTTTACAATTAGGCTCTCTATTTGGAGGAAAAGTTCTTTGGTTCATTTAATTTAGAATTCTAAGTAGTAATCTAGGATTCATTAATGTGTATGCATCATATGAACCGCAATCTTGTAAAGTGCTCTGGGAAACCATGTCCCGAGAATTGACCACAACTTGTTGTTGAATTATGCTAGGTAATTTCAATATGATTGAACGTAGGTGTGACAAGACTAATACATGTGGTAGAACTTTGTCCATATATGAGCAATTTTTTTTCAATGGCCTCAAAGATATTCTTCAGGTAGCTGATTACCCACTTACGTCCCCACTACTAGAAAATTTAGTGTCCGATTCAACAAGAATATCAAAAAATATATGTTATTTTGGACAATGGATTAGGACATTTTGATTCGGACAAAAATCAACACTTCTATGTTGATTTTATATCTTGATTCGGTCACAGTGAAAAAATTATTATTATTATTGAATAATTTGCCACGTAAGCTGCCACATAGGTTGAACTTGCCACGCAGGCAAGACTGCCACGTCATTAGAACGGCCAAAGGGATTAAATTGCCACGTCAGCAATCAACAAATTGATATTAAATAATTAATTAAAGTTTCCAAATTAAATTCTTAAATTTAAAATTTAACTTTAAAAAATCCAACATTATATTCAAAGTAATCAAATAAATATATATTACTGTAGAGCTTTGAATGCCAAAATCCACCACTACATTCCAAATAATTCGACATATATTCCAATTTAACTTTGAATGTAGCTTACCTTGGTGTTTGGGGAGAGGGGAAGACAAGGCCTTTATACAAGTGAGGTGGTAGGAGGTAGGACAACCCATATGGGATTTGTAAAGAGTGAGGAATAGTTGGAGCTCAACCGCTCATATTTAAGTCAAAAGTAGGAATTGTAGTTTTAGTAGAATTTCAGACCTCATTTAGGCATTGTAGAATTAATTTTTTCAAAAAACTTTGAACTAAGTTATTGTAGAAAATGAATCTAAATTTCATCTCCAAAAATCCGTTTCAGATTTCAAGCCTCCAATTAAAAGTTATGGACAAATTTGAGAGAGGGGTTGGAAGGGACATTTTTTTTGACAATTTCAAACACCCACTTTGAAATTTGTCCATAACTTTTGATTGGAGGCTTGAAACATCAAACGATTTTTTGGAAATGAAATTTGGCTTGATTTCACAATTTTTTTTTAGTTCAAAGTTTTTTGAAAAAAGATATTCTACTATGCCAAAATGAGATTTGAAATTCTACTTTGTACACAATTCCTACATTTTGGCAATGAGCGGTCAAGCTCTCATCTTCGAATTATCCCATATTCTTTGATAATTCATGATGAACAATGGATTTCATTGTAAAAACAACCTCTCTACTATCATTTTTTCTAAATGTCAATCAAAAATGGTGACTTCTAGTAGTAGTTGGGGCCACCATATAAATTGCTCTCATAAATTGAGAAACTAGAATTGTCAAGTGAAAATTGGGCATATTGTTGTACAAAAGGGATTCTACAATTTCACTTAGATTGGACTATACTTAGACCTATTATTATTTGAATGAAATTTTTATGTAAAAATAATTCTTTTGTGAAAAGTCAAAATGTCTCATTTCTTTTTATAGGATGAATATACATCTTGACTAGAATTACATATTATAAGTTCTATGAATTTTTAATTTTTATTGATTGAATTTTATGGATTGAAATCTTATTGATTAAAATTTGACCTCAAAATTTTTACTTTTTTATTTTTCATTCCATAGATTGCAAAAAAATACAATAAAAATTCAAAATAACATCAAATAACTATATATATCAAAAACATATTTGCAATTTATGGAGTGAAAAATTAAAAAGTCAAATTTTAATCAATAAGATATCAATCAATAAAAATCCAATATTCGTGGATCTTGTAGTATGTGATTCTAGTCAAGATGCACATTCTTCCTATTAAAAGAAATGAGACATTTTGACTTTTCACAAAAAAAATATTTTTCCATAAAAATTTCATTCAAATAATAATAAGTCTAAATATAATCCATTCTAAGTGAAATTGTATATAAAGGTAGAATCCCTTTTATACAACATTTCAAAATTTCTCTAAATATTTTCAATTTCTTAGTTTATTAAAACAATTTATATAATAGCCAATTATTTTTGGAAGTCACCATAAGTCCATCACCTTGCCATATAGAATATCTTGATTTTAGATGGTCATTAGACTTTATTTTGGACTTTTCCGCTAATATTGGACATTTTTATTTTTTACAAAATTTTGATCATTTAATTTTTTGCTGAATTTGACAGTTTTTCTTATTCATTTTATTTATTTTTTGGCATACTTTTAAATAATTATTTTTGGCCGACCCTATCTTACTATTACAATGTGTGGAAAAATGAAAATGATGTTGAGAGGATTGCCGAATCAACTGAGCAAATTTTTTTCCTTCAAATCAACCAAATCATGTTGATTGATGTTTGGAGGACAGCCAAATCAACAGAGCTCAATTTTTTTTTTTGTAATCAACGTAAGTGCATTGATTTTCTGTTGATTAGGGCCCCCTTTTCTAGTAGTGCCCTAAGCCTTCTTTACTTTTGGAACAACGCTAGAGGGAAAACACATGTATTATGGCTATACTACAAAAGAAAAGGATGTTTTAAGTATAGTCCTATAAGTAATGACTTTTTAAGGAGATTTTTAGTAAAATTTTATTAAAATATCCTTAAAAAGTCATTACTTATAGGACTATACTTAAAACACCCCTTTCTCTAGTAGTGCTAGACTAGGTTGTTGCTATATTTTTCACAAATCCCCAACCCACCAAAAGAACAAGTTTGGAGTATCGTATCCGAATTGATCATACTCGCTTCGATCACAACCTGATATCTGTCACTACAAGAAAAAGGGGCCCTAATTAACAGAAGATCAATGCATTTACGTTGATTACGACAAAAAAATTTAGGCTTAGTTGATTTGGTAGTCTTTTAAACATCAATTAACATAATTTTGTTGATTTGACCAAAAAAAAAATTTGCTCAATTGATTCGGCCCAATCCTCTAAACATCATTTTTATTTTTCTACATATCATTATAGTAGAATAGGGTCAATGGAAAATAATTATTCAAAAATAAGCCAAAAAATAAATAAAAAGATTAAGAGAAATTGTCACATTCAACAAAAATTAAACAACCAAGATGTTGTACAAAATGAAAATCTTCAATGTTAATAAGAAAGTCCAAAATAGAGTCCAATGACTATTTACCATCAAGTAATTTTTAAATGGCATAGAAAAGGACTTTCTTCATTGACATATAGTGAGTGTGTAAGGTATAGAGGTCGTTTTTATAATGAAATCCATTGTCCATCATGAATCCTCAAAGGATATGGGACAATTTGAAGATGAGAGCTTCACCGCTCATTATCAAAATGTAGGAATTGTGTGCAAAATAGAATTTTAGACCTCATTTTAGCATAATAAAATAAATTTTTTCAAAAAACTTTTAACTAATAAAAGTTGTGAAATAAATCCAGCATTTATTTTCAAAAATCCATTTGAGATTTTAAGCCTCCAATAAAAAGTTATAGACAAATTTTAGAGAGGACGTCTGAAAATTATCAAAAAAATGTCCCTTCCAACTGCTCTCTAAAATTTGACCATAACTTTTGATTGGAGTGTCAAAATCTCAAATGGATTTTTGGAGATGAATGTTAGTTTGATTTTATACATTACCTTAGTTTGACTCTTAGTTCAAAGTTTTTTGAAAAAAATTATTCTACACTACCTAAATGAGGTCTGAAATTTCAGTTTTTAACCACAATTCCTACTTTGGGCTTAACTATGAGTAGTAGAGCTCTTACTAATCCTAATTCACATATCCCATATCGGTTGTCTTACCTCCTACCATTCCACTAGTATAAAGAGCTTGTCTTCTGTTTTCTTTATTCACTAAGGTAAGTGATGTTCCAAGTTCAATTGTTGAATACAATTGAACACTTTGAATATAGTGCTGATTTTTTTTAAATTATATTTTAATTAAATATTAATTAAATATAGCTATTAATTAGTTAGCTTAAATTTTTTAATTAATTATTTGGTATTAATAAGTAGGCTACTAATGTGGCAGTCTAACTTGCGTGGCAGGTTTTGCTTACGTGGCAACCCACATGGCGGGTTATCAAATAGTAATTTATTTATTTTTATTTTGACAAGATCTAGAAAAAAATCAACTTAAAACTGTTGATTATTGTCTGAATCAAAATGTCCTAATCAACTGTCCAAATTAACATACATTTTTTGATTTTCCTATTGATTCGGACACTGAATTTTCTAGTAGTGTGTGGTCATTGAATTGGCTAAACCTTAGTCTCAACCTACCAGGTGGACTATTTTGGCACTACAATTTGAAGAGGCTGACTTTGAGATATACAGAGCTTGGAATTCCTCACCACCAAATGCCTCTTTCTTCTCAAAAATCAAGTGGGTTACTTGTGTCTATCATAGGTACTAAATCAACCATGAAAAAATATACAAGAAGAAGACTTATGCACCGGCCTGAAGCACAAGAGCGACCAGTTATACTCCCTCTCCAATTCAAGTCAATTTCAAGATGTGGTGAATATTCTTCGCTCCACCCTAGCAGACTTCAAATCCAAGAAATTAGAAGGCCGCAAGCTCAAGTTGAGTGCCAAATAGAGACTTCTTGGTGACTGCTAACTTCTTCAACACAATTCAAGAAGCCCCAAATATGTCCTTTATCACCGAGCTGAAGGATGATCAAGGCATTTTATTGCATAATAGTGCTGAGTTAGAAAATATTTGCACATGATTTTATTCATGACTATATTCTCAGGAAGCTACGAGCCAGAAAGGACCGAAGGATAGAAAGGCCATCTTCTCAACTGTTACAAGCAAATTTTCTCCAGCTATGTCCCAAGTACTTGACCTTCCTCTCACAAAAAATGAGCTACATCAAGCTCTTTTTCAAATGGCAAAGGGCCATAGCCCTGGACCTAATGGTATAATCTTAGAGTTTTGTTATTGATTCTGGGATCTTAAAGGGGATGCTTTCACAGAGATGGTGCAACTCTCTATCAATTAGGGCAGTTTGCCAACAGGCACGACGTTAGGGATTATAGCACTTATTTTCAAAACAGGTGATTGGGTTGACCTTTCTAATTGGTGGTCCATTACTCTATTAAATGTCTTCTAAAAAATTGTCTCTAAATCTCTCTAGATTAGGCTACAATTTCTTAAAGATGTTATTAGCCCTGAACAGTCAGCATTCCTTCCCTTTAGACATATTCTAGGAAACATCCTCTTACAATACGAGACCTTTGATTGGGCTAAAGACTTTGACCAGGACCTCATATTCCTAAAGCTAGACTTCATCAAGGCCTACAATGTTGTTTCTTGAGATTTCCTTCATAGTGTGATGAATAAATTAGGAATCCCAGAGTCATTTATTAGTCTAGTCTTTATGCTATTGTAGGATGCCTCAGCTTTTGTCTATTTGAATGGAAAAGCTACAAATTCTTTTCCCATCCAAAAAAGACTGAGACAAGGTTGCCCCCTAGCGCCTTGTCTCTTCTTACTCATAGATGAACCCCTCAACATGGTTGCATCTACAGATCAGCATTTAGGAGAAGTACATGGTATCTAACTACTAGAGAGTGAACTACAATAATTAGTATCCCAATTTACATAGATGACACAAGAATAGAGGCCTTCGCAATGCAATTACTCTATTCCAAAGATTTGGTTTGGCCTCAAGGTTGATTATAAACTAGACCAAAAGCATTGCATACTGGTTTTCTAAACTACCAAGACCTTTTTGGATGGATGCATTTGACTTTACTTGGGCTCCCAAAGGATTGTTATCAAAATTATTAGGAGCTCCTTTTGGCATCACTTTGGAGACTACCGACATTGGTGGTTTCCTCAAGGAGAAAATCACAAAAACAACTGTCCAATTAGACTTTACAACAATTTTCTTTAGAAAGTCGGATTACCGTGGTGAACACTGTCATTTACTCTAATCTTCATTATTTTTTTGCTATATGGAGCGACTCCCTATATAGGCCATTCGATCAATTTGAAGGAGGCTAAGGAATTTTTTTTTGGAGCAAATTAGAATATATGACTCGTGCTAGGGTGGCTTGCGACGACTGTTGTCTTCTTGAGAAAAATGGTGGATTGAAGCTGCTTGACCATGAGGTATCCCTGATGGCCTTATTAGCCAAATGGATCCTCTTTGCGATTAAACCGGGTATATTTAACCTAAAGATCTTACTTAGATATAGAATTCATAGGATAAAACCTCATCCAAAGGCTAACTACTGGTTTCCATTTCAAGTATGGCTCATGGTTTACAACCCTTCTATTACTCGTGGCTCAAAGGTCTGGAATAGAATCACTAGTGCCTAGAGACAAATTGTCAAACATATAGAATCTATATTCCTAGCTAATGTTGTTGAGGTCATCACTATTGGTCTTTGGTAGTCAACATATTATATAGCCTCTAATTTTAAGTTTGTTATGGATAGCGCTAGGGTGCTTGCTCAGGGAGGCATACACACAATTGGTGATTTTTGGGACTTTCAATTGCGTGCATTCAAGTTTTGGGAGGCCGTGTCATCTTCTTTCCCATTTACCAAAGGGGATTGCCACAGCTGGCTTTATCTTATTTCTATAATACCTCATGAGTGGCTATGTATGCTTACTGACCATTCTACCATGGTTCAAAAGGACGAATGGATAGGGATTTTTTCCCACCTCAAAGACCATGTCCCCACAGTGGTTTGGTTAAACCCTATCCCCAATCTCAACATCCTAATTCTCCATCTCCAAACCCTAACTCTACTCGAACATTCTACTAGAGCAACATTTGGCTCCTCATCTAAGCAGCTCTCTATCCTCCCTAGCTCCGGAATTGATGAACTCCACATGAAGTGAGGTCAAAAATTAACCCCTAAAGGCCCAAGGCCTTTTTTCTGCCAAAAAACACTGAAAACTGCCATTTCTATAGCAAAGTATAAAAAAAATTTAAAAATGTTTTTTTTGAACATCTAACCGTAGGATCTTACACTTAACTAGTATGAGAATGTATGGAAAAAATTTCAGAATTTTTGACCGCACAGATTGCAAGATATCTGCGTTTAAAGTGGAAAAAACAAGTTTTTCAGCACATTGCGGGGCTAGATTTTTTGGCTTTAAACATTTTTAACTTAAAATTTTTGCACTACAGCGTTTTGAGCTTTAAATCTTTATTGTAGAGAATTGAGTTGAGAGTCTAGGGAAAAAAAAATTCAAAAAAACTTAATTATCATTCTTAAGAAAATTGTTAAGTAGAAGTAGGTCCAAGATAGAAGGAAAATCTAAAATATTCATATATTTTAGATGGAATTAAAATGCACTAATCCCAATGGTGAGATTGTTCTAGCAAGTAAATCAGACCATGCAAAAAAAAAAAAAATTGAAAAATTTGAAAAATTGCATTAAGAAATGAATCCTACAAGTTATTTTTTTCAAGAAGATGCTCTAACTGCCTGAAAAACAAGAATATCCATAACTTTCTCATAACATATCCAAATGAAATGAATCAAAGCTTTCCAAATAGGCAAAAATATAATCTTTCAGAAAAAAAATATTAAAAAAAAAAATTCAAATTTTTGTCCATTTTTTTTCTGCTGCCCAGGCTCCCCGCCGTCCCTTGTTTTGAGCTTATTTGGTCATAACTAGTGTTCCTGGGCACCGATTGTGAAAAAAATTATATTCCCACAAAGCTTATCAGTTTTTCTATCTTCAAAAAAAGTTTCAAAAAATCAGGACAAAATTTCAGCCCGTAGGTACCTGCCCAAAATCCCATTTGTCCCCCGAAGGGACAATGGGCCTTTAGGGGTTAAGATTGAAGTTTGCATTCATCATAAAGTGGCATAAATTTGGATAGAATTTTAAATTATAATTATAATCGTTGAAGAGTATTTATTCTCTATGAGCTATAGGTCAAATGGTATTTGGCTATGGATTTTTGGAGATGCCCATGATCCATATTTATAGACAAGTTTTGTGTATTTTTGGTTACACACACATACCTTTAAGACTCATGAGAATTACAAACTTAATGGAAAATATACTTTACTTGTTCATATGTTCTATTTGCATTTTTTATTCTAAAAATTGGAAAATAGGTGAAACTTAATAAATCTACTTCAATATTTCATTATTAGAAAATGGGATTAGCAGTTTAGTATTGCATGCCAAAATTTTAATTAAAATAAAAAAATAGGTTTAGTGACATCCAATCTCAAATTAATAAAAAATAGACCTTTTTTAAATAAAAATTATATTGAATTCTATAAGTGGACCTAGAGTTAGTTAAGAGCATGCCCACCCCCACTCAGTGAAGCCTCACGGGACTGCGAATTCCGGACCCGGTCTCCAAAATGTTACCCACCGTGGCGTTGGGAGAGAGATTTTTGCCACTAGGTGCGGCCAATTCTCGCAAAGATACCACAACAGAGTGTGGATGGGGAATATCAAAAGAGCCCAGCGTTGACTAACAACTGAACACTTTGCATTCATTGTGGTTGAACTCCAGTTAATAACAACCTTGGTCCTTGATATTCAAAAAAATTTATTTAAAAAATTGTAGTAACGAGACAGTAGTAACTGCAGCAAAGGTCAAGGCATAGTCTTGGGAGCCAATTTCGCCGGCCTACCGTGTGGGGTTGTGAGCCGCCGGGCGCACCATCCAATTTGGAGCCCAGATTGAGAGGTTTTTCATGGGGATTTGACCGCCCCACGGTGGCCATGCTCTAAGTATACAACTTGACAAGCCACTCACTAAGATAAATGAGTCCATGATTGGCAACATTAGAGAAAATCTGGGGCCTCCGGAGGGCTGCTCCACAGCCCTCCGAGGTACCCTGAAATTTATTTATTTTTTGCTGAAAAGTTCATTTTTTCCCTATTCCCACCCAGCTGAAACTGCAACGATAGTGGCACATGAACCGAAATTTACAAGTAAAATTTTTTTTGTTTATTTTTTAATCTTAAAAAAAATATTATAAAATAAAAAATAAAAAATAAAAAATTCACGATTTCTAACCGTTTCGGCGAGCAGTCAGCCAAGCTGACTGCTCATTGTGAGACTATTCTGAAGTGACAAGCCAAGCTCTGATAGCTTGGCTTGTCACTCCGGAGCAGCCCTCCGGAGGCCTGTTATTTCTTCTAATGAACTGCCCAATGCAGACACCTAAAAAAACAGTCATTAGAGTCTTATATCAACATATGGTAGACTTTTGCTAATAAATGAGATTAGGACTTCTTTAGATTGATTAGTGGCCAAAATCAATGCCTTGGGTGATGGTGATTGGTGATGGATTTATTAGTGATTGCTTCAGAAACTTCTACCTTTCTAGTGTAAATTCATTACAAAAACTAACTTTTTTATTCTTTTACATCATGGCCACGTCTAGAAACATTGTGGCCATGTTAGGAAATACTATCACTGCTTTAGGTGGTAAGATGACCACTACATGTATAGTTTTGGATAGTTTTGAAGTAGTCTAGAGACTGATTTATACTTTATCAAAATAAATAAAATTTCAATTGCTCTCTCCATTTCTCATGTTTGTCTTTGTATGGAAAAAAATTTAAATTAAAAAAATGGCAACAAGGCAAACCATTATACCTGTCATAGGTTGGTTACCTTAATGTTTGTAATGGAGGGAGGAGGCATATATATATATATATATATATATATATATATATATATATATATATATATATATATATATATATATATATATATGGAAAGAGGTAGGAGGTACAAAAATCCATGTGGGATGCATGAGTTCGAATTTATATTAGCTCAATTTCTCTATATGAAGCTAAAACATAGTAATTGTGCTATTTGCATAACTTTCAAATTCACATTGCCTCAAATTTATGCCACATTTAACTACTTTTGGACTTTTGAAAGTCCAGAATTAATAGCGGTCATTGGGAGGAAAAAAATGGTCATCAAGAGATAAGCCAAAACATCAAAAATTCTATGCAAAGCATTGGGAGATCGATACAAAACATCCAGAGATCTATACAAACATCAAGAGATCAATAGGAACATTGAGAGATCTCTCGATGTTTTTTTAAGGAGATCTTCCGATGTATAGTCCAGAATTCATTGAATAGTCCAAAAGTAGTAAAATATGGCATATTTGCATTGGTTACCTTAAAGGACAAAGGAATTTAGGCTTTAGAAAGACCAATTCAATTAATTATATTATAAAAAATGTAATTTTTGAGATGAAGTAATATTTTTATTACTAGAATCGATGAAGAGCATCACATGTATTGGTCATAAAATAACCAAATTGAACCAAAAAAGTCCACAAATGACCTACTCAAACTAGCTTATAAAAACATGAAGACAGAATCGGTCATTTTGGTCATTTAGGAATTAAACATAGTCAAAATATTTTGTTCCATGCAATATCACTAATAAATTATAGGGATACAAGTTAAATTTCATCTCTAAATTCTAATTAATAAGTTGAAGACTTTAAGCAAAGTTATATACAAGCCTAGGAGTTATGAAAATGTAGCTTTGCTACCCTTCACTAAACTTTGTCTTATCTCTCAATACAAAAAAATTCTATTAGTTTTGTATTAAATTATAATTATTATGTTTATTTTTTAATCAATAAGTGAAAATAAATTAGTAATATTATAAAACAATCCAAAGAATTCAATTTTTTTTAAAAACAAAAGTAGCCATGAAGAATTATAATGAAATAGAAATTCAAACAATTTTTATTTACATCCAAAATACCTTTAGGGAAGACCTTCAAGTCAAAATATTATCATCAAATTAAATTTAGCCTTTTATAAAATGAGATGGAAAATCAAAATATTGTGATTTTCAAGTGTATAATTTATACATAAAATTATATTAATTAAAATATATTAGGATAATTTGGTATTTTGACCAAATATGAAGTTTAGAATGAAAAACAAAATTTTGTAACTAAAATTGAAAATCTTTTTTTGATAGTAAAATATAAATGAAATATTCTATATTGTATTATTTGGATTCTAACGCCATTGATAGAGTTTCCAATTGCAGTAATTTATTGAATTTTTGGAATATTTTCAAAATTTTGAGATGGAGTAAAAAGATATTCCTTGCGTCCCAAAATGATCTTCCTAAACAAAATTTTCCACGTTAAGGCTGAAAATAATAATATTTCAACCCATTTTGAGGTATAAATAAGTTTGATGTAGTCTTATTATTCTATAACTTTGAGTTTCAGAGTCCTTTTCAAAGTGTAATTTTGGAGTACTTAAAAGTGGGATTTTGGCCAGGGGCATTTTTTAGGAGCACCGGTGGCCATTCATTTGCTCAACATGAGGTCTTCATTCTTCACTTGCTGTAAAAAAATCCATTGTCCATATTATTTTTAAATAGATCTTCTATATTGTTTTTTGGGGGATTGTTGCTTTAAATAAATAGTATGTACATTGCGCATACAAGTGAATTGCAACATGTTTATAATACTAGCACTAATTCAAAATTGGTTTAATACATCACTAGTTTAAACATAGCTAATATTGGTACTTCTTTGGTTTGTCAACAATGCATGTTTCTTATTGTTCTTCAAATTTTAAGAATATGTCAAGCTTTCATTTTGTGGGCCTTTTCTTCTACAACACAACATGCACAAGAAAATAATTTTGGGACAAAATAATAATAGAATGATCATTTTGGAATGGAGGGAATAACTCATGAGTCTTCATTTTTAACCCCTAAAGGACCAAAGTCCCCTCGGGGGACACTTGGGATTTCGGGCAGGCTCATGCAACCTGAAATTTTGACCTGATTTTTTGAAACTTTATTTGAAGATAGGGAATCACAGTAGCTTTCTAAAAATATAATTTTTTTTTCAATCGGTGCCCGGGAGCAAACGTTATGCCATCCTAAAGCAAAAAAGTAGTTCAGCGGGCAGAAAAAAAAAAAATAATAATAATTAAAATTTTTTTTTCTTCTCATAAATCATGTTTATGTCTACATTTAAAGCTTTGATTCGTTCTACTTGGACTCAGAATGAGAAAGTTATGGAGAATCTTGTTTTGGGGGCAATTTAAGCATCTTAAAAAAAAAACACTTATAGAATTCATTTTTGAATGCAATTTTCAATTTTTTTCAATTTTTTTTTTGAAGAGGTCAAGTTTGTTTGCAAGAACAATCCCACCGTTGGGATTATGTTGTTTTAATTCCACCAAAGAGCTATTAACAATTTAGTGTTTTGTTCAATTTTGGACCTACTTCTATTTAACAATTTTTTTATATGTGAAAATCAAGGTTTGACATTCAAAATTTTTTTCCCCGACTCTCAACTCAAATGTTCAACGTAAAAAATTAGAACTATAAGTTGTGTAGTGCAAAAAAATCCACAAATGGCCGTCAAAGTCATCTGAAATTGCAAGAAACAGTTCAAATTTTTTTTTCCCAACTTTGAATGCTAATATCTTCCAATCGGAACGGTCAAATTCCTTGAAATTTTTACCACATGATCTGAGACAAATGAAGTATAAGATCCTACAGTTAGATTTAAAAAAAAAGTTATTTTTGGTTTAGGGAGTGATCGCAGCAGAAATGGCAGTTTTCAGTGATTTTGGAGCCAGAAAATGCCTTGGCCAGTCCTTTAGGGATTAAAGTTTAAATCAATCCCATGAATGGAGTCTTTGAAATTGCCATCAAATTTGACCAAGATGCATTTAATTTTGAGATGCAGGGATCTTTGGGGATTAGAGATGATGAATTCACTACAACATCAAGCTTTTCATCTAAACTTGTTACATATTATTAATGAAATAATTCTTGCATTTCACCTTAAAAATTCTTGATAGATATTTGATTTGAAAATATTAAATTTTGAACAATATTTAGCTTTCAACCCCTTGAAGATTTATTGGTAGTTCAAATTTTTGAAATTATGAAGATGGATTAGAGTTATCCTTTAAACGAGTTCAAAGTGTCACAAACAGTTCTATGTAGAAATTATAGGTTTGACAAGCATTTCAAAAGCCCTATAATTGAAGCTTGCTTCAATATTTCCATTCTCCATTTTCGAATTCATGTACATTTAGAAATACTTAATGGATATTTCTAAATTATAAAATAAAATTTACTATAATAATTTAATGATGGACTTTACAAAAAGAATTGTAGAATTGTAATCCGTAGATAAAATCCATGTGAGTGGATCTTGTACTATACTAACTATTACATATATCAATGAAATTTTAAACAAAATATTGGAAGTTCCTTCTAAAATTAATTGAAGATTGAATATTTGTAATTCTCAAATGATTTTTAAAGTTTAAAATATAAAATTCTAATTAACTTGATGTTGTGAATTTCATTTATTTATTTTTATACAAGTCATTTTGAAGAATCATTTATTTTTGAAAATTATTTCTTAAATTGAGATATGCTTGTGTCCATTCAATTGTCACATAGAATGTTAATAAAACATATTTTGGTAGAATTACATTGTATAAATGTTAGAGAACTAATTTAAGAATCTACAAATAATTAAATGATTGAAGAAAATTAAGATTATGTATGTGGAATATTCTAGTGGTTCAAAATTTAAAATACATAGTCTTTACGATTTAATTTCACTTGATTTTTAATTCTCTAGTCATTAATTTTCAAAGACACTTAATTATAGTTTCTAGAAGTATTTACTTTGAGAGTTGCACTTTAAATATTGTATTCAATTCCCTAATCCCTAAATGCTCAATGCAAGCACACGGCAGTGATGGATGTTTTGAAAAGTACACTTCATCCAATTATTATTCATTCATTCAGGAAACTCTCCATCTATTAGGGTTAGCGGAAACCCTAAAACTCCCAGACTGATAAAGTGGAAGCTATTCCACCGTCTTCGTCAGGTCAGGCGACGGGGACGTCGGGGTGTCGCCGCCCGCAGCGCGCTTGCGTTTCGGGCCGGAGCCTCTCGTGAGCAACCATGTAGTCCACTCTCAATCTGCGTTTCATTGCTTTCGTTTCGGGTCGCTCCGTGTGAAAAATGATCCAGAGTCGCGGATTGTATCCTTGGTCGTTTCTGGATGCTTGAATATTGAAGGAGTGCAGGAGACGTTTTTTTTCCTCGTTTTTTGTGTCCGTCGGTCCAAGATCCTTTTTTTTTAAACATCGGACGAGAACATTAAGATGAGAGGATTAGGAAACATTGTCGTAGTGAGGAGTTTTTAGGGTTTGGATTTGCGACGGTTCGGAAAGCTTTGCCTTCTTACTGCATTCAAGCCACGAGTCAGTGGTCGGGTAGTTTTGTGCAAGTGTTTGCGGTTTGTGGTTTAGTATTAGTAAATATCTTTGTTACCTAGTTTAGTCGGTTGTGTAGCAGGACAAGTTGGTTGTTGTATTGGAGTTACTGCTGCAGAGGAGTGATCGCATTGTCGAGTGTGGTGGAGGAAGCGATTCTTTGTCGTGACTATGTCCCGCGTGGTTACTTAGTTATTGAGATGAAACTTGTAGTTATAACAGTTGCCTGTGTGATATCAATGTTCGTTTTGTCAAGGTTTGGTTTTCAGGTGGTTTCGTGGTTCAGTTCATTGTTCTCTGATGCGCAGGTAAGTTGAATTATCCTTTGCTGCAATGCGTCGTGTAATGGACTTGGCTGTGTTGGCAGCAAACGGTCCTGGGGTTCCGTCTTGTTCTCTTTCTGCAGTTTTGACTTCCATGTGGATATGGAATTTTAGCTTCGTTGAGATTGTGGGTGGTCTATGAAGTCATGGTACTGGAATAGTATGTGGTTGGGTAGGGTGAAGTGTGGGTCATTATTAGCACAGCCAAGTGATGTGACCCATGAGGTCGACCATGATGCGGACAGATTGGCTTTGCCATATCTGATATTTGGTTTCTGATGGCAGGCCGAAATTTGTAGAGTCATTTATGAGTGTCGCTTGAGTGACTTGCTCTTATGTTGCATTGCATTTGTTTGGCTAATCGTTGGTTCCGAATCTGTGGTCACGTTGTATTGTTTCCGACTACAATGTTATTGAGGGTACGTGGCCTCCGCGACAGCGGAACGTTGTTTTTGGTGCACTTAACAAACTGATTACAGGCTGGATATCACTGCCAGTTTAGTATGAGATGGTGCTACAGGGACTTATCCTCCATTGGTACAAATTGCACGTCATGGTCGTGCCTTTTTCAAATTGGAGGGTACACTGCAATGTGATTGACGATGTGATCTGAAGGTTTGTTGTCTTCGGGTAGATTAGGTTTTGTTTGTGAACTGGAAAGGCGGATTACAGGCTTCGCCTGAGCACAATGTGAGGATGAGGTTGTGCGACATGGATGTGTCGTCCATTAGTACAAATTGCTCATGGCCAAATGGTGCTCCATTACGCAGATTACAAAGTGACTTGTTAATGATGTTTTCTTGCAGCTAGAATTTGTTGTCATTGTGCAGTTCATGTGGCCCCGTTGTTCGGGGAGTTGGGGAGGTTTCGATTGGTGTGAGAATGGGTTGAGGCCAAGTGATGGGACCTTCGAGGTCGACCATGATGCGGACAGATTGGCGTGAGCTTTGTCTGATATTCGGTGACTGATGGCTGAAGTTTAGCGTTTCCGTTATGTCTCGAAGGTTTTGAGTTGAGTTTGCGTATTGGAGCAGATTGAGGCGGTCATGTGGGTGGAGTGAGTGTTTCGTTGCCAAGTGATTAGACCCTTGAGGTCGACCATGATGCGGACAGAATTGGCGAAAGCTGTATCTGATACCTGGTAACTGATGGCAACGAGTCCGAGAACATTTTCGAGTCATTAGTGCATGGATCGAAAGCATATTGAATCCTTCATAATATTGTACACCAGCATTGTATATATTATTTTATTAGCACAATGTGGTAGCCGAAATTGAGGCAATTTTTGGATCATTTCATTGAGAGAGCTGTACAACCATCATGTGATTAAACTTCAAAATCTTTTAACTTAAAATTTGTTGGTTATGAATGTAACGAAACCCAATAGTGTTATAACTTCAAGAGCATTGTTGTATGTGGATGGATTCAAACTTCGTCACCCTGTTGATTCCTCAATGACCTTGTTTGTGAAATTCACTCCAGCTTAATACAGTTTCTACTCCATTACCTTTCGACATATTGGTAAACACCATTTACAACCTATTTTACTCTTTTAGAAAGCACAACGAGCAACATGTGTTAACAAGTCCTCCGTAATATTATTACAAGCTCCGAAAATGAAGAATACCATTAGTAACGACTTTCATTGGTTCGAATGAAATATCTACAATATACAAATGAAAGAAAATGAAAGAATTTTTTTTGCTGTACTTTACATGTAATGAAGGGAAGCCTTGCAGGTTTGCAACTTTGAACACTGAGTTTACTAAAGTAGCAGCACCCATAACCGTCAAAATAAGCAATTCAGCATAATTGGAGACACCTTTTTGTAGAAATGATATTTTTTTAGTATTAGCAACTGAAAATCATGAATTTTCAAAAAAAAAAATAGAATTTCTGGAAAAGGCATCTATTTTCTATGAATTTTCGAAGTACAACTCCCTAGGGCACCCTAAACCACACTCTACTAAATCTGTCTAGATTCTAGCACCAAAATCTAAAAAAATCAGAGCCCACCAACCACAATTAAGCATTGGGCACGGTTTCAAGGTACATTTGAAGACACTTTAAGGGAACTCTACTATCAACTATGGGTACACTAACGGTTATGGGTGTTGCTACCTTAACTGAAGCATTGATTCATTGAAGGAAAAAATCTTGCATCCAATTTCAATGTGGAGTGTAAATGTAACACTTTTTGTTCTCCAACATCTAAAAATATCAACTTCAAAGACTAAAAAGCAATCAAGGAGAGGTGAGGAGTTTATGAAAGAATCAAGGGTGTTCAATGATGGTGAGTCTAACGTAGGAGGCTCATAAATCGACCATCTAAGGGCTGGTCCTCCTTTTTCACGTATTTCTTTAGATGGGAATATTTTCAACTCATTTTTCAGACAAAGAGAAATACATGAGGAATTTAGTACAAGTGGTTTTGTATTTTTCCAAGCATTTTTTAACCCCTAAAGGACCAAGCCATTTTCAGGCTCCAAAACCATTGAAAACTGCCATTTCTGCTGCAATCACTCCCTAAACCAAAAAAAACTTTTTTTTTACAATCTAACCGTAGGATCTTGTACTTCACTTGTCTCAGATCATGTGGTAAAAATTTCAAGAAATTTGACCGTTCTGATTGGAAGATATTAGCATTCAAAGTTGGAAAAAGAAATTTTTTTGAACTGTTTCCTGCAATTTCAGACGACTTTGACGGCCATTTGTGGATTTTTTTTGCACTACACACCATAAAGTTAAATTTTTTTATGTTGAACATTTGAGTTGAGAATTAGGGAAATTTTTTTCAGCATATCAAAACTTGATTTTCACATATAAAAAAATTGAAGTAGGTCCAAAATTGAACAAAATACAAAATCGTTAGTAGCTCTTAGGTGGAATTAAAACACCATAATCCCAATGGTGGGAATGTTCTTGCAAACAAACTAAACCTTGTCAAAAAAAAAAAATTGAAAAAAATTGAAAATTGCATTCAAAAATGAATTCTATAAGTTTTTTTTCTTAAGATGCTTAGATTGCCCAAAAAATAAGAATGTTCATAACTTTTTCATTCTGAGTCCAAATTGAATGAATCAAAGCTTCAAATGTAGACAAAAACAAGATCTTTGAGGAAAAAATTTTTAAAAAAAAAAATCATTTTTTTGTGGGTTTTTTTTTCTGCCCGACGAATTGTTTTTTTGCTTTATAATGGCATAACTTTTGCTCCTGGGCACCGATTGAAAAAAAAATTATATTTTTAGAAAGCTAATGTGATTTCCTATCTTCAAAAAAAGTTTCAAAAAATCAGGTTAAAATTTCAGGTCGCACGAGCCTGCCCGAAATCCCAAGTGTCCTCCGAGGGGACTTTGGTCCTTTAGGGGTTAATTACTTATGGATTTTCAAAGGAGTTGGGGGTTGTAGGTCCCTATTTATGACCCTAGGTCTTCCATGGATTGTTCACTTGCAATTCTTAAGAAAATGGGAAAAACAAAGAGAATGATTGGCTCTTGCAATTAATAATACTTTTTTCCTTGATTCTTTCAAGGACTATAGAGGTCAATTTTAGAACCATTCCATGTCCATTTCACAACTATTTATAGGGGCGGTTCTAAATGTCCTAATGGAGTTGGAGCCTCCTACCTTAGTATTATGTGTAGGAGAACTCTATGTTCTCAACTTTGAAAAATTGTTAAATACTACTAGAGTAATTGAAAATTATCAAACCATGTAAGTTGCATTTATCATGAATTTGCCAACAATCTCATCAAAATTTTCTAGTCATTTGATTAGTGAGATAGTGGGACTAGGAAAAGTTTTGCAATTATGTGATTCTACCTTGGTGTAATTACAAAGGTGAAATCAATTAGAAGATATTTGAGGCCTCTAGAAGACTGTAAGTTCCCAGAGTGTTCCCAGCCTAGGAACTTTGCCACATGCGCAGTCTGACGTGGTTGAGAGAGTGCCACGTCAGATTTTTTGGGAAAAAAAAAACAATTTTCATTTTTTTTCTTCTTTTTTGGGTTATTTTATTTTAATTTAAATTCTAACAACCTTGAAACGGCCTTTTGGAAGCCTCAAATCTCTTCTAATGTGATGTATTTTGAGTCACGTGAAAGAAAGATTAGAGATTTTCATTAAATTTGCATTTAGTTTGTTAAAAAAATGTCATAAATTAATTGAAGTAAGAGCTTGGTAGTGCAAGTTCCTTCACACTAATTTGGATAACTTTTTAAGAATATAATTTGATTGATGTAATCCTTTGGATGAAATTTGGATGAAATTGTATTCAAGTGAATAAAAATTTCAGATAAATCACAATACTTAAGAAATCACAATACTTAAGAAATCACAATACTTAATAAAGTGAAGCACACTTCTGAATCTAATTTAGAATGCTATAAACAACAATGTTAGTGAACCTAACAAATTTGCCCAATTTTGAAATTAGTGCAAGTTTGCATTATTAGTGTATGAAGTGGTTCTTGAATTAACTTGCGTAGTGATGGTTATTGTTAAGGATACTTTCATGTATATTTAACAACCTTCCCTAGATCCAACAAAAATCTTTATAATAGAGGTGATTTAGATGTAGCCAAGGATCTAAACAAAGGGTGGTGATATTACAATGCCTTATTTTTATTAGTGGATGATTGCAAGAAACACAAGTACTGTCTGGTTGCGTTTTTTTTTGGACCGCTATAACTTTTGCTATAACTTTTGATTTATAGGTTCAATGCCAAAACCAAAAAATTGCTTCCTAGATGTCCTGATTGTAATTGTATCCTTTATTTTTCAAAAATTAAAAAAAAAAATTTATATTTAAAATTCAATTTTGTTAATTTGTCACACTTTGACATTTAGGTTTTTTTTAATACTATTGAGCGGTTTAAATTAATGATTTTTAGTTGAAATTTCTATGGTATATTCTCCTAGTAGGTAGACATATTCCTACCAAAGATCATTTAAAAATACATTATTTTATATCCTCCACAATTGTGGAAATAGGCCTCCCTTGCACGTGCACTTCTAAACATTAGAGATGGTTTTGACTTCATTTTTTTGGTCAAATCTCATCACCAAGAAGTCCTCTCAAATGTCCAATTTTTAGATTTGTTCAAAATTGTTTTTCCTATTTTTTACAAATTAAAATGTTGAAGGATGTATTTTCCTCTTCGCTAGAATAGTTTGCAGAATTGTCCCAAAAAATACATCCTTTGACATTTTAATTTTTAGAAAACAGAAAAAACAATTTTAAACAAAAATAAAAATTGGACATTTGAGAAGACTTCTTGGTGATGAGATTTGACCAAAAAAATGAAGTCAAAACCATCTCTAATGTTTAAAAGTGCGCGCGCAAGGGAGGCCTATTTGCACAACTATGGAGGATATAAAATAATGTATTTTTAAATGATCTTTGGTAGGAATATGTCTACCTATTAGGGGAATATACCATAGAAATTTCAACTAAAAATCATTTATTTAAACCGCTCAATAGTAATAAAAAAGCCTAAACATCAAAGTGTGACAAATTAACAAACTTGAATTTTAAATATAAATTGTTTTTTTTTAATTTCTGAAAAATAAGGGATACAATTACAATCAGGACATCTAGGAAGCTTTTTTATTTATTTTGGCATTGAAACTATAAATCAAAAGTTATAGTAGTCCAAAAAAACCCGCAACCAAACAGTACAAGTGTTTCTTGCAGTCACCCTAGTAATGAAAATTGTCTTGAAAATCGTAGGTAATGGTCTATCAGATTCTAATGCATACATCTTGAATGTGGAAGGCTGTGGGGAAACTAATCATTAAGGTAGAAAGCCCATTGTTAGTTACTTGGTTACCGTATAGAGATACAATAATTGGATTCACAATTTCTTTTGCAATAGAATGACATATCAAGGTTTATGACACATGTATTTTAGTCAATTCATTACTAGAAAAAAAATGATACATTTGTAAGCATTCAAAGCAGAAAACATATAGCTTCCATTCTAGTCCCTAGGGGAGGACTTTTCTTGCCCTTTTAGATTTTAAAGTGGCTCTTATACTTCCTTACATAGTTCCAATAGAAATCTCAAAGTACACCTATGTAGAATAGATCAATGAATAAACTTTCACTACTAGGAAATTGAATTTTTTTGTTGATTTGATCGTATTGATTTGGTTAACTTTTTTGTTCATTTTTGTCCAAATCAATAGATTACTGTCCAAATCAATAGAAAAGTGAACCAAATCAATGCAACCAAATCAATAGAAGAACTGAATTTCCTAGTAGTGTTTTTGCCATATGTAGAAGTAAGTTGCATGGGTGAGATCATAGAATTCATCCAAGTAGAACAACCCTTCACCACTTGAATTAGACAATTGGGTGCATGTGTGGTCTGAAGTTTAGCATGTAGCCAAATCATAGAAAAGCATGGCTAAATTGATATCTAAATGAAATCATAATTTTAGAATGCCTGATGTAATTTTTAAAATTTTGTAAAGTTGGTTTTGGAAGAAATAGAAAATCTCGAGTATGTGGGGGCCAACAATGTTTCCAAAAGATCCATTGCTTTGTCAAAATATGCCCCAAAGCGTTGTACCAATGACTGACCTATGCTATGCAATGACCTAGAAGTACCCCGGTAGCTGCTACAAGTTCGTCACAAGGACCATGCCTAAAGCACATTTGTCAAAATACACAAGTGCCTCCTCACAAGCTGATTACAAAATCCCCTTCAATATAAGGCCAAATGCATCACCTTTGGTTTGTATTGCTGCTTAACTGTAAACCCTACTTTAGATTTATTGCATTGTATTATGTTTTTATTACATTGTAGCCAGGGCTTTTTTTTTGGACAAGTGTCCCCTCTATTGGCTTCATAGTAGAGGTCGATTTATGGAGGGATGAAGCCTGAGTGGTGGCAATTCTGACAGATCTGGCGATCTATCGCCAAAAATAAAAGCCCTGATTGTAGCTATAAAAGCTGTAAATTCGATAGTGATGAAACAAATCTATAGATCATGGAATTGGATGAATGACTGAATTGGACTATTATACCATAAATGGTGACTTTCCAACCCAATTCCAACACTTTAATCCCCAATTCCACACTCAATGGAAGAAAAACTACATTACAATGCAACATAACTAAATTGGATCCAAAAGTAGAGCTCCAAATTGGGCTCCACTCCATAATGGGTATGCTTACCTTATGTGTCTAAAGCTGAATTCCAACTTTCAGTACTAAAAGTATAAGTTAAAATGAAACTAGAAAATTTAAGTCAAAAAATGTTATATGTCACGCATGATAATGACTACATGTATGTCATGATTTATTAATGAATTCGATAACTAAAGAAAGCAAAATAAAATATGGAAAATTTTGTATAGAAACAATAAAAAGTATTACCAAAAAGTATCACATGAAGAACATCTTGCGTGCTTACCGGCATAACTTTGCTCACGACGGAGTAACAATTTGAAAATTTGGGTTTGTGAAATAGCCAAGTTATGCATTTTCATCTCTCATCCGATATGCAAATTTCAAAAGAAATTTGCATCTTTCTGAGCATATTTTACTCGATCAAGCCATGGGATAGCACGAACATAACACCACCACCTACAAAGAGAAGTGTATGAACATTGTGAAACCAAGTATTTTCAGCCTCCAGCTCTTCTAATCCAGTTCCCACAGAATTGCTCTATGACGTGGGCCAACATCTAAGTAAACCAAAATTGCTGTAATGTTGTTAAGAAAGTCCCTCAAGATCTACAGTGGAACGAAAGAGGAAGTAAGATACACCCCAACCTCAACTTTTTTTTATAAACATCTCTCTGAAATCTGTGTTTGATTTAGGAACTTCATCTCCATTGGGGCTTGAAGAAGTGGCCGCTTGCGGATTGCCCCAACCTAAAGGCCGAGCCACATTCCGTGGCATTGCAAATGTGTTAGAACCTGAGAGTTTTAGGTGACCACCCCGGCGGTGTCCGACCGTTGGAGGTCCAGCAAGACCCCGACCACCTGGTTAGCACCAAAGACAACAATTGTCAGTCCGAGGCACCCACGCTAACAAGAGTTGAATTCTAAAACTTTTCAGGTGTTGCTTTCAGGTGCCCAAAAGGCCAAACGACGCCGCCTCCATATCGACAGGAGTTGAATAAGGCATTTAGGAAGTCCCATAGTCACAATATACGAAGCCATCATACACTACATTCTCTAAAATAAAAATATGCTTTGAAACTCTAAAAATCGACTAATACCTTTCAAAGTGGACCCTAGAGCACTTGGGGGTTTAAGATACTATGCAATACAGAATCCTTTGAATAACGACGACGAAATCCATCGAGACAATAAGAAGAGGCAACTGTACCTCCAAGGGTGTTGGTTGAATCACTTCTTCCACTGCCTCCACGACCCTCGCCTGAAATCCCAACATGAAAGATAGACTCATAAGTTAGTCTTCAACAGCACACGCTGATAGCAGAGCGTGAAGGATTTCAATCATCATGTTTTCCAAGTAGTAGTAAGAAAAACTCTGACCACGGCCGGATGCGCCTGTTCTTCCACCACGGTTCGCTCCAGGGCCTCGACCTCCGCCACGTCCTCCTTTGGGATCTGAACGTGCTATGCTCAGTTGCCGCCCTTTCAGCTCTTCTTTGTTTTTGGCTATAGCTGCCGTTAGAGACTCTTCATCTTCGAAATCAACATATGCCAATCCCTATTCGGAAACACAAAAGTTTGGACTGAGTGAATTGAGGAAGAGACAGCCCTAATAATCTCCCAGTTCTAAGTTTTCACGTAACCTGGCATTCGTATCACACATCCAGCGACTAGAACCTGATCATCCAAAATTTCAAAATTTCAAATAGAGAAAACATACTCGCGGTCTTGCGGTGCCACGTTCCCGCAGTATGCGAACTTCCTTGACGCGAGAAGAGGGAGAAAAAAACACCTTAAGGTCGTCCTCTGTAACCTACATCATCTCATTCAAATTCAGAATCCAACTTGAAACTAAGATTATTCACAATTCACCACGCAGTGTGATTCACAGCTGAGTCACATTCAAAACATGATCCATGGGCACTGATACTGATCTCCACAAACGCCATAACTACATATATTGCTGTCCCATTTCTAGAAACTATGGAAATTAATTGAGAAAGGATAATGCTGGAAACTATTTACCTCAAATGCTACATTTGATAAAAATGCTGTGCACTCGTCCTTAAAAATAACTGGTTTGCTGGGCTCTTTTGATTGCTTCAAATTTTCTTCTCTTGATGTCTGTTTTGAAGTTTGCTCCACTAGCTCTGTGGAGAGTGAATTATCATCTAGCAGTATGCATGGAACTTCAAAAGAATAGAGCAATAACACAACATAAAGGTAGAAACCACCACGCATTTGGTATAAGGAACTAAGATGAGAAACACAAGTCCTATTCATAACCAAATGACGTTCAGTCAGATTTGCATTTCAAGTCAACTTAGAAACAAAGACAGCAAGGCTGAACACGTACCTGGTTCCTCCATGTTTGAGTCCACGTCTGCTGGTGTATCTGAAGCTCTTGCTTGATCTCCGTCTTTAACAGTATCGCTCTGGAATTTCTGACGTTTCACAGGATTCTCAGAATCTGTATATCCCAGGCCTCTCTTTCTGCCGCTTGTTTTAAGTGCATTGTCCGTAATCTTGGATGATCTGCTGTTTGGATCCTTTTTGGGCTTTCCCTTATCTGTTGGTCGAGAGCTGGATTCCATCTTCACTCTTTCTACAGCAACCTTGTGCTCTTGTTGACTCTGCAAATTCTGCACCTCTGCAACTCTCGGCCCGACCTGACATTGCCAAGTTTTAAAATATCTAACTTAGAATATCCTTCAGCAATAAGGGATGGTCAGACTATGGAATGCATTTTCAAATATCTAGTAAATGAAAACATTGAATAGACGTCATTGATTACAGTGGCCGTGCATGATTGTAGCAATCTTGACTAGAAATCCCACCTTCAACACAGCTCGGTCAAAGTCTTCCAGAGTACCATACTCTTCTTCAAAACGTAACCACGCAGCACACATTACCTGAGAAGAGCATAGAAAGTAAAATAAGTGCCTATTGATCTTGATGAACTATATAACAAACCCAGTAGGTTTCTGATACAGACACGCTGCAACAATGTAGGGACCATACACATAATTTAGATACAATGAGAGGCTTTAAACGCCAACATATATTATACAGCAATCATTCGCATGCAACCCTATTCGTTGAGTATTGCCAGCTCCTACGTACCTCTGTTCCCATCCCCTCAAGTCTACGACTGTAGCAGCGCTTGTATAATGTTCTTGCCTCCTTTACATTACCAAGGAGCAGCTCCATAGATATATAGTTTTGCCACACCTCTAACATCCAACCACTGCACATAACAGCAACTTTATTTGATAAAGGACGAACCTCATTTAACATATAAGTAGTAGAATGAAAAGGTGAAAAAGAAGAGCGTCAGAACACAAATAGCGGAAACTGCATCCATAACTTACTGAGTCTTAATCAGATTCTCCCAAACTCCACGGGCTGCTGTGATATCCATCAATAACTTAGCTTCCAAATGAGCCCAATAAGTCCATAGTCTGATGTTGTGGTTCACATAATCCGGGAAATAAGTGGACATGAATAGCGTTCCTCGCTGCAAAGACAGACAGCGGATGATGATTATTGATCACTGAAAAGAACTAAACCAAAACGTACTGCCCGGAGTTACGCACCATCTGCACTCAAAGAGGACTACCAATCCAAGGAACCCAAAAAACATTCAGAAACAAGCTGATACAGTGCAATAGATAGAATTGTTTCTGCAGATCAATGATTGCAAATCAATAGCACAAAAAAGATCAAAGATCGAAGTATCACTAATATAAGAATAAAAAATACAGGAATTTAACGTTGAAATCCCCGATGCGAGTTACTAACCTCAAATGTATCATGCAAAAGCAGAGAGTTTGACGTCTGATCAGAATTTGTATCTGCTGCCGTGATCCGTCGCCTTAGGCAGTGGGCCCTTGTAAGATAGACATCCTCATACTGTAGTCAATACAAACCAACATACCGTACCCTAAGGTCAGTTTCAACACTAGCATGTCGAATGGTTTGATTTTGGAATTCAGACTGAACGAAATGTCATTTTTAAAATTTCTAATTATTTAGAAAATTTCTAATTCTGGCGTTCCAGATTTCAAAATAACTAAAAACCTTCAAATAAAATCTCTTTGTTTTTTGGATACGGCTTACAAATTTAACAAACTTTGGACATGCTTCAAATTTTGCTTAATCATTTACGAAGCTGACCCATACATAGGGTAACATGCCACATCATATGGAATCAATCAGGTCCACAGGCACGGATCGTAGATATCCAGTCAAGAAAGGTAATCACCTCAGAACTGCCCCAAAACACAAGTCATGGATTGGAAGAGAAACCAGTATCCTTATGAGATTTCCTCTTTAATTATCATCAAAAGTTGAAGACTGACCTCATTTGGTGTCTGAAATCCACATCCTAGTGCTCTTTCGAATACCTGCAGCAAAGGCCCCCCGTAACTGAGCCCAACTGGCAAGATGGTGGGGCATGCAAAAATCAAGGATATTTCCAACATCACAATAATCAAGATCCCTAAAACTTCCATTCCTAGTAGAAATACCAAGTCCAACACCCCAAATTCTTGGGTTTATGGGATGTCAACAAGATAACTTGCAGTATGAACCAGTCGCTTAACCTTACGGACCAGCAGTGCAAATTTTTAAAGATGGATGAAATCAAACATGTCCCATGCGTACTCAGACTTGATTTTTCACCCATCGAAATTTGAAAGAGTGTAGTGTTAGTATTAAAACTTTTTAGAGTTTAGATTTTGAAAAATCCTCTTTGCAAATGTTCTAAAGTTCAAAGAGTAAAAAGTATGTTTCACCTCAAAAACTAGCTATTCCAGTCCCCCCCAAAGCCCTTAGAAATGCCTTCAATGAATAAGCCAGATAATATTCTTAAAATATGATCATAATTGGAACTTTAGAATTCAAGCTTACAACAAAAAATTCTAGTCAAAATCAATAATGTTCAATCAGAAAAAAAATTCTGGCAGGAAAGTTCAATCACAATCTATTGAAAAAACATTAGTTAGTGCAATGCCAGATCTGATCGTACGGTATTGATATGATTAATGGGTCATAGTTTACAACTTTTGCTGTAACGCCACTACTAAATTATTATTCTAAGTTGCCCTTTATGACACATATTCACGTTCTTGGAAGTTTAGGCTAACAATGATCCTTAAGGGGTAAAAGAATCAATAAGATAAACAAACAAAAGCAGGCCAATTTGAAAAAAGAGCAAAAACAGAGGAAGAAAAGTGATGCTCAATATGATGCACAGAAGTATATTACCATCGATCTAACGAAGAATATAACACCACAAAATCACAATATTTGATCAGCTTAAAACACTTCTAATAAAGAACACAATTCAGTTTCGTAGTTACCTCCGCAAGTTCCGTTTCGGGAGCTGCTGCACGTTCAAGAGCCAGGATATATTTGGTCCAAAGAGCCCCAACCCACGGACAATTCCGCACAGCTCGAGCATACGCTTTCCTTATTACGGTAGCGACCTGTAATTAACAGACCAGTTAAAGAATATATAATATCAAACATCATGACCAAAGGTGAACAGTGCGGCAAAGAAACCAGCAGGTTTCAAATGTGCGTGAGAATTGAAATTTCGGTATAATCAAGTCCTAAAGGATTGAAACCTTCAATAGAAGTTAACTCACTTCGTGAAAAGAAGAAGACCCTACATTAAACATATCCATAACCATGTCGTAATTCCCCTCGACAGAGTACACACAGGAAAATCAACTGCATAACGTAATTGCTGCTCTATGAATCCAAGGGAGATTAGAAAGCTACCTTGAGGTTGACGTCTAAATAGTGAGTGTACTTCAGCCAAACCTCATGAGTAACAGGGAAAACAGAAATAGCACGCTCATATAGAATCTGAGCGCGAGCTGGGTCACCTGTTGCCTCCTCGACGCTAATGTAAGCCTGTACGTCTCAGAAACAGATACACGTTAGTGTCCAAATCATAACATGTGTTGATCACATTCGTGCCCATTGGCAAGATTGCACAAGTAAGCATCGAACGAGAACCAGAATACTTGAATGCACTATCAGGAGGAAGAAACTGCCCCACGCTGTCACAGGAACTACTCGTACAATATGTATCTACGCTTTCTCCTCAAAAAAAGATACTAAATCTAAAGACAACTCAGAAAAATAATGGTAAACGGAGAAATGGGTTGGTCTCCCTATTATCATGCAAGACCTCACCTAACAGAACTAACATTTCGAACGGTGAGATGAAATAGAAATAGGCAATTGGAATTTGTGAATTCGCTGAGAAAGGATATCTAATCACGGCGCAAATATTGCAGAAAACGGCACGCTGAGCTGATAAGAGAATTTGACTGCAATGAGCGTAAGAAATGGGTGCTGGTAACTACCTAAGAAGGAAGGGAACAAAAAAATAAAAATAAAACATTACACAGCTTACCAAATAGTGCAGAAGCAAATCGCCATCCACAGGCTTCCCAGCCACAATGTTACTCTCATATGTGACTCGTGCCTTGCTCATTTGATCCGCTGTCTTGTATGCAGATGACACACCTCCGGGGAGACCAGCAAGGTCATCATTCTCAGTCCCGATGTGAACACCTTGTTCAAGCTCCCAATCCTTGTACTGCTCCAAAGTCTGAGTATGATCTGCAAGAGGGATTCGCAACTGACGATGGAACAAGTTCCTTAAAGCTTCCACCTGCTGGGCCTTTGCCTGTAAGAAGCTTTAATTTAGAACGAGGAATAAATATCAGAAAAGAGCGAACGCAGGAATCATCAAAGCACGAAGTAAACGATAATCATGAGCAAGTTGCAAAGCAAAATTTGCAGACCGAGTCGCTATAGCATCTTCTACATAAATCAAGATCCGTGACTGTACAACTGAGATCAGAAACCCAATTGCCAGTTTAAATACCAAACCCATGATAGTACACGGCATAAATGGATGACGCAGTACCTCAGGACTTGCTTCTGCCATACTAAGCAGCAGAGCTGCTTCATAATCACGGAAGGCTTCCCAAACCTTCCCCCCTTCAGTAAAATGCAGCCCAGTCGACGTCAATGCCCGCTCAAAGAGTGCCCTCATTTTGGCAATTCCTGCCTGGGTGCAATCAGCAACATCGGAATCGCGTTCTTCCACAAATTCAAGATAATGCAGCCACAGAGGTACGGACTGCAACACAGAAATAAGATAAATAAAAAGCTCGTTTACAGACGAAAACAAACATATAACGATTTCTGCGGAGCAGTATCAACTATTATATGAAATACCATATTCCTGCAGAGGAAAACAAGCCTCCAATCTGCTAACCACTGGTGAACACTTTCAATAAGGAGAACGTGTCGTTAACACCCAACCAAGCCATAATGCATGAGTTTCCAGAAACGGAAGGGCACATATATTCCAGTACAAACTCAAATAAACCAAGCAAAACCAAGCATTCCACCCACGCCCAGATTGAAGTCCAAACTCTCCAATAAATGAAAGCAGGTTGGATGAACTTACTAAATATTCTTGAACACCACGCTCATACAAAGCCTCCACTGCCGGCACTCCTGCATGGCTGGAATTACACAAAGGCAACAGAACGAGAAGGTAAGAAGGGATCATGAGATAACAACTACCCCCCCCCCCCCAACAATTGGTGGATTTTTTGAACGATAATCAGCCATTGATAACCACAAGTAACCCTAACACAAAAGAGTTGTACCAATAGATCTTACTTTACAATTACGAAACCACAGTCTATGATCACTTGATAGAAAATGCATGAACTTGAGAGTAGGATAAATATTCGTTACTCGTTCGCGCTAGAGTTTTGTGATACCTGGTTGCTAATCGCGATTCATCTTCACACCACTCCAGCCACATGTTAGGCGTCAAAGGAAAGACTGCATTCATTGCTTCCCGGGCTACACGAAGCTTCTCCAACTCTGCAGCCTGTCGAAGTGCGTCTATATACTGCACCCAAGAAGACGTCAGCCCTGTCACAATTGCGAATAATGAAGGATTTGTACGATAGAACGCAACGAATCCCATAGACTCGAATCTCATCAATTGATAAAACAGAGTTAACCACTTGTTGGTGTAAAAACTCACGAAACGCAGGGACGAGACACAGAGACGAGACACAGAGACGAGAAAAGCAGAGAGAAAGGGAAGGAATGGTACATTGACGTGATCCTCGTAGGAATTCGAAGCACTGACGCGGGCGTGAAGCTCTTGCAGGCGAAGGGCCGCGGCATGATCATCCTCATCCTCTTCATCGGAATCAGAGGCCGAGAGAGAGCCCGGGGAACGGTCGGAGTCGACCAGAAGGTCATCGTCGGAGATCGCCATAGCTAACAATGCAACTACAGTGGCAAGAAACAGAGAATAGCAGACCTGGAGGATAAATTGTCACTGATCCCGTAAAATTGAAGGCAGGGAGATTTCGTTGCAATCAGCGCTCAAGCGCTTTTCACACAGTAATTACCCATCCTACTCAAACCCTAATTAGGTCACCCCTCATCACTTCCGTTGCTCTTGTTCTTCAAAAGAAAAACAGCAGTCATCAGATTGATTCTCAAAAAAAGAACAGCCACTGCAATGCCGCCTTCCTCGAGCTACATCTACAATGCAAGCTTGACGATTCGGTCGAGTGACTGAAACGGTGCAATCGAGAGCTTGTTCGTGTTGATGCAGCGGAATTCGACTACTAATGTATCATTGAGACCGCGGTCTCAATTTCCTGGACAAATGTGAAGGTCGAGTGGTTCCTGCTTACAGAGTAAGATTGAGGATTCAGACATCGTCTCCCACGCACCCGAAGATTTGTATTTGCATTGTAATAAGCGTGCTGCAATGGCACTTGCGAATTCGAAAGGTGCGAAACGAGAGCAGAGAGCTTCGGAGATTGCGAGCTTCCTAAACCCTAAAGGACCAGGAAATGGCAATCAAGTCTTGGACACTTGGACAGTAGTAAACAAACAATTTTATTTTTTTAATAAGGTAGGAGGTCTATAAATGGTCCATTTAAGCCTACTTACCTCATCAATGACAGTAATAGATATTTCAAGAAGCTTGTCATGCACTCTTAGATAGAGGACAAATTTAGAATCTGGTCGACTTAAGGACCTCCTACTTTATAACCGTGCTTTGGTTGCCATTAAAATGGGTACCCCCCAAAACGTCTCTTTTTGTTACTGTGCCTAGTTACTACTATCATAGTGGTTAAATTTTCATATTTTCTTGTTGATAAGTGAAAGGAAGTTCCTACATGTCAAAAGAACGTGACATTTGGATATTATATTGGATTTTAGAGTTAATCGTAAAGGTTGTCCCTAGTTGGAAAATGGTATCAGAGGAAGGTTTCATTAAGTACAAAAGAAACACAACATCAAACTCCATTAGACTCCAGTTTGGATACTCCAATGAATTTTGTCTTGTGTTTTTCTCAAACTCTAGCTCTTTGGTCCTAAATTGCACATACTTTACAATTGACTCTATTGTATGCAAAAGTTATGAAGGATAAAAGTTTTTTTGGTAGAGGTTTTGAAATTGTTTCTTTCACATATATTAGGTACATATTGATTTTGGAGATGTATACAAAATGATGATGATCGTTTTAGATCAATGGTGCATTTGGAGGTTTATAAGACATCATGCCAATGTTATTGGCATTTTAGCCTTTACTATCATATTCAATAGTCAAGGTTGGCATTGCCTATCAAACAAATAATTGAAATTGAGAAAAGTGACTTGGGAGATACTGAACCCTTAAAGTCCCAAAATTGCCATTTCTATTGCAAAGAGCAAAAAAAGATTAAATTTTTTTTTTGCATATCAAACCGTAAAATCTTGTAATAGACTAGTGTAAGAAATCTTCTAAGCTTTGACTGCGTAGATTTCAAGATATTTGCATTGAAAGTGAAGAAAATAAGTTTTTTTGCATGGTGTTCAACTAGCTTTTTTGGCTTTGAACCTTCTTAGCTTATAATTTTTTATCTACTAATTTTGAATTTCTAAATTTTTATGTTGAAGAATTGAGTTGAGAGTCTAGGAAAAAAAACTGAAAAAAAACTACTTAATTTTCACTCATTAAAAAAATTGTTTAGTAGAAGTAGGTTCAAAATTGAAGCTAGAAAACAAAATCGTTACTAGCTCTAAGATGGAATTGAAACACACTAATCTCAATGGTAAGATTGTTCTAGTAAGAGATCTTAACCTTGTGAATTTTTTTTTTGAATTTTTTTGAAAATTGAGCTTAGTAATGAATCCAACAAGTTATTTTTTCAAGAAGATGCTCTAATTGCCTAAAAAACAAGATTGCCCATAATTTTCACATAACAAATTCAAATGGAATGAATCATAGCTTTTCATGTACATAAAAATATAATCTATGAGAAATTAATTTTTTAATTTTTTAAATTTAAGGATTTGTGGTGTTTTTTGAACCAGCCGAATTCAAATTTGGGCTTTTAGTGCCATAATTTTTGCCCCTGAGCACCGGTTGAAATATAAATTATATTCTTCCAAAGCTAGTGTGTTTTCTTATCTTTACTAAAAATTTCAGAAAATTACAACAAATATTGAAACCAGAGGAGCCTACCCAAAATCCATTTTGTCCTCCAAGGAGACAAAGGACTTTAGAAGTTAAAAGTAGAAAGATTATTTTTTTTTCCCATATAGTTTAATTTTTGGATGACCTTGATTATTGGGTATAATAAAGGTCTAACTAGCTTTTTAATCCTTACAAAAGTTCTAAGGAACCCAATTGTGACAACAATATGGATTTTATTTTGTATTTGACATAGAAGGTATGTAATTTGGGTAACGACTTGACTTAAGGTAAACTATCCTATTTGTGTCGCACTTTAGTTGTCACGTTATTTGTGCTACTATGTATCAATGATGTATATATCAAGTTGGCACAAATAAGGTGGCTTATCTTGTACAAGAATGACAAAAATTTATATTAATATTGAGTATGATCCAATGCTTTTTGGTACTCCAAATTTGAATCATTATTGCACCTACTTTAAAAGCTACAAATTAATAACATATTCTGCATGTATAGTGTCATATTTGAATATGATTAAGTTTAGATCTTATATGACATCTTATTGAAAGATGTTAATTGTTGAATTGTTAATTCAATAGTATGTGTCTTACCATACTTTTGTATACAATTTACTTTTTAGAAATCAAATGTTGTACCACACATATAATATTATATTCACTTTAAACATTTAAAGGTTAAACTAATAAACAAATTTTGTTCTGAAAAAAAGAGATTAACAATATTTAATTTGCAAAATTCAATTATATGATTTTGAAGATTACATTACGTTTGTTTTATCTTCAAGTTTTCAGTCATCGAATATAAACATGCTACTAAATAATTGTATTAAATTTTTGAAGTTCAAATTTTAGTATTATTCTATAATTTTACCAACTATGTTTATTGGAATTGTCCTCTTTAAATAGTATTGATATCTTTTTATCTATTTAATGAAAGAAGAAAGATTTCACTAAACATAGTTGAAAGAAACATTCGTGAAGAGTAAAAACTTTATAATGTACTATTTTTAAATCAATTAGTGAAGATTACACTAAAATATCGTTATCAATTTAGTGAGGAATGAAAAGATCATTCATCCTCCTCGCACCCCCGAGAGGAGAAGCGTTCATCCATCTCGACTCCCTCATGAGGAATGCCCATTTCGCCATCTCGATTGCACTGAAGGCGAAGTGCGATCCGCCATAGCCACTGGCGGTCTCCTTCTCCTTCTTAATTGACGGATCCATTGGCTTCTCGATCAGATGCTTTGCGCCTGCGACGAAGAATCGTCCTGCAATTTTATTTTTTTTCATTTTGACGCGGATCGAGTGGAGTAAAGGTTCGGAGGCAATGGCTGCTCGAGCGTTGTACACCGTAGGGTTTTGGATTCGGGAGACGGGGCAGGCGCTGGATCGCGCCGGATGCAGGTTGCAAGGAAGGTACTTCTTCCGGGAGGAATGTGAGTGCTTGTTCTTAACTCGATTCGTTTCAATGCGAGTTCACAAGATGAGACAGAACAGCAATGGTGGTAGGGTTAATGATGGTGTCGCTGTCTGTGCGATGCTCTCTAGATCGAGTTTGAGCCGAGATCAGGATCAGATCAGGTAGACTTGATTTTTTGTGGTTGCATTCTTGTGATTGTGTCGAAATTGGATTGACTCGAGCATCGAACAGATTGGCAGTATTTGGCTACTGGTATTGAAGAGTTTCGAAGAATTCGTTAATTACTACGTCTGGTAGTGTTTTCTGCTCAATTGGCATGTGCAAGCACAATGTAATGCGGGGATTAAGGTGAACTGACCTAAAAGCTACTTTAATGCTGAACATAGATACCATTATTATAATGCTCATATCTTTTAAATCAATTCTTGTTAGCAAATCAAATAGGATTCCACCGCATCAGAGACTGTATTAATTGGATACCGTATGCAAAACTTTTAGTGTTCGAAGTTTTATTTGTAGTTGACCTCAAACTGACATGAGTGTGATGCTGAAGTAGTGTACATTCTCAAGTGAATATTTACTCGCGGTACTGAATTTTGGAGTGTCACTCTTAGGTAGGTGTTGCAGTAAGGTGTCTCTTCCTTACTTGGTCATGATTTGGAGTTTGTTGTGCAAGGTTTGAAGCTCAATAGTGAGTATGAATATCATTTTCAGCGCTCTCAAGGACGCAAGGAAATGTGATTATTTTAGGACGACAATTCCTCGCTCTTCCATTCCTTTTTCCCTAATATTCTGCAGCCGAGTGGTGTCACTTTCACAGAGAGTTACAGAATGGGACTACTGTTCTCTGGATTTGCTATTATTGACATTCATAGGTTCCTTATGGAAACCTTATTTTTTTCGTTGTATGTCAGGTTCGGGATGAGAGGTCTAGCTTGATAATTTCATGATGGAGCTGTAGTTATATGATTGAGGGACGTGGCTCCTCCGCTAGTGGGAATTTCGCCAACTTATATTCATGTGCTGTTTGTTGTTTGTGAACAGTGTCGAGACATCGACCGTTGACGAACCTTTTTGATAAAAAGCCCAATGTTGCCGGAGACGCGTTTGTTGCCCCGAGTGCGTCGCTTGTAGGTGATGTCCAAGTTGGATCCAAGTCCTCTATTTGGTATGGCTGTGTACTCAGGGGTAAGTGACGTTGATTCTGTATGGAAGTTGGAATTGTCGGAAGTCGGTTTTGGTAATGTGGAAGGAAGATTGAAATGAGAAGTCATATTATCTAATTTTTGCACTTGATGGCTACCTAGATGACTGTTTTTGGTTATTTGCTGTGCTATTCTGCATTTACTACTCCAGAGGGCTTGGCGCTTGCATCAACAGACCAGAAGACCGAATCTATAAGCGAAATTTGATTTGTGATTGAGCGGTGTTTGGGTTTTGTTAAATTTGTGGCAGGGGATACAAATAGCATAAGAATCGGCTCCGAGTCAAACATTCAAGATCACTCTCTCGTGACTGTTGGTGGTTATCGCTTTAGTGGTGGCAATTCTCCTACTGTAATTGGCAATAGGGTGACTATAGGTGAGTGGGCGCGTCATTGATGGAGAATGTGCGAACAGGGTGTTTTAATGGTCAATCATGCAAGGATACTCTTAAAAAGATTGTGTTCGGGAGACATCCTCGTCCTCTTGCTGGTGGTATGCCGGAGATTTGCAAATTTTGCCTTACATATTGTTCAGGGATAGAGCTTGGGCGAGGGAATTCACGATGCTTATAATGTTTATTCGGGGAGGTGTGCAGGGCATGGCGCAGTCATTCATTCCTGCACTGTGGAGGATGAGGCATTTGTGGGTATGGGTGCCACTCTTCTAGATGGCGTGGTCGTAGAGCAAGGTGCATTTGTCGCTGCAGGAGCCATGGTCACTGAAAATACCCGCATTCCTGCTGGCCAGGTCTTACTCTCTCTTTCCTATAACATTTTTTCAAGTCGTTGCCATTAAAGGAGAGGATAATACTCGTAAACATGTAGAAGTGTACTTTTTTGGGAGATCAGAATAGAGTTGTGGGAAAATGACTCTGGGTACTAGAAGAGCCTAACTCTCTTGAGATCAATTTTTATTTATCAGAATGTATGAATTTCTTATCAAAGTGGGAGGTTATAGACCTAGACACTTAGCTAAGTCATGGTCACACCACGTACTAATATAGCCAACCAATTTTATAAATAGATGACTTGGTGTTGGTATCAAGGGTCAGTTAAGGAGACGGGATCAAATCCTAACGGTTTTATTATCCTCTTCCTTACCAAGCTTGTGCCGGTGCATGTTCAGTCTCTAGTTTCACACTTTTCAATGGCTTTTGCTTCTTGTTTTCTCAAAGAGGTCAATGTATTCTATGTGCAATCATCACTCACGGCTGTTCATTCTATATATCGCCAGTATTTAATCTCTAGAAGTCTCAGTTGCAAATGAAGATCATTTTTGTTTATTCTCTTAAATTTTTAGTGTGTTATTGGCAGATCTGGGCTGGAAATCCAGCGAAGTTCTTGCGAGCGCTGAAGGGCAACGAAGGTGCGTTCATCCCCAGGTCTGCCGACAATTACTCGGAACTGGGAGCAGCCCATGCCGAGGCAAATACTAAGAGCTTCCACGATTTGACCACCGTCCACGTGAAAAGCGAAGAACCGTGTCCAGAGTTGACTGCGGAGACTGCCCCGGCTGCCTAGTCAGCTTATTCATTAGCATGGCATTATCAGTGGTTAGTCAAACCATGGGAAAGCGCCAGGGTAGAGAAGAAATTGATTCGTGTCTTTTCCGGCATTCATAATTGATGTTGCTATATGGGGTATTATCCTTCACAGATTGGTTAGGCCAAGAGGCATGGTCATACAATTCACCGAGGTTCTAAATGAAAGCATGATGTTCGTGCATATTTTTTCACCTCTTCCACTGCGTTGCTGAGGGCTTCTGTTTATTGCCTAGGATCAAAAGGGGTGGTGGAATCGACAAAAGTGACATGCAGTGAATGTGAGGAAAATTTCGGTTGGAACTATGCTTACTCAAAAAGCAACTCAGTGTCACAGGGACTAAGCTCTTGAAGCTCTTTGTTTCAAATCAAAAGTGAACTCGAAAACAAGCTTGAATGTAGACGGGGTTGTCTACTCTGACTTGCAGTGGCTCCCACTTTGATAAGAAATCACACAGCAATAAAAACTAAAACAGGTTCGACTCTTGCACCCAAGATCTTTCCACAGCTCTAGAGATCTCCCCAAAATCAAGTCCTACCTATGTCACAATGCGTAGGAGTGACGAAGTGTTTAAAATACCCTTTATTTTAAAACTGTTACAGCATCCAGTAGATACAAACGTCTAAGAAAAAGAACGAACTGTTCATAAATGCAGAATATGGAGACACTGATCATATTCGCCCAGAAGTTACCAAGCCCATCCAACTAAAGTCTCTCAAGCACCCGCCCTGTCCAAGAAAGAGCCGCTAAAGTGAAACTTTGGGCTCGTGATGCAGAACAAGTGCTTAATTAGAAAAAAACTGAATTAATTCCTGGTGTCCAAGTTTAATCTAACATGGCATTATACCAAAATGCTTGAGCCTGAAGGGTATTAGAGTCCCTATACTTCCGGCCACTGCCAACCATGACCATGCCATCCAACCAATCTTCGTACTGCACCCAAGAGTCACGTCCGAAGTCCAAAACAGCAAGAACCTAACCAGACCATGAGCATTGCGAATGCATCAGTAAACAGCTGCAAATCATTTCATCATAGTGATCATAGAAAACCGATATACAGGGAGAACTACCCTTTAAAAAAAAGGCTAATGCTCAAGTCAGAATTAGTTTACGCCTGATTGAAATCACAGAGGTGACGCCATCACATTAAGACGGCTTGAAATACTTACCGCACCACCTTTCCACGTTATATTCATTGGATCCATTCGATTAGGAAGGACCTGTCAAATAATACGAGACGTTGAGAAAATCCACAAAATAAGTAAATATACCCAGAAGATCGTTCAGAAAGTACGTAATGAATTCAGGAGCCTTGTGAACAGATAACGATACAATGTCATGGAATCCGCAAGAGATTGCATACCTCCACAGTGTCCACAGCTTCATCCACAGGTATGGCATGCAGAACCCTGAAAAATTTGCCAGGACCTTAAGGGATTAGTCAGTAGATCAACTGGACTTGATGTTAATGTCCATCATACAAAGTCAAAAAAATGAAATAGACGCGAGGCAAGGTTGCATAAAATCCGGCCTTCCTGGGCGAAATGTACCTTTCCTCAACAGCATCCACCAGCCCTTTAGTTAATCCAACGCCACCGACCTAACAAAGGCGAATATAGGAGATTTCAGATTTTCAGTAAAGCTACACTGAACTCGGGACATTCGGAATGATTTACAAAGCTCCTGCAAATAAAAGAATATGCTCCAATGTACAAGCTTTTACACAGTCCAGGTGATTGGAAACTAAAGCACAGATTTAGTGCTGTAATAAATATGATGACTGAGAGATGAAATGATAATTCAAGGGAAACCAACCAGCTGGATACTTGCAAACAGTTTCTTCTGAAGATCCACGCGTCCTGTAATTTCAGAAGGAGCAAGTGTTACCGACGAAAGTACACAAATGGGCAACTAAATTACAGGAAAAAGCAAGTTATTTTTCGCTTCACGGAACATACGGAACATACGGCTGGATATAGGCAGCGAACACGAAATCAAACTAAAAATTGCACGCGCAAGCCTCACCTAAAGACAGTATACTTTTGACAATAGCTTGCGCAAGACCACTTGAAATTTCCTCCACCTCTTTCTTCTCTTTGTCTTCAAAGTCGTACGGATCAGAATCGTTGTTGATAGAATTTCCATTAAGACTTCCATTGGTTAGTCCTGTTTCGTTGGTCTCCAGGCGTCGACCAGCCTCAGCAAAATTATCGTCTGTATTATCTTCGTGATCTATGTGAAACCTGCAATAGGAGCACCATCATCTAGAGCATGAGCACTCTCAGGTTTCGACTGAAAACAGGTTACTGCATTTAACCAACAGAAATTGAGAAAAAATAGTAAAGGACAAGAGTCAGTGCAGACAGCCGACAAAAAATAAAATAAAGTCAGCTATACAGAAGTAAGAAATCAGAAAGACAGACCAGGGTCGCGGAAGGGGCGAAAACTCCTCCAATGAAAGAAGGGACGGGTAAAACAGCCCCATGGGTGGAACCTGCAATATGGAAACAACTGGGTCACTCACTTGCAGAAGTTGACAGCATGGCAAATTGCTACTGTAGTCGAACAGAGTCAAAACTTGGCAAATCAGAGTAGAACCACACAAAGGTAACAAAGAGCAAGGGGAAGTGATTTAGTACGCACGTTCAGAGACGACAATAAAATCGTGTACACTCGAGTTGGCTCGCCTGCCATGCGGCACCGGACATCAACTGTAATGTGCTGCTCACCTTCCTGAAAACATTAGAGTCAAACAAGGTGAGCTCAGACACTGCCACAATCTTTCATCTTTCATGGACAATATTCTGACGAGAGGCATAAAACGTCCTACTCGGCGTCGGAGGCTACTGTAAAAAGAGCATAAAAGGAAGACAAGTGTTTACAAAAAGCACGCAGTGAGTCTCCTTCAGCTTATCGAGAGTTTGAAAGTCCAATGGATCACGCAGCAGATCAGTGTCAGCAATAGGCCATGTTTTCTTTCGTCGTTGGATCCACAATAAACATCTAGTGATGTCCTGCATCAAAATAATGAGCATAAAAACAATCATCAAATACAAAAAATTGCACAGGCTAATACCCGTACCTGCACATATTTCAAACGGAATGGAGAAGAACAGCATGAAGAAACAAGCATAGTTACTACAGATCCTAAAGATGCGCAAACAAGAATCAATAATAGAAATATGTAAAGGAGTAATACAATCCAAATGAAAGGCACGTACATCTCCACCATAAGGCAGCAAAAAACGTGTTGATGGAATAGCAACCCCTTCCTGTGCAACCAAATGGAATCTTAACTTAAATGCAGTTTCTTAAAACCCAAGGTCAAAGAGTCAATCTCACAAATATCCTGTTCTTGAAAAATCATTCGATCAGTTTAATCCACAAGGTTCATAGACTCTATATGTTCACCCAAACTCAGGATTTCCAATGTATACTAAGCAATTTAAGCAGGTTTTATCAATGTACATTACGCAAATTATCCCGAAAATCTGGCCACTGTATAATGGCACACATGAGATTCCGCAAAGGAGGTCTCCAGACCATTCGCTGGTCGTGATGAAATACTCTAAATTTAGAAATCTTATTTTAATTATCACAACCAGTTGGTAAGGTAAAATGTCAGGTTTAAAGGTCAGCATACCTCAACACACATGCCTGAAATAACTTGTGAACCCATATTTACGATGCAACCTGATGAGAATCCATTCCCGAAAGTGGCCGCCACACATTCCTGAAATTCAATGCAAATACTCAGGTATATGTCCATCATCACCGTGGAAATGACGTTTAAGCAAGAGCAATGAAATAATTAAAAAGAAATGACTGAACAACAAAATCCCTTCTCATAACCTGGAGAACTCAGAAACATGATAGCTCAGAAATTCTTGGACAGAAGCATACCTGAATTACAACAGCAGAGTGGAACTGAAGATCTCGCAAAACCACGGACAGCAACTCTTTTACCTCTGCATTTCAAAATTATACAGCAAGAAACCATGAGTAAACCGGAGCATATCCCTCACTACGATAGTATTTCAAATATGAAATAAAAAATGCGTGATTTTTGAACTCACTCGTATACTGCAACGGAATCAAAATCCGATTTTCACACAGGTAGTACTTCCAGAAAACAACTCACAACTGAGTGGGAAGGACGTTCTTAAACCACGTGTCAACAGTCCGAAGAGAAGGTTGTTGATAAAATCTTTCATGCTACTCTAATTCTTAAAACTAAAATTTCACCAAACATTCCAAATCACAAAAAATCTCACCTCGATTATCAAGAGTGTCGGGGACAACCAAAACTGCTGAAAATCTTGGTCGCAATTTGGAGCCAATTTGACAATTCTCTGTTAAAATGTAATCCCATATTCTGTAGATATCATCACAAACCTGGCCATGCACATTTTTAAGGATCGTTACAGTAGAATTAAAAGATGTTAACGCTCAAATTTTCATTCATTTCCACCAAATAGAAGTGAATCGAGGTAGGGAGGGCGAATATTGTAGAAAACCATATTAATTGCTACAAGTTAACTACCTACCATACCTGCTGCATAGAATATTTACTAGATATATTGAGACGACCACGACACATAGGCCGATATAGAGTGTACGGCAGGCTTGCAGGAATCTTTAACGCTTCCTCCCCACAGATGTATTTGCGATACAATTTCAACCTGTCAAGCTTCTGTTTATGAATTTCCATATCCTTAGCGTCATCTGCATCTGTCGTGACCTTGCCGCTGTTTTTCTCACGATTCTTGTAAAAATCTGCAGTTGCTAACAACAACTGACCTATTGAGCATAATTGAAGAGAACTGTCCTCAGTCACGATGAACAGGCTAACAAGACGCTGGATTGAGCTAATTACTCAGGGACCAATCTATCTAGTATGTTGTACAATTCAAATGTGAACACCGCTTTTAATATTGACTTCCACAATGACTGGTACAACACATCCACAAGCTGTGAGATTTTTTTACTATACCGTCCGTTCTGTCATTGGCGATTGAAGATTTCTGATTTCTTGGTACTGAACGCCCAGCAAAATTCTCCTCTACATTGGTCCATTCAAAACCTGTATCCCGCTCCTTTGAAAGCAATTCGCAACTGTTCGAATCCCCCGCACCTGCCTGGCCCTTCTATCTGTGAGTTACTGCCCGAAATTCAAGTGCAACCTTAGGGTTGTGTTGATAGATTTCAAGTCAATACCTCAAAATTCTTCTCTGCAGATATTTGTGAACCAAACCCAAAATTGCAACCTTCGATAGGAACTCAATTTATTTGCGTGTTTCGGACTCATTTGATGCCTACCCTTGACATTTTCGCAGTATCTTCCACAAATACACTATCACAGAATTTCAGGAATCCATGAATTGTAATGAACAAAAAATAGTGGGGTGAACTGAGAAGAACAGCATTGCGCTAAGCATGTAGAATATTAAGCATTCGCAGCGGAGGATAATTCATCTTACCTTAGCATCAGAGAAGAATGACCTGACCTTAAGCTGCGAAACCACCTGACAAACAGACCCGACAAAACAAATATTGAGGAAAGACCCTTTCATACAACAAAAGCCCAAGGTCAACCAAGGCAGGGCACAGGCTTTCCCTAGAACCACTTCAAATAGTGTAAAAAATTAGAACTAAACATACATAAATATTTCGACTCGATTTTGGAACCCGTCAAATGCGAAAGTTATCACAACCCACATGAGACAGGAGCTGATCACCATACCAGCTCAAGAGCATCTTGTCGTTCATCCACCCTTGCTGCAGATAATGATGACGTTCCAAACTGCCATGATCAGGATAAACTTGCAATTAAAACGCTGCACATGTGCTAATATGTGACTTCCAACTGTCACGTAAACCAGCAAGACCCAAACCCCTATCACGAAAAGGTAAACATTAGGGATCGCACTATATAGAGTAGGTCATTAGCAAATTGAATCATTTAACCAAGATTATAGACTAACCAAGATTATTGCTGTAGACAAAATTGAACCAATAGATACTTTTAGTTTCGATTAGGCAGCTAATAAGCCACACACTCCAATTGCTTCATTCCTGCTCGTACAACTATAATCGAAGAGAGGGCTCACCATCTTTCGTCATCTATATATCCGAACGAAAACATCCAGAAGATTTCACCCTCGAAATATCATTCCTTTTAATCAAGAACTCCTAGCTTGTTCTAGCACCTCAAGCATATCAATAAATCCCCTCCCCTCCCAGAAATGCTATTAATGATAATTAGTTGAGTCGTGTTCCATTCAATACCCGGCTCTCGCCGATTGCTCCTTTCTTCGGTAATTCGGCGGAATCTTGCTCATTACCAGTCATGCGCAACTGGTGGGCAATGCAGTGCGGCACACTCACAGGAGCCTTTGCAGATGCAAGACCAATTCGAACATTTGCAGAGCCTGCTCAATCAAGCTCAACATTAGAGCGATTCCGACGTGACAAAACTCTCACCCTGAAAAGTACGAGGAGCGCAATCAAAAAATCTTAATACAAAACGTCCCTCATATATTTCGCACCGCAATTCCCAATAACAGCAGGTTCCTGAGAAACAAAAGAGCAATGTACCAGGGTTTATGACAACAATTTCTTCGCCACGCTCCGCAACGAGCTGAGACGGCACCAACGACTTGTAATAATCCTGCTCACACACATGATCCCCATAAATAAAGCTTAAAACTTCAATCGACTCCCACAATCCAAATAATCCACGCACAAATTCAACAAAATTTCCACCAGCAATCTACAACCACCGCCACACGCCAAAAGAAATCGAAACCTCCACAACGTTCAACAATGTGATCGCCCCTTTGCACCGAATTTTTTTATTTTAAAAACGACTTTTTCAAATCATCGTACACGGACTAGCTGCAGCAAAATCTCCACAAGACTCAAGCAATTGGAGGAAAAAAATTGGACCTGCTGGCTCGTCGGCTGAACCGGCGCCCCGCGAGGCACGCCTCCGCTGCTTGCGTTGGCCATCGCACAGTCCTCCCCTTAAACCCTACAACTACAAAACAAAGCACTGGAGACCATATCCCACGAAATTGGTCTTAAAAGAATTGCGCAACGTTTTGCGCTCAGATCGGAATCCTTCGTTGCCGCTGCGATGGATTGAATGCTACGGAATCGGAGTTGCAAAAGCTCCAGCGGAGAAGACAAGGCGAAGTGATGAAGCAAGAAGACTGTGCTTCACTGAGACTACCGAAAATCCAAACCCTAGAAAAACCCCGACTCAAACATTTCATGCTCTCACTCTCAAGATGATAGAGATTTTGAATTCTTTACCCCTCCCACTGTCAGCAAAAAAAAAAAATTCAAAAAAAATAGATGTCAAAATTTTTGGGAATTATTCTATCAATTTACTTTGTATAAAAAATAAAAGATAAATCCTTCTTTCATTTTTAAGCATCTTTCAAATCACATTTTCCAATTTTAATTAAATATTCAGGTGGAAATGTTGGAAATGTCAATTGTAATCACCATACCTAGACCTTGACCGAAAGGATTCTTTAGTGTCACACAATGCAATGAATGTTATTTAACCAAAAGCCTCTATCTATAAGAAATAAATATTCATTTGACAACATAAAACACATTTGTTTAGATATATAATAAGATTATTAGATTGTACTACATACATTGAATGCTTGTGTCAATGAAGACTAAATAAAATTCAGCCATGATTTATCTATGAATTTTGATGAACACAACAACTACTAAATAGAATTATTGACACAATATTTTCCTTTTTTTTTTGTCAAACTCATTGAATTGGTAACTGACAATTGAAACCATAGAGTCCTCATTCAACAAATATTATGTGCTTGAGCTTTCCGAAGACAATGTGAATGGTAAAATTCTTTTCTTTTTGTAGATATCATATTTGATTGTTTGAACATCATGAAGATCTCACTCTCTATCAATAGCATTTAGAATTGCATTTGCGCCTCTCACTGCCGCTATAGTTTGCACCTTCAAAATAGTTAATTAATTAATAAAATCTTTGTATGTCCCTCTATAGGAAATATTCTCTCTATTTAGTCCCAATATATAGTGTAGTTTAGATTTTGCTCTATCCAACAAAATCCAAAACCACTAGTATAAGAGTTTTTATACAAGGAAGATTAAATTGTGTATTGTTATATAATCAAAGTCACTTGTTTTGTAGATTAAATTGGGAATTGTTTTTTGTTAAGGTTTAAATATACAATTTTATAAATATACAACAAGAGACACCCTTATTTTCAAGATGATTTAGTTCAACCCAGATGCTATTAACTAATGAATGTTGTCACAATTCTATCTAGTAGGAAATTGATTTGTGTCAAATTGTTTAAAGCATGCAGCGTTTTTATTTTCACATTTTTTAGGGTGCACCAAATTCAATTTTCTTTAATTCAAAATTGCTCAGACTTAGGTGATTATGCATTTATGCCTATAGCCTTTAATAATGTTCACACTTTTAGGGGCTGCCAAGCAACAATTTTTGTATTAAAACTATAGGATTTTTTTGTAATTAAAGTATTTATGAGCTGGCTTGAATTTGCTATCCAAAATAGATTTATACATGCTAAATAGCGATCCATTGATTTTGCAACCCCATAGAGAAGCAAACCCACTAAATTTGAGCATGTAGATGAACAATAGTTAACTCAAGGAATGAAAATAAAACTTACAACTAAATGAAGTACCCAAAATTTGCCAAAAATGATGCTATCCATTTTTACAAAGATAATGAAAAAACTATAGAAGCCAAACATTGGACCAAATACATACCAAATCACACAAAGAGCAAATTCAAAACTATGCATACAAAATGTCTTCAAGTGTTTATGAAACACTATAGCAACAAGATTATAAAACCTACTAGACGTCCAATGTCTGTAATATGCAATCCATACTGCAACCAAAAGCCACCTAACAATACCAAAACATAAGCAAGTTGGTCTACATAGAGTGGTGTAGCCATTGATGACTATAGGAGCTCATGTCGGTCCATGATATTCAAAGATTTTCCTAGTATCTATCCCGCTTGGACTTAGTGGTCCATTAAGCATTTTTGAATCTTGCATTTGAGAAACCGAGTGAGAAACGAAACATTGCTAAATGTCCGCTCATCTTTCACACTTCCTAGGACCTACATCATTAAGCAACAAGGCAATACGTCAAGTTCTTTAAAAAATGATGAGAATTCAAAGTCGACAGTGAGAAAAAAATCTACTAGTTGAAACTAACAATGTAGAAGCCATGCTCAAACATATTGGAAGTTAGTCAAATATAGACCTTGCACTATAAACCAAATTGCAATGTAACTCCAAAACTCCAAAATTCAATATAACCCAAACTGAAGGCAAAGATGTTGTTAAAGTAAAACAACTACAATAGAACTATGAGCTGAGTGACATACAATCAAAATTGAAAGAAAACTAGAATTGAAATGAGAGGGTGAATGCTACAAATTTGTACCATGATTATAGCTATTTCAGCAAGCTTGAAATATTTTGGAAGAAACCCAAGTACCATTGGAGACAAGCTCAAATTGCAGCATAGCTTTGTCATTGGGTGAATGTGGGGGTCTATTGCACACATTGCATGCAAGCTATTTTTGGTCATGGCATTTCAAAAGCATTCAAGTTGCTTATCTAAGGCTTCTAGTGGTACCAACTCCTGGGTCCACTCCCATCTATTGACCTATACTTCCATTTCTTTGGATTGCCCAAAGACATTCTTGATAATACCAAGATGATGTTGCAACTATCTCTCATTCACATCTACAAGATAAAATTGTGTATATACAATGTAAAGAGCATCCATTATGTGGCTTAGTGGAAAGCGGTTGGATAACTCCATCATAATCTTTGTTGCAGCCTCTCTATAATATATGAAGGAAAATTTAATCTATTTCAACAACTATAAGGGTCAACAATTACGAAGGTTTACAATTAATTATTTCAAGCAATGTAAAATTGGAAACAAGCAATCAATTCAATATTATACCTTCATGCAATCCAACAATTCCAAAAAACAAAGGCAACAATAATTTAATTTCAAAAATAATTCTTTAAGTCCAAACTCCAAAACAAGTAGGGCACCAAATAATTCAAATCCAGTGATGCCAAACATCAAGTACAACAAACAATAATTGAATTGAAAAATTACAATTCCAAATCCACAAGTACATTAAAAAAATTTAACTTGAAAACCCAAACAAACAAGTACATAAAAAATTTAAAAAATTTAAAATGTCAATGTCAAAGCGATGCATATATAAAAAAATAACTGAATTGAAAAATTACAATGCCAAATCTATCAAACGAGAGGAAGCTAAAGGGAAGCACTTACCTTGGACATCCATCTTTCCTTCAAATTTGACCACCTCCCATAGCTTATACGTAACAAATCCATGTGTCCCCATGAAGGTGTTGAAGCAAGAGGCATTCAAGTACATGTGACCCTACCAAAGTATCTTGATGAGCTTCAAACACCAAGTGTTCTCCACCCAGGTGGAACGATGAAAGCGCCCGTGGCCCATCAAGTCTATGGCATTCCTACATAATGCCATAAAAAAAGCACTATTGTTCAAGTCCGACTACCATTGTAGCTTTACATGATCACTGCTCATTTCAGAAATAAAGTTGAATTGTAAAAATGCGTTGGACTTGAAAATTGTTTCATCATCTATGTCGGTTGCGTAAATGTCATGCTGGCAAATTATTTAGTGCCCTAGTGAAGTTGTAGACATACAAATTTGGCAATTGAGTAGAAACAATCAAATTATTTATGATTTGCAAGAGAAGAAGCAAAGCAACCAATTGCAACCATAGCAAGGTTTTGACATCAACCAAACACTCAAAATTGGCACGAACTCCTTTGATGGCCAACTTCACGAATATTTTTGCATACATTTTTATGAGCAACACCCAGTACTTTGAAACTTGGGTACACCTAAGAGGGAACAACATTGAGATCCACAAACTTTTTATATTATTAAAAAATTTACCGCCCTTTGAATTTAGTAGTTTTGATAGCTTCTCCAATTCCAGATATCGCTTGGGGCTCTTACTAAAGTAAAAGTGTAATTTCTTGAGCATCTTCTCAATTGTGGAGATCATTTGGAAGTCTCATAGAACCTCCACCACTAGGTCTGTCCAATGAACAACACAGTGGGGAGCATGAAGCCCTTGTAGCTGTATAGTGACTCCTATTCGTTTTCCCTGCAAGACAAATGCCTCATTTGATCCAAAATAAAGGAGCTTTTCCCAAATGTGTTGTTTGTATAATTCCCCATCATGATTGATGGACCTGACTATGACTCTGGTTATTTATAGTGATGTTGCACCATTAGTCAATCTCTTCAAGGTTAGCAACAAAGGCACCTTATTCTAGTCAATGAACACATATGCATGTATAGAAATCCATGACTAATTATCTACTATAGTGGCTTCATCGCAACTAAAGGAGAAATATTTGGCTGCAATCACTACTTCCTTTCATTGTTTTTTTTTGCACCACGTTGCACATGCGCTCTGCAAATTGCCAACCAAAAGAGTTCAACCAATGCTTTACTAGTAATTTCAAGCAACAAAGTTGCTTCAAAAGGATACACTTGTATTCATTTTCTGTCATTGGTCAGCCAAAGGAGAGTAAGTGAAAAATAACCACCATCTCAACATTTTTTGTTTTGGTAGAGCTCCAACTGCAACTGCTGTGAGAATGTTAGTCACTGGCGAGGTCACTGGCAAGGTAGCATACAGCCTTTCAGCCTTCTTGTGCTTGGATTTAGTATTCATCCAACTCTCTCCTTTTTTTTTGTCCAATTTTAGCTTGTCACTTTTTGCGGTTGTCCATCCTTGATGCTTTTGTCAGTTGTCCACTTTGGCATCTAAGAAGTAATTGTGTCCATTGGCAAAGAACATATGATATATTTTACTTTTTTATAATTTTAAACTCCATTACAATATTTTTTGCACCATGGGAACTTCAAGGTCTATTTTTCTTGGTATCCCTTCCTATAATCATTCAAATGAAGTGGAAAATGTTAAACTTTATATACATGAACTTCCGAAAAAAATATAATTTGCACACCAAATGACGTTTGTCCAACCACAACTTGGAAATTAATAATGTTGCAAAGGTTTTGACAAAACTAACAATCTATCTTAGTTAACCAACAATCTTAATAGCCATTCCACCATTCTTAGTCATCAACAATTCAACATCACCATTGAACTTCATGATATGGGATTTTGATTGTCTGTAGTCCGAAATTAAAATCAAAAACACTTCGGTATCATCATTGCCGTCCAACTTGCAGCCACTTCACACTGAAACAAAAACACATCAATACACCAAAGCAATAATTGACTTGGGCATCAAGTCTCCAAGGTATTTCGCATCACAAAAATCAGGCGCAAATTACCTATTCAAAAGTGTTTCATCACTTGCCTTACTTTAGTGAGTGTAAATAGCATCACAAAAAACGTTCAAAATGAGGAAGAGGTTTAGATGTTGCATTGAACAAGCTCTCAACCAAAATATATGGTAACTTGGGGATAGAAAAACTACTTAAAAAAATTATATTCATGTACCCAAAATGAATTAGCATATTCAAGCCTCATACTTGGTCAAATTTAATTTATTCTTCATTCGCATATTCAGAACTTATTTTTACTTGTACCCTTCATTTGAATACACACACTTGAAAATCTTAACATGCAACATCATTTTTATTATAAGAAACCCACATTTTAGGTGACGAGCCCCAATTTTTTTAAACAAATTTTAGGTGATGTCAATGTTGACAACCCAATGTTTTTATGTCAATATTGATGTTACGTTGGACATTCTTGTTAACATAAAAACATTGGATTGTCAACATTGACATCACCTAAAATCTGTTTAAAAAAATTTGGTGCTCGTTACCTAAAATGCGGGTTTCTTATATTGTTTGGTTATCGTACCTCGTAACCTCAAGAAGTTTTTAGTCACTACAAGTTAATTAATCAAGTTTCTGATTATGGATTGTAATTATTATTTCAAATGCAGTTTCAATCTACTGCAATTTCATATGCAATTACTAGTACTCAATTTGTTTGATTTTCATGTACTATTAATCATATTACCGTAAGTCTATAACATATATTGAAGCATTTAATTGAATCTTTTACATTTCATTTAGCAAAATTTCATAATGAAAAATGGAATGGAAATTCCCAATACCTAATAATTTTCTTTTCTACTCTCTTTGAACGACCTTTGTAAATCTCTATCCCATCTATATAGGAGGCTTTAACAAAGATCATATAAATATATAAGCTTAGATGTAAATAAAAAGTTTCATATTGAACGAGTCATGTGATACCAAGGAGAAATAAAATATAAATAAAATATAAATATAAACAATCACCTTTGTAAAAAATTCACATGCCTGTTGACATCAAATCCTATACCATCGATCTAATCTTAAAAGTCATGTAAGCTTGAGACATGGGTTTGAGATAGGCTTCATGACAAACTCATGTATTATTCCACATTCAATCCTAATTATAGGACAGCCTATATAGTGAACATTAAACGTGAGATCATTCATGGCCCCATTTCTTCAAGAAAAACTCACAGCCTAGCCAACATAGAAAACTTGGGCCTTGTAAAGGGTTGTTCTAGTTTTCACAGATGTGCAAATACAGTGGAAAAATTTAAATTTTTAAATTTTTTTAATAATATAATTTTTTTAAATTGAAAATCTAACAAGGCACACCGGTTGATTTTTAGTGGTAGGATTCCCTATATGACTTTTGGACTGATATTTCTTGTAATTGAACATTTTCATGCAAGAAAGTGGCCCTCCCATGGCCTAAAATTTTCTCTAATGGAAGAGAATTTTCTTAAACTAGTTAGTTTTAGGATATTTAAATGACCACTAAATTGACACATAAAAACATTCATAACTTTACGAACAATCAACAATGAGCATATAATCCAATGCAAAAGAGAAATGGTTAACCTCTGTTCATCTTTATCTTATTATTTGTAGTGCATATTCAACAACTATTTTTTCACTAGAAACTTCACATTATTCTAACCATGCATAGCGTTACATTCAAGCATTACATTACAAAAGTAAGGAAAGTAGTCACAGTACACCCCCCAAAGGCGACATTAGTCTAGCCAAAGGGGTGGATCGATCCTGCATTGCAAACAACATTAACAACAATGAGGACACTTAAAGAAATAATTGAAAGAGGCAAGGTTTAGTGTCTTACTTGCGGACCGTTTTTTGCACTAACACCACCGCCGCGCCCCCATTATCTACAACCAATGAATCTGCAGTGAGCTCTAGGGTGTTTGCCAAAGTCTTCATAGTGCTTGTGCTCGGTATCGCATCTAATGGTGATGTGCGTGCATTAATGGATCCCTGCAATGAAAGTGCTAGAGGCGGCTCAAAAGAGCTCAGAGTATTGCTGCGAGAGATCTTGCGAGCCGCTGCCCTTGCTTTCTCAACATTCTCCAAAGCTTGCTTGGAGAATTTGCCTCCACTTGAAATCAACAGTGTGCGCTGTCCAAATGTGGGAACCTTCTTTGGCGCATTAGGCACCATTGCAAGGCCTGTTGAGATCCTACAATGACTTCAAAACCTAAAAAATAAAGTTGAACAGAAGATGAGAGGTAGATGTGGCTACATAACAAGATCTAAAGCCACACATGCATGACTAAAAAATATTATTTTAAAAAACTCAATCCAACCAACAATTGCACCTAAGATGCTTGAATTCACAAGTAAGCAAGGCAAATTGGACTCTTTGGAATGTAGACACCAGAGATCACAAATGGAAGAGAAAGTGGAAAAAGAATACGTTTCCTAGCAACTGCCATTTTTGAGATCAGTGGAGCCAACTTTGACTTCCACCATTCCGTGCTTTGTTTCCTCTTAGTGCGCTTACATTGCACTGCCATCATTCTCAAGTTCCCAAAGAAACATCCTATGAACCCTATTTGAAGAAAAGTAAAAGCTAAGACAACATTGAAGCAATTTTGAAATATATTTTATTCTAAGTAATGGAATTGAGAATTGAACTAAATCAAGAGTACATGAGAACTAATGCACTATATTTGGGGTTGAAAGGGTCATCCTTCCATCCCTTGGTATCACAAAAAGAGCAATCCTTCAAAAAACAAGGTACAATTCAAAAGCAAGGCGATTGGTTTTGGAAGAGGGCAAATAGGCAAACCCCTAAACCACAATGTGGCTCTTCAAGACTGGGACCTTTGAAATTATCACTCGATAGCACCAATGTCAGTTTGCCCACTACTTGCCAGTGCAATGTGCGACTACTTTGTCCTTGCTGGCAAGTGATATGAATGCACTAGCCTTGCAGATTTTAGAGATTCTTTTATATTTTTCTATGGGATTTCCTATACTATTTCTTGAACCATCTCCAAAATATTGCCTTGGTGCAAAATTCTGCCCAAAAATCCCCCTGCTAAAAGCATGACCTCAATTTATCAATACAAATGAACTATTACTTAATCAAAATGCAAAGTTATATAATATATAGTATAGGTGGTTCATTTATTATAAAACCTTATATTTCATATTCTCAGCTATAAGATCCTAAAGCCATAACTAATTATCTAGCCTAATTGCAATTTAATATGCCAATTCAAATTGGTAGACTAGTTCAATTTTTCCGCTAATAAAATGCAAGGCATGCTGCATAATAGTTTCTCCTTAGCAATTTTATTGGCTAGATGAATCTAGTAGATTTACTAGTTTCTTTGTTCCTGCTACTTGACTCTTTCTTCTAACGGATTCTGCAGCTACACAACAATTTGTCCATCTTTTCCAAGCTCCTCGGCATTGAGCAAATTGTCTTATATGACTTGTTGTCACTCAATGTACAAATTTGATTTTGTTCTAAATCATAGTTGAATCTCAAAATTGAACTACACTTCAAGTTTTCAATTACATTATATATATAATACTTACTCTGCAATACAACATGTACTAGTACACGTAGCATGTTAATTCATCAAGCACTTAGTTCAATAGCCAAATTGCAGTATCCAAAAAGTATGGCAGACTCTTGTTGAGTAATGCAATTTGTCAATTAACCAACAAATCTACAATCATCCATCAATACTTAGTAACAATATACTTCTCAATTTGCTCAATATACATTGGATTAAGTCAATTAGACCTACTATTACAAATGCCCAATTCTATTGAGTAGAACATTACAAAGTTTTTTATCTACATAGAAGATAGTTGGTATTAGACTTACAAAATCAAACTCACATGTACAAAACTCCTACAACATGTCTTAACACCTCTAATTGCTCAGTATTTGTTCATATATTCTCCAGCAATTCATTTACTTACACAACTCATTCAAATTGACCACAAATAAGATAGTTATAATTATATTCATACACACAATTTGTCACTCAAACATCGATTAGTTCTTGCAACAATTTCATGGCAATTGGTTGCTCATGAGCTTTTCTCTCATCTCAAGCTAAGTATCACTTAAAAACTTTATCAATTAGCTCAAAAATATTCCGTTCAAATTACCCATACACCACAATGAAACACTCACAGACTTAGAAGTTTCGACAATTCACTTCCTTCATAGACAATTGGCAATACAAATTCAGACAATACCCAATCAATTTCTTCTACAAGCCAATCAACTCTTACATTCCTTCCTCAATTGCGTAATCTATAATTCACTTACTAAATTCAATACATATACACACAAAATCAGCTTGTCGAGAATTTTCATCACACTAGGACTAGCATTAGGGGAGATTTGAGGGCAAAAGAAGGCCGTTTCAGGCAATTTTACTTTACTAGGAACAATCAAAATATTTTAATTATAAAAATAAATAAATAAATAATAAAAAATATACACATATTATTAAAAAAATATTTAAAATAATTAAAAATATTTGTTAAAATAAATTAAAAAATAAATTAAATATTAATTTCTAATGTGGCACTCTCTTGGCCACGTCGGATTGTAGTTCCCAGGGCGTTCCCAAAGTTCCTACAGTCCGAGAACTCGCAGTCTTGTTTTGCCCTTGAATCTCTTCTAATGCCCAAACTCCAAAAGTCAGGAAATTTGTATGCAAAAGAAGGAAAAAAATATACAAGCTGTAAACACTCTAAAGATTAAGAATTCATGAGCGTACTAAACTTAATGCTCCATTTCCTTAAATGTACTATGAGAAAGAAATAAAACTGAGATGAGCCATGCCGTGTACATTAAAGAACCCAAATCCCAAAAGTCATCAAATTTGTCTGCAAAAGAAGGAAAAAAATGTACAAGTTGAAAATACTCCAAAGATTAAGAATTCATGAGTGCACTAAATTTAGTGCTCCATTTCATTAAATGTGCTTTTAAAAAGAAAAAAATGGATAAGCCATGCCCTACACTTTAAAGAACCCAAACCCCAAAAGTCATGAAATTTGCTTGCAAAAGAAGCAAAAAAAAAATGTACAAGCTGTAAACACTCCAAAGATTAAGAATTCATGAACTTTTTTAAATGTACTACAAGAAAGAAAAAAAAGGGATAAGCCTTGCCAGGTAGTTGGAAGAATCAAAATCTCAAAACTCATGGAAATCGTATGCAAAAGAAGGAAAATAAAAATGTACAAGTTGTAAACACTGCAAAGATTAAGAATTTATGAGCGCACTAAAATTAGTACCCCATTTTCTTAAATGTAATACAAGAAAGAAAAAAAAATGGATAATCATGCCTTGTACTTTAAAGATTTCAAATCCCAAAAGTCATGAAATTTGTATGCAAAAGAAGGGAAAAAAAATGTACAAGTTGTAAACACTCTAAAGATGAAAAATTTATGAGCGCACTAAACTTAGTGCACCATGTCCTTAACCCCTGAAGTTTCGAGGCCTATTTTCTGCCAAAAAACACTCAAAACTGCCATTTCTATAGCAAAGAGTAAAAAAAAATTTAATTGTTTTTTTTCACATCTAACCATAGGATCTTACACCTAACTAGTATAAGAATGTGTGGAAAAAATTTCAGAATTTTTGACTGCACAGATTGCAAGATATTTGCGTTTAAAGTGGAAAAAACAAGTTTTTTAGCACATTGCGGGATTGGATTTTTTGACTTTGAACATTTTTAACTTAAAATTTTTGCACTACAGAGTTTTGAGCTTTTAATCTTTATAGTGGAGAATTGAGTTGAGAGTCTAGGGAAAAAAAAGAAATTCAAAAAAACTTAATTATCATTCTTCAAAAAATTGTTAAGTAGAAGTAGGTACGAGATAGAAGGAAAATCTAAAATATTTATATATTTTAGATGGAATTAAAATACACTAATCCCAATGGTGAGATTGTTCTAGCAAGTAAATTAAACCATGAGAATTTATTTTTTTTGAAAAATTGCAAAAATAGCATTCAGAAATGAATCCTACAAGATATTTTTTTCAAGAAGATGCTCTAACTGCCCGAAAAACAAGAATGTCCATAACTTCCTCATAACAAAGTCAAATGAAATGAATCAAAGCTTTCCAGATAGACAAAAATATAATCTATGACACAAATTTTTTTTTTTTTTAAATTCAAAATTTTGCAAATTTTTTTTGCTGCCCCCCGTCCCCACGCATTCCAAGAAATGGCATAATTTCTCGCTTGAAGGTCTGATTTCAATTTTTTTTTCCGCCACGTATTTCTCTCAATTCTTCACATTCACAAAAATTTTCAAAAAATTAGGAGAAAATTTCAGCCCGTAGGTACCTACCCCAAGTCCCAAATGTCCCCCGAACGGACAATGGTCCTTTAGGGGTTAAATGGACTTCAAGAAAGAAAAAAAATGGATAAGCATTAGAAGAGATCTGTGGGCAAGAGAGGGCCGATGCAGGCTTGGTCCCCTTGCTGGAAACAATTAGAATATTTTAATAATAAAATAATATTATATATAATATTTATTTAAAAAATATACATATTAAAAATTTTATAAAATATTATTTAAAAAATATATATATTAAAAAATTATTTAAAAACTTATAAAATTAATTAAATATTAATTTTTGACGTGGCACTCTCTCGACCATACTAGATTACAGTTCTCAGGACTTTCCCAGAGTTCCCATAATCTCTTCTAATGTTATTCAAATTGCCCCAAATACTCAAATGAATACCACAAGCAACACATATAAAATACACACAAAATATATTGCTACACAACAATTTGAAAAGCAATTTATATATATATCAAATATTTGATGTATTTAGTATAAGTTTAACAAGTCAACTTCAAGTCTTAGTTTAATGTAGAGTTGCAACCTATGGGGTTACATAATGTCCAATCTTTTTAGTTTAGGATTGTTTAAGACAATTCAAATTTCATAGCTATATATGGATTGTAATTCTTTTATTATAATAATATAAATTCTATTACTTTCACATGGTATCAAAGCGTTTGTTTGACTAGCCATGTACTTCCCTCAAATTCTCGGAGCAAAATGCTCGAGTGAAAACATCTACAATTTATTAATCATAGAAGACGATAGAATTGAAGTAAAATATCATTTATGCATTATTAATGGATTTTCTCAACTTTCTATTGAACTAGTACTTACAGAACTTATAGAAGATGAGCAATAGTTAGAATTTTTAGACATTACATATCGGATTCCGCAAGTTTCTTTGATGCATTAGTATACTTTGATGAATTCAATCCTCAATTTTTTGTTGGCAAAGAAATTTTTATTGAGCTTTCGTCCATTCACCAAGAACTCTAAAAATTGTTTGGCTAAGCCATCTTTGACAAAGCCAATCCAACTATGGCCTCATCTTTCTCAAGCTTGACTCCCAAAGCTTATATAATTCTTCCACTTAATGCTGAGAACTATGCAACCTAAAGTGTTAAAATTGAAATGTTATTGATTAGGTTTGAGTTGTGGCAAGTAGTGGATGGTACAAAAGTAATTGCTTTCCATTTAGCTTGGAAATTGAAAGATTCAAAAGCCAAGTCTGATATTGTCTTTCATTGCGAAGAAAAACAAATAATCTCTCTCAAATCTCTTTGATCAACCAAGAAGTATAGGATAGACTTAAACACATTTATGAATGATCCAATAAAGGATCTCAAGTACATTTATATAAGCAATTACGTCATATGCAAATATCAAATAGTGTTGACATTATTGTCTTCCTTGAAAATTGGCAAGTAATGTTGCAAGAAGTTGCAATAATAGGTTGTCAATTTACAACAAGTCACTTTCTTGTTAGCAGCCTTACCTAAATCATGGGATTTGTTTATAATGCTCCACGGATATATTACTAATTTCACTTTTACAAAATCATTTTCTAATATTCTACAACAATATGCTATGATGGGCAAAAAGGATTCAAATAAATCTAGTCCTTTTCACGTCAAAGGAAAATTTCATAAAACCACAAATATTTACTCAACCATTTAAAAAAGGACCTTTTCAAAATAATCATCAAATTACTTCTTCCTCATAAGTTATCAATTGTCACTATTGTCACAAGAAAGATCAAAAATCTCCTAAATGTAGAAAGAAAAAGCGAAATCAAAGTCAATACTCACAATTCAATACCACTACTTTTGAAGAACTGCTTCATTAATTTACAACGGTTGCAGTTGATACATGTGCTCAATGATTTTTGATTCTGGAGCCAGCTAGCACATATCACCACTCAAGAATCTATTTGAAGCTATTCCACATTTGAAAATCCTAAAACAATTTATTTGGAAGACAATACAATTCACCAAGCAATTAGAATTGGTTTAGTACTCCTTCAACTACAATCTAATCAACCATTGTTGATTATTGAAATATTACATGTGCCTTGCTTGGCTAAAAAACGTTTATCAATTTCCCAAATAATTCAAACAAGTGAACAAAATCTACATTTATTGAAGATAAATTTATAATTACAACATACTATCCTTCCAATACAACATTAGTAATAGAGTGCCAAAAGGAAGGTTATTTATATCCTCTTAGAATTGGAATAGAGCCAACGCAACATGCATCATATGCATTGTCAATTACTCAACAAGATGTTGATACCATAAAGTGGCATCACCACTTAGGTCACTTAAATTTATCCTCTCTTAATACAATTGTGCAATCAAGAGAGGTAGTTACAAGGCTACCTAAATTGAAACTTAGCATTCCACTTTGTAAAGGTTTAATCTTTGATAAACATCACCAAATGTCTTATCCATAAGAATTATCAGCATTGGCTATTAAGCCATTAGCCCGAGCATTAGCCATTATATATACAAATGTGTGTGAACCCATGCAAACTATTTCCTTCAGAAGAACACTTTACTTTTTGTTTCATAGAGATGATTATTCTTGTTATACACATGTTCATATTTCAAAAGTAAATCTGACACTTTTACACATTAGATGATTTTTGAGGACACTGGAAGACCGTTTCAACCTAGTTCCCATCCCCTCTCTCCTTACGAATTCCAGAAGTTTTCATTGATTGGATTCTTCAAGGAAACCTCATAAATGCTTCTCAAAAAAGTCGATGATTGGTGGGCTGATGACCCAAGTTTGCCGCACTATTCCTAAACCGCCAATTAATTAAGCTTTAACACTTAATAATATAACTTTTTGAGGAATTCGGCTTAACATTCAAAAAATTCAAACAAATTCAACAAATCTGCCTTATGGCTTTAGAAGTATATTATTGTATGTATGTAGAAAGGAGAAGATAAGTTCTTTATACAAGTGGAATAGTATTAGGTAACACAATCCATGTGGAATATACAAATTAGAATTAGTAGGAGCTCAACTGCTTATAGTTAAGTCAAAAGCAAAAATTGTGTTCACAGTAGATTTTTAGAGCTCATTTAAGCATAGTAAAATAACCTTTTTTTTAAAACTTTGAACTAAATTTTTTTGGAAAAGCAATGTAACTTTCATCTTCAAAAAAACTTTTTGTGATTTTAAGCTTCAAAAAAAATTTATGGACAAAATTCAAAGAAGATATTTGAAAATGTTTTTTCCAACCCCTCTTTGAATTTTGTCCATAACTTTTTATTGAAGGCTCAAAATCTGAAATGGACTTTTGTAAATTAAAGTGAGCTTGATTTTCCACATTAATTTAGTTCAAAGTTTTCTGGAATAAGTTATTCTCTCATACCTAATTGAGGTCTAAAATTCTACTTTGAATATAATTCCTAGGTTTTGACAATGAGCGGTCAAGCTCTCATCTTCAAATTATCCCATACCCTTTGAGGATTCATGAAGGACAATGCATTTTGTTATAAAAACAACCTCTCCACCACCCATTCTCACAAAATGTCAATGAAATTCATTCCTTCACTTTTCCATCAAAATTCATGTTGATGGTTGTCAATCAAATGAAAGATATATAATTGATTGAATGAATTGTTAATGGATTCTCTAGATTGTCCTTCATTTTTAATTAAATATTTATGCTGATGTTGCTATCCAAATACAATAATTTCCTTCTTTGATGTGGCAGTGTCTCGACCACATCAAATTGTTCTCACAATAGCCACCAACAAAGGCAGGCTTACAAGAACATCTTAGGAACTTCTAGTCTTCTAATGACCTCGGAAATTATTTAATGTATTTTCAAATGTATTTTCAACAATACAAGGCTCTTGTTGAAAAGCAAAATCAATCAAAGATTCTTGTACTCTATTTGGACAATGGAAGGGAGCATTAGAAAAAATTTCAAGTTTGCAAAAGGCCATTTGATTGCATGCGGCAATGCAATTACAACCAAAAAATTATTAAATAAAATAAAATTCAACAATACAATCCGAATTTACCAACTAGACTACAATCATTAGGTCCATTGAACTCTCTTGACCAAAGTCAGTCACCTCCTCAAAAGTTTGGTCAATTCACTATAAGAAACCTGCGTTTTAGATGTTTAGGATTCTCATCTCATTATACAAGGCTATATTAGATGCCTTTTTGATACCAATGTTTTCCAATACCAATGTTTATATCAAACATTATGAGAATTGTGATATTCTTTTAGGGCTTTACATAGATGACCTTGTCCCATCTCAAATTCTTTATCCTATTTACTCAATCAAAAGACTTTCTTTTCACATCATGACTATAACTAACAAACAAGACTCAAACTTGACTCCAAGTGCAAAGGGATAAACCAAATCAATGACTTGTTTTTATCCCCTAAAGGACCAAGCTGCGTTTTTTGGCAACATAGCGATTTTGGGCAGCTCACTACGAATGGAGTTTTTATTTTTTTTCCTTTAAAATTTTTACACAACATGTGCCCAAGGAGTAGCTTTAAGGCCCAACAATTTTCATAACTTTTGACTACATAGATAAAAAGTTATTGCATGATATGTGATTTTCTTTGAACTTTGGGCAGCCCGGGCAACTCTGAAAATTTCTTTAAAAATGATTTTAAGAAAAAATAAAAATTTGAAATTGGTTCTTTAGATTTATATAAGCGTGGGAATCATTCATTTCCGATCAATGAGTCAAAAGTTATGAGGAGTTTAAATTTGCGGGTAGTTATGGTTTTCAAAGACTCCATGCCTACTAGCAAACTTAAACTCCTCATAACTTTTGACTCATTGATCGGAATTGAATGATTCCTATGCTTATATAAATCTAAAGAACCAATTTCAAATTTTTATTTTTTCTTAAAATCATTTTTAAGGAAATTTTCAGAGTTGCCCGGGCTGCCCAAAGTTCAAAGAAAATCACATATCATGCAATAATTTTTTTATCTATGTAGTCAAAAGTTATGAAAATTGTTGGGCCTTAAAGTTACTTCTTGGGCACATGTTGTGTAAAATTTTCAAAGAAAAAAAATAAAAACTCCATTTGTAGTGAGCTGCCCAAAATTGCTTTGTTGCCAAAAAATGCAGCTTTTTCCTTTAGGGGTTATACAAGCTAAATATATCTTTGACCTATTGACTATGTTCAGCATGCAAAATTGCAAATCTATTAGTGTCTCTATGGTTGTCAAAATGAAATTTATTAAGATATGGCTCCTTAGACTTCTAATGAATTGAAGAGTCTTTTATGTACATAGTCCCTTACGCCAACTCCATTGGCAGTCTTCAATATCTTGTTACTTGTACATGACCTAATTTAGCTTATTCTATAAATCATTTGCCTCAATTCATGCATGGCCAAATCTGGTCCTCTACATTGGTCTGGTGTTAAATGGATATTTCAATATCTTTTGCATACTAAATTATCTAGAATCAATTTTTAAGCTTCCGTCCCTTCACTTGTAATTAACTCTATTTTTTAGGATTGGACTAATGCAGATTAGGGAGGGGATGTTGACTCCCAAAGATCTACTTTTAGATATTATTTTAGCTTGGACAATGGTCCCATCCCATAACATGCAAAGAAACAATCCATTATTGCAAATTCAAGATTTCATTATCACTCCAAATATATCGAATTACAGTATCAATCGTTTCTTATGTGAAAAAGTACATCACAGAAAATGAAGTTAAACTTATCTTCACTTCTATAGAGAGAATGTAGGCTAACATTTGAACAAAGGCTTTATCTAAAGTCAAACATAATGCATTAGGAGGAAAATCAGGCCTTCCTAAGGCCCCGAGATCCGTCACTACCCAATTTTTTATTTTTTTGTCTCCTTTTTTTCCTTTTCCTATGTGGCCGATGATCCTCCACCTAGGATTGCTAATATGTAAAGAGTTTTTAATTTTTTTGTACTCCATCTTCATCAATTTGTATGTCATAAAGATAGAGTACAAAAAAAAAAAAAAAAAAAATTTAAAAAAAATCCTGTTGACTGCTGCAGATTGCTGCTGACTCCTGCAGTCTGAAAATTTCAGCTGATTTGGGCAGATTTGGATTGATTTTAGTTTAACAAAGGGAAGGGGCCTTTTGGAGGCCTCATTTCTCTCCTAATGCTTGTATTTCATCTATGAGACTTACTGGCTTTTAACTTATGGACTTCCAATTCTTAGCTTCAGGAAGCCAACATTTTGATCTACTTCAAATTTTGGCATCATCAATTACGACCCAATAGACCATTCAACTGAAGGAGGAGTGTAGTTAATATGCAAGTTTATCTAATCAACCTCATATCTTAGTTCAATGTAGAGTTGCAACCTATGGAGGCACTTAATGTCATATCTTTTCAATTTAGGATTGTTTAAGACCGTTCAACTTCCATAGCTATATATAGATTGTAATTCTTTATTTATAATAATAATAATGAATTCTATTATTCTCACATTTGAAGGAGATCATTAAACAATTTTTAAAGAGAATTCTACTAGCCTATATTAAGAGAGAAGAAAGATAAATAGACTTTAGCTTATGTTCTTAGAAAAATCAATAAGGACAACTATTCACTTAGAAATCTAAATAAACTTAGAATTAAAATTTTGCATGTCTACATATATGAACAAAGTAGTTCAAAATTGCTTATTAATTAGTATAAAGATTAATTAGACCCCTCTTTTTCAAATCACTAACTAGATCTTACTATCTCAATGTAGTTTACAACATATTCACCTTTATATTCTATTTATTCAAAACAGGTAGGATAGGGCACTTGAGCAGCTCCATTAGAGCATACAAATCTTATGACTCCAAGATCTTTTTTATTGACTCTAAACCAAAGGAGAGGGGACTTTTCATCAACAAAAGCTACCCTAAGGATATTTGAATAGTTTTTTTTACATGAAAAGCAAGCTAGTGCTACATTGACAGAGCTTCTCATAGTGCAACTATTTGTTTTATATAGCTAGAATATTAGTTAAATCACATATCTTGAATATATTTGATTCTCATGTGAAAAACACAAATGCTTTGTAAAATCTAATGACTGCAATATCCTTTTCATTTTATACAATTAGAATTCACAATAGTTAAATTAATTGCTTTACATACATGTTGTTTTCATATCGAAAGCACAAATGCAATTCATTTGTTTGATTTTTGTTGCAATTCAACTTTACCTTTGGGATCATATCACATAGCATAACCAAGTTGTTTGTAGTCATTGCTTATTGTTTACTACTCCCTCCGTCCCAAAATGATCTTCCTGTTGGCTATTATTTTCTATTCCAAAATATTCTTACTATAGTGATGTGGAGAAAGTCCCGCGGAATGAAACACTGCAGAACTCGAATGGTTTTTTTTTGTAATAAGAATAGACACCGGTGGACCATTTGTTGCACACTTTTTCTATGGCCATCAATGTATGCCAAGAGAATCAAAACTGGAACTCTGAAAAGTGATGGGCTAGAGGGCCATGCGTCTCTAAATAATAAGAGTTTCTTATAATAGCCTAAACTAGCTTGGGTGTACAGTACAAGGGATTTGGCTTGTCAATTGGAAGACTGGCTCCTAAGTCCACTCTCAGGATGGAACCTTATACGTTTCATTTTTTGGGAGTTTCTTGGACGCAAGTTTGGACGCCCATTCTTGAGAATGGAACCTTATGCTCTAGCTCTGACGTGGACAACATGAGTTTGGGAATGGGAGAAGACTACAACAAAAATTGCATAAAGAATACAAAGTGTGTGCGAGAATTGAGAAAATGATTGACTAGTGGTGCTTCTTAAAAATGCCCCCAAAATCCAATTTTTAAGTGCTCCAAAATCATACTTTCAAAATTAATTTGAAACTCAAATTTACAAGACAATATGAGTGCATCAAACTCTACGTAAAACTCAATTCTTTTTTGAATTTTTTGAATTTTAAAGCTTAATCCGGGACATTTTATCTAATAGAAAGATCATTTTGGGATGGAGGGAGTAGTAAATTGTTGCATGTTCATTGTTTGGGTGGCAACTCTTAGACTTATATGTCAATGGTGAAAACACATTTTCATACATAATCATAGTGCAAGTTCAAGTATCCATTTTCTACTAGAAAGTGAACTAATACACATCCTCCATTTTGTGTAAGTGTTATAAGTTGTGCAATAATTGAGAAATAAAAGTCCTCACCCGCATCCAGCCCCAAAACATACACAACAATGTAGTGTTAGTAAGGATGCTCCAGGTGTCATAAGACCTTTACATGTGTGATTGTTTTCACTCCTATTGTAAACAAAATGAATATATAAATACAAACAACAAATTAACTTGAAGCTAAGGTAACTAAATCTAAACATATCTGACTATAAGAAATTAAACATTGTTCATAAAACTAAATTGCCTAATTTTAGGTTGGATCTTTGTATTGAAAATCAAGAGTATTATATATTCTTTGTTTATGCATTTAATCAACACCATATGAATAACTAAGAATTTTTAAGTGCTGAAAATAAGTGTTTTTAGAAAATTGACTCTCAATTCTCATGAATAGAGAGAATACGTTCTGGGCAAGAATCTTTTAAGGTCAATTTTAGAAAAGGATCACAATTAGGTGTAGATATCTTATTAAATTTGATTAGTTTTTTAGAAAAGTAGAACATGGATGCCAAACTAAAATAATGCTGACAGTAGAAGCTTTTGAAATGTCTTTTGCACGAGCTTTGAAGCATTAATTCACTACAAATAATTGCAAAGATTAATAGAGTTATTACTATTAGTAAATAAGTCTATCATTGGAATTTTTATATTCATATTAAGAGTCAAGGCAGTATATTATATGAATAAATGATTTAGATTAATGGTTAGAGCATTAGCCATTATTTTTAATTTTAGTTTATTTTTTTGAAACAAATGAAACATAATTTCATTGGAAGATGGGGAAAAAAACAAGTGCACTAGCCACAAGTGGCTCAGCGGCCTGGCGGGAAGAACTAGGAGGACCATAAACAGACAACATGGACAAACTGGATTGAAGGGTGGAAGAATCTTGTAGTCTAAGGCACAGCACAGTGAGGTTTCTTACGACGAGCCATGAGAAAAACAACAGCTCACTGCTATGCCGGTAAGGAAGATTAAGGAGGATAAAACTCAAAGTCAATATGAGGGCTAAAGAGTTTCCACCTTGGCTACCCAACATCCATCACAACAAAGAAGTCCAACCTTTAGGGGAGATTTGAGGGCATAGTCTTCTGGTTTCAGGCCTATTCCCCTTGCTGAAAATTACAATACAATGTCAGATTATTATAATAAAAATATAAATAAATAAATAAATAAATAATTTTTTAATTATAAATTTAATTTTTTTAACAAATATTAATATTTGATATGGCACTCTCTGTGCCACATAAGATTGCAAATGTAGCAAAGTTCCCAGGGTTCCCACAGTCTGGAAACTCAAGGTCTTCTTTCCCCTCCAAATCTCTTCTAATGCTACATCTATGTTTTATGAACGTATTCACCAACTTACGTTGCGCAGCCAACAATTGCTGGAGCATGCTGCAAATGTTGGCTCCTTTGACCATCTCGTAGTGAAGGAAGCTGCTCTAGATGTGGTGTAGCAAGCCCTTCACGATCCAAGCTTGGTTGTTGAAGACTATGTCATTTTACTAAAAATCTAAAGAGACTAGAGTAGAGTTGTCCGCACTTCAAACCAAATCCTTTTTATTTTGTTGAATTTCCACAAAATGCCAATTTAGAATATGCGTTGTTTCCATGTGAATGATTGCCATGGGTTTGGGACATCCCTACCCACCAACAAAGTATTCATGATATGGAATGCCATTTGCCACGCGTGTTGGGCGGAGAGGCACTCCCCAAAGCAATGGAGCACATGGGGGAGCATAATTTCTTTTAAGCATCTAAGATACATTGGGCACCGGGTATCCACCGTACGTACCATTGATTTTTCTTCTCTAGTGATGTGCTTGATAAGCTACAAAAATCAAGCCTCCTTCTTTATGTGCTCAAGGAGGTAAATTGTTTCCTATCTCAGCTAGAAGTCGCCTAGGAAAGAACCTCTCCATTTCTTGGTAAAATCTTAGCTTTGGTAACTATGTTTATGTGCCTAAGTACATTCATACTTGATTCAATTTTGTACCATCCATTTATTGATGAAAAACTCATGTGGAGTAAGTTAGAATTTTTTAGTAGCCCCCCAAAATTTTCAACATGCATAACTCTGTGGGTTAGCAAATGCTTGACAACAAAATCTTTTTATAAAAATTAACACCCTAGGTAGTTCAAGCATAGACTCAAGGATTTTTTTTCATGTTCACTTTCAAGACTGAAAAAAATGAAAAACATTTTTAAATAGATAAAAATAGAATTTTAAATTAGGACCTCCCAAACATATCCATTCCAATTTGCAAAGCTCTAGCAAATTTAGAAATTGAAGAAGATCCCGACAATACCATAGTTTGAGAATAGTCAATTCATGCAACAACTGCAATCCTTGCACTTCCACAATTCCAAGAAGGTAGAGGAACAATCTTGACAACTTCGGCGCCAAAACATCCACTTTGTTCAAACTAATGGGGTACATATTCTCTACCAATTCCCCATCTTCAAACTACACACTCAAGAATGGTGAGGTTCTTCAATTGCAATGCAATTGTCAATCATTTGATCAACCTACCAAAATCTCTCCATAATTTGGGATGAACAAGAATGCCTAAATGTCTAATCAACCATTTTATGTCCTTGCTCAACTTCAAGAGTTGCTTGGATCCCCCAAAAATACTTTTCACAAAATTTCATATTTGTTGCATGTAGTTTGTTTGAGTTGTCTTTCTATTGCTGATTTTTTTTTAATTTGGACAAAAACTCCACCTTAAGTGGTTTATTGAAGTCAAATACTTCTAGAAATGCTCACTGCAAATTAGTGTTAAATGCAAGGTTCTCCCCAATTTGTACAGGGGTTGTCAAAAGAAGGCTTAAGTAGGAACAATACAAAAGAAACACAACACCAAATTCCATCAAATCCTAATTTTGAAGCTTTAAGGAGTTTTGTCTTGTATTTTTCTCTGATATCCTCACACTTCGGCGCTTGGTCCCTCATTTTGTGATTGATTCTATCATCTTAGAAGAGAAACCTAGCCAATCAACCAAGAAAAAAGATTGATAGGTGCACAAGTAGGTAAAGGGCTAATTGGTTGGAGCATATCATGAATGGGCACAGTCAAGTGAAATCTTGTTTTCTGCATGCACCTCACTAAATTGCAAGGCTGTGAAAACAATCCTTGTGAAAATTGGAATGCATGCTCTTAACTATTCATAGTGGCATTTGGTCAAAAATTGCAAACTCTTCTATTGAAAAAATTTAAGATATGGACCCCCAAAATCATTCTACCTGGATAATAAATGCATTGCTTTTTCAAAAATAAAACTTTAATTGCATATAACTCAAAATCTGTGTGGTCAAGGTCTTCATAAATTAGAAGGTAGACTAATTTGATTGTGATAAACAAGATTGTACAGTTAAATATTTCAAGAAAAGATTCATAAAAAATTATATTTTCATTCTAGTTTGGAGGAGATTTTGGACACGTGTCAGAGGACACATTCGTGCCAAAGTAGATGACTCTGCCAAAGCACATAATTTAGAGCATCGCCACGGCTGCCTTGCCAGAGAAGAGCGCCAATGAGGCTTTTGGCAAGGCTACTAAGGAGCCCAGGCTTGAAGAGGTAGGTGGTCCCTACTCTAACCATGCCATTGGGACTCACCCTTCCACCCCCACCCCCCACCTCATCAACATTGATGGCTTTGTCAGGCCGGTTGTGGGGTCCGATTGTTGTAAATGGGAAAGAACTCAATTGAATTTCATTGTCTTGGGGTCAGTATCTTAGAACATGGAACACAATGAACATAGTGAGCCACGGCACAACCACACCACTTGCCAAGGCCCTTGCCAAAAAATAACATGCCTAGACATTATTTCTTGTTTGGCGAGCCTGCCGTGGGGCATTCCCACAGCCATGGCTCGCCCATTCGCTCGCCCATTCAGCGTGTTGAGCCACTTTGGAGTGTAGCTGTAGCGATGCTCTTAGCTTGCAAAGACTGGATGTTCTTGCAATACCTCAGATAGGGTAGACTCCAGTCCCCACAAATGACTTAATCTTACAATTTTCTAACAAGAAATGCATCCCTCGTGAACCTTTGTCCAGACACGACATGCTAGGCCACTGTTATCACTATCACCACCACAAATAATTCTCTCTAAACAGGGACATTGCTCGGCAGAGCGTGTAAAATTGGGCTGTGGTTGCTATCATCAGCCATTAAATGTGGTTGCTCAATCACGCGGATTTCAAGTTCATTCACATGACGTGGTCCAAGTTCCAAGTTCGTCCTCCTTTCCAACTTCCACACCGTCCTCCTGAAATTTCTTTTCTTATTTAACGGGTGTCTCTAATGCTGAGCCCTATTACTGGAAAACAATCTATAACAGACACCTGTTCGAATGACTCTCTGTCACAAGTCTTGGCATTGTGGGATTAAATTCAAGACAATCCATGCCTTCTTCCTTCATTCCTACCAGATTCAAGAGATCAGAAGCAACCAAACGAAAGATCATTCAAGCAACAGTAAAATTGGAGAAAAAAATGGGTTGCTTTTACTGCAGAGAACACGCGAATCTCAGTCATCTCACATCATCGAATTTCCTATCCTAATGATCCAGCCTTCCTGCAATACCGAATTTTCTGTATCCTGGAGTGCATCCACCTCATGAGGAGAATGTCGCCTCGCATTTAATTTGTAGCCAGAATGTCCAGCAGGTAAGGACGCGCATTTCGCCACCTCAGTTACTACGCTACCTAAGAGCAAGTGGCTTAACTAAGACCTGCTCTATTCTTCATTAGAATTAAATGTCAATAAATATTTCGATAATTCAATACACATGAGCTGGCAGGGGTAGATGCCAAGAAATGTTATACATGAATGGGAGAGCTGGGAATGGTGCCGAGATGACTGATACATCCCCAACTGGCGAATCAAAAAAGCTCAACGCTGTTGCATCGAGTGCTTAGAGATCTTTCGTCTAGAATGTGCGGCATGTCTGCGGCTCTCCGGTTTTGTCATCCGCCATCACCACCTGCGTCTCGGTGCAATTCAGCACGTCTTGTCCGAGCTTGGCCCCTGCAGCTTTGAGCCCCCGCAGCGAAGCAGCTTGGTTGAACAGGTTGATCACGGGCAGCCTGGAAGCCGGCGGCAGCTTGGAGTTGGGCAAAAGAGGAAAGAAATCCTCCTGTAAAACGACATCCATCCCGAAGTCAGTGTTCTCCCCAACCCCTGGAACTCAGAAAAACGGTAAGCACAACCTGACCTATTCAATCTGACTGGCCAAGGTCCCAGATAATAGACATGACATACTGTGAATGGGTGCCAAGTGTACTGCAGTCGATGACAATGTGGCAAGTGTCAGAATGTCATTTCAGAGAAGATCGTAATCAAGAGTACTATGAGCGCAATTTGGGCGATGGAGGAGCTTGCAGAAGGTTCGAGAGCCAAACCTGCAAGAGAGGGACTACGAAATCAATCCTGTTGTGAGCGAGTTTGTTGGCAGCAGCACCGATGTGTGCACCCGGCTCCATATGGTTCGTGCTGAAACTTGTTTGGTTGGGGAAGTTGGGGTACAGTGTCACATAACCCCGCAAATACATCATGTCGATCAGAAACTTCTTCCACGACGCCTGTCATCAAAGGTGCCGGCAACAATCAACAACAACTTCAAGCATAGAAATTCGGTGTATCTCAAGGAAATACAAACACAGAATATCACCCACATAGTTGTCACGATAAACGAAGTGTACTGCCATTTTAAAACGCTTCAAAGCAGCCGATTTTCTGCTATTGAAGAATTAAAACTTGGTCTTTCATCTACTGCAATGTGGGCTTTGATTCCGTTTTGTTCCGTCTTTCGTTTTCTGCCCTCAAACATTCTCGATTGCTTGTATCACTGGCCGCAATGTGAACCAAGACAAGGCGAGATGACTGACCTGCCAACCGTTGGTTCGCGACTTGGGAATTTGGACAGGGTTGGACTTGGCGTCCTCTGTGTAGCGCATGCCCATGTACTTGTAAAACTCGCGCCACCTCTTCGGCATGAACAAGGCGCCCCAACTGCATGGCAATTGATGCAAATAGGGTGTGTTGGGATGCACTGCGCTGAAGAAGTCCGTGGCATTCCAATGAGGTCTCTCCTTCACAACCTCCACCACGCGCGGGGTGTACAGAGCGATGGAGTTGAGCTCCGGCAGGTGGACGTTGGGGTTGTAGTAGTACTGCAGCACCGCGTACTTCAGCCACATGTAATAGAATGGCGACACTTCAATGTCATCCTCCAGTAGAAGACCGAAATCGTCATCCGAAGCAGGGTACCTGCAAACACATGAATCTTAGCCCCTGAATGCTCAACTATCCATCAGATGATGAATGTTTTCGAAAAGATCAACTCTTCCACTTGATATTCATTGAGCAGGCTTCAAGGAAGACTGTGGAATGGATTTATGAAAAGAACATGAATTATCTACAAGAATCAATGGCATAGATATTTCGGAAATGGTACTATTATGTGCTATTAATATTTTATACTTGATCTAATTGTTCTCAGTTCGAGCACGTAGGGTAAGTCAACATCACAGTGAAGGAAACACGTTATTCTTCGAAGTAGTAAAAACATTTATACAAATAGAAGAGACAGGTACAAGCTTCCGAAATTACCAGCTCTCGCTCACAGCTCTGATGAGACCTCCTTGAATGATACGTCGCCGCACAATTTTCTGCCCATAGGGCCAGTGGAAGGAATCGATCATATTCAGGGTCGGGCCATCCACAGCGCTGTCCACGTTGAACGAGATGTCGATGGTGTCACCGAGGTAATGAGAATCGGAAAGAGATTGCAGCAAGCGCATCAGGGATGTGGCTCTGTTCTGGGTAATGATGTTGATTTGAATCTTCATTTTGCTCCAAACTGGTCCAAGAAGAAGGTTCATTCAAAGACCCCGGTCAGATTTTCATGAAGCAGTTTAGCCGTCCAAAATCACGTCAGTAACAGAGGGGAAAATTCAACATCCAGCTGATTTCGTCATAATAAGGTAAGCAACCGATTTGTGTGAGGTCCTTTTGGTTTCAACACGAATGCCAGGCACTCATTTACAAAGCAAGTCATCCAGACACGCGACTTGAAAGAAGTACTGAAATACCTATGCATTCTATCACAATCAACCCCGAGGTACATTGTGGATGCAATACTCATGGTTCAAGAGGACTCTAGGCAGGCGACTAGTAGCTTACCACTTCAACCTTCAGCGATTCATCACTTATTCATACAAAATTCAAATAACACATGCTTTGAAAACCTCAAAACATAACACTGGGAGAAATCATACATGTAAGTGATGCAGGAGGAACAGTGGCCATCCAGAGAGCATGAGGGAACGACGAGTGCGGAATCTGCACGAGGGAGGTGTTGGTAGCAGCTTGCGCGGTGGCCAGTTTCAAAGCATCCACGACGGCAGACGGCAAGTCGTTCACGGTGATCAGCAGACTGGGCGAGTGCATTCTGATCAAACCCCGCAAGGAGGCCGAAACTTCTTGAATGAATGGCGTCTCCGAGAACCCTCTGTGAATTGAACCCACCTGCACACAGCCACATGCTCAGCCTCTTCCGAAAAGTATGTCGGGTAGGGAACCCAATTGCGTGGAGGTCCCTTTCCTGTGGGTAGAAAAAACACCCTTTCACAATGCAACTATCATCCAAACACAAGACTCGTAGGAAATGGGTTCAACATCTATCAGTCAAGATGCTTCCATGAGAACTATGGTAGACGCAATCAACTCACTGGTCAAGGGGCTAGCCTGGGCTCGTAATTAGGACCCTCCCTTCAACAATTTACATCTTTCTCATTCTATATCCAAATGAGACATATTCTAAAGCTCTTGGATGCTTCTTAAACTTGGGACAAGGCCAAGCAATAGATAAAATACATGGTGGAGAGCCTCTTGCATCCCTATGCCATGTGCCTTCCGATGCTTACCTCGAGATCAAAGACCTTGAAGCGGCGGTCATTGCACGAAGCAGGAGCCCAGCCTAGGACTTGAGCAGCGTCCTCACACGAGCAGAAATCGCCTCCACTAATGACCAAGTACACTTTCCTCCCAAGCGTGCTACGAAACTTCTGCAACAAGGGCGCCATAGCCTGCACGTCGCTGACTCGGTGCGCATAGAAGAACGCGTCGCTGCGTTGCGGGTTCATCTCCGCCCACTGGGTTATGTATCCCCTGGAGAATGCCCGCCACCATTGATTGTCCCGCACCTGCAAACTCACCGACAACGAGATCAGAAACCACGAAAGTCTGCCAAAAAAACGAACCGTTTTCAACGTCACATACAGCAACTGTAGAAGTGTTACAATCAAACCTCTCAATGATGACATTTTCTAAAATGACCTTCTCTAGAATATCCTGCACAGTACCATGCACTACAGCCCTATTGTATCAACAACTAGATGACGAACCGTGCCACAGAAAACAAACCATTTGAAAGTCCCATACTGCGACTAAAGAATGCTCCATTCAAACCTCTTCAATATGACCTTCTCTAAAACGAACTGCGCAGTTGCCACAACAGCAGTGACTTATATCAATGTCGTAGAAACAAAGTTGGGACCCCAGATGGTAAGAGTCGATTGTACCTCCACGACTTCCTTATGAATGACAGTCGTCTCCGACACTTGGGCAAGACGATGCTCTTTGTCTCCCCAGGTTTCCTTGTCGTTGGGATCGACCGGAACCACGAAGGAGCCGTGGCCATGATACTTCTGCAGCTGGTAACTGCAAACAAATCACAATCCAAAGAACAATCAAAGGCTGCTTATTATCCAAAAGCCTTCGACACCAGATTTGACCTAATTGAAGCTCTAATCAAGCACAAGCATCCGAGAATGTCCTGTGTTCTCTAACTCAGCTCCAATTTCAACGTTTTTCAATTACATCGGAGAGGTAACAACTCAAGAACAGAGGATGTTGAAAAAGAACAAAGAAATTGCCGGAACTAGAGAGCCAATTTCCAATCAGGAAAATGCTATCATTCCTCGTGACAATGCTGATCATCCCGAAGCTCTCACCTGAGATGCAGATCCTCGCCGGTGGAGAAGGTCGGCGGCGTCTCGATGAAAATGGTCTTCACCAGCTCCGCTGAGAGGAACCAACCACTCGACAAGAAGTCCACCTTCACAATCCTCTCAATGACAATGTCGTAAGCTGGATCCGGCAAGTACAAGCCCGCCTCTCGGGCACCCGTCTTCCGGTAGCTCGGGAAGCTGAAGTCCTTCTGTCGGAACGGCAGAATGCGACCAATGCTGCCCAAAACGGAGTTTCGGTACTTCTCAGTTCCGGCCGTGTGAGCCAAAATTTCAAGCACCCTCTTGCCGGGAATCATATCATCGTCCACGAGGTACACAAAATCCGCGCCGATAGCCTGCACAAGGAACCAAATCAGACCTAATCCCTAAAAACGCAAACAAGAAGCGAATCAGAGCGTCAAATCGGAGCCGGATAGGGCTGGTCTCCCATTCTTTGCTTTTCTCTGCAAAAGATTTCTCGAGTCTACCAAATCTTGCGTAATGAGTTTCTTCCTTTGGTAGCTAACATACAGTTTCTGTCGATAAGCAACAAATCTAGGTCTATAAATGGCATCTTCCTCCATAAATCTCTTGCAGCATTTTAACTAGACCTATAAATTTGCCGAAATCTGGCGATGATAAAGCCAAAAAAAATTCACTGGATCCGAAATTGCACCTGCAGCGCGAGCTGGAAGCGTCCGTAGTATCGGTAATCGTACTTGGACTCCACGATGTTGATGCGCGTGTCGTTGTACGATTCCACGATGGCGCGCAGACTATCTCTCTCCGGGCTGCCGAACGCCACCACCCAGACTTCGTGGAACGGCAGCGTCTGCTCCAGGAGCGCGTCCAGCTGCGCGCACAGCGTCTTCCGCTGGAAATGGTTCAAGATCACCGTCACCTTGGCCTTGGCGCCCGTCGATGGCAGCTCCAGGAGCTCCTCCAGGGTCTCGCAGCCTCGCTTCTGCTGTTGAAACTCCATAACCTCCCTGAAAGTTCACCATCGTTCCAGCAAGCGGTTTCGTGAATCACTAGCGACAGTCGATCTTCGTGACACGGAGTTGTCCAGCACGTAATGGGACACACATGAGCTTCTCCGAACCTACTCTCCAAGAAAAAATTCGATCCACTGAAAGCTATCATGCATTCTTCAGCTCGCTAGTCTCACGCGGCTTGGATTGCAGTGCAACTTGTACTGGTAGCCGTTACTACGATAAGCAATGAATTGGTTTCATTTCTCTCAAAAACATGCAAATTTTCAGAAAAGAATCCAAACAAAAGAAGGACAAGAAGAGAGCTGACATGGACTGTATATGTACAGTACTACGCCTTTTGCAACCAGACCTCCGTAGCATCACTTTCTCTATTATCACACCCTCTGTTCTCTCTTAGCTTCTATTCATACGTTTCCAACTCAGAATCACATCATTGTCTCATTATCAAATTGTGACGTCACAAGAAATTATGTACAAATGTACATACTGTTGCAAAACTCCGTCGCTAATCGCTGCACTTTGGACGTGATAATAAAGAGGTCTGGTTTTACATTCTAAAGGAACAGTCTCCCTGCTTCACCGAACTCAAACTGCGAATGAGTTTATTTTAAATGAAAATCTTCACTTAGAAAAGCAGACAGAATATAAATTTCCGGTACAGTAGCTCCCCAATTTATCTATTTTTAGAAATTCGGTGTCAGCGAGTTTCCGTCCCCGCTGCTCCGGTGAATCTAGAACCACACTATCACATGGGTCCGAACAGCACGACCTCTAGAATAGTTGCATGCATCGGCATATGATCGACCGGTGATCAGTCCCATAAACTAATAAACTAACACCCCAATTCTTACCATTTCCTCAGGAGCCAAAATAGAAGCTAGTTTCTCGAGAATCAGAGTATTCTATGACTTCGAATAGCACAACCTCCTGAAGTCATCGACATGTGAACAGTGCCATCAACTAAATGCAGTGGCTTTCCAAGCAGCTGCCACGTTCCTCAAACGCTAGAATAGAAGCTAATTTCTTCAAGTTTCACGAGCCAAAAATTATACTAATTTCATCACATTTCAAGATCGTTAGTCCAGCCTCTGTTTGGAAACTTGGCCGTTGATCTGTGTTTTGTTTAGCCATGGAGTTTTTAATGTTTTGAAATGTAAGTTCTCTTTAAATCCATTACCATGTGAACAGTGTCATCAATTACTACAGTCATCACCCAGCAGCTGCTATGGTTCTCAAATGCCAGAATAGGAGCTAATTCCCTCTTCTTTCACGAGCCAAAAATGAAGCTAATTTCCTCACATTTCAAGATCCAAGAAAGATCCAAGTCGTTGGTCCAGCCCCTGATTGGAAGCTTGGTTCTTGATCTGTGTTTAGCTTTGCCATGGAATTTCATTTGTTCGAACTCAATTAAGTTTTTTATAAAATGAAAAAGAAAGAAAGAGGTACAGGTGACATTGTGGATGGCTGGAATTCAGTCACGCACCTGAACAGGCCGGTCTTCATTTCGATCATCTTCGTGTTGTTGGACTTCTTCTGCTCGAACGAAAGTTCTTCCTTCTGGCAAACCGCCAGCTTCTGCGCCTCGGCGGACACAACCATCGCCGCTGCGGTCGTGGATCCCGACTCCAGCACCATCCGCTGATTGGGACCTCCGCCTGCTTGTCCCGATTGCGAGAAAATCTTTCCAATCTTGGGCAACCAGAAGTCACCCTCAGGCTTCACCATCAGATCCGGCACAGCAGGGCGCGACCTGTAGAGCAGGAAAGTCGCGTAAATGGCGAAACTGATCTGCAAGCACGTGAGCAGAAAAGCCATGCGAATGGTGCCGCTGGATTTCCATGAAGACCTCGTGGTGCTGCTGCTCAAGCTGGGGCGCCCCGTGGTGGGGATCATGTCCATGCCATCGGTGGAGAGCCGCCCTGCCGTGAGATCTGTGTAGGACGACGACGCCTTCATGGCGTCGAAGTCGACGCTATGGCTCTGCCGCATGATCTTCGTTTTCGTCATGGGGGGTTTGGAAACGGGAAGCATACAGTATGTCCGCGACGGGGGACGACCAAAGATCGAGCGCAATAGCTCTTCAACGTTACAATGTGACAATGTTACCAAGTGCGAAGAGCTTCTTCATTACTGCAGAAAATGGCGCAAACGTTGCGAACGAATCAACCCACAAATGCACAATCTCGATCTGAACATCAGTAGCAATGAGAATTGCTGTCCCTGTACTGAAAATGTTGAGAAATTTGGGATGCCAGTACCGAAATACGAAATACCAAACAGTCAGACGGACATGAAAAGTCTAAACTAACGAACTTAAATTGAAGTCCACCGAGCAGTGACAGAGAAAAGAATACCCAAATGTGGAACCTACGGAACCGGAAAACATGTGAAGATCCGAATAATGTTTCGCAACACTCACCGGAACCCCATTAATTTGCACTCTCACCGACTCAGCAAACAGACTAGTAGTAACCCATAGCCAACGAACACTAAGCGGTCGCAGATTCGATCGCATAGCGCTTGTGACACAGATTCTAAAACAGTCGTAACGAAGAGAGTACGTACGAACCAAACTAACTACGATTGAAGTCCCCCCCGCACTGCTGGCGATCGAAACAAATTACCAAGAGAAACCATGAGGGAAGGTTCCCCCCGAAGCCACTCACTGCAGCCACAGCCGGGTCTAAAGCATTTCCACGCACTCTGCAAACCCAAACCCACGAGTAACTAGTAACTCATGTCATGTCTACTAACTACAAACTAACCAAACCAGCACAGATTCGTCACCAGCACCACCAAACTAACCCACGCAAACCATCACTACCAAACTTTAGCGAGTTCGCAACGCACATCCGCATTAGCTACTCCTCAAGTCCGCGCAGACACCGCATGCGCCAATGCAAAGTTCCTGGCGATCTTAATTCCGATCCACCAAAAGATCGAGACCAGTGAACTTCACGAACTGAAAACCTTCCCTTTCGGGATGCGTCCTGAGGTGCGCGCGGCCCGCTGGTCCCTGTGGTGGAGCGCTGGAGTCGGGCGATCGGGTCCAGCACTAAGTCACTAGTTGCAGTTTGCACTTTGCAGGGGAGTTGTGCCCCAAGTATGTTTCAGATGGAAGCTGGCGAAAGGGTTTTTTAATGGATGGGATGGGGAATGGGAGATGGACTTGGTGTCGGTGGAATTTATGCACGTATGGTAGTTTGGGGGCAAAAAAATATTAAAAAATCATAAATTTTTCAAGTAATGGAAGCTGCTAATGCGCACGTTTAGGCCCTCCTGGCGATGGTGGCAGTTGCGAGGAGCTGGCCTGGATTAGGGAGCTAGCGCGGATTAGGGAACTAACTTCGGCGTTGGTTGCGAGTCGTGCGTGAAGTGTCATCGCCTTGTGCAGAATTGACAGCTTCGCTCCAGCCGCACTCGGCGCCGTCGCGTCCGGATGGCGAGGGGGAACAGGCAGGCTCACGGGCGGGGCCAGCTTAATTGGGTCGTCGCCAGCACTTGCAGTCGCAGTCGGTCGTACTGCTTTCAGGCCCTTCAAGGGTTAAGGTGTCCGCACCTAAAAACAAACAGTTTTCTTTCAAACTAGCTACCCTGAACACAATTCGGGGAAAATATCATTATCATGACGTAAGCAATAGCAAGTGAAAGAGAAAGGAAATGCAATTGGTTTGGGAATTTTCAGAGTATGTGTGAATATGTTATGAATTTTTAAAGTTGAGGTCATAGGAACACCTAATATTGACACTAGCTACCCTTAATCGGACATTCCTAAAGTACAAAATGATTCAACTCTCATTGGTTGCTTCAAATAACTCTTCAACTTTCCATTGGTTCCTTTTGGAAAGTAGTGTTGAGTTTGAGCAAATGCATTTTTATATGTGGGTCAATGAACAACTCTGGAGAACTCTATTCTAGTTGGTGGCAAATGTTTGGTATGTTGCAAAAGGGTGAGGATACCTTAGTTTAGGCTAGAATGTGGGAAGTTCTAGAGAAAAGAAAAAAAGAAAGAAAGAGAGGTTTTTTTACTCAGGTGGAATCCATGCTTGAGATTGGAAATTAGCTCGTTCCCTTCCCCTCCAATTTCATCCTTTATAGATAGGATCCAGATTAAAATAGGAGGCCCATTGTAGACCATTGAATCAATGAGCATAGTTATATTTAATGTTGAATTCACAAAAAAAATGAGACAAAGAATGAAAAATTAGAAAATATTCTACAAGTATTTTGGTCACTTCATTTAAAAATAAATAAAAATACACATTATACGTGGTCAAAGCAATATCACATAGCTTACCATTTTGGACCCTAGAGGAGAACTATGGTTCTTGTAATTCCTTGTGCAGTCCATTGATAATCCAAAAGTATCCCTCAGACATATTGTGGAATAATGAAGGGATCTTTTGCCATGTATAGAAGCTGCATGGTGGTGTTTACTAAGTTCATAAAATGGTAATTTTTTAACCCAATTCTTGTCCTTTAGACCAGCCAATTCCACATTGTGTGTAATTTCTACTATATTATGATGCTAGAGAGCAAAATTGAATTTAAGACTAAGGATTTGAATTGGGCCCTGGTCTATAATACCCGTCTTAGGCTTGAATCTTGCTCTCACTTTTTTGCACTTTAATGAAAAGTCAATGTTCTTTTTCCAAGAAAGAAAAAAAAATAGAAAGAAGGGAAAATAAGTTTGATGCAACTTGGAATCAATGTCGTGCATTAGGAGTTTGTTCATTCAAGATCCCTCTACATAATCCACACAGTAGTGTACGTGATTCAAGAATTATTTGTTTCTATTGCAGTGTAGACTCTATCATCCAAGGTAGAAAAAAATGTAAGGGATCCATCCTAGATTGAGTTTCTCCCTCCTTCCAATTGCAAAGGTGTTTTCAACAATTATATGTCACTCAGTAAAATAGATGAAAAGAAGTCATCTCTACTTGCATTCTATCCCACTCTTTTTTGTGGATGCTAGTACTACTCCCGGGTACGCAACTCAAGTATTATACACAAGGGTCATCGGCATTAAAATGGCTCAAAGGATGGCTTTTGTAAAAATTATATCAAATTAAAAAGACCAAAAAGTTGGGTGAAGACCAAATTAAAAGAAAATTAAATGTAGAAAATGTTGAATTGCATACATATGAGAAAAAAACTCACAATATATATGAAGAATTAAAACACTTGTGCATAGTTTTAAAAATTCTTTACAAGAAGTTCCCTCCAATTAAAATTAAAATTTTATTAAAAAGCCCAAAAAGTTGGGTAGCTTGTCCCATGATACATGTATTAAAAAAACTAATATAATTAGTTTTTTAATGCTATTATTGTCCCCAAAGAAATATCATTTCATATATATTGTTTCGTTTTTGGATTCCTTGTTAAAAGGCCTACAAGAATTTTCTACATAAAAACAAATTGTATCCCTTGAAATTAGACTAAATTGCATTATAAGTGATTATAATCAGGGCCATATAATATGGGAGTTGCGTACCCGGGGTACTACCATTGTATGTGCTTGATGTTTTTGCAGGGATAGTGAGATGATAGTCACTTCAGGTATCAATGCCTCAATTATCGAATGTGAAGGTAGGCACTTCAGTTTAGTTTTTCAATTATTTTTTCAAAATCAAGAAATTCAAATACCAATACCAACTCAAGCTATTAACAAATGATATGGGTTAATCCACATACATGTCAATAGCCATGTATATATATGTATACAATTATGTATTATTAAAAGAGATAGTTTGTTTGTTTTGTAATGTGTGTCAGAATCTCCTAGACTGTTGGGTTGATGGAGGGCATGTTTGGTATCAATGACAAGTCCTTAGGGAGGGGGGGATACTAATTAAATAAGTTATGTTGCGTTTTGACTACAAGTGTTGAGAGGTGATATAAATTTTAGAAGTTTTTATTGCGCTGAAAATTTAAAAATGTAGACAGTGAGGCCGACAAAGGTGCGCTTAGTGTTGTTGGAAAGCCCTCGACACAAGTATATGCATAAAGAAAATTTCACACAGATTCAACTAACAGGGTGAGAAATATTGAAATACTTACATGGAGTTGCTTCACTCATGAGTTTGTATAAATGGAAAATAGTAAAAATATTTATTAACCCCTAAAGGACCAGTCTGCTATTTTTAGCAACATAGAGATTTTGGGCAGGTACATGTGACTAGAGATTTTCATATTTTAAGCTGAAATTTTAGTAGAAGGTGAGGACGAGGAATATCTTTCGTGTGTACTAAATTTCATGACATTTTGAAATAGGAGTCAAAAGTTATGGCCTAATATGTTACTTTTTTCACCGGGCGGGCAGTCCGGGCAAATCTGAAAAAATCACTTTTTTCAAAAATAAAAATTTGAAATTGGTTTTCTAGAGTTATAGAGCTTTAAATCATTCCATTTCAACCAATGAGTAAAAAATTATGAGTTTTTTTAGTTTGCGGGCAGTTACAGATTCTCTACTCTAAAATAAACTTTGAAGTTGTTTATTTAACTCAATTTTTAATATTATTTGGAAAAAAAAATCATAGGATTTAGGTTGTTTATTACAACATTACAACCACTGGGATTGACATTTTTCAATTCCATAATAAAATTCTTAACAATTCAGTATTTTGGATCATTCTCTACTTCTTTCTACTTACTATTTTTTTGGTATATGTTGTACAATTCCAAATGATTTGAAATTTTTTAAGCATGTAGCCAACTTGTTTAGGAAAAAGAATTCAAAGAAGCACCACCATTTTGGACATTTTTTCATACAAATGTGACCTTGTGAAGTGCAGGTGCCCTATTTTTTGAAGGAACAAAAAAAAGATTTTTGTCAATTCAAATGCTAATATCTTCCAATCTGCATGGTGGAAAATTCTGAATTTTTTTCTACATCTTCTAAAACTAGTTTACTATAAGATCCTATGGTTACATGTGTCAAAGAAGTTTTTTTTTCAAAAATTTGGTACTTGTACTGAAAATGGCAGTTTTTGAGTGTTTTCGGTGAAAACATAGTCATGGAACTTTAGGGGTTATTCAAGTGACTTGATTCAATTGAGAGCTTATGTATTAAACATCCATGATACAACCCTTTTCTTTTGGGCACCATGAAGCGAGGTTGTACCATTTCAAAATAAATCTCTACGTTTTGCTATAATCTTTTTTCACCATAAACTTTTCATTTTTATTAGAAATGTGGATGTTGTAACCAATTTTGGATGAAAAAGTGCATGAATATAATTGAAAAGTTTTTTTTTTTTTCCAGTGAAAAGATGAACGAATGTAGAAATATAGTGCTTCACCAAATTTTAAGGGATCGCCATGGCTTGGCACTTTCTCAAATATACTCTTGCCATGACATGCTTTTCAGAGTCGGTACAAGTCAAACTGGAGTGTGGCTGGAAGTTACCAGCAACCCCTGATTAAGCGCTGACCACTTTTGACCAACTGTAGGCTTGCAGCTGGCATGAAATATGGTAACTTACTAACTTAGAATTATAGTCTCTTCTTTTTTTCTTTTTTCTTTTTTTGAACAAATGGAACGAGCCATTGCATTTAAAGAAAAAAAAAACCACAAAACAAAAATTATAGTCTCTTCATCGCCCAGAATAGGATCATATTTACAAACTCAAACAGGTCTAGTATAATTACATCCCTCGGGAGCTGTGTCGAATTATTTTCTTATTTCATTTATTTTAGGCAGTGCAGAAATTAACCATTTAAAGGAGAAGGGATCGGTGTTCTTAAAGAGAACTTGTTACAGCCCAAAATTGACAATAAAAATTTCTTTTTTGAATTTCAACCATACAAAAGTGTAGTATTGTACAGTATTTTACTTTAACAATGTGTTGACAAAATTTAAACCCTCTTCGCCGAGGACATGATCCTTTGGTTTTGTGTTCTTTTCTCTATATTAATGGAATTTGTCCATGTGTTTCAAGAAAGAAAGAAAGAAAAATTCAGCCCACTTGAGTCATTTGACTACTTGAATTGAAAGATTGTAAGAAAAAAAAAAAAAATCCATTCCCTGGAAATGAGGTTAGCAAACTTCGAGCCCTTTTTGAGTCAAATTTTTGCTCTTCATGAATTTGAGTCTCTCCACCATTGAATTCTAAATCTTGTTAGGTACACGCATGTAAAATTTCAAAAGCAAATTTGGAATCTAGCTTACTCTAAATGACCTTGAAATGCAAAGAGGTTAAGTAAACTAGTAATACACTAATCATTTTTTTGATGATTTCTTGTGCAATGAGGAAATTTTTTATTTGAAATCCAAATAGTGAAAAGTTAAAGACAAACACTAATTTGGAATACATAGGAAAAGTTTCAAGAACTTTGACTTCATAGATTGCAAGATAATAGGGCTTGAAGTTAAAAGAAAATGTTTTTTTTTTCAAAGCCACCCTGACATAGCTAACAATATTTGCCACTCTTCTTAGAATGTGATTTGAGAACTGAATTTTTTTTTTTTGGACAATTTCATGCCATATTCTATTAGTTACATGCATGCCAAATTTCAAAAGTTGGTGAGGTTTTTTGCAAAAGATGCCCGAATTGCCCTGAATTGCCCAAATTTTTTCAGACTGCATAACTTTTGATCTATGCATCTAATGGAAAGAAATTATATATCCTCTAAGGGGGTACATGTTTACACCTTATGTCAAAATTTAATGAATTTGCTGACAAAATTAAGTTTGTAGGGTCCTACCTCAATTTTCAACTGTTAGTTGAATAGATACTTGATCCTTTACGGTTTAATTTCATTTCAAAGGCAAAGCTTTGTATAATATAATCTATGGACATGGATGAAACACTCAAATATGGATGAAAGCTCATGAAAACTCATTGCAATTCTCAACAAGCTGTATGAGAATGTATATTTCCTCTTTATTTTATAACTTCAGTCCAAAAGAATAGGCTAGTTACAGCAGAAATCAACCTTTTTGGAACTGTATGAATCATTTGTTTAAGACGAAATCCAAGAGCATTCATTGAAGGTTAATCTATTGTGCAAGACGACCTTCCCTATCCACACAAAATTTTAAGAATGAACATTTGCACTTTTTTCCTATACAAGGTAGGAGCACCCAATGGCGTTAGATTCTACACATGATGAAAATTTCAGAACTTAAATGTAGGTAGACCATAGATAGCTTATTTTTTTTTCACCTAAATGATAAGCTATCTATAGTCTCTACATTTAAATTCCGAAATCAATGCCTTACCTAGTTTCTAACGCCGTTGGGTGCTCCTACCTTAGAAGGATTTTCTGTCATCTATAGGACACTTTGTGTTTGAGGCATCCTTCTAGGATTAACCCATGAATGCCAAATGCACCACATTTTGGTGTGAATTAAAGTTTGAAGTTAAATATAATCTTACCACTATTTTTATTAGTTTCTTTTATAATTGAATATCCTTTAAAATTAATTTTAAACATCAAAATCCAAATTTTAAAGAAATTGTTTATGATTTTTCTATTGAAGATTTTGTGATTTTTCCATTGCAAGTATTGTTTTTTTAGTGTCAAGAGCTCTTGGACATGAATCTCAAATACATCAAATCTTAGAAAAAAAAGTCACATTAAAAATTCATTTAAAAAAATATAGAGTAGATTTTGAGAAATTGTAAATTAATTGTAGTTATGCTTGTTATGTCTATTAACCTGATATTTTGTTCATGACTTCAATTTCAAATTTAACATGATGAAAAAAAAAGATTGAAAGACTTCAAATAACTTTCACTCTTTCAATATCCTCTTATTCAAACATTATAATCTTTTAATCTATATGTGATAGTGATGTTTTTTTTTTGTATATGATTTATTACATATTTAGTTTGAATTTGTACAAATATATTTTTTACTTCCAAAGACCATTGTTCCAAAAGGGGACAAATGAAAGTTTAGGTAGGTTTCTATGATCTAAATTTTTGGCACAATTTTTTGAAACTTTTTTGAAGATATAAAAGTACATTAACTTTGGAAAATATGATTTTTATTTCAATTGGTGCTTAGGAGCAAAAGTTTAAAAATTTTTACCACCCTAATTGCAAAAAGTAGTTTAATGGGCACTTTAAAAAAAACTTGAAATTAAAACATTAAAAAAATAGTTTTTCATAGATCCCTCATAGATTATATATTTTTCTACATGGAGAACTTTGATTCAATCCATTTGGATTAGTGATTTGAGAGTTATGAATTGGATTAGTTTTTTAGATAGTCATAAAGAAAATAATGTACTGGATTCATTTTTTAACTCAATTTTTGCAATTTTTCAATAAAAGAAGTTCCACAAGGTTTAGTTTGATTTTAGAATAATCTCACTATTGTGATTAGTGTGTTTTAATTCCCTCTTAGAGCTCTTAACCCCTAAAGAACCATAGTCCCTTCAAGGAACAAATGGGATTTTGGACAGGTACCTATGGGCTGAAATTTTGTCCTAATATTTTTAAACTTTTTTTGAAGATAGAAAAGCTGATTAGCTTCAAGGAAATATAGTGATTTTTTTTCAATCAATGCCCGGAAACAAAAGTTATGCCCAAATAAGCTCAAAACAAGGGTGAGGGGGTAGCAAAAAAAAGAAAACATCAAAAATCAAAAATTAAATTTTTTTTTCTCATAGGTTATATCTTTATCTACATGGAAAGCTTTTATTCATTCCAATTAGATTTTTTAGGAGAAAGTTATGGACAATCTTGTTTTTTTCGGGCAATTAGAGCATATTCTTGAAAAAATAACTTGTAGGATTTATTTTGAATGTTGTTTTTACAATTTTTCAAAAAAAAATTTCATGGTTTACTTTGCTTGCTAGAACAACCTCACCATTGGGATTAGTGCATTTTAATTCCATCTAAAAGATATTAATATTTTAGATTTTCCTTCTATCTTGTACCTACTTCTACTTAACATTTTTTTAAAGAATAAAAATTAAGTTAAATTTATTTATTTTCCCTAGACTCCCAACTCAATTCTCCACTATAAAGTTTTAAAGCTCAAAACTTTGTAGTGCAAAAATTTAAAGTTAAAAATGTTCGAAGTCAAAAAATGTAGTCCTGCAATGTATTGAAAAACTTATTTTTCTACTTTAAACACAAATATCTTGCAATTTGCGTGGTCAAAAATTCTAAAAAAAATTCCACACATTTTCATACTAGTTAGGTGTAAGATCCTATGGTTAGATGTGGGAAAAAAAACAATTTTCAATTTTTTTACTCTTTGCTATAAAATGGCACTTTTCAGTGTTTTTTGGCAGAAAAAAGGCCTTGATCCTTTAGGGAATAACAATATAGTTTTCCTTCAATCTCATACTTGCTTCAACATAATAATTATTTGAAGAATGAAAATCAAATGAATTGTTTTAAATCCTTGACTCTCAAATCAATTTTTCAACATAAAAATTATATAATTATCATGTGCAGTGCACAATATTTAAGTTAACCCCTAAAGTTCCAAAGTCCCTACGGGGGACTCTTGAGATTTTGGGTAGGCTTGTGTGATCTCAATTTTTGACTTGATTTTTTAAATTTTTTTAAAGATAGGAAATCAGATTAGCTTTATGGGATATAATTTTTATTCCAATTGGTGCCGGGGAGCAACTCAAGGGGCAACCCCAAAAAATTCACAAAAAAGGAATTTTTTAGTTTTAAATTTTTTTTCTCAAAGATTATATTTTTGTCTATATTTGAAGCTTTGAATTATTCCATTTGGACAAGTGATGTGAAAGTTATGGACAATCTTGATTTTCGGAAAATCTAAGGATGTTCTTGAAAAAACTCTTTGTTCAACTTTGAATGCTAATATCTTCCAATCTGTACGGTCAAATTTGATGAAATTTTTACTACATGATCTCAGACAAGTGAATTACAAGATCTTATGGTTAGATTCTAAAAAAAATGTTTTTTCTGCTTTCTTGGGTGATTGCAACAGAAATGGCAGTTTTGAGTGGTTTTTGATATTAAAAAAATGGCCTTGGGGCTTTAGGGGGTTAAAAAGATTCAAAGTTTTATTAGGGCTTTGTTTCTCTTTGCAGTACCACTAATGCCTTCCTAAAAGTTTCAAGATTCCATTTTGGGGTCAGGAGATCTTATCAATGGAAATTTTTAAATGGATATTGCATTTAATGAGAAGACAAGCGTGTTCATTCTTGTTTTTCTTACAAACACTATTCTCATTTTAGTGACCACCATGCATTGCAAGCTCCCTCCAAAATTGTAAAATGATTAGAATGATGTGAAAGTTTAGATGAGCATTCTCAACTCTCTTATCTTTCACTTAGTACAAAAAATTCATCATTTCAAAATATTCTCACTAAGATGTGCTCCTTCAAAGTACGATCCCCTGTTTTTCCATAGACTCAAAAAAAACTTCAAACTTAAATATCTACAAAATTGTGCAATCAAGTAATTTGAATTTTTTTTACGGATAAAATCTTGTAATATAACCCCTAAAGGACCGGCATGCGTTTTTTGGTCATATAGAAATTTTGGGCAGGTCCGTGCGACTAGACATTTTCATATTTTAAGCTGAAATTTGAATAGAAGGTGGGGACGAGGAATATCTTTCATATGCACCAAATTTCAGCACATTTGGAAATAGGAGTCAAAAGTTATAGCCAAATATGTTACTTTTTTTCGTAACTGGGCAGTCCGGGCAGCATAAAAAATTTGGCAAAAATTTGATATTTTTTTTTTAATAATTTTTTTCTCATAGATTATATTTTTGTCTATCTAGGAAGCTTTGAATCATTTCATTTGGATTTGTTATGAGAAAGTTATGGACATTCTTGTTTTTCGGGTAGTTAGAGCATCTTCTTGAAAAAAATAACTTGTAGGATTCATTTCTGAATGCTATTTTTGCAATTTTTCAAAAAAAAAAAATTCTCATGGTTTAGTTTACTTGCTACAACAATCTCACCATTGGGATTATTGCATTTTAATTCCATCTAAAATATATGAATATTTTAGATTTTCCTTCTATCTCGTACCTACTTCTACTTAACAATTTTTTTAGGAATGATAATTAAGTTTTTTTGAATATTTTTTTTTCCCCTAGACTCTCAACTCAATTCTCCACTATAAAGATTTGAAGCACAAAATTCTGTAGTGCAAAAATTTTAAGTTAAAAATGTTCAAAGTCAAAAAATCCAGTCCCGCAATGTGCTGAAATACTTGTTTTTTCCACTTAAAATGCAGATATCTTGCAATCTAAGCGGTCAAAAATTCTGAAATTTTTTCCACACATTCTCATACTAGTTAGGTGTAAGATCCTACGGTTAGATGTGAAAAAAAAACATTTTTCAAATTTTTTTTACTCCTTGCTATAGAAATGGCAGTTTTGAGTGTTTTTGGGCAGAAAAAAGGCCTTGGGCCCTTAGGGGATAAATTGAACGGTTTTGGGTGTTTTCACCTTAGAGCATCACCACCCATATGCCAAAATGCAAAGACAATTTGGCTAGCAAAAAAGGGTCATCCACTTTGCAAGCCAATACAAAACGGTCTGCTCCACCTACAGCCTACTAAGAGGCCACCATTTTTGTAAAAAAAATAAAAAAAATTGAAATTGAAATAAACTTCTGCTTCAAAAGCAAAAGCTGATCCAATATTCTCTAGTCTCCATTTGTTGATGCAACTCTGTGCTTGTTGGGAAAGTGCCTGAGTGCTTGTCGCATGAGGTTTGCAAAAGAGCCTAATTTTGCAAGCTGTGCTCTAGCTTGCAAAAGAGCCAATTTTACAAGCCACCGGAGACTTTTGGCGTGGCCTCTTAACCCCTAAAATACAAAGGCATTTTCTGGCTCCGAAACCATTGAAAACTGCCATTTCTGCTGCAATCACTCAAGAAACCAAAAAAAACATTTTTTTTAGAATCTAACTGTAGGATCTTGTACTTAACTTGTCTCAGATCATGTGGTAAAAATTTCATTAAATTTGACTGTTCCGATTGGAAGATATTAGCATTCGAGGTTGGAAATTTTAAAAAAATAAAATTGTGTCCTACAATTTCAGATGACTTTGACGGCCATTTGTGGATTTTTTTTGCACTACACAACATAAAGTTGAAATTTTTATGTTGAACATATGAGTTGAGAATTTGGGAAAAAATTCCAGAATGTCAAAACTTGATTTTCACATATAAAAAAATTGTTAAGTAGAAGGAGGTCCGAGATTGAACAAAACATTATATTGTTAATAGCTCTAAGATGGAATTGAAAAATCATAATCCCAACGGTGAGACTCTTCTTGTAAACAAGTTTGACCCTATAAAAAAAATTTGAATTTTTTGAAAATTGCATTCAAAAATGAATTCTATAAGTTTTTTTTTTGAAGAAGATGCGTAGATTGCCCGAAAAACAAAATTGTCCATAACTTTCTCATTATTAGTCCAAATAGAATGAATCAAAGCTTCAAATATAGACAAAAACATAATTTTTCAGAAAAATTAAATTAAAAATTAAAAAAATTCATTTTTTTATTTTATAATTGCCCACCGAATTGCTTTTAAGACTTTGGATGGCATAACTTTTGCTCCTAGGCACCGATTGAAAAAAAATTGTATTTTTAGAAAGCTGATGTGATTTCCTATCTTCAAAAAAAGTTTCAAAAAATTAGGTCAAAATTTGAGGTCACACGAGCCTGCACAAAATCCCAAGTGTCCCCTGAGGGGACTTTGGTACTTTAGGGGTTAACAAGTTCATCTATCACTGTGCAAGCCGGTGGCAACAAGTCATCCGTTTTATAAAAGGGGTGGGATGCTCATTTGAGCATGCTGAATACATTTGGTGCTAAACATAGATGTACAGTACTCCAAATCCCAGAATTGTACAGTACATTCTTGGCAAGAATCTGTCAGCGCCTGTTTTAGAAATGGTCACAACTACGTGCACCTCCTGACAGCTCAATAAGAAATTCATCTCCAATTCTACAGGCACCACTGAGGTGAGTTGCTGTAGCAGAAAATGTCGCTGAACTTTCTCCTCTTTTGCCACTTCCAGTATGATCCCTGCCCCACAAATACCGTCATCAGATCGATCAGCAAATGATCGAGCTGGTCAGGGTCGTGATCGAGCAAAAATATGAATTCTTCACTGTGACATTTGCATTGAAAAAATTAGAAATCGATTGGGCGGTTGAGAATTCACCCGAGACTCCGTGCCTTCAGGGAGCGCACTCCAAATTGCTGTTCTGGGCAGTTCTAGGCAACAATAACAAGAACTTTAGCACGAACACTGGAGTTCTGTGCACTTGGCAACTGCGGCACTTTCCAATGGACAAAAAGCTCTGGACACCGGGACGGAGAACTGTCGTTTTAATTCGGTCGTTTTGTCCGGAATGCAAGCGCCTCTTTTGGCTTCTTAATAAATTGTGAGTTAGTTTGTCATTGCTCCGACGGAGGTTTGGCTATGGTGTCGATCGAATGTGAGTGTTGGCTTATTAAGTTACTGCAGGGGTCGGTCGCCGCACGTACTCTCCATCCATCCATCGATCCATCCCTGCAGTTTTGCTGTCGATCAGTAGCTTCCCGAAATGGCCCATCGGTGCAATCTTGGAAAAGCCGAATCTTGGTAAGCTAAGGTAGGACCACCTATACCTGATCAAATAAGCAATTTCAGAACACATGAGGAGCAGCTTGAAGCATTGGAAATTTTTCTCGTGTAGAGAGATAAGAAATATTAGGATTGTGAATTTTTCGTAATTTTATTGTCAAAATCGGGATGAATTTTGGGAGGCAAAAAGTGCTGCAAACCCATTGCCACTCTCTAGAGTCTTCCAATTCCAATCATAGTCAAACTAATTTCCTACTCACTACTTCCTACTATCTTGCTCACTATTTCTTGCACACTTTGGGATATGTGGCATGATCTTAATTGTCCCAAGCTTGAAAAGGAGAAAAAAAAACCATTCCACGCTTGGGCACCCTTCCTGATTTGAAATAGCGCATCCTACATGTTCGCCATGGCTCCGTGGTTTGGAATGGGTGGTTCTACCTTAGATGGACCTCACAACAAATGTTCATATTCTGACAAGGTTGACGATGATCATTACAATTTCGTAAATAATCCCTTTGTCCGCAACGGTGAATGGTCATCAAAACAATCGTTGCTCACTTCTTTGTAACGGGAGCGAGTGAAGGCGGATTAGGATTGCATTGTTGGCACTAAAGGAGTCTTAACCCCTAAACGCCTCAATTCTTTTTTGAATTTTTGCACATTTTTTGCCTATACCTTTGTACAGAATTATCATTTACTAGAATTTCATGAATGTGGTTGTTATAGAAGGTTGTCTTTTCTAGATTCAAGTATTACATTGGATGAATAAGAAGTTGGTTGGACTACAGAGTGCCTTGAAGCCCTCCGTTCATTGTCAAGAATGTGGACATTGGAGCACTTCAGGATTAACACTCAAAAGACAGACTGCTCACCATGGAAATGATTCTTTTTAGAACCATGTGAATCATCTATTTAAAAAAAAAAATTACTCGTTGGAGGTCAAACTAGTGTGCAAGATCTTTCCTTTTTGCACAAAATTCCAAAGATGACAAAAGCGCACTTTTGTCCTACATAGAAGGATTCTTTGTCGTTCATCAGCCAAAAAACAACCATAGCATCCTTTAAGAATTAAGTGTGCTCATTAATTTTCACAATATGGCTAATTTCATTAAAATGGCGATATTCCTTTAAAATGGCCCATTCACAATTTAGGACGCCCATTCTGAAATCTATACATGTTGTAGATGGATTAGAACGCCCGTTCTGAATCTATACCTATCCTAGATGGTGAAAATGGTACACCATCAAAGTGGCACACGGAATACCGCCATTTTAATGAAATTGGCCATCAACGTGATGCTATCGATTCTTTATTGGAGTCTCACAAGTGCATTTTAAGCCAATTAAAGACATATTATATACTATTCTGTTGGAAAGCTCTTGGCAATACCTTTCAAATGGTATATTTAACTATTATCAATCTTATATTATTGGAGTTCAATGCAATTTTCAATATCATATATAGCATGTTGTTACTAAATAGTCATAGCCTTCTATTGTAGGTCAAAATCAATTGTGAAATTTGACCAACTTCACAATCAATAATAATACTTTAGTTCCTTTTGTGTTCCTTCCTAGAATCATGCTAGCAAACTTTACCAATTCATTTTGACTAATTTCTTTGTCCAAAGCATGGAGTCTTGGCATAACATATGGAGAGTTGGTAAATGTTGTGTCTTTTTAGTGAGATTGGCTTAATTTGATGGACGCATGGAAGTGTGACCTTTCACATTTCATGCCCTTATTTTGCTCCCTAAGAATATCTTCATCCGTACTCTACAAATATGATGTGCAATTGCCTTCTATCGTATCCAAATCTGTTTTTTTTGTCCTTTTAACTTGATTTACCTATAATAATATGTTAATTTTAATTTTTGAATAAATTACATCATTCTTTCTTTACTACTATCTTTAAAATAATAAGAATAGCCAAAAATTGCTATTCATTGTGTCTAAGCCTTTAATCCCTAAAAGATCAAGTGGACAATGAAGAATCAATCAAAAATTTAGGTAGATTCTTATGAAGTCAATTTTGAATGTATCTTTCTGAAATTTTGACAAAAGATGTTGAATTGTATAGCCTTGTCAGGAATATAATTTTTTTTTTCAAGTTGTGTATTTGGATCAAAAGTTATGTTGCCTTAAGTTTTTTAGGCAAGGCAGGGCACCTTGGGGTAATATGTGAAAATTTCTCTTCTACCTTTGAAATTTGGTACTACATAATTAATATGATGTAAGATGGAATTATACAAAAGCAAACCATGTGTAAAGCAAAAATCACACTCAAGGAGGAGTTAAAGTCTAGTGGCCTTGTCAAAAACAGTTTGAAAAAAAAATTCTTTTAGATACCTTCATATGCAATAATTTTTCAATCTACGTAGTCAAAATTTCTAAATTTTTTTCACTCATTCCCATGGTAGGCTACTACAACTTTGAAAGGTTGAATTTTTCAAGGAATTTTTTTCTCATTTTTTTCTCATTGCCCTAAAAAGTAGAAGTTTTTGACAATTTATGCCCAAAATGTGGCCTGGTCGTTTGGGGGTTAAATTAACTACAAAATATACACATGGATAGATACCAAAACAAATTATACTCCGACTTCATGTGGTAAGGAAGATGAATCAATTCAAGACATTTTGTTCAATCCTAGGATTGGCTCCATTGCAATCATACATTCAACCTACAACTCCTATTTTTGAATAAATACAATTTTAGCCACAATGGGGTGTAGTAAAGACAATCAAGGCTTCAAGCGGCAACAAATGGAGTGACTCAATAACCACAGTAGGAACTTCTTACATTTGGATTAAAGATCATCACAAAAAGTAACTACCAGTAGTTTATGGTCATTTTTGGAAAATACTATGGACATTTTAAGAGAATGAGATCATCATTCATGGTGAAGGTACCTACTTAATCTTTTGAGCTATTTGGCAACATAGCTCGAATATGCATAACAAATTCATCTTCTGTTGGAAAGACTCTTTGACAAAAACATTTCTACCCCTACTGGCATTGCCTTCCGCCTATATTTGGGGAAAAGATTAACTTTTCTCGACCATGTCATGGGAGCAAAGACAACCATTCACCCGAGACAGGCTTATAAGGCTTGTTTGCTGCTGCTGTAGATTCAGAGAATAGAGAGCAGTAGTTCCTCGACTTGTGAGAATGTATCGGTTGATAAATCTGTGATACTTTGGCAAGTGGAAGAAAGGACTTTGTCCCCAAGACCCTCGGAATGTGTAGACGATTCTCTATCTATTATGTGATGATACGAAAATGTAAATTGAGTTTCAATCCTCAACCGGGCCAGAAAGAGAGCAGAAAAATTTCCCTTTCATTTGATTTCCAACAAAAATGATTGAAAACAAAAGAAAAAAGTGGAGTGATCATGAACACCTCTGCTTTTTTAGTCACAAGTGAGCGTAAGTAATGCTCGCAACAGTCTACTAGGGAAAATAATACAATTGGACACCAGAGTCATCGACTCTTTCAGGTATGAAAACCTACGTAACTTGCACGGAGGAAACCACAACCATTATAATCCTCCAAGGTGTGTGGACAGTCACAAGCTTACTCAGCCTCGAGTTCACGCCCGAACTGTTCCAACCTCGCTTCTTCCTCTGCAACATCTCGGACCATTGCATAATTTACAGTTCCTGGGTCTTCAAAAGCCTCGATTTGCTTCCCACCAAACCTGCATTCACATAATGAAATTATCAATGAAAGAAACAAACAATACGCACTGCAAGGAGGACTTCACCTCTGCCAACACCCAAAAAAAGGCAAGAGTTTTTATGCACCAACCAAGTAGCACCAATTAACTAGCTGGAATTACTAAATGCCCGCACTGCCCAAGTTGTGTTAGTAAAATTATTGCCAACTCCTGCCTAACATTCATTTCTACTAGCTAACTTAAGTCCTGGATTTTGGACAAGTAAACTAATTGTGCCAAAATAATACCAATGGTTTGAAGTGCAATCCGCGGCACCAACATAGCAGCTTTAGATAACTTGGAAGCCTTACTACCCAATAGTTACCTTGCAAGTGCAACTAGCTAATGGACCTAAACACCCCCCTTAGGCTAACTGGCGCTACTAGATAGGTGCCGAGATTACAGGATGATAGCGATAGAACTTACCAACGGCCATTCATAATTTGAATGCACTTCAAGCCAGCTGCTTTGTCCTTAAACTTCACCATCACAACTCCGTCTGGATGATTCTCATAAACCTGATCCGACAAGTAATAAAACACATTAAGAATAGTAAATCTAAACCATGCTAAAGCAGACACAAAGTGACGTCCATCTTCACATTCTACCACACCCTAAAAACTTGCGCTACTGCTAATGCAAGACACAAAAACCAGGATAACCAAGTCCTAGCCCAACAAAATCACATGCAAGTGCATACCGTTACACATACGAACTAAGGCTAAATCGATTAGATCTATGGACCAAAAAAGAGCTTCAAAAGATCCTGAGCTTACTCGGAGTCTCTCAATCGGTCCAATTTTGGTGCATTCACTCATCACATCCTCCTCCACCTCAGGCAACAAACTTGGATCAACCTGTCCAAGAATCAAGAGCCCGAGAGTCAACTGTTACAATCTGCTTGAATACTATGACATAAGTCGTGAATTTAACAAATAAGCAGCAATAGCACCAATAGTACCAATAAGTAGAGGCCCATGACCCAGGTGTGAGAGACCTATTCTTTTTATTTGATGATAACCGGGCAAGCACCAGGCCCAAAATATTAAGAGCACTTTCAGAAAATCATGCAACATACCATCAATAATACAAGGCATTCTTTTCTCATTCCATTGGCAAAACATATAATATTTTCAAACTTATGACCTTCCTAAACCATTCATTTCAACTCCAATAGTTATAGCTGTAGACACGTTCTGGCAGTATGGGCAGTTGAAGTATGTGGAATAGTAGAAGAGCATGCTAGCAATGACAACGCGAGATGAACGTTAGCCAGTTTACCAGCAGCTCTGAGCGTGTGAACATATGCTTCAGAATCACTGTCATAGGTTCTTCCTTCTTCTTGTCATCAAATCCTCCTGAAGTTCAATAGAAGTAACAAGAAAACGAAACTCATTAGAATATGGAAGTTCATATAAAATAGAAGAATTTCATGGGTTCACATGACATACTCTAGTTAAGGTCAAGCCTTCGGAAACGAAGCATACAGAATTGACTTTGATCAGTTGCTTTAATGTGAAAGCTCTAATTGCCAGGAATCAGCGAGTGGCAAGTGAAACTAGAAAGATTTAATATCGACGAGAACGACATAATAGTTGTGATCGATCAACATATTCATGCAGACAACAATACACTAGCCATTGCTGTATGGGCTAAAGCATAAGAGGAGAGCATGGAGATAGTCAATAGTCAATACCCCAGCCAAGTGCTTTCTGTTCCTGTTGTTTCAGTTTCTTCTTCTTTTGCTTATTTTGCTGCTTCTTCATGAACACATCCCCTACAAAAATCAACCAGCATAATGATATCTCATCTCCACAATGACACTGGGATGAATGTGAAATATCGATAAACTACAACACCTATTTCAATTAATGCGAAACACAGTAATTTTTTTAAATCACTTTTTTCTACCAGAATATACTAAATGACCATAGCGAGAACAAGGGAGTGCTTCTTCTCCCATAAGTCATCAGAATCTCTTAATAATATAATGCATTCTCGTAAAGAAAGTAATATGAAAAAACTAGTGAATCTTGCAGTAATTGAAATAGAAAGTGTAGTTACAAATTACTTCCATAAGGCCCTTCAAAAAGAAGATAAGGGGTACTTACAATGCGGGGCCAAACCAACCATGAACACGCAAATTTAGGATCTGGTAAACACTAATTCAAGTACCTTTCTGCTCAAATTTTGCACGTGTCACAGACATGACTGGGGCACCTCCAGGTCTCAAAGAAGTCCCGTCCAAAATATTCAATGCTAAATCCACTGATGGTTCCTGCTTGCATCAAACCATCTAACAGTGTGAGTATCCATATAATAGACAAAACAGAGAGAATATTTAGATTTCGTCATTCGATCAGATATCGAGCAAACCATTCACATCATTCCACTCCTCAAATGACCACGAATGCCTTATGAAGATTAGAACTCTCACCTTGAGATATGTAACTAACCCGTCACCTTTCTGTTTGCCTGTTGCTTTGTCTACATAAAGTTTTATTCGTGGTTTCTGAGTCTCTGGATCCTGTCAAAAATAAACAGAGCTTTTAAATCTCACCACATCACGGACACAAAGTGTCGGGTATAGCCATATCACCAAGCCTAACCAAGAACAGATCAAGACAAACTGCATCAGAGAGTATAGGGACAGGGACTAACCTCCTTGATGACACCACATTTTGAGAAAACTGCTATAACCTGCACACATACCCGAAAAAACAACAAAGAGTACCCTAAATGGCAAACCCCAATACAGCACAAAAGTTTTTACTTACTGAAGCAAATCTAGCAAACATGGTTCTATTAGAACAAACCTTGATGATCCTGCGGAATGAATAATAAGAACAGACCTCCTATGTGTGATTGCAAGAGGATATTTACCTCATCCATAGTCGCATCTTCAGGGAGACCATCAATGTACACGTGCGTGTTAACCTTCAAATCAAACCAGGCTTCCGGTTCCTTTTGTGCCTCCTGTGCACCACAGCCAATGGAAGACTCTTGTTAGCAGCCGCTACATACTAATTTGCACATTCCTGTACCTTGCCTAAAGTTTAAAACAACGTGCAATTTACGGGAAGTAACCAACCTTGTCCTATGACACAACACTGAAACACATTAGAGGAACGAAGCAGGAGTCATTTCGACAACCGACCAGAGTGCCGCAACAAAGTGCTTAACCTGTTCTCTATAAGATATCGGAATATACGACTGTCCAGCCAAAAAGAATCGCTTGGAGAGTGAAATGGAGGTGCTAGATAAGACCACTAATAAGTGCTATGAGGGATCACGATCGGGCCAGAGTCATCACTAAGTCGCAGAATGGGATCAACAGCAATGGCCTCACACAAGGCTTCACACAACAAGGTTGATGATTCAATTCATTCCATAAGATGAACCAAACCACAACTTCCTCACAAGAACTATGCGCAGCAACTACTGATGCCTTCAATTTAAAAGACCTTCCTCCATTTTCATTCAGCAATAAGAGAGAAGTACCTTTTTAGGTGCCTCTTCTGCATCGGAAATTTTCCGCTTACCGCCTGGTTTGGAATCCACTTTCTTGCCTAGAACATCATCAACTTCATCTTCGATGTTATTGTCATCATGTGCCGGTAGTAAAGTAGGTATGACAGCAGGAAGCACCGGAAACACCTCATCCTCTTGTACAAATGTCATATCATCCGCTTCATAGGTAGGTAGCCCGGAAATAGCCTCCTGCATAACTCAAACTCTTATTTTAACAACAACGATCATATCAGGTTCATTCTTGAATGAGAGCATCTCATAAATACTCAAAGTTTACCGAAGGATGCTCCAATAGGGCAGATAGGTATGAGTCACCCTAAGGAGAGATTCATACAAGATATTTCTCTAAGCACATGGCACATAAAATGGGGTCTGAGAACTTGCCTGTGGGATCCAGGCATTACGATGGGGGTCCCATTTGTACACAGTCCCATCATCGTCAGTGAACTCTGTCTCGACTTCTGGAGCGCTTGCTTCTACAACAGCCTCCTCTTCAACAGCAGCCACAACAGGCTCCGCTGCAAACTCAACTTGCTTGCGAAAATCCTTGTGATACCTGTGCGACTTGCCAGCTTTCATCGCTTCTGCCTCTTCCTCGGCAAGACGTATCTCCTCTTGCCATCGTAGGTAGTCATCGTCCACATCTGTTGCAGCTGCTGCTGTTGCTGCCTGGCCATTTGTACCCAGGTCTTCGTTGGTCTGCTCCATTACTGGTATCTGTACTACGCCAGGTCCAGAGATTGTGTAACCGCCTATTGATTACTTAAGGTTCGCGGATAGGATTCAGCTTCGTCTTTTCGACTTCATGACACGCAGAAAAGGAGTGACAAAAAATGCATTTCAATCTGGAACAACACGGGGATCGGATTAGGGTTTCTCCCTTCGACAAGGTCGACAATTGCTTCAAATTCCAATCACATTCGCAACTGACACCAGAGTTCTCGAGGACCCAAACCATTCAGTAAAACGAATGACAACTTACCCTAAACCCTAAATAATCCTGCTCGCACACAAACCTTAACCTCAATCAACTCCCACAATCCAAACAATCCACACAAATTCAGCAAAAAATTCCTCAGCAATCTACAACCACAGCCACACGCCAAAGAAATCGCTTCCTCCACCACACTCAACAACGCAATTGCCTCTTTGAACCAATACTAGTCCCCTCGAAAGACCCGACTCGCTCCGATCACCGCACACTGACTAGCTGCAGCCAAATCTCCTCAAACCTTAAGCAACTGGAGGGAAAAAAATGGACCTGCTGGTTCGTATGCTGAACCGGCCCTCCTGCTAGCGTTGATCACCGCTCAGTCGTCCCCTTAAACCCTACAACTACAAAAACAAAGCACTGATGATCATATTCCACGGAAATTGGCCTTCAAAGAATGGCGCGCCGTGTTGCGGTCACATCGTAATCCTCGGTTGTCGCTGCGATGAATTCAATGCTATGGAATTCGAGTTGCAAAAGTTCCAGCGGAGAAGACAAGGCAACGCGATTGAGCAAGAAGTGAGCACTGCAGGGACGCATCGCAAATTCAAACCCTAGAAAAACCCCGCCTCGAATAGTTCAGGGTCTTCGCTAATCCGGCAAGTGTCACCCCGGCTTGAAGAATGGATGATTTTCATCCGATTTTTTGTGTGCAGCTTCTTTGACCCACATGATTGACTTAAGTTCAAGACAAGACGTTTTAGTTGTTTTTTGATTTTATGTGGGTAGTATACTGTATTAAAAAACTGATATGTATTTCAATGACTTTGAGCATTTTTCCCTTAAAACTTAATTTGGACATTCAAAATCATTTCTTATGCTTTTGAGCAAAACTAACAAAGTGAAGTTTCTAAGTGAAGTTTCTACACCACTTGAAAATTTTGAATTCATGGTCCATTCTAATCCGGCAAGTGTCATTCATGTCTAGCCCTTGAAAGGACGCCGAGGACGTTTGAAGAATGGATGATTTTCATCTGATTTTTTGCGTGCAACTTCTTTGATGCTATAAGTACCCATATGATTAATTGACTTAAGTTCAAGACAAGATATTTTAGTTGTTTTTTTATTTTATGTAGGGTAGTTTATAAAAAAAAATGATACACAATCTAATGTATTGCAATACTTTAAGCAATTTTTCCTTTAAAACTTGACTTGTACATTCAAAATGATTTCTTGTGCTTTTGAACAAAGTGAAGAGATTAGTCTAAGGTGAAAGTTGTGGATGAAGAATGCGTAATCGACGATTACACGAAGAAACCCGCGTAATCATGGATTATGGCTTGATTGCGCCAATAACCCGCCTGAAAAATGAACGGGAATTTTACTGGTGGTGGTTTATAGAAGAAAAGAATTGTGTAGACTTTTTTTTATTTTTACCATTCATTGAACCTAGTTTCCCGAAAAATCTAAATATTCAAAAAAGAAATGCCGTAATAGTTGGTTTCCAAATATGGTAATTGCATGAAGTGCACTTTTCACAAATTTCATCATCCATCCATAGGACGCCGAAATTCAGTAGATACCCGGTCCCTGATACCCGGTTGAAGGAGATATGAATTTGGCGGGAGTTTTCTAGGGTTTGGATTTGGAATAGGCCTGTGAAAATCTTCAGCATTGCATTCCCTTGTCGTCGCTGCTGGAGCTCACTTGCAACTCCAATTCCATCGGAGCGGCAACCGAGGAGCACGATCTGATTGCAACACAACGCGCAATTCTTCTTTTGCCAACTTCCTTCGAGAGGATTCCAAAATACCCACTAATTCTAGTGCTTTGTGTTGGTAGGGATTTCCAGGAAGGATTGGAGTGAGCCATGGCCAATGCAGCCATGGTCATCCTACGATCCAGCAGGTCTGGTAGTTTTTGCCACATTGTTTGCTGATTTTGGAGAATTTTTTGCTGCGAATCAGTGTAGTGATTCGGTGGTTACACTGGAGTTTTTCTTGCTGCAGAGAAGCCATCGAATTGTTGAGTGGTGGAGGACAATCGACTTCTTTGGTTGCAAATTGCTTGTCGATTTCTGCTAAACAGAGTTCAGATTATTTGTAGGGATGAGATTTAGGTTTTGAGAAGGAACCCGTCAATCTGAGGAATTGAGTTGGGAAGAGTAGAAATGGCTGGAATGAAAGAGCTCAATGATGTGTCTTCAGCAATCCTGGACATGGACACACTCGCCATGGACTCCATGGACATGCGCCTGGAAGCGTTACCCAATGTAGAACCTGTTGCAGCAGTGCTATCTGGTGCGCAATCAATAGGAGCAATGAGTACAGGTACGTGAGACCTTGCGGAGTTCTGAGCTCGATTTTTGTTTCGGCCCTGTGGCGATGGCTGATGCTAAATGTACTGGAGTTGCTTGCTGGAGAGAACACCTGGAGGTTTGGTAGATCTTTTTCAGGAGATCTCTGGTTTAGCAGAATCGACCAATTTGTCGCTGGCAGGGATGTTTGCCTTCATTTGGGGCTAATGTAACAATGTGGTCTGAAGGAAAGCCTTGTTTGTTGTTTTCCAGATTCTCGTGCTGGTGAACGAGCATCGCAAGACGGCGATGATATTAATGAAATTGAGGATCGGTTCGGTTCGGAAGACCAAGGAATGGGATTCGGTGGCGCAGAAGAGCCGAACCATGACGACGATGAGGGTCTGATGAAGGATCCTGGCGCTCTTGATATGCACGGCATTCCTGGTACCTTGCAAGAGGTGCTTGCAGAGGACGCTCATGAACTTATTAAAACCAAAGGAATCGCTGAAAACGATCTCGAGTTGGAAACGGGCTATGACGATGAGGGCCTTATGAGTGATCCTAGTACTCCTGACACTCCTGACACGCCACAAGAAGAGCTCCTCCAAGATGCCGAGGAACTGGATGAGATCAAAGCCATGAATGTGGACGAGGACGAGAATACCTTAGAAGAAGAAAGGGGCTCTGACGATGAGGTTTTGGTTTTGAAGTCTGGCTCACCTCAAGTCGAATCCCCGGAAGATTTCAATCCACCGGATGAGATGAAAGACATGAATGTGGACGGGCCTGAAAATGACCTAGAAGTGCTGGATGATGGAGAGGGTGGAGAGAAATCTCTTGATAGTGAGAAGTTTGTGGCGCCTTTTCCAATTTCCCGAGTTAAGAGGATCATTAAGCTCGACAAGGATGTAAGATTAGTGACTAGTGATGCAATTGCTCTCGTAGCCCAAGCAACAGCTCTGTTTGTGCAGACTTTGAGTTCAGCTTCATTTACGGTTATGCTGCGAACTAAACGGAAAACCATCCGTGGCCCTGACGTTGTTCTTGCTGCTAAATCAACCAGGTAAATTCTAAGTCTTTTAGAGAACTTCTGCTTATGTGTTTGTGTGTTTGGTCTTACACTAGATACAGATAAAAAGTAGGCAAACTCCTTGGGAATGCAAACGGGGAGTCGGGAAATAACGGTACCAGAGTGCTCAGATTTTGCTCCTTCTTTTGTTCTAAATTGTGCACTTCTGTGATGTTCCCAACTCTTGCTCTTGGTTAGCGTTCTCAAATCGTGTAACCAAATTGTCTTGTAATGCTGGAACACTCTGACGTTCCCTAACAATCGGGCGTATGCAGAATCTTTTTCTGATTCTGGATTGCACCGTGAACAGGCAGTTTCGTGAATGCCTAGGCAATGATCTAGCAACGTTGTTGGAGGAATCCAATGAAGACACCGTACATGGTGAGGATGGACCTGGTGAGAAGGATCACGGAACTAGTGACGAGTCTTTGAGGACAAGGCCCCAACACCAAAAGTCTGCGAAAAAACATCAGCTTGCTGCTCCTCCAGGCAGTAGGCCCATCACAAACTTTTTCAAGGCATAAGTGATGCGGTTAACGTTCTATATATTAGTTGCATTTGTGGTCTCCGTTTCACCAAAGAAACTCTGGTCAGGGTGCCCAGACTGAGCCGGGTCGCTTCTGTTGGCAGTTCCATCTTCTCCGCGCTAGCATTCCTCTTCGTTCATGTCTTCGATTTTGTGCTTCTGCTCCAAAGTTCGCTTGCTCGTAGCTCTGGGTCTGGCTTGCAACATGACCGGGTTTCACTGTAAGTGAGCATTTTTGGGAACGTCCTACTGTATATTAGACCGTGGGTGCCAGGTTTCATCCAGCGGTTGTGGGAGCTGACACTGGGAGTGCAAGAGTTCACTCACATATTTTTCTCTATGAGGCAGGATGTTGTATTGAGCGTTTCTCAATCCATTTCAAAGTGGAATGGGGATTGATGGCAGGACCATGTGGCTGTAGAGAATCTCGAATGCCAAATCAGCCCAGGCAATGGAGATGTTCTTCATCCAAGGAACATGAGGCGAGAAAGAACTTGGCCTTCACGTTCCCTATGATGGGAACAGACATGAGAGCACGATGGGAACACCGTGAGAACATACTGGAGCCCTTTATTTGAGTGCCCGATGCGTTTAGTCTATTGATTATATGTATTAGGCTTCTAATTACTATAAAAATTAGAGAAATGATTTCTTTTATGAATTTTTTGTTGGTAACTTTGAATCCACTGTTGGGATTTTTTTCCTTGAAAACTATGCAAAAACAAACAGTGTATTGTGCATTTGTAGCACATGCTCACAGTACAATATTATTTAGGATGTGTTCCAAGTCCCATTTGGTCATGAAAATTGGTGCATATGCCTAACATGATACTTAGTATGCTGAATTTTTACATTCAGAGACCATAGTTTAAAAAATTTCGACTTGAAATCTTAGGGTAGGGTCCAAAGAAACTTTTTGTTTCACTTCAAATGTTCATATCTTTCAATTCATTAGAGCTCGATTGAGCTCAAAGGAAGGCCCTCCAAGGATGTTACTATAGACTGCAAAATTTGAGAGAGTAAAACCATATTGAGTAAAGTGGTGCCATCTGAGGAGTATGGGAGTGGACTTTTCCGAGTGACATGTTCCTAGCATTGGTACCCAACTGTTGAGCTGGAGGGAGTGATTTGGAAAATATACTAGAGTATGGGCAGCATCCACCCACGAACATCATTGACATCTGCCAAGAATGAACGGGCTTAGCATGAGCTCTTTCTTATTAAATAATTTTTCTGGCATGTACATTCTTGTCTTTGGTTTATTTTAATGAGGTCCAATTCTTCCAGGTTGGATGTATTTGGCGGGAAGGAATTCAGTTGAAAGAATGTTGAGTGGCCGTTGGAGAGGAATTTTGTTTGGCTGCATGGAAGGTAATGTGACGGAAAGAGAGGAGCAACATGGCTAATATATCATGCAACAAAATAGTGTCTAATTCATATTCATGTAGTATAAATTGAAGACTTAGAATATTGCCAAGTTGAGTCAGGTATGACCAGTAGTGAATCAACAACATAGTTGTCATTGTTTGTGAATTTGGAGGTTTGCTGAAGCAAGCAAGGTGAATATTAGAAAGAAAGTATCTGACAATGGTCTGATTGCGTTACAAGATACGGATCAGTTGAGGGTGGAATACCATTCTTTTGGCAATAGGTTGACCACTATTATGGCACTGAGAGACGTGACCAACCGGGAACCTAAAATTTTTGTTCTGCAAGTGCAAATGGCGCCTAAGTATGCACCCGTCATTTGTCGTGGCAAGCCTCTTGAAGGCCAGGCTGATTGCGCGAGTTTTCCTGCAAGAAGGGCAGCTGGTGAGAACTGCATTGACCTATAGGTTGATGGTAAGCTTTATCCAAATGATCCTACTAGTAATTGTCCGCCAAAATTTGAGACCATAAAGGAGTACTTGGAATTCTTATGCGAGGGAGAGAGTGGCATGCTGGGATATACAAAGGGGTTGAAGGTTGAATGCAACGGAAAGTATTTGTTGACAGATGTGGATTCATTGGAGAGATGTGTTGTGGATTTACAATCAAGAGTGATTACGTATGAGAATGACATATGTTGTCTGCAATATGGATGTTGAGGCCTCCAGAATGAGTTGATATCATGCACTGAATTATATATGAAGGAACGTGTAGATTTTTGTAATGCATTGAGCGTGAGCGTTGCTGCACATACTCTAGATCGTGAGAACTTGTAGGAAGCCGTCCAAGCTTTAGAATCAACATGCAATGACTTGAAGGTGGAGGCTTGTGCTTTAAATACTAGTATCTTTACAAAAGATGAGCAACATAGAAAGAAGGTTCAGGTGCTTGAGGCAGAAATTGCGAGGTACAAAGGTGATTTTGAGATGTTAGAAAAAAAAAATGAAATCCATGGTGAGGACCCCTTTAGGCTTCCGCCAGCAAGTGCATGAGATCAAAAGTTTTGATGAGTTGTCTAGCAGATCAGGTTATGCAAAGCGGAAGAGGACCATTCTCCGAGCACAATTACAACTAAGCATTGTTGGGTTGGCACAAAGGTGTAACAAAGAAGGAAGGTTGAGAAAGCGGTTTATGGGAGATGCCTTGACTCAAAGCAAAACTGCTGCTGCGCTTGGTAGCATTTTATCAAAAGGTGAGGCAAGTGCGCTTTTGGACCAGCCTAAAATGAAAAATGCCACTAACCAAGTTGTAAAGAAAGTGTTAAAGAAGATAGGTGAAAGTATAGGGCCAGATGCAATGTTGGCCGCATGTGATGGATCCGGAGTATTGCAGGAAGGATATGGAGCGATCTACCGAACGATAAATAATCGAATAGGCCTTGTTGTACCCGGCTTGAGAGCTAAAGTGTTGCCAACACCAGGTAGGCTATCGGGACTAAGGAAGGAGATGAACGCAAAGTTGCCCCAATTCATAGGTGATTATTATCATGTGGAAGGTAGAAGGGTAATACAAGCAGTGTGGAGGGGCAAGAAGGAACTTGCTACAACAAAAGAAGTGATATTAAATAGCAAAAACAACTTGTTTGTAGACCTCGAAGTTGTCCAACACAGTATGGTGTTGTTTTATGCCATGATAGTTGAAGGTAAGCACTACATGCCCTTCTCATGAATACAATTGGTAAGGTAGTTATTGTTATCTAGTATGCGGTAGCTTTTGAGAAAGTTGGTTTTGACATTTTGATGCATGTGCCGCATTTTTTGAAGGCATTGGGTTCAAAACTAGCTATTAGATTATTAATGATTATAATTTATGACATTAATCTACTTGGCAAAACAATGCAGAATGCGATAGCAAGCCTCTTGTCTTTGTCTTGAAGTTGGATGAAGCTGAAATACAACAGGGGAAGAAGCTTGAGCGGGTTAGCTTAACTTTGATGAACAGAGCACTAGATCCAGAAATTCAAAAGGATGATGACAGATACTTTTTAGTTCAGTCCGAGCAAGAAATTTGGCCTGTTGCTTGTTTCTAGGTGGGCAAAGAATCATTCGACATACTCGATTGGGTCTTCAAGAAGACAAAGTTTCCAAAGGTCATTGCAGCACAAACAAATGGGCAGTGGCTAGTAGTAGACAATGTGGGGGAGTTTGATGTTGAATGGCACTTAAGCGCTGACATGAAAAAGATTAAGTGCATGAATGGTCTACAACATGGATCCAATAGTAAAATGTGTTGCATATACTCTGAGCAAGTGAGGGAAAAACCAAAGGTTGTTAACGCTGCTGCCGTCACAACTGCTGCAGCAGCAAGAACAAGCGGTGAATGGCAAGGAGGACTATTTGCTACAAACATTGACGCTGAACCATGTGATATAAGCACACATCCACGTTAGAAGCCCATTTTACCTATTCCCCTGTCTAGGACTCATATATGCACGCTACACGCACAAGTCAGGATAATTGAGAAAATACTCCATATGCATTTGATGCATGTGTGGACCATGCTAGATCTGGAACGTAGAGTAATGTGCATTGAGCTTATGGAAAAGTCATTGTTTGCTATAGGACTTGATGGTGGAAACTTTTAGTTAAAAAAAGATCCAAAGTTATCTGGGGCTACAAGGTAATGTCATGCAAAAGCCAAGTTTAAGTGGAGTTGTAGCTAGCAGACTCTTCCAACCTAGCTTATGGTCAAATCAAAATAGGGCTTGAAAAGATATCTGCATGTCAGAACAAAACAATCTTGAGAATGGTGTCGCAAGGCTAAGTCTAAGGCATCGTTTGTGGGAAGCCTTGGAGAAGCTATTGCCTTACCTCAATGGGTTGGTGTTGAGCCCACTTGAACGTCAAGCCTGCAAAGGGATTATCAAAGCATTTGGAGAATGATGCATTCCTCGTAGCATTTGGGGAGACGCAAGTAACGCATTATATGGTGGGTAGATGGGTGAGGGTCTAGTGATAAAGTCCTTGCAGCCAATACTGGATATCTTGGTATGAATGTTGTTGCATAGTCTGGGGTCTGTTGTTGCATTGTTTGTGCAGCCGCAAGCTATATATCCGCCTGATTACTTGATGATGTTGTTGCATGGTCTTATATACCTGATTAATGCTTTTCTAATTTATAATTGGCCAGCATGTCGTTGTGAAGCATGGGCCGTGGTTTGTGGAGAGATATGGGAGCTTGTCAGTTTGGAGTTGCCTAGGGATGGAAAAGTCTCACCATGCGACAAAGGCAGCGAACCAGGCACACACACAACATGGAGGAACTGCAGCGTGAACAAGTGTTATTTTGCAGCAATACGAATATTGGTACCGCAATATATAGTATAGATACATGCGACGAATTGAAGCAGAAAAAGTGAGGGCAACAAGAAGTCCAGAAGATACAAGTGCGGCCGCAAGTGAAGAAAGACGCAGAGTAGCATGGCAAACTTCTAGTGCTACAACAAGCCACTGTGAGTGGCGAGCTGGTCGTGTTTGTCAAGGTAGTAGGTGGGTGCTTAGACAGGATACGGCTAGTGGTACTAATGAAGAAAACATGTCACAAGAAAGTTTGTGACGACTTTGCATCTATTAACCCTTTTTGTAAGCAGGTGTATTTAGAGGCATAACTAGTATACAACATACAGTAGCAAATACACTGAACTTTGTTCCAATTTAGGAGCAAGGAAGGAATGTTAACTCATTGGAATGAATCAAAGGAGTTAAAGTTGCACAAATCTGCAAACAAATGGCCGTTTTTAGGGATGAATACATTGGGATACAATAGCCATGTACACTGGCCATCCTTTTCATTTCTGGGTGACATCTTCTTCCTTTATGCTTTGAAATTTTTGTCTTCTTTACATGTTCCCTATTGGATCGGCTGTACAAAGTGGTTCCAAACGGACTGAATGCTTGGTCCCAACTTTGATTACAGATGCTTCCAAGCCTGAGAACGGATGACATTTTGGCTTTGCTAGAAGCTTGAGAGTGAATATGGATGCACATGAAGTTGGAAACTTGAAGAACAAGAAAGACAATTGGCAAAAGACATTCTGGAGTCTCACAAGTCTAAGTCACAATGCTTGAGATAGTTCACAATAGATGTAGTAATAAACAATATACAATGGCCTATACTAAATTCACCCATTCATATTTGTGTGGATTTTTTCAATTTACAAGGTCAAATATGAATAAATTCTTCCAAAAATACTATTTTTAGCTATCTAAAAGCCATCATTAGTAATATTATAATAATAATATAATAATAATAGTAATAATTTTTAATTGGCATCTTATATAGTGAAAAGATATATATATGTCCTAAAGAAATTTAACCATGGCACTAAAAATTTGAGAAAGATTTCTTTACTTGTAACTCATGTGACTATTGTCTATTTGGGGAACATTAGTCACGTCAGTCATAGTGGTGGAAAATTTGGACCCTTAAAAATATTTTGACTAATGTTCTCAAGGGCACATATTTTGTCACATTAGTCACACTTAAGCAAATTTGCCACAACTTTTTTGTGGGCGGGTGAAATTTTCTCAAAAAAAATTTGTATGTTTTTTAGTATATTAGGCACCCACTTGCAAATTTTTGGAAGCATTGGACACTTTTTGAATTTCTTGCAACTTTTTGATTGTTTTAATTTCTAATCCAAAAAAGGTTGGAATTGGCATTGAATTGTCCATTTTTTAAACCTTAGGATGCTTGTTTAGGACTAAATGCAACTATTGGGAAGTTTTTGGACAATTTCCAAATACAAAAGGCAAGTATATTGGGAGATTGGGTCAAGTGTGACTAATGTGACTAATACCCCTTGCCGGCATTAGGCACATTAGGCACACTTGAGCAAATTTGTCACAACTTTTTTGTGGGCGGGTGAAATTTTCTCAAAAAAAATTTGTATGTTTTTTAGTATATTAGGCACCCACTTGCAAATTTTTGGAATCATTGGACACTTTTTGAATGTTTTGCAACTTTTTGATTGTTTTAATTTCCAATCCAAAAAAGGTTGGAATTGGCATTGAATTGTCCAATTTTTAAACCTTAGGATGCTTGTTTAGGACTAAATGCAACTATTGGGAAGTTTTTGGACAATTTCCAAACACGAAAGGCAAGTATTTTGGGAGATTGGGTCAAGTGTGACTAATGTGACTAATGTGACTAATACCCCTTACGGGCATTAGGCACATTAGGCACACTTGAGCAAATTTGTCACAACATTTTTGTGGGCAGGTGAAATTTTCTAAAAATTTGTTTGTATATTTTTTAGTATATTAGGCACCCACTTGCAAATTTATGGAAGCTTTGGACACTTTTTGACTTTTCTGCAACTTTTTGATTGTTTTAATTTCCAATCCAAAAAAGGTTGGAATTGGCGTTAAATTGTCCATTTTTTAAACCTTAGGATGCTTGTTTAGGACTAAATGCAACTATTGGGAAGTTTTTGGACAATTTCCAAATACAAAAGGCAGGTATTTTGGAGATTGGGTCAAGTGTGACTAATGTGACTAATACCCCTCGTGGGCATTAGGCACAATAGGCACACTTGAGCATATTTGTCACAACTTTTTTGTGGGTGGGTGAAATTTTTTCAAATTTTTTTATATGTTTTTTAGTATATTAGGCCCACATGCAAATTTTTGGAATCATTGGACACTTTTTGAATTTTTTGCAACTTTTTTATTGTTTTAATTTCTAATCCAAAAAAGGACAATTAGTGATGAATTGTCCATTTTTTATACCTTAGGATGCTTGTTTAGGATTAAATGCAACTATTGAAATTTATATTTATATGTATTTATTCTTGTTTTTGAGGTTTTTAATTTTCTAGCTCAAGAGCTTCTTCTATACTATTCAATATAAGTTTTAATATTTTTTTAATACATGTTACAATTAGTTTAAGGATTTGTAATAGTATTTAGATGAGTTGTAGCTTTTAAAAGAAAAGTGAAAGTATATGTATTATTTGTTTGTACAATAAGATATTGTTAATTTTTTTTGAAATAACAAAATTAGTTGTTGTGAAATTTATTCTTAGTGAATAAAGTTAGATCTCAAGATTGATATTTCAAAATAAATTAATCTAAATAATGAAAATTCTACCTTCTTGTAGTGAATAATATTTTTAATTCATCCAAAGAGAATAGTAGAAATTTATTCATTTTATATAGTAATTGACTTTCAAAATAAGACTTTCAAAATTTTATTAAAAAGGCATTAGTCTCATTAGTCACAACATTTATTATTATTATAAAATTGACAATTTGAACTATAAAATCTATTATAGAAAATTGATATATATATATATATATATATATATATATATATATATATATATATATATATATATATATATATATATATATATATATATTTAAATTACACAATTGTTGTTTCAAGGCATTCTATCTTAGCTTTTTAATTGAATTATTATAGAGTTCACTATAAAAAAAAATTAGAAAGACTATTCTCCATGACTATCTTGTGGATCTATAGTGTACCAATATTTTTTAAATAGAATTCCGGTAGTTTTTTTGGTTTTAGCCGTCAATTGATTCTCAACTCTAGTTTTCATCCACTTTTTGTTTGTAAGAGCAAGTCCCAATGTATAATTTTCTATTGGATTATCTCTTGTGTCAAAATAGAGGGTCCTATGGATATATTTTTCACTTTTTACAAACAAACCCGGTCCATTATTAGTTTGAAATTTGTATAGGTATTGATGAAGTGCAAATTGTCCTTTTAAGGGATCTTTAAATGTAAACCATGTTATTATAGAAGATTCCATATCCAAAGGATCATCATGAAGCTTAATAAAAGAATTCTTACTAAATTGTAATTGACAAACATTTGTTGGACTTTCATCAAGACCAACATATATGTGATTTGTAGTACTTGCTTGTTGATGAAAGTAATGATCAATGTTTTGACCAAAAGTTGACATTGCACTTTTCCAAATATTACTTGCTATTTCATCTCCAATGTCTTTAAAAGCCTTTTCTTCATGAAAAGATATTTTTGAAGAGTGATATGGAACAACATTTCGTGTCGCATAAATTCCCGCATTTGAAGAATAACATGACTTATATTTTTATAATATCCACGTTTTTGGTTTTAGCCGTCAATTGATTCTCAACTCTAGTTTTCATCCACTTTCGGTGCACAAGATACTTCCACCATCATATTTTAATACCATCAAATATTACAAGAGAAGTTGAAATAGTAGGTACTAAATTATCAGCTTGAAATATATCTTCCCATTTATATTCTTCATTATTATATTCCGGTAAGTTCCAATATGGTGTTATAATAGTTATAAGGTTACTTTGATGTGGTATATTTGAATAAGTAATGTGCATTGTTATTCCGGTTGGTAGGGTTAAAGCATGAAAAGTAGAGTTATATAATGCAGAAGATACTTCCACTTTGCATTGTACAATTAATCCCAATAAAGCATTATTTTTTTTCTCTGCAATAAATTTTTTGCAACCTTCAATAATTGTATGAAAATCTAATAGGTTTGAATTACAAAATCTTGGCAAAGCCATAAATTCAACATAGGCTTACAATAAATTTTGTAATCCAAGTCCATGTGATTTGGACATAATTTACACCATTTTCCTTCATCTTTAAAAATTTTAAGGCAATTATTACATATTTTATGACAAGCATGAATAATTTAACCTTTTGGTAGATCAACATCTTCACCTTGAATTTTTTTTTAAGTTGAGCTTTTTAATGTAAATTCAAAAGGAATAACATACATTATAGAATGGCGTTGTCGCTTTTGATGTGCAAAATAGTTGCATCCAACGGATCCAATTTCATTAAACACTAATTCATATAGATTCTCATTTTGCAATAATCTCCTCCCTTCCACTTTTGCATACTCTCGTGGTATGTGATGTAATTGATTCTTTTCACTTTTCAATTTATGTCTTTTAGGGTTTGAAGAAGAAGCCATTATGCTTGAAAATCCAAAACTCAAACAACAAAAAACATACACTTTGTAAAATAATAAAAGAGCAAATGTTCAAAAAACATGTACAAAGAAACCTTCAACATAATAAACATAGGTAGTAAAAACTTGCACCTTAATATTTTAGCTAGTATAAAATACAAGCACAAACTTTAAAGAAATTTAATCCATCCCTAAAAAATAAAGAAGATTTGATATGTAGTAAAAAGAAATTCCTCAAAATTGCACTAAATCCTAAATAGACACCTAATATCGGGAAGATGGTCATGTTAAAGCCAATTTATTTATATTTTTGGATTTGAAATCAAAGCTATCAAAAAATTGCAAAAGTTGTATTTGTAAATTGTTCAAAAACTTCCCAATAGTTGCATTTAGTCTAAACAAGCATCCTAAGGTTTAAAAATTGAACAATTCAATGCCAATTCCAACCTTTTTTGGATTGGAAATTAAAACAATCAAAAAGTTGCAAGAAATTCAAAAAGTGTCCAATGATTCCAAAATTTTGCAAGTGGGTGCCTAATATACTAAAAAACATACAAATTTTTTTTGAGAAAATTTCACCCACCCACAAAAAAGTTGTGACAAATTTGCTCAAGTGTGCCTATTGTGACTAATGCCTACAAGGTGAATTAGTCACATTAGTCACACTTGACCCAATCTCCCAAAATACTTTCCTTTTGTATTTGGAAATTGTCCAAAAACTTCCCAATAGTTGCATTTAGTCCTAAACAAGCATCCTAAGGTTTAAAAAATGGACAATTCAATGCCAATTCCAACCTTTTTTGGACATGGAGTTAAAACAATCAAAAAGTTGCAAAAAATTCAAAAAAGTGTCCAAAGCTTCCAAAAATTTGCAAGTGGGTGCCTAATATACTAAAAAACATACAAATTTTTTTTGAGAAAATTTCACCCGCCCACAAAAAAGTTGTGACAAATTTGCTCAAGTGTGCCTAATGTGACTAATGCCCACAAGGGATATTAGTCACATTAGTCACACTTGACCCAATCTCCCAAAATACTTGCCTTTTGTATTTGGAAATTGTCCAAAAACTTCCCAATAGTTGCATTTAGTCCTAAACAAGCATCCTAAGGTTTAAAAAATGGACAATTTAACGCCAATTCCAACCTTTTTTGGATTGGAAATTAAAACAATCAAAAAGTTGCAGAAAAGTCAAAAAGTGTCCAAAGCTTCCATAAATTTGCAAGTGGGTGCCTAATATACTAAAAAATATACAAACAAATTTTTAGAAAATTTCACCCGCCTACAAAAATGTTGTGACAAATTTGCTCAAGTGTGCCTAATGTGCCTAATGCCCGCAAGGGGTATTAGTCACATTAGTCACATTAGTCACACTTGACCCAATCTCCCAAAATACTTGCCTTTTGTGTTTGGAAATTGTCCAAAAACTTCCCAATAGTTGCATTTAGTCCTAAACAAGCATCCTAAGGTTTAAAAAATGGACAATTCAACGCCAATTCCAACCTCTTTTTGGATTGGGAGTTAAAACAATCAAAAAGTTGCAAACAATTCAAAAAGTTTCCAATGTTTCCACAAATTTGCAAGGAGGTGGTGAACATAGCGAGTAATATACATACAAATTTTTAGAAACTCCACTTGCCAACGAAAAAGTTTTGGCAAATTACTCAACTTTAACTAATGTACTAATTCTTCTGAGGACATTAGTTACCTTATTTTTAAGAAACCAAGTCTTCCTTAACTGTGCCTAATGTGACTTATGCTCCCTCTTTGGACGATTTTTTTTAATCTTATGTTTTTGTTTTTGTTTTTGATGTAATTGGTGTTGAGATGGTTTTGCTATATGGTTTATTTTCTTAAATGTACTTTCGCATAGTTTGTACTTACTTTTCTAGCTTCTATTATGATCACAAGTATTAATTTTAAATAATCAGACTTGGTCAATTATCTATAGCAAGCTGAAAATGTCCCTACCAACCGTAATCAAAGTGTCTAAAGTACACAATCATATTACTATTTGCGGCTAAATAATCATACAACACTAAGAGTTTACATTGTCAGCTTCATGCAAAGTTTTTCCGTGTTGTGAAGCAAAGTAGTATTGTTTTTCCTCCTCATAATGTTGTGTCATTATTGTCAAGCTAGTGGCAAGTGGAATTCAGTTGACCTTAGTTTATTGTGAGTTTCCTCTTAAGTCTTTTGCATCCGCAAACCTTCGATAGTATCTTTAGTATATCGTCACAGTATGTCATCTGCTAGAGGCAAGGAAAAAGGTCAATGTACTACTCAGGAGCGAACTCCTGGCAAGCAGCTTGCAAAGAAATCCTCAATGGATGTTTTGCTTGAGCCATCTCATTTAGGAGATGATTGCTCTCATGAAGTTGTAAATGGAGAGGTTTTCTTTGAGACAAGTTGGACAAAGTCGTTTGACATGGAAAAGCTTCCTAACACTATAGCTATGGAGTTGATTAGGAGGGCACCATTCTTGTTAGGTACCGAGGGAGCACAGTACCCAAAGAGTTTCTTTAGAGTGACGGGCGGCTTGTGCGATAGTGGAATTTTGTACAGCCAACTTCCAAACGAGGACTTGCTACCACTTGCTGATTTGGTGGGCATGTATCCCATGAACAAAGACCGCAACTGCCATCCGTTGAAGCTAATCACTGACCAGGGTGCGGCTTGCAATGCACTTCACATGTACCAGCGAGTATATGGAGGCATTCAACCTGACAATTGCGAGTTTGGAACGAAGTTTATCCGTGGATTAACCCTCTACTTGGGTTGTAATAAGGATGTGGATTGGGCAGGTCGTGCAACCGATCTTGCTGCTATGCGTGTTGCGGCCTTGGTTAAAAACCCGTTGAAGTTGGTGCCGCCTTGCATTCGCGAGCAAATCCAACAAATTATTGATACTTTTACGTTTTATCTATTGCAAGCGTATCGCACTATAAGAAACCACTGTCAATTGTGACGAGTTTATGAACGTGTGTATATGTTGTCAAAAACATGAATTCTTGTAAACAATGGCGTCACCTAAAATCCCTTATAATTGACATGAAAAAAACGAGTCTAATATAGCAAAAACAGAGTGCCGTCACAACCTGTTCTCCTGAAACATCAGTTGGTACGACCTGTTTGAAGCTGAAAGTAGGGAGAGGTTTGGAGCCACGTCACTGCCACGGTGGTGCAGTCTGACACGTGGTAGAACTGGGAACCCGAATCCTTCTGTGACCATTCATCCGACTATGATGTCATCCAATGGATGAGATTGCGGGCCGTTTTGTCTGACTGCAGTGCGACGTCTGGTCACGATGGCCTTCACTGATCAGATGGACGTTTGCTTCCATGCGACTCTGATTCCTGTCACGTTAGAGGAGGCGGTCATGCATGCTGATAAAAATGGGAGCTGAATCTTCGGTGAACGTCATGACATCGAGATCCAACGATGTGGACTTAATGGTCTGGTCATGGTCAATGTCATGTTCAACTCAGAATTGAGATTGAGTGCTCCGTGACAATCGGCAAGGAGATTATTTTATTTTCACACATTATCAACATGGTAAAATCATGGAAAACACCACTAATCAAATTCTCAGCATGTGGAAGTTTGGAAGTGCTATGTGCAATTGTGAAACATTTTCCTAATTATTACCAATAAAAAATCCTGAAAATCACTATTACATAAACTATGATAAAACTCTTCAAAAGTTCTCCCAACCGACTGCTCTGAAAAAACTGCTCTGGATCCACAGATATCCTCGTCTATGAGTCACATGTTATAAAAGCTAACTGTGTCAAGAGTGATTGTTCAGCAAGACCCTAATTCATGCCTCGGATTTGACAACGCCCACTTCAGCAGGCCGAATAACGCAGTCATGAAGCTTGTAACCCACCTGCCATCATTCAGAATAGAATCCTTAGTATAAAAGAGACGCCCTGGACAATCACTGAAATGACTTGGAAAGTGAAGAGTTGAGGCTGTTGTGCCTTGATGTCAAAAAAATATAGATACAGTAAATGAATTGTCCGCATGTGGACTTTAAAATCAGAGTTGCTCTCTCGATTTGACTCGCAAGTATTTCATGCAACTACCCAGATTAGTGCTCTCCTCAAACTCATTCGTTTCACAAACTGAAAAGATACTAAGCAACCACCGGAAAGTCTAGTGTTCGTTTCATTTATGCACCGAAAAAAAGAAAAAAGCTCCTTCATAGAATGCTCATAACCGTACCTTCGTGACTACAGCAACTGTTTTGGTTTCATCGTCCAACTCAAACATTGCAGAATGAAGATTAGGGTCAAACTCTTGTCCCTCAGATTTGAACTTCTCTAAGCCATTCAGTCTGAACACCTGTTTACATTAAAAACACAAAGTGAGGTATTATATTAACAAACCTATTTATCAATAGCAAGAACAGATTTGTACACTGCCACTATTTCAGACTAAAAGCATGAGCAAAATTACAATACCATTGGAAGAATGACATAAATGCATTCAAGTCTAACCAAGGTGTAGGGATTTGTCAACAAAATCAGATCACAATTGTAATATACTGAAAAATTTACCAAAGAATGAGAAACTGAAGAAAACAATCCATGTCGGACTAGCATGAACAAGGTAACGGAGTCGAGATCTCAGGCGTTAATTTGTTAAAATGCTAACAAATTGTCCAAAGAAACAAAAATTTGCTAACATGTCTATTATCATTATAGAGGCTAAAGGTACAAGTGCAATATATAAGTAACCTAGAATATAGTAACCGAGACTTGCTTACACATTTCAGTCATTAGATTCACCGAAAAACAAAAGCCATCGATCTATGGAAGGCAGAGTAACGCACTAACACAATCCACCTGATCTAATCCTCGACTACAACCAAGCCGGCTTTGCTTACAACCCCACGATGAGAAACTTATCTTGGCAAAAATACACCAAGACAAACACTAATAAAAAAAACTGACTACTGAAACATTGAACTCGGACTCCTGAAAACATTAAGAGCAAGACCTCAAGAGGCACTGACATGATCCATAAACCTGGAACAACAACCAAGCCGCTGCCTCTTAAAGTATGATTCCTCATTAAAAACATTGAAAACCATTAATAGTGATTAATTGAGTACAAACCTCTGAATCTGGAATACTTGGAGATGTTGTGTAATCAACAGAAACCTTCTCTCCTTGAGAGATTTTATGTTTCAGTATTTCAGTTATGCACTTGCACACCTGCACAAAACATTTGGGGTAAGAAGCAGTGGCGAGAGAGCATTCACATTTATAATATCAAGACAAGCAAGACATGTCTCTAAGCTCTTACATGATCCATGCTCAAGACCTAATCACTGATGCAGCAGAAAAATTCCCATCAAGTTGAGAGCTGCACAAATTAAATCAAGAGCATACAAATTCAAGTATCCGATGCAAAGGAGTGATTCAAAACCCCGTTCGAACCAGCGTGGTATATATGATTCACGAGTTCAATAAAATAATGTCATGTCAACCAGACATCCAATGCCATGAAACAGGATACAAACTCAGCACAAAAATGCATTCTCTTCAATCAAGCCAAGACATCTGCAGACTTGCCAACTCCACATAATTTCCAACAGTAGATTTTCAAAATCATATAGAGACAGAGAGACAGACAGAGAGATAGAGAAAAGCAAGCCCTCACAGTATAAGATGCACACTCAAAGCATTACCCTGATAAAATCTAGTAAGTACAACTACTTGTCCAAATAAACGATGACAACCTAGAAACTCATGACTCTTCTTCAACCTCGTGCACAGAGAGGAAAACACTCCAAACTAGAACATACACAACATCACATGCCCAAATAACATTGCACTAACGAGTTTTTAGTCCATCAAACCGTTTCGAAAATACCACAATTAAAATCGGTTCCAGTCGTTTCTCAACATACAACTATTGCTCTCTCGATTGGCATGATGACTAGATTCTCAAAATAATTTGTAAGCTAAATCGCTCTATAAGCGATTATCACAAACAGATCTAAACAGACCTAGCAATAATAAGGTACATATTAAATGACATCAAAAGTTTAATCAAACGTGATGACGAGAACAATACCTCCGAAGCAACCATCGCCAGGATGCTTACCTCGTTCTAACTCAGGATACTGGCGCTCAACTATTTAAACCACCGTTCTCCAACATGCGGAGAAAATTCGTAATCGGACGATTCTTCACAAAAACTCAATGCACGCTTGAAGTTGGCCCCAAAACGATCGCAATTTTCTAGAAACGATCGTAGACCGCATCCGTTAAGCCTGCTCAGGAACGAAGTGTCGTAGCTCAGAATATCAATCCTCCGCCCTCCATCAAGATACCAAAGCTAAAAGAAAAACTGCTCTCCGGTTCCCCTCTCAGGCACCCTCCAAAACCCAATTAGACTCAAATTGAAGCCAAGCCAAACCCTCAGACAAACTCTGTAACTTTGATTTGTTTTTTGGTGGGGAGGAAGTGAAGGCAGGGAGGAAGTGAAGGCAGGGAAGAAGTGAAAGGTAAGGGGAGGAAGTGAAAGCTGGGAGTAATGTTATAGAGACAGGTAAGGCCAGAAATCCTCGCAGATAGGTTTATTTCTCACATCTACAAAATGAGTATATTGACAATCAAAATATCTATGAATCCTGTTGAGTAAGGTTTACGCCGCCTCTCTCAGGACCGTGTTCTTTTTGAAGTGATTCCTTGGCATTCAATTGTAGCGCAAGGTTGCAGCGCGCGCAAGGTGCGAGTTCGTGTCTGTGATTACAAGGTGCGAGTTCGTGTTCGTTGCAAGGTTTCTGTGATCTAGATGCGCACAATTGGAAGCACCTTGACAGAGTCTCGGGATTTAGATCAATTGTAGCGATCGTAGGCTGTGTTCATTTGGTTTGTGATTCGTGAAGCTCGGTGACTTCTTTTTTGATTGTTAGTTTTCATGAAAGGTGTACCAGAGGGGTGAGATTGCGTGAGTTGACAATGGCAAGGATGTTGTAAGAGAGTATGCTGTGAGGATCGGTTTGGTCAAGGAGAGCGTCGGTGTAGTTCTTGAATTGAGGCCTGAACGTTGTGAGAGATAACTGTTGATTTTTACCGTTGTTCGACCTTACGATTTTGCAAACTCTCACGCTTCCAATTGTTGATGAGCTTCGTGATGCAAATTTGTCGGTTGTGGCACAATGTATGCCGAGTCTGACTGGATGGCACTTTTTTTTGATAATGTATGGAGGCTTTTCGCGAGTTCCGCTTGTTTGCAGTTCCGCTTTTTTTATGTGTGCTCTGGTGCTCAATTTTGAGTTGATTTTCGGATTGGCATCCGGTGGATTCAAAGAGCAGACAGATCTGTCTTGTTACTGAGGATCAAGCAAGAGGATCCGTGGTTCAAGAAATCGAACGCCGAGGTTTGTTTAATTTCTTTCTTTCTTCATTTTAGTGTTTGATTTTTTTTCTTGATTACATTGTTTAATTTCCTTTATTCAAATAACGTGTTAATTAATGCAATGGCAAGTGTTTGTGAATTCTGGCGTTTCAGTTGCGCTCACTTGCAGAGTGAACAAAGACTGGAGGATTTTTGAATATTTAGAGTCAAGGAAGCGAACACTTAGAAACGTAGAGGTGTGTTTGGTTTGTTTGTTTCTTGAATGTGCTGAACTGAGACTTTTCTCTACTAGTACAGGAGATGAAGATTGACTTTTGGTCTGCTTTCTTTCCATTCTGAGTACCTTTCCATCACGAACTTGCTAGTCATAACGATTTGGAGTGGCACATTCTACGCTCGCTGCAACAATCGAGTAGCATTTTGAAGAAATGGCGAGCTTTTATAAGTTAGGGCATATATATAACCTTAATTATTCTCTGTGAGCGCATGTTGGCCGAAGGAGTTGTGAAGACCTAGAAGTCGGTGATTGATAATGAACTTTCTTCTTGACAAAGGAGAATCAATGAGTTCAATTCTTTTGCTTCCAGAGATTTTTTATTATGCTTCTGCGGAATAGTCAGCTAATGTGACAATTTGAGTGAGAACTGCGACCGATCAGTTTTCTAGTCTATCTTCAAACGTGTATACCTAATCTTTCGTTTTTTGTTTTTTGCAAAGGTGGCTCCAAAAATTTGGTTTCGAGGCTACCCATTTTGGCGAATTCTGCATAACGTACGTAAATACGTACTTGCTGGTAAGCGACAACAATCGTCACTACTTGCCTTTACTTTCGACAATTTTGCTTGGAGCTTTTCAGAATGAGCAATTAGATCCTGCTTTCGCTCGGCTGAACGTTATGTAGATAGTCTTTGTGGTTTCTTTATAGAATTTGTTATCAATGGTGATTATGTGGCACACTTTTGGCTGGAGTGCTGCTTTTGAGACTCCTTGTTCATGGAGTGAATGCACCAGAGGTGTAATTAAGCAGTCCTCGCCCCCTTGGTCCCATCTTACTCTGCTTGGGATGCCTGTGCCATCTTCAAGGGATGCTAGGCATCTTTGCATTTAATTTGAAATTTCTTGAAAACTTCCTTTCTGAAATGGTCTGAGAGATGATAATTTGTGGTGATTGCGGGTAGTTTGAGTGCTGCAAGGAGTTATGGGTATTTTGTCCCTTGAAACCACAATGTAGTTTAGATATTCATGTCAATTCTGGCTTGTTGGCCAGAAGTTCTATTTGGCTGAATATGAATATGTCCAGGTTGGGGCTTCCCCCCAAAATCCCAAAGCCTTCCCCAGTCCAAGAAGCATTATTTGTGCTTCAAATAAGAACAACGACCGCTGCAAACCACAAGTTCTCTCTTTGGAGGCATTAGCTAGTAACTATGATACAATTGGTGATAAGGTAAGGATCATGAATTCAATACAATTTGATAGACTAAGTCTGTAAACTAGTATGATATCATTCAATCTTTTATTTATTTATTTTGAAACTAGTACTGTAGAACCTCGTTAAACTGATTGGTTTGACGGATTGGTTTATAGAGGTTTATTGACTTTTGAAGGGTCATTTTTAGTCATAGCCTTCGTTATGTGGCCCACTCCGGGACCAGTCTGACATGATTGGTTTACGGAGGTTTATCTACTTACAGAGGTTTGACTTAGGGAGGTTCTACTGTATGTGCAACCTTTTAGATTGTCCTAATGTGTTGGTAAATTTGTCATTGCTATTTATTATTTCACTTTTTAAAATGGTGAGGAGATGGTGGATGATGGTGAGCTAGTAGTTGGTAGAGTGCCAGTTTCAATCATTTCCACAAGGAAGAAGAAAGCTAATGCTCTCTCAACAACAAATGGCAACTCTCAAAAGACAAGTGGTGATGAGTCAATAATAGACTGATGTGGATTTGAATGAATTTGGATTGAACTGAAGGTTTATATGAGAGAGCAGAATAAATACTTGACACAAAAAAAACTTTCAAAAATAGCTTGAAGCTACATGAAGAAGAAACAGTGATGAGAGAGATGAGAGTAGTATAGTACATGGTAGAAAAGTGGGACAATTAGTCCATTAGTCCATTTGTTAGTTAGGACATTTGTGAAAATGTTATAAATTACCACATTTGTAAATTGCTACATTTTCCATTTACTACATTTGTCATTCACTAGTTTCAAAATGTAGAGATGGTAGTGTTTTTTTAGATTGTGTCATTTGCTACTTTAGCAAGAAATTGATGGTAAAAGGGTTGGTAAATTGATTTTTTTACTAGATAGGAAACAAAATAATCTCCTTGTAGTCCGTTCTAGAATTTTGCCTCGTCCAATTCAACAAACATGAAAATGCATGATTGTATGATGTGTTAGGCACCACAACTCAAAGCCCTTGCGTTGGGTCGTTGCTTCTATAGAAGACGCAATCCTACAAAGAGATGGACGAATCGTGGACAAAGTTTTTTGTCATTACTGGCAATGACAACAACATGAGTGCTGACTTTTGTTGAACCTCTATGTCAACGACGCCAACTTTGAGAACTGTGTCTCATGCACACCGTGTTTGATTTTACATGTGAATACATGTTCTCTTAGATGCAAGATCAAATTAGAACAAACTACATCAAACTGCGAGAAAACCAGCATCAGAGAATGAATTAATTATTGGTGTTTGTTACCTTGTTTACTTTCAGATGTTGGAAGAAAACGACGTGGTGCTCTCCTCAGTATCCAGTAAAACAACCACGTCCTCTATGGCATCCTTCTGTTTGAACATAGATGTCCACCTGTTGCGTGCAGCATCACACGAAATTTTCTTCCAGAACAACTTTCACCGCATGATGCTTTTTTCTTTCTTGAAACGTGCTTTGTTTTTTAAAAACATTACCAAAAACAATGGTTTCTTAAAGTGTACACTTTTAGTCTTCCACAATGTTGTGTCAAAAACAATGTATCCAGAACAACTTCTACATTATTGGACATTATTAGTTAAAAAAAATTTAGATGAATAGTAGCAACCTTCTTTTGATATTGCCTCCAACTAGTTACATTCACTTGTATTCTACTTTGTTAGATGTAACCATAGAAGTAAGATATCCAATACCCAATACCCTAAAAATGTAAGATAAAATGACCTAAAAGTGTTTTTTCATTAATTAAGATGATGTATATAGAAAGATCACAAATACAAAGTTGAAGAGGATTGAGTATGGTACTTTTATCTTTTGGGTGTCTTAAAGAACTATATAACACTCATCAAAAGGAAAAGAAAATAATTTGAAATAGTTGTTTTTGCAAACTTGTTTGAGGTGCTTCTTTATATTTTTTCATTATATAAAGCACTTCATTCTACCTTCTATATCAAACTTCCATGTCTTAATAAAGTTGGTGAAGGTCTTCGATGATTGTTGGAGTTGGTAATGGCTCTGTTTCCATCAAGCATTAAAGCAATCATCATTCACTTCAATGTGAATGAAAAATAATAACTAGAATTGCCTAATTCACAATATTATCTCAAGTGTGAAGATATTTAGAATGTGATGTTGTCAGTTCTTCAATAGGATGTGAGAAGTCTAATTTCATCCAAATTAAACGTACAATAGCCCATCAGAAAGTTTTCAATAACATGTTTCTAAGGGTACATTGTAAGCCCAATTTGGAATTAAAGTGTGAGTTTTAGAACCTTGTATAGTAGGTTACCAATCAAAATGGCGTTTTTGCATTCCCAAGGAAAGAAATTTCACTACTGCCAACTTTGACACCCTCCCGAGGGCTGAAAAAAATTCTTTTTGACCATGAAATTTTTAGCAAAAGAACATATTTATGTTAATAACATGTGTGCCAAATTTCAAGGTCAAAAGATTTACCAAAAAAAAATATTCAAAATCTACCAACAAGTGTAGCGGTGAGAAAATTTTCACTGCTGCCAACTTTGATACCCTCTTGAGGGCTGAAATATTTTTATTTTACCATGAATTTTTTTTTCATGAAATAATCTCTATATTGATAATATATGTGGAAAATTTTAAGTTCAAAAAATTCAAACAAAAAAAGATATTTGAAATCTACCAACATGTGTAGTTGTGAGAAACAATTTCACTACTACCAACTTTGACACTATCCCAAGGATTGAAAAATTGTTTAATTACCATGAAATTTTTATGATGAAATAATCTCTATGTAAATAACATGTACGCCAAATTTCAATGTCAAAAGATTCACCAGAAAAAAGATATTCAAAGTCTACCAACATGTTTGCCAAATTTGACACATGTTGGTAGACTTTGAATATCCTTTTTTTGGTGAATCTTTTGACCTTGAAATTTGGCACACATGTTATAAACATAAAGATGTTCTTTTGCTAAAAATTTCATGGTCAGAAAGCAATTTTCAGCCCTCGGGAGGGTGTCAAAGTTGGCACCAGTGAAATTTCTTTCCCTAGGAATGCAAAAACGCCTTTCTGATTGGTACCCTACTGTACAATAGGTATCAATGTCCTTTACTTTTAGATCAAAGACAATTATTAAATTTGGCCAAATTTTGTATCAACAATGCTCTTTGAAACAATAGTACAGTTCTAAAACTATGATGGTGATGTTTGCTAGTTTTACCTTTCTTGAGACTTTGATGTGGAAAGTCAAAAAAAAACTTTGCATTTTATTATATTTGGTCTACTTTGCCGAAATATGGAATTATGGCCTAAAACTAAGATTAGGCGAATTTATATAATTATTCTACATTCTAAATAAGTTGTTTTGTAGTTGGTACATTAATTATTTATAGTACATATATTGAAATTGAAATTTGAATATAACAATGGTTTAGAATGTGAATACAATGGTTTGCAATGAGGATGCTTTCACCCTTGAGTGCCCCATCAACAGGATCTTGTTGCTCAAAATTGAAAAACAAAAAGGTGAACGCATTATTGATTATTATAATATATATTTTTCAAACGATGAATACATCTACATTTTGTCCCCGCAGATCCGCGTTGTTCTCCCATATTCATTTCTACAGTTACTTTATGTGGATCTCCATTTTTTGTCTCCGGCGTTAGTTTTAGACTTTTAGTGGAAGTACCTCATCCAAGTCTTCAGTTCTGTCTCCTCGGGTTAGGCGCTCAGGGATTAACAAGAGATCAAGAGTGCTAAAACTATATGTTTCTAGAAGCATCCCTTAACCCCTAAAGGACCATGAGTGCAGATTTTGAACAATGAATGAACGGAAACACGTCCCAAACTCACCGAAATGCATTTTTTCATCCGTCAATTTTTTTTCAAGATTTTTATATTAGTTCTTTAACATTTTTATGGTTCAAATTATGAAGATTTTGCTTTGAAAATTTTCTACAATTCAAAAGGTATCGGGAGGTCTAGCCTCAAAAAGTAACTTTTTTAGTTCAAAAAATGACCCTTCAAAAATGACTTGAATCAAAAAAATAAAATAAAAATCTTCAAAAATTACTATAATTAGAATTCAATATTTTAATCTTATAGGAAAAGAAATATTTTAAAAATCATAAATATTCAATCTACAATTGATTTTAGAAGGAATTTCCAATTTCTGGCTTTAAATTTTATTGAAAAATATTGGTATGTGTTTTGGGTGATCTAATCATATGGATGTGATCTATAAATAGCATTTTACAACTATTGTTTGAGAGTCATCATTAAAATATTCTTCTAAGTTGCATTATATAATAGATCTTTACAATTTTGGAAATCTAGACACTCCTCCGGTCCTTTAGGGGTTAATACTAGATAACATATTGGTGTGTCCATTATATTCACAGTGAATCTATCATGGTACTCATGAATGATCAATTTTACAAATGTGAAATTTAAAGCATCATAGTATCTTATGTTTTTATTCGGTCTACTTCAATATGAAATAATTGAGGTTTTAGAGCACAAAGATCTCATTAAAAAGGCTCATTTCATCACCAAAATAGAAGAATTAGAAGAATAGTGCTTTTAGGTCAAACTTAGTGTAGTTCAGCAAACTATCTAATACTCATCAAATGGATGAAAAGTTTTTTTAAAAGTATCTTTTGATAAGTTGAATAAGTCAAACTATTAATTTGTATATTAAATTGAGCCCTTCATCTAGTATAAATTTAACTGTAAAATGACAAGCTTCTCACCAATGTAATCAACTAAAACATTCTTCATGTTCCAATAGTATGAATAGTTACAATCCTCATCTCTACAAGAATCCATGATGTCATTCATCAAACTTTCTGTCCTTTGCAACGTTGTAGGTTTAAGTGGATTTATGTTCTTAATTGCACTTGTGATGGTATTTTCTCTCACATTCTACATAAGGTAATTTGTGATTGGTTCATTGATTGTTTTCTACGCTCACATGGATAGTGTGATTGGATCCCTTGAAATTGAAGTTTAGATGAAACAATGCTTTAAAAAGCAAATGCAGAGGTTCATGTTGCAAATGCTCTCTTCACTCTTTCCACTAGCAAATAGTCATATTGGTTGATATAGGCTTTTGCTACTTTGAACAAGTGTATTACGTTCTTTTTAAATTCATTGGCATTCCAAGGAAAAGTTTTATTTGATCTGACCACTTGACGCAAAGTGTTTTAATCTTGTGCCAAAACCATAGAAGAACAAGCCTTTTGAAGATAGCATATATTATGTAAGTTTTAGTACTAATATTTGTTTTTTTGTTTGGGTGATACTAGAGGAAATGGTTGAAACAATTTGTAGGAATAATTTGAAAATAATTGAATATTAACAATATATAATTGAAAATATATAGAAATTTGGTGGGCAAAATAATAAACATTGAAAATAAGACTAGTCAAATGCATTCTTAGGACGCATGTCCCGTAGGTGTAATGAAAAATAAATGCTAAATAATATGGATATTAGGAATAAAATAATCAAATCCATGTAATTATGTATGTAGATAAGACTATTAGTGTTTTCTATAATAAACTCTACAATCTCCTTTATAAGACACTCTTATAAGGTGATTCAACCTATAACTGCTTTCATCTCAATTCCGTCCTAATGTATCAAGGATCATTTTGTTACAAATGTGTACACGATAGATGGATGGATGAATGAATGAATGAATGAATGAATGAATGAATGAATGAATGAATGAATGAATGAGGTTGGGATTAGAATTAGGATGGTGATATGTTTGTTCATTTTAACCCCTAAAGGACCAAGCTGCGTTTTTTGGCAATATAGCAATTTTGGGCAGCTCACTACGAATGGAGTTTTTATTTTTTTTCTTTGAAAATTTTACACAACATGTGCCCGCGAGTAGCTTTAAGGTCCAACAATTTTCATAACTTTTGACCACATAGATAAAAAGTTATTGCATGATATGTGATTTTCTTTGAACTTTGGGCAGTCCAGGCAGCTCTGAAAATTTCTTTAAAAATGACTTTTTAAAAAAATAAAAATTTGAAATTGGTTATTTAGATTTATATAAGCGTGGGAAGCTTTGAATCATTCAATTCCGATCAATGAGTCAAAAGTTATGAGGAGTTTAAGTTTGCGGGTAGTTATGGTTTTCAAAGACTCCATGCCTACCTGCAAACTTAAACTCCTCATAACTTTTGACTCATTGATCGGAATTGAATGATTCAAAGCTTCCCACGCTTATATAAATCTAAAGAACCAATTTCAAATTTTTATTTTTTTAAAAAGTCATTTTTAAAGAAATTTTCAGAGCTGCCTGGGCTACCCAAAGTTCAAAGAAAATCACATATCATGCAATAACTTTTTATCTATGTGGTCAAAAGTTATGAAAATTGTTGGACCTTAAAGCTACTCCTCGGGCACATGTTGTGTAAAAATTTTCAATAAAAAAAATAAAAACTCCATTCGTAGTGAGCTGCCCAAAATCGCTTTGGTGCCAAAAAATGCAGCTTTTTCCTTTAGGGGTTAAAACAATTTTTCCTTGTGTTGAGAAGGTCTAAGAGGTTTTTCTAAGTTGCCAAAGTGTCTTCTTATATTGGTGAATAAAATTTCTATAGATCACTTTTATGTAAGTACAGAGTAGGAAAAATAAGTGAATGTATTGGATGACTTTTAATTTTGATTGAAGATGTATGTCAAATGTGTAAGAAATGTGATACAATTTAGATTGTATATACTCAAATAATGCACTTAACTTACTAAAGAAAAGAGGAATACACTCAAACTTCTTCTACTTTAAAAGGGGTCCTCTATAGAAATCTAACACATTTGCTAATGCTAGACTTTTTATTTTTTTCACTAGAGCTAAATTGACTTGTAATCATTTGTTTTGAAATTGACACCATCATTTTTTAAATGTACAAAGTATATACTTTTCAAAAAAAATGTAATAAATATTTTTTTTCCTTCTTTGAAAGGAAATAACTATAAAAGTCACCTCATGGACAACTCTACCTTCACATAAAAATACCTAAATCCATTCATTTAAGTTAGTGCATATGGATAAGGTCAATATTACAATTAGGATATTTGAAAAAATTAAAATTAAAAAATTAAAAAATTAGAGGCTTTAACTGTGTAATTTTTATGAATTTTCAAAGTCAGTTGAAGAAATTTCTAACTATCACATAAATTCGTCTTTGAATTGTTTTCAAGCAGACTAGGCATTGTCTCTTTAAGGCTATAGCTAAAAGTTGTAGTAAAATGAAAAGGACCTGCAAAAGTGTCCAATCTTCAATTTAAATTTATTTTCTAAATGAAGATAGTTTATTAGTTGAATGCATTTTAAATGATTGGCTATGAGCCTTTTGACCAAGAAATCCTCAAGAATTGTAGTAAAGTCTACCTCTTTAGATGGCTTGGTACCTCTCTACAATGCCACGAGAACTAAAGGTTTGTGTCCCCTAGTGACAAAAGTGTTGTCTCATCATTTTTACCTCTAAACTCCAAATTTTGAGTGCAAGAATATGCCTTACAACCTTCAAGAATATCCCTCTATAAACATTAGAGCAAATTTCTTGCCCTTTGTGCTCCGCTAAATGTTACGCTACTTTTATGAACCTATGAGTTAGCACTCTTGCTCCGCTACCCAATCTAACCATTGCAGGCTAGTCAAATTTCTTTAAGTGAATTGTGCTTAATACTTTAAAAAAAAATTTAGTCAAATTGTCTTTTCATATTGATTGCCCTTGCTTCCTTTATTTGTTAGGTGTCGTAAAATTTCCAAATAGAAGATTCATTTGCCTCTTAGCTAACATGTTGCAAGCTTCAAGCATTAACTAAAAATTAAGATTCTTCCATGTAATAATCTACGAGCCAAATTAGAGCCCTACATATAGCCGATCATAAAAATCATTTTCAAGTGGACTCCAAGGCATGTTCTAATGCTACATCCTTAAATCTACATATATTAAGCCATGTATAAAGTTGAAGACATTCCTTTTTCATTGGAGGGAACAAGAACAAAACATAATTTCATTGCATTAAAAGTTGAATACAATCTACATGACAATTTATTGGTCATTTTAGTAACAATCAAAAGATCCTAGCTTTTAGAACTTAGAGACATATATATATATATATATATATCTTTTTATGTATATATATATTTATGTATATGGACAACAAAAAGTAGAGTCTCTTGAAATTTATACAAGATGAGTGAAAATCCTTTTTGAATTCTTTGTTTGTTGCCACAAAAATTACTCTCTATACTGACTCCTGATTGGGGAGATTGTTCCATGGCGATAAGAAATACAAAATGAAATTGAATTGAGATTTAGAGGAAAATAAACATTACAATTGGATCAAAGTGAGGTATTAGGAGCCACCAAGGACATGGAAGAGGTTCCTTTTGGAGTTCCTTTGAAAATCTTTTATTCAAAAACTATATCAATTTCATCAAAATTAGTTTTAAAAATTATTCAAAGTTGTCCACAATGACAACTTCTATCCAAAATATCATCAATTTCAATGGAAAAGTTTCTAAATCATCTAATTTAAAATTCAACAAAGGAGTAAAAAGTATTGGTTACATGAGGTTTTTTGTACTTAATTAAGATGAAATGATGACATCATAGACTAAATAATAGTGTAACATGACACTATAACACTTATGAAACATGAAGCATATTTATTTTGGAGAGATCTAATAATTTTGAGCTACACAATCAATAATGGTTCAAACAAAGCAATGGTTACGGTCCAAGTTGGCTCCTAATACCTCATTTTGACCCAATTTGCTATGGTAGATCTTGAGACAATTTGTGGGTGTAATATTAATTGCAAGCCACTGCACGGAGAAAGGACTACATGCCACCAACTTTATAAGTTGGGGCGAGGAGTGATTGAAGTTGTTGAGGTGACTCCTGAATTAATATGCAAAAATGTCATCCTGGAGGTCAGCCGCTGTCACGTTGATTATCTTAGGTGACAACAAGTTTGAGGTATTGTCCTTCTTGATTGAAGACCCCAAGAAATTGGAAAGCAAAGAGACACAAGTTCTAACTGACCATCTTCAATAACGCCCCCAACGACGTCACATCATTCCTTCAAGTGCCCTGTGCATTGCTTGAACTGCATCCTAGAATAGAATCGTTTGACCTTTAGAGTTCAAAAGTCACTGAATGCTGAGAATCACAAAAAAAGGATCTGGATTCATCCCAGATTATTATTTTGTACACTTGCGTGGTCAATCTGGCTACTCATGCATTTCAAGGTTAACCTATAATTAAAAATCTTGGAATCTATTATGTGGGTTATAAACGTTTTCACAAGAGATTACAATGGAAGACCTATAACTGTACATCAAATGGATGAAGTTTATTCAAAAATGTTGAAAAAATTGATTGGTGTCTATTCTTTAATAATGTGACTAGTGTAATTATTTAATGTTGTATGATTTTGTATAATATTTAAATTCAATTCATGTAAAGATGGGAGGAAAAGTAAAACTAACAAAAATGAACTTTATAGCTAGGTTCAAATGGGTCCCTAATTTATTTTGCCAAGAAAAATTTAGGTCTACATTTTCTTTTCTACCAAGGATTTAATTCTTGGGGCTAAACTCTACAAGTTCCATTTCAAAGTTTTACAAAATTCAATTTTTAATGCTCATAGAATTAATGGTAGAAATAAGGATGTAGATTTTGGAGCTTTTTAGGCAAATAAATTGTAGCTTGAGAAGAATCTAGAGATAAGATCTCTATTTTTGGAAGTTTTTTTTTTCTCTCCAACCCTACTATACCTACTTCAAAATCTTACACCAAAAACTTGAAGCACCAAATGACCAAGTTAGTCACAATTAATGTTAAATACTTATTAAATTTTATTTTTCAACTTGCTTATATGCACTTATCCATTTTGTATAGCCCTCACAATAGGTTATTGAAAAGATTCATAATCCTTTCATGAGGTCAATATTTGCTCTTTTAGGATTAAATAAGCCTTATTTCTATAAGTATTTCCAATGTAGTCGCATGGTTGTAATATTCCAATGATATTTAATTGTTTCTAAATTGCAAAATCCTCTAACAGAAATTTTGACAAACTTGCGTTTGGATGAAATATTTCTTGTCTTGTTTATATTTTAACTAATTTTTAAAGCTCAGATTAACTCAATGAGTGTGAGAAATTCAAGACTGGATCATACTAATTTGATAAACATTTTTTCAATATAGTGTAATTACTATACGAGCTAAACATTTGGATTGAACTTTAGATAGAAATAGATGAAAGTGGTTGAAAATTAAATGATAATAGATAAATGTACTTGAAAGTTTGTCTGACAACATTTGCAATGTTTGTGATAGTATGAAATAATGAAGCCCATGTCGTCTTAATTTAATAAAAAATAATGTGAATTATCATCTTGTGAATTTTAAAATTATTTAGTGTTAGTTTGTATTATAATAATGTGAGGTGCAATAATTGAATTATTTTTATTATGAATAGCTTGAAGGATTGTGCATTGTACAGTGGGGTCCCAATCAAAATAGCGTTTTCGAAATCGCAGTGAAGGAAATTTCAGCGCTGCCAACTTTGACGGCCTTCCGAGGGCTCAGAAATTGATCTTTGACTATGAAATTTTTACCATAGCATCATCTTTAAGTTAATTATATGTGTACCAAATTTCAAGGCTATATGATTTACACAAAAAAAGATATTCGAAATCTCTCAACATGTGTAGCCGTGATTTTTTTTTCACTACTGCCAACTTTGACACCTTCCCAAGGACTGAAATGTTTGTTTTTTTCTATGAAAATTTTGTCTTAGGACCATATATATGTTGATTACATGTGTAAAAAAATTCAAGTCCAAAAGACCCCCACAAAAATAGATATTCAAAATCTCCCAACATGTGTAGTTGTGAGAAACAATTTCACTACTACCAACTTTGACACTATCCCAAGGGCTGGAACAAAAACATTTTACCATGAAATTTTTGGCATGAGATCATCTTTATATTGATAAAATGTATGCCAAATTTCAAGGTCAAAAGATTTACCAAAAATAATATATGCTAATTCTACCAACATGTGTATTTGTGAGAATGACTTTCTACATCCATGTGAAATTTTACCCAAAAAATGACACTATCCCAAGGGTTGAAAAAATCATTCTCACAACTACACATGTTGGAATTCTATGTGAATTCTATGTCCAAAAGTCTAGTGAAGAAAATACCACTTCTAACATTTTAATTTGTAAAAAATAGGATTTTTTTTTTAAATATATAAAAATTGACTATTTGAGAAGTCTTTTTGGTGATAAGATTTGACCAAAAAAATCACCGAAGTATTGTTTTGTATCTTTGAAAAAAAATGTAGAAAGAAGCTTTCTTTGTGGACCTCTACACCACATAAAAATAAGTATTTTTAAAATTCCTTTGGACAATAGCTACAAGTCTACTAAGAGACCAATTTCTCAAAATTCTAGCTCAAAATTCGTTTTTTTGCGCTTAAATGGTGCTAAAAAACCCTAAATCAGCCATTGTGAGAAATTATCGGAGTTGTTTAAAAATAGTAAATTATTTTTGAAAAATCCTCAAAAATCAGGTAAAGTATATAATTGTTATAAGTAGCTTCCCTATAAATTTTGAGTCATTTGGACCTAAAACATAAAAATTATAGCCAAAACAAAAATAAAAAACTAAGGTGTGACAAAACGCAACAAATAGTACAAGTGTTTCTTGCAATCACCCATTTCACATTTGTACATTGGCACATAATAATTGATGAAGAAAATAAGGAATACATTGGAAACATAAATGAATAACTTCGTGAGGTCTACTTAAGTAATACATTTTAATAATCACATTTAAAAGAAATTGAAGGTCAAACATATTTTGCACACTGCACCAATGTTTTTGGTAGTTAATGTAAGGTTCAAAGTTTAGGATTTTAGGGTATAGGGTTTAGGGTATAACATTTAGAGTATAGGGTTTAGGATATAGCATTTAGAATGAAGGTCTAAATGTGTGGAAGAATAATTTGAGTTATCCTTTCATACATTAATGCTACATTGGATGCTTATAGCATTGGATAGCAACCTTTGGAAGCGGATCTATGCTTTTTAGAATCCAATGTTTAGAAGGACTTCCATCGTCCGCCAATGCAACCGCCATTTGATGTCCGCCAATACGCTATTCGTTGTTAACAATTGCAGTCATTTTTTTTTCTAATTTTTGATTGGAATTTTTGGAATTTTTGGGCGCGTAATATACTGTTGGAAAGGTCTCCTAAAGACCTTTATAGACCTTTCCAACGATGTATTACACGCCCAAAAATTCCACTCAGAAATTAGAAAAAAAGTTGCATCCGCCGTCCGCTAGTCCGACCGCGGACCGCCAACCGCCAGTATGACCGCCAACCGCCGACCATAAGTCCGATTGTCATCCCCTAGTCCATCCGCCAACCGCGAGTCCAATCGCCGACCGCAAATCCGACCTCTATCCGCCACGCTAAGTCGTCCGCCTGTTAAAATTATCCGACAGCGGACGCACTTAGCAAACGCAGGGTCTCCATTTTCTGAACGTCTAGATGTTCGGATGGCCATAACTAAGCGCCTCAAGGAGGTTGAGAATATTGTATTGGATCAACAACAACACAATGACACTTAATGGTACGTAGTTCCTGAACATCTTGCATTGATGAACATCTTTTTGCGTTTCGAAACATAATTTGGTTTGGTGTGTCAACTAGGTGTTTCCTTCTGAGGCATATCTATGTATGGTTTGTGTGCAGAATCTCTATATTCTTCTATCGTTGTACAAGCGGAGGATAAGGATGATTAAACTGTACACTATTGTACATATATAGCATAATTGTATTGTACATAACTGCATGACTATACATACTTAGCTAATTTTGCTTGATCCCAGGAGATCTTTGAATGTTTTTCGTTAATAAAAAACTTGCATTCTGGATTTAGAATTGATGAATTGCTTTGTCCAAGGCAAAATCACGTCTATTTTTGAGATGTCCGAACGCCCTAATGTCCAAAAAATGGGGACATTGTGTCCACTGGTTGCATCTGCCGTCGAATAATTTTAACAAGCGGATAGCTTAGCGTGGCGGACGACGTTATATGGACGCGCTGATGGACAACAGACAGACTGGCGGAAGGCAAACAACGAAATAGATTGGCAGACGGCGGACAGACTAGTAGATGGCAAACAAAAACATTAGAGAAAAAATGAGCCCAAGTGTAGGCTGCCAAGCAGTGACATCCTTAAGGATTTACATGTCACGTCTAGCCTTACAAAATTGTTCAAACTAGGGGTTCACATTATCTAACTTTTGTCAAAGTAGTCAAGCCATGTCAGTCAAGGTGCAAAGAAGGTAGTATTTTATATCCAACCCTTAATGCAATTGATTAATAATCATCAAAGTTGATTAAATTCATTAGCTTTTGATTTGAAGCTAGTTGTCAAAATCATTTGAGTACAATTGGCAATTAGCTTCAAATCAGAAGCCACTTAATTTGGTGTGTTTGGAGATTAAAAAAATATATCTTTACACAAGTGGGGTAGTGGTAGGTAAAACAATCCATGTGGGATATGTGAATTAGGCTTTATAGGAACTCAAGTACTCAACCGCTCATAGATAAATAAAAACGCAACAATTGTGCTCACAATAGATTTTTAGACCTCATTTTAGTATAGTAGAATATCTTCTTTTAGAAAACTTTGAACCTAAAAAAGTTTGGTCATCAAGCTAAGTTTTATCTTCAAAAATTCGTTTGAGGTTCCAACACTTCAACTAAAAGTTATGAACAAATTTCAGAGAGGGGTTGGAAGGGACATTTTTTTTTACATTTTCAAACACCCTCTCTAAAATATGTCCATAACTTTTAGGTGGAGTGTCAAAAACTAAAACAAGTTTTTGGAGATAAAACTTAGCATGATTTTCAAACTTTGTATAGTTCAAAGTTTTTCCAAAAAAGATATTCTACTATGCTAAAATGAGGTCTAAAAATCTACTATGAGTACAACTCCTGCATTTTATGGCGGATGGTGGATGGCAGACCCCGTCCGCCCGACAGCTGCTTGCCCGTGCGCCAAGCCATTCGCAACGACACTAGCACGTGAGCGTGTGAGCATGAGCCTAAGAGCGGTGAGCGGGGATTGTGTGAACCTAGAGCCTAGAATTTTAGAACATGATGTAATTTCTAAATTTTTTGGTTTAAAAATTAAAAGATTGATGTTTTTTCAATAAAATTTATTATATTTAGAAAAATACGACCTATTATTACGGGATCTATGATCGTGGATTTTAAATCTAAAATCACGGGAAGTTGGGGCTTTTGTATGTTTTGAAATTTATATCACATTTTGAGAGACCATCCCAAAGTGGGCTAATCAAGTAAGAGTATAAATAATTTAGAGGCAATTCTAAGAATGAGAAGAAGACAAATTCAATTAAAATATCATAGGATGTTGAATATTGTGTACATAATAAAATATTCTTTCATTGCAGCAAGGAATATATATTGAAATATGAATATAATTTTTTGCACTCAAATTTGGAGATAGAATATTGGTGCGACGTATCTACTTCATATCATGCTAATAGTTGTCAGCTAACTTACTTATACGTCTTGATGATTCTGGCAATAACAAGCGCTTGATTAACTTCATCCAACCTAAGGTTAGGAATGTGGATGAACATGTCTATCTTATAATCCAATTTGTAGAAGTAACAAAAGTTGTCATAAAGGTGTTTGCAGTTTAACCCCTAAAGGACCGAGGCCTTTTTTCTGCTAAAAAACACTGAAAACTGCCAATTCTATAGCAAATAGTAAAAAAATTTGAAAAATGTTTTTTTTGCAAATCTAACCGTAGGATCTTACACCTAACTAGTATGAAAATGTGTGGAAAAAATTTCAGAATTTTTGATCACACAAATTGCAAGATATCTGCGTTTAAAGTGAAAAAAACAAGTTTTTCAGCACATTGCGGGACTAGATTTTTTGACTTTAAACATTTTTAATTAAAAATTTTTGCACTACAAAGTTTTGAGCTTTAAATCTTTATAGTGGAGAATTGAGTTTAGAGTCTAGGAAGAAAAAAGAAATTCAAAAAAACTTAATTATCATTCTTAAAAAAATTGTTAAGCAGAAGTAGGTACAAGATAGAAGGAAAATCTAAAATATTAATATCTCTTAGATCGAATTAAAATTCACTAATCCCAATGGTGAGATTGTTCTAGCAACTAAACTAAACCATGCAAAAAAAAAAATTGAAAAATTTGAAAGATTGCATTCAGAAATGAATCCTACAAGTTATTTTTTTCAAGAAGATGCTCTAACTGCCCGAAAAACAAGAATGTCCATAACTTTCTCATAACATATCCAAATGAAATGAATCAAAGATTTCCAGATAGACAAAAATATAATCTATAAGAAAAAAAAATATTTAAAAAAAAATTTCAAATTTTTGTCCATTTTTTTTTGCTGCCCGGGCTGCCCCTCGTCCCCTGTTTTGAGCTTATTTGGTCATAACTTTTTTTCCCAGGCACCGATTGTGAAAAAAATTATATTCCCACAAAGCTTATCAATTTTTCTATCTCCAAAAAAGTTTCAAAAAATCACAAGAAAATTTCAGCCCGTAGGTACCTGCCCGAAAACGCATTTGTCCCTCGAAGGGACAACGGTCCTTTAGGGGTTAAGTACATGCCCCGCTTCCTATGGAAGTTCCATTCATATTCATCTATAAGATGGAAAATTGAAAAGCATGATGTTATAAACCTTTTGGTTAGGTTCAGTTCCAAATAAAAGTATAAGAATAGTACTAAATCTAGGACAAGGAAGGAAGTTCACCCTAATTGTACTTGCAATAACATTCCTTTCACTTTCCGACAAATTGCATTGATTTTCAAATTACTGCTTTGACAAACTTGCTTGCCATTAATTTCCTTTTGCTGAATTTGAAAACCTCTTCTCCCTCCAAATGCGGAATTTAAGTGCAAAAGTTTTTTGCTTCAAGCATCTCGTTGAATGTGTTTGCAATTTTCTTTCACTCTCCAAATGCCATAGCTTTCTTCAATTTTAAATCCTTTTTAGAGGGGCTTTTTCTAAAAGGGCACCCATAGAGTAAGCCCTATAGTTGGTCATTTGCATGAAGGCTCAAAACCAATCATTATATGTGGCAATTAACATATTAGACCCACACTTTCCGCAAGCTTGTATTTGTTTGTAGTGCACTGTTTCTTTGAGGTAGCACATTGAGACATCTGTTAGTTAGTTTTTTTTCAATTTCTGCAAAGATGATAAATGAAGTCATTATTCAAACAGTTTGCAATTTAGAATTTAGGGTAAAAAATAGAAAAAAGAATGAAGTTAAAGGTAATACCATTTCTAAGAATCCACCCCATTGACGGTATTGAAAGTACCAAAATGCTATCCAGTCCTCTAGTTCACAAACTTCTAGTTTTAATGCAATTCCAGAGGAGTGCCACCAAGCTCTAATTTTTGAAAACATCTTGTCCGCTTTAGACATTGATGCTACATCCTTGTATCGCATGTAGAGTTGGATATGATAGTTCTATGATTCTTTGGCAATTAACTTCTTTGTGTGCTTGTGCATGTTTATTGCCCAATGGAACAAGCAAGTCCTTTCACGGTCTACCATTGGAACAAATTGAACCCCCGACCCATACAAAATGCAAACTGCATTAAATTTGGCTTGAGCACTATCACACATGAATCTTTAGAAAGTTGAATCTGACACCCCATTTTCTACCATGACCTATTCAGACAACTTCAAAAATGAGTTGGCCTTTGGTGCCCTCAGTCTGTATATCACAAACAACAATGGTCATGATTTTGCAATAAATGGAGCCGTAGAGGCAACAAGTGATAGTTGTCTATGATTTCATCCTCTTCACATGATCAAACATAACAAAGCAATTCTCAAAGTTGCCACTTGATCGCATATGTTTTACAAGATCAACTCCACTCCCCAAGTCCATCCACAATCATCTTGAACAAATGCCATATTCAGATAGTAAGCTTGGCTTAAATTAGCTAAAAAAAAAGTGCCAATTTTTTTTGCTAAATCTAGGACCAAACAACCAAATTTACAAATAAATGTGAAGATGGTTTGCCAAAAATCCAAAGAATACAATAACAATTCATTGAACCATATATCAACTATCATTAACCATCTACCATCACAAATTTTTTTGATGTTTGAATGAAGGAATTACTTCATTGACATTTAGTGAGATTGAATGGTTGCAAGGTTGTTTTTATAATGAAATCCATTGTTTGTCATGAATCCTCAAAGGATATAAGACAATTCAAAAATGAGAGCTTGACCACTCATTGTCAAAATGAAGGAATTGTGTTCAATGAAGAACCTCAAACTTCATTTTGGCATAGTAGAATAACTTTCTTTAAAAAAAATTGAACGTAAAAAAGTTGGTATATCAAGATCGCTTTTATTTCTAGAAATCCGTTTGTAATTTTGAGCCTCCAAAAGAAAGTTATGGACAAAATTCAAAGAGGATGTTTGAAAATGTCAAAAAAAATGTCCCTTTCAACCCTCTCTGAATTTTGTTCATAACTTTTGATTTAAGATTTGAAATCTCAAACGGATTTTTACAAATGAAATTTAACTTTATTTACTAACTATTTATAGCTCAAAATTTTCTTAAAAAAATTATTCTATTATAACAAAATGAGGTCCAAAGTTGTACATTGAATACAATTTTTGCTTTTGACTTAACTAAATATGAGTGGTTGAGCTCCTAGTAATCCTAATTTATTTATCCCCCACATAGGTTGTTTTACCTCCTACCACCCCACTTGCATAAAGAGCTTGTCTTCTCTAAGAGATGCACTTACAATTAGAGCCTTTCAAATCTATTATGCACTAAAAGGTTCTACAATGCTTTTGGCAATAGAGATAGTATCGGCATTGTACCAGGGTCAAAGTGATTTGTAATTAAATTTGCGCTCCAATGCATCCGGCATTGGTCTCTCTTTATTCCGGGGCCGGTCATTATTCTTCCCAAACCCAAAAATTTGTCAAAATATAAAGGGCTTGCAGCTTGGCTTATTACACAAAAATTTATTATATTCATACCATTTCCCGCATTGTTATATGTGCCAATCAATGCAACCTTCTCTTGTTTGCATGAAAGTGTTTTCATTATGTAGAATCTTGCCTTTCTTTCTTTTTATAATGCAAAAAAGTCCATTTGACATTTAGACATTGGATCAATTTGTTCTAAAAAAATACGGTACTATGCGGGCCTTGTGGAATGCCCCTCCAATTGCCAATACAAGGATTGTTTGCCAAGAATGCATTGCAGATGCTCTAAGAGAGTATGCAGTAAGAGCATTGCCACCGCATACCGCAAAGACTCACGGAAATGCAATTGTTGCGTGAAGGCGTCACTCTTGAGCTCCATTGCAAGCATGCGAAACACTTTCCTATTTTCTTGGGTCACGCTAGAAGCCTCTGTCCATGCTATATTGAAGGTCTTCTCCATTTTTGCAAGAGCTCATGCAACAAGGAATCATTCTCTCCGTGTGGCTATTAAATTGTGTACAACAAAATTACAAAAAACCCGACTGACAATGACCGAGGTGGATCGAGGTGAACAAGGGAATCACAGTGAATGAGGTGAACTGCGGTGGCGAAGGGTGTCGCATGTTGCATTGCAGCAGTTCTAGAAAAGGGGGAGACGAAACAGAACCAAGCACACGACTACACTCTAGAAAAAACTTTTCACGTACCAGATCACGATACTATGGTGGAGATGCTCTAAGGTCAGACCACCCATTACCAACCAGGAGTCAATTCCCAACCTATAGGGTGTTCTATTTCCAACCAAGGCTTAGAATGTTTGGGATTTTTTTCCCCAAGGTTGGGACTAATAAGGTCATGACACATGTCCCAAAGTGTCATAAAATATATGGGAAATACTGAGTGGGAAAGTAGTTTTGGCTGTGATTGGATTTAGAAGACTCTAGTGATTGGTAATGTGTTTGGAACACTTTTTGGCTCCCAAAATTTGTAGTAATTTCAATTGTGGGGATAAAATTACGAAAAATTTAGAGTCCAAGTATTTCTTATTTCTCTACAAGAGAAAAATTTCCTCTACCTAACATTGCTCCTCATCTGTGCTGAAATTGCTTAATAAGTGATTAGGAACGGGTGTCTTAAGAGAGGTTCTACTGTATTAGCTGGCTGGCAGTACCCTGATTAGGAGCCGACCAATTGTAGGCTTGTAGCTGGCATAAAATGTGGCAGTTATAGTCTCAATACCGTATTGTCCAGAATAGGAGACTATTGACAAACTAAAACACGCCGTCCTACCCCTGTTTTCTTACTCATGAATTGTGGCTACAGGGCTCAGACCCGTTGTGGGGAAGGAGCGACGGAGTGGCTTTACCAGTACGAGCATCTGCAATGCAGAGCGGAATCTGGCCCTCTAAATGAACCTCTAACTTTTGACTGGTTTAACCCTAAAGGACTGAGGCACAATTTAGTCAGAAATTGTCAAAAACTGTCACTTTTTAGGTAGCAAGAAAAAAATGAAAAAAAAAGTTTTTTTTGTCAAAATTCAACCATACAAATTTGTACTAGACGTCTCTAGGAATGTGTGGAAATTTTTTCAAAAACTTTGACCGCACAGATTGAAAGATTATAACATTTGAAGTTAGGAGAAAAAGTTTTTTTCCAACCTTGCTCAACAGGGCCAACAAACTTTAACTCCTTCTAGAATGGGATTCTTACACTACATTTGGTTATTTTTTTGACATTTGCATCTCGTATCATGTAAATTAAATAATCTTGCCAAATTTCAAGTTGATGAGCATTTTTGCAAAAGATTCTCCAAAGATTCTTAAATTGCTCGAGCTGCCCAAAAAGTTCAGGGCAACATAACTTTTGATCTGGGCACCCAAAAAAATAGATTTTCAATAAGGAAGTATATGTTTACACATTGAGTCCAAATTTCATGAACATCCGACTAAAAATGACTTCATAGGAACCTACACGAGATCTCTTGCGTACGCTGAACGGACACTTGGTCCTTTAGGGATTAAGTTTTAATTAGAATTTGAATTTTGTTTCATTGGAAGTGCATTCAAAAGTACTTTGCATGGGTACAAGGAAACTCAAATTTAGAAATTTGGACAATGCAAATAAAACACTTCAATGTTAGCTAAAGGACAAAAATTATAGACAAGTTGGCAAATCACAATTACCAATGCACATTTCACTCCAAATTGAGTTAACTCCTAAAGGACCAACATGTTTAGAGGCCCAAAATTGCTTTAAAATACTCGTCTCCAAAGCAAGGTCAAAATCTTCATCAATATTTATATTTTAACAAATCCAATTGTAGGATCCTTTAGTTAACTTGTTCAAGTACATTTTAAAAAAAAATTAAATGAATGCCTCCACCAATTGCAAGTTCAATGTGCCTAAACTTCAAAATGTAGGCTTTCTAGCTCTTTCCAACGGTGAAGTTTTGTCTTTCAACATTTTTAGAAAAAAATAGGTATGTCCTATAACTTATGTGTTTTAGTCAATGGGTTGGAAAATGGGTTGAAAACATATGCAAAAAAAATTTAAACAAAAATACTTTCATATTCATCTTCAAAGAAATTGTAAAGTAGATGGTAGTACTAAATGAAAGAAAAAACTAATTTGCTAATAAATTTTACAAGAAATTAAAAATTATTTATTCCAATGGTGAGAATATTTTAGTAGAAAATTAGTGTCCTTTATTTTTATTTTTACTTTAAATTTTCAACATTGAGAGCAAAAGACAACTTTATACTTTCATTGCCAGCAAAATAAAACTCCTCATAACTTTTACTTCATTATTCATAATTGAATGGTTCAAATGTTTTTGAGTAGGTATCTATCTATAAAATTATATAAAATTAATTCATATTTTCTTAGAATACATTTTTTGCTGCCCAATTTGACATTGAAATTGCAATATTTATCGGAATGACATTACACAAAGCTTTGTAGCTAGAGTATGATGAGTAGCATCCATCCTATAAAATTCATACAAAAATTTCAAGTTATGAAATCAATAGGGGCTGTCCAAGTTCTCAAAAAATCTAAAGTGGACTCCTTGATCTTTGGAGGGTCAACTAAACCAATTCAAAAAAATTAAACTATCATTTTTTATATCATCAAAAAATTTAGAACTTCCAAAATTACACTAAGTCTCATAAATTTCACAATTCTCATAATTTTTTTTTGATGATATAAAAAATGATAATTTAATTTTTTAGATTGGTTGAAACAATTATGTGCATCACGAACTCTAGTCTTTGTACACAAAATCTAAACCTAAGAATGCATTACATGGCTTTAATATATAAATTGAACGCATTGTCCTTTTCAACACATATTTCAAATGCAAGGGCCTTAAGATGTAACAATGCAACCTATACTTTCTTTACAATGGCTAATACAATGCTCTTAATTTCAAAAGAATATTCAAATACCAACATCATTTGTATGTTTGTCAAATTGTGAATATTTTAAATTCTATAAAGGTCAACTTCCTTCAACTTTTGTGTACAACAATCTGAAATGATGTAAACCAACATGCCAAGGCACAAAAAAATTCTTTGAAGTTCTAAAAAAAATTGACAAAATATAAGTAATTCCAAATTATGTCGCTCAAAACTGCATTTTAGGCATGGCTAGCTTTGAAATTTATTTTCTTTCACATCACAACTAATTTTTTCTTGAAACTTCCATAGTAATGTGTTATATGTCACATATTGCAACTTTCATATATCTACTTTTGAACTTTGCCCATTAATGCTTATGGTATGGTTGTTTGAATGAAAAGTTTTGGTAGTTATTGTATATAAATATGAGTTTGATGCGAGTATGGAAATATGAGTACATAGTTACAAATACAAATATATACATTAGAGTTATTCGTAAAGTCCTCCCTAGTTTGGGCAGAACTTTTTCTGAAATTGAGAAGGCAACTATAGTTGAAGTGTCAAAAAATTTTGCAAGATACTTATGATACACAACCTCAAAAGTGGGGACCAAACTTTTTTAGGCACCATTTTGATGGAAAAATAAGTTTCATACCCACTTTTATTCCGACTTTTTTAACTCAACCGACTTTTTCACAAAACTCACGGGTTTAAACCCCAGTTTGGGGTACTTTACGAATAACTCTATTATCCCATACCTTTTGTATCTCTAGTACAATTGACATGTGATATTATAATCTGCTTGAATTAGAAAATGACAATGCCATTGCTCATGGGACATGCACCCGAAATGCACAAGATACTTATCACAATGCACACAAATGTGTGCATATAATTCTCACTTAGAACATAATAAAACACTACAAAAATGGTTTTTAACATAACATCATGTCCATATCTTCAATGATGACAATATCTTGCTCTTTATTCCATTTGAAAGAATAATATTGTGGTATTGTGGTGGGACATGTTTGTATGTATTGTGGTATTCAACGTGAGGATGAAGATTTGGGTTGAGTTCCTTTCTCAATTGTCAAATGCAAGTCTACACCAAGCACACCACATTTTGTAGAGGAGGGCAATCCTAAAATCATCTCAGAATGATGCAACGGGATGCATTTGCAAAGATAGTAGCCCTTGCTACCTAGCTTCCTATGTGGCACAAATATCATAAAACAAGTGTTACTTTTTGTATCATAACTTTAGGTTATGGAATAAAAAAGGGTATACATCATCACATTGTCAAGTGGTTGCAAGTAGGTGTACTCACTGACCTTATTCATCCAAAATGTGCACATTCATTCAAAAAATAACAAGACCAATCCTATTGTAAGAATTTAGCAATTTCATTCATTGAGGGATGGTAATATATTGCTAAATATCTCTCAACAGAATTGTTTATCATATGAATTAATTGCTAAAGAAACCAAGATATGTTTTAGGTGACACATGTCCAAAAGTACCATTGCAATGCATTCACGTTGAGCTCAATGCATCAAGTGCTAAAATTAGATGTACTCAAAATCAACTCTATACACTTGTATAAGGTAATTACACCTAAAATTGCATAAATAAGCAATTTAGCATGATTCTTGATTTTTTGTAGGATCTTGCTGATAGTCAAAAGGAGATTCTAGATTCTTTTTAAATGCATTTTTTCGGACACCATATAAATAAACTATATATTTTCAAAGTGTTGAAAATAGGATTTCCATGGTAACTAACCATAGACTCTCATGAATAGTGGTAGTACATTTTAGGCAAGAATCTAGACTCTGCGGTTTTAGAAAGCAATTGAAATTAGGTGTAGTTACTTTAGATGTACTCAAAATCAATCCTATGCACTCATATATTGTAAGTTGGGGTCAAATTTGTCGAACCCTAGACGAGATCTTTTCTTTTTGCTGGTATTTTCCTATCGTTAACTGCATTTTAAATTTTCAGAATTTCAATTAATGACTGAATGCTTTACATGACTGCCCACTCTGTGCCACACAAAACTTGCTCAATTTAGCTAAAGATGGTTCCCAAACCATGATTGGGTGAGAAGCCAGAACTGTGGAACAAAGTCTGCCAATTAAAGCCCAGAAACAGTCCCTAATATTCGGCACTCAGGGCTTCGGTTTTGTTTTGAGGATTCAAATTATTTTCATTAACATTTTCCACATTTCAAATATGCCACGTTATAATTTCTGAAAATTTCATTAGATGCCATATATAATTATATTTTGAATTATTTTTTTAACGAATCTGACCTGAGTGTAGGGTACAAGAAATTTACATTCTAGGCAAGAATCTGTTAGGGTCAGTTTTAGAAAAAAGGTCAAAACCATCCGTGCACCTTCTTCTTTACAGGTTAGGAAATTCATCTTTCTTTATTGAGGTGTTGCTGTAGCAGAAAATGTCTCTGCAATTTTTCATCTTTTTGCCACATCTGATAAACAATTGCCCCACAAATAATGGAGACAGCAAATGAGCTGGTGGTGAGATCAGTGTTGTGAGCAAATATGAAAAAAATTCTGGTAAGGTAGGACCACCTAAGGTAACTACACCTAAAATGGACCGCTCCTGAATGTTGACCCCTATTTTTGAACTGAAAATGAATGGGGAGGAAACCGAAAATGGTGCACAGTAAAGGACAAGTGCAAGAGCCCATTTCGACTAGTGTGCAGCTCTATTAATAGAACTGTAGAGGTGGCAACCTCCCAAGTGGTCCATTTTGAATACACTTTTCGTTCATTTAACTTCTTGTCTTTGAAAGTTCTTCATGTGCATCGAATTGATTTTGGCATCACCTAGGTGACACTTTTAACACCCTACACCTTGTATCTTTGAAAATTTGTAACTAATTCACAATGCATCCAAAAATTATGAAACCACTTGCATTTTGATTCATAGTCCTTCACGTATATTCAAAAATTGTTGTTCATTTTCCAGAGCATACGGATCATGCCGCAGAGCTTAACTGTGCGATTTTGGGTGTTGTTACCTTATACCTGATCAAATAAGTAAGTTCAGAATGGATGAGGAGCAACAAGAAGCAATGGAAATTTTTCTCATGTAAAAGAGATAAGAAATATTAGGACTGAAATTTTCGTAATTTTATTGTCAAAATTGAAATTATTATGAATTTTGGGAGGCAAAAAGTGCTCGGAATCCATTGCCAATGTCTAGAGTCTTCCAATTCCGATCATATATAGTCAAACTACTTTCCCACTCATCACTATTTCCTATGGAGTATTATCTTGCTCACTACTTCCTACGCACTTTGAGACATGTGTCAAGACTTTAATTGTCCCAACCTTGACAAGGAGGAAAAAAAACATTCTAAGGAGAGAAAAACACATTCCAAGTTTGGGCGCTCTCCATAGTCTAAAATAGTGCATCCTAGAGGTTGGCCATGGCTTCTTGATCTGGAATGGGTGGTTCTACTTTATGACTGCATCAGCCATGTGGCATAACTGAGGTACCCTACGTGAAGGTCAGATTTGGCAGAAATTAAGTTATTTTTGTAAAAAAAGTGCCACATGTCATCTTCTGAATGGTGTGAAGTGACGTCGATCCTTGAGAATCTGACGTGGAAACTCAATTCTGGCACTTGAGTGCCGAATTAGACCTTCACGTATGGTAGATTTTAAAATGACCTTTTGAGAGCTGATTGCACTTCGAGGAAACTAAATTCCTTGAAACAATTTTTAATAAATTTGCATAGGAAGAAAAATGGAATTGGCATCGAACCCAAGTCATTTCATATTTTTTGGACCTTTGTAGAGTGTATATATTGTTAATACATTGAGTTGAAACGTAGTGGTCACTAAAAGCAATCACCTCCTAAAATGTATATTGTTATTACTTTGAAGAAAGCAAAATGTACATTTGTGTTAGTGGTCATTTTTAGAGCAAGGGTTGATGTTATAGCTCCCTACCTTAACCCCTAAAGTTCCATGACTATATTTTCACCGAAAATGCTCAAAAATTGCCATTTTTAATACAAGTACCAAATTTTTGAATTTTTTTTGACACATGTAACCATAGGATCTTGTAGTATGCTGACTTGAGAACATGTGGTAAAAATTTCAGAAATTTCCACCACGTGGATTGCAAGATATAAACATTCAAATTTATTCAAGTCATTTTTTTGGCCCTGCAAAAACAAGGCAGTTGCACTTCAGAAGCTCAATTTTCTATGAAAAAATGTCCAAAATGGTGGTACTTCTTTGAATTCTTTTTCCTAAATAAGTTGGCTACATGCTTAAAAATTTCAAATCATTTGGAATTGTATTGTATAACATATAGGAAAAAAATATTAAGTAGAAAGAAGTAGAGAATGATTCAAAATACAAAATTGTTAAGGGTTTAATTGTGGAATTGAAAAATGTCAATCCTAATGGTTGTCATGTAATGTTGTAATATACAATCTACATCTTGTGATTTTATTTTTTCAAAAAATATTGAAAATTGAGTTAAATAAACGACTTCAAAGTTTATTTTAGAGTAGAGAATTCATAACTGCCCGCAAACTAAAATTCCTCATAACTTTAGACTCATTGATCAAAATGGAATGATTCAAAGCTTTCCGCGTATATATAAATCTAGAAAACCAATTTCAAATTTTTATTTTTCAAAAAAGTGATTTTTTTTATCTGCCCAAACTGCCCAGTTACAAAAAAAATATGGAGTAACATATTAGGCCATAACTTTTGAATACTATTTCCAAATGTCATGAAATTTAGTGCATATGAAAGATATTCCTTGTCTCCTTTTGCTAATAAAAATTCAGGGTAAAATATAGAAATCTTTAGTCACACGTACCTGCCCAAAATTTTTATGTTGCTAAAAATAGCAAGTTGGTCCTTTAGGGGTTAACACATACTCGTGATTTCATTTCTTTATCTCCTACCAAACTTACACAAAACAAATGTTTAGAAAGAACTATTGGTAAGTTCATTGTTAGTTGGTGGAACTGGAAAAAAACCATCCGGTTGCAATTTGAAAACATCGAAAAAAACTCAGTAAAAAAATCTATTAAATTTCTATTTAGGATAAAAAATAGAAAAAAAAATAGAACCAATACTTGATTACTTGGTTTAATATGGGAATTAAAAGAAAGTAGTTAATAAAATTCAAAAAATATCCTGAACAATGTACAAGACATATCCAAGGACAAAAGTGTTGTACAATGACTATAAAATGTCCCTATTCTTCTGAAGACTTTGAAAGTTTCTAGTTTATTCATATGGTGTCCAAAGGTATTAAATTATTTGATTTTATTTACTCTCACATAAAGCTTCTTTGCTCCTAAATAATGGAACCAAGATTGCCTTCATAATAAAACATATGCAAAGTGTAATTGACACAATTGAGTTTGAAATTGTAAATATGTCATAGAACGGTAATGAGTCACACTCCTTGCACTTTTCCAAATAAATGATATACATATCCACTATGCTTGTGTCAATGAGGGAAAAAAACCTAATGCCACCAATTATATGATCAGGTTTAACCAGTGTAAGAGGCATGCAATTGATTTGCAACATTAACCTTGTGCATGTGTGTTTTATATTTGTGGTGCACCGGCAAAGTTTGAATATTGTGTAGAATTGATCCATTACATTGGGATACTAATATTACAAAAAACTACCTCAAAAATTCAATAGATATGGCATCTATAGAAATTATGAAGATCAACTTTTTGCCTTTCCATAAAATAGAATCCACTTGAAGTCTAGACTCATGCATGCACCACTCTAATGTTTTTTGTATATGCTGATTGAATGCCTTCGAATTTTTTAAAGCAACCAATAGGCCTACTCGATTATACCAAATGGCAACTGTAGCTTATCTTTCTCTCTCCAATAATTTTTTTGAATAACGCAATGAAAGAAAAAAAATTTGCCCATAGTTATTACATGGCCCTTGCTCTCATTTGGAGACAATAAGGTAGGAGGTCCTTAAATTGACCAGGTTCTAATTGCGTCCCCTATCTAGGAATGAATGACATGCTTCTTGAAATATCTATTGTTGTCAGTGATGAGGTAGGTAGGCTTATATGGGTGATTTATGGACCTCCTACTTTAAATGTAGGACCACATTGAGACTGACTTATCTTGTCTTTCCTTGAAGCTTATCATTGTGGGTTCATAAAGGAGAAATCAATGTCATGCCAAGTTTGGAATTGTTTCTTTAATTCATTTTTTTGCAGGATGAGGTGAGTAGAGGTGAATGTGGGACAATTTTAATGCAAATGTAGGTGGATTGAGAAGTAGGCGTTCCATGACTAATTAAGTGGGGAGATTTTGTATTCAATTTTGCAAATGGGTGGTATTTTAGCTCATGGGGGTAGAATTTATTCATGTTGCTTCAATTAGATGGAGAAATTAGGCAATTAGCAAGCTTAGCTTTACTTAACTATAGAATTTTACTTTTTATTGCAATTGGGGGCTACAAATCATGAGTAGGATTGCGGAGAAGAATCAATTTAGGGCTCTCACCTTCTTGCATGATTAGATGCTTTTGTATCTTTTTTGAATTTTTGTTTGGCATGGGGCTTGTCTATAACTACAAGAATAGCATAGTTAACAATTTGCATTATTAGTTTATTATTGGCGCAAATTTTCTTCAATATTTGGGCGTCGCGAAAGCGATATTGCATGTAGGCATTACTTGAATGGTCTCTTGCATCTCCCACTCCCGCTCCCGTCCCTTTCCTTGATTTGTGGTTGCCCACCAATGACTACGGAGTACTGGCCATCTTCCTTGCACTTACTACTTGACCACGTTGCCCTTTATGCCTACCTTGGTCAAAAGCTAAGGGTGTTTGCCTTGTCCACCCAACCCCGTGCAATGGATATAGTACAAAATCTGGAATAACTTTTGAACCATAAAACCTATTGTTATAAAAATTATATTCCCACAGAGCCCTTCAAATATTCTCTTTTTTATAAAAATTACCAAAAGTTAGATCAACAATCGCAGTTGTACATGCCTAACCAAAATCCATTTTGTCCTCCAAGAAGACTTTGGTCTTTCAGGAATTAAGCAACTTGGTTTTAGTGAATATTTTTAGTATTTTTTTCATCCATTTCACCGAATGTCTTACAATGTGATGAAAACATCTTTACATTTGTTTTTCCTTGGGCTTTCCACTTGCCACAGTTTCATCTAACAAAAAAAAGTATGGTGCAAAGTGGAGGCAATTTTTTTTTCTATTTTATTAAATGCTATATGATTCTGTGTTAACATCTTTAAGATGGGAGATGCATAAAGCAACCATTTAAAAGTTTAATTCAATATTTGGAAGTATTCAATCCTTGGAAAAATTTCTCAATAGAATAGAATCATCAACTTTAATAAGTTGTTTCATATTTCTTTGGATTCTTGAAGAATTAGTTATGAATTTTGAAATCGGACTCACATAAGTCTCTAAAGTGTCCCCATCTTTCCATTTTTACTTTAGGTATAATAAAGAATGCAACATGTACATTTGTATAAGTGATTGCTTTTAGAGCAAGAACTCATTTACCACCTCCTACCTTACATTTTCTATAATCATGGCTTTCCACTTCACATGGTCACATCAAAAATGCAATGTAGAAGTGATTATTTTTCATCCATTTTATTTTGTGTTACATGGTTTCCTAAGAACACTTTTCACTTTGAGGTACTTTTCACTTTGAGTTCCCAATTTTTCAAATCACATCCAACAAAAAAAAATAGAATGGATTCCAAGTGGAGGCAATTGTTTTTCATCCTTGTTACTAAATGTCCTATGATTATTTTGCTAAGACCTCCCCTCCATTTTCTTCTCTCATGGAGTCCCTACTAACTTATTATTAACACCTCCAACAAAAAGAGGTATGACCAAGTGCAATTGATAGAGGTAATCATTTTTCATCCACTTAATTAAATGTTATATAATTCAATGCTGAAAATGCATTTATCTTTTTTTTAGAAATCCAACTCTAAGATGAATCCCTTCCATTCTCTTTCTCTTGGAAAAAGACAAAGTCTAAGGTTGAAGCACCTGTTTCTGTCATTGTATCCTAAATCAATTTTAAAATTATGTTGATATTCTGAAGAAATTCAAAATATAAAGCTTGTACATATGAATGCAAAAAGCTAATTAGAGTCACCATATACTTGAACTTCACAAATTTGTAATATATTCATATATATTTAGAAAATTATCATTTGATTTTGGAGAATTCATGATTTTCAATTGCCAACATGTTAAAAATAAATTAATGTGTTACTTTTATATCAAAGTATGTGGAATTTCTTCAAATGATGGATATAGGTGCCCCTACCTTACCTAACAATATGGATATATAATTCTTGCACCGATCACTAGCAGACCCAAGTACCCAACAATCAAAGTCAACATTTCATGCCAAATAATTAACTAATGTTTAGAAAAGGGGTTTGGCAATTTTTTTTAGAATTATATTACAAAATTTTAATTTTTTAGTTTTTTTAATTTCTTAAAAAATATGACGCCCTAATTATAGGAATATTAAGAAGGTGCCTAGCAAATTTTATTATTTTGAGATGTAAATGTGTCCCATTTTTTGATAGTTCGACATATGCAACATTAATTTATTTGTTTTCTGGCTCTACGTCTCAAAATAATTTCCAAAAAAATTCAACTTTTCTAATTTTTTTAAATTTGACATTTGCAGCATTAATTTATTTGTTTTTCGGCTCTCTCTCACAGTAATTTCCAAAAAAGTACAACTTTTGTTTATTTATTTTATTTAATTATATTTATTTAAATTTTTGCAGACCTTGTAGTCAGGTATGAAATCCTATTTATTTGATTGTAAGGTAGGAGGCTCTAAAAGCGATCGGGCTCTAAAACTGATCATGGCACTGAGGTACATTTTGTTTTTTTCCATGTACCAACAGAGTACAGTTCAGGAGGTGGTCGCTTTTAGTGTTTAGCGAGCCTGGTGCAGAACTTGGGTTAGATGCAAATTCCAGTTTTCTTCCTAGTAAAATTTACTGAAAATTGTTTCAAGGAGTTTAGCTGCCCCGAAATGACGAACAGCTCTTAGATGGTCGGTTTATGAGCCTTCTACCTTATTCCAACTTCCAAGTAAGCTTAGAATGAAAATTCTTTTTCTCTCTCTCTTTTCTTTTTCTCTCCTCTTGGGACTTCCCTTTCCCCCTCGTCACATCCACCAAAAAGGCGAGTACAGGTACGACCAGAGACGACCCCAGCTGACCCTGTGCGCCTGTCAATCCGGACGCGACGGCGCCCAGCGCGGCCGAAGCAAGCTCTGCACCAGGCTCGCAATCGATCTTCTGCACCGCGAGTCACGCACGATGATCAAGACACGATGCAATGCATCCCAATCCAGGCTCACTCATAGCATCTGGCACCGTAGCGCAGCTTCAATTCCCACTTACAACTCGTTTTGCCCGCTCCACATGTACAGCAGGCCATATATGATACCACCGACTCCTATTCAAGTCCATCTGTTGCATCCCCCTGTTTTATTTAAACCCCGTCGAAAGCTTCCATCCCGAACTGTATAATTCCTCTTCGAAGTTAAGTGAAACTGCATTGGTGCTCGCCCACACGTACCTCGATCGTTTCGGAAGGTTTTCGATCAGATCGTGAAGTTCAGTTGCCCGACCTGCTGTAGTGGATCGGAAGATCGCCAGCTTTAGAGTCGACCGATCTAGCTTTTGCAGTTTCACGGACACGCGGGGCTGAAGTAGGCGTCGGCGTGGATCGATAAGGAGGGGAGAGCGTTGGTTATGAACTCGCTTTTGGTAGTAGCAGTGTTGGGTTGTGTGAACTTGGCGGTGCTGGTTGCAAATCGGTGTTGGTTCTGTTAGATTGTGATTAGGAGACATTAGTTACTAGCAAGTCGTGGGTTTGCAGAGTGCGTGGTAACGCTGTAGCCATGGCTGTAGCTGCAGTGCGTGGTTTCCGTATGTTTTTGGAAACCGTCCCTCATGGTTTCTTTTGGTAATTAGATTCGATCGCAAGCAGTGCTGGGTGGATTTCAATTGTAGTTAGTTTGGTTTGTATTCTCTTCGTGGCGAATGTTTTAGAATCGGTGTTACAAGTGGTATGCGGATCTGCGGCAGTTTTGTGTCCGTTGGCCATGGGTTACTACTAGTCTGTTTGCTGAGTCGGTGAGAGTGCAAATTAATGAAGTTCCATTGACTGTTACGATACATTTTTCGACCAAATATTCACATGCTTTCAGTTCTTGTGGATTCCATACTTTGTTATTCTTTTCTCAATCTAAATCTCAATTTAAGGTAGTTAGCTTAGTCTTTTCCCTCAGACTGCTTGGACTTTTGGTGATAGGCCGGATCCCTGTTTCTCTTCATTTTCAGTAGGGAGACAGCAATTCTCATTGCTACCGATGTTCCGGCGAGCTTCTGCATCGATAAATAATGCTGTTGCCCCCATAAGCCATTTTCTGCAGTAATGAAGAGGTTCTTCACATTTGGTAACATTGTCACATTGTAACGTTGAAGACCGCGCTCGCTCTTTGGTCGACCCCTCGCGGACATATGCTTCCCGTTTCCAGACCCCCGATGACGAAAACGAAGATCATGCGGCAGAGCCATAGCGTCGACTTCGACGCCATGAAGGCATCGTCGCCCTACACAGATCTCCCTGCAGGTCGGCTCTCCACCGATGGCATGGACATGTTCCCCATCACGGGGCGCCCCAGCTTGAGCAGCAGTAGCAGCAGCCGCTCCTTGTGGAAATCCAACGGCACCATTCGCATGGCTTTTCTGCTCACGTGCTTGCAGTTCAGCTTCGCCATGTACGGCACGCTCCTGCTCTACTGGTCGAGTCCTGCTGTGCCGGATCTCGTGGTGAAGCCTGAGGGTGACTTCTGGTTGCCCAAGATTGGAAAGATTTTCTCGCAATCGGGACAAGCAGGCGGAGGTCCCAATCAGCGGATGGTGCTGGAGTCGGGATCCACGACCGCAGCGGCGATGGCTGTGTCCGCCGAGGCGCAGAAGCTGGCGGTTTGCCAGAAGGAAGAACTTTCGTTCGAGCAGAAGAAGTCCAACAACACGAAGATGATCGAAATGAAGACCGGCCTGTTTAGGTGCGTGACTGAATTCCAGCCATCCACAATGTCACCTGTACCTCTATCTTTCTTTTTCATTTTATAAAAAACTTAATTGAGTTCGAACAAATAAAATTCCATGGCAAAGCTAAACACAGATCAAGAACCAAGCTTCCAATCAGGGGCTGGACCAACGACTTGGTTCTTTCTTGGATCGTGCAATGTGAGGAAATTAGCTTCATTTTTGGCTCGTGAAACAAGAGGGAATTAGCTCCTATTCTGGCATTTGAAAACCTTGGCAGCTGCTGGGTGATGACTGTAATAGTTGATGGCACGGTTTACATGGTGATGGATTCAAGCGAACTTACATTTCAAAACATTAAAAATTCCATGGCTAAAGAAAACACAGATCAATAGCCAAGTTTTCAAACAGAGGCAAGACCAACGACTTCGATCCTTCTTGGCTCTTGAAATGTGAGGAAATTAGTATAATTTTTGGCTCGTGAAACTTGAGGAAATTAGCTTCTGTTCTGGCTCTTGAGGAAATGGTAGGAATTTGGGTGTTAGTTTATTAGTTTAGGGGACTGGTCACATGCCGATGCATGCAACTATTCCAGAGGTCGTGCTGTTCGGACCCATGTGGTAGTCTGGTTCTAGATTCACCGGAGCAGCGGGGACGGAAACTCGCTCATACCGATTTTCTAAAAATAGACACAGTGGGGAATTACTGTGCCGGAAATTTATATTCAGTCTGCTTTTTTTTTTTGTTAAAATATATTCATTCGCAGTTTGAGTTTAGTTTAGCAGGGAGACTGTTCCTGTAGAATGTAAACCCAGACCTCTTTAATATCACGTCCAAAGTGCAGCGATTAGCGACGGAGTTTTGCAACAGCGTGTCGATCTGGTATCGCATGCACATTTGAACATAATTTCTTGTGACGTCACAATTTGATAATGAGACAATGATGTGATTCTAAGTTGGAAACGTATCATGAGTAGAAGAGAGAACAGAGGGTGTGATATTAGAGAGTGATGCTGAAGAGATCTGGTTGCAAAAGGCGTAATGTACTGTACTGTACATATACAGTTCATGGCAGCTCTCTTGTCCTCCTCTTGTTTGGATTCTTTTCTGAAAGTTTGGATGTTTTCAAGAGAAATGAGACCATTTCATTGCTTATCGTAGTAACGGATACCGGTGCAAGTTGCACTGCAATCCAAGAGCCGCCTGAGACTAGCCAGCTGAAGAATGCATGATAGCTTTCAGTGGAACAAATTTTCTCTTGGAGAGTAGATTTGGAGAAGCTCGTGTGTGTCCCATGGCGTGCTGGAAAACTCCGTGTCTCCATGATCGACTGTTGCTAGTGATTCACGAAACCTCTTGCTGGAACGATGGTGAACTTTCAGGGAGGTTATGGAGTTTCAACAGCAGAAGCGAGGCTGCGAGACCCTGGAGGAGCTCCTGGAGCTGCCATCGACGGGCGCCAAGGCCAAGGTGACGGTGATCCTGAACCATTTCCAGCGGAAGACGCTGTGCGCGCAGCTGGACGCGCTCGTGGAGCAGACGCTGCCGTTCCACGAGGTGTGGGTGGTGGCGTTCGGCAGCCCGGAGAGAGACAGTCTGCGCGCCATCGTGGAAGCGTACAACGACACGCGCATCAACATCGTGGAGTCCAAGTACGATTACCGATACTACGGACGCTTCCAGCTCGCGCTGCAGGTGCAATTTCGGATCCAGTGACTATTTTTTGGCTTCATCATCGCCAGACTTTGACAAGTTTATAGGTCTAGTCAAATTACTATAAGAGATTTATGGAGGAAGCTGCATCATGGACCTAGATTTGTTGAAAATGGTTTGCTTATCGAAAGAAATTGTATGTTAGCTACCAAAGGAAGAAGCTCATTACGCAAAAATTGGTAGACTCCAGCAATCTTTTGCAGCGAAAAGCGAAGAATGGGAAACAAGCCCTGCCCGGCTCGGATTTGACGCTCTGATCGCTTCTTGTTTGCGTTTTTAGGGTTTAGGTCTGATTTTGTTCCTTGTGCAGGCTCTGGGCGCGGATTTTGTGTACCTGGTGGACGATGACATGATTCCCGGCAAGAGGGTGCTTGAAATCTTGGCTCACACGGCCGGAACTGAGAAATATCGAAACTCCGTTTTGGGCAGCATTGGTCGCATTCTGCCGTTCCGACAGAAGGACTTCAGCTTCCCGAGCTACCGGAAGACGGGTGCCCGAGAGGCGGGCTTGTACTTGCCGGATCCAGCTTACGACATTATCATTGAGAGGATTGTGAAGGTGGACTTCTTGTCGAGTGGTTGGTTCCTCTCCGCGGATTTGGTGAAGACCATTTTCATCGAGACGCCGCCGACCTTCTCCACCGGCGAGGATCTGCATCTCAGGTGAGAGCTTCGGGATGATCAGCATTGTCACGACGACCGCTAGCATTTTCCTGATTAAAAATTGGCTCTCTAGTTCCGGCAATTTCTTTGTTCTTTTTCAACATCCTCTGTTCTTGAGTTGTTACCTCTCCGATGTAATTGAAAAACGTTGAAATTGGAGCTGAGTTAGAGAACACAGGACATTCTCGGACGCTTGCGCTTGATTAGAGCTTCAATTAGGTCAAATATGGTGTCGAAAACTTTTGGATAGTAAGCAGCCTTTGATTGTTCTTTGGGTTGTGGTTTGTTTGCAGTTACCAGCTTCAGAAGTATCATGGCCACGGCTCCTTCGTGGTTCCGGTCGATCCCAACGACAAGGAAACCTGGGGGGACAAAGAGCATCGTCTTGCCCAAGTGTCGGAGACGACTGTCATTCATAAGGAAGTCGTGGAGGTACAATCAACTCTTATCAACTTTGTCTCTTTGACATTGATATAAGTCACTGCTATTGTGGCAACTGTGCCGTTCATTTTAGAGAAGGTCATAATGAAGAGGTTTGGATGTAGCATTCTTTAGTCGGAGTATGGAACTTTCAAACGGTTTGTTTTCTGTGGCACGGTTCGTCATCTAGTTGTTGATACAATAGTGCTGTAGTGAATGGTAAGCGTGCAGGATATTTTAGAGACCGGTCATTTTAGAAAATGTCATCATTGAGAGGTTTGATTGTAGCATTCTACAGTTGCTGTATGTGACGTTGAAACGGTTCGTTTCTTTGGCAGACTTTCGTGGTTTCTGATCTCGTTGTCGGTGAGTTTGCAGGTGCGGGACAATCAATGGTGGCGGGCATTCTCCAGGGGATACATAACCCAGTGGGCGGAGATGAACCCGCAACACAGCGACGCGTTCTTCTATGCGCACCGAGTCAGCGACGTGCAGGCTATGGCGCCGTTGCTGCAGAAGTTTCGTAGCACGCTTGGGAGGAAAGTGTACTTGGTCATCAGTGGAGGCGATTTCTGCTCGTGTGAGGACGCTGCTCAAGTTCTAGACTGGGCTCCTGCTTCGTGCAATGATCGTCGCTTCAAGGTCTTTGATCTGGAGGTAAGCACCGGAAGGCACGTGGTATAGGGATGCAAGAGGCTCTCCACCATGTATTTTATCTATTGCTTGGTCTTGTCCCAAGTTTAAGATGCATCCAAGAGCCTTAGAATATGTCGTATTTGGATATAAAATGAGTAAGATGTGAATTGTTGAACAGAGGGTCCTAATTACGAGCCCAAGCTACCCCTTGATCAGTGAGTTGATTGGATCTACCATATTTCTCATGGAAGCATCTTGACTGTGTGATAGATGTTGAACCCATTTCCTACGAGTCTTGTGTTTGGATGATAGTTGCATTGTGAAAGGGTAGTTTTCAAACCAGAAGAAAGGGACCTCCACGCAATTGGGTTCGCTACCCCACATACTTTTGGGAAGAGGCTGAGCATGTGGCTGTGTGCAGGTGGGTTCAATTCACAGAGGGTTCTCGGAGACGCCATTCATTCAAGAAGTTTCGGCCTCCTTGCGGGGTTTGATCAGAATGCACTCGCCCAGTCTGCTGATCACCGTGAACGACTTGCCGTCTGCCGTCGTGGATGCTTTGAAATTGGCCACCGCGCAAGCTGCTACCAACACCTCCCTCGTGCAGATTCCGCACTCGTCGTTCCCTCATGCTCTCTGGATGGCCACTGTTCCTCCTGCATCACTTACATGTATGATTTCTCCCAGTGCTATGTTTTGAGGATTCCAATGCTCCAAAGCATGTATCATTTGAATTTTGTATGAGTAAGTGATGAGTCGCTGAAGGCTGAAGTAGTAAGGTACTAGTCACCTGTCTAGAGTCCCTTGAACCATGGGTATTGCATCCACAATGTACCTCTTTAATTGTGATAGAATGTATAGGTATTTCAGTACTTCTTTCAAGTCGCGTGTTTGGATGACTTGCTTTGTAAATGAGTGCCTGGCATTCGTGTTAAAACGAAAAGGTCCTCACACTAATGGGTTCCTTACCTTAATACGACGAAATCAGCCGGATGTTGATTTCCCCTCTGTTACTGACGTGATTGTGGACGGCTAAACTGCTTCATGAAAATCTGACTGGGGTCTTTGAATGAACCTTCTTCTTGGACCAGTTTGGAGCAAAATGAAGATTCAAATCAACATCATTACCCAGAACAGAGCCACGTCCCTGATGCGCTTGCTGCAATCTCTTTCCGACTCTCATTACCTCGGTGACACCATCGACATCTCGTTCAACGTGGACAGCGCTGTGGATGGCCCGACCCTGAATATGATCGATTCCTTCCACTGGCCCTATGGGCAGAAAATTGTGCGGCGACGCATCATTCAAGGAGGTCTCATCAGAGCCGTGAGCGAGAGCTGGTAATTTCGGAAGCTTGTTCCTGTCTCTTCTATTTGTATATATATTTTTTCTACTTCGAAGAATAACGTGTTCCCTTCACTGTGATGTTGACTTACCCTATGTGCTCGAACTGAGAACAATTAGATCAAGTATAAAATAATATTAGTACATAATAGCACCATTTCCGAAATCTCTATGCCATTGATTCTTGTAGACAGTTCTTGTTCTTTTCATAAATCCATTCCACAATCTTCCTCGAAGCCTACTCAATGAATATCAAGTGGAAGAGTTGATCTTTTCGAAAACATTCATCATCTGATGGATAGTTGAGCATTCAGGGGCTAAGATTCATGTGTTTGCAGGTACCCTGCTTCGGATGACGATTTCGGTCTTCTACTGGAGGATGACATTGAAGTGTCGCCATTCTATTACATGTGGCTCAAGTACGCGGTGCTGCAGTACTACTACAACCCCAACGTCCACCTGCCGGAGCTCAACGCCATCGCTCTGTACACTCCACGTGTGGTGGAGGTTGTGAAGGAGAGGCCTCATTGGAATGCCACGGACTTCTTCAGCGCAGTGCATCCCAACACACCCTATTTGCATCAATTGCCATGCAGTTGGGGCGCCTTGTTCATGCCGAAGAAGTGGCGCGAGTTTTACAAGTACATGGGCATGCGCTACACCGAGGACGCCAAGTCCAACCCCGTCCAAATTCCCAAGTCGCGAACCAACGGATGGCAGGTCAGTCATCTCGCCTCGTCTTGATTCACATTGCGGTCAGTGATACAAGAAATCGAGGATGTTTGAAAACAGAAAAACAAAGACGGAAAAAGACGGAATCAAAAGCAGTAGATGAAAGGCCACGAATTCTTCAATAGCAGAAAATCGGCTGCGTTGAGATGTTTTAAAATGGCAGTAGACTTCGTTTCTTGTGACAATTATGAGGGTGATATTCTGTGTTTTGATTTTGTATTTCCTTCAGATACACCGAATTTTTATGCTTGAAGTTGTTGCTGATTGTTGCCGGCACGTTTGATGACAGGCGTCGTGGAAGAAGTTTCTGATCGACATGATGTATTTGCGGGGTTATGTGACACTGTACCCCAACTTCCCCAACCAAACAAGTTTCAGCACGAACCATATGGAGCCGGGTGCACACATCGGTGCTGCTGCCAACAAACTCGCTCACAACAGGATTGATTTCGTAGTCCCTCTCTTGCAGGTTTGGCTCTCGAACCTCCTGCAAGCTCCTCCACCACCCAAATTGCGCTAATAGTCCTCTTTAATACGATCTTCTCTAAAATGACATTATGACACTTGCCACATTGTCATCGACTGTAGTACACTTGGCACCCATTCATAGTATGTCATGGCTTTTATTGGGGACCTAAGGCAGTCAGATTGAATAGGTCAGGTTGTGCTTGCCGTTTTTCTGATGTCCAGGGGTTGGGGAGAACACTGACTTCGGGATGGATGTCGTTTTACAGGAGGATTTCTTTCCCCTTCTGCCCAACTCCAAGCTGCCGCCGGCTTCCAGGCTGCCCGTGATCAACCTGTTCAACCAAGCTGCTTCGCTGCGGGGACTCAAAGCTGCAGGGGCCAAGCTCGGACAAGACGTGCTGAATTGCACTGAGACGCAGGTGGTGATGGCGGATGACACAACCGGAGAGCCGCAGACATGCCGTACATTCTAGACGAAAGATCTCTAAGCACTCGATGCAACAGCGATGAGCTTTTTTGACTCGCCAGTTGGGGATACATCAGTCGTCTCGGTACCATGCCCAGCTCTCCCATTCATGTATAACATTTCTTGGCATCTGCCCCTGCCAGCTCATGTGTATTGAACTATCGACATATTTATTGACATTTAATTCTAATGAAGAGTAGAGCAGGTCTTAGTTAAGGCACTTGCTCTTAGGTAGCATAGTAACTGAGGTGGCGAAATGCGCGTCCTTACCGCTGGACATTCTGGCTATAAATTAAATGCGAGGCGACATTCTCCTCATGAGGTGGATGCACTCCAGGATACAGAAAATTCGGTATTGCAGGAAGGCTGGATCATTAGGATAGGAAGTTCGATGATTTGAGGTGGGATTAATTGTTCCCTTGGCTTCAGTGAGATGACTGAGATTCGTCTCTTCTCTGCAGTAAAAGCAGCCCATTTGTTTCTCCAGTTTGACTGTTGCTCACTTGAATGATCTTTGGTTTGGTTGCTTTTGGTCTCTTGAATCTGGTAGGAATGAAGGAGAGGACATGGAATGTCTTTAATACAATGCCAAGACATGGGAAATAACTGATATCACAAATTGGATGATTCATGCTATCCACAGAGAAAAAATTGGAGCAAATCATATTATAAGGTAGGAGCACCCATTTCCCCCCACATTCTAGAACCTGTTCCCTATAACAACCCTAATTTGCTCATAATGAGACCAAGCTGCAGCAATTAGGTGGTTTTGTGTTAGTTGCGGATTGGTGCATGTGGGAGCAGATACTCTTCGGAAATGGGTCAATTTTAAAAATTCAAGAGTTTTTTTTTGGCATCTCCCACTCTCTCATTTGTCTTCCATTCTATTCATTTATTTTTCACACCCACTTCATAGTCTGCTCAACATGGCTTAAATAGACGGTTATGGGTGCTCCCACCTTAAACTTACAATTTGAGATTGAAGCTAAGGTATATCACCTCTTTCGGACAATGTTTAGTGTTTTAGCATATGTTCGATTGAATGATGGTGGAGGGATAATTTTCTCCAATTACAGAATAGAAATAATGAAGATTGCACTATTTTTTGCTAATTTTTCATCAAGTTTGGAATTAGTAGAAATTAAGGAAGTATAGAATACAGTCCAACCTATTCTCGATGTACAGGCAAACCTATTTTTGAGAAGTGCAAAACTAAAAGGGGCATTAAAAGGGGTGAATGTATTATTTGTCACACAACAATGAAGGTGCTAAACCACATCATATTCTCGATCATATTCCCCTCATTTACGAAAATAGTTCACTCTATCTTGTGCAAGTGGGGCCATTGTCCAAAATAGGTGATATACCTTAAACTCAGTTGCCCTTGGCATCCAATAATTTTGGAGGTGGATATCTTCCTAGGATGTGCAAACAATAATGTCAAGAGGCAAACCCCATCCAATGGACGACCATCCGGACTATTGTTCTTTGTCCATCCGTGGAGTACGCCCGGTGGTCACTAGTGGATGAGACGGAAGGCACAACATCCATCCTTGAGTTTAGGGCTCCAATTGCAGGATCATAATCCAAATTGGTTGACTAGGACTGATTGACACATCCGTTCAATTGGATGGCTTGAATTTAATCGGATGGCTTGCATGGGCAGATGATAGATGATTGTTAACAGATCCCATTAGACAAGCCAATTAAATTGAAGGCACAAGCGGGGGTAACCACCATTTAACCAAGAATAAAATGACCACATTTTGGTGTTATATACTTTTCAGGGGATACTGGCTTCTTCTAAATCTTTCTTTCTATCTAGACATCCTAACTAACCTCATAATAATTATTTTGTATAAAAATAAAATATATACCTCCAAATTCAATTGGTCTTATATTAAAATATACTTTAAACTAAAAAAAAGAAGATCTTTCATGATTACGTTAGAACCTACACACATAGATATTATCAATGTAAGCATATACAAAAAAATAGGAAAGATCCCAGCATAAAGAAATAAATTGTCCAAATTTTGATAATTCAACCTAAACTCTAATATATTACCTACTAATTTTTCTAGCAAACTCTACTTTTAATGCAGAAGGCATCATTTTTCGCATTAGAAATCTCAAGAATGGATATCCATTTTTATTGAGTTTCTATACATATAGATGATTGAAACAAATTAATCTTACAAAGTAAGAGTTATTAAGAGAGAATACAAAATCTAACACAAGATCAATTGAGCGTATTACCAAACCTAATCCTAGTAGAACAATCATTGAAAAATTCTAGATCCTAAACCCTTAACCTCGTAAGTTTTTTTATAGTGCAATTCAACAGAGTTTTAGATCTACACTTTGGTTTATACAAACGAAGATGATATGTTGGAGAATTACTGAGCTAGAATTTTGTACACAAATCCACCTTCGAAGATTGCATGCACATTGTAGAGATCAATGGATTGAACACTTGCAAATAGTTTTTATGTTTACCAAAGAAAATCAATCGATTGTGAATAGCTAGGGGCTTGTAAAAGCCAAGGATTGACAAAGAAATTGACCTACAAATTCGAGGATGGTGAGCTCTTGCAATACAATATCTACACTTGAGTTTGCTTGCTTACTTTTGGATGTATTCCTCCTCCAAAGACAATTTGACCATGCCCCAAAGGATTGTGCGGGCAACTTGAAAATTAACTTGTTTAGAAATATGGAACATATATGTGCAATATCCAATAGAAAGTATACATAATTTCTGATTATTCACCCATCTTGACACCAAAAAAAATCCATGAGACTATTGTTTCCTCTGCACCCTCGGTGGTCAAGTCACATCTTTTTATAGTTTATAATGGGGTCTTGATTACAAACGGGAACTAGATCATAAGTTTTTTTTTCCATGGGTGTGTTGAAAGTTTTGGGTAACTATGAAAGAATGACGTATATTTTGTTTCAGGTATTGTATAGTAGAGGAATGTATTTTTAGTTTAGATAATATTCTATTTACTGTACTCGGTAGTAAGGATTGGCAAAAAATATTTCTAAACTTTTTTTCCCAAAAAAAAAATTGTATGGGAAAAATATTTTTTATAATTTTAGTCATTTGTCACATCTAGTGATTAGAGAAGAAATATCTCAAATATGTCCTCAAAAAACATTGTATGTAGTATTTCTTTAGAGCAAATTTTTGCTCAAAAAACAATTCAAAAGCCTATATTTTTTTCATAAAAAACAAATAGTTGAATTTTTTAACTCCAAATAAGATGAATTTGCATTCAAAATCATGATGTTCAAGTGGTTCAAGTAATTTCTTATTGATTTGGTGCCTTTACAAACCCTAAAGATTTGAACATTGATTGCAACTGCAATTTTGTACCAAATCACTTGTATAGTATATTGTTGGAAAATTTTCTTCCTAAAGCTAGGCTTTATAGCAATTTTTTCTTTAAAATTATGGGAATTTGGACTTGGGCTCTAGGTGAGATGTAAGTGGCTGAGGTTAAGCTCCCTCAAAAAAAAATTGGTGTAAAATTTGGGTCCAAGTTATGAATCAGTATGAGTTATATGGCACCAAAATAAAACCCGAGAAAACATCTCTGGCAATTTCAGCTCTAGGACTGGTGCAAAATAGAGCGAAGAATTTTGGAAGAGTGGTGCAAAATGAATTAGGAAGACAGTGTCAAGGATGATTGAAAATAAACTGAGGGTCAAAACACTACCTTAAAGATCGGTGAAGGTATGTCCCTTGCATGCTTGACATGAGCAACTTCACAACACAATCAGTGACAATTATTCCCTCAGGTGGCTCGGTCCCTCCCCTTCCTCTCCTCGCCACTTTCAAGTTTCTATTTCTTCTCGCTTGAAAAAAAGGCCCAAAATTCTCTCTTTCCCCAAGTGCAGTCGCGTTAAACTCTTCTCCATTGAGAAAGACCCAATAAGGCAACAACTAAGTCGCAAAGACGCAAAGACGCAATCGCAAACTAGACCAGATTCACTAGTGGCCAAAAGCCCCAAAATTAGTAGTAATTGTCTAGAGGAGGGCCACCTAAATTAACCAATTTCTTCTCCAAAAGTGAAAGGGCCCTGTTCTTCTGGCAACCATTTCTAATTTCCTACTAATAGATAAGAAAACTTGGGGATATGAAACATGCACCGGCATGCATGCGGCTACAATCTCTCTTAATCTTACCAACTCTGGTGTAATTCAAGTGATGCCAAATGAAAAGTTGTTGAATCAACCATTCCACAAGTGGCGACAAGGTCGGATACTCCAAGAGTCACGGTGGAGGAAGTGGCCTCCAGGGTATTATCAAAGATCCGGATTTGGCTGTTAAAACTTTTTTATCTCCACATTTTTCCAAAGGCTTGGTGCAGGAGATAATTTTTTGGTGCTATTAGTCTTTTTATCGCCTAAAAAAAACACGTGGTGTATAACACATTCAATTTGTAAAGAATTGTTCTAAAAATTGTTGTTCAAAATGGTAGACTCAAAGATGGTAGAGAATTTGGTACCACCAAGTATTTTTGACATGTTCAACAATGATTGACTTTTGACTACCACAATAGTATATAACAAGAATCATTTGTGTAAACTTCATAAGAACTTACAACCTCTTGAAGGCCCAAGCCTTTTTTAATGACTCTTTAGATTCATCTACATTATTGCCTAGTGGATTTATAGCATAGCAATATAGTAAGTCAAAACAAAAGATAGATGTGGAATAGAATATGCCAATCAAAATGATCTACTTATTTCTACTTGGCAAATAGATTGTCAATTATTCAATAAAAAGATTTTAGATTCTAAAATTCAAAAAAATAAATTGTACGGGCTTATCAATGTGGCAAACAAATATTCTTATTTATGCTTATATAATGTGTGTCAAATTTTTATTTTTCAATTTTTCAATTTCCTAATTTTATAAAATTGTTTGGAAGTGAATGGAGGATCTATTGATATGAATATTTAATACAAAAGTCTTTCAAGGCATTTTTAAGTGAGGCAAATATAATTAGATTTGTGACACACAAATCTAAGCAATTTCTACTTAGTAATTTGTTGGTTTGTTATCAAATTTGGCACAAATGTGATAAATAAAAGAGTGGTTACACAGAGGTGAGGCTATAGAAGTATTGTAGATGGAATCCTAAAGAATGAAAAATAAACATTATTTTACAAATCGGAGGGACACGTATGAGATTATTCATGTTGATTTTCCACAACTTCAAGAATTTCGATTGTAAATGCTATTATGGACCACTATATTTGGTTGTAAAAATAATATATTATTACCATTTGTAAAAGAATTGAATACACTAGTTCACTTTAGGATTCTTGATTTTCTAAACAATTTTGAATTAATCCCTTAAGGTTCAATTCCATTGCCATTAATTGATCAATCCCCATTCTAAGTTAAATATAGCATTTAAAATTATAATTGAATTTCAAATTTTATTTTTTTATATTAAAAAAGACTATGTATTGTTTATCAATTTGAAAAATCTTTATTAGTTTTATGAAGAAATATCATTTTTGCAAACTTTAACCAAGAAATGAGAATTAATTGGTAAATTTAACAAAATAATATGTTTATTTTGAAATTTTATTTCAACAGACAAGTACCAACAGATATACAATAAGAGTTAAAAATATTTAAGAAATTATTTTATTTTTATAACCAATACATTTTTAGTTGTGACCTTCATGTCAAATTATTATTTTCAATCTAAATTTAGCCATTATAAAATTGATTGATAAAATTTTGATATCATTGATAGTATGTGAAAATCAAAAAAGAATTTTAATTTGTGATTTTTTAATTGCAGTAAAAAAATTCTATATTCTGAATGCAACAATCTTTTCATTAAAATTGGCAAACATTTGAAGCTATTGCGATTTGTTGTTTAATTATACCGAGGGCAGGTTACCGATGGATATCCACCCAGACACCACGAGCGGCGGTACATGGATGTCGTCTTCCCGGTTATCGTGGATTCGGGTATAAGGATTTTAGGGCTACACAGACCCCTGGTCTGCGACGGAAGAACCTCTTTCCCAGCGCTGCTGTCGGTTCTTCGCTGCTCGAGATTTCCATCGCCGTCGCTCGCCATGGTACGCCACTGCTGCTCTCTTGTCGTCGCATCGATTTTGTTGTTGGACAGCGCGTTCTCTTTCTATTGATACCACTCTCGCAGCTTTTGACTCCGGATTGCGACCTCCTCGCTAAACCCTAATTCTCGAACCTGCTCTTCTGTCCTTGCGGATTGACTGCGAGAGAGCAAGCCGATGCCTCTCTCTTCTAAACTCTGTTGCGAGAGTTTGATATTTTAGAGAGCGTCGGAGGTTTGGCGTAGATGAGCATTGGCTCTTCTGGTGTAGGGTGTGACTTGTGGCTAGTAGCTGGTCTTTGAAAACAAGCAAGCTTCTATGTAATTATTGGATCTCTTTGGGGGGATTTGCAGACGAAGGGAACGGGGAGTTTCGGCAAGCGCCGAAACAAATCGCACACGCTGTGCAGGCGTTGCGGACGCAGAAGTTTTCACATTCAGAAGAGCCGTTGCTCGGCATGTGCTTACCCTGCCGCACGAGTCCGCAGCTGTAAGTGGCATGTTCCTGATTGTTTGATACCACTTGAAAATAATTTACTTTCTACTATATTTGCTTCCAATTCAGTCGCCACCTTGTTTCTTTAGAATCCTGGATTGCCTGTTTTTCTGTACAACCCTAATGAACCTGTTTCACTCATTTAAAGTTCAACATTTTACACAACTAGTATCAGTAGGTTCGTCAACTCCTCACCTCTAAACTTACGCTCGTCATGCTTTAGACAACTGGAGCGTGAAGGCTATCAGGCGTAAGACAACCGGAACTGGACGTATGCGTCATCTGCGTCATCTTCCCCGCAGGTTCTCCAACAATTTCAGAGAAGGTACGTTAACGTGTACTAATTGTACATCTGCTATTTGATGGAGCAACCAATATTTTTACCAGCAGGGCACATGTTTGTAACTCTAGATCACATGTAGCTAAAATATTTATGTTTGTAGTGCTTCTTGAACCTCGCTTGTCTTCCCAGTGTCTTGTCTGCTTAGAGTACCCAGAGGACAAAACTATCCTGAATGTGCCTTTTTATCATTCACTCACTGCAATATATTGTGTCCATCTCGAAGAAAAATTGTCTTCAATGTTCTCTTCATGATTCACTCGTTGCAGTCAACTGAGAAACTTCATTCTCATCTTGCAGGAACCCAAGCAGCTCCCAGGAAGACGGTTGCTGCAGCTTAGAATGGAAGCAATCTTAGCGAAATGATGAAGTCACTAGACTGACTAGATTTATTTCCACGTGTGGAGAGGCTTTTTTGTGGCCTAACGATGAAAGGAATGAATGCTGATCATTCTTGAATTGTCTTGTTGAATCTCAATTTTCCTTGGGTCATTTATGTGTATTTTTTTCTTTTTTGACGTAAAAGGTCCTAACAAACTCCTTGTAGTGCATGAAAGACCTATCAGCCCCTTTCTGTGCGTTAACCTCACTCAGGAATACAATGTTCAAAAGTAGAGGTTGGTTTGTGTTGAATTAACTCTCATCACTGCAGCTCTGATTCCGTTGCACATTTAGGTAGAGCACTGTAATACTGTCCTCAATTTTCAACTCATCCTTCAATCATGGATAACCTTGTCGTAATGGACTCTGGGGGCTCGTCCATTCATCCTGACGTGACCCATTCAGACACAATCATGGTATGAATAAGGATTCTTAATGTTGATTATATGGTTTTACTCATTTAACAAATGTGGATTACCGTACCAGGGTCTTGTGAAGTTGTGATTTGCCCCCTCATAGATCACAATCTCTGGTTTGCCTCGTCTAGTGAGCAGGGTTAGGAATTTGCTCCTCACTTTGCTTCATACTTCCAAAAAACTTCCCTATTTCTACAACAATTCAATAATTCTGCAACAAAAGTGCACTCACTGTGACTTCACTGTAGCTCCCAAGAAATTTCACTTTTATGATAAAACGCGCGAAAAAATGATGCTATTAGCACTCACTACGTAATGAGGCATTTCAGCAGACTCGAGACTTCTTTTCTGGATCCAACACTTTCATCAGTCTCTGATTCAGAGACATCGAAATCTGACCAACTCCTCTTTGAAAGCATCGAAATCAAAGAACTCGATCCGATGAAGTCATCAAAGTTCTCCTTTCGCAATTTGATGAACTCCGTCTGCTGCTTCAAGGGCAAAGTCGAAAACAAGTTCCTTGTTGCCTGTTCGTAGCTCTCTTTCTTCAGTTTGGACTTCATCACCGAATGCCAATTTGTCAGCAACGCAATTCGTTCAGGCAATCTTAACAGCAAGTTTCCAACTGCCACCTCCTGGTACATCCGAAGAACAATTGCTGCGAATTTGTGCTTTGCTGGCATATACCAATCCGTGTCCACATTACTGATGCATTTCGGAATCACATCCAAATGCACAACGCCTTGGACCAACTCATCAGCCACTTTTGCCATCAGCAAAGTATCCAAAATCCAACACATGGCTTCCAGGTGATGGCTCCAAGTACTATTAGCAAACTGATGGCTCAAAACATTAACATCCCAGTCTTTTCCAATTTTAATAAACATGTCCTTGGCTTCTCTGCTTACGATCGCAACAACCATCCTAGCAAAATCAGCATGTCCAATGCCCTGTAAAAATTCAGTGAAGAAAGCTCGAGGACGGTGATCTGTGCCATTGAGGGCAATGCGAATGCACTGCCGAATCAAGTTGCACAATTGCTGTTGACAACCTTCTTCACTCTCATCCAACCCCAAGCGTTCAACCAAATCCTTGAGATGGGAACGGGGAAAATCTGGAGACGACGAGTACTCGCGAACCCTAATTTCATCTTCATCAGACCAAAATATGGTTGATAAGAAGAGGGAGATCCGCTGCATGAGCTCCTGAAAATCAATCTGTGAGGCGACTTTCAGAAGCTCCACACTTTGTTCGACGCCTTGAAAACGCTTGATGCACGGCGAGTACATGTTGGAAAAACAGTCGAAATAGTATTGGACATCTGTTTGAACCTCCAGAACAAACTCGATTGAACTAGCTGGCAAGGTGGACTTTCTCCATCTGTCGCTCAGGCATGTGTTGAAGTACTTGCAATGAGAGCTCAAAACATGGGAATGCAAATGGATGAGTGCTAACTTTTGATCTTTGTACCAAGATAACGGTATCCCGTTGGGTACCAAGATAATGGTCACATCTTGGCCTTCCCCACCAAGCGTCCACTCCTCCGGCAACTGGTCGGGCAGCTTCTGTTCCATCTGCTGATCAAATTCCCTGATTCAGAACATTTCAGAACATAGAAATACAACATAATTTTTTAACTTATTTGGAGCACTTAATTTTACTGTTCATATGAAAACAAGAACAAGAACTGAAGATATAATTTGGATTCAATCAATATGGCTGACAAAGGCGTGCAACAGCGTGCCACTTCCGATTCATCATAAGTTTCAATCGGGAATTCATCTGTTAGGGAGCTATGGAAGTGATCGGTGTCAATGTCTTCCTCCTCCAAAATCCTTGATTTCAAGATATAAAAGAATGTGTACCACCCTTGATCTCAAAGAATCAAGGCATCTTCGATACTCCGATTCTTCATCAATTGGTCTCAAGACGCTAGGCTCCTTTTCAGATATGCTATGCAATAGAAATCCTCTAATTTAAAAATTTATCCACAACTACGTGAACCAACCCTAGAACCTTGCAAACATATGACGGGATAAAGGTTACGTAGAGTTCCAATTTTCATTTTCAATACACTTACCTCAGACGAATGAAATGGTAAAAAGCCCTAAACCAAGGTAACTAAACGTGCAATACAGTCTGACCTTGAATTTTGTGCGATCAAGATTTGTGTTAACTAAATTTACCGGCACGCAAGACCATATCAAATCAAAACGAATCAAATGAGGATGCAGAAAAGAACTTACATTCGCTTCGTCACAACTCCACAAGCAGAAGACGAAGAGTTGCTTCGACCACCCTTGGGAAACAACCCTAATTCACCCTGATCATCATGATCGGATGCGATGGTCATTCCTGCGATGATCCCAGTGGTGCCAGGCACTGTACAGCAGTTCGTCTCGTTGCGGATTCAACTTCGATTGATGTTCAGAGCGGAAAGTCTTTTTCAATTTCGGCAACATGGCGATGATCAGCTGAAACATCGCCACGCTCTGCATGGAATTGGCAGAGTGAGGAAGCGCATGTGACGCAACCATGCCAGACGGACATACTGAAAGGAACTTCACGCATTCTACGATAGCACCATGCTGCAGTTGAATCTGCAAAAGGAGAAGAAGAAGAAGAAGAACGCTGGTCTTAACCCTCAAAGGACTCTAGGGAACAATATCGTATCTGACTTCTTACGAATTATGCACCAGACGAATATGACAATATTGGACTAGGTCATTGCAAATCAAGTCAGGTTTCTACTCATGCTTTGCCATATTTGAACATGATGAATTTTTAATGCTAAAACGCCATCCATACCTTAAGACAATTTGTTTGTTTGTTTGTTTGTTTGTTTGTTTGTTTGTTTGTTTGTTTGTTTGTTTGTTTGTTTGTTTGTTTGTTTTGTTCGTCAAGATCACTGCTTCAAGTTTAAGACCTTGATCTCATACTTGATAAATATTTTAACTTGTACTTGTACAAAGGTAGGAGTTATAGAGCAAAACATTTTGGACTATAAATCTTGACAAAGAAGACACTATGAGTTAATATTCCAGAGATAAATGTTAGGGCTTCCCACCCTCCCTCCCTCAAAGATATTGATGGGATTCTAAAAATCTGTACAGATGGAGCAAATTGGTGCAAACCTGTAAGCTTTAATGCTTAGTATGCCACCATTCTCTTTAACAAAACGGCTCTTTTAGGAGTGGTTTAATGAACAAATTGGATTGCTCAGCAGACAGTTTAACCTCATCAAGTTAATCAGTCACATTTAATGTGATATAGCCTGATTACAAAAAATTACATACTTGGGAGGCATTCATGAGCCATCCAGACATAACTAAGGATAATTAATCCTAAATCTGAACCGTAGATCCTTTCCACATCAAGTGGCTCTTGATCAAGGTGTACTGGCCTTCCAGCTTTACATTTTACTATGTCAGTACAGACAGGGATTAAGTAATGCTTGATTGATTGTGAGTTTCTTAAACTGAGCGGGAATTCAAAAATTCTTTGCTGTGGATAATCAACTTGCACCGTATCTTCTTGTTACTCCCAAGTTGCTTAGTAGCACTTTGCTGCATACTGTTACACTTCTTTTGGGAGACACTAGGAGCACTGGAATTGTTACCATGGCTGCTTCTGCGTCACAACGTCCAACTTATGGCCAGGTTAATGGAAGAGCTTGTTGAGTCTTGAAAAATATTTGTGGTATGTATGTTTTTATGTTTCCTAGTGAAGGCTATGACACGCGATGTGGGCTGCAGACACCTTGCATGCGGTCACTAACTTCAGATTTTGATGTTGGTTTCCATGGGTGCAGGTGAGGTCCACATCTTCTAGGAGCTATTGGCAGACAAGCTTCATTATATTCCTCAACCAAAACTTTCATGTTATTGCATTCTATTTTGTGCAATTAGCTATAGCACTCCACAGTTTGATAGAATAGTTACAATATTATACATTGGCAAAACTCTGTAGTGACTTGGGATTTTCTCAGTTTGAGACATTGATTTGATTGGATGGTAAATATTTCATTTGCAAGAAAGCATACTGATTCCTGCAGTTGATCGATGGGTATGATGTTTAGTACTGTAAACAAACCTATAAGCTGGTTAATGCAACTTGATGTGATAAGTTTGCCCTCTTATGAGCCTTTAAATAGACTTAGCTTCACATGAAGCTTTGATCTAATCCAGAAAAGTGTTGAACTCAAAAGGCGTAGAATTAATCAGATTAGTGCCCAATCCAGGGGTGTTCCAGCAAAATTTTGTTTGAAATTGATCCACCAGAAGTCGGTGAGGCTTCTGCAGTAATCTGATTTTGTCTATTAGCTTATGAAAACAATACTAATGAATTGATAAGTGCTTCTGCTGTTCAGAACAACAAGGCTGGCCCTAGTTGGCACCCTGATTTGGTCAAACTCGGCTACAAGGAGCCGTTACCTCCACCGATCATGGGAGTACAAGCGACCTTGTCAGCTATCAACACCTCCGAAATACACTCATACGTGCAAGAATCTGACTTAGCTGCAATCACGGCAGCAGGGGAGGACGGTGAGCCCCACCTTCTATTGACCATTTTAGACTTGTCACAATGGTCGAGAGTATTCGAATGTGCAAATATAGACCCTGCAAAGGCTATGTTGAGATTACGGGAGATGCATGAAGCATTGCAGGACATACTAGCGGACGATGAGGCCGATCTTGAACTGGCCAAAAAGAACACTACGGTGGTTGAGGTTGCACTGCGGCACGCAAATAATCAAGCCGAGGAGTCCTTGACTTCATCGTCCCAACTTACAGTACCACAACCAGGTACTTTTTCACATCCGTTTCTTGCAAACTTGAGTATTGATGACGCCCACAAGGCAGCTCTTGAAGATTTTCAAGAAGCCATTGTCTCTACCCAAATAGAGAAGGAACAGGAATTGCTTGTGGCATCTGGACGACACATGGGGATACCGTTTGTCCCACAAAGAACAGTGGAGGATCTGGTTGCCCAGAAAGACCACCGAGTTTGGTCCACTGGCAACGTTAACTCACTAGCTCCACTGTTACCGTCAACATGGAGAATTTGGGGCGGTTTGCAGAAGTCAGATATGGTAGAATGTAAGGATGCTGCTCTCAACAGTAGACAATTTATCACCAATGGACAAAACCTAGTGAATGCTTTTGCACTCTATGGCTTTGATCACAGCAAGTGCCCTGTCACTGCAGTGAAACTCCATACCAAAATTGACGTCCCCACAGCAAACGACCGTAGAGAAAAACACCCGCAGGAAATGTGGAATGTTCAAAGGCCGTACCTCAGATGCGCTTGCCATCCTAAGTCGAATTCTGGGTGTAATGGGTCCTTCATTTGGTGGGATCACGCTGGATGGTATATGGTGAACCATTTAGATAAATTTTTTCCAGACGTGACTTTCCCCACGTTAAAATCCAAGTTCATTGCTTTCCTTATCTGGATGCAAGGAGCAGGTCGTTTAGCAATCAAAAGCCAGATCTCGTTCTTCCACACAAGAAAGTGGATGTGTACTGGAGCTATCCAGTTTGCTGCCAATCCAACTGGCAAAATACTTCCTGAACTTCCTGACCTCCCTGGGCCAAGAAAAATTGAGCGTATGCTCAAACCGGCAGCGTTTTCCATCGCGAATCCAGGCACTCCTAGTAGTGCACCACCTGCCAAGAAACAGAAAATCAACCTCAATACTCCTCCTCCTGCAAATCGCCAAAATTTCAGTGGCGGATATAATCGCGGTCGGGGTCCAGCACCTCGCGGCAGAGGATACGGTTCGGGGCGCGGCAACCCCAACCAGTACAAGCGTTACAATACCCCCGTGCATAACTCGGCTTTCCAATACTTCCCGGAGACGCCCAGAACCGAGAAACTACCGGTTTTCAGAGAAGCGTTCAATAGTGATTCGGGAGTTACATCATCCAATAGTAGACCTTTGGCTCCCTCTCCTCGAATCTAGGAGATCTCACAATCACCAGTACGAGCTAGATTTTTGAGCTTCGATGAAGATTAGCTTTAACAAGGCTAGTTGCTGCAACTTTTTGACGTATTAGCTGCTTGGCAGATTCTGCAACTTTTTTGACTTATTAGCTGCATGCTTTTTGACGAAGATAGTTTGAAGCATCCAAGCTAGATATTTTGAACTTCTAGGAGGATTAAATTTAGCAATACTAGTGGCTGCTACTTGCTGTCCTACTAGTTGCTTGAAAGATGCTGCGACTTTTTGACTTATTAGTTGTCTGCTTCTTAACAGTGATAGTCCGAAGCATGACTACAGACAAACTCGGCCGTAATGTTCTGGAAAAAAGCAATACAAAGAAGCCACTGGCTTATATTATTCTGACGTACCCTTGTCGTGCTATGGAATGGATAAATTTACGTCAATTATTCTCTGAATGTTTGACTAAATTTCATCTTGAACATCTTTGCCCACTTATGCAGGACATCATGTTCTCTTGGAAATATCATGATAACCTTACTTCAGTCTTGTACAAACCTACGGAGGTATTCAAAAAATTTGCTTTCCTACACTTGTTAGATCCTACAGATGACTGCATGTGTCTTAAAGCAAAAAGGTTTGCGAAGTTCTTAGACTCACAGACCTTACAAGAGAGTTCCGATTGTGGTTCAACAAGAGTGCATGTGCGATCAGTTGACGTACACATAATACAAAACCCTATGTTACGACAAGCGGTCGCCATGGGATTGAACCATATTCCCATTAAACCCACCAATATTGCAGCCACTGTGGCTACAGTTCTAGATGCATTCTCGCAACTATCTTTTGTGTTGAATTTGGAAGGTCAAGGCTTACCGATTGTGGAGGCTACGGAATGGATACGCAGCACAGCTTTAACCCAACTGAAAATAGCTGCAAAAATTAACAAAGCTGGATTGCGGTTTTCAGGCCAAGATTTACTGCGAACACAAAGCGTTCAAAATGAAATCCAATGGCTTACGAAGCACCTGTATTGTGCCGGCCTTGATAAGGCGGCCAATAATGCATGTTTTATATGCATCAAACATATAAGATTGATGGCTTTGCAAAGGCTCTCAAGCCCTGACTTTACACCGTGCAAGGATGAGTCTAGCTGGTTGTTACCGTCCCAAGTTTTGGATCAGGTGGCTACCGAGATTGCAGAACTAATACCAGAGCTGCAAATATCCTATTTATCGCTACCATATATTATGGCTACGTACAAATTGCACAAAAATAAGTACCGGTGGCTCACAAATGCTTTTCACACGGTATATACCAATATAGCGCAAGTACTTACAATCTCAACCATGATTATCTTGGATCAGGTTAGAGATTGGGCTAAAAGCACTGTACAAGGCTATGACAAGTTTTTGAACTGTCAATGCTCCATATTTTGGCTAGTCAACTCATCCATAGAAGTTGCCATAAATCTACCTGATAAAATACATGATATCTTTGTAGCAGACATCACACGATGCTATGAAACCATTCCGCTGCATGGTCCTGATAATCTGACCGATGCTGTAGCTCACATTATTAACATTGGATATCGACAGGCACGATCCACGCATCCAAGGGTGGCACCGATTATTTGGATCAGAGTCGACGGGGAAGGGACACCAAAGAGAGCAGTTTGGAATACCAACCATCCAACTGTGGGTACTTGGTTTCCCGTGAAAGAAAGCACTTTGCTTAACTGGCATCAATGGCTAATGAACAATTGCTATGTTATGCTTGGTGACCGCGTGTGGAAACAGAGATTAGGTATCCCAATGGGATTCTCGTGTTCACCCATCTGGTGTAACGTCTATCTGTTACACTATGAGATTAACTTCATGCAAAGATTGGCTAGATTAGGTGAAGCGGATCTCATGCGCAAATTTGCCACAACATATAGGTACATTGACGACCTATGCTGGTTAAATGTTTCCAACCCTATGGCATTTTTATCACCCTCCGAGAGTCGATCACAAGACAATCCTTACTGGATCTATCCCCTGGATGTGTTGGAAATTAAGAGTGAAGTATCTAAATACTCTGAACTTGTACCAACGAAAGGAATCCAGGCAAATTTCATGAACTTACAGATAAGCCTATCAGAGAACCAACCTGGCAGGTATTCCACCAAAAAATTTGATAAAAGGAGAGAGCTTCCCTTTGCCTTCTCGCAATACATCAAATTTAAATCCAATCGCCCTATTAAGCAATCATACAGTATTGTGATATCACAGAGCGTACCAATTCTTTACATCTCCAATTCTGTGGAGGCAGCGACACATGAGATTTTGACATTAATCCGTACCCTCATGGATAACGGATTCTGTGAACCAAGGCTACGACACACAATTTGTCAATTCCTTGATGTAAACCCATTCCCAGGGTTAAAGTTTGACATTCAACAGCTCATCGATAAGATTAGGTAAAGTCCTATTTAAACCTATTGCCATACTAGATACAATATGTCTATAAGGAGTTCTTTAACTCCTACTCTATTTTATTTTTCTTACATTGTTAAGATATAAATTTGTCAATAAGTTGCCTGGTGTGCTCCTCAGTAAGAGAGTACACCAGGTACTCTTACTGCAGGAAAGCACTCCCAGGGGAGGAGGCGGGCGTTTGTTTGTTTGTTTGTTTTGTTCGTCAAGATCACTGCTTCAAGTTTAAGACCTTGATCTCATACTTGATAAATATTTTAACTTGTACTTGTACAAAGGTAGGAGTTATAGAGCAAAACATTTTGGACTATAAATCTTGACAAAGAAGACACTATGAGTTAATATTCCAGAGATAAATGTTAGGGCTTCCCACCCTCCCTCCCTCAAAGATATTGATGGGATTCTAAAAATCTGTACAGATGGAGCAAATTGGTGCAAACCTGTAAGCTTTAATGCTTAGTATGCCACCATTCTCTTTAACAAAACGGCTCTTTTAGGAGTGGTTTAATGAACAAATTGGATTGCTCAGCAGACAGTTTAACCTCATCAAGTTAATCAGTCACATTTAATGTGATATAGCCTGATTACAAAAAATTACATACTTGGGAGGCATTCATGAGCCATCCAGACATAACTAAGGATAATTAATCCTAAATCTGAACCGTAGATCCTTTCCACATCAAGTGGCTCTTGATCAAGGTGTACTGGCCTTCCAGCTTTACATTTTACTATGTCAGTACAGACAGGGATTAAGTAATGCTTGATTGATTGTGAGTTTCTTAAACTGAGCGGGAATTCAAAAATTCTTTGCTGTGGATAATCAACTTGCACCGTATCTTCTTGTTACTCCCAAGTTGCTTAGTAGCACTTTGCTGCATACTGTTACACTTCTTTTGGGAGACACTAGGAGCACTGGAATTGTTACCATGGCTGCTTCTGCGTCACAACGTCCAACTTATGGCCAGGTTAATGGAAGAGCTTGTTGAGTCTTGAAAAATATTTGTGGTATGTATGTTTTTATGTTTCCTAGTGAAGGCTATGACACGCGATGTGGGCTGCAGACACCTTGCATGCGGTCACTAACTTCAGATTTTGATGTTGGTTTCCATGGGTGCAGGTGAGGTCCACATCTTCTAGGAGCTATTGGCAGACAAGCTTCATTATATTCCTCAACCAAAACTTTCATGTTATTGCATTCTATTTTGTGCAATTAGCTATAGCACTCCACAGTTTGATAGAATAGTTACAATATTATACATTGGCAAAACTCTGTAGTGACTTGGGATTTTCTCAGTTTGAGACATTGATTTGATTGGATGGTAAATATTTCATTTGCAAGAAAGCATACTGATTCCTGCAGTTGATCGATGGGTATGATGTTTAGTACTGTAAACAAACCTATAAGCTGGTTAATGCAACTTGATGTGATAAGTTTGCCCTCTTATGAGCCTTTAAATAGACTTAGCTTCACATGAAGCTTTGATCTAATCCAGAAAAGTGTTGAACTCAAAAGGCGTAGAATTAATCAGATTAGTGCCCAATCCAGGGGTGTTCCAGCAAAATTTTGTTTGTTTGTTTGTTCTGTTTGTTTGTTCTGTTTGTTTGTTCTGTTTGTTTGTTCTGTTTGTTTGTTTGTTTGTTCTATTTGTTTGTTTTGTTTGTCACGTGGAGATCTCCAGTTCCGTGGGTCCCACGGGGGTGTGCTTGGTACCGTCGGAAAGCCCTCGGGGAGGAGGGGTGCACGGGCTTGGTTTTGTGGCGTTCCGACATGGGGGGGGGGAAGTTATGGATTTTTGAGTTGTTTTTTGTTCTTAAAAAATTACTAAATCATGTTAAATTATGTATCTTTTGAACCGTGTGTCAAATTCTCATGTGCTTGGTACCGTTGGAAAGCCCTCGGCGAGGAGGGATGCACGGGCTTTGTTTTGTGGCGTTTGGACCTACGGTGGGAAAGTTCTAAGTTTTTGAGTTATTTTTGGTTTTTAAAATGACTTTTACTTTTGTTTTGGATGTGGCAACGGCACAAGGCTATACTAGTCTCCATGAAAAATGCTAATAATTGAATGATCAATCAATAATCTCAATGCAGGAGTTGTAGCATGTTTCCATTGGTTAAAAAGAGGGTGATTAAGACCAATAATGTTGCTACTTGCTTGTGCAAATTTTAACAAGGTGGTATAAAGTAGAAATTTATGTGATTTGCCAATGTGGAAAATCTGAGAGAAATCTCTACTACTACCAATCGATATCTACCAACTTTGTAAGTGCGGATCCACCTAACTTCATGAACTCACCTAATTTTTCCCCCCCACTATGCGTAATGCATCTATTCATGAATTTGATCTCCAACAAGCCTCATAATCAAAATAGTCAAATGGCTCAACTCTCCTGCATTGCGATTATATCCAATATTGTAAAGCAAGCCAAGTCATCAAACATAATCGCAGGTCAGTACCAACCTCAACCTTGCCACCCGCGACTCAGTAGGTCCTAATCGAACAATTATTTTTTTGTAATTTTTCAAACATGTAGGAGATGCAACAATGATCCTAATTAGAAGTGTCATTGATTATTAAATTCAACTACACATGAAGGCAAACTTTTGTTAGTATCTACCTCAATTCCTCAATCAATTCATGGACATTCTATGTCAAATACCTTTACACCTCCCAAAACACCATGTTGCAACTGCAACGCACTCTCTATACATTTTAGGGATAAATGATCAATGTAGATGAAGAATCTATTAACAATAGTTCTATTAGCTATACCATAAAGGTAAAGATATTAAAAAAAAGTACTACCATTGTTCCAAAATTATCTTCTTGTTGGACAAAATGTTTCGGATTAAGACTAAAAATAACATTTTGAGTATCAATTTTGGGCTATAATTAGAGTTTGGTGCACTCCTAGCATTCTAAAAACTATCAGTTTTGGAGTGCTTTCCAAAATGTAGTTTTGGAATATTGAAAGGTAGAATTTTTTGGCATTTTCAAGGAGCACCACTGGTCAACTAATTGTTGAGTGTGAGATTGTCATTTTGTAGGCATTTAGTACAAGCCCAAGACCATGTGTGGCCCTTTGTTCCGCCTTCTAGTGCTTCATCTCTTTCAATTGGGCAATATTCAAAGAGATGCAAAAATAAGAATAAACAATGTTAATTAACGTCTTTAGTCATTTTATTTGTTTTTTGATTGATGATTGCATGGATGGAGGGAAAATTCCAACTTGTAGGTGTTTTATTCGTCCCAAACAGCAATCAAAAACCAAATCTGACTAATTCAGAACGTACCAAAGTACAACAAGAAGATCAATTTGTGACAAAAAATTAAGGCCAATATGAATATCATTTTTGGACGAAGGGAATATCATCTAAAATTGAATGTATTTGTTTGATATTAATGATTGATAGTTTATGAAGTTTGGTTCTATAATTATCTATGGACTAATTGCAACTAAGGGGTGTGTGACACCCCATAATGTGGAGGCACATTGCAAGACTGGATGCACGGCAATGGTAGCACTGTGCCCCTCAATGTGAATGATGGATAGACCCGAATGGACATCTTGATTTGGATAGGTGAACCAGACCAAGTGGTAGGGGGACCCATGCTATGATGCACAAAGGATGGCGACGCAGGCGTTGCGAGGGGCGTTGGCCACAATGAGGATGGTGACAAACTCGAAGCACGTGGATGTGTGTGGAAAAATCGCACCCACACTTAGTGGCAATGCTAAGTGAGGGGATCTGTGGGTGAGCATTGTGAGGACCCATGAGTTGGACTAACCATAGTGGCAAGCAAGGCCCGTGACTTAGTGCCATGATGCTTGTGAAATTAACTTGTGCATAGAAAATGTGCACGTTTAGAATGAACTAGCTGCGGGGCGGGGTAAAACGGGACGTCACTGTTTTAAAGGAGTGACAAGATGGTTTTACCTAATCCAAAACATTGAACCGTTCAAAATCTATATTAATCCATTTTGTTGAATGTAATCATACAAACTAGAAGCCAAAAATAAAAATGTAATGGTATTTTGTATAGATTTGGAGTAATCCTAAAAGAAACCATAATAGATTTGACAATGTTGATCTCAAATATATTTAAATAGGCAAAATCTATGCACATGTGATGTAAGGTGCCATAGCCCCTAGAATTTCATTAGACCTATATCAAAGAAATAATGAAGATAAATATTCTCATGGGAGATGAAGAATCAACACCATGCAATCAAGACAAAATTGTTTGATACAAATAACATAGGTCATGTTCCCCATTCTTCTCTCCATATTCATAATTATTTTATTTTATTTTTCTATAGATTCCAAATATAATGAGTTATTGTTGTCAAATAATTTTGTGAATTTCATCTTTTGATAAGTCAAAATTGTTAAAAAAAATATATAAAAGATCAAATACAAATCTAACAATTGAGAAAAAAAAATGTACAAGACTTATGTTGAAATATGAGACCATTATACCAAGTTGTAATAGTAGAGAATGTTAATAAAGTAGATCTATAAATATATAGTAGAGTAGTGCAGTGTCTACTCATATATAACTTACATGTGAAGGTTCATGCCTTACATATTGCATTACAAATTTCAAAAATCCTTGAATCCTTATAATTCAATATCTACAAACTAATTCACATAATTTACTATAATAAAAAATATATGATGAATTTATGGCCCAAGCTCAGATGGATTTGACAAAAATTTGCCCCCCAAAACCTCTAATTTCTTATAGCCTCATCATTGGCCTCTATACCAGGTTAGTTTCTAACAACAAATTGCTAAATATATTTAGGCTAAAGCAAACTCCCTAAAGCGCTTTTCAATAAAATGTTGAAGTATTTACATCCATAGACATGGATGAAACATGGAAACAAGGATGAAAAAGAATCATTCATGAACCTACTTATATTTCGGCCTTGTTTCATCTAAACTTGCCATAACAAACAAATTGCACCTCAATCTCACCAATCAAGTTTTGTCTGGGCCAACTTGACAATTGTTCCTATCGGATCATTTCCCGGCCCTTTGCACTCATTATCAGTCGTCCGCCACACTCGAGAACGTCGGGTCAGACATCGACAAATGGACGTACAGTGCCCTCTAGAAAGTAAGGTAACCCCATTGATTTTGACTTGGAAGAATATCTTTCAAAATTTGCCCTTTTCGGACCTAACTTTCAAATTTAACCTATTAAATTTATTGTTTTATGCAATCTTCATCAACACGCCAAATTTCAATTTTAAAAAATAATTTTTTTATTTTTGGTAAATTATTTTGTGAGTTTTTCATTGATTGAAAAATATTGGTGATGAATTTTTAAAATTTTATTGTGCAACTATTTAAGAAACATCAATGTGCACATTTCACTTCTAAAAAAAACTTACATTATCTAGAAAAAAATTTACTAAAGAGAATTCAATGTCAAAAGGTCACTAATATAAAATTTGTACAACAATTTTTTCTAAATTATAATTAAGTTTTCACAAACCAATTGCACCATCATGTTCAAAGGTATAGAAGTAGTCATAATATAAGGTTCAATTACTAAAATATAATTACAATTTAAAGATATCTATTTCATAATATTTGGGAAGGTAACACCTTGACATTGAATTCTCTTTAGCATAAAATTTTCCTAGGTAATTTAAGTTTTTCCTAAAAGTGAAATGTGCACATTGATGTTTCTTCAATGTTTGTACAATAAAATTTTAAAAAATTCATCACCAATTTTTTCCATCATTTATTTTGTAACACAATGAAAAACACACAGATAATTTACCAAAAATAATTTTTTTTTTTTTTTGAAATCGAAATTTTGCATATTGATGAAGATTGCATAAACCCGTAAATTCAATAAGTTAGTTTTGAAAATTAGGTCCGAAAAGAGCAAATTTTAAAAGATACACCTCCAAGTCGAAATTGGGGTTCCCTTACTTTCTAGAGGGCCGTCCGGCCCACACAGGTGGCATTAAACCCGTGAACGTACCAGTAACCCCAGCGACCGCTAGACGGCAACCTCCAGTCGCCGACTTAACCCCCCATCTTCGTCATTTTATAGATTCAGACACAGATGACATTTTTAGGGTTAGGGCTTCTGGACGCTTCGCCTTGCTCCATAAAGACCTCGCGTGCCCTGAATTCCGTCATTTTCTTCCCGATATGGTCTATCTGCAAAGTTTTGAAGTTTTCTCGTATTCGTCACCTCTTCAATGCTTTTTTTCGTTAGGGTTCTGATCATTTCGGACGTGAACCTCTGATTCGTTCCATAGTTTTGGTGCTTCAAAACATTGCATTAAACGAAAACTTGGAACCCCGATACTTAGGCTTGTTTCTCAAGCGTTCGCAGTGGCCGCCTAAAGCTTTCGAGTTGATGCAGCTTCCAAACCTTCCTTGGATAATCTGAGACTTTTGTTAATTTCTGATATGCTGATATTTTGTGAATATTTTACTCCAGAATGTGGACGCTGGACTCAACTGTGATAATTACTCGGAAGAGCTAAGCCAGGAAACTGATCCCTTATGTCACGAGAGTTCTCGAGTTTCTGCAGTTTTATGTTTACAATGCACTTTCCGCAGGATTTGAATGAGCGTATATGCTGGACGTTGAGGTGATTGGTGAGTTAGGGAGATGTTTCGTGTCTTTTGTTCACAATCGTTTGTCTAATTTATGAAAGTTGTATGGAGCTATGACGAATCTAAATACCAGTATAAAGCCAGTTCTGCTTCTGATATCTGTGATTGATAAACTGGTCAACGACTGAGCTCTATTTCTGCTTGCGTTTCTGATCGGGAGTACTCGGTGATGATAATTCCTTAGGCTTGTTTCTCAAACATTCGCAGTGGCCGCCTAAAGCTTTCGCCCAGCCGGGCTTGAGAGCTGATGCAGCTTCCAAACCTTCCTTGGATATCTGAGACTTACTGCCGATCGAGTAGATTGTATCGGTGAGACGATAGTTACTTAGTGGTTTCCGCTTGTTAAAACATGGTTGAATTATTTTTTCTGAACTCTGATAGTTTTTATGTTTTACGATTTTATCTCGCTTCCAAAGGATGGATTGCAGTTCTCGTCGTGACTGATGCTAATGCAAGTGACGCTAACCTGCTCTTCTGATTTGGTCTTTGATAAGTGCCTCGAGGATTTACAAAACCAATGTGTACACTGCATGTGTTTCTGAGTTTCTCTTTAGATTGTTTGTCAATTGATGTTGATGCCAGAGTCGGTGATGATAAACTTCTAGGCTTGTTTCTCAAACATTCGCAGTGGCCGCCTAAAGCTTTCGCCCTGCCGGGCTTGAGAGCTAATGCAGCTTCCAAACCTTCCTTGGATATCTGAGACTCTGGCACTTTTGAAGTTTTTGGTGTATTGGTCTGTCCACAGCGATGATTAGAAAATACCCGCGCTTCTGAGGGGCAACCCACTGAAGTCAAAGGGATATAATGGTTGAATTTCTTCAGATGAGCTGTGACTGTTGATGTATGTTGAAGTAGGTTTCTGAGCCGATGATGACAAAAGTGGAGTTAATCTTTTCAAGCTTGTGATCATTTCGTTGTTACTCACCGTGAGGTTTCAAGTGCAGCAGTTCAATTTACTTTCGGCCCTTTTACTGAAAATACGAAGAAACAGAACAGACCTGGTAACATGTGAGCTTCACTGACTCTTATCATCCTGATTTTATCTATCTCCAATCTTGTTTGGCATAGCAATTGCATGTCGACATGTCGATCATTACCATAGAAGTGAACTAGCCAACAACTGCCCAATTGCAAGTCCAAGAGGGGAATGTGTGAAGACAGGCAGCGAGCTTAAAACGAGTTTATTGATACCAGTATACTGAACTGCTCATTGGAGTTTGCTGGTGCAACAACCACGAAACGAAGAGAAGACTGCAAAGCTCTGTATCTGGTAGCTCTTTACCAAGAAATTTTTTGGTTGCCGGTAATAAACAATAACGCGAGAGGTTTGAAGATACCAAGTTTGTGTGGAAATCTGTTTATTGGTAGCTCTTTAATAGCTGCAGTCTTCAAACCTGTAATTTCATGTGGAATGGTTTAGCATGTATTTTGCTTGTTTCGTTAGATTGGTTGGTTCCCTTTTGGATAGATTGGCTAATTTGTGTTTGGAGATGGGACTGTCAGTTTGAACTGGATTTATATTGAAATTGAGATGGGACTGCCAGTTTACACATGGTTATGAAACCATAACAAGTACAATTGGCATAGAAACAATGCAAATGCACGTGAAACTGGATTCATTTCTAGGCTACAAAAAATTCTTGTAAACTCTGGATTCTTGTTAAACAATTTGCATAAACAAGAGAGAAGTCCGTAGGTTTTTCCATTTGTTGGGGTTGCCATTGTAAACCCAATAAAAATATTTCTTTAACTGCTAAATGCCCAAGGTCAAACATTTTGGCCTTGGCCATCTTGAGCTTCTTGGAATTTGCTCTAAATTGAACAAAAAGCCAACATTTTGTTGAGTTTCATCAACTTTTTATGGAAGTGGAACCGTGCAAATTCAAATTAGACATGTGAGAGATCACATGGGAAATGAGAATATAACAATATTACTTTTGAATTGAAACATTAAAGTGTTTGATCATGAAGATGTTAAAATTGTGAAAGTGATTTGTAGTCTTACAATCTTCTTTCACATGTCAAATCTAAGAAATTGGCCACCAAAAAAATATGAGATTAAAGGGCAAAATAGGCATCATCCCAATCAATTTATGGCTTCTCAAAATCGAATTAACAATTTTTTCAAATGAATTTCTAGTGATTTTTTTTCCAAAATCTGGCATATTTGAGGCTCATTTCTAAGAGCCTTCCAACACTAGAAAATCAAGATTTGCAATGGACACATTGGTACAAAACCTTGAATAGAAAAATCATAATCATTTATTTTCAAAATCAGATTTTTGATGTTAAAACTAGACTTTAAAAGAATTTGTCTAAAAAAATATCCTACTACAAATTGTAATCTGGTGAGGTTGTATTTAACTTTAGAGTTTTGTCAACACCAAAATTTGGTGCCTTGGACATTTAGGGGTTAAATTGCTTTTAGAGGAGGATGTGTTTTATCACTAGCTTTCTGGAATACTAAACTACTAATTTGTGCCCAAAAGACTACGTCGTAGAATTATAAGATGAAAAGTGTTTATAATTTCAATTGAAGCACAAAAAAAGAATACTTCATTTTGATTGATTTCGTTTAATCAACCATAACATCGTGTAACTACCTCATTGAAGTACATTATGTTAAATCCATGTTATAAATACTTTGTAATGTGCAAATTTGTTGGCAATCAAAAGATATTTTTACATTATTTTTATTGAGATATTGAATATTTGGATCAATCATTTTGTTATAGTAGAGAGACAATTTTTGAATTGATCATATCATAAATTGACTAATATACTAATTTCCTAAAGATATTTGATGTGTAACAAATTTTGTCAATTTTAATTTATTTTGAAAAAAATAAAATAATTATATCATTATTTTCAATATTTTTATAATATAATTTTCTATGAATTGAGTTTTCATAATAAAAAAACTTGTGAACTTATGTAAACTATTATTGACTAATTCACATGAAATTTAGCTAGTTTTTTAGTTTGATAAACCCCTAAAGAACCAACATCCTTTTTTTGGCAGTATATAAATTTTGGGCAAGTACATGTGACTAGAGATTTTCATATATTAGGCTGAAATTTTAATAGAAGGTGGGGATAAGGAATTTTTTTCATATGCACTAAATTTCATGACATTTAGAAATATGAGTCAAAAGTTATGGCCACATATGTTCTTTTTTTAGTAACTAACCAGGCAGATCAGAAAAAATCACTTTTTTCAAAAACAAAAATTTGAAATCGGTTTTCTAGAGTTTTATATACGTAGAAAACCTTGAATCATTCCATTTTGATCAATGAATCAAAAGTTATGAGGAATTTTTGTTTGCAAACAATTATGGATTCTCTACTCTAGAATAAACTTTGAAGTCCCTTATCTTACTCAATTTTCAATATTTTTTGAAATAAATAAAAAAGTGAGATGTAGATTGTTTATTACAATATTGAAACCACTGGGATTGGCGTTTTTCAATTTCATAACTAAATTCTTAACAATTTTGTATTTTGAATCATTCTCTACTTCTTTCTGCTTACTATTTTTTTCTTATATATTGTACAATTTTAAATGACGTGAAATTTTTTGAGCATGTAGCCAACTTGTCTAGGAAAAAGAATCCAAAGAAGCACCACCATTTTGGACGTTTTTTCATAGAAAATTGTGCTTGTGAAGTGCAGATGCGACTATGATTTTAGTAAATTTGATTGCTTATATCGTGCAACACTACAAGCAAAAGGGGTGTTTTAAGTGAGTTTTTAAGTATAGTCCTAGACATATGATTTTAAGTAATGACCTTTAAAGAGATTTTCAGCAAAATTTTACTTAAAACACATGTGTTTTAAGTAAAATTTTGCTGAAAATCTCTTTAAAGGTCATTACTTAAAATCATATGTCTAGGACTATACTTAAGAACTCACTTAAAACACCCCTTTCTCTTGTAGTGGATCTTAATCCACACAATGGAAATTTCTGAAATTTTTTCCATGTGTTTTCAAGTCAGCATACTACAAGATCCTATGGTTACATGTGTCAAAAAAAGTTTTTTTTTCAAAAACTTGGTACTCGTACTAAAATGGGCCTTAAAGCTACTCCTTGGGTACATGTTGTGTAAAATTTTCAAAGAAAAAAATATAAACTCCATTTGTAGTGAGCTGCCCAAAATTACTATGTTGCCAAAAAATGCAGCTTGGTCCTTTAGGGGTTAAAACACCCCTTTCTCTTGTAGTGAATAGAAGTAAATTTTTTTCAAGATTCTTTAGTAAGTAGAATGAGAGTTGTTTTTGGATTTTTTGATGAAAATTTTATGAATTTTAAGATTTAATTGAATAAAATACTATTGATTAAAATTTGAAAAGTGTATAATATATTTATATATATTTTTACATTTTTTTTTACAATTCTTGGTCAGGAGTAAATTGTAATAACTGTAAATATTTGGATTCACATTTTAGTCAATAATATTTCATTCAATTTTAAAATTATTAAAATTCTTATCATAAAATCCCAAAATAATTCTCATTCCACTTACTAAAAAATCTTGAAAAAATTGTACTTCTATTGAAAGTTTATTGTTTCTAATAATTTTGATTAAATTACAAAAGATAAGAAGTTGAAAATTTTTGAAAAATCAATTTATACAAGTGTCATATATATACTTCAGCATGTCCAAAATTTGTTGAAACAATCTAGTTTCTCAATTAGTTATGACGATTTTTGAAGTGTGAGTATATTTATGAGAGCCACTATACATGAAATAAGAATGGGATACAATCCTTGCTCACAAAGATGTAAACGGAAGAATATAGAGTTTGTTTGTGAAATCCAAAATGTAGCTTTTATTTGTAAAGAAATTTATTTAGAATTATTTGTAAATATAAAGTGTCAATTGCAAATATTGGCAAATATAGTACTGAGTTTGAAGATATGTTCACTTGCATTTTCAACCAATGATGTTAATAAATGAACAATCCGTACAAAACTTACTATATAAATATACAACATCCAAACAACCTTTTTACTACACCCTAACAATATTTCTCAAATAAACTCATGTATCATAAATAAATAGAATTGTTGGTGATTCACAATCCACTGTAATTTAACACAATTTAGAGGACCAAATTAAATTTTTTGTAAGTAAAATATTTTCTTTATCTACAATATAAAATTGAGGGAATAGGAAAAATAAATAAATGCCCATATAATTTATTTTCAATAAATCTTTAGAAAAACTTCAAAAATAGTACAAAATAAACATTATCAATCAATTTCTACAAAATCTAATATATATAGTTGTAATTTGTGCGACATTCAATCAATATTTCTTCAAAAATATTATAAAAATCACTTACATTCATAATTTTTACAGTCTACAAGAATAAAATATACTCTCTAGGTAAAATTGAATCATTGTTCAAGTGATTAATTTTGAATTATAGATAATGACTTTTCAAAACTTGATTGTCTTAGTATATAGAAAACATTAGGTTTGTATTCTAAATTAAAAAATCTATACTATGTTTTGTTGCAACTATGCAATCTTTTAAGGATTAGACAATTTTCTACAATTTTCTACAATTGAAAAGTTGTCTTATAAAATGGAATTAAGAAAAAGAATTCAATAATGATTTTTTTTTAAATGTTATAAAATGTACTGAAACAATAACCAATAAATAATTTTCAATTAAATTTATGAACAATAATTGAAAATCCCTTTCAAAATCAATTATGAATAATATGTGTAATTTTTTCAACATTTTTTTTCATTTAGATCAAAATGGTAAGTTTTAATTATGGTGATTTTCTAGATATTTGTTTATTTATTCAAGTTGTCTTGAGTCTTTAAGGAATTAAACAAAAACACTTCATTATACTTTTCCCCAAAAGTCTTACAGTGAGTGAAGTTTATCAATTTGAAAGTTTAAACTGATGTCAAACATTGTTTTCATTACTATTAATTTTATATATTATAATAAAACAATTTCAAAAGGCACTACAACATTTATTATTTTACAAAAATTATAAATTTTTGATATTTATGATATTATTTATAACTTGTACCACTAAAAAAGTGTTCTTTATCATTATTTGATTCTTGTTTACTTTGAAATATGACACAAAGCATTATATAACAACATACAAAATGTTCTAAGAAGTGTAAATCTTTCTTCAATTTGCAACAAATCTTGATTTTTTCTTTCCATGATCACCACAATGTATACTAGATGTGATATGATCATGAATTTTGATTGAGAATTTCTTTGTTGTGCATGTCTTTTAATTTGAATCACAACTTAATTTTTTATTTTACTTTCTTTTTTCTTGGTCATTTATAAATAGAAATGTTATTAGCAATAATAGAAGAACTAAAGATGGATTAAACTCTCCATCTGTTTCTATAGGTTTAGGAGATTTGTGTTTTAATTTTTGTTTTCCCATTTATATTAAACCATATAAAATCTAAACCTAATTTTGACCTATTCTATAAAATTCAATTTGAATACAAAAGCATTTAGAAGACATCTCTTAAATGTTCATTGATTGACATAAATATCTATATTCGTACTCCTCAAAGAGTCAAAGTCTAATTGTCAATTAATATAAATGTATTAGAAACATAATTCACATGAAACCACAAATGATCTTTTAAACACGATAAATGTATTGTATTCGTATTTTTATAGCTTGAGATTGAAATCCATTTTATGTTGAATTGATTGTAGATATAATATTTATTTCAAAATAAAAATAAAGTATTGAAGTGACAATATTTATAATACATTAGTCTCATCATATTCTTATATTCAATCTTCAAAGATTTTTTTGAAGGATTGATATACATCATAATGACATATTAGTACCTCAATTTGAAAACATGAATGGTACTAAATAATCAATTTTTTTTTTGAATACTATAAATTATTTGACATTAATTTCAATATATCTCACATTGTATATTTTAAATAACATAGTTTCAATCAATACAATAAAGTAATATATTCATATAGAATATCATTATTTTTTTTAAAATTTCAATCTTCATGTGATTCTTATATTGAAAAATCATACATTTGTAAGTAAAATTAATCATAATATATAATATCCCTTTTGGGTTATATTATCAATACACCCATTGCCTCTACACATAGAAGTCCTTCCATGTTTTTTGCACCTCCTCAAGGCATTCAAAACCTTGTGTTCTTTCCACTACAAGAGAAAGGGATGTTTTAAGTAGTGTCCTAGACATCACGTCTTTTAAGTAAGTTTTTAAGTAAAATTTTACTAAAAAGACAATCTTTTTAGTAAAATTTTACTTAAAAAACTTACTTAAAAGACGTGATGTCTAGGACACTACTCAAAACACCCCTTTCTCTTGTATTGTTCTTTCCTAATATAACCTTTGGTTGATTTAAATTAACTTTTGGTTAGGGTAATCTAAATTAAATAGAGTTACCTCAAGGTTATATAATATTTCTAAAAGTTCTTCTGAGCAAGTATAACTATTCATTATTATTCAATAAACATAATCAAAGGTTCTATGAAAGTCTATTTTCTTCTTTTTAATGGATCCTTTAGATTATTTGATGAAATGAGCTTCATTTGTATAAAAAATGATTAGATTTGAAATTTTGTAATATTTTTAATAAAATTCAAAATCAAGGCACAATAGAAAGTAAAAACTTAAAAAGGTTTACGAAAAAATCATTGAGATTATTTAAGAATAAAGAATATGCAGCATGGACCAAAGTTTATTTCACCTACATATTTGACATACAACAAATGACCAATAGAACTTATAATTCATAAGTCTACTTTGCTAACGAAGCAAAATTAATATGTAAGTTCTTTTTCATTCAATCTTCTATTTTCAAGTTTAATCCCTAAGTGTCACAACCAAACGGCTCTAAATGGAGGATCATTCTAGAAAAAGCGGCATAACTTGAATTTGGATTGGTTACTACATTTGTCAATGTAGAACTTTGTGGCCATCAACCAGATGAGTGCAAATTTTGTATTTTTTAGAAAATTCACCGTATGGATGCAAACATTATAAGGTTTGATGAATCCAATCTTAAAAAACAGGCGTCTAAAAAATGTCCCTTGTGATGTTCAGGGGTTAAGATGAAGTAGAAATGACTTTAACCCCTAAAGGACCGAATGACCGTTGAACGTACGCAGGTGATCTTGGGTAGGTGCGTATGAAGTCATTTTTTAACGGATGTTCTTCAAATTTTGACACAAGGTGGGTATATTGATCATCTTTCAGGGAAAAAAAATTTGTACAAATTTGACGGGTAGATTTGAAGTTATGCTACCCGAAAGGGCCTCAGCTGCTTGGGCAGCTCTGGGCAGGGTCAGGGCCAGATGAGCCAGGGAGTGGGCGGGGAACCTGGTGGGCAGGATTGGAAGGGGAGCAGGCGGGGAACGGGAGGGGAGCGGGAGGGGAACTGAGGGGAGCGAAGAAGGCAGGGGAGGCTTGGGGTGGAGGCCTGTTTGGGATTGGGGAGTGAGTGTTGGTGGACAAGGGAGGCGGGGCCTTAGGTGGATGGGGAGGGGAGGTTGCACCAGAGAGCCGGACCCCTTGCTTGTCCCTAATTTTATCATTGCGGAAAACGCTGAAATTTTTATTTTTCAACCATGATAAAATTTGCAAATTTTGAATTCATATTTGCAATCAGAGGTCCCAAACTATCTAGGAGAGATGTACGAAATAATTCAATGAAACACAAAATAGGGGGGTCTTTTATTTTTACATGCACCCCTGGAATGAATTGGAGAGGACAAGTGAGGGGTCAGTTTAACCTGGCCCACTAGAGCACAATGTTCAACCACAACATTGTGGCCATTTCATCCACCTTCTTTAGCAACAATGTGTTCTCTAAGATTCCAAAAATGGAACACACAAAGACACTAACAAAATGCAAGCATTACAATTTTGGTGTCCTTGATCTTGAGAACAAGACGTGTAAGCCCTCAAGAATCACCTACAAAATCATGTATTGAAAAAAGTTGGATGTATTATAAAGTTGGTTTTTTTTATTAAATTTTTTTTATCTTTAAAACATTGAAAATAACTATAATAGGTGCATTAATGTAGACTCTCTTTAAACTATTTGTAATGAATGTTTAATGTGTAGATGTTTTTAGATGAGATGGAATCTTTGCAACCTCTTCTTGTAGGTAGAGGTTGATGTACCGGTATTGGTCATCTCTAATGTAGGCTTAAATTCAAATTTGCATTTCTTTCTTAATATCGCTTAGATGAAAGTCATCCTAATTTGTGGAGACACTTTATTAAATTGTTGTTGTATATAATGGTTGGATTTGGTGTTACTATAATATTTACATATTTTTCTAAAATTACAAATGTGAAGGTGTGCTAAGTGGTTGACTAAGGCAAAATTGCATTAGCACAAACGTGGTTGACTGTGGTTCAAAATTGAATTTGCACAAACGAGGTCATAGATTTTAAGAACACAAAAATTTCAAAAAATCACCATATCAAGATAACCTCATTTCAAATCCATTCCAACAAATTTGACTCAAAAAATGATAATATTTTTTTAAAATTGGAAATATATTTCTAAAGTTTGTTATTCCAATGATAAAGTTTTCAATTCTAAAAGTTCATCCTAAAAACTTTGAGGTTATGTATGCTTTCAAATTTTTTTATTGTATAGTTAATTTTGAGCAAACAAGGGCTATTGTTGGTGTATGTTGAAAATTTTATTTTTTATCTATCCTTCAACAATGCCACTAACTTGGTCATTCTATGCTTCATGATTTTTGTACAAGGTTCTACATCAGTGCTTATAGAGATGGGAAGAAAAGGAGAATTTAAAAAAATAAAGGTCTTATGTCTCAAGCTTGCAAAAATAAATTGGGCTCTGATTTATTTAGCCTCAAATGCTTGCAATTACATAACCTATATATGTTTGCCTTCCTACCAAGCTCTTTTAGGAGTTAAAAAACATTCACATAAATTAGGTACACTTAAACTTTGAAATGGATAAAACAACTCTCACTACAATGGAAGGTTGAGATTAAATGGGAGTGTGTTATATTGGAATTATTTTTATCCACTGATTTTATTGAGGTTATTTTTTCATTCTTATAGAATAAGATATTCCCCCTTCATGTGAATGTACTCTTAAATTACATTTGACACCAAGAGAAAATGTCTTTATGTTGAAAATGAAAACAATTACCCCCAAAAGATAGAGAATTGAGATCATAGAAGATATATACCTTTTAGATTCATTCACATCAAATGGGGCTTATCTTAATCCTTAGTCGGATAAAAGCCCCCTACCACAATGAAAGGTTGTGATTGGAAGAAAATACAATGGGATTGTTTTTTCACCTTAATCTTAGTGGGATTATTTTGTCCCTCTCAATGCGTAAAATATTCCCCCTTGGTGAGAAGTACTATATATTCAGGTCAGATTCGGCACCTTGGTGCCAAAATAGTTTAATTTAGAACTTGGAGAGTTCGACAGCTTGATTTGGATTTTTTTGGCTTTCAGCACTTTGTTGTTTCTAATTTTTTTGACCCTCCTAATTTTGGATTGATTTTTTTCTAAATTTTCTCAAGTATATTTTTTGGATATTCAGAATTAGCCACAATGAAAATTTTCCAGATTTTCAGAAATAGTTGTACAATTTTTAGAATTTTAGACATATTCCAAATTTTCCCTAATTCTTTATGAAACTGACCTACACGGAGGGTACCCTTAGGTCTAGGTAAACAAAGGGATTAACTTAATTTTCTATGGTTTTGAATTAGCCCGGGGTAAGCGACAAATTTAAATAATCTAAACATAATGAAGATACAAGAATATCAACGAAAACGAAGATGGTTCCCTAACTGTACCCACAGTGAAGATCTTCACGTTTTAGATTTGCTAAGAACTAGTAGATCTTCGTGGAGCGGGAATGCGCCTAATTGATCTGTAGAAGACGAAGCGCGCAACGTTTGTTTTCGTTTTGTTTTGTAAGCTTCTTCGAGGTTTTGGGAGGCGATCATTTTTGCAGAGGCGGACGACGACTCCGTCGCCATCGCCGATGCTTCTCTTCTGCAGTGGTTTTGTAAGCAGATCGAAGTCGTTATGGACGAGCCCCATTTCTCACTCTTAGGTTTAATCCTCGCGGCCCATTTCTTGCGGCTTAGATGTGGTCGCACCTTTGGTTCTGTTTGTGTGAGTGAAAGGGGCTGAATTGTCTGTACTCTCAAATCTGTTTAATATTAAAACCTGGGGTATTGAAAAAAAATTCTATGACGTAGTTTGAAGGTTCGCTACGGTCGATGATAGTGTGGCAAGAGTGCAGTATATACTTGAATCTCAGTGTAGAGAGGGTTGTTATAAAGAGGGTTGAGTGTTGCTGGATTCGGTGTGGGAAGCTACTTGAGATTTCGATAGGGTTTCAACGTTTGTCTGTGGCTGTGTATTTGTACCAGTGAAGGTGGTCGAAATTTTCCATATAAGGGGAGATCTCTTGCGAGCCATTCCCCTAGTATTCACGATTTTGAGAAGCGAGAGGTTTATTTAGGTCCTTGATCCTGGTGTGTCCAAACAAGTTTTTGAATCGCTTGCAGAATCTCGTGGAGTACCGTCTCAAAGAAGACAACGGGTCTGGAAGGTGGAGAACGAGAGGTCCCTGATTGTGGGGAGAAGTGTGAGGGAGGGGATTGGACGACGCGGTGTTAGATGATATCATATCACGGCTGCTCGAGGTGCGGACTGGGCGGCCAGGCAAGCAAGTACAGCTATCGGAGGCCGAAATTCGTCAGCTCTGTGTTGCATCCAAAGACATTTTTTTGGCCCAGCCGAATTTGCTTGAGCTTGAGGCTCCAATCAAGATCTGTGGTATGCCCTCAGTACATCTATCATACTACATGTAAATTATACATGATGTTACAATCGATTTGCAAAATGAGCTTAACCTGGCCCTTGATGATCTTGAAATAATGGCTTGTCAAATTAGGATGCTAGATTTCAGTGGAATTCAGTGGTTCCTTCTGATTTGCTCAATTTAGTTTTTTAGGGCTGAGAATTTGTGACCGATCTCATATTTTAGTAGCTGGAAAATTGAATGTTGAAAATTGTAATGGGTCGTAGCTTTTTAAAGGACCGATGAGACACCTGGTACTTGTGTGTTTCGTGATGCTCTGCTTGTAGTGATAACTGAAGCACTTCTTTGCTGCTCCAGGTGATATTCATGGGCAATATTCTGACCTTTTGAGGTTGTTTGAATATGGTGGCTTTCCACCTGAGGCAAATTACTTGTTTTTAGGGGACTATGTGGACAGGGGAAAGCAGAGTCTAGAATCTAGAATCATCTGTTGAGCCCATCAAGTTGCGTTGCAACAGTCTGCGACTCATGTCTCTGGTGCTTGTCCTCCCCTCCCAATCTCATTAGCTGCTCACAATTGATGCGATGGTAAAGTAGAAGACAGCTTCGCAAACAATTTCGACTGCATGCAGGTGAGGAAACACGAGGAGACTCTCGCCGTACAGAACGTTCGTTCCCCGATGTCCACGTTCCCCCAAGTTCTCAACGTTTGTTCCCCGGCGCCGCGGCGTTCCCCTCATTGGGAGCGTCGGCGTTTCCAATGGGGCCCATAAAAAATTTGCAATAAATTTTCAATAGGAATACAAGATGAGCACAAGAAAAAGACAATGCAAGTTGAAGGCTACAATTAGAAGCAATGAACACATACAGTATAGGAGGCAAAATCAAGCCCCACATTCCCTTGGCATTGAAGGATACTATATCTTTTAGTAAAAGTCTTTGGGAGCATGTAGTAGAAAATTTATTTTGAACATCACATTTTCATTCAAAGGAGAATGGTGTATATTTTGATTTTTACAATTCTATGGAAATACATGTACTCTCTCAAAGGGCTCATAGGTACTAATGATAGAAGGTGGTGTTTTTCACTAGAGATGAATTTGGGAGAAAAGAAGACCCATTCTTGCTTGTTTGCTTGCAATGGTTTTCCTAGAATTCTCAGAAACCATGGACAAAGGGAGAGGGGAAATTAGCGTATTTGTGGGTCATAATATCTTTTGCCATGAAATTTTTTTTTCTTGTAGAATATGGTGTCATGTAAGTTTTCACCGTTCGGATTTCCCAAAAACAAATTTCTCCGTGCACAAGAAAACTTCAAAAATTGGCTAGTGTATTGCCAATTTTTTATACCTCTTTGTATTGCAGGGTGATTTAGAAAGAGTTAGAAATTGAATTTGCTTCCAAAATTTTGCATGGATGTACCTAAGAGGACATACAATTGAATGGTGAAGAGAATCAATCTTGTGTAGAGGCAAAAAATTTCTCCAAGAGGGCCCAAAGTCTGCTGTCCCTGTCGGGCAGTGATGAAAAAAACTTTTTTTCAAACTTTGAATGTTATAATCTTTCAATCCGTGCGGTGAAATGAGCTGAAATTTTTTTCACACATTGATGAAATACTTTATTATAGTTTTGTACAGTTGAAGTTTCAAAAAAAAGTTTTCATTTTCATTTTTGATTAATATACCCCCAAAACGCAGTTTTTGACAATGTCTTCCTAGAAAAAACCTCCGGTCCTCTAGGGGTTAATAACTTAGAGAGGTCCAACTTGACTCAATACATTTGTAGATGCATAATAGAGGTAGTCTAGAAGATTATACATTACTAATAATTAATTTTTCCACAACTTCAAAGCAAACTTCTAACATGGATGACCTCCATATCAATTTCCAACCTTCATAATTCTTATTTTGATCACCCGGAACATTGTCTTTGCCTACGACAGATGGCTTCTTGCATGCTTTTACAAAGCTATCTGGTAGGAGCATCTCATTTCGAATTGGGTGGCTTATCTCTAAGCTCAATACGGAGCTTGTAATCGTCCCAAGCAAGCCATAGTATTTGGGATAAATTTGATCGAATCTGGATCAAGTCCCCAATCCTTGCTTATAAAACTGGTGACTCGAGTACTTAGAATAGGGAGGGTCCCCCCACTATTTCAATTGTTTTTTTGCTCTTATCTCTTCATTAATATTATCGTGCCTTAGGACTTGAATTTTTCTTTTAATGTGATGGTTTTCCATTTGTTTTCAAAAAAATAATAGTAGTAGTAATAATAGTAATAATAATAATAATAATAATAATAATAATAATAATTTTGAACTTCCAATGTTTGAATTAGTTTAAATAAAAATATTCAATTACCATTAATTTAGAATAATTGAATGTATCTTGTTGAGTATTAAATACTTTCTTTTCGTGGAGGTTAAACAAAAAACACAATTTAAAAACTAATAATGGACTTAAAATATATCTACAGTGTTACGTTTTCACTACAAAAGAAAGGGGTGTTTTAAGTAGTGTCCTAGACATCACGTCTTTTAAGTAACGTCTTTTAAGTAAGTTTTAAAGTAAAATTTTACTAAAAAGACAATCTTTTTAGTAAAATTTTATTTAACAACTTACTTAAAAGATGTTACTTAAAAGACGTGATGTCTAGGACACTACTTAAATACTTAAAACACCCCTTTCTCATGTAGTATTTTTTCTCAGTTGTTAATGTTGCATTTATTTTGTTTAGAATATTCAAAATTAATTTCATTTCTTGCCAAAAAGTATAGTCAAAATATAAGTTGTCTTCACTACATTATATTCAACAATAGTAGAAAGGTGTTGTAGACATACAAAAAAGACATTTTACTTTAGAACATGGACAAGATATTGACAAAGATCCTCTACACTAGCATCACTACACCTTTATTGTAGATATTTGGTTCATATGCATGATGTTGATTTCTCTTCTTCATCTTCACTTATTTTTTGAAGATTCAACTTCTTTGACAAATGCAAAATATTTTGCCTCATACTTCTGGTCCTAAAACCAGGGCTTCTTGGTGATTGATATTTGATACTCCCTCCAACCCAAAATGATAGTTCACAATTTTGTTGAGATTTTTTTATGCCAATTTCACTGATCATATTGTAAAAAACATAATTAAGAAAGGTTCCAAATTTTATGTCACTGGAGTCAATGAAGAACATTCCATGTGTTCATTGCAACCTAAATAAAACTAACCACAAGGAAATCTCATATGATCTACTCAAAACAACCTTAAAAAAACATGACATTCAAAGAGGACAACCATTTGGCAGTACGGAGGGAGTAATTTTCTATCAGAGTTGCAAGCAAACCTTCATCATAATCTACTACTCTAAAACTCTATCTAGCAAAGCATTCAACGGCAAGAGGTAGAGTTTAAAGAAGTTGTTTTTAAATTCCAAAACGAAACGAAACCGATTCACACAAAAAAAGGAATAGAAAACCATTCTCACACACATGCCGCGATTCCAGCGAGAACTAACAAGTATCAGCAATTGGGAGGAACAGAAAAGAGAGCTACAAGTCTGGAACATTCTCCACTCAGGAGCTAGTTAGACTGTTGAACTTCGAAATTGGATTCTCTCCCTCAGCAGATCGATGAGCACCTCGCAAATTGCAATGGACAATTTCTTCACGCATCGAATCATTCAAGCTGCACTTTAGTTTTGTTTGGCTGCCGGTAGTGGTCGACATCCCTGCCACAAGCCCAAGATATTCTGCGTTATGGATGGATTTTGCCGAAACCTCGGGGAACTGAGAGCACCTTCTCCAATGTGCGAAGCCTCTCTGCATCCAACAACCTGGAAAATTCGTGACAATATTGCACTGTACAGAAATCATGCCCTCCGTGACGGCCTAAAGTTGTCCTCTGACGGAGTGGACCCATCTGAATGTTACCTAACAAAATATATTAAAAACAAACAAACATGATTTGTACTCAACCTATGTTGAAAATGGTATCTGCTCAGTCACAAGTGTGACGACCCATTGAAGTGACGGATGCAAGAGATTGTCTTCTTCAAAAAAATTGAACACCAGATGCAAAAGGATGTAAATCAATGAAAGAAGAATGCCAAAAAAATGAAGCAGGTTGAGTACCCGGATTCTTCCTTTCAAGAATCAGGGTTTCAGGAACTCTTTTCTCCCTCTTGTTTCTGAAAATGACCCGTGTTTCCTTTGTGTTTTACAAAGGAAACACGGATCTTTTTCAGAAACAGAAGTAGTATATCTTATAATCCTCTCTAGTGAGTATGTTGTGACATGAATTGGTACCACATTGTAGGACCCTGCATATTATTCTTCAAAGACAAGGTCTACTTGGCATACTTTCTTCGTGTTTTGTGATGCTTTTGGAATTTTGCATATTCGGTAGTCAACAACGTGACCGTCGTTTCGAGAACTCACGCGACCTTGGCTGTGGAACCCTAATCGAGAAATGTGACACCAATTGGGATAATTGCCAGTCAATTCCGCCACAAAGCTCGAGACGAGTACACCACCACCGAAAGCGATAGCGAAGATCGACAATCAAACCAAGGGATTCGATCTGGCCGCAGATTCCGCCCAGTAGGCGCCGGAAGAGTGCGGACTTGTGGACTCGTGAACGAGCAGGGGCGGTGTCGGAAAATCTGCTGCCGGAGCGTCATTTTCTCCCAGCCAATTCGGATATACCCTCGACAACACAATCACACAATCACGGCCACTGCTCATCACTCCAGCTGATTGAATAAGTTACTATTAACTTAAGCTTATTCCCGGCATCCATGGAGTCGGCACACGACGCAACCACCCCCCAAAACAATAAAACATACTCACATTCGCAATAAATTACTCCACAAATTTTACATGAAACAAGGTACAGACTACAGACTACAGACTACAGATAGATGCCAGGCCCGAAGAAAAAAATTAGAATATTCCGATGCCTTGGCATCTTGGAGGAATTCAACTCAGGGATGTTCCCATATCCCCCGGGTCCGCAACGACTGTAATGACGGATTCCATTTGCTTTCCTTGTTATTATCCAGACCAGTGGTGGTTGAAAATTCTCGTGGATTCATTCATTCATTCCATGTGGCTGGCAGCAGGTGCGAAGGAATCCGTGTCGCCATGGCTACAGCCAGCGTAATCGACAAGGTCGTGCCCCGAGATCCGTGAACGATGCCTTCCCCCAACTTTGGGCGGTAAGCGGTCCTAGATTAGATTCTCTCTGTGACGGAAGCAGTGAAGCCAAGCAAGGCAGGCATAGATTTCAGGGCAGCGTGTCGGGTACATCACCACATTCCTGCATCTCGCCAACCAAACCAAACCCTAATTCCTCAAAATTCCCCCAATTTGCCCCAAACTTGCCCAGTTTCACTCCAAATTCGACCAAATTGGGCCGAATTGGATCGAAATGTCGAAGAAGGTTCACAATTAACTTCGGGGTTGGCTGGGTCCCAGATTTGGGGATGCCACGATGTGGGTGGCGGCCCGAGATTCTTGAGAAGCTGGCTGGCTCGCTGGCTGGCTGGCTGGAATGCTGGATCAGAGACTGACGGAGCTGCTTGAGCGGCGTCAGCTCAGCTTCCGTCCGTCCGTCCGGGCCGGCGTGCGTATCCTGACTGATGATTCTGCATTTTCTTCTGACTCTTCCGTCCGTTCAGTTTCGTTCCGTTCCGTCCGGCGACGGACGGGATCCTCGGGTTGGGTGCGAATCATGTCGCAAGCATCGCGGGGAGGATCCCACCATATCTCCGTCCGTCTTCCGCGGGGCCCGTTGGGAGAAAAACCATCAAAGCGCCCGCTTTCCAGCACAGCGAGGAAGACGAAGAAGACGAAGAAGACGAAGACCAAGCAGAAGCGGAAGCAGCACTGCAGCAACGAATGAGACACGGTGACTGGAGCCACTGCAGCACAGCTGGCTGGGCGGCCTCGGGACCTCCGCCCCGCTGGCGGGGTAGAACTACCACCTATTTTTTTATTTTTTTTATTTTTGAAACTACCGCCTATTTTTCAAGCAGGACGTTAAACCCGTCCCACGAAGTGAGCCCAGCCAGGGTGAAAACGCAGGAATTTTTTTATTTTTCACACAAATTTTTTTTTGCAAAATCTGAATTCATATTTGCAATCAGAGGCCCCGAATTAGATAGTAGAGATCTAGAACATACCCTAGGGACAACACAAAATAGGGGACAGGATTTTACTTTTATCCTCCAATTCTTGTGTTTTTATCCTGCTGGTCTCACTTTGTAGGACAGATTTAACGTCCTACATTTTTCAAATGTAAATGCAAATGTCATTTTTCGAAAGCTTGACCACTTTCGATAATTTTAGTCAACCAAAAGAAGAAGAAAGAAAATAACTTTGCAATTTTCAAATGCTTTAGAAGGAGAGTCTTGTTATGAGAAATAGCATCTTTTGCCATTCTTGTGGCTTAGCGTGTTCTTTCTTATAACAAGACTTTGTTTTCATATTACTCAATCCTTTTATGCTTGGATCAACCTTAGCACTTGGGTATTGGGGTCATTGTGGATACCAATGGAAGCAAGCCTCTTGTAGGCAAAATTGGAGTGGTGGTGTACATTGTGTTTTGAAATGTGCACCACCATTGTAATCATGTCCACAATAGGCTTGTTCCCATTGGTATCCAATTTGGCCCAAGCAACCGTTTTATGGTTGGTACCCAACTTTGGGGACTCCTTGGATCTCCCAAAAGTATATTTTGGAAATTTCATATTTTCTCATGTAGTTTATCTAGTTATCTTTCTATAGCCAAAAAAATTCAGTTTAGACAAAAGCTCAACCTTAGGTGATTTTTGAAGGTCAAACACTCCAAAAAATGTTCAATGTAGATTGTCTTTGGAGAGAGATTAGCCAATGAAAGGTCATCCCCCAAAAAAATTCCATTAGTAGGACAAGTGGGGGTAAGGGCTCATTGGTTGGAGTAAATAATTGATGATCATGGTCAAATGAAATTCTTGCTTTTGTAATGCACCTTGATTGATTACAAGACTTTCAAAGTAATCATTTATTGCTCCAATTCTTGTAGGAATTCACATTCAAATTCTCAACTATCCAAGTTTGCATTTGCGCAAAAAACGCAAACTTTTCTTTGAGAATTTCTTGAGGTATGGCTCCCAAAAGTATTTCTACTAGAAAAAAATAATTTAGAATTGAACTTTAACTATAAATATCTCAAATTTTTGTACAGTCAAATTCTTTGAAAATTGGAGAGAAGACTAATTTGATAGTAGCAAACAAGAATGCATTTTTAGAACTTAGTATGAATAATCTATGAATTTCAAAAAGACAATAATAAGAATATCTATAATCAATTCTAGGCTTTGGTAGCTATAGGTTGTACACTTCAGGCAAGAATTTGATGGAGTCGCTTTAAAAAATAGGTCATTATTAGGTGTGGTTATTTTAATTAGAGAAAGAATCTACCCTTCCCACATGAATCAAACCATCAATGCTAGGACTAGATCATTTCATAACTCCGAACAATTCATTTTCCATAGGAAAAAATGCAAAAAACTATTATTGAGTACCATATGATCACTTTAGAAAAAATTAAAATTTATTTTTGAAAACCAGCAGAGGCCATATCTAAATTAGTTGGAAGAGGTCACAACAGACAAAATTAACTACATGAAATAGTAAAATTAGATTGCCTTGCCTAAAAAAGTTACCTCATGGCTCACCGCTTGTCCACGGGGAGGCACATGCGACCCTTGGAACCGGGCTTGATTTGGTGCACCAACCCATGTCACACACATGCTTCTGGGTTGATGAAAAGTATTGCATCCTTGTACGGTTATAATAAATATTTATATAGTGTAAAGTGTCAAGAAATTAGTGAAAGTTGCAACCTAATTTAACTCTTTTTTTTAATTTATTTTAAACAAATGGGAACCCATTGCATTTTTATAAAAAAACAATACAAGACAACCAAGCCAAAAGACTGGACAAATGAAGAGAAAATGAGCATTGGACAAAAAACGTGACAGTCAAAACCTAGGAAAAAGGAACAGGGAGGAGGATCTCTCCTATTCCAGAGAACCCTATCTCCAATCCTACTAGCACAAGTCGGAGACTGAAGCCAAATACTATCAAATTCAGCCCAAATCCTATCAGCATGTTGTGGCCGCTGGCATACACTACATTGGGTCTTCAACAGTGCCATATGTCCCGAGTCCAAAATACTATCCCATAATGAGTTATGAATATTAACTGGCCTAATTTAACTATTCAGTGTAGCTACAAAATACAATCCAGGACATGTTTTTTTTTTTTTCCATTTTATCTACAATTAAACTGAAGAGGAAAATTTGAAGTTTGTGCATCCCAGGTCCACAAGACCAGATGTGATCTAGTCCTGGCCAACCAGGCCACTGTTTGAAGATCATGGTTGGAATTATGCCACTTGTAGGGAGGGTCAGTATGAGATGTGCACAAAAGGAATCAGAGCCAGGAACTAAAAGAGGTGCTCAGGGCTCCGGGATCCACCCGTACCATGTCCCGGCCACGGGTGATCGTATCTCCATGCAGACTTATAAGTTATATCCCGGGGACCGTTTCATTCATGTAATTCTGGTATTGTCCCGGGTTTCTGTTCTGTTGTGGGTGTCTTCTTGCTTTGTCTGTTCTCCTGTTCGCCCTGCATAATTTTATTTTCATCAGTTGGTACTACGGGTTTGCAGTCTACCGTAATAAGAATGATAGGTGCTGTTTTTTTAGAACTCTTTTCTTCTCTGCAGGCGGGCATTTTGCACGTTCTCAATTGATCACACACTTCTCATCACTCATCCGTTTCTGTAGCTCGATTGTCCCTCTTCAGTGGGGACCTGGGCGGATATTCTCTCTGTTTTCTTAACATTTTTTTTAACTCTTTTTGACAAGAAATAAAACCAAACGTTTGCAAGTAGCATGGTGATGGGGATAGGTTCATGCATTTTGAGAGAAATCCAAGGATATAAGTTAGTATCATGTCCCACACGAATACCCAAACTGAGGGCTAAAGATACCCTTCCTTCACATGGCTGACATGGTGATCAGACATGGGCGAGCTCTGCCTCAACTGAAGAAGAATCACTGAAATGCTGAGAATCATTGGGAGCTCTTGATAGGTCGGACCTGAAAATCACATGGAAAATGAGCGTGACGGGAACTGTAGTGCACCCTACTGGTCCAATAGTAAAGTGTGTGCAACACGGGACCAGGAGCCAAAATTTGGGAAAAACAGAGGACCAAACTAGCTCGAGCACCAAAACTCAGGTCTAAGGTAGTCTGCTCTAAAAGCGAGCGGCCTCTTCAAATCGACCCTATACTTGGGTCTGAAATGGACATTCGGTGATCTTTAAATGGACCTCTCAAGCCATTGAGAGAATCGAGAGAAAAGCATTCTTTATTGCAAGAGCCAATCATTGGCCTTCATTTACTCAAATCACTTTAGAAGTTGCAAGTGGTCAGATTTTGGAAGACCTAGAATCACAAATAGGTGCCTACAACAGGGTTTTTTTTAAATTCATAAGTAATTCAAAAACGATTCAAAAAATATGAAACCACTTGTATAACGTTCCACATCCATTTTTCTTTCTCTGAAAAATGATCCAAAAATATTTCTATTCATGGAAACTTGTGAAAAAGGCAGATCAGCCCTTACATGGTCGCTTTTAGGCCATACTACCTTAATGGAATTTGGTGCCTTTGTTTCTTCTGTACTATTCTTAGTTAAACCATCCTTTGACACCCGGCTACAAACACAGGACAAACTTTACAATTAATTCTAATAATCAAAGTTTGTTTTTCTTCTTCGTGAAACAAATGGACAATTTCCATTGATAGAGGAAACAATACAAGGAGACCAAGGGAACCAATCCCAAGTAGAATATTTTTCAGTTTCTAGACAACTAAAAAACAACCACAATAAAAAAATAAGGTCAAGGCCAAAGGGGCAGAGGCCAGTTATGAAAACTCCAAGCCCATCTTTGGAAGAACATAATCGAAGTATTTTGGTGACTACCATATGTGAAGGTAGGATGCGACATTCATGTGCCGAAATTGAATTTCCACGTCAGATTCTCAAGGGTTTGCGTCACCTCACACCATTCACAAGATGACATGTGGTACCTTTTTTTACAAAATGACTTTATTTATGCCAAATCTGACCTTCGAGTAGGATACCTTTGTCACAGGGTGGGCGCGGTGTCCTTTCGAGGTTAACTTATCCCTTAAAGGACATTGCAAGCCCCATGGGCATTTTGAAAGTCAAACTAGCATTTTTCACCTAGTTTTTGAATTTTAAATGCTTTTAAGCTTAACTAACAAAATGTAGCTCCAATAATCTACTTTTTACTCCATTTGAATTTTTTTCAAATTTTTTCAAATTGAAATTTTTGTGACACTTTGAAGAGAGTGTCTTGAAAGCTCAAAATACACCACTTTTTGAACTTTTTCTATCAAATTTCTCTTGCTATGAACTTAAAGAGTACATCAATTACACCATGATGTTTGTCACTACTATTTTCATTTTCCTTAAATTTTTCATACTATTTTAAGCATTTTTGTAATTACTATGATTTTAAAAAAGAAATTTCATTTAAAAATCATATAAAATTAAATTTGAAGTTTTTAATTATGAAAAAATGAGATTAAATCTTAAACATATATTACTACATGTGAAAAATATTAAAATTTTGAAATATTTGTTTTAATGTAGAAATCCAATGAAGTTTGACCAAGCTTGGACATGAAATGTCCTTTAAGGGTTATTACATAAAAAATTCTAAGTTTAAAAAAAAAAAACTTTTGACTTGAATGCCAGCCCAATTCAAATCCAGGATTTTCCTGTCCTAAGACAGACCTTTGTTGCAGGGACAGAAGCATTTACATCAGCACAAGGGAATGACAACAAGACACACCCAGACTCAGTCTGAGTGTGCCCAACAAGTCCTCGCTCCGTCTTGCTTGGTGACGGTCTTTTTGCAGGGCGGCGTCACCGTCCAAATCCTGTTTTCTCGAATTTTTAGAAAGTAAGTGTGTTTTTCCTTGAAATAATTATGTGACTCCCATCTCAACTCTGACTGTGGACTGAAGGACAGAATTGACATTTGATGTAAGCTTATGTTGTACCTCATCATAACACTAATAATCATATAGTGTAATTCACACTAATTGATTTATAAATGCTATAAATTTTTAGTCTCGATGAATATTTTTACCAACTATGTTTGCAAAGATCATGGCTTGAATATTACACATATTTGTGCTCTTAGTAAAAAACTACATCAAATGTAAAATCTTAGTTGCATTCATTGGATTTGCAATCTGAAGTGCTTGCAATTTTTCTTCAACATTGTCTTTCCCATTAAGGTGGGAGGCTCTTGAAGCGAGCAACTAAGGAGAAACAAAAGCCTATAAGTGTAACATCGCAGTGGAAGAGGCCAAAAATTTTATGGCAAAGAGAGAAATGCGGCATTAGTGTCTGGGAATTTTTTACCAATATTTTTTAAATGAATTATAATTAGAAACAAAATTTCAAAGTTACATGGCCGTAGGTCGCTATTTGTGGTTGTAGGCTACAGTAGTAACAAATAAAACATGCCCTTAAATTGACCTACTTAGTCTGGAAAGTAATTTAAAGGTTGCTATGTCTATTCATGTTAGTCCTAAAACTGAGTGCTTATAGCATCTCCTGCAACCCTCAACATATTCCCGCTCCGTGATTCAAGATCTATCCAATGAAGAGGAGATGGCCACTTGTATCCCCAACAGTGCAACTCCATAAAACATACTTCCAATCAATCACAAGTCACACAACTCCCAAAATATACTCCCAACCAATCACAAGTCAAACAATTTGCATTTATTATAACGACTTGCTAATCCCAAGACTAGTGGCCCTTGTAGTAGTCCTTGTAGAAATGGCTTTTTTGGAGGGGAAAGAGAAGGCCGAGCTTGACAAATGCTAGAATTAATTGCTTTTCATCCAAATTCTAGTAGGGAGGGGATATCTGGAGGGCTACAGGAGATGCTCTTACTGCTGCAAATGCAAAACACTAATCACTGCACTTCTTTGCATGCACTATTATTTTAGATTCAGTTAATAAAGGATTGAATTACGCTCATTAGAGTACGTATTGTAAGGTCATCATAGTCCTGAAATGAAGCAGGAATACTGACATTTTCTGAGAGCATGCCCATTCTTGCTCGTTCAAATACACACATGAAAGGGGCGGCCCAGGGCACTATGAAGTGAAAGGGCCCGGTGAATTGGGACACCACCACTGTTGGCCCAACTCTTGTTGGTAGTTTTGGCAGCTCTGAGTACAATTTGTAGCCCATTTAATGCATCCCCACCAAATTAGCTAGCTCTTAGCACAATCACCCAAAAAAACAATGGAAAAAAACATTGAAATGGTCAACTCCGAGCTCCAATAGAAACTCCTCCGTCCACTTCAAGCTAAGGTATCTCAAGGAAAATGTGGTGCGCCCATTGCTTCGAAGACCATGCCTCGAGCGACAGTGTGGACTGTTTTAGCTCCCGAGCCCAGAGCTTGGAGTTCCGGTCCAGTATAGTGAGCGGGAGTGACCATGCTCTGACTCTATAAAGAATCATATACTACCAACAACATGTATATGCTTTTGAAACCTTATGTAGGGTCCATTGTAAATGACCCCAAAAAATTTGAGCCTCCTACCTTATGTTCAATAAATTAAAATCGATTTGCAAAACTTCAAGATTTTTTACATTCGATCATATGCAACCAATACAATGTATTGGAATACAACCCCCATAAGATCTTTAGAGGGTAATGTCACTTCAGAGGTAGCACTTGTTGTTAAGACTTCGACGATTAATTAATAGAATAATGGTCAAAAAACTCGTAAATTGTTTTGAATTTTTTCCAATTGTTTTAAAGTGACATCAATCTTATGAATTTCAATATGGAGAGTGATTGCTGAAAGGATGCATTTCACTTATACGCACATAATATCCAAGGTTACTTTTATGAGTAAAATTTTTTATGCGGATTACACCAAGTAAGCAACTAGAATAGTAGCTTATTCTATACTTTGCTCTTACTTTTTTTTCCTTTAAAATATGATCTTTTGGTTGTTTGGGAGTAATGTTTGGTTCTTATTTTTTTTAAAAAGCACACGTACCTTAATTACATTCAATTTTTTTTATAATTTCTCATATGAAAAATGTGTAAGCTTTCTTTGAATATAGCATTTATCTTTTTAAATTCCAAACATAGGTGTGTTGATTGCAAATATAATTGGTGTGACCACAATTCTACAAAAGACTGATTTGGGTTCATTTTTTTAGTTTTTTGTTGATACATATATATCCAATTAATTTTTAATTAATTTTTCTTTACATATTTATTCTTCTTTTGATAGCGATTCTATATTCTATTCTTTGTCTAGTTTTTTAGAATTCATTGTAAATGTTTCAAGTCAACCTTTAAAAGTTTGAAATTTACAAGTTTAATGAAAAACATGTGTTTCCATATGTTGATATTGAAACCTTCTAACTTGTAAACTTAGTAAAATTTTGAATTTTTAAATATATGTCATTCAAGAATTTGACACAAAGCCAATGGAAAGCTCAAAGAAAAACATTTAAAAAAAAATCATTGTAATCTTCTAAATCTCTATCATCTACAAATTAATATATTTTGGAGTTTATATTCATTAAGGAAACCTCAAAATCCTTTAGTCCAACACTTGAAAAATGAATATACTTTGATAATCACAAACTATAATTTTGACAAAAATTAACAAGAAATTTTAGGGGTTAAAATTAAAGTTTTTCCTTTTCTTCTTCTTTTAGGGCATCTCCATTGATGTTGTATTTGCTTTTTGAAACATTTTTATCTGTCAATTTATTTGGTTAGTCATTTAATTTAATTATTATTATTTTAATTCCTTATATATTTATAGAAAAGTATTTTTTTAAAGGATTATACAAGCAATGCATTTAGGCTTCAAATCTACATTTCACCACTAAATGTTCAACCATCTATTCAATGAATGTTGAATATTTTAAACATAAAACTTTCTTTCAATTATTATTCATTTAGAATATTCAAAGATATTTATGTAAGATAGATAAATAGATGGATGGATAGATAGTTGGATAGATGAAGATAGATGTTTCAAAAATCAATCATAATCACATATAACTCCATAGTGCAAATATCAAGCAAGAATCTCTATTTTAGAAACATGTCAGATTCAAGTGCAATTATCTTAATCCCTAGAGAATTAACCCCCAAAGGACGGGAAGTGTTTTTTATGAGAAATTCTCAAAACTAACATTTTTTAGTACATTGTCGAAAATTGAAAGTGAAACTCTTTTTGACTTCAACCGCACAAAATTTCAATAGACTACTATAAAAATATACTCAAAAACTTCAGCCCATTTGCCCTCATGGATTGAAAAATTATAACGTTTGAATTGTGAATATACACACATACATATATGTTACCCTCTTAGAGTAAAACTTTAGTCTTGATGAATTTTCATCTCTCAACTATTAAATTCTAAATTTTGTTGGATATATTATCATGCAAAATTTTACATGCAAATATAGACTAGTTTAGTCCAATTCATCTTGCAATGCAAGGAGGTCAAGTGAATTAGCAATACATTGGTCATTTTTTGATGATTTCTTGTGCAATGAAGAAATGTTTTATTTGAAATACAAATGGTAAAAGTTACAAGCAAAAATTTGGAATGTGTATAAAAATATCAAGAATTATGACTTCACAAATTGCATAATAATAGGGCTTGAAATTAGAAAAAAATGTTTTTTACAAAACCACCCCAATGTATCTAATAAAGTTTGACTCCTCTTAGAATGTGATTTAAGAACTAATTTTTTTTTTGATTCTGACAATTTTATGCTATACATAACTAATTATATACATGCCAATTTTCAAAAGTTGATGAGTTTTTTTTGCAAAAGATGCCCAAAAGATGTCCCAATTGCCCGATTTTTTGGGAAGGAGCATAACTTTTGATCTAGGCATTGAATTAAATTTTTAAAAAAATCCACGAAGGAATTGAATGTTCTTATTTTGTGTGAAAAATTTGAAAATATCCCTTAAAATTTGATTTTGGATGACTCCAACCAAGTTTTCAAGTGTCGGTTGACAAGATACTTGGTGCTTATGGGGCTAATGTCTTAAAGTGGAATTTCATAGGATTTCATATATGTCCCTATGATTTCAAAAGAAATTTAAATATTTTGAATTTTTCTTGAAGGTAAGTGAATGTATTGATTTTTAGGAGTACAATTTTTATTTCAATTGATTTCTTGAAAGAAAAAATTATGCCCTCCTAAGTACAAAATGCTTGAGCTCAGGCAACAAAAAGAAACCGAAATACTCAGACTATTGTTTTAAATATTTTTTCTTCCTTACAGAGTATATTTATGTCTTTACAAACTCTTTGATTCATTTCTTTTGGATTGGTCACTTGAAAGTCATGAAGATTCTTGTTTTGTGGATAAATAGGATTTTTTCTTCAAAAAATAATGTATAGGATTTGATTTTGAACTCAATTTTCACAATTTCAAAACAAAATGGCCCATAGGGTATAAATTACTTGCTACAACAATCTCACCGTTAGGATTGATAAGTTCCTATTTTGTTTTAGAACTATTGACAATTTGATTTCCCTTCCATCTTCTATCTATTTCTACTTCATGATTTAAAAAAAATTAAAATCTATTTTTAAATTTATAATCTTTATTCCTAGATTCTCAATTCAATTCTTCACAACAATGATTTAAACCTTAAAACTATGTAGTCCAAAATTTAAAATTTAAATAGATTCAACGTTTAAAAGCCCAGTAATGTAAGGTTAAAAAAGAACTAGACAGTTTGAAGTTTCTTAAATTATTTCCACTTGTTCTCATACAAGTTTAATGCAACCTCCTTCCACTAGTTATGCAAGACATATAGTTCTTTTTTATCTTTGCCATTTGCACTAGAAATCTATGTTCAAGGAGAACCACCGGTTAGTTCATTGTTAACCGGTGCCTTTGGAAAAATAGCTAATCGGAGTGTGAAAATGAAAGATCCAAAATTGGACAAAAAAATTGGTAGGATTGACAACCAACCCATGCGCAAAAATAAAAAGTGAATATGTAGCTGCCACTTTTATGAAATTGTCAGATTTTAGCCGATTTGTCATTTCAAAATGAGGCTAATACCGGGGTTAATGGAGGCAAGTATTGTATGTTTTTGGACAAGGCAAGTGTTACTTTACCCCTAAAGGACCAAGTGTCCATTCAACGTACGCAAGAAATCTCGGGTAGGTTCCTACAAAGTCATTTTTGGTTAGATGTTCATGAAATTTGGACACAATGTACAAATACGTGCCTCCTTCGTGAAAATCTATTTTTTTTCCCGATCGGGTGCCTGGATCAAAAGTTATGCTGCCCTGAATTTTTTAGGCAGCTCAGTCAATTTGAGAATCTTTGGAGAATCTTTTGCAAAAAAGCTCATCAACTTTTGAAATTTGGCATGTATGTAACTAATAAAATATGGCATACAATTGTCCAGAAAAAAACAAATTTTAATACTCAAATCACATTCTAAGAGTAGTCAAACTTTGTTAGCTATGTTGGGGCGGTTTCAAAAAAAAACATTTTCTTCTAACTTCAAACGTTATAATCTTTCAATCCGCGCGGTCAAATGGGCTGAAATTTTTTTCACACTTTGGTACAATACTTTACTTCAATTTTGTACAGTTGAAGTTTCAAAAAAAAGTTTCAATTTTCAGTTTTGAATAACGTACCAAAAAACCACAGTTTTTGACAATGTCTCCCTGAATACCCCCCTCGGTCCTTTAGGAGTTAAGATTGTCCGTTGACACAACATAGGAAGGCAGGGTTAGGTATCACTATAGAGTTGGTTGTGGTAGCCAACCCTTGCTCTATTGCTTGTGTCTGCCTGATGTAATGAAACTTGGTTTTTTGTTTCAAATCCAGCATGTCCTTGAAAGAGGATGACTATAGCCTTTGCAAATTTGAAGTTGAAAGAAAATAGTCAGTGAGAATTTGATACTAGCATAAATGAACCAGGAGGTTTTGGTAAGGAGAGGATGCAACCAGGGCCTTTGGGAAAAAAATAAACACCTCCTACAAAGAAGAGGTAAATTACCAAGGCAGCTCCAAAAACTTCCCCATCACACCTAGAAATGACAGCTTTGGACTGTTTTTTGGTGAAACATAGTCACAAACCTTTTAAAAAGACGGATGGAGCCTGATGGGATCTGCGCTTTCACCTTTCTTTTTTCTTTTTTCTGGGGCATGCACCAACAACTTCAGTTGTCCTGGAATGGCACGAGCATGGGCGGGGACAGACAGCGTAGAAACATTCTTGCAGACAATATCGGCAATTATTAGACTCGAGGAGGCCAGTCTGGGAACGTGGCAGACTGCTTGAAAGGGGAGTCTCCAGTTGACAAAGCTTGTCCAAGGCACCAATGCGGATTCTATTCAACGTTTCTGGAAGGATGAGGAGGACCAAGAATCATGGGCATGGTGCCTTTGACGGCAAGCAAACACAGGACGACATTAATAAAAAGTGGTCATATTGGAAGTCTGCGTCCTGAAGTCTCTTTGTCTTTCTCCAGCCAAGGGCAAATGTAAAAAAATTCCTCTAAGGTGGGTACACCCAAAACCGCCACTTTTTGCTACTGAGCCTAATTACTATTATTAGACTAGTGAAATTTTTATATTTTCTTGTTGGCAAGTGAAAGGAGGTTCCAACGCACCAGAGAACGTGACAATTGGATATTGTATGCAAAAGTTATTAAGGAACAAAGTTTGGTCCTAAAAACGTTTCTTCCACATAGGTACAAAATTGATTTTGGAGATGTACACAAAGTAAAGATGGCGGTTTAAGGTCGGTGGCACATTTGGGTATACCTACCTTGTTTTGTGGTTCCGCCTTCATGTCCTGCGTTCTTCACTTCCCGACCTATATCCAATCTATAGATTGCTCTCTTTTTGTGAAGTTGTGGCTCAATTCTCGAAGTAGTTGTGACGCATTATGATTGGCTACAAGGCTTTCAATATTGCAACTAACCCTTGGTAGATTTTGCAATCAGCCTATGGTTAGAAATAGAAAGGTCTATATCACTATTATAGGTCGAAGAGAATCTTCCACTAAAATATTCATAGTAACTACATTTCGTGTAATAAAATTCTGAAAAATATGCAATCCTTCCAAACTCTATTTCTGTACACAAGAAAAATTTTGCACTTAAAAATCTTGTGCTCCAAATATGTGTAATTACTTAAGTGGTTGGAAATGGGTCGGCTACCTTAGCTCATTTGTGGCCTTTGAATCCAAAAATTCCGAATTTTATCATGGGTGATAAAATATAAATTCTAATATTTTCCCCGGGGTACAACTGTAGACTTTGAATGACCACTTTAATGTTGTGCCAAGTAAATGAAATTTGAGGCTTGTGAATTGTGAGAGAGAGAGACTCACTATAAAACCCCTAAAAGACCAACCAATTTTTTTTTCCGCAAAATTGACATTTGAGGCAGCTCATTAACCCCTAAAGGCTCAAGGCCTTTTTTCTGCCAAAAACCCATCAAAACTGCCATTTCTATAGCAAGGAGTAAGAAAAAATGAAAAACGTCTTTTTTGCACATCTAACCGTAGGATCTTACACCTAACTAGTATGAGAATGTGTGGAAAAAATTTCAAAATTTTTGACCGCTCAGATTGCAAGATATCTGCGTTTAAAGTGGAAAAAACAAGTATTTTAGCACATTGCGGGACTAGATTTTTTAACTTTAAACATTTTTCACTTAAAATTTTTGCACTACTGAGTTTTGTGCTTCAAATCTTTATAGTGGAGACTTGAGTTGAGAGTCTAGGAAAAAAGATATATTCAAAAAAACTTAATTATCATTCCTAAAAAATTTATTAAGTAGAAGTAGGTACGAGATAGAAGGAAAATCTAAGACATTAATATATTTTAGATGGAATTAAAATACACTAATCCCAATGGTGAGATTGTTCTAGCAAGTAAACTAAACCATGAGAATTTTTATTTTTTTTAAATTGCAAAAATAGCATTTAGAAATGGATCCTACAAGTTATTTTTTTCAAGAAGATGCTCTAACTGCCCGAAAAACAAGAATGTCCATAACTTTCTCATAACAAATCCAAATGAAATGAATCAAAGCTTTCCAAATAGACAAAAATATAATCTACAAGAAAAAAAATATTGAAAAAAAAAAAATCAAATTTTTGCCAAATTTTTCTTGCTGCCCGGACTGCCCAGTTATGAAAAAAGTAACATATTTGGCCATAACTTTTGACTCCTATTTCCAAATGTCTTGAAATTTAGTGCATATGAAAGATATTCCTTGCGCCTACCTTCTATTAAAATTTCAGCTGAAAATATGGAAATCTCTAGTCACACGGACCTGCCCAAAATTTCTATACGGCCAAAAAACGCTTGCCGGTCCTTTAGGGGTTAAGAAAGAAAATATTCACTACATTTTTTGAATTTTTTTTTGATGTGGGGACAAGGAGTGCCATGCCATTCCACCAAAAAAATTTAACAAATGGATTTCTACAAAGAGTGATGGGGAGAAATGTCATTTTTGATGGACATGAAGCAACATGGGCAGGATTGTTTACACTAGAGAGAATTTTTTTATCACAATGCCCAGAAGAGTGGGGATAGGACTTGAGGCAAATTTTTGGCCCAGGTTGTAAACAGGTTGCTTCTAACATTTTGGAGGGACCCATAATTTTAGGACAAAGTATAAAGAGGGTAGGGCATGGAGACAATTGTTCCATAAAATATAATTAAAAAAAATTAAGCATTAAATTCAAAAGAATTTAAATATGTAGCAACTATCTTACATAGTTCCTAAAACCTCCTATTTTGTGTGTTGAAGGTTGAGAAGACAAGATTTTTATACAAGAGGGGTGGTAAGAGGTATAACAACCTATGTGGGATATGTAAATTAGGACTAGTAGGAGCTCGACCACTCATAGTTAAGTCAAAAGCATAAATTGTGTTCAAAGTAGAATTTCAGACCTCATTTAGGCATAGTAAAATAAGTTTTTTCAAAAAAATTTGAACTAAGATGATGTGTAAAATTAAGTTAAATTTTATCCCCCAAAATCCGTTTGAAATATTGAGTCTCCGATAAAAAGTTATGGACAAAACTCAAAGAGGATGTTTGAAAATGTCAAAGAAAATGTCCACTACAACCCCTCTTTGAGTTTTGTCCATAACTTTTGAATGGAGACTCAAAATCTCAAATGGATTTTTGGAGATGAAAATTAGCTTAATTTTACACATCATCTTAGTTCAAAGTTTTTTGAAAAAACTTATTTTACTATGCCTAAATGAGGTCTAAAATTCTACTTTGAATACAATTTCTGCTTTTGACTTAACTATGAGTGGTTGAGCTCCTACTAGTCCTAATTTACATATCCCACATGGGTTGTCATACTTCCTACCACCCCTCTTGTATAAAGATCTTGTCTCTACATTCTTGGAGTCATCAAGCAAGTGGCTTTTGAAGCTACGTGAGATAGTTGCCACATATTTGGATTCCTTTGAATCTAATGCTAAATTTTTTAAAATTATAATTAATGGAATAGATAAACATCTTTATGCACAAGAGGAACGTGGGTGTTCAGAGGACATGACATGTGGCAATTTTATCCATTGTTAACCCCTAAAGGACCATTGTCCGTTCGGGGGACAAATGGGACTTGGGGTAGGTACCTACGGGCTGAAATTTTCTCTTAATTTTTTGAAACTTTTTGTGAACATGAAGAATTGAGAAAGGTACGTGGCAGAAAAAAAAAATTTGAAATCGGACCTTTGAGCGAGAAATTATGCCATTTCCTGGAATGCATGGGGACGGGGGGCAGCAAAAAAAATTTGCAAAATTTTGAATTTTTTTTTTAATATTTTTTTTTCTCATAGATTATATTTTTGTCTATCTAGAAAGCTTTGATTCATCTCATTTGGATTCATTATGAGGAAGTTATGGACATTCTTGTTTTTCGGGCAGTTAGAGCATCTTCTTGAAAAAAATAACTTGTAGGATGCATTTCGGAATGCAATTTTTGTAATTTTTCAAATTTTTTTTTTTGGAATGGCTTAGTTTACTTGCTAGAACAATCTCACCATTGAGATTAGTGCATTTTAATTCCATCTAAAATATATGAATATTTTTAGATTTTCCTTCTATCTTGCACCTACTTCTACTTAACAATTTTTTTAAGAATGATAATTAAGGTTTTTTGAATTTTTTTTTTCATAGACTCTCAACTCAATTCTCCAGTATAAAGATTTAAAGCTCAAAACGCTGTAGTGCAAAAATTTTAAGTTAAAAATGTTTAAAGTCAAAAAATCTGGTCCCGCAATGTGCTGAAAAACTTGTTTTTTCCACTTTAAACGCAGATATCTTGCAATCTGTGCGGTCAAAAATTTTGAAATTTTTTCCACACATTCTCATACCAATTAGGTGTAAGATCCTACGGTTAGATGTGGAAAAAAAAATTAGAATTTGTTTTTACTCTTTGCTATAGAAATGGCAGTTTTGAGTGTTTTTTGGCAGAAAATAGGCCTCAGAACTTTAGGGGTTAATGATCCATGATGAGTCAGGCATTGCAAACCTTGACTCTGCCTCTTCCCGCCCAATATGCCCATTTGCCAATGAGTTCAATTTGGGTGTTTGTGGATCAAGCCATAAATTGATCAAGTTTGCCAAAGCCACACATTTTGAATGAACTTATTTCCCTTCTTTAAGGACTAGCTAAAATCTAGAACTCCACCATTAACATTTTGAAGAAATTATTGTATGTGCAAGCCAAAAATTGTTGAAAAAATAGGTTGTGTATGAGAGTTTTCTTGAAGCTAGCTTCCAAGTTGGAAATTTTTGGTACATGTTCTCCAATTTGAAATGTTATGAAGTTTTTTTGAATATGTGACCAACTCCTTACAAAGAGGATGCAAAAAAAAGTTCAAGCAAAAAAGTGAAATTAACTTGTGCAAAAGTCTCCCTAAATTAGAGATGCCTGGAATTTAAATGCCTCCAAAAAAACATTTTTTCCAACTTCAAACGCAAAAATCTTGCAATTTGTGCAATCAAAACCTCCCATTTTTAAACTACAACAAAATGAAGTAGTCTACCACTAGATTTTATGGTAAGATGCAATGAGATTTCATTCACCATTTGGGGGGGGGGGGGGTCTTTGTCATTAAAATGGCCCATTTTTTAGTGGGTTTTTTGTGAAAGAACTTTAGCCTGGGTTAAGGTGATTACATTCAAAATTGCACCTGCCTATACCACCATCATCACTTTGGTGTACACCTCCAAAATCAATATGTTTGTATGTCAAAGAAACAATTCCAGAACAGATACCTCGAAAAACTTCGATCCTTCATAACTTTTGCATATGGTGTTCAAATGTCACATTCTTTGGTGTGATGGAACCTCCTTCCTCTTACCCACAGTAAAATATGAAAATTTGATCAATCTAATAATAGTAGTCACAATGGCAAGAAGCGGCAGTTTGGGTTGTAACTTGTAACTTGTAACTTACCCACCTCAGTTTGGTCCAGAGTTCAGAGCTTTGGAGCTGGGTCAGACACTCTCCATCATCATGGAGTCAATTTTGCTACCAGTGGAGATATTTTGCTTGGTACTTGAATGATCATAACATCTCCAGCTCCCTTGGAGCAAGCAAAGAGTCTTGATTCTTCTTCTTTCTCCCAGCGTACGGCGGAGAGTTATCCGAAAACTTTTGGAAGCCACCCTCTCTTGGATCCCTAGTTTGCTTTCGCTTGTAGATTGAACTCAAGTTTTTATTCCCTACTTGTCTTCATTTTGGAATGACAGCAAGGCATGATTGCGTGCAATCTAATCATATTGGACTGCTTTCGTATTAAATTGAGGTTTAGGTCCCCACCATTGCAAAAGGGGGAGACCCAAGACGTAACAAGAGATATTATAAGAATCAAGTCTTTGGAAGGAAATCTAAGTAGAATCATATCCCTTGTAGTCAAAGAAATGACCCACAAGAATACTCAAATGACAAAACTAGACCATTGACAAGTGTGTCTTCTTGTAGCCATTTCTTGATCTATGCAACCCTTGTTTCTACTAGTGGAAGCCACAAGTAGAGTGAGATTCTTGTGTGGATCTCTTGAACAAAAAGATGGGATAGTTCTTATATAATGCAATGCCATGTAGCTCATAATTGAATGGTTGTATTCACTTTGGAAGTAAAATGTTCTTGTAGAGAAGCATAAAATTGGCAATCTTGTCTAGAGTTGCCAAACAAAAAAATAATTTAGAATGAGTAGATACTGCACTAAGGTGGTTGAGACTTCTTAGAAATTGCTAATTTCAAAAGTAGTATAATCCAACCTGCCCTTAATAATGATTGGCTTTTTTTGGTCAATATTATTTAGGAAGGTAAAACCTCTTTAATGCTTTATTATATTAAACAATTTGAGTGTCCTTTGACTAATGAATATAAAGTGACCTTGGCATAAGCAATGCCATGATAGAAGATCCATATAGCTTAAGATTAGTCCGAAGGGTCATGTTCCATTTTAGACGAAGCTAATGAATCAAATTATCATACCCCTAATGCCAATTAGAATTTAAAGTTCTAAGTATAACTATTGTAACTATTTAAATATTTTGGGCAATGTAACATCAAATTTTATGTTTGATAAGAAAGCTAAAAATAAATGTTTGGGAATAATAAGAAGCAATAAAATATGAATCTAATCATTCATGAAAAAATTCTTGCATTCCTTATCCCATGGTTGTTTACTTGCTATTGTAGGTGAAGGAGAATCTATTGTATTTTTCAAAGTCACTAACATGTTGATGTACTACTAAACTTGGAATGTGCTCTTCATATGTGGAAAATTAATGTCAGTTGTGGAATCTTGGGTTTCTATCTTTTTGCCACATTTACAAAAAATGTTTTCACTTCTTTTGTTGTTTATAGATTATTGAGGTGAAACACATTTTTGCAAGTGTTTGCAAAGTCTTAGGATGCTTCATTGAGAGTTTTCAATTTTGAGCTCTTATCTAGTGTCTCACCTTATTTGTATTGATTTAACCCCTAAAAGACCAAGTAACATTTTTTGGCAACATAGTGTTTTCGGTCATCCATTTATAAACAAAAATTTTCATTTTTGTCCTTAGACATTTTCACACTACATGTGATCAAGGAGTAGCTTTAAGGCTCAACAATTTTCATAACTTTTGACTAAATGTTTAAAAGTTATTGCATGATAAGCTATTTCTTTTGGAGTCTAAGCAATGCAAGTAGATTTTAAAAATCACTTCTTTAAGAAACAAAAGTTTGAAATTGGTTTTGTAAATCTATATTTATGTGGTAAGCTTTGAACCATTCCATTTTTACTAATGAGATGAAAGTTATGAGGAATTTTAGTTTGTGAGCAATAATGGAACCTCTACTCTAAAATAAATTTTGAAGTCCTTTATTGAACCCAATTTTCAATAGTTTTGGAATAAAATAAAATCATAGGATGTAGATTGTTTATTGCAACATTACAACCATTGGGATTGGCATTTTTCAATTTCATAGCTAAATTCTCAACAATTTAGTATTTTAAATCAATTTCCACTTCTTTCTACTTACTATTTTTTCAAGCATGAATATGAAAAAAAAATTGTTGAAATTTCAACATATTATTGAAAGTTGCAAGTTGTAGGATCTACACATTTTTGGATAAAAAGTTTGAAAAATGAAATTCAACCATGTAGAAAGAGTTGAAAATACTTCTTTTTGAAATCCAAGCATCATGATCTTGCAATTTGTAGGGTTTTTTATTCTAAAATTTTAGGAAGGTGTACTCTAAGAAAATAGCTACGTGATCTTACAATTGGATTTAAAAATAAATAAATATAGGTTTTAGTCTTGCTTTGGAGACACCTGGTAGTATTTTGAAGCAATTTTGGGCCTCTAAACCTGAAAGAACTTTGGAGGTTAATAGGTATTTTTATTGTGATAGAAATTTACATTAAATATTTTAAATAGATTTAATATAAGGTTATCATTTAACTCTCTTGACAAAAAATTACAAAAAACTATATTAATCCCTACAGGACGGTTGTCCCTTCGGGGGACAAATGCGTTTTCGGGCAGGTACCTACGGGCTGAAATTTTCTTCTGATTTTTTGAAACTTTTTTTTTAAGATAGAAAAGCTGATTAGCTTTGTGGGAATATATAATTTTTTTTACAATCAGTGCCCCGGAAAAAAAGTTGTGACCAAATAAGCTCAAAACAGGGGACGGGGGCACCCCGGGCAGCAAAAAAAAATGACAAAAATTTGAATTTTTTTTTAATATTTTTTTCTCATAGATTATATTTTTGTCTATCTGGAAAGCTTTGATTCATTTCATTTGGATTTATTATGAGAAAGTTATGGACATTTTTGTTTTTTGGGCAGTTAGAGCAATTTCTTGAAAAAAATACTTGTAGGATTCATTTTTGAATGCAATTTTTCAAATTTTTCAAATTTTTTTTGCATGATTTAGTTTACTTGCTAGAATAATCTCACTATTGGGATTAGTGCATTTTAATTCCATCTAAAATATATGAATATTTTAGATTTTCCTTCTATCTTGTACCTACTTCTACTTAACAATTTTTTAAGAACGATAATTAAGTTTTTTTGAATCTTTTTTTTCTCCTAGATTCTCAACTCAATTCTCCACTATAAAGATTTAAAGTTCAAAACTCTGTAGTGCAAAAATTTTAAGTTAAAAATGTTCAAAGTCAAAAAATCTAGTCTCGCAATGTGCTGAAAAACTTTTTTTTTCCACTTTAAGCGCATATATCTTGCAATTTGTGTAGTCAAAATTTCTGAAAATTTTTCCACACACTCTCATACTAGTTAGGTGTAAGATCCTACCGTTAGATTTGGAAAAAAAAATTGAATTTTTTTACTTTTTGCTATAGAAATGGCAGCTTTTGAGTGTTTTTTGACAAAAAAAAAGGCCTTGGTCCTTTAGGGGTTAAGCAATCATAATAAATATATATTCAAGAATATTATATTTTAATTTGACAAAAGTCGTAATTTTTACAAAATGCTATGTATAATATTGAATCATTATATTCCTACACAATTAGCATTTTAATCAAATTTCAATGGAACCAATATTGTATGTGAAGGTCAAATTTGGCAAGGAGATGTTGACATGGAATTTCCACATTAGATTTTGAAAGGCCTACATCACCTTGCACCAATCACAAGATGAGATGTAGCACTTTTTACAAAAATGATTTTATTTATATTGAATATGACCCTTATGTAGGGTATATCTTTATATATTTAGAACCACTTCATATTCTCGTTCATATTATAGATGGGCATAAAGTTGGAAAGGCAATTACTCTTTCGGCTACTCAAAATTTGAAAAGTAATCCACGTATACATTTTAATGTGAAAACTCACATGGCAAGAAGTTGGATGCTCCAACGCTCCAGTTGTTCAAATACAAATGCTAAGAACGTCCTCAATACAAGCAGCATAAGAGCCCAAAATCCTCTGAGAAGTGCCATGGTGCAAGCAACTTCCTACCAAAAGCTTCCGAATTTTTTTTGTTGCTAGTGGTACAATACATCATTTATTTTATCATTGATGTGCTTCCTTCTTCCCTCTCTATATAAAATAGTGAAATTAGGTTGCTCTTCACTCATTTCTCGACATTCTACACTATACGAATATGTACTATTATTGTAGAAGGATGTAGTAATGTAGGAACCATGTATGGTGCATGGGTTGGTGCACTAGTTCATGGCCAGGTTTTAGAGAGTCGCATGTGCCTCCATATGGACAAGCAATGAGTCATGAGGTAACCTAATTTCACTATTTTGTGTAGTGTAAAATTCCACTTGCATATACAACCAATTACAATAAAGAAATGTACTTGCCGCCGATCTTCCTACCTCTCATATGAAGTGGATCTTATTACGGTAATCCCTATAGGACCGGGGGTGTTTGAGCATAGCTCTTGTTTTCTTGACTAGCTCTTGCAACAAGCATAATTCTTCATTTGTATGGAATAATTTTGATGATTGGCACTGTTGAAATCAAAGAAGACTTATGTAGCTTTCCTATGAAAAAAATAGACAAAATCGCACAATTTTTGAGAAAATGGCACCGTTGACAAGATTGATGAAAGTTGCTTGGTTAGGTTGTACTTTCTAGATACGGTGAAATGGGAATGCTAAAATTGAAATGCTCAAAAGTGCTCCAAAAATTGATTTTTTTTCTCAAGGGTACATATCATGATGACGTTGATGTTTAATTTTTTTTCAAATAATTTTGAGGTGTAGAAAAAAAGATATGAGGATGTGAAGTGACGGCCCAGATTGTCTCCTCCATTCTCAAAAAATTCACCAAAAATCACACACTCGATCATTTCTCGATCACATTGCACCAATGGATTCATCGGAAAAAAAAATCATCTAGGGTCTCTTTGTTGTTCACGAATTGTTAGTGAGGTTAACATATCAAATTTTCTACAAATGTAGTTGCAAAAAACATGTGGTGGTCTAATGGTCCTTTAGGAGTTAACACAAATTTTATTACAATGCTAAGAAACCCCATTAATTAAAACCCAACTGATATGATTCCTTTCTACAGTAGTTAGTTATGTTTTTATTTTATTTCTATTTCTATTTTTTTTATAGCATTTAAGGTAGAAGTACCCATAGTGGATCATGACCCATAACCAACCTATAGGGGGCACTATTTCCAACCAAGGTTGAAAAGCTTGGAATGTTTTTTTTCAAGGTTGGGACTAGTAAGGTTATGACACATGTCCAAAGTAGTGAAGAAGAAAGTTGGAAATAGTGAGCGGAAAAGCAGTTTTTTAGATGATCCAAATTAGATGACTCTAGACATTGGCTATTGGTCCGAACCACTTTTTGACTCCCAAAATTCACAGTAATTTCAATTTTGCAAAAAAAATTACAAAAATTTGGGAATCTCCATATTTCTTATCTTTCTACATGGGAAAAATTTCCTACACCTTAAACTACTCATCACTTGCTGTGAAATCCCTTAAGTTATCGGAAATAGGTACTTCTACCTTAGCATTGCCTGTTGTTCAGATTTCAGTGGGACGGAAAGTGAACCCTCCCAACATCATCTGGAAAAGCAAAAGCATGTAGAAACTGCAGCCTCCCATGGAGAGTTACCATATCAGACATCAGACGTGACAAGAGCAAAAACAGGGAAAACGTACATTTTCCTTCAAATCTGGCAAACTGCTACGACCAAGGCACAGACAAGAGGCGTGCCATATTTTGTTGTTCCCCCGTCCCCCGCAGCCGTTGATGTGGCCAGATCAGCTGATTCTGACCGTTGGATCTGCCTGTGAATTCAGGGAGATGAGGGAAACTATGGCCGTTGATAATTTTGGAAAAAAAAGGAGCCTAAGCTCTTGGCCGTTGATCTTGGAAAATGCACCTGGATACGGTTACGGTGCAGAAATACGGATACGATATGGGATACAAATACGGATACATATATGGGTACATATATAAATATAGATATAATATATATACGGTACCAATATGTAATACGGATACGGATACGGATTTATCCCATATCAAATGCCACCCCCACCTCACTTGAAAATTACAAAGAGGTGGGATGGTGGGTGGGTTTTAAAAAAAATGGTTTAAATTTAATTTAAATTGGATCTCGGGGGGATTACCGGGGATTAATAAAAAGATACTAGATTTTTTTTGAGCTCATTGTGACAATTCTGTAGCTTTGTCCTTCAAGTGCATCATAAATTATATTAGTCCCCACAGTTTTCAACCTTCTGACTGATGCCTTCCAACTGAAAGCAGAAGGATAATTTAAAAATTTAAACACTTGAGCACTGAGGCAAGGTGTTCATAAGGTAATATAGGTACCCCCAAATGTGCCACTAACCCTAAACCGCCATCTTCACTCTGTGTACATCTCCAAAATTGATTTTGTACCTATGTGGAAGAAACCATTTTAGAACCAAATTTCGTTCCTTAATAGAATTTTGCATACAATATCCAAATGGCGTGTTCTTTGGTGCATTGGAACCTCATTTCACTTGCCAACAAGAACATATGAAATTTGACCAGTCTAATAATAGTTGGTAGGCTCTGTAGCAAAAAACGACAATTTTTGGGGTATCCACCTTAACATCAGGAGATTAGAGCATGGCCACCCTTACTTTACAGACTTGGCACGCTCAAAATTTTCACTACTTTTGAAGGGCCCTCAATTTCTTTGTTCCTTGTAGAATTTCCATCAGGGCGCACTATACTGCTCGAGCAAATGGTTAAGTACGCCTGGAAGGTTGGAGTTGTCCCACCAATTGTGGCCTTTCTTGTTTTTCAATGTAGGCCACTTGGAAAATCTGTGGCGACACTTCAACTTGTAGTGTCTTTTAGGACCGACTTGTGACACACTATTGACAAGAAGTTAAATTTTTTGGTGTTGTAACCAAATTCCAACTCTCCCAATGCATTAGATCAACAATTAATTTGGCACTTCATAAAGCCCATACCTTGAGGCTCAAGAGTTTCTGAAAGCTTTAGCCATTTTTAGGGGGTGCCGGTGGGAGAGCAGTAATGTCATGTCTCCTTCCTCGCACCTGACACATGCTATGTTTCGTCTGGCACGTCCCTTTTCACGTAGATTAGTAAAAATGCTCTCACCCTTGCTCACCAAGTATGACCCATAAATAGTTGAGTAACCACTTATTGAGTAGAATAAAGGATAAAAGATGAACAATGATTTCAAGGGCCATTCCTTGACACACTAGGATTGAGTTTCAAGAGAATATTGTGAATGGCTTGTAGTACTTTTCATTCACATTTGAAGAGTGTCAGAGTCCTAGCGCACAAAGGTGGCCATGCTTTTAATCTTTTAGGTATTGAGCCTATTTTTAAAGGATTAAGAACGTGGGCACCCTTATGCATTAGAGGACAATTTGCATGTTTATCAAATTGTTAATGTTTTTATTCTATAATTGTCAACTTTCTTCAATTTTTGTATAAACAATCTAAAATGATGTATACCAACATGCTTAGGCACAAAAAAATAAAATTAGAGTTCTAATAAGAAGTTGACAAAAGATAAAGTAATTCCAAATCGTGTTGCACAAATTCGCCTAAGTTTTAGGCATGGCTAATTTAGAAATTACTTTTCTTTCAAATCACACCTAATTTTTTCTTCAAACTTCAATGGTAATGTATATAGTATGTAGCACACTATAGTACAACTTTGTTATATCTACTTTTGGACTTTGTCCATTAACGCTTATGGTATGGTTGTTTGAACGAAAACATTTCAAGTTTGTACTCAGTCTTGTTTGTTACTAAAAGGGTGGTCATGCACTCATTTCATTACAAACACATAACTTAGTGTGTGTTTATCATGAGTCTGGATTGCCTTGGGCCTTTTTTTGTTTTTTTGTTTTTGTGAACAATTGAGCAATCAGTGGGCAACAAAGTCCAAGGTGCCGTGGCCCTTGGATGCTTCTCATGTTCATTCATTTTCTACAGCAACTGGCATTGTCATCCCCGCCTACCCAAAGAAAGTGTACAGTACCCAAAGAAGGTACTGTATACAAAATTTCTTCATAGTTACCTAAAACTCTGAACAATACACCCACAGAGAAAAAGAAAAAGAAAAAGCTTCTGATCTACACTAAATAGTGAAATTGGGGTTGCCTCAACAATTAGGTTGCCTTACCCCAGAGAAGTTACCTCATGACTAATGCATGTCCAGATGGAGGCACACGCCAACCTCTAATCCCGAGCCATGAACCATTGAGCCAACCCATGCCATACACATAGTTCTGACTTTACTGCATCCTTCTAAAGTAACTCTGCATATTGATATAGTATAGAATGTCGAGAAATTAGTGTGGGGCAACCTAATTTCACTATTTAGTGTAGCTCCTAATCGTAGTCAACATCCCATCAAAAAATATGAAAATATGAAAAGGTGTGACCTAACCACTGATGGGTTTTTTTTAATTTATTTTGAAACCCGGAGTTTATCCAAGGATTAGGGTCAGCTTACATGTGAGCCCGGTGGGCAGCTTGGCAACTACAATCCAAACTAAAGACAAAATAGGCTCCCCCAATTGTCTTACCGGGGTGGACAAGCGGGAAAGGAGGATTTGAAGTTTCACCGATAGTGGTAAACAACCCTATTGGTGGAGACTAGTCAATCTTGAGAGAATCTAATACGTGTGGAATTCTTATTGTGTCTATCCCCATCCACAGGGGCCACATGAAAGTGCAATTGTTATTTTATACCTAGAGCACCCCTTGTGAAGTTTTCACACCCATCGGTATATGTAAGGAGGCCCTTAGACCAAGAACAAACGGTATGGTAGAAAGCTAAAGCAAAGCTTTGGAGACCGAAAATCAGGAACCACACACAAAATTGGAAATCAAACCCTACATTACACAAATGACCCGCAAGCCCGTTTTTTTAGATTCCACATGATGAATTTGATATGATGAGAACCAAAGAATGGAAAACGGAGCCATGTATTATCAAACTTCTAGAGGAACCTGTAGGATTTGGTTGGGTGTCTATTGCAAAGTAAGGTGGTCTGGAGCCAAGCAGTCCTTCTATGATCCAAGATCGCTTCCCAAATCAATTGATATTAACTGTTTTTTTTGTGGTGTCCAGATGGATGAAAAATAAAAAATTATGTATACTTTCTTTTAGGTACTGTATTGTATCAACAAATAGTGAAATGCTTTAAAAATTATTGATTTTTAACCCCAAAAGGACCATTGTCCCCTCGGGGGACAAAATGGATTTTGGATAGGTTCCTATGACCTCAATTTTTGGTGAATTTTTTTGAAACTTTCTCATAAGATAGAAGAACTATTTTGCTTTGTGGAAATATCATTTTTATTTCAATTGGTGCTCAAAAGCAGAAGTTATATCACAAAAATCTATAACTGAATTTGGTGGGCAACACAAAATAATTGCAAAAAGTCAAAATAATTTTTCAATTTTTTTTCCTAAAATATTCTTATTTTTGTCTACATGTGAAGCTTTGATTCATTCTATTTGGACTAGTAATGCGAAAGTTAAGGACAATCTTGTTTTTTGGACAATCTAAGCATCTTCTTGAAAAAATAGCTTTCTAGGATTCAGTTCTGAAGGCAATTTTCACAATTTTTCACAATTTTTTTTTTGAAAAGCTTAAATTGGGTTTCTCAAACAGTCTCACCACTAAAATTGTTGTATTTCAATTCTATCTTAGAACTATTAACAATTCAGTTTTTCTTTCAATCTCAGACCTACTTCTATTTATCAATTTTCTAAAGAATAATAACCAAGTGTGTGTGTTTTTTTGAAATTTTTTCCTTGACTTTCATCTCAATTATTCAAGACAAATTTTTTTTATTCAAATTCTATACCATACGTGTAGGTCAATTTAAAATAAGTAGGGAAAAATTTGGATTGTGTTGAAAATTTAAAAAATTGAACAACTACTTCTGAAAATTTGAAAAAATTTATTGTTGCTAATTCTGAATATCTAAAAATTATTCTTGAAATTTTTTTAAAAAAGGAACACATTTACTCATGAATAGAAAAAATGAATCCCAAACTATGAGTGTCTATAAATTAGAAATTGCAAAGTGCCGAAAGTCAAGAAATCCAAATCAAGTTGTCAAACTGTTGAACTTCCAAAAGTAAACTGTTTTGGTAGTACAAATTTTTTCCACAAATGGCAGTCAAAGTCATTTGAAATTGCAAGCCAGTATTTGGAGGAAAAAAATCTTACTTTGAATGCCAATATCTTCCAATATATATAGTCAAACTTCATGAAATTTTTACCTTATGATTTTAGACAAGTGAAGTACAAGATCTTGCAATTAAATTCTAAAAGATCTGTTTTTTGCTTTCAAAGGTGAACACAACACAAATGGCAATTTTAAGTGGTTTTGACCCAAAACAAATGAAAAGGGAATGAAAAATAGGAAGGGTGCAAGCACTTAATTTTGTATTCTTGTCTCAAAACCAAACATTTAGAATCCAAAGGTGGCCTCTAAGGACCTAGGGTTTTTTCCATTTTGCATTGGCTTGTGACTAAACGTATGTGCATAACATTATTAATCAGCCTAAAGCATTTCTTCTTGGAAGAAGGACAATGCCTTCTTAGATGTACAGGAAAGAACTTAGCTATAATTTGTAGAAAATAATTGGGTGGCTTGGAAGTTGCAACACTAGTTTCATTGGATGAGTGAAAAGTTGCAAGAGAGCCATTGGCTAGTTGAAAAGTTGTCATGCTAGGTGTCTCCTACTTCTTGTGGAAGCAAAAGGGACCCTTGTAGCGTTGGTTAACAATATTATGTGAATTAACATTTGTTGAAAATTTACATGGGGTTTGATTCGGCTTGCGAGGATCTAATTTGGCTTGCAAGTGTTGAAATTTGAATAATTTCCATGTTGAATTTTGAAAGTTCCACATCATTTTTAACCAATCCAAAGATAACACATGACACTTTTGGGTAAAAGTGACTTCATTTATGCCAAATCTAACCCTCACGAGGGGTATTCACATTGGGATGGTAAAGGTACATTGTGATTTCTACTGTGCTAATACATACCATAAGATACTAAATACATCTTTTAAAATGGTGCATGTGACACTGATGTCTAATCTATTGATGTCTACAGTATTTTAGATCAGTGCAAGCTGAAATATTTTCATGTTGTACTAATTTTCACAATTCTTTTTTTTTCAATGGCACTAATTTTTTTGATGATATTAATTTTGTGGCCTTATTTAGAGCAGCCCCACTGCAACTCACCAAACTAGCTTGGCCAAACAAATCAATGGCAAAAAACCTTTGACACAAAGTTAACTATAAAGGTCCTCCATTGATTTGTTTGGCTAAGCCAATTTGGCAAGTTGTAGTGGGGCTACTCTTATAGTGTAAACTAGTGCAAACTTTGTTTACACATCCATCAATATCAAAAACTTCATCAATGCCGAAAGGGTGCTTTGCTTCTGTAGTTGGCAAATCACTTGTTTATCCCATCTATGCAATGTACCACACAACTGAAGTTAATTCTATTTTCATATAATACTAGTGTGCTTTGTGCCGTTGCCACAGTTAAAACAAAAGTAAAAGTAATTTTCTAATTTTTTTATTCCTTAAAACTTCAAAATTCAATAACTTTCACACTCGAGGTCCAAATGCCACGAAACAAAGCTCGTTCGTCCCTCCTCGCTGAGAGCTTTCCGACGGTATCAAGCATGCTGCCAAGAGACGCACGGCTAGGAGATCTCAACGTAACAAAAAAACCCAACCAAACTTAAGGTATGGATTTATACAAATGTTCACATTAATTAACCCCTAAAGGACCATAAGGCCACCACATGGCTTCTACAACTGCATTTGTAGAAAATTTGATATGTGAACCTCACTAACAATTTGTAAGCAACAAAGAGACCTTAGATGATTTTTTTTGTTGAATCCATCGGTGCAATCCGATCGAGAAATGAGCAAGTGTGCAATTTTGGGTGAATTTTTTGAGAATTGAAAAGGCGTTGTAGGCCATCACTTCACATTCTCATATCTTTTTTTCTACACGTCAAAATGATTTGAAAAAAATTGCACATTAATATTATGATGAAATGTACTTGTGGTAAAAAAATCAAAGTTTTTGGAGCACTTTTGGGCATTCCAATTTCAACATTTTGATTTCAGCGTACATACAAAGTACCGCCTAACCAAACATCTTTCATTAATCTTGTCAACGGTGGCATTTTCTCAAAAATTGTGCAATTTTTTTAATTAATTTTTTTAATAGGAAAGTTAAATAAGTCTTCTTGCATTTCAACGGTGGCGATCATCAAAATTATTCCACATGAATGAAGAACTATGCTTGTTACAAGAGCTAGTCAAGAAAACAAGAACTATGCTCAAACATCCCCGGTCCTTTAGGGGTTAAACCACATTCATCTAGAATTTGTTCAATTTGTTTGAGGGATCTTGTATGATAAAGATTTTCATAATTTCTATAGTTTTAGGAATACAAGTATGTTTGATCTCAAAAAATAGAATTTTCAATTTAAAAAATGATCCCTCAAAAACAACTTGAGTAATAAAATAAAAAAATTATTTTTGTAAGAAATTCCATAATCAAAATTTAAAATTTTGAAGTTACAAAAATAAGTTTTTGTGAAAATTACAAATATTTAGTGTACAACGAATTTTAGAAGAATTTTTTTAATTTTTGATTACAAATTTTATTGAAAAATATTGATTTTATGATCCAACTATATGGATATGATCTATGGACCACAATTCGCAACTTTTCTATGCAAGTTATCACATAATTTTAACTACCTCTGTCCCCAAATGATCTTTGTGTTATACATAATGTTCTAGATCAAGGCTAAAAATAGCATTTCAAAAACCATTTTCACACTATAAGTAGAGTTTGGTGCACTTCTAGCATTCTAAAAACTTTGAGTTTTGGAGCCCTTTTCAAAGTATAGCTTTAGAATATTGAACAATATAATTTTTTGGGGTATTTTCAAGGAGCACCACTGGGCAATTAATTGTTGAGTATGAGGTTATCATTTTGTAGGCATTTAATGTATGCCTAAGACCATGTGCAGCCCTCTATTCCACCTCCCAAAGCTTCATCTCCTTCAATCGGGCAATATTCAAAGAAGTGCAAAAAATAAGAACGAACAATGTTAATTGATCCCTTTAGTCATTTCAATTGTCTTTTGATTGATGATTGCATAGATGGAGGGGGAACTACTACTTGAAGTTGTTTTGTTGGTCCCAAGTAGCAAATGAAAGCCAAATTCGACCAAGTTGCAACGTCACAAGTTGTTACAAAACTTTCCTTCCAAAAACTTTGATCCAAAAATGGCCATTTTTTGCAATTTTTGGACTCAAAATGCAATGGATTTTGAAAAGTTAATACTTCAAACCATACTGAGATGCTTATTTGGATGATTTGAAATGTACCAGTCAATAATTATGGTATGTCCATCAACATAACATTATTAACCAACATTAAAGGGATTTCTTCTTCAAAAAACATGAGACTCCAATGTTGCAGTTTTTCAACCAACTAGCGCCTTTCTACAATTGCCTAGTCAACCAATAACACTAGATTGCAATTTTCCAACCAGTCAATGACTCTCTGCAAATTAAACTAAACTCACTCCAAAAGATCCAAGAAGCGATTCTTCCAATGTCCAAGGGAAAATGGTTTACATTGGTTAACAATGTTATGAACCCTCCCAATTCTCAAGCCTCTTTATACTCAAACATCCAATAAATTTACATCCATCGGACTTCTGATGAGCCAAGGTAGAACAATCCATTATGGACAAAAGACCCATTCTAGACACCTAGGAAATGACCCCATTACAGGGGTTTTCAATAAATGAGATTTGGACTACAATTGATGTCTTTGGTGATGGCAATAGTAAGAGTGATTAATGACTACAATAGGAACTTCCACCTCTTGAATTTGTGTAAATTCATTTCACAAAGTGTTTTTTTTAGGTCTTCAAATTGTGACCATGCTAAAAAGTATTGTGAGTGCTTTAAGTGAGTAAGATGACCATTATGGTTACACTTTTTGTTGGTTTAGGGGTAGTCTAGAGACTCTTTTGGGCCATGGTAGGTAACACACTTCAAAAATTCATAACAAATTCATACTTTGTCAAAAAAATATAACTTCAATTTTTCTTGTAGTTTCTTGCACTTGTCTTTAAATTTCTTTTTGAAATTCAACAATGGCATGAGGGCAAACTTCTAATTTTGTCCATGATGAGTTGTTCTACTTTAAGGAAAACATGCCTATTACCAAGTAGACTTGCTATCTAGTTACCTTGGAGAGGTTGTTTGTCAATTCATGTATTTTTCAAAGATTGTGAAGTTTGAGAGAAGCTATTTCGGCAAATAGAATCAAGACATTCAGTTTTGACAATACATGATTTTTTTGTGATTTTCAAAGTTTGTTGGAACACAATTGGTAAAGCATAGATAGACCCATGCTAATCTACATATTGACATGTATTCTCCCCAAGTGCATTGTCATGATGCTAAAAGGTTGCTAAGATTGTGGTAATGGGTGGGTGCCTGATGCAAACTGGATGGGTCCAATAGATTTTGGAATTGGATAATTGACAACATTGGATTGTTCTACCTTAATTCCTAAAGGACCATTGTCTCCTTGGAGGACAAAATGGATTTTGGGCAGGTTCTTATGACTTCAATTTTTGATGAATTTTTTTGAAACTTTCTCATAAGATGGAAAATTTTATTAGCTTTGTGGGAATATTAATTTTATTCAACCGATGCCCGGGAGCAAAAGTTATGCCATCTTAAACATAATTTTCACGTTGTTGGGCAAAAAAAACTCCACAAGAACTTAAAACTATTTTAAATTTTTTTTTTCTTATAGATCTAATTTTTGTCTATAAGTGAAGCTTTGATTCATTCCATTTGGATTAATGATGTGAAAATTATGAAAAATCTTGTTTTTTGGGCAATCTAAGCATCTTTCTAAAATAATAACTTGTAGGATTCATTTCTCTTTGCAATTTTCATAATTTTTCAAAAAAAATTGTTTGACAAGGTTAAGTTTGTTTTCTAGAACAATCTCATTGTTGGGATTATTGTGTTTCAATCCCATCTTAGAACTAGAAACGATTTAGGGTTTTTTTCAATCTTGGACCTACTTCTACTTAATAAATTTTTAAAGAATGAAATTCAAGTTTTAAAAAAAGAATCTTTTCCTAGACTTTCAACTTGATTCTTCTGTACAAATCTTTTTTAATTCAAAGTATGCAATGCAATTTTTTTTGCAAATGGCAGACTCAAAGTCATCTGAAATTGTAGGCCAACATTCAAAAATACTATTTTTTCCAACTTTGAATGCTAATATCTTCCAGTATGTAGGATCCAACTTCATGAAATTTTTACTACATGTTCTTAGACAAGTAAAATACAAGATCCTACACATAGAGTCTAAAAAATATATTCCATATTTTTTTGTTTTTTTGGGAGAATGCAACAGAAATGGCAGTTTTGAGTGGTCTTTGAAAAAAAAATGGCCTTGGTCCTTTCGGGGTTACTAAAATGGACGAAGATTCTCTAAAACTTTTATATGCCAATGAATTCAAATGTGGCTATATTTAGCCAATTACAGTTATTCCCCCAACATAATTGCAACAAGCAAATGTCTGAACAAATGTGTAAACCCATCATAACAATTTGTAGCATGCACTGTCACTGCCTTAGCTGTACAGTTGATGGTGTGGAATATTTCACACTCAACAATGCTGAGTACTTCATCAGTAGCTAAGCGGACAGGTGTAGGCTCAGTGTGATGAGCAGTGTGCATGAAGGAAAGGCAGTGTGCATGAAGACTGAAGACTACTGGGTGTGGAATCTTTTCACACCATCTATAGTAGAGCCAAGGCAGTGACGCTGCATGCCTACTGAATGTCATGGTAGTGTTAAATTTGAATTTTTACCACATTTGGCAGAGAGTAGGCCTATACCGTAGTTAAGACTAACTTTTGCTGCAGTTTAACTTCATTGATGCAAGTTAGAGAATCATTCCGTGTACTTAGAGGGACGGAAGTCTTGATTACGGTCCCTGTCAATTAGTTGCCATCAGGTCTCCGCAGACGGCGTTTCTCATTTGGGCGTTCGAGGTGCAGACCATTACGCCAGCTTAGCAAGAAGAAGATTCGTTGTGCAGTTCAGTTGTTTGCAGAATCTTTTCATTTTCACAGGAATATTGTTTTCAAGTTTTCAAGGTAATGTACAATAAGGTAGAAAAACCCAAAACCGTCAAAGTAAGCAAATCAACATAGTTGGAGGCACCTTTTCCTAACAATAATATTTTTCTAGTATTAGCAATTGAAAATCATGCATTTCTATTAAAAAAAATAGATTTTTCGGATGTGGCATGTAATTTCTATAATTTTCAAAGTTGTAGCTCCCTAAAAGTAGGGCTTGTACCACTATCAATATGATAGTACCACTATCAACATGAGCTCTAGGTGACGATGTCTAAGTCATCTCAACCACCCATCATTCAGAATACCGCTTTTGAATGATGTGCATCAAATCCTTGTTATTTCAAATACTTTCATTTTCAAAGTTGTAAGACTTAGATTATGCCCCTTTTGCTCATAGCTAGAAGGTATTGCACAAGCTCTCTTTTTTCCTCCACAATTAGAAAACCTTAAATTCCCCTTTTTCTGCATTTCCGCTAACTATAACACCACTCCCTAAAAGTTGAGTATGGAATGTTATGGTTTGAAGTTGCTTGCCTCATGCTTGCATTATACTAATACTTTGCTAAGGCCGCTCTCATTTTCTTATCACTCTAGAGAATTTTTTTTTCCTTGATAGTGTTGCTCTTATATTGCCTTGATTGTTGTAGTCAAGATTGTTGGTTGCTCACATGTTCTACTGCTACTTCAATTCTTGTAGACCCAAGTGGTTGGTTAATATTAGTAATGTCTTCTACATTGGGGTTTCTCATATAAGCAAAAATATGCCAAGAAAATCAAAAAAGGATTTAGACACTAAGGAATTAACTGTTAAAGGACATTTCATGTTTAAGCTTGGTCAAACTTCATTAAATATCTACATTAAAACACACATTTTTCAAAATTTGATATTTTTCACAGGTAGTAATATATGTTTAAAATATATTCTCATTTTTCATAATTAAAATCATCAAGTTGAGTTTCATACAATTTTTAAAATATACTTCTTTGAAAAAATCATAGTAATTGCAAAATATTTAAAATAATATGATTTTAAAAAATGAAAATAACAAAGAAAAAAATCACAATATGATTGGTGTATTTCTTAAGCTCACACTAAGAGAAATCTGATAGAAATAGTTCAACAATGGTGTATTTTGAGCTTTCAAGATGCTATCTTGAAAGTGTCACAAAATTACAAATATAATAATTAATGAATAAATAAAATGGAATAAAATCAAATTATTGGAGCTATATTTTTTTAGTTAAGCTTAAAAACATTTTAAAATCAAGAACTATGTGAAAAAATTAGGTTTGACTTTCAAAATGCCCATTGGTTGGTTAGATAAATTGCAATGCGATGTGCTTCAACAACAACTCTTGGCCGCCCCAAAAATTGGAATAAGTACTATAGGAAGCATTTATTGATCACACCTAAGTTGCTTGGTTCAAAACTACCAAGCTTTGCGCACCATACCCCGACAAAACATATGTCTTTTGCAAGAGGTTGAGCAATGTATGGCTTTAAAATTATTTTTTCAGCAAGAGAGTCCATCTTATGTTGAGATGGGGGTCTTTGCTTGAGTTGGTTAGGGAATCATGTTGACTTTAGAGTTGCTTGCCTAGGCCGGCTTTTTTGGATTTTGACTTTGATAGTGGGCTTTGCCTGCTATAGTGGTCTAGCTTCCAACTTGCTTTCTCTTGTCCTAATTGTTTGTTAAAAATTGAAATGTCTTAGAAAATGAAAACATCTTTGCCAAGGATGTGGTTCTCTAGTTCTATGTACTTTTTCCTTTAACACTGGAATTTGTTCATGTGTTTCAAGAAAAAAAAATGCCTGTTGGTCTTGCAATGTCCTTAAAAGGTTAAACTTGAGACCTTAGGGGCGATTTTGGATACATCTATTTTTAGCACTTTAAAAATTCTTAATTTATTCGTATGTTGTTCAAAAATGCATTTGAAGAGAATTTGGAATCTCTATTTGACTCCCAATAAGATCTAACAATTAATTTTGACAATCTGAATATGGAAACCAAACTCAAATGCTCATTTATACAACATTTAATAGCCTTCATGCCAACTACCTATCCTTCATGCATCTTGCTCATCACATTGAGTCTCCACATGTCTGCTTAGGGTTCGCTTATATGTAAGTCTACACTATAGTTCAAACTACAGACAAAATAGGCTTCACCGATTGTCTTGCCGAGGTAGGCAAGCAGGAAAGCAGGAGTTGAAGTTTCACCAATATCGGTGAAGAACCCCATTGGTGGAAACTAGTCAATCTTGAGGGAATCTAATACGTGTGGATTTCTTAATGCATCCTTCCCCACCCATTGGATTCGCATGAAAGTGCAATTGCTATTTGCACCTATTGCATCCTTGTGAAGTTTCCCCACCTACCAATACATTTAGTGGGCCCTTGAGTGTAGAATATTCCACTCCATCTACTGTAGAGCCAAGGCAATGACAATGCATGCTACTGAATGTTATACAATCGATTCCATCAACTTCAGGTACAATCACCTCACCTCACAGTCAATCAAGGAGGGAACTGAGTATCTGACCAGTAAAAAAAAGCAAAATTCAATAACAATGTGCAGTCAGTCAGTGGTGCACAATCGAAAACGTGGAAGGGTCCTTCTTCTCAAAGAAAACACAAGTCGTCCGGGTGTTTCAAGAAAAAAAAAAAGGAAAAAAACACAAGTTAAAAAATGGATTGATTGAGCAGAAGCCAGAGACAGGGTTTTCAATTTTTTTTTCCTTTTTAAATGGTCTTCGATTCCCAAGATAACCACAACAGTGATGGTCGATGATAAGTTCAGTTAAAATATCTTCGTCAAGCTCCCAGTTGCTTTGCACTGCGGCGGCATCAGTCAATGATGGAATCAAAGTGGAAACAGAACAATTTTCGTAAGCTTGAAAGGCGATTCGCATCGCATCTCTCCGTCCTGTTGTACCGGTATCTGCACCAGCTACCCGCTTTGGAATCATGCTACACTCACACAAATGAGCACATGGCTTTCTCTCGAAGAATAATCATACTGGGTGCTTTTAAAAAAAAATATATATAGACACTGTTTTACTGCTGACGAACTGAAGCGGTTGATTGTGCGTACTGTTCATAACATTATTCGACAGAGTTGGAAGGCTACAATCCAATCCAAGAGGAAGGATATTCAACAAATAGGACACGACTGAAGAAGAGAAAACTCGTGACTGACGATTTAACTTCAGGAGAGAGGAAGTCTTGGAGTACCGTACGTGAAGGTTTGATTCGGCACCAAAGTGTTGAAATAGTTTCTTTTTTGCGTGCTAAGGGTTTCGGCCAGTTGGAAGTATTGGTGTTAGTGTTTTGGCGTTTTGGTGTCCAAATTTTTTGGTGTTCAACAACTTCTAGGTTTTCTTGTTTTAGAAAACCTTGTCATGCAAGGCTTAAGGCAATATGAATGAAAAATTTCTGCAACATTTTGAACATTACACTTGTAATGTTCCAAACATTCAAACATTCCAAAAAATACTTAACTTATGTCTGAATCTGACCTTCACGTAGGGTATGCGGAAGCATGCATAATGTTAGAGTATAGCCACCCTTACATGCTTGGGGTTTGACGCTCTTCAAATGTGGATGAAAATGGCGCTACGGGCTCTTCACATTCTTCTCTTGAGACTCCAACCTAGTGTGTCAAGGAATGGCCCTTGGAAGTCACTATTCATCCTAAGTTTAGTTACTTTATCATTTATTCGAGTTGATGAATGGTCACTCGACAATGTGTGTGGGGTCGTATTTGGTGAGCAAGGTAAAGGGACAAGGAAATTGGGGGCCCTTCAAAATTGGATGGAAAATTTGAGCACGCCAAGTTCGAGGAGTAAGGGTGGCCATGCTTCTAGTAACCAACGTGTGTAGGGGGTCCCTTGTACTCCTCCAGAAAGTAGGAGCCTTGAGCGTAGTAACTTCCCAGCTACTCAATGACTCTCTTACAACTTCCCAGTCAACCAATAATACTCTGTAGATTAAACTAAATTTATTCTTAAGGATCCTGAGAGGAATTATCCCAATGTCCAAGGAAAAATGGTTTAGGTTGGTTAACAATAGTATGTGAAGCCCAAGGCCCATGTAGAATTGTAGATATTAGCTTGGAGTGCATTCACTAGAAGAACCCCGTGTTAGTCTAAACAAAAAATGTGGGCTGAAATTTGTTGAGAACTATGTTTCCAACGCAAAATTCTGGGATTCTAGCGTCGTAAACATGGTTCTCAACAAATTTCAGCCCACAATATTTGTTTAGACCAACGCGGATTTCTTCTAGTGATTTAAGCATCAATCCAAGCCACAACAAACCGTAATTTGATTATTGTAAAGTGATGATTGGTTGTCGGATTGGAGCATGCATATTTTATTTTGTGTTGGAGTAAAGGCCAACAAAAACGATCCTTTCTTCTGAATGGATTCAAATGACACCTTAGTTTCATTATTACAGAAAAACTTGTCCATTTGACACCCCAATAGCGCCCTTTGCCAATAGCTTTCTCATTGGAGACTTAAAATGACTTCAACACGTTAGTTTGTCACAATGAAGTGCTTATGTCTAGATTTGGGTGAGCATTCTCAAATGTTATGATTATATCTTTAATTATAAATAAATATATAAAATATAGAATAAAATCAAATCGTTATAGCAATAATGATGGGAACCTAGTTAGATAGAATCTATGCAACCGTGACAAGTTTGTTTAACCTTCTTGGGTTGTAGAAGGTGAATAAAAATATCAAATGTGGGACTTAGGACTTCATGCGTGAAGATCAAAGTCTCAACTCTAAATCCCAACTTGTCTCATATTGTAAAGCAATTTTGTGCCTAAAAAATGAATTAAAAAGACAAAAATGCGGTTTTAGAAACTTTAAACACCAAATTTGCATTCAACATATTGGGAATACATTTTAGCCCATTAGGATGCTTTATATTTTCTTTTCTTCCTCATTATTCAAAAAAACAATTGGATTTTGAGCCTTACCTAGGTCTCCATTTTTGTTAGAACCAATTCAACTTTTCCAAAACTCTTAAAAAGTGCTAGGTACCATGTAGGCATTTTGAAGTGATGTGGGACTTGAGACTTAGGGCATAGTATGAAGCCCTAAGTTCTAATTTTTAGCTTTCGACTAATCACACTTTGAGAACTTAATGGGACTTGGGACGCAGCATAAAGTGTCCTTTACACTTTTGTTAGAAGTTGTGCTAACAAAGTCTACAGGTGTAAGATCAAGCCCAACAATTTGCATCTAAGAAGCCCTATGATAAAGAATTAATGGGAATGGAGAGTGGAGGCCTTCCAACCCCCTATGGTTATGGTTACGAGGTGGAAAATGTTTCACATCAATTGTTTCAATCTATTATAGATTACTTGCATCTTCATGCCATCCCCTTCAACCGATTGATTATTTGGAAAAAAAAATAGGCAAATATATGCAAAGAAGTTAAGAACAAAATGGTTTATTCCCTAATGACCCAAGTGACCATTTTCTAGTTGTTGACCCTCTATTTTGATCTACCCATTCTCAAATTTTGAATTTTCTTAAAATAAAAATTATTTACAAAAAATAGACTATGTTATAAATTCTATGGGAATAGTTTCATCAAATTCTAAGTTAAACTCGGCCTTGTGGAATTTCTTAAAATTGAGTGATGTAATCTACTTTACAACTCATTTATTGGGGTTCAATTTGGGCATAGACTGAAAACTGAGCCAGCCAGTGCGATTGTTGCCCACCTCAAAAGGGCAAATACATCTTGAAAAGGGCAGATTCAAGGAGCTCAAGTAGAAGACAAGTGTCCCATTCTTGTTTTCTTTACAAACACTACTCTCATTTCAGTGACTACCATACATTGCTAGCTCCTCCATAAATTGAAAAATGCTCAAAATGTTGCGAAATTTTAGATGAGCATTCTCAACTATCTTATCTTTCATTGAGCACAGAAAGGTCATCATTTCAAAATATTCTCACTAAGATATGCTCCTTCAAATGCATTGCCATGTTTTTCCATTCACCCAAATTAAACTTCAAATGAAACTGTGCGGTCAAATAATTTGAAATTTTGGGCTTCCCACTCTCAATGTCAATTTCAAGATCCTATGGTTACATTCTATCCAATTTCAAGAAAAAAAGAACAAACAAGTTGCTCATCTTCTTGGCAATTATGGCCCATTTTGATAATATCCCTCAAGGTCATTAGGATTTAATGAGTCCACAATTAATGGCAGAAAAAGGGCCTTGATATTGTAGGGCCATATAAACTGCTAGCGACATACAAATTTGTAGGGACTTTTGAATTGCCTCCAATACTTCTAGATGCACTACTTTGAGCTTTAGTTGTTTCTAAAATCCCTACTAACTTTACTCTTGACATGAAATGAAAATATATATGATCAATGGAAAGAAGTGGTCTCTTATTTTATAACCAATGTCTATTCTATGAGACGCTTTGTCCCTTATAATGTTGGCTTGCTTTTCAAGTATTAAAAAGGTTCTGCTCAAACTTGTTCAGTCATATATGTAGCTTTTGTCAATGCATTGCGTCCTAAGTTAGCATGCCCACAAGACTTGAAAAGTAGATGAATTTGTTAAGTGGTCATCCAATTTGAAAGGCAAGTAGCCAACCCAAGCTAAAAGCAAGGCTCATTTTTTAAGCTAGTGCGTGACCAAAAAACAACCTACCTTGGCTGATTGATGATTGATTATCCAGCTGAGCCACTGGAAGGATGGTTCATTCGATTTTTAGGCTGAACCACAAATCCAATGGGAATGCTCTACCCCATCCTTTGCTTGGGTCCAAAGCCAACCGAAAGAAACAAAAGGAAAATTCTAGTCAATGTTCGGGAAGTTTTTAGAGTTTTACCGGCTATTTTCCTTCCATTTCTAAAGTGAACCGTTTTTTCAAGTTCAAAGTTTGTTTACTTTTTCTATTTTCACTCAAAATAGAACATTTGTAGATTTTTTCACCGATTTTTTGCCAATTTTCTTGAATTGCAACTATTTTTTTCCCAATTCCACCGACTAATTTTGAACTAGCCGATGGTTCTTCCCAAACATAACATAGATTCCATTGAAGATGGAAAACCTGTTATTTTTTTCCTTCGTTTTTTTTTTCTGACTCTTTTTTTTAAATATCAAAAATTGTGGAAGGTGTGTGAGTGTATGGCTACTTTGACGCTTCCGGAAGGGTAACTTAGTAGGTGACAGCCACGGCTTGAAGCCCGAAAAGTGGGCAAGGCGGTCAGGAAGGGAAGGCATAACTGAATGGGATCTTCGAGGGTTGATTCCCAAATGCTTCAGTGAATGAATGCTGCATGTTTCCTGATATTCTCCGCCAGCCAAATCCGGAGGGGAGGCCAACTCCACGGCCACGAAACCAGGGCGCCATTAAGTTACGAAAGGGGGAATGTGGTCGTCGGAGGGGCGGAACGGCTGCTTCTTCCGTCATCACCAGCACAGTCCGGGGAATTTTTGGAACTAAGGTAAGAGGTCCTTAAATAGTGCGGGTTCTATGTGTGTGTCCTATCTAGGAAAGGGTGACATATTCTCTGGAAAATCTACTACTGTCATAGATGAGGTAGGTGGGCTTAGATGCACACTTTCTGAGCGGGTTACCTTAAATCCTCCATTCAAAGTGGGACCAACAGGGTGAATTTACCTTGGGGAAAACTTAGGAATTTTTTATTTGTCACACATGACAAGATTTGCAAATTTTAAATTCATATTTGCAATCAAAGACCTCAAATCAACTAGGTGAGGTCAAGAACATAGAATTAACACATCACAAAATAGGGGGCTTTTTTTTACATTTATTCCAGAGAACACAAAATTCACCACGCTAGTCCCACTTTGAACGGAGGATTTAGCGTCCTACGATTCCTCCTTCCAAGGAAATGCCGACTAGGTTTTTTCCCGCTGGTCACCGGTTGCATCCTCTCCATCACAAGAGTATCGGTTCATTTCTTACAATATCAATTTTTCAATGACCAACTTCTTCCGAATTGAAATTAGCACTGGCTAAATTGCGAATTTTTTGTAATAATATAATAAAGAAAACAATTCCAAATTGAAAGTACTAATTAATATTACATCCTTGGAAGGGAATTGAATTTGGCATAGCCCTCTACCATTTGAAGGCCAAGGATCCTCCCAACTCATCTAAGATGGAGAATAATAATGAAAAGTTTGCATAAAATCAAAAGATTCAAAGTTTTCACCTCCTTCAAATTGTTCTTTTGTTGCCCCTATAAGGTACAACTCAGGATTGGTATATAAATAAAATACTTATAAGATAAATGCTTATGGACATTAGGACATAGCGAGCAATTGGCCTTATCTAACCACTAAAAGAAAAAAGGATTTATTATTTGTAAAATGACCAATTTAACTCATCATAATTTGAAAATTATAATTCAATTGAGGCTCTTTTTATATCATTGGAATCAATGAAAAATATTGTATGTGTAGGTGCAACCAAAGAATTTGAAAAATCAAAGTCACCATACTTACCTACTCAAATTTATGACAACAAAATGTGACCTAATTTGGGCCTCTCGATTTGGTTTTCAAGGGGCTAGAGCTTCAAGTTGAGATTCTAAGCAAGGTTTTTGCAAGAGCTCAAACAAATTGTCACAAGTCACAACATGAATTGAATACATTCTAGAAGTTGTAGATCAAAGCTATTGTATTGCGTAAGCATTTTCAGTATACATTTTATACTATTACTCCAGTTCTTTAAAATTGCTCAAGTTGTTGAACCTCTAATTTGATACCATATCTTATAAGGTTGATATCCGGGTATGACCCTTGCTTTGACCGGGTATTAGCTAGTGAATGTTATTCCATAGTAGCTAAAATCTGCCAAATGTTGAAAGGAGGCGAGTAAAATATCCTCCACTTTTTTTGGAGGGGGCAACAATTGATTTCCAGCCCTACCAACTTCCTTCTAGTTTTGCATCTTTTGTTTTCAAAATACACTTGAGTTTTTTCCCACTTCCACTGGCTAACATTGAACTAGCCGTTGGTTTTTTCCAATCATTGGTCATTACCAACTAAAGTTCACCACTCACCACTATTCACCCTTAAAATTTTCTTGACCACTAGTAAAAGCATTCTCTATGGTCTTTTAAATTTTGGCCTTCCAAACTGATTAGCATTTGAGACATGCATGAGTACCCTTGCAATGCAACTCAAGGCCGTACACCTTATTTCACAAAAGGGAGATGGATGAAGGCAAGAGGACTAAGAGCGTCTCCACTAGTAGACTACAAAATTGGCCCGTAGTCACTAGCACTTGGCGTGTCTTTACAAGTTTGAAGGCTCCACCTCTTAACCGGTCCTTTGCTAGCACTTGCAGAAACATGAGTTCCAATGCACGCTTATAGAGCGATGTGGATATGTTAGAAGCTCCCCATAGAGTAAGTCTCCACAAAGAAGGCGCTTGTTCTGTCAGTCCCGTGATGCAAGTCAAATGCATGGGGCATGACAAGTTGAAGTGTAATAATGAAATCTAGAGCACCGGCAGAAAAAAATTACAAAGTCTTTGCCTAGTGGGAAGGTCAAAGAAAGTTGGTTGCGGCAAACGGCTTATCGAGCCTGCATTATGAGGTCCAATGGAGATGTTCTAATTCTACAACAAAAAGGAGCCAATGTACAATGAAGACAATATTTTGACTTGTCTTTTTGTTTTGAAGGGCTCACCAAAGAGAGTCCAATCATCAAGATTCAATGGGCCCACAATAGTGACGTGCCAAATGACATGGGAATGGGATCTGATTTCTTGCCAAAAACTATCAGACCTTCAAATTGACATTCAATGCAAGAATTTGAAGGACTATAAGCATTTAAGGGGATGCTCTAAATGTTTTTTTTGCGATCTATTACAAAATCTTGACCTCCGTTAGGCCTTCACGACAAGTGCATAGAGAATTCGGGACATTCTTTTACTACATTTCATCCTATCCATCTAAAAAAGGGCTAAAAATTGACTTATTATAATCAATTTTAAAATTTAAAATTAAAAAAATAAAATAAGATGGTGTCTTTATCTTACAAACCATTGTCACATGAAAGACATGGTTGAAGACCAAAAAATTTACATTGCCAATAAGTTCGTTGAACTAAGGATAGTATTTTTGAAATTGTATAATAAATAATCAAGACTCCTTTAACATATTTATATCATTGATTCATATAGAACACTCTTTCTTCTTTCTATTGATATATTATACAATTTTTCTTGAAGTTTTTTAAAGAATAGTCATTATTAGATGGTGTGCATTTTTTATAACATTTGTCATTCACCAAAAAGATGGTTGAGTGCTAAAAGGTTATTTATTGTTTGAGTAGTAAAAGGGAGGAGGCTTTGCATTCACAAAATATATGCTAAAAGTTTAAGTAGGACCTTACTTGAAAAGCGCGTTAGTGCAATAGGGGCAAAGTCTCATATAATGTAGCTACTTGTGGGTCGTTGCAAGAAACTCCTGCCGGTTTTGGCTCAAAACAGCCATAGTACTCGAGTACTGTGACTTTTGGAATAAATTTTTTTAAATTAAATAAAATATGTGTAATTTGTAAAGCATTATAAAAATGACATGTGCACAAATTTAGACCTAAAAAAATTTATCTCTAAGAGTTATGCATGGTCAAAGAGGGTTGAAAAATGCAAGAAAATAGACACTTTGGAATTTAATTCTTAAAAAATAGTCAAAAAATTCAAAAAATCCTCAAAAAAACAAAACATTTTTACTAACTTATAGATGCTCATTTTCACCAATTTTCACCTTTGGAAAAATAAAATTGTGTTCTCTACACTTGCACAAAAGTAGTGCACTTTGAGCACATGTGGAAGGTGGAAAGTTTACTATTTTTAGAAAATCCTTGGTAGGCTTGTGTAACTTTAGTAGAAGTCCTAATATACCAATTTTCAGCTTCAAATTCGCATTTTTGGGTCAAAATAGTACTAAAACCCTACAAAATGGCCAAGGTACACAAAATGAGGGTTGTTTAAAAATAGTAAAATAATTTTAAAAAATCCAAAAAATTACTCAACATCTGCAACTACCACATGTACATTTCAAGTTTAATAGAAAATGGACAAACGATGCAAAAGTTATGAGCAAAAATCCACCTGTCCAAGGTCAAGGGGACAAAAAAAAGGACAAGTGTTTCTTGCAATCACTCTTGTTTATTTTATTTTTTGGCTTGTAATTGAAGGAAAAGAAGCTTTGCATTCACAAAAAGTCAACTTACTTACATGTGAAGAAGTTTGACTGGGACTTTACTTGATAACCTCTAAAGTCTTTCAATGAGTAAAATGAGTTTTTGTATTTTGGGGCAGGGTCCTAAGAATATAATTCTTGAGGGTATTTTCCGAAATTTTTATTTAAAATGCGGGGATTTCTTCTAGCTTTTCAACAAGGCAATTTGCAAAAGAAACAAGTTTGTGGTTAGAGATTTAAGTTGTTTTTAAAATTTCCTTAAACTTTTTTGGCAACAGTAATAAAAGTGTTTTTAATTTAATTTCTGGTTTTATTATAGAACAGATTCATCTCTATAAGAAAAACTCTTAATAATTTCATTCTAATGAGTGAAAGAAAAGATATAAGAAATTATGTTTTCCATGCAGTCGTAAAATGTCTCCCCCAAATAACTATGAGATTTGTTTTGTACTTGAATTTTCACAATTTTTGAAAACAAAAAATTGCATAGGATTTAACAATTTTCTACAACATTATCACCGCTAGAATTGTGGATTTTTTCAATTCTATGTTAGACTTATTATCAAAGCATTTTTTTCTATTATCTTACATATCTTTCTATGGAATGATTATTGAAAAGATGAAATGAAGTTCTATTTTCTTAAATTCTTTTTGTAGATTTCCAACTCAATTTTCTAACATGATATCAAAATTTTCAAATAGCCAAAGACATAGTTGTCACATTGGATGGACTATCCATCTAAATTGTCCAATTTGCCCACCCGTCCAGGACATCCAATGTGCCTACATAAGATAGTCACATTATTTGTCCGATATGTCTGAACTATCTGATATGTCTGCTCAATCGGAACGTTCAGTTATCCAAACTCGCTTGATGTGACAAAAATGGCCAAATGGCCAAGCATTTTTCTCTTAAAATTTCAATGTTAGAACTTCACCTTTCGGAACAATTTTAAAAAGATTATTGTACTATTTTGAACGTTATGAGATAGCTCAATTAAAATGTGAATTAACAAATTTGAGTTGATTCAAACATGTTTTGTTGCTTCATTTGGACATTGTTTTCTACTAGTAAGTAGCATCTTACTTGAAAAATAAACAAGATATATAGGCCCTAGAGAATCACCTACAAAATCTTATTTTGAAGAAAGTTGGATTTATTATAAAGATTAAACTTTTTTATTACTGAACTTTATCTATAAAACATTGCAAATAGCTATATAGGTGCCTTGTTAGTAACATTAGCATTGAAATAGGAGATGTCTATGAAATAGAAAGTGTTTTATTAATATTTAATAGTATTTATTTCTAAAACAACAAAAACAACTTTAAATAAAAAGATTTAGATTACTTGGAAAATACTTGTGATTTAAACCTGATGTCTAGATCTTTTTGGGCGAGGTTGATATTCTTGAACGTCCTTCTTTAGTTGGCTAGAATTTGATGCAAGGATCGAGGGACTTGTATCTTGTACCATAGGTGCCGAATTTGGATCCTTCATTTCTTGAATGAGGAGTTGCGTATGCTCAAATGATAAATCTTTCCAATCATCATCGTCTAAGTTGTAAATAATTTTGAAATGATAGGCTTGAAAAGATGATGATTCCCCATGAATAATTGGCTTCAATTTTTTTGCTTCACGTGACTATATAAGATAGTCACATTATTTGTCCGATATGTCCGAACTATCCGATATGTCCGCCCGTCCGGAACGTTCAAATATCCAAACTCGCCTGATGTGACAACAATGGCCAAATGGCCAAGCATTATTTCTCTTAAAATTTCAATGTTAGAACTTCATCTTTTGAAACAATTTTAAAAAGATTATTGTACTATTCTGAACATTATGAGATAGCTCAATTAAAATGTGAATTAACAAATTTGAGTTGATTCAAACATGTTTTGTTGCTTCATTTGGACATTGCTTTCCACTAGTGAATAGTACTTGAAATGTAAACTAGGATCACAGCCTCCTAAGAAATTATAGCTGTTGAGTTTATTTCACAGTGAAATTGAATCTATTGCAATTTATCATGTATAACGATAAACTTCACAAACAAAAATATAGAATTTTTGTTTTCAAAGGGCTTAGTCAAAGTACACTTTTACAAGCTTTGTTCATGCTAGTCATAGCTTGGAAGTTGTTGACAGTATGTTCCACTTATAGAAATTGAAAATTAATTTTGAAAAAATGAAAATACTATAATTCTGTTGATATGATGAATTTCCATACAAAGTGTTAGAATGGTTTTGAAAAAAGTATTTAAGAGTCTTTTGATATTATCCAAAAATCACACTACTTTTTTGGGTTGTCCATCTCGAACTTGAGGGAGGACGCTTTTTCAACAGATATCGTACTGAAGTTGTGAATTCATGCCTATGTACCATAATCGTACATATTACGTACATTTTTACGCACTGAATTAGTGTCGTTAAAATCTTTATTAAAAGTGTACAGTTTATGTACTTTAATTATACAAATGTGGTATCCAAAATGCACCTAAATTGTACTGACATCAGTACAACAATCGTACGTTATTGATAGGCATTGTTTACGCACTGATTCAGTGCATAAAAGTATACGTAATATGTACGATTATCGTACGTAGGTATGAATTCACGACTTCAGTGTTGTCTTTGTACGAACCTATGAACCTTATAAATTAGAGATGTCACCATCATGACATGCTTCAAATGTTGAAAAGTATCCCAAAAAAGCATTTATAATTAGCCTATTCTTCCAATATATTTCATTCTTGAGGATGAAAATGCTTTCAAACTTTTCAACAACAATATGTAAATATTGAAAAAGTGTTGCAAAAGAAGACTTTGCTTGTAAAAAGTATAAAAGACCTAAAAATTCATTAAGCTTGAGTGTATAGTAGATAGCAAAATATCTCTTGCAATTTTGCAGCACCAAGCTACATGTATAGGAACTTGGTGCCCCCCAATTTAAAAATAATAGTAAAATTTGGACATGTGCTAAAAATTGGTGCAATAATTATGAAATTGAATTTCAAAAACTTCAAGTGAAAATCATTTTGTTTATTTAAAAAGGAAATTTCAATAAAAAATAACTTTTTGCACAAGTACATAATTTATAAGAGTCTTCAGTGGAAGAATGTGGATTATTTTAAGGATTGTATGACAATAAAATCATAAAAAATTTGAAAATGATTTAACAAAATATTAATAGAAAATGAACAAATATTCATTTATTTTACAATTCAACCCCCCCAAAATGAATATTTTCCATACTTTTACAACCTTGCAAATTTTTAATGGTCATACTTTAATCAATAATATATATTCCACACAATAAAATCCAGAAATTTAAGACTCTTTACAACATTAACTAAAAAAATGGATTCTCCCTATTTCAAAATCTTTTTAAATTTATAGTTGGACTAAAGTCATATTTTCAGGCAGTGTGTCTAAGTTACATTTAAGAAAATTGAAACTTAATTTTATGAATTGTGCTCTAATTATGTTACAAGATGTAAAAATTTCATTCAAATCTTATAATTTTTCAATTATTTTAGGCAATTTTAATTTCTCAAATACTTAAGACAACTTTATCAGAATTCTAAGAGCAATTGTAAGAGTCATATGTAAAGTGTTTAGAATGGGCGTACATTGTTGCCTATGCAAAAATTCTTCTCCTATAAATACTCATCGTTTGCCATTCTTATTTATTTATTCATTAAAATAAATTCAATCTTCTACTAAAGCAAGATGTTTCCAACTTCTAGTTTTGTATAATGCATTATATTATTTGATATTTATCATTTGAGTAAAAATTATAATGTTTTTTTTGAATGCTTCATTCTAATTTCAATTGACTTGAAAGCAACCATTCTAGGTCATTTAGACGCTTCGAGATTACATTAGAGCTACTTTAAATATGAAAGTCGAAGGCAATTCAAGGTTAAAAAATATGCAAAATTCACTCTTTCAATCTATGTTGGAGCTACTATCAAGGCCTTTCCATTACAATAAGTTAAGTTTATTCATTAAAATTTACATGTTAAAGAGTTGACAATGTAATTTGATGCATTGGAACCAAAATGACAATTAGAAAAATATTGAATCCTATGAAAGTCTCTTTTGAGACCTTGTCATTTTTGTCCTTCAAACTATATATTTGTTTCAATATGCCTTTAAGTGTTGATGACCTACACACTTAGAGTGACATAACTATAACATTCACTAGATTGCGCTAGAAACAACAAACACATCACATAGATTATGTTGAGTTCAACGTAGATTTCTTCTAGTGATTCTATACCCCATTTAATATTCATCAATCCATATAGTACAATCAATTCTAATCCTACTCTCATTCTCTTCTATATTGTCTTGTGACAAATACACTACAATAAAATATCTAAATAAGTTTTATGCAAAGATTGACAATTTATGATGTCTCCAAGTTCTCCTTTTGCTTTCCATTACAATTAGTCTATCTGGCTTGTCCATGATTGACTTGCAAATACTTGTACATGCACTTTATTTATGATGAATAACAACATGATTAGTAAAACCACCTCCAACAAATTCTTCATTCATATTTAGAGTCTTTCCATTACATTAGTTAATCTTCTTTGTCCATGATTGACTTGCAAGTACTTGTACTAGTCATCTATATAGTAGAGTCAAGTTTGATCATATTCTCATTTTCTTTTATATTATTTTTGACAAGTACACTACAATCAAAATCTAAACGTAAGTTCCATCCAAAGATCAACAACTCCTTACATCTTATAGGTCCTCGTTTATCTTTCTATTACATCTACACTAAATAGTGAAATTTGGTTGCCTTGACAATTAGGTTGCCTTACTCCAGAGATGTTACCTCATGATTAATGCTTGTCTAGATGGAGGCACATGCCAATCTTTAATCCCAAGCCAAGAATCAGTGCACCAACCCATGCCATACACATAGTTCTTACTTTGCTACATCCTTGTAAAGTAACTGTACATATTAATATAGTGTAGAATGTCGAGAAATTAGTGTGGGGCAACCTAATTTCACTATTCAGTGTAGCTCTTCTTGCAAGTCTAAGATTGACGTTTAAGTACTTATTCATGTATTTTTCTAATAACAAAAAGTGACACAATTTGTAAATCAACCTCCAACATTGTATAAAGAATCCACCTAGGGAGAATTTATCTTTTTTTTTGCAAATTCTTCATTCAAACAGATGCAAAAACTAAATTTCAATGGATGCAAAATTTAACTTTTTCATCTTCTTCTACAAATTATTTTTTTTGCTAAACATGTGTCTATATTGTTAGTTTGACAACTTTAACCAAAGAAATGTTCCACAAACATATGAAAAATTATTTTTTTAATTTTAATTTTTTTTAATAGGAAAAAATGAGACTCCCTCATACAAATTAAATGAATTTTGGATGAATTTGGCTTAATTAGTGTGAACATTTGGATGAAATTTATATGCAACTTAAAGAAGGATAGATGAAAGTGGATGAATATTTGTAAATTAAGATAATATATAAAAATGGTATAGACTTTATTTATCTAAAAATTGTGAACTATGAATCAAATTAATTCAATTAGTGCAATACATACAAATTGTTTATATCTACTTCTTTTTTCTTACAACATTCACTTAGAAAATAATGATGAAAGATGATTTTTTGCCTAGAAATGCAATATAAAACAAATGTTTATACTAGTTGAATTAACATGAGGATCATCTCAATGGACCTCACAAATTTGCATTAGATACAACATTCCATTGTAGGCACTCGACTATAATGACTACTTCATAGATGTTTCCAATAAATGACATATATAAAGCATAAATCTCACTTTTTAGAGTAAATAAATCTATGAGAATTATTGGGATGGTTACACAGTGTGTGACTGGCTACAGTAAGGTCACCTATATTAATTTCAAAATTCGCATAAACTCGTATTCTTACTGTAGGGTGCACTAACAAATGAACATGAATAGTAAAATGAAATAACACAGAGATCTACACTACAAAATGCTCTTTCCTTATAATACAAACTCGTTTTTCAAAGATATTGGTGCATCAAACATCCTTAAATGTAGCTTAGATTGTCACTTCGAAGCTTCTTCTCTATTGATCCAAAGGCAAAAGTAGCAACAATAAACCTTCATTCCTTAGACCGGAGATCTTGTTTTTTTCTTCTTGTTTTTTTTAATTAAATTTGTCCTCTCTTCCTACAAGGTGTCGACGTATTCACACATATTGGCATGTATTCTAATTGAATTAATTTGAGAAGTTAAAAGAAAAAAAAGCACCAACTATACTACAAGAGACTTTAACCTTGTAGCACAATCTCGCTTTTCAAGTAAGGTTCTATTCAAACTTCCTCCCATATGTAGCTTCTATCAATACAAAGCTTCTTTATCTTCCGTCCAAAGCCAAACTAGCCCCAACAGACTCTTCATTCATTATCATTTAGACAAGAGTATTAGGAGGCATCTAAACTTGTTTTTTAAAGGGGCATTGAAAATCTAATTAGTTTGTCCTCAAAAAGAAGAGAACCAAGCTTATTACCAAATTAGTTTTTTAAATTCTAAAAGATGCTCAAAATCTAGCCTCTTCTCTATTTTTTTCTTGCTAAATCCAACAACCTTCTTTTCACCCCTCAAAAAGTGGATGCTAACCAAAATAAATTTTTTTGGACTATTAGTGATTTCTCTAGTGATTTCTCATGCAGAGATTAGTGCAAGATGAAGACACATATGCATGTTATTTAAGTATGTCCATCTATTTGTATTACACAATTTATAATATTAAAAAAAATTAGCAAATTTCTTGTCCATTCTTAGATGGATTTGACAAAATGGAAGCTATCATATGCGGGTGTGACCATGCGGGTGTGCTGAAGTGTACCAAGGTGTACAAAGCTTATGACTGGCCATAGAATTCCTAAGATCTAAGTAACATCTAGAATAGGGACATCTTTTGCACTATATGTTCTTAGAGTGCAAACATATAGCTACATCCCTTACAAAATACGGGTTTGGAAATGCAAGTGCACTTTATATGGGAGGATATAGCTGCAATTGCACATCACAAATGATGCTCCTATTTTGGGAGTGTGTAGGCTTTGGAAATTCTATGGCCAATTATAAACCCTGCACACTTAAATAATTACATCTAAAATCACACAAATAACCAATTTAGTATGGTTTCCAATATTATATTAAAAAACCTTTTGTGGGGTCTTATTAGTAGTCAGAAAGGGGATTCTTGATTCTTTTAAAACGCATTTTGGACCCCATTTGAATAAACTGCAGTACAAATTTTCAAAGAGCTGAAAATAGGTATTTCTAAAAATTGACCATAGACTCTCATAGATAGTAGGAGTACATTTTAGGCAAGAATCTAGACTGGTTGGTTTTAGAAAGCGATCGAAATTAGATGTAGTAACCTTAGTCATTCGAAACTCTTGTAAGGTACATACCCCCAAATGTGCCACTGACCCTAAACTGCCATCTAATTACTATGTGTACATTTCCGAAATCAAATTCCATACCTATGTAGAAGAAACCATTTTAGAACCAAACTTTGTTCCTTAATAATTTTTGTATACAATATCCAAATGTCGCATTCTCTAAAACCCTTTCATTTGCCAGCAAGAGCATATGAAAATTTTACCAGTCTCCCCGCCCCCTAGGCAACATTCTTGTTGTATTTTAGTTGTTTGTTTTTGTTGGCCACTTGCCAGCCTAGGCTGCTTGCGATTGGGTTCTTGTTACTCTTTTTCTTGCAATAAAGGTTCTTTTACTTGTGTCAATTTTTATTTGACCAAATCTCATAATAGTAATTAGGCTCAATAATAATAATTATTAATAGTAAAATTGGGTTGCCTTTACCAGAGAAGTTACCTGATGACTCACTACTTATGCAGATGGGGGCACATGCCATTCGCTCAACCCGAGCCATGAACCAATGCACCAACCCATGCAACACACATGGTTCCCACATTTTTACATCCTTCCACAGTAACTATACATATTTATATAGTGTAGAATGTCAAGAAATTAGTCTGGGGCAACCTAATTTCAGTATTAACCCTTAAATGACGGGCTAATAACCGTGGAAATCATCTATTTTGTCATTGCGTGAATTGTTGGATTAAAATAATGCAAAAGCACTCATTGGATGTCAAACTACTGCACATGATCTCCCTTTTTCCCACAAAATTTGGAAGATGAATAGTTGCACTTCTGTCGTGCGTGGAGAGATTCTTTGTCATTCATCAGCCAGGAAACGTCCTCCGCGGCATTTATGGGTTAAGTGTAAGGTAGGAGGTCTAGAAATGGAGCATCTAAGCGCTGAAACTGAATTTGGGGGAGGTAAAACATCTTGAAATATTTTTCAGTAAATTTTCCTTGAAAGACAAGTGGAATTGAAATCTAACCCAAGTTGTTTCATATTTTTTGGACCTTTGTGGAACTGGTTACAAATTTTTGAAGTTGGAAAAAAGTGGTCATTTGTGGTCATCAAAATGGACCACCTCCTGAAATGTGCATAGGTGGTACATTGAGGAAAGCAAAATGTACCTCTGAGTCATGTTCCATTTTAACCCCTAAAGGACCATTGTCCCTACGGGGGACAAATGCGTTTTCGGGTAGGTACCTACGGGCTGAAATTTTCTCCTGATTTTTTGAAACTTTTTTTGGAGGTAGAAAAATTGATTAGCTTCAAGGGAATATAATTTTTTTCACAATCGGTGCCCGGGAAAAAAAGTTATGACCATATAAGCTCAAAACAGGCTACGGGGGTCAGCTCGGGCAGCAAAAAAAAAATGGACAAAAATTTGAATTTTTTTTTTTAATATTTTTTTTCTCATAGGTTATATTTTTGGCTATCTGGAAAGCTTTGATTCATTTCATTTGACTTTGTTATGAGGAAGTTATGGACATTCTTGTTTTTCGGGCAGTTAGAGCATCTTCTTGAAAAAAATAACTTTAGAATTCATTTCTGAATGCAATTTTTCAAATTTTTCAAATTTTTTTTTTTGGCATGGTCTGATTTACTTGTTAGAACAATCCCACCATTAGGATTAGTGCATTTTAATTCCATCTAAAATATATGAATATTTTAGATTTTCCTTCTATCTCGTACCTACATCTACTTAACAATTTTTTTAAGAATGATAATTAAGTTTTTTTTGAATTTTTTTTTTTTTCCTAGACTCTCAACTCAATTCTCCACTACAAGCATTAAAAGCTCAAAACTCTGTAGTGAAAAGATTTTAAGTTAAAAATGTTCAAAGTCAAAAAATCCGGTCCCGCAATGTGCTGAAAAACTTGTTTTTTCCACTTTAAACACAGATATCTTGCAATCTATGCGGTCAAAAATTCTGAAATTTTTTCCACACTTTTTTATACTAGTTAGGTGTAAGATCCTACAGTTAGATGTGGAAAAAAAACAATTAAATTTTTTTTTAACTCTTTGCTACAGAAATGGCAGTTTTCAGTGTTTTTTGGCAGAAAAAAGGCCTCGGTCCTTTAGGGGTTAATGCCCGCTCCGTTTTACAGCCTCTTACCCTAGCAAAAATGTCTGTTCTGGGCTACCCACCTTAACTCCTAGCCCACTGACAAAAGACAACCTCTTCAAAATTCTGCCCCCCAAAACGTCCAAATTCCTATACTCTTGTCGCTGACACACAATTTGTTTGGCTCCACAAGATCGCCCCGTTTTTTTTTTTACCCTACCTCTGCCTGCTGCTGCCTGCCGGGTGCAGCAGACCTGCAGATCCCTCCCCCCCACCCCACCAAGGCCACCAGGCCACCAGGCCACAAGGCAGGGCAGTCGTAGACCAAGTTCGTAGGTCCTGAAGCGTGACAGAAACGACACGGCGGCCCCCAAGGCTGCCCTGCTATTGCTGCTGCTGCTGCCGCTGCTTTCGTTGCCCTGGCTGGCATATTCCAGCTCCTCGCCATCCACCGGAGATTCGTCTTGTCGCCAAATCTCGAGCTCCTCCATGCTTTTTAAGCTTAACACCCCTCCCCACCCCATCCTCTTCTTCTTCGTCTTCTTCGTCGTCTTCTCACCACTGCCAGGCAGCCAATTCGCGTTCGTCACGTCAATCCCCAACTCGATCTCACATGTTTGCTGCCACCTTACATCTCTCGCAACCGAGCTTCCAAGCTCCTGCCTCGCACCTTCCACTCGTGCCTTTGTCACACCCAATTCGCAGGGCAAGCTAGTACTGTAAAGCTTGTTGCGGATTCAGCGTTAGCGGCTGGGGAGGCTCGGGTTCGGAGATAAGCGGATTTTGCGGTGTGGCTGGGGCGGGGAAAACTCGGCGCTCGTCCGTTTTGAAAATTTCAACCAAAGTCTGTGTGTGTGAGCGTGTGTGAGTGTGTGAGTGTGTGAGTGTGTGAGTGTGTGAGTGAGTGTGTGTGTGAGCGAGTAAGTGAGTGAGTCGTGAGCTCGGCCTGTTTTAGTGTCGTCATCGAATCGTTGCAGGAAAGTCTAAGGCTGAGCTGCAAGGATCGACGCTGGAGCACTGGAAGAGCGCGCTGTAGCTTTTCGTCATCTGCAAGCGGAGCTTAACGTTTTGGTTGGAGCGGGAGTGCTTGTTCCGTTTGGCTTACTTTCGTCGTAATTCACCGTGGGGTCTGGAGCGGGAATCACAGGTAGCGTACACTATTACCGACCTGTCATGATTGGGAAGATATAGAAAAGCTTCAAGAGGTATTTTGGTGATCTTTCGTGAGGTTGTGCATTTTGGCTCACAAGCTGTAATTTTTGAGTCCGTGCTTGCAAACTTGTATTAAATGTCGGTAAGTGGAGTTTCAGGGATACGTAGTCGGTTTTGTGCAAAGGTTTGGTTTTGTGACAAAACCGATATGTTTGAAATTCGGGGCTCAAGTTTGCGTGCATTGGGAGTTTCGACAGCTCGCAACATCGACAGGCTTTTAGCACAATTTGTGTGGAACTTTTCGTATTAGTTGTCGACACTCCCAAGTAGATCTGCAATGTTGGTGAGCCTGTGTTTGTTTGTAATTCTTTGACCAATTCTGGTAATTCGTTTGAAATCGGTAGGATAGAATAGCGGCAACGCTAGTTTTTCCTCTTTCAGACTTGTAGAGTGGAGCTGGTTTCTAGGGTGTTGAGGAGTTGGCGATGGTGATGATTGTGGGAAGGATTAGGAGTTTCTAATAAGAACAGAAGCGAAAGCACTTAGGGGAAGTTTTACTGTTTATTTCATGTTGAGTGAGCTGATTGTTCGTACCCCACCAGTGTGTAGGGTGCTGTCAATTTGAAACTTTTTGGCTTCCTTTATGTTTCTAATAATTGTAAAGAACTTTGTGAAGTCTTCGTGGGCATACTTGTGTGAATCTCATCCCTTAGAGTGAACTTCTGTGTCACAGTTTTTTAATGATACAAGCTTACAACTAGGGTCAGTAAGTGTCCCTCACTCCATATTTATTGCCATTCATTGCCCGTTGTTGTAAGCTGTATCGCCAGAAAAAACACCTGCTATTGTAACTGTGGGTTATTATGCTTTATGAACTACACTTCATCCGGATTTCTTTCTCTCTCTAAATTTATCTTCACCCAGGGTAAGCAGCTAAGATATGGTGGCTAATGGAAACTTGAAACAAGCAACCACACCACACCGTTTAATCGCCACATGCTTTACTCCCACGAAGCACCTTGCCCTAGTTACTTACCCTACACATACTGACACTCATAATGTCGCATGCAATGGTACTGTCGTTGGAGAAACGGAAGCAAAGTTCTAGTTCAACTACTTAGGAAGCCTCCCATGGCCTCAAACCGGCAACAATCTGATACGATGGTTTTGCTATGTCAGATTGTTTGCTTAATCTTTCGCTGATTTTGTGTGCTGCAGAATCGGAGACATTACCTATTCTTCCTCTCAGTTTGATTCAAGTGTACTCCAAGAGCAATCCAGAGCTTGCTCTTCCGCCGAATTCAGATGTGGAAGCGTGGACATGCGACTTCCCAGCCGCTGAGATTTCCATAGCCGTGGGTGTCACAGTTCTTTCATAGTGGAGAGTTTCCAATTCGTCATGGTTTCCTAGCAGGACCGTGTGACAACAAAGCCTCCCTCTCCGTTCAACAATTTGCTAACAAATTTCTATTCCTCGGCTCTTGATTGCTTCTCTTCAAGTCCTTCTAATATCTGGTGAACGCAACGCAAGCCTGGTTCAAGATATTGCAGTGTGGGAACCCTCTTCGTGACGGCATATGGTACATTACAGACGCTGTCATGGTCTTTATATCACCCTGCTCTTTGCGTCCCTATTCCAGAGATTATTTCAGCACGACTTCCGACTGCAATCATGTGCTAAGAGCCCCACCAAGGACATCACAATAGCTCCCAACAGCCAACCTGTGTGCAAGTTCGGCAGAAACTATGTGTTTTTGCACTTCGGGGAGGTGATCTCTTAGACATGCTCGGCGTTCCTTGAGTAGCAGGCTTGGATTTACCCTCCTTGTCCATCTCTCAATTCAGACTACCAATCCAGAGCCCAATCCAGAGTCCAATTCAGAGCCCAATCCAGATTCCAATTCAGCGTCCAATTCAGGGTTCAGGTCAGCGTCCAATTCAGCGTCCGATTCAGAGTATTGAAAGAAACCTTTGGTGTCCAATTCCTCTTTCCGGAAGAACGCCATCAAGCCACATCAAGTAAAGAACATTCAAGTGCAACCGAAGTCTTCAGAGATCTCCAGACCCCCCGTTAACACATAGACAGACACCTTTCATTCTACATTGCTTAGTTTACGATGTACCAGATGAAGAAATACTCCAACTTGGCGCTGGTTCCCCACCGGCAGCAGCAGCACCAAATTATGCAGGACCCCCGATTGCAGTCTCCGTATGGCTCCTTGGCTGCTGGCGAAGTGAGCCCCGTGGACCCCAAGCCTCGCCTGCGCTGGACTCCGGAGCTTCACGAGCGCTTTGTGGACGCCGTCACGCAGCTCGGTGGCCCTGAGAGTGAGTTTTCCATGCTCTCAAAAATCAAATGAAAATGAAAATATATGAATGTGGTTGTGCAATCTTTCTTATCACCTTTATTTGTGTCTAGTAGATTTTGAGATGCATTCTACTATTTGCAAGAACTTTAGGAATCGTTCTTGTCAGGTTTTTGCTCAAGGGAGCTTTAATGCGTATCTTGTAATTGCTGTCAAATTCGTCCCTCTGACAATGTTAGTAACTAGACAGTGCAGTAAGAAATGTATCTACACTGAAAATCGTTTGATTACGCATGTGAGCATTGTTCCTGTTATTGAGCTGTCTTAGTTTTTGTTGGTGGAATATTTAGGTAGTAATCGCTTGCGGTCAGGTTTAGAAGTAAGTCATAATTAGGTGCAGTTACCTTAACTCCTCTTACCCTAATACTTAGAGATATGCTAACTAGTATGTGCATATTAGTAGTGCTATCTTCTCTGAGTGAATTATACAAACTTCTTTTTGGATTTTCCAAGTTTTCTATGTAGTGTGCAATATACTGTTTTGTTAGCTTAATTCTAATTTAATCACTATAGATTAGTGTACTTATTGGTGAACGCCATGTACTGAGGTTTGGATCTCATCCTGTTCCTCTAACTTAAGTGATTCCCAATTCATTCCCAAGATCTAACAAAATCTAACAAAATGAGTTTCATTTCCTCTTTCGCACCCTGTTTTAGTGTTCCATAAAATCATGGACGATATATATAGTGAAGTTTCCTAGAACCGGAGGTGGGAGACCCTACTTGTGGACACGTTTTGAATTGTTGGAGTGATATCCATAGACAACGTGGAGCCTTTTATCATAAGAGAACAGGCTTTTATAGAAATAGTTTTCTTAGTGGACGGTGACCGGTGCATGCACTGAATTGGGTAAGCAAGTACTGTCAGAAATAGCGCACGTATAGCGTAGCAAACCGACGTGGACAACATTTGCAAGGAAGACGACAAAGCAGAAAAAGTTCAATATTTTTTGTAACTTAGACTTTGGCAGCAGTGACCACATGGCGTGCCATGATATATACTGAGTGAAGGTAGCCTTGTACGTAAGAAAAATCCAGAGTGGGGATCTGCTGGGGCTGTTGTACCATTCGCATGATAACAAATCACCGCGAAGAGGGGGATTCAGTCTCTGACTCCGCTGACTGCTTCTGATACACTTGGCTGTACTGTTCCTGCTGGAGGAATTTATGTCCAGAACTTTGAAATGGGATGTCAAACAGTGTGTAAGGCAACTGCAACTAGAATCGTTTAAATAAGTATTGGAGTATGGGTCCTATTATTAAACTATCTCCATTTTGGTTGGAAGTCAAAAGAGGATTCGGAGATTTTTTTGGAATGTATATTTTGGACACCGTATGTCCGTATAAATGGACTGTGAATTTTCAAGGTGATTAGATATGTTCGCACTTGGTGTTAGGGTTGATGTTTCCAATGTGAATCCGGTCCAGAAGTAGGTCTAACTTCATTCCTAAGACCCTCAGTAACAACACTCTTTAACACTAAGTGAGAACATACCTCAAGTGTACCCATTTTGATTTAGGTGCTTGTGAATAGAATAGAGTAGAGGGTGTAAATTGTAGGGAAGCATCTGTACGGGTCGTTTGAATTACGTGCAGTTGCCTACATGAGTGAGTTCCCTTAGATTTTTGCTGTTTTTTTCTATTGAAATTCTTGAGGATATTCACAATATGGGTGTTTTAGGGTCTAACTCTGCGTCTGAAATTGATTTACAGAGGCTACACCGAAATCTGTGATGCGGGTTATGGGAGTGAAGGGTCTTACACTCTACCATTTGAAGAGCCACCTTCAGGTGAATTTCTCATGTTTTCAAACTTTTGTTTATAAGATTAATATCATAAGCAGCGTCGATTGATCGATTCGTTTATGAGATTAATTAGTTAATTTTTGAAGAGAATTTGCTGCATGCTTATGATGAGGATCAAGACGTATTTTGCAATTCATTCCGTGGTGTGTGACAGACAAACATCTTGCTTTCAAGCAAGTCATGTTTAGAGTAATCTCTCATCACACTAATCCTGACATTGGGCTTGCAGAAATACAGGCTTGGAAAACAGCTTCACAGAGACTCCAGTGTGCATGAAGCCAACAAGGACGCCAGCCATGGTATAGAAAATGAGGATATACTGATAAACCTCTTTTATCTTACCAAATATAATCCCAAATTTTTCACTTAGTTTTTTTTTTTTTTTTTTTTTTTGAAACAAATGAAAAGAATTTCATTGCAAAGAGAGAAGAATACAAGACCGCCAGCCACAAGTGGCCTGGCGGGAACAACCAACCAATTTTTCACTTAGTTTGAATATGTGACAAGTGTGCTACAGTCTCTGACAGTGTGACAAATGTTTAGGATATTTTAGGAGGTGATTTTAAAGAACGTCATTACAAAGAGGTTAGAGTTTGCGCTGTCTTCTACTGCTTGAATGAGAATCCGTATATTATAAAATCAAGATTTTAATCATCAAACAATGATGTTGGTCATTTGCCGATTCTGTGCAGGGTCTTCAGACATGCAGGGAGCAAGTAATGGCGCATCTGATAGTCCCCTTACTCCAACGTCACAGAATCCTCAAGAGTACGTCATTTTTTTGCCAGTCAAGATGGGTAATGTTTATAAGTTATGTCATCTATATTAGTTACGCGTTTTGTTACTTTCAAAAAATTCTGAGGACCTAGTTAATAGGTAGATAGGTATACATATATGTCCTCTTGTTAGGTTAAGTTTGTCATAGGTATTCCTATTGGTACTATTGTTAGTGTTAAGCTTGTATGGATACAAGTCAACCTCTCAAAACGTAGGGTATAATAGTATGAAAATTAGATACTGTAGTTAGCAGGTTGAGAGGGTACCTATACAGTCAGATGAGGTCTGACTGTATTTGGTTGTCTTTAGAAGTTGACGAAAGCCAAGCAGTGGCTAATAAAAAAGTTGTGATGTCTGCAGCAACGTGCAGATCACCGAAGCCATTCGTTTGCAAATGGAAGTCCAACGCCGACTCCAGGAGCAACTTGAGGTAAGTTCGCGGTCCTGGAGCACTAAATCTCTCACATAATGCTCAAATCTGATGTTCAAAAGTACAGCTCTAACCATTCTTCACTACCTAGAGCCAACTTGACAGTATGTTCAATAATTCTTTCAATCCACACAGCTCTCGAACGTAATCTACATTGCCTTGTCTTCATAGTGCGTGTTGCATCAATTTCCAAAGTCACATGATTTGCAATATACTTAAATTCGTGCAGGCTGATATATTACTGAATCATACTAATTTTCATAATGAAAGCTAGTGACACTAATCATGCGCACTATTTACAACTCTACAAATGAATGCTGGCTGAACTATCACCACAATGTTTTGTAGTGATGTCACTAAAAATTCTTTATCGACCTTGAGGTGATTTCCAAGCACTCATCCTGGTGCGATTGGTGTGCAGGTGCAACGGAATCTGCAGCTGCGAATTGAGGCGCAAGGGAAGTACTTGCAGACCATCTTGGAGAAGGCGAAAGAGACGTTGGCGGTGCACACGGCGACCTCGCCGGATTTGAAAGCCGCGCATGAGGAGCTCACCGAGCTTGCATCCAAGGTGATCAGTGATCCTTCCTCTTTTGCTGCTGCCGCTTCGCATTTACCCCAACGTCTGACTGGGTTGAACCCTCCTGAGCTATTTAACAACCAACACCTTGCATCCGACACCAACAACAATACCAACAACGACAACAATACCAACAATACCAACAGCAATCTGATGCAAGGAATCAACACTAATCACAGCAACAACAACAACAATCCAATGCAAGGAAGCAACACTAATATCATCAACAACAACAACAACCCGGCGATGCCGCCATCACGCCTCTCATCGGACTCCTCGTCCCAGAAAAGCCACCTCACCAACCTCACGAACATTCAGGAGGACAGCGGGGGCGTCTCTGAAGGTGGCGACCAACATACCACCGCGCCAGGTATGGAATTTCATCAATCCTTAATGGCACCGTCAGGAATTTGCTTTAAGCATTTGTGAAAAATAGGGTTAGAGTTTGCTTATGCTGCAGAGGATCTTGAGCAGAATCCCTAAGGATTCTCCCCCCAGGTCCAATCCTTTGAAAACCTTGCATTCAAAGACATAAATCACAAAACCTACAGAGCACAACTTGCAAACCTATGGAAGCATTTGCGATAAAGCTGGATCATGTGAGCAGGCTGGCTTGCGTAGGGTCTAATCAAATACATTCAGAAATGTTTTCCCCGAGAAGTTACCTCATTGACCTTTGGTTCTTATTTAGGCTTTCCACACTTTGATTAGAACTTCGTCGCGTTCCATACTCTGTAGAATGTCAGATTCTTACATAATCATGATTTCAAACGACGGACAGAATTCTTGCTAACCTTTTAAAACGATATTATTAATGGGAGTCACGAAATAGGAAGTGGATACAAAACTGTAAACAAAATGAGTGAAATTCTTTACAGAAGGTGGCGACAAGAACAACAACAGCATTAACGGCGACCACGGTTCTCCTCATGCGAACGGCGTGGCCGACGCGGGCATCGCAACAGGGGTGGCTCTGGAGCGACCTACTCCTCGTCGTGGCGCCATCCCCTCCATTTTCACCGATAGCAACAACAACCCAATCCAGAACCAAAACAACAACAGCAACAACAGCCCAATTCAGAACCAGAACAACAGCAGCAACAGCAACAACCACAGCAACGGCAACAACAACAACAATGGCAACAACAATCACAACAGCTACCACAATGCAACATTCGCAAACAACAACAATGGTGCCATGGCAGCCCCGCAGCAGCGGGTGAAGCTGGAAGGCGCCCATTTGGACTTAAACCATCGCCAGCAGAGCCTTCACAGCAATGGCAACGGGGTGGTGCCGACACCGCGCGGCGGGGAGCTCGACCTCAATGCCTTCGGCTGGGAACGTTGACCACGACCTGACTGGGAACGTTGACTTGTTGGCGTTGACCTTGGTCTCCGCGTTGACTTTTCCGTCGTTGACTTGTCGGCGTGTTTGTTGGACCCTTGCTTGCCTCTGATTTTCGTTGACAGGAGGTTTGGTAATTGTGCGACGGAAATTGGCTTTGTGTATTTTTTTTATTTTGGGGGGTGGACTTTGTATATATATATATATATATATATATAGACTTATGGTGAGTGGAGTTTTTGAAGTTGGCTGCTCCAGTTCTCACTTGTAGCATTTGATAGTGTAGTGTTGGTTCATCTTTTTCGGATGCAAGCACTGTTGAATTCCGTGGATTATGTTTTTGTTAAATAAAAGTGAAGGTCTTGTTGATGGCCCCTAGCTTGAGCCATCTTCTTCATTGTAGTCCTTTCTTTTAAGTGACGAGTTGGATTTGTTATGGTTGTTGAATCTTGTTTTGAGATGGAAGTTTGTTGCCTTGTGTTTAGAAATGAACATGAAGTTGTGTACTCCGTATTATGGTAGGTATACATGAAGATGTGTGGTCAAGGATTCTTGAATAATTTGTGGTAATATTCAATCAATCTTGCTTGGACAGTATTAAATGGTTAAAGTTTCAATTTTAGAAGTTTATTTAGGAAGTTACTAGAAAATGAAAAACTCCACTTAAAAGGAATTGGAATGAGAATCTAAGATGTTTTTTTTGTAGATGATTGGAGATGTGTTGTCTTCCATGAATTTGAGGAGCATAAATAATACTTGGTTTTTTCTTTCAAATCTCAAGCTTAACCCTTGAACGTCGACGCAGCCATTTTATGGCCGATGGATGACAGAGAATCAAACTGTATAGGACAAAAATGCAACTATTCATCTTCCAAATTTTGTGGGAAAAGGGAAGATCATCTACAATAGTTTGACTTCCAATGAGTGCTTTTGCATTATTTTAATCCAACAATTCACATGGTGACAAAATAGATGACTTCCACGGTTATGGGCCCGACGTTTAAGGGTTAAAGATTGATTAAAGAGGAGGATTTGTTGATTGAAAACATTGGATTGATTTAAGGTGTCATTGTTTGTCTTCTTGCAAAGTAAGAAGTCTTTAAAAATGAATCTAACCTTATATTATAGCCACACCTTGCCAAACTCCTTGAAATTTGACCACTAGTGTATCTTCATTAACAAAATCCAATTGTCCCTCTTGCAACTTCATTTCAATTTTCTTTTCGATACATGCCCTCTTCACAAATATATATATATATATATATATATATATATATATATATATATATATATATATATATATATATATATATATATATATATATATATATATATAGGTACTTGATTGCTTGAGGTTGAAACTTCAAACAAGTCTCAATGGGATGCAAAAATCCTCTTTCTTTACCTCAAAAATAGAAACTTAAGAGAGTCCCTACCATTGTGACTTTTCAAAAGATATAAATTTCATCTCCACCAATAATGGCATGCATATATTTGAATTGTGGCCATTTAGGCTTTCTGAAATGAGTATCAAAAGTATCAAATGCCACTCACTCATTGAATTGAGATGTCTGTTTTGATGTAAAAACCTCAATTGAATCATGCCATCACAAAATGTATTGACTGCCAATCTAGAGTAAAATCCGATAATCTAGTATTCCCAAATTTGAATAGACTGCATGGTTTTGTCCAATTCCCATCTCAGGTCTCCTGGACTTCAATTAGAGATTAAACACCTAATTTGAATGGAGCTCAATTCTATAGAGATGAAAACTATTTGATATGAAGGATATGGCTATTTCATGATTTTGTCCTTCAATATTGCTAGCGTTAACATATTCGTCTTTCTTGACCCTTGATAGAACATGCTTGTACAAGTTGCATCCGTTGAGGCTTTGGTCGGGTGTGAAGTACTTTGAAAATAGAACACTGTTCTTTTAGGAAATAGCATTCCGGTGGCTCAACATGTTTCTCAAACCGAAGTTCTACTTTCACAACACCTAATATTCCATGACAGTGGCATAATATCCGACTTTTTGCCATGTTAACCAACACCCTCTCAAATGTTTTTAGTGATCTTTAAAATCATAAACAGATCCTGCACGTTTGAATGGTTCACACTTCCTTCCAAGTAAAATTGATAAACAGAACAAGAGATCAATTGCTCCACCCACAAACAACCTCAAATGTTATATAAAAGTGCTAAAATTTCTTGAATACTTGAACTCATGCAAAACTCAAAGAAAATTTTCCATTGGAACCTCATTCAATATAAAAACAATGTGACATTTGCATTGAAACTGAACAACAACACGACATGCTATGTAATAGTCTTACTATCTACTATCTAGGTTTGGATGATGCTTCATAAGAGTTGATAGCTTGATTTTGGTTCAACCTCAACAATTCACACCATGCCCTTGAATTACGACTTCTCCTTGACAAATCAAAGTGCCAAGCAAAGCACCTCGGCATTGCTGACAAAGGATAAACATCTGAGTCATAGAGTCTACCTTCAAAAGAGTAACACTGATTCACTATCTACGCCCACACAGCAGTTTAGGGTGACATCCATGCCGTGAAGAAAATGGACCTCACTTGGGTGCTGAAAACTGGTTGTTGACAGTGGGCATGTTCATGGGGTCCGGCCTTCAAGGTATTTTCGGAGACTGTGATTCTTGTAGGCTTCCCCTTCTTTGGAATTATCCAACATCCCTGCTCCCCGATCCTCTTTTGAAATTCTGTGAACTCACAAAGACTTCAGTGCAAGCACAATGGAACATGAATAAATCCAACCAGCATACGAATATTCCGTTAAAATGGGGGTATTCCATGAACTTGGCAGTTTTACGTTTAGACCGTCTGGTCTGAAACGTACATCGGTCCTAGATTTTAGACCTTGCAGTCTGAACTCTATACAGCCTGTCCTTAAAAATGAATGGAAAAATGAATACGCCATTTTAACGAAATATCTGTTAAATCCAACCACCATACGTCCAAAGATCAAATATCACCTTCAATTATCCTGAATGAATTACGAAAAAGGAAACAGGACAGTGATCGTTTTACCTGACATCAGGGTTGCGAGTGAGATTCCGGACGATCGTAAGTCCGCAAGCGCTTAGAGCTATTCCCATAGCAAGAAAGAGTGGGTAGATCTGAAAAATTCACATGAGTCTCTTCATCATCAGGAATTGTTGAAATCGCGATTTTTAGTTTTCAATGGCAAACTGAAGGAGCTACTACCCATTCTGATAGCCAAATTCTCATCTGTGCAGTTTCCAGATCGTTAAATGTAAAGTCAAACAGTTTGAGACAGCAAACTGCAAACAATCACGAATTTTCAAGAAATTAAAGTGTAAGCTACACCACTGCATAGCCTAATACGATATTTCATAAGCATTTGCTCTTCAAGTCTATTAATTCAATATTCACAATATGGCACAACTTTACTTTGGTATGCTGACAGATGCTAGCTCTATACCGTGACTACGAAAATAGTTTGTTGACACACTCTGAATCTAGATGCGAATGTGAATTTTTGACACCTTGTTGTTCGACAACTTGAATTGCATGGAAATTGAGCGAAATTCACAGACCAAATCTGCAGAGCGAACTTCTGGAACAGAGATACTTCAGAAAAGACGGTCGCAGGATGCAACAAGAGGGAAATTCTACACAAGATCACCCCCCTAAGTCGAAATTGTAAGTCATGAACCTTTCAGAAACTGAAAAAATCTCTGTTTGAAACAGCTCTAAGCTCGAATCATGCAAGAGTGGTCGAATCATGCTCGAATCATGCAAGATTGCTAGAAATGTAGCTCCAATTCATCTTCACCTCTCTCAACCGAACATGCATCAGAAACTTAGCCACCCAAACGGAAGCAGAGTTGCAGAATGAACTCCACCACTCAAAAACCAAGAACCTCATATGAACGAAACAGGCCGATTCCACCAAATCAAATCAAAAGGGCTGGAATCAATAACATTCGAATTCAAAGCACAAGCTAGATCGACGTACGACGGAATCCGGAGCATCAATTCACAAGATGAAATTCTTGAAAAGAAATCTAAGAATTAAGCAAGCTAGCGTGAGGTACCTCTGGTTTGATCCAGCGCTGGAAGGGCAGCTTCGCGACCGGCGCCATCGATAGCTTGTTACGAAATTGCAGAGTGACTGCCAAAATGAATTCTACTACCGACAGCAGATGTCTCGATTTATATTGACGGAAATGAAATGCACTGAATGAAGGAATTGCACAGCTTCAACTTCCACGTGATATATGGATCGAGGCGGATTGTTGCAACCAGTGCATGAGATCAACGGATTAAGGCGGCGAGCGTCATGATATTTGAGGCAGGTTGTCGCTGACATTAGTCTAGTCATCAAGGGAACGAGAGTGAGCAGTGTCGGCCGCGTCTTTCGGCGTCTCTGCACGGCTGTTAGCTTCGTCGGGGACTGTTCTCTGCTGATGAGGCGAAGGCTTATTTTGATGGTTACTGTATCGCTAGATTCTTATTGGCTTATTGTAGCTACAGATGTGGATAAAAAAGTCTATCCCTCACTTGGAACTTTCCCACTGAGTCAATTCTCCACCAAATTTAAAACAAATAAGATATTTTGATAGCTCAGAGAGGGGGGAAAATGCAATTAAATTTGAGGTGTAGGCAATTGCTCTACCATCTTTTTACTCTCAACAAGTAAATTTTGCATTTGAAATTCTATAACATTGTTAACCAATGCTGAAGGGTTCCCTTTTGCTCCCCCCCAAATGTGGAACCCCCTACGTAGTGTTGGCCTACATACTATAGCCAGGTGCTGTCACAAGAGTCGAGTTGTCAGGTAGCTACTCTAGCTATACATCTATCCAATAGCTCGCTTCCCTCTTGTTAGTACCGTAACCTTAATGCGCCAAGAGTATCGTTTCCATTTAAACTAAACTTTTTTCAGGTATCCAAGGAATTATCCTTCGTCCAAGGGGGAAGGGATGAACCTTGTTAACAATGTTATGTTCTAAAGAATGTACCATGTTCATCAACATCCAACAATATTGTTTTGGCTCTAGACTCTTCTATATAAATTGAAAGTGCCTCAAATCAAGCGAACATCTTGTAGATTGAAAATAGATTAGTAGTTAAATTGGTGTTGGATTACATGTGGATTTATAACAACTTTTGGAGCCTTTTAACCATGATTTTAATTTATCAGTTCTAAATTTTGTTACTATTACCTTTCTTTGTTTGATATGTGTCTAAATTTAATACCTTTTGTCCCTCTTTCATAGCTTTTAGAATATGTAGTTAGTTGTACAGTTTTGGTGAAGTATTAATTATGTAGGGAAGCATCTCAATGAGGAGTGGATCTTTTTGTCCCCAACTTTGTTTTGTCTACCTACAAGCCCCATTGGAATTTGAAGGAGAGAATGTGATTATTTAGCTAGCTTCTATAGCAATTTTATGAGAAATTTTGTTATAAATTGCCAAAAATTTCATTGTTTCTACCTAAATAATAAGATTAATTTACAACATTTGCCAAAATTGATAGATTCAACTATAATTTTGGAGCCACTTTAGAGAAACAAAAAAAATAAAAATAAATAAATGAAAGGCAAATGTTAGAAGGAATTAATCATGGAAAGGAAATCATTATATGAAAATAACTAAAGATAATTGTTCCTAGTTGGGACCTAATTCTAAAACCAAACCTATAGATTCTTACATAATCTTGTAATGTCTATATTAATTTTTAAAGTTTTGTATATTTTTGCTTACGCATTTATAAAGTATGTAATTTGCATAAATTTCATCAAATTGGGCAAAGAAGAAGGTTGTTTTTTCAAGATACAAGTGTTTTTGGGGATGAATTGAAAATTATTTTGATATAATATTGTCTTGAAGTATTCACTTTAATATTCACATAGTGAACTTGGCAATGATTAGGGACTCAACTATTGAGTTTTGATTCATTAGAGTCTTATTTCAATTTTTGGATGCACCTAGTTTTAGCACTCTGAAAATTTATAGTTTATTAAAATGGTGTCCATAACATGTAGGCTAAGCAAATCTAAAATTTCATTTTGACTCCCAACAAGATGTCAAGATCCAACAAGAACTAAGATAGTTAAATATTAAAAAAACATGCTCAAATGCTAATTAGATTGATTGAGGTGTATTTACCTTAATGCTTGTAATAAACCAATTTTCATGAGCTTTCAATTATTTTGGGTAGATTCCTTTGCTTGGATGAAATTTTTTCTAGTGCATTAACAATTTAGAGATAAATGGTGCTCAAAAAGTCAAATGGATATTTCGGTAGGTACAATTACAAAATCATTTTGGAATAAATATTTTTGCAATTTTGATACAAGATGTAGCTTGTATATGCTTCATAAGAATACATATTATTTTATTTTTTTCAATTGGGTGCATCAACCAACGGTTACGTTGCTAAAAAAAATCCATGTTGGGCAAGAAGCTATGAGCAACATGAGTTCAATCCTTCTTATACTTCTAAAAATCTAGCAAATAGATAACTAATATAATATAATATGCAATGGACCAATGGTAAAAGAATTACTCTGTGTAGGGCAAAAATTTCACTTCAATCAAAATAAAAAGTTTGTTGATTATATTTGGTGGGGCCAAAGAATTTTATGCTTTTTAAAATTCATATAGCTACAATTATACAATCAAGGCTATCAAAGTGTCTAAATAATTTCTACAAATTTTCTTAGTAGTCCAATTCAATTTTGGATTCTAAAGGGGGGAAGGGGGGAGAAGGGAGAAGAGGGGAAATAATTTTTTTTCAATGCATTAAAAATGATAATTTTTGTTAAAATATAATTTGGTCTTTTAGATGTTAATGCACTCAACTATATATTATTTATATATATATGTCAATTATTTATGAACTTGTATCAATTTGTAAATTTCAAAGTAGCTAAATTCCAAATACAATCTAAACAATCTAATGCAATAAAACTTCTTCAAAAAACTCATTCCAATAGTAGGATTTAAGAAACCCTATTGTTCACCCTATTGAAAGCTACAATAATGTACTTCATATTTCAAAATGTGAAAAAGGTTAGTTAAAAAACAATTGTTTTTGAGCCTACTAAGTTAGGTAATTGACTTCATATTGTCAAAATAATAAACCAATCAAGGATCTTATTTTTCTGTTCATAATAGATTCACTAAATGTATAAGATTTTAGTATTTTGAATCTACTGAATTATTATTATTATTATTATTTTTTATTTAATAAAATGGTAATCACTTCATAGATTCATTCTACGATACTAGAAATTAAATACTACAATTAGATTTTTTTGTTTTTGGTGATTTTTAAAGTTATTTGCTTTTAAATTGATTTGACCAATATCGAAAAAGAAATTTTCACATTGACTACTTGGAAATTTTTCATACTGATTCCATAAAAAAATTAGAAATGTTGTATATTTCAGTGTATACTATAGAATGTATATGTTTTGTCCACAAGCAAAGGGGATTAACCCCTAAAGGACCAAGGCATTTTCTGGCTCCAAAACCACTCAAAACTACCATGTTTGCTACAATCACTCAAGAAACCAAAAAAAACATTTTTTTTAGAATCAAACCATAGGATCTTGCACTTCACTTGTCTCAAATCATGTGGTAAAAATTTCATGAAGTTCAACCGTATGGATTGGAAGATATTAGCATTCAAAGTTGGAAGAAAAAGTTTTTTTGACTGCTAGTCTGCATTTTCAAATGACTTTGCTCGCCATTTGTGGAACTTTTTTGCAATACAGACCACAAATTTAAATTTTTTTATGTTAAACATTTGAGTTATGAGTCGGGGAATTTTTTTTCAAAAAAACACACTTGATTTTCATTAAACAATTGTGAAGTAGAAGTAGGTCCAAAATTGAACGAAACACTAAATTGTTAACCCCTAAAGGACCGGGGGTGTTTGAGCATAGTCCTTGTTTTCTTGACTAGCTCTTATAACAAGCATAATTCTTCATTTGTGTGGAATAATTTTGATGATCACCACCGTTGTAATGGAACAAGACTTATTTAGCTTTCATATAAAAAAAAGATCGACAAAATTGCATATTTTTTGAAAAAATGCCACCGTTGACAAGAGTGATGAAAGATGTTTGGTTAGGGAGTACTTTGTATGTATGCTGAAATCCAAATGTTGAAATCGGATTGCTCAAAAGTGCTCCAAAAATTTTGATTTTTTTCCCACATATGCATATCATCATATTATTGGTGTGTAATTTTTTTCAAATCATTTTGAGGTGTAGAAAAAAAGATATGAGAATGTGAAGTAACGGCCGACAATGCCTTTTCCATTCTCAAAAAATTCACCAAAAATTGCACACTCAATCATTTCTCGATCAAAATGCGCCGATGGATTCAGCAAAGAAAATCATCTAGGGTCTCTTTGTTGCTTACGGACTGTTAATGAGGTTCATATATCAATTTTTTTATAAATGTAGTTGTAGAAGCCATGTGGTGGCCTTATGGTCCTCTAGGGGTTAATAACTCCAAGATGGAATTGAGATTCCAACGGTGAGATTTTTCTTGCAAACAAACTTAACCATGTCAAAAAAATTTGAAAAATTTGAAAAATTGCATTCAAAATGAATTCTATAAGTTGTTTTTTGAAGAAGATGCTTAGATTGCCCAAAAAACAAGATTGTTCATAACTTTCTCATTATTAGTTTAAATAGAATGAGTCAAAGCTTCAGATGTAGACAAAAACATGATCTTCAAGAAAAAAAGTTAAAAATTAAAAGAATTCATTCTTAAATTTTTTTTTTTTTTTGCTTGGCAAATAACTTTTTTGACTTAGGGTGGCATAACTTTTGCTCCCAGGCAGCGATTGAAAAAAAATTATATTTTCTAAAAGCTAATGTGATTTCCTATCTTTAAAAAAATAATTCAAAAAATCAGGTCAAATTTGAGGCTGCACAAGCCTGCCGAAATTCCAAAAGTCTCTTATGGGGACTTTGGTCCTTTAGGGGTTAAAAACAATACTTAACCTCTAAAGGTCCTACATCCAAAAATTAGATGAGCTTTAGTCAAAGACTCAAAGTCAACTAAATCTTTTAAGATATGTACATTTTTGCATGATTTAAATTTTAAAAATGGATTTTTTTTAGTTTTTGCATCCTATTATAGATTTGAAAATATGCAATTTTTTTATGAATTATTACAATTGGAAGCTCCAGATGTCAAAATCCAAAATGGCAAAATATAAAGTGATTTTCATTCACATTTTTTATTTTTTGAATATTATAAAATTAAATTAAAATTATTGTTTGTTATTAGAGAATTTTTGATAGAAATGTAGTATCACAAATCTTTTAATTTTATTGTCATAATCTATTTTAATCAAGAATAATATTGAAATATGCAATAATAAATGATTTAATCAAAAAGAGTTGATTGTTTTGGAGTGGATGGATCTACTCCCAAATGACACTATTTGATGTAGTCAAGAATGGCATGCATAGATCTATATTAGCCCCTAAAGTTCCGAGGCTCATTTTCTGCCAAAAAACAGTCAAAACTGCCATTTCTATAGCAAAGAGTAAAAAAAATTTAATTGTTTTTTTTTCACATCTAACCATATGATCTTACACCTAACTAGTATTAAAAAGTGTGGAAAAAATTTCAGAATTTTTGACCGCACAGTTTGCAAGATATTTGCGTTTAAAGTGGAAAAAACAAGTTTTTCAGCACATTGCGGGACTGGATTTTTTGACTTTGAACATTTTTAACTTAAAGTTTTTGCACTACAGAGTTTTGAGCTTTAAATCTTTACAATGGAGAATTAAGTTGGAAGTCTAGGAAAAAAAAAGAAATTCAAAAAAACTTAATCTTTATTCTTTAAAAAATTATTAAGTAGAAGTAGGTACGAGATAGAAGGAAAATCTAAAATATTTATATATTTTAGATGGAATTAAAATACACTAATCCCAATGGTGAGATTGTTCTAGCAAGTAAATTAAACCATGAGAATTTATTTATTTTGAAAAATTGCAAAAATAGCATTCAAAAATGAATCTTACAAGTTATTTTTTTCAAGAACATCAAGAAGATGCTCTAACTGCCCGAAAAACAAGAATGTCCATAACTTCCTCATAACAAAGTCAAATGAAATGAATCAAAGCTTTCCAGATAGAAAAAAATATAATCTACGAGAAAAAAAATATTTAAAAAAAAAATTCAAAATTTTGCAAAATTTGTTTGCTGCCCCCCATCCCCACACATTCCAAGAAATGGCATAACTTCTCGCTCAAAGGTCCGATTTCAAAAAAAAAATTCCGCCATGTACCTCTCTCAATTCTGCACATTCACAAAAAGTTTCAAAAAATTAGGAGAAAATTTCAGCCCATAGGTACCTGCCCCAAGTCCCATTCGTCCCTTGAACGGACAATGGTCCTTTAGAGGTTAGTAATGTTGAAGTGACAATGTAGCTTCTTCTTTGAAACTTTTGCCATGCAACTTGTTTTAGAGGGTGTACAGAATTAGAAGCCTTTGAAAACAAAGATGAACCCTTTTAGAAAATTTGGGCCTCCACAACTCTACAAGGCCATTTGACTTTCGGTGGCAATATAAATATAGAAAAATTATATATATATATATATATATATATATATATATATATAAAATTGAAAAATATATTTTTTTTCCATGACACCTCACGTGATGTAGACTTTCAACTCAATTCTTCAAGATAAAAGTTTCAAAATTCAAAATGTGTAGCGCAAAAATTTTAAGCTAATAAGATTCAAAGCCTTAAAACCTAGTTAGGCAAGGTGTAAAAACAATAGACTTTAAACCCAAATATCTTGCAAACTATGCTATCACAATTTTTGAAATTTCTTCTATACATTCTTATATGAATCTTGTACAAGATCCTATGGTTAGATATGGAAGGAAAAAAAATTAAGTTTTTTGCATTGTGCAATAGAATTGTCAATTTTGAGTGTTTTTTGATGAAAAATGCCTTGGGAGTTTAGAGATTAATCTCAACGGCCCTATTATCTTGCAATCTATGAAGTCAAAATTCTTAAATTTTTTCCTACATAATCCAAATGTTTGTCTCTAACTTTTTACTATTTGAATTTCATATAAAAAATTTCCTCACTGCTCAAGAAATCATCAAAAAATGATTAGTGAATTGCCAACACTATATGAAACCCGCGTTTTAGATAACAAGCCTCAATTTTTTTAATCCCTAAAGGACTGTTGTCCCTTTGGGGGACAAATGCGTTTTTGGGTAGGTACTAGGTACCTACGGGTTGAAATTTTCTTTTGATTTTTTTAAACTTCTTTTGGAGGTAGAAAAGCTGATTAGCTTTGTGGGAATATAAATCTTTTCACAATCGATGACCGGGAAAAAAAGTTATGACCAAATAAGTTCAAAACAGGGAACGGGGGGTAGCTTGGGCAACAAAAAAAGATTTGCAAAAATTTGAATTTTTTTTTAATATTTTTTTTCTCATAGATTATATTTTTGTTTATTGGAAAAGCTTTGATTCATTTCATTTGGATTTGTTATGAGAAAGTTATGGACATTATTGTTTTTTGGGCAATTAGAGCATCTTAAGAAAAAAATAACTTGTAGGATTCATTTCTGAATGCAATTATTCAAATTTTTCAAAATTTTTTTGCATGCTTTAGTTTACTTGCTAGAACAATCTCACCATTGGGATTAGTGCATTTTAATTCCATCTAAAATATATGAATAATTTAGATTTTCCTTCTATCTTGTACCTACTTCTACTTAATAATTTTTTTAAGAATGCTAATTAAGGTTTTTTGAATTTTTTTTCTTAGACTCTCAACTCAATTCTCCACTCTGAAGATTTAAAGCTCGAAACTCTGTAGTGCAAAAATTTTAAATTAAAAATGTTCAAAGTAAAAAAATCTAGTCTCGCAATGTGCTGAAAAAATTATTTTTTCCACTTTAATCCCTAAATGCCCAAAGTCCCTTGGGGGACACTTGGGATTTCAGGTAGGCCCGTGTGACCTCAAATTTTGACCTGATGCTTTGAAACTTTTTTTGAAGATAGTAAATCACATTAGCTTTTTAAGAATATAATTTTTTTTCAATCGGTACCCAAGAGCAAAAGTTATGCCACCCAAAGTTGAAAAAGTAAATCGCCGGGCAGAAAAAAAAAACTTTAAAAAATTGAGTTTAAATTCCCCCCCCCCCCCCTCAAAGATCATGTTTTTGTCTACATTTGAAGCTTTGATTCATTCTATTTGAACTTAGAATGAGAAAGTTATGGATAATCTTGTTTTCTGAGCAATCTAAGAATACTCTTAAAAAACAACTTGTAGAATTCATTTTTGAATGCAATTTTCAATTTTTTTCAATTTTTTTTGACAAGATTAAATTTGTTTGCAAAAACAATCCCACCATTGGGATTATGGTGTTTTAATTCCACCTAAGAGCTATTAATGATTTAGTGTTTCGTTCAATTTTGGACCTACTTCTATTTAACAATTTTTTTATATGTGATAATCAAGTTTTGACATTCTGAAATTTTTTTCTCCAACTCTCAACTCAAATGTTCAACATAAAAGATTTTAACTTTATGGTGTGTAGTGCAAAAAAAATCCACAAATGGCCGTCAAAGTCATCTGAAATTGAAGGCCACAGTTCAAATTTTTTTTTTTCCAACTTCAAATACTAATATCTTCCAATTCATATGGTCAAACTTCATGAAATTTTTAGCACATGCTCTAAGACAAGTTAAGTACAAGATCCTACAGTTAGATTCTAAAAAAAAGTTTTTTTTGGTTAAGGGAGTGATTGCAGCAGAAATGGCAGTTTTCAGTGGTTTCGGAGCCAGAAAATGCCTTGGACATTTAGGGGTTAAACGCAAATATCTTGCAATCTATGCGGTCAAAAATTCTGAAATTTTTTCCACACTTTTTTATACTAGACAGGTGTAAGATTCTACGGTTAGATGTGGAAAAAAAACAATTTTAATTTTTTTTTACTCTTTGCTTTAGAAATGGCAGTTTTCAGTGTCTTTTGGCAAAAAAAAGGCCTCGGTCCTTTAGGGGTTAAGCGGATTTTAGGTGATGTCAATGTTTACAATCCAATGTTTTTATGTCAACATTGATGTTACTTTGGACGCTTTTGTTGACATAAAAACATTGGGTTGTCAACATTGACATCACCTAAGGTTCCTTAAAAAAAATTGAGGCTTATTAGCTAAAATGCGGGGTTTTTTATAGTGCAATTGACTTAACCTCCTTTCATTGCAAGGTGATTTAGAGTAAGCTAGACTCTATATTTGATTTTCAAATTTTGATGAGTGAACCTAACATCATATATTTATGAATGGTAAAAATCCTCAATAGGGCTCAAAGTCTACTGACCCCGTTTTGCATAAATGAAAAAAAAATGGTTTTCCTCACTTCAAATGTTACTTATAATCTTTCAATCTATACAACTGAAATTTTTTCCACACATTGCCTTGCTTATTCAATACATTTTTATATGGTTGAATTTTTTTTTTAAATGTTAATTTTTGATTCTGGAGAATGCATCAAAAATTGACAGTTTTGGACTTTTATTCTTCCAAACACCGTTTATCTATCCTTTAGGGATTAATAACATTATTAATAACTAAATTTCTATAGTGATAAGCTAATTATAGTATCAATTCTATATTACATATGAACCTTGAAGATGAGTATATATTTATTCTTGGGTTAGTTTTTGGACTTTTCTATGGTAGTTTGCTCTAAAAGTGCCCATGCTCTAAAAGCAATCATAGAGTAGTTGCAAGAAACACTTCACGTTTTTCCGTCAAAACTGCGTTTTTGGCCATAGGACTAGCAATACTATGCAATACTACCAGTACTGTGTGTTAACAGCGCTTCGACAGATCTGAACCGTCAATCTTAATCGCTTGCATATCTAGACCATCGATTTAGTACTATGTTGTACTATACACTACTACCGACTACTCCGGAGTACTACAGAATAACAGAAGCCATTGGGAGCAAAAAATAGCAAAAAAGGGGTCTATGGAGTTTTTCATTTTTAGTAATTCAAAAAAAATTAAAAAAAATTCCATAAAAAAAGCCAATTTGCTAGACAAGATTGCACTCACATTGCACCAAAAAATTCTTGAAAGAAAATTTTTCCCTCTTCGTAGCTTTTGTGCAAAGGAAGGTCACTTTGACCCCATGTGTACAATTGACATGTTGCTATTTTCAAAAAAACTCATCGTCAGCCCTTGTAATGTTAGTAGACCTCCAACATGTCCAATTTGTGGCTTCAAATTCGCATTTTGGATCAAAAATAGGACTAAAACCCCCCAAATTGACTGAGGTAGACATCCAATTGGGGGCAGGTTAAAAATAGTAAACTAATTTGAAAAAATTTGAAAAAATTACTCAAGGTCTACAACTTTAGCATCTACCTTCATTTCAAATTTCATGCCAAATGGACAAACAATGCAAAAGTTATGAACAAAAAGCCAATTTTTGAGGGCAAGGGGACAAGAAATAGGACAAGTGTTTTTTGCAATCACCCCATGACATAGAAGAACATTTTGCTTTCTTCAATGCACCAACAATGTTCATTTCAAGTGGTGGTTGCTTTTAATGACCATTGCATTTTTAAATGTCACTAATTCCACGAGGGTCCAAAAAATATGAAACGACTTGGGTTCAATGCCAATTCCATTTTTCTTCCTTTGAAAATTTATTGGAAATTGTTTCAAAGAGTTTCACTTCTCCAAAAAGGCAATCAGCTCTTAAATGGTCGCTTTAAGAGCAGACTACCTTATGATCGATATCACAGTATCACACGTGCAGGCTTTTGTACTTTAGTACGGAGTAAGTAGACAAGTCTAACAAAAGTTTGTAACGAAATTGAGCAATGACTGTTTGAACACGTTGACACCTGGACCACGAGGCTCCAATTCAACTTCGTCGCAAAACACAACGTCAATATTGTCATTACATGTGCAAGTGCCTTTTCGTTCCAAAGCTGCCAGAAGCTGCGACCGCAAATACAGACACTGCCTGTCACTAATAATTAAGCTTATAAGAGACTGAATTATCAGGACAACTGAGGGTCAGCATCTCCATACCCGTGTCAAAGTCGACATTAACTTCAGGAGCCCATCAATTTGGTCTCCTTGAACTTATGATACAGGAATTGGACCTTAGTAGCTTCCAAGGAAACAACTGACTGGATATTTTTACTTGATATAATCCATCGCTGGGCTACATTGATGTCAGTGGTATTCCATTGAAGAGGGAGAGCTTGCTAGCTGCTTGCTTGACTACTGTGAGTTTGTTTGTTTAGTTTTAGGCCATCTCTTGTGATCTAGGTGAAGATGAAGCTCCAAGGCATATGGTATGGCGCCCTTCTGGCTATGGTGGTAATTGGAGTCTTTAATATTGGTAAGCTCGATATGGTGTTCTCCCTGATCGATCAACTTAGCCCGGCATACGAAGAAATCGTTAGTCAATCATATGTCCGATCATGTATGTATTTAATCATTTGATCATCTTTTCGATGATAATCATTCAATAATTTGTGTGTATTTGCTCTGGACAGGCGCAGTGGATGGGGCGGTAGGAATATACGTGTTCGGCGATTCCTACATGGACACTGGAAACTATCCAATTCCGGTGGTTTCACCGTATGGAAGCACTTGGCCTGGATTCCCCGACCACCGATGGTCCGATGGCCGCAACCAAGCTGACTACTTTGGTGAGTAAGTTCCCCGCATTAATCCATTCATTAAGCTCAGTCTAGTATACTGTATATGCTGTGCTGCTTTGGTCTTGAACTCTTTTTTTTCAGGCGTCTTGAAAACGGACTTGAAAATTTTGCTCTGTCATTGCGATTCCTCAGCAATATGTATTAGCCAGGTAACTTTAAATTTGGAGCTTCGTTGAATGGAAATCAGTACACTTAGCAAAGGATGTGTTGGTTAGAAAGTAGAATCGAGACCCCCCTGCAGTATACCCAGGCTCTATTAGCATGAAAAGAATATGAATCGAAACCAGAAAGAGAGTGGTGAATTCGATCTCCGTCATAGTCTCAACTTTGCATTAATCGGCTATGGCCATCCCGATTTTAAATCCGCCCTGTCTCAATTTGCGAGCATAAATGAACGATGCTTCAACTAAAACTGCACTACACTGTTAAATCCAAACTGAAGAAGATGAGTTCAGAGAGAGATTTATAATCCCTTTGCCTATCCATCTCAAACCACTGTAGCTCCCCGAAAAGATTGGTTCACCAGGACGTGGGTTGTTGTGGTCAATTTCGTTAAATTAGCACATTTCCAGTGCCGAATTTGTGACGTACATGTACATAAAGGTCTAAAAATGCAATATAGGTATGGATTTATCTTTCAGAACGCGCGTTCTGAAAGGTGTTACAGTATTGGAATACCGCCCATTTGACGAAATTGAAGTTAAAATGTGTGTTAAAATGCTGCAGCGGAGCTGTTTGGTTTACCCAGTCCGACGCCGTTCCTGCACCGCCAGAACCTTTCCCAAGCGCTGCAGGGGATCAACTTCGCCGTGGGTGCCGCGGGCGTCACGTATGCCTACGGCATCACCACGCTGGATGAGCAAGTGGGCAACATGGAGGCCCTGGCAGCGGACGGAGTTCTCAGCAAGCCACACCTCCGGAACTCGGTAGCAGTCATCAACGTGGGCCTCAATGACTACAACTATCGCAACAACGGAACACCGTTCCAGGTAAGTAAACCAGCTCCAGGGCTCAAAACTTTTCTTTCGTGGCGTTCAGACTTTGTAGAATGAATTGTAGTCTAGGGTGAAGGCTTTCAGTGGGGGATGGCTGGGTGGATGTGGACAAGGAAGTGTTCCATGAAGTGGGAAATTTGAAAGTAGGGAACACAATATTTCATTCAAGTCAATGAAGTGAAAATTTTCCAATTGCATAATTGAAGTGCACTATGCAAGTATGGTGGTTCTTCCTTTGAAACCAGGCAGGTGTAGATTGAAGTGTTGAACAAGTGCACAATTCTTGACCATCCTAACAGAAATTGCTAATTTAATTTAATGAATACCCCTTGGAGCATCGTAATGAGAAATAACATGCTATCATCCAACTATGTTTTAAACGTAATAACATACTATAATCCAACTCAAATGTTGAATTATAGTTCATCGGATGCAATTGAGTTAACCATAACTAATTTTAGATCCAACTAAGTGAACATAAGTAAATGAACTAAGTTTCGATGCTGCTTTAATTCAACTATATTATATACCAACTAACTTAACGAGAAATGATAAGCAATAGTGTTATCATGCAATAATCCACCTACCTTTGTTGTTGGATGCTTCTTATTTTTTTATTAATTGTAAGGTGTACATGTGGTTTTGAAGGAATCTCCCTTCACAAAAGAACTGAATACGTTTGTAGCGTCGGTAGTGGATGGAATTGCACTCTCCATTGTGCGCCTAAATGCAATTGGGATTCGCCACATCGTAGTATCCAACCTGCCTTACTTGGAGTGCATTCCCGAGTCCATCATGGAGCCTGCCTACACAGGCTGCAGCACCAACTCCACCTTTGTCAATCAAACTTCACTCCACAGTTTGCTGCTTCAGAAACGGGTGAAGGGCTTGAATCAGCAGCTGCCCAGCTTGCACGTCGTCATTGCTGACCAGACGAAAGCTTTCAAAGAGTTGTTCTTGCACCCAGCTACCTACGGTAAGCACCACTTTCACCCTTCAATGCCAAATCCGCAATTAGTACTAATTAGTATAACTGAGTTTGGACTCGGGTTTGGTCAAATTTGGTCGAATGTAACGATTCTCGGGTTTTCAACCATGAAGAAGGTATTGACACTATTGACATTTAATTTGACATTTAATTTGACATTGATATTGGTGATTACACTTTGATGGATATATTGGTGCATATATTCAGGTTTTGTTGACCCACTGGTACCGTGCTGCCATGGGAACGGTACCAATCTCTACGCCCCTGTGTGTGGCAATACCGACAGTGAAGGAAGACCCCTGTACACGGAGTGTGAGGATCCCAGCAAAGCGGTGTTGTTTGACGCCTTTCATCCCACGGATGCAACCTGCAAAACCGTCGTCAACTTGTATGCGTCGGTGCCAGGGTTCACCTTAGAAGGTCCCAAGCTCAATACTTGGATTCGAAAATACAATGTTTGAGCCAGCGCTTTGTGGCCTCCAGGGGTTTCCTTCTGGATCACTTGCAGCAGTTGGCTTCAGTGCGTTTTCAGTCATGAATTAGCGTAGCATCAGTAGCAGCCTTTTTCTTTCATTTTTGAGTATGTAGCGGGATTGAGATCGCCAATATTTTTATTATTTTGATGCAGCCATGTGAGGGTGAATTCACAATTAAAATTTGGCGTTCACCTCCCAATGACATTCACTGAAATTTGGAATTCAAACTTATTTCATGCATCCAGGGATATTCATTCTTTTAATTTTGGGTTGGTTAGAACGACCTTTTTTCTCGCCTTCAAGATTGTCATGTATGCGTTCTGGTGCGGTTAACTTTACATTGTTAGTTTGTAAATGACCCCTGACTGCCATGGACTGATTTCCAAAAAACTGGTTAGTAAGCTGAATTTAAGTATATCGTCGTTCAAATTATGGCAGAACTTGTTTCGGCAAAAACCTGATACAGGCAGTATGACTACATGTACAATTTGTAGCTAAAAATCTAGAAGTAGAGCTCAATAACTCAAAGAGAATACTTCAAGGCAATGTTATATCCAAATTCCAATTCATCTCCCGAAAACAATTGAATCTTGAAAAAACAAGCTTCTTCTTTGACCAATTTGAAGGGATTTATGCAATTATATTCTTTTACAAAGGCATAGGCAAAAATGTACAAAACTTTAAAAAATAATATATACATTATAAGATTAGGTAAGAATCTATAAGGCTTGGTTTTAGAAATAGGTCCCAGTTAGGTGTAATTATCTTCTATACAATGATTCCCATCCTAGGATTCCTTTTAGCACTCACGTATCATTACTTTTGAGTTATTTTGTTTCTCCGGGGTGGCTCCAAAATTTTAGTCGAGTCTATCAATTTTGGCAATTGTTGTAAATTATTCTCGTTACTTAGCAACAATGAAATTTCTGGCGATTTACAACAAATTTCTTATAAAATTGGTATGATAAGCCAATTAGAATCTGGCGATACTAACCAACAAAATACGAAACGTTGCCTTCGCCTCATCAGCAGAGATCAGTCCCTGGAGACGCCAACAGCCGCGCAGAGACGCCGAAAGACGCGGCCGCCACTCCTCCCTTGATGACTAGACTAATGTCCAGCCTGCCTCAAATATCATGAAGCTCGCCGCCCCAATCCATTGATCTCATGCCCTGGTTGCAACAATCCGCTCGATCCATGACGTGGAAGTTGAAGCTTTTCAATTCATTCAGTGATTTCATTTGCGTCGATGGAGACGACATCTGCTGTGCGTAGGTTTCATATTGGCAGTCACTCGATCTGCAATTTCGTAACAAGCCATCAATGGCGCCGGTCGCGAAGCTGCCCTTCCAGCGCTGGATCAAACCAGAGGTACCTCACGCTAGCTTGCTTAATTCGATCTTAGATTTCTTTTCTTGAATTTCAACAAGCGAATTGATCAATGCTCCAGACTCCGTGTCTAGCTTGTGATTTAATTTGATCAAATTCGAATGTTATTGATTCCAGCCCTTTAGATTTGATTTGGTGGAATCGATGTTCAAATGCGGTTCTTGGTTTTGAGTGGTGGATTCATTCTGCAACTCTGCTTCCGTTTGGATGGCTAAGTTTCTGATGCATGCTCGGTTGAGAGAGGTGAAGAAGAATTGGAGCTAATTTCTAGCAACCTTGCATGATTCGAGCATGATTCGACCACTCTTGCATGATTCGAGCTTGGAGCTGTTTCAAGTAGAGAGTATAATTTTTCAGTTTCTGAAAGGTTCATGACTTACAATTTCGGCGTAATTAGGGGTGTGAGCTTGTGTCAGATTTATCCCTTAGGTAAGTATTTATTCCCTCTTGTTGCATCCTGCGACCGTCTTTTCTGAAGTAACTCTGTTCCAGTAGAAGTTTGCCCTGCAGATTTGGACTGTGAGTTCCACTCAATCTCCATGCAATTCAAGTTGTTGAAGAACAAGGTGTCAGAAATTCATATTCGCATCTGGATGCAGAGTGTGTCAAGAAACTATAATTTTCGTAGTCGTATAGAGCATCTGTCAGCATACCGAAGTTTAGTTGTGCCATATTGTGAATACTGAATTAATAATCTTGAAGAGCAAATGCTTATGAAATTTCGTATTAGGCTATGCAGTGGTGTAGCTTATACTTTATTTTCTTGAAATTCCGTGATTGTTTGCAGTTTTCTGTCTCAAACTGTTTGACTTTACATTAATTTAACGATCTGTGATATTTCGTAGATGAGAATTTGGCTATCAGAGTTGATGCTAGCTCCTTTGCCATTGAAAACTAAAAATCGCGATTTCAACAATTCCTGATGATGAAGAGACTCATGTGAATTTTCAGATCTACCCACTCTTTCTTGCCTTGGGAACAGCTCTAAGCACTTGCGGATTTACGATCGTCCGGAATCTCACTCGCAACCCTGATGTCAGGTAAAACTAGTTTCCTTTAATTTAGTAAAATCATTTTGGCTAATTGAAGGTAATATTCGATCTTTGGTCGTATGGTGGTTGGATTTATTCATGTTCCATTGTGCTTGTAAGCTTACTGAAGTCTTTGTGAATTCACAGAATTTCAAAAGAGGACCGGGGAGCAGGTATGTTGGATTATTCCAAAGAAGGGGAAGCCTACAAGAATCAAAGTCTCCAAAAATACCTTGAGGGCCGGACCCCGTGATCATGATTTTAGAGCTTTGGGCATTTAGGTGTCATAATTTTGGTGATCTTAAACCCCACCATTTTAACAAATGTGAGCATGCTTACCTTTTTAACAAAAGCAACTATAAAGTTTCAGTACTTGTGCTGATTTTATACTAGAATATTGGACTCAAGCATAGACTTTAACCCCTAAAGGACCAACATGCCTTTTTTGGCAACATAGATATTTTGGGCAGGTACGTGTGACTGGAGATTTTCATATTTTGGGCTGAAATTTTTGTAGAAGGTGGGGACGAGGAATATCTTTCATATGCACCAAATTTCATGACATTTGGAAATACGAGTCAAAAGTTATTGCCAAATATGTTGTTTGTTGGTCAACTCGGGCAGTTCGGGCAGATAAAAAAAAATCACTTTTTTCAAAAATAAAAATTTGAAATTGGTTTATTAGATTTATATATACGTGGAAAGCTTCAAATCATTCCATTCTGATCAATGAGTCAAACGTTATGAGGATTTTTAGTTTGTGGGTAGTTATGGATTGTCTACTCTAAAATAAACTTTGAAGTCGTTTATTTCACTCAATTTTCAATATTTTTCAAAAAAAATAAAATTTTAGGGTGTAGATTGTTTATTACAACATTGCAACCATTGGGATTGGCATTTTTCAATTCCATAATTAAATTCTTAACAATTTAGTGTTTTGAACCATTCTCTACTTCTTTCTACTTATTATTTTTTTCCTATATGTTGTACAATTCCAAATAATCTGAAAATTTTCAAGCATGTAGCCAACTTGCCCTGAAGAATGAATCCAAAGAAGCACAACCATTTTAGAATTTTTTTCATAATAATTTGACCTTGTGAAGTGCAGCTGCCCAAAATTTTGCACAGCCAAAAAAAGGACTTTTGCCACTTCAAACGCTAATATCTTCCAATCTACACGATGGAAATTTCTGAAATTTTTTCCACATATTCTCAAACCAGAATATTACAAGATCCTATGGTTACATGTGTGCAAAAATGATATTTTTCAAAAATTGGTACTTGTACTAGAAATGGCAGTTTTGGAACATTTTTGGTGAGAACAAAGTAAAGGAACTTTAGGGGTTAATGATGTAAGAATACAAACGACATCATATTTATTATTATTGCCTTTTTTTTATTTATAAAAATCGTTTTGTTTTTGGGTTTAATGTCCATTTGAAGAAAAGAGAGAATCTCTTCTTTGCCTTGAAGCCATTAAAATTTGCAAATAAATTTTGTTCTACTTTAAAAATGCAATACAAAATGCACTTAAGGAATTCATTTACTATAAGTAGCATAATTACTGATATAAAATGATTTGAATGATGTTGAAGTGAAACAAGTTATTGAAACTGTACACAAGGTCACATAATATTGCTTATCATTATCCCGAAAGCAATGTAAGGAACTTGACAAGTAATTGAGCAATGTCAAATTTGAAGCATGACTCCATGGAGCAACAAAATGCAACTCTCTAATTATGATCTTCAGTTGACAAGACAGCCGCAAGACGGAAAAGCAAGCTGGGGTAACCATGGTAAGGTAGGAAGCTTTCAAACCGCACATCTAAGGGCTTGTCCGCCTTTTTCATGTATTTCCTTGGATTATGATATTTTTAACTCATTTTTCAGACAAAGAGAAATAGATGAGGAATCTAACATAAGTGGTTTCATATTTTTTGAAGCATTATTGAATTACTTATGAATTTTCAAACTAGTTGGGTCGTAGGTCCCTATTTATGACCCTAGGTCTTCCATAAACCGTTCACTTGCAATTCTCAAGAAAGATGGGGAAGCAAAGAGAATGATTGGCTCTTGTAATTAATAATGTTTTTCTCTTTGATTCATTCAATGACTATAGACTATAGAAGTCAATTTTAGAACCACCTCATCTCCATTTCACAACTATTTATAGAGGCAATTCTTAATGCTTGTGTGATTTTAGAGCCTCCTACCTTACTACCTCACTGTCTATAGAACATAAGGATTTCTCGTCCTATCACAGGTCAAATGAAATGACACACAAGTTTTTCACCCTAAACCCTTTATAGCATTGAGAGTAGTTGGTGACTTATTGACTTAGCATGCACGACAATGAATGCAAACAGAACAAAACACATATTTGAATTGACTCATAGCATGATTGTATAACTAAGCAATGGTCCTTTCCATGCTTGCAAGGTATTATACTTTGGTAGATATCTTGGAGGTACTTATCAGTTAATTCAAGGATTGAAGTTGGCTAAAGAGCCATATAAGAAAATTTTGCTCATTGTCAGTAGGATTTTCCTTTTGAAGGGTGCAAAATGCCCCCTTGCCTCATTGGTAAACAATGTTATGCATGTTCTAAGAATTCTTTAACCATGCTACATAATTGTATGCATGTTGTTTTAAACTTTTTAAGTCATTAAAGCTTGAAGCAAGGAATAGTTTGAAGAAGCAACTTAGGAAGGTTATTTCACTTTCCCTTGTGCTAAATTTAAATCAAGATTTTCTACTTGAATTGTAGGGAGAAGTGAGACTATGGGACTATGGGAGATTTGTAAGTATTTCTTTCTAACCACACAATTAGAGGATTTATGTGTATCACCTTGATATCACAAAGGATTTCAAATATCTGTTGTGCACTTGGCCTTTTATTCTTTTGTAAATTGTGGGGCATAAATAAAATAAGAGCATTGCTTAAGAACTGCTTCTCATGTAACTATGCACTTATGTAGAGTACTTTTAAAATTTGTAATTGTGTTTTGCACAAAATTTACGTCATAGAGAGCCAACATGCATGCTTAAGGTAATGTTGACCATTATCTTTTGGATAGAACGGAAAATTTTACATTTGGATGTCAAGCGTCAGGCTCTACCCTTAATCCTTGGGTTTACTTTTCCGTTCTGCATTTTGAGTGATGTTCAACCCTATACTTTCTAAATTTCTTTTGCGTCCATAATTTTCAAGTGCTACGTTAGGTCAATCTTACTATGTAGTTTGATGTTATGAGAAAGAACACTACATATTAAAAAGAAGGTCCAACGTGATTTCTTCCATGTGATTAATTGTACTCATTGTTGTGTATGCATTGAAGTAATGCAAAGAGGAAGATCAATATAGTGTGACATGTGAATTGAAACTCCACAATAGAAAAAGAGCAAGTATACTGAGATTTGGCTAAGTATCGTCTATGGTGCTCATGTTCAATTAATAGTGTCTACCAAATAATTAATTAAAGTTGGCAAATATGATTCAATAGATGCATTAAAATAAAAAGATTTGTTTATACTATTTGAAAATAAATAAATAATGATGTCTCAAAAATCTAGGCATCTATTTTAGAAAGTTTTGCTAATCTTGGCCCTTGGGTACAATAATTTCAAGAAGATGCAAATAAAGATTTTAGTCCATAAAGTCAATTTATCATTTTGACCTACAACAGAGTAGGTAGAAGGTAATTCACAACCTCAAATTGACACAAAACAATTGCAAGGTAATTGTTGAAACTATTTTGGTAAAATTGTATGACGTTTCTTGACTGGGGTTGTTAAAGACGTTTAGCTATTAGCTAGAATCAATCAAATGTGGGTCCTGAGGAAAAGCTTAATAAAATGAATTCAAGTGTTCAGTGATTGGCACAAAATGAAAGGTGAAGGCTTAAGAATTAAAATTAGAAGTATGTGAATAATATTTAGTTTTACCAAAAATCATTTTAGAAGGAAAAGTGGCATTGTAATTGTCAATTTTGTTAAATCAACAAGATTTGGGGCAAAATTTGAGAAACAAATCTACATAAAGGTCTAAAAATTAGGATGGATTTAGATTTGTGTTTTAGACCATGCAACCTAAAAGTTTTAAAGTTTTTGCATATGGTCAAATTATTGAAATTGATATTTGCATCAATATAAGCCACATTTACAATTAGTAGCTATGCTTCTTAGACTTGCCTTTGAATGTTTATTACTATGAGATTTTAGTTTTCAAACTTGCCTACAAGCATTGGTATCATTGCCTTTATTTGCATCCAAGTGTTCTACCGGCCTCGTCAAGTGTCTCCTTTCCCACCTTTAGACGTTGTATTGACTTTAGGCATTGTATTGACTTTGGGCATTATTGCCATCTAGCATTTATAAAGAGTCTAAATTGAGTTGGATATTTCTCTTATAATGAGTGAATTTTTACTTAGAATCAAAAATTCCACCCTACTGTAAAATAAAGCTACTTCCAATATGTGCTTGCACCATCAAATACTACAAAGTTACAAATAGCTTAAATTCATAGCATAGCTATTTTTATGTGTATTTTGAACAACATTGAGAGTTGGACCACTTTTCTATGTGAATAAAAATAGATAAATTTCCAAAGTATCTTGTACGATCAACTCTTAAGTTGGGGAATGTATGAAACACCCATTTTAGCACTAATTTACATGTGAGAAGATTAGATTCCCTTGAAGTAATTTTAAATAAGCCATTCTCTAGAAAAATTGATATCAAAACAATAAAACTTTGATTCATATATATCTTTTGGTCCTTTGTATAGTTAATTATGAATTTCCAAAGTCATTAATTCATTACATCTAATGAATAAATTCCTCAATACAACCATAAATCACAATCACACAAGTGGCTATACGCATTGTCATAAGTGTTAAGTCACCACTTGAGTATTCAAGATGGTCATATCTCCTCAAAACTCCCATGATACTCAACAGTTAAATAAGTCATTCAAGATGGTCACATTTCCTCAAAACTTCCATAGTACTCAATGACTAAGTCACTCAAGACAATCACCTCTCCTCAAAACTTCCATGAGACTCAATGGTTAAATCACTCAAGATGGTCACATCTCCTCAAAACTTCCATGAGACTCAACTGTTAAGTTCAGTTAAGATGGTCACATATCCTCAAAACTTCCATGATACTCAACGGTTAAATTCAGTCAAGATGGTCACATCTCCTCAAAACTTCCGCAATACTCAATGGTTAAGTCACGCTAGATAGTCATATCTCCCCAAAACTTCCATGATATTCAACAATTTAGTCAAGACCTTTTATCTGGGTTTTGGCATTTGAATTTTTATTTACAAAATCATTCACTCATTGAATTGAGATGCATATTTTAATTTTAAATCATTATAGTTGGTATAGAAGAAAGTTTAGAGTACAAAAATGTACAGGCTTAAATCTCTAACATTTGAAGGCCTTAGTGGAGTAGAAGGTTTTGTTCAATACCCATTTCAAGTCTTCCAGCTCTTGACTAGATATCTAATACATATTCTTTTGGTTTACTAAAAATAGCCGTTGGCAAATCCATTGGATAAATCAAAATGATTTTTGGCATATATGAATTAATTTTTGGCAAATATAACATGACTTTTGGCAACAACTTTTGACAAATGGATGGATTTTTGGTAGAAGTTAAGGAACAAAAATGTAAGAAAAATGGACAAAAAAGGCCTAAAGTAGGTCAAAAAGAGACATAAAAGGTGGCAAATTGTATATAATTGGAGGCTAGTAGGCAAACGATAGATGGCAAAGGGTGAACAATACTTATTTCCTCATAAAACACAAAATTGTTGCTTTGTAATGAGAGGTCCAATTGATCATGTTTGATACATCTATGTCCAAATCCAATAGGCCCGTGATATCATGACATCTATGACTCTTCAATTGAAATTTATTGAATAATAAAAGCTTTAAAGATATAAAGTATACTATTGACAACATTCATGATTCACTCTCGGATTCACTCAATGGGTGGTCAAGTATCATAAGAAATTAAGAGTATAACTCTAATATATAATCATGAAGTCAAAATGGTCAAGCGATTTCCTTTAACTTAGCCAACTAGCTAACTTGTGACTATAGTAGCTCAATTTTAAGTGGGAATGTGGTAGTTGTTATAGAAAATGTGCACGTATGCTTATTTTTGTGATGGCTACAACTTATGCAACCATTCAATTTTGTTTGTATTTTGAGGATTTAATCAATGTGATTGAAAGATGCTTTAAGCATAGAGAATGATCTTATTGTTTTTGCATGATATTGACAAAGCTTGTGAATAGACATCTTTTTTTTAGTTTTGTAGAAGGATTTTACTATTTCTACTGGTTACACAAATTTGAGGTGTGGTCATGCAGTTAGTTGGTTACTTATACTAGATTGTACCTAACCTAACCTCTAAAAATCCAATTCTTGACTTCTTGTGGCATTTTGCCATTAATTAAGTTCTATATCTATTGTCCATTAATTTATTCTTCTATATTACAATCAAATTTAAAGGTCATTACTTTATCACATGAATCAATGCTTCATTACAAGAAAAGAGGGCCCTAATCAATAGAAGATCAATGCACAACAGCACAAGTGGCTAAGTTTGCTCATTGTCATGAGTGTCATTGTTAAGGGGTCAGGATCACCACACTACAAGAGAAAAGGGTGTTTTAAGTAGTATCCTAGACATCATGTCTTTTAAGTAACGTCTTTTAAGTAAGTTTTTAAGTAAAATTTTACTAAAAAGATTGTCTTTTTAGTAAAATTTTACTTAAAAACTTACTTAAAAGACGTTACTTAAAAGACGTGATGTCTAGGACACTACTTAAAACACCCCTTTCTCTTGTAGTGACCACTTGAGGACTCAAGATGGTTATATTATGCAATCATGGGTGATTGCACGAAACACTTGTACTATTTGTTGTGTTTTGCAACAGTACTCATGATTTTTTCTGGAGTACTTTAAAATTAGAAAATCATTTTTTTTTAAATTAAAAAATATGGCCAATGTATGCATTTTTAAGATGAAGGTAACCACTAAAGGAAATTCATTAAAAAATTCTTGAAGTAGGAGAACTAGAAAAGTGCCAAATCTAAAAAAATAAATAAATACTTTGATGTTTTAATTAGTAGAAAATAGGAAAAAATAAAAATAAAAAAAATAAAAAAATAGTCCATTTGTGGCAACTTTATAAGGAGATGGTCATTTACCAAAAAACCCATTAAAATAATTTTTTACATGTTTCAAAATGCAAGTAGAAAGGGGCCCACTTTGTGGACTTCTACACCACATAAAATTAAGTATTTTAGAATTCCTTTGAATAATAGCTACAAGTCTAGTAGAAGACCATTTCTACCAAATTTCAGCTTCAAATTCATTTTTATAAGTACTAAATAGTACTAAAAACCTCCAAATTGGCATTTGTGATATAATATTGGGGGCTATTATTAAATAGTATAACATTCTTTTTTAATTTCAAAAAATTAGACAAGGTGTATAATAGTCATAAGTACCTTGTCTATGAATTTTGAATCATTTGGAGTCAATACCCAAGAATTATTGCCAAAAAACTAATTAGCACGCGACGTGTGATAGAAAATAGTACAAGTGTTTCATGCAATCACCCGTATTCACGTCTCCTTGAAACTTCCTTGATACTCAACGGTTATGTCACTATGCTACTTAGCTACTTGTACAAACTAAAAAACCTACAATGATTGTAGTAGATTCTTAACCCCTAAATGCCCAAGGCCTATTTTGAGCTTCCTGAAATTTGTTCTAAATTGAACAAAAAGCCAACATCTTGATAAGTTGTATCAATTTTTTTTGAATTGTAACCGTATAAATTCAAACTAGACATGTTAAAGATCACATAGAAAAAGAAAACACAACAATATCACTTATAAATTGAAAGACTATAATGTTTGAACATGAGGGTGCTAAAACTAAGAAATTCTTTTAATACTTTTTTTACATGTCAAATCTAAAAAGTTGGTCACCAAAAAAATATGAGGTTAAAGGGCCTAACATGCATAACCCCAATCAATTTATGGCTTCTCAAAATCTACTCTACAATTTTTTTAAATGAATTTCTAATGTGATTTTTTCTCCAAGATCTAGTGTATTTGAGGCTCATTTCCAAGAGCCCTCAACACTACGGAAAGTCAAGATTGCAATGGGTACCCTTGCACAAAATCTTGAGTAGAAAAATCATAATCCATCATTTTCAAAATCGGACTTTTGAAGCTAAAGCTAGACTTCAAAAAGAATTTTACAAAAATATAAACTACTAAAAATAGCAACTTGGTTAGGTTTTATTTAACTTCAAAGTATTCTCGACACCAGAATTTGGTGCCTCGGGCATTTAGGGGTTAAATCATTCCATTGTGGCAACAATATTAATATGAGTCCTTTTCCATGTTTCTATAACTTGTGTATATTTTAAATTACATGAATTAAAAAAATCCCATTGAATTAAAGACTATGACAGTCCATATGGGTCTAGCGTAATGTGCATTTGCCTTGGTCACATCTCCTCAAAACTTTCGTGCTACTCAACGTCTAAGTCATTCAAGATGGTCACATCTCTTCAAAACTTCCGTGCTACTCAATGGTTAAATCACTCAAGAAGATCACATCTCCTCAAAACTTTTGTGGTACTCAACGATTAATTGTGATGTAGTCACCTTTAATAAGCCTACATAGATTGTATTAGGTTTTTAAATGGTATGTCAATAATATTAGTGTTTTTTGAAATACTAGGCCAATATTTTTAAATAATTTTGAATTTAACATTGAAGTCCCAAGGCCAAATTTATACCCAAAATGACTCAAAACTGCCAGTTCTGCTGCATTCATCCAAGAAAACAACAAAAATATTTTCTTTTTAGAATCTAACCCTAGGATCTTGTACTTCACTTGTCTTAGATCATGTGTTAAAAATTTCATGAAGTTTGACCGTACAGATAGGAAGATATTAGCATTCAAAGTTGGAAAAAATTATTTTTTTGAACATTGGCTTGCACTTTTAGATGACTTTGACCGCCATTTGTGGAAAAAAATTGCACTATAGACTTTGAATTAAATTTTTTTTTGTGTTGTAGAATTAAATTGAGAATTCAGGTAAAAATTTCAAAAAAAATACATTTGGTTTTCATTCTTTAAAAAATTATTAAGTTGAAATAGGTCTAAGATTGAAAGAAAAACTAAATTGTTAATAGGTCTAAGATGAAATTAAAACAATAGAATTCCAATGGTGAGATTGTTTTAGCAAGAAAATTTAACCTTGTCAAACAATTTTTTTTGAAAAATTATAAAAATTGCATTTAGAAATGAATCCCATAAGTTATTTTTTCAAGAAGATGCTATAATTGCCCAAAAAATAAGTTTGTCCATAACTTTCACATAACAAATCTAAATGGAATGAATCTTAAGAGCTTCCCTTCTAGATAAAATTACAATCTATGAGAATCAAAAGTTTAGAATATTAAATTTTGTTTTTGTGTGAGACTTCTGCCCGCCATATCGAAAAAATGGACTTTTTATGCCATAACGTTTGCACCCGGGCACCGATTGAAATAAAAATCATATTTCCAGAAAGCTAATGTGCTATTCTACCTTTTAAAAAAATCAAAAAGATTATGATGAATATTGAGGCCGTAGGAGCTTGCCCAAAATCCATTTTGTCTCTTGAGGAGACAGTGGATGGGACTTTAGGGATTAAAAAAAAATAACAACACAAAAATAACAACCTCTTATTAGTCTATGACAATCATCCAACGGAAAAGATTTGATCCTTAAAGGAAAATTGCAAGATACTCGTGTTGATTTTGTTGCGTTTTCATAGTATTCATGTTTAGTTTTCTGAAGTAATTTAAAATTAGAAAAACAGGTTTATTTTTTTTTTTAAATCTAACCAATATATACACCCTTAATGAGATTGTACTCTAGAAAATAAAGCATAGAAATTTTTTCTAAATACGAGAACTAAAAAAGGACTAAATCTCAAGAAAATAGACAATTTGATGTTTTAATTGGTAAAACATAGGAGAAACCACTTACTTACATAATGCAAACATTATTTTAAGGATTTTTTTCACACATTTCACAAACAACAGATTTTTTGTATTTAAAACTTAATTACAACTTTACAAACAACATTTTTTTTCCTGTTGAACAATCAAATTTTTCATACCTAAAACTTAATTTCAACTTTACAAGAAATAACTTGCAAAACAAACATCATTCAACCTAATTCCTCCGCTTCGTTCACCTATAACTACTTATATACGGACTCCTTAGAATCAGTCTGAGCAGGCCGTGTGCGCCGCCGAAGCTAGCGTTGCTCGACTTGCCGGGACTTGAACTCTCGGCATGGCAACGGCATAATAGATCACCACACAGCATGCATGATATATGAAGAGAGAGATGCGAGCACGCCACGATCTTTCAGCAATCGATCGTTCGAATTCAAAGTGCCGGTCCAGGAGACGTCTCCGAAAGCCGGTAGAGATCGGCGTTCAGACGAGGAACGGCGTGCAGGAGGAGCGTGTTGGCTCTCGGAGTGGTGATGCCGAACTCCTTCGTCATGTCCAGATTCTGGAAGCTCTGCCCGGCGGGGAGCGACCACGCGAACGCGTGCACCAGGACGGCCGTGGTCCACTGCACCGACACGGTGCCCATGGTGATGGCGGGACAGGCTCTCCGCCCGGACCCGAACGGCAGGAGGCCGAAGTCTTGGCCCTTCACGTCCATGTCGGGGTGGCGCATGAACCTCTCCGGGTCGAAGCGCAAGGGGTTGGCCCACGCCTTCGGGTTCCGACCGATGGCGTGCGCGTGCACGAGCAAGCGCGTGCCCGCAGGGACCAAGTACCCCGCCAGCTCGCAGGCGCGAGTGGATTCGTGCGGGATCAGCAACGGCGCGGGAGGGTGGAGACGGAAAACCTCCTTCACGACTGCTTGCAGGTACTTGAGCTTCGGAATGTCGGCCTCGCGCACCATCCGGTCTTTCCCGACGACCTTGTCGAGCTCCGCTGTGAGCTTTCGGAGGACGGTCGGGTTGCGGATGAGCTCCGCCATGCCCCATTCCACCGCCACCGAGGAGGTGTCCACGCCCGCGGCGATCATGCTCTGTTCCACGACCGACCAGTCAGTCCACAATCAGACTATTATTGCATGGAATCGCTACAATCAATCATCTACTTGTTTCGTCTACGGAGTTCGGAGGAACAGAAAAGCTTCGCTGTCCGGTTTCTCTGCAATGAAAAACTTCTGCGATTTTAATGCGTTTCAATCTTTGAATGTTCAAGTGTTATTACCTGCTGGAGAACAGAATCATCAACATGAGAATCGGAAAGAACAGTCACCAGTTCAAGCCTTTGAAGGGAATGAAAAACAGAGTGCAAGCATGATTCTCTGTCTGTGTCCTTGGGGATTAAGAACAGAGTAGTTAAAAACAAAATACTCGAACAAAAAACACTGGAAGGCAACTGCACCAAAGCTTGTGAGAACGGGAATATTCTGTTTTATTCCCGAAACTAAAAGTGTTTTCGGATATCTGGTATTTCAGTTGCGAGATTACCATGGCAGTGGCCTTGATGCTCTCCACATCCATCTTCACTGGTGCTCTCGGGCCTTGTTCATGCATGGTACGCAACAGCACGTCCACCATGTCCTTGTCCGACTCCGCGATCGGACCCTTCCGCCATTTCGCCTCGTGCTCGGCCACCACTTTGTTCAAGAACTTGTCGAGGCGCCCTTGCACCGTCTTCATCCGCTTCTCGATGCCGCCGATGTCCAAGAAGCGCAACCACGGCACAAAGTCGCCGAACATGAACAAGCCCTTCAGCTGCTGAAGCTCGTCGATCACATCCTTGAAGTCGTGCCCTTCCGCGTCCTCCTCCTCTTGACGAACCGACCCGGAGAATCGGTATCCTAACACCATCCGGAAAATCTCGTTCGTCAATTTGATGCTCAGCCTCAGCTTCACATCCACCAGCTTCTTTCCCTTCGCAATGTCTTGCATGATCGACCTGCCGAACAATCCAGGTCAACACGCTAGCGTTACAGAACCGCTCCTCTGGAAAACATATCGTCAGTAAAGCCTGGTGGACGACTTCCGTTTAGTTCCCTTTCATTCCCACAACTTTACTTTTCGACTGCGCTTGGGATTGCCGTTCGCTGCGTTTCTTTTATTCTCTTTTGTAAGACTCTGTTCTTAAGCTCTCATTACACACCTAAAGATTGGAAAACGTCACAAACATGCTAGCTGTGGTTTGAAAGAACATGCATGAATTGTACGTAATGGATGCCTTGATTTTCTGCCTCAAGGACAGCGCCATTACCAGATCATCTGCTGCGCTTCTTCGACGCGCACCGGCTGTGTGGCTTCCAACCTCTTCGTCGTGAGAAGCTCCAGCATCGCAACTTTCCGAAGCTCGCGCCACATGGGCGTATACTGAGCAAACGTAATGCCTGATACCACCCACAGATCAGAGACAACTCGGTGAGTTCAGGCTTACGAAATCTTTTGCACTTTCAAATGATCGCACCAAAGGAGCCCGATGCACTAACTGACCTCGGTAGTTGTAGGAGAAGTGGAACGCCGAGATCTTCCGTTTCGGGCGGGACGCCCAGGTCTTGTCTTGAGTCAGCAGCACCTCTTTCGCCATTTCCGGTGAGGAGATGACGATCGTGGGAACGGACCCCAAGCGAAGCAGGAAAACTTCGCCGAACTGGTTGGCCCATTTTTCCATGGTGAGGTGCGGGTGCTGCCCCAGCAGAGGCAAGTGGCCGACGATGGGCCAAGCGCCCGGCGGCGATGGCGGCTCGTTGATCCGTTGGTACAATCTCCGAAGCACCAGGGGCAGAAGCAATATGGAGACCAGCGTTGTCCAGAACGCGAGCGCTTTCTTGTGCTCTTCGTCGCGGCCATGTCCCGGTGCGGAGTTGAGGAGAGCCAGAAGGCTTCTCTTGAGGTAGTCCATGGCGCCGAACTCGTTTCGGTGCATCAATATGCTTCGAGTTTCCTTCTCTCTCAGTCTCTCATTATCTGCATGCAAACAAGCCGTTTAGTACAGTTTTCGTTCAATCAGCGAAAGTTGAAATTTAACACAAATGAACGACTTGTAAGTATCCAGAGCCACTTTGCATCTGCAATGAACACCCAAGAGTAAGCCCATAGCGGCTGATTCGGAAGACACAAGCAATCGTTCAGCAAGGCAGGCAACATGTACTACTCCGATTCCTGTTTTAGTGCCCTCCATACGTACGAACTTTGCAGGAAAAGACGTGAAGGAATGCCAAAGCAGGCGGAAGTGGCGATGAAGCGATAGTGGGTCGAAGAGCAGGATCCTTACTCTTGTGCGATACTTCTCCTGGATCTTCCGAACAATCCTTCTCTAGCTATCTGCTGCAGAAACGGGCTACGTACGCCTTCAACTCTTGCCAAGCAAGCCGACAGAGTTTCGCCATGCACATCAAAGCTAAACAGGCTAGCAACGGTCCCGAGATACCCAAGCTCCTCTGAAGAGCCTCTTCAGAGCAGAGGCCAGTCACTGGAAGCCAAGACAGACAGCAAAACCAGACAGAGCTTGCTCGGTCCTCCACGCGCACTCGCAAACGGAGTGACTGAGTGACCAAGGCGTAGGTTGTGCCAAACTCCCTAACCCGGCTTGTGCTTATAAACGAATGAGAATGCCAATTTTAATGAAGTTGTTTCGCGTGAGGCCCAAACAGGAATACTGTATCCGTAATTTGTTGCGTTGCATACTAGTCGTGACTGACTGGCGATAATCGTCGCATCACTGTCTGTGTAGATTGAAGTAGGGCCACAACCACGATGGACATACAGCATGATGCAAGTGACACTGAGTTTTCTGCATCAGTTGCATCTTCTGGGGTCTTGCAAGCGGTTAACCCTCTTTAGTTGGTCCTGAATTCCCTTGTGGATTTTGGCATATTTTGGCTTAATATATCTTTGTACAGATGCGGAATTATTCACTTCAATTTCATCAAATTGGGCGTAGAGGAAGGTCATTTCCAATTAAAGCTTCAAAAGTGGCTTTGAATGAATGAGAAAGATTGGTTCAAAGTAATCTAATATTCATCATCCCATATTGTGGAAGTCGGAGTGCTTGGTGGTTGAGGCGATTTCAAATCAATTGACAATTTTTTGATTACCAAGTATGAGATGATCAAATGGGTTATCCTTTTATTCCTAGGACCAGTATAGATTTTAAGGGTATGCTTCACATAGTTGCTTTTTGAAGTGATGACTTGTTGCGGTTGCTCAATCTTGTTTAGGTGTGAAATCCAAAAGAGGCTGGAATCGGCTCTAGCCCTTCATTAACAACAAGGAATCAAAGGAAAATGGGAAGAACTGTAAAGTGCCAAATCCCATCACCCCAACCCAATCTTGTTTAGAGATGAAATTTCATTCATTTGGCTTGTGCTTAAAAATAAACGTGAAGTTGTGTACTGTGGTGGGTATACATGGAGATGTTTGTTCAAGGACTCTCCTGGATATTTTGTGATAATATTCAACCAATCTTATAATCTGGATTGCATTTAGTAGCTAAAGTTCCAATATTAGAAGTTTATTTATGAAGCCAATGGACAAATGAGAGACAATAGATTAGAAATTCTACTTAAAAAGAATCGGAACATTTGAGAATCTCTGATGTAGGATGTTACAAAGGATTAGAGACATGCAGTTGACTGTGATTTTGAGAGGAGAACATTCAAATACTTGATTCTTTTTTGAATCTCAAGTTGACTTGCCATTGGAATATTTATTGGATTGATAGGATGGCAGATTGAAAACTGGCAGTGGGTCAATTTTAGGATGTCGTTTTGTCTTCAGACAGAATTGGAATGAGAATTTTAGATGTTGGCTTTTATAACTGATGCCTGATGTGAGATATGTTTGTCAACCATGATTTTGAGGGGTTCCAATACTTGGTCGTTTCTTCTAGATTTCAGATTGACTTGCCATTATCCAGAGTACTTATTGAATTGATTGATTAAAAAAAAAGATTGATTGATTGAAAACAGTCGACCAATTTAAGGTGTCATTGGGTTTTTTTTGCAAAAAAATAAGTCACCCCTAATTGATCTTTCTTCCTGTAATTGCACCCCATATTGAACTTCAAACTTACGCCTCAAATGCCTAAAGAGATAGAATTTTGCTTTTGGATAACATAAAAAATTCAATTGGAGGGTGTAAAACAAAAAGTTCTCATCCAATTATTTTCTTAATGTAGTCCACTTACTCTTTCTTGTTGTCATGCATAGTTAAAGTGGATGTATTATTAGGGGTGTCTTACAAATTTTGGTATAAGTTTAAACATGTGCGCCACAAATCATCACTTTTAGTGTGTTTGGCAATTTCTATCTCGTTTTTCTAAAGCTCAATTTTACCCATTCAAATGGTCTTTTTTGAATTTGACTCCAGATAGTGAAATGAAGTTAACCCTAATGACCCAAGGGAGGCCGGGGGGGGGGGGGGGGTACTTCAAAAGGGGCCAAAATTGCCAGGAACTTGAGCACTTTGTTTGTTCATTTTTTCTTGAGATTGGGTAGAATGTAACCATAGGATCTTGTAGTTTACATTGAAAGTGAGCACCTCAAAAACTTCAAATTATTTGACTGCACAATTTAGTAGATATTTAAGTTTGAAGTTTTATTTGGGTCAATGAAAAAACATGGCAACATACTTTGAAGGAGCATATCTTAGTGAGAATATTTTGAAATGATTATGGTTTTATTTTTAGTGAAAGACAAGAGAGTTGAAAATGCTCATCTAAAATTTCACAACATTCTGGTCATTTTGTAATTTTGGGTGGAGCTTGCAATGCACGGTGGTCAATTGCTGAAATGAGATCAATATTTGTAAGAAAAACAAAAGTGGGCTCACTTGTTTTCTCCTTGAGCTCCATGGATATCCACTTTTTTGTTGTGGGAAAGTATTGCATTGGTTGGTTGACTTTCCAGCCGGAACCCAACCTAAACCAAAAAACATGAGCCTTGAACTACACTACACGACTCGACTTAAACAAATTCTAAAAGACAAAGTTTGATTTGGAATTTGATGAAACTACCGCCCTTGGATTTATAATGCAATTTATTTTTTAGATATAAGTTTTATAAAAAAAATTGAAATTTAAGAATGGAAAGCTCAAAAAGAAGTTTTGCGACTAAAAAATGGTCACTTCACTTACTTGGGTCATTAAGGGTTAATCAAGTCAAGTTTCTTATTCCAATCTTGAACATTCAAAAATTCCTAAAATTTGATATTTTAGTGCAATTTGAACTTTGGACCTAATTTTGCAATCTATTAATTACCTTTTATAGAATATCATAGAAATTTTGTTTGCACTATATTAATTTTTACTATAATAGACACCTATGATGCAATAATCAAATTTTTTGAGCCAAGTTTATATTTGCTATAAATTTTCTTGCAAGTACATGGATATTTCAAATCTTCACAACATGTCACTTCATCTCTGAAAAATAAAAGTACAATTTCTTTTTCAATTATTGCAATTGTATAGAGCATATGGTGAAAGAATTTTGGAATTTGTGAGCATGGTCATAGACTCCATCTTTTCAAAGTCAAACTCCACCAACAAGTAAATGTTCATTTACAAAATCCATTTTTTTCCAATCCAATATCAAGGCAAATTATTCTCAATGAGACATTTTTTTCCACAAACATACACTTGAACTTAATGTGCTTGCATGTGGTTGAGGGTGTTTGCACTCTATGGAATACAAACGTTTTGGCATGATCATGCGTCAATATGCACCGAAGTCCAAAACTTTGAAAATTCACCTTCCTTTATAGAAATTGAGCTTAGGATGGACTATAGTTTTTTTCACTATAAGGTATAGATCTAATGTAGCAACGTTCATCAAAAAATCACCCCAAGTCTAATTTCTACATGCCCAATGTGAATGATCTAAGTTTTGAATTCTTGTGCACATTGGTACATCATGACAAAAAAGTTTGTGTATTGTAACGTATAAACACCCTTAAGCACTTCAAATAAGTTTCAATGGGATGCACAAATCTCCTTCTTTACCACAACAATAGAACATAAAGAGAGTCCCTTAGACCCTAACCACTATGGCATCTTGGAGAAATAAATCTCATCTCCACCCAAAATCATGCACATTTTTTAGATTTGACCATTTATCTAGGTTTTGCCACTAGAATCCCTATTTACAAAGCCATTCACTCATTGAACAAAGATGCGTATTCTAATCTTGAATCATTACGGTTGGAAAAGACAAAAGTCTAGAGTGAAAAACATACATGTTTAGATTTCTAAATCTAATGGTTTTAATTTTGAATGGAGTAGAAAGTCTTGTCCAACACCCATTTCAAGTCTCTTGGCTCTATAGCAAGATAGCTTGTACATATTAATTTTGGTGTTTTAGAACTAGCCATTGGCAAATCTATTGGGTAAAATGAGTTGAAATTTTTGTGTAAATGAGTTTTGGTTATCAATGCTCTCAAAGGCTTGTAAATCTTTATGCCTGCTTGAATAAAGTCATTTGGCGGGTTTTTTATGGAAGAGGCTATATTGGACCTTAAACATTGTGAAGACCTAATCTTTTTTCTTTTATGTTGTAGTTTGAAGAGAATTCTTACTCTAATTGTTGCCATTTTTTCATGCTCAATCACGGGTTATTTTTGCTTTTAAAGGCTTGTAATTCACTACATCCACTATCTAAACTAAGTTCCATGGAAGAGGTTATATTATCCTTTAAATACTATAAGAATCAAATCAAATTCCAAAAATAAAAAAATAAGAATTAAATCACTTTGTATCAATTGATTTGAATTCTAACATATAGAACTTGCAATTGTTATAATTCATTGAATATTTGAATATTTTCAAATCTTTAATGCAGAATAGAAACTAAATTTGTTATAATTTTTTTTAGTTGAAGTTAAGTCATCTAAAAGAATGTATATTTTGAAGTCTTCAACTGATTTTGATGAAGACACATTCATGCATCCAACTTTTGGATGCAAGAATATTTAGGGTTAAGCATTTTTATTAAACCCCTGAGTTAATGCCTAAAAATTGAAGACAAAGCTAAATAATCTATAATATATAACATCTGCAAATTCTTTTCGATGTGGTCAAATGTGAAAAAATCTTCATAGAGCTTTGTCAAATAGATTTAGAAGCGCATAACCTTTGAAGATTCATTAAAATTAAAATTTTTAATAAATTTAGGTAACTACAAAGTGATCAACATGTTATTGTATACACATAAATAAATTTATTATATGAATTTAAAATTATAAAATTTTCAAAAATTCATAATAAATTTATGTTTTGTTAAAAAAAAAAATAATTTCAATTGCTCTCCCATTTCTCCCATTTGTCTTTATGTGAAAAAATGTTTAAAATTTTTCAACTATGGGAACAATGGAAACCAATCATTTTGATTGTGATGCATTAGAGGAGATCTGAGCCTCTGTTCTTAATGCTGGGAACCAGCCCCTGCTGTCAAAAAAAAAATGATTAAAAATAAATAAATAAAAGGTATTAAAATGTTAAAAAAATACTAAAAAAAAAATTCAAAAATTCAAAAAAAAAAAAGACGTGGCAGTCGCTTGGCCACATCAAACTGGCCATGCGGCAGCGTCCTTGCAGTCCCTGCAGAGTTCCCACAGTTTGGGAACTCACGGGCTCTTAGAAGCCCAAATCTCCTCTAATGGGCTAGTTTACTTTACATGTGAACATGGCTTGAACAAGCTTCCAAATCCTTATTAAACTACGCTAGTATACTCTTTGAGCAATCCCTAAAGTGTTTTGGAGAGCCCCTAAGATTGTTTGCCTTATATATTGTTCTTGCGCAATTTTTTCAACCCACAGTAAAGCCCTTGTTAGAAAAGTTATATTGTCTTATTTAGCAACGTTGACTTGAGACACTACAAGAAAACAAGGGTATAAACGACTTGACCACAATGACTGGAAGCACAAAATGACTAGAAAATGACTAAAAAATGACTGCAAACAGTCATTTTCTAGTCATTTTGTGCTTCCAGTCATTGTGGTCAAGTCGTTTATACCCTTGTTTTCTTGTAGTGAGAAGCCAAAACTTCTATATTTGGATTTCTACAAAGGGATTGTGGAGAGTAAATTTGTTGAATGAAATTCATCAAAGCTTCATGAGAGCTTCATCATTTGGAGTGGCTTCAACATTACAAGGGAAATAAAGCCTGAAGAAGGTTGTAAATTTAGAATAGCAATGGCATCACCTGCTACAAAAAAATTTAATTTTTTTTCAAATCTTGTTTTTAATATGTTTTTTTCCAAAAAAATGAAATAATTTAATAATTTAATAATCACGATCTTTGCTCCCAAAATTTGACTAGCTAGGACTATCCTTTCTTAATTGTTTCTTTGTTTGTTTGGTGCAATAGTGACATCACTGCTAGTCTTAAGTTTGGAGGTTTTCTTCAAGCCCCATTTTTCTTATATGCCTCCCATGTGTATAGGTCTAATGATGCTAGTTCCAAAGATGGCCTTCAAGTGCTAGTCTAATCGGACGTACCGTCCACTTGCTTATTTCTTAGATTTCATTTTATAAAATTAATCTTGAAAAATGGTGCTCTAGACTCCGTCATGTGATTTGAATTCAAATTTTTTTTTTATTATAGTTGTTCATGGAGTTTAAAATTGTGTAGAATTTAATTTTTGTTTCTGTTTTTTGGTCTTGAGAGGTGGACATTTCATGTAGCCCAATTATGTACGAAACTTGCTTGAACCTATTTCAAGTAGCTAATGTAGAATTTTGTGGCTTTTACAAGGTTCATGACTTGCATTTGGATGACATGGCAAGGGTGTGAGATTGCGTAGAATTTTTCCTTGAGAATGTAATTGGGTACCAATCAAAATCCTTCTTATTTGGTTGTTCCAATTTGCATTTGTCCTTTTTTTAAAGTAAATTTACTTCTATTTCGTTGAAGTGGCACAATTTTGGCACCAAATATTGTGATGTATATCTACACAGAGGTTTAAAATTTAGAATATATGGAACACATGCATTTATGTTTCAAAACAAGTCTATTGAAAGGTGCCAAAGTAATAATTTGGAATATTGCCAATTCAACAAAATTAATGTCAAATCTATTCTAGTAGAAAGCTTTGTAGATTTGATTAGTGAGTTCCACTCAATTTACATACAATTCAAGTTGTCTAAGAACAACTAATGTGTCAAAATTCATAAATGTATATAGATTTAGAGTGTGTCAACAAAGTATTTCTTAATCATCTAGTACATCAGATAGCATTTCAACCGCAATTAAAGTTGTGCAATATTATGAATTACAAAACTAATAGTTTAATTTGTGACTCTTCTTGTGGATCATTTTCCTAGTGTACGCAATCCAAATTTATACTAGTGAATTTTACTTGGAAGGAATCTTGGAATTTCAAAAGAGTCATTCAAGTGTGTAGATTCTTAATAAAAATGTGAGATCAAGATTTTCTTCTTTAGAGGGCAACATATTGAGAGGGGGTTGATTAATATGACAAAGTTTATATAATGTGCCACTATCATAGCAAAGATGCTGTGAAAGTAGATCTTTGTTAGGAAAAAAAATGTGGTGAATTATGGCAACGTAATGTCTCGAAAAAACAATGTTGTACTTTCAAACTATTAACAAGGGTTTATTAAAATTTAAAAATAACTTTAATGGTTGTGTCTTTTACAGTCACCCTTAGCTAAAGGTCTAAGAAGGAAAAAGGAGATAAAATATAAAAAATGCTACCAAAAGGAAAGACTATAAGATACACCCATGCCCTCAAGAGTCCACAATTATTGAACACTTAGTTGTCCACTAAAAAACCCAGACTCCAATCAAATTATGTACTAGATATCTTGCTATAAAGCCAAGAGACTTGAAATGGGTGTTGGACAAGACTTTCTACTCCATTCAAAATTAAAACCATTAGATTTAGAAATCTAAACATGTATGTTTTTCACTCTAGACTTTTGTCTTTTCCAACCGTAATGATTCAAGATTAGAATACGCATCTTTGTTCAATGAGTGAATGGCTTTGTAAATAGGGATTCTAGTGGCAAAACCTAGATAAATGGTCAAATCTAAAAAATGTGCATGATTTTGGGTGGAGATGAGATTTATTTCTCCAAGATGCCATAGTGGTTAGGGTCTAAGGGACTCTCTTTATGTTCTATTGTTGTGGTAAAGAAGGAGATTTGTGCATCCCATTGAAACTTATTTGAAGTGCTTAAGGGTGTTTATACGTTACAATACACAAACTTTTTTGTCATGATGTACCAATGTGCACAAGAATTCAAAACTTAGATCATTCACATTGGGCATGTAGAAATTAGACTTGGGGTGATTTTTTGATGAACGTTGCTACATTAGATCTATACCTTATAGTGAAAAAAACTATAGTCCATCCTAAGCTCAATTTCTATAAAGGAAGGTGAATTTTCAAAGTTTTGGACTTCGGTGCATATTGACGCATGATCATGCCAAAACGTTTGTATTCCATAGAGTGCAAACACCCTCAACCACATGCAAGCACATTAAGTTCAAGTGTATGTTTGTGGAAAAAAATGTCTCATTGAGAATAATTTGCCTTGATATTGGATTGGAAAAAAATGGATTTTGTAAATGAACATTTACTTGTTGGTGGAGTTTGACTTTGAAAAGATGGAGTCTATGACCATGCTCACAAATTCCAAAATTCTTTCACCATATGCTCTATACAATTGCAATAATTGAAAAAGAAATTGTACTTTTATTTTTCAGAGATGAAGTGACATGTTGTGAAGATTTGAAATATCCATGTACTTGCAAGAAAATTTATAGCAAATATAAACTTGGCTCAAAAAATTTGATTATTGCATCATAGGTGTCTATTATAGTAAAAATTAATATAGTGCAAACAAAATTTCTATGATATTCTATAAAAGGTAATTAATAGATTGCAAAATTAGGTCCAAAGTTCAAATTGCACTAAAATATCAAATTTTAGGAATTTTTGAATGTTCAAGATTGGAATAAGAAACTTGACTTGATTAACCCTTAATGACCCAAGTAAGTGAAGTGACCATTTTTTAGTCGCAAAACTTCTTTTTGAGCTTTCCATTCTTAAATTTCAATTTTTTTTATAAAACTTATATCTAAAAAATAAATTGCATTATAAATCCAAGGGCGGTAGTTTCATCAAATTCCAAATCAAACTTTGTCTTTTAGAATTTGTTTAAGTCGAGTCGTGTAGTGTAGTTCAAGGCTCATGTTTTTTGGTTTAGGTTGGGTTCCGGCTGGAAAGTCAACCAACCAATGCAATACTTTCCCACAACAAAAAAGTGGATATCCATGGAGCTCAAGGAGAAAACAAGTGAGCCCACTTTTGTTTTTCTTACAAATATTGATCTCATTTCAGCAATTGACCACCGTGCATTGCAAGCTCCACCCAAAATTACAAAATGACCAGAATGTTGTGAAATTTTAGATGAGCATTTTCAACTCTCTTGTCTTTCACTAAAAATAAAACCATAATCATTTCAAAATATTCTCACTAAGATATGCTCCTTCAAAGTATGTTGCCATGTTTTTTCATTGACCCAAATAAAACTTCAAACTTAAATATCTACTAAATTGTGCAGTCAAATAATTTGAAGTTTTTGAGGTGCTCACTTTCAATGTAAACTACAAGATCCTATGGTTACATTCTACCCAATCTCAAGAAAAAATGAACAAACAAAGTGCTCAAGTTCCTGGCAATTTTGGCCCCTTTTGAAGTACCCCCCCCCCCCCCCGGCCTCCCTTGGGTCATTAGGGTTAACTTCATTTCACTATCTGGAGTCAAATTCAAAAAAGACCATTTGAATGGGTAAAATTGAGCTTTAGAAAAACGAGATAGAAATTGCCAAACACACTAAAAGTGATGATTTGTGGCGCACATGTTTAAACTTATACCAAAATTTGTAAGACACCCCTAATAATACATCCACTTTAACTATGCATGACAACAAGAAAGAGTAAGTGGACTACATTAAGAAAATAATTGGATGAGAACTTTTTGTTTTACACCCTCCAATTGACTTTTTTATGTTATCCAAAAGCAAAATTCTATCTCTTTAGGCATTTGAGGCGTAAGTTTGAAGTTCAATATGGGGTGCAATTACAGGAAGAAAGATCAATTAGGGGTGACTTATTTTTTTGCAAAAAAAACCCAATGACACCTTAAATTGGTCGACTGTTTTCAATCAATCAATCTTTTTTTTTAATCAATCAATTCAATAAGTACTCTGGATAATGGCAAGTCAATCTGAAATCTAGAAGAAACGACCAAGTATTGGAACCCCTCAAAATCATGGTTGACAAACATATCTCACATCAGGCATCAGTTATAAAAGCCAACATCTAAAATTCTCATTCCAATTCTGTCTGAAGACAAAACGACATCCTAAAATTGACCCACTGCCAGTTTTCAATCTGCCATCCTATCAATCCAATAAATATTCCAATGGCAAGTCAACTTGAGATTCAAAAAAGAATCAAGTATTTGAATGTTCTCCTCTCAAAATCACAGTCAACTGCATGTCTCTAATCCTTTGTAACATCCTACATCAGAGATTCTCAAATGTTCCGATTCTTTTTAAGTAGAATTTCTAATCTATTGTCTCTCATTTGTCCATTGGCTTCATAAATAAACTTCTAATATTGGAACTTTAGCTACTAAATGCAATCCAGATTATAAGATTGGTTGAATATTATCACAAAATATCCAGGAGAGTCCTTGAACAAACATCTCCATGTATACCCACCACAGTACACAACTTCACGTTTATTTTTAAGCACAAGCCAAATGAATGAAATTTCATCTCTAAACAAGATTGGGTTGGGGTGATGGGATTTGGCACTTTACAGTTCTTCCCATTTTCCTTTGATTCCTTGTTGTTAATGAAGGGCTAGAGCCGATTCCAGCCTCTTTTGGATTTCACACCTAAACAAGATTGAGCAACCGCAACAAGTCATCACTTCAAAAAGCAACTATGTGAAGCATACCCTTAAAATCTATACTGGTCCTAGGAATAAAAGGATAACCCATTTGATCATCTCATACTTGGTAATCAAAAAATTGTCAATTGATTTGAAATCGCCTCAACCACCAAGCACTCCGACTTCCACAATATGGGATGATGAATATTAGATTACTTTGAACCAATCTTTCTCATTCATTCAAAGCCACTTTTGAAGCTTTAATTGGAAATGACCTTCCTCTACGCCCAATTTGATGAAATTGAAGTGAATAATTCCGCATCTGTACAAAGATATATTAAGCCAAAATATGCCAAAATCCACAAGGGAATTCAGGACCAACTAAAGAGGGTTAACCGCTTGCAAGACCCCAGAAGATGCAACTGATGCAGAAAACTCAGTGTCACTTGCATCATGCTGTATGTCCATCGTGGTTGTGGCCCTACTTCAATCTACACAGACAGTGATGCGACGATTATCGCCAGTCAGTCACGACTAGTATGCAACGCAACAAATTACGGATACAGTATTCCTGTTTGGGCCTCACGCGAAACAACTTCATTAAAATTGGCATTCTCATTCGTTTATAAGCACAAGCCGGGTTAGGGAGTTTGGCACAACCTACGCCTTGGTCACTCAGTCACTCCGTTTGCGAGTGCGCGTGGAGGACCGAGCAAGCTCTGTCTGGTTTTGCTGTCTGTCTTGGCTTCCAGTGACTGGCCTCTGCTCTGAAGAGGCTCTTCAGAGGAGCTTGGGTATCTCGGGACCGTTGCTAGCCTGTTTAGCTTTGATGTGCATGGCGAAACTCTGTCGGCTTGCTTGGCAAGAGTTGAAGGCGTACGTAGCCCGTTTCTGCAGCAGATAGCTAGAGAAGGATTGTTCGGAAGATCCAGGAGAAGTATCGCACAAGAGTAAGGATCCTGCTCTTCGACCCACTATCGCTTCATCGCCACTTCCGCCTGCTTTGGCATTCCTTCACGTCTTTTCCTGCAAAGTTCGTACGTATGGAGGGCACTAAAACAGGAATCGGAGTAGTACATGTTGCCTGCCTTGCTGAACGATTGCTTGTGTCTTCCGAATCAGCCGCTATGGGCTTACTCTTGGGTGTTCATTGCAGATGCAAAGTGGCTCTGGATACTTACAAGTCGTTCATTTGTGTTAAATTTCAACTTTCGCTGATTGAACGAAAACTGTACTAAACGGCTTGTTTGCATGCAGATAATGAGAGACTGAGAGAGAAGGAAACTCGAAGCATATTGATGCACCGAAACGAGTTCGGCGCCATGGACTACCTCAAGAGAAGCCTTCTGGCTCTCCTCAACTCCGCACCGGGACATGGCCGCGACGAAGAGCACAAGAAAGCGCTCGCGTTCTGGACAACGCTGGTCTCCATATTGCTTCTGCCCCTGGTGCTTCGGAGATTGTACCAACGGATCAACGAGCCGCCATCGCCGCCGGGCGCTTGGCCCATCGTCGGCCACTTGCCTCTGCTGGGGCAGCACCCGCACCTCACCATGGAAAAATGGGCCAACCAGTTCGGCGAAGTTTTCCTGCTTCGCTTGGGGTCCGTTCCCACGATCGTCATCTCCTCACCGGAAATGGCGAAAGAGGTGCTGCTGACTCAAGACAAGACCTGGGCGTCCCGCCCGAAACGGAAGATCTCGGCGTTCCACTTCTCCTACAACTACCGAGGTCAGTTAGTGCATCGGGCTCCTTTGGTGCGATCATTTGAAAGTGCAAAAGATTTCGTAAGCCTGAACTCACCGAGTTGTCTCTGATCTGTGGGTGGTATCAGGCATTACGTTTGCTCAGTATACGCCCATGTGGCGCGAGCTTCGGAAAGTTGCGATGCTGGAGCTTCTCACGACGAAGAGGTTGGAAGCCACACAGCCGGTGCGCGTCGAAGAAGCGCAGCAGATGATCTGGTAATGGCGCTGTCCTTGAGGCAGAAAATCAAGGCATCCATTACGTACAATTCATGCATGTTCTTTCAAACCACAGCTAGCATGTTTGTGACGTTTTCCAATCTTTAGGTGTGTAATGAGAGCTTAAGAACAGAGTCTTACAAAAGAGAATAAAAGAAACGCAGCGAACGGCAATCCCAAGCGCAGTCGAAAAGTAAAGTTGTGGGAATGAAAGGGAACTAAACGGAAGTCGTCCACCAGGCTTTACTGACGATATGTTTTCCAGAGGAGCGGTTCTGTAACGCTAGCGTGTTGACCTGGATTGTTCGGCAGGTCGATCATGCAAGACATTGCGAAGGGAAAGAAGCTGGTGGATGTGAAGCTGAGGCTGAGCATCAAATTGACGAACGAGATTTTCCGGATGGTGTTAGGATACCGATTCTCCGGGTCGGTTCGTCAAGAGGAGGAGGACGCGGAAGGGCACGACTTCAAGGATGTGATCGACGAGCTTCAGCAGCTGAAGGGCTTGTTCATGTTCGGCGACTTTGTGCCGTGGTTGCGCTTCTTGGACATCGGCGGCATCGAGAAGCGGATGAAGACGGTGCAAGGGCGCCTCGACAAGTTCTTGAACAAAGTGGTGGCCGAGCACGAGGCGAAATGGCGGAAGGGTCCGATCGCGGAGTCGGACAAGGACATGGTGGACGTGCTGTTGCGTACCATGCATGAACAAGGCCCGAGAGCACCAGTGAAGATGGATGTGGAGAGCATCAAGGCCACTGCCATGGTAATCTCGCAACTGAAATACCAGATATCCGAAAACACTTTTAGTTTCGGGAATAAAACAGAATATTCCCGTTCTCACAAGCTTTGGTGCAGTTGCCTTCCAGTGTTTTTTGTTCGAGTATTTTGTTTTTAACTACTCTGTTCTTAATCCCCAAGGACACAGACAGAGAATCATGCTTGCACTCTGTTTTTCATTCCCTTCAAAGGCTTGAACTGGTGACTGTTCTTTCCGATTCTCATGTTGATGATTCTGTTCTCCAGCAGGTAATAACACTTGAACATTCAAAGATTGAAACGCATTAAAATCGCAGAAGTTTTTCATTGCAGAGAAACCGGACAGCGAAGCTTTTCTGTTCCTCCGAACTCCGTAGACGAAACAAGTAGATGATTGATTGTAGCGATTCCATGCAATAATAGTCTGATTGTGGACTGACTGGTCGGTCGTGGAACAGAGCATGATCGCCGCGGGCGTGGACACCTCCTCGGTGGCGGTGGAATGGGGCATGGCGGAGCTCATCCGCAACCCGACCGTCCTCCGAAAGCTCACAGCGGAGCTCGACAAGGTCGTCGGGAAAGACCGGATGGTGCGCGAGGCCGACATTCCGAAGCTCAAGTACCTGCAAGCAGTCGTGAAGGAGGTTTTCCGTCTCCACCCTCCCGCGCCGTTGCTGATCCCGCACGAATCCACTCGCGCCTGCGAGCTGGCGGGGTACTTGGTCCCTGCGGGCACGCGCTTGCTCGTGCACGCGCACGCCATCGGTCGGAACCCGAAGGCGTGGGCCAACCCCTTGCGCTTCGACCCGGAGAGGTTCATGCGCCACCCCGACATGGACGTGAAGGGCCAAGACTTCGGCCTCCTGCCGTTCGGGTCCGGGCGGAGAGCCTGTCCCGCCATCACCATGGGCACCGTGTCGGTGCAGTGGACCACGGCCGTCCTGGTGCACGCGTTCGCGTGGTCGCTCCCCGCCGGGCAGAGCTTCCAGAATCTGGACATGACGAAGGAGTTCGGCATCACCACTCCGAGAGCCAACACGCTCCTCCTGCACGCCGTTCCTCGTCTGAACGCCGATCTCTACCGGCTTTCGGAGACGTCTCCTGGACCGGCACTTTGAATTCGAACGATCGATTGCTGAAAGATCGTGGCGTGCTCGCATCTCTCTCTTCATATATCATGCATGCTGTGTGGTGATCTATTATGCCGTTGCCATGCCGAGAGTTCAAGTCCCGGCAAGTCGAGCAACGCTAGCTTCGGCGGCGCACACGGCCTGTTTAGACTGATTCTAAGGAGTACGTATATATTGTAGGTCGTTTTAGGTGATGGATACGGAGAAAGTAGTTTGATTTGTGTTTGTTTTTCAAGTTGTTTCTTGCAAAGTTTGCATTAAGTTTTTTAATATGGTTGTTCAACAACAGCAAAAAATGTTGTGTGTGGAATATGTTTGAAAAAATCTATAAAAAAAGTGTTTGCATTATGATAGTAAGTTGGTTTTCTGACAAATGTCTTTAATGTCATTTTTTGAACAACCTTGAGTAATACATTAGATGTGATGAATTGACAGCTTTGGGAATTCACAATGAAATGCACAACTTTAGGTCCAAAGGATATGAATCAAAATGCTATAGATTCAAAATATCGAGAATATTTACTGAGAATTACTTTGAGGGATCCAATCTTCCCCCCACAAGGTGATTATTGTAGGCTAACATGATGTTATTTTTAAGTCGTTATTTTTTTTTAAATTCAAGGTATTCAAGAAAACATTAGCTTGGAATAATGGCAAATTTCATTAAAATGGCGATATTTCTATGTCATTTTTTAGACTGTGCGGTCTAAATTGCCAAAGTGACATCCAACAAAGTGACATCCAAGACTGGTATAGATTTCAGACAATTAGGATTGCTATAGATTTCATACATCTAGGAATTGCATAGTTTTCAGATTGGGCGGTCTAAAATATCTAGGACTGATATAGATTTTAGATATCTAGGATTGGTATAGATTTTAGACATCTAAAAGAAATGTAGATTTTAGACTACGCATAAATTGTTAAAAGTACCAAAGTCAATTTTTTTTTGCCATTTTAATAAAATTTGTCATAATATCAGAGAACATTAATAATTTACTGACATGCCATGATGGAATGATTCAAGAACCTAATACAATCACTTTGGACTTTTTACAATTGCTAAGTTGCATAGTGACATAGCCGTTGAGTGTCAAGGAAGTTTCAAGGAGATGTGAGCACATAACCATCTTGAGTACTTAAGTGGTGACCCTCACTCCTTAACAATGAGACTCATGACAATGAGCAAACTTAGCCACTATGCATTGATTTTCTAATGATTAAGGCCCTCTTTTCTTTTAGGGAGACATTTGCTCATGTAATAAAATTATGATCTTTAAATTTGATTATAATATAAAAGGATAAATTAATGGATAATAGATGTAGGACTTAATGACAAAATGCCACAAGAAGTCAAGAATTGGATTTTTAGAAGTTAAGCTAGGTACAATCCAATATGTGTAATCAAATAACGGCATGACCACACCACCTTAAATTTTTGTAGCCAGTAGAGATAGTAAAATCTTTCTATCTAGAGAACTAGAAAAAAAATGTCTATTCACAAGCTTTGTCAATATTGTGGAGGAGCAATAAGATCATTTTCAAAGCTTCAAGTATCTTTCAATTACGTTAATTAAATCCTCAAATTATAAACAAAATTGAATGGTTGCGTAAGTTGTGGCCATCACAAAATAAGTATATGCGCATCTTCTATATTGACTCCCATATTCCTACTTAAAATTGAGCTACTATGGTCACAAATTAGGGGTGAATGAAAGAAACACTTGTACTATTTTGCGTCACACCCTCCGTACTGATTTGTTTTTTGGCCATAACTTTTGCATTTGGCTCCAAATGACATAAGATTTACAAATAAGGTACTCCGTCATGACTATTATACACCTTGTAATTTTCAAAAATATTTTGCTATCCAAAAGTACCCCCCAATTTTATGTCACACTTGTTAATTTGGAGTTTTTTAGTACTATTTAGTACCTAAAAAAATGAATTTTGAACTGAAATTTGGTTGGACTAATGGTCTTCTAGAAGACTCATAGCTACTGTCCAAAGGAATTTTAATTAATTGTATGTGGTGTGGAAGTCCACAAAATGTACTTCTTTCTCCTTGAATTTTGTAACATATAAAACATTATTTTGGAATTTTTTGGATAAGTGACCATCTCCATAGAGTTCTTACAAATGGGCAATTTTTATTTTATGTATTTAATTTTTTTTTTCCTATTTTTAACTAATTAAAGCATCAAAATATCCATTTTCTTGATATTTGGCACTTTTCTAGTTCTCTTGTTTAGAGAATTTTTCTATGCATTTCTTTTGTTGGTTACCTTCATCTTAAAAGTGTATTATGCATCATTTTACTACTTCTGGACTATTCGGTGAATTCTGGACTATGCACTTTAGATCTCCAGATAATTATCTCTCGATGTTTGTACATATCTCCCGATGTTTGTATAGATCTCCTGATGGATCCGAAGATCTCTAAATGGATCTGGAGATCTCCAAATGATTATCTCCGGATGATTATCTCCCGATGTTAATTCTGGACTTGCAAAAATCCAGAAGTAGTTAAATGATGCATTATACATTAGCCATATTTTTAAAATTTTTTTTAAAATTTTTTTTAAAATTTTAAAGTACTCTAGAAAAAAAAGGCATGAGTACTGTAAAACGCAACAAAACCAGTAGGTGTTTCTTGCTTTCACCCTTAGCTAGTTGGCCAAGTTAAAGGCAATTATTTGACTATTCTGGCTTCATGACTATATATTAGAGTTGCACTCTTAACTTATAATGATACTTGACCATCCACTGAGTGAATGATGAATGTTGCTAGTAGTATACTCATGTCTTCAATTCTTTTATCATCTAATGGTCAATTTCATTAAAATGGTGATATTCCTTGACTTTTGGCACTTTTAACAGGTCAGAGAGGCCAGTCTGAAATTTATACTAGCCCTAAATTCTTGAAATCTGTAGTTGTCCTAGATATTTGAAATTTATACCAATCCTAGATTTTTAAGAATAGCCGATCTGAAATCTATATAGTTCTTAGATGTGTGAAATCTATAATAATTTTACATGTCTGAAATCTATACCTATTCTAGATGTTTAGAGCGGACGGTCTGAAAAAATGGCACTATGAATATCGCCATTTTAATGAAATTGGCCATTCTAATAAATATCAATTGAAGAGTCATAGTTGTCATGGTGTCAGGGGCCTATTGGACGTGGACATAGATGTGTCAAATATGATCACTTGGACCTCAAATCACAAGCAATACTTTTGTGTTTTATGAGGGGATAAAAATATTGTTCATCCTCTTCCATCTATGGTTTGCTTACATACCTGCCTCAAATTATATACAATTTGCCACCTTTTATGCCTCTTTTTTCACCTACTTCAAGCTTGTTTGTCCATTTTTCTTCTATTTTTGTCCCTTGACTTCTACCAAATGTCCATCTATTTGTCAAAAGTTGTCATTGCCCAAAGTCATTATCAAGTTTGCCAAAAATTAATTCATACATGCTAATAGTTGGTTTGGTTTATCTAGTAGGTTTGCCCAGTGGCAATTTCTAGTACACCAAAAGTAAGATGTATTAAATATCCAATCAAAAGCTGGGAGACTTGAAATGGGCATTGGACAAAACCTTCTACTCCATTCAAAATCAGGGCCTCCAGATGTTAGAGATCTAAGCCTATTTTTTCACTATAAACTTTCTTCTTTTTCAATTATAATAATTTAAGAGTAGAACACACATCTTAGTTCAATGCCGTGAATGATTTTAAAAATAGGAATTCAAATGGAAAAATCTATATAAATAGTCTTGACTCGAGTCTTGACTTAACTGTTGAGTATCACAGAAGTTTTGAGGGGATGTGACCATTCTGAATGACTTAATTGTTGAGTGTCATAGAAGTTTTGAGGAGATGTGACCATTGTGAGTGACTTAATCATTAAATGTTAGAGAAGTTTTGAAGAGATGTGTCCATCTTGAGTGACTTAATTGTTGAATATTACAGAAGTTTTGAGGAGATGTAACCATCTTGAGCGATTTAACCATTGAGTATTATGGAAGTTTTGAGGAGATGTGACATCTTGGGTGATTTAACCGTTGAGTACTACGGAAGTTTTGAGGAGATGTGACCAACTTGACTCATTTAACCATTGAGTATCACAAAAGAATTGAGGAGATGTGACCATTGGAACTTATTTAACCGTTGATACTTGAGTATCACGGAAGTTTTGAAGAGTTGTGTCCAACTTGACTGATTTAACCATTGAGTATTACAAAAGTTTTAAGATGTGAACATCTTGATTGATTTAACCATTGAGTATCACAAAAGTTTTGAGGAGATGTGACCAACTTGACTACTCAAGTGGTGACTTAACACTCATGACAATGCATATATAGCCACTTATAAGACTGTAATTTTTGGTTGTATTGAAGAACCCAGACCCACTCTTCTTTTTTGAGCTTATTTGGGCATAACTTTTGTTCCCGGGCACCAATTGAAAAAAAATTATATTTTTATGAAGCTATTCAATTTTTCTATATTTAAAAAAAGTTTCAAAAAAATCATGATAAAAATTGAGACTGTAGGTACTTGCCCAAAATCTAATTTGTCCCCAAAGGGACATTGATTCTTCAAGAATTAAAACTTGTCAAGTCAAGTATGTGTTCTGTTTTTTTTGTGTTCATCATGATGCATATTAAGTCGCCGACTACTCTTAATGCCAGCAAAGGTTTATTAGGGTGAAAAACTTGTGTGTCATTTCATTTGACCTCCATAACATTCAATAGTAGTTAGTATTGCCTTCCTCCAAACAGAATGATGTGGTATATTCTACACCTACTTGAGTAACTATAGACTATAGATACATGTGTCAAAAATTGTCAGGAAAATTAAGTGTATACAATTGGGTGCTTAGGGCACTACTACAAATTGGTGTTAGTAGAAAATTAGTATTTTAAAATGAAATTTCAACAAAATTGCATTCAACTCACTAAATTCAATGATTTCAACATCAAACTTACCTCTCATTATTGCGAAAGCCATTCTTGATTTGTATTTAGAATTGAAAAGACAACTCTTTATACACATATAGGGTAGTAGGAAGTAAAACAAACAATGTAGGTATGTAAATTAGAATTAGTAAGAGCTCAACTGCTTCTAGTTAAGTCAATTTAAAGTAGAAATTGTATTTGAAGTAGAATTTTAGACCTCATTTAGGCATAGTAGAATAACTTTTTTCAAAAGAATTTGAAGTAAAGAAAATTGGTAAATCTAGCTAAATTTCACTTTCAAAAATCCGTTTGAGAATTCTAGTCTCCAATCAAAAGTTATGGACAAATTTCAGAGAGGAGTTGGAAGGAACCTTTTCTTTGGCACTTTCAAACTTTATCTATGAATTTTGTCCACAACTTTTAATTGGAGGCTTGAAATCTCAAACGGATTTTTGGAGATGAAATTTAGCTAGATTTATCAACTTTTTTTAGTCTATTTTTTTTTTAAAGTTATTCTACTATGCCTAAATGAGGTCTAAAATTTTACTTCAAACATAAATTTTATGTTTTCACAATGAGTGGTCAAGCTCTCATCTTCAAATTATCCCATAATCTTTAAAGACTCATGATGGACAATAGATTGCAATATAAAAACGACATTTCCACCCTCCATTCCCACAAATATCAATGATGCAATTCCTTCAAATTACTATCAAATTTTTTTTTTGATGGCAGATAATTAAATTGCATTGGTATATTACTCAATAAATTCTTTGGATTTTTAGCAAACCACCTTTCTTTACAATTATTTGTTGATTTGTGTGTCTGATCCTAGAATTAGCAATAAAAATGGAACATACCATAAATGTATTGCCACTATGCGGATACCAAAGTTTACATTAATGATGTGTGAATGAAATTTGTAGATGAGGACTCCAGGGACGGAATGATAGCCTCTGTGAAGGCTACTGAATGTTATGTCTAGAGTAGGACAAATTGTCCTTATGTTCCAATGGTAGAACCATAGTTAGAACTATCCTAACTTGATTTTCTCTTGAATGCCTTGTCAACTGAAGAGCATAATTTGTGAGTTGTATTTTACTGCTCCATGGAGTCATGCTTCACATTTTGACATTGCTCAGTTAATTGTCAAGTTGCTTAACCCCTAAAGGACCGTTGTCCCTTCGGGGGACAAATGCGTTTTCGGGCAGGTACCTACGGGCTGAAATTTTCTCCTGATTTCTTGAAACTTTTTTTGGAGATAGAAAAACTGATAAGCTTTGTGGGAATATAATTTTTTTCACAATCGGTGCTCGGGAACAAAAGTTATGACCAAATAAGCTCAAAACAGGGGACGGCGGGCAGCCTGGGCAGCAAAAAAAAATGGACAAAAATTTGAGTTTTTTTTTTTAGTATTTTTTTTCTCATAGATTATATTTTTGCCTATCTGGAAAGCTTTGATTCATTTCATTTGGATATGTTATGAGAGAGTTATGGACATTCTTGTTTTTCGGGCAGTTAGAGCATCTTTTTGAAAAAAATAACTTATAGGATTCATTTCTGAATGCAATTTTTCAAATTTTTCAATTTTTTTTTTTTTGCATAATCTGATTTACTTTTTAGAACAATCTCACCATTGGGATTAGTGCATTTTAATTCCATCTAAAATATATGAATATTTTAGATTTTCCTTCTATCTCATACCTACTTCTACTTAACATTTTTTTTTAAGAATGATAATTAAGTTTTTTTGAATATTTTTTTTTCTCCTAGACTCTCAACTCAATTCTCCACTACAAAGATTTAAAGCTCAAAACGCTGTAGTGCAAAAATTTTAATTTAAAAATGTTCAAAGTCAAAAAATCTAGTCCCGCAATGTGCTGAAAAACTTGTTTTTCCCACTTTAAACGCAGATATCTTGCAATCTGTGCGGTCAAAATTTCTGAAATTTTTTCCACACACTTCCATACTAGTTAGGTGTAAGATCCTACGGTTAGATGTGAAAAAAAAAACAATTTTCAATTTTTTAAACTTTTTGCTATAGCAATGGCAGTTTTGAGTGTTTTTTGGCAGAAAAAAGGCCTTGGTCCTTTAGGGGTTAATATGTTGCTTTTGGTATGATAATAATCAATATTATGTGTACAATTTCAATAACTTGTTTCACTTCAGCATCATTCAAATCATTTTATATCAATAATTATGATACTACTTACAATAAGTGAATTCCATGAGTGCATTTTATATTGCATTTTTGAAGTAGAGCAAAATTTATTTGCAAAATTTTTAAAGGCTTCAAGGCAAAGAAGAGATCCTCCCTTTTCTTCCGGTAGACACTAAATAAATAAATAAAAGATGATTTCTATCAAAATGGAACAATAATAATAAATATGATGCCATTTGTATTCCACTATTCTTATATAACTAAAGTCTATGATTGAGTCCAACATTCTAGTATCAAACCATCACAAGTGTTGAAAATTGTAGTTGTTGCTGTTAAAAAGGTAAGCATGCTCATATTTGTTAAAATGGAAGGCCCTAGATCCCCAAAATTGTAACACCTAAGTGCCCTGAGCTCTAAATGTTATAGTTTATTAGATGAGTCTTTATATTGTCTATCAGTGTGAAAAATCTTCATTTGTTTGTGAAAATTTGTTGGTGTAATAATTTCTGTAGCAATTTCTATAAGGTTCAAATCTTGTTATGCATAAGTCATTGGCTAAATAGAAATTGTATTTTAGTTGCTGACAATTTTATATTTTACAGTAAAATCCAATCACCATGGAAAGTCAATCATTGTTCATCTTTGCTTCAAAAGCTTGTGACTCTTTATGCCCATTGGAAACAAGTCGCAAGGCAAAAGTTTTGTGGAAGAAGCTACATTATTTAAATCTTTTCACCTAGTACATGTCACATAATAGCTACAAGGTACAAAACTTTTGCCTATGTGTCATAGTCTAAAGTAAAATTGTGCTCTAATTGTTGTCATATTTTTATATATTATGCTCAAGCTCAATCACTGAATTTTTTATATTGTTCATCTTTGCTTTCAAAGGCTTCTTATTTTTAACACCTTCTAAAACAAGTTGCATGGCAATAGTTTCAAAGAAGGACTACAATGTCATTTAACATTACTAATATAGATCCATGCATACCATTGTTGACTACATCAAATGGTGGCTTGTGGGAGTAGGCCCATCCACCCTAAAGCAAACTACTCTTTTTGATTGAATCATTCATTATTGCATATTTTAGTAGTACAGACCCTTGTTGACATTAAAAAATTTGTGATATCACAATTCCATCAAAAATACTTCAATAAAAAAAAAATTTAATTCAATTTTAGAAAATTTTCAAAAAAAAATATGAATGAAAATCACTCTATATTTTTTTATTTGGGATTATAACACATGGAGCTTTCAATTGTTAAAATTCATTGAATATTTGATCATTTTTAGATTTGTATAATACCAAAACTAAATTTGTACCATTTTTTTAGTTTAATTCATATAAAAAGCTCATATTTTAAAAGCTTCAATTGACTTTGAGTCTTCAACTAAAGTTCATCCAATCTTTGGATGTAGGACCTTTAGAGGTTAAGTATTGACTTTAATCTCCTTTGTTAGTGACTAAGGTTTGTGGACAAAATGTAGATATTCTATAATATAAAGTGTCTTTAATTTTTTGATGTAGTCAATGTGAAAAGTTTCCATGTAGTCAATATGAAAAGCTCTTTTTTTTATCTTTGTTAAATCAATTTAAAAACACGGAACCTATAAAGATCACCAACAACAAAAAATTTAATTGTTGTATATAAGTTTTAGTATCATAGGATAAATCTATGAAGTGATCACCACTCTTTAAAAAAAATAATAATTCAAAGTATTCAACATACTAAATTTTTTTGCATGTAGTGACTTTTTGTCAAAGGAAAAAACTAAGATACTTTATTGATTTATTGATTTATAATCATTGAAAAAAAAAAATTGTTTTAATAATATATAATCATTTAGCTAAATTTGATGGACTCTAAAAATAATTTTTTTTTAATAATCTTTTTTACAATTTAATGTTATTATGGCTTTCAATAAGGCATTTGGAATCCTACTATTGGAGTAATTTTTTGTGGTTATTTTTATCACATTGGATTGTTTAGATTTTCATTGGTCAATCTTTGCTGCACCCTTGTTAGATTGATTCTTGATCCCCTTGCTAGTAAATACATATGGAGGGTATCCACTACTGATTACATACATGTTTATGAAATCCTACGGGTATCATAGAAGGAAATCATGGTAGACTATATTTGATAGAATAAGTATAAAGTACAATACGCTAGCTAGAGTGTGAGGAGTGTTGTGCTAAGACTTCCCTTGTTGAATTGCTCCTAGAAAAAAAGCCCATGTAATTGTAATGTGGTGTCAAATTGGCAATGCTTTAGTAGAAACATAAAGGAATATGCATATAGGTAGTTTTAGCAAAACAAAAGAATTAGGTTGAATTGTGTTTGCTTTGTGGGTTGTTTCTTGTAAAATTATAATTATAATAAGTTTTAAATATCAAATATTTTATTGTCTAAGTACAAAAAAATGTTGTTTGTAAAACGCTTATGAAGAAATCTATAATAAAATGTTTGCATTATTAAAATAAGTGGTTTTCCTTTCAAATGCCTTAAATGTCATTTTTTGAACAATCCAAAGTTCATTTTATAGCAGATAGTGCATGATTCTTGGTCCCCCCTTGGTTAATACCTTAGATGCAATGAATTATTTAACTTCATAAATTTACAATTAAATGCACAACTTAAGTCCACAAGATATGAATCAAAATTCTATAGATTCAAAATATCAACTAGAATATAATTTATTGAAAATTACTTTGAGGGATCCAATCTTTTCTATAAGATGATTATCATTGGCTATTTTTTGAGGTTGTTATTTTTTTTTAAATCCAAAAATATTCAAAAAAATATTGGCTTAGAATGTCAAAAAACATTAGTATTATTGACATGCTGTTAAAAAATCTAATACAATCACTGTAGTCTTGCTATCTATGTGTCGCTAAGTGACATAACCATTGAGTGTCTACGGAGTTTTGAAGAGACATGATCCTCTTTAGTAGTGCTTTTCTTTTCCACATTCAAACAAGTGTTGCTTTGGCGATTATATTTAAAAAAAAGTAAGAGTGTTGACAACTTTTTTTTTGAATAAGACAAAGATGGCAACCCAAGTAGTTTTGGAGGAACCGCTCTGGCTTTTCAATTTTTGGCTAGGGCTAAGCTTTGGCAATAGTTATAAAAAACTAACAATGATAATGGCAAGAGTTATGGAAAAGTAGTAGTGATTATGATTGGCGATAGATAGGAAAAAGATGGAAGTTAATTTGGCCCTTTGAATTACAAATTTAGTGCTTAAATGGTGAAACAATCTCTTAAATTGTTAAACAAATTTTGGCAATAAAATCCAAAGTCATAAGTCATGGTCATGCATTATGTGAAGTCCCAAAAGAAGTGCATCAATGTAAATGCTTTTTTCATATACAGGTCTAGACTGGAAAGTTCTAGTATATACATGATAGGTGAATCGAAAGCGATCTAGACCTTCAATTCAAATTAACTCACGTGCCTAATGTAGTGTCTTGAGATAATAACAAAAAGGTAGATTCTTAAAATTCATGTGCAGGCCAAGTCCTTGAAAATTTTCTACTCTTGAAGCCAAATTAAATGCATCTTTTTCACTATATGTTATCAAAACTCATTCACAGATTAAAAAACATCAATACTAAATACTCTTGTAGACTAAATGACCTTCAATTCAAAATTTTAAAAGATTTATAGCTCATTGACCTCATCATCGTAACAATGACAGTGATTCAAGAATTTTGTATCAATCACAATGCAGTTGAAGATTGATAGTAAAAAAATACTGAAATCAATTTAAACCTAAATTGAAATTCTTATTCCAAACTTTTAATCCATAAACATCAAGGAAAAACTCAGAGTAGCATCTCTAAACAAAAGCAAAAGATTTATGGATAGTACAGATAATTGGATCTAAGTTAGCATTGCAATGTTGGCAAAGCCCTAATTCAAAGATCATTTTTTAACCACTTACATTTTGTCAGGGTTTTTTTGCTGGTACAATCTTGCTAGGTTTCACCTGAAAAAAAGCCTGGCTCTTTGGTTCTCTAGTACTGACCCTATCCCCTTGACACTAACACTTATGACAAGGAGTATACTTAGCTACTTGCGGAGTGTGATTTTTGGTCCTATTGAGGAATTTATTCATTATGAGTAATGAACTAATGACTCTAGAAATGTAGGATTAATTCCACAAAGGTCAAGCAATGCTAGCTTTAGCGCACCCAACTTAATTAGACTGATTCTTGATTACCTTGGTAGAAGGTATAGACAGAGGTTACTTATAACGAATTACGTATAATTTTTGTTTCACAAATCATACCAATATTATAGATAGAAGTCATGCCACAATCATACTAGACTATGTCAGATAGACTTGGCCTATTGTTCCTATTGCAAATCAAAAGCTAGGTGTGACCGTGTGAGGACTGTTGTGCTAAGATTTTCCTTATTGAATTTTTCCTAGAAATAGTGTCCATATAGATATAATGTGATGTCAAAATGGTTCTTGCTTTTGTGGAAGCGGTATGTACCAATACATAGGCAATTTTTGGTGGGCAAAAAGGTGGAAATTTTATTTTGCAAGTGTCATTTTGTAATTAAGTTTTAAACATTAATAATTTGGTTGTCACAATAATTGTTTAAATTATTAAAAAAATTAATAATAATTAAAAAATAAAAAATAAAAAATAAAAATATATATATATAAATTTATAAAAAGAGTGAGTGATTTTTGACCCTCTTTGAAGAATACATTAGATATGATGAATTGTTGACTTTTGGAATTTATAAATACATCCACAAGGATTAAAAGATATAAATAAAAATGTTCTAGATTGCACTATCAATTTTTCTTCTAGGCAATACTTACTTTGAAAAATTACTTTGAAGGATTCAATTTCCTTCACACTGGGATTACTTTAGTCCAATAGCAAATCCGACATTAATTACTTCAAAAATATTAAATATTTATTTCAAAAAACATAAATTAAAATTATTTGAAACATATTGAACTCATAAGTCAAGTTGAAAAACATAAATGTTATTTACACACTAACTAAAATCTTATACAATCATTGAAGACATGATATAGGAGGCTAGGTGGTTAAGTGACATAATTGTTGATTGTCAAGGGAGTTTCAAAAAGATTGACCATCTTGAGCACTCAAGTGGTGACTTCTATCTTTAAACACTAACAATCATGACAATGAGCATGCTTGGCCACTAGGATGCCAGTGATTTTTGACCCTATTCAAGAATTTAGACATTAGTTGCAATGAGTTGTTGACTCTAGGAATTTAGAATGAACTCTACATAGGTTCAAAAGATATGAATGAATCAAAGTTCTTTAGTTTCAACATCAATTTATTTAAAAAATAATATTTGATTAATAATTATTTTTAGGAGATCTCCATAAAGTGCTAACATGGGCACTTTATAAATGCTCCTCTTTGATACTGTAGTTGTTCTTAAAGCGCACTTTGGAAAATTTTCTCTTTTCATTTATATAGAAAATGAATTCAACTCTCAATGTTGGTGTATTGTACAACTTATACAACTTAGTTATGTTATGAAAGGCTATTGATGAAATATTCTATACTTTTCTTATTGTGCAACAATACTATAGAAGATGATTATTTTGTATTGAAAACTAGGGTGGAGTTTTTGATTAGTGACAAATTTTCTTAAATTTTCTCACTTTAATGTATTATAGATGTGGCTTGTTCTTGATGCAATGTCACCACCTTCCAAATTTTTTAATATTGTAAAACTAATTAACGAGCTAATTAAAAATCATCCAATTATTTTTATTTTAAATTATCAAGTCTTCATATATACTTCATTAAATACTTCATTTATATTTTGCATTCATTTTATTAAGTTCTTTCTCAAGACCAATGTTAGATTAGTTCTAGCAAACAACAAAACATGCATCCTTAAGTTATCCGAGTCATGAAATGCCCAAATGTACTCTATGCATCCAATCATCCACAACTTGAATCATATCCCGCAAGTTTAAGACTGAGGATTGAGTAGGACTGAGAATGTTTCAATTGCTCAAGAGTCATTACAATGTCAAAATTTTGAGGTAGCAATGTGTTTTTGGAATGGTGAAGCCTTCTTGTGAGATCAAGTATTGGAAGTTTGGAATAATATTTTTCTAGGCAAAGGAAGTAGAAGAAGAGATAATGGCAATTTGGGAGTTGAAGGAAGTTTGCAAATTGCTAGAACCATATTGGTTGCCCATAATTGACAAGTCATGTATTTGCTCCAACAATGGTGCAGACAATTGTCATTATATTCCACAAGTAGCATCATATCCAATCTTTATATTAATTTTTCCTTGAATGCCTTGTCACATAACATTCAATAACCTTCATGCCCATTGTTTTTCCTTCCTATCACAATGAGCCTCCACCTATCCACTCAACTATTGTTGGATGTGGAATATTCCACACCACCTATTGTAGAGCCAAAGTAGTGACAGTGCATACTAGTGAATGCTATGTCAAGATCATAATCAATAAATTGTATTTTGTTGGTGCATAAAATCATGCTTTAGAATTTGATACTACAATACTAAGATCATTGTCAAGTCACAACATTTTTGGGTTAAGCAAAATCTATTTTCAAAATTTTAATGATTCCATGGCAAAAAAAGAAGATACTCCCTTTCTCTCCTAAAAAGAATTAGGAGAGATTTGAGGGCAAGGGAGGGCCGTTTCAGGCCTGTTTTCCTTGCTGGGAACTGCAATATAGTGTCAGATTATTTTAATAATAAAAATATGATATGATATTTAAAAAATAAATAATAATAATTCAAAAAATAATTGAATATTAAAATCTGATGTGGCATTCTCTGTGCCACATTAGACTGCAGATGTGGTAGAGTTCCTAGAGTTCCCATAGCCCAGAAACTCGCCATCTTCTTTACCTTCCAAATCTCTTCTAATGCAACAACCAGTAAATAAAACAAAATTAAATGATTTCTATTAGAATGATGCAATTTGTAGTGAATTTTGTTGTACAATTAAATATGAAATCCTCTGCATTCTTAAATCACTACAAAATTTAAGATCTAGTCAAAGATCAAAATTGCACAAGTTTTGAAACTTCATAGTTGTATTTGTTAAAAAGGTGTTCATAATAGTATTTCTTAAATTAGTGTGGTTTACATCACCGAAAATGTGACAAGCAACTGCCCAAAGCTCTAAAACCTAGAACTCCACCAATTAAACCACATGTATCATTTTGTCTATTATGGACTTGCATGCATATTGTAACATGACATGTTTGCAATAGAAATAAGATGAATATTGTTGATTGTGGACTTGTATGAAGGAATGCATTTTGTATAGCCTATAACAATAAACTCAAGATTCCTCTAATTACACCACCAATATCGTTTTACTTACAATAGATTTGCATGCATTTTTTAATGTGACATGTTTGGTGAGTGGGTTCTATAATCCCATTGTATGCCTAGATAAGTTTGTGAATGAGACACAAGTGTCTCTTTTGAGCTCATTGTGTGACAAACTCACAATCAATTCAAAAAACATTTTAAATTAATTTTTTTTCAAAACCTCCCTCCTCCCCCCCTCTTTGTAATTTTCAGTATCAAGTAATCTCACAATCAATATGGGATATTTGGTTTTCCCAAGTACGTATTCCAATACATACATATCTGTATTTGTATGTACGTATTTATATCCGTATTCGTATCAGCATATTGTATGCATATAAGCATTTCCGTATGCGTATCAGAGTTTTTTTTGAGATCAATGGTTGTGGAGGTGGTTTGTAATTTTTTTTTCTAAAAAATCAATGGCTCTCATTTTTTAGGAGGGAGGGGGGTTGTTAATTAATGGCAAAACCTCATTTTGCCTCTTTTCAATACATTGTATACCTAGATGAAGGCATTACCATTGCAAAGTCCATAATGCTAAACCTAAGACTACAACAATTCTCACAAAGGTCACTCCTTTATAATTTAGCCCCTAAAGGACTGTTTGTCCCCTTGGGGGACAATTTGGGTCCGGGTAGGTTCCTATTGTCTCAATTTGTAATAAACATTTTTGGAATTTTTTGAGGTTGTGTAGTTTTGCAAGAGCTTTGAGGATACATAATTTTTATATAAATCGGTGCCCGGGAGCAGAAATTATGGCACAATAAGCCAAAAACGGAGATTGGCGGGCAGCCAAAAAAAATCACAAAAGTCCAAATAATTTTTAAATTTTTTTTTCCTAAAATATAATATTTTTGTCTACATGTGAAGCTTTGATTCATTCAATTTGGACTTGTGATGAAAAAGTTATGGACAATCTTAGTTTATTGGGCAATCTCAGCATTTTTTTGAAAAAATAACCTATAGGATTCATTTTTGAATGCAAATTTTACAATTTTCCAAAAAAAATTGTTGGATGTGGTTAAATTTGCTTGCTAGAACAATCTCACCGTTGGGATTATTGTGTTTCAACTCCATCTTAGAGTTATTAATGATTTTGTCTTTCCTTCATTCTTGAACCTACTTTTGCTTAACAATTTTTTAATGAGTGAAAATTTAAAAAAAAAATCCTGAATTTTTTTTCCTATATTCTCAACTCAAATATGCAACATAAAAAGTTAAAAAATCAAAATCAGTAGTACAAAAAATTTAAGTTATAAAGATTCAAAGCCAAAAAATCTAGTCATAGAAGGTGTAAAAGATTCAAAGCCAAAAAATCTAGTCACTTTGGATGCAAATATTTTGCAATCCATGTGGTCAAAGTTTCTGAAATTTCTTCGATACGTACTTGTACTAGTCTAGTATAAGATCCTATGATTAGATATGCAAAAAAAAACAATTTTTAAAGTTTTTTGCTCTTCGCAATAGAAATGGCAATTTCAAGTGTTGTTTGATGAAAATAAGCCTCGGTCCTTTAGGGGTTAGGGAATCATGTGAGTTTACTATGTATTTTGAAGCCAGCTAAGTAAAATTAGTATATTCATAGAATATATTGGGATATTATGAAATTATTCAAGAAATTGTTCTCAAAATAGATTTCATAATCCTAATTTTTTTAAACATATAATTTTTACCTACGAACAATAAATAATATCCTATATTTGATCTCATGTAGTTTTCTACATGAACGTTAGTGAACTCCCTAAGCACCAATTATAGCAAGGATATAATATTAACTATAATGAATTTGGATGCATGTTGTAATATGAAATATTCAACATACAGTCCACTTTTGATGTTTGTTACCCTAATAAGTATTAAAGTTGCATATGTGTTAAAGAAAATTGAGCTCCCCCAAAAAATTCCAAAAATTCCACTAGTAAGTATTTACTTAATTGTTAACTATTAAAAGGATTTATAAAATTATACTCTCTTCTTCAATGAATTCACCTTGATAAGTGTTAATTTGGATGAAAGTGAGGCTATGAAAATTTATAACTTGAATGAAATTGAATTAGGTCCATCATGTAATGTATAGATCATGTTGTAGTTAGCATTAATAATACTATATATAGCCCAAAATATCTTCACACATCATCCATTCCACATCATGCACTGCACATTCCACATTATGTAGACAATATTGGCCATAAACTTTATCAACCTCTCTAGCATTTAAACTTCAAGCTCCTTTGCATCAACCTCTTTGTATTCTAGTATTGTACCATTTGAGGATTACACCTCTTATACAGAGCATTTGAACTCTTTCAAAAGGAAATAGGATCTTGGTGTGCACAAGAACCTCATCGAATTACTTTAGATTCATTTTTTCATTACGCTTAGATGTACAATGATATTCATATCTTATATATTTTCATCCTTTAGTTATATAAGTGTCACTATTATTAATTCCAAAGTCACATAAGTGTAACAAGTTTCCTTGCTCCAAAATATTAACAAATAGCAAGGGTAGAAATTTTGTAAGAGTAAATGGAATGGAATCCATTGAGGACCTATCACTATAAGAAACCCGCGTTTTAGGTGATGTTAGCATAAATTTAAGAGACGGATTTTAGTGGACATCCAAAAAAACAACTTGTGTTTTTATGTCAATAATAACGTCCAATGTAACATCTAGATGTTACATTGGACGTTATTATTGACATAAAAACACAAGTTGTTTTTTCGGACGTCTACTAAAATCCGTCTCTTAAAATTATGCTAACGTCACCTAAAACGCGGGTTTCTTATAGTGTATATGAAGGCACATCCATTGTATAACTTAGAGTGCTAAGCTAAAGAATAAAACAAATACACCAACAATATGATTTTGCCAATGGACTTGGCATCGGAGTGTTGTAATTTGACATGTTTGGGGGTAAGCATAATGTAAATGGGCCCTATTGTAAACCTAGGACTACATACATCAAGTACACCAACCATATACACCAATATCATTTTGGCCTCAGATAAATTAATATAGATGTTGTGATTCAACTTATTTGGAATAAAAATAAAGTGAATAGGGTCTATATGGACCTAAATGAGCGTAGGCCCATTGTATACTTTAAAATGCAAAACCGAAGACTATTTCAATTGTACAATACAACCAATATAATCCTACCTGCAATAGACTTTGGAGTATTTGGAGTAAAAATATGGTAATTGAGGCCCATTGTTGACCTTGGTGAAGACACCAAATACCCTACTAATATGATTTTGCCTAAATGGATGTTGTAATCTCACATATTGGATGGAAGTAAAAATTAAATAGGACTTAAGTATAATGTGATTCGATATGGTTAAGGTAAGAACTAGGTGAATGGAGCCCATTGAAAACTAAATGAAGGCACATCAATTGTGAATCTAGATGAAGGTAGGTACATTGTATAGCCCGAAACTCTAAAACCTAGGACTAAACCAATTGCACCATCAATATTATTTTGACTAAAATGGGCAAGCATGCATGTTGTGATTTGACATATTTGAGGCAAGAGTAAGGTAAATGAAATCTATTGTGGACTTGAATGAAGGCATCAATGACACAACCAACATGATTTTGCCAGCAATGGAGATGCATACATATATTGGCTTGACATGTTTTGGGTAACAATAGGATAAATGGGGCATACTATAAACTAGATGAAGGCAGGCCTATTATATAGCTTAAAACCTAAATCTACCACAACACCAAATATATAACCAATATCATTTTGCCTACATTATACTTGCATATATAATATGCTTTGACATGTAACAGATAAGAATAAGGTGAATAGCAGCCCATTATGGGCGCAACGGTGCTAGTATATGAGCCCAAGAATGTGAGCTTGTGAGCATTGAGCCTACAATATAGGTACCTATAATATAGATACTATACACTATAGAAGGTGTATGTCTCATAAACACCTATAATATGGATATTTGTAACATATTTATCCTATAATCATAGACGGTTTCTATAGTATATACACCTATAATATAGGTGTATAGTATTCTAGGCTCATGGGCTCACACTCCTATGCTCACATAATAGCAATCTTCATTATGGGTGTAAATAAAGGCACTCCATTTGTGTACCTTAGAATACAAAACCTAAAACTAGATGAATTATACAGCCAATATCATTTTGTCTATGATAGAAATGCATGCCTATTATAATATGACATGTTTGTTGTAAGAATAGGATGAATGGTATCCATTGTGAATCTAAATGAACGCATGCTCATTTTGGATTTGGATGAAGGCACACCCATTGTATAGCCCAAAATTCTAAACCTTAGGAATCAATCACCACCATTGTTATTATGCCTTCACTAGACTTGCATACATGTTGCAAATTTGAGGTGATTAAGGGACAAATGTTATAGACTTGGAGAAATGATAGGTCCATTGTATATCCTAAAATTCTAAACTTAGGAATTCACATTATGCTACTAATATGATTTTTTGCTAACAATGGAATTGCATGCATGTTGTGATTTGACATGTTTGAAGAAAAAATAAGGTGAGTAGAGCTCACTGTAGACCTAAATGAAAGCATGTCAATTATATAGACCAAAATTCTAAACCTAAGGCTAGACTCATTACACGCCAATATGATTTTGCCAACAATGGATTGCAAAGACATAATTTGACATGTTAGGGATAAGAAAAAGGTGGATGAAGCCATTGTAGATATAAATGAAGGGAGGCCCATTTTTATATTCCTAAAAGCAAAACCTAAGACTACACATAATATATGAGTTAGCAATACAGAGTGATACAATAATGCCCTTAATACATATATCCCTATACATATTAAGGTCCAAATACAGGCCAAAATATATACAACCAATATACTTTTGGCTGCAATGGACTCATCTCCATCTATGTTCAATTCTCTACAAAGTATCTCTTCAATCATTTAACCCTAAAATGGGTTTGAAAGCAGAGTGGCTTACAAATTATTTTAGATGCATAAGATGGAGTGATCGAAGGACTAGTATTTTTCATCCAAGTTTCTTTTCGAGAGTTATTTCAATGAGTTTGAGGCGGATGGTGATGGAAACTACATAATTGAGGTATTATGTTTGACTTTCTTCTAAAGAAAATGCTATAAAATAAAATCACAAAAGATTTCTTTTTAGTATATTTTGACAACTTGATGCTCCTTTATACAACTCTAAATTTTTGCCATAAACATTTTTATTTTTTATTTTGAGCCCAATAGATGAATTTTAGCCATAAATATGATTTTTTAAAATTTTGAGCCTATTGAGCTATGATGACAATTATCAAGTCTAATTTCTATTCCAATTTATAAATTTGGAATTTAACCCCTAAAGTTCCATGACTATGTTTTACCAGAAACACTCAAAAACTGTCATTTTCAGTACAAGTACCAAATTTTTGAAAAGAAAACTTCTTTTTTACACATGTTGCCTTAGGATCTTGTAGTACACTGACTTGAGAACACGTGGTAAAATTTTCAGAAATTTCCACCACATGGATTGCAAGATATAAGCATTAAAATCCACTGAAATCATTTTTTTTTGCCCTACAAAAATAGGGCAGCTGCACTTTATAAGCTCACTTTTCTTTGAAAAAATGTCCAAAATTACTATCTTGTAGGGGTTAAAAGAATATATAAATTACTGGAATTTGAACTTTGTGCTATAACTGTGGTCTATTGATTTTCTAATTGTGGAATGAAAAAAAAAATGCACTTACCATAATGTATACTAAACCAATACTAAAGTATTTATATCATTTAAATACATTTAGTTGAATTTGATAAGTTTATTTTTTTACCTTTTCTTCTAGATTTTATGATAAATTCAAAATTTCACAAAATAGATGACAAACATGTAATAATATATCTAAAAAATAAAACAAACAATTTTCACTAATACTTAGTGGCAATCATATTTAGTAGAGCAAGGGAAATTGAGATTGATAACATGGTCTACATGCATCTTGTAGGATTTGAGAAAAAGATTAGAAGCCTTTGACCATGCAAGGATATTAAGACCTATCACCAAGGTACTTTTCCAAAAATGATCTAATTTACGACCCACAAGCATTCTTCTTTCCTATATGAATCTTAACCCCTAAAGGACCGAGGCTTTTTTTCCCCATCAAACAACACTCAAAACTGCCATTTCTATTACAAAGAGCAAAACACTGGAAAAATTGTTTTATTTGCATATTTGACCATAGGATCTTGTACTAGACCAGTATAAGTATGTATGGAAGAAATTTCAGAAACTTTGACCGCCTAGATTGCAAGATATTTGCATCCAAAGTGAAGAAAACAAGTTTTTTTACACCTTGTAAGACTAGATTTTTTGGCTTTGAATCTTAATTTTTATACTATTGGTTTTGATTTTTTAACTTTTTATGTTGAATATTTGAGTTGAGAATCTACGAAAAAAAATTTAGGAAAACCCCCCTTAATTTTCACTCATTAAAAAATTGTTAAGCAGAAGTAGGTTCAAGAATGAAGCAAAAACAAAACCATTAATAGCTTTAAGATGGAATTGAAACACAATAATCCCAACGGAGAGATTGTTCTAGCAAGAAAATTTGACTATGTCTAATAATTTATTTTGTAAAATTGTAAAAATTGCATTAAAAAATGAATCCTATAAGTTATTTTTTCAAGAAGATGCTTAGATTGCCCAAAAAACTAAGATTGTCCATAACTTTTTCATCACATGTCCAAATTGAATGAATAAAAGCTTCACACGTAGACAAAAATATAATATTTTTGGAAAAAAATTTAAAAATAATTATTTTGACTTTTTGTGATTTTTTTGTGCTACTGGCACTCTTTGTTTTGGGCTTATTGTGCCATAACTTTTACTTCCAGGCACCGATTGAAATAAAAACTATATATCCACGAAACTCTTACAAAATTACACAACCTCAAAAAAATTCAAAAACTATATATCCACGAAACTCTTACAAAATTACACAACCTCAAAAAAATTCAAAAAAATTCACTACCAACTGAGACAATAGGAACCTACCCGGACCCAAATTGTCCCCCAAGGAAACAAACGATCCTTTAGGCCTTTGTCATCATCACTTTGGGGCCTCAGTCAATTGAGAGTCCTTCTGGGGTTAAAAGGCCTCAAAGAATTTCAAGACTCAAAACTTTTGCAAACTCATAACTCTTGTAGGTAGAATCCAAAATGAGATATTTTATTTGTGCCTTAAAATCGTCTTGGAAAGGGGGATTTGATCCATACATATATTTAAAAAAACAAAATCAACATGCTCATTCTTTCAAAAATGAAAGTTTTTCCAGTGTGCCCGAGGTTCAAAAATTACACAATTGAGGCGAGCCATGAAGGCCTCAATTTCTCTGAAATGGTTTGGCGGTACATTTTAATGCCTAAAATGTACACCTACAATTTTTTTCAATTTCAGATGTTAATTCAGCCAAGATTTCCAAAAATCAATATGTGCTCATTGTGCAAAATTGTAAGTGTCCCTCGGCCTTTAAGGTAAGATCTCATGAGTTTGAAGGGTGAATTGTGAAACTACTGTACAGCTTACTCCACGGTAAGCTCACAAGCTGGCACTCATAGATCAAGATTGAACTGGGAAATGATATACATACAGGAAATGCCAAGAAAGTGAAGATACTTGTAGTACCCGTTTCTCTTGATCCACACACTACGAATTTGTCCTCTCACCTCCGTCTCTCTCGCCTCACTTGTTCATGCCAAGAATTTCATTCCAACCGTGATTTCTTAGAAAGCCATGCCATAAATCTTACTCAGTTACGGTTACAATCAAGTCTACAAACTCAATTTGGATTGCCTACATAACATATTGTCAAGTCAGATGTCATCCGAGTTCCTTTGTAAAAAAAAGATGCCATGTGCCTCATGGAGTCTGCGAGCTGCGAGTCAAGGAAATGTGTCTAAAGTTTCACCGACAACATTCCTATGCAAAAAGGCCAAGCTTCTTAACTGTACATAGCAGCCTCAACTAAAGCCTTTCAAGTGCGTGCCTACTGAACACTATTCCAACATATGCTTGGAACGAAACGCTTGTTTCTAATGCACTTATAAACAGAGCCCTGCAGAAACCTCAAGGAATTGATTTCAGTGCGAGTCCCTGAGAGTTTGAAAAACGATCTGCTTGTAGTACCTTGGGATATATCTGGATTTGAAAAGCTCAAAGCATGGGTTGTCTCAAGGCTCAACACTTCGTGTAGCTGAATATTTACACCCAGCGTTTCCCCTCCACTTTCCCTCGACAGAAAGAACTTCCACAAAAGCATTCGAAGGCTTGAATTTGATGGTCCTTGTCGTTGAAATCTAAACCGTAGTCCTGGAAAGGCACAAGAATTCGTTAGCAACCTCATTTTCTGTGCTAGACATAAGGCTCATGCTCAATAATTGGAAGGAGATGAGTGACGTACCCATGTAAGCTCTTCGTTTTCGTTCACATCTTTACTAGTGAAAAAGGCCAGCTGCAAACATAGATAGGAACATAGTCAAAATAAGGATTGAAATTTTGGCTTCTCGGGTGAGTCTGAACCATTTCCTCTAACCATGAAACTGCATAGCCTTAGGATTATAATAAAACGATGCAATACTGGTGTCAAGTCTTTAGCGCAAGGCAAATAAGAATCTACCAAAGTATGTTTTGCTGACGTTTAGTGCACAAGCACAAAGATCAACCTACTAGAAACGAAAGGCAAGATAAGTTACGTACATGGTAGTAGTGATGGTCTGGGCTCTCAATCTCAACGGGGATTTCGATCAAATTCGTGTCGAAGCATCTGTCCAGCAACAACAAGTTTTGAAGTCTCAGAGCTGGAATAATCAACTGATGTGGTAAGAAGCTTCATTCCAAAAGCATAATCAAATTACTTACCTGTGATTGATGAAACGAGCAACATTCCCAAAGCAGGTACCATCCAAGCAAAGAGCCTCCTCATCCTTGAGGTATCGCTCAGAGCACCAATCCGCGTCTAGCTGCAAGGAGAAATGATGCTCGGCTTTTCCATGTACGTCGTTGTTGCGATGCCACATTTCGGTATTGGTCAATATTTCACCAACATATTCACACACAAATGTGCCAGCTCGCAGAGGCTCCAGTGTTCGAATGCCCCACCCTTTTCCACTTTCTGTCCAAAACACCTGCCCCAAAGGATATGCTTAAGGGAGAGGATACTAAATCCGTGAAGAAACGAATCCCACCTCCTATTGACTGACCCCTGTTACTAATAGCAACTCATCTCTTCTAATCAACACTTAATTAGCCTTCAACTAGCAAGTTGCCTTGGCCAAACGCCTATGATTACTGATCAAAATCAGGGCTCCTCCAACATCCCACTGAGAAAAATTTGCCGTAGAAATCATTGTAAATCGAGCGAGAAATAAATAATATCAAGAGGGATTAGAATTTGTATCCAAAGTGATCTCTCCACAACTCCATCCCCAAACCACACTTCTAAGTATGGTTAAAATGCTGAAAAGAACGGAAAAGACTGAAAAAGAGTACCGTATACTCTACCTTAATATCAAAAAGAAGGAAATCATTAATGCCAACTGACCATTCTAATAAAGCTACAATTGAAGAACAACCTCACCTGCAATTTGTGCACAACCCCACGTTGCACAATACGGTTCCCACACAGCTGAGTACACCCACACTTTTCCCAGCACTCTTTGATGAAGCGCCGCTGAGCGTGACCCTTACAAACCTCGTCGGTGGTTCTCTCCATAGGACAAGCCCCAGGCTGACAATACGAAAGCAGAGCCAAGTCCTGCTTCCTCTCCATCTCTTGCTTCAAAAAGTGGGGATACAAACAGCCTTCCACAGTGTAAGCATACTCCCCATCTGTCAACCGGGTGCACTCGCAAGGAACACGGTTATCCAAGCAGTTCCCCACGCAGCCACTGCAGCGATCATCCTCTCCAATCCTGGCCATGGAGATTCCCACATGCGCACTTTGGTACACAACACTGGCGTTTATATAGAAAAACTCCTCAGGCAAGTGCTTGGTACCCTCTGGATCGCTGCACAGCGAAACTGGCATTTTCTCCTTCCCTCGGCTGATGTCTAGGTGTTCATGGTGTGATGGAACAGGACGATCAAGCTCAGGATTCTCAGGTTCATTGTTTATTCGAGACTGCTCTTCTCCTAAATCCTTGAGCTTGATTAAAGTTCTCTTCCGTTTCTTGCTGGACTCCGTACTCGTTTGTCTCTCGGATGACCGCTTTTGACTCTCATTCGGGGTGGTCATCTCGGTATCTTTGGTGTTCCAGGCCACTTCACTTGAGGCTTCCTCATGCTGTGGTTGTGTTATTGCTGGTGATGTCAGTGTTTGGGTCTGTTTCACTTCCACTACCACCCAAGAGTCTCTACTCTGCTCTGGGAAACTCTCGACTGATCGACTTTCGACTCTTGGATTCTACAAAACGTTGATATACATTGGATTCGTTAAAGAGAGCACAAAGGCAACGTACACTTTATTCTACCTATAAAACCTTCAGTATTACGTCACTTGTGCTTCTAACCTGGTAATTAAAGCAAAAGGAGGTACACAGCTGTCCAACCCCATGTCCAACATATCTGATAGTCACATTTGTTCAAAACACGCTTGATAAGAAGTTGAACTAAATGCGAACGTTTATTAAATTCATGTACGCTAAACAACAATATCGTTGACACTACGTACTAGTTCTGCACTTAAATGACTTCAAATGACTGCTTGATGAGGGAAATGGCAATCACCATAAGATTTTACAGCCCAAATTTTGACTTTTTGTGCAACTGGCAATGATCATACCTCATCTGCAGTTGTAACCAAAATGGCGTTGTTCGACTGTACATTTAGCTCTGCCAGGGAAGATACATTTGCAAGGGGCAGGATTCCTTGAGGGGCTCCATGCGCATCAGCTTTCCCTTGGTCTACATCTTCCTTTGGGAAACACGAAGATGTGTTTACCACCTCTACAGAAATCGGTACCAGATCTGGTTCAAGCTTTGATGGCATATCCGCATCAGAATGTTCCGACTCACTGCTGTAACTTGCAAGTGCCGCTAGAGCGCCTTCTGAATCACAACAACAACGATCAGGTTTCAAATCTGAAATTGTTTTTGTTATACCATTCAGGGCTAAGCGAACATGACAGTGAAAATCATGATGAAGAGCGTCTTTAGTAAAACAGAAGAACAAAGAGATTGTGATCATACCAGTGGTCGAATTCTGACATTCAGTTCCACTTGGAAGCTCCTGGTCGTCAACTGTTGTTGAGGAAGTATTCAAAATCTTTTGAACCTCCTTCACTTGGACCTCACTTGACAACCCCAGTGGATCCTCGACCACAGTGGCAACCTCCGAAGCTGGCTCCACGGTTGACACCAAGACCGTTTGGCATGCCATTTCCAAAGATGAGCGACTATCGGTGTCTACTGCAGGCCTCTCAGAACATGGCACCACACCCTGCATCTCCTCATGCCCGAGCAACGCTGGCTCCACGGTTGGCACCAAGACCGTTTGGCATGCCATTTCCAAAGATGAGCGACTATCGGTGTCCATGGCAGGCCTTTCAGAACATGACACCACCCCCTGCATCTCCTCATGCCCGAGCCACACAGGCAAGTGAGCCAATTTGAATAATAAAGAGGTAAAAACTAATTTTCGCAAACAGGGGTACAAGAAACAGTGTACCAGTTTACGTAGGTCTCCAAGAGTTAGCAAATGCCAGTTCATGGTGCACAACGAGCTACCAGTTTAGTTGCAAAACTCTTAAATAAAGCAAGTCAAATCTGTCGCTTGTTTTTCACATGGTCTCACCTGTTGAACGCCAGTTGCACTTAGTGTTGCAAAGCCTCCAGTAGCGGCAACTAGTTCAGTTTCTGCTGGAATCGAATCCATTGTTGAAGGAAACGTCAGAAGCAAAGGCTCAGGATCCGGAACATGAAACTCCATGTGATCCTCAGGTTTCACATTGACAGCAGGCAAGGATAAGGGCACCACCACTTGCAGAGGTTCAGGGTTCAAGCAAACCATCGCCGAAGGCTCGTGCTCCTTCCCGCTTCCGGAAGCGTGTGCATCTTCGACTTTCACTCTTGACGGATCGAAACGCACTGGGAGGGGCTTGTACTTATCACACTTCTTGCAAATCTCTGAAGAAACCTGAAATTGGCTGAGCAGCTGTCTTTTCACTTCTGAATCGGGCAGGAACACGGGCTCCTTCTCTTGCTTCACAATGACGGGTGCCTTCTTCTCAGGAGGCATTATTGTCTCTTTCAAGACAGGCATTGATTCCTTCGAAGACTCAGCAGGAAACTCTTCGAAGCAGATGAGTGCTGTCGCTGGAATGGGATCCTCGAAACATGCTGCATCGGTTTGCGTCTCCTTGCTCACGGCAATCGTCTTCGTCACAATCTCGTCTCCCACCCATAGCCCTGTTGAGTGTCGTCGTAACTCTCGTCGCCCACCCACACTCGGAAGCTCCGATTGACACTGCAACCACATCAGAATCAGACCCCAATGACGTTTTCTGCAATGATTTCCACTAGCTAGTAGAAGCTCTCAATGTTATATACCCACAGCTCAAACCCTAAAAATAGCCTGACCACATCTCGCTCTAGAATGAAGCTCCTTCAACCTTGGCATCATCTCCAAATTCAAGCGCGAATCAGAATTTCCAAGATGCTTCGATCCTCTAACATGTTCTTTCTATGACACACATCGTCTTTCATCTTGAGTTTAAGAGTTTTGACATCAATGACTTCAATAGCGCCCTGATAAAAGCTTCCAGATTGAAGCTAGCAGAGGTAGAATGCTGTTAAGCACCATTCTCAACAATACGGATTGAATATAAACCATATCCAGTTTTGATATATGTTGGCAGACGAATAGTACGATGGGTGCACTCATACAAAAACTCATTACAGAATCAAAGCTACTTCAATCCTCTTGACATTTTCATTCTTTTTAACACACATCCTCTTACACCACAAGTTCAAGAAATTTGAAGACTGAACCCCGTGACATCAATCATCAATAGCTCCCTGACGAAAGCGTCCAGATTGACACCAGCCAGCAGAAGTGCCACGGAGTTGCACATCATTCTCAGCCATATTGATGTGCAAGTGCATACAAACCATATTTTGTTTTGTTATATGTTGTCAGGTGTATAGTAAGATGGTGCGCTCATAGGACAACGTAAGAATATATGGAGAGGGGAAAACTCTTCAAGACTATCGAACCTGAGGAGAGACACTCCGCAATGGCGCAGGAAGAGCAAGCAGAGGCTCCCAAGCTGGCTCGCAATCTTCGTCTTCGTCAGCTACAACAACAAGCGCTTTCCGCTTTGCACCCTCGCTGCTCGCAACAGGCCTGGCGTTGGCGCGAGTGATCGCTCCGCGACCTCGACCTCGACCTCGACGCACAAGCTCGTGAGCTCCTTCGTGCTCGTCGCTGTCATCACTCTCAGCTCGCTTGGAGTTTCGCGCTCCTCTTCTGCTTGAAGACCCTCGCATCGATGGCTTCTTCTCTCTCCTTTTCCTGCCACTCCCACTCGAAGATCCTGGTGCCTTCTGCTCGTCCTGTACACCACCAAGCATTAGCCGTTCCCACACTACAACAGGAAGTAGCAGCCGCAACACATCATCAAAATCTTGTGTGCAATGGCATTAATTGTAGCGGTTCCATACTTAGCCTTCAACTCATGGTCTATTGCAATCTATGCATTGCAAAAATGCTGCAAACTTATTGCAAAAAGTCTCGGGCACTGACAGAACCAATGCATATCTATGCCTAAACTGTTGCAAAACCTATTGCAATCTCAAATAGTTGCAACTATATTGCTCAATATTGTACTAAACCATTGCAAAATTGTTCAAAAGATTTCTGGCGGTAATCGCAAAGCCGTTGCAAAAACTACTGCAATCTCAACCTTCTGTATTAGTGCCATCTCACGCATCATACAAATACTTACGTCGGATTCCTGCATGGAGAAGATGGTGTCCACCAGGACATGATAGTTGTCCGCTTCAATAAACTCCCAATTCCCGTCATACGCCTGTGAAAACATCCCAAGGAACTGTTAGAAACCAAAAAACTACAATCGATTGAAGCCAAGATCCATAGCAGAGTGCGTTGTGTGTGCACCTTCATGAGCTTGAGCAAGGTGGGCATGACGGTGGCGCTCGGCAATTGAAGCTCCCGCTCCATGTGCATGAGCGCCTTGTGAGTTCGAATCTGACGGTCAATGATCTCTTTCTGCTCCTCCTCCTCGTCATTCTCAAGCTCCTCGTCCGCCATTTTCTTGATGCTTCGTTTCACCTGCACTGGCATTGTTGTAATCCATGTCCACGACATTGAAAGGTCTCCATGAAATCCATGAAAATCCGAGTCTGCTTGCCACTTTGCGAATTAACAAACTATATTCATAGAGCAACTTACCAGACCTCGTCGAGGAGAAGGATCCAGCGTCTCGGGACAATTGGGTGCCCCTACATTGGAACACATTACGAGTTTAATCGGAATTAGAACACCTCTCCGATGCGTGATTCAAATCAAACGAAGAACTCATTACTCAGGAAGTGATGCGAATGTGGTTGTGTCAAGAAGCTGCAATGCCAATGACGCCTAAGAAGTTACTGGACTACTTGTGACCAAACATACACTGTCAAGAATGTACTACGTTGCTGAACCGTTTGGACTGAGCAGCAGATTTTGCAAATGAACGCAGAAAGAAAAGAAATCTCGCTTAATCAAGCAAGCTGCTCATACAAAACAAAACCACTTCCAAGATCCATGATTGGCCATGGCGAAGCTGGCACCACAAGAGTTTTTCAATGGGAAAGCAAGCAAGCAAACCTGCAACCTAGAATTTAAAAAAATATTCTACAACACCCAAGGACCCATACACTATCACGATCCCAACCACTCGAAATTGAAGCTCGCACACGAAGCGAGTATCCAAATCTCCAAACCCAGTTGCAATTTCTCAGTCGCTCGAATCACCACCCACAGAAGCTTTCAGACTTCTAACAAAGTAACAAGCTAATCCCCCCCACCCCCGCCTCCACCCCTAGTGCATTTCATCGCTCAAATTCTTATCACCACATTCCATAGCCCAGCAAACCAGACGAACTTCAATTCTGTGTTTCCAAAGACAAAACTCACGTCACTTTCAATTCAAGCGCAAAGCTTGGGCTCGATCAATCCACCAGCTCTCTCTCTCTCTGCACGCGAATTCATCTCCCAAGCTGAAAACACTAGCTAGCGAGTCATGGCCACACTTGGTACCGTAAACGAAATTCCCCACAAGACAAGAGCTTTATGACAATGCAATGCTTCCAAATTGCGGGCAATTTGTGCAGTGGATGCAAGAAATGGCGATGGCCAGCAGTGAATTGCAAGAGTAAATGAGGACGATGACGGTGATGAGAGGGGAGAATATGAAGTTCAGTTTGGCGCAAGCAACCTGGCGCCGCCGACTGCCATTAAGCCCGTGAAGTCAGAGTCTTGTCAGACTGAATTGCTCCGTTCCTTGAAATGCGTGTCCTTCGCTGTGTCTTACTCAATTGCATCATAGGCTGTCGCGATCTCTCGTTTCCGACGAGACCCTTGATGTGGCATGTTGGAATTGGCAATGAAGGGCCTTGTTTGGGAGGAAAAAAAATTGGGGGTTGAATTTTTGTTTTGGGGCTTACCTCATTCTGGAAGTTATCTTAACCCTTACTACATTTGTTTCTGAAAAAGACCTATGTTTCCTTTGCAAAATACAAAGGAAACACAAGTCTTTTTCAAAAACACAAGGAGTAAATGATATTCTCGTGTATGGTGGGCAACCCAAGGGAGAATGAAAAATCTCATTGAAGCATTTGGGGCTCGGGTTTTATTGCTTGTTCAAAGTTTGTTTGGCCAAGGTAGGCAAAAGTGAATGGTGAACCCCTCGAATCGAAGTGGAGGTAACATGATACTTGACAAAGAAATTTGAATACAACAATGGGAAGAACACGATCTCTTTAAGTTGATTAGTCTCGTCACATCGCTATGGTGCTCTCACCGCGTTGTTGTAGTGCTTTCTTCTTGATGATTTGCTCATATATTGCCCATGCGTCGCTCTAGTTCTCTTGCCCTGAACCCTTGCATCAGTGGAGTGCTCAAGCCATTGTGGTTGTAGCGCAAAGAAGTATTGGGCAAGGAATACAATCAAAGCAAGAATACAAGCGCCAGGCAAAAATTAGTTGGGGAACAAAGGAGGGAACATCAATACGTGTAAGAAGAAGATTCGAGGCAATGGAGCAAAAATTGGGATTGTTGTGTGGCAGGAAGGCAAGGAGCAAATTCCGTAAGTAGAGCACCACGCCAACAACAATTGGCACAAGAAATTAGCTAGCCTATACTAGCATGGTCACTGTTAAAAAAATCTTAGTTTTAAAGTTGTTTAACTTTTCAGCTTTTAAATGGGGTGACTCGGGTTGGTAAAGGGTTAGTTTTGGGCCATGATGGGCATGGTTAGACTTCATTAGTGCACCTATTGACTGCCAACGAACCTTTTTACGGTGAATTAAGGTCACATTGGCCATGCCGTAGGTTAAAATCAACTTTTAAATGGAACTAATTGGGATTAGTAAAGGGTCAGTTGGGCCATGATGGGCATAGTTAGGACTGCATTAGGTGCACCTACTAACTACCCATCAAACATTTTTGTGGTGAATTAAGGTCACATATACCGTGTCATGGATCGAAATCAGATTTAGATTAGTTACTTTTAAACCACAATGGGTGAAGTTAAGGTTTGTTTTAAGAGACCTTAAGTTTGGTGATGGCCCCACCTACAGGCTATAATGATGCTCAAAGCTGAGATGCTTGGAAATTGATAACTAAATGTGAGGACATTTATTTGAATTATTTTTTGAATGGCGAGTGCATTATATAGAGATTGTCCCCCACTAAAAAGTACTTGACAATTTTTTTGTCAATTAGAGCATAGTCTACCACCCATGGATTCACCCTGTAATAGGCTGTTTTATCTAAGTGCTTTCACTTTGCAGCCTAAAATGTAGTGCTTCGCAAGTTGTATCTATTGTTGAAGTAGGTCTAGTAGGTTGAGACATTCCAAAAAAAGGCAATAAACACTTTTTGTCAACAATTCTCTCAAAACTAGGTACAAAAGGCTTGGCCTATCATTTAAGGGTCAATATTGGAAAAAATGGATTAAAAAATTGGATGAAATTGTCAAGTACATTTGGAAAAAAAAATCGATCTAAAATTTATGAATAAAGATATTCATAATAGGTAATATATGGATGCACAAACTCTTATAGCATTGAGCTTCCATTGCTCTAACTTTCACATTTCTATCACAATCTCATTTCCAACGAGTCTTGTTGATGTAGCATGTTGTAATCAAGGACCTAGTCCAACCAAAAAAAATTGAATATTTTTTTGTCTACATCTTATTCCATTTCAACTCTAGTCATTTAATCAATTAGGTCTCCACAAACTAAAAGTATCAATGAATGACCTTCATAGAAATTATAAAAACAAATAATGCACCTATTCATCCAAGAATTTCATAATTTTTGGTCAATAGGCCGGGTTTGTCCACTTAACAAGAACAAAAGTAGGTAGAAAATAGATGAATTGTCGAGTATCTTTCATAAAATAATGGATTTACTAATTTTTGGATGAAAGTTATTTATAATGGGTAATTTTATGGATGAACATACATTGGTGAATGATCCTATCTACTATTCCCTTACATGCATGTATACCATTTTTACACAATTTTATTTAGTCACAATTTCTTTAAGAGAATACTACCTTTATGTGTTTTTATTACAATGGCTTTTAAAACACATATTTATATACTCATTGTATATTTAATAGTTATTCTACCAATCAAACATTCAAAAATAAACATAGTTTAGCATAAAAAATCTTAAATTAATCTTTAAGGAAGATTTTGTAAAAACACTATCTTTTGCCTATATTTGTATTATTGTTGAGACAAAATGTCTTGATCTAATCTATTTATACACCAACCATAAATTGTGAAACCAATGCTTTTGAAATCATTTGTTTGCATATTATTTTTTACCAAATCACCAATAAACCACAATTTATTATTGAAAAAATACAATCATATTCATATTGAAGTTATATTAGTTTTGAAATATTATAATAATTATACTCAAGCTATGTTTGGAATTTGAATATGAAGGGCATATAATTAAAAGAAACATATGAAGAATATACTATAGAATAAATGCAACTCTCATTTGAAATTAAATAGTGGAAGATATCTAAAGATTGTAATTATTAAATATTAATGAAATCATTGAATAGCTTTATAACATGAAAACACACTACTGAGGGAAAAATAAAAAGGAAAGAAAGAAGTTGTGAACGGAATTTTCAAATGGCCACTACACTTTACCTAACAAGTTTTTCTTCAATAATTTCAAAACAATTGAGTTATATTTGAATTTGCCTACAAAATAAAATTGCAGAACTAATTCTTGTAAACTATAATAGGTCGGATTCTATTTTCAACAATTAAAGACACACTTCTTTATATATACACAATATCAAAAGTATACTCAAGATGTTGGTGCAACCTATAAAGTGATGGAATTAAAGAATAATGCAAACCTAACAAAAATGAAGTCATCATATTGGCAGTTGCCTTTAAAATGGTACGTTTTCTACAAGCTCCATGCATAAGCCTTAGACAAGAAAAATCTATAGTTTCATTTTTTTCAATAATGATGTCTATTAAATTTCATTCTTGACTATAAAAATATCTTGTGCCTAAAAATAAGCTTCATGACATTTTATAAACATTTATATATAACAATGAAACATAGAGTGATTGATGAAGGCATGATAGGCAAGTATATATGATGAGATAATGTAAATGGTGATTTGATGAACTAATAAAGTTTGTACGATTAGAGATCACCTAATTAATGAAATAAAGACAACCATCTAGACTTGCATTCTAAAGGTACAACTGAATTACTTTGCGTCAAGTCTACTTATAAACTATCATAAATAGAGGCCTAAGAACAATCATTCAAAGTCATAGAGTGGGTAGTACAACCGGCATTCAAACTATTAGAGGTTTGAACAATTTTCTTTAAAACAACCTCATAGACATTGGATTAGTGATTGAAGTAGTGTAATTTCAATAGCACTTTCAAAAATTCCTAGAAGTTATTTTATAGTATCAAATGATCATACCATGGCACTCTATAAAGAAAACTTTAAATCTTGGGCCCATCCCTAATACAAGGAAGAATGAGGATATTCAAAATGCTTCAATCTTCTTATGATTTTTTTCTTTGACATTTATCTCTTTACTTCTTGAGTCCAAGAATTTGAAACAAACACAGTCATGACAATAACCACTTTGGTAGCTTCTTGACATGGATTCCAAATTGACATTTACAAAAATCAAAGTAACCAATGCAGATCAATAATTTCAATCATATAATTAGATCCACATCATAATTATCCTTTTTTTATGTTTTTATTAAAATAATAAAATAGGCCATGTATTCAAAAAAAAAAATCAATCCCAAAATGTTTATGCCCCAACAAAAGTAGCCACTTTTATATCTATAGGAATTCAAATCAGCCATTAAAAAAATTGAAGGCAAGTAATAAAATGTGCTAATGATCAAAAGCTCTCCAAAATAGAAATAAGTTTGAAGATGACTATCAATCATCTATATTTTGACATTTTGATATTTGATACTTGTCCTCTAAAGTTCTTTGGCTATGTTCCCACAAAAATACTTCAAATCTAAGGCATCTCTATTTTAATGAGAAAAAAAAATGAATTTCTTTTTTGGTATCTAAGGGTAGAATCTTGCCTCAAAAATACAGAAAGACTATTTTTATTCTTTAAAATACTATTAAACAAAAATAATAATAATAATAAAAAATGAAATTGCTAATAACATTGATATGAAATTGAAAAATGTCAATTCTAGTAGAAAGGATGTTATTGAAGCAATCTAAACCAAGTCTATCTTTTCTTTTTTTTAAATTGTGAAAATTTAAATAAAATACAAACACCATACATTATTTTTCTTACAATATGTCATAATTGCTTCTAGAATTACTTGCAAAACAAAAAAATCCTCATATTTTTCACTTACCTAGCTAGAAAAATTTATAGCTCTTTGATATCCATTTTTTTCATTTACGTCAACTTCAAGTGAAAATAAATTATATTCCTACAAAGGTACTTAAATTATATTAATTATAGCACCCCTTACTGATAATGCTAATTCACACTAATTCCCTAATTACGTGAATTTGCGAGGAGCACTAATATTAATAAAGTCCACAAAAATTTTGTACTATCTCAAATATTATGATTTCCATCTATTTCCATCTATTTTTCATCTATATAATCAACTTTCATCTAAATTTTATCCAAATATTTATATGAATAGATCACATTCATCCCAAATTATCCTAATTAGTGTGAGGGATCTCCTGCTATTTAATCAGTACCATGGTAGATTAGATTGTAAAGATTCAATTGTATAGATCTATCTTTGTATCATCAATATTTATAGGAAAAATATGGAACAAAAATTCAAAATTCAAATTCAAATTGATTATAAATTGAATATTAGTGATTTTCACAAGAAATCTTTTTTTAAGAAGTTTTTAATTTAAAATTTTGCCCATGGAGATTTTTTGAAATTTCCATATAATTTATTTATTGCAAACACATTTGAAGAAACTATTTTTAAATGGAGAGAAACGTAGTTGTAATCTTTGAACTAATGAATATTTACAAAGATTTTTTTTGAAAATCCCTACCATACAAATGTTATGAAACCAACATGAGTGCTTAAAAAATTGAATAGATGAAATTGGACAAGTAAACCGCTTCTTGAAGGAAAAGAGCAACCACAAATAGATTGCTTGAAGGTATGAGAACAACCAAAAGTGGGTCACTTGAATGAACAAGGGATAAAGATTACCATACTTTGCTATAAAGGTCATCATTTCATGCCAAATATTTAACTAAAGCTACAAAAATAAGTTCAAAATATGCTTAAAGTAGGAATATTCTTTTAAATTTTTTTATTTTTTCATACATTTTTTAAAATCCTAATATTCCATTATCTATTTTGGGGCTTATTTTTTGTAAAACTTAATAGTCGGATAGAATATTGAAACTCACATTTTCACTATGAATGCAATAATTTTTTGTGTTGCTTGACACAAATTAGGTTCATTTCTTTGTAAAAGAATATACCATCTAAGTAGACTCCTCATCCCACATAAAATAAACCAGACAATAGAAGGCATAAGGCCCATGATAAATACCTAGGGAATGATCCATTACAATCTTGCATCAACCCAAGACATTTTTTTCAATAAGTGAGATTTGGACTACATTAGGTTGAGTTAGTGGTCACAATCAATGTCTTGGAGGATGGTGATGGAGTGATTAGTGACTATAGAAGGAATTTCCATTTTTTGAATGTAAATTCATCATAAGTAGTGAATTTTTTAGGCCTTCATATTGTGGCTATGTTAGGAAATATTGTGACTGCTTTAAATAGGTAAGATGACTATTATAGATACAATTTCTGTTGGTTTTGGGGTAGTCTAGAGACTTTTGAGGGTTAATTGGGTATCCCACTTCAAAAATTCATAACAAAGTCATAATTTGTCAAAAATAAATAAATTTCAATTGTTTTCATCGTTTTCTACATTTTTTTTAATAAGGAAACCTTTTAAGAAATTTTCAACAATGCCAATAGGGCAAACCAATCATTCCCCCCCTGCTATAGGCTAGTTTACATTATTGCCAACTAGATTTTGAAAAAATATATTTATAGCAACCGCTAAATTCATTGACCTAAAATCTCGACATATACGGAGGTAACACCACCTAATTGTGTCTGAATAAGCAATTGGAGCATTGTTCCTATTATTAAATTCCTTATTTTTTTTGTTGAATCCTATTAGAAGTTAAAAAGATTGTTTTAGATTTTTTTAATGTTTTTTCTTAAAAACCATATGAATATACTATAAATTATCAAAGTTTTGAAAATAGGAATATCCTAAAGTAATCCGAGGCACTTATAATTGAATTTGGCAAGACTCTATAGGGTTAGTTTCATAAAAGAATTCACAATTTGGTGCAATTACATTAATTACAAAACCATCATTGGCCCAACCCTAGATTGCTCAATTTGAAAGATGATAATTTTTTTAAAATTATAATAAGTAATTGTAACTTTTCCAAAATATGTAATTCATTGATTCATTTAAATATATAAATAACACATCAACTTTTATCTAACTTGCATTCTATACTACCATACCTGGCTATCGAGGTGAGCATTGTTAATTAAATAAAAAACCAACAGATGAATTTTTTTTAAATTACTATTAGAAGGGTAAATAAAATAAATTATTGTTACAAATACCTAAATATCATAAAATGGCCAAATGTTGAAATTCAAGTCACCTAGTGTCAAAAATTTAATAGTTTAAGTTCTAATAAAAAATCACATATACCATCAATTGAAATATCAAGATATTTTTGTTAGGTTTTATGAAGGGCTAACTTCATTGATATATTGTACATATGGGGGTTGAAGAAGTCCTTATTGTGAAATTCATTGTTCTTCATCACTCCTCAAAGGTTACAATATGAGATATTTGAAGGGAGAAACTTAAAGAAAAAACAAAGTAATTGTGTTTAAACCTTACCTAAACATTGATATATTATGTTCCATAACTATTTTTGAAATAATCTTCCTTAAAGGTTACAATATGAGATATTTGAAGTGTGGAACTCAAAGAAAAAACTGAAGTAATTGTGTTCAAACCTCATCTAAGCATTGATATATTATGTTCCATGACTATTTTTGAAATGATCTTCCTCAAAGGTTACAATATAAGATATTTGAAGGGGGAACTCAAAGAAAAAATGAAGTAATTGTGTTCAGACCTCAATTGGGCATTGATATATAATGTTTCATGACTATTTTTGAAATGATCAGAATATTAATCGGATGAATATTAATTGGATGATGTGCACTTCCCAAAACATTCATCATCCAACCACTGGTTGGTTTGCGACTTCGCGTATGTTTAGGCAAATACCTCCTCACATGAAGACTATTGCGTGCACAGGAAGGAGGCATATCCACATTTCAGATGCGTTTACGTTCTGGGGACTCGGATTGGCAACAAGATGCGTTCTGGTAGGCACCATGTTATATTGGGGTGGCATTGGTATTAACAGTCCAGCTTTGGGTTCAAGGTTATACCGCATGATAGAAATGCAACCGGATGCAGTCACAAAGAAGCAAATTGCCGCTCTTCTTATACAAAAGGCAAAGCAAACGAATGAACTCGGTCACAGCCAAGGGAAAGCCAGGGCAGTGCAGCACCAATCTAGACTAGGTCCTTAGCCATGTACAGTTAGCCTGCTGTCGCTGCAAGTTGCACTCTTTTCACGCAAATTTGCACAATACAAGCTGACAAGGAAGCATCAGGACTTCGAAGAAATATTTACAACTAAGAAGAAAATACATCCAGATAGAGAATGACTCATTACTCATTTCTAGACAAGCAGATTCAATTGTGACGCGCCACTAGAGGAATTGAATGATTTAATTCAATACCATGTTTCTTTCAAAAAAGTTGGATTCAAAACAGTCACGATTGTTCACACTACCTATATCGATTGAACCTACTTCTGATCTATGTGATAACAAGGAGAAAACTGGTACACAAAAGCTCCAAAAAAAGGATAGAACCCGCTCATAACACGTCCTTGAACACTGCCAAAGAATGAAGTATCTAATTAGACAGACAAAAGACTTTGAAGAACCACAGACACAAGATAAAGACCAGAGCATGACCAAACCCCCTGATGAACGTTGTCAAGTTGTATTGCCCCGGTGGCAATCAATAGACAGCGCAGCAAACTATGTATATAGGCTTCATACATTCAATGACCAGTCCCAGACAACAAGAAACATTGTAAATTGAAGCTAATGCTGATAAGAAGAATCCATGAGACTAATCAAGTTAAGTACCTTCTGCCTAGCCCAAGCTGGTATGTAATGTGGCAGAAACCGTGACTAAAGTACACCAAGATGACGCCTGCACAAACCCTCCAGCAGTAGTCAACTTCATTTGTGCAGCGGAGCAAAATTTCTAACCTGCAACATGTAGTCTCAGAACCAAGACTCGGTCAATAAAATGGTTGAAGTAAATTTCTTAGAATGTCAAATCACTCCAAAGCAGGGTCAACAGTTTAGGAGGCTGCCTGCGTTTGACTGTCTCACCGGCCTTCTGTACACAATAGCTGCTTCAAAATGTAGATGTACTGAACTTTCTAGAACAGGGGCCAATTTCTACTAGCACTCTCCATCATCTACGAGTAAGAGCCTTATTCCCTCCTCGTGACATTATCTCATTCAACTCAGCTGCACTCCAATGAATCTGACTGACTACATCCGCTACTCGAGAAAGCTTAGCCAAGGCCCCAGATACAAAGATGGGAAGAAACCGAACAACATTCTGCATTCCTTACGCAGCTGCTAATCTACAACCCCCTCGCTACCAGGTGCGCAAGAATGCACATGCTGCATGTAAGAACCGAAAGAAAATGCAATTCAAGCGATCAAGCTCTCCTCTTCTCAATTAATCTCAGAGAAAAATGTTAAGACCCAAAGAACACAGCTTAAATGTGGCTGAAACACAACCCATAATCTTGAAGCGGCTTGCATATGCCAGGTTGCAACTGAACATTACAAAGTCTAGCTCTCTTTCGGCATGAAAAAGGTACGTAGTTGCCCCACGAGGTGCTCTTTCAAAGCTCTGGGAACCTGAAGTTTGAAAGATTCTTGAACCTCCACAATCAATTGTTTCCTGCATGGCATAGGATAAAAAGTGACATCAGGGACAGTATAACTCGAAGCCCCTTGGCGACACCCAAAATGCGACACCAAAATCCTCACATTTCACAGTTTCTGCACATCGGTTCTTGCAACAACGTCAACTTCTAATGAAAATAATCTGTACCAAGACAACACAGACCTCGTAATACCCAGAATTTAAAACTTTATGATAATTTGAAGAGGATCAGCATGACCTTCATGATATGTGTCAAAGGTACCTTATCATTGCCTTGTCTATCTCTTTAGAACACATCTGTTCACCGATTGCTTTTTGCTTCTTGGCAGCCCGCATTGATTCTTTTAGCTTCTCACACCATCCAGATCGTTGAAGCTGTTCTCGACCTTCCTTGGCAAGCCTATTAACAAAACCAAGCTTCACATAGGTAACACAGCCAGGTGATGTGACACAAAAACCGAAAAAAGCACTATCGAATAAAACCTTTAAATTGAACAAAGAGTGGCTGAAGTAATGCATGAACAGGTTCAACTGTAGCACTGAAACTCCGACTACCAATCACTGGCACTATTAATACTTCGTCCAAAAAAAGTGCAGAAGTGCAAATAACTTACACCATTTTCAACTTTTCAAGCTCGGACAAATGCTCTGTGTTTGTTGAAGGCGGCTTCTCAATTACGTCTCCTACAGTACCCACACCTTTGACGTCAGTTGCTGCCGACGAAGAGCCACAACCTTCTTCGCGCACCCTTTTCTGGCCTGATTTCCTATCGTCCGGAAGAACCTTGTCCTGCTCATCTGACAGGCTCTTCCTGTTTCTAATTCCGTGATTTCCCTGCGCAGCGCAGCGAAAATACAGGTTTTGATGAGAAATTGAAGGATAAACAGCCAGGCAAAGTTACTACGTTATCCTGGCAATAAGGAGACAGCCAGTTGAAACCAGTACTATAGCCAATATTATCACACTTCCATACATTTGTAACTAAGCTTCAGAAATCCATCCTAATCATACAAAGTGATCCAATCAGAGTGAGATTTTACCAAAACACAGGAGCTCGTTTCTTCAGAGGAGAGCCCATTCTGCCTCAAGTTGGTCACCGAAGTATCCCCAACAGGATCATGCACTGCCACTTGGGTCTGACCAGAAACAGCTGAGAGACCATCCGTCGATATTGATGACACCGGTAAACTTGATACTGCAGTTCTTACACCTTGTGTGAGACTAGTACCAGGACTCGGTCGAAGTTGGGGTCCATACACAGGCATATCGGTGGCTTCAAACTTTGTTGTTGCTGAGGACACCTGATCACTTCCTGAAACGCCGTTGCTTTCGGGAGACTCACTATTATGAAGCCGGACTTTGATCTCTGATTTCCCATTGACTGAGTGCTCAGCACCGTTACTAGTAACTAAAGACGTAGAACGCCCATTGAACGCTGCGATGCTCCCAAACTTCAAATGGGGCTTGGATACAACTCTATTAAGACTGCCGTTTGTGCCATTACTGTGCCTAACAGTGGATCCTGAAAGTGTTGTTGAAAGTTGGGTGTCTGAAGACGCAGGTTGTGAGGTGACGGAAGCATCACAAATATCCTTTGGAATCTTCGGACTCAAGGTACTTCGAACATAAAAGAGCATATAAGCCTTCTCGGCCAGGACTGTCTGGGCATTGACTTGCGAGACACTCGCATCATCACAGCAATACCATTTCCCGCCAGATTCCTGTCATCACAAGCTTAATGAGCATAGGAAGTGCAGAAATAAGCTGCGCTAGGGAAAAAAGGTGCGCACCGCAAGCAAGCAAAGCGATATCAACTTCGGTACTTCGCGGTTCATGTCAAACGAGCAGTGTCATTCTGTGGCTGTGAAATGTTTTGGTTGCCGCGTGACTTATAATAACGACATCTTGCTCAAGGAAAACAATTATCATGTCCTGATAATCGAAAAAAAAGGAAGTGGACAGAGTTTGCCAGCCTCTTCACGCAAAAATAGGAAAATACCTTGACATAAGAATAATAATGTCCAGAGTCTTGTGAACCGCCTGCATGAACTACAACACCGTAAAGAGTATACTCGGGACGCGCATCCTGTCAAGCATACGCCTCCATGTTAGACTCAGAAAATTAGCGATCAAGACTCCGCCAACATTTATTCCAGATTTACTAATCGAATGAGCGTATGACCATTTGTGCGAGAATGAATACAAAGCCATGAGGCATTTGGCAAATTCAAGCAATAATTCAAATTGACAACAACCACATACTGTAAACAAAAAGCACCATATGAAATAGACATACCTTGCCAGCCCTGCACATGTAGCCGGCAAGACACAAGCGCTCTTCAAAATGCACATGGCGGTCTATCTTGCCTCCATAAATGTTTTCAAATCTCTGCAAGCACAAAGATGTAAGTGTCATAACTTCATGTTGAACGACAAAATTCATGAAACATGCGACAAGCATAGGCAATTTCACCAGACATGTGAATACCGGTGAATACATGAAACATGGACACATAAGTATTACATGTCGTCTTAACGCGTGAAAGTATTACCTACATAATTACTAATACTTGATTTGAAACGTACCTTCATCTGAATAACAAGTACATTCGGTGCCCGATAAACAGACATCTGCTTACGAGCAGGAGAAAGCTTCTTGCACCTGCAAATAAACAGAAGCGAAAGAACTGGTTTATATTGACTCTACCATATGCAAGTCGTAAGGTCTACCCTTTTGAAGATTGTCGCACACCCATGAGCAAAGAAAACACGGGCAAAACAAAAACTTCGGGATTGCGGGTGAAAACTTTATAAACATAAAATTAAACCAACTAACAAGACAAGACAGCAGAGAAGAGAGAGAAAAGTGTGAGGGGACAGCCCAAACGTACTGGTCGCAACGGTACTTGTTTTCACCATCCAACACCTCCGGCTGAAAGAAACGACAGAGGGCCTCGTTAAGAGAGCCCAACCGCACAATATCAAGACTGAGATCCATGATATCGTCAAGCTTGTTCGACTCCGTGCTACATGAGAGACATTTCACTTGACTTTGCAATAGACCTCCAAAAATTTCCTTCACGACTGTATTCGGTTCTTCCTTGGAAGCACCCTTCGCCACTCCCTGCTTGAGAGGAACTTTACTCCCATACACAATTCTGTGTAGCTGAACACAGACATGATTGCAAGCTTCCATAGCATATCGAAGGAGCTCATGCGCGTCCTCCTGCCGCCCATTTCGAAAATGTTTGGCAAAATACTGCAACCTATTGTGTATTTTCACCGGGGCATCAATATTACTTTCCACTGTCAAGGACCGTTGAATGCGTTTCTCCAAGAAGCAGAAGGGGCAATTACTGTTATTCTTTCCGTTCAACTGATTACCTGCAAGCACCCCTCACTCACTCAGCCCTCACTCCCACAAAAACAAGGAGGAAAAAAAGGAAAAGAAGGGCCAAAACCAAACCCTCAAGAGCTCGATCATTATCAAAGAAAGCCAAACCGCAAGCTCAAGGGGCACTTACAAAGATTCGAGTGGAGGTTGAGGACGCAAAAATTGGCCAGCGGAGGCGTATACGTCAGACATTGCAACACACTATTGAGGTAGCATGTGTTTCCCAGATTCTTCAGACCCAGAGGCGCCCCCTTTCGTCGAAGCACCGGGGTCGCCTGCCAAGTGACATAGAGAGGTGGCAGAAGGGACGAACAAGCCATGTGTGGTGCACCCCGCAGTCTTTCTACTGTCAGGCCCCACACGAGGAGGCGCCACACAGAAGGGGAGCATCGCCCGACCCTGCAACAAGCAAGATAAGCTTCCCCCCTCCCAGACTCGTCTCCGTCACTGCTCGTTCATCCACAGGCTCCACCCGCAGGTGCATATGCATCGCCTCCTTCCTTCCAGTGGTACCCCTTCCACCTGTTGCTGCTGCTGCAGTCCACAGCCCTGGCTCACCTACCCTACCCTACCCTACCTCACTCTCTCGCCTCGTCTCCCGCGACAAAACTCTCATTCCAACGCCTCCCTAAAAACTCCTCTTCCGCCTTCACACATCACTCTGCTCCATCGCCTTCATTCACGATATCCTGCATCGGTCCTCCCAGTTCAAAACCTCAAAACGCAACAAACTCCGAAACTGCACAAAACCTAAACGACGAACAACACCAGCACCGAACCTAAATACAAACCCAAAAACGAAAAATAAAAGTAAAAACACCCCAACAACACGATGGCAGAGACTCGCAAGAAAAGAGGCGGGGAACGACTCGGAAACAGGACGCTCACACACACAACTGAGAAGAGACAGACATGGTGTACGGCCACAGCACGTCAATCACTCAACGCCATCCCTCCTGTCAGGCTTGCTTTCAATCGCGCAAAGGGCTACATCACGACCCCGCCCATTCCACACTTTCCTGGCTCAGTATGGAAACTCACAAACCTAGAGCAGCAACGATAGGGCACTGACTGGCTTTTGCCTTCGCTTCCTGTTGCGGTGACCTCCGAAAGAACAGAAACAAACACACACACCGGGAGTGTACAGTAACTTACCCGATGCGGCGATGGTGCTGTTGATGTTGCGGTGGTGTCAATGATCTCGCCGGGTGTTGCGTCAATCTCTCTCGAGGTTTTGCAGCAGCACCGCACCAGGACCATTCTGCATCGTCATCGTCTTGTCGTAGCGATGGTGGTGCTGGTGGGCGGGGGGAGGCTTGACCGCTCGCCGTGGTCGCGTACAGACGCTGACGCGCGTCGGATTCGCCCGTCAAGACTCTTGAATATCCACCATCGATTTCGCCGCAGTCGCAAAACAGACGGGGCCGCGCGGTTCGGGACGCGAGGGTCTTCAATCTCCGCCGTTGCCGCTCGTTGGCCACTGACGGACGCGGTCTGCCGTCTCTTGGATCCCCGCCGTTGACGCACGTGCGTGCAAAGTGGAGGGAGGGGGTTCACATGGTTTTCTGGCGCTGACGCGCGGTAGCGGCAACTGGTTTTTTGAAAAGGCGGGTTGCAGAGCGCGGGGTATTTTTTCCTTCGATTATGTACGATTTGGTATTAGGTCAGACTAGTATAGTACGGAGTACAATTCTATTTGATACGGTATTCGTATTCGTATTCGTATTTCGTATTAACTCATTGTCATGGCGTTAGAGTTTTTCGGAACAATCATTGCAGGTACCCAAGAAGTTTTTTGGTAAATATATTGATTGATTTTCAGGGGTCTGAATTGATAGGGAAGGGAGGGTTCATGTATTGATGAGAAATGAAATTATTGAATGGAACGTGTAGGCTAGTGAAGGGAGCGCAGCAAACATTTTATGACAGCTGCGGAGTTACATAGACAGCTTGAATAGTTCTTTTGGTTGCCTGGGAGCTTATCTGTCTGTATGTAGGGTCTACAATCACGATGGAATGGGACAAGTTTCCAAGCAATGACATTCGGAATGAAAAGATGGGTAAATCAAATTGAGAAAAAAAAATTGTTTTAGAAAAGATGGGATGTGTAACTTGTTTGAGAATGTCAGTAGTAAGGTAGGAGGCTCTAAAAGCGAGCATCTCAGGGCTGGTCCACCTTTTTCATGTGGTTTCTTGGATGGGATTTTTTTTGCTCATTTTCCAGACAAAGAGAAAAAAATTCTGATTGTAACACAAATCATTTTGTATTTTTTGAAGCATTTTTGAATTACTTGTGAATTTTCAAACAAGATGTGTCATAGGTCCCTATTTATGACCCTAGGTCTTCTATAAACCGTTCACTTGCAACTTCTAGAGAGAAATGGGGAAAGCAAGACAACGATTGGCTCTTGCAATAAATAATAATTTTTTTATTGATCCATTCAATGACTATAGAAGGTCCATTTAAAGACCACCTCATCTCCATTCCAAGCGAGTCTATATGGCGGTTCTAAATGATCTTCCAGAATTTGAGCCTCCTACCTTAGAATTTTGGGTAGAAAAAATATAAAGTCACTGCTAATTCAAATATTGTGCTTCACATTGATAATGCAAGCTCACACTAATTCCATAATTATCCAAATTTGTGAGGGGTCTCATACTAATAAAACTCTTGCACTAATTGAATTACTCCAAGGAATGCAAAATGCAAAACCCTAGTTTGGCCAATGAAACAATTTAGAAGTTTAGGATCTCCAACAAGCATCTTCAAAAAAGTTTCACAATTTCCTCTATAGAAATTTCAATGTTGGGGTGACAATGCCTTAATTTGAAAAATAGATACTTTTTTTATCGTAATTAGATTTTGGCACAATATTTGAATTAGCATGTTAAGTAATTTTATAATTTTGATTAAATTTTTTCCTATTCTTAGCATAGCTCCAATCATCATTTTCTTCATATGAAGCTTTGTTCATGTTATTCTGATAAATATTTGCAAAAAATATAATTTTTTTTTTTGTTTAAGACCAAACTTGGTAGTCTTGGCATTTAACCCCTACAATCCAAGGCCACATTTCTATCAAAACCCACTCAAACTGCCATTTTTGTTGCAAAGTGTAAAAACTCTAAAATTTGTTTTATTTTGCACTATAGGATCTTCTACTAGATTAGTATATAAATGTGTGGAAGAAATTTTAGAAAATTTGACCGCAAAGATTGCAAGATATTTGCATTTCAAGTGAAGAAAAAATTGCACCTTACTTGACAACATTTTTTGGCTTTGAATCAACTTAACTTAAAATTTTTGTTCTACTAATTTTGAATTTCTAATTTTTTTTATGTTGAAGAATTGAGTTGACAATCTAGGAATTTTTTTTTTTTTAAAAACACTTAATTTTTACTCATTAAAAAATTGTCAAATAGAAGTAGGATCAAGATTTAGGAAAATCTGATTTGTTAATAGCTCTAAGATGGAATTAGAACACGCATGTTAGTTCAATGTGTGAATGACTTTGTAAATAGGAATTCAAATAGCAAAACCTAGATAAATGGTCAAATCTAAAAAATGTGCATGATTTTAGATGGAGATGAGATTAATTTCTCCAAAGATGTCACATTGGTTAGGGTCTAAAGGACTCTCTTATATTTTTTTTTGTCGTGGTAAAGAAGAAGATTTGTGCATCTTATTGAAACTTATTTGAAGTCCTCAAGGATGTTTGCATGTTATGGTATACAAACTTTTTTGCCATGATGCACTAATGTGCCTCAAAATTCAAAACTTTGATCATTCACATGGGCATGTAGAAATCAAACTTGTGGTGGTTAAATGATGAATGTTGATACATTAGATATATACCTCGTGCAAAAAATTATAGTCTACCTTAACTTCAATTTCCATAGAGGAAGGTGAATTTTCAAAATTTTGGACTTCGGTGCATATCGACACATGATTGTTCCAAAAAGTTTGTATACCATAGCATGCAAACATCTTCAACCACATGTAAGCAAATTAAGTTCCAGTGTATGTATGTGAAAAAAAAAGTCTCAAAAATAATTTGCATTGATGTTGGATAAAGAAAATGGATTTTGTAAATGAACATTTATTTGCTGGTGGAGTTTGAGTCTAGAAAAATGGAGCCTATGACCATGCTCACAAATTTCAAAATTCTTTCACTATATGCTCTATACGATCACAATAATTGAAAAATAATTTATACTTTTATTTTTTAGACATGAAACATTTGACATGTTGTGAAGATTTGAGATATCCATGTATTTGCATAGAATAAGTGAAGAAAATTCTTATTAAATATAAACTTGGCTCAAAAAAATTGATTATTCCATCATATGGGTCTATTATAGTAAAAATTATCATAGTACAAACAAAATTTTCATATTATTCTATAAATGGTAAATTAGTAGACCGCGAAATTAGATCCAAAATTCAAATTGCACTAAAATATCAAATTTTTGAAATTTTTGAAATTTTGAGATTGGAGTAAGAAACTTGACTTGATTAATCCCTAATGACCCAAGTGACCATTTTCTAGTTGCAATCCCTCTTTTTTTATCTTTTTTTCTCAAATTTGAGGGTTTTTTGAATTATCTTTGAAAAATAAGCTATGTTATAAATCCAATGGTGGTAGTTTTGTCAAATTCCAAGTTAAACTCTACCTTTTAGAATCTTTTGAACTTGATTGGTGTAGTATACTTCAAGGCTCATTTTTTTGATTTAGGTTGAGTTTTGGCCAAAAAAATAGCCAACCAATGTAGTTTTTGCCCACATCAAAAAAGACAGATCTATAGAACTCAAGGAAAAATAAGCATTAGAGAAAATTTTAAGCTATGGCATGGCTACTTTCTTGCATGAAAATGTGCATTACAAAAAATATTAGCCCAAACTAGCCATCAAAGAATTTGTAAGGTGAGCAGTTAGCTAGTGTGTCTCATTGGAATTCCAATTAAAAATATTTTTTTAATATTTTTTTCCATTATATATATAATATTATAATAATATATAGAGCTTGCTGTTTTACACTTTTCAATTGACTTTTTAAAGTTATCCAAAAGTAAAATTCTAACTTTTTAGGTGTTTGGGGCAGAAGTTTGAAGTTCAACATGGGGTGCAATTATTGGACAAAAGATCAACCCAAGGGGGACTTATTGATTTCGTTTGCTAAAAAGAAAACAATGCCACTTTGTACTGACCCAATGTTTTCAATTCTCATCTTTAATCAATCCATCCAATAAATACTTTGGGCAATGTTGCAAGTCAATCAAAGATCTAGAAGAAACAAGCAAGTACTACAACTCCCTAAAATCATGGTTGACAAACATATCTCAAATCACCTATAAAAGCCAACATTTAGGATTTTCATTCCGATTCCATTTGAAGAATAAACAACATCCTAAAATTGCCCCCCTCTCAGTTTTCAATCTGCCATTCTATCAATTCAATAAATATTCCAATGGCAAGTCAACTGAGATTTGAAAGAGACAATCAAGCATCTCTTCCCCTCAAAATCATAGTCAATTGCATGTCTCTAATCACCTGTAACATCCAACATCCAAGATTCTCATTTCAATTCTTTTTATAAGTGGAATTTCTAATCTATTGTCTCTCATTTGTTTAGTGACTTCCTAAATGAATTTTTTATATTAAAACTTTAGCTACTAAATACAATCCAAGTTGCAATACTAATTGAATATTATCACAAATTATTCAAGAGAGACCTTGAACACACATCCCCATGCATCCCCACTACAGTATACAACTTCATGCTTATTTTTAAATATACATTGATCTCAATGGTGAGATTATTCTCGCAAGAGATTTTAACTTAGTAAAACTTTTTTTTATTTAGTTGTGAAAATTGAGATTAGAAATGAATCCTACAAGTTTATTTTTTCAGGAAGATGCTCTGATTGCCCCCAAAATAAGATTGTCCGTAACTTTCACATAACAAATCTAAATGGAATGAATCAAAGCTTTTTATGTAGATAAAATCACAATCTATGAGAATTAAAAAAAAATTAAAACAACAACAACTGTACAATATGTATAGGGTTTTGCCCACCACACCTAAAAAAAGGGCTTTTGCGCTCTTGGCATGGGCACTGATTGAAATAAAAATTATATTTTCAAAAAACTAATGTGTGTTTCTTTCTTCAAAAAAAGTTTGAAAAATTTCATGATGAATATTGTGACCGTAGGAGCTTGCCCAATATCCATTTTGTTCCCCGAGGGGTTAAGAATTTTTCCCTTTTTAAAAAGAAACGTGTATTGTTCAATACTTTGATTCTTATACTATATGGATTTTCAATTTTGACAGTCTTTTATTGTTGCATCTATTTTTTGTACTATTGACTTGAAAGCGGGGTGAAAGTACAAAAACCACTTTAGATTTTATTTCATTTGGCCATTTTAGAAGGAAATATTGGGAGTACTATGAGCTTTTGCAAAAAATAATAAAAAATAAAACAAATATAGGTAATTCAAAAAGCACTACAAATATTCTTTTTACAAAATTGTAGGCATATAAAGAAAATTTGAAAGTTGTATACAAAACAAGTTAATGAAATTTTTGCTCAAAAAAATATTTTGATGTTTCAATTGTTAGAAAATAGTAAATACGTTCAAAAATAATAAAAAATAATAAAAATCTTTATAGAAATGAGATACAACTAATGAAATTATAGAAAAGTCTTTTTGATTGTTTAAAAATGCATGTATAAAAGAGCCTTTTGAACACCTATGTGGAGGATTAGAAATTTATTTTTGTTGAAAACTCTTCAATAAACATATATATAGTTGGAATCTAAGTGGAGGAATGTTATCTCTAAATTTTCAAATGAGATTCAATTTTGCAGATACTCCATAATACTAAATACATAAAAATAGGAAGTCTCTACAAAAGAAAAAAAATTAAAACACATTGATTCCTAGGCCCTAGAAGAACTATGCTTGCATTTGTATTGGATGTACAAAAATTACACAAAAACAGAACAATTGTTTCTCACATTCATCCAACAACAATATCAACATGGTGAGTCTTTGCTAAGCATTGGTTAATTCATCAAGCTATCACAAATGCACCCCAGGCCCCCCTTGCTGCTAGGATGTATCCCCCTTTCCCCACTTTTGACATGCTAAACCACCTCAACATGTGCATGGCATTGCCAAACCATCTACTATTCCTCCAAGATTCATATTTACCAAGGAAAGAGCAAGAACATGGAGGGATGCAAAAGAAGAAACCTCCAAATTAAGACCCCCAAAGTTGTTATAAAATACTTACACTCTAGTAAAGTGAATTGTCACTTGATGTACAATCCATTAATTTTTTAAATTCTAAAGTAAAATATAATAAAATATAAATTATATTAGGCTAAAAAAATAAAATAATGATAAATCAAAATTAGAAGAGATTATATATAGATATATAGGCAATTCTTGATTTCCGTAGGCCTCCCCAAAAGAATTGAATAGTACTAAAAAACTCCATAGAATCACATGTATTTTGGGTAGCCAAGCTATGGCATTAACTTCTAAATGCCTACATAGTCAAAAGGAATTGTTTTTATATTTACAAAACTTAAATAACCCATTTGAGAAGTTTCAAAGAAGGTAAATAACATTTATCAATAGAAAAAAATATATGATCTATAATTTTTTTTATTAGTCAAATTAAGGATGTTATAGTTTACACCCCCAATCATGGGACTTTATCATTTAAAAAAAATTTAGCCTTGTATAAGTCTAAATCTAAAGGATCTTGCTCTAAAGTGTTAGGTACTTTAATTATAGAAACTTCAAATTCAATTGTCTAAGTAACCCATGGTGATGATTAATAACTTGAAAGTGTAGATGTGGTTGAAACTTGTGAAACAACTTGAGTTCTTAGTGGTGCAATTTCCTCATATTTTAATATAAAATACATAATCTGCAATGTCTCTTGGCTCCATCAATGTGAGATAATTGACATACTCTTGAACTTAAGCCCTTAATATGCATAGTTCTATTACATTAGCAAAACCATGCAATGAAGTGTCTCAATTTTTTTCTACAAATGTACGGAAAATAGTTAAAAAGACAATTATTAGTATTGCTCTTTTATCAAAACTAAATTCATAATAGATGTTTATAGAGAGAAAAACACTCACAAAGTCAATGTAAACTTTTAAATTGGACGAAACTTGTTAAATGGATGAAAAAGTGGCATACAAAAAATAAATGTTCTGTTTAGAAGAGGGCCAAAAATAATATTCTTGAACTTTCCACTAAACATAATTATTTAGGTTAATTCAAATGGTACAAGACACACCAATTGTTTTATATTGCATTTTCAATTATAAATTGTTTTACTTTTATTTGATTATTGTGTAACTGGACAGAAAGGCAATATCTTCTTTGACTTGAAGTCATTAAATGTTTAGAAATATAATTCATTTGAGTAGAAAAAGAAAAGAAAAAATTGATATGAAAATATAAGAATAATTTAATTAAAAAATACTATTGCATCTTACACTTTCATATTATTGGGTGGGACACTAATTTATCAAATTACATAGTTTTGAGTTAGCACAAGTTGAAATATTACCACATCATACAAAATTCCATTTTTTTCTAAGTAACACTAATTCCCCTCTATTTACTACTAGTGCAAATCAACAAAATGGAATTAATCCCTAAAGATATGGAAAGCCTAATTATAATTGCAACATGGTATGTTTTGTTTGCATATTTGAAGGTATTTCAATTATCAAAAACACAATAATCAAAGTCACACAAAAACAAGAGTGTGCAATACCTATTGGCCAATAATCCCACGAGTTAGTGCTTTAGAAGACAAAGCCCTTGAATATGCAATATTTATTGACCTACTTAATTAATCCTATGACTATCCAAGAAGATAAAGACCGTGAGTATAGAATCTCTGTCAACTTGCTCCAAACCTCGTGACTATTCAAGACAACAAGAGTTTGTAACACAAAGAACTCAAAGGTATTTTTAATGATTTAAACCCAAACTATAGTTTAGCAATAATATACTAAGACTTGTGTTGGCAAGATTGAGGTTTCCCTCATCTTTCCTTCAATACATTCTATCACTATGTCTTGAAGTTTATTAAAAAACAACTAAGAGCTTTTAGAAAACAATAAGAAATGTGAAGTGGCTTCAAGAAGCCATATATCTAAGTTTAGAAGAGCCACTTGAAAGTTTCAAGTAACAACACAAAATATTATAGGAGTCTCCTAAGATACTAGGCAAACATACCTACCATTGAAAAATAGTTTGATTTTTATAAAGTCACATAGAAGTAGAAGAAGTTGTTTAAGATGATGGAGGGTGTATATTTGTGACATCAATTGAGGTATACAATAGTGACAAAAGTTTGTCTATATATTAAGCTGGATTCAATGATACATGACACTCCCAATTTGGATCACTATTGCATCTATTACATGTTTAAAAAGCTCCAGTTTTAGTTATATATTCTACCTCTACAATGTTGTATTTGAGCATGATAATTACCATTTCAATGTTAAAATGACATTCCAATTAGAGATGCTAATTCTTGAATTTTCAAGCCAAGAGTGTATGTCTTCATATCTTAACCTCTAAATGCCCGAGGCACAAAATTTTGTTGTTGTCAATACTTTGAAGTTAAATAAAAACTAACTAAGTTGTTATTTTTAGTAGTTTATATTTTTGTAAGATTCTTTTTGAAGTCTAGTTTTAGCATCAACAATCCGATTTTGAAAATGATTGATTATGATTTTTCTATTCAAGATTTTGTGCAAGGGTACCCATTGTAATCTTGACTTTCCGTAGTGTTGAGGACTCTTGGAAATGAGCCTCAAATATACTAGATTTTGGAGAAAAAATCACATTAGAAATTCATTTAATAAAATTGTTGAGTATATTTTGAGAAGCCATAAATTGATTGGGGTTATGCATGTTAGGCCCTTTAACCTTATATTTTTTAGGCGACCAACTTTTTAGATTTGATATGTGAAAAAAGGATTGAAAGAATTTCTTAGTTTTAACACCCTCATGATCAAACATTATAATCTTTCAATCTTTAAGTGATATATATATATATATATATATATATATATATATATATATATATTTTTTTTTTTTTTCCTATGTGATCTCTAACATGTCTAGTTTGAATTTATGTGGTTATAATTTAAAAAAAATGATACAACTTATCAAAATGTTGGCTTTTTGTTCGATTTAGAGCAAATTCCTTTTAGGGGTTAAGTGATCGACTATGGGTTGACATGAGTATCGTTCTCCCGCGTAAATAACTGAGCCTGTCCCAATTCCCAAAGCAAATAACGAGCCAACCGTCAAGTAACGTCCGTCCATCCCCCCTTCCGTCCGTCGACGTTCGTCCGTCGGTCCCCGGGCAGACAGGGTGGCCATGGCGCTTCCGTCGTCGCCTCCATTCAATTGCAGGGACGCGAAGGCCTTGAGCGCCCTCAAGCATCTGCGCTTCAACCATCGTCTCTCTCCGATTTCCGATTTCCGATTTCTCCTCACGAAATTCCTCAATCCTTCCTCTTTAGACCGACCTCACAAGGGATCAATCGTCTCCTCCTGTCCGCATACACACACGCCCCGGGATTTTGCATTCATTCCCACGATGTCGGTCCAAGAGTATCTGGAGAAGCACAAACTGTCCAGCCGCATCGAAGACGCCGTCAATGCTGCCGTCCGAGCCAAGAGCCCCGACCCTGTCATCTTCATCGTACGTGATCTCGTGAATTTCGCTTTTTTTCGATCTTTGGCGAATTGCGCTTGGAGTTTCATTCCGTATAGCGGATCGCAAATGTCGGGGGATCGTGTCTGGAGCGGGAGATTGCAGGGACAGGAATTTCGACGTGTTTTTTAAAATTGTTTTTGACCTAATTGGTTCTGGTATGCGTCGGTATGATGCGTCTTATTTACGACAGAGATTCGCTGGTTTTGGTGTTTCGGTGATTGATTTTTTTTTTGAATAATTGAAACCGCGTGAGTTGTGTGCGTGATTAGGCCGATCACCTGAAGAAAGCTGTGCCTGGAGTCGTCACCAAATGCCATGCTCGCCAAATTATTGACAGCCGTGGGAACCCCACGGTGGAGGTGGATGTCTGGACAGGGAAGGGCATGTTTCGTGCTGCCGTTCCTAGCGGGGCTTCAACAGGAATGTGCGTAATACCAATTATCATCTCACTAATTTTTCTTTTCTTTTTTCGTTGATATATTAACCTAGGGTTTATCTACGTGCAAGCACTTAAGGGATGTACGGACAAAGGTGACACTTAAGGGCTGAGTATAGTTTCTATCATCAGATTGACCAAATTTTTATGTGGTGTTGTTGACAATTGAGAGAGGATTCCAACACATCAAAGAAAGCATTGTTTGGATACAGTATGGTAAAGTTATAAGGGTTCAAGTAGATCATCTAGTACCTACTCTAGTTCTGATGTTTAGGTAGTGTACATTCTCAGAATCATTAATTATTCATGGCGCAAGATTTTAGGGTGTTACATTTAGTAGGTGTTGCAATTAGGTACCTGTACCTTGATGCGTGAGGAGTGGCTTGAACAACCTTCGAATCAATGAACAATGAGTCATGTAAAGGGATCCGGATTCTTTTTGTGCTCAATCTTGAGTTCATGTTATGTTTGCAGAGGTAGGTGTGGCTCATAGTAGAATTATTTATTTCCTTTCATCCAGACCTTGGTCGGCATCATCTGACAGTGATTGCATGGCTGGAAATGGAATAAATTCCTTTAAATGGGCCAGCTCTTCAATATTTTGGTTCTCCAAATTCTTTTTGTGCTATATTGGAAATGGTGCAAGCTGTATAATACTCTGGATTGTTGTATGGCTTAGCAGAATATGCGTTTTAACATTATTTCAGAGGGAAATGACAATGTGTAGTGTGCACTTCAATCTCATGTTTCAGTTGTGCTCTGTTTGGAAGATTGTGTGGGTCTTTGCCACTCATGTTTCTCTAGCCTTGTGTTTCTGATGTTGGATGTCTGTGTGGCAGTCACGAAGCTGTTGAACTTCGAGATGACGATAAGGCCGTATACATGGGGAAAGGAGTGTTGAAAGCCGTTGCAAATGTCAATGAAAAGATCGCGCCGGCTATTATGGGCATGGATCCCACACAACAAGCCAAGATCGATAGGACTATGATGGAAGTGGACAAGACGGAGAATAAGGTAAGCGATGTGAGATTCATTTGTTCTCTTGAACTGCCCTCGGTGTATAGGAGAGTAAGCACTTTCGCAAAATATCTTATGAATGACATTTGCATGTGTTCACATTACTAGCACGGGGTCATTTGATACACAGGGAAATTTGGGAGCTAATGCTATTCTGGCTGTGTCAATGGCTGTATGCAAAGCTGGGGCTTGTGAGAAAGGGGTAAGCATTTCCATTTCCCTTGTGTATTTTTCTTTCTTGATATGTAACGGCATTGTGATTTGGATGACGAATTAGGTGTCATGTATTTTGGTTCAAGTATTATGGAGGGCTTAATACGTTTTAGCTAGGTAGTATTGAATCTGATTCTCTTTACACCCTACAACTGAAACGTCATCAGATGTTTTCGATGCAACCTGACATTTGGGTGTATATCTGCCAGATTCCCTTGTATCAGCACATTGCTGATCTCGCTTGTAATCCAAAACTGGTACTGCCAGTACCGGCGTTCAATATCATCAACGGCGGGAGTCATGCCGGCAACAAGCTGGCTATGCAGGTACTACATAGGAGTATAGACTCACATTCTATTCAATCAGGGAAAAGCACTAGTTATGAAAATATAATTCTTTTCTCATGGTAACGTCTGTTTGCATTGTAGGAATTCATGATTTTACCTGTCGGTGCTCCTACATTCTCAGAAGCTATGCGTTATGGAGCTGAAGTTTATCACCACTTGAAGGTTTGTTTCGAGCATTCGATTGCCACACTAGTTAGTGTTGACACCTGATCCAAACTCTTGTTTTTTCTTGGTTACCTCGCATCTATGTCTTAAGGGCCACACTACAGGTTTACTTAATGTGTGGTTCAGCATTCATTATTGTGTTCTTGAACGTGCTGGCATTATCTTCGGGTACCTAAGTCCGGTCTTTCTTTATTGTGCAGTCTGTGATCAAGGGAAAGTATGGTATCGATGCATGCAATGTCGGCGATGAAGGCGGTTTCGCCCCTAGTATTGCCAGGCAAGACTTTAGTTCATTTTAGATTTATTATCCCCCAATATGGATGTATCCCTCTACGTCCTCCTCTTCCCTTTCAGTCGTTGTAGCAGATCTAACGATGAGATGCTGGATGGCAGTAATAAAGAGGGTCTGGACCTCGTGAAAGAAGCCATTGAGAAAGCTGGGTACACAGGAAAAGTGAAGATTGGTATGGATGTTGCTGCGAGTGAATTTTTCACATGTAAGTAAGCCCTTACCTTTGTTTTGCTATTATTTTAGTCTCTTTTTATTATTATACTTTCTGGCTATTGAAGAACGCGGGTAGGATCCAGCTTTTGACCATGACGGAATCCACAAGCGGCTGATGTATATTAATAAGCAAATACAATTTGACGAGATCATACTTTGGTAACCCTCTGAAGGGACCATCGCAGGCTTTGATGATATACTTGCCTGACTCTTATTTGATAAGATAAGGACCTGTTGTGCAGCGGATAAGAGGTATGATCTGGATTTCAAAACGCCCAACAACTCAGGAGCAGAGGTGAAGAGTGGAGATGAAATGATTGAACTGTACAAATCCTTTTGTAAAGGTACACATTCCATAGTTAGTTTTCTAACGGCACATGGCCTTTCTTGTTTTCATTTTCTCTTTGCAATATAACTACAGATGAAAGCTGTATCGAGAGTTAAATGCCATTTCTCTCGCTCTTGTCAACCAAAATGTAGTGTTGTATTAACTACAATTTGTGCTTACAAGATGGGTTTAAATTGTAGATTACCCTATTATCTCCATTGAGGATCCATTTGAACAAGATGATTGGGAGCACACCAAGAAATTGACAGACTTAAAGATTTGTCAGGTTGGTGGTTTTCCTATAATTTGGCACATCTTTTCAATTCGTTGTGGAAAACGATCAATTTCGTCACATTAATTGTTTATTAGTTTGAGGGCATTTACGAGTCGCTGTTGCCATGTGCTGGTCTGTCCAAGCATTGAGCTCAGAAGAGGAATTTACAGGAAAGTCCCATTTGTGATTCGTCTGTGTTTAGGTTGTAGGAGATGATATTCTTGTCACCAATCCCAAGCGTGTTGCCAAAGCCATTGACGAAAATACCTGCAATGCACTACTTCTCAAGGTTCGAGATACTCTACCCCTGCCATGAAGAGCGTTTTTAGATTTTTATTTATTTTAAACTACGTCAAAATTGTTGTGTGCGTTTACAGAGACCACATGCTCTTTTTCATACGGCTTTATTATTAGATTTATCCTATTTAGATGACTCTGATGAAAATCGTTTATTCCTGTAATGACCAAAGATGGCCCCTTCCATATCTATTGGAGTTGAAAATTAATAATTTTGGAAGCTTCCCTTGAAGGTAGCAATGTTTCAAAAGGAACAAGAAATCATACCCTACAGCTTTGACCGATAGAAATAAGTTTGAAAGTTATCTTAAAGACATCGACTATGAGCTTGTAAAAGAGAACGTTCCATTTTAGCTTGGGCACTTGCGTGTTAAGGAACCAAATTCAGCTCTAATATCACCATCCTCAATTATTGTCATGCTTGCTGACGTTGCTGTTTGTGTCCTTTGCCTGGAATTGCATTATTGTACAGGTGAATCAGATTGGAACAATTACAGAGTCCATTGAAGCCGTCAATATGTCGAAGAAGGCTGGCTGGGGAGTGATGGCCTCACATCGCAGTGGAGAGACTGAAGATTCATTTATCGCGGATTTGGCTGTTGGGCTTTCCACTGGTCAGATCAAAACAGGAGCTCCTTGCCGAAGCGAGCGCCTCGCTAAATATAACCAGGTATGTAAATATCAATACTTGACGATCTACGTATTAAGGATGCAGGCTTATTTATGTTTTTATTTTTTTAATCATCATATTGGTGGACTTCTGTGGCCCGCTCTGTGGTTTTCCAGACCTCGTCCTTCAATAAGATCACTAGTCTGAACCATTCGTTGGAGATTCTGGTTTTCAATTTTCTAAGTAGGTCTAACCATAAGGTAAGGGATGCTAGCGCTGAGTGTTAGCTAATTCCATACTTCTATTGTTAGCATCAGCATTTCCAAAGTAGGCTATTAATATTTTAGCCTATTAACACTCAAAACCTCCTAAAGTCCCAGTGTCCCCTTGGGGGACAAAATGAATTTTGAGCAGGCTCCTATGGTCTCAATATTCGTTGAGATTTTCTGAAACTTTTTGTGAAGATAGAAAAACACGTTAGCTTTTGGGGGATATAATTTTTTTTCAATCGGTGCCTAGTTTTTTGCTCTTTGCATTGAATTGGTAGTTTTGAGTGTTTTTTGATGGAAAAATGGCCTTGGGACTTTAGGTGTTAAAACCACCTTCCCTAATTTCGTGTGCTTTGATCTCTCACCAAACCCTTCGGAACGGAATTCAAAACTAGCCATTTGGGGTACTTTGAAGTTAATTTGCAAGTGCACAAGCTAAAAATAGTTCACCTTGGAGGCTAATAGTTGATTATAGTAACTTGTAATAACGCATTTCTAATATTTGTAGGGCATGATTTCTTCTTTCTATTGATACAGGCTTCCTAATGATTTACGTCGACTCTTATATGCATGGAAGTGACCACTTTGGGTAATTTGGACCCTTTTACCGTAATTATTTACTCATGTGGCCACATATTTTTCTGACCAGCTTTTGCGAATCGAAGAAGAACTCGGTGACAAAGCCGTATATGCGGGTGAAAATTGGCGACCAAAGCTGTGAGCCTTGCATTCCAACAAGTAAGCAGCTCCCGGATTCAATAATCATTCTCTCGTCTTACACCGAAGATTCTAAGCAGTGTAGTGACTATAGTCATGAAGGGCTGGTGATATAGGATACTGTCCTCAAAAGCTCCATTACAAGCAGCTGGGGTGGGGCCAACCCCTTCTCTATCTCTACACTGAGATAGTCATCAAAATCACGGCCATTCTCTGAACAAGTGATATAGAATACCAAGGTCCGAGTGACCTTTGAATTAAAACTATGGCTTAGGAGAATCGAAGAACGTATGTGTGTTTCATGTGGCAGCACTTGGGACGAAGTATTGCTATTTTTGAACAAAAAGTTACTCCAGAATTTGGAGGTTTTGTGCATGTTCAACTGTATCATACGTAGTATAATGTTCAAAAAGTGTCAATGTGGTGTGTTTGAAAATGCTAATGTAATTACTATTCAATATGTCAGTCATACACTCTTCAAACTCAGAAGACTTTGATCTTCAGAGCAAGCTCCAGTCGGAATATGAAAAACCTGAGAATCGTTCACCAGTGGAGAGATATGTAGAGAAACTTGACACTGATACGTAGAAGCAGCAATTACATTGAAGACATAAAGATAATAGCCTGAAGAATACCATAGATGCAACGCTTAACCTAACAGCATGACCATACCTGTACAATCTTTCCAGCAGACTCATCAGCAAACAGGAGAGGGCGAATCAATACACAACCGATATTGGGAATTCCCCCCGCCAGGCAATGCGGAGAAGATGGAAGCAATCACTTCATTCGAAAGCAAAAATCCATTTGGGTCAGTAAGCCGCGCATAAGCTAACCTAGAATGACCTAAAACCAAACTCTTCATCTCTTCTACATAATCCTTGACAACCGCTACGTCTACACTCTGCCTGTCGGCGTTCAAGAATGCAACATGACCACTAGAAACGAAAGGCAGCAAAGCTTCACACACAAGCGCAGTCAAGCCACCCCCAAAACTTACCGCAAACGCTTTCAAATCTAAACCCTGCGCTAATCTCAACGAAAGCATGACAGCATCTAAAGCTCTCTCCTCTATGCTGTCTTCAGGGCATGAAATCTGACCTTCCGACCTTTCGAAGCTCTCCACAAACTCTCGGTACTGCTTGAACTTCCGAGGTCGAGAAAATCGCTGCCCTCGGATGTAGCTCGTGGATCCCAATCCAAATGCGAAGTAGGGCAAGGACTTCCAGTAAACAAGGTTGTGTCGGCACTGGAACCCTGGTTTCGCATAGTTGCTGATCTCGTAGTGTGCGAATCCCGCTTCCTGGAGATGTGTTGACGCCGTTCTGTAAAACTCCGCTGCGTTGTCGTCGCTGGGAAGAGGGGACTGGCCGGGTTTGTACCATTTGTTAAACAGCGTCCCTTCCTCGATTTGGAGATCGTAAACGGAGACGTGAGCCGGGGAAGCGGCCATAGCTTCACGAAGCGAATGCTCCCAATCTTCTAGGGTTTGGTGCGGTAAGGACGAAATTAGGTCGAGGCTCCAATTGGAAAGACCAGTGGCGTGAATGGCATCAATTGCGGAGTAAACGTCAGGAAGGGCGTGAGAGCGGCCACAGGATTGAAGATGCGAAGATTGGAAGGATTGCACGCCCATGGAAACCCTAGTCAAGCCGCCCGAGAGAAGCTCCCGAAGCGAATGGACGTCGAAAGTGCCGGGATCCATTTCCATGGAGACTTCGGCAGTCGAGGCGATGCCGAAATGCGCATTCAAAGTGGACAGGATGCGGAGGAGGAGTGGAGGGGGTAAGAGAGATGGCGTGCCACCACCGAAGAAAACAGTCTGTAAAGGTCTGCTAGGGTTTGTTTTCGCAGCGAGACGAATCTCCCGGCACACGAGGTCGACGTAATCCGTCATGCCGGAGTCCATGTGAGCCGTGTTGCTGGCTGTTCGTTCGCCCACTGCCACGATGGGGAAGTCGCAGTAGAAGCAGCGGCGTTTGCAGAAGGGGATGTGGACGTACACTGACGACGGAGCTTCATCACCTTCATCAGGCGACAACGAATTCGACAATTCAGCAACCTGCAAATTCGACAGCAACTTCCCGCCAGAGTTTGCGTGCAAAGAACGAATGCGAGGAGCCGAATTGTGGCCATGAGTGAAGAGACGACGCAGTGAAGGAAGAGATGGTAAGAGAGAGGCATAGCACTGGGAATGGAGGACGCCAGCAGGCCGGAGGAAGACGAGGCGGTTCATAGCTCCACACACACCAATTTCCTTGCGCAACTTCGTGTACTAAACCCTAAACCCTACAACAAACGATGCACTTCCTCCAGCCACGATGAGAAATCCAATACTAAGGTCTTCCTTCCGATATTCGCGAAATGGAGAAGGCGCTTCAATATCAGAAGATGCACTCCTCTTGGATTTCAAATCTCAAGAAATTAAATAGAGCTCTATCGAATGTGTGGGTTTTAGATTTCGTTCTACAATAACGAAGGCTTCCAATGCTGACTGGGATGTCCACATGGCAGTTTCGGCTGTGGACGCTCAAGTGTTCACGTTTTTACTCGTTTGCGATTCTTTACAGTTGCTAATGGCATTGCATGGTATTGATTTGATTGTCGCAACTTGAGAAAGCATTGGCAAGTATTGGCCCTGACACTAATCACGGGATAATTACCACAAAGCTTCGCTGTTGGTGACTGCTGAGATTCCATGAATTTATCCGGAATCTCTTCAGCATGCATTTCTGAAGGTCTGAACTCTGAAGCCCACTATTTGGCAAACCTGCATATAAGTAACCTTGACTTCAGCAACAGAGTACCGCAGATGGCGCAGCTAAGCAGCTCCAAAATGCAGACTGATTCACGTTGTTGACATTGACTGAGAATGATAGAAATGCTCTCTTGGAGGGAGGACAATGTTCAATTGTCAACCAAAAACAGTACTCAAATATCACAGATACAACTAGATTGTCAGCGGACTGATGTCGGTGTAATTGCCAGCTGTTGCATCTGCAAGCATCCCGAGGTTCCAGTAACTCTCCAGTGGGGAGCAACGTATCCAACAGGGATTCGTAGTCCATCTGTGCTGACCAAAAGTTTCTGAGCATTGAGCACAAGTTTGATGGATTTCAGAGTTGCAAACTGCCGATCCTGGTGCGCAGTATGAGACAACGCATTAATCCGCATCGATCAATGGAGAGGTTTCAAACACGGAGTGGGTGATATAGGCTGATCAAGCAGAACGACAGACGTAACTTGTGTACTGTAGACAAGGTCGACTCATGCAAAACGAGGGACTGGAATAAGAAAATAGAATTTCAGATACACTTGAAGACACTGTTCCCAAAGAATAAGAATAAAATAGAATTTCAGATACACTTGACGACACTGTTCCCAAAGAATTGCAATACATCTGTACAGCGGTATCAACCGCATGTGGTATACACCCTACTAAGCCCCCGTTCTATTCCTGCTTCTTCACACTGCAAATTTGCAAGCGGCAGCAGAATGTGACCTAATCCTCGTAAGTTCGGCACTCGTCGGTCTCGGGGTTGTCCGCGCAGTAGGCCTCCAGGGGGTCGCTGGTTGTCTTTTTGCGGTCGCGCTGGTGAGAAGCCTCAGCGGTCAGCTCCTCAACCTCGTCCCATGCGACTGCACATGGTGCGGAAGTGGGGTCGTCCTCACAGGTCTTCTGGGCTTCAGCGATGGCGTTAGGGATCTGCAACCATGAAGTTCTATGTAAGATTATCGGAAAATTGTAGCGATTCTGAACCTCGAGATAAACTAATTCCAACAGAATCTATAATTTCAGCAACAGACATGAATAATATTCGAGTTGAAATCGTAAAGGTTACTGACTATGAGTAAAAGGCTAAGAATGCAAAAACCTGAAACCTGCACTTGCTAATGAATAGAGTCTTCTGTAAAGCTATATCTAGTAAAAATAAAAGCGAGGGATAATAACAATTCAATGTACAGAAACCAAGTCTTAATTAAGGTCACTGAATCAAACTTCCTATAATATTGTAATCAGCGAATACTGTGTTTGAAAATGCACTCGAAAATGTACTTACATTTCAACAGAGAACTGCAGACACTAAAATTAAATAAGACGTAGAAACTGACGACGATCTAGGTTCGTCAACTACAGAACCTCAACGCACTACAAATCTATATTCTTCAAATTTTGAAAGAATCTGAAAACAATGAACGCGGACATCGCCGAAATCAGAATGAGAACAAAGTAGCGAACGGGTGCGTAACACGTGGGAATCTGCCAAACAGTTTGGGCCAAATCCCGAATGAATAAAAGCTAAAAAGCGCTGTTTGATGAGCCCACGTAGTATTAGGTAGTTGGTTAGGTAAAAGCTAACCAATTTCCTGCAGTAAAGTAACCTGTAGGACAAGGAATACAGTACTCCATCATACATTTCTTTACTTAAACAAAGAAAATTGAAAAAATCCTACGAATCTGTAAGCTGGGAAATTCGGACAACTGAAATTTACTAAATGTAGGCATAGCACTAGCATCGTGATAGAGGGAAACGTCCCGCAGCAAAGTCACCTTATAGTCAAGAGAAACAGAGTCGAAAGACAAATTCCACACTTCAGCCAAGAAAATCGACATACTTCTACAACTCTGTAATCCGCGGCGAAATTCAAAATTGCCTACCCATAATGAAAAAACAGCGCTAAAACACAGACAGGATCGCCAATTCCAGAACCTCAACCCACTCATTCCCTTTTCACAAAACCCAAAACCCACAAACCGAATGCTCCCCTTTCCCATTCAAGCCCAATACCCTGTCCTTGACGTCCTCCTTATTCTGTGGAATAGCCGTGGCGACAACAGAAAACCGCCGGTTCACGGGCGCATTCATCCTGACAGCGGAGGAAGTCGAGAACGACGACACCGAAAAAGAAGAAGCCGCGAACACAGCTGCGGAAGAAACTACCGCCGACGCCATCCTGAGGGTGGCCATAGCAGAAGCTCCACAGACCCCCACAAACACAACCAGCGAGAGAGAGACTGGTGGCGCAAATGGAAGCGCGGACTGAGAGCAAATTGAGTGCCTGCAGAAAATATCTGCAGCAACGAATCTGAAGTCAACTGAAAAGGGAAAGCGGGATTGATGAAGGGCGCGGTGGATGGCCGAGGCTGGAGATGGCGAACTGAAGGACAGGAGGACAGGACGGGTCGCGGGGGCAGCTTGGAACGGGCAGAGATGGAATTTGTCTCGGCTGCCCGTGAAACTTGTCCGCAACTGACTTAGGGCCAGCTTACATGTGAGCCCGGTGGCCAAACTTGTTTCTAAAACAGACAAGAAGACAAAAATGCCTTCACCGATTGTCTTGTCGGGGTGGGCAAACGGAAAAGGAGGAGCCCAATTTCAACCGATATCGGTGGACAATCGGTGGACAACTCCATTGGTGGAGACTAGTGGTCACTAGTGGATCATGAGAGAATCTAATACGTGTCCACTCCTCCATTGGAACCCTCCTCCATCCACCGGGTCCACATAAAAGTGGAATTCGTTTTTTTTCCTATAGCTCCCCCTGTAGCGCTTTGCCCACCGAGGGAGCATGTAAGGAGGCCCTTATCCGGGGTGGGAGAAAGAAGGGGTCTGGTGCTGGGCAGACTTCGAGGTAGAAGCACCTAAATGTGACACACTTATGGGAGGCAACCCATTCCTAACCACTTAAGGAGTTCCATGTATCTGCAGGGTGGTTGTTGTGACTGGGTAAATTTTTCCCATGTGTAGAAATAGATTGCAAATGGTTTCCATAATTTTTCGGATTTTTTCCCGCAAAACATAGTTACTGTGAATTTTTCAGTGGAAGATTATGTTCCTCCCATAACAGTGATATAGGGCTTGCTATTTCTAACCGTGGGCTAAAAACAAAATCGACCAAGGAATGATTGCAATATTGAGAGTCTTGTAGCCAATCAAAATGCGCCACAACTATCTCAGGAATCGCACTGTATTTAATAACTGTTCATCTCCTCCTTCACGGAAAGAGAACAACCTATATATCCACAATGGGGTGGTGATCAAGAATGGTTTGCCTCCCACAGAGCCAGTTGCCATAGGGGCCATTGGAGGTCCAGGAACTAACCATCCGGGAAGGCTCCATCGAAGAAAAGAGTCCAATTTGGCATCCAGCCAGCCCTCAAGCCTCCGGGCCTTGTAAACTGAGATTGTAGACTTGGAGGGGCCGGAGGGTCAATCGGAGGCCCTTTTTTTTAACTACACAACCAAAAAAACTTGATACAGGCCTTGTCGCAAACTTAGATGGTCAGTTTAATAAATAAACTAAGTCAACTCAGCCTCAAATCCGAGAGGCACATCCAGCCCGGCCTCTGATTCTGATTCTGCAATGGAAAGCTACTAGTCTTCCTCTCCACCAATGATCTCAAAACTGGTTCAAGGTTTTTAGCCAAATGTTCATTTTGGAAAGATTTTTTTTAAAATTTACACTGAGGGCATGAAAAATTAAGTAGCAACCGAGCGAAATTTAGCTAGTTTTGGGATCGCTGCTCTCTACCTCTGATGCACCATACCATCCCCCTCCAAGCTCTGAAGGTCCAGTAGGATAATGCATGGCAACACGCTCTTATTCAAGATTTGCATATCTTGAGGCTAGCTAGAGAATAAAATGATGTGCGCTTGTTAAGAAATGGTTTAGAAAACCATCAAAATTGGTTTCGTACTTTTTCAAGCTTGTATGAATCAATAACAAGTATTTGGGGAAATAAGTGTGTAGATGCACCTACTATGGATTGTAGACTAATACAAAAGTGGACACAGAAACACCCAAAAGAAATAGACCGTAAACTTGTATCATGCTCATTTTATTGGCCAACGCAAAACCCGCCCCCTTTATTGTGACACATTCATGTAAACTCATTTGTTAACATTGAATCCACGTGCGCGTTACTTTAGAGCTTATTCTAGGTGTCAATAAACAAATCCTGTTACATTTGGATATTCTTACCTTATAGAGTAAGGTAAGCGGTCCATAAAACGCCCATTTAACCCTTGAAGGACCAGCTTGCTATTTTTAGCAACATAGCAATTTGGGGCAGGTACCTGTGACTAGAAATTTTGCACATTTTAGGCCCAAACTTTAATCACTACAAGAGAAAGGGATGTTCTAAGTGAGTTTTTAAGTATAGTCCTAGATATAAGATAATAAGTGATGATCTTTAAGGAGATTTTTAGCAAAATTTTACTAAAAACACATGGATTTCTAATAAAATTTTGTTGAAAATCTCCTTAAAGGCATTACTTATAATCTTATCTCTAGGACTATACTTAAAAACTCACTTAAAACACCCCTTTCTCTTGAAGTGGATAGAAATTGTGGACGAGGATTATCATCTCGAATTAGAGGGAGGACAATTTTTCAACACAAATATTGTACGGAAGTTGTGAATTTATACCTACGTACCATTACCGCACGGATTCCGTGCATTAGAGACATCCACAACTTTCGTGCATTTGATGTATTAGATTGATATGAATGGAAGTCATGCCACTTCATATCATTGAACCATGCATTGTAATTGTGCAGATTTGACACTTTTAAACACCAATGTATCCGGGTTTTTTTCCATGAAGTAAACGTTGTTTTGGACAAATAAATTATATACATATATATATGGTTTTTTTTTTTGTTTTTTTTTGAAATGCCCACCATGCGGGTGGGCACAACCATGGGGTTTCAAACCTTGAACCTCATGGTGAGGTCCAACGTTCTTTACCATTGCACTATGTGAACTTTTATGTGATAATATGGCATGTAGAATTTTATATATGTAGTTTTTGCAATTGTTTTTCATTTGCTTTTTATAGTCAACAGACTTTGGAGGCCATTTGGACATAGTAGAACAATTTTTTTAGAAAACTTTTCACAATTTTTTTTTGTAAAATCAAGTTAAATTTCATCTTCAAAAGTTTATTTGAGATTTGGAGCCTCCAATCAAAAGTTATGGACAAAATTCAGAGAAGATGTTTGAAAATGAAAAAAAGATGTCCCTTCCAAACCCTCTCTGAACTTTGCCTATAACTTTTGATTGGAGGCACAAAATCTCAAATGGATTTTTGCACTCGAAGAAAACTGCATTGGAACCTACAAAACCATGTGGGATTGGTTTGGTTGAGTTCCTAGTTTCGGGTCGTTGCAAGAATGACTGGCTAATTTTGTTCCACTTTGGTTGTTTTTGGCTAGTACTTCCAGTACTATGAGCTTTTTGCATATGAATTTTTTTAAATAAAATAAAATAAGGATAATTAGTATAACACTAGAAATAGAAAATCACCAAAATTTCAGACCTAAAAAAAATCAAGATAAAAAGTTATTCACAAAAATGTGTGAACTGAAATTTTGAAGAAAATACATAGTTTGACGTTTTAATTTGTACAAAATAGGAAAAACAATTTTCAAAGAAACTAAAAATTTTCCATTTGGAAAGACTTTATTTTGAAGAGATTTCACCAAAAAAATTATCTTGAAACCATCTTCAACATACAGAATTGCGCGCGTAAGGGAGCCTTCTTTGCATGGACGTAGAGGATATAAAATATAATATTTTTTGATGCCTCTTTGTAGGATCATGACTTCCTACTATGGGAATAGACCGTAGAAATTTCAACTCTAAATCATTAAATTTGGGAACTCCATAGTACTAAAAATCCTTAAAACTCAAAACGTGACATATTAGTTTAAATGATTTTTAAATATAAAATGATTTTTGAAATTTTTTGAAAAATATGAGATATAATTAAACTCAAGAGAGGCATCTCCAATAAAAATTTCAAATTCATGCGAGTCATGCTGCAACAGTTATAGCAAAAGGAAGCTTCCGCACTTGCTTTGTGACAATGTTTCAGTACCGGTCTTTCTTGCAATGACCCTTTCCAATGCAGATTTTTGCATTGGAATGCGTTTTTGTGCTGGAATTCTGCAGAATTTTGCGTTGGAAACTAGAAACTCAACAAAACCACTCCCACATGGTTTTGTGGGTTCCGACAAAGTTTTCTTCTAGAGTTGGAGATGAAATTTAGCTTGAAATCACAACTTCTGTCAATTTAAAGTTTAAAAAGAAAAGTTGTTCTATTATGTCCAAATGACCTCCAAAGTCTGTTGACTGAAAAAAATACCGAATTGTGAATAATTAAGTTAAATAATTTTTATTTATTAGTAATGCCAAAACAAGCACAAAAATTTCATAACAAGATTTTAGGACCAAGGACTAACATGGCAAAATTACACGGATTCTGTGCCAAGCTTTCAATTAGTATTTATATTGCACAGATTCCGTACAAATTGATTCAATACGTAATCCATGACAGTTTTGTCAAGCATTATTTAGACACATAATTTGCACGGAATTGGTTACACACGAATTTTGTGCCCCATTAATCCCTAAAGTTCCATGACTATGTTTTCATCAAAGTTCTCAAAAACTGCCATTTTTAGTATGAGTACCAAATTTTTGGAAAAAACTTTTTTGACACAGGTAACCGTAAGATCTTCTAGTATGCTGACTTGAGAACATGTGGTAAAAATTTCAGAAATTTCCACTATGCCAATTGCAAGATAAAAGCATTCAAATCCATTGAAATCATTTTTTTGGCCATGCGGAAAACAGGGTAAGGTACCCCCCCCCATTCCCGACCAGTGACCCATTCCCGACCTATAGGTGCACGTATTTCTGACCACGCTTAGAATGCGGGTTTTTTTTTGTTTTCAAGGTTGGAACTAATAAATACATGACACATGTTCCAAGTTGTGAATAAAAAAATAGGAAATAATGATTAGGTAAAAAGTTATTGAATGATCGGAATTGGAAGAGTCTACACTTTGGCCATGGGTCCGGCGCACTTTTTGCCTCCCAAAATTCAGAGTAATTTCAGTTCAAGCGATAAAATTACCAATTTTTTTGCAATCCATGTCATTTCTATCAATGTACCTCTGAAAAATATTTGTTTTGCCTTCACTACTCCGGATCATGTCAGAATTCCTTATTCAGTCGGTTAAGGCGGGGGTACCTTAGTTGCACTTCACAAGCTCCCTTTTTATGAAAAAATGTCCAAAATGGTGGTGCTTCTTTGAATTATCTTTCCTAAACAAGTTAGCTATATTTTTAAAATTTTAAAATCATTTGGAATTGTACAATATATAGGAAAAAAATAATAAGTAGAAAGAAGCAAAGAATCATTCAAAATACAAAATTGTTAAGAATTTAATTATGGAATTGAAAAATTTCAATCCCAATGGTTGCAATGCTGTAATAAACAATCTACATCCTATGATTTTATTTTTTTTCAAAAAATATTAAAAATTGAGTAAGATAAAGGACTTCAAAGTTTATTTTAGAGTAGAGAATTCATAACGCCCAGAAACAAAAACTCCTCATAACTTTTGACTCATTGATCAAAATGGAATGATTCAAAGCTTTTCATGTATATATAAACCTTATAAACCAGTTTTAAATTTTGTTTTTGAAAAAAGTTTTTTTTTAAAATCTACCCGGACTGCCCGAGTTGAGAAACAAACAATATATGAGGCCATAACTTTTGACTACTATTTCCAAATGTCATAACATTTAGTGGATATGAAAGATATTCTTTGTCCCCACCTTCGATTAAAATTTTAGCCTAAATTATGGAAATCTCCAATCACACATACCTGCCCAAAATTTCTATGTTGCTAAAAATAGCAAATTGATCCTTTAGGGGTTAATATGATGGTATTATACAGGGAAGAGACATGATATACATATTGTCATAATGATTGATGTCTATGTGCGAATGAGACACTTCAAAGCCCACGTTACTTATACGTTTATATGAACCATTGGAATCTGTATGACAAAAATTGACATTTATTCACAGGAGGTTTGAGATGATCTTTTATGTAAACAAAATTTTATGACATTTGGGAGTATGAGTAATAAATTATGGCTTAATATGTATGCCACATTCAACTACTTTTGGACTTTTGAAAGTCCAAAATTAATAATGGTCATTGGGAGAAAAGAAAATGGTCATCAAGAGATAATCCAAAACATCAAGATTTCTATGCAAAACATCAGGAGATCAATACAAAACATCCGGAGATCTATACAAACATCAAGAGATCTCTTGTTGTTGTTTTTCTTCAGAAGATCTCCCAGTGTTTAGTCCAAAATTCATTGAATAGTTCAGAAATAGTTTAATGTGGCATATGTTACTTTTTTTTATCTTAGCCAAACAATTTGGGCAGATTAAAAAAATCACTTTTTTTAGAAATAAAAATTTGAAACTGGTTCCTTAGATTTATATATATGTGGAAAGCTTTAGATCATTCCATTTAGATCAATGAGTCAAAAGTTATGAGGACTTTTAGTTTGCGGGCAATTATGGATTTTTTATTCTAAAATAAACTTTGAAGTTGTTTATTTCACTCAATTTTCAATATTTTTGGGAAAAAAAAATCATCTGGTAAAGATTGTTTATTACAACATTACAACCATTGGAAAATCTTGGCATTTCTCAATTCCATAATTAACTTTTTAACAATTTAGTGTTTTGAATCATTATCTACTTCTTTCTATTTACTATTTTTTTCCTATATGTTATACAATTCCAAATGATTTAAAAAATTTTCAAGCATGTAGCCAACTTGCCCTAAAGAATGAATCCAAAGAGTAACCATTACAAGAAATTTCAGCCCCCGAAGGGGCCGCGAGTTTTGACCCCCCCGGGTGCAATTGCAGAAAAAATTCAAATAAAAAATTATTTGATTTCGGGTGCTGATGCGGCACTACTAGTGCCACGTCAGACTTTTTAATTTTTTTAATTTTTTTAATATATGTATATATATATATATATATATATATATATATATTTTTTTTTTTTTTTTTTTTTAATTTTAAATTTTTTTAAATAAATTAAAATAATATAATATATATATATTTTTAAAATATTAAAAAAATAAAAAAATAATTTTTTAATTATTCTGTAATTGCATCGCAAGGGTGCCGAAAATCATCTGTTAATAGCCTCTTCGAGGCCCGAAACTTCTTCTAATGCACCATTTTGGATAATTTTTCATACAAATGTGAACTTGTGAAGTATAGTTGCCTGGTTTTTTGCAGGACCAAAAAAAGAATTTTTGTCAATTCAAACGTTAATATCTTGCAATCCACATAGTGGAAAACTCTGAAATTTTTTCCACATCTTCTCAAACTAGCGTACTACAAGATCCTATGGTTACATGTGTCCAGAAATGTTTTTTTTCCAAAATTTTGGTACTTGTGCTCAAAATGGCAATTTTAGAACGTTTTTTGGGAAAACATATTCAAGGAACTTATGGACTTAAGAGCTAAAACTAAATTTGGGGATGTGAAACTTCTTGAAATATTTTTTAGTAAATTTTTCTTAAAATGGACAAATAGAGTTGGAATCAAATTCAAATTGTTTCATATTTTTTGGAGCTCTGTGAAATTATTTATGAATTTTTGAAATTGAAGTGCAATGGGCTCTAAAATTGCCCACTTTTTAAAATGTAAACTAATGTTACATTATTGGTACAATGAAAAAGAAATATGTATAAATAGTTTACATTTTAGGAGATCAACGATTTTAGAGCTCAGGCGCTTTATAGACTTCCTACTTTAACCCCTAAAGTCCCGTTGCCCCCTCAGGGGACAAAATGGATTTCGGGTAGGCTCCTACGGTCTCAATATTTGTTGTAATTTTCTGAATTTTTTTGTGAAGATAGAAAATCATCTTAGCTTTCAAAAAATGTAATTTTTATCAGTACCCGGGAGCAAAAGTTATGGCACAAAACCTCCAAATTTTGTTCGGCGGGCACAAAAAAAACCTCACAAAAACTTTAAATTAAAAATTTTAAAAATGTGTTTCATATAGATTTTATTTTTATCTACATGGGAAGCTTTGATTCATTCCATTTGGATTTGTTATGCAAAAGTTATAGACAATCTTATTTTTTGGGCAATTAGAGCATCTTCTTGAAAAAATAACTTGTAGGATTCATTTTTGAACTCAATTTTGACAATTTTTCAAAAAAAAAATTTTACAAGGTTAAGATTTTTTGCTAGAACAATCTCACCGTTGAGATTAGAATATTTCCAGTCTATCTTAGAGCTATTAATGATTTAATTTTTCTTTCAATCTTGAACCTACTTCTATTTAATAATTTATTGATGAGTGAAAACTAAGTGTGTGTTTTTTGAATTTTTTTCCTAGATTCTCAACTCAATTCTTCATCATATAAAATTAGAAATTCAAAATCATTAGAGCAAAAAATTTAAGTTAAAAAGGTTCAAAGCCAAAAAATGTAGTTGAACAAGGTGCAAAAAAACTTGATTCCTTCACTTTAAATGCAAATACCTTGCAATCTACATGGTCAAAGTTTCTGAAATTTCTTCTACGCGTTCTTACACTAGTCTAGTACAAGATCCTATGGTTAAATATGCAAAAAAAACATTAAATTTTTTTTTTGCTCTTTGCTATAGAAATGGCAGTTTTGAGTGGTTTTTGATGGAAAAATGGCCTTGGGACTTTAGGGGTTAACCTCTAAAGTCCAAAGGCATATTTCAGATAGAAATTATAAAAAATTGCTTCTTTATAGGACAGTGAGAAAAAAATGAATTTTTTATTTTTTGAACAAATTTGTATTAGACTATTGTATAAATGTGTGGAAATTTTTTTTAAACTTTTGAACGCACAAATCAAAAGATTATAATGTTTGAAGTTTGAAGAAAAATTTCTTTTTTGACCTTATTCAATAGAGCTAGTAGACGTTAATTCCTCCGAGGATGAGATTTTTACACTACGGTGTCGAGTAAAGAGAGCTTTGCCTTGGAAATCACGGAGATCTTGGCTGCGACTAGGAATGGCTTAGAAACAAAAGAAGTTGTGTATAAATCTTGAATCTTGTTTCTTGAATCTTCTATACTGTCATGAAACTACTACGTTTTTTGGCCTATCATGTGTAGGCTTTAGGTTGGCTCATAGGTTAAAGTAGGAATAAAAAAAACTATGAGATACGGGACATGTAGAACCGACAACATACCACAAAATATTGTCAGTAAATATGGCTCCTAAATTTTCAAACTTATGATTTGTTGGTCATCAACCCAATCTTACCGTGAGAACAGAGCAAGTCATGACCATGTGAGCAAAGAACCCTACTTCGTTGCTACAACACAAAATGAGGCTAAACAATGATTTAACCTATGTCACCTGCAACAACAAAGTTCACAAGGAAAGACAAAGGCACAACACACAAGTCTTCAAAATCTTCTCCAACTGTAATTCTTTAGCTGAACTTTGATTTATTGCCATCATTTCATCCACAGTTCAAATGAAATGAATGATAGTTTTTTGGAAAGATAATACAATTTTTTACTTTTCTTTCAAATTTCAAATTAATCTAACACTATGTTTAACTTCTATGTCCACCCAAAATTTTGGCCTTTAGAATTAAGCACAGCAAATTCTTATTCACTTTAACATTCACAACTCACTCATAAAAATTTCATATAGAATGAATGATAGCTTCATAAAGAGCTAACATAATATTTTACCTTTTTTTTAAATCTCAAATCACTTTAACACTCTCTTCAACTTCTATGGCCACTCAAAGTTTTGATTTCTAGAATTGGAGCAACAGACCCCTCTTCATTTTTATACTTACAACTCACTCATAAAAGCTTCAAATAGAACAAATAATATCTTCATGAAAAGCTAATAAAATTTTCTATATTATCAAAAAAATTCATTGCAAACTAAAAACCTGTCCGTTTTTTATGGCCAATCAAAGTCCTTGCCCCTTCATATAGGAGGCAACAGAACTCTCTCCACTCAAACTAGTACAAATCTTGATTTTCAACTTTAATTCAAGCAAAAAAAGACTTTTTGAAAACACAAAATCATGATACACAACTCTTCCAATTTTCATTTCAAAATTCTTAATACACAACACACTATAACTCCTCAAACATTTTGGTCTTCTAAATCAACAGTGAGGAGGAAGATGAATAGTGTCCTCTCCATTTTTCACCTTATCTTTCCCTTCAACCACACATATTAAGTGGATTTTAATTCATACCTTAACCATAAGGCTATACTACTACCCATTGGTCATTAAATTTTGACCATATCATATAACTAAATTCAATTCCTTATTAAAAAGATAAATTACCTCAGAATCACTAGAAGACAATTATGTCTATCTTTTCCTTCTAAGACTTTAAACACACAAAATAAAATACATAAATTATTAGCATGTTTATTAAATATTTATTAGAGGTAAAAAATCAAAGTCCAAGGAAAAGCATCACTCCATCTACAAAAACTTGAGAATACATTTAACGGTGGCTGCAACGTATTCTGCATGATTTGCCTTAGTTAAAGAATGGACCAGCCCCTCTAACCAACGTCGGTGGCCACGACTCCCTTTTATAAGCCTAATTACACAAAAATATTGATCATCGTTTAGACCCTCAAAATACCCTTCAAATGTCACTTCTCGGTTGCTAGGTTCAACACATCTGATTTGCAACAAAATCACCAACGCTCGAGCGTCACGTAGAAGATTTTCGTGCCATTACTGCTTCACACGAGTTTGCTTTGGTGATCGAGAAGGCCCAATTTTAGCTTAAGGGTGCTCATGCAGCGATGCAAGATCTAATGGCAAAAGAGGCTGATTTGACAGTTGTAATAAAGAAAACTCAAATTTCAATTTCAGTTGAAGCTCATCGTCTTGAGACTCAACCCCCCCCCTTCAATTTGACATACTAAAATTTAAAGTGAAAAACAAAAAAAATTACATCAAATTGATGAAGTTCTAAAACGAATGCCTCTTCTTAAATAAATGGACTGCTCCAAAAAGAAAAGGTGTCACTTTGAAACTACTAAACATGATGTTATCCTTTTATTTGGATTATTATAATCAAATCTATCAAAATAACATATCAATATATATTTTTATACCATGTAGGCATTTATAATGCGACAACGTTGACTATCACGAAGTCCACTGGGTATTCTTATTTATAGTTACTACACTAACTTAGTTCAAACGCATAATTTACTTGTTTCATTTGGACCACTTGGTATAAAATTGCTAGTAGATTTGTGCTTGATAAGTAGATAGTGCATTGACTTACATCATCTGAAAATTAGAGGGCCTGGTCTAGTTGGAGAAGATATATATGACGGTGCAACTTACAGGAGACATTCCACTTTATTGACTTATATTAAGTGTTACATTGATCAAATATACATTGACAAAGTTATTCTCTCCTAACACCAAATGCAAAATTACTTTTAAGTTGAGTAGTTTTTTTAAGGTTGAAGTAGGCACCTATCCAAGCCTAAGTCTATTCTCGGAGGGTGCAGTAAGTGGTAGAAGTAGCAAACTACGTGTAAACAAATGATAGGGTGCCAAAAAAACATTGGAGCTAAAAATTATAAACTGATTGATTATACTATAGCATATGTAAAATGTCATTGGTTGTATTATAAATACTATAGGGTGTGGAATAATGGGATGCATTAGAAAAAATTTAGACTTAAAATATCTCCTTTTTTTATTAGTTTAGTGGGTCAAAAGTCTTAATTATGGGTTTAAGGATGTCATTTAACCCCACATTTATATTACATTGTCTTTTTATTTTAGATTTTTTAAGCTATGATGACCTATTATATTTTATCTACAACTCTTAGTCTCATAATTAAATGAGGGTATCAGCCTACCATATACAAGTTGTGGTTATAACTCCATGTGAGTAATAAATTGTGAATACATAAGTTATGGGGGTGCATTCAGAAATGCATTTTCCCAAAAGCAGTATCATCAAAAATTTAGAATGGAATGGTTGACTAAACTTGTTATTTAGATAGCCTAATATATATTCTCTTCCCTAGTCTTACTTGGTCTGGTCATGTATGTCTTGTTTCTCTTCTGGCCACGCCACCTGTAAAACCTGGGTGAATTGACCCCCTCACTCGCTCCCAAGGAAAAATGTTGATTTTTTTAATTTGCAAGCATGATAAAATTTGCAAATTTTAAATTTATATTTGCAATCAAAAGCCCCAAAATTAGCGAGGAAGGTTGTACAAGATAAATTAATCATATACAAAGTAGGGAGCTTTTTTTTTACATGCACCCCTAGAATGACTTGGGGGAACAAGCAATGGGGGCAATTCACCTTGGCTACTTGTGGCTAGCTGGCTTGTAAGTTACTTTTTACCATTGGCAATAAAAATATGTTTCATTTGTTTCAAAAAAAATAAAACAATCTAAATAATGACAAAGCCTACAATTGGATTATGATTTTTGAAGTTGCAAATATCTGCACTTTACCTGAATACCAATTTTGCTATTGAAAATCTATCAATGAGAAATTGATTACAAATTGAGCTTAAAATGTAAGAGGTCCATAAATTACCCATTTAAGAGCTGAAATTGAATTTTGAGGAGGTGAAACTTCTTTAAATATTTTTCAGGAAATTTTCCTTGAAAGACAAGTAGAATTGGCATCTAACTCAAGTTGTTTCATATTTTTGGAGCTTTGTGGAATTAGATATGAATTTTTGGACTTCAAAGCACTAAATGGTTAAGAAGCCCCCTAATTGTGAACTTTAAACCCTACACCAAATTTTGTAATTGCAAGTAGTGCAAAAAAATTGAACCAATATAGCATTTGACATATTCATGGCAATTAAAAATTATAATTAATGTATGCCCCCTTCTTAATGGTTCAAATTAGAAAATTATATAATGATAGACCTCAGAATAATCAATGGACAAAAAGTAATACCCCCCATTTAAATATCCGGTGTTTGCACCTATATCCTTATTTTTTTCAATGAGTGCATCCCCCGAGAGTCTGTTCTTGTTGACACTGCCCAACAGGCTATGGCTTTGGAAAGGAAAAGAGCACTTGGTTGAACAATTCGACTTTGTAGGCCCTAAAAACTCCATCAATTTCTTCATCGCGAAATATATTGTTGCTCCCCATTGAGATTGTAAATCATGAATAAACATTGATTCATCATGAAACAAATACCCGTGTACTTCCTTTCATTAAATCTACATGTTCTCTATTTAATGACTTCAGACTAAATGACTATCACTGTAGACATAGTTTTGAATAGTCCAATGGTAAGAGGAGTATCCTACAGATTTCAAGTTTAGAGTAGACACATTTTGCAAGGTTTTATGTACCCTAAGATTTGAGCTGAAATTGATTTAGCTCTTTTGCATATCAATAATAAGTCTCATCCACTAAGACACTTGAAGAATGTCTCTAATTTCTGTTCCGAGTTATTTGGATCTTGTGATAACAATTGATGTTAGTTTCTCTTGGTATGCCTTGTAGTCAATTAGAATTGTATTCTTCTGGGGCTACAAATACTTACTTGTGAGACCTAGAAGGTCTAACTAGAATATTGTGCCATTCCATTTGGATTGATTTACTCAGCTTTCAAATATATCTCGTGATTATCACTTGCGGAGTATTAATTCACATGAAGCAATTGAATTGAAAATCAACTCCAAGCAATTCTTTACGTGGAAACTTAGAAACATACATTTGAGGATTGATGAGAATGTTGTTTAGATTATTAAGAAGGTGTGACTTGTCCTATGTGCTTGGGAAGATCGATGGAGCTTGTTGAAATGTATATAGACTTGATGCCATTCAATTAGTGTCACAATGACTTGGCATCGCTAGTGAAGTAGGTTATGAATCAAGTTTCAAATGTATTGCTGGCTCTATTTTAGCAAAACCATAGTCAAGAATGGAGGGTTGCTATTATGTGAGCATAGGAATGTGAGCCTATGAGCCTAGAATACTACACACCTATGTTATAGGTGTATATACTGTAGAAACTGTCTATGATTATAGGATATATATGTTACAAATACCCATATTATAGGTGTTTATGATATATACACCTTCTATAGTGTGTGGTATCTATATTATAAGTACCTATATTGTAGGCTCAATGCTCACAAGCTCGCATTCTTGGGCTCACATACTAGCACCGTTGGTCAAGAATGGTGACTTTACTGTTATACTCCATATCAGCCATCAATTCAAATCATTTGTTTCGGAATCAAATTGATAGTGTTATCTAATTTAAGTGATTGTTAATTTACATGAATGACTCAATGGCGAGTGAAGCTAGTAAGTCAGATTTTTGAAAGTTTGCATTCAGGTTTGATACAATCATGTGGCTTACTAGGGTTTAGTCAGACAAGTTATTTCTTAAAGCTATTAAAATGGGCTTCTTCTCAGGTAATCCCACCTTGCAGTTTTGTAGCTTATTAATGTTCATTACTTAACATACCTGGTATTGGTTTAAGCTATATTTTATTTTTCACGATTGGAATGATGATTAGGCTTTTAGGCGGCCAATATTGCAAAGTTATTGTGGAAACAGAGGAGTTGTATTGTGCACATTGTGATTTACAATGGTTTTAGACTTTTGAGTACATGATGTTGATCAGCTTCTTGATAAAAAAATCCCTATATCTCAATACTTTGGATTGACTCAAGGAAAAGTGATATTTTTTGTAGACTGTGACTGTGTATGTTTGGCATCTTGACATGCAATGTAATGACAACTTTTGATAATTTTAATTCTGTTTTGAACAAAAAGCAAGAAAGTCTTGAGGATGTATATGAAGAAGAGAATCCAAAGTCAAAGTAAGTCATCTTTCATTTCAAAATTGCATATGTATTTGGTGTGTCTTGTACTCAAATTTTGGTCTTCCTACCACACTCAGACTTGTTCAATGCCGCACCAAACTTGAATCAATGAAGCTCTTATTCACTCTATCAACTTTTATTTTTTGAATTTCTATCTTTTAAATAAAGTAAAGCTAATTCATGTGCACCAAGCCATTTAGGCATCTGCACTGCTATCTTAGCTTGTTTTATTCAAAGGATAGAAATTTTAAAAAATGAAAGAATGAAGGTTTGTTAAGATGATGTTAATGGAAAACAAAAAATTACTTATATTTTTTTTAAATTTTAAATTTTGAATGAAGTAAAGTTGCTATATGTGTACAGAACCATCATACTGATATTGAAATATGGAAAAGAAAACAAAAACAAAAACAAAAAAACGGGGAAGACATTTGAGAGGAAATGATGGACATAATAGGCATGCCAAAACAAGGAAGAAAGAAAGGATGAAAAAATCATTTGAGGAAGCTCAAGCAATAATTGGATCAGAGACTTATGCGTTTATTTTTGACAAAGAGCGACGTCCCAAGAATTTCAAAAGAAAGTAAATGGATAATATACCAGATGATTATTATTAAATATCTTATAGGAGGATGGCTATGCAAGACAAGGATATGGAGGAAATTGTTCTTGTGGTTCAATTTTCATCATATCATTCTTTAGTGATGGAACCAAAAGAACGTGATGAGCTTCACAAATTAATAATAATGCTTGTTGAATTATCTCAAGTGCCAGTGAAGTGAAAGATAATGGAGCTCACAAGGGAGGGGGGTGGCCATATATATGTGTTGGGTTGGAGACGTGATTATAACGATGGATATTCTTTGTTTAGGTACATCCCTTAACAAACAGTCCAAAAATCCAAGAATCTTTACAAAAATGGGAGAAGGATGAAGAAGGAATGATTTGAATTGCAAAAGTGTATTGGAAAAGCTTTTGTGATCTTGCATCTGGACTTTTTGATCCATAATTATCACATTGGGCGGACCGATTGTCCTAACTGTCCAATTTGCCCACCTATTCGAGACGTCTAGTGATCCTAATCTGCCGGATGTGACTACTTCAAGGTAATCACATTGTTTGTCTACTCCGTTCGAACTGTCCCATATGTCCACCCATCCGAGACGTCTGATGATCCTAACTTGCTCGATGTGACAACAATGTTTTTATTACACTCTAAAAAAAGCAATCAGGGCTTCTATTCCAGATCTTGGACAAACATAGTTTGTTGATCTTCATCAAATGGAAGACATCTTTGCAAGCAATTTGACATATACAAGTGGAGACTTTTTCAATTCTTTCCACAAAGATTGTGATTACAATTTTAATTACTGTATTTGCGATGAGCTAGCTAATTGCACGCTTTGATAGATCACCTCGATTAAGTTCAAATTACGGCGCAAGTGCTATTTAATGAATACTTAGTGCTATTGCAAGACTCGATCATTCCGGTTGCATGTAGATTATTGCGCGTGGATCTAAAGAGGCAAGGCGCTGCATGTGGACAATGATGGGCAACTTAGTAAATTCAAATTCTGGCAGGGCTAACACCCGTATAGATTGAAACTGAATGATATTGCTTGATTGAAAGTCTTCATTTGTGGATGAAAGTCCATTGTAATTTATTTCAAAAAAATTAATTCAATTAATTTGAAATTTCTTCTCAAGGTACTCATCCTATACAATTTTGGTTAAGCATAATATTCTATTCAAATTCATATTGGTCCCAACTCTATTCATTTGATAAATCACTTCTTAAATACAAAATTGAGCATTTTTGAAGTTATTGACAAATATTCGGTCTGTAGGTGGGTCCTTATCTAAAATCTTTCATACCAATGTTTTGTGTATGCTTGTAAACCGATCAAGATCCTGCTCTTCAAATTAGCTTTTTGCAAGTAATTCTAATTTTTTTGGAAAGTGTAGAAAGGTTTTGAAAGTAGTTCAACAATTTGATTATTGTATGTAGTACTTGAGTTTGTCCCTTGATTTTCTGGTCTAAATATTGTAGACACACCGCCCTAACCGTCCGATTCGCTCGCCTATCCGGAACATCTGGTGACCCTTACCCGTCTGATGTGACTACTTTAAGGTAATCACATTGTCTGTCTTCTCCCTCCGTCCGTCCGTTTGATGTGATTATCATTGAATTTTTTCTTGGTGGGATCCGCATCAGACATAATTAATCTACTATACGGTATGGTGCAATGGTGGCGATAGGAATATGTCTTGTTTGTGCATACATGTCTTAACTATGTGGTTGCGCTTGAAGTCACCTTGGAGTTGTGTTATCTTGGCAAACCAATAGTTTGATCAATACCCAAACCAAAGTTTATTTGTATGTCATTTTGAATTTAGATATTGCAACCATAGAAGAATTGAACCTGGCTCAATACAAGAGAATTGGCAATGAAGCAGTGTTCCATATTACCTCGTGGAAGGGACTTAAAGAGCCTTGATTAGATAGTTGAAACTAGTGTTGGAGCAAAAAGAAGTCCTCTCACTTCTAGATATTGGTGCTTACAACACTTTTAAGGGCTGCCCAGTTATTGATGCAAATTTGCTCTCTTTCCAAGTGGACTCTCTTCATAACATTTTTTGGATATATCTGCTTCACCTCTAAACAACTGAGTTGTCTGATTGGTCTTTATGTGCTTATATTTTTTGCACTGTTCAGTTGGTCATATGAGGACTTTCTTTGATCCAATTTTAGTTGTCTGTTGACCAACATATGCAATTTTGTTTTCATCTTTATGATGATATTAATTATTGACATGATCTAAACCCTATTTTCTCTATATACAGTTGATCAAATAGGTGATTTTAAATCATCATTAGAAAAAAATTCAGCCTTTGGGAGGTCTGCTTCCCTTTGAGATTCTTTGGAAGTTCCCCACAATAGAACAATTGCCACTATTCATCATCAATGATGAATAGTGGCCGCAATAAAAAATAAAAATAAAAATAAAAATAAAAATATTAATCTTTTGGGGGTTAATGCTCATGATTGGAAAGTCATACCCTATTTGCGCTGCCATCCACTTTGTTTTCCCCTCTTGTAACCGACTCTGCTCCTAAAGTCAGTCTGTCTCAAAGGCATAGATTTTTTTTTGATACAGGTACTTAAATTGTTGGAGCAACTCGACTTGTGGGGCAACAAAGTCACTAACATCCAAGGTCAATACATCTCCATCATCCTTCAAGTTATTATAGAAATATTTGAACCTTACGATGACAACGGTCACTGTAATTCCACAAATGAGCTCAATTGTGTCATTAAATCTCCGTAACAACTATGATGTGGAATCTATATTTGGAGAGGAAATTATCGGATAGTTCCTTAACCAAGTTTTTTCTATCCGGAGCAAACGTCAGTCTAAAAAGAAGCCATATCTTGTTATAGTACAAGAAATTTGCATCTATTGAATCTAGCATCATCACATATGAACAACCAAGATGCACTCTTAGGCATGCAAAAAATGTCTATTTTGGATTTACGTGCAACAAAACTCCCTGATGTACTCATACTCAAGTTCCGTGAATTTGGCAAAAGTTTAAGTGGATTGATCTCAGTTGCACAAAGGTTGGGTCCGAAGGCGTGTTAGTAATTGCACGACATGTGCCAAATGCGGAACAACTTTTTTTAAGTCATACCCTCGTGGATGATAATGTTTATACATATCTTATCCATTTTCCATCACTACAATCTCTCTATCTCAGTGGCAACAAAATAAGAGGTGCAAATTTTCTTGAACTTAGTATTAGTTACCCATTATTATTAAATTGTTTAGCCCACATGAGTAGGAGTACTTGAGATGAGATTTTTTTGCTACAATAGAGGCATTTTGACTCATTGCAATTGTATTGGGGTACAAGAAGCACTCCAATGCAATCAGATTCAAAGAGTTCATGCAAATTTCAATGTTGTCAAATTTGGAGCAGCTTCAATATTTGAAAAGGCTCGACTTTTAGGGCTAACGATGCATTTTTCCATGCACTCAAGCAACTCAGGCAACCTTCACATCTTCACGTTCACAATACTTCCTTGTCGAGTACCTTATTTTTATCTTGAGATCCTAGTTCATTTTCTATTTCTAAAGTGTTACTTATTTACGCATTTATAAGTTTTACCCTTTGCCACTGGCATCCGTCCATATTGAGGTACCCCAAAGTAATTACTTCCATATCTACAACAACTAAACAAATCATTTGGGTCGCTTTGAGGAAGGTAATAAAATGTACCAATAGAACAAGAAATCCCATCCTACATTTTTCAACAATAGGAATATGTTTCGGAAATTACTATTCTTTTTTAATTGATTTTTCTACATATTAAGATTATTAGCTTAGTTGGTAGAACACCTTGTTTATATCGAGAAAGTCAGTGGTTCAAGTTCGTATTTACTTTCAGGGTCAAAATTGAACTTTCTATTTTAGTTTGGGCCCTTGGGGTTAGATGAGCCTTTCCAATAATTTCAGAAAGCAAAAAAAATTTAGAATCTTCTGTCTAGAAGTATTTTGAGTAATGAAGAATAATATTAGTAGATGACTTCAAATTTAAAATGGAGATCAAATTTCTTCTAAAATTCATCTTATTAAAGCACCAATGCTTAATCCCTAAACGCCCAAGCCGTATTGCCTCAGAACCAGCCACGTTGAACCACTATCCAAGGAAATGGACACATCGAGTTCAAAAATGGGATTTGCAGCCACATGAAACTCATATTGCATTCTTGGTGTTGATTCCTTGTGAAATCCGGTGAGTCACATTTCCCTATGTATGAGTAGTTGCGACATGTGTCCAAAATTATTGTAATTAGTAAAGTTTTTACAGGTGTCAAATTGTAAAGATCAGTGGAAAAAATGAGACTCACTAGGAATCAACACTAGAAATGTAATATAAGTTTCCAATGGGCAACTCACTATTGAATTCCGTGAGGGGTGGGGTCCGGAGGTGTAGTGGAAATTTGGCAAGGGTGACCATATGGATGAGAAGATTATAATGGTCAATGATGCGTAGAAAATGTTGGGCGGTATGGTTTGGGCAAGAGCTTTGAACTTTGGAGAGAGACCACAATTGGCGGAAGTTGATTCTCAAGTCGATTTTTTGGCAGGGAGTAGGGTCAGCAAGCTCCTAACGCCTTGCAAATTTTTTGGCTTTTCCAATGACTATTGCTATGATCACGCAGCTTTGAATTCACACAAGTCTGATGGCAGAGGCAATACCTGACCACATAGAGTACGGGGATAATTGACACGTTTGCAACATGCACGGCAATATAGTCGCACCAACGAAGCCAACTCAGAACTTCTACATTGATTGAAGTTGTAGCTCTGCCAGGTGGACCTTGTTGCAACGCATGGTTCACGGGGAGGCAAAACGCTCATGTAGCATCACTCTATGGACAAAAAAACAACTACACCCTTAATTATACTCACATTCATGTTGTGTATTTGCAGCAAATCCAAAGAATTCATGTTTACATACGCACGGCACCTAAACAAAATCTAGACCAATGTCTTCAAAGTCTCACATTTGTGATCCGCTAGATGATCGAGTTATACTAGCTATGGTGAGGTTAGGTCTCCCTCTTGTTTTGAGATATGGATGGAAGATTGAATGTGCAATCCATATATGTACCGTAAGACACTCATTGTCCGTAAAGCAACATTTTTCATTAGCTTCAAAATCTCATCATTGCATTGCGTTACAATGTCTACATTCATTTGACTTGACTTGAACAAGTGACAATGACTTTCATAGAAGAAGCGGAAAACACGGATCATCTCTTAGCATTTCTAGAATTCCTTTTTGATAATGTTCCCATGCATGAAGATGATAAACTCCCTTTTGTATGTATTAATGGAAACGTGATAATATATGTTGAGTTCAAAACATGTTGTTGTGCCCCTTTAAGCCATCAGCCCTCAATTGTATCACTCCTTGATGGACCCCCTGCTGAAAAAAATGTAATGTAAACAAGCAAAAAAATGATGTAAACACTATAAAAAAACTCGCGTTTTAGGTGACAAGCCCTGATTTTTCTTGAGGGATTTTAGTGGACGTCCAATGCAACAAACCCATGTTTTTGTCAACAAAAACATCCAATGTAATATCAATGTTGACATTAAAACATGGGTTTGTTGCACTGGATGTCCACTAAAATCCATCAAGAAAAATCAAGGCTCATCACCTAAAACGTGGGTTTCTTATAATGGAGCAAGGTCTATGAAGATATAATGCTCACTATTTGCGTCAAAAGCTACAATAAACAAAAATTGTAGGTACGCCCGCAACCCCCAATCGACCTAACATCAACCACCTCCACTACACACTAAAATCCCTCAAGCACAAATCAACTCCACAAAATGGAGCACATTTTGTTGGCGCCACTCTCTCCCTTCAACATGACTACTCAATACTCCAAGCCATTCTCAGGCACGCCAAAGACACAATTGCATTCATGCCCCCAACTCCCCTAGATCATCTTGCAACAATGAGTGGAAGAGCAGAGATTGAGTAGGAGTCTATCTCAAACTTTGGTGCCAATTGAGGCAATGGTATGCCATCGCCTACGACTGGTGGTCTTGGTCACAATAAATGTGCATAAATGCCTCCATTGCGAGTTTTCACTAGTCCAATTGGTGCTCCTCGGGTACTTAATTTGCACTCCACCACATGTCCCCCACTCACTACTCACGAATGCCCCACTATTATAACCAACTAGTATTGTTTCTAGTCCAGGACGATCCCATCTGCGGCCAAGGGATCCTTTTATTTAATTCTGAGCTCCTAGATTTGGGGCGTTGGGGCACTCAGGGGTTAATGGAAGAATTGCTTACAAATTGAGTATATACATATGGTGAAAAGTTTAAACTGGAGCACCCAAATAGTGAATTCTCATAATGACATGCACTTGTTCAATGACTTCTCCCAATGCCTTTAGTTATTGTATTGACAGATGTTTTACCCTGTCATTCTTCCCTATTCATATTCACATTTAGATCTTGATATTTAGATAGAGTAGAAAATGGGTGTGCCTACTTTCTTCTTTTATCCAAATTCCAGATTGATTTTTGAATAATTATAATAATGAGACTAAAAGGTAAATATATCTAACTATGAACTGTTTCTGGAACCTAGCTCTATAGATTCTAGAATAAAATATTCAACTTCAATTCATGAAACCTAGCCAAAGGATGATTTTAGATACACCTATTTTCATCACTTTAAAACTTGTAGACTATTCCTAAATGCTCAAGGCACCATGTGATGTACCTCAAACACTCTTTGATCGAATGAATAATTGAAGGATGATTGGACTAATCACAAATTGGATGTAGCTAGTGTATAAACAGATGATGAATAAAGTTAACCTCTAGATAGATGAAGGATGCACAACTCAAATGGATGAGGGAGTGAGTCATCTTGCTATCCAAAGTGATAGTAAGTTTTTACTGTATATTTAAAGTGGTAAAAGAGTGAGTCATCTCCTATAGTGATAGTAAATTCCATAACTTAAGTAAATAAAAAATAGAATATAAATATAGAACTAAAGTAATAAACATCCATAACTTAAGTTAGTTAATTAGTTAATTTTGTTTGTTTGTTTTGTTTGTTATGGTGAGATTTCATGGACTGTACGTCTTCCGATTGCGTTATTGATACCGTCGGAAAGCTCTCTATGAAAAATGTGTATGGGCTTTGTTTTGTAGCGTTTTGAATCAAGGCAAAAAAAAATTGAATTTCAAAATATTTTTGAATTAGAAAATTATTTTTACTTTTATTTTAGATGTGGCAACATCATAGGGCACACTAGTAGTCTTCTATATCTTAAATGAGGTTTTGTTTGTTTTGTTTGTTATGGTGAGATCTCCTAGACAGTGCGTCCTTTGGTTGCATTTTTGATACAATCAAAAAGCCTTGAACAAGAAGGAGTGTATAAACTTTGTTTTGTGGCATTTGGAGGAAGTTATGGATTTTTGAGTTATTTTTAATTAAAAGATTAAAAGACTACTTTTTCTTTCATTTTGATTGTGGCAACGACAAAAGGCACACTAGTCTACACCTAAACGGTGCTAGTATGTGAGCCCAACAATGCGAGCTTGTGAGCATTGAGCCTACAATATAGGTACATATAATATAGATACCACACACTATAGAAGGTATATGTATCATAAACACCTATAATATGGGTATTTGTAACATATATATCCTACAATCATAGACGATTTCTATGATATGTACACCTATAACATAGGTGTGTAGTATTTTAGACTCATGGGCTCTCGGGGGGTGCTGTAAGTGGTAGAAGTAGCAAACTACGTGCGAACAAATGATAGGGTGCCAAAAAAACATTGGAGCTAAAAATTATAAATTGGTTGATAATACTATAGCGTATGTAAAATGTCATTGGATGTATTGTAAATACTATAGGGTGTGGAATAATGGGATACATTAGAAAAAATTTAGACTTAAGATACCCCCTTTTTTATTAGTTTAGTGGGTCAAAAGTCTTAATTATGGGTTTAGAGCTAGCATTTCACCCCACATTTATACTACATTGTCTTTTTATTTTAGATTCTTTAAGCTATGATGATCTATTATATTTGTAATCTCAGAGTTAAATGAGGATATCATCCTACCATATGCAGGTTGTGGTTATAACTCCATGTGAGTAATAAATTGTGAACACATAAGTTATGGGAGTGCATTTAGAAATGCATTTCCCCAAAAGCAACATCATCAAAAATTTAGAATGGAATGGTTTACTAAGCTTACAATCTAGATAGCCTAATGTCTTTTCTCTTCCCTAGTCTTACTTGGTCTGGTCATGTATGTCTTGTTTCTCTTCTGGGCAGGCCACCTGTAAAGTCTGGGTGAACTGACCCCCCCACTCGCTCCCAAGGAAAAATGTTGATTTTTTAAATTTGCAATGCATGATAAAATTTGCAAATTTTGAATTTATATTTGCAATCAAAAGCCCCAAAATTAGCAAGGAGGGTTGTATAAAATTAATTAATCAAGTACAAAGTAGGGGGCTTTTTTTTACATGCACCCCTAGAATGACTTGGGGGAACAAGCGATGGGGGCAATTCACATTGGCCTCTTGTGGCTAGCCAGCTTGTAAGTTACTTTTTATCAATGAAAATATGTTTCATTTGTTTCAAAAAAAAAATCTAGATAATGACAAAGCCTACAAGTGGATTATGATTTTTGAAGCTGCAATTTATATGAATATCAATTCTGCTACTAAAAATTTGTCAATGAGAAATTGATTACAAATTGAACTTAAAAGGTAAGAGGTCCATAAATCGCCCATTTAAGAGCTGAAATTGAATTTTGATGAGGAGGTGAAACTTCTTAAAATATTTTTCAAGAAATTCTCCTTGAAAGACAAGTAGAATTGGCATCTAATCCAAGTTGTTTCATATTTTTGGAGCTTTGTGGAATTAAACATATGAATTTTTGGACTTCAAAGCACTAAATGGTTAAGAAGCTCCCTAATTGTAAACTCTAAACCATACACCAAATTTTTTAATTGCAAGTAGTGCAAAAAAATTGAACCAATATAGCATATGACATATTCATGGCAATTAGGAATTATAATTAATGTATGCCCCCTTTTTAATGGTTCAAATTAGAAAATTATATAATGATAGACCTCAGAATAATCAATGAACAAAAAGTAATACCCCCCATTTAAATACCCGGTGTTCGCACCTATATCCTTATTTTTTTCAAGGAGTGCACCCCCCGAGCATGGGCTCACACTCCTATGCTCACATAATAGCAACCCTCGTGCGTCCCCTGTCGTGTTTTTGGTACCATTCAAAAGCACTTTGTGAGAAAGGATGCACAGACTTTGTTTTGTGGCGTTTTAATTCGTGGTAGAGAAATGATTGAATTTCTAATTTTTATAAATTAGAAAATTAGAAAATTAATTTTATTTTTGTTTATTATACTATGGCAATGACATAGGTCATACTAGTTTTGATGAAATCACATTGAAAATTCATTTCAAAAAATTGAAATAAATTTTGATATATTGTGAATTGATTATTATAGTTAAAAGTGTTATATCCTTCAACCTCATATTTATTTAATGACCATAATTTTAAGTTCAACATGTAAAAAAAAGATTGAAAGATTTAATGAAGATTAAAAGACATCAATTTAGTTACAAATTTTGAATCCCCTCATAATCGAGCATTATAAGCATTAAATTGAATGTGATGTTATTTTTTTTTTGAATGATTCATATCTTGTCTAGTTTAAAATTGTAAAATTACAATTCGAAAAAGATTAATAAAATTTTGATAAATTTTGATAAACAATCTTTTTTGAATTGTAATTTTGAGTAAAAATTCAAGAAGGTGAAAAAGGCCTTGGGCGTTTATAGATTATTCAATTGGTGTGTCCCAAAAAAATATTCTAAAATAATCTTAAATCCCTTTTTGACTATCTATGAAATCCAACCAAAGAAGTTTATAATTCAAAAACATGCACTATACTCAAATCCTTATATTGGGGCAATTTTTGTTGTTGTTACCTTTGACAGTGGATTTTTTAATACAAAAATCAGTCTAACTTTGTAAAAAAGACAAAATAAATTCAAGAATTCTATATGGAATTGTGCAATATTTTACATGTAGGGAACTTTTATCATAAAACTTGGCAAAGGCAATTGTAATTCCAGAGGAAGTTTGTTCCCAGTGGTTTTTCATGCTTCATTCTTTTATATCCAAATTCCAAAGAGGTTGAAAAATAACTTGACCCCTAAAAGCTCTTGCTAGGAAGGCTAATGCAAAATTGAAGCTCTTTTGGCAAAAGAAATTATGGATTGAGAAGAATCTTGACCTTTAGATCTTCATTTTTGCAAGCATTAGATGAGTTTTGGGGGGTCGGGAGGGCCGTTTCAGGCCCATTCCCGACGCTGGTCCCCCCTCGCAGTTTCAGGGAACGGCAGTTCCTAACAAAAATATTTCAAAAAAAAAAAAAAAAAAAAAAAAATCCTTCTTGAAATGAAAAAAAAACAGAAAAAAAAATTTCATTTTTTTTTTTGAAAAAAATAAAATAAAATTTCCGACATGGCAGTCACTCGGCCCCGTTAGCGAGCTGCCGCAGCCCTGAATTCGGCAGTTCCCAAGGATGGGAACACGCAGCCCTCCACAGGGCTGATTTCTCATCTAATGTTTTCTTTGTTTTTTCCCGTTCCTATGTAATCTCATTGAGAACCTTCTTCAATTATCAAGTGACCACAATAGCAATCATTCCCTCTTTGAAGAATAGACAAAAAAATTTCAAATACTTGAATGTACTTCATCTATTTTTTGAAGCTCTTATAGTAAGCTATTGGAATCATTCATAATCTCCTTATAGATGGGGTTAATATAGGCCATAATGGTGTATATTCAAAATAATGTAAAATAACAATTGCTAAGAATAGACCTTTCAAGATGTATTTTTAGATTAAAGGTAAAGTATAAAGCACCTGTGCATAGTGGAAAGGAGGTATATAAAAAAGGACCTAAGGCTAAAAAGATATAAATTCTATTTATGATTGTTATTTAATCCCTAGAGGCCCATTGTCCCCCTTAGAGAACAATTTGGAGTTTAGGTACATAGGTTTGTATGAGCTAAATTTTTACTTGATTTTTTTATAAATTTTTTGATGATATGTAGTTTTGCAAGAGCTTCATGAATATATAATTTTTGTTTCAATCCAATGCCAGGTGAAGAAGTTATAGGTTGTTTTCTAGACAAATTCTAACTTGAGGGGCAGTTTGGGTTGCTCATATTTGGTTGACTAAGGCAAGGAATAGATGCACCGGTTGTGCTGGTTAGAAGGATAAAGGCTGGAGTAGGTAGTGGGTGAAGGGCTCAAAACAAAATCAATTACAAGAACATGTGGGAACAAAATCAGTTATTATAGCTGTAAGGCACAGTTGGCAAAAAATAATTATTTTAAAGAAAGACGAAAAAAAAAGAAAAATTGTTGAATTCAGCAAAATTAAATGATAAAGTTGTCAGGAAAAAAATGTCCAAAATAAAGTCTAATTACCATCTACCATCAATTTCTTTTTATGGCAATGTGAAAGACTTACCTCATTGACATTTGATAGGAGAAAAGGGTGAAAAGGTTGTTTTTATTATGAAATTTATTGTCTATCATGAATCTTCAAAGGATATGGGATAATTTGAAGATGAGAGTTTGACCGCTCATTGTCAAAATATAAGAATTATGCTCAAAGTAGAATTCAAACCTCACTTTGACATAGTAGAATAACTTTTTTCAAAAAAATTTGAACTGAAAAAAATTGGATAATTAAGCGAATTTTCATTTTTTAAATTGAATTTGTGATTTTGAATCTCCAAAAAAAAGTTATGGAAGAAATTCAGAGAGCATATTTGAAAATGTCAATGAAATTGTCCCTTCCAACCCCTCTTTGAAATTTGTTCATAACTTTTGATTGGAACCTTGAAATCTCAAATGTATTTTTGTACATGAAAGTTAGCTAAATTTTCCACACTAACTTAGTTGAAAATATTTTGAAAAAAATTATTCGACTATGCCTAAATGAAGTCTAAAATTCTACTTTGAACACAATTCTTCCTTTTGACTTAACTATGAGCGGTTGAGCTCCTATTAATCCTATTTACATATTCTATGGGGTTGTTTTACCTCCTACCACCCCACTTGTATAAAGAGCTACTCTTCTCATCTTGGAACACACCAAATTAATTGACTTTTGAAGTGAATTGCTGAATATTAAGAATTTTATATAAATATAATGTTGAATTTTTAATAATTGAATTCTAAAGTGTCAAATCTACTTGGGAAACTTTAATTAATTATATGGCATCAATGTAGCAATTCTACCCTTTAGCTACGGTAGAAGACTAAGGTGGGAACAAACTCAATTATAAGATTGAGTGGATGAAGGAAATCAACCTCAGAGCTCTCAATGGAGGAAAATAGACTGGGAATAGATTGGGAATGCAAGTGAACCTATTTTACAAAGGTTGCCCAAAAGCCTTTGCCTATATATTATTCACATAAGCTTTCTAAATCTATAAGAAGTAAATGATTTGGATTTTTCAAAAAAAATTTAATTTAATTTGTAAAGCATCAATATATCTTTCAATTAACTATTTGGATTTCCAAATTATGTAGTGGCAAATGTGCTTGAAAAATTATGTGGTGCATTGTGAACTTTGGGACATTGTTGCATTGCAAGATTTTTTTGCTTGTGCTCCACATCTTTTTTTGGCTTGAAATTTTTTGGAGATATGACTAACATCATATTGAGAATGCTAGATTTTTTTATTCAAAATCCTTAGTGCAAAAATTTGCCACAATCAATGGTCAAAGGCATGTAAAATTGTCACGCACAATGAAAAAACAACTAAACTTACCTTTCAAATGCTTATCCATATATCTTTCAATCTATATGGTCAAATGTTATGAAATTTTAACCACTTCTTCTTCTACAAATCTACTACAATCTTGATCCTACGGTTAGATTTTCAAAAAAAACATTTTGTTGAAAATTTCGATGAACGCAGCAGTAGGGGCAATTTTGAGTGTTTTTTCACAGAGAAATGGCCTTGGACCTTTACGGGTTAATATTTAAATAGAGAGACGGAGACTTGGAGTTTCAACCTTAAGAGCATCGCCACCCATTCACGGGGATGGGGCTTGGGCGGGGCCAGCCAAGGAAAAGTGAGCCACCGTGGACCCGGGAAGGACAAAATGAGACCAGTCACTCCAAAATGAACTCTTCCAACACTAACTCCCCGTCCCTACCACGCTTTGACCCAGGCTTGATGTTGTCGGGTTTGTTCTTAATTCCTCCAGGTCATTAATGAATTTGATTAACTTTGCTTGAGTTGTGGGCCATCTCTTATCTTTTTTTATTCAACTAGCATTTTGATTGGCTCTTTGTTATGACAAGTAATGAATGCATTCATTTGTCTTCTTTTGGTGTATTCGCTTCCCCATGAATGAATGGGGGAAGGAAGCCGAACCCGGGAGCTACCGGGCACGGGCTAACCCATTTCCCCAACCTTGTTTCCGGGGAATGGGTGGCGATGCTCTAAGGTTGGGTGGTTCATGCCAAAACAGACTTGATATTTGTTTCCTTTCATGTAAAATAACTTAGAGGAGAACTTTGAAAAGAACATTAGAATAAGCTTAGAGATTGCTTGCATCATCAACCCTAAGAAAAAACACTTGTATGCGGTGAGGGACGCAGGGGAACGAAGCGAGGGAGCGTGAGAACACGACCAGGGGAGCGAGGGCTGACGATACGTTGCGTCAGAAACGAGAAACCCTCGAGTCCTCGGAAGGATTGACAGCTTCCCGTAGCTTCTCACACTGACGCTCGGGCCCCCGTTTTCATCGATTCCGCACCACTTTGCATCCACCATGCCGCCCGATCGCGCTGCATTGCGCCATGCTTAGTCTTTCGCCCTCGCATGCTCTTTCTTTTGAGCCCGGAGTGGCCCAAAACGGTGCCGGGACGCCTCGGCAACGGTGGATTTTAGGGTAGCCAATTTGTTCTTGCTTGGGAGATCGTCATGGGGACGATGGAGCGGGACCGCGAAGGGCCTCCTGACCGGGAACTCTACGCGCTGCTGCATTTGTCTCCCGAAGCTTCGGACGATGATGTGAAGCGGGCGTACAGGCAATGGGCGCAGGTTTATCACCCCGACAAGCATCAGACGCTGCAGGTACGTCTGTGGATTATTCTGTTACTGTTTTCGTGATTTGTTTCTTGATGTTTCTTGATTTTTCTGCCGTGGATTTTGCGGCAAAGGCGTCAATTTGCGGAATTAGGTCATCGGGGGTTAGAGTTAATATTCCAGGTATCTGATGAGATACGCGAATAATGATTCAGCGAATCTGGAAGGCAACATTTCTGTAGCGATCATAGTTTCATCTGTATAAGTGGTGCTCTTGTCGACGCCTGGTTATAGCCTCTTCATTGGCTAGAATTCGAGCAATTCAATTTCAGTGAGGCAGTGTAATTCCTCCTGGACTTGATTCGCAGTCTGGTTTTAGTGATAATTTGGGATGAGGTTTGGTGGTACCTAGAATTATTCAAATAGAGAGTGCAGAATATAGCTCTCGCCAGGTAATCTTTATGTTGTCTGTTCAATTATCATTAGTTTATATATGCGTAATGCGAAACCAATAACCAAGCGATGTTGATATTTATGGAGTTCCTGTTTCTTGTAATTGACTGGAATTTCTCTCTTTCCGACTACCTAGGGTTTGAATCCGTCTTCTGGAACTCGACTCTGGAACTCGACTCTGGAACTCTGCATGCGCAAGTTCTTTGCTTGCCAATTTAAATCTACATTTGTAGCTACCTTTCTGAGAGTGGATAATTTAGCATCTTGCCGACTTCTACAGGCCTTTGGATTGCGTATGCGGCTGCAAAGTTCAGTGCATATTGCCTTACCAGTGTGATTCATCTGGATCTGTGTCTCGTACTGTGGGTATGTGGCTAGTGACTGGATCTGTTTTGCTGTTCGGATCCACATTGGAGGAAAATGATACGACTCACAAGTTTGCTCACTGTCTATATTTTGTGGTTATCAACAGATGCAAGATATTGCAACCCAGAATTTCCAGAAGATTCGGGAGGCATATGAAATTTTGAGTGATGAACGGAAGCGTCAAATATACGATCTGTATGGAATGGAAGGTTTAACCTCAGGTTTAGAGTTAGGTCCGAAGTTGAAATCAAGGGAGGAGGTTAGGGCTGAGTTTGAGCGCTTACAGCAGCGCCAGGAGGAGAGGAAACTGGCAGCTCATGTGCATCACAGAGGATCTTTGCTTATGAACTTATCCTTAGTCCCATTTTTGGAATCATATGACGCTCCAAGAATGAACGGGTTTGTTCTTTGATCTTTACTTCCATGGAATACTTTTACTGATCTTCTGTATTTCTTTTTTGTGAGCGTCTTGGATTTCTTGGTTGGAGCTTGGTCAGCTAGAAATCCAAATATTGGGCATCCAATTTCGATTACTTCGTCTCTCTCTCTGTGGTTGTATACCAATGACCGTTGTGGTATCATTATCTGTGCAGCATGGCAATGTCCACTCAAGTGCAAGCACAGGTGTCAAAGAGGGATACCATGGTGTTGGGTGGGAATATGGCTTTGAGGAGAGGTTTAGGCGGAGGCTCTGTAACAATGGTTTTGAGGCGTCAGCTTTCACCAATTTCCACAGTAGAAATTCTAGCTATGGTTGGGCTCCGCTCGATTTTAAGCCTCCAGACTTCTAGGTAATTCTCTGACGTTAGTGAATTCAAGTCGAAAAAAATCTTTAATTGCAGGACTACTGGTCAGAATGCTGAAAGATTTTCGTTGTTTTTTGTAACTAAGTTCGTTTTGGGTACGGAAGGAACCATTTTATTGAAGACTTGGGTCTTAATGCCATGGTTGGTGATTGCAGGCAACTTTCTACTCATTCAACAGGGACCTTAGGATTGTCTGTGTCGTTGAGGGATGGTTCTGTTACATTAGCAAATACTTGGTCGCGCCAACTGTCAGAAGATACCACTGGCAATGTACGTGTGCTCTTCTTCTTTTGTGGAGCTCTTAATTCATGAATACTCACGAGTAGAAGTGTTCATCTTTTTCTAATCCAGTTTTTTTATGTTTCGAGGGTTAGAGTTCTTCATACTCACGGTTACAGTGCTGGTCATTTACAGATACAACTAGTTATTGGGCCAGATACCGGAATTTCAGTTGGTTGGCAAAAGCATGGCAAGAAGAATGCTGGTTCAGCTGATGTGAAGGTGTGAAATTTCTGAGACTTTCTCTATTCCTCTGTGAGTAGCTTTTTGGTGGGAATCATGCTACTCATCAATAGGATTGCATTTAAACTACTTCACGACATAGGTAACTTTAGATCGTCTTCATTAAATGTAGAAATGGATGACTGGGCGAGAATGTTGAATTACTGCTGGAAAGTGAGACAATTGCTGTCGCGACATCACCTTGTAGCTCTGCATAATACCACAACTTGGAACCTGTGTTTAAAATGAGTTTGCTTGTTTGGTGTCTGAAGGTAGGGCCTGCCACTTTTGGAGTATCAGGTCAATACATTCGTCATTTTTCATCAAAGTCTCAAGGCCGAGTTACCGGTAAAATTGGCAGGTTGGTTCACATTCATGGCATCTCTGGCTTGTACTGAATTCGCTGCTGAGTCTGAGTTATTCAGTATCTACTGAATATCATCATAATGTTTTCCATCTTTTGAATGATGTTCTTTTATTTGATAATCACTGTAGGACTGTTCCGATCGTCACCTTTTGTGAGGGATGAATACAGCTGTTTTATTTTGATATCAATGATAGTTACGGTACTTGTACTGTGCATCAATTTTTGTCATTGGGTGGTGCAGCACCGGAGTAGAGGTTGAGCTAGGTGGGGAGAGAAGACTTTCAGAGCATAGTTCAGCTGCAATGTTCTGTGTTCTTGGACTTCAGGTTTTGACTCTATTTCTTATTGTGTGTGTCTTTTTTTGGAATTGTCTGCATCTTTCAAATTGTTCACGTACGTCATTTATTTAAAGACACGTTTTGATAGCCAAGACAGAAGCTGGAAGCTGTTTGTAACTTCAGTAGTGCTTGTAATGTTTTTGTGCCTTCTCAGCTCTTCGGATTTCACTTCATAATCAAAAGCTTTAATTATTGTTTTTTCTTTTTTTCAGGGTATTTCTTGGAAAGTTCGATTCACACGAGGAGGCCAGAAGTTTGTTATTCCTGTGAGTAATTTCTTAGTATCTCCTGTGTAATCTGGTGGTTGGCTTTGCAAAATCATTTTTTGCAATACTATCCTGATAATGTCGTGGAATGTGACGTCTTTGAGCAGCATTATCTTGGTAACATCGTGAATGATATTATGCAAAATTCGCCTAAGAAAATTATGGTTTGCGCTAGAAACATCCAATTGCAAGCAGAAGAATTGATGTTCAGCTGCCCATGTGTTCAACCAGATTATGCTCTGCACAACATTGAATCCGTTCATTGCTACTGGAGCTTTAATAATTCCGTCATCCATCTATGCTCTTCTAAAGGTACCACATCTTTTCGTTTCATTTGAACACCAGTCCTTGTAGTTTTATTCCTTGAGTTACTGTCACGTTTGTCGTTTCGAGAATGGTGTTGCCGCTACTTAAGATTCAGTTTTAGTGTGAATGGATAGCATCCTAAATTTTTGAAATTTATTCAAACTGATGTATGCTGGAATTGTGGATTCATCTTTCAATGCAGACTTATGTTTTTAAACCTTATAATCTTCGGAGAAATAGACGAAAGAGCCTGGAACTACGGCGAACAACATATACACAGGTAGATTGTATGCTTCCTTTCAAATGTTCGTTGAGGCTCCCTTGTCATGGAAACTTCCTGTCACTTGAATCATCGGCCTCTCGTAACGATGATGGTTTGTAACTCTCGTATTGATAGTCCTCTTTTTTAAGTACTTATCTCAGATCTAATGTGGAGCATTCTTGAGTTTATGGCGAGTCAGTCCCTGCGGGTACTGCATGTGTCCTTCAATTTTGGCATAATTATAATTCTTGTCTTCTTGCTTCTAGGTTATGGAGGCAAGGGCTTCTTCTGAGAGGTCACAGTTATTGTTAAAGAATGTAGCAGAAAGAAAGAAACAGAAACAAGCACAGCGGCAGGGGTTAGTTATTCTGGCTGCTATATATGGTGATATTAAGGCTTATGAGCGGGGGACAAATTTTGTGGACAAATCTGCGAGTACTGAAGATGACGATGCAGATTTGCCTCCTCCATATTTAGATGTTGCAATACCTGTTCAATTCTTGGTCGATGACTTTGGGCAGCTCCGGGTATGTGTTTCCTTCCACTTCTTTTGTTTTCACCTGTGGTAGATCGATAATGTGAGTGATCTCGTGGCGTAGTTGCTAGAAGACCAGCTTGATCTTTTAGATCTTTCAGAACTTTCCCTGGCATTTTGAATATTGCGTTGGCATATGTTTGGGCATTGTGGATTTAGATTTTATGGAGAGTTCTCTGCGTATTCGCTTTCGGTACTGACTGCTTATACGATTGTTGTGTTGGTGCCTTAACAGCTGCATGAAGGAGTTAAGAAGGCAGGTCTTATGGGCTTTTGTGATCCATGTCCGGGTGAAGCAAAGCAGTTGAAGGTGGCATATACCTATTTGGGTCACCAATATGAGGTATGCTTTGTTGTTCGCTACTGCAAACTCCAAAACATGAATATGAGCTTTGTGAAATATCTCTTTTCGGAGGCCCTCTTTGAGAGGTGCGCCTTCCTGCGGTGAAAGAATGAAGCCTTCATTTTTCTTAGGTGTTTTGGAGGCTGTGGGTTCTGTTCTTATCAGTATCTGTAATGTTTGTCTTGCTTGCTAATGGATATGTTTTGTATAATTGTGCGCAGGTTGTGGTAGGAGACTACGATGAGTTGCGGATACCGCAGGAGGCACATAGGATACAACGTGCTGCTTCGGAGAAGCTTGATCAAGTGGATTAACTATCCTTCTCCTCCCTTCTTGGCATGTTTCTTATGTGTCGCTGAGTTGCCTCTAGGAATGTAATTTTTTTTCTTTTGATTAGACTAGACAATTCATATTCAAGATGATGCTCCATCTTTTCTATGAAGACGAGTATCCTTTTCAAGTTGATGAGCCAATCATGCTCACGCGTAGCTCTACAGTGTATCTTGTCATTCGAAGATTGTTGATCAAGAGCTGTCAGTCATGATTGTCAGAGAATGAATTCTCTTTAGAGACTAGTTTATTGAGTAGCCATTATGCTATATCTGTGGTATCACACAATTTGAAATGAGTTTCGGGGAGACTGTTTCAGCTCGTCTCACCTTAGTTGGAAGAGCGATTAGGGTGTCGGTTCTATTGCGACGTTCCCACTCATGTGGGATGATTCAAGAGAACTGATCTTTCTGCCATGATTCTTTGGCCATTCAGTGGTTTTCCATGGTGATCGCTCGTCTGTGATTAATTGTAGCTCTTTTAAATCATGGTTTTTTCCCTGAGTGTGCGCGACACCCACTTTGCTAGAACTTCTAGTCACCTTAATTGAACCACTCAGTTGCCATTTCTTGTGAGTATCTTTTCTTTTATATTGAGGTATTCACTCTTGTTCCCCTCTTTCTGATCGTTCTATTTGTGGTTCGTCTTCGTACTCGTTTTACCTGCGTACTCGTTTTGTTTGCAATGTTTAGTCCTACATTGTCAGTAGCCACGAAACTTGCATGAGTGTTTAGCCTGAATATTGTGTCATGGGGATTTCGGAAATGGCAGAGATCGTCATTTTGGTTGCAATACGGCAGATTGAGACAGCATTTGCAAGCGTGTGATGTATTGCTAGAGCAGATTAATGCATGTGCAGCCCTGCCAGGAAGACCTAAGCTTGAAATTCCAGCCGGGATCAGCAGGGAAGTCCGAATTAAGCATTGTGAAATCCCTTTTTCTGTGACTCCTCAGTCCCCTTTTGATGCTGCACTGAATCTTAGTTTTGATACCCCTAGAACTGTCTATCCAGATCAAGAGAGTCCTGATAATAGTTTGAAGCTTTTAGATCCTCTAACGTGTTCCCCGATTTTACAGGAGTGTTCTTCCTTGGATTCCCAGCCCCAATCTTCAGTAAGTTTACCCAAATCAGAGTCTCAGGTCTTTTCTTTAGTTAGCCTACCTTGTCCTGTTCAAGTTCCTGATATTGGAAATGACGCATGTAGCTCCCCTGAAAATGCCTTCAATGATCGTGAGTTTTGCAATAGTGAGACCATTGTTGCTCCATTAGCTTGTATTTCAGGACGCGAAGACACAGGGAGTAAATGCAGCGTTAGTGCTCCGGAGAATCCTCCCGAACTTAGACCCATAAATTTCATTTCTGCTGCTTCTTATTATGTTGGGCGACCTTCAAACCCTAAATCCTTGAGTCCTGGCAATTCAACAAGGCGGACATCATTCTGTAGGATAGAAGCTTTTGTAATACGTAGCAAAGCCGTCAAACCTTTGCCTCTGCAACATCGTATTGGGGTGCCTGAGGTTAAGAAGTGAAGGGTTGGGAGTAATTGCAAGTCTTTGGATAGAACTTCTATCAATGGTTGTGTGATTTTCTTTGTATTACCTTTGTTGTAAAATAAATCTGTGGTCTCTAGTGGGAAACTAGTTAGAGGACCATGGATTTATTTTGAGACAGAGGAAGTAAGAGAGTAGGGAATTTGATGACTTTCTAGTTCCTACCAATTTACAAAGGAGTTTTTTGTTAGGTTCATGGAAACAAGTATTGAAGATGAGTATTGGAAGAAAAATAAGTTTTTTTTTTCTTGTGAACAAAAAGAGGTTTAGAAAGTTACAATAGAATCCAATATGTTTTTGTTGAATGCAATTCTATTCGATTGAAGTGAAATGTTGTCATGATTACAAATTTGTTTACATATATAGATTCTTTTTATTGTATTATACATGTTTTTGATCTACTCAATTGTTCTTTGATATGTTGACATGAAAGTAATTATACTTATTTATTTTGAAAATTAATGAATTTTTATAAGTGTACATGACTATTTAAATATTCAATTTTTGGAGAATACATGTAGTATTGGATTATTCTGAATATTATGAATTCAATTTAAAAGAATTTATTCATTCAATCCATATTTGTGTTATATAGTTGATTGGTTTCTTTATTTTGTTACTTTTTATGGTTTTAATTTTCTTCTAAATAATAATTTAATTATTCTTTTGTCAAATTATCAAGCTGATACAATTATTTAATTTATGGAACTATTTGGAAAATAAATGTAATGCTTTAGAAAATCAAATTAATGCAGTTGATTTTATAAATGGTATAATCAATATACAAATTAAATAAGTCAAACAATGCTCAATACATTCCAAATTAGAAGTTGAATCTCAAATTTCAAATTTGTTTCAAAATTATACATAATATTCAATAAATTGTTATCAATGTTACAAGTTTCATTGAATTATAATCTTTTAATATCTTGAATTGCATTACTCTAATTTATTATAACATTGGAAATTTAATTTTACAGGTTTTTGTAAGTAGATCATGTTCAGTAGATTTGAATGAATCCGATTTTGAATATTCTTCTCCAAAACTTAATGGAGAAAAGTTGCCTGGGCAATGTCTAATTAATCCATTAGAACAACTCAAAGGAGGACAATCAGAGATAATAGAAGTAGAAATTGAAAGTACAAAAGATGGTGAAATTCAACAAGTGAAAGGTTTTCATAATCAGAGCAAACCATTAAATATTGAGGATGTGAAATATGCATCACAAGTTAGTTTTGATGGTGAATTAGAAAACAATGGGAATACTATCTCACTTCCAAAACTTTGTAACATTCTAGGACCTAATTCACCCGTTTATGAAACATCATATCCTCATGAAGTTCAAAAATATTTATTTACAAAAGGAAATGATCAAGATGTATCCCTTGAAGAGATGTCTGGAATCATTATTGAACTTGTGGATAGTTTACACTCACAAGCAATGCAACTAGATAAAAGCCTTGATACCAAATCTATGGCTAAGCTTATTATAAATAAACAAGATTCCTCAATTTTAACGTATGAAGACCTTACCCTGGCTTTTCAAATAGAAAGATTCTCAAGTGAGAAAATTCCTCTTGTAGAAGTTGCAGACAAACATGACATATTGAAAGGAGTGACCATGAGTTCAGTACCAAAGAACTTAGAAAGGTGGTCAAATGAAGCCCAACGCTTGGGCCTTGGGTGGGTTCTTATTGATGATAGTGTAATTGGATTTCGAGTAGATTCCGTTCAAGCTTGGCTTGTGGCCTTAATTCTCATTCATGAATCACAAAGTGATGTGAAAATACATAATACAGTTGATTTTAAATTTGCGGTTGATGCTCATATTGTTGAAAACCAACAAAGAATAATTTGTGAAGTGATGCTTGAGTTGTTGTGCAATCCAAGTCCCTTGTATTGTGTAAGTGTGGCCAAATGGGAGGGTAAAGATCAATGTTGGGATGAAATCTTCTCGCATATGGCCAAAATAATGGATTCCAAAAACCTTCTTCAACAACTTAAAGCAATTTGTGAAGATGGATTAGATATTGAAGACCGCCATTTAAATGTTACATTCATTGAGTGTCATCATATGGCATATTATCGCTCAATTGTTTGTAATGGTAGAATCAATGCTCTTAGTGAACAATTTTGTCCTTGGTGCACAATACCTCAGCAAGCTCGGTGTGCGGTGACTATGAATCACAATATCTCTAAAAATGATACCATAGCTCTTTTGAGTTCAACTTATCATATGCGGCCTCAATTGTTAGTGGTATGTTCATGCACATATATATATATGTATATAACAATTTGAACATCTTTGGATCAAAACATTTTCAATTGATTTCTTCAAACTGTGTACAATACAATGTTATTAATGATTTATTGCATGACTTGATAGAGTATTTTTATACTTTAAGAAAGTATAACCAAAAATTCACTTGAAAGCATTATTTACTAATTTGATTCATATTATTTTTTGCTATTTTTGACATAATTGAATATTAACATATAGGAGCTAAATAAATCCCTTGAAGATATTCATCCAAAAGATAAAATAAATGAATTTTTGCCAAACTTGAAATCTATAATTGTTTTTCAACATTGGCCCATCAATCGCCATGACATGTGTAAGGTATTTCTTATTATTGTTCTAATTAAAAGTGAATTGATTTGACAAATTTTATTAGAGTAGTATCAAAATATTATATTTGTAATTACAAATACTGTCATCATAAAAAACATATTCGTTCAATTTATTATTTGTAAATGAAAAACTTTGTTGTTATTTTGTCTAAAGTAAATTTATGTTTTACATGGTTGGGATGTAATAATTTTTTTAAATAGTGATTATATATTAGTTTATACATTCATTAAATGTTTGATTGATACAATATGAGAATGTTAATATCATTATATAGAGTTATTTTTAATACCAAGATAAAACTCCAATAACAATACATGAGATCTAAATTTATTTTGAAGACATCAATAATCATTAAATGTTTCATAATTATAATCAAATGTATAAGATGCACCAATACGTCGGAATCAAATTTGATCCACAATTTTACAAATCATTCATGTTACAAGGATTAAAAGGCTAGTTGACTGATATAAATTTTTTTGTTAAAAAGCATCATGATAGTCCATAAAAAGAAATTATTTATAGACTTTCAAAATGAACTTACAATATATTTATATATTGTGTGAAATCATTTTTTTAAAAATAAGTTGAAAAAATGTATGCCCCAACTTGCATTGTATATTAATAAAAAATTTAATTGAAAGATTTTTTAAATTTTATTTAACTTGTTAGATGTTGAAAATAAAATTTTCAATATCTACCAAAAGATGTATTAGTGATTTATCATCACTTCTCATCAATTTTGTCAAATGATACAAACTTATCATTCAAAGTGAAAATCCATGTTATTTTTGGGGGTGTAGCTTACACAAGGGCCTACATTGAGTAGTGTATATTGTGCTCGTCATGCACTTACACATACTATCCTACATATGGTGAGAACACTTGGAATGCAAGCCCAACAACATGACCAAATTTCAAATGAAGCGCAATCTCGGTTTATGTTGCTTTGGCAAGCTATGACTAATCCACCATTGCTCATAGAATGTAAAATTACTCCTCTTCAACATACCAACTACAAAGAGATTAAATATGATGAATTTAATATGGAGGTGGCAAGTCACATTTTGGAAAATCATGAAAAACTTTTAAAGGTGACCAACATAAATAGAAAAAATGAATGTTCATTTTTAAAAAATTGTTAAAAATTCTCATTGCTTATCTCAAATTATAGTTTTTGAACTTTTAAAAGTTTATGTTAATTAAAACAATGTCTTCTAAGCTACAAACATTAATAAATTGACAATTAAATCTTCAATTGAGGTTTTAATCTTCAATGAAACTAATGAATTCTTACAATGATAACAAGAATTTTGGTGATATACATTGTTTTTTAACTATATACAAGTAATAGAAGTTTTTCTAAAACAACAAAAATAATGCTCATAAATATTGTTTTAGTAAACAATTATAGATTTTTGAAATTGACCAAATGTTTCATATTTCTATTAAAGGTAATGAAAAAAATACCAACACTAGAAGTATTTATGTATACAAAACGCATGTGGGCTACTTATCATCATTTCAACCGGTTGCAACAAATGAGCCATCCACATACTTCAATTGTATATGATGAGAGGTACTAGATCTTTATCAATCATCAATCTTATAAATATATTAATAATTTCTTTGATACTATATTTTTGACCAAATTAATATATTAATTTATTTTTTGGCCATGTAGTTTGGCGGTGGTGGCAAAAGAATTTCTTTATTATGCGATTAAAGCACTAGGTGAAGATATAACACCTTACATCCACATTCAAGGGGCTCATGCTCATCAATTCCAATCTTTGTTACCATATCCTATCGGTCGCTTAAAAAATTTGGTGTGTCTTGTAATTTATATTTTACAATTCTTTTTTTGAATATTGATCTTAAACATGATATTTTGCAAATTAAATTTGTCTCATTTTGATGATTGAAATATTCAAAAGATAAATGATTGACTTTTATTTAAAATTTTTGTATAGGCTATGGAAAGAAAACATAAGGCCTTTAAAAATTCAATAATTGCATTGCGTACAACTGGTGTTGCAAATAATCCATGCACCAAACAAGACAAACTTGGATTAAATACAGAAATGGTTGCTCAATATGTTCGTTTAAAAATGGAAGCTATGCCAATACTTAACGTAAATCAAAGTTTTCCTATAATATGCTTTTTGTGATAGAAATTTAATGTATTTGATTTAAAATTAAACACTTAGATTTTGTACATTTTTAAAAATATATTATTTGGATTGAATTTCTTTTAAAATGAAATTATTATATAATTCAAGATTTTATTGTAGTTCAAGATATTATATTTTTATTTTTAAAATTAAAAAATTAAAAAATTAAAAAAAATTAAATTTAGTCTTTTTTATATAGGATTTGAAAAGACAATTTGATTGTTGGATTCCATGGTTGGCAAGATCTTTTTTTCGTCGCCACTTTATACAAATGGGACATATTGCAATATCTTTTGACAAAGCCGAAGAATTAGCTGAGATTTTTCCTACAACAACAACAAATCAAGTCTTTTGTTTATTTAATATTTGGTCAAAACATATTAAAAGACAATCTAAATTTAAAGTAAGCGTATTGTAACTATTGATTTTTAAATATTATTTTTGAGTCATTCATTTTTGGTAAATTATAGCATTATTTTAGTTTTAAAATATAATATTCAAATTACAAACTTTATCAAGAATAGAAATTAATGAATATTTTTGGTTCAATTTTTTCTATTGATAATTGAATAATATGATTTTGGAATGAATATATTGCAGGCTTTACATTTTTCAAAAGGATTATCTGTAAGATTTAATAAAGATCTTTCAACCATGCTTCAAAAAAATGAGGCTCAACAAAATGCTTATGCAAATATGAAATGTAATAGGAAGAATGATTCCTACATAAATCAACACAAATTTGTAGTAGCCAATAATGAATTCTCATTATCTAATCAAATACTTAACAATGAAGAACTTCAACAAATATATAATTCTGCAATCCTATACAACTTTCACCTTATGGAAGTAGATGAACAATATTTAAGTAATAGGATATATATTGACAATGAAATTCATAATCAAAATGAAGGAAAATTAATAGAAAACACTACTAGGTGTATAGATGGGAAGAATGGTGATCTTTTGAATGAAAAATCTATTGGCAATGATTGTCATAATATAATTAAAGAAAAAATTTTGAATGAAAAAACCCATCATCCTCCACAACAGTCAATTGCATTTACAGACTCATTACTCGGGATAGAATCCCCATGTGCAAGAGATGGTGAAGGAAACAATCAAAAATACGATTTTGATTCTAATGACATTAACATTGATGTGATAAATAATTACAAAAAACTTGAAAATTGTAGTGCTAAATATTATAAAGATGATGTTATTAATGATGATAATATAACAAATGCTAAGAATATAATAATTCAAACTCTTCATAATAAACCTTCAGAAGTAGTGACTTTTGATATGGATGCAAGTGTTAAAGATAGTAAAGATTTATCACATTCAATTATCGAGTGTCATAGAAATGAATCCAAAAACTCTTCAAAACTATTACTTGATGCAAAATCTAAGGAAATTAGTAAAGAAAAATTGGACAATGTTGAACATTATAAGTGTTCAAATTCAATGTCATTGCCAATAGTAAAAGTTCAAGAAAAAATTGTCTCAAATATCCACACCAAAGAATCTAAACATTTAGTTGAAGAAAAAGATAAAGATAAAATTCAATCAAATTTTGATACAAAATTTGATGGGATTTTAGAAAAAAAAATTCTTGCTGAAAGAAATGCGTTGGAGCAGGAAGATTTATATCAAAATTATCAATTGGAATCTAATACTTCAAAATCAAACTTTAAAAATTTTCAAAATACTATTCAAAATCATAGCAATTATCAAAACGATATTTCTAGTGACAATAAAAACAACAAACATAATGAACTAAAAATTTCACAAAATAATCTTGGCAATTATCTTAATGAAATTTTTAATACAAATATTGAAAATGAAATTAATAATAGAAGTGAATATGTGAATTCAATACATTTTGAAGTAGATCTATGTGCGTCAAACATAGATGATGCAAAACTAAATGATAGTACTAACAACAACGCTATTATAACAAATGCAATGCCAAATATTGTAGATCTTCAAGTTACACCACGTAATAATGACAATGCTTTAAAGATATTGTCTTTAGATAATCGAAGTAAATCTAAAGGCTTCAAAATGGATTCAATAGCTCATTCACATTTTACATCATCTCTAATGGTAGAAGATACAAAACCTCTAAAAGACTTACCTCTTATAAAAGAATCAATAAAAAAATTTGATGAACAAATATTAACTAGTTTGGAATCTTATTCATTCTTGAATGAAAAAAAAGATTCAAGTAAAAAAAATTTGAGTGCAAACTTGACTAATGACAAAGAGACCTTAAATAAGAACAATATAATTGACAATGAAAATGAAAACTCTCGTTCTTACAGTCATTCAATTACACCAGAAGATGGAGGAATTCTGAAAAATAAAAGGCATAGAATTGATGATGTCTTCCAAAATGAAAAATTATTCAAATTGAAGAGTTTTGAAAAATCATTCAATTTGTTGTCTGAAAAATCACATACATACAAAAGATTGTATACGAAAAAATCATATGACAATTATAATTCACCAAGAACATCAAACCTTCAAGTAACACAATGGTCAATGTCTTCTAAATCTGACGATAAAGAACATTCTTTAAAAGTCAATACATTGTATAATTACAATCCATATTCTCTTCCCAAACAAGATTCTAACAAGAAAAACATTAAAACATTATATCCTTGCAATCCTTATCCATATCCTCAAAACATTGAAGAACCCAATAGAAAAAAATTATATAAAAAATCAAATCAATATAGTGAACTAAAAGTTGTTCATCACTCTTCTCAACATAATTTTGAAAAGAAATATACTTCCCAACCATTATTTGCAATGAAAAATGTAGATACAAACTTATCTTCCCTCAAACAAGAATCATGTTTAAGTTCTAATCAAGCTTGTAATGATAATAGTATTCTAAGAAATTTTAAGCCAAATTTACCTCAATATTCTAAAAAAAATCAATTCATTGAAGATGATAAAATTTTCTTTCATTCTAAGAGAATACGATTTCAACATCATGAATACAAAGATGCTGAAAACGATATTTTCATGCCATTTTTATTTGATGATGCAAATTTTGTTATGCCAAGTCAAATTTCCAATGCCTCTTGTCAAGAAGAACACAAAGCAATTTCATCAAATTTGAAAAAAAAAATAGTAATTACTCCAGATACTTGCATGATTTCTACAAGTAGTTTACAGTGCCAACAAACACCTGAATGGTTTGCACAAGCTCAAGAGATTTCTAACCCCATTGTTATTCCAATAACACCCAAAAATGACAATTCCAAGTATAATGGTCCAAGAAAACAAAATTCTAATGGAATTGAAATTCTTCATTTTGAAGAACCCATTCAAGTAAAAAGGATTGAAAGTCATATTTTATCACGTGGCAATGATTATAAGGAAACAAAAGGAAATGTAAGCAATGAGAATGAATATAGAAAACTAGTCAAAAAGCTAGAAGAAGAATTTGCAAATATTCATGATAATAATTCTAATGAAAAAGACAAATATCAAAGGCCTTGTTGTTGCAATCCCTCTAGAGGTCACGCCACAACTTGCTATCAATATATTCCAAATTATGAACCTCCTGAAGTAACTAGGATTATAAATACTAGTCAAATAGATCATCCAAATGCATGCATGACTTGTAGTGAACAATGCCAACAACAATATGTTGCATTGCCTAGGGCCCATTCTGAGATACCAAATTATAGTGACCAATGTCAACTACAATCAAAGACACTTAGAAAACCACGCAAGTACTATTCAAGTCATTTACATTCTTATAGAAATTTAGACAAAGGTGATGCAAGTATAGAATCAAATTTGAGTGCAAGAACTTATACAAGGAATAATGTTGAAAAATATTGTGAGTATGATAGAATAGGAAGTTATAGGAGAGTTGAAATTTTAAGGTCAAAATCAAGACAAAAATGGAAAAAAATTTAAAGAAGGTTAGTGAAGCACAATGTGCCTAACTTCATATTTAGTTTTTATTGGCCATTTTCAAAGTCAAGTTTTGTCTTTCATTATTTTTTTTTAAAAACTTGTGTCTTGTGATTTGTGAGCTTTAGTTCAAAATATTGGAAAATGACTGGAAATGTGTGGAATTTTTTTCCACCAATTTCTTCTTCATATTTAGTTTTAAGAAACTATAAAAAGAAGGTGGTATACAATGAAATAAAATCCAAATTGCTAATAAGTTTGACAAGAAATTGAGAATTGTGAATCTCAATGGTGAGAATGATTTTGTAAGCAAAACATATCTAATGTTTTTAGATTTTATTTTAAAAGAATTTAAGTTTAATTTAAATAATTAATTAATATGTTCTTTTAACCTCTATTGCTCACAAAATAAAAGTCCTTATATTTTCATCTCATTAGTCAAAATAGAATGATTCAAATATTTTTGTTTAGTTACCATTATATCCATTCAAATACAATTAACTAATATGTTTTCAAAATACACTTTCACTTGTCTAGTTTGACATTGAAATTTAAAAAAGAATTGTAACTTTTGCAATATATATTGGAATGACATGAAACAAAGCTTCACATGCTTAGAGTATGATGATTAGGATCCATTCTAAAATATTGATGCAAAAATTTCCAAATATGAAGTCGATAAACCATGCCCAAATTTTCTAAAAATCCAAAGTGGACTCTTTTGTCCTTAAACTATCTCTTAAAGATTGGAGAATAGTCCACATTTTCAAATTGTGAAGACATAATATAAAGTGCAACTTAGAAGATTAATTCAATGACAAATTTCAAACAAAAATTGTAAAATATGATCCATAGAATATATATCCATATGGTTGGATCTATTACTACACTAACCAATCATTTCCAATATAATTGGAAATTCCTTCAAGAATTAATTATAGATTGAATATAAATAATTTTCTAAATATTTTCTTCCTTTGAACTCAAAATTTAAGTTCAAATTGTAGTGGTTTTTTACTTTTACTTATTTATTTAGTTGTTTATAGTGGATATTTATTTGACTTGGAATATCTATTTTTTGAGGTCAAATATATTTATATTCCTATAATTATAGAATATTTGTAAAGGAAATTTTTCAAAAACTATATTGTACAAATGTAAGAGACCTGACTCTAGAATCCACAAACATTTAGATAGAAAGTTTATTTCACTTTATCCTACTAAAAAATATAAAAATGTCAATTTTTTACAAAATATTAGAGATTTTTCACAACATATATAATACATAACCTCATGTAAAAAAATTTACGATTAAATTTCAAATATAATTAAAAAACATTAACTTAAGTTCAGAAACAATATCTTAGCATATGACAATAGAACCCATTCTTCAAGGCAAATTCACACTTAGGGACATTGAAAACATATAATGTTAAGACTTCAAATTCATCCAAACTCTTTTTTTCATTTTTCAGAAAGTGCCAAGAACATGATCACAAATATTTTGATGATGTAATTTGTTTCTTCATTTATCCATTCTTTGGACGAAGAATTTTTTTGATTCTATATATGAATTTTTTTAATCAAATTTGGCTATTGTAGAAATGAAGAAAATTTGGCAAAGGAACACCTTTGGGAAGTTAGGAGGTGTTGGAGCACCAAACTATGGTACAAGAACATGGTTCTGAAGCCCAGTGCCTATATGGACTTTTGGAACCATGCTCTCACCTTTTAGCTTGGTGCTCTAAGACCTCCTTTTTACTAATAAAAACTACTTTGGGAGTACCAAAAATAAATAATCATCTTGAAATTGTACAATTAGGCTCTATGGTGTTGAACAAGAAGGGTTGACTTTTATTGAATCGTTTCTACCAAAAGAAACAATTTTTTGCTTTTGCCCAATGTGGACCATGACATAGCCACTGGATAATATCTACAACTCTTGAAGATTTAAATTTGCAGTCATGCGGTTATATTCTTCAAAGTCATTAGTTGCTGGAGAAAAATAAAGAAGGCATTTAAATCTTGCAAGGAGGGTGGGATATTTTGTTCCTTTTACACCCCTTACAAAAATCATTTTGTATGAACTAATTCTCAATTATAGGATGTTCATTATACCAATGTGAATTATATTTAAACTATTGTTAATTCCTCGCGGTTAAACTGTCCATGTACCTATTCATGACAAGTAGACTTCTATTCAAAGTATCCCTTAAAGTGCAATTAATTCCTAAAGGACCAAGTGGTTGTTGAAGGAGCAATTGAAATTCAAGCAAGTTCCTATGATGTCAATTTTCAATGAATCTTTTTGAAATTTTGATACAAGGTGTGGGCATGCACTCCACAAGCAAGCAAAGGAGTGTGTGCGTATACAATTTTTTTTATTATCAAGTGCCCAAATCAAAAATTATGTTGTCTAAGAAACTCAGATAGTTCAGCTAGTTTGAAAATCTTTTGCTAAATTCCACATCTACCTCTAAAAATTTGGTAGATATATATGTAACTCATATAATACATGATGCAATTGTCCATTAAAAAACCCTTGTATAGTGCAAAAATCTTATTCTTGGAGAAGTTAAAGTTTGTTGACTCCATCAGGTAGGGGAAGAATTTGTTTTCTTCAAAAAGATTTTCAAACTTTGATCGCGTGGATTGAATGAGTATATTGTTTGGGTGTTTATATGGTTGAAATTCAAATAAGTTCTTTTATTTTTTAGTTACTCATATATCTAAATAGTAGCAATTTTTAACCATTTATAGCAAAAATGTGCTCTAATCTCCTAGGGATTAAACTGTTCCTATATTTAATTGTAATTGGTTGGCTGATGGTTATCTAAATTTTGGTTTTATGACCAAACTATGGGACGGTTTAAATGGTATAGAAAATTTTCACTTTGAAAATTTATAATTATTACATATTTATATGTCATATCCAAAAATTTGATTCTTTTTTGTAAATTCATAATTTTCAATTGCTAATACTATAAAATATTTTTTCTTCAAAGAGATGCCTCCAACCAAGGTAAAACGGCCTATGATTGGAAGAATGACTAGTTTGCCATGTTGGTATTGTTGAGATTTTAGAAAACAAAATAGATAAAGACAAATGTGAGAAATAGAAAGAGCAATTGAAAATATATATTTTTTGACAAAGTATGAATTTTATTTTGAATTTTTGAAGTGTGCTACTCAATTGGCTCAAAAGACTTCTAGACTACTTCAAAACTAATAAACAATGTATTCATAATGGCAGGTCCTATTAGGCTCTTACTCACCTACAACAATCACAATATTTCTAAAAATAGTTACAATATGAAGTTCAAAGAAAATCACTTCTAGTAATCAATTTTCATTTAAAAGGTGGAAGTCCCTATTGTAGTCACAAATCACTCCATCACCATCATTTCATAGGCAATAGGCCCATCACAAACATTTAAAGATTGATCCATTAAAGTCTTGCATCAACCCATGACATTAATTGTTGAATAAATGAGATTTGGTTTATATTAGGTTGAAATAGTGGTCATTCATATAAAATTTTAGAAACAAATATGGAGTCCAACTTATTCTAAATCACCCTACAATGCAAGGAGGTTAAGTGATATGGCTGAACACTCATCATTTTTGGATGATTTTTGGAAAATTTCATGCTATATTTTAATAGTTACATTTATGCCAAATTTCAAAAGTTGATGAAGATTTTAGCAAAAGATGCACAAATTGCCTAAAAAATTTTGGGTACCGGATCAAAAAAATTATATTATCACAAAGAGGGGATGTATTTACACCTTTCTCAAAAATTCATGAACATCCAACCGAACACTTGGTTCTTTGGGGGATAAACTCTAAGGGCCCCAAGTGATCAAAAGTGTTCCACATGGTTTGAAAGTCCAATTTGAAGTGTTACAACTTTTGCATTTGATGTCCAAATTTAATAAAACTTAGAAATCTGTGCTTTCTCTTTTAGTTTGTGTGGTAAAATTTTCAAATCAATCTACGATATACTGATTTTCCGGGAGCCATTCGATATTCACGGGTTCATTTTGAATTCACCAAATTGCATTTTGATGACTACAACTTCAAAGGCTTGTGCCTCCTTCATCTAGTATTCAAATTCGATAAAATTTGTTGGTTAGTTTTCCCTTGAAGTTTAGTTTTTGTAATGAGATTTTCATGTCAATCTAAGGTATTCTGCTCTAAAAGCGACTGGCCTCTTCAAACCAATCCTATAATTGAGTATAGAATGGACATGAGGAGTTCTTTAAATGGAACTCATTAACCGCTGATTGAATTAAGTGAAATCTATTAACTATTGAAGAAGCCAATCATTTACCTTGATTTTCTCCCAAGTCCCAACTCTTTACAACTTATAAGTGAGTGGATTTTGAGAGACCAATAATCATAAACAAGTGCCTATGGCCTAAATCTTAGAAAACTCAAGCGAATAAAAAATATTTGAAAAAATATGAAACCCCTTGTGTTTAGTTCACATGTATTCTTCTTTCTCTGAAAAGTAAGCTAAAAATATTTTTGTTCACAGAAATCTACGAAAAAAGAGGACCAACACTTAAATGATCGCTTTTAGTGGAGAATACTTTAGGAGAGTACTTTAGAATGTGTCCTTCACCAATTTTTGAAGTTAAATAAAACCTTACCAAATTATTATTTTTAGTGCTTCATATTTTTGAAAAATTATTTTTGAAGTTTAGTTTTAACCCCTCAAGGACTAAGAGGACGCAATGTGTCCTCTTCAAATTTTCAATGGCAAATTCTCGGTTGGATGAAACAAATCTCAATATTTTATAAATTAGGAACTTGTAGAGCAATAAGTTTATAAACTTGTTGCACTTTCTGATTTTCAAATTTTCAATGTGAGAAGTGTTTAAAAAATTGTTTAGAAAATGTAGTCTAATCAAAAAATGGGAGCAAACATAGTTTTTTTACAATGAAAGAAATAGTAGGTATGGAAAAAACATATTCTTGGACATTTCTAGTCATTATTCTTCACAAATAAAATGGTTCTAGAGAAAATAAATTCAAATTTATATTTTTAGCAATTTTTTAAAATACAAGGTTCAATTTGGTGCAATTAAGAATACAAAAATAATTAGAATGATTCCAATTTTTTTAAAGATGTTCCAAATAATATTCTAATAATATCAGTTACTAAATTTCAAAATTTGACACATATGTAAATTTTTATAAGTTTTGTAGGGATCCAATTGGGTCAGTTTTGGCTTTGTACTCCTTTTGTTTGAAAATGTCTACAAAATTGAGAGAGTTTTTTATTTCTCATTTTTTAGAATTAAAAAATATTACACTTGCCTTAGATTCCAATACAATTTTTTTTTGGAGGAAAAAAAACATTATTCATCTTCTTAGAGTTTTTCTTCCCCAAAAGCTGCGTTTTTTGCCTATAAAGTTCATCATCCAAAATTGTTATAATCTAAAAATCCAACCGTCAATATTTTCTACAATTAATTCCATGCATACTAGACAAAGTAGTCTTTACTTTTGTACGGTTAAAATTAAAAATTTCAAGCACATCCATGTGCAAAAAAACATCAAAGCGGGAAGATTCATTGAAAACCTCCTTTGTCAAAACCGTGTTAGGCCTTGAGGGGTTAACTTCAAAAATCTGATTTTGGAAATGTGCAAATGTGATTTTTCTATTCCAAGATTTTGTGCACGGATGTCCATTGCATTCTTGACTTTTTGTAGTGTTAAAGGCTCTTGGGAATGAGCCTTAAATACACTAGATCTTTGAGAAAAAATCATATTAAAAATTCATTTAAAAAAATTGTAGAGTCGATTTTGAGAAATCATAAATTGATTGGGGTTTTGAGAAAAAATCCTTTAACCTCATATGGCTACTTTTTGACATTTTAAAGTCAATTAGAAAATACAGTGAACCATCTGAATAATATTTTCTTTCGTCTATGTATCTGAATGCAGGTTCTGAAGCTTCAGTAGGTTTCGAAATTGAATTTCACCTCTAATGTGTTGCACGGGAAATTCCTAAAACATATAATCGTGCAATATATCATAGGTCGACGAATGACTCCAAATTTGATTTACAGCATCAAAAACACATACACTACAAGATTGTAAGGTTGCAATTTCTACACCTACATAAAATTCGACAGTCGTGAACCTGGAACCTCAGTGTGTGTAACAACAATGGAATGATCACAGGCTCGAGAGCTTCACTCCGTTTTAGTCATCATCGGCTCAGTAACCTAATTAACTTTAAACCAACAGTCACAGCTCATCTGAAGAAATTCAACCGTTATATCCCTTTGACTTCAGTGGGTTGCCCCTCAGAAGCGCGGGTATTTTCTAATCATCGCTGTAAACAAAAAGACCCAAGAAAGATACAGACTAAGACACCGAAAGAATTTGCACACAAACAGACCAAAAGCTTAATAGACGCGCACCAAAATCATTACAAGTGCCAGAGTCTCAGATATCCAAGGAAGGTTTGGAAGCTGCATCAGCTCTCAAGCCCGGCAGGGCGAAAGCTTTAGGCGGCCACTGCGAATGTTTGAGAAACAAGCCTAAGGAGTTATCATCACCGACTCTGGCATCAACTTCCATTGACAAACAGTCTGAAGAGAAATTCAGAAACACATAGAATGAACACGTGACTTCGTAAATCCTCGAGGTACTTATCAAAGACCCAGGTTAGCGCGTCACTTGCATTAGCATTAGTCGCGACGAGAATTGCAAAATACTCGACAAACATAAAATATAAAAAACTATTAGAGTTCAGAAAAAATAATTCCACCATGTTTTCACGAGAGGAAAACACTAATTATCGTCTCATCGATACAATCTACTCGGCAGTAAGTCTCAGATATCCAAGGAAGGTTTGGAAGCTGCATTAGCTCTCAAGCCCGGCAGGGCGAAAGCTTTAGGCGGCCACTGCGAATGTTTGAGAAACAAGCCTAGAAGTTTATCATCACCGACTATCATTATCAATGAACCTCACTTAAAAAACTAACTTAGGGATCAGATTTCTGGCTTGGCTCTTTCGAGCAAAAACGCATAGATAGAATCAGAGTCGATCATTCGGGGAAAGTATCCTCATATCCCGGCGACTAACCCTAAAAACATTTCGAAGAAACGTATGTCACGGAGAATGCTCAGTGTCGGCCATGGTATTATGGTTCGATTCATGCCAAGCGGTGTCCTCACTATTATTCAGTAGAGGGAGCTGTGCATCCTCATCGCAAACTCCGTTAACAAACTTAAAACGACTCAAAAGATAATAAGACTGCTCAGAGTCGGCTATGGTATTAGGTTCGATTCATGCCAAGCAGTGTCCTCACTGTTATTCAGTAGAGGGAGCTGTGAATCCTCATAGCAGTCTGCTCGAAAGCAATTTCAATGTATCAGCAAACTCTCGGACAAACACATCAGAAGCGCAGGGTGGCGTCATTTGCTTTCGCATCGGAGGGAATCCGACTAAGAATCTGCAAGTCATCCTTTGCGATAATTTCTCGGATCACTCAACAACACTACATGTGCGAAATGACAGAACAGGACCTAGAAGACGACTCCTTAACAAGCAAGACCTTACAACAAACAGAAGGCATGAACACATGAGAGAGACAGAGCGACGCCGGTTTACATAGTGATGAGGTTGAGAAAACGGCGCCGAACCCTAACCCTAATTTTCGAAGCCCGAACTGCCAGTAAGTAACGGTCCTTTTCAATGATCATAGGTTTTTCTTTATCCCCCTTTCACAGTGTTATCTTTTATTTTGACTTTCATTAGATTTAATTATATGTAATATATATATAGTTAAAACCTCGCTTCCCAAGTTAATTATAGAAAATCCATGGATGTCCACTACCTAGAGTGGGTTTTTTTATCTCTTTGACTTCATCCATCGTAGTGAAATGTCTTTTAACCCCTAAAGGACCAAGTGTCCGTTCAACGGACAAATGGGACTTTGGGCAAGTACCTACGGGCTGAATTTTTATCTTGATTTTTTGAAATTTTTTTTGAAGATAGAAAAATTGATAAGCTTTGTGGGAATATAATTTTTTTCACAATTGGTGCCCGAGAACAATAGTTGTGACCAAATAAGCTCAAAACACGGGGACGGCGGGCAGCAAAAAAAATTTGCATTCTTTTTTTGAATTTTTTGAATTTTTTTTCTCATTGATTATATTTTTGCCTATCTGAAAAGCTTTGATTCATTTCATTTGGATTAGTTATGAGAAAGTTATGGACATTCTTATTTTTCGGGCAGTTAGAGCATTTTCTTGAAAAAAATAACTTGTAGGATTTATTTTTGAATGCAATTTTTCAAATTTTTCAATTTTTTTTTTCATGGTTTAGTTTACTTGCTAGAACAATCTCACCATTGGGATTAGTGCATTTTAATTCCATCTAAATGATATTAATATTTTAGATTTTCTTTCTATCTTGTACCTACTTCTACTTAACAATTTTTTTAAGAATGATAATTAAGTTTTTTTGAGTTTTTTTTTTCCTCGACTCTCAACTCAATTATCCACTATAAAGATTAAAAGCTCAAAACTCTATAGTGCAAAAATTTTAAGTTAAAAATGTTCAAAGTCAAAAAATCTAATCCTGCAATGTGCTGAAAAACTTGTTTTTTATGGGCCCCGTTGGAAACGCCGACGCTCCCAATGAGGGGAACGGTGGGAACGAAACGCGAAACCCTAATTTTTTGGGGGCAAGTCTACAGTGCGAGTGCGAGCGTGTGTTTGTGTCTCCAGCGAGTTGAGCAATTCGTATGTCGTAGTTCTGATTTTGAAGCGGAAGTGGGATTCATCTGTAGGCAGAAGTTTTTTTTTCGTGAAAGAACGTGCAGATTTCAGTTACTTTCTCTCTCGATTTCTGTGAAGTCCTTGATGTCTTCGAATTTCTGAGGCTTTCGCTGATTACCTGACCGAAGTGGTGCTCAAGTATAAGGATTGGGGGTTGGAGTTCGATTCACTGGCACCGTTTAACGAGCCCTGTGAAGGATGGTGGTATATTGCCCGGAACAAAGCTCAACAGGAAGGCTCTCGGGAAGGCTGCAACTTCTCCACCAAGTCTATGGACAAGGTTTATCATCTACACGTCTTTTATATGTCTGGTATACACAATGCCTTGCATATACTAGAAATTTGTTTTGTTTAAGCTCAAATTGGGTCTCATGTTTCTTTCAGTTGTTTTGAGTAGGTCACATGGGACGACGGTAATTCCATTTCATTTTTTTCCTTTGGATAACTATGTTGTGATTTGTATTCCAGTTGATCCCAATAGTGAAGAAGTCTCTGGCCAAGAAGAATTTAACAACAGCTCTTAGCGCCTTCGATGCCTGGACAGTCAACACGATCCGAGCCATGCGTGGAATTAGTGAAGAATCCACAAATGCTATTGACCAATTCAATGCCCTCACGTACATCTTCTTTGTCAACCGAGAAGACGATGCCAAACGCAAAGAAGTAAGTTCCACCTGAATCTCAGCCTCTTGAAACTGCAAAATGGATTATATCTTGAAATTACATTTCAAATTTGTACAGAGCATTCTAGAGAATTATTGACCACCCATACTTTTCACTATTCACTTAACTCTCACTAATGCCACTCTATAATTTGTCATTCCTTGTGTATCCTCAGAATCTATCATGCTGTGTATACGTCTGATTGGACACTTCCACATAATTATCAAGTTGTGAACATAGAACAGAGTGGCAATGTGGTTCAGTAGTTGGTGCCTATGTGTCAGGGTTCGGATTAAGTGGAAAAAAATTCGTGGCTGGATCGGGGGCGTGAGCAAGTGCTCGGAGTTGTAATGGTGTTGGGAAAAATCTTTCGTTTGAGGCAGATCGGCAATGCTTCTGGGATTTTGGTTAAGGACTTGTTCGGATTATTCGAATGGTTCATACCGCTTGTCAAGGTGTTGTTTTCTCGTTTCTTTCTCGTGGTTATGTTCGACATTTTTTTTAGGTTTTGAGTGTGGAGCGAAGTGGAGTGGAAGTCTTTTTTTTTTCTAGATTTTTGGCTCCTAATCTATTTTCTAGGGTTTTGGTGTTTTATTGGAGGATTCGAGTTATTGCGGACAGCACTGACGCTATTCATGATTAAGGAGAGAGTTTTCTTTTCAGCAGGTCAATGTGACTAATTAATCCTTACAGAGCCCTTGTTCATGTTGGACACTATATTCTTTCACTTCATATATCGTATTTGAGTAACATGAAGATTAAACTTGAACCGACATCGTATTCCTTTTGTAAAGTACATCTTTGTAGTTTGAATTTGCTGAGGATATAGTGCACACAAGAAAAATAAGAATGAGTAAATCCACTCAAATAGAGCTCCTGGATGCTGTAGGGGTTAATATTTTGCAGCCAATGAGAGATATAGCGCTACAGTTGGAGGCTGTTAGGGCTGATGATTTGTGTAGTTTTGTCCTCTTCTGCGTAGAGTGTTTATTGACTTTTGATTGCTATGTATGACAACAGGGGCTCGATGCAGGGGAATGGTTCACTGCACGAGTGTCAGCCTGCGGTCTCGTCCACATCGCTTACAATAGTGCCCCGGATCTTCTTCGTGCTCAGTTGCGCTCGGTTTACAACCATCTCTGTCAAGATGATATGCCCATGGTGCGTCATCAGCCGCACTGAATTTGGGCAAGTTCGCGGCAACAGTTGAACCTATGTATCTCAAATCCTGTATCATGACCTTCTTCAGGGATCTCACCCTAGATGGTACGTGTATATCTTTTGGAATGTTGTGTGTGTTTTTTCTGTCTGGAGTTGAAACTGAACACCGTGGGAATGGTGAATAATGATGTCTCTAGAATTCGTCAACCCGATCTGGTCCCTAACTTCATCTTTCACGCGGGGGCAATTAGTGCACTCTATTAGTCTTCGTATACTTGTTTTAGAGGTGCGAAGTTTGCTTACTCTCTGCCTCCGATCCAGACGCTAGAGAGAGTCAAGGAAATAATATATAAAGAGAGCGTGTCTTATTCTGCTATTTGAATTAGAGCGAGATACTCTATGGTGCATTTAGGGATCACTTTTGTGCGGTACTGCTTCAAATGAATCACTATCTGATTCCGTTGGCTTTCTTTTCCAATGTGTGAACCTGAATCTTCTTTTATTATAGGGTGGTCAGAGAGCCTTCGGCAGAGATAGTACTCCATGTACAGTCTTAGGTTTATACTAATCAGTTCGGGAATTTGCTTGTGGGATTCCAGAACAAATCATGGCGGGTACCCTATATGGTAGCTAACCAGTTGTACGAGCTTTGTGAGGCAGTTGGACAAGAGTCAACCAAGTGCGTATCTGAGAATTTCTTTTTATACCCATGACATCACTACAAACTCAAATTTCCTGCTCATTATGCATCTGGAAGTTTTGCTTCTGGATCTGTAAGGTCTTTCCTATATTTAATTTACATGGAGGTGGAAGTTGCCATGAGAGCTCGCATGAGAGTGGTACTGTGGATTTATATGCTATTTCGAAGTGTACCTGTGTGGACGTTAGGGTGATGTATCTGCAAATATTACTTGCATGAACAGAGTGATATTTTGATGAAGCAGAAGATATTACTGTGAGGAGGAAATTTAGTGTTGATAGAGAGTGTACTAGTGATTTGCATATTTCTTGCTTTGAGAGTGTTTGAGGCGTTGATCAACTACCTTTGTTTCTGTAAGTTGCTTGAATGTGAGCGCTCACATGTTCTTGTATTTCTCGATTTCAAGAACGGAGCTAGTCCCGGCCTACGTACGTCTGCTACGGGATAATGAAGTGGAGGTGCGTATTGGAGCGGCAGGTAAAGTAACTAAGTTCTGCGGGATCGTTAGCATCCAAGTTGCACAAACAACATATACTCCCATGTGTGAAGGTATATTGTTGGTGCTCAATTGGAAAAGCTCATTGCTCCTGCTTCAATTCGCAGCTCTCGCCATTCCAGTAGGCATTAAGAAGAAATCTTTGGCACCTCTAGTTTTCTTTGGATCTACGGGTGCCATGCTGGACATTGTCCAAAGCTTTGCACATTGTGTGAGGGAACGAATTGCGAAAGAACGAGTAGCGGAGCTTCATTCTAGAAAGGATCCCATCGACCTTTCTGATGAACTAGCATCGACAGTGCATTTTCTCAGACAAGCAATGATTGTCATTCCTCTCATTATTGCTGAGTAGTCTAGAAAGCAAAAGGGAATATTGAATGTCCACTCTTGATAATATTACCTTGCTGCTGATGTAAGATAAGAACACCCAAATTTGCCTCTTTTGGCACTGCGCATGAGCTTATTCCTATTATTATACTCGTCATATTCATATATGTTTTTGTCAGCAATTGCAAAAGGGTTCCAAACTTCCAATGCATCAAGGCTTGTGTTATTTGGAAACTTCAAAAATTTATGAAGTTCTAAGATTTATTCATAGGTGACTTAGAAGCAATCCTTGATTAATTGTTTTTGTGTTCCAACACCCTCTTTATATGTGCCCATTTTCTAAAATTTTAGGGTGGCGATTTGGGTCATTGACAATTATGGATGTCCTTACTTTAAATCTTCTTTAACTTGCTTTTTCTGTTCATCAAGCCAAATGTAGTGCCTTGACAAGGGGAATGCTGGGGAGCGAGCGTAGAGCGGCGAGCGGCGAGCAGGAAGCGGGGATTGGTGAGCGGGGAGCTGAAATATTAAAAAGAAAACCAAAAAAGTGGCAAAAAATTGAAAGAAAAGTGGATGAAACTTTACGGAAAAATGGATGTAATTTCAAAAAAATTCCTGAAATTCAATGGAAGAAATGGAAGAAAGTTGTTGGAAAAAATGGATGAAATAAATTAGAAGAATTAGATGAAAATTATGGATGGAAGTGGATGAAAAATATGGATGATAGTGGATGAAAAATATGGATGACAGTGGATGAAAAATATAGATAGAAGTGGATGAAAAATTTGGATGAACATTGGATGAAAAATACGGATGGAAGTGGATGAAAAATTCAGATGACTATGGATGAAAAATTGTGGATGGATTATAATTTAACTGTCGCAAGAGTACTTTTCGCCATTAGAATTGTTGGACCTCTCATTTGCGGCTTCCCAGTTTGCAAGAAAGAGCATGGCGCTACTTTTAGTAAATCATGCTTGTGTGGCGACAAGGGTTGAATGCAGTTTAGGTGTAGGAGGATCATCTTGCAACTTCATCTACAAGAGACTAGGACAAGCGAACGATATTAAATTGCATCAACACAGTAAAAACATCAGATCATTTTATCAACTTCATCTACAAGACAACAGGACAAGCGAACAAAATTAAATTGCATCAACACAGTGAGAACATTGGATCACCATATCAACTCCATCTACAAGACAGTGGAACAAGCAAACAAAATTAAACTACATCAACACAGTGACAACATCGAATCATCCTACCACCTTCATCTACAAGACAGTAGGACAAGCGAATAAAATTAAATTGCATCAATATAGTGAGGACATCGAATCATCTGGAGGCACTTCGTCTAGAAGAGACTACGACAAGCAAATGAAATTAAACTACATCAACAAAGTGATAACATCATAAAACTACCAACTTCATCTACAAGACAGTAAGACAAGCGAACAAAATTAAATTGCATCAACACAGTGAGGACATCGGATCATCCTACCAACTTCATCTACAAGAGACTAGGACAAGCGAATGAAATTAAACTGCATCAACACAGTGACAACATCAAATATTTTATGATAGTCACTAAACATTGTGCTTGTACTCTTGGAGTTCCGATTTCTTCAATTATCCTCCGGTACCTCTTACCTTTTTGCTGAAGTCTTCTAAGATTGCCTTCCAAAAACTTATTGGTTTAGGCACTTCTATCCGCTTCAGCCTTCATGGTACAGTTAGCACTTGGAGCATCATCGCTTGATTGAGCGCTGCAACAACTCCATTCTGGCTAGACTCTTGCGGGCACTATTTTAGGGTCTAGTTCCGATTTAGCATTCAAAGCATCATGTTCCCCTTATTATCATTACATGCCAACTAGCTCACCATCTTCGTGACATTCATCGTACATCCTCTACAGCAGACGACGCACTCATCCAAAAATACCCTAGAACAAATGAGACGCATGTCCAATCGACCACAATCTCACATGAGCGTGCTCTCGTGGTCGCGAGGACAAGCAAGTCAAAAATTCAGGAGTGCTAATCGAGGAGTATGTAGTCTGGCTGAAGAAGATGCACGATGAGTGTCACAAAGATGTCAAGCGTGTTGGATAATGATTGCAGTACAGATCACTAGTACTAATACTTCAATAACAACGACACCTGACATTCCAAACGAGTAAGGCAACTCTAAGTTCAAATGAGAACTGAAATCTTCAATTCAGCTATCAACTACATGCACTCAAACTACTAGTGTAACGTCACGTAATACTACTTCTACTACCTGCGGCACATCCCTTGCTATTTGATGTCTTCGACTCAAGCTGTACAACACTACCCTTATCAGAACTACATGCATGCGGCCATTCTTAAGGGCGACACAGACCACCTCATCTTCTTCACATACACAACGGCGACGCGTGGCATGAATAGATAAGTTTGCCAACGATCACCTTCTTTGGTTCTAATGGGCAAAGTACACGACACGTGGTACGAAACCATAAGGGGAGGGGAGGGAGGCTTATCGTCCTCAAAGTTTGGCAGGGGAAGGCTGGGCAGCCCCTTCAGTTGGGCGGTTTAGCCTGACTAGCCCTGGAGTTGGGTAGGGGGACTTTCCTAGCCCCTAAAGTTGGATGAGGTGCCTACGTAGCCCCTTCAGTTGGGCAGGGGGCATTGCCCACCCCTCGGCTTGGGCGAGGGGTCTGCCTAGTTCGTCGAGTCGGGGGGCTGCCGAAGCCCTATCATCGGCAAGGGGGGCTACCAAATCCCTTGAGTGGGTCAAGGGGAGGCTAGGGGCCTCCCGAACCTTTCGAGTCGAACGAGGAGGGAGGGCTGCAGAACCCCTCCAGTCCGACTGGGGGGGCTGCAGAACCCCTCGAGTCGTATCGAGGGGGCTGCAGAACCCCTCGAGTTGAGAGAGGGGGCTGCAAAACCCCTCGAGTCGAGAGGGGGGGCTGCAGTACCCCTCGAGTCGGACCGGGGGGTCTGTAGAACCCCTCGAGTCGAGAGGGGGGCTGCAGAACCCCTCGATTCAAGAGGGGGGGCTGTAGAACCCCTCGAGTCGGACCGGGGGGGCTGCAGAACCCCTCGAGTTGAGAGGAGGGGCTACTGAATCCCTCGAGTTGAGAGGGGGGCTGCAGAACCACTCGAGGCGGGAGGGGGGGCTGCTGAATTCATCGAGTTGGGCGGAGGGGGCTGGGCAGTCCTTCTTGTCGATCGGAGGGGTGCTGCTGAATCCCTCTTATCGGGTGGGGGGGAACCCTCTAGTTGGACAGGGGGACAGGTTAGGTAGACTGGTCGGGCTGCCCAGCCACTGGAGTTGGGCTAGGTACGGCAAGGCTGGGAGGTTGGGCAACTGAACCCCTCTAGTAGGGCTGGATAAGATGGGGTCGGCCATGGGATCGGTCATGGTCGGCCATGGCCTAGCCCCTCTAGTTGGGCTGGGTACGGTCGGTCAAGGCAGATCAGGGCAGGGAGGTGGGCAATCCAACCTCTCTAGTTGGGCTGGGTAGGATCGAGCTGGGCTGAAATGCTGAATTGGAAGGCCGGGCAACTGAGACCCTGTAATTGGGTTGGGTAGGATTGAGCAGGGTAGGGCAGGGAGGCCGGGCTTACGAGGCCTTCGAGTTCGGCTGGGCTGGTAGGCCAGGCTACTCAGCCCCTTCACCTGAGTTGCAAGGGCCATTCACAATGCATTGGGCATTGTAGGCTACGCTATAAGTTTTTACGATCTAGCATTCTAGGGTTCGTTTAGCATTAAGGGTTTAAGCTTCCTTAAGTTTAGGATTATATATTGTGATTAAGCATGCGCACCAAATAAAGTTTTGGGGTAGGAGCATATTGAGTCCGAGAAAAACATCAAATACAAATATAATAGAAAATGAAAATCCTGAAAATGAAGTTCATGCACGCCATCCATCCATAGAACTGGATAAGAGAAAGTCACATAGACTGGCTGAGGTCGAACTACCCTCACTATCTGATGACTGCAAGTCAGACTCCATGGCGCAATCATCTATGAATTGAAGAGCACGAGGATCTACCAAATAGGCCCTAGAAGTGGGCTTCGGGTTTTGTAACACAAAATCCCTGGAAATAGCCTCTGCATAAACAGGTAGCTGAAATGGTTTTGTAGGGCTAGGAAAAAAACCCGAATTGGCAAAAAAAGGGATTTGCTGGGAGGACCTCACTTCTTTGGCTTTCCTACGAACACCATGAAACAAGATATTAGAATATGAGAAAGTAAGATGAATCGATAGAAACGACAAAATCGAACAAGGTGAAACTTACTTACTGAATCAAGAGGTCTTTTTCATAGGCTCCGCAAAGACATCTCGGGTGGGTCACTTAATGCGTTTTCAAAACCACGTGCGGCTTCATATAGATAGGATTTAATTCTTTTCACATAAATTTTATAAACAAATTACAAATAATGTAGGGACCATTGAAAATCACAAAGCCATTATAAGTAATTTAGGTAGCCAAGAAAGGTGGACAATTAATTTTTTCTTACATGTAATGAAGGGGTCAGAGATTAGGATCCTATGTATGTTAATTAGTACAACCAGTTAGGACAGCTGGGCCAGAGCTACAGTGGATGAAATTTGGGCAAATGTTTGCTTGTAACTCTTTGGATGAATGCAATGGTGACTTTGAATCGTAGGGTTCAGCAAGTGGCCGTTGGTGAGGAGCTCACTCAGGCGTTTTTTCCTCGCGATGGTTTGTTCTGCTTTGAGGATTTTGCTCACGGCTGCAATTGCAAAGGAATTTGAAGTTCAAGTAAGGGTGTTTGTATCAACTGCTGGAGAGATTCAATTGCATGTTTAGGAAAGCCCTGTGCTGCCGAGACGAAGTGGTGTTGGCAAAGGTGGTCGTGGCTGCGGGGCGACTTATTTTCTTTATGATTTAAAACCTGCGCTTTAGGGTGCAACTTCAGTCATCTTCCTGGTAACTAATCTCCTCTCCTTTGTCGTTTGCGTGTTTTGGATTTAGGGCTGCTTGTTTCTGAATTGATGCTTAGAACCTAAATTTTGCAAGTTTTATTTACAGAATGCTGGTGCGCTGGGGATAGGGTTTAGGGTATCAAGCCATGGCAAATCAGGTCAAGATATGGACAATGCAAGACGATTTCTCGATTCCGGTGTATTACAGCAAGGTCAAGTTGCTTGATGACGAAACTTATGCTTCACTTCGAGTTCGCTTGGAGGATAAAGGTGCATTAGAGTGGCCGTTTGAGTTTTGGGACAACGAGGAGCGCTGTCGAATAAGGCAAAAGATGGAAGCGCTGAATGATGTGGTCGCTGATGTTTTCGTGATGCCAGTGCGGTCTGAGGGTGAAGAAGCTGCCAAACGACGTCGACTAGACGAGGATGCTGCGCGGAGTCCACCACGAGCTGAAGTTGGGATTTTCGCCCTTATAGACGAAGAAGGTGGAGTAGAAGCCGTGGATCCCGTCGCCAGTTCTAGGGTTACCGGAACCTCTGGAATTTCTGATTGTCTGGACCACCAACTACAATCCATGCTGCTTTCTAAAGAAGTTTGGGATCGTTACCTGGAACAATCAGAGAAGATGATTCGGGATTTAAAGTGCTTGTCACAAGAAGACAACCGGTGGTTGTTGGTGTGAGCTCCCAATTTGTCACTTGGGACTCGTAGAATTATTTTTTTGGAAATTTGCAATTTAAAGTTGATAAAAGTATAGAAAAATCCATAAAAAGAGTGTAGAACCGAAATAGGGTTGTGTCATACCCATTATAGTATTTGGTCTAGATTTGTGTTTTTTACTTAGAATCCCCCAAACCTTGCCTAAAAATAGTAAAGAAATAACGAAAAGGTTAGATTTGGAGGATTCGAGTCACACAGCCCCAAAAGGGCTAAATCCCACCATGAATGTGGCGATTCATGGCTAGGTCGGTCCGAGGGATCCACAGCGAGGCCACTAGGTCGGGTCCTAGAGTTAGATTTAGAATTCCCCATTAAATCGACGAATTCCCGAAGTCCCGATTGTTAGCATGCAGGAGCCACTCACGCAAGACCGGGCCGTGGAGGAATCTACAGCCCAAGGATGGTGTTCTAGGGTAAATCCCATGCCAGGAGTCCAACGACGAAATCGGTTCACCAAGATTCCTCCACCTGCAGAAGATTTCCGCACCATTACTAATTCGAGGAGATGGCCAGTTTAAATCTCCATTGACCAATCGTGCCAGGTACGGAAATACACTCGCATGTCTTTCATGCGACTCCCTGAGAGGTCACGTGAAAAATCCCGGCATCTTCCGACTTGCAGAAGAACCTTTTCCGGATGGTCAACCCTCCTAACCTCCAACGGGAATTTCATGGAAATTACCCAGGTTACAATAAAATCTCACTAAAAATTAGACTAACTTGTTTTATGTTAATAATGCGCTCCGTGAAGTTTCACGACATTCCGATAGCGGCAAGTACCCGAACCGGCGAGATTCCTCGGGAATTAACCACGTGGCGGGGCCCCCGTTGCGTTGACCGACATTCCGGGACCATACGATGGCGAAACAAAGTCAACCCAAAGTCCTTCCCGACTCTCTCGCACCTACCGGAGACCCTAGGCTATTCACATTTCTCAAAATAGAAGACCCCCAAGATCTAGGATTTTACCACGATTTGGTTTTTAAACTAAATTAGCCTACGATGGGTTTTTGACCTCAGTACGGGGGATAAAGGGATCTAGGACTAAACACGGCGATCTGGATTCAACGGCGCAATCCGTTCAGCGATTAGAGCTAATCTCCAAAAGTTAAGATGTTGGTCCAACATAGATGGTAGAAGTATAAATTTAGGATGTAGGATGAAAATCTTTGAGGATGAGGATGAAAATCCCCGTTGATAAGGTTACCTTAGAACTCTAGAGGGAGGGGTGAGCCCTTGGAAACCTATATAAGGGCCCCATTTTTCTTTCTAGAACACCCTCAATTTTTGTTTTGGGTCCGTGGGTCCAAGTTATTTTGGATATTTTGGCGTTTGAAGCTTTGAAGGTCCTTGGGGGTCCTTCTACCTTGCTTTGTGTACTCTTTTGTGAAGTTGTTGGCATCTTGTTGTAAGTGGAGAGCCTCTCTCTCCCTCTTGTACGTGTTGTGGTCTAACTTGTGAAATTTAAGAGTCTTTTCTTTGTATCTTGCACTAATCCTAAAGTCACCCTCCACCGTACCTTGGCGATGCCGCTTTGGGGGGCCTTTAGCGTGTGAGCTTTGTGTTGCCACGTGGTCTAACTTGTGTGTTTTCTCTTTGTGTTCTTTTTCTTATACCCTCTTCTAACCTTCTCCTTGTTGAATGGACCCCCCTCCGGGACGGCGAAGCTTTGAACCTTCTTGTACATGTTTTGCTAAGTTTCTTCCAAACCCTCTTCTAATCTTCTCCTTGTTGAGTGGACCCCCCTCCGGGACGGCGAAGCTTTGAACCTCCTTGTACATGTTTTGCTAAGTTTCTTCCAAACCCTCTTCTAATCTTCTCCTTGTTGAGTGGACCCCCCTCTGGGACGGCAAAGCTTTGACCCTGTGTGTGTGTTTTCTTTAAAAGTTTAGTTTTCCCTCTTCTAAAGTCTCTCTCCTTGTGTGGACCTCCCTTGGAAATGGCAAAGCTTTGAACTAGTGACAAGTTGAAGTCCTAAAACGTGTGTTAAAAGTGTAGACGGCGAAGCTTTGAACCCCCGAGGTGTCAAGAAGTCCTAAAGTTGGTGTTAAAACCAACTTAACGGCGAAGCTTTGCACTTCCCCCCGTGTTAGTTCCAAAGTCTAGTTTCCAAGACCTTTGTGGAAACCTCTAGAGTTTAGCTTCCAAGATATTAGAGTCTAGCATGAAGTAGGAAGTGGTGGGTCAAGTTTAGCTGCCTAGCCTTGTATACGTGATCTGTCAAGACGAGTGTCTTGCTTCACAAATTTGGGCCTAACCCCCGGACGGCGAAGCCTTGACTCTAGCACTAATTTTTTCCAAAATTCCAATTTTTATTTGCTAAGTGGGTTCCCCTGAGGGAACCCGTTGAGGTGATTAAAAATTTTGTGGTGCTAGCGGACCAGCCAGCCAGTGGACCAGCCAGTCTAGCGGACCAGCCAGCCAGCCGGCAGAACCGGGAGCCCAGCGGAAGTAATAGGAGCCCAGCCGGCAGTACCGGGGAGCCCAGCGGCAGTAACAGGGAGCCCAACCACGGCCGGTACAAGGCCGGTACCCGAGGCCGGCACACTGCCTGTCCAGCGCCCACCTTGGTCTGATTTTGCGATTTGGTAGACTGGACCATGACTCACATACATCATGGCTGATTTCAGACCACAAACGGGATGATGCCCTGCGGGGCCCCAACTTTGGTTTTTGTTTGAAAAAACTCTCCACTAATCAGGACCTAGTTTAGAAAATTAGTTATAGATCTAGTTAGGAAATCAGTGATAGATCTAGTTTAGGAAATTAGTTATAAATCTAGTTTAGGAGACCATAGTGTAAGACTCATAAAGGCTTAGGTGGAATAGTGCTAGAGTAGAAGAAAGAGGAAGAAAGAAAAGAAAGGGGAAGAGGAAAGAAGGAGTTTAGATCATCCAAAAATTGTAATAACTTCTAAATAAGGGGTGAACTTGGAGAAAATTCAAGACAAAACCAAAGACCACCATGGAGCGTGAGGACGTACACGTGGACGTGGACGAAGTTACTTCCAACACCAGTAGGGAAGAGGTGAGTTTTTGATTTAATCTTTGATGTTTTTCCCTAATTAGCATTTATTTTCCTAATCAGCCCTTAGAGCGTGATTAGCACCTGAGATCAATGCAAATCAGAAGTTTAGATTCACAAAGTTATAGATTAGTGATAGAGGTTTCCAAAAACATATTACACTTAAGATTTGACCGTAAACTGACCGCGTTAGGCTAAGTTAAGCGGTAGGGGGTAGAACGGAGGAATTTTGAATAAAATTTCATCCAAAAAGAACCATGGACGGAACTTAGGAATGTAGGGTAGAAAGAGGATTTAGATTAAAATTAGGGATTACTTAGCAGTGAGAATTAAGAGTCAAATTACATTTTAATTTTTAAAAGTTAAACCTCAAAGGTTAAAATCTAGAGTTAACTTTGGGGAGTTAAAAAATAGAATTAATTTGGAATTTTAACTTAGGGGTTTAAACTCTCAAGTCAAATCTTAGGATAGGTTCATATAAGAGTTTAGAGTTGCTTAGGGAGTCAAAATTAGAGTAGAAAGTAGAGGTCAACAGTAGAATTGAAAATCAACTTAGGAAGTAGATTTTTGGGTTAGGAATAGAGTAAAAAGTAGAAGTCAGAACTTGGAGTAACATTTAGAGTTCATCTAGGATTAAAACGATAGGATTAAAGTGGGAAGTCAAAAGTCAAAAGTTAAGATTAAATTTAAAGGTTAAACTTTAGAATCAATTGGGGAGTAAAAAGTTAGAGTGAAAAGCTGAAAGTAGAAGTTAAAAGTTAGAGGTAGAATCGTAGAAGTTAAACTTAGAGTTAATTTAGGAGTAAAAATTTAGAGTTAAAAGTCAAAAACATAGAGTTAAAATTCAAGGGTAAATCTTAGAGTTAATTTAGGAGTAAAAACTTAGAGTTAAAAGTTCAAACATAGAGTCAAAATTCAAGGGTAAATCTTAGAGTTAAGTTAGGAATAGAAACCTAGAGTCAAAAGTCAAAACATCGAGCACAAGTCAGTAGTTAATATTTAAGAATCAAGTTAAAGAAGTAAATCTAGAGTTACATTCCGAAGTTGGAACTTAGGGGTAGCTTTTAAAAGTAGAACTTCTAGGTGGAGTCTTAGAAACCCAGGATAGTCTTAGGGGTTCATGGAAGGAACATAGGGGTTCCCCTTTTTTACGTAGTTAGGGACGTTAGAAATGACGCCAACTACCCAGTCGACCCTCGACATAGGATAGATAATTAGGGAGCTGGAAGGTTACCATTACCCCTGAGCTTGCAGTTACCTTGTGAGCTATTACATGCATTCTAATTATTCGCTGCCATCCACGACACTTAGGAAACGTTAGCAAAAAAGATCCATTGCTTGGAAGGCACAGTGGACCGCGCTCACATCACCCCCATATATTAAAAATTGTGGATAAAGGCATAGAACCTGGTCGGTGTTCGCTTTATTACCAAGGGTGGGTAATCTTGCGTCCACAAGGCTACTCGACAGATTCGGGAGATGAATCAGAAGAAGAAGAAGGCGGTTTGGAAAATTATTTGTGGCCACCTGAGCTACTACATTCACATGATTTTTTGGCAAAGAAACGACGGAAGGAAAGGAAGCTGCGCCTTCAAAAGGAAGACCGACATGCTATGGCCTCGACCGGAGAATATCTGGAGGGACTGACCGGCGAGTACTACGAGGACGGAGTTGGAAGCGGCGAATACGAGGAGGGGGAAAGCGGGAGAAACAAGGAGGGAGGAAGCGGCAACGTTCAAATTGACCGTTCGGGGGAGAGATTCAGGATCCTAGGTGGAACCACGTCGCGCCAAGTTCTAATCGGCAAACCATCCGATCCAACAGCCCTAGGAGGCTCCCAGCTTGGAAATGCAGCTCGATTAGGCACGGAAATTGAAGCGCTGTTGCAGTCGCTCCAGCTGCCGGGGATAGTGGAGCGTCCTCTGCCGCATCCGATGGAGCCGCCCCAGGTCCACGAACCGGTGCAGCCGTGCCAGTTTCCGGAGCCGCTGGAGGGCGACCATTTGCCAGGGTCGTTGGAAGTCGTTGGGACTGGTGACGGGGGGTCACAGCATGCCTCCAGGGACAATTCAGATGTCCCAAAGTATGCTGTGACACCCTCCTTCTCTTTGCACAGGGTAGGATTAGTGTTATTAGAATTGGTACACTTCGGAAATTCATGATATTTTCTTGTAGGCTACTCAAAGCTCTTTCTAATGCAATAAAAAATTTATGATTCCGATACCATATGCAGAAGTTAGGAGAGGTATAAGGTTGTTCTTGTAGAATGAGTCCCAAAAGTAGTTGGATACTATAGAAATTGCTTTCCTAAATGGATAATTCACATTTTGCAACTCTTGCAGTTATATATCAGAAATATGTTTCAGAAAATTCACCTTGCACATAAAAATTGAGAAGAAGATCAAGGAACTATAAATATCAAACATATATTTTGAAAAATTCAAAAATAAAAAGCAAATCAAATCAAAAATGAAAACAACATCAAATAATTATATATATCATAAAAAAAAATTCAAGAATTCATGGATTTCCAAAAATTCAAGTAAAAATTCATTGCCCAGTTTGAAAAATTATATGTATCAAAAATACTTTTTTGAAAATTCACCTTCCAAAAAAACTAATAAAAATTGAAAAGAATATCAACCAATTATAAGGATCAAAAGTATATTTTGAATAATTAATTAATAAAAAATAAATACATAATTTTTTTAGAAGAATATAAAATAATTACATATCTCATGAATTTTGGAAAAAATAAAATAAAAATTCAAATGAAAGATCAAATTGTTCTAGGTACCAAAAATATTTTGGAGCCAAATTCTTGCCAAAAATACCAAAATCAGAACACATGAGATGAAATTTATGATACACATATGAAAAAAAAAACTTAGAATTCACAAAGAAAGAAAATAAAAAATCCGAATAACATGAAAACACTATGTATATCAAAAAAAATTTATGCCTAACCTTCATATTGTGAGAAATTGAGAAACAATAATTTGTAGGTCAAATTCCAATCAATAAGACGTGAATCAATGAAAAAACTAAATCCACAAAATTTATAACATAAAACTTGTAGTGATAATGTACACTTTTCTTCAAATAGAATTGTAGGACAACTCTATGGTTCACAAGAAGTATTCTTTTGGTAGATGTTTCAATCAAATCATAATTGGTCTAAATATAGTCCATTGTAAGTGAATATCAAATGAGGATAGAAGCCATTTTGTAAACAAATATGTCCACATTTCACTTCATGACATTTTTTCAATAATTCTTTATACCGATTTATATGGTGGAGTTTGTGTTCTCTAAGTCACCTCACATATCTTATGATCATTTGTTCAACATACATACCTTTTTAGTTCAAAAATGTCAGTGTATTGAAAGTAATGATGGCGGTTTTAGGTAGGGTGCGGTTAGGGGTGTACCCGACTTTCCACCAAATTGGATGGATGAAGACGACAACCACATTTGTCCCAAAGAGAGGGTTCAAAGAATGAGGACACGTATTCGTGCTCCAATGTTGAGTGATTCGTCCGGAAGTGAGCTATCATATGAGGGGGACAAAAGCGGTGATGATGGGGACCCTGACAATCCGACCAGCGTGAAGCATATGTTCCGAGATTCGACATGGTCACGATCCGATACAACCTTCTTTCCAAGACCCAAAGTATTTATAGGTGCACGAGGCCCTACAAGAAATTTCCGTGCAATGCGAAGTTTTATGCAACTATTTTCATTATTTTGGCCTTATACTCTTCTCCGGAAAATAGTGGTGGAGACTAATCGGTATGCAACCGCACCGGACGATCATGAAAAAACAAGGGGGGGACGGGTGGTTGCCTCTAACGGTAGCCACTTTGAAGGCTTATCTAGCCGCTTGCATGTTCATGGGGTTGAAGAAACAACCGAATACAAGGACGTATTGGAGCAAGCAGGGCTCTTTTTTCCATTGCCCTAGAATTTCAAAAATTCTTTCAAGGGACCGTTTTGAAGCAATATCGAGATGCCTACATGTGACCAACCCATCTACCTATGTCACGGAGAGGGATATGCCCGGCTATGACAAAATGAGACAAGTGCGGTGGCTTATCCATGATATTAGAGAGAGTTTCAAACGTAAGTGGACTTTGGGTAAATTCCTTACCATAGACGAAATGATGATACGTTACAAAAGCTCTTATTGCCCCGCTAGGCAATATATGCCAAAGAAGCCACAAAAATGGGGCATAAAGGTTTGGTGCCTAGCGGACTCATCATCGAAATATGTTTACAACTTTGAAATTTATTGTGGAGCTAACCATAATGGAGAACAAAAATTAGAAGCAGCGGTTCGTGGGGAGGCAAACGTGGCCCACAATGTGATTAGGAGGTTGTTGAATGGCAAAGAGGGGAAGGGGCACGTGGTTGTGACGGACAACTACTTTTCGAGTATTGGATTATTTACGGAGTTGGCCGCATTACAAATTTATGCTACTGGCACTATGAGGTCAAATCGTGTGGGCCTACCTTTGGAGTTGAAAGCGGTGGGGAATTGGGCAAATTCTCCTCAAGGTACACTACAGTGGAAGATGCATGAATCTAGGGCAATAGCATGTATATTGTAGAAGGACAAACGTCCAGTCCTACTTATTTCAACTCATGCATTGCCGATTGATTTCCCATGTGTGCCGATCCCCACCGTTCCTCGTAGGAATGGGGCGACTAGGGATCCAATCCCCACCTCTCCAATTCATTTGGAGTATACCACCCACATGAGGGGGGTGGATGTGGCGGATCAACTAAGAGCTTCCTATTCAAGCCAAACACGGTCGCATAAATGGTGGCATCGGGTTTTTTATTTCTTACTAGACACGACGGTTGTGAACATGTACATCATGTACCTCGGGCTTTTGCGTCAACGCCGGCGTGTGAAGAAACCAATTACTCACCTCTAGTTCAAGATAGAGTTGTGTGATGCTCTCACACAAAACTGGCATGGTCGGGGCACTGAAGTGGATGAGGAAGAGGAAGAGCCACGCCCCCATATGCCAACTTGGAGTCGATTGCGGCGCGCATGCCTATCATGTGGAGATCCTTGATGTAGCTACTATTGCCAGAGTTGCAATCGCATTTTTCTGTGTCTAAATCGTGGATGCTTTGAAAAATACCACTATGGCCCTCGGAATCGCAATAGAAGAAACCATGAGCGATGACGATGAGGTGAATTGAACCCTATTTTCTTGCACTTGGGGTGGAAGAGGAGATGATATTTTTTACCTACACCTTCTCTATATTTTTTTTCACATACCTTCTCTATATCCTTTTTCCTACACCTTCTCTATATTTCTTTTCCTATACCTCCTCTATATTTTTTTTCACACACCTTCTCTATATTTTTTTTCACACACCTTCTCTACATTTTTTTCATACACCTTCTCTATATTTTTTTACCTACACCTTCTCTATATTTTTTTTCCTACACCTTCTCTATATTTTTTTTCCTATACCTCCTCTATATTTTTTTCCACACACCTTCTCTATATTTTTTTTCATACACCTTCTTTATATTTTTTTACCTACACCTTCTCTATATTTTTTTTCCTACACCTTCTCTACATTTTTTTTCCTACACCTTCTCTATATTTTTTTTCACACACCTTCTCTATATTTTTTTTCATACACCTTCTCTACATTTTTTTACCTACACCTTCTCTATATTTTTTTACCTACACCTTCTCTATATTTTTTTTCCTACACCTTCTCTATATTTTTTTTCCTATACCTCCTCCATATTTTTTTTCACACACCTTCTCTATATTTTTTTTCCTACACCTTCTCTATATTTTTTTTCATACACCTTCTCTATATTTTTTTTCCTACACCTTCTCTATATTTTTTTTCACACACCTTCTCTATATTTTTTTTCACACACCTTCTCTATATTTTTTTACCTACACCTTCTCTATATTTTTTTTCCTACACCTTCTCTATATTTTTTTTCCTATACCTCCTCCATATTTTTTTTCCTATACCTCCTCCATATTTTTTTTCACACACCTTCTCTATATGTTTTTTCATACACCTTCTCTATATTTTTTTTCATACACCTTCTCTATATTTTTTTTCATACACCTTCTCTATATTTTTTTTCACACACCTTCTCTATATTTTTTTTCACACACCTTCTCTACATTTTTTTTCATACACCTTCTCTATATTTTTTTTCCTATACCTCCTCTATATTTTTTTTCATACACCTTCTCTATATTTTTTTTCATATACCTTCTCTATATTTTTTTACCTATACCTTCTCTATATTTTTTTCCTATACCTCTCTGTTTGCTTCTGAAGTGAGGCATGAGCCATTTGCCGGGGCCACTGAAATTGAGAAAGTGGACAGTGCTGCATTTTGTCACTGTGCAGGGAACCCCGACGACCGGAGCAGTTGAGGCCCTGCATATTGCCGGGGAGAGGGTCGGACAGGTCACCCCAATCCAACCGGCGACAGCGCGGGGGTCTTCTCGGGGGTCAAGTTGGGGGTGGCAGGGGCTGTTCCGGAAGCTTTAGGGTCAGGGGTGTCAGGGCAACTTTTCAACCGGGATGGATGTGACCACGTCAGCGCATCCTCTACTCCCAGCATGCATTAGGCTACCGCGGGCCTCCTCTTTGTCAAGGTCATATCGGGTCGAACCCGGAATTAGCAAAAGAGTAGCACATGCCACTGCCAAAGACTATCAAGCTTCACACGGGCCACGCATGACTTCTACCCGTGGTCCCAGCGTGCTCTCGAGTAGGACCCAGCATTGGAGGGCTGCCCAAAACTTGTAGCATTTCTCCAAAGCTGTGAGCTATTTTGTAGTGTCAAATTTTTAAATTTTCAAATTTGGTAGAGATTTTGATTTCTATAGGTGAAGCCAATACATATGATTCACTCAACCGTTCAAATTTTTGATCAAAATTCATTTGAATGAGAATTGCATTTGTGGAAAAAATCACCTTGTAAACTAATTTTGTCAAACCTATGTTTAGAGCAGGGCAATTTTGTATATGTTCTACATGAGCGATGACTTTGAAATTTTTTGAGCATGTTCCTAACTCATATTAGAACCCAAATCCAAGGAGTAACCATCAAAATGAAATTGTTTACATGTCGCATTCAATAGTCAAAGTGCAGCTGCCTGCTATTTGTAGAGTGAGAAATAAAAACTTCATACTTTGGACCCTTAGATCTCCCTCATTTCAAAGAATTTACTTTTGAAACTTAGTAGGTTGGTAGATAGTGAAGATGAGTTCAAGATCTTGCGGTTGGAAGATCCCAAACAATTGTCATTTATTGTCCACTCTTCTCTTTCTTAACACACCCATTTTTGGACTACTTTCTCCTAAAGCAACACTCCGTCCTTTAGGGGTTAAACGCAGATATCTTGCAATCTATGCGGTCAAAAATTCTGAAATTTTTTCCACACACTCTCATACTAGTTAGGTGTAAGATCCTACGGTTAGATGTGCAAAAAAAATGTTTTTCAATTTTTTTTACATTTTACTATAGAAATGGCAGTTTTGAGTGTTTTTTGGCAGAAAAAAGGGCTTGGTCCTTTAGGGGTTAATACACTTTGTTCATAGTGCAACGTAGATATAAAGAAATGGTTTTGGGTCTATTGAATGGTTTTGGGTCTACAAAAGGGGCTTCTAGTTTATTCAACTCTTGGTTTTGAGTTTATTTTTTTTATTTGAAATTTTCCAAATGTTCTATTTAAAAAAATATATATTTTCATAAGTCTACATGTAAAAAAAAAATCTAATTCTAAGCATGCACATTTGCTAAAATTATCTATATTTTAGATAGGTCTAATATCAAGGTTGAAATGTACTACCGTATAAGCATCTAGCAATCACAATCTTGAATTGAGTGATGAAAGATAGATAACTTGAGTTTAGAATTAATAAATTTGAATAAAATTTTACTAATAAAATATAATTTTTGTCATGGAAATAATTGGTGATATATTTTCCATTTTTCAATGAAAAAAATCCTAAATTGCTATAAAATTGTAGAATGATATTATTCTTTGGGGATTGAATGTATACAATTTGAAGAATACTTGATTTTTTGTTCATATCTTCGTGTTTCATCTATGTCTAGGAGGATGTAAATACTTATTCATAACCTCAATGGAGGCCACTTTAAGCTAGATGATATTATTTCAATGGATGAGGAAAGACATGTTCTTTTCATTATGGGTTTGTTTTTGCATTATGATGCCTTTTTTCTAAACCCTTGATTGAGCACGGTTGACCAAGATCCAACCATCCCACATTGAAATTATGTCTAGTAATGTGAAAGTGATTGGGCCTCATCATAATAAGTAGCATCTTTTGTTACTCTTGTGGCTAGGCATGTTATTGCTCAAAATGAAACTCTACTTAACCCCTAAAGGACCAAGGAGCCCACTTTGGGCTTTTTGAGAACTCAGGCAAGTTCTATTGAATTTATAATTTGGAATTTTTGCATGAAATTTTTAAGATGGATGCTACTCATCATAATTTACATGCGAAGCTTTGTTTCATGTCATTCTGATAAGTAATGCAAAAGTTAGAAGTTTTTTTCAATTTCAATGTCACACCGGGCAACAAAAAATATATTCTAAGAAAATAAAAAATATTTTTTTGGAATTGTGCAGATTGATACCTACTCAAAAAAAATTGAACCACTCAATTCCGAATCATGAGGTAAGAGCTACGATGAGTTTTATTTTGCAGGCAATGAAAGTAGAAAAAACATATAAAGTCATCTTTTGCTCTCAATTTTGAAAATTTTCAAATGAAAATGAAAATAAAATATACTAATTGTTTGTTAGAGCATTCTTACCATTGAAATTAACAATTTTCAAATTCTTCCAAAAATTATTAGCATATTAGTTTTATCTTTCATTCAATAATACCTTTCACTTTACAATTATTTTACAAATGAATACAAAAGTTCTTTTGGTTAAATTTTTTTATACATGTTTTCAATACATTTTCCAATATATTGTATAAAATGCACAAGTAATAGGACATACTTGTTTTTTTCTAAAAATGTTGAAAGACAAAACTTCACCTTTTGGAAGAACTAGAAAAGCCTACATTTTGAAGTTTAGGCACATTGATCTTGCAATCAGTGGGGATATTCATTCTAAAATTTTGGGACAATGTACTTGTGCAAGTTAACCAAAGGTTCCTAGGGTTGAATTTGTTAAAAAATAAATATTGATGAAGATTTTGACCTTGCTTTGGGGACAAGTATTTTGAAGCAGTTTTGGGCCTTTAACCCCTAAACGTCTGGATTTGTCTCCAAAATTGACAATTTGAGAAAAACCATTATAAACTACAATTTGGAAGAATATTTTGGAATTGGTATACAAATTAAAGCTGTAGATTTTGATTTTTAAATTCTATCCGTACGGTTAGATCTACTAATGCTATCAACAATATTTTTCTATAAATTTTGAAAAGAAAATTTCAGAATTCCTTCTAAATTCAATTACAAGTAAAATATTATCATTTTTTGAGTAAAACTTGTTGGAATGGATTTGAAATAAGGTTCTCTTCGTATGGTGATTTTTTGAAATTTTTGTGACCTTTACATCTTTGACCTCATTTTTGCACATCTAGTTTTGAACTAAAGTCAATGCAAATTGACCACTTGACATACTTCCACATTTGTAATTTTAGAAATGTATATATTCTAGTAACACCAAATCCAAACGATGGATAGGATAACAACTTGATAAAGTATCACCAAAAATTATGATGACTTTCATCCAAGCAGGAATGAGAACAAGGATCTGAATCTGTTCATCGTCCAGAAAATGGACGTCGGAGCGCTCCAGGGTTAAACACGTTGATCCTTTAGGGGTTAATACAATTCACATTACCTAGTCCATTACTCTAATAAAATACACTACCTTTGCAATTTCAGTATCTATTTTGAATGAGGCATTTTTAAAGTAATATGAGCCTTGAAGTTTTAGTCAGTCCCATTACTATCTATGAAGTTCTTCCTAACCAAAATTCCAAGACTTTCTAAAGTTAGGACATTTTTTGATTAGTTATAAATTTATTACAAGACAACCTCATTTAACCCTTAAAGGACTAAGGAACCTATTTTGGACTTTTGGAGAGCTCAAACAAGTTCTATTGACTTCATAATTTGGAATTTTGACATGAATTACTTAGGGCAGATGCCAATCATTTTAATCTACATTTAAACTTTGTTTCACATCATTTTGATAAATATTGGAAGAATTAGGGGAATATTTTTTATTTTAATGTCAAAGCAAGGAGCTAAGAACATATTCTAAGAATATTAATTAATTTTATTGGATTTTAAAGATTGATACCTACTTGAAAACATTTGCACCATTTAATTCTAAATTATGAGGTGAAACTTATAAAGAGTTTTATTTTGCAGGCAATGAAGTTAGAAAAAACATGTAAATTTATTTTTTGAACTCAATTTTGAGAATTTCAAAAAAAAACAAATTACAGGATACCATTTGTTTAGTGGAACATTTTCAACATTGGAATTGACAACTTTCAATTTCTTATAAAAGTTATTAGTTTCTTGGCTCTTTCTAAGTACCACTTTCTACTTTATAATTTTGTAAAAGATAAGAGATGAATATGGAATTTTTTTTGGTTAATTTTTTTTTTCATTTATTTTCAACCCATTTTTCAACATATTGACTAAGTGCACAAGATATGGGACATCCATGTGTTTTTATGAAAATGTTTAAAGACAAAACTTTACCTTTGGTAAGGTCCAGGAAAGCTTAAATTTTGAAGGCTCAATTTCATTTATAGGCACATTGAAATATTGAATTTTGATTCTATAGGGATATTCACTCTTAAAATTTTGGGAGGACTTACCTGAACAAGTTAGCTAAAGGATCCAAAAATTAAATTTGTTAAAAAATAAACCATTAGAGGACATTTGAGGTCTTCGAAGGGATGTTTCACGGTTGTTCCCCTTGAATATTTTCCTGTTCTGAACTTAGCAACAACGTTGTCAAAATTATTTTTTCAAAAAATAAAGGAATAATTTTTAAAAAAATTAATTAATTAATTAATTTTCAAAAATCTGATGTGGCACTCTCTCGACCACGTCAGATTGCACATGTGGCAGAGTTCCCAGGCTAGGAATGCACTGCGAACTTGCAGTCTTCTAATGGCCTCAAATGTCTTCTAATGATAGATGAAGATTTTAGCCTTGCTTTAACCCCTAAAGGAGCAAGGCCTTTTTTCTCCCAAAAACACTCAAAACTGCCATATCTATAGCAAAGAGTAAAAAAAATTGAAAATTGTTTTTTTTGCTCATCTAACCGTAGGATCTTACACCTAACTACACTAAAAAGGGTATTTGGTGTTGGATTATATTAGTGTAATTACCACCCTACTTGATCCTACACTAAATGTCGATTTTAGAACAATTAGTGTAGTGCTAAACTTCAATGCACCGCCTTCGCCTTCTCTTCCCTTCTACCTTCCTTTAATAAGTTGTAACACTAAATGTAAACATTTTCAGATTTCAGATTTACCATAGAGTATATTTAATGTTAGAAATTACATTGAATGTTACTTACTTTAGTAGGCTTAATGATATTTAGTGTCATGGTTCGCAAATAGTGTTGCCAACACTAAATACCCTTCAGTTTAGTGTAGTATGAGAGAGTGTGGAAAAAAATTCAGAATTTTTGACCGCACAGATTGCAAGATATCTGCGTTTAAAGTGAAAAAAACAAGTTTTTCAGCACATTGCGGGACTAGATTTTTTGACTTTGAACATTTTTAACTTAAAATTTTTGCACTACAGAGTTTTGAGCTTTAAATCTTTAAAGTGGAGAATTGAGTTGAGAATCTAGGAGAGAAAAAAAAATTCAAAAAAACTTAATTATCATTCTTAAAAGAATTGTTAAGTAGAAGTAGGTACAAGATAGAAGGAAAATAAAAAATATCAATATATTTTAGATGGAATTAAAATGCACTAATCCCAATGGTGAGATTGTTCTAACAAGTAATCTTAATCATGCAAATAAAAATTTGAAAAAACGCATTCAAAAATGAATCCTACAAGTTATTTTTTTCAAAAAGATGCTCTAACTGCCCGAAAAACAAGAATGTCCGTAACTTTCTCATAACAAATCCAAATTCAAATTTTTGCAATTTTTTTTGCTGCCCAAGCTACCCCCGTCCCCTATTTTGAGCTTATTTGGTCATAATTGTTGTTCCCAGGCACCAATTGTGAAAAAAATTATATTTCCACAAAGCTTATCAGTTTTTCTATCTTCAAGAAAAAGTTTCAAAAAATCACGACAAAAATTCAACCCGTAGGTACTTGCCCAAAATCCCATTCGTCCCCCGAAGGGACAATGGGCCTTTCGGGTTTAAGGTTTGCATGCTTCATTTTGAGACTCCATTAGTAGAGGAGGCAACCCATTTCCGATCACTTAAGCAATTACACATATTTGCAGGGCGGGTTTCTTCGGTGGGAAAATATTCTTGTGTGCAGAAATAGAGTTTGGGAGGTTTTTATAATTTTCTAGATTTTTTTTTCTAAAAATACAATTACTATGAATTTTTCAGCTGAAGATTCTATTCTTTCCATACCAATGATATAAGGCTTGCTACTTCTGACCATGGGCTAAAAACAAAATTGACAAGGGGTGGTTACAATATTGAGAATCTTGTAGCCAATCATTATGTGCCACAACTGCGTCGGGAATTGCGCCACAATTAATCACTGTTTACGGAAAGAGAACAGCATACACATGGAGGTGCTAATCAGAAATGGGGTGCTTCCCCTACCATCAATGGACAATTATTTGACATTTAATGGTAGTACCTATGACCTTCTATAGTACCTTGCTACTTCAAGCTTTAGAAAATCATATCCAATTCAGTTTAAGTCTAAAAATTACAAAATGGATGTATCTCCCTTTCTTTTTTTCCTAAAAATTTGTTAGAAAATGCTTCAATCAACATCGAAGAAATCCTAAGCCAATATGCTCTTAATCCCTCATCGCCGAAGGGGACAAAATGTGTCCCATTTCCAGTGTATTCTGGAAATTTCAGGCGATGAGGGATTAAGGTAGTCTGCTTTAAAAGTGATCATGTTCTAAATGCGACCCCAATCTAGGACTAAGTGATATGTTGCTTGAAAAATCCACTATTGTTAATGATGAGTTAGGTAGGCTTAACCCTGGAGCGCTCCAACGTCCATTTTCTGGACGATGAACAGATTCAGATCCTTGTTTCTGTCTCATTCTTGCTTGGATGAAAGTCATCCTAATTTTTGGTGATATTTTATCAAGTTGTTGTCCTATCCATCGGTTGGATTTGGTATTACTAGAATATATACATTTCTAAAATTATAAATGTGGAAGTATGTCAAGTGGTCAATTTGCGTTGACTATAGTTAAAAATTAGATATGCAAAAATGAGGTCAAAGATGTAAAGGTCACAAAAATTTCAAAAAATCACCACATGAAGAGAACCTTATTTCAAATCTATTCCAACAAGTTTTACTCAAAAAATGATAATATTTTACTTGTAATTGAATTTAGAAGGAATTCTGAAATTTTCTTTTCAAAATTTATAGAAAAATATTGTTGATAGCATTAGTAGATCTAACCATACGGATAGAATTTAAAAATCAAAATCTACAACTTTCATTTGTATACCAATCTTGATACCAATTCCAAAATATTCTTCCAAATTGTAGTTCATAATGGTTTTTCTCAAATTGTCAATTTTGGAGATGAATCTAGACGTTTAGGGGTTAAATGGTCGCTTAAAGAGTAAATTACCTTAAATGGACAGTTTCTGCACCTCTTACCTTAGTGATGGTAGACGAAAACCAAAAAAATTTATAGCCAAGAGTGCAGAAATTCTGAAATGTGATTCTCAAGTTGCACTAAGGTAGGTACACCCAAATGTGCCACTGACCGCCATCTTCATTATGTGTACATCTCCAAAATCAGTTTTGTACCTATGTGGAAGAAACGCTTTTAGAACCAAACTTTGTTCCTTAATAACTTTTGCATACAATATCCAAATGCCATGTTCTTTAGTGCCTTGGAACCTCCTTTCAAGTGCCAAGAAGAACATATGAAAATTTGACCAGTCTAATAATAGTAAATAGGCTCAATAGCAAAAAGTGGCGGTTTTGGGTGTACCTACCTTAAAAAGCAAAGTAAGGTAGAGCCCCCCCATAACCTACCTTATTTCGGGACTGTTTCCGAATCTGACCCACGTACGGTATTGAATTTTCAGCAGTTATGCCTTTCGAATTTACAATAACGTGTTTCATGGCACCAACTTGGAAGTTGCCCGGCGGAGGGTTGTTGAGTCCTGATTTATTGCCATGGCGACATGGAGGATACTTCGCAGCTTCCACTGTAGATTTGGATGATAACGTGAGTCGCACTCAACTGAACATTGCGTCCATCGACTCCATTCATCCATTCATCGTTGCCACGGCACTTCCGAAATTGACGATTCTACTGAAGAATCTCACAGAGAGCGTCGGTATATTCCTTTAAATTGGGCCTTTTTGTACGGAAATCTGCCAATTAACTACTGTACACTACAGTCCTGTTGCTCTTTATGACCACCAGGCACCTCCATTGATTTTTTTTATTTTTTATTTTTTTTAAACTCCATTGATTTTTCTGAATGTTTTCTCAAAATGATCATAACTTTCTTGAACCCGTACTAGACACTAGAGTTAATTGTGCAGTTCGTCTTGTGTTTGTAGCCGGGTGTCAGAGGAAGGTTTAACTAAGAATAGTACAGAAGAAACACGGCATCAAACTCCATTAGACTTGAGTTTTGGTGCTCTGGCTAGTTTGGTCTTGTGTTTTTCCCGAACTCCAATTCTTGGTTCCATGTTTGCTCACTTTTTTATTAACTCTACTAACACCTAGTGGTTAAATCTTTAAGGTAGTGTGCTCTTAAAGCGACCATTTAACCCCTCAAGGCCCAACAACTTTTTCTCAATGGAGGTTTTCAATGAAGTGTCCCACTTTGGTATTTTTTGCACATGGATGTGCTTGAATTTTTTAATTTTAACCCCGAAAGTTCCAAGGCCTTTCTTCCATCAAAAAACACTCAAAACATCCATTTCTATTGCAAAGAGCAAAAAACTTAACAAATTGCTTATTTTGTATATCCAACCTTGAGATTTTCTACTGGACTAGTATAGAAATGTATGGAGGAAATTTAAAAAAACTTTGACCATGTATATTGCAAGATATTTGCATTTAAAGTAAAGAAAGCAAGTTTTTTTACACCTTGCTTGTCTAGGTTTTTTGACTTGAAATCATCTTGACTTAAAAATTTTGCACTATTGATTTTGCTTTTCTAATTTTTTGTAATGGAGAATAGACTTGAGAATCTTAGGGAAAAAATTCAACAAAAAAATTATTATTTTTTATTCTTTAAAAAATTATTTTTAAGTAGGTTCAAGATTGAAGATAAAACTAAACCGTTTGTAGCTCTAAGGTGGAATTGAAACACAATAATTTCAACAATGAGATTGTTCTAGCAAGCAAATTTAACCTTGTTTAACAAAAAAAACTGAGAATTATAAAAATTACATTCACAAATAAATTTTGTAAGTTATTTTTTCAAGAAGATGCTTAGATTGTCCAAAAAACAAGATTGTCCATAACTTTCCTATTACTAGTCCAAATAGAATGAATCAAAGCTTCAAATGTACCAGGCAAAAATATAATCTTTGTGAAAAAAATTAAAAAATTCAATTTTTGTGATTTTCTTGGGCTACCCCTTGAGCTGCTTTTTGGACTTAGGTTGGTATAACTTTTGCTTCCAGGCCCTAATTGAAATAAAAATTATATTCCCAAAAAGCTAGTCTAATTTTCTATCTTAAAAACAGGTTTCAAAAAAATCATGTCAAAAATTGAGATCAAACAAGCCTACTCAAAATCCCAAGAGCCCCTCGTAGGAAATTTGAAACTTTAGGGGTTAACCATATAAAAACAAAGACTATTTTGTCTAATATGCTGCTAATATGTATGGAATTAGTTGAGAAAAATATTGACTGTTTGATTTTTTAGATTATAAATTTTTTGGATGATCAATTTTATAGACAAAAAATACAATTTGGGGGGAAGAAAAAATATAAGACAATGAATAATGCTTCCTTACCCCCCTTGTTATCTCCCCCCATCAAAAATTGTATTGGAATCTAAACAAAGGTAGTATTTTTTAATTTAAAAAATAAAAAATAAAAAATTCTCTCAAATTTGTACACATTTCCAAACTAGAAGAGCAGAAAGCCAAAATTGACCATATTGAATCCTACAAAATTAAAAAAATTTACATACGTGCGTCAATTTTTGAAATTTAACATGTGATATTATTAAAATATTTACCTAAAATGTACTACCTCTATTCATAAAAGCCTACAATTGCTTTTGAATACATATTTTCAATACTTTAAAGATTCATATTTTATTCATATAGAATTCTAAACTAATGCATAAGAAGCGAGTCTAGAGTCCTATTCTGACTTCCAATACTTCCAACCACTACAAGAGAAAGGGGTTTTTAAGTGAGTTTTTAAGTATAGTCCTAGACACATGATTTTAAGTAATGACCTTTAAAGAGATTTTCAGCAAAATTTTACTTAAAATACATGTGTTTAAAGTAAAATTTTGCTGAAAATCTCTTTAAAGGTCATTACTTAAAATCATGTGTCTAGGGCTATATTTAAAAACTCACTTAAAACACCCCTTTCTCTTGTAGTGAACAAAGAATTTGACAATTTAATAACAACAACAAGAACAATGCTCAATTGCTTATTCATACCCAACCATGTGTGCTTAACTCTGAAATGCTAGAGTCTATAACAATGTGGTCAAACATTAAAATTTGTTTCAACACTATATCAATTTAGAAGGATGCAGTAAAGTAAGAACTATGTGTATGGCATGGGTTGAAGCACTGACTTGGGGTTCGGGATTAGAGATTGGCATGCCCCTCCATCTGGACAAGCATTAGATGAGGTAACTTCTTTGGGGTAAGGCAACCTAATTGTTAAGGCAACCCAATTTCACTATTTAATGTAGTTTTGATGTAGATATCACCAGGTATCGCATGAGTATTGAAGAAATATCTGCGGCTACTTCCCCCAAATGATAAAGAAATCACGTCCGCATGGTAGGCCAAGAGCATCCGTGAGCGACTCCAAATCCGGGGCATAATTGCAGCAAGAGGCATGCGTCTCCGCAACGTCGGGAATCCGTCTCGTCGCACTCCGTGGCTCATACAGAACAAACGCCCCATTTTCTGATTCTTTGTTTCTTTCTGATTCTTCAGATGGCGCAACTCCAACGGATTCAATTGCAAAACACACACATACACAACACAGGCACACATGCAGGAGGCAGTCAAATTCAGAGTTTCAGACCGGGCTCCATTTCTTAAATTATAAATTATTCAACCTCCCCAACTCCACGCATCCCGGAGACCGATTTTATCAATGTTACACAGGTTCTATCGATCAATGTTCCCGTGCTCAGGAGATTTGGGAGTATGGACAGTCGATTCTTTTTTTTCTTTCTGATTACGGATTCAAATGCAAAAGATACACACACACACAGGTGACTGTCAGTCCAATTCAGAGTTAGTTTCAGACCGGGCTCCATTTCATGAATTTTAGAACTATTCAACCTCCCCAACTCCACGCATCCCAAAGACCGAGTCCGAGACTACCGCCATGCACTCCCTCCCTCCGGCAGTCCGGCCCCTTCCGAAAGCTACTCGACCTGGGGACCGACACGTGAGCTCAGAAGAGCCGCAAGTCCTGATTCCAGGGACCCCAGCCGTGTATGCCGTACTGACTCTTGGACCGATTTGTCATTTGTCCTCAAAAATCAACGGAGTTATTAATGCAGGTGTTAAGTAGTGTAGGGGAGTAGGGAGTAGGGACAAGGATGTTGGACTTTGGATTGTTTCGTGGGAAAGCATTTGGCCAATTCCATTCGAGTGAGGCTCCAGCATTTGTCAAAAAATTTCCCCCAAAATAGGAAAGCATGGAACCCAAATGGATGAAATTAGTATTGTGAGTAGTATTTATTGTGAAAATAACATAAAGGAGGTTTTCATCTTGCACTTGACTACCACGTGAGCAAAGTTTTCTCATTTACGTGGTTGACTCTTGTGAGAGCATTTCAACCTATGCCGGAACCTAATTCCTTCCAAATATTGCCCAATGCTAACATAACATTGTCAACCAAGAGGATTCCTTCCTTGGCAGAGGAAGGATAATTCCCCCCTGGATGCCTGGGAGGGGATTATAGCGGTTGTAATCCAAGGCATCAAATTGGCTCTGGGGAGTTTGCCTTGGAGTTCTTCCGAAGTCTATTTTGGATAGCTTTTTCTATATTGGCATTTTCTATATTTGGGATGGCATCTAGGGAGTCTACCGTGGAGCATGTTAGAAGTCCTTTTGGGGAGCTTTTTCTATCATGGACAACGTAGAAAGTGTGGGGGACTCCGGCTTGGGGGGGGGGAGCAAAAGAGACCCCCCCAATAAAAGTTAACAATGTTATGTAAGAGGCAACCTAATTTTTTTCTAGCGAAGTTTTGCCACAATCTTACTTGATTTTGAAATTAAAGTTAATCGTAAAGTGAGCAAACGTGGGACTAGGAGCTGGAGTTCTGGAAAAACACAGGACCAAACTCCTTGGAGCACCCAAACTCAGGTCGCGTTTGTTTTGATCTATTCTCAGTTAAACCTTCCTCTGACACATGTTCACAAACATAGGACAAATTTGCGATTAACTCTATTATCTCCTTTTAAACCTCCAGTAGATTTTTATTTGGATGAACATACACGTGTGGATGATTCTATCCATTCTTTCCTTTTCCTTCCATGCTTAGTACATTCCAGTGTGCAACTGAAGTCCGGGAGTCCAGGCCAACTGAAGGCCCCACTCAGGGCCCCAAAGCAGGGCCCAACCCCCCCGCTTCGCAGCACTTCCCGGACTGCTTTCCCAGGACCTCCCACTACAGTAAGTTCCGCTTCCTTTTCCCGTGAATTCCGTCTGCTTGTGGCCTGCGACAAGCACCTTCCCAGATGCTGATTGCAGCTCCGTTTCCGTTGGCAAGGCTGCTCAAACTGCTTTCCAGTTTCCAGGTCCTTGCTTGCACAGGGGTCACAGTGGTCAGGTGTGCGACGTGGAAACGACGAAAGAGCCCCGTGGCGCGTGCCGCCACGAACCAAGGTGCGCACCCAAGCCCAAGTGCAGGGTGCGGACAATTCTCACCCGGGGGGAGGTGGGTGCGTCAGTAAGTGCTGCAAAGGTGGTATCTTGGGTGCCTGCTAGGGTTCTCGAGAGGTAAGTAAGTGAAGGAATTGTGCTGGTTCTTGTCGAGTTTTGGAAGCATGGACTGTGGTTTGAATCTCGGGAAGAATGGCCTGGAAATGACCGCGTGGGAATCATTCTTGTGTGAGGTCTGTGCTTAGGTCTGGTGGGGGGTGTCAGTTGGGTGTTGTTTGGATGTGATGTGGAGTGATGAGAGGGAGGGTGTGTTTTGGTTGAAGAATGGCGTTTCGGTTTTTGAAAACTAGGGTGTGGATGACCTCGTCAAGGAGCAGCCGCTGTGAGTATTACTAGTCCTGTGAAGTCTGCTAGAATTCGTGCGAATTTGTGTTAAATGGAACGGAGTTTCTTTCTGCGTAGTAATGTCGTAACTAACAAGGGGTCCTGGAGAATCGGATCTTTTGTGTGCATCGAAGTGCCCGTTGCCATGGTCAAAGGAACAGTTTTGTAGTGGTAGAGCTTCTCCGAGCTCGGTCAGTCTGCCAGTCTAGGTTAACCGGGCTTCTCCGTAACGTTAGATTTACTGGTCCTGGGGTTTGGTTTGTTCACACTTTTGATAAGCTTATCCAAAATGAGAGTGGCACGTTTTAGTGCAACGAGTGAGTATGCTGCTCATGGGGTGGGGTAGGGTAAGTCTGAATGGTTGAGTTGGTCTCATTCGATTGTTGCAAATGCTGCTGTTAACCTTGGATCTCACTTGGAATTTGTTTTGTATTGCAGGAGCGGGATTAGAATGGTTCCTTTTGTGGACTGCATGATGTCATCGACCAAGTGCGGATGTGCGATGCTTGTGATAGGATGCATCTTTTCTCCAACTGCTCAGAGCTGGCATACTGAACATAGGTCAGACTCAATGGGATGATGTACACATTTTATGGAGCTTTGGAGAAGCTGATGTCAAATATCGTGGATCCTATGATGGCGCCTTGTTCATAATATTTACTCTTGAAGGAGGTTCCGCTAGGGCAGAACAATTAGGTGAGTTTTTTTTTTAACCTAGAACGGCATGAGGGGATATGGAAGTTTCTGGAATTTCAAATTTGAGACGAGCTAGTTAGGGTTTAACACCATCTTTCATTTCTTATGTTTTCCACAAGTGGCGGTAGTGTTGCAGTACCCTAGCTGTTGCAGTGTCTGAATCTGAATTGAAATCATCACAAACTAAATATATTTGTTTGGTTGATATGTCTGTAATAATGACCTTCTTTTTATGTGGAAGATGGTTAGTGGAAGTTGTCGATCATATTGCATTTAATTATGATGTGAAAATGAAGATTTTAGAGCTTGTGCAATATAGTCTAAATACGCTCTCGTTTGCAGATTAATTTCCCGACCATTAGCGTACACACAATGCAGGGTGGCAACCAGCAGCCTTCTTCAAGTGTATCCAACGATTCTCTGGCAGCTTTAGCTTTTCTCGGTCAACAACTGAGGCAATTTTCCAACTCCATGGCACCGCAACGTCATCAAAGCCAGCCTTTACAGTCTTCTTCTCTTGGTTTCTCCCTGGAACTCAACGGAGAGGTTAGTAGAGCCTCGAAGTTTTCTCGTTCTAAAAGCTTGCTATTTCCAAGGACACTAGCCACATCATGCATGGTATAGTGGATGTAAATGCGCAAATGGTTTCTTTCGCATATTTTATTACGCACCTGTGCATATTTGGATTGACTTGGCTCCTATGCATGAGAGTTTGTATCTAATTGTTTTGTTCTGGATGTTTGTATGGTTTATTTCGCAGATATTATTCCATACTTGTGCATATTTGGCCTGGCTTCCCTCCTATTCACGGGAGTTTCTATCTTATATTTTTGTTCTGGATGTTTCTATAGGAGCAAGGCCACGGGCATCAAAACCACCAACACTCACAGTCAATGCTCCTTGGCGGCGGCGGCGGAGGGCAGGGCAATGCAGGGAGTAGAACCGGCGGAGGCATGTTTCAGCAACTCGGGACCATGAACTCAAGCCTGGACCAATTTGGTAGCCCAATGATGAACTCCAATTTCTCCGAGGGCATGTCTATGGTGGATCAGAACGTGCACGGCATCATGAAGCATCTTTCCATGCTGCAGGAGCGCATCACCCAACTGCAAGCGCTTGTGCCGCTCATCTCGCAGACTGCGCACTGCCAAACAGAGAGCAACGTAGTTGCCCAGCAGCAGGCAGCCAGCGCCGCAGTCGTGAGCATCATCTCTCAGTTGGCCATGACTGCTATGGGCCTTCTCACCCAACAGGCGTTCGGCAACAACAATAGCACCTCCAGCCAATTGAACCAGTGCACGGAACTTTCACTGAGCCAACTCCTGCAAGCCGCAGTGAGTCCGGCAGGCAGCTTCTTCCAGCAGAGTCCTGTCCTTGGAAACGACCCGTTACGAGCGCCACAGAGAGGAAACAACAACTTCTTGGGGAACTTGATGGCGAACAACATCTTTGGCACCTCAGGAGCTTCCGTTTCAGGAGGGAATGCAAATGTTGCCTCCGACAATACAGGGCTCCAGTCGTTCCCAAGTGGAGGTGACCATGTTTTCTCTGGATTGAACAATGAAGGAGACCTCTCAGGGCAACAAAACTTGGGGCAACACCAACACCAACAAGCTGGTGGTAGCAGCCCCACTGAAGGAGCCATCTCTCTGCACAGCCAGATGACTAACAACAAGGACTTTGGCAATCTTGCTAGCAACAAAGGACATAGTGGAGCCGCGAATCTGTTGAACACTGCAGGACTTGCAGCAGGCTCAAGTGCAACCACCTTCATTTCTCACGATTTGGGAGGGATGAGCACTGGTCTTGAGGATCTCGACAACGACTCCCACATCGGGGACGAAGACAGCGACGGCGAGAATCTGCCTCCAGGTTCCTTCGACCTCGTGGAGCTCGACGCCACTGAAATACTAGCCGAGCACACACACTTCTGTGAGATTTGTGGCAAAGGGTTCAAGCGGGATGCCAACTTGAGAATGCACATGCGTGGACATGGCGACGAGTACAAGACCGCTGCAGCGCTTGCACGGCCTGCCGGGGCCATCCAGGAAACCACTGTAACACGCTCACGTCGATTCTCCTGCCCTTATTTGGGTTGCAAGAGGAACAAGAAGCACCGCAAGTTTTTGCCGTTGAAGACCATGTTGTGTGTGAAGAATCACTACCGGCGTAGTCACTGTCCCAAAGTGCTCACTTGCCAGAAGTGCATGTCGAAGAAATTTTCGGTGGTGGCGGATTTGAAGACGCATGAGAAGCACTGTGGTAGGGATAAGTGGTTGTGCTCTTGTGGTACCACATTCTCAAGGAAGGATAAGCTCTTTGGGCACATTGGTTTGTTTGCTGGGCATACGCCTGTTATGCAGCAGGAGCTTGAGAGTGCTGGTGCGAATTCTACTGGGCAGCAGCAGCAGCAGCAGCAGGAGTCGCCAACCGAAGGCTCCGTTGGCTCGGAAAGCAAATCCATGAGGTTCTGGGACTGAATGGTGCTCTCAATTTGATGTTATGGCGACCGAGATTGGGTACCCTGGATGGAATTGCAGCGGATTGTGTGTATTGTACAGAGACGATGTCGAGCTTTTTCTTGGTCTTTTCTACCCCAAGCATGTGCTTGCATGGAGGTGAAGACCAGAACTCTCCTATTTGAAGGGTAATGTTTGTAGCAATCTATTGGCCCTCAGTTACTGAGTTGGCACTAATGGATGTTTTTGCTACTTCGAAGTGACTGTTTATGAGCCATTGGTGGTAGTAGGGGAGACGTCAGGACTTCAGCAAGCTCCACTGTGACCAGTGGCAACTGAAGACCCTGATTGTGGGGCTTTACAATTTACAATGCACAGAGGAAACGAAGGAGAAACTCCAGGGCTGAGGTTCGAGGTTTCGAATTTATTCTAGTTTTCTAGCTTACATCATTTTGATGTAAGCAATCACCCTAGTATCAATCACTTCGGTCGTAGTAGAGGTCCAGATCCAGCTCCATTTTCTCTGCTGTTCTCTTTGTGAGCTGTAGATCTGATGGACTTCTCAGAACCAAGGATTGATTTTCTTCTCGATGGAGAAAGGGAAAAGGGAGAGGGTTTATTCACAACATTTTAGTAGACTGTGATATACAAGGTTCACTTGCTGCTGCCATTAATTTTGGCTGCAATAATGGGGCTTGAAGTTGTAGTAGGTAGGAGTCGATCAGTATTGCTGTTTTTCCTTGAACTTGTAGTAGGTAGGAGTCGATTAATATTTTGCTGTTTTTCCTTGGAACTTGTTCTGTATCTATTGTGAAACTTCCGGGAGTTGGGGAGTTCACTGGCTTTTTATATTGGTAATAATAAATGTAACTCTGTTGGAAGAGAGAGATACTGGCTTGAATTTTGAGTTTACGTGTTGGTGATTCGTCGAAGCAGTTTTCTTGTTGAAGCACATGGAGCTTGAGGTTTCCATGATTAGCGAAAGTGGGATGCTTGTTGAAAGTCGAAGAGCGAGGGTAGGCGGCGGGGTTTTGGGGGGGCACTGATTGAAATTTACATCAAGACTCAAGAGTAGGTAGGATTTTGTGCTGCTAGCTTTGGAACCTGAAAAGGTCGGCGTGACTGGCATGTGACCTGAAAGAGTATGAGCATAATGACTCTCCCACATTGAAGCCTGCAAACTGACCCCGGTTTTCAAGCCGACCTCCGTTTGCAGGCCGATCCTACAAACAACTCATCCATTTTGCAAGCCCGGTGAGGGCAGTTTTGCAAGCCGGCTTGAACAAGTCCTCCATTTTACAAGACGGTTGGGGATGCTCTTAGTATTCATGAGTCGGAGCCTCTTGAAAGCTTGTCTGATCCAATGGCGGATTCTGGACCCAGCACAGACTCTTTTGTGGTTTTTAGTTTTGTTTCTGGAAAGACAAGTTGAAGCTGCGTCAAATGTAAGATGTATCATAGTTGTTGAACATTTGTGGAATTAGTTATTGAATTTCCAAAGCCAGCAACTTATAGGAACTTGGGGTGAACTAAGGTGGGCACCTTCAAATGCGTCATTGATCCAAAACTGTCATCATCACTTTGGATCCATCTCCAAAATCAATATGCACGTGTGGAAGAAACGATTTAGAACCTCTACAAAAAAAATTCTATTGCTATAGGAAGCTTGCTTTTGAATTTAATGTTCATTCAATCATTTTTGTAGTATTTATGGCACAAAACAACTTCCACATTGAACGTGTGACGGAAAATATGACAAGTGTTTCTTGCAAGCACCCAAATATATAACCTACATGATACAAGATGCAAATGTCAAAAAATAACCATGTGTAGTGAAAAAATCTCATTCTAGGAGGAGTGAAAGTCTCTTGGCTCTATTAGGCAAGGTCAAAAAATAATTCTTCTCACTTCAAATGTTATAATCTTTCAATCTTTGTGGTTAAAGTTTCTAAATTTTTTTCTACACATTAATATAGTAGTCTAGTAAAAATTTGTATAGTTGAATTTTGAAAAACAAACTTTAATTTTCTTGTTTTTTTTTCACTTCTCATTTTTTTTTCACTACCCTAAAAAGTGGAAATTTTTCACAATTTCTACCCAAAATGTGCCTTGGTCCTTTAAAGATAATGAAATATACTATTTTAACGCCACATAATAACTATTTCAGCCCTCTTTGCAAGGGTCCTTGGACATGGATAATTTTAGAAGATTCCACTTAATTCATCAAAATAATTTTTTTGTTCCAACCAGATAGTGTAAGTACTCCAAATGATGTTGGGACTCAAAGGAAATCATACATGAACAACTTTAGATGAACCATTAGACAATTTTAAATGAAAAATGGAAATTTTTAAATGAAAAATGAATGGTTTTATACTATGTCTTATAATTAAGTACATTGAATATGACTAGTTTTATTTTCAATCTATATGGGTTCACTTTTTGTGTTCCAAGATTAACTTAAGACTAAAGACTAAATAGTTTTTGCCACTCTCTATGTATCCAACAACTACAATCTTTGAGAAGACATAATTAATTCAATAACATCAAAAATTTGTAAGCAATACATGCAACATCCATTTGTCTTGAAATAAAAACTTACTAGAATATATTTCAAACGTCCAAATCTCTTTTGAATGTGAAATTGGTCCTTAGATGGTGATTTTAGACCTTATATTATACACCCAAATCTTTAAATATCTAATGGTATGCTTTGAAGCAAAAATTGTCAAAAATACTTGTGTAACCAATTGTTTTATAAAAAGTAATATTCATCTAGATTCTAACACCTGATTTAAGAAAACAAATATTTTTATAAAGTACTAGGGTGCATGTACACACTTGTTTCTAAATTTATAGAAATAACCTCACCTCTGAAGTCCAAACGCCTTTTTTTCCATAAAAAAAACTATTCTAAACTACCATTTCTATTGCAAAGAGCAAAAAATTCTTTAAATTCTTTTTTTGCATATCTAACCATAGGATCTTGTACTTGTTGGAGTGAATAATGACTTAATAGGAAATTATTCTTTAATATACTAAGTTTGAACCAAGGGAGGCTTGTCCATGGGAATTTCATATCAATAGAGAAATGATGGCTTTAGCTTCTACTTCCAATTAGGGATCTATTTCCAACTCAATTACCGAGTCAATTACTCAAAACTCCAAATAGACATAATTTAACTTCAATGAAACCAGCCCAATTAATTCATGTAGATCCAACAATTTCGACAATTGCAATTCCAATTTGGCATACATATACTCACATTCTCACTCAATAAGCACTCATAGATCCAATACAAATTCTTCAATTACAAACATAAAAAATCCAATTAGGTAACTAAATTCTATTAATCATTGATCCAAACCAACAAAAACAATAGCCAACTTGGGCTAGACTCCACACTCTCCTTGCAATGGCTGAAAACCAAATGGACCGCCCCGTCCTGACAGCCGGCAAGTGACAATTTAGCTACCAAATTGGCCTACCAACTCTTATGACAAACAACCACTGACTTGGCCTTCCAAATCACAAACTTACAACTACTCAACCAGTCATTTTGGTTTCACATTCTCTACCACCCACTGGAATTAACTATGTCTTTTCATATTATTTAGCACCAATTGGACTAATTGACCCACCTAAGTGGGAAAAAAGGAAACAAAATTTGAAGTTTAAAATCCAAAGCCTAATAGTAAATTTGTACTACTAGACTAGTGTAAAAATGTACAAAAGAAATTTAAGAAACTTTGACCATGTAGATTGCAAGATATATGTATTTAAAGTGAAAAAAACAAAGTTTTTGCACCTTGCTCGGTTAGATTTTTTGGCTTTGAATCTTTTTAAATTAAAAATTTTAACTATTGATTTTGAATTTTGAATTTTGTATATTAAGATATTGAGTTGAAGATCAAGGAAAAAAATTCAAAAACTACACATTTAATTTTTACTCATTAAAAAATTGTTAAACAAAAATAAGTTCAAAATTGAATTAAAAACTAAACCATTAATAGCTCAAAAATGGAATTGAAATACAATAATCTCAATGGTAAGATTGTTCTAGCAAGAGAATTTAATCTTGTGAACTTATTTTTTAAATTGTAAGAATTGCGTTAAAAAATAAGTCCTATAAATTATTTATTCAAGAAATTGCTTTAATTGCCTTTAAAACAAGATTGTATATAAAATTCACATAACAAATCCAAATGGAATGAATCAAAGCATCCCATATAGATAAAAATGCACTCTATGAGGGAAAAAATTTCTCTTTTAATTTTAAGTTTTTGTTGGGCTTTTTTCTGCCACCAAATTAAAATTTGGGCTTCTTGTACTATAACTTTTGCTTCCATGTATTGACTAAAATAAAAAATTATATTTCTAGAAAGCTATTGTATATTCTTATCTTCACAAAAGTTTCAAAAACCAAGACAAATACTGTGAACATGAAAACTTGCCTCAAATCCATTTTTTTCCTACGGGGACAATGGGACTTTAGGAGCTAAAAAATAATAAGTTTTATTGATTGTCTATATAGAAAATCAAACTTAGAAACAATCATAGATCTTAAATTTGAAGTACGTGATGCCATTTATATAAATTATGTAGAATGTTGTTAGTCTAAAATCAGTTATTTAGATTTGACAATAAGTCATCCATCACAATTCTATTAATAATGAAATTACAAATGTTTTATAGGTGTTACACCCTTTAAAACAATTATCAGTAAAAAAATTCTTTGTGGAAGGCAAGAAGAAGGCAAATCAAACTTAAACCATTTTTTTTACCTTGATGGCATGGCATTAGTTTTGAATTTTGAAGGTCAAGAACAATTATTTAGATAAATTTTTCTACGTTTTTTCTTACATTCTTTTTATGATTTGTTGACAATTTTTTTTAGTCTTTTCAAGTTTTTGATAGTTTTTTGAATATGTTTTTTAGAATTTTTTTGACGGTAGATACTTGACTTTCTTGAAGTGATGGAAATGTCAAAATATTTGATATTATTTTCAATACTTCAATGTCAAGATCAATGTTGAAGTGTTAAAAATATCATGACCTCCCAACTTATCAACATTCTATGTGTCAAAAAAGGGTTCCCCCAAAGGTTCAAAATGGTGTACAAAAATTGTGCCAATATAGGTATTCAAAAGTAAATGTTGAAAAAAGTGTCAAAAAAAGTGTTGAAAACTAAATTGAAGTAATGGGCTTGTAAAAGTTGCTCTCATTACATGTGTAAGCAACTTCTTATGACAAAAAAGAGGTGTTATTTGGTAAAATTACAATTACAATTTGTAAAGGTAAGTTTAATTAAATTGGTACAATTCTATAAAGATGGCAAGGTGGGCATCAAGAAGCAAAAGAAATGAAATGGGAGTTAAAAAGTTTGTGTGGTTAAAAATTCTAGCTTAGTGGTGCACAATGTTTGTGGATGAAATGCAATTTGCGTGTTAATTTGTATATCTTTGTGCACAAGTGCACAACAACTAATGTAAACGCCAAAGTAGTATATGTAATATCATCAATTAAAGCAATAACAATTGCGGAGGATTTCACTTAATGAATCTTAGTAGATAAAGAATTGTGATAATTTTCATTCCATTTTTTTATTACTTTTTCTAGTGTATTAGCAATAGATGTTAGACAATGGAGATTTCGACATTGATGTTTTATAAATGAGATGTTTAATTCACAACTACAAAGATTTTTTTTTCTAGTCTATTTTGGCAACTTCTAATTCTTTGCTCTTGATTTGAAATTTCACTCATGAATTTGAACCCATGTAACAAATGTCCTAAAACAATGGTAATAAAGGCTAGTTTGTATCCCAATTTTAAAATTTCAAAAAGTTTCAAAATTCAAAATTTTATTTGCAATTTTACTATATTCTATTGCTTTTGTATTTATATAGTGGCACAAAAAATTTGTTTATGCTATAGTAATCTTCATTATAATCTATCCTTATGCTAGATTTTTTAAACAAATTTTGTACTTAATATGAATTTTCTTCACACTGCTTCAAAAATTTGTGGAAGTTTCAAATCATCACCTATAAATTTGGTAATTTTTAAACTTATAGAAGCCATGAATATAAACATAAATTCTTTATTTATACAAAATAAAAAAAGGAACAAACATTCATACATTGTGAAGGAATTTGACCTATGAGATAATGAAAACCTCTTTTTTTGCACGTCCTCCAATTCTACCAAGTAGGCTTCTGAACCATTCTCATGAAATGCATGTTATCAATATAAATTTAAACCATGCTAGTAGAATGTCTATTTAACTTCAAATATATAGTTTGTATATGGTTGTATAGATAGAAACTCCGGTCTTTGAAGAAGGCCGGCGTGAATAAAGTGTTTGTTTGTAATGACAATGAGCCAATGTCCACCGGATCAAGGGCCATTGCTATGGTTGTATACTAATAGAGCCTTCTATGTATGGTTTTGGGTCTTTTGAAAGGTGCTTCAAGCATGTACTTGGCTATTGAATGCTTTAACCTTAGAAAGACACAACTCTATCACCGTAGTAGTCACCTGAAAATTATCAAATTCATGATGAATAGCTAATTTCTTCATTTCTCTAGTTTCTTTAGCATTATTCATGGGTTAAGTGTTAAGACTTCTTTGAGTCTTGACTTTAACACTACAAGGAGAAGGGGTGTTTTAAATGGTATTTTAAGGTAGAAAAACCATGTTCAAAGGTCATGTACTTTAAGTCAAATTTGCTTAAAAGCATGTGTCTAGGACATACCTTATTGTACTATACTGAAAGGTCGAAAGACGACCTTTTAGCACAATTTGCATTGACTTTTAAGTTCGGCATTACGGAAGACCTTCAATGACATTACTTTTACCCTTCTTCATGGGTTTCACTCTCGGGTTAATTGTGAGTTATCAACTTTTTGCCACGTGCTGACACATGGCAGATTCTATAATTTGGTGAATATGTTTACAAGCAGGCTGCAACCAATTGTTTGCTGAAGCCAAATTCCATATATTAATATTTCTAGCATCTACGTGGGCTTCGTACAAAATCGGATGAATAAAAAACAAGTAGCGTTGTTGCATGATTTATTTAAAGATCCTCCCAGTGTCGTCATATTCTGCAAAGATGTGTTCACTACACTTATTTCTATCAGTACAACAACTTCAGCCCTTTGTCCTCATCCAGGGCTACGATGCCCTCATCAGAAGAAGGGAACTCTTCTATTGCACACAAATCAACCAGCTATCTGTACACTAAAGTGATTCTCAGGAGAAGTAGCCACGTCCAAGTTGTGCTCCTTGGAATTTGTATTCTGGTCGACTATCAACAGCGGTGTCTGAAGCATACCGTATGAATTCCGCCTTACGCGTTCCCGATTCTCCGAAGCAGCATGTCTGGCCATAGTATACATCTACCGTTCACTTCCTTGACGGTCTGATTCTTCAACTGCTCAATCCATCCTGATGGAAATGGACAGATTTTTGAACCTCCACTCGATGTGTACGACGTGATTTTGATATTGCGCCATCCTTTGGGGATCTGTTTCTTGGCATACTTCGATCCTGCCAACCCCATTACAATAGCCTTCCCAATCTCTTCCTTCCTGCCCCCTGAAAAAGCAAACACTTTCACCACATTGCCGCAGTCCATCTACATTATCGAAAACCCAAACACCAGCACCACGGCCACCACCACACATACACAGTTCAGTACTAACAATGCAAGGTCGTTCACTATGATTGGCACAACTCATATATTGGAAATCAAGGACATTATTATGTGTTACATCAATGTCTTACAACCTGGGACTGAATCCGCTTCCAAAAACACTCCTATATATGCTGCCCTTTCTTCAAACATTAGAAAACACAATTCACATGTCTGTCATCAACATTATCGCGCACTCCAACAAAGGACTGTGAACATGGGCACACCTTTGTGTACAAACTTAAACCTCCTCAAAGCAATTTCGTCCAATTGATAATTGCAACGGAAAAACAAGCATTTCCTTCATTTTCATACCTCTTCTGCAAGCCGTTCCTTCATACGCACTATCATGCTGGCAATCCACTCATTACTTACAGATTAGTTGTACATGTCTTCCAAAGTGGGCCAAAGAATTCGTAAATGATTTGCACTACAGTCTCACCTCAGATTCATTCAAGTCCTCTCCTGATAGCTGGCCACTTAATCCTGGCCCTCCCTGTAGCGACTGCAGAGACTTCTTTCCATGTCCTTCCCGAAGGTGAGTCTTCTCACTGTCTTCTTCCTTAACTGTTTTCTTCGCAAGCGCCTTCGATTGATTCTGCTGTACATTCCAGTCCTGAGGCTTCACATTCTCCTTCATGCTCTCGACACCTGTCAAAATACAATACTTCAAGTCAGTTTGACATTGGAAAAATTGAATTCGAAATTCTGCGACTTGCTAACTGCCATCGACAGCATGTCACCCCCGTACATTCTGCTTCAGCATTACGAACCGGTTCCTAGTTTTTTTTCCTTTAAACAACTTCTCCCACGAAATTCCATTGCAACAACAGAACATGCAACAGCCGGTCCCTGGTCAATGCTCGTCTTATTGGAGGAACCTAAAAAAAGAACCCCGCGTCACGTTCTCCATTTGCATAGCCATCACGTGGAAACAGCGAATTAGCATGATTAGCTCTTTGCAAAACAGTTGCTTTTCCCTTATGTTTCCCAGAAGTTCCACATGTCCTCACTGTTTTCCGCAAATGCATAATGCGTTTAACTACTCCAAGACATCTCCGCACTTACCGTACATCAGGTCGGGAAAAAAAAAATGGGCACACTAACGGAGGCAGTCCCAAGAACGACAGGTAATTTCACTAGAACCTCACCTGAAGTCCTCAACAATTGAGCAGTTACACAGAGAATTGTATATCATGGTCTACCTGTACCGTCAGGTAATGAAACATACTGTGCATCCAGCAAAAGTGTGATTCCTCATACGTTTTTCAGTCTTCGAGGATTCTCAGAATCAGTTAATTACATAGAAATATAATTCATGTGCCACACAAACGAATAACAGTCCATTCACTCATACGCTATCAACCGCATGCCTCGAACAGTGGTACCACTTCATTTGAAGTAGGCTACATAAACGACTACTCGTCTCACACATGTTCCCGAAACATTTTTCAAGTCCTCATCCTCCCATACATTTACAAAATGCCAACAGAGACGCTTGCTACAATGCTTCATGTACATTATCATAGGAACTTCACATGAAGTTCTCCGACTTCATATGAACTTCACGATGTTCACATGCAGTTCACCGCACGCTTCCTTTTCCACTGACTGGCATGCATGGGGAATGACCTCATCCACTTCAATCTGTTAAGCATGCATCACTTCACTTCGAATTTGCCACTGCGGTCGGCACTACGGAACGTTACTTTCGAAGTTGTCAACCATCATCGTCACATATAAGCGGCTCAACTACTTCTGTTCAATCCCGAGTTCCTATAATATTTTCAAAACTATTATTACTCTGAAATCCTTTGACAACAAACTCAGAATATGTTGTCACTTTCACATTCCATAATAAGACAGACCTCTGTTATACAAAACATATTTAGTAAATTACGACTCTTCCTCATTTTATCTTTTCGTTCTAAAATAACAGCTATTGTTATAATTTACGTGGCACTCTCTGAACTTCTGCGTTTCTTACACAGCGGACGCTGAACATTCACAAGGTAACACCCTCCCCCAATTAGTAGACGGACTTCTGCATTCTGCAATAAACCACCAAACGTGCAATGATAGTGACTACTCACTTCCTTTATGTCTTCAAAGAAACAAACAGTTTATCTGTTATTCATTTTCTCATGAAACTCGACCTAATTGCTTCCTTACAAAAAAAACTCACATACTCTTTTCCAAGTAAATTAGCACACACTCATGTCCAACAGAGCTTTACAGCTTCAGCAGGTGCAATCGACTTCCTCACATCCGATATCAAGCACATCACATACCTTTGTCTACCGTATTGACAACATCCATTTCCACCGCGCTTTTCATTCCGCCAGATCCAGCACCGCCGTCCACCTGGAACCGAAGCTACATTTTCACAGAGAGAAGCAATCAAGCAAACCCAATTTCTTTAAAATCTTCGAAAACATCGTTCAATGATTTGAAATCCTTCCCCCATACATGCATTTCGAAGAACAGTACATTCTCGTCATGAAGCAATATAGAATACCCACCGCTTGCGAACACTTCCCCACCATGATTGCACTTTTTCTTACTACAAAACTTCAAATACAATTTCCGAATTATAGACATCATCCTCCATGATGAACAACAACATCAACAACTTCAAAATAATGAGACACAAAGTCAATATATGTCCCGACAGAGCGTTACTTTTCGAGATTTTTGAAGCCTCATCAATTCCTCCTTTAAACTGCAAATTCGGGAATCGACATCGTCTGCCTCGACCGGAAATGATTGAATTCGTTCAGGAGGACTCCTCGGACTACAAATCTCAGGGAATTGATCAATATCCTGCCACAACAGTAAATTCGTGAACCCGACTTCCCGATATCTCTCCCTTCGTGGAGCACAAAATGAAGATCACATGGTGCTGGAGCTTCAAGCATTTATTTATTTAAGCACACATACCCTACTTCACTGTAACAGCACATGTGGGCCTCATACTATTTGCACGATCCTCGTGAACAAATGCATTAACACTTGTGTAAGTCAAGGACCATGGACATGATATCACTACCAAAACATACACCTACCATTCCTTTTCCTCTAAAATAAAAATAAGTATAAAAATTTGGATACATGTGTAATAGAACTCTCAGAATTGTGAACTTACATATGAAAATTGACTACAGTTGAAGTCATTAACCTTATATCAGTATCCACAGCAGTAAACGTACCTGCTGGTCCGAAGCTCCGTCGTCGCTCTCTTCGTCAGTTGCATCCACTATGGCTTTTCCTTTCCATGCTGCGCCTTTGCTACTTGTTGCTATACTGTCATCAGTCTTTGTATCCGTTATATCTACAATTTTTGACCAGTGACCCTTGCTGACATCGTCTGGTTTTTTCCCTTCAGCACGTTTCTTGGACTTGTATTTGAGCTGCATCTTCCTATTCCTCATCAATTTCGTGACCGACTTTTCGAACATCTCCCTCGCCCGGTGTGCAAAACCCTCAAACTCCCATTCTTTCTCTAAAGCGTGCCAAATACTATCTATCACATGCTTCGGGTGACGTTTGATATTATTCTTTGTCGGATCAAGACGCCCACACTGACCTCGCAAAGCAGCACGCCAGACGTGTTTGTGGATTCCTTGGGCTTTGGCCATACCATCCACATGTATGACGTAAGGCAGCTTCTTCGATGCCTTTCGGTTACTCGTTAGATCTTTAGCCCTCTTCACTCTGAAACGGTTCAACCTCCGCGCCCTCACCGACCTTTGCTGCGAGCTCTCGTTCTCTGGAACCACAAAGTCTTCCTGTGAATCTGATGCCTCTCCCGCTGAGGTCCTGGTCATGCGACTCCTCCTCTTCTCTTTGGCTGTGACGACGTTGTAAATGCGTTGACTCCATGTCTTCTGACCACTACTTCCGTCCATCGTCACTGCCTCATTCTCTGTCGGAAGGACCTGAAACTTAGACATGACAGCAGGTGGAGGACAAGCTAACGCCGCCGTGGATTGCATTAAAGCAAGCCTGACTAGTTCCTGCAGCTGATTGCCAAAAGCAGTTGCCAAGTAAGCGCTCATGTCGGAGTCCACACTCACTGTACTGGACGAGGTACCGACCTTTAGTGCATCTGACTCCGGCGTCAACACACTGTTGTTAGCACTTTGGGTTCCACCGAAGTCCACTTCCACTGCATACAAGCTTTCAACTGAAGCGTCCGTAGACGAATCATCTGCGCTGTCCTTATGACCCATTTCTTTCTTGCTTGATAATACCTGCCACATGAATTATTCTCTGTTCAATGTCGAAAGGTCCATGAAGAAAATGACCATCTACTTCGAAAGTCATAGTCACTTTGCAAAAAAACAGAGCAAGCCTTACAATAAATTATGGACACGAACAGACCTCCTCCCCCGCTCCTTGCTTCTTCAGGGTTCTGGATTGTGTTGACGTTGTCATCGACGTGAACCGCCTCGAGGTCAATGGGGGACTTCCTTTCACCGTGCAGTCTCCACACAGCTTAGATGTCTTCGTTAATGCAGCCAACCTTGTGCTCCGACGGGGCTTGTTGTTGAGGCTCACTACTTTCCTCCTAGTCCTCTGGCTGCGAGACGAATGCAGGTCCTGTTCATTCTCGGACCTACGCAACAGTAGAGTACACTGTCAAGGAAGACGTGGGTCTTGCATAATCGTTACTTCAATTATAAAATCCGATAACTGTTCACGCTAACGCAGTCATTCACAATTAATGCGCGCTGCTTAAGTCAACATTCTTTGACACGTTAGTTTCACAAAGCGTCCTCATCTTCTTCCATCCTACAAATAATCTGGAATATGCCACCTCAATGAACACAATTCACCGTCATTGAGTGCCTACTACGTTGAGACAGCATGTCTATTTTTAATCACGTTCACAAGAAGAACACGGTTCATTGCTACGACAAGGGCGGCTGCATGTGAAGGACAGGAAATGAGCGCAGCTCAATTCTTCCATCTTCCATGGTAGAACATATGAACTTCACTTGAACTTTTAATCAATTTCCACATGAACAGGGTTTTCCCGAGAGGACAAAAAAATTTAATTACACTCACAATTCAAACAAAATTCTGCCACGCACCCTGATGGTCTATAACAGGTTGCGCGGAACATTTCTGAGAATTTCAAACAATAGTCACTTAATTATAATAAACCTCCCCTTCTTCGGCAAATGCAACCCAGAAACATAAGTCTCAAAGATAAACCGACTGCTGACAACTTCAATTACAAGAAACTGAATGCAACTTGCACTTGTGACCTCGAACTGTGCATACTCTCATTCCACATGCGGTATTTCCCTGTAGCAAATAATAAGTTTACTTGCAAGGAAGCAACCCAAGATTCCGCATTACATTCCGGTTTCTCTCGACATTCTCATTCCGCTTCTCCTCATACTGACTGCACTGTTTGTTTGATTCCATACTGTCGACGTCTAAATCATTCCCTGCACACTGAAATTCAATTCTAGCTCATTCACGGAGATCCTTTCCCTGCAAGGTCAGCCCACCTCCTTTAAAAATGGCCCCCTCTCTCCAACAACGAAAAGTGCAAACACAAAAGTATGAATTCTCTTCATAGAACTCTGGAAAACATTTTCAATTCACTGGATTTCCGTCCTCAAGCAAGGTAGCATGAAACAGCAGCCCAGTTCTATCCTACGATGGACTCGACGCTTACAATGAACAGAAGACTTCTGTTCACAAGTCACAGTAGAAGACCCACCTTCGCTCAACAAAATTTACCTCGAAAACCGAGAAGCCATTTGTGGCTGACAGAATATACTGGACGTCCTTGAATTTAATAAAGAAAAGAAATACCAGATGAAGACAAAGGCTGAAAGAAGTTGCGGCGCTGGGTATCTTTCTTTGCAACCTGCGTACAAGAGGGCGCTTTTGCTGTAATAAAACCCTAACTTCACTTTGTCCTCTGTCACACAACAAACCCAGTTGCCCTAATTCGACATTGTAATCAACAAAATGGAGGAGACCAGTGGCAGCACGGACGCGAGATTCTCCCTTCTCGCAAATACTTTGAACGCTCTTGAACGATCCCGTGCGAATGAAAGATTACTTGGAAGTTACAAATGTCCCTGCAACGACTGCAAGGGCGGAGGTCGTCCAATTCTTCGCTCCAGTATTGAAGCGCACTTGCGACGCCACGGACGAGATCCAAATCTTGAGCATTCAATGCTTGTAAGTGCTTTTCTGTCCTCTTTCCTCTTGCCAATTTTCAGAAAGGTTAGTATCCCTGTCTTGCGTCCGCATTGCAGTCCATGGTACTCTCAAAACCCTAGTAATGTCTGTAATTGCTATTGTATCAAAAGCGAAGCTAGGATACTCGTCCTGTTCCTCAACCGTAGTGAAGCGACTAAATGAATACCATGATTGCTGAGCGCCTAATTAATGTAAGCTAGAAACGTTAATCTCTGTAGCCTGATTTCCTACTCCATTGAAGGTGAACTTCTAGCAAGTGTACATTGTATCCCGTCTCCCTAACCGTCAAAAAACAAGGTGGAGACCTCGTCCTAGGTAATGGGCAATCCAACATGAAATCTTCTACAATGTTTGTTGAAAAAATTATTGACTCTCCAATAGTCCAATGCTAAACCTGAAATTCCAAAGAAGGTAGGGTGCTCTCAGCCTTCTTTTTTATGGGTACAACAAATGTGACCATCGAATGAATTCAGAAACTGCGTAAGAGGATTACAGTTTTATAAGTAATTGAAACATGTAAATCGCAACGTCACCAAAATATAGAGCAGTTGCTACTGATACCTGATATTACGGTACTGAAGATTCAAATTATCCGGTTCGTTTGTTTTTAGGATTTTCAATGGAGTACTCTGTTTCATGGGTAAAGGATTTGAATATTATCTTCTTCTGAAAGGACCGTCTCCTTCACAAGTGATGTCGTCCACTTCAGATCCACTGCTGAATTCTGGTGCACGCATTGGACAGGCATTTGAAAGTGAACCTATGGAAGAAAGACTTCAGAATAACACATTTCACCGAACTGTTTAAGAGTACTGCCGTTTCTTGTTATTCTCGACTCCAAATTCTTGTGAATACCGTGTGAGAAATTGGCTTTCTAAAGGTATACATGAAACTCTTTCTCTTACTCTGATATTGTCCATCGGCTAGCCATTTAGAAAATCATCAAAGTTGTTAACAGGTTTTTAGTGCAAAGAAATAAAACAGACTTACAGAAATAACTCAGAACAAATTCCAACAAGCAGTGCAAATGTGTGATTAGTACGTCTGTTCTGAGGTGACAATAATTGTTTTAAGGTTCCTTGCCCAGTAGCCTACAAGTGGTCGCAGAGAACTGTTAAAATTCGAGGAGCTAACAAATGAGTATGGATTCAATGTGAATGACCTGACTAATTTCAAACTAGATTTTCTTTCTACCTTTCTTCGGTAACACCCAATTTTAATCGACGTTAAATTGAAGCTCTGCTAAGCTAAATGTGAGGTACAATTTCCACAGCACTAAAGAGTTCCAGCTTCTCATGTGCTAAGTTTTGGTTAGAATAAACGTACTAGCCTTCACTCTGTAAATGCTAAGATCAACATGTAAGCCTGCCACTCCTTTTACTCTTGATTTTTGTTGCTGATTGTTTTGTAACACCTCATATTACCGTCATGTACCATTATGCTGCTGAAATAAGGATTTCCAAATTTCATAATGTCCATTCCCTGAACTGTATATTTCTGTATTCAGAGATCCATTCTCGCTATGTCTGTGACTTGAGTTTTCGGTGGTCATATTTTGATGCTTTAATATTTCTGAATTTCCTTCAGCAAAATGAATTTCAAAGATTTCTGTGTTATCGCTCTGTTAATGGAATCACGTACACTGACTTTCCAGTAAAGATTACACGGCAATAACAGGTAAAAGAAAAGAAGGAGATCAGAAATTTGTCCGACGGGCTAATGCTTCCACTGAATTCCTTTCTGGGCTTCTGTGTGCCTTCTTATCTTCGACAATCAGTATGCATCTGTTTTTGTCACTGACTGTGGCATTGGCACTTCCTACAGCCTGAGGACGCAGATGCTGAGAACCTAAACTTCGTTGGAGGAAGAGATGTGGCAACTCCTGTGGAAGAAGATGCACAAGTTCCAACTGAAGAAAACTTTGACGAAAGTTTTGACTTCCAGAGGCTAACTGCGGAATGGTTCCAGAGAGTTGATGACCGACAACACACCTTTCCTATTCATGATGACATAGACGAAGAGGGCAATGGTAATTCAGCGGAGGTGGGTGGCGACGCTAACAACACAGACATGGAGGATTGGTTGAAAGAAAGTCAGGTACCTCTGTTCCAGGGTTCCAAAATCTCTGCTCTAGCTTGTGTACTTGTGCTAATGAATTTAGCGCATTTACATAACGTCAGCAATTCATTCATGGATGAGTTGTTATCCTTCTTGAGATTGGATGTCCTACCTCCCTCAAACGAGCTACCACGCACTCGCCATGAAGCGCGGTCACTAATCGATCGACTGGGGCTTTCATTCTCTACCATCCATGCTTGTCAAAACGGTTGTGTTCTGTTCTGGAAAGATAGAGCAAATCTTTCAGAATGTCCCCATTGTAAATCCTCCAGATATGTAGTGGGAAGCACATCCATTCCCATGAAAGTATTGAGGCATTTTCCTCTAATTCCGAGACTGCTTCGAATGTACCGTTGTCGTGATATAGCTACCCTTATGAGATGGCATGAGACGAATGCATCCACTGATGGGAAGATGCGCTCCGTTCTTGATAGCCTTGCTTGGAAAGAAGTTAAGAACATTGATAGAGCGTTTTCTAAGGAGGGCAGGAATATAAAATTGGGTTTAGCTCTTGATGGCATGAATCCCTTTGCTGATAAGTCAACAAGGCATTCTACATGGCCGTTTTTCCTTTTAAATTATAACTTACCTGGTTGGATGGTCACTAAACGGTTTTTTGTAATGCTGTCGCTTCTGATTCCTGGCAAGGAGTCCATGAAGTCATCAAACGTAGACGTTTATTTAGAACCACTTGTGGACGAGTTGATGTTGCTATGGAATGGTGTTACAGCAGTGGATATGTCTGATACCGCACATCCGAGCAACTTCACATTGCGGGGTATGCTACTTTGGACTATTCATGATTACCCTGCATATGGATTGATTTCTGGATGTGCAACGAATGGCTATCAAGGGTGCCCAATTTGCGGTCCAAACGTTCATTCTAGGTACTCCAGGAGTTTGAGGAAAAATATTTTTCAGGGCCACCGCCGTTATTTGCCACATGACCATCCATTCAGATTTATGACAGACGCCTTCAATGGCAAAGAAGAGCATGGTTGTAAGCCTTCTAGAGTGAAGGGTTCAGATCATCGACGGAGAGGTCAAGCACGAGAGAGGTGGCTACGAGCAGGTGGAAGTGCTGGCAGTGAAAGTGACGCGGTTAAACGAAATGGTGTGAAACGCCATTCAGTGTTGTTTATTCTACCTTATTGGGATGTAAGGGCCTTATTTGCTTATATCTAATCATGTTGTTTTGAGAATGTCTTTTTATCACGAAACCACTCCACTGCAAGTAATGTTGTATGCAACGATTGCCCTGTTCATAGTTTTAGAATTTTCCCTCTGAAAGTTTGTAACTGACTGCTTTGTTTAAGTAAATTAGTAACCCTTGTTTTCTGTTTTGTTTATGCACAGAAACTTCTCGTGAGGCATGTACTTGATGTAATGCATTGCGAGAAAAACATTGCAAAGAATCTTCTGATGACGTTGCTTGGATTGAAGGACAGTCCAGCAGTTCGGATTGACATGAAGGAGACAAACTGTAAGAAGTCGTTGCATATTAAGAATGCGAAGCCCCCCTTAACAGGATACCACATTCCAAAAGCTCCTTATGTTCTGTCTGCAGAGAGTAAAAGAACACTCATTCATAGACTCAGGAACTTGAAAACTCCGACGGGTTACATGTCGAATCTGAAGTCTAAGATTGATGATAATGGAACATTGCATGGCTTGAAGAGCCACGATTACCATGTTCTTCTACAACAAGTTCTACCTGTCTGTCTCCGTGGCTTGCTGCCGGACCGGGTTATGAAAGGTATCCTGCATTTGAGCCTTGTTTTTCAGAAGATGTGTTTGAAGACGTTGTGTCCATCGCAGATGGAGTCTATTAATGAAGAAGTGGCGATCGCCTTGTGCTTGTTAGAACGGGATTTTCCTCCATCATTTTTTGATCCCATGTCGCACTTGCCCGTCCACTTGGTTGAGGAGCTACACTTGTGCGGTCCAATCCATACTCATTGGATGTACCCCTTGGAGAGGTATATGAAGTATATGAAATCATATGTACAAAACAAGGCAAGACCAAAAGGATGCATGGCTACTGGAACCGCAATGGAGGTTGCCCTTGGTCTATCAACGGAGTACATCTTGGAGTGCGAGTCGACGGGAAAAAGAGTATGGGATGCCGAAGAGGAAATTGGAGATAGTGGAGAGTTGCTCTGTTCAGCGTTCCGGATGCGTACTCTTTCCAAAGAAGAGTGCGAATGGGCGCATTCTTGTGTTTTGAACAACTCCAGCTGCCTTGAAGACTTAAGAGAGTGAGTTTTTACCAGTCCGAATCCTCATATGTCGATTCACTTCACTGGTATGAATGTTCGGTGCTTCAGAAGACTGCCTTGACAGTTTTTTTTTATGTACTACTGAAGTTAAAGTTAATTCATCCGAATGTCAGGATAGCATGTTATTAGAGAGAAAAAAATTTAACGCACAGTTTCTGTTGATGGGTGTGACGCAGAACTCATAGGCGTTTGTTGTCGGAGAGAACGACCGCCAGGGCCTCCTACAGACGGGGAGTTCCTCCAAGGCAAAGACGGCGTCTAGAATATCCAATTGAATTGAATGCCATTCCAGAGTTTGCGCACTGGTTGTTCAATTTGGTACAGGCAGGGAATGATTCATTCACGGACGATGTAGTTGATTTGTCCATGCCTCCCAGGTTGAGAGTGAAGTCCTTCAAGTCAATGAAAGCCTTTGGAAAACAATTTCGTGTATGTGATGCAGAAGTTAATTTAGTAACATCAGACTCGGGAGTAACCGTTACTTGTGAAACATTGCAGAGAAGCAGTGTTTCTGATACCAATCTCATCTCAGGGTCAGTTACATATTTCGGAAAGGTTCAGGAAATTCTTGAGCTTGATTACGGGCGGCTGAAGCCAGTACTTCTTCTGTGCGATTGGGTGCAACCAATTTCAAGAGGAGCGACAGCGTGTGTGAAAAAGGACCAGTATGGTTTTACTTTAGTGAAGCTAAGTAGATTGATGCGAAGGTCCGCCAATTCTTTCGTGTTTCCTCTGCAGGCTTCTCAAATTTTTTTTTCTGACTGCGGAGTAGAGTCGGGTTGGTCTGCTGTTCTACACACAGACCCTAGGTCGATACGGGAGTATCAAGAAAGAGGGTTGGAGGCAACCGCTCCACTGTTAGACAGGGATGAAGAGTACTTGGGGGAAAGCGCGCATGAATTCACATCTGAAGGGAGAACGGAGGACGGCAGCGGTACCAGTCAGACTTTGGACCAGCATATAACAGAGGAGGACTTTGTCATTTCAGATGCAGCTGTACAGCTTGAGGCTCAGCGACGAGAGGAAGAAGGATCCGATGATGACACGCTTCTTGAATTCGGTGAAGATGATGAGTAATTTTGGCAGGATATGTAGTCGTAGCTGCAGTTGTGATGAGTTTCATTGTTCCATTTGTTGTGGAGGATGGCGGTACTTCTTGTGCAGGACGGAAAGTGAGCATTAGTTTTCAGGTATGTAATTTGACCTGGACGCTCATGGTAGTGGGCACTGACTGTAGTGGGGATTTTGTGGAATACATGAAATTGAGTAGCACAGTCTTCAGCATCTGTGAATGAGTTTATAGATTTCGTGAAAGATTTATCAATTGAAAGAAAATTTCCTCATTCGATTCAGAGGCGATGTAATTCACGGTAGCTTGCAACAGAGTCGGATGGTACCATTGTTACATTTAATTCGAGTTGACAGGGCAGGGCACACCATTACTGTCTTTACATGGTTCACTCAATGAATGTTTAGGAAGGCGGGGGTACTGCTTTGCAGAGCTGGAGAAGCTGTATTTTCTGTTAGGGAAATATAGATTTATAAGTGAAGTAGTTGCATGAGGGTTAGCAGTATTGAATTGGAATTCTGTGTTTGCTGAGGAACGAATTTGTGAGGACCTCTGAGGAATTAACGGTGGACCATAAGTGCTGATGTTTTCATTGTTGTATACATGTTCTCGAAGTGACAAAGAGGGCAGGAACTGACAAAGGCATTAAAAGGCGTTGGTCATGGTGGCAGCTCTTCTTTTTCGTGTGATATGACCCACAGTCATCGGAGTGTGGGAAAATTTTTGCTCCGCTCACAGTTCATTTCGTGGAAGTTTTTTTTGTGGAATATCTGTCAGGTAAGCTGTCAGTAACTTCTACTAAGAAGTTGAGAAGCATTGGGAAGTATGTTGTATCGTACTTGGACAGCACATTACTTGAAAAGTGCAGTGGTTAAGCATAGTAGTAGAGTTGTGTACGTTTTGGTTGATGCTTTGCAGTTTGTGACCGGAGAGTGACTTGAGCAGTGTATCGTTTTATAATGAAAAGAGTAGTTCAGTTTTAGAGAAGAATGAAGGACATAATTGACAGTGGAATGAAAGGAATATTAAGGTATACTGAATTCCATAAAACATGCAGAAGATAATTTTCAGAGCTGGAACTGTGCAAGTGATCGTGCATGACCAATGGGAGAAACCTTCATGAGGCAGGTCGAACATGAGGAAGAGTGCAGTCGATGAAAATAGACAAAGTGAGCCACTGTAAGGAAATATGTGAATGACAAGAGTATTAATTTTAGGCGAGAATGTCAAGTGCGGTAGAAGCTCCAATTTTGATGAAAGATTAAACCGTGTCAGTTGATGTAGAAAGTTGTCTGTCAAAGGAAAATAAAATTATGTGAACCTCTTTGTTGAAAAGAAGTCATCGAATGAACTTCACAGAAGTTCACATGGACAACGCAACGGGGACTAATGTGTTGTTACAGAAGCAGTTCATGTCTAGTGCAGAGTTGCATTGTTTTAATTGGTTCATTTCTTAGGATTTCTGCGTCAGCAGCGATACTACAGGTGTGCATGTGTATTCGTAGAAATTTTGCAATGATGGTATGAGTAGGAAGAATAGCAGGAACAGAAATAACTGAAATGAAAGGGTACATGACAGACCTCTATGATTTATTTGTGACAAGTGTGTAGGAGGAAGTGCCCAAAGCGGTAGGAAGTTCAGTTGAAGGATCCATCGTCTCAACCAATAATTTTAAGCGGCATACCTTCGAAACACAGTGTGCATTGTGGCGTTGGTCGTGAAAAACTACTTCTGTCTGCCGGAGAATTTTTTTCAGTTCGTAGGCGGTGACGATGACTGAACAGTAATTCAGGTACGGCAGTTTTACTGAGCTTCCGTAGCATTTCATGAAATAATTTGAAATACAGATTTTCCATTGAATTTGAAGTGGATGTAGTTGTTCCAGAGACACAGCAGCGTTCTATAAGTGTGTTGTCATGGGAAAAAAAGTTTCTGAGTAGTCAGGAGAGAACCAACATCATTGTAAATGAGTTGTCAAAAATGGGATTGTTTTTTACATTGGGTGCCTGATAACATGGATAAGAGAATATGGAAGAAAAAGATTCAAGTTACAATAAGGGCTTCAGTATAACGAAGTACAAATTCTTCGGAGTAGTTGCTGTTGAACTGGAACGTCAGAAATTGGTGGATGCTGCGATCATAAATGTGGTCTCCAGGTAGACTCACGAAATGTCAGGCTGAAGTGTGCGTTTTCAGAGAAAATATGTGACCAGTGAAGCTAGATTCTATGTTAATTCAGTAAGAAATTGTATGTCAAGAATGACAAATTCTCTAATTCTGTTAACGTGTAGGAGTACGTCTTCACGTGCACGTTTGGAAGGAGTTCAGGTCGTTCCTTGTGAAAGACTGGGCACTGCCCAGAAGTGTGGACATCTTCAAAGGATTTACGGTCAGTCTCACAGCAATGTTAGTATTCTTCAGTGAATGGAATACCATTTGAATTTTTTCATGTTTCATTTTCAATCCACAAGTGCAGTGGTGAGCTCGAGTAGAATTCTGAAGCGTTGGGTCTTCTCTTCTATGTCGACGTGTGAAAGGTAGAAGGAGAAGAATCGTGTTCTATTGTTTTGCAGACACGGAATGCTTGTCTCTTATAATGTTTGAGGACGCCCTCTGTAGTCCAAGAACAAGGCTGGAGTTGTACTCATTGACGGCGAAACCTGTAAATGCGAAGTTGGTGAAATGATTTCTGAAACTTGTTTGAAGCTGAAGTACTTGTACAGAAGAAGTGGAGGTAAGAGGCGTACACAGCAGCTACGGACTTATTGAAGGGGACTTGGGACATGTCTAGTTAGAATGAGTCATATTCATTTCTTTTTCTTTGCGTACACGCTCTTGGAATACTAGTCTTTGGAATATTTCTGAGTGAAATTCACTGGTTTTTAACAAAGAAGAGGACAACTTCATTAGGTATTCTAGAAGGAGTTTGTAGTGACGCTTCTTGGAGTAAGTGTTCTTAAGTTGAAACAGTTTTTTCACGTAACAGACGGGATGAATGAATTTTTTGTGAAAATATTCGTCAAGTGAGGAAGTGTATATGGATTTATGGGAGGACCTCCTCGTCAGGTGTTTCATGAAGTGACCTCCGTGCAGTGCATGGCATTTGTTGTTGTAAATGATGTCTGATAATTATTCACATGATAACGTGCTTTATTAAAAAGAAAATGAATGTCATGGGGGAATGGGAGCCACATATGATTATGTATGGCCCTTCGTGGTTTTACTTGCTCAGTGAGAGAGAGGAAAGAAACTTTATATACGTTAGAACAATGTACCCGAAGCTTCTGTCAGTTAATTTGTTAGTAACTGCTTCCTAATGTCCTAAGTTCTGAACGTGCAGGCGACCACAGAGGTGGAAAACAGACGTCAGCATCGCCAAAAACCAAAGACGGAGGCGACCAAGGCACAATGTCGTGACGTTGAAGTATAGGAAGGATGAGCGCCAGTGGACAGCATTGTCGTGTGCAGTTGTCATAAGTTTGTCTAAACTTATGTTAGAATTAGTCATTCACTTTTTAGAGGCACGTCATATCAAAAAAAGGAAGTGATGATTTCCTTCTTAACTGTGTACAACATGCCCCGTCAGTTCTAGAATGCATTCGAGAAAGGTCCTTCATTGATGTTTGCCATGGATTCCGTACTGATAACAGAGCTGCGGGCAAGACGAAATGCTTCGATTTCACCAAGATGCACGATGCGCTGTGGAGGTTAAGGAAAACAGAAGATGAAGATTTAGTTGTCACTTACGTACACTGTGGGGTCCTCTAACATTTTTGTGAGTGCAAAGTTCTATTCTGATTCTACATTCATGAGAACCTGAATTCCAGGATAAGAGAAAATTTATAGAATGTGCCCACACTTATGAGGGGGTGCAGTCATTGAAGAAAAGGATTTGCGTAATATGAACATCTTGGATGCAATGATTATCCGAGGCATCTCCAGAGTAAAAGACCCTTTTGCCGTTCTGCCACTGCATTCGAACAAACTCGTTATGCACATATTACAGTCTTTCTGTTTGGTTAATAGAACGTAAAGTTCTCAAAATTTGGCAATGGAACTCTTCCGTCATCGCAGACAGAGAGCTTCGACGTCCTGAAGACCCAAAAATTATAAAGAAATTCCAATGAGTACGCACTCAGAACTCAGTGTCATCCATGTTATGATGACTGTCATCCACTTGTGATACTTTTTGTTCTACAGTGACTAGTACTAGAGGTAGAAGACCCGCCAATCAGGATGAAGCTGCGAATGAGGACGGGCTGTGAATTCTGTATTTACTTTTCCAAAAAGGCTGTTGCCTGTGCCACGTCATATTCATGCATCCTCCTTGAAAAATCTATGTCTGAATGGTCTTTCACAACCAGAGGCGACCCAAAAGTCAGACAACCAGTCAATAAGTACTAAATGTACTCTTCTCAACATCTTACCCTGACTTTCTAGCAATTTTAAGGTGTTTCCAACACTTTTCTGCTTAACTCTCGTACTGAATACACCCATACCTCTTGTAGTGTAACCTCTAAAGTCCGATTGGTCCTATGGGGATCAAAATAGGACTTTTGATAGGCTCATACGATTTCAATACTCATTGTCATTTTTTGAAACTTTTTGTGAAGTCAAAATAATACATTATTTTTAGCTTTCTTACTAGGAATATAATTTCTATTTCAATCGGTGCCTATAGCTAGGAGCAAAAGTTATGACACAATAAGCCAAAAACAAAGGTTAGCGAGTAGCACAAAAAAAATCACAAAAAAACAAAACAAAATAAGATTTTTTTTAGAAATATTATATTTTTGTCTACATGCAAAGCTTTGATTCATTCTATTTTGACTAGTAATGAAAAAGTTATAGACAATCTTGTTTTTTGGGCAATCTAAGCATCTTCTTGAAAAAACTTTTTGTTCAACTTTGAGTGCTAATATCTTCTAATTCATAACGTCAAACTTGATGAAATTTTTGCCACATTATTTGAGACAAGTGAAGTACAAGATCCTATGGTTAGATTCTAAAAAAAACATATTTTTTCTATTTTATTGGGTGAATACAAAAAATATGGTAGTTTTGAGTGTTTTTTGACAGAAAAATGATCTTAAAACTTTAAAGATTAAAATTTCACAAATTTTTTTATAGTTTTTAGTTGTCTACAAATAAAACATTAACCCTTGATTGTAATTTTAACTCTATTTTAGCACATCATCTAGAGTGAAAGGTTTTAGATCTAACTACCTAAGTGTGCAATGATGGGCTCTGCCCTTAAGTGTGTAGCCCTATGCTTTGCCTCCAAAGAAGGATTATACAGTGAAACTTCCCTTACTGCATGGAAACAATGGAAGTAGTTTTTAGCTATATGCATATAAAGAAGCTCAAGTGCCAAAGGCCAATTAATTAAACATGCTCATGAAGTATAATAATTGTATTTGATTGGTTCAAATTGGTTGTTCAACTAAAAAAACTAGTAATGTATGACACAATCAATTCAATTAAATGGTTTGTGTAGTAGACTTTATGCACATAAGGAGTATGCAAATATAGAACTACAATTAGTTATGCAAGTAGGGAATTTGCATTATGAGAGGTTTTACTATAAGTGTAATTTAAATTTTACTCTATTTGATAAAATCTAAGACCACTAATTTAAGGGTTTTAAATAGGGAAGGTTAAATAGTCTATTGTTATGTAACTAAAGTCACTTTTTAAGGAGATAAATCTTGTAATTTGATTCTTAATCCCTAAATGATCAGCTTGCTATTTTTAGTAACACAAAAAATTTGGGCAATTACGTGTGATTGGAGATTTGCATATTTTAGGCTGAACTTTAATAGAAGGTGGAGACGAGGAATATTTTTCATATGCACTAAATTTCATAACATTTGGAAATATGAATCAAAAGTTATGGCCAAATATGTTGTTTGTTTTTCAACTCGAGCAGTCCGGGCAGATAAAAAAAATCACTTTTTTCATAAACAAAAATTTGAAATTGGTTTTCTAGAGTTATATTTATGTGGAAAGCCGCTTTGAATCATTCCATTTCAATCAATGAGTCAAAAGTTATGAGTTTTTTTTGTTTGCGGATAGTTATGGATTCTTTACTTTGAAATAAACTTTGAAGTCCTTTATCTTACTCAATTTTCAATATTTTTTGAAAAAAGTAAAATCATAGGGTGTAGATTGTTTATTAAAACATTGCAACCATTGGGATTGGCATCTTTCAATTCCATAATTAAATTCTTGAAAATTTGGTATTTTGAATCATCCTCTACTTCTTTCCACTTACTATTTTTTTCCTATATGTTCAGCAATTCCAAATGATTTGAAAGTTTTTAAGCATATAGCCAACTTGTCTAGGAAAAAGAATTTTAAGAAGCACCACCATTTTGGACATTTTTTCATAGAAAAGTGAGCTTGTGAAGTGCAGTTGCCCTATTTTTCACAGGGCCAAAAAAATGATTTCAATGGATTTGAATGCTTTAACACGTAATCCACAAAGTGGAAATGTTTGAAATTTTTTCATGGTTTTTCAAACCAGCGTACCTCAAGATCTTATGGTTACATGTGTCAAAAAAAGTTTTTCTTGTACTAAAAATGGCAATTTTTGAGAGTTTTTGGTAATTTGGTGAAAACATACTCATGGAACTTTAGGGGTTAAGAGAAAAAAAGACACGTTAGTCTATTGGATATTGAAGTAAAGGCCACTCTATATCCTATTTTTTAGTTTCCATCTATTTCTTATGGATGCAACAATACAAATATGTGTTCACCATCTTAGACTAGTGTATTAGACAATAAACAAAGACATGTCTTTTTTAGCCTTAGGGAATACAAAACATACAATATAGCTCAAGCAAGAACTCAAGGCACATTTGTAATCATTTCCGGTTGTAGTTGTTTAAGGCATAGGCTCACAATATTTGCTTAGAGCATCATCTTTTCATTCCATAAACAACCATTAGTTCATTCAACCATATCAATCCATTACAAACCACCTAATTGTGATTATAGCAACTCTCTATTATTTTGCTTAACCCCTAAAGGACCAAGCTACGTTTTTTTGCAACATAGAAATTTTGGGCAGCTCACTACAAATGGAGTTTTTATTCTTTTTCTTTGAAAGTTTTACACAACATGTGCCCAAGGAGTAGCTTTAAGACCCAACAATTTTCGTAACTTTTGACTACATAGTTAAAAAGTTATTGCATGATATGTGATTTTCTTTGAACTTTGGGCAGCTCGGGCAGCTCAAAAAAATTCTTTTAAAATGACTTTTAAAAAAAAATAAAAACTGAAATTGGTTCTTTATATTTATATTTATGTGGGAAGCTTTGAATCATTCAATTTTGATCAATGAATCAAAAGTTACAAGGAGTTTAAGTTTGCGGGTAGGTATGATTTTCAAAGCTCCATACCTACCCGCAAACTTAAACTCCTCATAACTTTTAATTCATTGATCAAAATTGAATGATTCAAAGCTTCCCACGTATACATAAATCTAAAGAACCAATTTTAGTTTGTTTTTTTAAGGCATTTTAAAAGAATTTTTTTGAGCTGCCCGGGCTTCCCAAAGTTCAAAGAAAATCACATATCATGCAATAACTTCTTAATTATGTAGTCAAAAGTTACGAAAATTGTTGGGCCTCAAAGCTACTCCTTGGGCACATGTTATGTAAAATTTTCAAAGAAAAAGAATAAAAACTTTATTTATAGTGAGCTGTCCAAAATCACTATGTTGCCAAAAAACACCTTCAGGGGTTAAGATAATTGACACTTTGCTCTTGACTTTGCTTCAAGAGTCTATCTATCCAACTTACACCTAGTGTAGACAATTGCTTAAAGCATGACAAAAATAAACATCACTAATTGCTTTAGGAATTCTGCTTATAGCCTTCATTTCAAGAGTACAATACTCCATGATATCATCGCTTAAAGCATCTATACTTACTAGATTGCACCAATCATTAATATCTTGTATATATACTCTCTTTCTTAATATTGATTTAATCATATTGATCTTATTTATAGCTTCAAGTTATTAATCACAAAATCAAATTATCTAATCCCTGGATAAACTAATTCATATTTTCATTTAAAGTAACCAATCTTTGAGATTTTCCACCACATATACACTTCAAACTACCCACTCATTGAATGTTTTTATACATTCAATTACAAGTTTGAAGTCACTTGTAATCAATTTCTACCCTCGTTTCTACCAATACAACTTCAAGGCTTATTTTCCAATCATACATATCAATTGCTTTTAGCACAGATAATAACACACATTGCTTCAAAGCTTACATAGACTATTATATCAATTTAATCAATGACAATATTCAAACTTACATTAGTTTTTGCCACAAAAAGCAAATAATTTTTTTCACAGGAATTTACACACAAACAAATGTCCATTCACTAGGATTTTAAATAACAATCTCATACAAAGAACAATAATTTTAAGTTTATTACAAAAAATCTTGTCCACAATTTTAAACGCAGAGATTACTTCAACGCAAAAGGAAAGTAATCAAATGAACATGCAACAAAAAACAAAAAAGAAGTTAGAAGCCAACATTAGAGAAAATCTGGGCCCTCCGGAGGGCTGCTCCAAGGGACCCTGAAATTTACTTTTTTTTCCCCCTATTTCCGCGCAACAAATTCTGCTGCGATAGTGGCGCAGGAAATGAAAACTACGAGTAAAAAAAAAAAAAAAAATTTTTTTTTTTTTTTTAGTCTAAAAAAATTATTTAAAAAAAAATTAAAATTAAAAATTAAAAAAAGTTAAAAAAAATCGCAAAAGCTGACTGCTCATTGCAGCAGTCAACTTGATGTGACAGACCAAGCTTTTAATAGCTTGGTTTGTCACATTCTAGCAGCCCTCTAAAGGGTTCAGTTTTTCTCTAATGATATCACATCTGCTAGTACTCCAAGTATAAAAGTGCACGAGAGAGAAATGAATTTGCTCAACTATATACTTCAGTCGGCTTCAAGCACCTCTCCAAATTTACACTTGTTAAACCATTTTAACTTCAAATTGTTGTAAGCTACTTTCAATATCCTAAGTCAATTTTTCAAATCACTTGATAAAGAGGCTTATATTACCATTTATTTTTAAAGCCAGAGGGCAATTTAAATCCTATTGACACATAGAACAAAAATTAAGTTCAAAAACAAATGTTTTACACTCACTATAGGCTTTGCCCTCAAATGCGTGGTTGTAGGCTCTGCTCTCAATTGTGTAGTCATAGCTAGGCTCTCTCCTTAACCCCTAAATGCCCAAGGCCTTTTTTCTGCCAAAAAACACTCAAAACTGCCATTTCTATAGCAAAAAGTACAAAAAAATTCAAATTGTTTTTTTTTCACATCTAACCGTAGGATCTTACACCTAATTGGTATGAGAATTTGTGGAAAAAATTTCAGAATTTTTGACCGCACAGATTGCAAGATATCTGCGTTTAAAGTGAAAAAAACAAGTTTTTCAGCAGATTGCAGGACTAGATTTTTTGACTTTAAAAATTTTTAACTTAAAATTTTTGCACTACAACGTTTTGAGCTTTAAATCTTTATAGTGGAGAATTGAGTTGAGAGTCTAGGAAAAAAAAAAATTTCAAAAAAACTTAATTATCATTCTTAAAAAAATTGTTAAGTAGAAGTAGGTACAAGATAGAAGGAAAATCTAAAATATTCATATATTTTAGATGGAATTAAAATGCACTAATCCCAATGGTGAGATTGTTCTAGAAAGTAAACTAAATCATTCCAAAAAAAAAAAATTGAAAAATCACAAAAATTGCATTCCGAAATGAATCCTACAAGTTATTTTTTTCAAGAAGATGCTTTAACTGCCCAAAAAACAAGAATGTCCATAACTTCCTCATAACAAATCCAAATGAAATGAATCAAAGCTTTCCAGATAGACAAAAATATAATCTATGAGAAAAAAAATATTGCAAAAAATATTGCAAAATTTTGCAAAATTTTTTTGCTACCCCCCGTCCCCACGCAGCTCAAGAAATGGCATAACTTCTCGCTCAAAGGTCCAATTTCAAATTTTTTTTTTCTGCCACGTACCTCTTTCAATTCTTCATGTTCACAAATAGTTTCAAAAAAATTAGAAGAAAATTTCAGCAAAAAGGTACATGCCCGAAAACGCATTTGTCCCCCGAAGGGACAATGGGCTTTTAGGGGTTAAGTGATGATTATACAATAGGTTTTGTCCTTAATTCCTTATTAACCTTGTAAGGATGCTATGGACCATAATGGTGTGATGGATGACTTTAGTGTTCAGCATAGAAAAAGACAATGCATCTATTGATCCAATATCGTACGTGAAGGTTTGATTTAGCAAATGAGTGCCAAAATACTTTCTTTTTGGCAAGCAAAGGGTTTCGGTAGTTAGAACTAATGGTATCAGTGTATTACAGTTTCGACAATCCGGTATCCAATTTTTTTTTATATTTGGTGACTTCTAGGTTTTCATGTTTTGGAAAATGTGTCATGTGGGGCTTAAGGTGTGATGTAGGTTCTCAAAAATATTCAAAAATTCAAGCAATATGGATGAAATTTTTTTGCAACATTTTGGACATTTTACTTGTAATATTCCAAACATTTGAACATTCCAAAAAATCCTTTAAAATTTATGTCTAAATTTGACCTTCATGTAAGGTAATAGGAGAATTTTGGTGACTATAGTACCTTGGTCATGGAGGCCGTGTTCTTACAGGGTTCAACCCTTAACGTTTGAACGTTGATGCAGCCAAACTGTGGCCGATGGATGAGAAGGAATCAAATTGTGTAGGATAGAAATGCAACTATTCATCCTCAAAAAAGGGAAGATCTTTTACATGAGCTTGACTTCCAATGAGCGCTTTTGCAATTTTTTAAGCCAATGATTCACACGGTAATACAAAAGGATGATTTCAAGGGTCACCCTTCCGTCTTTTAAGGGTTAAAAGACGGAAGGGTAACCCTTGAAATCATCCTTTTGTATTACCGTATGAATCATTGGCTTAAAAAATTGTAAAAACACTCATTGGAAGTCAAGCTATTATAGAAGATCTCACCTTTTCACAACAACTTTTGAGGATGAATAGTTGCACTTCTGTCCTACACAGATTGATTCTTTGTTATCCATTGGCCCCAAAATGGCCTCTCTTCGTTTAACCCTGAAGCGCTCTGACGTCCATTTTCTGGACGATGAACAGAAGGCTTCAAGGCACTCTGTAGTCCAACCAACTTCTCATTCATCCAATGTAATACTTGAATCTAGAAAAGACAACCTTTCTTAACAACCACATTCATAAAATTCCGGTAAAATGATATTTCTGTACAAAGATGTAAGCAAAAATGTGCAAAAATTCAAAAAAGAACTGAAGCGTTTAGGGGTTAGGGGTTAAAGAGTTACCGGAACTGTGCGTTTCCGACTGGGTCCGTTCCTCGGTGCTAGGGAAGAGCCCAAGACGACAGACAGTGTGACTGTCCAGATGTAAAAACGCATGCTTCCATTTGCGAGGGACTGTCCAACTGTAAGCCCCATTCCAAGTTTAAACCTGCCACGTGTAAGCAGCACCTTTCAAGACGCCGTGAAAGGTGCCGCATTCGGAAAAACAGTGCAAGCCTAGCTCCATGGCGTCCACATCCAACAACGACGGGGCCACCACCCGCCAATCAACTGAAGCCGCGTGTAAATCCACTCTGCCACGACACCAACCGAATTCTTGTGCAAGGACCTCCCGCACTAGCAATTCAGCGGCATTCGAAAGGATCTGCACAAGCCTTTTCCAGCCCAATCCATTTCTCACCCCCTTTCTACGCCCGTTTCAGACACCTGGCCATCATTTGTATCCAGATCGGCATCCAAATTCAGGAATAATTCCAGCCTTCACGGGTTTCGATCACTTCGATCAGCCCTAGCTTCAGTTCCGGCGGGCTCCCGGTGTGAGTCACAGCACAGAATCAGTCGCTAGCTATACAGTGAAGTCGCGACAGTGTTGAACCAGCTAAATCGATCTAGCTATTCATGCATTTCTAGTAAGATCTTTAGTTTTCGTTCAGGTTTGAATGTCCAGGTAGGAGATCGACGATCACGTTGATCACAGCTAGCTGCAACACTGGCCGGCTCCTGGTGTGAGTCACAGCACTCGATCAATTGCTTGCTTTATATATCGTGGACTCGATACTGGATTGAACCAGATCGATCTAGCCCTGTTTGCATTTCTAGCTTTGGTTCAGGTTCGAATTTGGTAGGAGATCGACGATCCCGTCTGGTCCATAGCGAAATCCCAAGGTTTGAATTAATGTTTCAATGGGGACGTGATCGATAATCGGTACGGTGGTTTTGGTTGTGATCGTACGTTGCTAGTATAGGAGTGTGATCGAAGTACGCGGTGAAGGATTTGTGAGAATTTTGGGAAGGATGGGGTCGTTTGTGAGGGCTGATGGAGGGGATTCGAATTCACTCCCGGAGGAGAACGGGAATACTAATAATTCTAGTTCTGGGAAGAATTGGAGTCCGGATTGGAGTGAGAGAAGTGGCCGGGGCGATGGGAGTCGACGGAAATTGGTGCGTACGACGAGTGAAGCTATGGCGGCGAACATCTTACGGGATGTGGATCCGTGGACTGAGTGGATGTATAAACCTCATAGCGAGATTGTCACCGTTGCTGGAGTGGTCCTTCTTGTGTATTGATTCCTAAACCCTCTCTTTCATTTTAATTTCATTGCATGTATATTTCCCGTAGCTGGGAAGGCAGTAACTATTAATACCAGGTTTTGAGACAGACTACCTTAGCAACTAGCTTGTTTTTTCTGGTAACGACAATTTCGTTAAATTGGCGATTTTCCAATTCCGCACCTTTCTGAAACATGATCGCGTTCTGAAACATAAATCCATATAAGTCCTAGATTTTAGATCGAAATGTACATAACCGTATTAACCGTAACGGATATTTCGTTAAAATGGCGATATTCTTCCGCCATTTTTCCATTCATTTTCTAGGACAGATATAGATTTCAGACCACATGGTCTAAAATCTAGGACTGGTTTGTGTTTCAGACCACATGGTCTAAACCTGAAAGTGCCAAGTTTGTGGAATATTGCCATTTTAACGAAATATCCATTCCGTATATACTCGTCACAAAATTTGGAGCCAAATTCACGTTTATTGGAAGTTCACAAATTGGTTTTAACCAATCAGGAAATGGCATGTATTCGAATTTTTAATATTTTTGGGTGAATTGAATCTATGTTGCTACTGGTAGTCTGGCTCAAAAAGATGTGTTTTCCAATTTGAACAGACATCTCATACGCAACGTTGCTTTTTATCAAATAAGATTGATCATGTACTTATTGCCTCACAACAGTCACAAGTCAGCAAGAAGCTCCAAAATTTCTTGTTTTGCACAGGCAATTCCAAACAATAAAGATTAGGTTGTAACTCTTCAAGGGAATCATCTGCTGTGCAGGTGGGTGAGCGGTGTATGGCAAACAGAGGAGCATGATCTGGACTCGGTCGCAAATGCAAAACGGTGAGTTTAAAGCACAACTATATATATTTGAAATTGCTTTAATTCAGCAGTGCAGTTCAAGTTATATATATTTGAAATTAGCAGTGCAGTTCAGGTTTTGATCTAATTCTTGTCTTTTTTCGCAACGAATTGCAATAAAAAGATCGAAATATATTTCTTCATTCCAACTTAATCTACAGTTATTTGAAGACTTTCTTGACTAGATTCTCACATGCTTCAAATTATTCTTCAGGGGTGTGTGGGCAACGATCGCAGTTTTCATTGTGTATTGTCTAATACAAGCACCCTCCACGTAAGTGTCAGTACTCGGTCATTGATATGGAACAAAACATGTTGACTGAATTCAATGCTGTTATAGCTTCCATATGGGACCTTATTCTTGCTTGTTTAGTACGTAACTCTACCGTAGCTTTTGTTATCTTTGAATATCATGGGTCCGGTACATGCAAAATCCTTTTATGACTGGGAAGGTGGTGGAATTACCCACTCACCCTCAGCACACACAATTCTTTTTGATGTTATTTATAACTAGGGTGCTCTTAATCTGCAGGATTTTAGTGCGACCTCACCCAGTATTTTGGCGCTTTGTTCACGGCATAGCAGTGGTTTATCTCGTCTTCCTCACGTTTCTCTTATTCCAGGTGCAATTTTTTCCCTCTGAAACCATTTTTTTTCTTGCATATGACTCATTTCTACTAAGAAAATTGCTGGTCTGGTCATTCGATAATTTCGATCTCTTCAGCAGTTTCACATCTTTGCTTTTACTTCAACAAGAAAAATTATGCGTCTGTGTCACCTGTTTCAACAATTCAACTCCTTGCGTTTCACAGAGCCGTGATGATGCTCGGCAACTCTTGAAGCATTTGCATCCGGATCTTGGCGTTGGTAATTACTATAAACTCCCCTTCGTTTCATTAAATCAAGCAAAGTCTCAGATTTTCATATAACAATTTAAGTCTAGCAGTTCGCTGTATATGCATGCATTTAAGAACAGGAATCATGTTCTGTCCACTCAAACTTGGCTGGTTGAATCTAGATAATAGCGACATCATTCACATGCCGTTGTGTTCTGCTAGTATTGGCAATCTTTCAAGAAATCTCATCGTTGCTGATTTATTACTTAGTTTGTAGTACGCTATTAGCCAAGGGACAAAAGAAATCAAGCATGTATACAGTACAATTGCCAATACGCTTTGGATATTTATGCAGGGTTGCATGAGAGGTCATACGCAGCTGACTGCAGAGTCTACACTCCAGAAAAACCCAACAAGTTTTCTAACATCTATGTCGGTATCCAGCTTGTTATTTCGTGCAATTTTATTGTGATCCGTATTCTGAATGTATCTCTGCTTCAAGATTTAAGAAATGCTTATTTCTTCACATGCTCGATGTTCTAGTTCAACTTACGTCGATTGAATGGACATGTTCGTTATAATAGCGTGTTTCAGGGCCCCACTACTGCAACCCTTCTAGCTTTAAAAATTGGATTGGTGCAGATCTGGGGTGACAGAAACTGCGCCAATTTCACTAGAATCCGCCATTTTAAGAAATTTCAATATGAGGATTTGAATGGTCAGGAAATGACTGATTTTGAAGTTCCTTCTGCTGCAGGATACTACGTTTGATGAATACGTAGTAGCTCACACTATTGGATGGTGGGCGAAGGCCATAATGATACGGAATGAGCCGTTGCTGTGGTGCCTCTCCATTGCTTTTGAGTTTTGTGAGGTAGGATGTCCTTTGCTCACATACAAAAATTTAAGACTTCGGCACAGGGTGTATGATTCAGTATTAATTATTATACTTGTCCCATACTTGCATATTGATGGAATTGGTAATTTGGAAGTAGAGCTGCATAGCTATTAGGAATCACATGCCGAGCCACAATTGTGAATGTGTTATGAGGGGCTCATTTGAGGGATGTTTTTGAGTTTAAGGCGTATGAAATTTATGTCCCAATGTGACACACTCGAAAATTTGAAAAGATCTTAGCTTATTTTTTAGTACGAAAGACTTGCTGTTAAAATTTTCTAAACGTCAAAGAATTCCTTTGATGCCAACGTTGGAAACTAATTATTTAGATCTTGCACTGGCTCTGTGCAGAGAAGTCTCATTCATATGATGGCAAACTTCCAGGAGTGTTGGTGGGACAGCTTCGTTCTTGATGTGTTGATTTGCAATTGGTTTGGTACGTTATGTTCCTGACTGTAATGCACTAGCATGCGAATAAACTGAGATCTCTCACCATATCAAATTAATAGCTAATATAAGATTCTTTGATTCGGTGGAAATTCCGTGGCTCTCATAAGGTAAGTCACCCTATTTGTACTATGTAATTATTAGTGCCACTTCGTGTTCTTATGTACCAGCAATGAACGTTTCCAAAGTTTGAAGTGTACACAACATAGTAGCACAAATAGGGTGGCAACTAAATTGTGGGACAAATTATAGGGTAGGGTTCCCTAAGTAGAAATCAAGTCAATAATGTTCGAACTAGGGATTCTAGACACCTTAATTGGAACTTACAGTGACCAATTCCATTTAAGTTTGGTGAATTCTTTGACTAGTCCAAAAATGGAATTGGACTGTTGTGAGCATTTACATGTCCACAGTGCATGACCTTGTCATCAGTTGTTATTTGGATGAAAGTTCAATTTTGTTACGTTGGCAGAATTCCACGACTTTGACACATTTCAGGAGATGCAGCTTGAAATGCACATCTATAACAGTCCTAGTTTTCGAAGTTTTGTGTAGATGAATGTCAGTGTTTTTTGACAAAATGATAGAGGTAAACGACCGAATGGAAAACAAAAGAAACTGGAAGAAAAGCTTGACTGCAAGAAGTTTTTTTAACTGCTCAGGAATCTGGTTTGGGATGAAGACTGTCAACTATTTTGACGGAAAGACCTACAATTGGGTTGGGGTGAGTCAACAGAAGTCATTTTACGCGAAGGTATAAATCTCCTGACCCTGGACTCTTCTTTCCCTACGCCTTCCATTCCATTTCAAATGAGGACTCCTAATTCGATCAGTTGAAGTCACCCAAAATGCATCTGAGCATTTGAAATTCAAATTTTCAAAGCCGTAGGGACTTGTGGGGACCATGTACCTTCTACTGTTTTAAGTTCTTCACAAAGAGAACTCAATAGAGTTAATCATAAAGTGAACCCCAGTTTGTACCAAGGGTGTCAAAGGAAGGTTTAACTAGTACAAAAGAAACACACCACCAAACTCCATCAGACTCCAATTTTGGAGCTTCAAGGGGTTTCATCTTGTGTTTTTCTCAAACTCTTGACTCCTGGTACCTCATTGCACGCACTTTATGATTAACTCTAATATGTGGTGGTATTCGTGCGTTATGTGCTTGCATTTTGTTTTGAAGAGATATAATTTGGAGCTCAGAAAGTGTTCAACCTTTGTAGGAATTTCTCAAAATGAAAGTAAGTCAGGACTTTGAATTCATCTGAGTTTGGGTGCAGGTCAGGAGGACTCTTGGGCAGTTCACTCCCTCCTACTGGGACAAGGATGAATGGAATGCCTTGCAAGGGCCTTGGCGGTTTCTCCAAGTTCTGGCGATGGTGGTGGTGATTCTGGTGGTGGAGATTATGGGGTTCTTCCTCAAGTTCATTTTGTGGATTCCACCATTGAACCCGCTAGTTTCGTACCGCCTGGCCATATGGTGGCTGATTGCAAACCCTGCCATTCGAGAGTACAACGTATTTCTACAAACAAGGTGACGATTCTGTTTCATGCATTCCGAGTGTTAGCATGAATATGTAAATGAGTTGAAGGCCTAAGGACTCGAACCAATTCAACATCTCATCTATCTATGTCTACTAATCCCAAGTGTTCACACAAGGTATATCGATGTCAAAGTCTGCCCTTCTCAAAAGACCCGGTGTCACGGTGTGAATGTCCCATGAGACTGCTCATGAATTCAAGTACAACTGCATATACACACTTTAGCAAGTGCATTGATCGTTTTTTCTGTCGTAACCTATTAATTCATCCTTAGTTCTGTGCAAATAAAAAAATTTTGCAAGTTGGTTTCGACAAAGCCGTTGGGCTACACTAGAAATTTTGGATATTTTTGAACAAATCTTGTTTTCAATTACAAGATGTAATGCTACTGCGAATCTGATCCTTAGAAGCTTTATTTCTCGTAACTAATTTGCAAAATCTAATCATAGTATCTAAATGGAGTTTATTATGCATTTGTCATGCCTTTGAGATTTTCACTCATTGATTTTAAAAATATGGTCCATAAACACAACAGTCGAAGTTTTTGATTTCAAAATTTAGAATTCAGTGTTTTGGCTTGAAAAGTGAATTCGTACACTTGAATTTGCACATCAGATTCTAAATTAGATTCCTCTGTATGCTGTAATTACAATACAGACGTCAGACTTCTAAGCTTCTAAGCTTCAAAATCTTTGCAGTGGCAATATCTGAACTGTATATTTTTCATTGTTGTAGCGCTCCTGTGAAGAAGCTTGGCGCATTCTGCTGGCTGGCTATTTGCATAGCCATTATGGAGACTCTCGTCTGCGTGAAATTTGGACGAGGTATGATACTTTCAATTGAACTACTTGTTGGGAGTTTTCTTAGCATTGTATTGTACTTTCAAAATGATGTATTGTTTTTAACAAAGTATCCCTCCAATTGACTAGCGATATCTGGTTTTTTTCATGTGTGATCTGTTCAGGCCTCTTCCCGGATCCTGTGCCAAGACACGTAATCTGGTTTTGGGCAGTAGTCACTGTTGGCCTTGGCTTGTTTCTGGGTGCCTGGACTTACCAAAACTATCAAAACTCAAAACAGGGTAGCCATGAAAAAGTGATGAAGCCGAAAGCAGATAAGAGTTTGTAGATTTCGACATTATCGATTATGCCAACACATTTGCCAGACGTTGAGCTGTAGTGATAAAATACTGTACCTTCAGTTTTGGGTGCTGTAGAGATTTGTACTACTTCAGCGCATACAATTTCTATGGTGAATTTCTTCTTAACTATTGAGATTTACATTAACCTTGTAACGTTGTTGCAGACACTAGTTGTGTGATAGATGATAGAGAAGCCTTCTATGTAAGACAGAAGTGCACATGTTCATTCTTGGTATTTTGTGTGAAAAGGGGAGGTCTTGTACAATAGTTTGACCTCCAATGAATGCTCTTGGATTTCTTTAAGCAAATGATTCACACTGTAATACCAAAAAGGATGATTTCCTTGGTGACCAGCCTGACATCCCAAGGTTAATGAAACTCTTCCCATTAATTTTTTATGCCACTTGCCAAAGAGGTATTTCTCATTGATGGGATTGATTTGGGACTGACTTATGCAGTACTTGGGTATTTCATTCTTCAATGGTGATATACCGAAGGTTGTATCACCTTGAAGTGAGCAAATTTCTTTCGAGAGTCATATGGAACTGATGTATGTGGAACTGATTATATGGTTTTGTCATATATATGTATATGTGTATTGCACTTGATAATGATAAAGTTTAACCCGTGTAGGACTAGATCTGCTTGGCAAAATGGTCAAACATCATGGTTGAGTTAAATTTATCTTTTTAAATTGTGTTCAAATATTGTTCTTATATTTTTATTACATGACATTATGGATTGTCTATCATTGAGAAAAAATTCAATTCATTTCGTGAAATATTGACAATGTTATAAATTATGTAGCAAAAATTGAATACTAATTAATAGGTATAGCCAAAACGATTGAATTAATTTGAAAAAATTTCAAGAGGTACAAGTAGCAATGGAGACCAACGGATTCTTTGGAGGACAAAACTTTGCACTCTTTGATAGACTTGAGCATGGTAGATGACTTTTTAGAATTGTGCTAATGTTGTCAAGGCTTGTGGCAAGTTGTTGCAAAAAAAAAACAAGCATGCAAATTGGTGCGAAGATTTATCACTTAATTATTTTATATTTTATACCAAAACATACTTTCTAATGACCTTTAAATCACATTCTACTATCAAATTATACATTTTTGTAATATATGTTAGGATAATGTGGAATTTTAATCTTGAAGGTTAGAATGATAAAATATAATTTTGTAATTTAAATTAAACTCTTTTTTCTTAAATATGAATGAAAAATGCCCAATATTGTATAATTTGGATTCTAATACATTTATTAAACAAAAAATCATTTAATCCCTAAGAAAATTAGCATCTACTATCTGAATTATGAATGTTTTCAAAAGCTTATTGTCAAAGCTACAAGAAACGGATGATGTACATCCAAATATGTTGAAAAAGTAGTTTTTGTCTATTTTTCAACAATGTGACTAGCATGGTCACTTAATGCTTCATAGTTAATGTGCAAGGTTGTAAACAAATTCATGATGTTGGAATGTAAAGAAATTTGCAAAAATAAAGATCTGATGTCTAGATTCTATTCATATTATAATTCATTTTTCTAAAATTATTTAAAATCTACATCTACATCCTCCTTGGACATTTAGGAGTTAATTCCTTAACCCCTAAAGTACCAAAGTCCCCTTAGGGGACACTTGGGATTTCGGGCAGGCCTGTGTGACCTCAAATTTTGACCTGATTTTTTGAAACTTTTATTGAAGATAGGGAATCACGTTAGCTTTCTAAAAATATAATTTTTTTTCAATCGGTGCCCGGGAGCAAAAGTTTTGCCACCTAAAGTCAAAAAAGCAATTCGCCGGGTAGAAAAAAAAAGCTTTAAAAAATTGAATTTTAATTCATTTATTTTTCCTTCAAAGATCATGTTTTTATCTACATTTGAAGCTTTGATTCATTCTATTTGGACTCAAAGTGAGAAAGTTATGGACAACCTTGTCTTTCGGGCAATCTAAGTATCTTCTTCAAAAAACAACTTATAGAATTCATTTTTGAATGCAATTTTCAATTTTTTTCAATTTTTTTTGATAAGGTTAAGTTTGTTTGCAAGAACAATCCCACTGTTGGGATTATGGTATTTTTATTCCACCTAAGAGCTATTAACGATTTAGTGTTTCGTTCAATTTTGGACCTACTTCTACTTAACAAATTTTTTATATGTGAAAATCAAGTTTTGACATTTTAAAAAAAAAATTCTCCAACTCTCAACTCAAATGTTTAACATGAAAAAATTTAACTTTATGGTGTGTAATGCCAAAAAAATCCACAAATGGCCGTCAAAGTCATTTGAAATTGCAGGCCATAGTTCAAAAAAACTTCTTTTTCCAACTTCAAATGCTAATATCTTCCAATCCGTACGGTCAAACTTCATGAAATTTTTACCACATGATTTGAGACAAGTGAGGTACAAGATCCTATGGTTAGATTCTAAAAAAAAACTTTTTTTTGGTTTCTTGAGTGATTACAGCAAAAATGGCAATTTTCAGTGGTTTCGGAGCCAGAAAATGCCTTGGCATTTTAGGGGTTAAATTCCTTGACTATGTTTCAATCAAAAACACTCGAAAACTGCCATTTTGAGCACAAGTACCAAATTTTGGAAAAAAAAAATTTTGGACACATATATCCATAGGATCTTATAGTACACTGGTTTGAAAAGCTATGGAAAAAAATTCAAAATTTTCCACTATGTAGATTGGAATTGGCAAAAATGGCCTTTTCGGGGCCCTGCAAAAAACAGGGCAGCTGCACTTCACAAGGTCACATTGGAATGGAAAAAAGTCAAAAATGGTGGTGCTTCTTTGGATTCATTCTTCAAGGCAAGTTGGCTACTTGCTTGAAAATTTTCACTTCATTCGGAATTGTACAACATATAGGAAAAAAATAGCAAGTAGAAAGATGTAGAGTATGATTCAAAATACTAAATTGTTAAGAAATTAGTTATAGAATTGAAAAATGTCAATCCCAATGGTTACAATGTTGTAATAAACAATCTACATCCTATAATTTTATTTTTTTCAAAAAATATTGAAAATTGAGTAAAATAAAGGACTTTAAGGTTTATTTTAGATAACTGCCTACAAACAAAAACTCCTCACAACTTTCATCTCATTGATTGAAATGAAACGATTCAAAGCTTTCCATGTATATATAAATCTAAAAAATCAATTTCAATTTTTTGTTTATGAAAAAAGGGATTTTTCTTATCTACCTGGATTACCTATTTACAAAAAAAAAAACATATTAGGCCATAATTTTTTACTCATATTCCAAATGTCATAAAATTTTGTTCACATGAAAGATATTCCTTGTGCACAAATTTTATTAAAGTAAAGTTTGGACCTAAAACATGCAATTCTCTAGTCACATGTACTTGCCCAAAATCAGGATGTTGCCAAAATCAGTAGCTTGATCCTTCATGGGTTACCCAAAGACAATTTAAACGTACTTGAGAAGTTGTTGATTATCTTCACTACTTTGTAATGAGAACATCAATTCATCAATGTTTGTCATCTCTTCTTATGCTTGAATAAAGAAGTTATGGATGTAGAAGTATACAAACTTGTTCTTTCTAGATGACAATCTACTATTGTTGCTTTACAAGCAAGCATTTGTTCCTCCTCTTCTTTAGTAAGATCTTTGTAGCGTCTTACCAAGACTTGACTTAAGGCTCCACCACACATCTTCATCTATAGCATCTACAACAACAATATATATACCTTGGATTTATATTGATGTTGATAGGAATCGTGGGCGCACAACTACTCTTGATCACTCTTTGCTTCTACCTTAAGCCCATGCACCTGTCACCAACACATAAGGGGCTCTGAAGCCGCTACAAATAAGGTAGAAAGAACATTAGTTAAACTCATTATGTGAATTTATTCCAAGATACTTTACTATACCTTGTAATTTATCTATACATGTGTCGAATTTTTTTTATGGGAGATATCAAACTATTATTTCACAATAGATATGTCCCTATTTTTTTTCTACTTCTATTTTTCACTCATTTTCCTACACCCTAAAGTAGCTAAAACTAAATTTTGAGGCATTTAAACGTGTCCCCAAGGTAATTCAGAAATTATACACAGTTTTAGGGTTGATCAATACAACATGTACACTCTAACTATTGTTGAACACAACCTACACAATCATCACATACACAGTTTTAGGGTTGATCAATACAACATGTACACTCTAACTATTGTTGAACACAACCCACACATTCATCACATACACAACCACGATGTATCAAACAATTCATACGAACGAATTATACAAATGAATTATACATATACAACAAGGAAAAAAACCCACAGAAACTGAAAATCCCATAGGTAATATTATATTGGTTAAGTTTAACTTATGCCTTTACAAATGCAATGGTTGAGGGTCCTAAAATGTTATAAAATGTGCCAACAAGTAGACTAGTTTCAAAATTTAGGGTCAATACATAGAACATGGTCATTGCAAGAAACACTGGTACTAGAACATTGTCACAAAGGGAGTGCCAAAGCTTTCTTTTGTGATAACTTTTGAAGCATGACTTGTATGAACCGGGGCAAGTAGATGGTACTAGGGAGGCAGGAGTGGCCAAGAAGGAAGACAATTATTGAACACTAATAAGCCCTGTGCTCTTGGAATATGCTTTCTCCCTTGCGTTTGTATTTATTTATTAAGAAGTATTATAGTGGAGCCACCAATAACCGACCGAATAAGCACCTTCGGACATGATGAGGGGCACTTGAAGGCGAAGGAAAAATTCCTACAGGTGTAGAGACAGAAATGATGGGGATTGCCCAAATTTCGGTAATTTTATCACCCAAAGTCAATTTACAATGAATTTTGCAAGGCAAAAATTGTACTAGACCCATGTCCAACATGTAGAGTCTTGGAAAACTGCTCAAAAAGTGAATAACTCATGTTTAGTGAGTCACGGAAAATGAGGACCATGTGTCATGGCCTCTGGGTTTGCATGCAGTACTTTAGCCAATATTAATCCCAAAAACTACAACGGAGATGACTCTCACTGTCTGCTGCATTTGAGCCACCCTATTGATTGGCCATGGGGTGCTGGTTGGTAATGGGTGGCTCTACCATATCTCTGGATTCCTACTCTGGATTCCTACTGATTGTGTGTTTGCTCTGTGCCAGTGACACCTTCGAGTGCCTGACGCGGTAGATTACTGGAATCACTTATACGCAGTTTGCCGCAACCCTGACGACGACTGCTCAACACGTCCGACAATAATGTGAGTAGAGTTTGCGGTTCACAATCACCTTCTGCAATTGCTAGGAGGTGCATTTTGGTTGTCATAACATTGTCCCTTGAGCCTGCACGCCGCCGCCGCCAGGTACCACACTCTTCTTCGTCTTGCAATTATGTGTAGTTTGAATCTCCATCGGTAAGTCAGTCTCGTTATTTTTTGGCCGTGTGCCCAACTTTATCACCGAATCCGTGACGCACTTCTGCGTAGAATGTTCGCCTGTGCAAGGAAGTGCTTGGAGTGTAACTACTGCTTCTAGACTATGATTCTTTTGTGATGGGCTTGTTTTCCAAAACTTGTTTTAGTCTGTTGCGGGCATGGTTTGATCAATCGAGCACCAGATTTGCGAGTGGTGTTGAAATGAAGTTTTCTTGCACGGGGGTGGATGCCACAGGAACTTGACGAATATCCCGCCCCAGCAAAATTCAACCTTAGGGTAATACTTCTCAATTGAAACTCGTCGACTTCAGCTGTGCAACAGACACGAAATGACTCTGGAATTTCTTGTAATGCAGGTCCAACTGATAACAAGGGTTCACTCTGAAACTCCTGCAAACTGCGTACGTCCTTATTAACTTCCTCTCTATGGCATGTTCTGATACTACCAGTGTCATTTCTTCATATGCATCAAATGGATTTTGGCATCACCTCTATGACACTTCTATTTTAGCACCTTATACTTTGCATCGTTGAAAATTTGCACAATGCGTCCAAAAATTATGGAACCACTTGCATTTTGATTCATAATCCTTGACCAATATACAAAAATTGTTGTTCATTTTTTAGAGCATACAATAAAGAAAATATGGGCCCTGTGGAGGGCCGTTTGACTTTTAGCCGTAGTGCAATAACAATGAAATAAAAAAACATTTAGTGTATTTTTTTCCTTCTAATTTAAAAATTTAAAAATTTAAAAACAAAATTAATCGCCAATCTGATGGGGCACACCAGCTAACACAAATTGGCAAGATTCTTTGTGAGTACTTTCGTGATGATTTTTTTTCTAATGACACATTTGCATGTTAGCAAACGGCCCTCCAAAGGCCTGGAATTTTCTCTAATGTTAATCATGTCAAAGAGCTTATTCTTGCAATTTGAGGTGTAATTACCTTAATCAAAGCCCAGAACTACATTGCAATTCCATTTCTGGAGGATCAATTGGAACTTGGAAGTCTAGTGAGGTCCAAAAGTCTACTTGTTGACCTGCAGCATTGGCATTGTGAATGACACACAAAACCATTACTTTGACTTAAACTAAAGTGCTTTGACTTGCCCACTTTTAACCTCTAAATGTCCGAGGCACCAAATTCTGGTGTCAACAATACTTTGAAGTTAAATAAAACCTAACTAAGTTGCTCTTTTTAATAGTTTATATTTTTGAAAAAATCTTTTTGAAGTCTAGTTTTAGCATCAAAAATCTAATTTTGAAAATAAATGATTATGATTTTTCTATTCAAGATTTTGTGCAAGGGCGTCCATTGCAATCTTGACTTTTGTAGTATTGAGGGCTCTTGGAAAGTTGGAAATGAGTCTCAAATACACTAGTTCTTGGAGAAAAAATCACATTAAAAATTCTTTAAAAAAATTGTAGAGTAGATTTTGAGAAGCCATAAATTGATTTGGGTTATGCATTTTTTGCCCATTAACCTCATATTTTTTTGGTGACCAACTTTTTAGTTTTGGCATGTATAAAGAAAGTTTAAAGACTTCAATATAATCACTTTCACAATTTTAACACCCTCATGATCAAGCGTTATAATCTTTCAACCCACAAGTGATATTGTTGTGTTTTATTTCCCCATGTGATTTCTAACACATCTTGTTTGAATTTGTACGGTTACAGTTTTTTTTAAATGATAAAATTTATCAAAATATTGGCTTTTTGTTCAATGTAGAGCAAATTTTAAGTAGCTCAAAAAAGGCCTTGGGCATTTAGGGGGTAAGAATTCATGACAAATGACACTCCATCGATTTCCATTTCACCACCTACCTTGAGAATAGAATTGAATTTATAATGCCCAAGACAAATTAACTTGTACCTTGCAAACATAGAAAACAAGGGTTGAAATGAAGGAGCGAACTGGAGTGCTATGGCAAGAGTGATAAAGTAAGAGGCTCTAAAATCACACGGGCATTAAAAACTGCCCCTATAAATGGTTGTGAAGTAAACACAAGGTGGTTCTAAAATTGACCTCTATAGTCATTGAATGAATCAAGGAAAAAAAACATTATTAATTGCAAGAGCCAATCATTCTCTTTGCTTTCCCCATCTTTCAGATTTAGAATTACAAGTGAACCGTTTATGAAACACCTAAGGTCATAAATAGGGACCTATGACCCAACTCGTTTGAAGATTTGTAAGTAATTCAAAAATGCTTGGAAAAATACAAAACCACTTATGTTAGATTCCTCATCTATTTCTCCTTGTCTGAAAAACGAGCTAAAAATATTTTCCTTTTAGGAAATACATGAAAAAGGCGGACTAGCCTTTAGATGTGCCATTTTTGAGCCTCCTACCTTAAATGCCTTTGTCATTTTCTTCATGGTTTACATGGTCAATTTTATCATGTGCATAGAAGTTTGCTCTTCTTTAGTTTTTACCAACCACTAGAATCAAATTTTGAATCTTTTTCTTGTCACCAATCACTAAAATTAGATAATTTTTTTGTGTATGGCCTAGAGTGACTTTTGGTGGAAGGTGCTACTAAATAATACAATAGTAAAAAAATGGCGCATGAAATGGCCCTTTTGGAATGAATGTCAATTTTGTTAATCCCTAAAGGACCAAAAAACATTTTTTTGGCAACATAGTGATTTTGGGCAACTCACTACAAACAATTTGAATTCATTGTATTTTTTGAATTTTATTTTGAATGTGGGGACAAGGAGTACCTTGCCACTCCACCAAAGAAAATTACAATTGGATGTGCCCATAAGTAATTATGAGGGAAATACCTTTTTTCATGGATGGAGGGCAGCACGGGTAGGGTAATTTAACCCCTAAACGAGCCCCTAAAGGACCATTGTTACTTCGGGGGACAAATGGGATTTCGGACAGGTACCTATGGGCTAAATTTTTGTCACAATTTTTTCAAACTTTTTTTGAAGATAAAAAAATTGATAAGCTATGTAAGAATATTCAAAGCTATTTATTTCTCAATCGGTGCCCATGAACAAAAGTTATGACCAAATAAGCTCAAAACAAGGGAGAGGGGACAAAAAAAACATTGCAAAAATTTGAATTTTTCTTTTCTGATTTTTTTTCTCATAGATTATATTTTTGTCTATCTGGGAAGCTTTGATTCATTTCATTTGGATTTATTATGAGAAAGTTATAGATAATCTTGTTTTGGGGGAAATTAGAGCATTATCTTGAAAAAATAAGTTGTAGGATTCATTTTTGAATGCAATTTTTACAATTTTTAAAAAAACAAAGTTCCACATGGTTTAGTTTGCTTACTAGCACAATCTCACCATTGGAATTAGTGCATTTTAATTCCATCTTAAAGATATTAATATTTTAGATTTTCCTTCTATCTCGTATCTACTTCTACTTGATAATTTTTTTAAGAATGAAAATTAAGTTTTTCTTTTTTTTCTTTTTTTTCCTATACTCTCAACTACATTCCCCACTATAAAGATTTAAAGCTCAATTTTTTTTGAAAAATTGTAATAATTGCATTCAAAAATGAATCCTATAAGTTATTTTTTCAAGAAGATGCTCAAATTGTTCGAAAAACAAGATTGTTCATAACTTCCTCATAACAAATAAATGGAATGAATCAAAGCTTTCCATGTAGACAAAAATATAATCTATAAGGAAAAAAAATTTAATTTAAATTCAAATTTTTGAATTTTTTTGGCTTCCCCCTCCCCCCCTTTTCTCCCCTGTTTTGAGTTGATTTGGGCATAACTTTTTATCCTATACACCTATTGAAAAAACATTATATTTCCAAGAAGCTAATCAATTTTTCTATCTCCAAAAAAAATTTCAAAAAATCAAGATAGAAATTCAACCCGTAGATACTTGCCCAAAATTCCACTGACCCCAAAGGAACAAATGGTCCTTTAGGGGTTAAGAAAGTCTATTTCATGAGGATGGTAGTTATTAGTTGAATTTGTATATGGGTTAATAATTTTGGTCGTTGATTTTAGATTATTTTTTATTGCCTATCTAGTCCAATGCATATTTTGGTTTATATCTTCTATAGCCGTTAGGTGAGTTAATTCATATCTTTTCCATTGCTGATGTGAGGAAGCTTGCCCAAGTGGACCAAAATTTTTATCCAACCGTGTGGAAAATGACGTGTGTGGAATTAGGTTGTATATATTGATGGCAATGAGATGTAGAATGTGTTAATGCATGATTGCAAGAAAGATTGTTCAATTTTGTAAGTTAGGGTAGTATTCACAAAAGTACAAGCTTTTGGAAAAAATATTTAAAAATAAAAAATATAAATAATTAGTATAGCACTAAAAGTTATATATTACCAAAATTTGAGATTAAAAAAATGTAGATCAAAAGTTGTTCATAAAATAGAGTGACAATAATTTTCAAGAAAATACACACTTTGATGTTTAAATTATTCAAAAATAATAAAATCATTCAAAAAAATTAAATCAAATTTTGTTCATTTGAGAGGATTGGATGGTGATCAAATTTCACCAAAAGAATGAGCTCAAAATCATTTTTAACCCCTAAAGGATCGGAATGCGTTTTTTGGCCGTATAGAAATTTTGGGCAGGTCCGTGTGACTAGAGATTTCCATATTTTGATCTGAGATTTTAATAGAAGGTGGGTGCAAGGAATATCTTTCATATGCACTAAATTTCAACACATTTGGAAATAGGAGTCAAAAGTTATGGCCAAATATGTTACTTTTTTTCGTAACTGGGCAGTCCGGGCAACAAGAAAAATTTGGCAAAAATTTGATTTTTTTTTTTAAATATTTTTTTCCTTGTAGATTATATTTTTTTCTATCTGGAAAGCTTTGATTCATTTCATTTGGATTTGTTATGAAAAAGTTATGGACATTCTTGTTTTTCAGGCAGTTAGAGCATCTTCTTGAAAAATAACTTATAGGATTCATTTCTAAATGGTATTCTTGCAATTTAAAAAAAAAAATCTCATGGTTTAGAATACTTGATAGAACAATCTCACCATTGGGATTAGTGTATTTTAATTCCATCTAAAATATATTAATGTTTTAGATTTTCCTTCTATCTTGTACCTACTTCTACTTAATAATTTTTTTAAGAATGATAATTAAGTTTTTTTGAATTTTTTTCCCCCTAGACTCTCAACTCAATTCTCCACTATAAAGATTTGAAGCACAAAGTGACAAAACTCTGTAGTGCAAAAATTTTAAGTGAAAAATGTTTAAAGTCAAAAAAATATAGTCCCACAATGTGTTGAAATACTTGTTTTTTCCACTTTAAACGCATATATCTTGCAATCTGAGCGGTCAAAAATTCTGAAATTTTTTCCACGCACTCATACTAGTTAGGTGTAAGATTCTACAGTTAGATGTGAAAAAAAACATTTTTCATTTTTTTTTAACTCCTTGCTATAGAAATGGCAGTTTTGATGGTTTTTTGGCAAAAAAAAGCCTTGGGCCTTTAGGGGTTAATGTTTAGAAGTGCACACTCAAGGAGCTCTATTTGCATGAGCATGGAGGGCATAAAATAATCAATTTTTAGATGCCCTTAAAATAAAACATGCCTACCTATTGTGGAAATAAACTAGTTCTAGAACATTAATTTTGGGTACTTGAAATTCCCCAAAACCACTAAACCTGAAAGTGTGGCTATTTAGTAAAATAGAATTTTAAATATAAAATGACTTTTTTAATTTTTTGAAAAATAAAGGATATAATTGCAATAAAAATATTCATCTTCAATAAAAATTCAAGTTCATCGGATTCAAACTTCAAAGTCAGAGTGGATCACAAACCCGTCATGCTATATATGACAACCCCCCGTGTTTCTTGCAATCATTCTTATAAAGTAAATTAGCCTATGATATACAAGTCACCCATGATAGGCATCTAGGGAATGGTCCATTATAGTCCTGTATCAATCCATGATAGACATTTTTCAATAAATGAGATTTGGGCTACAGTAAATTGAGTTAGTGGCCACAATCAATGTCTTGGAGGATGGTGATGGACTGATGGAGTGATTAATAATTGCAATAGGAACTTCTACCTATTTTGTAAAAATTCATCACATGAAGTGAGTGTTTTAGGCCCTCATGTTGTGGCCATATTAGGAATTATCGTGACTGCTTCAGTTGAGTAAGATGGACATTATGGATACATTTTTTGTTGGTTTGGGGATAGTCTAGAGACTCTTTTGGTTCAATTGGGCAGCACACTTCAAAAATTCATACAAAACTCATACTTTGTCAAAAACATAAAATTTGAATTGCTCTTTGAAGTTCTCACATTTGCCTTTAGATGGAAGTTTTTAAATCTTTTTCAAGAATGCCAATAGAACAAAGTCAACAAATCAGTCATTTTGCTTGCCATAGGCTGGTTCACCTTAGTTAGAGCGCGTTTCCATTGGGGTTCCGGACCTCAATGAGCGCTTTCTGTTGGGGTCAGAGCACCGCGTCCAGCCTCCAACCCGTGCATATCACGTTGAGGGCCTGGAGGGGTTCAATTTGGGGGAAAAGACGGACACAGCAGGTAGCTAGAATTCCCTGAAATTTGACCGTTGTCTACTTGTCATGCATTTCTATGGGAAGGAGTTCATTTTTCATGCTACTTGCCAGGGAGCGTCATGTTGATTTCCAGGGAACTTGTGATCTGTTGTGGAGCCCAATGCAAACCCTACATACAGTGCACCCCAGTGCAGCCCCCCTCCAGGTCCTGGCCTTTCAGAGTTCCAGAAGCCCAAAGGAAACAGGCCATGTATGTCTGCACTGGATGGTACGGAGTACTCCGTATGACTGAACACGACCCTGGTCTAAGTACTACTGTAGGTCGACGACACGAACTTCCGATTCCAAACACCACCACCTCGCAATCCAGAAAGACCATTTCGTCAGCCTAAACCACATGTGCCAATTAAAGAGGAGAATTCCGTCGTCATTCAAAACTTTCGCTGGCCGTGAATGTCCACTTAATTGGCCAGCAGTTTCCCGAACATTCCGTCCAGTCCTGGGACTGACAGTGGTCTTCCGGCGTCACAGACCGAAAACACCCACCCACCCGCGCGCCTTTAAAGCCTAAACTTCCCACAGAAGATGTACACAGAGTTCGCAAGCACGTACGCACACCGTTCAGGTCAGTCGATCGACCATGGAAGTATCATAAACTCTCATTTCCTTGAATTTTCAGCCCACATACGTGAGATCGACCGAACGAAATGTAGTCCATCGCATATGTATATGCTTACAAACACTGCATGATTAATTTTCATTGATTTCATGCATGTAAGGGGAGCTTCAACTCCACACTTATGCTATGAGCGCATATGTGCATGATATCAATAAATGAGAGTTTATGATACTTCCATGGTCGATCGACTCACTTGAACATCGTAATTTTGAGGTCATGAAGAGGAAGGCAGACAGCAGCGACGTCTTGGACGTCGTGGTAGAAGGGGACTCTTAACTTGGCGAGAGCCTGCGAGTGTGGACTTGGAGACGTGGGATCAAGCAAGTACGAGTTTCGGAGCACTCCTGCAAGACTGCGGGGAGGACTCACCGCGAACGCGAAGCCAGCAAGCGCTCGAAAGCTTGAACAAATACTTGTTCCAGGATCATCTCGAGTCCCAAGTCAAGGAGCCGTTTTCAAGTGATATTCACGAAAGTTTGGAGCAGTTGAGCGACGCCGTGGACATGAATGACGGCGACGAGTTCGAAGCTGCCAGCGTCCTGACGGAAAACGTGGAGGTCGAGACCAGTTTTGCAACTGACGGGAGTCACGGGACGCCAGCGATCGCGGGGATTGCGAAGGCGTTCGACGGGAGGATAGCGAACCTGGCGATTGAGAAGGAGTTTGCAATTGAGCTGGAATGCTCGAATACGGAGGACAATGTGGTTTCGTACATGAGCGGTCGTCCCCACTTGCAGTACTTCGATGAGGACTTGCCAGGCGTATTCCACGAGGAGAACGTGCTGTCTCCTGCAATCCGTGCACTGTTCATATCCCTCCTCGCCGGAGCCTCATTACCACGGCGTGAGGCAACGTCCCTGGGGCAAATTCGAGGCGGAGATTTGCGAACTGGGGAATCAAGGCTCGCGCCTGTGGTTGGGGACGTTCGACACCGCCGAGGAGGCCGCCACGGCTTACGTACGACTTCGCCTCCGAGGCTCCCGGGCACTTCTCAATATCCCCTTGCGCGCCGCCAGGGCGTTCACGGATCCGCAGTCGCTCCCTTCAGCACCCAAAACCTCCGCCACCAGCCGCGGCTCTTCCAACTACAAACTCACACCACCAGCGCCAACGCCAACACCCCCTGCAACACCAGCGCCACAGTTTCGTCCTTCACGGCTGTGAAGGGTGCGTAGCATGCAGTCAGTTCACGCCGAAAGTGGACACGCACAGCTAATGCCACCTTGTACGTTTGCATGATACCACACCAGATCGAGGAATCCAAGAGTCCATGCCATGTACACACCCAATTCCCTTGTGGAATCATGGAATCGATCTCATAGTTGCTCTCTGGAATTGGGTCTCTGGACTTCTTGGATTTGGTTCTCTGGTGCCAATACCTTCATTTTCAAGCATTTCTACTGATTTTTACTGATTTCACTTGTGTATATAGCCGCTTAGCTACAGTGCGAACAGATTCTGGTTCTGATTCTGATGTCCACTTGTCCAGGAGGAGGAATCGAGTTGCCAAATTGCCCGATTGGGAAATTACGACGACCTACAGCATGCAATGGAATTGACAAGTGCGCGTCGGCTTGCAGGATGCCCAATGAATTCCTTTCGAGCTGTGCACTAGAGATTTGCAAATTGAACGTATGATTGTTTGTTATTCTTGCTAGCAATAGTCTCAGATCAACGGCTTGATTAGTGAGGACAGATTTACTACACTGAATAGGTGAAACTATACTAAATCTTGAAATTAGGTTGCCTCATCATACTAATTTCTTGACATTTGACACTATTTTAATATTTATTGTTATTGTACAAGAGTGCACTTTTTTGAATTAAGTATTGTTGTAATTGGGACTCATGAACCTCCAATCCATGTGTACAAATGGAAGTATGTTTAGAAATATTTGCTGACTTTTGATGGCTTGTAAAGTATCTTTCTTGAAGTAAGGCAACCAAATTGTTGAGGCAACCTTATTTCAAACATTTTTGTGTAAAATAAGGTTGCCTCAACAATTTGGTTGCCTTACTTCAAGAAAGATATTTTACAAACCATCAAAGTCAACAAATATTTCTAAACATACTTCCATTTGTACACATGGATTGGAGGTTCATGAATCCCAATTACAACAATACTTAATTCAAAAAAAGTGCACTCTTGTACAATAACAATAAATATTAATATAGTGTCAAATGTCGAAAAATTAGTATGAGGCAACCTAATTTCACTATTTTGTCAAGGACCTTATTCCGACCATTTTAGGATTATTGGCTACGATTGCCTATGACTGCGGCTAGCCATCTATTATATTAAGTACAGACTATCATGCGATTTGTTAGGACCCTTTGTCACAAATATGATCACATTTTCATCTCATTTTTTCCATCCCACTTTTTCATCCTTTTCTCATCGCCCCTGTCTGTGCGTGAGTGACTACTTCACACTAAGCCTAACCCTAATGACATCGCAGAGCTTTGGTTGCTCTGAAGGAATTGTTGCAAATTTTGCAACGGGGTGTACCTAATGTTGGTAATTGGCAGACACTGACTAGCATTTGTTGCCCAAAAAATCAGATAACTGAAGATAGTCACAGGCCTTCCGTTATGCCCATTATCTTGTTTCAGTACATTGAGCAGATGAGCGATAAGAGAAGGGACTTATAACATTTGTAAAAGATATGGAAATGGACCTTGTCATTGATATTAAAGTAAACCAGCCCATCACCGTTAGCTGCACAATTCCGTTTCCCCAATTTTGGCCCCAATTCCATTCACTGCAAAATTTAAATCCGTTCAATTTTCTGACAATTTCAATGCATTAATGCCAAAAGATGTAACGAGTCAATCCTTTATTGGTAAGAACTTAAGTGCCAATATATACATGTCAAGGCAGTAATGGTTTGTTTATGGGACATTTTTGACCAAATTCTAGGTGCGGCTTTGTAATTTTAGGGCAAATCACTTCAAAGATTCATAGAAATTATAATTTTAATTGAAAAATTATAATTCCACTTGGTTTTGATTTGAAAAACAAGCACACACCTCTAAAAAAATGTGTGCCCCTCTTGGATCTCAAGGTACCTTAGTAGTTAATGGAATTGCAAGATACTTAGACTCCAAATTAGGGTGGTAATAGGCTTATCTACTTTATAAGTTGTATGATATTAGATGTGGTAGACTTGATCAAAGGACTAGATACTACTCAACAGCCGGGAGGCTCTTGAGCATTATGGAAAATAATGCCAAGTCTAATAGTTCATCACAGACATCCGTATCTATACTTTTTGCAAATCTAAGGGTGTAGAAAGAAGGGTTGCATTATGAGTTATAACACTTTTTTTACTATCCCGCAATGGAATGGTGACAAATCTACCTGGAAAATTGGACTTGGCATTATGGAACTGTAATAGACAATGTTGAAGTGTTTAATAGCGTACATGTTTCTCCCAACCAAAAAAAAACTCCAAGTGTAAGGTAAACTATCCAGCCTATCCTATTCCAGACCAAACGGGAGCAAGCCCATTGTAGGCTAAATTATGTTAGAGATGTACATTTTGAAACTTGATTGTACACCACTAACTTAATTTAGCCCACAATGGGCTTGCTCCCATTTGATCTAGAATGGAATAATTTACCTCATGAACATTCTGAATACATACAATGAGAGCATCATTATCAAAGATGACAAAGGCAAAGAGCAATTGGAGGTTGGACAAACAACGGTGCTAGTATGTGAGCCTAAGAATGCGAGCTTGTGAGCATTGAGCCTACAATATAGGTATCTATAACATAGATACCATATACTATAGAAGGTGTATGTATCATAAACACCTATAATATGGGTGTTTGTAACATATATCCCCTATAATTATAGACGGTTTCTATAGTATATATACCTATAGCATAGTGTGTATAGTATTCTAGGCTCATAGGCTCACACTCCTATGCTCACATAATAGCAACCCTCGTTGGGCAAAGGGCAACTTTGGAAGGGCAAAAAGGCGCGTGCAAATAAAGTGTGTTGAAAAGAGATGACAACGGAAAGAAGAAATTTCAATCTCATTCAAAAAAACAAAAATTGCAAAAAATAAAAGGGGATGTTCTTACATGAATCTTCACCTTCATTTTTACCTTAAATACTACATAATTAGAATGAATCTTTGCAAATTGCTAATTGCCAATATTTGAAGGTAAAATACTTACTTTATTACTTACATCTCTACCCTTTACGTTTTATTTTAAATATCAACATGACAAATAATACATGATTAGGATAAGTCCTTGAAAATTTCCAAAAATAAATGGAGAAGTTTTTTACTTTAATATCCACCCTTTATTTCTTATTTAAAAAAATTAATTGACAAATAATTGATTGTTGGAAGGGTGATTGCAAAAAAGAGTAATCGATTTTGTAGCGTTTGGGAAAGTATTCATTGTCTTGTAATACTATGACCTTTTGAAAAAATATTTAAAAATAAAAAAATATGGAAAATTAGTATAACACTAAAAATAATATACCACCAAAATTTGAGTCCTAAAAAGTTATTCACGAAATGAAGTGACAATAATTTTGAAGGAAATAGATACTTTGATGTTTAAATTATTAAAAAACAATAAACTGATTTTAAAAAGCAAAACAAAAATTGGCTATTTGCAAAAATTTGATGGTAATTAGATTTCACTAGAGGAATGAGCTCAAAACCATCTTCAATGTTTAGAACTACATGCTCCAAAGAGCCCTATTTGCATGAATGTAAAGGACATAAAATAATCTATTTGTAGATGCTTCTAATTAATATGCCGACCCACTGTGGAAATAGACTACAAAATTTCAGTTCTAGATCATTAATTTTGGGTACTCGAAACTCTCAAAAACCATTAAACTTAAAACTTGTGACAACTTAGCAAAATAGACCTCTAAATATAAAATGATTGATTTCATTTTTGAAAAATAAGGGATATGATTAGAATAATAACATTTGTCTCCAATTTTAAAATTCAAGTTTATTGGATTCATGCTTCAAAAGTTAAAGCCGATCTTAAGTACGTCACACTATGTGTGACTAAAAAAAAGATTGGTGATTCTTGCAAAAAAACAAAAAACTCCTAAAGAATTGTCAAAAATAATTTGGGAGATTCACTTAAATTTCTACCTTTTGTTTCATAGTTTTAAAGTGACAAAATATACACGAGTAGAATGATTCTTTGACAACTGCAAAAATAAATGGGGAAGTTATTATTTAAATCTCCATCCTTTATTTTTTATTTATAAAATCAAAAACAATGAAAAAATAATTTATGATTAGAAGGAGTTTAGGAGAATTGCAAAAAATAAATAGAGAAATTCTTACTTAAATATCCGCCCTTTATTTTTTAAAATTTTAGATCAACGTGACAAATAATGCATTGATGAGTAGAATGATTCTTGAGATTTACAAAAAATAAATGGATAAATTTTTACTGAAATCACCACCCTTTGTTTTTATTTTGAAATCAATGTGACAAATAATTCAAAATTAGGAAGACTCTTTGAGAACTACAAAAATTTAATAGATAAAGTTTTTAATTTTTTACCTTTTATTTAAATCTTCACCTTTTATTTTTTATTTATAAAATCAAAGTGAAAATAATTCATGACAGGAAGGAGTCTAAAAAAATTGCAAAAAATAATAGAAAAGTTTTTACTTACATCTCTACACTTTATTTTTAATCAATGTGACAAATAATACTTTAGAAGGATGATTCTTTGGGAATTGCAAAAACTAAACGGGTAAGTTTGTACTTAAATCTCTCTCCAATATTTTTTATTTATAAAATCAAAGTGAAAAATCATTCACCATTAGGAGGATATTTTAGTTCCTATAGTCCCAAAGTCTCCTTAGGGGATATTTGGGATTTTGAGCAGGCTCGTATGACCTCCATTTTTTACATGATTTTTTGAAACTTTAATTTATTGAAGATAGGAAAATATATTAGCTTTACAAGAATATGATTTTTATTTCAATTGGTAATTAAAACAAAAAAATGTTTCATATTCATTCTTGAAAAAAATAGTAAGTAGAAAAAAATAGAGTATGATTCAAAATACTAAATTGTTAAGAGTTTAGTTATGGAATTGAAAAATGCCAATTTCAATGGTTTTAATGCTGTAGTAAACAATTTGCATCCAAGTATTTTAATTTTTTCCAAAAATCTTGAAAATTGAATTAAATAAAGGACTTCAAAGTTTATTTTTGCGCAAAGATTCCAAAACTACCCTCAAATTAAAACTCCTCATAACTTTCATCTTCAAATTAATCAAAATAGAATGATTAAAAGCTTTCTACATACAAAAATTTAGGAAATCAATTTCAAATTTTTATTTCTTAAAAAATCATTTTTGAAGTTGTTTGCGGACTAACAAAAACGTTTTAACCATGTACTCAAAAGTTATGAAAAGGGTTGCATCTTAAATTGCTACTCCTCAACCACATGTTGTCTGAAAATTTATTAAAAAAAAATTCTATTTTTAGTGAAATACCCAAAATTGTTGTGTTGCCCCAAAAAATTGTTTGGTCCTTCAAGGGTTAAATTTCTACAAATTATTTTTTATAGATATAAAATTTAAGTGACAAATGTATCATGATAAGAAGAAGTCTTGGAGAATTTTAAAAAATAAATAGGGAAGTTTGTATTTAAATATCCACTCTATATTTTTAATTTTGAAAATCAACACAACAAATGATTTTTTTATTACAAAGACTCTTTGAGAATAGCCATAAATTTAAAAAAAAATTCTTACATAATTCCTAAAGGATTAGCTTGCTATTTTTAGCAACATAGCAATTTTGGACAAGTATCTGTGACTAGAAATTGGCATAGTTTAGGCCCAAATTTTAATAGAAGTTGTGGACGAGGAATATCTTTTATGTGAACAAAATTTTATGACATTTGGAAATACGAGTCAAAAGATTACAGCCTAATATGTTGTTGTTTTTCTCAACCAAGTAGTTCGGGCAGTTCGGGCAGATAAAAGAAATCATTTTTTTTAGAAACAAAAATTTGAAATTGGTTTCCTAGATTTATATAAATCTGGAAAGCTTCATTAGAGGAGATTTAAGCCTCTGGAAGACCGTTTTAAGGTTGTTCCCGCTGCTAGGAACAACGCACTACTGTCAGAATTTTTTTTATTAAAACATAAATAAAAAAATAAATTTATGGAACACCTCTTTTACAAAGCATTGATCTGATTTTCTCTTGTCAAATGCATTATATTGTCACAAACAAGCTTTCCTACAAAACAGATCAAATAATTTCTACTCATATATTGATCATAGCATTTGTAGCAAGATATTGGACTATAAGATAGTTGCTAATCAAGTATACACAAACCAAATACTGGAAATAATGTCTCATTTTTATATATAGCATGTATCTTAAGAGACCATGCATAGAAGCTTTATGATTTAAAATACAATAAAGAAGCATCAAAAATGCCTTATAGTATATCCTTAAAAAAACAAACCTATATAAGACTTTTTTGCTTTTGGAAAGACTCGTAAGAGTTCAGGATCAGAAAAATCCTTGTTTGTGCGATTTTTAGCAATTTTACGAGGACAAAGGCCTCACCTGCACCCATGCACCCAAACAAACCGTTAGTACAATCTGGTACATGTGCGAGGTGTCTTCAACCCTTAATAAGTCACTTGTTATCGTTTTCACATAAAATAACTCAGAAAAAGCAACCACACACAGTCCTACCAAGTCTAGATTCTATATCCAAAGCAATAGGACCAAAAAATTAGAACCTGAGAGTTTGGAGTAGACTGAGTAGAAATCATCTTGTAAGAAATGATCCTTATTCTCAGCAGAAAGTTTACTCAACAGAGATTTGTTTGCAATCATCAATAAGAGGCTAGAGGTTTAAGGTATAGTCACACTTGGACTTAGGACCTAGGCGTTCTTAAAAGATAAGAACCGTGGAGCAGAAATAAAATTCCTATTTCCGTGCTCAAGTTGGGGTCGAGCCATTCCCGAAGATTTAGGGTTTAGGACTAATCAAGTGGGATTGCTTGATGTTCACACATGTTCTTGTTTTTTTTATTTAAAAACCGCCACGTGCCCACGTCGGATTTGACAACTCGGGTTTCACGAAGTGGTCACACCTGAGAGGACCCCTTTGTAAAGTGGAAAAAGGGGCCCACCTTCGTTGTCTCTTTCACAGTCAGTCGCTCCTCTTGTCGCATCTTCTCCTTTTTTTGTTTTGTATTTCCCTGAATGCGCGAGGCGGTTTGTGTTGTAATCTTCGTCCTGCGCATTGTTCTTGTCTGCAATGCTGGAGCGCGGATTCTGGTTTTTGGAGCTTTGAGTGCGTGAAGAAAGCGCCCGTGTTCTTTGAAGAAGGCGGGTGAATTGGCAGGCGGAAAGGGAGCGCACGTTGCTGCAGCATACAAATACCTCAAGTCTCGGACACTTCGAGCGCAACGACGGTACATATAATCCGACTTTGATCTGTCGTCGTCTTTCTCGTTTGAATGCGGGTCTGATTTCTTTACAAAAAAAATTTGAAGTCCCCTTTCATGTCCTTGCACTGGCAGTTTTACGAAGAAGGAGCGCCCGCTTGTGACGTCCCGCTTGTGGGTTTTCGTAGTTAGGGTTTAGGGGCTCCTCACCGTCAAATTTGCTGATAAATGCAAATTTTGTTTCCTTCCGCTAGCTCGTGCTGAAGTAATCAACGGGGTAGACCTTTCGGTAATGACATTTTCCAATTCCTGACCTCTGCTTTGTTGTGCAGAGACGTTCACCATGGAACTTTTGTCTGCTCCATCGGAGGTCATGGCTGTGACCTCAACTCTACTCCTGCTACTCCTGTCCGCCAATCGAGCGCTTGAGCTTCCACCTCCTGAAGAGGTCAATGACGAAAGCGACATTGCCATGCAAATCATAATGGGGGAATCCCTCGAATCTTGCTATGACATTGAGACTGTGACTCGGGCTGCCCTGCACAGTTTCAGGTTGTGCAATGCTTTCAGTATCCTTGACGATGACCTTGGCTACTGGGTCAAGCCTAGATCGACAGCATGGTTCTCTCGTTTTTTACTGGATCAATACGACGATCAGCGCTGGATTACAATGTTTCATATGACTAAATCAGCGATTTTGTCACGTTATTTGATGATGGGTGGCTAGAAGGCTCTATGGGACTTTGCAAAGGTTGATTGTAGACATGGCGTAGCCAAAATAGCAATATATTGGCCATTGGGGGGCTAAACTAGTGTTTTCAGATTGTTTGAGGTGTGAATGGAGTTGTTTTGGGACACCTTTGAGGTGGTTGTAACCCTAGGCCGCCCCTTTGCTCATTCATTCTCTTCAAGTCTTGTGTGTGAAGGTTTCATGGAGTGTTAGGAGATGGTATACCTTGAAGGTTGTTTGTAGATGATGGCGGTGTTGCCAATTTATTAAATCTAAGGTTTCTCCTTGTGTACTTCAATTCTTGTGCAAGATTAGTCCTATCGAGATAAAGTAGAAGCATTTGGGAGTATTTGAGTAGCTTATTACTTGAAGAGAATGAATTAGATGCTAATGTTAAAGCACTAGAGTGGTTGGAGAGGTTGGATTTGCTGTTGGAGGCGTTGGTAGTGACGTGCGGAAGCGCTGGCAAATTCAAATCTTGGAGCTTTGGTGTTGGAGATGCTGATTTGGAGTTGGAGGGGCGTGGAGGGCTTAAGAGTTTGTTGAGAAGACTTAAGAAGAAGCTCTTTAGTGTAAGGATTCATGTCCAACTCGTTTCATGCAATTTTGATGAAAATTGAGAAAGTTATGAGAGTTTGAGTGGGATAGTCAAAACTTTCATGTGTGCTGGACCAAACTAGCAAGAGTGCTGATGTGGTGTTTTGAGACCATTATGGTGGTGATTTAGTGCTAGAAAGACCACAAACTACGTTAGCTATCCAAAAACTGCAAAATTGCTGAAAACTATCAAAAATTGAAGAAGTTATGACATTTTGAAGTTTGGCATTGGGGTTTGTTTTTGGAGGTGTTTTTGGTGGTAGTTGTTGATGTTTTACAAGCGTTGATAGCTTGACAAAACGGGAGAAATGAAGACCGGTTGACTTTTAGAAGTTATCAGACTATTTATTACGTCAATTACCGAGATAACTTTTAGAAGTTACGAGGGTAATTACTGAGGTAATTTTGAAAGTTACGAAAGTATTTACTAGGATAATTTTAGGAGTTTCTGGAGTAGTTATTGGGATAATTTTGAAAGTTACCAAGAGAATTACTAAGGTAATTTTTGAATTATTTTGTTAAAAAAAAAAAAAAATTGTAGTATTTCCCCATTATATGAGGGAATGATTTTAGTTTGGGAGGTGTAGAAGATTCGACGGTTGAGATCTGTTTATGGTACAAACACGTTCCCGTGACTACAGTACATTGGAGGAGGTTGATGTTCGTGGAGAAGCGGGCGGAGACGAGCTAGCGCTGCCGCTTGTAAGGGTTGATCTACCCAATACTTGGGAGATCAGCGCCTTTGATAGTATGGAGGACCATGGCGGTGGATCTGTGGTTCGGGACCATTATTCGGGGAGAATTGAGGACGTGGCCTTCAATGATTGGAAGACTAGATTTCGATCTTGGCAACGAACCCAAAGACAACGCAATGCGATGTTTAATGATTAGTGGGCCTTTGAGCAGCTCTCCACCCATCTTGAGTTTGAGGCGTTGCAGGCCTATAATTCTTGGTTTGAGGATCATAAGGATGAGCTTGAGGAGGTAGAGGACTATTGGACTGGAAGGGTGGAGTTAGTCACTGCTTTGAAAGAGGGAGCTGTATTTCCAGCAGTTCAAGCTTCAAAGCCTAGTGATGGAGATGAAGACAAGGGCGAGGAAGCTACCTCAGGCCCTGATGCAGCGCGAATTGCAAGACTCAAATCAAAGTCTACTATTAGTAGCGCCGATGGGACTACATCCACATTCATCTCGCGGTTGTCTCGAGCATCGACTGAAGCGATAGCTACGATGGGCCCTCTTCCTCAATTTGATCCTCTCTTATTGTTCTTTGCACATTTAGAGACAGAGTTTGGCGATATCCGTCGAGATGACATATGTCACATCCAAGACTTCAAGAAAGAGGTTGGAGACACTCCCTGCATTATGTATGCAAGGCTATCTAAGTTTGCCCGTGAAAGTGGAGATGCATTCACAGAGCGCCAATTGGTGGAGCTTTACATGGGGAAACAAGACAAGAAGATCCGTGACATGGCACATCCTCACATGTTGCTCGCATATGGCGGGCGAGCTACTTTAGCTCAAGCTTTTGCTATTGTGGAACAGTTGGATCAAGGGCTATGTGTGGAAGAGGCTGGGAGATTGTCATCTATTATGACTTCAACAACGAGTCAGTCAAAAGTTGTTGTTGTTGGCTCTAACAAGAGCCAAGAAACTCCCAAGGCCTCTAAGCAAATTGCCATGGCAGCTGAAGCGGAGGTGATAGCCAATCCTCGTATGCGATGTTGGAACTGCGGATTGCTAGGCCATGGAAAAAGAGATTGTCCTACAGATACATTATCTGAGGACAAAAATGGTACTACTAACAAGGGCAATGCATCTATAACAAACAAGGGGCAGCAGAAAAAGGCACAAAACGGAGGTTCACCTCCAAAGTGTACTTATGCACCTTGTAGCCGAATTGGTCACACAGAAGACAAGTGCTGGGTGAAGAATCCACAGCTGAGACCTCAGTCCTTTACTCTACAAGTTGCTCAAAGGAGTGGGTCAAATTCTGGAAACAATAATCTTGAGGCACGTATGGGAGAGTTGCAAAACACTCTAGCATTGCTCGTTGCAGCAACAGCAAAGACCACACCAGTATCTTCTGGTTCAAAGATTGGATCAGATGGATTTGAGTATGGTGCACTTGGTGAGGTGGTTGCGGCAGTGGCTACTAGATCACAAGTTAGATCTATGCCAGTTGCACATGTGGTGGATGAGAATTCAACCACACAAGTTAGGCCTTATGTACGCCACCAAGGGCCTTCTGATAGCATTGGGCAGTCAAGACTACCTATGACATTTGGCTTGGCAGATGTGGTGACTAGTCCATCTATTGGAGCAATTTTTGATAGAGAAGATTCATCTATTGAAAAAGATATGGTCAAGAATTTGGCCTTCAAATTATTAGAGGTTTCACTATTCTCTAGGATCCAATTGCAGAGTGGCAACTTTGATGCATCTGCTGTATATCATATGGCAGGAAAATGATGCAAAGTACAATTCAAATGCCTCCCAACGTGGCCTTGAGGGAGACAAATGAGTCTTCTTTGGTTGATGGTGAAGAAGGCTTAAGAAAAGATGCTGCCAAGGTAGCAACAGAGGCTTTGCAATGTTGGAAGGGATGGCCAAAAGGGTCTCCTTTACAAGCAGAGTTTGACAGCAGTTTGACTTCAAGTGGAGAAACTATTGGCAATGGTATTGAAGTTGCTACAAGCTATTTGGCAACATTACTTGCTCGAGCAACTCGTGAGCGCTTGCAAGTCAAACCTGGAATAGTACGATTGGTCAATTCGGGTCATGTTTTTTCTGTAGCTCGAGGTGATGCAGCTCAAGTGTTTCCACAGAAAGTATTACTTGATACTGGTGCTCAACCAGTTATGCTAGGAAAACTTCTAGCTCAGAGCTTGGGACTTCTTTCTAGTGACTTGGACCCATGTCCTTTTACTATAGCAACATCGCTTGGGGGCACGGAGCAACCTATGGGGATGACAAAGGAGCCACTACGACTTCGATTCAAGGTGGGCACTAATGCGTACACTCACATCTCCTTGAAGTGTGTTGTAACAGGTGCTACCAACTATGACATTTTGTTGGGGCAACAAGCTTTATACCCCATTGATTTTGGTCATGATTCTTGGACTGAGGAAGCGTGGTTTAGACCGGGGTGATCACAAGGAGATGGACGGAAAGAAGTGATTCCTGTTAGTTTTGGTGCTTCTACTGGTGTGGTTGAAGGCTTGGCGACAGTGTATGGATGTGTTGCAGAATGGTTTACGACTAGAGATTTGCTGCTTGAGGGAAATATGTGTACTGTAGACTCACTTCCAGAGTTTGATTTGCAAATACAAGGCAAAATTAACCAATTTGTAAGTCATCCCAAAGATCCCATACCACCATGGATTTCACCAAAGGATTTGGCTGAGAAATGCCATACATTGGTAGAGGGAAAAGACCAGCATCTATGACGGCCGCAATCTACTCTGCCACCTTTACAACAACTTGTGGATCTTCATGATGATCCAGTAGGTATAGTTCTTGTGGAACTTTTTGCTAGACTTGGTACTGGTTTAGCTGCAGTTTTGGAGGCGGGGTTGTCCATACAGAGTTATACGTATGTGGACAATAATATTGTGGTGAGCAGAGCTGCAAAACACCATTTGGAACAGTTAAGGATGCAATACCCAAAGCAACTACCTGCGAGTGCTATTCAAGGGTGTATGTCTCGAATTCCTTCAGACATTGCTTTGATTGGAGAAGAAGATCTTCTGAGGTTGGGCAAAGTGGACCTTGTGATGGCTGGATGGCCTTGCCAAGGGCATTCTCGGGCAGGTCCTCGCCAAGGACTCCAAGACCCACACTCAAGTTTATTTTGGGAGCTTTTGCGGTTGTTGCATTGGTGGCAACGTAGACAAGCCGCAAGTGTGGCTTATATTCTTGAAAATGTGCCTCCATTAGGAGATGTTGGAGCTCGAATTCATGAGGATGCCAAAGTGATATGTCAGCACCTTGGAGAGCCAATTGTAGTAGATGTTGCAGCTCTTGGTTCTTATGCCCATCATTTACGGTGGAAGTGGACCAATTTGGCTCATATGCCAAAGTTTCAACGGCATTATATTGCATCCATTGTCCAAAGGGCAGACACCTTGATGACATCTTAGAGGACAGACGATCTGTTCAAGCAGTGGTGCTAGAAGATCAAACACCATTGGCTATAGTCAATCGTGTAGGGATGCCCCGATTAGCATTTCCTACTTTGATGAGTTATCCTCGATCTTTTGCTTTTTGCAATGGCGGACCGGGCTTGGTGTTTGACAACACCTCTATGAGATTGGAGGAACCATGTGCTACCGAGCGGGAGCGGGCTATGGGTTTTCCTACCAATATTACTAATGGGCCTGGATTGACAGAGTCTCAAAGGCGCAACTGCCTCGGACAAGCCATGGACCTCACATCTATGGTTTGGTTTGTTGGAGTATGTTTAGCAACTCAACAGCACAAGAGGCATGGCCTTGAAGGCCATCTGGGGGCAGATGCTTCAGGCCAGGGGGCAGAGAGTGTTGTGCCTCTAGTGGTTGAAAAGATGGCTACTCCAGATGACAAGGCATGGAGTGATAGTCAACAAGCTTGGGGCCAAGTATTTGAGAAGAAGAGAGCCCAATATGCTGTGGAGTGGCTTATAGCAGATGACTTACGAGGACAACGTGTTTTGGCAGCATTGGCTCAAGACTTGGGTATGGAAGATGCTAAAGAGAAGTTTAAAACCGTATTTCTCACTAAAGAAAATCCATACATCATCACATCACCTCACTCTACAGATGGTATGATTTATGATACAAGTGGAGATGGTTTAGTTGGAATGAAAGAGGGTGAAAATGCATCTATTGTCTTAAACAAGGACAATGGTGCAAACTCTTCCAACTAGCAACCAAAGGTAGTGCCATCACCACTAAAAGGGTCTCAAAAGAAAGAAGTAATCTTGCCAATTGATAATGATTGGGAGATGGATATAGGTATGGGACTCACTGGTGCAGAGGCACAAAAAATGCGAGCATTCATTCGCTCGTATAGGGCTTGCTTTGCTTTTAAACTCACTGATTTGGAGGGTTATAAAGGCAAACCTGTGAGAATTCAACTAGAATATGATCATCCAGTGTTTAGACGCCTGTATAGGCTCAGTCTTTCAGAAAGAGACGAGGTCATGTTGAGGTGTAAAGAACTTTTGGATGCCGGATTGGTAGAACTCTCAGATGGAGAGTATGCATGTGCCACGGTGATGCCAGCAAAGAAAGATATTCTTGGAAACTGGACGGATAAGCGAATGTGTGGAGATTACCATCCTGTTAATAAGAAAACAAAATCAGATCGATATCCCATGCCAACACCTGAGGAATTATTTGATGCGGTTGGAAAAGCAAAAGTCTTTAGTACTTTAGACTTGAGGGCAGGGTACCATCAACTGCCATTGAGACTGGAAGATAGGGTGAAGACGACATTTTAGGGAGTAGATGAAGATGGAAGAGATATGCTTTTCCATTGGAAGTTCTTACCTTTTGGCCTGAAGAATGCTCCGGCAGAGTTCCAACGTGTTATGGATCAAGTTTTGAAGGGGTTACCATTTGCTCAATGTTATATAGATGATGTAATTATCTTTAGTAATACATCAGAAGAGCATGTACAACACTTGCAGCAAGTCTTTGAGAGGCTGCAAACTTGGGTCTTCGCCTACATCATGGGAAGTGTAAATTCTTTCATGATCAACTGCCTTACTTGGGACATATGATTACACCAGAAGGCTTAAGAGTACAACAAGCGAAGGTGGAAGCTTTGAAGAGGATTCCAATTCCAAAAGATGTGTCAAAGTTGAGAGCCTTTTTGGGACTAGCAAACTATTATCGACGGTTTGTTCGTGGTTTTAGTCTCTTGGCCAAACCTTTGACCCAATTAACAAGAATTGATCAAGAATCGATGTGGGGTCCTGATCAAGAGAAAGCATTTGAGGCTTTGAAAGGAGCACTTGGTTCTGCTCCAGTGTTGAAGAGGCCTGATGCTCGATGGTCTTTCCAACTCCATACAAATTGGAGTATGTTGGGGATTGGAGCCGTATTGACTTAGAAAGATGATGATGGCAAGGAATATGTCATTGCATATGCTTCACGAAGCAATAATGATGTTGAGGCCAAATATTCATCTTATAAAAGAGAGTGCTTAGCAGTGGTGTAGACAGTTGTACATTTTCGCCCATACCTTTATGGCCAGATCTTTACACTTGTGACTGATCATCAACCTCTAAAATGGTTGATGGAGTCTGATAAACTCACGGTAAAGCTTGCTAGATGGGCCTTACTACTACAAGAGTATGATTTTGACATAGTTCACAAGGCGGGGGTTCAAAACTTGGATGATGATGGCTTGAGTCGTAATCCAAGCCCATTAGAGGAGGATTTGACTGGTGCTTGATGGCATAGCACATGTGATCAAGAAGCAATGCCAAGGTGGCATGCTTCATCTTATTTAGCATGGATGGAGGGAAAATCCAGCCAAGACTTAGGAGAGACTGGATTGGATGTTGTTGATGAAGACTTGGATGAAAGTGGACCTCAAGTTACCACTGAGGTATGGATAGACCAAGGTGTTCTATATCGTCTTCAACATGGGGAGTTTCTACCAAATATCACATCTCAAGAAAGAGACCGAGTAATCCATCGCTTGGCTAGATTTCATTGGGAAGGTGGCCTTATATTTCGTAGATGGACGGATGGAACAAGGAGGGTTGTTCCGAGGCCTGACCAACGTCTTCAATTGATATGTCAGATTCATGAAGAGTTGGGTCATTTTGGAGTACGTCGTACATATTCTATGTTACGTCGTTTGTATTGGTGGATGGGCATGCGACAAGAGGTAGCAACCTATGTGGAGAGGTGTGAAGTCTGCGATCGGGTTAGATCAAGCTTCAACACTCTAACTCCCCAATTACGACCTTTACCAATCATGGGTTTGGGTTATAGGTGGAGTCTTGATTTTGCTGGACCATTGACGACCACATCACAAAGTGCCAAATATATACTTGTGATGGTAGAGCATTTCAGTAAATGGATTGAGTTGGTAGCACTGCCACAAAATTCCTCGGAGTTAGCAGCAGCAACATTCCTTGATTGTGTGTTGGCTAGATTTGGAGCTCCAGCTAAAGTATTGACAGACCAAGGAAGAGAGTTTCTTGGGGCATTTGAAGAGCTTTGCACTAAAGCTCTAATTGACCACCGTACAACTTCAAGAAACCACCCAGAGGCTGATGGATTAGTAGAGAGGGTGGTTCAGACAGTCAAGCGTGGTTTGCGCAAGTATGGATTGTTGGCAGGCAATCACAAAGACTGGGATATGAAGTTGCCATGGATAGCGATGGGTTATCGCTTCAGTCGACAAGCATCTCTTGCATCTTATAGCCCTTATCAGCTATTGTATGGCAGAGAGTCAATGTTACTGTCGGCGGTAAGGGAGAAATTGGATCCAGTAGTAGACTTGGATGACCCAAGAATTTGGGCAGAGGTACTACAAGATCGAGCTGAATATTTCCAAAGGGCCATGCCAATGGCTATGGAGAATTTGGTAATAGCGCAACATAGAGATACTCTCAGATATGGGCGCATTAGAAGTGGGGCTTATAGGCCTCAACTTCAATGGTTCAAGGTTGGAGATTACGTGTATTTACAACGTGAGGCACCAACAACCTTGGATGTTCGGGCAAGGCGGACCATTTTAAGGGTCAAGGGACTTTTGCCTAGTGGAGTTCTTCTTTTGGAAGGGAAAGATGGACAAGAGTGCAGAGACAACACAAAGAATTGCGCTCCTTGTCATTTGCCAATTGAAGGGACTGTGGATCCAGAGTTGGCAGTAGTTCCACTTGGATACAAATGTTTTGTATGTGGAAAAAGAAAGGGTGTTGCGACGATGTTGTGACGATGTTGCTATGTGATTCGTGTCAACGAGGTTGGCACATGGCATGTCTTCGACCGCCATTGACTTCTCTTCCTGTTGGGCGTTGGACTTGTCCTCGTTGTAGAAGATGATCAATTGATACTACTTCTTCAAGTGGTTGCTGGTGATTTTTCTTATCAATGGAGGATGCAGTCACTTGGTGACATTTTATGTTGGAGTATGAGTGGTGGTTCTTGATATTGAAGCTTGGATGAAGATTTTGTGGAGTCCAACTATGACGTTGGAAGCGATTAAGAATGGGACTCAATTGCACCCAGCTTACCCCTTCACTTATGATTGATTCAAGACTCCAAATAGATGGAGGCCTATCAACTATCTTCTTCAACATGTTGATTGTACAGTGAGTGTAGTTGAAGTTATTTCCTTTAACTTCTATTGCTAGCTGAGTTGCGAGGGCGCTTTACTCAACTAGGGGGGCAATTGGATGGTTGTTCATTCATGCCTTGTTGTTGTGTGGATTTGCTTTTAAGCATGTGTGCATGTTCTAGTGCTTGTAGTTTACGACATCTCTTGTAAACGATGTAGAGTGACACGACAGTTGTCACGTTATTTGATGACGGGTGGCTAGAAGGCTCTATGGGACTTTGCAAAGGTTGATTGTAGACATGGCGTAGCCAAAATAGCCATATATTGGCCATTGGGGGGCTAAACTAGTGTTTTCAGACTGTTTGAGGTGTGAACGGAGTTGTTTTGGAACACCTTTGAGGTGGTTGTAACCCTAGGCCGCCCCTTTGTTCATTCATTCTCTTCAAGTCTTGTGTGTGAAGGTTTCATGGAGTGTTAGGAGATGGTATACCTTGAAAGTTGTTTGTAGATGATGGCGGTGTTGCCAATTTACTAAATCTAAGGTTTCTCCTTGTGTACTTCAATTCTTGTGCAAGACTAGTCCTATCGAGATAAAGTAGAAGCATTTGGGAGTATTTGAGTAGCTTATTATTATTGGATGGTTGTTCATTCATGCCTTGTTGTGTGTGGATTTGCTTTTAAGCATGTGTGCATGTTCTAGTGCTTGTAGTTTACGACATCTCTTGTAAACAATGTAGAGTGACACGACAGTTCATAGCTTGGCCGCACTCTTGAAGCCCAAAGTGCAGAAAAAGAATACGAAGTACCGTTACTCAATTCCTGTCCTTGTTCGAGTTGCTTGTACATTGTTCAAACTCTCTCACGATGCAAGCTTGTTCATTTGCAGCGAAATGTTCGCTATAGGCAGGAGCACAGTATTGTTGGTGCTGCGGGAGGTAGTGGAAGCGATTAATGTCACTTCGAGGTCCGAGATTGCGTGGCCAACTGGAGACAAGTTGCTTGAAACTGAAGCCCAATTCCAAGAACTGTGCGGCCTTCTAGGAGTTCTCGGGGCAATTGACTGTACGCATGTATCAATTTGTAAACCAAGAAATGGCCCAGCTGACTATTACTATTTCAAATTTGGGGGCTATACTTTGAACTGCCAGGCTGTGGTTGGTAGTAACAAGCGGTTTTTGGATTTGTTTCTTGGGATGCCCGGGTCCACAAATGATTCACGTGTGCTGCGTCGGTCTTCTTTGTACGACAAAGGGATGCACGGTTCATTGTGGGATTCGACGGCTTCCTTCGATGGTTTTCCACCCTACTTGCTTGCAGATTCGGGGTACCCCTTGCTGCCTTGGCTTATGGTGCCAGTTAGAGGACAAGGAAACTTTGTTCAACAGAAAGCTCCGTCGAGGTCGTGGGGTCATGGAGAACGCATTCGGCATCCTAAAGCAGACTTTTCGCGAGCTCTTGGTGAAATCTGACTTGCAAGTGATGTTCCTCTCCGACGTCATAACTTGCTATGCCATCCTGCACAACATCTTGCTGGGTCAATCACATGAAGTGGTGGACACACTTCTTCAAGTTTTGCGCACAGAGGGAGTACATGACGAGGAGGAGGATGAACAGGCTCTTGCTGTGGAGGTTGGCAACGTTGTTCAAGATGACTGCGCTCATGCCGAGGGAGTGGAGAAGCGTCGCCAACTTGGGGTGTACTTGGCATTGCAGCGCAACATTGCAATGTGAGAAACTCAGGTGAGGAACTTCAGACTTCGTTCATGTTGTTCAATTTTTTTAATTTTTAATTTTCCAATTACCATTCAATTGAAATGCAAGAGGGCTTAATACATTGAGAGTGAACAGTAGCTGCAATTTAATTCACTTGATCACAGAACTTGATCACAAAACTACCAATACAATAGGAGCAGTTCAATGCAATCCTAAACCCTCTCACTGACGAACTACTTGCTCTTTGTAGGTGAAGAAGGAGGCTCAGTTTTCAGTGGGGAGATGCAGAGTAGGCTTCTTCACAGTAGAGTCAACATTCCCATGCTGCGGTTGTGGGTTGATAGTAGAGCCAGCATTCCCATCTGATGGCACCGTTCCTATTCAGTAGCAGACGGAGTGGCTGTCTGTGGCTCATCCTCGGCTAAGCTTCCTTTTGGGAGGCGCAAGCCCATACTCAAAACTGTCGATAATTGAGCCAAGCATTGAACTACCTCTCCTTGCTTCATTATGGCCAGCTTGGCATTCTCATTGGCTACTATACTATTCTCATGGAGTCTGACGTCTTTCTCACGTTGTAACTGCATTTGCTCAGCAAATAACTTTAACTACACATCTATCTTGGACCTCTCAAGGTCTCTACTGGCTTCGACCATCTCCTTCATTTGTGTGGCCATGACGTCGCCACTTACTCGTGTGGCTTTGGCTATAATATTGTGTCCCAACAAGCTCTTTCGTTTCACAGCAGTGTTGCCCGCACGGCGTCTGTTGCTATACTCAGGTGTGTCGCTGGAGTTGATGAGCTGCAGCATCACACCAGGAGGAAGTAAGGGTCGCTTTCCAAATTGTCCGCCACTCTTGTCACATTTGATCTTGTCACATTTGATCTCTTGCCGTTGATCCGGTGCCGGTGGTAAAACCTTGCAATCCCGATGGTGTCCTCGTAGTTGAATCGCCAACTGTTTGGACTTGGGTAGCGATGTCCATCGGGTCTTCGTTTTCTTGCTCACTCTCCTGCATGTCTTCTGTCTCTTTGGTTGGCAGTCTCTAGCTGCGGTAGTTGCCATCTTCATGGGAAAGCAGATCCTGAGTGTGAGGTGGCTGCATACTCAGGCGTCTGCCATACCATTCATGCAAGTTGTAGAAAAGGTCTCGGGCGAAAGATCGAGGGAGTCCTTCGGTTTTGCGTTGTGCAGCTGTGAGTTTCCAGTAGTCAGCATCGTTTGTTCCCATTCGAGCAAAGAAGTCGACAATCCTCTTGTACTCAGGTACAATTTGATTCCACTTCGTTTTGCATGCTGCAGCGTCGCGTGGGCAAGTTGAATACCCGGCACTCATGACTTCTTCACTCATTCTTTGCCATTTTGTGGAGTCTGCATTCATCAAGTCACGTGAATCCAACGTGTCGATCTCGTCCAAATACATGTCACGTTTAGCGTTGCATAATGCCATGACCTCCTGGGCCGACCAATTAGGCCCACGCTCTTTTTGGGCACGCTTCAACGGGGTAGACTCTGCAGCTCCACTTGGACGTGTTGCCGTTGCGGGAACACTTAAAATTGTCGCCACTGCGAGAGGTGCTGTAACTTCGTTGGCGGCCATGACGGTACCTTGACAAACCAAAACTCAGTATGAGGTCATGAAATCAATTAATGTGGAACTCATTGTAGCATCGGAGTCCTTGTTTGTGTTGTGCAGGTCCAGTTTCAAGATTTCGAATTTGCTTCAAGTGATCAGGAAAAGAAACTGACCTGCCGGTGGAGGGGTCCGAGCTGCAGACACGGCCCCGTAAGTCCCAGCGTTCAATGAATTTTCCATGTCTGTAATGCATGACCACAAATGCAAGTTCAATGATGCAAAGTAACCATGCATGCAGGAAAGATATTCCCAAACACGAGAGACCGCAAGTGTAGATCAAAATCGACGCAAGCAAGTCATCGACAAGTACCTGATCGAAGTGGCGCATTGTTTCGTTCAGTTGATGCAGAGAAAGGCAGTATTCAATCGAAGAGCGTTGGAGTGCGTGAAGATGCAATCAAGTTTATACCTGCAGGTCCATGCATCGCGCCGCCGCCTTGAAATTTCTTCTCTCTGTTTTTGGTATCTTGTTAGTCCAAAGTTTGTGGATTCTTAGCTTTTTAGCCGGTAGTTGGCAAAGCACTGGTGCCGCTCTTTGCTAACCGGCCGTCTGGAGTCTCATTAATTAAAAACGGTGGAAAATCTCTGAGATCTACATTCTACCAAGTTTCTAGTTTTATGTAGAAATTGCCAAGCATTCCGTAACTCGCGCGCCACGATCTGTAAGAGCCTCCTAACCACCGTTCTTTCTTTGTGCCAAGTGATCTGCCATGTAGGCTCGGGACTTAGTGACACCCGCAAGTGTGAACAGCCACCCTCCTTTTTTGTTTTTAGGGCCAACTTCTCCCTTCCTTACAACCAAGTGTGAATGTACCTTTAGGCATCAGTTGAACACTCAAGGAGAGACTTAGCAAAGAGCGATGTTTGCAATCAGTAGTAAGAGTTTAGAGGTTTAGGCATCAGATGAATATTCAAGGAGAGATCTAGCAAAGAGCTGAACTAAGCATTTGAAATATGGCAGCCCTAATGTTGCAAGCCATCCTCATGCCATCTTCATGTATTGTACAACAAATGGAACTAGTTACAGGCAGTAACTGCCTGTTTTTAGTGCATTGTGACAAAAGTGTCACAACGTACTGAAAAAAAAAAATATATATATATATATATATATATATATATATATATATATATATATATTCTTTCAAATCCACCCCACCCCCCTTGAGCTTAAATTTTATAAAAATTAAAAATTAAATTAATTAAAAATTATTTTTCAACCCCCCCTATCCCACACTTTTATAATTTTGAAGTGGGGTGGGGTTAGCAATCGATATGGGATATATCCCATATCCGTATCCGTAGCTATACAATATTCGTATCCATATATCCCATATCCATATCTATACCATGATATACATGTATCTATACCATGATGTTTCCATATCCGTATCGTATCCAAATTTTTTTTTTTAAATCAACGGCATTTAGAGAGGGTCCGATTTTTCTTTAAACAATCAACGACCCTCATTGATCGGAATTCAGGGGAACAAGTGACAACCTCTTTTCAATGCATTGTGGAAGCCAATCTAATTAGCAAAAGAGGTAACTTCGCTTTGGAGAGGGTATATGACCCCTGTGTTTTCAAGCATCCATCTTGCCATCAAGGTGGCAGTTTGGTATGGTACATGGAACTGATTACACGGAAATTAATGTAATCAAAGCTAATGGCCTCCAATTCAAATATTAATTGAGGTAAAACCCAATGTTAAGTAACATGTGTTGTCTATTACATGTCATATGCCCCAATTGGCAGTAATTGGAGGTTATTTACATTGCTCAGTTAGATAGTTCACCTACACCCAATAGGGGTCACATCAAGCCCAAAATTTACACCTCATGTTGTTGGTAATGAGAGGTACAACTAAACACCCTCAGAGGTATTTTAGTAGTTTAATTGTAACCAATATGTGTCACATCAAGCCCAAAATTTACACCTCATGATGTTGGTAATGGGAGGTACAACTAAACACCTTAAGAGGTATTTTAGTATTAATTACAGGTAGTGAATTAGACACAACCTTCTTAGGCCTAATTAAGTGATAGAATCAGATCTATAGACTTAATAAAATCATGGAAAATAACCAATATATCAATATTTATAATCCCTAAATAGCCCATCATATCAGTCTATCAAATTCTATTTTAGGACTTGTAATTCCAAATTTTCACACAAATAGTATGTAAAATTTACTAGAAATATATTCCAGCATATTACTTGGATAAAAGCTAGAATTATAAATCTAGAATAAGAAAAAAAGAAAAAAAAAAGTTATTACAATGTTAAAAGAATACTATATTTTATTTTATTTTATTCAAAAAAAATAAAATCTGATGTGGCAGTCGCTTGGCCACGTCAGACTAGCCATTTGGCAACGTCCCAGCGTTCCTGCAAAGTTCCCACAGTCCGGGAACTCGCAATCTCTTAGAGGCCCAAATCTCCTCTAATGTGAATCATTCCATTTCAAGCAATGAGTCAAAAGTTATGAGGAGTTTTAGTTTGCGGGTAGTTATAGATTCTCTACTCTAAAATAAACTTTGAAGTTGTTTATTTCATTCAATTTTCAATATTTTTGGAAAAAAATAAAATCATAGGATGAAGATTGTTTATTACAACAATACAACCATTGGATTGGCATTTTTCAAGTCCATAAATAACTTCTTAACAATTTACTATTTTGAATCATTCTCTACTTATTTCTACTTACTATTTTTTTCTTATATGTTGTACAATTCCAAATGATTTGAAATTTTTCAAGCATGTAGCCAACTTGCCTTGAAGAATGAATCCAAAGAGTAACCACCATTTTGGACATTTTTTCATACAAACGTGACCTTGTGAAGTGCAGCTGCCCGGTTTTTTGAAGGGCCAAAAAATGGAATTTTGTTAATTCAAACGCTAATATCTTGCAATCCACATGGTGAAAATTTCTGAAAGTCTTTTCACATATTCTCAAACTAGTGTACTACAAGATCCTATAGTTACTTGTGCCCAAAAAGGTTTTTTTCCAAAATTTGATACTTGTACTCAAAATGGCAGCTTTCAAGCGTTTTGTTGGAAAACATAGTCAAGGAACTTAAGGGGTTAAGTATCACTATTATATGACTTTCATATGATAATAATGTGTATGAAGGTCCATACCACACCAAACGCAAGTTTTAGGATCATGAAAACTTCATATAAACTTCATATGACAAGCATATAATTATATGAAATTCATACTGCACTAGATGCGACTTTCATATGACTAAAACTTCATATGACATTCATATGAATTCAATAATGTATAATATGCAATTTTCATATGACTTGAAATTTTAGTAACTTTAATAAAAATTTACAACTTAAATAACATTCAAAAGTTAAAGCTTTAGAAGAGTTGCATATTTGTGAAGCCCTCTATCTCCTTTATTTGTAAGTATACTTTGCAAAAGTTCAAAATGCTAAAAAAGTTACAAAAAATTGTAATTGCTGAAGTATTAACTATTTAAAGTTTTGGAATTTCAATTCCTATGATGTTCATATGAAAATTGCATTTAATGTGGTATAGAATGAAAATTGCATTTATTGTGGTATAGAATTCACATAAACTAGTGTACCTTGAACCATTGCCACGATATAATTAAATAAAAATAAAAGTAATTTTTAAATTTTTAAATTTTTAAATTTCAAAATTCAACATATTTTTTATAGCTAGTTAAAACATCACAAAATAGAGTCCATGCACCTTTCCTTATAGAGAGCTTTCCAAACGTACCAAGAATGCTCATTACGAAAAATCTGACTCTGGAAGGGGCCGTTTGACTTTCAGCTACGGGTGCAAATACAAAGGGAATATATATATATATATATGGATTTTTTTAAATTTGAAAACGCCAATCTGACGTGGCACAAGTAGTGCCATGTTAGTTCTTTAAAAAATATATATTTTTGTTTTTGTTGTAATTGCACGATTTGCATGCAGACTCCCAGCCCCTTGATGGCCTGAAATTTTTGTAATGACTAGGGGACACACAATCCAAGAGATCTCACTCTAAGAAACAAAACAAATAAACAACCTAATTTAAGGTATATAGACTAGTGTGCCCCTTGCCATTGCTACAACCAAAATAAAAATAAAAATAAATTCTAATTTTTGAATTCATAAAATCTTCAAAAGTCCATACTTTTCATCCCGTAGATCCAGACGCCACAAAACAAAGTTTGTGCACCCCTCCTCGCGGAGAGCTTTCCGACGATACCAAGATTGCACCTGGGGGATGCATGGTCCCAAAGATATCACTGTAACAAACAAAACAAAACAACATCCTAATTTAAGATATGAACTAGTGTGCCATGTGTAGTAAGTTGCCACAACCAAAATAAAAGTAAAAGTAATTTTTAAAATTTAAAATTCATAAAATCTTCAAAATTTAATAACTCTCACATTGTAGGTCCAAATGCCACAAAACAAAGCCTGTGCACCCTTCCTCGTAAAGAGCTTTTCAACAGTACCGAGAATGCAAACGTGACTTGGAGATGCACGGTCCATGAGATTTCACTGTAACAAACAAAACAAACAACCTAACTTGAGGTTTGGATGTCATATGAAATTTTAATTCTAAGAAAATCTCATCACTGTGTGGCATGAACCCCTTCATAATTATTGTTTTATGAAAGCCAGATGACACTAATTAAGAATCTTTTGTTTTTTTTGTTTTTTTGTTTTTTGTTTTTTTGAAACATATGGCGAACCATTGCACTAAAAATAGTCACAGAAACAACCAAGTCATACGGCTGGACAAATGAAGAGAATCAAAGCCAAAGAAAAAGAGGGAGGAAGGAGGAAAGAAAAACTAAAAGAAAGAAAAACTAAAAGAAAGAACAAGGAGGAGGGCCCTCCTTATTCCAGCAAATCGCATCCCCGTCTCTTCTAGGATCTCAGTTTTTGGAGATGCAAGCATTGAGCTCTCAGAATCCAGGCATTCTGTCAAAGAGCTCCTCCAAGTTCATGTTTTTGGGGAGGCAATGAGAATTGTCCATGTGTTTAAAATTTGTAATTTTAAAAAAAAAAAGGGTTTTGGGGGGTATTGATTTTATTATGGGCAGAAAGTCCTCAGTCGCCAAAAACGCATGAAGAGTGAGGCTCCTGATCTGGACTGGGAAGGGCTCTACCCACTCCAGCCGTCTGGTAGTGAAGGTAGCCTCTGGTAGTGAAGCTACCGACTAAATAGTAAAACTAGGTTGCCTTAACAATTACTCCCTCTATCCCATTAAGAACCTCCAAAATCTTTCCCCATGAGGGATTAACTATGTTTTTAGTCTTTGTGTCAGTGATACATACATTCTAGAACTAATCATCTTTCTCCTAGATTTATGCAAAATCTCCAACTTAGGCATCATCGTTTAGGCACCCAAAATTTATGTGGAAAATGTCATATTTGAGCATCGTTTATAAATGCTGCTAGCTTGTCATTTATGATGATTTAAAGGTTGGTGGCAACAATGGGATTGTAGAAATATATGCTCCCAACCTAAATACCGCATCTACGGAATCTGGCCCCCTTCATGAACAAATCTCCATAGCACCAAAGTGGTCCCCGAATTCATTATCAACACAACTATTTGACAAAGCAGCAAGTACAAGGTGCCTCATATGGGCAAGGCCAAGCTTGCTAGGAGAGGAATGTTCCTCGATTGCTTGCCACTTATTCCCACAAGGTCATTTAATACAGCCAACACTTACTCAACGGTCAAAATCAGTTAATGGAGGTTTTTAGTGGGACAGAGGGAGTATACAAAATAGTGAAATTAGGTTGCGTCCAAATCCATGTAGTTTTCTAACAAATTCAGAGCTTTAATGCCAACATCAGTGAGGTGTCGATCCTTGACTAGTGGATACTTAAATGCTCATAGATACACGGAATGGTGGTTATGGGGTGTTTATAGGACATTTATGGCTCCAATAGTGAACGGTTTTGTAATTTTAGGGCAGCCAACTTCAGAAATTAATAGAAATTACAATTTTAATCCAAAAATTATAATTCCACTGCGGTTTGATTTGTGAAACAAGCGCACACCTCTGAAAATATGTGCCCATCCTAATTTTGGCCCCGAGATATTCAGATTGTGGTGATAGGCTTGTTTACCTTAGTCCAAAAAAAAAGCGCTACCGACAATGAACAATTCCTTCTTACCTCCCCTCAAATCCACGAGGACCATGAGGAGCCACGTGCCTCCAGGTGCTTGGTCTGCCTGCACTAGTAGCTTCAGTTAAGAGCAAGGAGGCCCTGGATGTCAACAATGACTTCTTAACTTCAGACCAGAGTACTGTATATTGGTCAGCTTCAGCTGTAAAGATCCATGTGTCCAGACCTGTAAAGATCCATGTGTCAAGAATTGGTAAATATTCATTTGTGTAAATAAAATAAAATAAAAGAATTGGTACATAAGGTAGGAGGTCCATAAAGCGACCATCTAAGCGCTGAACCTGAATTTTGGGGAGGTAAAACATCTTGAAATATTTTTCAGTAAATTTTCCTTGAAAGACAAGAAGAAATGGCATCTGGCTCAAGTTGTTTCATATTTTTCGGAGCTTTGTGGAATTAGTCATGAAATTTTGAAGGTGAAAAGCCAAAGGGCTGTAAAAGCGACCACCTCCTAGAATGTACATCCTTTGTACATTTTGGGAAATTGAAGAAAGCAAAATGTACATGTGTGTCTTGATCGGTTCAAAATGCCCGGTCGGAGTTCGAGCCTCCTACCTTACTGGTAGAAATTGTCAAAAATCAGCACTCTCTAAAAAAAAATTATTGATCAAATTTCATTCATTTTTTAAGAATTTGTAACTACAGGATTTTATTTTTGACCTCTACGAAAGTCACATATAATAAACTTGGGGTGAGAGGACAATGTATGTGTAAGAACAAAGCTCACAAAGGGAAGCAAAATGTTTCTTGGCAAGATTATCAATCAAAATTTTGACAATGTTAATTAAGTTAATTAAGTTAATTAACTTAATTAACTTAATTAACTTAATTAACTTAATTAAGTTAATTGTTAATTAAGTTAATTAAATTAATTGTTAATTAAGTTAATTAAATTAATTGTTAATTTAAGTTAATTTTTGTGATATATTCCTATAGTAGGTGGACATGATCCTACCAAAGGGCATCTAAAAAGACATTATTCACAAATTAAAATGTCAAAGTATATATTTTCTTTGCTAGAATTCTATATCTAAGAATTTGGCAAAGAAAATACATACTTCAAATTTTTTCATTTGTGAAAAATAGGATAAACAATTTTCAACAAAACTAAAATTTGGCCATTTGGGAGGACTTCTTGGTGATGAGATTTGACCAAAAAAATTTAATTAAAAAAACCCTAATGTGTAGAAGTACGCTGTCGCAAAGTTTGATGTCTATTTAGAAAAGCGCTGTGGCAAATTTTTGTATGTATTTAAAGACTAGTCAAGAATCATGGTATCAAGTATAAATTTTTTTGTATGTATTTAAAGACTAGCCAAGAATCATGGTATCAAGTATAAAAATCAAATATATAAATTTATAAATATATTAACTTCAAAAAAAAAAAAAAACTCATAATCCCCCCCCCCCCTTTTCCTCATCTCCCTATTTCCTTTAAATACTAATCATTTAAATAAAAATAGTTAAAACTTAAAATCTGTTGTTAAAGTTAATTTAAAAATAACTACCAATTGACCTTTTAATTACTAAACTCCTATTGTAGGACTAATATGTAAATATATAAATGTCTATTTTTAACTAATAGATGGCCCACATCACGACAACACACGCAAGGGAGGCCTATTTGCACGGAAATGGAGGACATAAAATAATGTTTTTTTAGATGCCCTTTGGTAAGAGCATGTCCACCTACTACAAGAATATACCACAAAAAATTCAGCTAAAAATCATCAATTTAAAGTGCTCAATAGTAATTAAAAACCCTTATTTTCAAAATGTGACAAATTAACAAAATTGACTTTTAAATATAAAACGATTTTTAAATTTTTTTTAAATAAGGGATACAATTACAATCAAGGCATCTAGAAAGAAATGAACAAAATTGCAATCAAAGCATCTAGAACAAAATGAACAAACTTACAATCAAAGCATACAAAACGAAGAAGCATAGAGAGAAATTAACAAACTTACAATCAAAGCATATAAAACAAAGAAGCACAGCAAACACAAACACAAGTAGAGCACAAAGAAATGAAGAAGTAAGTTTACATGAAAATAGGTTTTTTGTTGTGGGCATTGGGTTCATAATTCTAAAGTTACAGCATTTGGAATTCTAAACGGTACCAAACTGGCAAGTGTTTCTTGCCATTACCTTCATTTGAAATTTGAGAAACTTTAAACAATTGTAACTTTAGTAATTGCAATTTTTCATAACTATTTTAGCATTTTGAACTTTTGCAAAGTATACTCACAATAAAAGCGGTTTTGAGGGCTTCGCAAATATGCAACTCTTTTAAAGATTTTACTTTTGAATGTTATTTAAGTTGTACATAATTACTTAAAGTTATTGGAATTTCAATCATATGAAAGTTGTATGAAAATCGTATATTGTGCATTATTGAATTCATAATTATATATGTCATATGAATGTCATATGAAGTTTTAGTCCTATGAAAATCACATCTAGTGTAGTATGCATGTTATATGAAAGTTGCATCTGGTGTGGTATGGACCTTCATACACTACATTATTATCATATGAGAGTCATATAACAATAATAAGGGTTCCTTTTTGAAATGTGGACCTTGAATTCAACCCTTCCCTCCGACAAAATGGTGTGAATCAACCTCGTTGGTGAATTGAGTTTCATTTAGCAATCTTTGTACCACACTTCGGAGAGAATTTGGGCTCAACTAGCGATAGGCCTCTTCTTGACCTCAACCACCCTTTGCTTCAAATTGTTTAGTTTGCCGTTCTAAACTCTCTGACCTCCCTAGGCCGCTTGCAGCTGGGTGTTTGTTTTTCTTTCCTGCAGTAAAGGGTTCCCTTTATTTGTGTCAAAAAAAATTGTTCAGTTTGCAACTTGTTGCCCCAATTATGATCAACCCAAAACTTTTATTTTCTATGCTTAGCCTACTTAGTTTCTTCTTCATTTCAATCAAAACCAACCATTTTCAATTAATCCAGTTGACTTTCCATTTTGTTTCCAACTTACCAGATTCACAATTTTAATACATGTAAACAAATATACAACAAAGCCTTGTCTCCTTTTGTTCAAAACCAACAAAGTTTACCATATTTATAGTCGGAGTTGATGATATTGACAATGATAATTTCATTTTGGGGGATTTGTTGGACCAATTATGTGCATCATGAACTCTATTCTTTGGACAAAGAAATTGAATTTAAAAACGCATTATACGGCTATAAAATGTAAATCGAATGCATTGTCCAATTCATTAAATATTTCAAATGCAAGGACATTAAGATGTAACAATTGTCCATATTGAAACCTATACTCTCTCTACAATGGCTAATGCTATCCCGTGCTCTCAATTCCAAAAAAAAATTCAAATATTGGGAAGACCAATGTCATTTGCATGTTTGTCAAAATGTTAGTGTTTTAAATTCTATAAATGTCAATTTCCTTCAATTTTTGTGTACAACAATTTGAAATGACTTATACCAACATGCCAAGGCACAAAAAGAAAATTTTGTCCGAGTTCTAAGAAAATATTGACAAAAGATAAAGTAATTCCAAATCATGTTGAACAAACATGAGTTTTAGACATGGCTAACTTTGAAATTGATTTTCTTTCAAATCACAACTAATTTTTTCTTCAAACTTTCATGGTAACAAGTAGTATGTTGCACACTACAACTTTTGTGTCTACAATTTTGGATTTTGCCCATTGATGCTTATAGTATGGTTGTTTGAATGAAATTGTTTCAAATTTGTACTCAATTTTGTTTGTCACTACAGATTTAAACAACTGCATCACAATAACGAAGATCACTTTCTGCACTGCCTAATATAAATTTAAAAAAATTAAAAATTCCCTGGTGTGAAAACCCATGCGAGGGTTTCTTTTGGTGACAAAACGACAGATTGTCAGTGTTGTAAGGGGTGATTGCAAGAAACACCTGCCAGTTTGGTTGCGTTTTGATTTTGGAACGTTATGACTTTTGAATTGCGAATCCAATGCCAAAAGTAAAAAACTTATTTCTAGATGTCTTAGTGAAATTTGTATCCCTTATTTTTCAAAAAATTTAAAAAATCATTTTATATTTAAAAGTCAATTTTGTTAATTTGTCACACTTTGACTTTTAGTTTTTTTTATACAAATGAGCGGTGTAAATTAATGATTTTCAGCTGAAATTTATGTGGTATATTTCTATAGTAGTCAAACATATTCCTACCAAAGGGAGTTTAAAAATACATTATTTTATTTCCACTACATTTGTGCAAACAAGCCTCCCTTGTGAGTGCAATTCTAAACATTAAAAATGGTTTTGACCTAATTTTTTTGTCAAATCTCATCACCAAGAAGTCCTTCCAAATGTCCAATTTTAAATTTTGTTGAAAATTGTTTTTCCTATTTTCTACAAATTAAAACGTCAAAGTATGTATTTTCTTTGCCAAAATTCGTTATCCAAGAATTTGTCCCAAAAAATACATACTTTGACATTGGAAGGACTTCTTGGTGATGAGATTTGACCAAAAAAATTAGGTTCAAACCATTTCTAATGTCATGCTCAAGGGAGGCTTGTTTGCACAAATGTAGAAGACATAAAATAATGCATTTTAAAACTGCCTTTGGTAGGAACATGTTTCACTACTATAGAAATATACCACAAAAATTTCAGCTAAAAATCATTAATTTACACCTCTCATTTGTATAATAAACCCCTAAAAGTCAAAGTGTGACAAATTAACAAAATTGACTTTTAAATATAAAATAATTTTTTAAATTTTTTGAAAAATAAGGGATACAAATTTCACTAAGACATTTAGAAACAATTCTTTGCTTTTGGCATTAGATTCACAATTCAAAAGTTATAACGTTCCAAAATCAAAACCTCGAAGGGGGGGGGTCACTTACCGCATTTTAGAGTAGACGTGCGGCGGAATATAGATAGTGTTTTATTCATCTCGTGTAAAATTTATAAAAAAATTACAAGTAAAGTAGGGGACTAGGGGCCATTGAAAGCGGAAAATCAATTATAAGTAATTTAGATAACCTCTAAATCTTAGGCTATTAGTATTTTGTACATGTAATTTAGTGTCTCATATATATATTGGATCCTCTGGATTGGATTTAATACAGCCCTGTATGTACAACTGGGTGAGGAGTTGGGTATACATTGTACAGCTAGGAATTGTTCACGTTCATGCACATAGTGTTATGTTGTTGACAGCTCGGCTCCACGTTTTTTTCCTTTACAATGTTATGTTAAACTCCCTCTGTCCTTAAACAATTGTGCAATTTGAATGTCAAGTTTAGCGTCTTGTTGTTTTTGAATAGGTCAAAAAAATACTTCTATATGGCATGAAACGAACACATAAAATGTTTGTCATTGATTCCAGTGATACAATTTGGAACCTCTCTAAATTATGTTTTTTCACAATATGGTATCCAAAATTGCCTCAAAAAGATATCAACGAAATTGTGGAAAATCATTTTGGGATATAGGGAGTAGTTGATTGAGTTTGGATTAGACTCCCCATTTTTTATATGTTCTAATCTTATGTATTTGTATTATTGAGTTTGGGTTACACTCCCCATTTTTTTTCTTATCCATTGTTATGTAATTGTATGTTTGAGTTTGGGTTGCACTACACTCCCCATTTTTTTCTTAGCCATCGTTATGTAACGGTATGTTTCAGTTTGCCCACTACATTCTCCATTTTTTTTCTTAGCCATTGTTATGTAATGGTATGTTTGAGTTGGTGTTAGGCTCCCCATTTTTTTCTTAGCTATTGTTATGTACTTGTATTTTGAGTTGTGGCTAGGCTCCCTATTTTTTTTCCTCCCCATTGTTATGTTCTGGTATGGTTGAGCTTTGGTTAGGCTCCCCATTTTTTTCCTCTAAATCTGCAAATATAGTGAACTTTGGTCACACGCACTTTGAAAACATATGAAATAGGTTTAAATCCATGGATGTATGCTTTGCACTTTTTCCCTTATACTTTTGCTTTCACCTTGCTTTTCCATTACCTTTTTTTACTTATAAAGAATATAGCCACGAAAAAAATGTATGGAGAGAAATAGTATAAGTAATTATAGGGGCCAAAATATAGGTCAATTTTTGAAATTATATAATTATAGGGATCCTTTTATTTTGTCCTAGGAGCTAAATAGCCCCCCCCCAAATACCCCGTCACTGCACGGGGGGTCCAAAATATACATAGAGTGCCCCCCCCAAGATCAAAACGCAACCAAACTGGCAGGTGTTTCTTGCAATCACCCTAAGCCACTGCGCCTGGCTCCCTCCACAAATTCACCTTTGGTGGGAGGGCACGCAGGGCTTTATTGTAGAGCTACAGTTCCACCCCCCCTGCTGAACCCATGTGGTTGCAATTTACAAAGCTCCTAAACATGAGCAACAATGTAGTTGACAAACTTCTGATTTATGAGAAGACGCCAAATGATTGGAGCCATATTGAAAAGGGGTGAATTGGGAAGAGAATTGGATTCGATACTCAAATTTTATGATATTTATGAAAGAAAAAACATGTCTTAGAGATTAGTTTCTTTGGATAGAGTCAAGGATGATGTTCAACTCACTATAATTTGTACGGAGTATACTGTAGTTGTAGGACACGATTGGCAGCAGAGAAGAATTATATAATAGATTCCAAAAATGTAGGGATTTTTTTAAGATTCTATACTATCAACATTCATACGGATACCACTTAGATTGATACACAAAGCAAGAACATTTGTCACAACAATAATTTAAGAAATATGCTTAATTATAATAAGATAATTACACCTAATTATATCGCGATACATTGACACTTGTCTAAATACAACACTCCAAAAACCTTGAACAATGAGTGTACACATTAACCCCTAAAGCCCTGAACTACATTTTTTGGCAACATAACAATTTTGGGCACCTCACTATCCCTTGAAAAGATGCAAGCACATCTTGTTCCTCCAATTTTCCTTCCCTTTGTTTTGAAAAAAACAAGAGCCATTGATCTTGGTTAAAAAAATTCCCCTCCCCTCTCCAATGCCGTTGATTTCTAACTAAAAAAGTAAACAATAGCCGTTGATTGCCATTGTGAGAGGGACAATCTTGGTCAATGGTGCTAAAAAGTCAATGATTTATTCAATGAAACCTCAAAGTTGTATGTGTCTTTTGAGGAAACCTTAAAAGACACATATCTCTGTTTTATATTTGTGATTTAATATTTTTGTTTGGTGTTAGTTAAATTTTGAAACTACTTGCCATCAATATTCCTTGTGCTTATATTTCAAGTCAATCAATATTATTGTCTTATCTTGTATTGCATTAATGTGTTGCGCTTATTGCTTTTGTACCTTGTCTTGATAGTGAGTGAAGTTAAATTTTTTGTAATTGGTTGCTTAAGAAACATTGCTTAATGATCTTTGCTTTTGAGATAGTATAATTTTCTAATTTTGCATTTATTTGTATTGAATTTTTGCAAACAAAAGGAAGACTTGATTGGCGAGTTGCTTCACCAAATTTGCAACTTTTGTTTTGTAATGGGGACTAAGGAGGTAGTACAATGGAAGCAAAAACTACCGTGGATGTTGGAATGTTTCAATTATTTTGGCCAATGATGGAATTTCTTTGTCACTTTCCTTTGTTTTATATTCTTGTGTTGGTAAGATGCTCTAGTCTTCCTTTATATCTTCATATTATCTTTATTTTTTAATTCCCCTTCATCGATTTGTTTCTACGTTCATTGTAGTGTTCCTATTATTCTTGTTGATTCAATTCTTTGTTTATTGTGCTTTGAATGAAGTGATGTGTTAGGGTTGGCAAAAAGGTGATCACGGCATTATGAAGAGTAAATTGTAGTATTTTATATGATAGTTTGAGCACTGCTATTAGAATATTGCTGACCAAATCATTATTGTTGTGGTTCCTACAAAATTGAAATTTTTTAATGCAATTTACGGCTTGTTGCTTCAAGAATGGAATTGAGGAGGCGGGAAAGAAAATTCAAAGAGGCGATGAAGATCATTGCAACATTAGTTTAGGGTGTCTTGTTTTTTATAAGTTTGAGTATTTGTTTCAGACTGATACTTTTATAGCATGTAATTTATTTAAATGAAGATTTTTGTTTTAAATGGTTTTTATCCAATGAAAAAATGACACGTGTATTTGTTTCAATTCATGCTTGGTTTTCACAATTTTGGACGTGGTTTGACACTATCACCTCAAAAGAGGCAGTAACTGCCTACACAACAATGAATGGAATTTTTATTTTTTTTCTTTGAAATTCTCACACCAACATGTGCCCAGGGAATAGATTTAAGGCGCAACAATTTTCATAGCTTTTGACTACATGGTTAAAAAAATATTGCACAATATGTAATTTTTAATGCTGTATGGGTAGCTAAAAAAAATCACTTTTTAAAAAAAGAAGTTTAAATTGATTTCCTAGATTTATATACACATGGAAAGCTTTGAATAGTTCCATTTTGATTAATGAGATGAAAGTTATGAGGGTTTTCAGTTTGTGGGCAGTTATAGATTCTCTACTCTAAAATAAACTTTGAAGTCTTTTATTTTACTCAATTTTCATTATTTTTGGAAAAAAATAAAATCATAGGATAAAGATTGTTTATTACAACATTGCAAACATTGGATTTCATTTGAAAATTTTCAATTCCATAATTAAATTCTTAACAATTTAATATTTTGAATCATTCTCTACTTACTAATTTTTTTCCTATATGTTGTACAATTTCAAATGATCTGAAGTTTTTCAAGCATGTAGCCAACTTGCCATGAAGAATGAATTCAAAAAAGCACCACCATTTTGGATATTTTTTTTATATAAATGTGACCTTGTGAAGTGCAACTGCCCATTTCTTCAAAGGGCCCAAAGGGCCCAAAAAAGGATTTTTGTCAATTCAAACACTAATATCTTGCAATCTACATGGTAGAAAGTTCTGAAATTTTTTCCACATCTTTTCCAACCAGTGACCAGTGTACTACAAGATACTATGGTTACATATGTCCAAAAATGTTTTTTTCCTAAAATTTGGTATTTGTACTAGAATTGGTAGTTTTGGAATGTTTTTGGTGTGAACATAGTCAAAACCATCTAGAGGTTAAGTTTGAAAACGTCAAACACCTAAATTTGTTTACAAAAGATGATCTACTAATAAAATTTGGAATTCAAAATTTTTAGTGTATTGTATCCAAATAAGGTAGAAATACCTAAAGCAATATTTTTCGTTCACCAATACTAAAACAAATGGCCTTGAAAGAACACTTCCATAATTCAAACCCCCAACAACTTTTCAAAATCAAGCAATGACAGGTAAGTGGTATTGTCAAGCAACCAATGAAAGTTGAGACATTTTGTGCTTCAAGGGTGAGTCCATTCAAGAGGCGAGGCTAGTCTTGTGTAGGCTACCCTATATTTTCACCTTCAAAAATTTGCAAAATATTTGTAGAGTGTCTAGAAACTAAGAAATCACTTGGGGAGCATCTTTCTTGAGTTTGCTTTAATAGTTTTCATCAATCTTATTCAATCTTTGAGATAGTGGGACCCCACAAAAGTTGTTTTTCAATGTGTGTTTTTTAACCCCTAAAGTTCCATGACTCATTGTATTTTCACCGAAACCTTCAAAAATGGCCATTTTTAGTACAAGTACCAAATTTTTGAAAAAAAACTTTTTTTGACATATATAACTGTAGGAACTTATAGTATGCTGACTTGAGAACACGTGGTAAAAATTTCAAAAACTTCCACTGCTTAGATTGCAAGATATAAGCATTCAAATTCATTGAAATCATTTTTTGGCCTTGTGAAAAATCAAGTAGCTGCACTTCACAAGCTCACTTTTCTATGAAAAAATGTCCAAAATGGTAGTGCTTCTTTGGATTCTTTTTCCTAGACAACTTGGCTACATGTTTTAAAATTTTCATATCATATGGAATTGTACAACATGTAGGAAAAAAATAGTAAGTAGAAAGAAGTAGAAAATAATTCAAAATATAAAATTGTTAAGAATTAAGATATGGAATTGAAAAATGCCAATCCCAATGGTTGTAATGTTGTAATAAACAATCTACATCCTACAATTTTATTTTTTTCCAAAAATATTGAAAATTGAATGAAATAAACAACTTCAAAGTTTATTTTAGAGTAGAAAATCCATAACTGCCCGCAAACTAAAATTCCTCATGACTTTTGATTCATTGCTCAAAATAGAACGATTTAAAGCTTTCTATGCATATATAAATCTAGAAAACCAATTTCAAATTTTTGTTTTTGAAAAAAATAATTTTTTCTGATCAACCTAGACTAACCTGAAACATGCAAATCCTCATTCACACTAGCCTGCCTAAAATTGCTACGTTGCCAAAAAAATGCATGTTGGTGCTTTAGGGGTTAATATGGTACATTGTCTTATGCATTGGAATCCTCTTTGACAACGCCGGAGGCGCAGAGCAAATGGCAGGGTGGTCTCCACCTCTCCGGATTGCGCTCCTCTTGTATATTTTATTGCTTTGTTTTGTTGGTTACTAGCCTGCCTAGGCTGCTTGCGGCTAGGTTCTTCATAGTCTTTTTCTTGCAAAGAAGACATGTTCTTTTACTGGTATAAAAAAAAGAATCCTCTCATAGACATCCTAGTGGGGGAGGCAACCCATTTCTAATCACTTAAGAAGATCTGACCATCTGTAGGGTAAGTTTCTTCATTGGGGAAACTTTCCCATGTGTGGAAGTAGACTTTAGAAGGTTCCCATAATTTTCCAGACTTTTATTTCTCAAAACATAATTATTGTGAATTTTTCAACAGAAGATTCTATTCCTCCCATACTGGTGATATAGGGCTTGCTACTTCCGATCATGGTTTAAACAAACAATTGACTAAGGGGTTGTTGCAATGTTGAGAGTCTTGTAGCCAATCAGAATCCGCCACAACTACCTCGGAACTGCACCATAATTCATCATTGTTCCTCCTCCTTCACGGAAAGAGAACAGTCTACATAGCAAGATCACGAATGGGTTGCCTCCTAATAAGTGTAAATAGTAATCTGTCCATTCTAAAAGTGTGGTTTCCCCCTCCATACCAGACACCTGGAGTGTATACATTCGATACCTTGAATATCAGTCGGGATATCAGTCCTCTGCACTCGATGGTGTGACTGCAGTGAACACGACTCAAAGCGACCCTGGTCTAACTGCTCCACAGTACATTGCAGATCGACCACACTATTTTCCGATTCCAAACACCCCCCATGTGCTGCCACCTCGCAATCCAGACAGACCATTTCGTCAGCCTAACGTCAACCACACTCAGGCGCCAAAGAGGGGAATTCTGACGTCATTCAAAACTTTCGCTGCCCGTGAATGTCCGCTTAGCCGGCAGTTTCCTGGACATTCCGTGCTGTCCTTGGACTGACAGGGGTCCTCCGGCGTCACGGATCGAGAACCCACCCCCGCGCGCGCAAAGCCTAAATTTCCCTAAGATGTGCACAGTGTTCGCAAGCACGTACGCACACCGTTAAAGTCAATCGATCGATTCTGGAAGTATCATAAACTCTCATTTACTTTCCAGCACACGCACGAGAGATGGATCGAACACATGTGGTCGAGTTTAGATAGTGTACATACATACCCCCCGTACCATCCTCCCGGTTTCCCTGTGTGTATACATGTGCTAACAAACACTGCATGATTAATTTCCATTAATTTCATGCATGCAAGGGCAGCTTCAATTCCACACTCATTTTGTGAGCGCATATATGCATGATATCAGTGCAGCTGGGATCTGTAATTTTGAGGTCATGGAGAGGAAGGCAGACAGCAGCGTCATCTTGGACGTCATGGTGGAAGGGGACACTTGGCGAGAGCCTGCGAGTGTGGGCCTGGAGACGTGGGATCTAGCAAGTACGAGTTTCGGGGCACTCATGCGAGACTGCGGGGAGGACTTACCGCGAACGCGAAGCCAGCAAGCGATCGAAAGCTTGAACCAGTACTTGTTCCAGGATCATCTCGAGTCCCAAGTCAAAGAGCCGTTTTCAAGTGATATTCACGAAGGCGAATCCGACATTGCGCAATTGGGGTTCAGTTTGGAGCAGTTGAGCGACGCCGTGGACATGAATGACGTCGACGAGTTCGAAGCTGCCAGCGTCCTGACGAGAAACGTGGAGATTGAGACGAGTTTTGCAACTGACGGAAGTCACGGGACGCCAGCGAATGCGGAGATTGCGAAGGCGTTGGAAGGGAGGATAGCGAACCTGGAGATTGAGAAGGAATTTGCAATTGAGCTGGAATGCTCGAATACGGAGAACAATTCGCTTTCGTACATGAGCGGTCGTCCCCACTCGCAGTACTTCGATGAGGACTTGCCAGGCGGTTTCCACGAGGAGAATGTGTCGTCTCCCGAGGACGACGGGTTGCTGCAGTACCCGCAAATACTCCCGGGTGACGATCTGGAGGCGGGAGATTCGACTGCGCAATCCGTGCACTGTTCATTTCCCTCCCAGCCGGCGCCTCGCTTCCGCGGCGTGCGGCAACGTCCCTGGGGCAAATTCGCGGCGGAGATTCGCGACCCGGGGAAGCAAGGCACGCGCCTGTGGTTGGGGACGTTCGACACCGCCGAGGAGGCCGCCACGGCTTACGACATCGCGGCACTTCGCCTCCGAGGCTCCCGGGCACTTCTCAATTTCCCCTTGCGCGCCGCCAAGGCGTTCACGGATCCGCAGTCGCTCCCTCCACCACCCAAAACCTCCGCCACCAGCCGCGGCTCTTCCAACTCCAAACTCACACCACCAGCGCCACCGCCAACACCCCCTGCGACACCATCTCCACCACAACCTCTCACACCACCTGCAGCACCATCTCCACCGCCAACACCCCCTGCAACACCATCTCCACCGCAACCTCTCACACCACCTGCAACACCGGCGCCACAGTTTCGTCCTTCGCGGCTGTCAAGGGTGCGTAGCAGGCAGTTCAAGCCAAAAGTGGACACGCACAGCTACATTGCCAAACAGATTCTGATGTCAGAGTACAAGAGACCGAAAGAGGATTGGTGCAAGATGCGAAAGTCGGTAGCGTGCAAGAATAGGGGAGACAGACTGCCGCAATGGAAACAAGCGCGGGTTGTCGGTGAGTTCAACGTGCTGCCGCCGCTGCTGCAAACTTATTACGCGGGCTAATCGCGAATGGATCTCAAGGTTAGCATCAATCTGTGTGCACACATTACTGAAGCTACTCTTGTTAATTACGTAGCTACTAATAAAATTGCCCTGGGCGGCAGTTAATGCCATCTTGTACGTTTGCATAGTACCACATCAAAGAGTTCCAAAACAAACCCAATTCCATTGTGGAATCATGGAATCGATCTCGTTTCTCTCTGGAATAGGGTCTCTGGACATCTTGGATTTGGTTCTCTGGTGCCAATACCTTCATTTTCAAGCATTTCTACTGACTTTTACTGATTTCACTTATATAATTAGTAGACTCGCTTAGCTACAGTGCGAACAGATTCTGGTTCTGATTCTGATGTCCACTTGCCCAGGAGGAGGAATCGAGTTACCAAATTGTCCGATTGGACGACCTGCAGCATGCAGTGGAATTGACAAGTGCGCGTCGGCGTGCAAGATGCGACAAGTTGGTGGCGCCGTGAATTGCATTCTAGCTGTGCACCAGAGTTTTGCAAATTAAACGTATGACTGATTTATTGTTCTGGCTAGCAATAATCTCAGATCAGAGTGTCTGCCAAAATGGAGTCAGTGGCTTGATTAGTGACGACAGATTTTGTACAGAAGTGTAACTACACTTAGAATGGAAGAAAATGTCAATTTCCTGAAATTGGCGGTATTCCATTACTTTGTCATCTTTCAGAACAAAAAAACTTGTTCTAAATCTGTTTAACGTTAGAGGTTGGTGCGTCAATTTTGTCGAGGCGTCAGTAACTTGTGCTAGCAGCTTGCAGATCGAGGATTATTTATTGTTTGTAATTAGCAATGCCTGGAATTGAAATCAACATCTTGCTGCATAGAGTCAGAGCGAAGGACCTTATTCCGACCATTTTAGGATTATTTGGCTACAACTGTCTTTGACTGGCTAGCCATGGTGGTGTTTGGTAGACGCTGACTAGCATCCATTGCACAAAAAATTATACAACTGAAGATCGATAACTTAGTCACAGGCCTTCTTATGCCCATTATCATGTTTCAGTACACTGCGCAGACGAGCTATAAGAGATGGATCTTATAACATTTATAAAAGATATGGAATTAGACGTTGGCATTGTTGTTATAGGCTGTATGATATCAGATGTGGGAGACCTGATCAAAGGAAAAGTAATAGACAATGTTCAAATGTTTAGCAACCTATATGCGGGGCATGAACTTGAAATTTTTATTGGAGATGCCTCTCATGAGTGAAATCATATCTCATATTTTTTTTTAAATTCAAAAATCATTTTACATTTAACTAAAATCAATTAAACTAATATGCCACGTTTTGAGTTTTAACCCAGTAACGCCACCGTAGCCATTTTGTGGCTTCTGGATGACAATACTGTGGTCCACACACAAGTTGGAAGCATTATTTCAACCACTTTTTTGTTGTTGACCTTTCATGGTGGGTTATGAAGAGTCTTCAATTGAGTTTGTAGTCTTGCAAGTGTTTGTCTTCAACTAAATGAGAAGTTATTAAAAAACGGATCACAAAATATGCTATTTTAGTGTATTTTGGGAAGTTGTTGCTCCTTGCTCTAAATCTGAAATTTCTCCACAAAAATGATATTTTTTGAATTTGAGCCCAACTAACAAAATGAAGGTCATCTACTCTAGTTTCTACTCCAATTTGAATTTTCGAAAAACTCCTAATATTGAATATTTTATTGGATTTTGAACTTTGGATGCATTTTCAATGTCTAATATTTTTTAATTATAGAATGATACGGAAATTGAGTTTACACCATGATGTTTATCACCGTAATATACACACATGGTGAAATTTTCAGATTTTTTGAAATGATTTTCTATTTGATATGATTTTTCTTCACTTTTTCTTCAAAAATTCTCAAAAAAGTCAATTTTTCACAAAAAAATCTAAAAAATTTATAAAGTATAGAAGACATGTAGTTCCATCTTTGAAAAATAAATATAAAATTTTCCATTCAAATCTAGTTGCAAAACGGTAGAAAACTGAGTGATAGGCAGTGATAGGCAGTGAGGCTTGAAATCAATGGTCAAAGATCCATCCTTTAAGGGTTAAGGGATTTTAGTACTATGGAGTCCCCAAATTTTATGATCTAGAGCCAAAATTTCTATGGTCTATTTTTATAGTAGGAAGTCATGTTTCTACCAAGGGCATTTACAAATATTTTATTTTGTGATGTTTACGTCCATGCAAAGAGGGGTCCCGTGCGCATGCAATTCCGAATATTGAAGATGGTTTCCAAATTATTTTTTTGGTGAAATCTCTTCACCATAAAATCTTCTCCAAGGTCTTTTCAAATGTCTAATTTTTGGTTTCTTTGGAAAAAAAATTCCTATTTTTTACAAATTAAAACATCAAAGTATGTATTTTCTTCAAAATTTTAATTCACTATCTTCGTGAATAACTTCTGACCTAGATTTTTTTAGGCCTGAAATTTTGGTGATATGCTATTTTTAGTATTATACTAATTATCTTTATCTTTATCTTTATTTTTAAAAATTTGTATGCAAAAGCTCATAATATTGAGAATACTAGCCAAAATAGAACAAAAACAGCTGGTCATTCTTGCAACAATCCTACAATGATAGTTCATGACTAAAAAAATTCCTAACTACACACATGCATAGCCCAAAATGAGATGTTCATTATTTTGTCTATTTGCAAATGGAAAATGGAAGCTCCTCATGCAGGTTCTTCAATTTTCTTCTCTTTTAGACTACCCCTTGTGTAGATTCACAAATTATGTACTATGGATCATTACTATGTGTTGTATAGTAGTTGTAATATAGTATGTTTCAAAGAAGTGATTCTATAATAACTTGAATATTTTTTAAATTATTAGCTCCAACATTTAAAATGTACCCTATAATAGGTCTCACATTGTTTTTAAAGTAACCGCTAGTGAAGTACCTAGGCATTTATTATTTTAATGTCAAAGAAAATTTGAGAATTACATTGGTAGATGTAACAATTACATTAGCAAGATCTGCTAAATACATGAATTACCTTAATTGGATCTAACAATTATAGTAGGTCCCCAATCTAATCATATGTCTTTTAAGTAAAATTTTGCTGAAAATCTCCTTAAAAGTCATTACTTATAATCTTATGTCTAGGACTATACTTAAAATCTCGCTTAAAACACCCCTTTCTCTTGTAGTGATTGTCGTTCACATGGGGGAAAGTGAGATAGGGAAACTCAAAAAAGCCCTTGGTGATTTCAATAACTACATCAATGTTCATTTGGACTCTTCTTTACAATCTTATCCTTGAGAGCTTGCAATATTTCCAAAGCTCTAAAGAATCTGGCTCCAATAACTCCAATAGAGCACTCAAAGTCAGCTATATATAATTGGTACACATCCTAACCATAATACTTATATAATACATTTGATGCTTTGAGGCCCCTATGAAATATGAACTATATTGAGTTTGTGTAACCAATCTATTCTACTTGCAACCAAATATATGAAGTGGACAATTGTATCCATTGGAAATGGTCTAGAATCAAGGCAAGTTCTTGCCTTCATCCGACGATCAATGGGCTGGGAGCCTTTAAGTCTCTACTTTCCCTCACAAGAAGAAATACAAACCTTCCTTCCAGCAATAGTATTGTCCCACACTATATGTTAGAAATAAATTTACACTTACACTTACCATAGTTCCAAAGTTCTACAGTGTTGTACCCCCAAAAAATTCCCTAGGGTCGCTGCTTCTGTAAATCTTGCAAAAAAGACCCCTTCCTAAAGACCTTTTGCACCCATGTAAGTCCATATTTCTGACTTTCATCATTTCACTCTACAGTGAATGGGTTTTTTTAAGGGGACCCATACTAATAAATCAACATTTCACACTAAATACATATTTTTACATATTCACTGGCTATGCATGTTCACTAATTTACGAGTCATTATTCATGTACACATGTTCAATGGCTACGTTCTGCATGCATTCACGGCGAGGTAAGTCCCTTTAATTTTTTGGTCTCCTTAATACCCCTATTCAATGTACATAATTCCAAGTGATACAAGCATGGTAGAACTCCACATGCGTATCCTCTGCAAACTTCTCTCCTACCATCAACTCACTAAAATCACCTAGTGTGCATTAAGATTGAAGGAACATTGTCATCTCCTACCATCAACTCACTAAAATCACCTAGTGTGCATTAAGATTGAGGGGACATTGTCACCTCGTTGCCACAAATGGCTCCCTTGCTGCTTCTTGGTAAATAAATGGAGCCTATTATTGCAAAGTTGAACCATCAAAATCCTCAAATTTGTATTCTCCATTTTGCGTCTATTTATAAGTGAATTATTATTTTTTAATTTCAAAGGTGAGATTACATATTTAATATATGTCATAAAATTTTCAGATTTTTTTGTGAAGATTTCAAGTTAACATGTTTTTTTTAAGGAAAAGTGAAGAAAATTTGTATGAACTTCAAAAACATGCATAAAATATTTGAAAACTTTGTAATAGAATTGAATTATGTAAGAATGACAAACATCATAGTCTAAAGAAATTTAGTATCATTTTATATTTGGAAATGTGGTTATACTTCTTCAACTTCAAACTTTGATTAAAACAAAAATTTCAAGCAATGTAGGTAGAAACTACACTTCAAAAGCTTCATTTTGTTAGTTTTGTTCAAAAGCAAAAGAAATTGTTTGAATGTCAAAATCCATTTTTAAAGGGGAGAAGCTCAAAGAATTGAAATGATTATATTGTATAGGTATATTGTTTTTTTCATAAACTAATTTATGAAAATTTAATTAAAAAACTAATATATGACTTGAGCTTAATTCAATGATGTGAATATAGCATTGATAAAGTGGTACACAAAAAATTGGATGGAAACCATCCATTCTTCAATTTGTTTGACTAGGATTAATTCTAAAAAGACGGATCCTATCACTGTAGTGGTCAGGTAAAATATCTAATTACAAAATGAATGGGTGCATTCTTTGTTTTTATAGTTCCTTGAAAGTCAATTATCCCATATCTGTGGGCCATCACTTTAGATCTTCATATCCAATTTCAATGTATGTACAAGGTACAACCTTCAACTAATCTTTCATTAGTCTTGTCAATGGTGGTATTTTTTCAAAAATTGTGTGATTTTGTCAATTTTTTCATAAAAAAACTCTACAAGTACTAATCAAGAGAACAAAAGCTATGTTAAAAAAAACCAAGTCCTTTAGGGGTTAAGGCAAGGGTTAAGAATTCTTTCAACTTGCTGAAGAATCTTGTACTCATCCAAGGGGGTGAGTAAAGCATCTAATTTGTTGAAGCTATTGTGACTCCTTCCAATGTTCCATAAAAAGACCTATGATGTAAGAAGTTTAAAAACTAAATGCCCAATTCAAGGCCTTTTTTGAACTTCTTGGAATTTGCTCTAAATTAACCAAACGCCAAGCATTTTGATAAGTTTCATCAATTTTTTTGAATTGTTATTGTACAAATTCAAACTAGACATATTAGGAATCAAATGAGAAAAAACCTATAACAATATCACTTATGGATTGAAAGCTCATAATGTTTGATCATGAAGGTGATAAAACTATGAAAGAAAATTGAAGTCTATCAATCCTCTTTTTACATGTCAAATCTAAAATTGAGATCATCAAAAAAAATTTGAGTCAAGCTTAAACAACATAATACATACAACTATATTCAATTTAATTACGGCTTCTCAAAATCTACTCTACAATATTTTTAAATGAATTTCTCCAAAATCAAGTGTTTTTGAAGCTCGACCATTTTCTAGCACCTTCAATACTAATCAATACTATCAATACTAAAAAATCAAGATTTGTAATGGACACCCTTGTGCAAAATCTTGAATAGAAAAATCATAAACATTCATTTTCAAATCGGGTTCTTGATACTAAAACTAAACTTCAAAAGTATTTATTGTTAAAAAAACTAAAAATAGTGGTTTGGTAAGGATTTTTTGATCTTCACAATTTTGTTGACATCAAAGTATGGTGCCTTGGACATTTAGAAGTTAACCCCTGAAGTTCCATGACTATGTTTTCACCGAAAACGCTCAAAAACTGCCATTTCTAGTACAATTATCAAATTTTGGAAAAAAAACATTTTTTAACACATATAACCAAAGGATCTTGTATTGAACTGGTTTGAGAAGATGTAGAAAAAATTTCAAAATTTTCCACCATGTAGATTGCAAGATATTATTATTAGCGTTTGAATTGATAAAATCCCTTTTTTGGCCCTACGAGAAAATGGGCAGCTGCACTTTACGAGGTCACATTTATATGAAAAAATGTCCAAAATGGTGGTTATTCTTTGGATTCATTTTTCAAGGCAAGTTGGCTACATGCTTGAAAATTTTCACTTCATTTGGAATTGTACAACATATAGGAAAATAATAATAAGTAGAAAGAAGTAGAGAATGATTCAAAATACAAAATTGTTAAGAATTTAGTTATAAAATTGAAGAATGCCAATCCAAATGGTTGAAATGTTGTAATAAACAATCTTCATCCTATGATTTTATTTTTTTCCAAAAATATTGAAAATTGAGTAACATAAAGGACTTCAAAGTTTATTTTAGAGTAGAGAATCCATAACTGCCTGCAAACTTAAACTCCCTATAACTTTTGACTCATTGATCAAAATAGAACGATTCAAAGCTTTCCATGTATATATAGCTCTAGAAAACCAATTTCAAATTTTTGTTTTTGAAAAAAGTGATTTTTTTATCTGCACGGGCTGCCCATTTACAAAAAAAAGTAACATATTAGGCCCAGTGTTGTTTTTTCCGGCGATTTGGTGCAAAATTGCACCAAAGTTTATGGCCTGGCACCAAGCCTATAGAAAAAAATGGTTCTAAAAAGGTGGAAAATCGCCAAAAAACTTCAAATAAAAAAAAATCTTAGATGAAATCACCAGATTCTAGATGAAAACTGAATTATGGATATTTGATATGTGCTAATATGATATTTCTATTCAATATGTGGATGAATGTTGAAATTTGGAGCACCACTATATATTCAATATCGCCACTATGGCACTTCATTAAAAATGAAAAAAAACACTAATATTTAGGCCTTAACATTTGATTCCTATTTCCAAATGTTATGAAATTTAGTGCATATGAAAGATATTCCTTGTCCCCATCTTCTATTAAAATTTCAGCCTAAAATATAGAAATTTCCAGTCACACGTACCCGCCCAAAATTTCTATGTTGCCAAAAAATGCATGTTGGTCCTTTAGGGGTTAAGTTGTAATGACTTCTAGACAAATTGATAGTCTCCCATATATTGCACAATTATTGTAGGAAAAATTTACTATTTTGAGTCTAGATATTGAAAGTTCCTAAGGCTAATCAAGCTCAATTTCTTTTAAAGTGGGCCGAAGTTCACTAAAGTAATAGAAATCAAAGTTGATTCTAGGTTTAATCCTAGAAGGACGCTGCAGATAATGAATGTCCAATGGATGATTGAAAATCCTTCTATGTAGGACAAAACTGTAGATGTTCATCATTCAAATTTTGTGTGACAAGGGGAGATCTAGCACAACAGTTTAACATCCAATGGATGCTTTTGGATTTTTCTAAGCAAATGATTCACACAGTACCAAAAAAGATGATTTCTACGGGGACCAACCCATCTTTTGGGGGTTAACCCCTAAAGGCCCATTGTCCCCTCGGGGGACAAATGGGATTTCGGGCAGGTACCTACGGGCTGAAATTTTGTCCTGATTTTTTGAAACTTTTTTGGAAGATAGAAAAACTGATAAGCTTTGTGGGAATATAATTTTTTCCACAATCGGTGCCCGGGAACAATAGTTATGACCAAATAAGCTCAAAACAAGGGACGGCGGGCAGCCCGGGCAGCAGAAAAAAAATGGACAAAAATTTGAATTTTTTTTTTTTAATATTTTTTTTCTGATAGATTATATTTTTGCCTATTTGGAAAGCTTTGATTCATTTCATTTGGATATGTTATGAGAAAGTTATGGATATTCTTGTTTTTCGGGCAGTTAGAGCATCTTCTTGAAAAAAATAACTTGTAGGATTCATTTCTGAATGCAATTTTTCAAATTTTTCAATTTTTTTTTTTTTGCATGGTCCGATTTACTTGCTAGAACAATCTCACCATTGGGATTAGTGCATTTTAATTCCATCTAAAATATATGAATATTTTAGATTTTCCTTCTATCTTGGACCTACTTCTACTTAATAATTTTTTTAAGAATGATAATTAAGTTCTTTTGAATATATTTCTTTTCCCTAGACTCTCAACTCAATTCTCCACTATAAAGATTTGAAGCACAAAACTCTGTAGTGAAAAAATTTTAAGTTAAAAATGTTTAAAGTCAAAAAATCTGGTCCCGCAATGTGCTGAAAAACTTGTTTTTTCCACTTTAAACGCAGATATCTTGCAATCTGTGCGGTCAAAAATTCTGAAATTTTTTCCATACATTCTCATACTAGTTAAGTGTAAGATCCTACGGTTAGATGTTAAAAAAAAACATTTTAAATTTTTTTTTAAACTTTGCTATAGAAATGGCAGTTTTCAGTGTTTTTTGGCAGAAAAAAGGCCTTGGGCCTTTAGGGGTTAATTGTCCCTTTGGAAACAAAAGCTGAATTGTAACTCATATCTATATCTTTTCCAGGCTTCAAGATTTCCAATGGCCATCTCAAAACACATTTGGGCACTTCAGTTGAAAGGGTCACTCTTATACTAGTCCTACAAGCCTTCTTTAGAGAGCAAAAGTTTAGAAATCGAGTCCCATTTTATACCTTGGAGAAAAAGGTAGGAACAATTATTTACCATGGATGGTGAAATTACAAAAGTTTGAATTCATATTTGAAATCAAGGGTTCTGAAGTCAAGGGAACCAAGAGGTCAATAAATTCAAAATCAACAGCTCCAAATGAACCAAATGAAGGGCAAGTTACAAGCGCGGAAAAAAACATTAAAACTTCTCAAAAAAAACAACCTCAAAAGGCTTGTAGGTCTACTAAGGTAGTGTGCTCTATAGTGATTGTGTTCTAAATGTGACCCTATCTAGGAATGAGTGACATGTTGCTTGAAATATCTATCACTGTCAATGATGAGTTAGGTAGCTTTAAATGGTCACTTTAAAGCTAGACTACCTTATTTGTTTTCACATGAGCTGGAAGACTAAGCCTAGTGAGTGATTTGGACACAAATTTGGTCCCAGACTGCTCTAGACAATATACCAATAAGGTGGGTACACCCAAATCACACCACGTATAAAATTGCCATCATCACGTTGTGAACATCTCCAAAATCAATATGTACATATATATGTTGAAGAAACGATTTTAAAACATCTACCAAAAAAAACTTTGACCCTTCATAACTTTTGCATATGATATCCAAATGTCGTGTTCTTTGATGCGTTGGAACTGCCATTCACTTGCCAACAAGAAAATATGAAAATTTGATAGGTCTAATATTAATAATAACTAGGCATAGTAGCAAAGAGTGGTACTTTGGGGGGTACCCACCTTACTACAAACTGACTATTAGTGACCACCTATATCGAAAATCAATTCCCCTTTTGGTATGGCTAGGAAGGATTGACCTCCTTATTGCCCTATGTTTTGTCCTTGCAGAAAACATTGGAATTTTTTATTTGCCATACATGATAAAATTTGCAAATTTTGAATTCATATTTGCAATCAAAGGCTAAAAATGCACTTGCAATGGTGGATAAATACGAAATTTGCTCAACACAAAATAGGGGGCATTTTTTTATATTTACAATTGACTAAGGCAATAAGGGGGTCAATCCTCCCCAGCCTTTCGTTATTAGCATATCCAAGAGAAACATTGACATTAGCTGTAGTCCATTCTACTCAAGCCAAAAAATAGTCGAGGTGAACTGACCCTTGGCTCGGCCCTTCCAAGTCATTCTAGGGGTGTATGTAAAAAAAAGACCCCCTATTTTGAACTTGATTAATTTATCTAGCTTCTACACCTCTACCAACTAACTTGGTGTCTCTGATTGGAAACATGAATTCAAAATTTCCAAATTTTATCATGCGTATAAAAAATTCAGCGTTTTCTTGAGGAGCTGAGCGAGGGGTCAATTCACCCCGTCCAAAAATACCTATCCATCGATTTAAGAGCAAACCAAGTTTAACCAAGACAAAAGTCATCATGGTACATTTGCACTTGGTCTTAGCAAGGTTCTTAGGATGCGGTATTAGGTGTAGGATTTACAACGCATTCTCACCTGCGTTCTTTGGTATCCATTGAACCTACGTGGCATGTGATGTGGCATGAAGATAAGAGCGGTACTACGGCTATTAAATAATTTGCAAGTTTTGGCTCACCACTACCGAAATCGTTGGTAATTAAAGCTTTTGTATCTTCTGAAAAATTTGATTCCAAAAATTTGAGTGCGCTCTTATATATTGGCACTTTGGGCGCCCTATTACAGAGGACCACTCTTATAAGACCTGAGCGACAAAAGAGTGCAAATTCTGTGAACCGCTTGGTCAAACCCATGAAACTAAACTACAAATTAGTTTAATGGTCCCTAGTTCTGCAAATTGTCATGCTCCATTTCTTTAATTGTATTGAGATTTCATTGGAAATCCATAAGAGCATCCGCAGTGCAGTCTCTGTAAACAATCCCCCTATCGGCAAATACAAGGACATTCCACGAGGCCTTTATAGTGCCGGGCTTTTTTAAGAACAAATTGCCCCAATGCAAAGCCAACAATCCAAACGTCAAATGAATTTTTTGCATTATAAAAAGAAAGAAAGAAAAGAATCTCCATTAAAAAAAACTTTTCATTGAAACAAGGGAAGTTTGATTTGATTGGCACACTTAACAATGCGGAAAATGGTTGACAATGCAGAAACAGGTTGACAATAATGATTATTTCTACTGGGAGCCAACTTGCGGGCCCTTCACATTTTGGAAATATGCCGGACCTGGGGGGGCACATACTAAGACCGTGGAAGTGCTGGGATCCATAATGGTTGCATTGGAGCGCAATTTTTTTACAAACGACTTTTTGCTTGATAAAGTGCCAATACATGCACTGTTTCCGTGCCCATTGTAGATGCTCTAATAAGAGAAGTTCAGAGACGTATGCATTGAATTTGCAGTTGCACAATTGCCGAAATTGTGAAGCGCAAGCAGTAGTTCTGAGTTTCGTTTCGTGCAATTGTGCAAATAGTGGCCAAACCTATGAAACTGAACTGCGAATTTGTTGAACACTCCCTTGTTCTGCAAATTGTATGGCTCCGTTTCTGCAATTGTATTGAGATTTTGTTGGAAATCTACATACCAAGAGAAGCACAATGACGTATTCCTTGAAATTGAGGTTTCCCGGCCAGTTGCTGACTGAACTGTGATAACATTAGAAGTTGTTTGGGTTTGGTTCCAAACAAGTCCGCAAATTGCGACCAAACCCATGAAACTAAACTGCAATTTGTTGCATATTTCTTTGTATTGTAAATTGTAGGACTCTAATTCTTCAATCATTTGTGAGTGATTTCGGGGAAAATATGAATTCTAAGATTTCTTACCTTAGCACTTCAGAGTCAAAACAGTGGGATATTGGATAAATCATGTTTGACGTTGCCCAACAAAATACATGGGGAGTGCTTTGCAAAATTGAGTTTCCATCATAAGGGAGATGACCCATTTCTGATCACTTAAGCAATTCAACATATCTGGTGTATGGGTATGGTGAGTGGAAAAATTTCCCCATTTAGAGAAATAGATTTAAGAAGGATTTCATATTTTTGTACATTTTTTTCCTCAAAAACAAAATTATCATGAATTTTTTTCATGAAGATTCCGTTCAATCTATTCTTGTTATACAGGTCACCTTATTTCCAACCATAGGTTGGTTATTAACTCGACAATGCTTCAATGCAAGTGATAATTGTAGCCTCCAATGTACATCTTGTGGTCATTCTATGCTTTCAATATACACCTCCCCGATATTTATGTTGCACCTACCCACAAACATCTATGGGAGCTGTCACCTACACCACCAACTAATAAAAAACAAAGCAATCTAACTAACAAAAATGGATGGCTAATCGGAAATGGGTTGGCTCCCTTAACTGAGTTTGAACGCTGGATAACTTGTGGTGATTCAATTTTTACCAAACCAACGCAATAAATGTGTTTCCATAAAAACAGGCCTTCTCGTCTTTGTGCAGATTGGGAAATCCACCGTACAGATGCAAAAATTAAGGGAGGCAACCCACTTCTAATCGATTAAGCAAATTTGACCATCTGTAGGGCACGTTTCTTTACTTGGGAAATTTTTCTGTAAGCAGAAATAGAGTTCAGAAGGTTTCAATAATTTTCCAGATTTTTATTTCTCAAAACATAATTACTGTGAATTTTTCAACGGAAGATTCTATTCCTCCCACAATGGTGATATAGGGCTTGCTATTTCTGATCATGGGCTGAAAAGAAATTTGACCAAGGGGTGAATGCAATATTGAGAGTCTTGTAGCCAATCAAAATGCGCCACAACTGCCTTGGGAACCACGCTATAATTAATCACCGTTCTTCTCCTCCTTCACGGAAAGAGAAGAGTCTATGGGAGGTAGCCCATTCCTGATCAGCGCCCCACTCTGGGTATGCAGACTATTCTCTTCTTGTGAAGCAGGAGAAGAACAGTGATTAACCCCTAAAGTTCCATGACTATGTTTTCACCGAAAACACTCAAAAATTGCCATTTTTAGTACAAGTAGCAAATTTTTGAAAATTTTTTTTGACATATGTAACCGTAGGATCTTATAGTAAACTAGTTTTAGAAGATGTGGAGAAAATTTCAGAATTTTTCACCATGCGGATTGGAAGATATTAGCATCTGAATTGGCAAAAATCGTTTTTTTGTTCCTGCGAAAAACAGGGCAGCTGCACTTCACAAGGTCACATTTGTATGAAAAAATGTCCAAAATGGTGGTGCTTCTTTGAATTATTTTTCCTAAACAAGTTGGCTACATGCTTAAAATTTTTCAAATTATTTGGAATTGTACAACATATATAAAAAAAAATAGTAAGTAGAAAGAGGTAGAGAATGATTCAAAACACTAAATTGTTAAGAATTTAATTATGGAATTGAAAAATGTCAATCCCAATGGTTGTAATGTTGTAATAAACAATCTAAATCCTATTACTTTATTTTTTTCAAAAAATATTAAAAATTGAGTTAAATAAACAACTTCAAAGTTTATTTAAGAGTAGAGAATCCGTAACTGCCCGCAAACTAAAAAACCTCATAACTTTTTACTCATTGGTTGAAATGGAATGATTTAAAGCTTTGCACGTATATAAAACTCTAGAAAACCAATTTCAAATTTTTATTTTTGAAAAAAGTGGTTTTTTCAGATCTGCCCGGACTGCCCGAGTTGACCAACAAACAACATTTTTGACCATAACTTTTGACTCGTATTTTCAAATGTCATGAAAATTTGTGCACATGAAAGATATTCCTTGTCCCCACCTTCTATAAAAATTTCAGCCCAAAATATGCAAATCTCCAATCACAAGTACCTGCCCAAAAAATTTATGTTGCCAAAAAAGGCATGTTGGTCCTTTAGGGGTTAATTATGGCATGGTTCCCGAGGCACTTGTAGTGCACTTTAATTGGCTATAAGACTCTCAATATTGAAACCATCCCTTGGGCGATTTTGTTTTCAGTCCATGGTTGGAAATAGCAAGCCTTATAAGGTAGGAGGCTATAAAACAAAGCGGGCATTAACCCCTAAGGGACCAGCCTACTATTTTTAGTAACATAGCGATTTTGGGCAGGTATGTGTGACTAGAGATTTTCATATTTTAAGCTGAAATTTTTATAGAAGGTGGGGACGAGGAATATCTTTCATGTGCATTAAATTTCATGACATTTCGAAATAGGAGTCAAAAGTTATGGCCTAATATGTTACTTTTTTCACCAGGCGGGCAGTCCGGGCAGATCTGAAAAAATCACTTTTTTCCAAAAAAAAATTTGAAATTGGTTTTCTAGAGTTATATATATATATATATATATGGAAAGCTTTAAATCATTCCATTTTGACCAATGAGTAAAAAGTTATGAGGTTTTTTAGTTTGCGGGCAGTTACAGATTCTCTACTCTGAAATAAACTTTGAAGTTGTTTATTTAACTCAATTTTTAATATTTTTTGAAAAAAAACACCCATAGGATTTAGGTTGTTTATTACAGCATTACAACCATTGGGATTGACATTTTTCAATTCCATAATTAAATTCTTAACAATTTAGTATTTTGGATCATTCTCTACTTCTTTCTACTTACTATTATTTTGTATATGTTGTACAATTCCAAATGATTTGAAATTTTTTAAGCATGTAGCCAACTTGTTTAGGAAAAATAATTCAAAGAAGCACCACCATTTTGGACATTTTTTCATACATATGTGACCTTATAAAGTGTAGCTGCCCTGTTTTTTGCAAGAACAAAAAAAGGATTTTTGCCAATTCAAATGCTAATATCTTCCAATCCGCATGGTGAAAAATTCTGAAATTTTTTCCACATCTTCAAAAACTAGTTTACTATAAGATCCTACGGTTATATGTGTCAAAAAAAAATTCCAAAAATTTGGTACTTGTACTAAAAATGGCAGTTTTTGAGTGTTTTTGGTGAAAACATACTCATGGAACTTTAGGGGTTAAGAATGGACCCTATAAATGGCTATTGAATGAATCAAGGAAAAAAGACTTATTAATTGCAAGAGCCAATCATTCTCTTTGCTTTTCCCATTTTTATTTAGAATTGCAAGTGAACCATTTATGAAAGACCTAGGGTCACAAATAGGGACCTATGACCCAACTCGTTTGAAAATTCACAAGTAATTAAAAAATGCTCAAAAAATACGAAACCACTTGGGTTAGATTCTTCATCAATTTCTCTACGTCTGAAAAATGAGCTAAAAATATTCCCATTCAAGGAAATACATGAAAAAGGTGGACCAGTCCTTAGATGCTCCATTTCTGAGCCTCCTACCTTATACTCCCTCTGTCCCACTAAAACCCTCCAAATCAAGCACAATTTTTGTCCCACTAAAAAGCTCCATTTTTAGATTTCAATTGTTGGGTAAGTGTTGGCCGTGCTGAACGACCTTGTGGGGGCAAATCAAGTGATTAGGGAGGATTCTTCGCCAAAAAAGCTTGGCCTTGCCCATATGAGACACCTTGGACTCGTTGTGCTTCCTTAGACAGTAGTATTGACAATGGATTTAGTGACCACTTCGACACTTTGAAGAGTTGTTCTTGAAGTAGTGTAGGGATCTTTGTTGTAGGTATTTAGATTGCAGTAGATGTTTCTAGAATCCCAATGTTGCTACCAACATTTAAATCATCAAAAATGATGGAGCTGGCAGCGTTTACAAATTTTGTCAAAAATAGTACTTTCCGCATGGATTTTGGGTGCCTAAATGATGGTGCCTAAGTTGGAGATTTTGCAAAGATCTAAAGGATGGGTTGCTAGTTTTTGAATGCATGTATCCCTATCAGAAAGACTAAAAATGTAGTTAATCCCTCATGGGGAAGTTTTTTGGAGGTTCTTAGTGGGACAGAAGGAGTATAAAGTTTGATGAACCCAGTCTTGCAGGAAATGGCCATCTGAAAAGCGTCCCCTGTGACCTTCAGGGGTTAAGGACTGCACCATAACTTATTACCAATTGCCAAGTGCATCATTGTTAAAAATCTTCTTCAAAGGACAGCCATAAGACCGACAGTGAACAATACCTTCTCACCTACAGAACAGTACAGTACTGTACCCGCAAATCCACGACGACCCGACCGTGAGAGCCACATGCCTCCATGTGCTTGGTCTACTGTACGTGCAGTAGCTTCAGTTAAGACTTAAGAGCAAGGAGGCCCTGGATGTCAAACACTCCAGAACATGAGAGAAACATTGACTCTGCTGACCAGAGTACGTGGGTCAGCTTACCGTATAGAGATCCATGTGTCAAGAATTGGTACATACTTGTAGAAATTGTCAAAAAATCAGCACTCTCTAAAAAGAAGGTCTATTCATCAAATTTCATTCATTTTTTTAAGAATTTGTAACCAGAAGATCTTATTTTTGACGGGTATCAGGGTCACATATGAAAAACTTGGGGTGAGAGGATAATGTGTGTGTAAGAACAAAGCTCACAAAGGGAAGCAAAATGTTTCTTTGCAAGTTTGTCAATCGAAATTTTGACAATGTGGCTTTGTTTGTTTAGCTTTTAACCCCTGAAGTCTCAAGGCCTTTTCCCATGAAAAAACACTCAAAACTGTCATTTCTACTATAAAGAGTAGAAAAATTTAAAAATTTGTTTTTTTTGCACATCGAACTGTAGGATTTTATACTAGACTAGTATAAGAATGAATGGAAGAAATTTCAAAAACTTTGACTGTGTACATAGATTGCAAGATATTTGCATTTAAAGCAAAGGAAACAGGGTTTCTTACACCTTGCTTGACTAGATTTTTTGGCTTTAAATCTTCTTAACGTAAATTTTTTGCACTACTAATTTTGATTTTTCACTCATTAAAAAATTGTTAAGTAGAAATAGGTTCAAGATTGAAGGGAAAACTAAAACGTTGATAGCTCTAAGATGGAATTGAAACACAATAATCCCAATTGTTCTAGCAAATAAACTTAACCTTGTCTAACAATTTTTTTTGGAGAAATTGTTAAAATTGCATTCAACAATGAATTCTATAAGTTACCTTTTCAAGAAGATGCTTAGAGTGCTCAAAAAATAAGATTGTCCATAACTTTCTCATCACTAGTCCAAATAGAATGAATCAAAGCTTCAAATATAGAAGAAAATATAATCTTTGGGGGAAAAAATCCTGGGACAAATCATGAGCAGTATGAAGCAATGCAAATTTTTCCTATGTAAAAAAGTAGGAAATATAGGGACTGCAATTTTTTTTTAAATTGAAATTACTATGACTATTTTTGGAGTCAAAAAGTGCTCAAAATCCAAAGTTGCTTTTCGAAGTTTCTACCTTAATATGGTACAGTTTAGTTTCTACCCTAAATAACTGCATTCTTCAGGTTGGATATGGCTCCTTGGTTGGGAATAGGTAGTTATGCCATAGGCTTGTATATAGAGTATCTTATATTTTCAACTTAAAATTTTTATAAAGTATTAGTAGAATGTCGGGAAGGTACAAAACCACATGAGATGCATCTCTTGAGTTTGCTTTTAGATCTCATCAATTTTTTTTGGCCATTCAATCTTTGAGATAGTGGGGCCCTCCAAAGTTGCTTTTCGAAGTTTCTACCTTAATATGGTACATTGTCTAATGCCTTGGAATCCTCTCTGCCTTCCTAACAAGTACTCCGTATAAAATTTAAAAGTGTGGTTACCTTCGCTACCAGACACCGGGAGTGGGTAGAGCCCTCTCCAGGCAGTCCAGTCCAGATCAGGAGCCTCACAATAATATCAATACCCCCCAAAACACTTTTGTTTAATTTAAAAAAAATTATAATTTAAACACGTGGACAATTCTCATTGACCCCCCAAAACACGAACTTGGACGAGCTCTTTGACAGAATGGCTGGATTCTGACAGTTCCGTGCTTGCATCTCCAAAAACTGAGATCCACAATCACTGTCTGACTTCCCCAAAAACTGAGATCCACAATCACCATCTGACTTCCATTTTTTTCCTTGAAACACATCGGAACAATAGAGTTAATTGTAAAGTTTGTCCTGTGTTTGTAGTCGGGTGTCAGAGGAAGGTTTAACTCTTAGACGTTGAAGCGGACGTTTTGCGGCCTATGAATGACAAGGGAATCTCCAGTGTAGGACAGAAGTGCAATTATTCATTCTCCAAATTTTGTGTAGAAAGGGAAGATCATGAATAGTAGTTTGACCTCCAGTGAGCACTTTTGATTTTTTTCAATGAAGATGATGTCATCCTATGCCAAAAGAGATGATTTCTACGGTCACCAACCTGGCGTTCAAGGGTTAACTAAGAATAGTTTAGAAGAAATACGGCACCAAACTCCATCAACCTGAGTTTTGGTGCTCCGGCGAGTTTGGTCCTGTGTTTTTCCTGAACTCCGGCTTGTGGTCCCGAGTTGGCACACTTTACGATTGACTCTAATTTGTCATCTCTTTTGTATGACAATAATTATGATGAAGGTCCATGCCGCACAATAGAAGAGACTTTTGTAGAACTAAAATCTATACCTTAAGTTAGATTGTTTGTTTGTTTTGTTTGTTACGTTGAGATCTCCGGGACTCTGAATCCCACGACTGCATTCTTGGTACCGTCAGAAACCTATCATGCGAGGAGCCCGGGTGCATGGGCTTTGTTTCGTGGTGTTTGGACCTACAATGTGAAAGTTATTGAATTTCAAAATTTCAAAAATTTTACAAATTAAAAAATAACTTTTACTTTTATTTTGGTTGTGGCAACGACACAGGGCACACTAGTCTCTCTCTCTATGTATATCTTAAGTTAGGTTGTTTGTTTTGTTTTGTTTTATTTGATTTGATACGTTGAGATTTCCTAAACCGTTTGTCCCAATCACGTTTTTGGTACCTTCGGAAAGCCCTCGGCAAGGAGGGGTGCACGAGCTTTGTTTCATCGCGTTTGAAAGAATGGTGGGAATTTTTTTGAATTTTGAATTTTTTTATGAATTAAAAAAAATAAAAAATTACTTTTACTTTTATTTTGGTTGTGGAAATAGCACAGGGCACAGTAGTCTATACCTTAAATTAGGTTATTTTTTGTTTGTTATAGTAAGGTTTCTTGGATTGTATATCCCTTGATAGCGTTCTTGGTACCATTGGAAAGCTCTCTACGGGAGGGGTGCATGGGCTTTGTTTTGTGATGTTTTAACTCACGGTACAAAAGATATTGAATTTCAAACTTTTCATGAATAAAAAAATTAAAAAATAACTTCTATTTTTATTTTATTATATTGTGGCAAATGGCACATGGCAGACTAGTTTATATGAATTCAATACCACACTAAATGCAATTTTCATATGAACATCATATGATTTGAAATTCTAGAAACTTTAAATAGTTGTTACTGCAACAATTACATTTTTTTGTAACTTTTTGAACATTTTGCACTTTTGCAAAGTATACTCACAAAAAATAAATTTAGAGGGGTTCACAAATATACAACTCTTCTAAAGCTTTAACTTTTGAATGTTGTTTAAGCTGTAATAATTTAAAGTTACTGAAATTTCAAATCATAATATGAAAGTCTTATGGAAATTGCAGATTATGCAATATAGAATTCATATGATTGTCATATGAAGTTTTAGTTCTATGAAAGTCCCATCTAGTGCAGTATGAATTTCATACATATGCATGTCATATGAAGTTCATATGAAGTTTTAATTATATGAAAGTTGCACCTGGTGTAGTGTGGTCATTCATACACATTATTATCATATGTAATTGACGCAGGCTTGTTGTGAATGTTGAGGAGGCTTCACAACCTTTGTCTTGGTGGAAGACAAATGAATCCAACTTCCTAACAATTGGATTTCTTGCAAGGCAAATTTTGGCAATCCTTGGTTCTCAAATTGAAACTGAGCGCATCTTTAGTGTGGCAAGGATTTTAACAGCTCTCCATTGAAATTGTATGGGCACACCCAATTTGGATTCCTTCATAATGATTTATAAAAATTGGCCAAGTAATGTAAGGTAGGAGGCTGTAAAACGGAGCAGGCATTAACCCCTAAAGGTCTGAGACTATGTTTTCACCAAAACCGCTCCAAAACTGCCATTTCTAATACAAGTACCAAATTTTATAAAAAGAACATTTTTGGACACATGTAACCGTAAGATCTTATAGAACACTGGTTTGAGAAGATGTAGAAAAAATTTCAGAATTTTTCACCATGCGGATTGGAAGATATTAGCGTTTGAATTGACAAAAACCCTTTTTTTGTCCCTGCGAAAATCCGGGCAGCTGCACTTCACAAGGTCACATTTGTATGAAAAAATGCCCCAAATGGTGGTTACTCTTTGGATTCATTCTTCTAGGCAAGTTGGCTACATGCATGAAAATTTTCAGATCATTTGGAATTGCACAACATATAGGAAAAAAATAGTAAGTAGAAAGAAGTAGAGAATGATTCAAAACACTAAATTGTTAAGAATTTATTTGTGGAACTGAAAAATGCCAATCCCAACGGTTGTAATGTTGTAATAAATAATCTACATCCAATGTTTTTATTTTTTTTCAAAAATATTGGAAATTGAGTGAAATAAAGGACTTCAAAGTTTATTTTAGAGTAGAGATTCCATAACTACCCTCAAACTAAGAATGCTCATAACTTTTGACTCATTAATCCAAATGGAATGATTTAAAGCTTTCCACGTATATATAAATCTAAAGAACCAATTTCAAATTTTTATTTTTAAAAAAAATGATTTTTAAAGAATTTTTTTGAGCTGCCCGGGCTGCCCGCCGCGCACCAAAAATTACATATCATACAATAACTTTTTAACCATGTAGTCAAAAGTTATGAAAATTGTTGGGCCTAAAAGATACTCCTCGGGCACATCTTGTGTGAAAATTTCAAAGAAAAAAAATAAAAACTCCACTCGTAGTGAGCTGCCCAAAATCGCTATGCTGTTAAAAAACGGTGTTTGGACCTTTAGGGGTTAAAAGCGAACATGACTCGGAGGTACATTTTGCTTTCTTCAATGTACCACCTATGCACATTTCAGGAGGTGGTCGCTTTTGATGACCACAAATGACCACTTTTTTCCAACTTCAAAAATTTGTAACTAATTCTAAAAAATTCCAAAAAATATGAAACAACTTGGGTTAAATGCCAATTCCTCTTTTCTTTCAAGGAAAATTCACTGAAAAATATTTTGAGGCGTTTCACCTCTCCAAAACTCAGTTTCAGCTCTTAGATGAGCGATTTCAGGACCTCCTACCTTATGTGATGGATACCATTCTTTTGCAAATAATGAACTCCAGCAGTGTTTCTCAGCAGAGGCAGAGTGCCTCAATGACAATGACAATGAAGAAGAGATTGCATAAATTGAATTTTTGATATACTTTCAGAGTAGATTTTATTTGTCTTATCTAGTTCCAAAGGCACTTTTATTTTTAGACTGCCTTTTATTGACACTTGCTTTCTATTTAGTGTTTTGTGAACAATACAATGGACAAAGTTGAGCTTGATTACAATTTTATTCATTTTATTTTCTTTAAAATCATTGAATGATATCATTGTGCATAATAATAGACTGGTATGCATATTTTAGAAGTTGACCTCATACCAGTACGTTGGTCAAAACACAGATTTCATATTCATATTGATACCAATATATGTCTATTGAAATAACTTTCAATCCTAGTTCCCTCTTTGTCACTAATACCCTCTAAAATTCTAAACCAATACCTGATTGGTATATTGCAAATTTGACCTACGCCCAATATTAGTGTGGACCTTCATACACACTATTATCATATGAGAGTCATATGACAGTGATAAGGGTTATTTTTTGAAAGTGGACCTTAAATTGAGCCCTTTCCTCTAACAAATTGGTTTGAATCAATCTCATTGGTGAACAAAATTTTTCTTAGTAGTCTTTGTACCACACTTTGAAGAGAATTTCTACTCAACTAGCCACAAAGTTGCTATTCTGTAAGTCGGCTTGTGAGTCTCTGAGCCTACAAATTTTAAAGTTGAAATTTAATGAGGGGCCTATGACCGTAGACTTTGGAATAATGGAAGATCAGGATGAAATTTGACGAGGGACCTATGATCATGGACTTTGGAATAAGGGCCAACCTTTTATAATAATCAATCATGAATTATTTGTTACATTGATTTAAAATATAATAAATAAGGATCTTTGCAAGAAACTCTTATCATTTTTTTGTGCTTTTAGCCTGCTTTGGGTGTATTTTGGTCATAAATTTTGTATTGTATATTATTTTTATATGAAACTTGAAATGAAGGTACATGTGGTAGTTGTAGAAATTGAATTATTTTTTATATTTTTAAAAAACTAGTTTAATATTTTTAAACATCCCAAAATTAGATGTCTACTTTGCCATTTGGAAGGGGGGATCAAGTACTATAATTGACCTTAAAATGCCAAGGACTTCTACTAAAGTTTTACAAGCCCACTAAGAGATTTTCTAGAAATAGTAAATTGCCTACCTTTCACGTCAGTTCAAAGTGCACTACTTTTGCGTAAGTGTAAAGAACAATTTTTTTTTTCCAAAGTTGTAAATGATTGAGAAGGAACACCTTCAAGTTAGGAAAAGTGGACTATTTTTTTACTTTTTTAAAATTCTTTTTACTATGTTTTCAGAAAATCAAACATCAAAATATCCATTTTTTTGGTATTTTCCATCACAATTCTTTTCTGCGTAACTTTTAGAGATAAATTTTATAGGGCTAAATCTTTTAGAAATGTACTATTTTTAATGCTTTACAAATTATCCATTTTTAATTTTATTTTAAAAATGTTTTATTCCAAAAGTCATAGTATTCATTGAAATAGGTTGTTTTAAGACAATAAAGGCAGGTGTTTCTTACAACGACCCATAAAAGGTGGTGATTTGAGGATGAACTTCTTCTACTATTTATTGCAATTCTCAAAGATTCATCCTAATCATGTACTATTTGTGATGTTGATTTAAAAAGAATAACTACTCGATGGAAATTTAAGAGATAACTTCCCCTTTTGATTTTTGCAATTTGCAAAGACTTGTCCTAATCATGAATTATTTGGGACTTTGATTTTTAAATAAAAATATTGAATGGATACTTAAGTTAGAACCTCCCCATTTATTTTTTGCAAATTGCAATTCTCAAATAGTCCTTCTAATCATGAATTATTAGTCCTGTTGAATTTTTTTTAAATGTGGAGATTTAAGTAAGAACTTACCGATTTATATTTTGCAATTCTCAAATAATCATACTAATTTTATATTATTTGTCACATTAATTTAAAAATAAAAAATAAAAAGTGTTGATTTAAGTAAGAAATTCCCCTTTTAATTTATGGGTATTCTCAAAGAGTCTTTGTAATCAAAAATCATATGTTGTCTTGATTTTAAGAATTAAAAATAAAAGTTGAATATTTAAGTACAAACTTCCCTATTTATTATTTGAAAATCTCCAAGACTCCTTCTCATCATGATTTATTTGTCACTTAGATTTTATAAATAAAAAATAGTTTGTAAAGACTTAACCCCTAAAGGATTAAACAATTTTTTTGGCAACTTAGCAATTTTGGATAGATCATTAAGAATGGAATTTTTTTTCTTTGAAATTTTTACACAAGATATGGGCAAGGAGTAGCTTTAAGGTGCAACAATTTCATAACTTTTGATTACATCGTTAAAAGGTTTTTGTTGCTCTGCGAACAGCTCAAAAAAATGATTTCTTAAGAAATAAAAATTTGCCAAATTGGTTACCTAGATTTATATAAGGTAGGTGGCTCTAAAAGCAACTTGGCTCTAAAAGCGACTCTAACACAAAGGCACATTTTACTTTCTTCAATGTACTGACAGTGTACATTTCAGAAGGAGGGTGCTTTTAGAAACCTCTGCACTTCAACTTCAAAAAATTGTAACTAATTCCACAAAGGTCCAAAAAATATGAAACGACTTGGATTAGATGTCAATTCCATTTTTCTTCCTACCAAAATTTACTGAAAATTGTTTCAAGGAGTTTAGCTTCTCCCAAAATGCAATCAGCTCTTAAAGTGTCGCTTTTAGAGCCACCTACCTTATGTGGAAAGCTTTGAATCATTCCATTTTGATTAACAAGATGAAAGTTATGAGGAGTTTTAATTTGGGCGTAGTTTTAGAATCTCTGGCCTAACATAAACTTTGAAGTCCTTTATTTAATTCAATTTTCAAGATTTTGGGAAAAATTAAAAAACGTGGATGTAGATTATTTACTACAACATTAAAAACATTTGGAATTGACATTTTTCAATTTTATAATTATATTCTTAACAATTTAGTATTTTAAATTATACTCTACTTCTTTCTCCTTACAATTTTTTTCAAGCACAAATATGAAATATTTTTTGTTTTATGCACTCATTGAAATAAAATACATATTCTTGTAGAATTAATGAAATTTTTTTCTTCAATAAATTAAAGTTTTAGAAAATCATGTCTAAATTGAGGTTATATGAGCTTGCTTGAAATCCCAAGTGTCCCCTAAGGGAACTTTGGGACTATAGGGATTAAAATATCTTCCTAATCATAAATTGATTGTCATTTTGATTTTGTAAATAAAAAATATTGGATGGAGATTTTAAGTACGAACTTCCCCATTTATTTTTGCTATTGTCAAAAAGAATCATTCTACTTGTGTATATTTTGTCACTTTGATTTAAAAATATAAAATAAAAGATAGAGATTTAAATGAATTTTCCTACTTATTTTTGACAATTTTCTAGAAGTCTTCTTGGGTTTTTGTAAGAAACACTAGTCCTTTGTTTGTCACACATACCATAACACACTTGTGATCTGCTATAACTTTTGAAGCATGAACTCAATAAAATTGAATTTTTATTTATTGGAGATGGATATTTATATTCTAATCATATACCTTATTTTCAAAAATAAAAAAAATCATTTTATATTTAGAAGTCTATTTTGCTAAGTTATCACACTTTTAGGTTTAGTGGGTTTTGAGGGTTTTGAGTTTTGAGTACCAAAATTATTGATCTAGAGCTAAAATTTTTGTGGTCTATTTCCACAGTAGGTTGGAATTTTAATTATAAACATTTAAAATAGATTATTTTATATCCTCCATGTTTGTGCAAGTAGGGCTCTTTGGCGTGCACACTTTTGAACATTGAAGATGGTTATGAGCTCATTCCTTTAGTGAAATCTAATTACCATCAAATTCTCACAAGTGGCCAATTTTTAGTTTATTATTTTGAATGATTTTTTTATTTTTTAATAATCTAATCATCTAGATGTCTATTTCTTCAAAATTATTGTCACTTCATTTCGTGAATAACTTTTCAGGATTCAAATTTTGGAGGTATATTATTTTTAGGATTATACTACTTTTTCACATTTTTTATTTTTAAATATTTTTTTCCAAATGGTCATAGTATTGGAAGACAGTGAGAACTATCCCAAATGCTACAAAATTGATTAATTAGTCTTTTTGCAACTACCTTCCTAATAATGAATTATTTGTCACTTAGATTTTAAAAACAAAAAATAGTGGGTGGATATTTAAGTAAGAACTTCTCCATTTATTTTTTGGAATTTTCAAAGACTTATTCTAATCATGTATTATTTGTCATATTGATATTTAAAATCAGTTTAAAATAAAATGTAAAGAGCAGAGATTTAAATAAGTTTTTTCTTTTATTATTGGCAACTTTCAATTTGCAAAGATTCATCCTACTTATGTAGTATTTGTCGCTTTGATATTAAGATAAAAACGAGGGGTGAAGATTCATGTAAGAACAAACCCTCTTTTTTTTGCAATTTTTTCTTTTTTGAAGGAGATTGGGCTTCTTCTTCCCCTTGTCACCCCTCTTAACGCACATTATTTGCACGCACCCTTTGCCCACCCAAAGTTGCCCTTTGTCCTACCTCCAATTGCCCTTTGCGTCTGTCATCCGCGATAATGCTCCACTCATATGTATTTAGAATGTCTATAAGGTAAATTATCCTACCCTAGACCAAATGGGAGCAAGCCCAATCATGAGAGAACTTTTGGACTCTGCACAAGGCTGCCAAGGGTTTGACTATTTCCGAAGTCCTAAGGAGCTAGTGAAAGGACCGAATGTCTGATAGAAACAAAGATTCACCTTGTGTGAATATCAAGAATGAATGGGAGTATATCTCAATTTTTTATTCTCTTTTGAATGTAAAATGTAACTGCCACAATCTTCCTCCATTAAACTACTCGTGTACCAATACTAGTGTACCAGTATGGCAGTACAATGATTAGCGAAAATAAAGGAAAAACTCTTGCAAAGGCAAAAAGAAAATAATGCTGGGGTCCCTTTGGGTGCTTCTTAGCAACCTTCTAGAGAGTCCAAATTTTCTCTCATGGTGGGCTAAATTATGTTAGTGGTGTACAATCAAATTCTGAACTGGACACCACTAACATAATTTAGCCCATAATGGGCTTGCTCCCATTTGGTCTAGAATGGGGTAGTTTACCTTACACTCTTGGATCTTTTTCTGGATGGGAGAAACATATAGGTTGCTAAACACTTGAACATTGTCTATTACGATTCCTTTGATCAGGTCTACCACATCTGATATCATATATACAGCCTATAACAAACAATGCCAGCGTCTGTTTCCATATCTTTTATAAATGTTATAAGATGCATCTCTTATAGCTCGTCTGTGCAGTGTACTGAAACATTGTAATGGGCATAGGAAGGCCTGTGACTAAGTTATCTTCAGTTATCTAATTTTTTGTGCAATGGATGCGTCTACCAAGCACCACCATGGCTAGCCAGTGGAAGACAGTCGTAGCCAATAATCCGGAATAAGGTCCTTCGCTCTGATTGTATGCAGCAAGATGTTGATTTCAATTCCAGGCATTGATAATTACAAACAATACTTAATCCTCGATCTGCAAGCTGCCAGCACAATTTACTGACGCCTTGACAAAATTGACGCACCAACCTCTAACGTTGAACAGATTTACAACACGTTTGGTTCTGAAAGATGACAAAGTAATGGAATACCGCCAATTTCAGGAAATTGACATTCTCTTCCATTCTAAGTGTGTATTTACACTTCTGTACAAAATCTGTCGGCACTAATCAAGCCGCTGACTCCATTTTGGCAGACACTCTGATCTGAGATTATTGCTAGCCAGAACAATAAATCAATCATACGTTTAATTTGCAAAACTCTGGTGCACAGCTAGAATGCAATTCACGGCGCCACCAACTTGTCGCATCTTGCAAGCCGACGCGCACTTGTCAATTCCATAGCATGCTGCAGGCCGTCTTAATTTCCCAATCGGAGAATTTGGCAACTCGATTCCTCCTCCTGGACAAGTGGACTTCAGAATCAGAACCAGAATCTGCTTCGCACTGTAGCTAAGCGAGTCTACTAATTATATAAGTGAAATCAGTAAAAGTCAGCAGAAATGCTTGAAAATGAGGTATTGGCACCAGAGAACCAAATCCAAGATGTCCAGTGACCCTATTCCAGAGAGCAACTACGAGATCGATTCCATGATTCCACAATGGAATTGGGTTTGTTTTGGAACTCTTTGATGTGGTACTATGCAAACGTACAAGATGGCATTAACTGCCGCCCAGGGCAATTTTATTCGTAGCTACGTAATTAACAAGAGTAGCTTCAGTAATGTGTGCACACGGATTGATGCTAACCTTGAGATCCATCAGCCGGGCGATTAGCCCGCGTAATAAGTTTGCAGCAGCGGCGGCAGCACGTTGAACTCACCGACAACCCGCGCTTGTTTCCATTGCGGCAGTCTGTCTCCCCTATTCTTGCACGCTACCGACTCTCGCATCTTGCACCAATCATCTTTCGGTCTCTTGTACTCTGACATCAGAATCTGCTTCGCAATGTAGCTGTGCGTGTTCACTTTCGGCTTGAACTGCCTGCTACGCACCCTTGACAGCCGCGAAGGACGAAACTGTGGCGCCGGTGCTGCAGGTGGTGTGAGAGGTTGCGGTGGAGATGGTGCTGCAGGTGGTGTGAGAGGTTGTGGTGGAGATGGTGTCGCAGGGGGTGTTGGCGGTGGCGCTGGTGGTGTGAGTTTGGAGTTGGAAGAGCCGCGGCTGGTGACGGAGATTTTGGGTGGTGGAGGGAGCGACTGCGGATCCGTGAACGCCTTGGCGGCGCGCAAGGGGAAATTGAGAAGTGCCCGGGAGCCTCGGAGGCGAAGTGCCGCGATGTCGTAAGCCGTGGCGGCCTCCTCGGCGGTGTCGAACGTCCCCAACCACAGGCGCGTGCCTTGCTTCCCCGGGTCGCGAATCTCCGCCGCAAATTTGCCCCAGGGACGTTGCCGCACGCCGCGGAAACGAGGCGCCGGCTGGGAGGGATATGAACAGTGCACGGATTGCGCAGTCGAAACTCCGACCTCCAGATCGTCTCCCGGGAGTACTCGCGGGTACTGCAGCAACCCGTCGTCCTCGGGAGACGACACGTTCTCCTCGTGGAATACGCCCGACAAGTCCTCATCGAAGTACTGCGAGTGGGGACGACCGCTCATGTACGAAAGCGCATTGTCCTCCGTATTCGAGCATTCCACCTCAATTGCAAACTCCTTCTCAATCTCCAGGTTCGCAATCTCCGCATTCGCTGGCGTCCCGTGACTTCCGTCAGTTGCAAAACTCGTCTCAATCTCCACGTTTCTCGTCAGGACGCTGGCAGCTTCGAACTCGTCGACGTCATTCATGTCCACGGCGTCGCTCAACTGCTCCAAACTGAACCCGAATTGCGCAATGTCGGATTCGTCTTCGTGAATATCACTTGAAAACGGCTCCTTGACTTGGGACTCGAGATGATCCTGGAACAAGTATTGGTTCAAGCTTTCGATCGCTTGCTGGCTTCGCGTTCGCGGCAAGTCCTCCCCGCAGTCTCGCAGGAGTGCCCCGAAACTCGTACTTGCTAGATCCCACGTCTCCAGGCCCACACTCGCAGGCTCTCGCCAAGTGTCCCCTTCCACCATGACGTCCAAGATGACGCTGCTGTCTGCCTTCCTCTCCATGACCTCAAAATTACACATCCTAGCTAGTTTTGATATCACGCATATATGCGCTCACAGAATAAGTGTTTGTTAGCACATATATATACAGGGAAATCGTTAGGGTGATACGGGGGGTATACACTATATACTGCATATGCGATCGATCCATCTCTCGTGCGTGTGCTGGAAAGTAAATGAGAGTTTATGATACTTCCAGAATCGATCGATTGACTTTAACGGTGTGCGTACGTGCTTGCGAACACTGTGCACATCTTAGGGAAATTTAGGCTTTGCGCGCGCGGGGGTGGGTTCTCGATCCGTGACGCCGGAGGACCCCTGTCAGTCCAAGGACAGCACGGAATGTCCAGGAAACTGCCGGCTAAGCGGACATTCACGGGCAGCGAAAGTTTTGAATGACGTCAGAATTCCCCTCTTTGGCGCCTGAGTGTGGTTGACGTTAGGCTGACGAAATGGTCTGTCTGGATTGCGAGGTGGCAGCACATGGGCGGGGTGGGTGGGTGGGTGGGTTGGAATCGGAAAATAGTGTGGTCGATCTGCATTGTAGGGGTGGCAAGTAGGCAACCCATTCTGGCCATGTAGACTGTTGTGATTCTGTGAAGGAAGAGATGAACAGTGATTAACCCTTAAAGGACGGGCCTATAACCACTGATTTTAAGCCTCACCGCCCCTCACTTAGTTTGCTGCCATTTTGTGACAAGATATGCATGAAAACTTTTTGATTTATTTTTCAGAGATGAATTAACATGTCTTCTTTACTTCACCAAATTTTTAGATTTTTTTGTGAAAATATGATTTTTTTGAGAATTTTTGAAGATATAATGAAGAAAAATCATATCAAATAGAAAATTATTTCAAAAAATCTGAAAATTTCACTATGGGTGTACATTATAGTAGCAAACATCATGGTGTAAACTTGAATTCCGTGCCATTCTATAATTAGAATGTAGGATACATTGAAAATCCATCCAAAGTTCAAATTGCAATAAAATATTCAATATTACAAATTTTTCCGAAATTCCAATTGGAGTAGAAACTAGAATAGATGGACTTCATATCATTAGTTGGGTTCAAACTCAAAAAATATCATCTTTGTTGAGAAATTTCAGATCTAGAGCAAGGAGCAACAACTTCCTAAAATACACTAAAAATAGCATTTTCTGTGATCCGTTTTTTTACCAACTTCTCATTCACAAATTAATAAGCACTAAAAAAAACTACAAATTCGCTTGGGTACTCTTCATAATCCTTTGTGAAAGGTCAAGGAAAAAGAAATGGATGAAAAATTGTTTCTAATCTCCCTCCATAGCACCACACAGTCATCCAAACGCCATGAAATGGCTCCCCCGTCGTTTAGGGGTTAATTATGGTGCGGTTCTGGAGGCAGTTGTGGCACATTTTGATTGCCTAAAAGACTCTCAATATTGAAACCACCCTTTTGTCAATTTTGTTTTGAGCCCATGGTCAGAAATAGCAAGCCCTATATCATCAATATGGGAGGAACAGAATCTTCCGCTGAAAAATTCATAGTGATTATGTTTTGCGAAATAAAAATCTGGAAAATTATGGGAACCTTCCGCAGACTATTTCTACACATGGGAAAATTTACCCAGTCACGACAGCTGCCATGCGAACACATGGAACTCCTTCAGTGGTCAGGAATGGGTTGCCTCCAATAGACCAGGGTCGCTTTGAGTCGTGTTCACTGCAGTCACACCATCGAGTGCAGAGGACTGATATCCCGACTGATATTCAAGGTATCGAATGTATACACTCCAGGTGTCTGGTATGGAGGGGGAAACCACACTTTTAGAATGGACAGATTACTATTTACACTTATTAGGATGTCTGAGAGAGGATCCTTTTTTTTTAACACAAGTAAAAAAACCTTTACTACAAGAAAAAGAGTAAGGTAGGTATCCCAAAACCGCCACTAATTGCTACTGTGCCTAATTACTACTATTAAACTGTTCAAATTCTTATGTATTCTTATTGGCAAGGGAAAGGAGGTTCCAACGCACCAAAGAACGCGACATTTGGATATTGTATGCAAAAGTTATGAAGGAAGAAAGTTTGGTTCTAAAAGCGTTTCTTTCTCAGAGGTACATAACTGATTTTGGAGATGTACACACACTAAAGATGGCGCTTTAAGGTCAATGGCGCATTTTGGAATGCCTACCTTAACAAGAACTGGGTAGGCAAGTAACCAACAAAGCAAAGCAATAAAATACAGTAGGAGCGCAACCCAAAGAGGTGGGGACCGCCCCGCCGTGGTGCTTTGCGCTTATGGTGGTGTCAAAGAGGATTCCAATGCATAAGACAATGTACCATATTAACTCCTAAAGGACCAGTGTGGAATTTTTGGAAACATGTTAGCAATTTTGGGCAGGTTAGTTTGAATGAAGATTAGGCTGAAATTTTAATAGAAGGTGGGGATGAGGAATATCTTTCATATGCACTAAATTTCATGATATTTGGAAATATGAGTCAAAAGTTTTGGCTGAATATCTTACTTTTTTTCATAAATGGGCAGTCTAGGTAGATTAAAAAATCATTTTTTTAAAAACAAAAATTTGAAATTGTTTTTTTAGATTTATACACAAGTGGAAAGCTTTGAATCATTCCATTTTGAGCAATAAGTCAAAAGTTATGAGGAATTTTAGTTTGTGGGCAGTTATGCATTAGAAAAAAAACGAGTCCTCCGGGAGGCTGCTCCGGAGTGCCAAGCCAAGCTATTAAAATGCTTGGCCTGTCACTCCAGAACTGTCCCGAAATGAGTAGTAAGCTTGGCTGACTGTCGCTGCATTTTTTGCTGCGTGGAAATAGGGAAAAAATTAATTTTTTTGCTAAAAAAAGGTAAATTTCAGGGTCCCTTGAAGGACTATGGAGCAGCCCTTCAGAGGCCCCAGATTTTCTCTAATGGGATTTTACTAATCTAAAATAAACTTTGAAGTTTTTTATTTCATTCAATTTCAATATTTTTTAAAATAAAATAAAAGGGTAGGATGTAGATTGTTTATTACAACATTGCAACCATTGGGATTCATTTGGCAATTTTCAATCCCATATCTAAATTCTTAACAATTTTGCATTTTGAATCATTTTCTACTTCTTTCTACTTATGATTTTTTTCCTATATGCTGGACAATTCCAAATGATGTGAAATTTTTCAAGCATGTAGCCAACTTGTCTAGGAAGAAAATTCCAGAGAAGCACTACCATTTTGGACATTTTTTCATAGAAAAGTGAGCTCGTGAAGTGCAACTACCTTGTGTTTTGCAGGGCCAGAAAAATGATTTCGGTGAATTTGAATGCTTATATCTTGTAATCTAAGCTTAGTGGAAATTTTTGAAACTTTTACCACATGTTTTCAAGTTAGCATACTACAAGATCCTGTGGTTACATGTGTCAAAAAAAATTCAAAAATTTGGTACTTGTACTAAAAATGGCAATTTTTTTATCGTTTTTGGTGAAAACACAGTCATGGAACTTTACAGGTTAAGGTAGAAACATTGAAAAACAACTTTTGGGGGGATGGGGGGCAATATCTCAAAGACTGAATGGCCAAAAAAATTTGATGAGAACTAAAAGCAAACTCAAAAGAGATGCTCCCCAAGTGATTTCTTAGTTTCTGGACACCCTACAAATATTTTGCAAATTTTTAAAGGTGAAAATATAGGATATCCTAAACAAGACTAGCCTCGCCCCTTGAATAGACTCACCCTTGAAGCACAAAATGTTTCAACTTGCATTGGTTGCTTCACAATACTTGGAACACTTTTTAAAGTATTGGAGAGCAAAAAATGTTGTTTTTAGGGAGGGTTGCTATTATGTGAGCATAGGAGTATGAGCCTATGAGCCTAGAATACTATACACCTATGTTATAGGTGTATATACTATAGAAACCGTCTATAATTATATGGTATATATGTTACAAATATCCATATTGTAGGTGTTTATGATACATACACCTTCTATAGTGTGTGGTATCTATATTATAGGTACCTATATTGTAGGCTCAATGCTCACAAGCTCGCATTCTTGGGCTCACATACTAGCACCGTTGTGTTTTTAGGTGTTTCTACCTTATTTGGATACAATACACTAAAAATTTTGAATTCCAAATTTTATTGGTATTTCATCTTTTATGAACAGATTTAGGTGTTTGATGTTTCCAAATTTAACCCCTAAAGGATTTTGACTGTGTTCACTCCAAAAACATTCCAAAACTACCAATTCTAGTACAAGTACCAAATTTTAAGAAAAAAACATTTTTGGACACATCTAACCAGAATATCTTGTAGTACACTGGTCGCTGGTTGGAAAAGATGTGGAAAAAATTTCAAGAAATTTTTTACTTGTAGATTGCAAGATATTAGCGTTTGAATTGACAAAAATGCTTTTTTGGGTCCTCTGAAGAAACGAGTAGTTGCAGTCACATTTATATAAAAAAATGTCCGAAATGGTGGTGCTTCTTTGGATTCATTCTTCAAGGCAAGCTGGCTACATGCTTGAAAATTTTCAAATCATCTGAAATTGTACAACATATAAGAAAAAAATAGTAAATAGAAAGAAGTAGAGAATAATTCAAAATATTAAGTTGTTAAGAATTTAGTTACGGAATTGAAAAATGTCAAATGAATCCCAATGGTTGCAATGTTATAATGAACAATCCTCATCCTATGATTTTATTTTTTCCAAAAATGTTGAAAATTGAGTAATATAAAAAACTTCAAAGTTTATTTTAGAGTAGAGAATCTATCACTGCTTATAAACTAAAAACCCTCATAACTTTCATCTCATTAATCCAATGGAATGATTCAAAGCTTTCCTTGTCTATATAAATCTAAAAAATCAATTACAATTTTTATTTAATTTTAAATGTGATTTTTTGAGCTCACCGCAGAGCATTAAAAATTACATATCATGCAATAATTTTTGAACCATGTAGTCAAAACTTATGAAAATTGTTGTACCTTAAAGCTACTCCTTGGGCACATATTGTGTAGAAATTTCAAAGAAAAAAATAAAAACTTCGTTCATAGTGAGTTGCCCAAATTTGCTATGTTGCCAAAAAATGTAGTTCAGGGCTTTAAGGATTAATGTGTGCACTCATTGTTCAAGATTTTGGAATGTTGTATTTAGACAAGTGTCAATGTATTGTGATATAATTAGGTGTAAATCTAAGTGGTATCCATATAAATGTTGATAGTATAGAGTCTTAAAAAAATCCCTACATTTTTGGAATCTATTAGTAGAATTCTTCTCTGCCAACTGTGTCTTGCAACTACAGTATAAGAGTGATGGCGGATTGAACATCACCCTTGAGTCCACCCAAAGAAACTGATCTCTAAGACCTGTTTTTTCTTTCATAAATATCATAATATTTGAGTATCAAATTCAATTCTCTTCCTAATTCACCCCTTTTTCAATATGGCTCTAATCAGATAGCGTCTTCTCAGAAATCAGAAGTTTGTCAACTACATTGCTGCCAGTGCTCATGTTCAGGAGCTTTGTAAATTGTAACCACATGGTTTCAGCAGGGGGGTTTTGGAACTGTAACTCTACAGTATAGCCCTGTGTGCCCTCCCGTCAAAGGTGAATTTGTGGAGGGAGCCAGGCGCAATGGCTTACAACACTGACAATCTGACGTTTTGACACTAGAAAAAACAAACTGCATGGGTTTTACACCAGGGAATTTTAAATTTTTTAAATTTATTTTAGACAGTGTAGAAAGCGATCTTCGTTACTCTGATGCAATTGTTTACATCTACAGTGATGAACAAAATTGAGTACAAATTTGAAACGATTTCATTCAAACAACCATACTATAAGCATCAATGGGCAAAATCCAAAAGTGTAGACACAAAAGTTGTAGTGTGCAACATACTACTTGTAACCACGAAAGTTTGAAGAAAAAATTAGTTGTGATTTGAAAGAAAATCAATTTCAAAGTTAGCCATGTCTAAAACTCGTGTTTGTCCAACATGATTTGGAATTACATTATCTTTTGTCAATATTTTCTTAGAACTCCAAAATTTTCTTTTTGTGCCTTGGCATGTTGGTATAAATCATTTCAGATTGTTGTATACAAAAATTGAAGGAAATTGACATTTATAGAATTTAAAATACCAACAATTTGACAAACATGCAAATGATGTTGGTTCTCCCAGTATTTGAATTTTTTTTTGGAATTGAGAGTACGGGATAGCATTAGCCATTGTAGAGAGAGTATAGGTTGCAATATGGACCATTGTTACATCTTAATGCCCTTGCATTTGAAATATTTGTTGAATTGGACAATGCATTTGATTTATATTTTACAACCGTACAATGCGCTTTTAAATTCAATTTCTTTGTCCAAAGATTAGAATTCATGATGCACATAATTAGTCCAACAAATCCCCCAAAATGAAATTATCATTGTCAATATCATCAAAATGACAATGATAATTGATAATAATTGATGATATTGACAATGATAATTTCATTTTAATTATGGAATTCAAAAATGTCAATCCCAATTGTTGTAATGTTATAATAACAATCTACATCTTGTGGTTTATTTTTTTTCAAAAAATATTGAAAATTGAGTGAAATAAACGACTTTAAAGTTTATTTTAGAGTAGAGAATCCATTACTACCTGCAAACTAAAATTCCTCATAACTTTTGACTCATTGATCAAAATGGAATGATTCAAAGCTTTCCGCATATACATAAATTTATTTAACCAATTTCAAATTTTTAATTGATATAAAAATTTAGAAAATCAATTTCAATTTTTTGTTTTTCAAAAAAGTAACTTTTTCTGATCTGCCCAGACTGCCCAGTTACAAAAAAAGGAACATATTAGGCCATAATTTTTTACTCGCATTTTCAAATGTCATGAAAATTAGTGCATATGAAAGATATTCCTTGTCTCCTTCTTCTATTAAAAATTCAGCCTAAAATATGGAAATCTCTAGTCACACGTACCTGTCCAAAATTTTTATGTTGCTAAAAATAGCAAATTGGTCCTTTAGGGATTAAGGTAGGGGCACCCGAATGCGTTCTTGGACCCAATTGCATTCCTTTTTAGGAAGGGGAGTCATTTCAGAACCTAAATATAGACATACCAAACATAGCTTATTATTTGTTGACCAAAATGATAAGCCATCTATGGTTCACCTAGACTTGCGTTTCAGGATTACTTTCCTTCCTATTGTAGGAAAGGACGCCATTGGATATAAGGACGCCATTGGGTGCCTCTACCTTAAGCGTACAATCCAGCCATTCTGTCCAAGAGCTCGTCCAAGTTGGTGGGGGGGCGCAATGAGATATGTTCGTGTGTTTAAAATTTAATTTAACAATTAAAAATAAAAGTGTTTGCATTATTTAATTTTATTGTGGTCAGAAAGTCCTCGGTTGCCCAAAACGCATGAAGAGCGAGGCTCCTGGCGAGGCCTCTAACCACTCCAGGTGTCTGGTAGTGAAGGTACCCACACTTTAGAAAGGACTGTTTACCAATTAAATAAATAGAGGCACCAATTGCCAATCATGCCCAGTACCCAACCTGTTGGTTGCAGCTAATTGATATTTCCATCTAAGGCTGGAATAGATTTCAACCAAAACTTGGAATGTCTTTTTTTTGTCCTTTTCAAGGTTGGGACTAATAATGTTTTGACAGATGTCCCAAAGTAATGAGTAAGAAAGCAGGAAGTAGTGAGCTAGAAAGTACTTTGGCTATGATTGGAATTGGAAGACTCTAAACATTAAATACTCATGAAGTGAACTTTTTGGCTCCCAAAATTCATAGTATTTTCACTTTTGGGAATAAAATTCTGAAAATTTTGCAATCCCCATCATATTTCCTATTTTCCTACATGAGAAGAAATTCCACCACCTCGTAGTGCTTACCATCTGCTCTAAAATTGCTTAAATAATCGGCTATTGGTGCTTCTATTTTATACTTGTTAGGAAGGTAGAGAAGATTCCAATGTATTAGACAATGTACCAACATCGAAAAGCAACTTTAGAGGGTCCCACTATCTCAAAGATTGAATGGCCAAAAAAATTGATGAGATCTAAAAGCAAACTTAAGAGAGATGTACCTAGGTGCTTTTGTACTTTCCAACACTCTTCTAATACTTTACAAATTTTTTAAGTTGAAAACATAGGGTAACCTATTCACAAGACTAAGGTAAGACCACCTATTCCCAGTCAGAGAGCCATACCCAACCTGTAGGATGCAACTATTTCCAACCAAGGCTAGAACAAACTTCCAACCAAAGCTTGGAAAGTGTTTTTTTCTCCTTTTCAAGGTTGGGACTAATAAGGTCATAACACATGCCCCAAAGTGCATGGGAAGTAGTGAGCAAGGAAAGTAGTTTTTGCATGATCAAAATTGGAAGAATTTAGACATTGGCTATAGATTCTAAGCACTCTTTGGTTCCAAAAATAGTCATAGTAATTTCAATTTTGGAAATAAAATTACAAAAAATTTACAATTTCCATATTTTCTACCTTTCTACATGGAATTTTTTTTGCATTTCCTCATACTACTCATGATCTTGTCCCAAAATCACTTAAATGATTGGTTATGGGTGGTTCTACCTTAGACTTGTGTTGAATGAAAACCCTTGGAGCACAAAATGTCTGAACTTTCATTGGTTGCTTTTGAAAAGTTGTAGCAATTTTGAGTCATGGAATTGTTCTTTGAGCAAAAAATGTTACTTTTAGGTATTTCTACCTTTTTGTATAAAATATACAAAAGATTTTGGATTCAAACTTTTAATATTAGATCATCTATTGTAAACACATTTAGGTGTTGAACATTTTCAAATTAAAACTCAATGAGTGCACTCATTGTTCAAGATTTTGGAGTGTTGTATTTAGACAAGTGTCAATGTGTCACAATATAATTAGGTGTAATTATTTTGTTGTAATTAAGCAAATTTTTTAAATTGTTGTTCTGACAAGTATTGTTGCTTTGTGTGTCAATCTAAGTGATATCCATAAGAATGTCGATTGTATAGAATCTTCAACATCAATTTCATTAAATTGGTGATATTTGCACAACCAAAAACTATGACATATATCTTGATAGTAGTATGATTTCAGGTCACAAACTAGGATAGGTACAAATTTTGGGTTTAGGCCGCTTGTGTTGAACTATGCCAAAGTATTGGAACATTGCCAATTTAATAAAACTAATGTTCTTCCTTCTAATCAGGGTACCTAATTTGCCTTTCTCATCTTTTTTATCTTGTGAATTTTAGTGTGGGACCTTGAACAAACATATTCTTCACCCCTAAAGTTCCTTTCAAGCTGAAACAGATTTTTGAGAATTTTGGGCATCTAAAATTTAATATCCGATTTTGTTTTTTCTTCAATTATTTTAATGAAATTAGGGAAACAAACAAACTTCCGGGGAATCTAATTTTTATGAAGATTCAATGATTGAAAAAAAAAAAAGTATTTTTTCTTTTGTTTTGGGTTGTAACTTGGGCACAAAGAGGGCAACATCATTTTGGTTTGAAAATTTGCATACCTCTTCCTAACTTCAGAGGCCCTACTCAAAATTCAAAATCCTAAAATCTTCCTTGGAAAAGAATTTTGAGTTACAGGCCTTAATTAAAAGCCAAACAAAGCCACATTGTCAAAATTTTGATTGATAATCTTGCCAAGAAACATTTTGCTTCCCTTTGTGAGCTTTGTTCTTACACATACATTGTCCTCTCACCCCAAGTTTATTATATGTGACTTTCGTAGAGGTCAAAAATAAAATCCTGTAGTTACAAATTCTTAAAAAATGAATGAAATTTGATCAATAATTTTTTTTAGAGAGTGCTGATTTTTGACAATTTCTACCAATATTTACCAATTCTTTTCTTCTTTTTTTTTTAAACAAATGAATATTTACCAATTCTTGACACATGGATCTTTACAGGTCTGGACACATGGATCTTTACAGCTGAAGCTGACCAATATACAGTACTCTGGTCTGAAGTTAAGAAGTCATTGTTGACATCCAGGGCCTCCTTGCTCTTAACTGAAGCTACTAGTGCAGGCAGACCAAGCACCTGGAGGCACGTGGCTCCTCATGGTCCTCGTGGATTTGAGGGGAGGTAAGAAGGAATTGTTCATTGTCGGTAGCGCTTTTTTTTTGGACTAAGGTAAACAAGCCTATCACCACAATCTGAATATCTCGGGGCCAAAATTAGGATGGGCACATATTTTCAGAGGTGTGCGCTTGTTTCACAAATCAATTATAATTTTTGGATTAAAATTGTAATTTCTATTAATTTCTGAAGTGGGCTGCCCTAAAATTACAAAACCGTTCACTATTGGAGCCATAAATGTCCTATAAACACCCCATAACCACCATTCCGTGTATCTATGAGCATTTAAGTATCCACTAGTCAAGGATCGACACCTCACTGATGTTGGCATTAAAGCTCTGAATTTGTCAGAAAACTACATTGATTTGGACATTAGAAGAATTTTGAGGCTTGCAGAGGACTGTTTCAGGACTGTTACCGCAGCTGGGAACAGTCAGAATATTAAAAAAAATTAATTAATTAATATTTTTTTTAAATATATATTTAAAATATATATATTTTTTAAATTGAAAAATTAATTTTTTTTTATTATTTTTTGACGTGGCACTCGCGTGACCATGTCAGATTATTGTTCCCAACGTGTTCCCAGGGCCAGATAACTTGCAGTCTCTTGGAGGCCTCAAAAATCCTCTAATGAGAGTTCGATGGTGGAGATGGGACCAAAAGTCAAATGGTAGAAATAGGTGGCTGGCATAAATAGTGGGTTGGTTTACCTCAATGTCCCCTCTGTTGGGCTTACATTAGAGGTCAACTTTTGGAGGGATGAAGCCCGACTAGTGAGAGTTCCTACAGATCTAGCGATCTTTTGCCAAAAATAAAGCCCTAATTGTTGGTCAATCGGTCTGAATTGAACTGAACTAAAGGAAAAGAAGACTTACTCCTGAACTCGTGCTTGTGTGGATACAAAGGCTTCAAGTTTAGTACTCCTATTCTATACATATGATAACCGGTGAGCCGTGGTAGTGGTGAATAGATTATCGTACATAACCGGTTGTATAGTGGGGTCCCAATCAAAATGGCGTTTTTGAAATCGCAGGGAAGGAAATTTTGCATCTGCCAACTTTGACAGCCTCCTGAGGACTCAAAAATTGATCTTCGACTATGAAATTTTTACCATAGCATCATCTTTAAGTTAATTATATGTGTACCAAATTTAAAGGCGAGATGATTTACAAAAAAAAAGAAATACGAAATCTCCCAACATGTGTAGCCATGAAAGTTTTTTCACTACTGCCAACTTTGACATCTTCCCAAGGACTAAATTTTTTTTATTTTTCTATGAAATTTTTGGCATAGGACCATCTATATGTTGATTACATGTGTGAAAAAATTTCAAGTTCAGAAGACCCCCACAAAAATAGATATTCAGAATCTCCCAACATGTGTAGTTGTGAGAAACAATTTTACTACTACCAACTTTGACACTATCCCAAGGGTTGAAAAATTGTTTATTTACTATGAACTTTTATGATGAAATAATCTCTATGTCAATAACATGTGTGCCAAATTTTTAATTCAAAAAAATCACACAAATGAATATATGCTAGTTCTACCAATGTATACAACTGTGAGAAAAATTTCACTACTACCAACTTTGACACTATCCCAAGGGCTGAAAAAAAAACATTTTACCATGAAATTTTTGGCATGAGATCATCTCTATATTGATAAAATGTTTGCCAAATTTCAAGGTCAAAAGATTTACCGAAAAAAAGATATTCTAATTCTACCAGCATGTGTTGTTGTGAGAATGACTTTCTACATCTGTGTGAAATTTTACCCAAAAAATGACACTATCCCAAGGGTTGAAAAAATCGTTCTCTCAACTACACATGTTGGTAGAATTAGCATATATTTTCTTTTGTGATTCTTTTGAATTAAAAATTTGGCACACATGTTATTGACATAGAGATTATTTCATCATAAAAATTTCATGGTAAATAAACAATTTTTCAACCCTTGGGATAGTGTCAAAGTTGGTAGTAGTAAAATTGTTTCTCACAACTACACATGTTGGGAGATTTTGAATATCTATTTTTGTGGGGGTCTTTTGGACTTGAATTTTTTCACACATGTAATCAAAATATAGATGGTCCTATGCCAAAAATTTCATAGAAAAATAAAAAAAATTTAGTCCTTGGAAAGGTGTCAAAGTTGGCAGTAGTGAAAAACTTTCACGGCTACACATGTTGGGAGATTTCGTATTTCTTTTTCTTTGTAAATCATCTTGCCTTTAAATTTGGTACACATAAAATTAACTTAAAGATGATGCTATGGTAAAAATTCATAGTCAAAGATCAATTTTTGAGCCCTCGAGAGGCTGTCAAAGTTGGCAGCACTGAAATTTCCTTCCCTGCGACTTTGAAAACGTCATTTTGATTGGGACCCCACTATACATTTTTTTAATCACAACCTTTGATCTTCATGATCCAAGGATGTAGGAAGCAAGTTGAAAGGAAAGGTGGTTATGAGTTGCAACTTGTAATGGCAATGGTGACGGTTTGCCAATGGGACGGTGCCACGTTAGTATTGAAAAGTCATCAACCGGTTATGGAGTATTAGCCCATCCTATACGCAGAGTTAAGGTGGAGCCACCCGTATCCAATCACTTAAGCAATTATGTACATGATCTGGAGTAGTATAAGACAAAGCAAAGATTTTCCTATGTGCAAAGATAGAAATGACGGAGATTGAAAAAAATTGGTAATTTTATTGCTTGAATTGAAATTACTATGAATTTTGAGGCAAAAAGTGCTCCGGACAACCTATAGCCAATGCCTAGACTCTTCCAATCCGATCATTCAAGAATTACTTTCCCGCTTATTACTTCCTGCTTTCTTGTTTACTACTTTGGGACATGTATCATGTACTTATCAGTCCCAACTTTAAAAAGGAGGAAAAAAATCATTTCAAGCTTCAGTTGGAAATATGTTCCAACCTTGGTTGGAAATAACTATACCCTGTAGGTTGAATATGGGTCCCTAGTCAGGAATGGGTGGTCATACCTTAGTAGTTAACAACCACCATAGCAACAACAACCTTTTGACGACACAATCTTTGCAATCAATTCATGGCCCTCAATCCAATGAATTTTGTCAATCATGCTTGAAGAATTCTGTCGGATGAAATAATTGGATGATACTGATTTCTCCAGGATGAAAATGTGACAAGTTTTGTGAAAGGAGTCGTGACAGAGGTCGTAATACAACATACTTAACTTTGCAAGGATGGTGCGGACCAGAGTGTTTTGATGGGTGACGGAGAATTCTTCTATGGAAGACATAAGTGCATATGTTCATCCTTGGAATTTTGTACGAAAAGGGAAGGTCAAGAATGCACAACAGTTTGACTTCCAACGAGTACTCACAGGTATTTTTAATTAGATGATTCATATTGTATCAAATGGGATGTGTCCCACGGTGACAAGCCTATCCTTACAAGGTTAATATCACAGTCTAACCCATAAAAGGATAGAACCCATGATTGTGTAGTCAAACTTGAAAATCCCTCACATTGTATCCTCCATTTCTTCCCTATTCATTAGTGATTTTTTTTCCAGAGATGAAATCACATGTCTAATATCTATCATAAAATTTTGAATTTTTTTGGTGAAGATTTCAAATTACCATGAATTTTTGAAGAAAAATGAAGAAAATTGATATCAAGTACAAATCATGTTCAAAAAATGTAAAATTTTCAGAGTAGAAGTACATTATAGTGTAGAATATTGTGGTATAAAGAAAATCCCGTTCACTCCATATTTAAAAACGTGGTTATAGATCCTCAACTTCAAACATTATTAAAATGCTTATTTTAAGAATTTTTTCAAAATTTCCAAGTGGAATAGAAATTGCACTTCCGAAGCTTTAATTTGTTAGTTTTAAAGTTTTAAAGCAAAATAAATTGTTTTAAATGTCAAAATCAAGGTTTAAGGGAGAAGAGCTCAAAGTATTGAAGTACACTAGACATTGTTCCATTTTTTTGATAAACTACTTCACATAAAATAAAGAAACAACTACAATGTCTTGAATTTAACTCTATAATGTGGATATAGCATCAACAAGTTGCATACAATAAATCAAATGAAAATTGTTCAATCTGCAATATGCACAAAGTGTGATTGACCATTCGAGGAATACAAAGCATCCTCATTGTCCTTCAAAGGTTAACCTTTGAACCCCCAATTCCTAAAAGTCACTTTTGGATGACTTTGAATGACTAGTAGAGGATGTAAAATTACAATTTGTCGTCCAACTTTGTTTGACAGAGTTCTTTGACTTTATTTCTAGTAACTTACGTACACTAAATAGTGAAATTAGTTTGACTAATTTCTTGACATTCTACACTATATAAATATGCACAATTATTGTAAGAGAATACAGTAATGTAGGAACCATGTGTGTTGCACGGGTTGGTGCAATAGTTCATGGCTCAAGTTTAGAGAATGGCATGTGCCTCCATTTGGACAAGCAGTGAGTCATGAGGTAACTTCTCTAATGAAGGCAACCTACACAAAATAGTGAAAATAGGTTGCCTTACATCTAGAAAGTTACTTCACAAGCCATCAAAGTCAACAAATATTTCTACAAATATTTCCATTTGTCCACATGAAGGTTTGTGAGTCCCAATTACAACAATATCTAATTCAAAAGTAGTGCATTCTTGTCCAGTAACTGAAAATATTATATAGTGCCAAATGTTGAGAAATTAGTGTGAGGCAACCTAATTTCACTATTTTGTGTAATTGTTAAGGCAACCCAGTTTCACTATTTAGTCGGTAGCTTCACTACCAGATGCCTGGAGTGGGTAGAGCCCTCTCCAGGCAGTCTCAGTCCAGATCAGGAGCCTCACTCTTCATGAGTTTTTGGCGACTGAGGACTTTCTGCCCACAATAAAATCAATACCCCCAAAACACTTTCAAAATTTCAAATTTTTAAATTTTAAACACATGGACGATTCTCATTGCCTCCCCCAAAACATGAACTTGGAGGAGCTCTTTGACCGAATGACTGGATTCTGACAGTTCCGTGCTTGCATCTCCAAAAACTGAGATCCTAGAAGAGACGGGGATGCGATTTGGTGGAATAAGGAGGGCCCTCTTCCTTGTTCTTTTTTTTTATTTTTTCGTTCCTCCTTCCTCCCTCTTTTTCTTTGGCTTTGATTCTCTTCATTTGTCCAGCCGTATGGCTTGGCTGTTTCCGTGACTATTTTTAGTGCAATGGTTCGCCATATGTTTCAAAAAAATAATAATAATAATAATAATAATAGATATTCTTAATTAGTGTCATCAGGCTTTCATAAAACAGTAATTATGCAGGGATCCATGCCACACAATGATGAGACTTTCGTAGAATTAAAATTTCATATGGCATCCATACCTCAAGTTAGGTTGTTTGTTTTGTTTGTTACAGTGAAATCTCGTGGACCGTGCATCTCCAAGTCATGTTTGCATTCTTGGTATTGTTGAAAAGCTCTCTGCGAGGAGGGGTGCACAGGCTTTGTTTTGTGGCATTTAGACCTACAATGTGAGCGTTATTAAATTTTGAAGATTTTATGAATTAAAAATTTTAAAAATTTACTTTTACTTTTATTTTGGTTGTGGCAACTACACATGGCACACTAGTCCATATCTTAAGTTAGGATGCTTGTTTTGTTTTGTTTGTTATAGTGGGAACTTTAGGACCATGCATCTCCCATGTGCGACCTTGATATCGTCAGAAAGCTCTCCACAAGGAAGGGTGCACAAACTTTGCTTTGTGGTGTCTGGACCTATGGGATGAAAAGTATAGACTTTCAAAGATTTTATGAATTTAAAAATTAGAATTTATTTTTATTTTGGTTGTGGCAATGGCATGGGGCACACTAGTCTATACCTTAAATTAGGTTGTTTGTTTGTTTTGTTTCTTAGAGTGAGATCTCTTGGATTGTATGTCCCCTATTCATTATAAAAAATTTCAGGCTAGTAAAGGGCCGTAGTTATGCATGCAGCTCGAACAGTTACAAAAATAAAAAATAAAAAAATTTAAGGAGCTGATGTGGCACTACTTGTGCCATGTCAGATTGGCAATTTCAAAAAAAAATCCAATATATATTTATTCCCTCTGTATTTGGACCGCGGCCAAAAATCAAACAGCCCCTTCCTGGGTTCAAATTTTTCCTAATGATCGTTTTTGGTATCGTTGGAAAGCTCTCTACGAGGAAGGGTGCATGGGCTTTGTTTTTGTGATGTTTTGACTTGCTGTAAAAAATATATTGAATTTTAAAAAATTAAAAAATTACTTTTATTTTTATTGAATTATCTGGTGGAAACGACTCAAGGTACACTAGTTTATATGAATTCTATACCACATTAAATGCAATTTTCATGTGAACGTCATATGATTGAAATTCCATAAACTTTAAATAGTTAATTCTTCAATAATTACAATTTTTATTACTTTTTTAGCATTTTGAACTTTTGCAAAGTATACTCACAAATAAAGAAAATAGAGGGCTTCACAAATATGCAACTCTTCTCAAGCTTTAATTTTTGAATGTTATTTAAGTTGTAACTTTTTATTAAAGTTACTGAAATTTCAAATCATATGAAAGTCATATGAAAATTGCATATTATACATTATTGAATTTATAAGAAAGTTGCATCTAGTGCAATATGAGATTCATATATATGCATGTCATATGAAGTTCACATGAAGATTTCATGATATGAAACTTGCATCTAGTGTGGTATGGACCTTCATACATATTATTATCATATGAAAGTCATATAATAGTGATACATAACCCCTTAAGTTTTTTGATTGTGTTTTCTCCAAAAATGCTCGAAAGTTGCCATTTTGAACACAAATATCAAATTTTGGAAAAAAAACATTTTTGGACACATGTAATGTAGGATCTTGTAGTATGCTAGTTTGAAAAGATGTGGAAAAAATTTCAGAATTTTCCACTGCATAGATTGCAAGATATTAGCATTTGAATTAACAAAAATCTTTTTTGGGGCCCTGCAAAAAACCGAGCAGCTGCACTTCACAAGGTCACATTTGTATGAAAAATGTTCAAAATGTCCAAAATGGTGATTATTCTTTGGATTCATTCTTCAAGGCAAATTGACTACATGCTTGAAAATTTTCAGATCATATGGAATTGTGCAGTATATAGGAAAAAAAATAGTAAACAGAAAAAAAAAGAATAGTTCAAAACATTAAATCGTTAAGAAATTAATTATGGAATTAAAAAATGCCAATCCCAATGGTTGTAATGTTGTAATAAACAATCTTTATCCTATGATTTTATTTTTTCCAAAAATATTGAAAATTGTATGAAATAAATGACTTCAAAATTTATTTTAGAGTAGATAATCCATAATTGGCCGCAAACTAAAATTCCACTTAACTTTTGACTCGTTGCTCAAAATGGAATGATTCAAAGCTTTCTATGTATATTTAAATCTAGAAAATCAATTTCAAATTTTTGTTTTTGAAAAAAGTGATTTTTTTTGGTCTGCCTAGATTACTTGGCTGGTGAAAAAAGTAACATATATTAGGCCATAACTTTTGACTCGTATTTCCAAGTGTCATAAAATTTTGTTCAAATGAAAGATATTCCTCAGCCACAACTTCTATTAATATTTGGGCCTAAAGTATGCAAATTTCTAGTCACATGTAATTGCCCAAATTTGTTATGTTGCTAAAAATAGTAGACTGGTCCTTTAGGGATTAAAGGTTCTTTTTTGAAATGTAGACCTTGGATTGAGCCCTTCTCTAAAACAAAATTGTTTGAATCAACCTCATTGGTGAACAAAACTTCCCTTAGTAGTCTTTGTAACACACTTTGAAGAGAATTTGGGCTCAACTAGCCACATGGTTGCTATTTTGTGAGCATGTAAGTTCGTGAGCCTACAGGTCTTGAAGTTGAAATTTGAGGACGGGCCTTTGACTATAGACTTCAGAATAATGGGAGATTGGATTTTGTTGAAGAAGAATAATGACCTACTCAAAAATTATCCTATTAGTATAATAAGTTCGTTCCAAGGGAGACGGTCAAGTAGGGAATCAAATGCTTATAGGTTCAATCTTTAAATCATTTAACAAAACTTTCAATTTAAATCACACATATTCACCATATTGCATTAAAGACCAATTAATCTTGAAATTGATATCATATTAATTTGATTGGTGAATAGATCACTTTTTACAATTCCAAAGTTGCTTATCAATTAGTTCATCATCTTGTGACATATCCACCAACTTGGACACCACTCCTACATCTCATCCCACAAACATTTGACTATTTCATCACAACTCATCTAACACCCTCTTGCACTCAGTTACAAATGAAAACAAAATACGCAGCCAACTCGGGCTAGGACTCTCATGCGCTCATCTTGCAGTGGATGCCAACAAAATGGAAGGCAACCTCCTAATAGGAATTAGCCGGCAGTTGCCAACCACCCAACTAGCTACCCTTTCCTTTGCAAAACAATCCCTTCAAATCCCATCTCAATTCCTTTTGAGTTCACATTAACACGAAATTATATTATCACGTCACTAACAATTAGTTAGTACTTGGCTATCAACTAAAACAATCAAAAGGAGCCGAAAAAGCACTCCAAATTGGAAACTAGCAATTTAAACAATCTACTAGCAAGTCTACAGGTTGAAATTTGATGAGGGACCTAAGATCATGGACTTTGGAATGAAAGCCAATCTTCTATAATAATCAATCATGAATTATTTGTCACGTTGATATAAAATATAATAAATAAGGGTCATTGCAAGAAACACTTATCCATTTTAAATTGTAGTCTTAGCCTCAGACGGGTGTTTTTTTGGTCATAAATTTTGCATTGTATATTATTTTTATATGAAACTTGAAATGAAGGTACATGTGGTAGTTGTAGAATTTGAATAATTTTTAAAACTTATTTAAAATTAGTTTATTATTTTTAAACACTTTCAATTAGATGTCTAGGTTTGCCATTTGGAGGATTAAGTACTATATTTGACCTTAAAATGCCAAATTGATGGTTAAATTGGAATACAAGGACTTCTCCTATAGTTACACAAGCCCACTAAGGGATATCCTAGAAATAATAAATTGTCTCCCCTCCACATGTGTTCAAAGTGTACTACCTTTGTGCAAGTGCAAAGAACACAATTTTTTCCAAAGATGTAAATGGTAGAGAAGGAGCACCTTTAAGTTAGGAAAGGTGACCAATTTTTGTTTGAATTTTTTGAATTTTTTTTACTATTTTCTGAAAATTAGGCATCAAAGTATCCATTTTCTTGGTATTTTCCATCACTATTCTTTTTTGCGTAACTCTTAGAGATAAATTTTACAAGGATTGAATTTTTATAAATGTACTATTTTTAATGCTTTACAAATTATCCATTTTTATTTTATTTTTAAATTTAAAATTTAAAAAGTCATAGTACTCATTGAAATAGGCCATTTTAAGAGAATCACGGTAGGTGTTTCTTGCAACAACCCATGAAAGGTGGTGATTTGAGGACAAATTTCTCCTATTATATATTGCAATTCCAAAGATTCATCCTAATCATGTACTATTTGTGATGCTGGTTTAAAAAGATAACTAATCGATGTAAAATTAAGAGATAACTTCTCCTTTTGATTTTTGTAATTTGCAAAGACTCATCCTAATTATGAATTATTTGCAATTTTGATTTTAAAATATAAAAATTGGATAGATATTTAAGTTAGAACTTTCCTATTTATCTTTTGCAACTCTCAAATAGTCCTAATCTTGAATTATTGGTCATGTTGATTTTTTTTAAAAGGTGGAGATTTAAGTAAGAACTTAACAATTTATATTTTGCAATTCTCAAAGAATCATCCTACTTCTATATTATTTGTCACATTGATTTAAAAATAGAAAACAAAAAGTAGTGATTTAAGTAAGAAATTCCTCTTTTAATTTATGGCTATTCTCAAAGAGTCTTTGTAATCAAAATTCATTTGTTGTGTTGATTTTCAAAATTAAAAAGAAAGAGTAGATATTTAAGTACAAACTTCCTTGTTCATTTTTTGAAATTCTCCAAGACTCCTTCTTATCAATTTTCTGCAATCATGATATATTTGTCACTAAGATTTTATATCTATAAAAAATAATTTGTAGAGATTTAGTCCCTAAAGGACCAAACAATTTTTTGGATGGAGTAGCTTTAAGGTGCAACCATTTTCATAACTTTTGAGTACATGGTTAAAACGTTTATGTTAGTCTGCAAACAATTTTAAAAATAATATTTTAAGGAATAAAAAATTGAAATTAATTTCCTAGTTTTATATATGTGGAAAGCTTTAAAATCATTCTATTTTGATTAATATCATGATAAAATTTATGAGGAGTTTTAATTTGCGGGTAGTTTTGGAATCTCTTGCTCTAAAATAAACTTTGAAGTCCTTTATTTAATTCAATTTTCAAGATTTTTCAAAAAACTAAAATAATTGGATGTTGATTGTTTACTACAATGTTATAACCATTGGAATTGGAATTTTTCAATTCCATAACTAAACTCTTAACAATTTAGTATTTTAAATCATATTGTACTTCTTTCTACTTACTATTTATTTCAAGAATGAATATGAGACATTTTTTTGTTTTATTTTGTTTTAAGCACCAATTGAAATAAAAATTATATTTTTGTAAAGCTAATATATTTTCCTATCTTAAATAAATTAAAGATTCAAAAAATCATGTCAAAAATTAAGGTCATACAAGCCTACTCAAAATCCCAAATGTCCCGTGAGGGGATTTTAGAATTATAGAGACTAAAATATCCTCCTAATGATGAATTATTTTTCATTTTGATTTTATAAATAAAAAATATTGGGTATAACTATGAACTTCTACATTTATTTTTTGCAATTCCCAGAGAATCATCCTTGTAAAGTATTATTTGTCACATTGATTTAATAATTAAAAATAAAATGTGGAGATTTAAGTAAAAAATTCCCTATTTATTTTTTGCAATTCTTTTAGACTCCTTTCTATCACGAATTATTTTCATTTTGATTTTATAAATAAAAAATAAAAGGTGTAAGTAAAAACTTTATCTATTAAATTTTTGCAGTTTTCAAAGAGTTCTCCTAATTTTGAATTATTTGTTACATTGATTTCAAAATAAAAACAAAGGGTGTTGTTTTTAGTAAGAATTTATCTTTTTATTTTTTGTAAATCTCAAAATATAATTCTACTCATTAATGCATTATTTGTCACGTTGATCTAATATTAAAAAATAAGGAGTGGATATTTAAGTAAGAATTTCTCTATTTATTTTTTGCAATTCTCCTAAATTCCTTCTAATCATGAATTCTTTTGTTACTTTTTTTGAATTTATAAATAAAAATAAAGGATGGATATTTAAATAAGGACCTCCCCATTTATTTTTGCAATTGTCAAAGGATCATTCTACTTGTGTATATTTTGTCACTTTGATTTATAACTATGAAATAAAAGGTACTAGAGGTTTAAGTGAATTTTCCTACTTATTTTTGATAATTCTTTAGGAATTTTTTGGTTTTTTGCAAGAAGCACCAATCCTTCTTTTAGTCACACATAGCGTGACGTACGTAAGATCCGCTCTAACTTTTGAAGCATGAATCCAATAAATTTGAATTTTTAAAATTGGATACAGATTATTACTCTAATTATATCCCTTATTTTTTTTAAATGAAAAAAATCATTTTATATTTAGGGATCTATTTTGCTAAGTTGTCACAGATTTTAGATTGAATGGTTTTTGAGAGTTTTGAGTATCCAAAATTAATGCTCTAGAGCTGAAATTTTGTAGTCTATTTCCACAGTAGGTCGGCATGTTTATGAGAAGCACTTAAAAATAGATTATTTTATGTCTTCCACGTTTGTGCAAATAGGGCTCTTTGGCGCATGTACTTCTAAACATTGAAGATGGCTTTGAGCTCATTCCTTTAGTAAAATTTGATTACCATCAAATTCTCGCAAATGGGCAATTTTTGATTTATTTTTTAAAATTAGTATACTATTTCTTCAATATTTTAAACATCAAAATGTCTATTTTCTTCAAAATCATTGTCACTTCATTTTTTGAATAACTTTTTAGGACTCAAATTTTGGTGGTATATTATTTTTGGGGTTATACTAATTATACATATTTTTTTATTTTTAAATATTTTTTCAAAAGGTCATAGTATTATAAGACAGTGAGTACTACCCCCAAAGCTACAAAATTGATTAGTCTTTTTTGCAATCACCCTTTCAATAATGAATTATTTGTCACATAGTTTTTTAAAAGAAGAAATAGTGGGTGGATATTTAAGTAAAAACTTTTCCATTTATTTTTGGAATTTTCAAGGACTTATCCTAATCATGTATTATTTATTACACTAATATTTAAATTAAAACATAAAAGGTAGAAATGTAAATAAGTAATTTCCCTTCAACTAATGGCAATTAGCAATTTGCAAAGATTCATTTTAATTATGTAGTGTTTAAAACAAAAATGAAGGATAAAGATTCATGTCAGAACATCCCCTTTTATTTTTTGCAATTTTTGCTTTTTTAAAAGGAGATTGGGCTTTTTCTTCCCGTTGTCACCCCTCTGAACGCACATTATTTGCATGCATCCCTTTGCCCTTCCAAAGTTGCCCTTTGCCCAACCTCCAATTGCTCTTTGCGGTTATCTTCAATAATGGTGTATTCATTGTATGTATTTAGAATGTCTATGAGGTAAATTAATCCATTCTAGACCAAATGGGAGCAAGCCCATTGTGGGCTAAATTATATTAGTGGTGTACAATCAAGTCCTGAAAAACACTACTAACATAATTTAGCCCACAATGGGCTTGCTCCCATTTAATCTAGAATGGGGTAGTTTACCTTACACTCTTGGAGTTTTTTTTGGTTGCAAGAAATACATACGTTGCTAAATTCTTGAACATTGTCTATTACAATTCCATAATGCCAAGTCCAATTTTCAAGGCAGATTTGTCACCATTTCATTATGAGAGAGTCAGAAAAGTGTTATAATTCATAATGTAACCCTCTTTCTATACTCTTAGATTTGCGAAAAGTATATATATGGACATCCGTGATGAACTATTAGACTTGGCATTATTTCCCATAATGCTTAAGAGCCTCTCAGCTCTCAAGCATTATCTAGTCTTTTGATCCGGTTTACCACATGTAATATCATACAACTTATAAGGTAGATAAGCCTTACCACTTTGATTTGGAATCTAAGTATTTTGGGGCCAATTCCAAGAGGGGGACATTTTTTAGAGGTGTGCACTTGTTTCACAAATCAAACCCAAGTTGAATTACAATTTTTCGATTAAAATTATAATTTCTATGTACTTTTGAAGTGATCTACCCTAAAATTACAAAGCCACCCCTAGAATTTGGTCAAAAATGTCCTATAAACAATCCATTACTGCCTTGACATGTATATATTGGCACTTAAGTTCCCACCAATAAAGGATTGACATGTTACCTCTTTTGGCATTAATGCGTTGAAATTGTTAGAAAAATGAATGGATTTGGATTTTGCAGTGAATGGAATTGGGGCCAAAATTGGGGAAACGGAATTGAATTGTGCAACAAATAGTGATGGTCTAGTTTACCTTAATATCAATGGCAAGGTCCATTTCCATATCTTTTTACAAATGTTATAAGACCCATCTCTTATTGCTCGTCTGCACAATGTACCAGGGTTTTTTTTTTGGTTTTTGGAGAAGTGTTGAAGTGGCAACATACAAGAAAATTATGTAGCCAAATATTTTAGTATTCATCTATATTTTGGACAGAACTATCTTATATCATCCACATATTTGGATGAGTTTCATTTAAAATTGGCAATTTCATCCAAAATTATAAAAAAATTTGGAGCAATTTGGCATTATCATCCAATTTTTCTTGAAATTTTTCCTACAAGCTTGATGCAACCCATTTTTTTTTGAGGCATTTGGGCCTTACAAGGCCCAAAAAACACACATTGCAGTGTACTGAAACATGATAATGGGCATAAAAAGGCCTATGACTATCTTCAGTTATCTAATTTTTGGGCCATGGATGCTAGTTAGCATCTACCAATTACCACCATGGCTAACCACAGTCACAGACAATAAGGTAGGTACCCCCAAATGTGCCATTGACCTTAAACCGCCATCTTTACTTTGTACATCTCCAAAATCAATTTTGTGCCTATGTGGAAGAAACTATTACAGAACCAAACTTTGTTCCTTAATAACTTTTGCATAAAATATCCAAATGTCGCGTTCTCTGGTGCGTTGGAACCTTCTTTCACTTGCCAACAAGAACTTATGAAATTTGAGCAGCCTTAAAATAATAACTAGCCTCAGTAGTAAAAAGTGGCAGTTTTGGGGGTACCCACCTTAGTAGCCAATAATCCTAAAATGGTTGGAATAAGGTCCTTCAATCTGATTCTATGCAACAAGAAGTTGATTTCAATTCCAGGCATTGATAATTACAAACAACAATTAATCCTCTGCAAGCTGCTAGCACAATTTACTGACGCCTTGATAAAATTGACGCACCAACCTCTACAATCAATTTCATTTACAGTGGAAACATCCAACACTGTCAATATAAGCAATCCAACATAGTTGAAGGCATTTTTTTTTAAAACTAGTGTTTTTGTAGTGTCAGCAATTGAAAATCATGAATTGTTAAAAAAAAATTAATTTTTCAATTATAGCATGTAATTTCTATGAATTTTTGAAGTGGCATCTCCCTAGACAGCTAAGACTATCACACATGTGGTCCTAAAACTGAAATTCGACAAAATCACTAGTGCAATAATTGCAATTAAGAAAGGTGACAATTTCATGACACTTTTAACCCGTAAAGTTCCTTGACTATGTTCTCACCAAAAATGCTCCAAAACTGCCATTTCCAATACAAGTACCAAATTTTTTAAAAATATCATTTTTGGACACATGTAACCATAGGATCTTGTAGTACTCTAGTTTGAGAATATGTGAAAAAAAATTCAGAAATTTCCATTGTGTAGATTGGAAGATATTAGCGTTTGAAGTGGCAAAAGTTCTATTTTTGGCCCTGCGAAAAACCGGGCAGCTGCACTTCACAAGGTCAAATTATTATGAAAAAATTCCAAAATGGTTGTGCTTCTTTGGATTCATTCTTCAAGACAAGTTGGCTACATGCTTGAAAATTTTCAGATTATTTGAAATTGTACAACATATACAAAAAAAATAGTAAATAGAAAGAAGTAGAGAATGATCCAAAACACTAAATTGTTAAGAAGTTAATTATGGAATTGAAAAATGCCAATCCCAATGGTTGAAATGTTGTAATAAACAATCTACATCCTAAAATTTTATTTTTTTTGAAAATATTGAAAATTGAGTGAAATAAACGACTTCAAAGTTTATTTTAGAGTAGACAATCCATAACTGCCCACAAACTAAAAATCCTCATAATGTTTGACTCATCAATCAGAATGGAATGATTCAAAGCTTTCCACGTATATATAAATCTAGTAAACCAATTTCAAATTTTTATTTTTGAAAAAAGTGATTTTTTTTATCTGCCCGGACTGCCTGAGTTGAGAAACAAACAACATATTAGGCCATAACTTTTGACTTGTATTTCCAAATGTCATGAAATTTAGTGCATATGAAAGATATTCCTTGTTCCCACCTTCTATAAAAATTTCAGCCCAAAATATGCAAATCTCCAGTCACACGTACCTGGCCAAAATTTCTATGTTGCCAAAAAACGCATGTTGGTCCTTTAGGGGTTAAAGAACACTTTAATGGAAGTTTAGGGACACTTCAAGGAAAATCTATGGTGCATGAAGGGATACAACTATACAAGGATGCTCTTAGGTGTTTCTAACTTAATCCGTAAATGTTTTTGACTATGTTTTCACCAAAACCACTCCAAAACTGCCATTTCTAATACAAGTACCAAATTTCTTTTTAAAAAACATTTTTGAGCACATATTACCATAGGATCTTGTAGTAAACTTGTTAAAAAGATGTGGAAAAAAATTCAAAATTTTCCACCGTGTGGATTGTAAGATATTAGCATTTGAATTGACAAAAATCTTTTTTTGGGCCTTGTGAAAAACCGGGTAGCTGCCCTTCACAAGGTCACATTTGTATGAAAAATGTCCAAAATGTCCAAAATGGTGGTTATTCTTTGGATTCATTCTTCAAGGCAAGTTGGCTATATGCTTGAAAATTTTTAGATCATTTGGAATTGTACAACATATAGGAAAAAAATAACAAGTAAGAAGAGGTAGAGAATGATTCAAAATACTAAATTGTCAAGAATTTAATTATGGAATTGAAAAATGCCAATCCCAACAATTTTAATGTTGTAATAAACAATCTACATCCAATGTTTTTTTTCAAAAATGTTGAAAATTGAGTTAGATAAAGGACTTCAAAGTTTATTTTAGAGTAGAGATTCCATAACTATCGTCAAACTAAAACTCCTCATAAGTCATAACTTTTGACTTGTGAATTCAAATGGAATGACTCAAAGCTTTCCAAGAGTATATAAATCTATAAAACCAATTTCCATATTTTATTTTTTAAATAAGTAATTTTTAAAGATTTTTTTTGAACTGCCCGGGCTGCCCGTCGAATGCAAAAAATTACATATCGTGCAATAACTTTTTACCCAAGTAGTCAAAAGTTATGAAAATTGTTGGGCCTTGAAGCTACTTCTAGGGCACATCTTGTGTGAAAATTTCAAAGAAAAAAAATAAAATTTCCATTTGTAGTGAGCTGCCCAAAATCGCTATGTTGCCAAAAAAGTGGTGTTTGCTCCTTTAGGGGTTAAGTGGTGCAATTTCCGTAATCGTGACAAGTATTTATGTAAAGATCTAACAAAAAAGACTTGTATGGATTTTTATTTCAAAATAGATTTTTGTTCTAAAAGGTGACAAAGTAATGGAATTCCACCAATTTAACGAAATTGACGTTCTCTATAAGTGTAGATACACTACACTAAATCATGAAATTAGGTTGCCCTATACTAATTTCTTGACATTTGACACTATATAAATATTTGTTGTTATTGTATAGTAGGGTACCAATCAAAATGGCATTTTTGCATTCCCAAGGAAAGAAATTTCAGTGGTGCAGACTTTGGCACCCTCCTAAGGGTTGAAATTTTTTTTTTACTATGATTTTTTTTCATGTAGTACCCTACGCAAAGGTCAGATTCAGACATAAATTAAATATTTTTTGGGATGTCTAAATTTTTGAAAATATTACAAATGAAATTTTTGGAAGATTACAAGTGAATTTCTGGAACATCCTAGAATATACCACCTACCAAATCCCTTTGCGCCTGAAAAAACAACTAATTCGGTACTTCACTGCCAAATCAGACCTTCACGTACGATAACATCTTTATGTTAATAACATGAGTATCAAATTTCAAGGTAAAAAGATTCAACAAAAAAAAAGATATTCAAAGTCTACCAACATGTGTAGCGGTCAGAAACTTTTCATTGTTGCCAACTTTGACACCCTCCCGAGGGTTGAGCTATTTTTTTTATCATAATTTTTTTGGCATGAGATCATTTCTATATAGATAATATGTGTGCCAAATTTCAAGGTCAAAAGATTTACACAAAAAAAGACATTTAAAATCTACCAACATGTGTAGTTGTGAAAAACAATTTTACTACTACCAACTTTGACACTCCTCCAAGGATTGAAAAATTGTTTATCAACCATGAAATTTTTATTATGGAATCAATTCTATGTTAATAACACGAATGCCAAATTTCAAGGTCAAAAGAGTCATACAAAAAAAGATATGCTAAATCTACCAACATGTGTAGTTGTGAGAATGATTTTTTCAACCCTTGGGATGGTGTCATTTTTTAGGTAAGGTTTCACATGGATGTAGAAAACCATTCTCACAACCACATGTTGGTAGAATTAGAATATCTTTTTTTTGGGAAATCTTTTGAATTTCAAATTTGGCACACATGTTATCAATATAGATATGACTTTATGCCAAAATTTTTACGATACAATGTTTTTTTTCAGCCCTTGGGATAGTGTCAAAGTTGGCAGTAGTGAAAATTTTCTCACAGCTATACACATTGGCAGATTTTGAATATCTTTTTTGGAGTGAGTTTGTTGATATTAAAATTTAGCATACATGTTATCAACATAGAGATGATTCCATAATAAAAATTTCATGGTAAGTAAACAATTTTTCAACCCTTGGAAGAGTGTCAAAGTTGGTAGTAGTGAAATTGTTTCTCACAACTACACATGTTGGTAGATTTTAAAATATCTTTTTTTGTGTAAATCTTTTGACCTTGAAATTTGGCATATTTATTATCAATATAGAAGTGATCTCATGCCCAAAATTTCATGGTAAAAAAAAATAGCTCAACCCTCAGGAGGGTGTCAAAGTTGGTAGCAGTGAAAAGTTTCTCAATGCTACACATGTTGGTAGACTTTGAATATCTTTTTAAAGTTGAACCTTTTTACCTTGAAACTTGGTACACATGTCATTAATATAAAGATGTGGTTGTGACAAAAATTTCATGGTTAAAAAAAAAAAATTTCAATCCTCGGGAGGATGCCAAAGTCTGTAGCACTGAAATTTCTTTCCCTGGAAGTGCAAAAACGCCATTTTGATTGGTACCCTACTGTACAAGAGTGTACTATTTTGAATCAGGTATTGTTGTAATTGAAACCTCCATATGTTCAAGTGAAAATATTTCTAGAATTATTTGTTGACTTTGAAGGCCTGTAAAGTATTTCCTCTATACCAAAATAAATCTTAGGTGGGTAGTTGCAAAAAACACTTCACGTTTTTCCGTCAAAAGTACGTTTTTTGGCCATAGGACTACAGTACTATGCAATACTACTAATACTACGTTTTAGAAGCGCCCCGGCAAATCTGAACCGTTGATTCAAGGCGCCTACAGATCTGAACTATTGATGTAGTACTATGCTATACTATGCAGTACTACGGACTACTACGAAGTACTGCAAAAGCCATTGGGAGTAGAAAATAGTAGAAAAAGGGTCTGTGGAGATTTTTATTTTTAGTAATTCAATAAAAATTCAAAAAAATTCCATAAAAAAAGCCATTTTGCTAGAAAAGACTGCGCTCGCATTGCACCAAAAAATTTATGAAGGAAATTTTTTCCCTCTTCTTAGCTTTCGTGCAGAGGAAGGTCACTTTGACCCTATGTGTGCAATCGACATGTTGCTATTTTCATAAAAACTCATCGTCAGCCCTTGTAATGTTAGTAGACCTCCAACATGTCCAATTTGTGGCTTCAAATTTGCATTTTGGATCAAAAATAGGACTAAATCCCCCCAAAATGGTCAAGGTAGACACCCAATCGGGGGCAGATTAAACATAGTAAACTAATTTTAAAACATTTTAAAAAATTACTCAAGGTCTGAAACTTTAGCATCTACCTTCATTCCAAATTTCATGTCAAATGGACAAACAATGCAAAAGTTATGAGCCAATTTTTGAGGGCAAGGGGACAAGAAATAGGACAAGTGTTTCTTGCAATCACCCAGGTTTCAAAATATACTTGCCCGGCCCAAATTAAATTTAGAATCAGCTCTCTACAATTTGATCAACAACAACTGAAGCTAGTTCAAACATCTTAAAGCAAAAGAATCTACAGATGCCGCACTCTAGAGTCTATATAGCAATTCAATCTCTACAAAGGGAATCAAAATGCAACCTCTAAACAACCAAGGATGATGAAATCAACCCAAAATTGTACTAAACTTGCTACTAACAAATCTCTTGTTGAGAATTTTTTGGAATTAAATCACAGGACGTCGTCAATATTGAATAGAAAGGATATCATCAAACTTCCCTATACCAATGTTGCTCGGAGAATGATCCACATTAATAGCACTGGAGTAATTCCAAAAAAGGGGGGAAATTTGTCAATTTCAATGCCTGTTTTCAACTTGCATCACTTCATTGTTGGCTTCCATTCTTTCACGCCTAATGGGGTTCACTAAAAGCTACAATAATTACGCAATTCCTTGAAAATAAGAGCAATTTACGCACTAATCTAGCCATTTCTAAGAAACCCCGAATTTTTTTCTGGACGAAGGGAGTAACTTTCTTGGGTCCGAATAACGCAACCTAATTTTTAAGGCAACCTACACAAAATAGTGAAATTATGTTGCCTCACACTAATTTCTCAACATTTGACACTATATAAATATTTTTAGTTATTGTACAAGAATGTACTACATTCGAATTAGGTGGTGTTGTAATTGGGACTCATGAACCTCTATGTGTACAAATGGAAGTATGTTTAGAAATATTTGTTGACTTTGATAGCTTGTAAAGTAACTTTCTTGAAGTAAGGCAACCTAATTGTTGAAGTTGACTAAAATAGTCAAAATTAGGTTGCCTCAACAATTAGGTTGCCTTACTTCAAGAAAGTTACTTTACAAGCCATCAAAGTCAACAAATATTTCTAAACATACTTCCATTTGCACACATGGAGGTTCATGAGTCCCAATTACAACACTACCTAATTTGAATGTAGTACAGTCTTGTACAATAACTAAAAATATTTATATAGTGTCAAATGTTGAGAAATTAGTGTAGGGCAACCTAATTTCAAGATTAAGTGTGGTTTCACTATTCAGTATAGTAAATCTGTCCTCACTAATCAAGCCGCTGATCTGAGACCATTGCTAGCAAGAATAACAAATCAATCATACGTTCAATTTGCAAATCTCTAGTGCACAGCTCGAATGCAATTCACGGCGCCACCAACTTGTCGCATCCTGCACGCCGACGCGCACTTGTCAATTCCATTGCATGCTAGCTGCAGGTCGTCTTAATTTCCCAATCGGGCAGTTTGGCAACTCGATTCGTCCTCCTGGACAAGTGGACATCAGAATCAGAACCAGAATCTGCTTCGCACTGTAGCTAAGCGGCTATTTATACAAGTGAAATCAGTAAAAATCAGTAGAAAATGCTAGGAAATGAAGGTATTGGCACCAGAGAACCAAATCCAAAAAGTCCAGAGACCCAATTCCAGAGACCAACTGTGAGATCAATTCCATGATTCCACAATGGAATTGGGTTTGTACAGTACATGGCATGGACTCTTTGGATTCCTCTGGTGTGGTATCATGCAAACGTACAAGGTAGCATTAGCTTCCGCCCAGAGCAACTTTACCAGTAGCGTACGTAATTAACAAGCGTAGCTTCAGTAATGCGTTTACACGGATTGATGCTAACCTTGAGATCGACCGATTAGCCGGGCGATTAGCCCGAGTAATAAGTTTGCAGCAGCGGCGGCAGCACGTTGAACTCACCGATAATCCGCGCTTGTTTGCATTGCGGCAGTCTGTCCCCTGAATTTTGCACGCTACCGATTCTCGCATCCTGGACCAATTAATCCTCTTCCGGTCTCTTGTACTCTGACAGCAGAACCTGCTTCGCAATGTAGCTGTGCGTGTCCACTTTCGGCGTGAACTGCCTGCTACGCACCCTTGACAGCCATGAAGGACGAAACTGTGGCGCTGGTGCTGCAGGTGGTGTGAGAGGTTGCGGTGGAGATGGTGTTGCAGGGGGTGTTGGCGGTGGCGCTGGAGGTGTGAGTTTGTAGTTGGAAGAACCGCGGCTGGTGACGGAGATTTTGGGTGCTGGTGGAAGCGACTGCGGATCCGTGAACGCCTTGGCGGCGCGCAAGGGGAAATTGGGAAGTGCCCGGGAGCCTCGGAGGCGAAGTGCCGCGATGTCGTTAGCGTGGCGGCCTCCTCGGCGGTGACGAACGTCCCCAACCACAGGCGCGCGCCTTGCTTCCCCGGGTCGCGAATCTCCGCCGCGAATTTGCCCCATGGACGTTACCGCATGCCGCGGAAACGAGGCGCTGGCGGGGAGGGATACGAACAGCGCACGGATTGCGCAGTCGAAACTTCCACCTCCAGATCGTCAGCCGGGAGTACTCGCAGCCACCCGTCGTCCTCGGGAGACAACACGTTCTCCTCGTGTAATACGCCTGGCAAGTCGTCATTGAAGTACTGTGAGTGACGGCCACCGACCGCTCATGTACGAAACCGCATTGTCCTCCATATTCGAGCATTCCAGCTCAATTGCAAAGGCCTTCTCAATCTCCAGGTTCGCTATCCTCCCGTCGAACGCCTTCGCAATCCCCGCGATCGCTGGCGTCCCGTGACTCCCGTCAGTTGCAAAACTGGTCTCAACCTCCACGTTTTCCGTCACGACGTTGGCAGCTTCGAACTCGTCGCCGTCATTCATGTCCACGGCGTCGCTCAACTGCTCCAAACTGAACCCAAATTGTGCAATGTCGGATTCGTCTTCGTGAATATCATTTGAAAACGGCTCCTTGACTTGGGAATCGAGATGATCCTGGAACAAGTATTGGTTCAAGCTTTCGAGCGCTTGCTGGCTTCGCGTTCGCGGTGAGTCCTCCCCGCAGTCTCGCATGAGTGCCCCGAAACTCGTACTTGCTAGATCCCACGTCTCCAAGTCCACACTCGCAGGCTCTCGCCAAGTTAAGAGTCCCCTTCTACCATGACGTCCAAGATGACGCTGCTCTCTACCTTCCTCTCCATGACCTCAAAATTACGATGTTCAAGTGAATCGATCGACCATGGAAGTATCATAAACTCTCATTTATTGATATCATGCACATATGCGCTCACAGCATAAGTGTGGAGTTGAAGCTCCCCTTACATGCATGAAATCAATGGAAATTAATCATGCAGTGTTTGTAAGCATATACATATGCGATGGACTACATTTCGTTCGATCGATCTCACGTATGTGGGCTGGAAATGAAAGGAAATGAGAGCTTATGATACTTCCATGGTCGATCGGCTGACCTGAACGGTGTGCGTACGTGCTTGCGAACTCTGTGTACATCTTCTGTGGGGAAGTTTAGGCTTTAAAGGCGCGCGGGTGGATGGGTGTTTCGGTCTGTGACGCCGGAAGACCACTGCCAGTCCCAGGATTGGACGGAATGTTCGGGAAACTGCTGGCCAATTGAGTGGACATTCACGGCCAGTGAAAGTTTTGAATGACGACGGAATTCTCCTCTTTGGCGCACGTGGTTTAGGCTGACGAAATGGTCTTTCTGGATTGCGAGGTGGTGGTGTTTGGAATCGGAAGCTCGTGTCGTCGATCTACAGTAGTTAGACCAGGGTCGTGTTCAGTCTTACGGAGTACTCCGTACCATCCAGTGCAGACATACATGGCCTGTTTCCTTTGGGCTTCTGGAACTCTGAAAGGCCAGGACCTGGAGGGGGGCTGCACTGGGGTGCACTGTATGTAGGGTTTGCATTGGGCTCCACAACAGTTCACAAGTTCCCTGGAAATCAACATGACGCTCCCTGGCAAGTAGCATGAAAAATGAACTCCTTCCCATAGAAATGCATGACAAGTAGACAACGGTCAAATTTCAGGGAAATCTAGCTACCGGCTGTGTCCGTCTTTTCCCCCAAATTGAACCCCTCCAGCCCAACGTCCAGGCCCTCAAATTAAAGCCTCCAAACTTGATATGCACGGGTTGCCGGGTTGGAGGCTGGACGCGGTGCTCTGACCCCAACAGAAAGCGCTTCAGGAGGTCCGGAACCCCAATGCAAACCAGGTTATGACAAGCAAAATGACTGGTTTGTTGACTTTGTTCTACTGGCATTCTTGAATTTTTTTTTAAAACTTCCATCTAAAGACAAATGTGAGAACTTCAAAGAACAATTCAAATTTTATGTTTTTGACAAAGTATGAGTTTTGTATGAATTTTTGAAGTGTGCTGTCCAATTGAACCAAAAGAGTCTCTAGACTATCCCCAAACCAACAAAAATTGTATCCATAATGTCCATCTTACTCAACTGAAGCAATCACGATAGTTCCTAATATGGCTACAAAATGAGGACCTAAAACACTCACCTGATATGATGAATTTTTACAAAATAGGTAGAAGTTCCTATTGCAATTACTAATCACTCCATCAGTCCATCACCATCCTCCAAGACATTGATTGTGGCTACTAACTCAATTTACTATAGCCCAAATCTCATTTATTGAAAAATGTCTATCATGGATTGTTGTAGGACTATAATGGACCATTCTCTAGGTGCCTATCATGGATGACTTGTAGGATAATTTGCATATCATAGGCTAGTTTACCTTATAGATATGATTGCAAGAAACAGGGGGTTGTCATATATAGCATGACGGGCTTGTGATCTACCAATGACGCCAGCATGTGAGCCTAGAGTGGCGAGCTTGTGAGCTGCCAGTGTGGAGCTTGTGAGTCTAGAGCCTTCAAAACCTATTTTTCAAAAAAGAATTTTGTTAAATTTTTTTTCAAAAATAGTAGAAACTTTACTATTTATAGTAAGTTTTAGGACCTATGACCATTACCCCTATGACTGTGGATTTTGTTTATAATTTTTTTTTTTTGTGGCAATTGTCATTTTCTATGGGAAAAGACCTTCAAATTTCAATGCATAGTTAAATACTTTGTTCATCCACTACAATTATTCTACTCTACGCAATTACAAATTATTTATAGAATATGATATAATCAGTTCAACAAAAAATATTTCCAAAACAAATGTGAATATTACATAGCTTCCAATACAACTGCTTTTGATTAACTTTGAGCACTAAGCTCAGTATAAAGAGTGCGCCCACTGGCATAATTAGAGGCCTCATAGGATTCAAACCAGGGCCATCAACTTTTTGTCTCATGGACCTCTCGCAAATATACTCCAACAATCCAACCTAAAGGAGTGATCACTCCTTGGGGAAAAGAAATATAAAATGCGGAAGACGTCTTTCAAAAAAAGTTTTAGAAAATTAATGAAAAATAAATGAAAAATAAAGAAAAAACAAAGGAAAACTAAAAAAAAGAATGAAAATAAAATGGAAGTGAAGGGAAAAAAGATGGAAAAACAAAATAACACAAGAATGGGAAAAAAAAAAGGAAAAGAAAAGAAAAAACAAATAAAAAGAATTGATTTCATATTCATGTGTGTGTTATTGGATAAGGGGTTAGCATTGTAGTTTTTGGCCATTCATACCTTCTTACTTCAAAACATTTGACTAATAAAACATACTCCCATACTTCATGAATGCATAAACATTTTTCATTCTATACGCTTCAAATCATTTCAATAGTATATTATATAAATTAATACAATACAAATGAAGTACATATACAAAAGAATGTGGCCATGCCTATTCTGAAACACTAATGTTCTTTGCTCGAAGTAGAAGAAGCTTCAATTCATTGAAGCTATAATTGGATGCATGAATGAATTAGTCATCATAGATATCCATCTTGAAGATGTTTCAGTGCAAGTAGTACAAGTGCTTGCAATTCACATACGTATGATGACCGCCAATAGCAAAAACAATGTATAGTGTAGTAGTGTGGCGTTTAGTGCAAGATCCACTAAAATCTGGTGTATGACACAAGTTAGGGTAGACTTCCATATGAAGAAATAGGCAAAGGTCTAAGTCAGTCACTATCCACTAATCTCTAGTGCAGAAGCATAGCTACACGAAAAATATAGACAGAATTGCAAATTTAAAGAAGCAATTGACAGCAAAGGACACTATTTAACCCCTAAATATCCAAGGTACTAAATTTTGGTGTTGACAATACTTTGAAGTTAAATAAACCTAACCAAGTTGCTATTTTGAGTAGTTTATATCTTTGAAAAATTCTTTTTGATTACTAATTTTAGCATCAAAAATCCAATTTTGAAAATGATTGATAATGATTTTCCTATTCAAGATTTTGTGCCAAGGTGTCCATTGTAATCTTGACTTTCCAAAGTGTTAAAGGCTCTTGGAAATGAGTCTCAAATATACTAGAGCTTGGAGAAAAAATCACATTAGAAATTCATTTAAAAAAATTGTAAAGTATATTTTGAGAAGCCATAAATTGATTGGGGTTATGCATGTTAGGCACTTTAACCTCATATTTTTTTGGTTACCAACTTTTTAGATTTGACACGTGAAAAGAGGATTGAAAGACTTCAAATCACTTTCATAGTTTTAACACCCTCATGATCAAACATTGTAATCTTTTAATCGATAAGTGATATTGTTGTGCTTTTTTTTTCCTATGTGATCTCTAACATGTCTAGTTTGAAATTGTGTGGTTACAATTCAAAAAAAATTGATACAACTTATCAAAATGTAATCTTTGGGTTTAATTTAGAGCAAATTCTTAAAAGTTCAAAAAAGGACTTGGGCATTTATAAATTACAATCTTCGTCTCCCATCTCATAAGAGCCAATCTGGCTTGGTCGTGTACATAGAGAACAAAGGAAGTCTAAGGCACAAATTTTAGTACAATACAATAAGTGGACACACATGAAATTAATGATATACCGGTAGTCAAAACCAATGACCTCATCACAATGACAATGAATAGCGGTAGTAGGTGTTTGACATACCTACTGGAGACGCTCTTTTTATAGTAAGGTAACAGGTTCAGAAATCGTCCACCTAAGAGTTGAAACTGAATTTTGGGGAGGTGAAACGTCTTCAAATATTTTTTTTAGTAAATTTTCCTTGAAAGACAAGAGGAATTGGCATCCAACCCAAGTTGTTTCATATTTTTTGGAGCTTTCTAGAATTAGTTATGAAAATTTGAAGTTGAAGTGTCATAGGGCTCTAAAATCGCCCACCCCCTAAAATATACATTGTTTATACATCGCTAAAGGCTATGAAATAGTTACATGTACAAGCAATGTACATTTGAATAGGGTGGGCAATTTTAGAGCCTGTGCGATTTCAGAGCCTGTTACCTTACCAGCAAATGAAAACCTGTTCTCTTCACATTCCAAACTTCTTTGCCTCAACAAGAGAGTGTCCACATCTCTTTGATGAGAACCCAGATCCAACCTCCGCTACTCAGTTCCACCTGGTACCTTCCACTTGCTCGGGAGGTGGTGTATTCACAACCTAATTGATAGGGGTTAAGTGATCCATCGAAGTTGGCTTCATTTTTGTCAGTAACCCATGCTCCATCCTTCTTTTCAAAAAATCAAATTAGAGTGCATAATCAAATTGAAAACATGAATGTATATGTTTTGATCAATTACGTGAAATTCAGATTCAGAAGATCATGCCTCTTGATCCATCGATCAGCTTGATACACTGTTGACTAATTAACTTAGTCCATTAAAAGAATTGTTTTTTATGTAGTCTTGTCAATGCCGAGGGACTCTCTTGATGTGTGTGAGCGTTGATTGCACTCCTTCTCTTGCTTCCCAGTCATCGCAAGTGCACACTGTTCTTTATTTCGCCTTGTGCTTGCGATATTAGTTTGATTAGGGTTCCTCAGGACTTAGACTTTGAGCGTTGATCTTTTATGTTGTCTTACGGTGCTGTACGTGTTTGCACCCCGATTTTGTGTCTAATCCGTTTCTGGGTAATATAGGCAATTTCAGCAGGTTTAGAGCATTCGTGGAGTTTGGGTAGCTTTGAAATTCTGTGACGCGGAAACAATTCCGCACCAGCCAGTTTTGGCTGCATTTTTGACAGAGTTGTGTGCGCTTCCGTTCTTGTACTCCGTTGATTCACGGATTGAAGGCGATAGCTTTTGCTCGTGCCGGCAGCAGAGGCAGGATGAAGCCGTCAAGGCAACTACTCGAATCAAACTTTCAATGGAGTCGGGGTGCGAATCTTGATGGGGTGTGTCAATTTCAAAATTGTTCCAGATCATTTAGCAGGAAATGTCACTTAGTTACCCACAGGGGCAGAGCTCATAACCTTTCGGTGTATGAGAGAAAAATACCCGACCAACGAAGGAAGGAGAAGAAAGGTGAGAGTCCTTCCCAGCATGTTTTTCTTCGTTTAGTGGGCTCCTTTGCCATGGATTCACTTTGGACTCACATATTCTTCTCCTCTCCAGATATTGTTGAGGGATCACATTGTGCTATACAACATTTTGTCTGCTCGTATAAGCAAAAGAGCGGTGGCACAATCAGTACAACTGATATAGCTAGTCTAGAGCCTCATATCGAATGGACGTCAGTTTATGAGGAATGGTTCTGATTTTGACGAGCTCAACTTTGACGAGATTCTGCATACGCTCCATTACGGCATTCAGAGAAGGTTTTTTTTTACTATTCTAGTTCGACGGGATTTGAATTGGTTGCCCAGCTGGTAGCTAGGCTTTGTGAGAACAGAGAGTCCTTAATGAAAAATTAAGGACAGCGAGAGAGCAACTAAACCGACGGGCAGACGCAGCTCGACATTTCAAATGTTGAGATCGGCGTCTGGTAAATAGCATCCCATTCCATTCATTCAATTGTAGTATGAATGTGCAAGACGCTGATGTTGAGCAGTTCGTTATAAGCACTGGACGCCACTATTTTGAAGTGCACCCTCTCCACCGATTTTCAATACTTTTCTTCATTAAATTGCTTGTAGGGTTATTACTGAATCGGAACGACATATGTTAGTGTCATTGCCATGTTTTTACAAGCATCTTCTTGGTGCATTTCAGATTTTGATGTTTGAACACAATACGAGGGCAACAAAAAACACTAAATTAAATGATACTAAAGCAATAGTAGTCCAAAATCAACCCTTCGATCAATTGAAGCAACACTTAATCAGAGCAAGAGAGACTATTATAATCTGGTGGATGGATTGGTGAATCAGCCCATTTTCCAGTGATTTGAGTCTATTGATGAGGAGATCTAGTCGATCGGCAGGCCAAGCTTACCCTGGAATGAGGGACGGTGCGTTTGATAAAGTCGGACTTCGGCTGAAAGTCGGCATAAAAAATGGTCACAAATTCATAATCCTTGACGTAGTGAGTTTTATGAACGATTCACTGAGTTTTACAAACGAGCACAAGCAATTTTGGACACCACGAAACCTTGTCCGCTGCGCACGAGAATCCTGCAGCAAATCCAGTGGTTGCGTCCCTGATCGGTAACATGTAACTTACGTAGCTACATGTGCTCTTCAGGTTGACCGAAACTAGGGGTAGTGCAAGCTACCCCAAGTTCCGGTCAATGTGAGAAATTTAAAACAAAAATATTAGTAGCAGACCCTGCGCTTACGGCATTGACTGCCGGTACCAAACCCGTGTCTCCTTTTATTTTGACGAACGTGTCTTTAACATTGGTGTTTTTATATTCACGTGACCGGAACAGGGGTAGCGCGAGCTATCCCCAGTTTCGGTCACATTTGGAGATATGATCCATAAAAGCCAAGCCTGTAGTAAAATTTCGTCAATTTCGGGGCGCCCAGATGGCCCAAGAGGCCTGCCGCAAGAGTGGTTGCAAATTCCTCTCTTTTTTCGACAATATTTTTCATTGTAAATGGTAATGTGAAGTAAATGGAACGTGCTTTGTGTTTTTAAGATGACCAGGCAGCGGGGCAGTAGCCAGCACATTGGTCAATCTTTGGATTACTATAGGATTGCTTGAGAAAGTCACTTTCAAAAATCCCAAACTGAAGTGGGTCATCCAGCTTGAAATCATCCCCAGATGTTGTGAATAAATTTAGATTTGAGATGAGTTTGTGGGCAGGCTACGACAATCATAGTGATCACTTTACTGAAATTGGATTTGAGTGGCTTGTTTTGGGTGTGCGTTCAACTCTTACAAGGGGAGCGATGAGCTGGGCACAGCATGCACACGTCGTGGCCAACTTCATAGTAGCCAATTATTTGAAATCAGTTTTTGCTCTTGGACAACCGAATCCAGTAGATGCACATCAGTTTCGTTTTCATATTCTTGTTATAAGACTAGAAATGTAGGAGAACTCGGGACTTCAGTTATGGTCTTTCCCAAACACAAACAAAACTATTTCCTTACCGTCAGTCTAACTACCTTAAGTACAACGCGAGAAAGCTGGAACGAGAACATTTTTGATGAGTTCTGCATTCTTTGGTCATTCTTCAAGTGCAGCACTTCAATATAATTTGTAGACATTTTAGTCCCAATGCCATCATTCCGAACTTTGTACGTCTGTGCTCGAGCTTATTCTAAAAAATGAAATACTTCCAAGCTAGATTTTGAAAATTTTGTTCAAGAATACCGATTATGGGAGTACCACGAGGTATCCCTCAAACCACCGTCAGGTCCGACGGTGGTTTTGGGGGTACCTCGCGGTACCCCTATAATTGGTTTTCATTGAGAATTCAAAAAAAGAGTTTAGAAATCTTACCTTATCTACGCCCGCCCAATGCGCTTGTGGTGTGCGTTCACACCCTTGTTACTCCCATGGCGCGTTGGCTCAACGCCATGCTAGTCCGTCACAAAACCTTGTTGTGAGCCAACCTTCAGTTACTGTGACTGATTATTGGGAGGCTAACCGACTAGCAACGCATCCCTAGATTTAGTGTCTGCTCTATTTTTTAAGTCTGGGAGGCTTGCATCGTGATTAGTTTCTTTGTGAATTATATTCTTAGAGTGTGTTTAAATTATTTTAGATCCCAAAGTGAATCTTTCTTGTTGATCGAGTGTATGGAAAATTGCCCTAATAGTTTTCTATTTGCATAAGAGCTGATTGGATTTCGTATCTTGATCCGGACTTTGGCGCAAATTTTTACTTTCAAGCTGGAAAGGGTTTTAGATTCTCCACGATATTGCGGCGTTTATGAATAGTGAGCTTGAAACTAAGGATAGTAGGCCCTTTAGCTTCTGAGTTCTGTTAGCTTTTGAAGATTGTTTGGGGAAGACATTGACGAAAAATGAATGCACAATTTGTCACTAGCAAGCTTTAGATTTAGGATTTCTTTAATTGCATTCCTAGACTGGAGTTTGGAAGGAGACTGACCTTGACAGAACCCCCCCGAACAGCAAAGACAAGGTATGGCATTTGAGCTCCATCACCCTTTCTGATGCATTGCTGCCATTGGGGATTGTGAACTCTGCATTTTCTCAAATGACAACTATCGAGAGGATTTGAAGATGTTTTAGGGTTTGTGAAGTTGGACAAGCATAGTCGGTATTCCTTTTTCAACTGTAAACAACGTCTAGCTTGAGTGCAGTTTCATATTCAGCCTACTTCGTCCGTCTGTAACCTCTCTACTTCTGTTGCTGGCTTTTGAGGACCGGTAAAGACCTTTATGGTAGGTTTGAGGCTTGAAAATAAAGGACTGAAAATAGGGATTTTGAATAAATTGGAACCACATCAATCATAAAGTGTTCATGTTGTGAGAATTATGGTGCACTAGCTCACTGTAATAAATTTGTTTTTGTACAACAATGTCATGGCAGGTTGCACAGCAATCAATATCAAAGTGGACCTTAAATTTGGAAGTAGCAGGAGTGCACCTAAGCCTGAGGAAGCAGTAGACCAGATAAATTTTATGGCCGGGTGGTCTTTAGACCAAGAAATGGATGCATGGAGAAGAAACAACACATGGATAGCTGAGAGACCTTCTCTTATGGTACGTCTCCTTCATTGTATGGACATTCTGAGGCTCAGAAGAGCACCTGCATCTCAATATGCGATACAACATGCTGCTCAGTATTTGCCATGTGATAGATTCGACTTCTGGGGAATGAGTTTCTTATTTGAAAATTCGTGTTCTTTAGTTTCCATCAGAATGATTGCTCGCTCAAGGTCATCTAAGATGCGTTTAGAAATCCTTGTTGAACCATTTTAAATGAGAATTATTTGGAAATGCTCAGACCATTAGCAAGAGAGATGTCACTCCGTTGTTGCTCACTTTTTCAAAGAGAAGGACTACAAGAGGCTGAAATTGGCATGTTCCATCGCTGAACTTCCAAATTAGTACATGATCTATGCTCTTCTTCTATTTTTCCTCTTTGTTAAGGTTTCCTGCAATGGCTCTATTCATTATATGGGTATTGGAAATTCATTTTCTTATCTGTGGCCTTATCAAATGAATTTGGAGACAATTCTGTGAATATTGACTTTTGAATTGGCCTATTGGTTTGGATTCATGATTTGTAGAATTTTGAATATTAATTGTTGTATGAAAATTATATAGCAAAGGTGGAATCCTGAAATGATGATTGCCACTTTATTTGAGAATCACCATATTGAAGTTGAATAGTGAAAGAAGTGATTTAACAAGTATCCTTCCCATTTCAACAGTTCATCATATACTCTATTTTGGTTTGCTCATGTCATATTCTTTCATACTAATCTTCTTGGTTGGGAATGATCCATTGGGAAGTCTTTCCTATTGAATGTGTTGCTCAATTCCACTCAGGGATTTGCTGTTGGTATTGTACCAGATCCCCAGACATGGGGAATATGGATACAAGTGGTGTCCAGGGAGAAGATAACTGGTCAAGATGGTTCACAAATTGTGTTGATGGATATTGAAGGCTTTAATAGTGAGGGTGATTATTATTATCAATCATTTTGGGTAGTTTATATTCTTGAAAAATTCTTTTTGATTACTAATTTTAGCATCAAAAATCCAATTTTAAAAATAACAACTTGGTTAGGTTTCTTTAACTTCAAAGTATTGTCAACACCAAAATTTAGTGCCTTGGATATTTAGGGGTTAATTAGTATCCTTTGTTGCTCAATTTGCAATTTTGTCTATATTTGCCGAGTAGCTATGCTTTTGCACTAGGGATTAGTGAATAGTGATTGACTTGGACCTTTGCCTATTTCTTCACCATAAAAATCTTCATTGTTATACAATCTTTGGCTGTAAATTAGAAACTATGATTGACTTCTGAATTATGACAAGACATGAGATAGAGTATGATGTAGCACGATAGGCTCTTTTCAACTCCAAGGACCTCATCATGTTCCTTAATGTTGAAAGTGGTGGATTATGGCAAGTATGAGTCATCAATAGGCTCTCATTGTGGCTGCAACTTGTACAATAAGGTCTATTTCATTTACAAATTTTTGAAATTGCAGGAAAGGAAATTTCACATTTGCCAACTTTGACAGTCTCCCAAGGGTTCAAAAATTGATCTTTGACCATGAAATTTTTACCACAACTTCATCTTTAAGTTAATTATATGTGTGCCAAATTTCAAGGCCAAATGATTTATACAAAAAAAGATATCCAAATCTTCCAACATGTGTAGCTGTGAAAACAATTTCACTATTGCCAACTTTAACACCCTCCCAAGGACTAAAATGTTTTTTTTTCCATGAAATTTTGGGCATAGAAACATCTATATGTTGATTACATGTGTAAAAAATTTCAAGTCCAAAAGACCCCCACAAAAATAGATATTTAAAATCTCCCAACATGTGTATTTGTGAAACAATTTCACTACTACCAACTTTGACACTATCCCAAGGGTTGAAAAATTGTTTATTTACCATGAAATTTTTATGATGAAATCATCTCTATGTTAATATCATGTGTGCCAAATTTCAAGTTCAAAAGATTTACACAAAAAAGAAAATGCCAATTCTACCAACATGTGTAGTTGTGAGAAAAATTTCACTACTACCAACTTTGACACTATCCCAAATAGCCTAAAGTCGCCTTACGAAATGACACATGAGCAACTCACCTCCTCAGTCAGGCAAGGATCACGCTCTCCTCCAATTGGCGTCCATACCGGAAGCTCCAAACCTAACCAGCCACGGTTATCGCAATCTCGCTCAATTGCTACTCCAGTTGTGAAATGGCACACTAATGTAGATCTTCTTGACGAAGCCACAGAAACTCCACAAAAAATTAAGAAACGCCGAAGGATCAAACAGGAAGATTCGAAGGAACGCAGTTACCGACTTTCAACACTGGTGTACACCAATTGTACTCTCACCGACTTCTACCTCGAAGCAAACTCAGTGCGTGCCAACAGTGCGAAATCCGCTTGAACAAAGCGATCCCTTTAGGACTGATCCATCTAGCAATCTCGACAATAAGAAACTCTGTGTAGGAACGGTACTTGCGCACAAGCGAAGCATTACCGACTGAAGATCTTTCGCTCAACCTCGAAGGACTGGATGGGCGAGCAAACTCACACAGATGAAGAGCAGATTGTCGCCCTTGGAACCGACTGCGGAGCACCTCACAACCCGTTTGAAAACCCGAATTACTCCTGTGATCCAATCTTTCCCTTCGTATTGTACCTTGAGCAGCTTGCAAGTTATGGTGCAACTTACAAATTTTGTCGGGAAAGAAACAGTCACATGGTGAAAAAATAGATTTCAAAATCTAAAAATTGCTTACACAATTTAGAAAAGGTCGCGCTAAGTTGTGAGACAAACCTCCTGCGGGGTCAGGTCTCCCAGCTGGGCAGCCAGGCTAAAGAAGAACCGACCCCGCACGAGGCGCTGCTCCCCCTCCAGCCTGCCTGGCACCGTCGCTTGTGTGCAGCGCTCCTCCGTGCTCGTCGTTGTGAGTGCTGTGGATCCCCACGTACAAAAAATAACGTATGCAGAGAGAAGGGAGGAGTAGGACTCACGAAGTTAGCCTTACTTTCGTCCAGAATGCCAGCAGCCCCCGAGGCATAATTCACTCCTTGCAGAAGCTGTTCCCCGGTGGGAGTCAGATGCGCAGGATCATAGTCCAGCCCCACTTGCTCCGCTGCAACCAACTCCAACAAGCCCTTCAGACTTTCAGTACGTTCTGTTTCTCATCAGTTATGAATCCTCTTTAATTTGTTTCTATATCTTTCTCTCTATTGTAGTGAACTGATTTCTCTGGAGTCGCAGCTCTGTGCCGCTGTCCTCCTCCGTGCTTGGTCGTGTACTGCTGTGAGCATGGAGCCGTTCACATCACCACTTCCTGCTGGGAACAAGAAGAAGACTACAGTGACTTAGCTGTGCTTGGTTGTTCAACGATGTGTAACAGATTTTTCATTTACGATGGTTTTGATGGTTTTGAAATTGTTTGATTTTAGGCTCTAGACAGTGTAACCATTTTAGAAAAATATCATTTGAATGGAAGGTAGAAAATGTCCATGAAAGATGCACTTTTTGTTGGTTTTGGAGGTTGGCATGTATTGACTTTATTGCTAAAAAATATGCTTTGGCAGAAAATGTAAAATTGTTTTGGTAATGTAGTATTGCATTTTTCTCACAAAGTCACAATTGTCACTGTCAATGTCAATGTGTGATAATAAATTGAGTATCCCAGCACCTCAAGTTGTCACACTACAATTTTTGGACAAGTAGGACTTGTAACTTCAATCCTAAAACGCTTTGGAGGACAAATGGCTTTTATAGAAACTATAGGTTCAAATATTGCAACTAATCATGTTGGAATCTCATCTTTTTTGTGGCCAATTACATTAGAGGTTGTCACACCTTCTCCGAGAATTAAATTTCTATGAAGAATGAGAAGTTGTGGAGAGAAAAGAGGATCCAATTAGGAGCCTTTCTCCATGAAGAAGGTGTGACACCCCTTTTATTGGTGTGGAGAATGAGAATGGAGCATTGGAGAACAAGATTGACCAATGCAAATTACAAAGCTCAAGAAAGCGTAGAACTTGGGATGCGAAACACGAATGGACACGCAGAGCACACGATGAAGGCACAAAATACATTGAACACACAGATTGCTAAGAACTTGGAATGTAGAAATACGGAAATGCGACAAGTAAGATGAAAGTGAGGAGCGGAGCAGGGAAAACTTTGATTGCGAGATCTTCTTCATGCCCATTCTTCACCTTAGGAGGAGAAGAATGGCCATTCTCAATCTTCAGGGAATGGAACCTTCGCAAGCCAAAGAGAGCCAACAAGAGAGTACAATGTACCCATGCTCTAAAGCTTGAGAATGGGATGAAGAAGGTGTGACAACCCCTATTGGTGATATATAGATCTCATCCTTGCAAGTTTAATAGCATCAAGGACATGCTTCCACTTCATTGCCTTCCCCCTTCTGCAATAAAGAGTGACACACTCTTGAGTTTCTCTTTTTTCTTCGATCTTTTGGCACCAGTGAAAGCTTTACTTCACTGCAAAGTGGATACAACTGATAGACTCTTGTGAGTTTGAAATGAAGAAATATACACCACATGCGGTTCATGTTTACAACGTCACTGCAGTCCTTGGCCAAATTTCAGTGGCAGTACTTGTGAACTCATCGCCACCATTCAAAAAATATGATGATGGGAGGCAGGCTGTCTGAGGGTTTTGAGAGTCTGGCTTAGCTTTTCCAGATAATTTTATGGAAGCTCTGCACACCGGATCATGCGTTCCCACAGTGGGCGTTCCAGTAAATCGATCGATCAGAAGCTCTAGAAGCTGGACACACTCGTGACTTGCTAAGAATTGATAGATGGCATTGCCTTTGCTCTGAATTGAAGTAGCTACCGATGGATGATCGATCATGCAATTGCAGGAAAAGCAAATGTGGGGGTGAGAATCACAGCACACACAACTAAGAGCACGGAGGAGCGCTGCACACACAGCAAGGAGGGAGACGAAGGGAGACGGTGCCAGCTCCTGCGGGGCTGGTTCTTCTTTGGCCTTGCTGCCCAGCTGGGAGACCTGACCTTGCAAGAGGCTTGTTGCACAACTAAGGTAGACAAGCCTATTACCACCCTGATTTGGAATTTGGATATCTTGGGGTCAATTCCAAGAGGGGTAGATATTTTTCCAGAGGTGTGCGCTTGTTTCACGGATCAAACACAAGTGGAATTATAATTTTTTGATTAAAATTGTAATTTATATGAATTTTTGAAGTGGTCTGCCTTGAAATTACAAATTTACCTATAGAGTGGAGTCATAAACGTCCCATAACAACCCATAACCGCCTTTCCATGTGTTTAACATTGGCAATTAAGTACTCATCAATAAAAAAAATTGACACATTATCCCATTTTGGCATTAATACACTGATTTTGTTAGAATCTTGAATGGATTTGGATAATTTTCTAGAGAGATGTGGACAGAATTGGGGCCAAAGTAGGAGACGGAATTGGGCAGTAAATGGAATTGGATTGATCTACCTTATAAGCACGACTAATATAAATTCAAAAGTATATCATTAATCATATTATTGATTTTGAAAACTAAGAGATGTCAAGAAAATTGCGGGGTAATCTATTTTCATGAGCTTATACTTGGAATGACCCCATCTTTAAGTTTAACCCTGAGATGCCAAAGGAGCCTCAAAGTGATTGATGAATGGTCAGACGGTGTGTTCTCATAGATAATTGACACCCAATTTGGAATATTTTTTTGATTGTGTATAAAGTATTGGGTAGTGGAAAGTCCTTCAAAAGGAAACTACACCTACTTGTGTTCAAATAGGCTATTCAACATTGTTCCTATTGTTAAAGAACCTAATTCATTGTTGGATCTTATAAATAGAAGTCAAAAGATTATTGTAGATTCTCTTCTTGTGTAGTTTGTAGACTCCAATGCATATGTATAAACTCTGCATTTTCAAACTATTGAAAATATGTATGCTCAAAAATAACCTTAGGCTTTCATGAATAGAAGGTCTATATTGGAGGCAAGAATCTGGTGGATTTGGTTTAAAAAAGGATTGCAATGAGGTGCAATTACATAATAGAATTTTCTACAAAAAAAGAAGCTAAATCCTAAAATCCACAAATCATAAAAGATGTCTTTTTAGTATATTTGGCAATTGTTACCGGATATAAAAAGAAAAAATATTCCATAGGTAGTGGAAGTAGGCAAAGGCTAACTAATTAGTTGGAACAAATATTTAAGGGGCTTGATCAAGTGGAATATTTGTTATCCTAGTGTACCTACATTAATTTTAAGGCTTTGTAAGTAATCTTCCATTGCTCTAGTACTTATAGAAATTAGCATGCATATTCTCAACTATTCATTATTGCATTTGGTCAATAAAGGAAAAAACTTTTTATTTGTGAAAATTTTAAGATACATACACACATACATTGAAGTCACTCTAACTGAGAAAAAACTATTTTTTTCAAGTAGTGAACTTTGATTGCAAATATTTCAAAATTTGTATAGGCAAATTCTTTGAAAATTGGAAGTTTTTTAATTTTATGGTATTGAACAAGATTTTGAAATCAAATCTTTGAAAAAAATGATTCTAATAAACATTTTTTTTAATCTTGAAACATTTTTTCTTTAAAAACAATAGTTTAGAGGTGGTTTTAGAGGGAAGATTTCCTTGGGTCTTCAAGGACTAACAATTTAGTTTTTCCTTAAATCTTGAACCTGCCTCTACTTAACAATTTTTTAAAGAATGAAAATCAATTTTTCTTTTTTCATTTTTTTTCAAGATTCTCAATTCAGTTCTTCAACATAAAAAACTAGAAAATCAAAATCTTTTATACAAAAATATTGAGTTAAAAAAATTCAAAGTCTTCTAACCTAGTCATGCAAGGTACAATAAAACTTGCTTTCTTCACTTTAAACACAAATATTTTGCAATCTATGTGGTCAAAGTTTTTATATTTCTCTACAAAAACTTATACTAGTCTATTACGAGGTCCTACAGTTAGATGTACAATTTTTTTTTTTATAAATTTTGATCTTTGCAATAAAAATGGAAGTTTTGAGTGTGGTTTTTTTATCGAAAAAAAACCTTGGAACTTTAAGGAGCAAGGTTGTGAAAATCCGCCAATACCGTATAACAAAATTGACTTTTACAAATCACTCATTTTGGATCAAGAGCCTATGTGGTCATGGCATGAGTTTGGACTGCCTGATGAGACAATAGAGTTAATTGTAAAATTGTCCTATGTTTGTGAACATGTGTTAGAGGAAGGTTTAACTAAGAATAGAACAAAACAAACACAAAACCAAACTCAATCAAAACTGAGCTTCGGTGCTCCCATGAGTTTGTTCCTATGTTTTTTCCAAACTCTGGCTCTTGCTCTTGCCTTGCAAACACTTTACAATTAACTCTAATGACAATGGCATTTGCAGTTAAAAATGACAGACCCTATGACCATGGAAAGAACCTGAAAAAAAATTAATTGCTCCATTTTTTTGTATAATTGAATAAAAAAAGATTTATTTTTGTTTTTCAAAGATGCAATCACATGTTCTCTAGAAATCCTAAAATTTTGAAATTTTTTTGTACAATTTTGAAACTACTGAGAATTTTTAAATAAAAAAATGAAGAACATTCATATCAAATAGTAGATATGCTTAAAAGATTTGAAATTCTTTGGCATTGGCATATATTATAGTGTAGAACACCATGGTGTTAACCAAATGTTTGGATCATTCTAAAATTAAAAAATCTACAAACCTTGGTTATAGGCCCGATGTTCAAATTGTAATAAAATGTTGAATTTTATGAATTTATCAAATTTTCAAAATGGAGTAGAATCTAGGCCAAGTAAGCTTCATTCATTAGTTGAATTCAAATTAAAAAAAAGATCATTTTCATGCCTAAAATTTAGATCAAGAGCATGAAGGTAGGAATTGTCAAAATACATTAAAAAAGCATCAGTTTTGTGATATGTTTTTTAAGCATCTTCTAAACAGGAAAATCAACAATATATTAATGAAAGAATTCCACCACCATGTGTTGCAACCATAACATTCACTAGCCTTCATACCCACTGCCTTTCCTTTATACATCCTCCTCATTACATTGAGTCTCCGCTTGTCCACTTAGCTACTCATGAAGTACCATTAGATGTAGAATATTCTACACCATTTACAGTAAAGTCAAGGCAAGTGATAGTGCATGCTACTAAATGTTATGGATATAGAGCAGGGTCATTGCAAGAAAGGGTGGTCCTTTTTCCCGTCACAATGGGAGTGACTTTCGTGTTATCCTCTATAACTTTTGAAGCACAAGTCCAATGAACATGAAATTTTTATTGGAGATGCCTAACTTGATGGTAAACAGATCCCTTATTTTTTAGAAATTAAAAAAAACTATTTTATATTTAAAAATTATTTTTGTTAAGTTGTCACAATGTAAAGTTTAGGGTTTTTTACTACATTAGGAGTCCCCAAATTTAATAATTTGGAGCTGAAATTTTCATGGTCTATTTGCATAGTAGGAAAGCATAATAATATCTAAGGAAATCTAAAAATATATTATTTTGTGTCCTCCACATGAGTGCAAACAGCACTCCCATTGCGTGCAATTTCTGAACAATAAAGATGGTTCTAAGATCGATCTTTTGGCAAAATCTCATCACTATGAACTCTTTCCAGATGGCCAATTTTTAGTTTTTTTAAAAATTGCTTTTCCTATTTTTTACAAATTAAAATGTGAAATTACAATGACTGGTCCTATTTTCATGAGATTTAGGGCTTTTCTAATTCTCCTACTTAGAGAATTTTTCTACGCTTTTCCTTCCTAGGGTACCTTCTTCTTAAAGGTGTATACATCAAACAGATTTTTCAGATTTTTTAAAAATTGATTTTCTAATTTTAAAATACTCCCGAAAGAAAAATGAGTACTATGGAAAACGCTACGCTTTTTGAACATCCTTTCTTGCAATGACCCAGCAGAGGTGGCACATTCATGCTAAATAATTAATTAAAGTTCAAAAAACAAATTCATCATTTTGAAATTTAATTTCAAAAAAATTTGCACTAAATTCATTATAAAATCAAAATAATTGGCAACAATATCACATAGTTTCAAAGTCACTTCATTCAAGTCTATGGAGGTGAAAAGACAAGATCTTTATACAAATGGAGTCACTACAAGAGGAAGGGGTGTTTTAAGTAGTGTCCTAGACATCATGTCTTTTAAGTAAGTTTTTAAGTAAAATTTTACTAAAAAGATTGTCTTTTTAGTAAAATTTTACTTAAAAACTTACTTAAAAGACATGATGTCTAGGACACTACTTAAAACACCCATTTCTCTTGCCACTAGTGGTACAAGGTAAAACAACCCATATGGGATATCTTTAGTAAAGATTAGTAGGAGCTCAACCTCTCATAATTAAGTCAAAAACATAAATTGTGTTCAGAAGCAAAATTTCGACCTCATTTAGGCTGTGTAGAATAAGTTTTTTAAAAAAACTTTAAACTAATTTAATGTGTAAAATTCATCTAACTTTCATCTCCAAAAACTTGTTTGAGATTTTGAGCCTATTTTCAAAAGTTATAAGCAAACTTCAGAGAGGGGTTGGAAAGGGCATTTTTTTTTACATTTTCAAACATTATCGCTAAATTTTTTCCATTACTTTTTTTTGCAGATTTAAAATCACAAATAGTCTTTGGAAAATGAAATTTAGCTAGATTTTCCAACTTTTTGTATTTCAATGTTTTTTGAAAAAAATTATTATACTATGCTAAAATGAGGTTTGAAATTATACTTTGAACACAATTTCTACATTTTGACAAGAAAAGTCAAGCTCTTATTTTCAAATTATCCCATACCCTTTGAGAATTCATGACAAACATTGGATATATTTAATTATAAAAAGGACCTCTCTACCATCCATTCTCACAATTTGTCACTTTAATAATTCCCTTACTTTGCCATCAAAAATCATCTTGATGGTAGATGGTCAAACTATACATTATTATTGGTAGTATTGAATATGGTACCCGTAATTGCATTGGACTTTGGAGTTTATTTTGCCTATTTGGGGCTTTTTGGCTAAAAGTGGACATTTTCTTTTTTTCAACAACTTGGTCACTTATTTCTTGCTGATTTTGGCAATTTTTCTTGTTCATTTTATTTTATTTTTGAATTTCTTTAAAACAATTATTTTCAATTGACCATGTTTTACAACTACTATACTAGAAACAAAGTCAAAGAACTCTCTCAAAGAAAATTAGATGACAAATCATAGTTTTACATCTTCCATTGGTCTTTCAAATCATCCAAAAGCGACTTTGAGGAATTGGAGGTTCAAAGGTTGACCTTGGAAGGATGATGAGGACGTTTTGTATTCTTTGAATGGTCAATCACACTTTGTGCATATTGAAGATTGAATGATTTTCATTTGATTTTTTGTGTGCAACTTTTTTGATGCTATATCCACATTATAGAATTCAGTTCAAGACATTGTAGTTGTTTATTTATTTTATGTGGGGTAGTTTATCAAAAAATGGAACATTATCTAATGTATTCAATTCTTTGAGCTTTCCTCCCTTATACCTTGATTTTGACATTCAAAAAAATTCTTTTGCTTTTGAGTAAAACTAACAAAATGAAGCTTCAGAAACACTATTCTACTTGGAAATTTTGAAAATTTTCTTAAAATAAGCATTTTAGTAAAGTTTGAAGTTGAGGAGCTTTAACCCTTTAAGGACCATGAGTGCAGATTTTGAACAATGAATGAACGGAAACACATCTTGAACTCACCGAAATGTGTTTTTTCATCCAATAATTTTTTTTGAAGATTCTTGTATTAGTTCTTTAACATTTGTATGGTTTGGTTTTAAGAAAAAATTTCTTTGCAAATATTCTATAGCTCAAAAGGTATTGGGAGGTCTAGCCTCAAAAAGTAACTTTTTCAATTCAAAAAGTGACCCTTCAAAAACGACTTGAATCAAAAAATAAAATAAAAATGTTCAAAAATCACTACAATTAGAACTTAGCATTTTGAATTTATAGAAATTTTTTTTTTTGTAAGAATCATAAATATTCAATCCACAATTGATTTCAAAAAAAACTATTATTCAATTACTAGTTTCAAATTTTATTGTAAAATATTGGTTTGTGTAATTATTGATCTAACCATACGGATGTGATCTATAAATCATGTTTTACAACTATTGTTTGAGAGTCATCATTAAAATATTGTTCTAAGTTACATTTTATAATAGATCATCACAATTTTGAATATCTAGACACCTCCCTAGTCCTTTAGGGATTAATTATGTTTCTAAATATGGAGTGATAAGAATTTTTTTTTATACCACAATGTTCTACACTATAAAGTAAATCATTTGCAGGGAGTAAATTGGAAGACTGAATTTATCATAAATCATTGTGAACATGATTTATATTTGATATGAATTTTCTTCATTTTTTTTTCAAAAATTCATAGTAATTTGAAACATTAGAGGAGATCTGAGCCTCTGGAAGACCATTTCAGGGTTGTTTCCAATGCTAGGAACCAGCCCCCTGCTGTCAGAAAAAAAATTATTAAAAAAAAAAAAAGCTATTAAAATGTTAAAAGAATACTAAAATTAAAAAATCTGACATGGCAGTCGCTTGGCCACATCAAACTGATGATTTGGCAGCGTCCCAGTATTCTTGCAGAGTTCCCACAATCCGGGAACTGGCAGTCTCTTAGAGGCCCGAATCTCTTCTAATGTTTTCACCAAAAAAATTGAAAATTTAATGATAGATATTAGACAAGTGATTTCATCTCTGAAATAAAAATTCACTAATGAAGAGGGAAGAAGCGGAAGATACAACGTGAAGGACTTTCAAGTTTTACTACATGGTCATGGGCTCCATCCTTTTATGGATTAATCTATGATATTAACCTTATAAAGACGGGCTCGTCACTGTGGAACTCATCTAATTTGATACAGTATAAATTATCTATTTAAAAAAAAAACGAGCACTCATTGGAGGTCAAACTATTGCAGAAGACCTCCTTTTTTTGCGCAAAATTCTAATGATGATCATATGCACTTTTGTCTTCCATGGAAGAATTTTCTGTCATCCACCAGAATACCGCCTGGTCCGTACGATCCTTACAAGGTTAAGTACGTGGTGTTACGCCCCTTGTTACGACTCCTTTCACAAAATCCTTTACATTTTCATCACGGTGAAAATATCATCCAATTATTTCATCCGATGGAATTACTCAAGCGGGATTGACAAAATTGTCACTGGATTGAAGGGCCATGAATCAATTGCAAAGATGGTGTGGTCAAAAGGTCATTGTTACTATGGTGGTTGATCCTCCATATAATACTAAGTTAGAAGTTTCTAAAAGCGTTCACTCTAAAATCATCCACCCCCTTAAACCCTAGAGTCCCAAGGCCTTCTTTCCATAAAAAACACCAAAAACTGCCATTTCTATTGCAAAGAGCAAAAAACTTTAATTGCTTTTTTTTTTTGCATATCCATCCAAAGGCTCTTGTCCTAGAATAGTATAAAGATGTGTGGAAAAAATTTCAAAATTTGTAATAGTGTAGATTGCAAGATATTTGCATTTGAAGTGAAGAAAACAAGTTTTTTGCACCTTGTTTGATTAGATTTGTTGGCTTTAAATCTTTTTAACTTAAAATTTTTGCAATATTGATTTTGATTTTCTAATTTTTTATATTGAAGAACTGAGTTGAGAATCTAAGGAAAAAATTCAATAAAAAAATACTTAATTTTCACTCATTAAGAAATTGTTAAGTAGAAGTAGGTTCAAGATTGAAGGGAAAACTAAACCGTTCAATAGCTTTTTTTTCACTTTTTTTTGAATTTTTTTTTTTTGACAGCATTACTATTGGTTCAGAATAGTGGAACAGGGAAGGGGAACAACCCTAAAACGGCCCTCCGGAGGCCTCAAATCTCTTCTAATGTTCAAATGTAGACAAAAATACAATCTTTCAGAAGAAAATTTTAAATTTTAAAAATCCTTTTTTTGTGATTTTTTTTGGACTGCCCCTCTAGCTACTTTTTTGACTTAAAGTAGCATAACTTTTGCTACTAGGAACCAATTGGGATAAAAATTATATTCCCCAAAAGCTAATCTAATTTCCTATCTTCCAAAAAAGTTTCAAAAAATTAGGTCAAAAATTGAGATCACACAGGCCTATCCAAAATTCCAAAAGTCCCTCGTAGGAACTTTGGGACTAGGGGGATAAATATACACTTTTTGTACATGTTGCTTTTTCATTGTACTAGCAATGTACAAATAATATACATTTGAGGAGATGGGCAATTTTAGAGCCCTATTCCATTTCAACTTCAAAAATTCATAACTAATTCTACAAAGCTCCAATAAATATGAAACGACTTAGGTTTGATGCCAATTGCATTTGTCTTTCAGAAAAAATTTACCAAAAAATATTTCTAGAAGTTTCACCTCCCCAAATTCATGTTTCACCTCTTCCTGGGTGCTTTATAGACCTCCTACCTTAACCCTGGAGCGCTCCGACGTCCATTTTCTGGACGATGAACAGATTCAGATCCTTGTTTCTGTCTCATTCCTGCTTGGATGAAAGTCATCCTAATTTTTGGTGATACTTTATCAAGTTGTTGTCCTATCCATCAATTGGATTTGGTGTTACTAGAATATATACATTTCTAAAATTACAAATGTGGAAGTATGTCAAGTGGTCAATTTGCATTGACTTTAGTTCAAAACTAGATGTGCAAAAATGAGGTCAAAGATGTCAAGGTCACAAAAATTTCAAAAAATTACCATATGAAGAGAACCTTATTTCAAATCCATTCCAACAAGTTTTACTCAAAAAATGATAATATTTTACTTGTAATTGAATTTAGAAGGAATTCTGAAATTTTCTTTTCAAAATTTATAGAAAAAGATTGGTGATAGCATTAGTAGATCTAACCGTACGGATAGAATTTAAAAATCAAAATCTACAGCTTTCATTTGTATACCAATTCCAAAATATTCTTCCAAATTGTAGTTTATAATGGTTTTTCTCAAATCGTCAATTTTGGAGATGAATCCAGACGTTTAGGGGTTAAACATGAAGCATTTGCGTCTACACCAGCCTTTTTTTTTTACTTTTTGAGAAAGTACTGAGATGCATAACATTCAGTAGCAGACTGTTGGGCTGCCTTTCCCCGGACGGAATGGTGTGGTATATTCCATACCATCTCATCTGGCGGATGAAATGGTGTGGAATATACCACACCATCAGTAGCTAATATACACGCATCAATTTTGTCAGAGTAAGTTAGTTGGCGATAATAGTTCAAGGTACATTTAAAATTAAAACAGAATCAAAGCTCATACACTCATTAAAACAAACACACAATAACCAATGTTCTACACCCATATATTGTGTGTTTTGAAAACTCAAAATATTTTTGGTTTTGTATAAAAGCAAGCTACATGCTTGGTTTCATATTTTTTTTTAAATTTTTTTGTGTTTTGTAGCATTACAAAACACACAAAAAAAATTGAAAAAAAATTGAAATCAAGCATGTAGCTTGCTTTCATACAAAACCAAACACATTTTGAATTTTCAAGTAAAAAGGCAATTCTATATATACACATGGGGTGGTGGGAGGTAGAACAACCCATGTAGGATAAATAATTTAGAATTTGTAGTTTCTCAAGCATTCATAGTTAAGTCAAAAACAAAGAATTGTGTTAAAAATAAAATTTCAGATCACATTTAGGCATAGTTAAATAAGTTTTGAGGGTTGCTATTATGTGAGCATAGAAGTGTGAGCCCATGAGCCTAGAATACTACACACTTATATTATAGGTGTATATACTATAGAAACCATCTATGATTATATGATATATATATATATATATATATATATATATGTTACAAATACCCATATTATAGGTGTTTATGATACATACACCTTCTATAGTGTGTGGTATCTATATTATAGGTACCTATATTGTAGGCTCAATGCTCACAAACTTGCATTTTTGGGCTCACATCCTAGCACCGTTGAATAAGTTTTTTGAGAAAACTTATTTAACTATGCCTAAATGTAATTTGAAATTTTATTTTTAACACAATTCTTTGTTTTATGCTACATTTAATTACTTCTGGACTTTTTGAAAGTCAAGAATTAACATTGAGAGATAAGCATCTGGAGATCTCCAGATGCATCAAGAGATCTATACAAAACATCAAAAGATCTATACAAACATTGAGAGATAATCATCTGGAGACCTCTAGGTGCATTGTCCAGAATTCACTTGAAAGTCCAGAAGTAGTAAAATGTGGCATTTTTTGACTTAACTATGAATGCTTGAGAAACTACAAATTCTAAATGATTTATCCCACATGGGTTGTTCTACCTCCTACCACCCCATGTATATATATAGAATTGTTTTTTCACTTGAAAATCCAAAATAAGTTATTGATGGAAAATGCTTATATTGCATTACCCATTGGATTCTTTGCCAACATCTTTTTCTACGAATATTTGTTGATTTGTATATCAGGTCCTAAAATCAACAAAAGAAAATGGAACTTACTGTAATGTATTGCCACTATTCCTGTAGCCAAGCTTACATTAATTATTTGAGGATGAATTCCGTGGATGAGAACTCGAGAGAGGTAAAGGCAGCCTCTTTGAAGGCTATTGAATGTTATGTGACGATCATTTAAAATTTGTTAAAGCATTGTATTTTTACATTCATCCATCTTTTGGAACAAAAAACACTTTTCAATCATATTCATGCACTTTTTAATCCAAATTTGGCAACTTCATCCACAATTTTATTAAAAATGGAAAATTTCTGATAAAAAAATATTACTTTTATATGACAAAAAGCAGACATTTATTTTGAAATGGTGCAATCTGACCCGTGGTGCCAAAAATAAGGGCTGGTCCACAGTCCACACAAGCACGAGTTCAGTAAGACTTCCTTTCCTTCAGTTCGGTTCAAGTCAGACCGACCGACTGACAATACACGACGATTTTGAGAGCCACGTGCCTCCAGATGCTTGGTCTACCTGCAACTGAATAGCTTCAGTTAAGAGCAAGGAGGCCCTGGATGTCAACAGACTCAACACTCAAGAACATGAGATAGAAAATGCCCCCCGCCAGTTCTTAAGACCAGAGTACCGACTATGTTGTTCAGCTGAACTTGTAAAGATCTAAAGGTATATTCCCACTTGGTGTTACAAGTGTTCTTTGGAATGTGAATGAGGTCCAGAAGGAGGCCAAAATTCATTCCTAAGACCCTCTGTAACAACACCTTTAACATCAAGTGAGAACATACCTTAAGGTAGGTATCCCAAAACCGCCACTAATTCTTATATATTCTTATATATTCTTATTGGCAAGGGAAAGGAGGTTCCAACGCACCAAAGAACACGACATTTGGATACTGTATGCAAAAGTTAGGAAGGAACAAAGTTTGGTTCTAAAAGCGTTTCTTTCACAGAGGCACATAACTGATTTTGAAGATGTACACACTACACACACTAAAGATGGCGCTTTAAGGTCAGTGGCGCATTTGGGATGCCTACCTTAAGTGTCAAAGAAATGAAAAATATTGATAGAAATTGTCAAAAATCAACACTCTCTAAAAAAAAGGTCTCAATTGATCAAATTTCATTCATTTGTTAAAAATTTGTAACTATAGGATCTTATTTTTGACGCATATCAAGGTCATGTATAAAAAATTTGGGATTTGATGATAATGTATCACTGTCACTGTAAGAACAAAGCTTACAAAGGGAAGCCAAAAGTTTTTTTACAAGATTGTTCCAAATTTTGACAATGTGACTTTGTTTGGCTTTTAAGGCTTATAACTCAAGTTTCTTTTTCAAGGAAGATTTCAAGACTTTGAATTTTGAGTAGGGCCTTCAAAGTTAGGAAGAAGTAGGCAAATTTTCAAAGTGAATGATGTTGCCCTCCCTGTGCCCAAGTTGGAATCCAAAACAAACAGACAAAAGTAAATTTTTTTTAATCATTGGATCTTCATAAACTTTAGGTTTCCCCAAAGCTTTTTTGTTTCCCTAATTTTACAAAAAAAATGAAGAAAGAAAAACAAAATTCGATACATCAATTTAGATGCCCAAACTTCTCAAAATCCATTTTTGGCTTGCAAGGAGCTTTAGGGGTTAAGAATATCTTTATTTGAGGTCCCACATCAAAATTCATAAGACAAAAAAAGGGAGGGAGGCAAATTAGATACACTAGTTAGAAGGAAGAACATTAGTTTTATTAAATTGACAATATTCCAATACTTTGGCATAGTTCAAGACAAGTGGCCTAAACCACAAATTTGTATCTATCCTAGTTTGTGACCTGAAACTAGACCCTTGTGAAGATATATATCACAATTTTTGGTTGTGCAAATATTGCCAATTTAATGAAATTGATGTTGAAGAATCTATACTGCCGACATTCATATGGATACCACTTAGATTGACACACAAAGCAACAACAATTGTCACACCAACAATTTTACAAATATGATTAATTACAATAAGATAATTACACCTAATTATATTGTGAGACATGGACACTTTTCTAAATACAACACTCTGAAATCTTGAACAATGAGTACATACATTGAGTTTGAAAATGTTCAACACCTAAATTTGTTTACAATCGATGATCTACCAATAAAGGTTGAAATCCAAAACCTTTTGGGTATGGTATCCAAATGAGGTGGAAAATATTTGAAAGCCTCATTTTTCACTTTCCAACGCCTAAAAAATTGGCCTTGAAAGAACACTTCCATGATTCAAAAACGCCACAATTTTTTAAAAGCAAGCAATGAAAGGTAAGTTTTGTAAAGCAACAAATTAAAATTGAGACATTTTGTGCTTCAAGGGATTCCATTCAGGGCAAGTCTAAGGTAGAACCATCCATACCCAATTACTTAAGCAATTATGGGGCAAATCATGAGTAGTATGAGGCAATGCAATTTTTACCTGTATAGAAAGATAGGAAATATGGGGATCATTGCAATTTTTTTGTAAAATTGAAATTACTATGACTATTTTGGGAGCCAAAAAGTGCTCAAAATTTATAGTTAATTTCTAGACTCTTTCAATTCTGATCATTAAAGAATTACTTTACCGCTCACTACTTCCTACTTCCTTGCTCACATTTCCCATGCACTTTGGGGCATGTGTCATGACCTAATTACAGACAAACTTCCCTTACTGTATGGAAAAGGTGGGAAATAGTTTTTAGCTATATGCATGTAAAGAAGCTCAAGTGCCAAAGGCCAATTATTTAAACATGTTCATATTGTACAAGACTTGTATTTGATTGCTTGCTCAATTAAAAAAATTAGTGATGTCTAACATAATCAACTCCATCGATGGTTTGTGCAATAGACTTTATGTACATAAGGAGTATGCAAATAAAGAACTACAGTTAGTTATACAAGTAGTGAATTTTCATTATAAGAGGTTTCACTATAGTCCCAACCTTGAAAAGGAGAAAAAAAACATTCCACGCTTTGGTTAGAAAGTTGTTCTAGCCATGGTTGGAAATAGTTGCATTCTACACTTTGGGTATACAGTGAAACCTCCCTTATTGCATGGGAACGGTGGAAGAACTTTTTAGCTATATGCACATAAAGAAGCTTAAGTGCTCAAATCCAATTAATTAAACATGCTCATGAAGTACAGAAATTGTATTTGATTGGTTCAAATTAGTTGTTCAACTAAAAAAATTAGTGATGTATGTATGACACAATCACCTCCATTAATGCTTTGTTTAGTAGACTTTATGCACATAAGGAGTATGCAAATATAGAATTACAATTAGTTATGCATGTAAGGAATTTGCATTATGAGAGGTTTCACTGTAGCTCCTTAGTTGAAAATAGGTAGTTCTACCTTAGGCTTGTATATGGACTACCCTATATTTTCAATTTTGTAAAACTTTGTAATATATTAGTAGAGTGTGGGGAAAGTACGAAACCACTTGGGGTGCATTTCTCTTGAGTTTGCATTTATATCTCACGAATTTTTTGGCCATTCATTCTTTTGATAGTAGGACCCCCCAAAAGTTGCTTGTAGATGTTTCTACCTCAATATGGTACATTGTCTTGTGCGTTGAATCCTCTCCTTCTGACTCCCTAACAAGTACGGTATAAATTCCAGACAGCAAGAGTGGGTAGAGCCAGTCATAGTCCAGAGCAGGAGCCTCAAGTCTCTTCATGTGTTTTATGACTTTCTGTCCACGACAAATCAAAACTGTATCTCCAAAACATTTTTTACTATTTTTTTTTAACACATGGACAACTCTCATTGACCCCCAAAACACCAACTTTGACAAGCTCATTATTTATTTATTTATTTTTGAAACACATGGACTCTTTCCATTGAAAAGAGGAAACAATACAACAGACTAAAGGGAGTACGTCCCAAACGAGCTCAAAAGAGCAAATTTTTTCGTTCTTGACAGAATGAGTGGATTTTGACAGTTCCGAGCTTGCGTGTCCAACAAATGAGGGCTGCTTTACACCTAGAGGCCGGCCAATTCTCTTGAAGCCTATTGTACAAAATTTCAGCCCCTTTTGGACTGAAGCCGTCCTCAACTACCCATTAGAATAAGATTATAACGGGGCCAATTCTCCCATATGTAAAGGCCTTCAGGCTAAGAAGTTGGGGCTGAAATTTTTAGGGCCGCTTTACACTTAGAGACTAGGCCAATTCTCCTTGAGGTTGATTGCACAAAATCCAACGGATGTGATTTGTTGAAAAAAATAGCATTTTATTAAAAAAAAAATTGATTGAAATCAGACATTGGCCCTGAGGCGAAGAATTGACCTCCCATTTTTGGTGCACCCAATTCAGCAAGCTTGGGCCATGTTAAATCATGTCTTTTTTGAATAAAAAATTCATTCCACCAAATTGGCTTGGCCTCTAGGTGTAAAGGGTTTGGGGTTGATTTCAACATTTTATCCAATCACAAGTGAGGATTCTTGGCCTCTAACACAACAAATTGGCCCGAGTCTAGGTGTAAAGCGGCCCTAAGATCCACAATTAGTGTCATGTGACTTTCATATGACAATAGTTATGAATGGGTCCATGCCACACAGTAGATGAGACTTTTGTAGAATTAAAATTTCATATGACATTCATATGAATTCAATACCGCACTAAGGTATCTATTCTAAAAGCAACATGATTCAAATTTTTCATTTCTAAAACTAAATTCTTAACAATTTAGTATTTTAAATCATGCTCTTCTTCTTTCTACTTACTATTTTTTTTCAAGCACAAATATGAAATATATTTTGTTGAATTTTTTTACATGTATTTTCAATTTATTTCTTCAACATATTATGGAGGATTGCAAGTTGTAGGATCTACACATTTTTGTTCAAAAAGTTTGAAAGATGAAATCCTACCATTTGGGAAGAGTTGAAAATACTTCTTTTTGAAATCCAAGCATTGTGATCTTGCAATTGGTAAAGTTTCGTATTTTGAAATTTTAGGAGGGTGATTGTATCCTAACAAGTTAAACTAAATGATAGACGTAAGGTTGGATTTGTTAAAAAATAAATATAGATGAAGATTTTAGCATTGCTTTGGTGACTAGTATTTTGAAGCAGTTTTGGGCCTCTAATTATGAAAGAACTTTAGGAAGTAACATAACGGTTTTACATTCTTCACTTGGCCATTTGATCCATGTTTTTGCAAAGATCAATTGGATACAATTAAACTAAATCCAGGTTCTCTCTGCACATTGCTCTATCAACAATAGTAGGTATGCTACTCAACATGTTCACATTCAATGATATGGTGGTGAATTTTTAGAGTGCTAAAATTATGACATTCATAAGTTGAATAATCAATTTTGTTAAAGTGGCCCCAATTCCGGTATCAATATTGTGATCCAAATCTACATAATGTTCTAAAAACTAGGACAACCATATATAAAATTATATTCCAGGCCATGCGGCTTTAAAGGTGCCAATAGTCATGGAATTGACAAAATTAAGGCTCGATCTGCACTCTAAAAACTAGGACTCATGTAGATTTGAGGTTGCAACTAGTGACTAGAAAAGTGCCAATTTCTTGAAATGTTTAATTTTATTGAATGTGATGATGAGCCCTCAATTTAACCCCAAATGATCCAAGGGGGGTGCATTTTCAAATTGGGCCCAAACTGCCTAGAACTTGAGCTATTTTTTTGCTATTTTTTCTTGAGATTAGATAGAATATAACCAAAGGAGCTTGAAGTTCACATTGAAAGTGAGCAACTCAAAAAAATTCAAATTATTTGATCACATGGTTTAGGAGATTTCTAGATTTAAAGTTTTATTTAATTTGGGTGAATGGAAATACAGGGCATAGCACTTTGAAGGAGCATGTCTTTGTAAGAATATTTTGAAATGATTTTTTTTGTGCTTAGTGAAAGATAAGAAAGTTGAGAATGTACATAGAGAATTTCACAACATTCCAAGCATTTTTCAATTCATGGTAGAGCTTGCAATGCGCGGTGGTCACTGAAATGAGAGTAGTGTTTGCACGAGAAAAAAGGATGGGACACTTATCTTCTCCTTGAACTCCTTGGATCTACACTTTTTGAGGTGGGCAAGAATCACATTGGTTGGCTGACTATTTTTTTTTCCCTCGAAATACATGGGCAATTTCCATTGATAAGGGAAACAATACACAGGATCAGAGGAAGAACCCTCGGCGGCGTTTTTTACGTTGTGTGACTATTTAGTCCATACCCAAACCGAACCCAAAACAATGAGTTGTAAACTACATTACACCACTTAACTTTGAAAAATTCCACAAGGCGGAATTTAACTCAGAATTTGATGAAACTACCGCCATTGGATTTATATCATAGTCTATTTTTTGGGAATAATTTACATTTTTTTAAACTCAAAATTTGAGAATGGGCAGCTCAAAAAAGACCAGCAGCGACCTGAAAATGGTCACTTAGGTCATTAAGGTGTAATGACATTGCCTGTGGGAAGAAATAGAATCAGCATCAATTCATCAAACTGTGCATGTAAAAGGGATCCACCAAGGATGCATTTCTCATTAATTTTTTGCTGCCCCTTTTACAAATGTGCTTTTGTGAGTTTAAATCCTTGACATGTGAAAACTCTGGTAAGTTATTAGGAATGTACACAAGTAAGGTAAAGCAGCCCATTGTGTTCAGAATTAAGAGTTTGCCCCCATGCCATTGCCATAATTTTTATTTTTTTTTCCCACTTAAAGACAAGTGTGAGAAATAGCAAGTGGAATTGAAATTATATTTTTGAAAGGAAAGTATGAATTTGTTATAAAATTTTGAAGTGTTCAACCCATCAAGGTCCAAAAGAGTCTCTAGCCTACCCTAGAACCAACAAAATTTGTATCCATGATGCTCATCCTACACACTTAAAGTAATCACAATAATTTCTAACATGGAAGGCCTAAAAGAGTCACTTCTTACAATGAAATTATAGTGAAAAGTTAGAAGTTCCTAAAGAGGTCACTCACCATTCCATTAGTATCAAGTAAAACATTGATTGCAGCCCAAATCTCATTTATTGAAAAACCCTATAATGGGATCATTCCCTAGGTGTCTATATGGGGTCTTTTGACTACAATAGAATGTTCTACTTTACACAATCCAAGGAGATTCAAAATAAAGACATCCAAAGATTATGGAATTTCAATGCCATTAGAGGGGTCTGTATCTCAGATTGTGGAATCAAGTTAGAGAGACAAGTATGAAACAATGTGTGCTTTTTGAGCAATATTTCACTTAAAAGTGATACAAAAAAATGGGGGGAGTATTAGGCAATATATTCTCCCATTTTTTGTGGATGAAATTGTTGATTTACTATATATTCTAAGGACAATATTGCTCTTTTTTTTGAATGAATGTACACTCTTTTCAATGAAAAATTTGATCCGCCTTTTTCCCGTTTCATCCATTTACATAGATGTAAACAACTGCATCACTCCAACGAAGATTACTTTCTGCATTGCCCAAGATAAATAAAAAAGAAGTAAAAGAATGTCCACTCCTACTTTCTATATACAAGGTCAAGATGGCCAAAGGGTAAGTTGGTCTCCAAAGCACCTCCCACTGTGGCCCTGGCAGAGCCCGTTTGGGAGCCAAGCTCGCTCTAATTTTTCATTTTCACCACAAGACAACGTGGACAAGGAGTTTTGAACCGGATCCAAAGTTAACAAATTGTCACAAGATACTCTGTGTTTTTTTGTTGAGAGGGTTCAAGGTTGAATGGTTGGGTACAGTTGTGTCGTGGTGGGTGAGTTGTAGACATGAATATTCTCTTAAAACTACAGGCTACAATTAATGGGAGCTAGGAAATCAGCAGTCGGGGGGGGGAGAATGAAGGCAACTTTGGCTATCTATACGGTGGGGCACCAACTTGGAGCAGTGCTTGCCAAGTTGATTACACCATGGGGAATTGGCCGCCCCACAATGGCCATGCTCTAAAATTCCCTAGTGTGAAACCCACTACTGGATGTCGCCCACCTAGTTGCAAAGTTCCTTCAAGAATACGAGCAACAATGTATGTTAGTTGACAAACTTATCAACTGGAGTTGATATCCGATTTTTGAGAAGACGCCATCTAGCTAGAGTATTGAAAAGTTTGAATTAGACCTCATGAATTTAGAAGAAAATTGAATTTGATACTCAAATTTTATGACATTTATAAAAGAAAAAACACGACTTAGAGATCAATTTCTTTGGGTGGATTCAAAGATGATGTTCAACCCGCCATAACTTGTATACCTTGTAGGACACGGTTGGTGGAGAAAAATTCTAAAATAGATACCAAAAATTTAGGGATTTTTTTTAAGACTCTATACTATCAACATTCATACAGATACCACTAAGATTGACACACAAAACAATAACACTTGTCACAACAACAATTTAAAAAATGGGTCATTGCAAGAGAGACTGGTACTGAAACATTGTCACAAAATGAGTGCGGATGCTTCCTTTTGCTATAACTTTTGTAGCATAACTCGCATGAATTTGAAATTTTTATTGGAGGTTCCTCTCTTGAGTTTAATCATATTTCATATTTTTCAGAAATTTTTAAAAATCATTTAATCTAATATGTCACGTTTTGAGTTTTAAGGGGTTTTAGTACTATGGGGTGATTGCAAGAAACACTTAACCTTTTTTTTGTCCCCTTGACCTTGGATAGGTGGATTTTTGCTCATAACTTTTGCATCCTTTGTCCATTTTCTATGAAACTTAAAATGAAGGTACATGTGGTAGTTGCAGATGTTGAGTAATTTTTTGGGTTTTTTAAAAATTATTTTACTATTTTTAAATTGCCCCCAATTGGATGTCTACCTTGGCCATTTCAAAGGTTTTTAGTACTATTTTTCACCCAAAAATCCGAATTTGAAGCTCAAAATTGGTATACTAGGACTTCTACTAAAGTTACACAAGCTTACTAAAGATTTTCTAAAAATAGTTAATTTTCCATCTTCCACATGTGCTCAAAGTGCACTACCTTTGCACAAGTGTAGAGAACACAATTTTATTTTTCCAATAGTGAAAATTGGTGAAAAGGAGTATCTATAAGTTAGGAAAAATAGCTTTTTTTTGAGAATTTTTTGAGTTTTTTTACTATTTTTTAAGAATTAAATTCCAAACTATCTATTTTCTTGCATTTTTCAACCCTCCTTGACCGTGCATAACTCTTAGAGATAAAAAATTTTAGGTCTGAATTTTTGCACATATCATTTTTTTAATGCTTTACAAATTATCCATATTTTATTTTATTTAAAAAAAATTAATTCCAAAATCCACAAACAGGAGTGAAATGGCCGTTTTGAAGGAAAACCGGTAGGTGTTTCTTGCAACTATGCTATGGAGTCTCCAAATTTAATGATTTGGAACTGAAATTTCTATGGTCTATTTCCATAGTAGGAAGTCATGTTCCTACCAAGGGGCATTAACCCCTAAAGTTCCGAGGCCTATTTTCTGCCAAAAAACACTCAAAACTGCCATTTCTATAGCAAAGAGTAAAAAAAATTTAATTGTTTTTTTTCCACATCTAACCATAGGATCTTACACCTAATTGGTATGAGAATGTGTGGAAAAAATTTCAGAATTTTTGACCGCACAGATTGCAAGATATCTGCGTTTAAAGTGGAAAGAACAAGTTTTTCAGCACATTGTGGGACCAGATTTTTTGACTTTAAACATTTTTAACTTAAAATTTTTGCACTACAGCGTTTTGAGCTTTAAATCTTTATAGTGGAGAATTGAGTTGAGAGTCTAGGAAAAAAAAAAATTCAAAAAAACTTAATTATCATTCTTAAAAAAATTGTTAAGTAGAAGTAGGTACAAGATAGAAGGAAAATCTAAAATATTCATATATTTTAGATGGAATTAAAATGCACTAATCCCAATGGTGAGATTGTTCTAGCAAGTAAACTAAACCATTCCAAAAAAAAAATTGAAAAATTACAAAAATTGCATTCCGAAATGAATCCTACAAGTTATTTTTTTCAAGAAGATGCTCTAACTACCCGAAAAACAAGAATGTCCATAACTTCCTCATAACGAATCCAAATGAGATGAATCAAAGCTTTCCAGATAGATGGGCAATTTCGTTAAAATGGCGGTATTCCAAGTGCCACTTTGACGGTGTGCCATTTTCCCATCTAGGACTGATGTAGATTTCAGAACGGCCATCTAGGACAGGTATAGATTTTAGAACGGCCGTTCTGAACTGTTTTCATGCCATTTAAAAAAAATATCGCCATTTTAACGAAATTGCCCATATAGACAAAAATATAATCTATGAGAAAAAAAATATTACAAAAAAAAATTCAAAATTTTGCAAAATTTTTTTACTGCCCCCCGTCCCCACGCATTCCAAGAAATGGCATAATTTCTCGCTCAAAGGTCCGATTTCAATTTTTTTTTCTGCCACGTACCTCTCTCAATTCTTCATGTTCACAAAAAGTTTCAAAAAATTAGGAGAAAATTTCAGCCCGTAGGTACCTGCCCCAAATCCCATTTGTCCCCCGAACGGACAATGGTCCTTTAGGGGTTAAAAAATATTATATTTTATGTCCTCTACGTCCATGCAAAGAAGGCTCTTTTGCGCACGCAATTCTGAATGTTGAAGATGGTTTCAAGATAATTTTTTTGGTGAAATCTCTTCAAACTAAAGTCTTTCCAAATAAATTTTTTTTAGTTTCTTTGAAAATTGTTTTTCCTATTTTGCACAAATTAAAACGTCAAACACTCAAACTATGTATTTTCTTCAAAATTTCAGATCAAACGTTTTTGTGAATAACTTTTTACCTTAATTTTTTTAGGTCTAAAATTTTGATGATATGCTATTTCAAGTGTTATACTAATTAACTTTATTTTATTTTATTTAAAAAAATTCATATGCAAAAAGCTCGTAGTATTGGGAGTACTAGTCAAAAACAACCAAAGTGGAACAAAAACGGAAGGTCATTCTTGCAACGACCCAAATATGCTTAATTACAATAAGATAATTACATCTAATTATCATTAGAAGAGATTTCAGCCTCCGAAAGATTGTTTCAAGGCTATTCCCATTGCTGGGAACCAATCCCTTGCTATCAAAATAATTTTAAAAAAAATTAAAAATTTAATTTATTTATTTTTAAATTAAAAAAATTAAAAATTAATTATAATAATTATTTATTAATATTTGACGTCACAGTCTTTCGGTCACGTCAGATTGATGATTTGGTAGCATTTCCAAAGTTTCCACAATCCGGAAACTCGCAGTCTTCCAAAGGCGCAAAAATTCTCTAATGACTACGACACATTGACACTTGTCTAAATACAATAGTACAATACTCCAAAGTCTTGAACAATGAGTACATACATTGAGTTTGAAAATGTTCAACATCTAAATTTGTTTACAATAGATGATCTACCAATAAAGGTTGGAATCCAAAAAAAAATTGTGCAAGGTATCCAAATAAGGTAGAAACACCTAAAAGCAACACTTTCCGCTCTCCAACATTTAAAAAAATGGCCTTGAAAGAACACTTCCATGACTCAAAACTGCCCACAACTTTTCAAAAGCTAGCAATAGGTAAGTAGTTTTGTCACTTTTGTGAATCAACCAATGAAAGTTGAGACATTTTGTGCTTCAGAGGTGAGTCCATTCAAAGCGAATCTAATCTTGTGTATAAGCTATCCTATGTTTTCAACTTTGAAATTTTGTAAAATATTAGTAGAATGTCTGGAAGGTACAGAACCCTTTTGGAGTGGATCTCTCTTGAGTTTGTTTCAAGATCTCATCATTTTTTTATTTTTTTTTGAAAAGAAAGGTGATCATTAAAAGAAGGAAAAAAAACCCAGAGGGGAAAAACAATCAATCCGGTTCTCTAGGCCGATCTCATCATTTTTTTTGGTCATTCAATGTTTGAGATAGTGGGACCCCTCCAAAGTTGCTTGTCGATGTTTCTACCTTCATATGATGCATTGTCTTATGCGTTGGAATCCTGTCTGACTTCCTAACCAGTATAAATAGCAATCTGTCCATTCTAAAAGTGTGCGTACCTACGCCTGGAGTGGATACGTTAAATACCTACAGTAAGTCAATACGGGTCCTTACATTAATGTCGGCTGCACTGGGATGGTATGACTGAACACAGCGACCCTAGAGTCTAACTACTGTAGATCGACGACACTCGCTTCCGCTTCCAGATACCACCATGTACTGCCACCTCGCAATACAGACAGACCATTTCGTCAGCCTAACGTAAACCACATTCCGTCGTCATTCACAAGTTTCGCTGGCCGTGAATGTCCACGCAGCCAGCTGTTTTCCCGGACATTCCGTCCTGTCCTTAGACTGACAGTACGTGGTCTTCCGGCGTCACAGATGGGTAACCAACCCCCCACGCGCGCCTCTAAAGCCTCAATTTCCCCAAGATGTGCAGAGTTCGCAAGCACGTACACGCACCGTTCAATTCAATAGATCGACCATGGAAGTATCATCAACTCTCATTTACTTTCCAGTCCACGTACGTCGATCAGATCAATCAAACAAATCGGTAGCTAGTCGCATATATATGTGTGTGCGCGCGCTTACAAACACTGTATGATTAATTTCCATTAATTTCATGCTTGTAAGGGGAGCTTCAATTCCACACTTATTCTGTGAGCGCATATATGCATGATATCAGTACAGCTAGGATGTGTAATTTTGAGGTCATGGAGAGGAAGGCGGACTGGGTGGAAGGGGACTCTTGGCGAAAGCCTGCGACTGTGAACCCGGAGACGTGGGATCTAGCAAGTACGAGTTTCGGGGAACTCATGCGAGACTGCGGAGAGGACTCACCGCGAAAGCGAAGCCAGCAAGTACTCGAAAGCTTGAACCAATACTTATTCCAGGATCATCTCCAGTCCCACGTTGAGGAGCCGTTTTCAAGTGATGTTCACGAAGACGAATCCGACATTGCGCAATTCGGGTTCGGTTTGGAGCAGTTGAGCGACGCCGTGGCCATGAATGACGTCGACGAGTTCGAAGCTGCCAGCTTCGTAACGGGAAACGTCGAGGTCGAAACGAGTTTTGCAACTGACGGGAGTCACGGGACGCCAGCAAACGCGGAGATTGCGAAGGCGTTGGACGGGAGGATAGCGAACCTGGAGATTGAGAAGGAGTTTGCAATTGAGCTGGAATGCTCGAATACGGAGGACAATGCGCTTTCGTACATGAGCGGTCGTCCCCACTCGCAGTACTTCGATGAGGACTTGTCGGGCGTATTCCACGAGGAGAACGTGTCGTCTCCCGAGGACGACGGGTTGCTGCAGTACCCGCGGGTACTCCCGGGAGGCGATCTGGAGGTCGGAGTTTCGACTGCGCAATCCGTGCACTGTTCATATCCCTCCCAGCCGGCGCCTCGTTTCCGCGGCGTGCGGCAACGTCCCTGGGGCAAATTCGCGGCGGAGATTCGCGACCCGGGGAAGCAAGGCGCGCGCCTGTGGTTGGGGACGTTCGACACCGCCGAGGAGGCCGCCACGGCTTACGACATCGCGGCACTTCGCCTCCGAGGCTCCCGGGCACTTCTCAATTTCCCCTTGCGCGCCGCCAAGGCGTTCACGGATCCGCAGTCGCTCCCTCCACCACCCAAAATCTCCGTCACCAGCCGCGGCTCTTCCAACTCCAAACTCACACCACCAGCGCCACCGCCAACACCATCTCCACCGCAACCTCTCACACCACCTGCAGGACCAGCTCCACAGTTTCGTCCTTCGCGGCTGTCAAGGGTGCGCAGCAGGCAGTTCACGCCGAAAGTGGACACGTTCAGCTACATTGCGAAGCAAATTCTGATGTCAGAGTACAAGAGACCAAAAGAGGATTGGTCCAGGATGCGAGAGTCGGTAGCGTGCAAGATTAGGGGAGACAGACTGCCGCAATGGAAACAAGCGCGGGTTGTCGGTGAGTTCAACTTGCTGCCGCCGCCGCTGCAAGCTTACCACTCTGGCTAATCTCCCGGCTAATCGATCTCAAGGTTAGCATCAATCCGCATTACTGAAGCTACGCTTGTTAATTACATACGCTAATAAAATTGCCCTCGGCGGCAGCTAATGCCATCTTGCACGTTTGCATGATACCACTCCAGAGGAATTCAAAGAGTCCGTGTACAAACCCAATTCCATTGTGGAATCATGGAATCGATCTCACAGTTGCTCTCTGGAATTGGGTCTCTGGACTTCTTGGATTTGGTTCTCTGGTGCCAATTGATACCTTCATTTTCAAGCATTTCTTCTGATTTTTACGTATTGATTACACTTGTGTGAAGAGCCGCTTAGCTACAACTATGCGAAGCAGATTCTGGTTCTGATTCTGATGTCCACTTGTCCAGGAGGAGGAATCGAGTTGCCAAATTGCCCGAATGGGAAATTAAGACGACGTACCTGCAGCTTGCAATGCAATTGACAAGTGCGCGTCGGCGTGCAGGACGCGTCAAGTCGGTGGCGCCGTGCGCTTGAACTGCATTCTAGCTGTGCACTAGAGATTTGCAAATTAAACGTACGATCGATTTATTGTTCTGGCTAGCAATAATCTCAGATCAGAGTGTCTGCCGAATTGGATTGATTAGTGACGACAGATTTACTACAGTGAATAGTGAAACTACTGTACAGTACTGTAGGTTGCCTTAACAATTAGGTTGCCTGGCTTACCCCAAGAAAGTTACTTCACAGGTCATCAAAGTGAACAAATAACTTACTTCTCCACATATTTGCATTTGTACATTTGGAGGTTTTACAGGCCATCAAAGTCAACAAACATTTCTGCAGATATTTTCATTTGTACACATATATGGAGGTTTATAAGTCCCAATTAGAACAATATTTGATTTAAAAATAGTGCATCCTTGTATAGTAATAGTAAATATTTATAGAGTGTCAAATGTCAAGAAATTAGTGTCGTGCAACCTAATTTCACTATTTAGTGTAGTGTATCTACACTTAGTATGGAAGAGAACATCAATTTTGTTAAATTGGCGGTATTCCATTGTTTTGTCATATTTTAGAATTAAAAACATGTTCTAAAATATAAGTCCATAGAAGTCCTATATGTTAGTTCTTTATGTACATATAATTATGTCACAATTTTGAAAATCGCATCACTTTAACAAAATTGACATTAGAGTCAATTTTGTCAAGACGTGAATCTGTTTGTAGAGAATAAATTATTGTTTGTAATTATCAATGCCTAGAATTGAAATTAACTTTTTGCTACATAGAATCAACATGACATTCAGTAGGAGTCTGTGGTTTTGCCCTTCCCAAATGGAATGGTGTCGAATATTCTACATTCAATCAGTAGATATGGGGACACTTCACACTTGTCAATAATTGTTAGAATTCAACTCGGTGCCTGCGTCACGACTGTACAGTGTAATTAGTGGCAAACTAAGGACTTTCAAATAAGGCTAAGAACAACATAAGAACTTTAACTCCTAAATGTATTTGACTATGTTTTCGCCAAAAATGCTCCAAAACTATCTTTTCTAGTATAAGCACCCTATTTATTTTCCGTGTTATTTTCTTAAAATAGTTTTGGATACATATAACTCAAGGATCTTGTAGAACACTTGTGTGAAAAGATGTGGAAAAAATTTCAAAAATTTCCACCATGTAGATTGTAAGACATTAGCATTTGAATTGACAAAAATTCTTTTTTGGGCCTTACAAAAACCAAGCAGCTTCACTTTACAAGGTCACATTTATATGAAAAAATGTCCAAAATGGTGGTTACTCTTTGGATTCATTCTTCAAGGCAAGTTGGCTACGTGCTTGAAAAATTTCAGATGATTTGGAATTGTACAACATATTGAAAAAAAAATAGGAAGTAGAAATAAAAAGACTATGATTCAAAATACTAAATTGTCAAGAATTTAGTTATGAAATTGAAAAATGCCAATCCCAATGGTTGTAATGTTGTAATGAACAATCTATACTCAATAATTTTGTTTGTTTCCAAAAATATTGAATTAATCCTTAAAAAACCAGCCTATTATTTTTAGCAACATAGCAATTTTGGGTAGGTACGTGTGACTAGAGATTTGCATATTTTAGGCTAAAATTATATTAGAAGGTGGGGATGAGGAATATCTCTCATAAGCACTAAATTTCATGACATTTGGAAATAGGAGTCAAAAGTTATGGCCTAATATGTTACTTTTTTTGTAAATGACTGGATTCTAATAGTTCCGTGCTTGCATCTCCAAAAACTGAGATTCACAATCAGTGTCATTTGACTTTCATACAACAGTAATTATGAAAGAGTCCATGCCACACAATAGACAAGACTTTGGTAGAATTAAAATTTCACTTGACATTCATGTGAATTCGATAAGGTGGAAGTACCTATTTTTGATAAATTAGCATTTCAACCTATACAATATGGAAAATTTGTTGAGAAATTGAGCTTAGTGTGTGCAAACATAAGAATGAAGAAGAATGCAAAAAAAAATAGAATTTTTTCCCAAGAATTAATATTTTATTCAATATAAATGTGGATTTTTCATTTGGACCCATTCCGGTTTCATAAACTCACCTGTTACGATTAGCTTTGGCACTTCTCTCTAAGCAAGGAAGGAAGAGAGATGAGTGGACAAGAAGGTATAAACAAAGAATCTATTTCAATGAATTGTGCATCCAACCTTTATTGACAATAGGTCACCCTATATAACCAGCATATGGGAGTTATCAAAAATGGATACTTCTACTCCTGCAATTTTCATATGAATGTCATATGATTTGAAATTCCAAAAACTTCCCCTAGTAATTTATGGCTATTCTCAAAGAGTCTTTGTAATCAAGAATCATTTATTGTGTTGATTTTCAGAATTAAAATAAAGGATGGATATTTAAATATAAACTTTTATATTTATTCTTTTAACTTATTATGAATTATTTATCACTTAGATTTTATTAATAAAATATAGTTTGTAGAGATTTAACCCCTAAAGGACCAAACAATTTTTTCTGGCAACATAGCAATTTTGAGTAGCTCACTAAGAACTGAATTTTTGTTTTTATCTTAACCTTTAAAGGACCAAGTTGTATTTTTGCAACATAGCAATTTTGAATAGCTCACTAACAATGAAAAAATTTTTTGTTTGAAATTTTTACACAACATGGGGACTGGGTTTTTCTTTAAGGCCCAACAATTTTCCTAACTTTTGACTACATGGTTAAAAAGTTATTGAATAAAATGTAATTTCTTTTCTTAGCCGGGCAATCAGGGCAAACTAAGAAAAAAAAATTTAGAAAAAAAAATTTAGAAATTATTTTATAAAATTTATATTTATGTGGATAGCTTTGAAGCATTCCATTTTGATCAATGAGATGAAAGTTATGAGGAGTTTTTGTTTGTAGGCAATTATGGAATCTCTACTCTAAAATAAACTTTGAAATCTTCTATTTAACTTTATTTTCAATATTTTTGGAAAAAAATAAAATTGTAGGATGTAGATTGTTTACGACAACATTATAACCATTGGAATTGGCATTTTTCAATTCCATAACTAAATTCTTGACAATTTAGTATTTTGAATCACTCTGTTTCTTTCTACTTATTGTTTTTTTCTAGTATGTTGTACAATTCCAAATGATCTAAATTTTTTCAAGCATGGAGCCAACTTGTCTAGAAGAATGATTTCTAAAAAGTACCACCATTTTGGACATTTTTTCATACAAATGTGACCTTGTAAAGTGTAGCTACCTTGTTTGTTGCGAGGCAAAAAAAAGGATTTTTGTCAAGTCAAACACTAATATATTGCAATCCACATGGTGGAAATTTTTAAATTGTTTTTCAAATCTTTTCAAACCAGCATACTACAAGATCTTGTGGTTATATATATAGTCCAAAAATGTTTTTTTTCTAAAATTTGGTACTTGCACTAGAAACGACAGATTTGGACCAGTTTTGGAGCAGTTTTGGAGAAGACATAGTCAATGAAATTTGGATTAAGGTGCAACAATTTCATAAGTTTTGAGTACATGTTAAAAAAAAATTGTTGCTCTGTAAGCAGTTTTTTAAAATGATGTTTTAGGAAATACAAATTTGGAATTGATTTCCTACATTTATATATGTGGAAAGCTTTGAATCATTCTATTTTAATTAATAAGCCATGAAAGTTAGTTTGAGAAGTTATTTAGTTTGCAGATAGTTTTGAAATCTCTACTCTAAAATAAACTCTAAAGTCCTTTATTTAATTCAATTTTTAAAAATTTTAGAAAAAATTAAAATAGTTGGATGTGGATTGATCATTATAACATTAAAACCATTTAGATTGGAATTAAAAAAATTCCGTAGTTAAATTCTTAACAATTTAGTTTTTTCAATCATACTCTATTTTTTTCTACTTACAAGCATAAATATTACATATTTTTTGTTTTATTCACCAATTGAAAAAAAAATTATATTCTTGTAAAGCTACTGTGTTTTCCTATCTTCAATAAATTAAAGTTTTAGAAAATCTTATAAAAATTGAGGTCATATTAGCCTACGTGAAATCCCAAGTGTCCTTTAAGGGGACTTTTTGACTTTAGGGATTAAAGAGTCTTCCTAATGATGAATCATTTGTCACTTTTGATTTTATAAATAAAAAATAACAAGTAGAGATTTAAGTAAGAACTTTCCCATTTACTTTTTGCAATTCCTAAAAAATCATCCTTCTAAAGTATTATTTGTCACGTTGACTTAATAATTAAAAATAAAGCGTGGAGATTTATTGATTTAAGTAAAAACTTTCCTATTTATTTTTTGCAATTTTTCAAGGCTCCTTCTTATTATGAATTATTTTTCACTTTGATTTTATAAATATAAATAAACGGTAAAGATTTAAGTAAGAACTTTTCCTATTTAATTTTTGCAATTTACAAAGAGTCTTCCTAATTTTGAACTATTTTTCACATTGATTTCAAAATAAAAACAAAGGGTAGAGATTTTAGTGAGAATTTACACATTTATTTTTTGTAAATCTCAAAGAATCATCTTATTCATGCATTATTTGTCATGTTAATCTAAAATCAAAAAAATCAAGGGTGGATATTTGAGTAAGAACTTCTCCATTTGTTTTTGGGACTTCTCAAAGACTATTATAATCATGCATTATTTGTCATCTTGATATTTAAAATAAAACATGAAGAGTAGAAATTTCAATAATCACTTTCCCTTTTAATATCGATAATTTGCAATTTGCAAAGATTCATCCTAATTATGTAGTGTTTGTCACTTTGATTTTAAGATAAAAATAATGGGGTGGAGATTCATGTAAGAAAATCCCTTTCTATTTCTTGCGATTTTTGCTTTTTTTAAAGGAGATTGGGCTTCCTTTGATCAGGGCTACCACATCTAATATCATACTCCCTCTGTCCCAAAAGTGGTCTTCCTATTGGCCTTCATTTTTTGTCCCAAAATGATATTCCTATTGCAGTCTGTGACTTGCGAATTGGTCAAATTTGACTCGATTGCTATTGGGGACCAACAAAACAACTTTGAGTAGTAGTTCTCCCTCCAACCATGAAATCATCAATTAAAAGACAAATTAAATGATTAAAGGGGTCAATCAACATTATTCATTCTTATTTTTTGCAATTCTTTGAATATTGCCCGATTGAAGGAGATGAAGCTTTAGGAGGTGGAACAGATGTCTACACTTGGTCTTAGGTTCATACTAAATGCCTACAAAATGATGACCTCACACTTGACAATTAAGTGCCTACCGGTGCTCCTTGAAAATGCTCAAAAAATTCTAGTTTTCAATACTTCTAAATTGCACTTTAAAAAGGGCGTTGAAAATCAAAATTTCAAGGAAGTAAGGAGAATCCTAAATCCTATTTATAGCACAAAATGGATTTTTTAAACGTTATTTTTAGCCTTAATCCGAAACATTTTGTTCAACAGGAAGATCATTGCGGGACGGAGATAGTACAACTTATAATAATAAAAATGTTAGAGAAGTACCCTAGTCAGAATGTGGGGCAAGAGGTTGCCTAAGGCTGTGCCCAAGCTCCTCCGGGCATTGCAATGCAAATTTTGCTCTACTATAAATTATCCTGCCCATTCTATCCCCCGTCCATGAAAAACAACATTTTCCCCCATAACTCTTCATAAACACATCCAATTGTAATTTTTTTGGGTAGAGCGGCAAGGTACTCCTCGTCCCCACATTAAAAATAAAATTAAAAAAATATAGGGATTTTTTTGTTTGTAGTGAGCTGCTCCAAATTGCTATGCTTAAAAAAAACATTGTTTGGTCCTTTAGGGGTTAACAAAATTGAGACATTGTTTCCAAAAGTATCATTTTTTTAACTAGTGTACTATCTAGTAAGGTAGTCTACTCTAAAAGCGAGCGGGCTCTAAAACCGAACATGGCACAGAGGTACATTTTTCTTTCTTCAATGTACCAACAGTATACATTTCAGGAGTTGGTCGTTTTAGTGACCACTGTGTTCCAACTTCAAAAATTTGTAACTAATTCCACGAAGGTCCAAAAAATATGAAATGACTTGGGTTAGAAGCCAATTCCATTTTTCTTCCTCTAAAAATTAACTGAAAATTGTTTCAAGGAGTTTAGCTTCCCCCAAAAGGAAAACAGCTCTTAAATGGTCGCTTTAAGAGCAGATTACCTTAGCACCTTCTACCAAGGGTCAGTCTAGGCCATACAAGAATGAAAGAAAATTTTAATTTTAGAGTTGTTGGTGATAAGAAGAAGAATACAAATTTGATTCTAGTGGTTGGTGACAAGAAGAGCAAGCCGTTCCATGCACATGATAAAATTGACCATGGGAAACCTTGAAGAAAAAGACAAGGGCGTTTATCACTGTTGCCACAGCACTCCAGTTTGCTCCTTCATTTCAACCCTTGTTTCATACGTTTGCAAGGTACAAGACTACTACTGTAGTGAAATCGTCTTTGGCATGATATAAGTTCCGGTCTATCCTGGAGGTACAAAACAGAAACTGATAAACTGCCGTCTGTCATGAATTCTTAGAAGTGGGCAGGTTCATTTGTTTCAAAATAAAATAAAAAAATAAAAGTGGGCAGGCACTTTGGCTTAATAAGTCAAAGTAATGGTTTAACCCTTAAAGGACAAAGGGGTGACCCTCGAAATCATCCTTTTGCATTACCGTGTGAACCATTGGCTTAAAAAATTGCAAAAGTGTTCATTAGAAGTCAAGCTACTGTAGAAGATCTTCCTTTTCCACAACAAATTTCGAGGATGAATAGTTGCATTTCTGTCCTACACAATTTGATTCTCTGCCATCCATTGGCCAAATAATGGTTGCGTCGACGTTTAAGGGTTAAATTGTGCATGATTCACAGTGTTGCAGGTCTACTGATAGATACTATTTTTTTGGGGACACAAATAAAGAATAAACTTTACTGAAAGAAATAAGAATACAGGGGCCAGCCGCAAGCGGCCTGGGCCAAGAATGGGAGTTAGCAATAGCAGTCAAGTTAGAGCATCCATAGTGTAGTCTCACTAAACAATCCATGTATTGGAAAACGTAAGGACATTCCACGAGGCCTTCATAGTGTCGGGTTTTTTTTTAGAACAAATCGATTCAATGCAAAGCCGGCAATCCAAACATCAAATGGAGTTTTTGCATTATAAAAAGAAAGAAAGAAAGAAAGAAAAGAATCTTACATTAACCCCTAAAGGACCGGCATGTGTTTTTTGGCCGTATAGAAATTTTGGGCAGGTCCGTGTGACTAGAGATTTCCATATTTTAAGCTGAAATATTAATAGAAGGTGGGCGCGAGGAATATCTTTCATATGCACTAAATTTCAGCACATTTGGAAATAGGAGTCAACAGTTATGGCCAAATATGTTACTTTTTTTCGTAACTGGGCAGTCTGGGCAGCAAAAAAAAATTGGCAAAAATTTGATTTTTTTTTTTTTTAATATTTTTTTTCTTGTAGATTATATTTTTGTCTATCTGGAAAGCTTTGATTCATTTCATTTGGATTTGTTATGAGAAAGTTATGGACATTCTTGTTTTTCGGGCAGTTTGAGCATCTTCTTGAAAAAAATAACTTGTAGGAATGATTTCTATATGCTATTTTTGCAATTTAAAAAAAAAATAAAATCTCATGGTTTAGTTTACTTGCTAGAACAATCTCACCATTGGGATTAGTGTATTTTAATTCCATATAAAATATATTAATGTTTTAGATTTTCCTTCTATTTCGTACCTACTTCTACTTAATAAATTTCTTAGGAATGATAATTAAGTTTTTTTGAATATTTTTTTTTTCCCTAGACTCTCAACTCAATTCTCCACTATAAAGATTTGAAGCACAAAACTCTGTAGTGCAAAAATTTTAAGTGAAAAATGTTTAAAGTCAAAAAATCTAGTCCCGCAATGTGCTGAAATACTTGTTTTTTCCACTTTAAACTCAGATATCTTGCAATCTGAGCGGTCAAAAATTCTGAAATTTTTTCCACACATTCTCATACTAGTTATGTGTAAGATCCTACGGTTAGATGTGCAAAAAAAACATTTTTCATTTTTTTTTACTCCTTGCTATAGAAAAGGCAGTTTTGATGGGTTTTTGGCAGAAAAAATGCCTTGGTCCTTTAGGGGTTAAAAAAAGACTTTTCATTGAATCAAGGGAAGGTTGAATTGATTGGCACGCTTAACAATGCGAAAAGGGTTGACAATCATAATTATTTCTACCGGAGCCAACTTGCGGGCCCTTCAAATTTTGGAAATTTGCCGGAGTGGGGAGGTTGCATACCGAGACTATGAAAGTGCCGGGATCCATAGAGGTTGCATTGGAGCACGATTTTTATAACAAATGACTTTTTGCCCGGGAAAGTGCCAGTAGAGGCACTGTTCCCAGGTCCATTGCAGATGCTCTTAGTCAAGTAAGTGGAGAGAGGGCCGTGGTGGTGCAATGTTATTGAACTATGTCAAATAGACTTTTGAACTTCACTGGACTTCCAAATAATCCTCTAAAATTGAAATTGCATTGCGGTTTAGGGCTTTGCAGGACATTTAATCTGTCCCATGAAGTGGAATCAAGAGGATAAATTTTGTGTTCTTCAGGGTAATTTAAAAAAAAAAAAACTACTTTGTGCCATGTCTAGGAAATGTTGTAGACCACCATTGCTAATTTGGGGTCTATGATTGCAAATATGAATTCAAAATTTGCAAATTCTTTCATATGTGGCAAATAAAAAAATCCTACATTTTCCCCCGGGATAAATCCACCCTAATGGTCCCACAAAGTGCGATGGGTTTAACGTCATGTTGGGGCATTGGCTAGGCTGAGTGATTGGCACTTGGATAGGTAGCCAAAAGTTATTCTGCCATTGACCCTCAGCCCAAAACGGAGCTTCTTGAGAAATCTAATAGTGAGTAGGATTCATTTTTTAAACTCGATTATAAAAAAAATTCAAAAAAAGAAGTTCCATTGTATTTTATTCGATTGTTAGAACAATCTCACTGTTGGGATTAGTGTGTTTCAATTCCATCTTAGAACTATTAAGTACAAGGACTCCTACGTGCCTACAGAAAAATGTTATAGTGGCTATCCAACTTTGGGCTGCCTAGATCCTATAATTATTTTTTTGAAATTTTATATTTTGTATCAAGTTATCTATCCATAGACAATAAAATTCTTGATTTGGACAAAGACTCCTTCTTAGGTGATTTTTAAACTCAAACACTTCAATGAATGCTCAATGAGGATTTTTGGAAAGAGAGATTTAGCCAATGAGACTATCTTTGCTATCAATCTAAATTTCATTCATTAAAATGAACTTTTTTTGAATTTGAGGCAACTAATATAATGAAGTTTATTAAGTCCATTTTCTATACCAATTTGAAATTTCAGAAGATTCCCAAACTAAAGGTTTCATTATCATTTGAACTTGGACGTATAACATTATCCAATTAAACTTTTAATTATGGAATGGCACCAAATTTTGATTTTGACTATGAAGTTCCTCACCATAATATATACTTGTAGTGAAATTTTGGAGTCTTCAAGTTTATTTTGTATTTGATATAAGTTTCTTTCATTTTTTTCAATTTTTTTTTATAATTTCAAATTTTCACAAAGGAATATGAAATTTCTACAACATATAAAAAAATGTCTTCAAAAATTAAAAATATTAGATTTCATACATGTTTAGTTGCAAAATGAAACATATATAGTGAAGTGATTTGAAGTTTGACAATTGATATGGTAATGGAATGTCCTTTAACTCCTACAAGACCACAATCAACCTTTTTTCATCAAATAACATTCAAAATTGCCATTTCTGCTATGTACAAAGAGAAAAAAACTTTTGAAAATTGATTTTTTTTCGGCATATTTAACTATACAATCTTGCACTAGACTTGTATAAGAATGTGTGGAAGAAACTTTGACCATGTACACTGCAAGATAATTGCGTTTAAACTGATGAAAACAAGTTTTTTTGCACTTCACCTGACTAGATGATTAGACTTTGAATCTTCTTAATTTTAAAATTTTGCACTTCATAATTTGAATTTTAAAAAATTATGTTGAAGAATCTAGGAAAAAAATTCTAAAGAAAAAATTGACTAGACAGAAGTAGGTACAAGATATAAGGAAAATCTAAATTATTAATAGCTCTAAGATAGAATTGAAATGCACTAATCTCAATAGGTCAGATTGTTCTAGTAATTGAATTAAACTTTTTTTTTTTTTTAATGGTGAAAATAGAGTTTACAAACAAATCCAATATATTATTTTCTCAAGAGGATGCAATGATAAACAAAACAAGAAGTTCCATAACTTTCACATTACTAATCTAAGCTGGAATGATTCAAAGCTTTTTATGCAAACAAAAATATAATCCATGAGAGATTTAGAGACAGTTTAAAAAATATATTTATTTCAAGTTTTTTTAATTTTGTATTGCTATCTAAAAAATTGAAAAATGAGCAAATTGTGGGACACCTTTTGTTGCTAGGCACCAATGAAATAGACATTGCCTTCCCATAAAGTTATAGTATTTTTCTATCTTCACAAAATGTTTCCAAAAATCAAGTCAAAAATTGAGGTCATATGAGCATACTTGAAATCCATTTTGTTCTCCAATGGGACTTTGGTCCTTTAAGGATGAAAGGTCAACTTTGAGAAGACAAAGTCTAACATCGAGGTAGTTATCTCCTAAATAATCAAGTATTTCCTTGGAAAACACTATAAGGTTTGAACAAGCACCATGGGTTTCAATTTTTGGCATGAATTCTAAATTTATAAGTTAGAAGAATACATTGTCTTTTTATAAATGTAATTTTTAATTTCACTTGGTATCTAGGAGCAAAATTTATGCCTCTTTGAATTCAAAGTATAGTTTTTTGGGCAGCACCAAAGAAATTACAAAAACTCAAAATAGAAGTTTTAAAATTTTTTTAACCCCTAAACGACCAACATGCCTTTTTGTCAACATAAAATTTTTGGGCAGGTACGTGTGACTAGAGATTTTCATATTTTGGGCTGAAATTTTTATAGAAGGTGAGAACGAGGAATATCTTTCATATACACCAAATTTCATGACATTTGGAAATATGAGTCAAAAGTTATGGCTGAATATGCTGTTTGTTGGTCAACTTGGGCAGTTCGGGCAGATCAGAAAAAATCACCTTTTTCAAAAATAAAAATTTGAAATTGGTTTATTAGATTTATATATACGTGAAAAGCTTTGAATTATTCCATTTTGATCACTGAATCAAACGTTATGAGGATTTTTAGTTTGCGGGCAGTTATGGATTGTCTACTCTAAAATAAACTTTGAAGTTGTTTATTTCACTCAATTTTCAATATTTTTCAAAAAAAATAAAATTGTAGGATGTAGATTGTTTATTACAACATTGCAACCATTGGGATTGGCATTTTTTAATTCCATAATTAACTTCTTAACAATTTAGTGTTTTGAATCAGTCTCTACTTCTTTCTACTTACTATTTTTTTCCTGTATGTTATACAATTCCAAATAATCTGAAAATTTTCAAGCATATAGCCAACTTGACTTGAAGAATGAATCCAAAGAAGCACAACCATTTTGGAATTTTTTTCATAATAATTTGACCTTGTGAAGTGCAGCTGCCCGGTTTTTTGTAGGGCCAAAAAAAGGACTTTTGCCACTTCAAACGCTAATATCTTCCAATCTACATGATGGAAAATTTTGAAATTTTTTCCACATATTTGAGTTATTCATAAAGTACACTAAACCGGGGTTTAAACCCATGTGTTTTGTGAAAAAGCCGGTTGAGTTAAAAAAGTCGAAATAAAAGTGGGTATGAAACTTATTTTTCCATCAAAATGGTGCCTAAAAAAGTTTGGTCCCCACTTTTGAAGTCGTGTGACATAAGTATCTTGCAAAATAGTTTGACGCTTCAACTATAGTTGCCTTCTCAACTTCAAAAAAAGTCATGCCCAAAGTGGGGGGGACTTTACAAATAACTCTATTCTCAAACCAGAGTACTACAAGATCATACAGTTATATGTGTCCAAAAATGATATTTTTCAAAAATTTGGTACTTGTACTAGAAATGGCAGTTTTGGAGCATTTTTGGTGAGAACATAGTCAAGGAACTTTAGGGGTTAATAGAAAATAATTTTGTCCATATGGAGAGAATTGGTTTTGTTCATTCTATTTGGACTACTGTTGAAAAAGTTATGGAGAACCTTGTACAATATTTTGAGCAATTGAAGCATCTTCTTTAAAAAATAACTTGTAGGATTTGTTTTGAATTCAATTTTCACAACTTTCCAAAAGAACCAAAGATTCTATATAATTAAGTATACTTGCTAGAACAATCTCACAGTTGAGATTAATTTATTTCAATTCCATCTCAAAACTATTAAAGATTTAGTGAAGTTAAAATCATAAACTTGAATGGACTACAAAGGACCATCAATACAATCAAAGTCATCTTTAAAATTACATTGAAATTGCAATTTAATAAAAATGAATAATAACTTTTATATTTTCAATTTTACTCTTAACTTTAATTTGGTACTTTTTATGACTCATGTCATAACTTCCAAATTGCTAATACATTGTTAAATGCCATATTTTTTCCTCTTTTTATGTAAACACAAATTTTTTTAGAATTTTTTTTTGTAACCATCATCCAAGATTGTGAGGAATTCATTCACTATTCACAAAATTCAATTAAAAAATGTACTCAATATCATACAACAAACAAACACTCAAGGTATTGGAATATTATGTCATCCACAATCCTTAGTACAAATATTGAATTTTTTTGTATAAACAATATCAAGAATATACAAATAGTTTACATTTCATGATGTAGGCATGTGTGAGATGTCACTTCCATCTACCTTTCGAGAAGTTTGGCCTGTCTAAATTCAATTTCAGCTCTCAAATGGGTGCATTGAGAACCTCTTACCTTAAGACTAAATGCAAAGCTGGCTAACAAAACTCAATGAAGTACTTTAATTTGGTGGCCACTAACCACGGTCATGGCCTTTTTGAACTAAGAATAATACAGTGAATAGCAAGCGGAATCTTCACACCAAGTCGTTCACAATCGTCTCCAAATTCACCGCAACTTATTGTTGTCCTGCACCACAATAGTCTTGCCAACTTAAAATGACAAAATTTCATCAAGACAACTTGTTGCATCAACAATGTTTAATGAACACAACAAGCTTCAAAACTTGACTTCAACAGAAACACAAAGTATCATGTATGACTGGCAATATCTTCTAATCCCATACACTGAAAGAAAGCTGCAACAGATATTGCAACTCATGAAAAGCAAGAAACCTAAACCACAACATCTCACATGAACAACCCCAATATCTAAGCTTACCCTCCCCAATTGAGTAAATCTCCAAGCATCGTAACGTATGATTGCAGATTGGATGATCACCTCACTCCAAGGAATTTTCAATTGCTCTCGCGTAAACCTAGCGAAGCTTGCTTCCAAAAGGGACAATCGGCGGAGGTTTTATAATGACGGACTAACCTAAAATGATGCGCTCAACACCAGAGGGGATGTATGTCTCATTGTCCATAGTTCTCTCCAAGAAAAAATTAGTTGTGTATACTCCAAACACTCAAAATTGACCACCTACCCCCTCGAGCAACTGCAGAGTAACATCCAACAAAACTCTCAGTAACGTATGATTGCAGATTGGACGCAACGCAAATTAATGATACCAGCAACACATAGAAGAAAACATTCCATCAGAGCAATACTAAGGCCTGAGATTCTCACCTCAGGACAGAAATGCGCAGCTAAATGAGGACTAACATTCTTTGGGTTAACTCTTCATTCCATTCGACAGCCTCGTATTTGTGCAAGTTCGAACCTGCACCAAAGATGTTCAACAAGACGCGTTCAACTACTTTGACAACCAACTTAAACTTTTCTTCCAAAGGACTTGCATCAAACAGTATTGCACCTCTCCGCATGCATCAGTATCTAAAAGCGAGCGGTACAAAAGAGGCCGATCTCAATCCTATTCTAAAATTCTAAAATTCTAAAATTTAAATTCTTTGGAATTTTTCGAATGAGTTGCAGTCAATACCGTTTGGCTTTCTTGGGATCCACTTGATCCGAGCTTGTGCACCCTTCAAGAGAGCCCTCCCCTTCCTCACTCCGCCCTTCAAACCTCTCGTAACTCCTTGCAATTAGGTCGTCATTGGAGTCGTCACTGTGGCTGTTGCTTTCGGAAGCAGTGGACTGATTCTCAAAGCTGGGAGTAGCACCACTAAAACTAGTACCACTACTACTACTACCACTCCAGTGAGCAGGAGTTTTTCAGGGGGCTCCGAATGGACCGTCACTTCTAGAATTCGGGGTAGCCAAGGTTACGTGCTTTTTGGCCTTCAGTACAAGCTCTTGGGACCCAGGTTTGGGGACACACACTCGGGTGTAAGATGTTGCCGCCAAGGTTTCGTGTCTGGGTTGCTGTGTTTGGAAAAACTTGCTTTCACGAAGCCTGGCGAAATGTTCTCTGTCAATCCAGGGAACGACGCCGATGGTTCAGAAATGGCAACAAGAACATTCCATGAAAAAGATTCCGCTAAAATATAGTATTTCATGTACACAACGATTAGGTGAGAGTATGATAACGAAACCAAATATGCTCTAGATAACAGGCGGTTGTAGAAAGAGCTTTGAAATCATTTTCAAGCCGTTTTGGCAATACACCAGCATTGACAAATGGGCACCTGACTTCCATCACCACTACATAAGCATAAACTCCAAAACCGTTTCAAAACTCTACTTGCGGCAGAAAATGCTTGCAAACCTTCCTCCACAAGCTCACTGCAGGAGTACCCGCGACACGGGTGTCGATCTTCACTCCTTCGACGCGTGCTCGCTCCTCAGACACTCCGATGAGTGATTGCATCTACAAATCGAGCAATTCTGACGGAGGCTCTATCCAACGGCGTCGACGCTAAGAAGTAAATTACAATCAAGCCAGTGGATCCTGCAATTGCTAGAGTTTGTCCTGTTCTGTTGAACAAGATATACAGTATAAGTTATTATACCTCACACTAAAGTTGGTCTCTGAACTTGTTTTGAAAGGCTGTAGAACGCCATAAACTCTCAATTCAAGTCGACAAGGTACAGTCTAATGAAAAGAATTACTCCTTGATGGGCACGAAGAAAACTAAGCAGACCACAAAGAAATCGGAACAATCTGCCATCAAATAATACGAAAACGATCCTGGCTGCTGAACGTGGTATGAAATTCATCTAAACGTTCACAAATTCTTGCATTGGAATAGGAAGTGAACCATTCTAACTCACCCACCACCCCGAACGCCAGTCTTCGCTCAGATGTGGAGCTTGAGCGCTACTTCGCCGTGACAGTGGCACCTCACCCGTGGTACCGACTCATCTGTGTGAATGGTGTGCCAGCCGGCGCCATTTAGCTCACCATGGGAGTGAATGCCCACGCTGTCCGTGGCAATTTGAGCTACATATTGGCGAAGGAGTTTTGAGGCAAGGGGATCGCCACGCAGGCAACGAAAGTGGCTGTGCAAGCGGGCTTCCAAGAGTTCGGGCTGGCGCGCATCCAGGCTTACACGATGACCACCAACATCGGGTCGCAACGGGTTCTGGAGAAATGCGGGTTTTAGCGCGAGGGGATGCTACGGAACTTTCTGAAAAGGACGCATTTGAGGAGCTTGACGCGCCGTCTTCTTTTACAACACTGAGAATTCCATTTCACCGACGAACGGTGGGAGGGAAGTATCAGCACAATACTCTCAAAACATACCTAGAGTAAACTTGCCAATTAGCGGAGAGACAAAATTCAAATCTTTCTCTACACAAATATAGAGACTTGAATGTATGGTGTCATTATTAAATGCAATGCTTACCCTAAAACACTTTGTAGGATTCTGATAGTCCTTTTCAGGAGCCTTGGGCAAGATAGCTGTTGTTGATGCAGGCAGTTAGTTCGATTTTTAGAATCCAAGGATCCCTTGAGGCCTTGAGTGACACCAGAACTAGAAGTTCTAAAATCCACGGGCTAAGCAATCCTCTTTGCCCCTTGAAATGGTGTCTGGACTGCAACAAAACCATGGACCCCTGTTTCCCAAAAACCTAACATCCTCTGATATCCTTAGCCGCATCCTAAGTAAAGACTAAAACCGGTCACTTCTAACCCTAGATCTAAATCGAACTAGAACTCACGACAACAAGAGACAAGGGATTGAGCCTTCTCTCGTTTGCACCACGACAGAGTTTGTCTATTTTCTTTGTGGTCTCCTAAACCCTAAACCCTTCGCTTCAGTGAAACAAATTACGGCCTTCTGCTCCCTTGCGTCTGTGTCTATTCCATTCTCTACACTGCTCAACCTGGAACTCTCGGGTCACCAAGCACGGAGAAAGGAACAACTGCAGCGCTTGCCCTAAAGGTTTTGAAGCATCGTTGTGAAGCCGTTGGGCAGCTTGTGGTAGGTTTAGGGTTTTGAAGCCTTGCAGCTACTGCTTCCTCCGCTTCCACTTCCACTTCCCTTTGACACTGACACAGGCAGAGGGAGGTGACATAGCCACAGCTACGCTTGCTACATCACCTCCCTCTGCCTGCCTACATCCCTCCCTCACCCCCCCAAAAAAACCTTAGAAGCAAAGAGAGCATTCACTGTCTTGCTCTCTTGCTGTAGTAGTCTTGAACCGATTAGGGGGGCTTGAAAGCACTATAGGGTTCCCTCTTTGTTCACTTGTCCTTGTTTTGTTTTGTTTTTAAATTTGCTCATAGTTGAAAATCCAAAAAATTTGCCGCCAAGGCTTTTCCCTTTGGTTCGATGTATTGTTTCCCCTTTTCAATGGAAATTGTCCATGTGTTTCACCCAAAATAAAAATAAAAACAAAAATAAAAATAATATAGGGTTCTATATTTGTCTCCTATACTCTTTTACTCCATGTGTTTTTGAAAAAGACATGTGTATTATTGAAAATTGTTCATGTGTTTTTAAAAAAAAGGGGGGGGGTATAAGAGAAACATGAATCTTTTTAAAAATAGAAGTAGGATTATATTAACCCTTAAATGCCCAAGGTATCAAATTATGGTGTCTACAATACTTTGAAGTTAAATAAGACCTAACCAAGTTTTTATTAGTAGTAGTTTGTATTTTTGAAAAAATCTTCCTGAAGTCTAATTTTAGCATCAAAAATTCAATTTTGAAAATGATTGACAGAGGATTGAAAGACTTCAAATCACTTTTAAAGTTTTGATACACTCATGATCAAACATTATAATTTTTCAATCCAAAAGTGATATTGTTGTGTTTTCTTTCCTATGTGATCTCTAAGATATCTTGTTTGAATATGGAAGGTTACAATTCAAAAATTGATAGAACTTATCAAAATGTTGAATTTTTGTTCAATTTAGAGCAAATTCCTAGAATCTCAAAGAAGAGCTTGGCTATTTTAGGGATTAAGTATGCAATGTCACGCACCTTGCCACAACTTGTGTCAGAAAATTTGTTATATTTTCATCCCATAGAAATATCATCCAATTATTTCATCCAATATTCACAATGAAAATTTAAAGTGCTATGAGTATGTAGTTGTAGAATAGGAGAATACAAAGAGAAACTTCAATGTAGAAGTGATCATAGGCACATTCTTTTAATATTAAATGGAGGTGCAACAAGCGACAAGTGGCAAGCTAGTACAAATTATGTACCAAAAAATGGCAAGTCATATGCCATTGGATTCCATGATTAAAATAACATATAAGCATCTTGCATACTAAGATGCTAATATCTAAACCTTGTGATGTTCAAATATGGTACCATGTACGTAGAATACATAACCATTCTGTAGCCATTGGGATGTACAAGAGATGTAAGAATGATCTAATTAGAAGTGTCATAGGTCATTGAATCTAGATTTCTATTAACCTCTAATAATCCATGTGTTAAGAGTTTGCAAATACTCACTAAAATGCCAAAAAACAACACTCTAAATAAAAGGTCTATTAATTAATTTTTATTCATTTATTATAATTTCTAACTATAGAATCTTGTTCTTGACTGGTATTAGGGTCACTTATGGGAAGACAATTTATGTGTGAATATCTTTTTGCAAAGGCAAGCAAGATGGATTTTTACAAGATTACCCACAATTTTGACAATGTGGCTTTGTTGGGTTCTTGAGTCCCATAACTCAAAATACCTTTGCAAGGAAGATTTAGGGACTTCAAATTTGAGTACTAGGGCCTAAAGTTAGGAAGAAGTATGCAAGTTTTCAAAGCAAATTGAAAACATTGCCCAAGTTGAGTCCCAAAACAAACCCAAAAAAAATAACTTTCTTTTCAACCATTGGATCTTCATAAAAATTAGGTTCCACAAGAATTTGATTGTTTTCCTAATGTCAACAAAAAAATGAAGAAGATTTTTTTTTTTAAATTTGTATTAGATGCCCGAAGTTCTCCACTTGTTTTGACTTCTGAGGAGTTTTTAAGGGTTAATACAAACTCAAGCCTTGAGTAATCAAATCATGCATTGAACATATCAAATACACCAAAATAAATACATTATATCAAGAGTTCATGTACCTATAACATTAGGAGTTAAGCCTTGAATGGTATATCCAAATTCTTGGGCTATTTTCAAAAAAAAATCATAATTCAAGCACCTTACTAAATCAACAATTGTAAACTAGGTTGAAGTCATTCATTTGGAAAGAGAATAGTATTGGAAATTTTATACACTCTTTAGTCTATCCTATTATGCACTTGCTTACTTGCAATTAAGATAGTGCATGTATCAAGCTAGGAAAAGCTAGCATGTGAGCATAGAATCTATGAGTCCATGAGTTTAGAAGTCTTTATCATAGACACTTTCTATGATTATTTATATGTATCTATAGTTAGGTATGCATGTTATAGACACTTTGAAAAAACACTTGTTTTCCTTTTGGTTTTCTACAAAATGAACTAAATGAGAAAAATATGAAATTTAAGAAAAAATTGGGATTTAGGAACACACTAGAGTTAGCAAGTGACTATACTAGCTTTTGAAACAATTAGGGTACGTGTGTTTTAAGTAAAATTTTGCTGAAAATCTTATTAAAGGTCATCACTTAAAATCATGTGTCTAGGACTATACTTAAAAACTCACTTAAAATACCCCTTTCTCTTGTAGTGGATTTTCATGGTTTTGAGCTTTAAACTCTTGTGAAAGACTAAATTTTAACTATGATTGAATACTTTGAAAGAGGATTAGAAAGTAGAAGACAACCTCTTACATTTTATGAATTTGGACCTCTTAAAATTTAAAATTTGGAACTAGATGAAAATCAACATTTGACTCATAGAAGACCAAATAGGATTTCATAGGGCTCCTAGTATGCTTAGAGGCTAAAAGTGTCAATGGATTTGAATTTGGAATGTGTTGGGCATTTGGAATTGGCCAATGTTTTAAACATTTTTGAAGCTTTGTTTCATAGTGTTTGGACCAACAATGTGAAAATTATGAATTTTTGAATTATTTTAATTTAAAATTTTTAATTAAATTATGTTTTTATTTTTGTAAAAACTTAACTCTTACATTACATATCTAAACCCCAGGAAACAAAGCCCTTACACTCCTTTGCACATAAAAGAAATTAAATTTCAAAGTTATCTTACATAATTCCAAAAAACATTATTAGAATGTCTTTTATATTAGGGTATGTCAAAGTTGGTTAAAAAAACTTTCTAATTTGTTTCAATATACACTTGAATTCCTACTTATTCAACAAACACAAACTTGGATGAAGTACTAAATTATGGATTTGAATCAAAATTAGTACATTAGTATACACATTGTTTTTTATTAAATGAAAACTAATATTATATTTTCTACTTAGTATTCATATATTTCTACTAACCACTTTCTTTAGAATTGTATTATAGCATCTTTTCTTTGATAGTAAGTACAAAATGCAACCTCCACCTTATAACATGTATTCTTTAAATTTATTTTTTATTTGCAATCATTCCAATGACTTTGAGTACTTCCAAGCTTGTTTTTATTGATTACATAAGAAAATCCTACAATTATCTTTAATAGTCCTTTACTACAATGTTAAGAGAATGTAAAGAAAAAAAAATCTAAAAAACCATTGGAAAATGTTACTAGAGTTTCTATTACATTGACCTTAGTCAAAATGTGCAAATTATACTTTCAAATTTTCTTCAATTCTTGAATGCAACTCCTAATTATTCATTTCAAACATAAAGTTGACATAGTTAGTTTAGGATTTTTTATCATTTATGACATTTTATGGATATAAAACTTTACAAGAAATAAATTGTTTTATAATAAACTCACTTTGGATTTTGTGCTCACACACTACATTGTTCACCAATACAAAGATTAATTACATATTAATAGATTTTTATATTTGTTTTTCATTTAGTCTTTTTTATTGTGTTGTATTATTGGATTTCTAAAATTCATACAACAATGATGAACAAAAAGAGTAAATACATATCAACATGTTTTCATAGGTTGGTGTAGGGTATGATGTGTAGCATAGAAATACTTGCACCTGATGATGCAATCTTATATTTCACTTGTCGTAGAGCATGTGATAAAAATTTCACAAATTAAATTGTACATATTGAAATATTTTAGCATTTGGAGTTGGGGAAAAAAAATTGAATGTTGGCTTGCAATTTCAAATGACTTTGAATGTCATTAGTGTAAAAAAATTTCACTCTTGAATATAATCTAAATTTTTTTTGGAAATGATGAATTGAACTCTAAACCTAAACCCAAAATTTTAAACAAAAATGAATTGATTGAAAAATATTGGTGATGAATTTTTTTAATTTCATTGTAAAAATATTTTAAAAGCATCAAGATGCATGTTTCACTTTTAAGGAGAAAAAAAATTACCAAGGAAAACTAAACCCACTACAAAGAATTCAATATCAAGGAGTTGCCTTCTCAAATTTTTTAGAAATAGATATTTCTAAATTATAATTATGGTTTACTAAACAATCCTTGTAATATGACTATTTTTTTACCTTTGACCATGATGGTGTAATTGATTTTCCAAATCTTAATTATAATCTACAAATTTTTAATTAGTGACACCTTAACATTAAATTCTTTGTAGTGTAAAGTTTTTATGAGGTAATGGATGGTTTTCCTAAAAGCAAAATGTGCATATTGATGTTTTTATTAAATGGAATGTTGGTTTAGAGTAATTGAAATTTGGTTTGTTAATCCTGACGTACATCAAAAAATAAATTTAATAAGTTAGTTTTATTATTTTTTTATTTATTTTTTAAACACACAAACAATTTCTATTGAAAGGAGAAAACTGTACATCAAGCCAAAGGCAAAAGCCTTGGTGGCAAATTTTTTGGATTTTCAACTACAAGCAAATTTTTAAAACAAAACAAAACAAGGACAACGAACACAGAAAGTTGTTGGCCTTGAAGCTCTTTGGAGATGGCGAAGCATCACTGTCAAGAAAGACAGGCAGAGTTGCTGGAGGGGACACTTGGCGAGGGCGAGATGGCCCCAGGGGTTGGCAAGCCAAGGTTACAAGATAATACATAGGTTTCAAAAGTTAAGTTTTAAAAGAATTTTGAAAGATATTCCTTCAAGTCAAAATTCAGGTTACCTTACTTTTTTGAGAGCGTTGTACACTAGATTGCATTTTTATTCTACATTCTTTAAATTTTGATGATCTAACTTACATACCAATCTAGTTCTGAGAATTATATAAGATTGTAGTTGAGTACAAAGTTAATATGTAGTTTGTGGTTCTAATTTTATGTGAGTAATAAATTTTGAACACGTATCCCAAAGTGCATTCAAAATATATTTTCCCAAAAGCAATATCATTAGAAAAGAAAGGTAAGTTGACTGTGCTTACAGTCTAATTAATGACAAAGTTTACAATTAGATTAAATTTTTTGTTGACACAAATGAAATGGGATTTCATTGCAAAGGATGGATTTTGATTTTTGAAGCTATAAATATCTACACTTTACATGAATAAGCTTACCAATTTGGTAACTAGAAATCCATAAATGAGGCCAAGCTACTTGTTGCTAGTGGTTAAGTTTTCTTCTTTTTGTAATGAAATTCTGTTTCAATTGTTTCAAAAAATAAAAAATAAAATTTGTAATTGAGAAATTAGTCACGAATTAGGCTTACATGTTTCAAGTGTATGTTGTTTGTGGTGGTGACAAAAAATTTGAGTCAAGCTCAATAGTCATGATATAGGGACAAAAACATTGTTTTGCATCTAATATGAAAGTTATCTTGTTGATTAAAGCAAACACATCTCAAAATTTATTAGGTTTATAAAACTGCTAAGGTCAGTGATGACTAATGATAAACTTCTTGAATGTTTTCTAGTAACTATGATAACAGTGATATTAACAGCTGTTATACTTTTTCTAGCAAGAGAAATGAAATTGGCATCTAATCCAAACTTTTGGTGGGAAAAAAATTCATGGTAATTTTTTTTTTAAGGAAAAAAATGTGAAAATTTTCAAATCCTTCTAAAACTTGTTTTCTTACATGGAAGAATTTTTTCCCCACCAAACCTAATCAACAGCTATGTCAAATCCTTAAATATTTAGAAATGAGTTAGCAGCTTTTAATTCAGAGTAAAGTTCTTAGATGGGTGTAAGTTAGATTGTTAATAATAGATCATTATAAATCAAACCTTGTATCACATTATCATTAGCTCAAATGTCACTATCTGCACATTATTGTAATAAAAATGATTTGTGTGAAATGTTTAGCCTAAACCCTAAAAATTATATATAGTACTAGAAATATTTCAAATAGTCTTGGATACATTGAATTCATCTTCAAAAAAGTTTTCTATAATTCTTTTGAATCATACATTTGATTATGAAAATTATTTTTTAACTATATGGGCATATATTCTTCCTAATAGTGTATGTAAAATATTGAATCATAACATACTTATAGTAAGTATGTTACATCACTGAAAACAATTTACAAATTATATGATCTCAATTTTGGTAACAACTAACAAAGAGACAAAGAATATGATTCTAATTGAATACTTGTTTATATTATTTTTAGTTGAAGCACGTGCTTGTTACAATAATCATATGTAAACTAGATGTTTAGACTTCAATGTTAAAAATGTCTAGATATATCTCAAAGTCCAAAACAATAAAAGAAAATTGATTGAATAACATTTGGTACAATTTCTATTAGAATGTTATGGTTTGGAGCTTTATAGTGCTATTAATAAAAGATGAAGTTCTAACAATCTTAAATATTATAAAGAATGACTACAATGTAGCCGAAATTTTTTCACACTCTACTACACTAAAGATGATATTTAGTGTTTAGTGACATTTAGTGTTTTTACCCCCCTACTAGCCACAACACTAAATCTAAACTTGTCCACAATTAGTGTTAGACTTGAATGCGCCGCCTTCTCCTTCCCTGGAATTGCTTGGCATGTCTCTCAAATCACCGTAGTTCACATTCAGTGTTTGAATTGACATTTAATGTTACTTACTTTCATAGGGTAATTGGCTTTTAGTGTATGCCTTTGTATTTAGTGTACAAGACACTAAATATCATCATTAGTGTAGTTTTGACCATTTGAACTTTGACATTTGGAACTTTGTGAAAATCAATGTTTCACTCATAATGCACTAAATATAATCCTTTGAGGCCTTGTAAATATTTAAAGATTAACAACATCGAGAAATTTAGAATTTGGATCTCCAAAATACATAGGTCTTTTGAAGATGCTCCAATTATGCCTCTATTTTAAATTCATTGATTTCATGTACTAACTACTTTTAAATGCTAATTTTATATAATGTAATGCAAAAAATTTAAAAATTTGTATAGAATACTGCTTATTCCTAAACTATCACTGACAAAGTTTCACTACCATGCAGAGTAGCTAGTAATAAATATTATAACTATTTATTCAAATCATATTTATAAATATGAAGTTCCACTTCAAAAAGTGTTTTGCTTCTTTTTCCAAAAAGAAGCTTTGAAATTAATGGAAAAGATATGAAAGGTTAAGTTAGTTCACATAATGGAAGAAAACATTATAAATAATTATGTCTTTTACATGACATTCCTTTACAATGACTATAAGAATTTGAAGGTTTTGAACTTAAACTCTTGAAGGACTAAGAAGATAAAATGTTTCTTATTAGGTTGAAAAAATCTCAATAGTTTGTAAACTAGGGTTTTGTAGAGTAACAAGTTGACATACTTGGTGTTGCATTTTTTTTATTTTCAAAATTTCAATGTAAAAAGTGTTTTCATTTTTTTAGAAAATATGGTCTTGCAAAGCTAATTTTTTTACAAGGAAAGGAATAGAGGGGATGGAAAAAACCATTTTGAATCATTCGACATTTCTAGTTTTGGTTTGCACAAATGAAAAAAAACATTTTGAAAGTTGTATTTTTAGCAATTTTAAAAACTCAAGGTTTAATCTAGTCTGATCTAGAATACAAAATAAATATTATGACTCTAAATCTCTTGAAGATGTTCCAAAAAATATGCTAATAATATCAATCATTGCATTTTAAAAATTGATGCATATATAAATGATTTAAAATTTTATAGGATCCAATTCAATGAATTTAGGGTTTTCAATTCTTACGTTTGAAAATACGTACAAATTTGAGAGAGGTTTTAATTTCTCATTTGCTAAAATCCAAAATCATACATTTGCCTTGGATTCCCAATTTTTTTTGGGTGGGGGGATTGCCTTATGCATCTTTTTATCATTTTTCTTCCCTCCAAGCTACATTTTTTGCCAGTAAGTTGATCATCCAAAGTCGCTATAATCTAAAAATGTAGAAGCCAATACTTTCTAATTAATTCTATGCATGCTAGATATAATAGTTTCTACTTTTGTTTGGTTGAAATTAAAAATTTCAAACATAGGAATGTGCAAAAGAATATCAAAGTGTAACAATTTAGCCAAAACCTCCATCATCAAGAGGTTGCCAAGCCTTGAGGAATTAAAGAGTTGTAGTAGGCAAAATTTCAACAATTCTTGAGTATTTCGAAAAAAAGAGGACTAGAAAGTAGAAGATAGCCCCTAAGTAAGTATATCTTACAAATTATGACCATTTGAGATTTGATATGTGGAACTAGACCAAAATCAACATTTGAATCAAAGGAGATCAAATATAGCTTGATAAGGCTCTATGCACATTTAATCCCTCAAGGACTAATCTAATGTAGTCCAAATTAAAAAAAATTGTGAAGATCTATTATAAAATGCAACTTAGAACAATATTTGAATGATGACTCTCAATCAAAAGTTGTAGAATATGATTTATAGATCAAATCCATATGATTAGATCAATAAATATCCTAAACCAATATTTATCAATAACATGTGAAGTCAAAAATTGAAAATCCCTTTTCAAATCAATTGTAGACTGAATATTTATGATATTTATAAAAAAAATCTTGAAGTTCAACATGTTAAGTTCTAATCATAGTAATTTTTGAAGACTTTTATTTCACTTTTCTATTCAAGTTGTTTTTGGGAGCATCTTTTTTTTAATTGAAGAGTTTACTTATTGAGACCAAATCTACCAATACCTATTGAATGGTAGAATATTAGCAAAGCAATGTCTTCACAATCTATAGTATACAAATGTTAAAGGACTAATACATGTTTCTTTAACCCCTAAAGTTCTATGACTATGTTTTCACCAAAAATGCTTCAAAATTGCCATTTTCAGTATCAATATCAAATTTTAGAATTTTTTTTTACACATGTAACCGTAGGATCTTGTAGTAAATTGATTTGAGAACATGCAGTAAAAATTTCAGAAATTTCCATTGTACGGATTCATTTGCAAGATATAAAGCGTTGAAATGCACTAAAATCATTTTTTTGGCCTTGCAAAAAAATGGGCAGCTGCACTTCAAATGCTCACTTTTCTATGAAAAAATGTCAAAAATGGTGGTCTTTCTTTGTATTCAATTTTCTAGACAAGTTGTCTACATGCTTGAAAAATGTTAGATCATTTGGAATTGTACAACATATACGAAAAATATAGTAAGTAGAAGAAAATAGAGAATGATTCAATATACTAATTTCTTAATAATTTAGTTGTGAAATTGAAAAATGCTAATCCCAATGGTTTTAATGTTTTAATAAACAATCTACATCATATGATTTTATTTTATTTCCAAAATATTAAAAATTGAGTTAAATAAATGCCTTCAAAGTTTATTTTAGAATAGAGACTATATAACTGCCCACAAACTAAGTTTCCTCCTAACTTTCATTTCATTGATGAAAATGGAATGATTCAAAGCTTTCCACAGATGTACAAGTTTGACAAATCAATTTCAAATTTTTGTTTTTGAAAGGAGTGATTTTTATTTATCTGCCCATATTGCCCATTTATCCAAAAAAATAACGTACTAGGCCATAACTTTTGACTTGTATTTTCAAATGTCATGAAATTTAGTGCACATGATAGATATTCCTAGTTTCTACCTTCTATTAAAATTTCATCCAAAAATATGCAAATCTCTAGTCACATATACCTACCCAAAATTTCTATATAGCCAAAAAATGCAGGTTGGTCCTTTAAGGGTTAAAAAAATGTGAATGAAAAAACTCATTTTTGTAAGCTTTGGATGTATTTCCATTCATCTGTTGTTCAAAATTTGCACTTGTGATCCTTTATGGATCGAAGATTGACAACATCAAGAAATTTAAAAATTTTAATGTCTAAAATACCAAAAAATTCCATAGAGACTCCAATCATATTTTTTAATTTTAATTTCTTCAATTTGATGTTTTAACCACTTTTAAATTCTATTTTTTCTATTGCAATAAGAAAATTTAGATATTATATTAGAGTTCCACTTTAGTGTTATTGACAAATTGTCATTAGTACAATGCATGGGATCAAAGTATTCAAAATATTTATTCAACATTGTAATTATAAACAGAATTGACTACTTTATGAAGTCGCCTTTTGCTTCTTCTTTTATTTAGATGGCTTCAAATCTGAAAAGATATGAAAGGCTAAGTTACTATATATAATTGAAGAAAATAATACAAGAATGATTTTTATATTAGGTTATTTCAAAGTATGCTCAAAATACTTTCAAATTTGTTTCAAGTTCACGTAGGAATTCAATTAGTTCTTTCTAATTACAAGATAACAAGATTAAAGTTTAGAGATATAATACTACATATACAAAATATCAAAATTTTCAAATGTGTGTTTTAATGTAGAAATTTAGATTATAAATATAAATTATCCCCTACAAATTTCAGGATTAATTAACCCACTTTCTATTCAGGCAAATATGCCATGGTTAGCTTCAGGACTTGTCAGTATAGTACTACAATCTATTAAAACACACATCGCATAAATAGTTCACTTTTCATTGTGAGCATGTCCTTTTCATCATCCCTTAAACAGGAAGGTGTCAGGTGTTTGTGCATGAATCTAGGAATAGTGAGATTGCTTTAGTCAGGGCTGAAATTAAAAATTTAGCCCCCATAGATTGTCTAGCCCAGAGGGGCAAAAGTTATAGAGCTCCCAGTGATGAAGAGCGCTTCTTAGTTATTGATTCTAAGTTAGTACTGACCGCTGACCATGGGGTCGGTAGCATGCCCACATACCACGACAACGATGACACCAAATAACTTCTTTACTGTACACTAAATAGTGAAATTAGGGGGCCCCATACTAATTCCCCAACATTCTACACTATATGAACGTGTATAGTTACTTTAGAAGAATGTAGTTAAGCATTAGAGGAGATTTGGGCTTCTAAGAGACTACAAATTCCCAGACTGTGGGAACTCTCTAGGAATGTTGAGATGCTACCAAATGACCAGTCTAACGTGGCCAAGCGACTGCCACGTCAGATTTTTTTTTTGAATTTTTTTAATATTCTTTTAATATTTTAATAACTTTATTTTTGTTTTATTTTTTAATAATTTTTTTTTCTGACGGTAGGGGCTAGTTCCTAGCAATGATCCCAAAACTAGTGTATGGAATTTAGTGCATTATGCTGCCTAGTTTAGGGAATTTGGTTCAGCATGCTACCTTCTAGACAAACAAACATCAACTTTGGCTACCTTGAGAGTAAGGGGCATTAAAAAAAATAGAAAAAAAAGGATTTTGTAAGTTGTAAAGGATGATTGGGAATACTATAATTCAAAATTGACTAAATAGATGGTAATTCCAATGTAGAGGAAGTAACAAATTGGCTATCAAATTCTATTGGTTGTTGCAGTCTTTACTAAAATATAATTTTTTGAGAATTTTCTCTAATATACTTTTAGCTACTGAAAATTTTAAGTAGCAATAAAGCAAATTTTAGCTAGTTTTGTGAACGCTAGTTCCCAGCATTGGGAACAGCCTTGAAATGGTCTTCCAGAGGCTCATATTTCCTCTAATGTAAGAATTATGTGTATGACATGGGTTGATGCACTGATTTCTGGTTTGGAATTAGAGATTGGCATGTGCCTCCATTTGGACAAGCATTATTCATGAGGTAACTTCTATGGGGTAAAGCAACCTAATTGTCAAGGCAACCCAATTTCACTATTCAGAGTAGTTACTCTTGCTCCAAATGAAATCAAGAACTTTATTGCAACCCCTCATGCGCTCCTCACTGCAGGCTAAGCTAGACTTAACAAATCAGAGTGAAGCAAGCTTTGAGGCAATGCCGGTGTCGGTTGGTCTCCCATTGTATGACTTCGCCCCGGCACCCCCTTTCCACCCCTCAGGGATTGGAGGCTAGGGTGGAGCAAGCTGCACCTTAGGTGGGCAGGCAAACAACATCATTACTAATGCGACATTATTAATATTTGTTTCTATCCCTTGATTTTCCATTTGTCCAACAGTAGTTAAGGTGAAAACAGCCATTCCCGTCCTTGTTCCTATTCCTTTTCTAGTTGAGTGCCTTTAAAGCTTCCCTCCATTTACATGAATGTGTCCTCCAAATGTTTGATTCTTATTGGCTGATGCATTTCAAAGACACATTATGATTTTGTGAAGAACTAATTTTTGCCAAATTTTCAAGGCAAGAGTGGAGATGCTCTGAGAGGGGAAAGAGAAGGCCGGAGCCTGACAAATGCTAGAATTGATTGCTTTTCATCCAAATTCCAGAGGGGAGCAGATATCTGGAAGGCTAGAGCAGATGCTCTTATTGATCCAAAACTCTACAAATATCAATCTATTACAAGCACACCAGATACGCCACTAGATGGCGAAGCTGTAGGATGTTGCCTACTCCAGCAGGTTACTTGGGTAGTCAGCTTGGGTTTATAATAATATTCTTTTATTCCAAAATGACCAAGGCCTTTTTTGAGCTTCTAAAAATTTATTTTAATTTGAATAAAAAGCCAACATTTTGGTAAGTTTATCAATTTTGGTGCATTGTAATCATAAAAATTCCAAAAAATTCCAAAAAATTCCAAAAAAAAAAATATATCATTGTCAATATCATCAAAAAATTGGAAATTGCCAAAAATTACACTGACTCTCATCAAATTAGCAGTTTTTTGATGATATTGACAATGATATATATATTTTTTTGGAATTTTTTGGATCAATTATGTGCATCATGAGCTCTAGTCTTGGACAAAAGAAGTTGAATTTAAAAACGTATTATACAACTGCAAAATATAAATCAAATGCATTGTCTAATTCAACAAATATTTCAAATGCAAAGGCACGAAGATGTAACAATGGTCCATATTGCAACCTATTCTCTCTCTACAATGGCTAATGCTATCCCATGCTCTCAAATCCAAAAAAAAATCAAATATTGTGAGAACAAACATCATTTGTATGTTTGTCAAACTATTGGTATTTTAAATTCTATAAGCGGCAATTTCCTTCAATTTTGGGGTACAACAATTTGAAATGATGTATACCAACATGCCAAGGCACAAAAACTTTTTTCGGAGTTCTAAGAAAAAATTGACAAAAATAAAAGAATTCCAAATCATGTTGAACAAAACTGAGTTTTAGACATGGCTAACTTTGAAATTGATTTTCTTTCAAATCACAATTATTTTTTTCTTCAAACTTCCATGGTAATGTGTAGCATGTTGTACACTAAAACTTTCGTATGTACACTTTTGGATTTTGTCCATTGATGCTTATGGTATTGTTGTTTGAAAGAAAATGTTTTACATTAGTACTCGGTTTCATTTGTCACTGTAAAGTCCGTATTTATGTTTTAGAGAGATGTGAGGATGCGAGAATTAGCCAGTTATAGTGTCTTATCCATGTGAAATTCAACATGTGAGCACATGTAACAGCCTGGCTAAATCATAAGACTTTATGTTCAGGTTTAGAAGAATCTAGATCCAATTCATGTGGAATTTGGACTAGTTATGTGAAAACCTGTAAATGTTGAAGAATACAAACTAGAATGCAAAGTAGAAGAAGGGCGAGATGATTAGAGCTTACAGAAAGGTGCTTTTAGGATAAAAGCATGCCAAGAGATCAACAACAGCGCTAATCATCCACGACAAACCCCGGTACCAGATTAATTTCCCCCTTGGGCGGAAATTATTATGGAACTGCTAAATTTAGCATCCTTATTGGAGGTTTGGTTTTGCCCTTGGCTTTTGGACACTTCTTAGAAGATTGCCTAAAAATTTCGGGATTTTATAAAACTCCACGATGACTCCATGAAAAGTCAACCGCCTTTGAAACTGATGATAATTTCATAGAAATTATCCAAAGTGTGGTAAAATCTCACTAAAAATTAGATTAAAGTTTTATATATAAAATAAGCGACCAGTCAAGTTTCAAGACTTTCTGACAGTCAGAAGTACCAGAATCGATGACGACATTGAATTTAGCAAGAATTTACAACATGGCAACGGGTTGACCGGTGAACCAGGAGCTGGCGGTGTCCTAATGTTGCAAACAAAGAATGTTTTCTTACTATCACGAACCTTCCGGGCAACCCTAGCCAGTCAGTTTTCTCGAGAATTTCAAATTCCATTAGTTGGAATTTTGACTTTTCTTTTAAAGTTACCTTTAGTGGTTTTTACGAGTAAGTACAACCTAGAAATGGCGGGCACGGGGTCCCCTAGACTAATCGGGGTCTTCTAAATGCGATGGTGCAATCGATTTTCAATTTGGAGTTGTTCTCAAGAAGATAGGAAGAGTTCAGCCGTAACATTGACTTTTTTAGAGTAATTAGCGATAATTCAAGGTTAATTCACAAAATATCTTGGTGAAAATTGAAGATTAGATTTAGTTAAGATTTCAAATCTTTCCTTTAAAAGCCAATTTAGATTAAACTGATAATATTTGGAAATATCCTAGGGTTAATCACAAAATATCTCAAGGTCAAAGTAGTTAATATCCTAAATATCTTTGGGAAAAATCTTACATTTTATTTGGACAAGATTTTCTTGCTAATTAAGGCTTGTTCTAGAAAATTCTAAGAATTAAATAAAGATTATTTAGCAAATATCTTAGGATAGTTTAGAATTTAGCTTTAGGTAGTTTTTGAGTAAAAGAATCAAATATCTCGTGGTAAACTAAGTGGTGGGGCCTTCTAACAAGTGTATAAGACCTCCCCGCAAAGTTTCTCATACCCCCATTCTTTCATTATCTGCCTACCGACACTTTGTCGGAGTGTAGAGACTCTCTTTTTTCATTTTGCTTACCAGCTTAGTCGGAAGCATTTAGTTAGACCAAATTTTGGTCATCTTTTGTTCATTTTGCTTTCTTTGCCTTCTTTAAGTGGAGGAATTGGTTAGAGGACTCGGGGTTCCCTTTTCAACCATCAAAACCACACTAAAATCATACTTTTGGGAGATTTCATCCCCCAAAACTTACATATCATCTTTTGTGTACTAATTTTATGTTGTAACAACCATTAAACTAGAATTCTTAAGGTGGTGAAGCTAGTCTTTACCAAAAGATTCTAATACTCATAACACCGGCCAAACTTCTTTGTATAACAAAGTTTGGTTTTGACTTAACTCTTAAAGTTCGGTTTAAACACTGTCATGTGTACCTCCTTTAGGAATTAAACTATTGATACTTTGGAAATCCTTTTAATCCTTAATGTTCGATTCAAACACTTTCATGTGTACATCCTTTAGGAATTGAAACATTCCTGCAGCCACTTGGAACCATAATTCACAAGTTTTAGCCTGGGGTTGTTCCTGCACGGCAAAGCTTTGACCTTAAGACCATTTACCTCAAAGAAAAAAAAGGTTGGAAAATACCCTTGGTTGTTGGGCTACTTAAGCTAAAACACCAAATCAAGTGGTTCCCTTTCTTTCCGCCAAAATTTGCTCACTTTGTTTGTTTTGCTTCCATTGCCAAATTGTGGATTTAGTTGATAGTCTATTTTTTGCCTTAGTTTAGTTTATCTTTGCCTTTGTTAGTTTAGATCACTTTGTTTAAGTTTATCCCTCAAAACCCAAAAACAATTACTTAGTTTGCTTGGTTTAGTCATTCCCTAGAAAATCATAAAGAACCTTAGTTTAGAACCCTCTGCTTTAAGTTACCAAAAAACCCAAAAAAATCATTTAGAATTGCTTCAATTAGTTAAGTTTTCAACACTCTTAGATTTAGTTAATTCCCTTTTAGTTTTAGTCTCAAGAACCCATAACCGTTAGTTAGTTAGTTAGAGTTCAATCATTTTCCTAATATTTTTAGTTTAGTTTAGTTTTTATAGTTTATCAAGCCAGAACAAGCGAGTATTCAAAAGCCAGAACGAGCCAATATTCAAAAGCTAGAACGAGCCAGTATTCAAAAGCCAGAACGAGCCAGTATTCAAAGCCAAAATAAGCCAATTAACAAAAGCCAGAACGAGCTAGCTGAGTTACGAGGCGGGTATCGGAGCGCGGGAACGGGGGTTCTTGATCGGGAATGGAGGGGGAACGCAACCAGTTACGACGCGCCACATGGCGCCCCCACGCAATCCAACCCCGGCAGCAGTGGTGGTGACTAGTGAGTCCAACCCTTTGCGATTTAAGTCCAGAGTCCAGCCTTCGCGATTCAAGTCCAGAGTCCAGCCCATAAATTCAATTCCAGAGTCCGGGTTCCAAATTTCAGACCATCAAGCCATCAAGGTGATCTAGTCACTCAAAATAATCTTTTAGAACTCACATACCAAAACTTTGAAACAAAATCAAGAACTAAAGGTTGGCCGTTGCTCGCCACACCAAACCATTTTTTATTCTTGTCCTACAAATTTGGGGATTGACAACTAAAAATTCAACTCACTTTGAACATTCCAATTCACAACTCTCCAACTCCATAGCCAACTCCAAATGACAACAAAACTCGAAGCAAAACATACTTAAAGAAGACAAAGTGGCGGCTTGGGAATGAATTAGATTAAAAAACTAATTTTTTCTAAAGAATCTAACTATTCACGTGTGATTGTTGTTTTGTTTTTCACTATTCATTTTGGATTTGGCGTGTTTTTTATTTATTTTTCTATTCATTTTGTTTTGTTTTGTTGTGCTTTTACTATTCATTTTAGACTTGTTTTGGTTTTTATTCTGTTACTATTCATTTTCTATTCATTTCGGGACAAATTGTATTTTTTTATTCTTTTCTTTACTATTCATTCACTATTCATTGGGAATAGTTCTTTGGTTCTATTCCTTTTACTATTGAAGAATTTGGTTTTTTCTATCAATTAGTATTTTTGGAAGGAATTAGTAGGGTGAATGTTGATTTAGGTTTTGTTTTATTGGGCCTAGTAAGCCAAATAGAAAAAGACAAAAAGTCAACAAAAACATTAATTAATCCAACAAAAATTAATAAACTAATGAATAACAAATATTCATTGGAATATTATTAAATTGAAAGATATTAATCTTTTAAATTAATTCTCAAATGAAGTAAACTTTCAAATGTATTTGGTAATAGGGCCTTTAAGTTTAGTTTATTCTAAAAGAATTGTTTAAAGCCAACTAGAGCCATTAGAAATTTAACATAAATTTCTAAACTCAAAAGGATTTAGGTTAAATATTTCCAACTAACCATCTTCTGTAGGAAATTAGCTCACAAGAATGTAGAAAGGGAAATCTTCCAAACATTCTGACACCGAAATTGCATAAATAGACGGAGCACACATGATGGAAGACGACGGCTATTTGGAATCCATTATAATAGTGATCTGCGATGACGGGACTATGGCCACGATGGATACAGAGGTATGTTAATTTTACCCTTTTCTTTTGCTTTGTTTTTGTTTTCAAATTGAAGTTAGAATCTTTGCTATTAGAAGTTAGTTTTTAAATTAGAATTTTAGAATAAGTAATCTAGAGGTTATAAAACCAAATTATACTTAAAATTTAACCCCATCTCTAATAATTAACCTTAACCTTTTATCCAACCTTTCATCGAACATTTTAATTTAAGATTTTCATCCAAAGGAATCTTTAAGGAAATTTTTTAGGTAGGAATCAAACAAAGAATCTATAAAGATTCCAAAATCCCTTTTTACTTTTGAAAATACATTATTTTTGAAGGATAAAAGGTTGGATGAAGTTTGAGACCAAATTCGGATGAAAAACATCCAATTAGGTCAACATTCCGATTAAACTTAAGAATTCATAACTTAAGAGAACTAATAAGTTAACCTTAAAATTTACAATTATTTTGAGTTGATTTGCTATTTTAGATTAGTGAATGAAAGTTAGCACAAGTAAGGGGCCAAAACTTTCCCCGTGATAACTTTGATAGGAATCTTGGAATCTAGTTTTTTTTAACACTCTGGGAAGGAAAAATTATATTCTAAAAGGCTACTTAGATACAATTTTAGTTAGATTAGATTTTGTTTTCTCTTGCTGTTTTTTACCTAACTATAACATTTTAACTAGTTAACCAATAGTTTTTTCTTAGAATTAGCGGAATTTTACAGGATTATCAGTCACAAAAAGTGTCCATTTCTTAGAAGGCAAACACTTATTTAGGAACACCCAATTAAGAGTAAATCTCCAACAAAACAGCCGCTAGAGCCCGTGTGTAACTTTCTGACTCAGGGGTGGAGTTAGAAACACTCACAGCACCTTTGGCCTTTTGTACTTTTTCCTTATCAATGGAATTTGCCCATTTGTTTCAAAAAAAAAATTGGTTTAGATCTTGTATTTTAGTAATTGGGTAGATGTATAGATGAGTGTCTCAATAAAGCAATCACAAAGATGTTTTCAAAAAATGTTAGCATTACAAAGGCTCTAGGCCAAAATTGGTGCCTTTTTTTTACCATTTTTTTTCCAAGAAATACTTAACAATTGGATTATGAAGTTGATTTAAGAACCATTTAAGTAGTTGATTTAAAAAACTTCAATTTTTAATAGGAATAAGGGAGTTTTTAAGTGTACTATATGGACTTGTCACAATTGAATAAAACATTACACATGGAGTTTTTTGAAAATATAGATATATTTAAATGTTTTCTAGTGACTTTAATACGAGTGCTTCAACCGTTTTGCTTGAATGAAATGCTTTCAATATTATAAGAAATTCTTTTAATATAGAATAAAGTACTTTTTAGTACTGAACCCCTAAACATCTATGCATCCAAAAAGTGGATGTGCCTTGGTCAACCTTGTTTGTAACTTTTGAAATAACTATTTTTGAAATTTGATTTAAACTAAGAAAATGAAGTTTGACAAGTTTTGCTTCTATTTCATTTCAAAATTTTGAAAAATGTCCTAAATTGAAAGAATTATTGCAATTGGAAGTCCCATATATTAGAATCCAAATAACACAATATGGTGTGTTTTTCATTCAAATTTTCTCTTAAAAGAATTAATTTTTAATTTAAATTACAAAATCATTTTTTTCATTTTATCTTTCATTTATGGTAAAAAGTTTAGATTATTCTAATATATATTATAATTGTTATAATTTAGTTTCTACATTTAGATTTTAAAAATCACGATATTTTTATTTTCCTACCAAAATTGTTCCAAAAAATCAAAATGAATAGAAAATGAATTTTTTCAATATGATAAATTATCGAAATTTTATTAATCTATCAAATAAAAAGAATAATTTGTTTTGATAGTCCAATTTGACTTCAAGGTCTTTGTTGTGGTTGTTTTGGGTGTAAAAAATAAAATAATGAATTGAAAATTTTGCACACAGTTAATCTCTATTACTACTTTTACCTCTTGAAAAAATTTCTTATTCTTTGGATTGTTTTTGCTATTTATACTCATTTAGTTGCAGTTTTTGCAAGAAAAATGATAGCAATTATGATTTTTCCCAAAAGAAATTGAAATTTCTCATAGTTATGTACAATTTATAGTTCCAAGTAGTGAAAATATAAGCTTTATATTTGAACCCAATTTGAGTGGCTAAACTAAGCTTAGATAGATAATTTGACCATTACACAATGGATCAAGTCTTTTAGAGATTTAAATGAAGGTCAAATTTTGGGGATGTTTTTTTCATAATTACTTATTACAATCATTAATTTCTTTTCTCCTATTGTATTTTACTTTAGAAGATTATGGTGGTCTATTTTTAACTTTGAAATTTTTTCTATTTTATTTCTAACGTAGTAGCCATCAAAGTGAATTTCCTTCAATTTCAGTGACTTGTTGTGGTGCCATAGGTGCCGCTTTTGAGACACTCATCCATGAAACTACCTAGTTAGGTAGGGTCCTATGATTATTTGGACCAAGAAAGGTCCTTTGTTTAGCAGCTTTGTTTAGTTCTTGTTGTTTTGTGTTCTAATATTGTTTCCTGTACTCTCATCTCTATGGGCTTGGATGTTTCTCTCTTGGCTCTTTTTAATGCAATGGTTTTTTCCATTTGTTAAAAAAAAGATGTAATCTTTCAATTAAAAAAATTTGTATTTGATGAGTGAAAATGATCTGCTTGATGAGATTCCACATGAGTGAGTCTGTACAGCTGCTCATTGATGACAAGCCTTTGGGGATTTAATTTGAGAAAGCTTTAATTCATTAATGAGCAATTGGACTTGTTTCCAATCCATTGTCTTACTATATTGTACTTCTTGAAAGAATATAGTGAGCTTACAATTAATAGAGCACCTTGGACAAAGCTTTGAGCTTCAATGCCCTTCAGAATCTCTACAAACTCATGAGAGCCTTCATAGGAATATTACATGCTATGAGCATGAATATTAGGATTTCTACGGCATTCTTTGGTCTATCTTGTAATGGAGAGTCCAATAGCAAATCCAAAATTCAATCAAGTGCATGGCATGACAATCTGAACACCTCAAGGACCTACAAGTATAGAGGCCCAAAAATACTTCATAGTACTTGTCCATAAAGGAATGTCAAAATTTCCATGAAGTTTTATATTTAACAATCTAAACTATAGGATCCTTTGGTTAGTTTTCTCAAGTGTACTATACCCAATTTTCAAAATGAATGTCTTCACCAATTGCAAGTTCAATGTGCCTAATCTTCAAAATGTAGGCTTTTCTAGCTCTTCCAAAAAGAGTCTAAATTTTGTCTTTCAACATTCCTAGGCAAAAATATGAAAGTACTATGACTTGTTTCCTTTTATTCAATGTATTAGACAATGGATACAAAACATATGTAAACAATTCCAACCCCCAAAAGTTTTATATTTATTGTTAAAAAAACTATAAAGTAGAAGGTGTTATCCTAAGCCCTTAAATCTAATATGCTAATAAATTTGGGAAGAATTTGAGAATTATTCATTTTAAGTGGTGAAAATATTATAGTATACAATTACTATTATGGATTTAGGATTCTATTTGAAATTGTTTGAAATTGATAGAAAAAGATGACTTTACAAGTTTTTTCATCTTTCATTCTCCACAAATTAAAGCTCCCAACAACTCTTTCTTCATTGTTTGGAATTGAAGGGTTCAACTTTTTTTGAGAGATTATAATATTTGAAGTCATTAGAAAAAGTTTTTATCTAAAACCTTATCCAGCAAGAACAACAACAAAATTTCCTCTTGGAGAGAGATTCTTAAGCTACACATATATTTTTTTTTGACATTTGCATCTTGTATCAAGGAAGTTACATACCTTCCAAATTTCAAAGTTTTAAGGTTGAAGAGTTTTGTACATGCTACCAAAAGCTGCCCCCAAAAGATAAAGAAAGCGCATTTTTTATGTAGGCACTTGATTGGAAAAAAAAAATTCAATGAGGAAGTACACGTTTATATCATGTAAACTTTTTTTGAACACCCATCCAAAACTAAGTTAGTAGGATCCTAACCAACGTTTCTTATATACATTTAATAAGCACTAGGTGCTTTAAGGCTAACCACTAAAGGACCAAACTATGGTTTTTGGCAACATAGTGATTTTGGGCAGCTCATTATGAACGGAGTTTTATTTTTTTCCTTTGAAATTTTCATACAATATGTGCTTGAAGAGTAGCTTTAAGACCCCACCACTTTCATAACTTTTAACTGTATAGTTCTAAAGTTATTTTATCATACATCATTTTCAATGTTCATTGGGCAATTCTAAAAATTCTAAAAAATCACTTTAACAAAAATAAATATTTAAAATTAATTTTCTAGAGTTATATATATGTAAAAATATTTTAATCATTCCATTTTGAGTTTTAAGATGAAACTTATGAAGTGCTCTAGTTTGTGGGCAGTTATGGATTCTCTACTCTAAAATAAACCTTGGAATCCTTTGAATTACTCAATTTTCAATATTTTTTGTAAAAATATGATATTAGGATGTAGATTGTTTATTACAACATTACAACCATTGGGATTGACATTTTTCAGTTCCGTATTTCAATTCTTGATAATTTAGTATTTTGAACAATTCTCTACTTTCTTTCACTTACTATTTTTTTCCTATATGTTGTACAATTCCAAATGATCTGAATTTTTTTGAGCATGTAGCCAACTTGCCTTGAAAAATGAATCCAAAGAGTCCCAACCAATTTGAACAATTTCTCATAAAAATGTGACCTTGTGAAGTGCAGTTGCCTGGGTTTTTGCAGAGATAGAAAAAGGGATTTGGTCAATTAAAACGCTAATATCTTGCAACTTGTGTGGTAGAAATTTCTTAAAAGGATTCCACTTCTTTTCAAACTAGTATACTACAAGATCCTATAGTTACATTTTTCTTAAAATGATTGTTTTCTAAAATTTGATGTTTGTACTAGAAATGAGAGTTTTGGAAGTGTATTTGTTGAAAAGCTAGGCACAAACCTTTAGGGATTAAGGTGAATAGACTATCTTACCGTTGATCATTGGCAATGGAATTTCAGAAAAAGACAAGATTGCCGCTTTAGCTTATTTTCTCTATAGATTTTGGCTCATTAGAGACTTTTGCTTCTATGTAGAAAACTAATTCAATACAATACTCACTACTAGATTGGAGTAGGTTGAAGGATGCCAAGGAGGTGATCATCAAAGACTTGTCCTAAAGGCGCTTTGCTATAGGCCTAAACCCTACAAAGCAATGTGAGTAGACTTCATCCACTATCCTATCTAATACCTTGGATTTGTGATTATAATGTTTTTTTCAATTGGTGCTCAAGAGTAAAAGTTAATCCACCCTAAATCCTAAACTGAACTTGGCAGTATTTCACAGTAGATCTTTACAAATTGTCCCCAAAAAGCTTGGAATTATTTGATTGTTTGCATTTTATCATCTACATTGAATTTTTTGTCTGCACCTATAATAATCTTTCTAATAAAAATTTACATTGTCTTTAATTGTCAACGCTAATATATTAATGAAATTTCCTACTGTGAGAAATTTCATAAAGAAATTATCCACAGTTTAGTGTTTTCAATCATTCTCTACTTCTTTATACTTACAATTTTTTCCTTATATGTTGTACAATTCCAAATGATCTGAAAATTTGTAAGTATGTATCTAAATTGACTTGAAAATGAATCCAAGGAGTAACGACCATTTTGGACAATTTTTTAATACAAGTATGAGCTTGTGAAGTGCAGCTATTTGGTTTTTCAAAAGGACCGTACTACTAGTTCTAAGAAAGATATTTGTCAACTCAAACCCTAATATCTTGCAATCTACATGGTGGAAATATCTGAATTTTTTTACCCTCTTCCACATCTTTTCAAGCCAAATTACTACAAATGCTACAATTACGTTTCTCCAAATTTTTATTTTTTTTGCCAAAATTTGATACTTGTAATATAGAAATGGCAATTTTGAAATGTTTTTGGTGAAGACATAGTGAAAAAATCTTTCGGGGTTAAGGATTTTAGGATGAGTGATGATTGTAAGAGGGATTTTTATGAAACAAAACAATCCTTCTAGTCCAATTTATGCTTAAGATCTTGTCAATTTCTATCATTTTCTGAAAAAAAATTGAGGGACTTTTGACCATAGTTTGGGTTGGCCATAAATGGAGATCCAAACTATGATCGAGAGTCCATTGCCATGTAGGCATTTTTTTGCCATGTAGGTAGTTTGGAGGGTGACAGACTTTGGACTGAAGGTCTTAGTGTGAAGACACGACATGCCAAACTTTTGGTTTTCTGAAATCTCATTCGTGGAAACCAACAAACTCTCGACCTTTGGCTGTAGTGTGAAGTGCCTCTAAGCATGAGAGTTTTGCAACCAAGTCCCTAATCTAAACTTTCATTTCATCACTTTGAACATAGCAATATGTAAGGTAGAATATCCCATTACCCCTCCCCCCATTGGCAATCAATAGGGCGCTTCAAATTCAAGAGAGGCTAGAATTCATTTATAACCATTAGCTTTTGGTTACCACTACCATCAATTCTACCATTCTTCTTTTGACACATGTGCTTGGTTTGTAGTGCCAAAGTCAGCAAGAAGTAGTCTCTGAAATGAGCAGTTTTGGAATAGTCTATACATTGGACATGGGTCTGAGCCAACTTTGGGCTTCCAAAATTCATTGAAATTTCAGATTATGTAATAAAATACCAAATTTTTGACAATCTTCCTCATTTATATTTATATATATATATATATATATATATATATATATATATATATATATATATATTGAAACAGACAGACATTTTCCATTGAACCCCTACATATATTTGATTTGCCTTGCACTATCCTAGATCATGTCTCCAATTGCTTATTTGGTTGACTATGTGTGGGAGGGGGTCTACCTTACTATAGTTGCTTTATTGATAAGGAAAAGCCTATCTTGTTCACAATGGCCCAATTTGACAAGGTGAAGAATCTTATTGTCCTAATAAAAATGCATGGAAGACAGTAGGAAGATGAAGGAGTTGGTATAATTGGTTATTGTTTATGGCAAAATCAATGATGAAAAATCAAATGAATCATTTGGGAGGAAATCAAAGAGATTGAGATGAATATGCACAAGCATATGAAGAAGTACAAGATTGCAAATCACTTCAGATGGATCCTATTGCAAACTAACATAGTATAAAATGTGGAGTTCTATTATGATTGTATTGCAGACAATCATAGAAATCTATTGGGATTCAAGTTTAGCTTAGCCGAGGTTGAGCATGTGGCCACTAGGCTTCTTAGTTCCCACCTTCTGAGCGTGCCATAGAGATCTTGTAAAGATTATCAAACCTAATACCTATGGTTATCAAATTCACCCTTATCATCATGACAGAGTTGTTGAAGCTATTGTAGACACCTTTGATTAGTATAAAACAGATTCCACCTTAAAACCCTATAATTTATGAAGTTGGTCTAGGAAAAAATAATTTATAAGGTTTTAGGGTGATCAACATTTCCATTGTCATTTTGAAGTCTACACCTTTATTGTCCACTTTCACTCTTTATATATTCATTTAAGAGAAGTTCTAATATTTCTCATGTAGATGAAATCAATCTGTAAATGGTATATTGTCACCTACACCTACACTTGGAGATCCAAGTGCAAATTAAGGACTGTATCTCATCTTACATAGAGCTTTGTGGACTCAAAATTAATTATATGTCATGCAAGAACCTAGCCAAAAAGTAATCCAAATAAATATTCAGAATGTATGTAATCCAAATCTAGTCTACCTTGAATCATAATGATCTTGAATTCTATCTCAAGATGTAGTTACTATATGTCAAGGTCATATATATTTGAATATACACACATTAAATTAAGGTAAAAGTGGCTTATCAAGTTGTAATTTTTGAAAACATCATATCTCCATGCATTGATGTTAAATTGATTACATGGTACACATCTATGCTACTTTGAAAAGTTTGATGATTGCTTTGAATTTCCAAAAATGGAGAACAAACTAAATGTTTAGCATATAAGGGAATGGCTAAAAAAAGAATGTACACATAGTTGTGAATACATGTAATGTACTTCAACAATTTAGCATGAATTTCTTGAGTACATTGAATTCCATTTCTATCATAGGGTTATAAAATCCCAAACCATCCAAATCTAAAGAGTCACATGTCAAATTGAGATACAACTTATAAAAACAAGGTGCTGATTACTAAAACATTATGTCTTTATGAATGGATGTTAAATTGATTAAAAAAGAAGAATGCATGTAACTTTAAAAATATTCAATGATTGTTGTACATTTGATAAAAGAAAATAGAAAATCAAAATAATTAATTGGCATACATATGATAGATCCAAAAAATTCAATTCAAATTAAACAAAATAATTAGAATATGTGTAATGAGAAATTATGAAAAATCTAGCTTGAATCACAAGAATAACTTGAATTGAATTTATTGTTGTGGTTCATAGACCAAGGCTAAAACCACAAATTAGAATAATTTGAATTTATCAATAGCATCAAATCCACAACTTTTTTTTCATGAGCTTAATCAAAATATAAATGTAGAATCATGATTTTGCTATGATTTAATGCTTCAAAGACCAAGGCCTTCTTTGCCCAAAAAACATTCAAAATTGTCTTTTCTATTGTAAAGAGTAATTCAAATCAAATAATTTTTTGGATTGGACACCTTGTTGGCATTTTGCAACTAAACAAACAAAACTGAATTTCATTATAAAGAAAGAAAAATAAAATAGTTAGCTATAGGTAGCCTGGTAGATGGTAGATAGTACAGACCTATAAAAATCACTAGACTCTCTATTATCTAGAAGGTCTTTAGTGACCTCTAAGAAGATTTGTTTTTCTGTACTAGAAGTTCTTCCCTCTTCCACATTTGAATCCTTCTCTTAGTTCTCACACTTCACTACCAAAGAATCCAATGCCCTAAGCTCTTCTTCAATATATATATACATCAAATTCATTTCATTGCAATCAATTATATTCTCCTACCACCTCCTTTGTCTCTATCCACCTTTCATCATGTCTTCTTCTCCTTTGTTTTTTCAAGGGATTTTCTCTGTCCATTCAGAACCCCAACCCTTTGCTCATCCTCTTGACTCAAGCTTTGAGAAGGCTCCATCTACTCATTCTCATTTTGATGTACTTCAGTGTTGGGCAGAATCATATGGCCCTACTGAATCAGATGTTTTAGACCATGAATTGTGGGAGTTGTTGAGTGAAGAGGGCCTTCTTACATATCACCAGAAACATGGGCCAGTCACTTGTCTTTGGGTTTCCAATCCTCCGACTCCATTTGACCGCCGTGCGCTCTTTCGACATTATTGCGCTAAGCTTTTTGACTTACCTGACCCTTGTTCTGAATCTAATGGCGAAATAGATCATGTCTCAGGGCTAATACTTCGAATAGGTCACATTCCTGCAATTGTTAACCGAGCCCTCATAGAGTGTGTATTTCCTGATGATTGTCAACCACCATATTGGTCGCCAAGTCCAGATCGACACTTCATGGATGAAGAGACAGAAGTATTTTGTTACTCTCAAGAATGGATGGCTCCAACTGAGACCACATACTATACAACTGATGATGTTCAAGACACTGCTTCTAGTTTCCCTGAAGTTGATGCATCTGACGAGCCCAATGTGTCTCCTCCAATTTAGGATATATATATTTTAACTATGTGTGACATGTGTATTCACTTTTAATGTATTCAAGGCTATAGAATTTCTTTGGCACAGGCTTGATTCTCGGTTACTTCTAGCCTAGAGAACCATTTTGTATAGACTACGCTCTGCCTAGTTTTATATCTATCTATGTGATAGTTTCAATGATTTCAGACATTATTGGGTGGATTTTATATTATATTTCATTTAATACATTGTTTTGAAATTTAGCATATTGGTATCTTTACCTAAAGCCATTTTGTAGTTTTTTTGGCATGAAATTAATATGTAGGACTTAATGTCCAACTGTTTTCAAATCAAGATTTGGTTTTAGGCAAGTGTGTGAAGACTTTAATGGATGTTTCAATCTCATTATTTGCAATGTTGAAATATGTTTTAGTCTTGAAGGAATGTGATTGTATTTATAATAGCAAAAATCTCCAATGAGCTCCCCAATACAGTATTGAAGTTTTTTTGTATAATTTTATGTCTTGTTCCATCATTCCAATATCCTCAATCTATGCTACTTGAGCATTAATAGCACTGCTAAGTATGACTTTTGCATTCTAAATTTTTCCCTTGACATCCATTCTTATTAATGTCGTAGTTGCAAGCAACACTTGCATTTTTTGTTGCATTTATTATTCTTAGCATTTCAGTCCTTCTTGTAGTAGAAGTCACCTCCACTATAGTACTATTTGGGGCATGGAATATGAAATCTAAATAGTTGATTGGATTTCAAATCTGCTATTTTAACAACTTGTGATGTTCCTTAGTAATCGGCAAGGATGAATGGCAATACTTCGTTTGCCATAAAAAAAGTGTTCATGAACAGATTGGAGGCAATATGGACCATGTTTAGCTATACTGTTCAGTCCTTTTGTGTACCCTGAAATACTATTTTATGCTAGATGCTACAATTTATGCTAGAACATGAGACTTCTATATTTCTATTTTTTAAAATTAGAACATTCACTTGAAAAATTCATTTAAAAAGTGGACATCATTGCCAACTAAGAGCAAAGAAAGAATATCAAAGCTAAAACTACAGAAACATCTTTAATTCAATATACATTCAACTTCAATAAAGCACATTTTAGGGAAACAGTACAGAACACCATTCGAACATAATTTTGGAAATTCCTCTTTTGCAAAAGTGCATTTTTTTTTTAAAAAGTATACCAAATTTCACAATGTAACTCTTTAAAAAAAAGTACTCCATAATAGTAGAAAACACACAAGCCGCATGTGTCAAAATTCAATCCCCCTACTTTATCATTTTGAAAAATTTGAAAAAATTCAAGTAAAATCTTTCATATTAGGAAAAGATGCACTCCAAATTTCAAGTTCATTTCATAATTTCAATAATACTTCTGCATGCAATGTGTGATACAAAATAGGACAAGTGTTTCTTGCAATTACGCAAGTGTAGGACCATTTTTGAATATTTTGCATGTATATTTCTATCCTATCTGTAGCATTATTTTTAATCATGTAGAAAGACTATCTATCTTAGTTGTACAACATTGATGTCATAGATAGTCTATTATACTAGTATCAAACTTTAGCCATAATATAACAATTATTATTTAAAGACTTTAATTTGGCCTAGAAATAGTAAAGTATATATAAAATATGTACCCTTTGAAATAATAATTTCATTTGTTGTCTTGTACATCATCTTGTAGTTCATAGTTTAAAGTTAAATTTAGCTATTACAAAGCAATTCCTTTATAATCATCAAACCCTAATTAGTGACTATTTTCGTGACTAAAGGAAAAAGAACAACAAAAAGACATACCAACAATACAAGTTTTCTTTTTGTTCTTTTGATCAAATGGAAAACCATTGCATTAAAAAGACTTTACAAAACATCAACTAAGTCCAGAGGCTGGAAATGAAGAGATAACAAGCAAAAAGAGATTGCCAACCAAAAAGAGACCTAAAAAATGAATAAACCCCTTCAAATTCCACATACTGTAATCACCAAATCTAGTAGCCAAGCCTAATAAGGGAGTGAATTCAAATGTTATTGAATTTAAACTAGTTGTGGTCTATACAAGCTATTCCTAAATGCCATGTTGCTTGTGAGTGCTCCTTCTCTAAGTCCTTGTCATTTCAAAGTACTTACGTACAAAATCAGCAAATAAATGGCATTTGATTGATACTCTACATTTGGATTTGTCAACCACTCAGCAAATTTATAATCATTGATGTATGGAGAGCAACCTGACCTTTTCAAAATTTCTCTGAATTTCTCTGAATTTCTCCAAAAGTACCAACATGCTGGTACCATCTTATCATGCCCAATAGATTTGCAACCTGGGCCAAAACGTTCAGGGTGCATCACTTGTTGTCCAAGTGTATTGGGCAAGCCACAGCCAAAGCATTGATTGGCCTTCCATTGCAACCGATTTGGACAGTTTGAAGACCCATGCCCTTGGGCCAAACACTTGAAACAAAGATTTCGAACATATGGGCATTGTGATATAGAATGGTGGCCACCAAGTTGTTGATTTATAGTGCAGAGAATGCACTTATCCTTAGCTCCCTTCAAGAATTGAACTAAATTCAATACATTGAGCATTAGATTTCCATATTGATCTTGGGCTTCATTTGCTGTTGTAGACAATAATGCATTACCAAGGCAAATTTTTTTGGTAGGTACCTCCTCTAGCATTGCAAATGCATCATCATCCATGTCAGCAAACAAGTCCATATCCTCACAATAATAGTTGTCTGTAGAAGGAGCTAGTCCAGTGGCCGTATTGGTGGATTGAATGCGCATGGCAATAGATTGGCAAACGTCACATTTTTCAGATCCCAAAGAAAAGCAATCAAACCCACAACCATCTATATATTCTTGAAGTACCCAATGCCTGCACTTCAACCCACTTATCAATTCCACAAGCTTGGTACATGTCTCTTCACGTGGTTGCCATTGTATTGGCAATAAGATGATATGTTTGCTAGGCAATCCATCACGGCCTCCACGACCACTTTCTTGTGCAAGATCAATCATTGAATAAGGCTCATCCATATGAATAATAAGTCGAACTGTACCAATATCAATGCCTGCACCAAATGCCCCCGTTGCAACCATAATGTCTACATTACCACACATCCACAAATCTTGAGCCTCATTTCTAGACTTTTCATCTAATTGTCCATGGTAATAGACAGCAGTCATGCCTTGGGAACAAAGGAGTTCTGCAAGTATTTTTGTTTGTTCCCGTCCTCTGCTGAAGATGATGGATTTAGGAGTGGTGGGTCCTAAATCCAATAGAAGCCTCACCAAAGTATCTTCCAAAGGGCCTTGATTCTTGATGACTTGGTAAATAATGTTGGGACGACTAGTGGGACTTCGAACAATGGATAGATGGGAATTGAAAAACTGCTTGAGTGAATCTTCCATATTAGGTGGTATAGTCGCTGATAGGAAAAGCAATGGGACAGGCACTTTTCGAACGTACTTCAAGTCATGTATGGCCGGTCTCCATGAATAGGATGTAAGTGCCAGATGGCACTCATCCACAACAATCCTTCTAAGACGCCTTTCTTTATATAAATACCCAAGATGATTTTGAAAGGCTTGTGACAAACAATGCTCCACTGAGACCAACAGAATGTCAACTATACTAGTAGCCAATGATTCTGAGTATACTTGTATTGATATCTTGGCATTTTGTAAGCGACGTAGCATATCTTTCTTCAATGCCACAAGAGGACATATGACAACAGTGGTATAGCGACCACTTTCAACTAGTGATGGCAAGAGAAACAATAGCGTCTTGCCTCCACCTGTTGGTAAGACAACCAATAGATCTTCTTGTTGTTCCAGAATCCGATGTATTGCTTGTGCTTGATGTGGGCTCTTGAACTTGTTGTATCCTAATGAAAGCAAACCACGTAATACCAATTCTGAACAAGCCAAAGATGGGAAGTCCATACCAATGTTCCCAAAGGATTGGACTACTTTAATTTCGTGATGATGGTGATGGTGGACATCACTAGTCGTAGGGGAAATCATTGTACCATCTTCCTTTTCATTTGGTGAAGCTTGATTTAGAGGAAGACTATCAGAAACAAGATGTAAAAGTTGATGCCATTCAACAGATGCCAGTCGATACAATTGAAACTCATCTCGTCCAATACTTGGATGGTCAAAATTAGAACGACCGTAAATCCTGCTCGCTGTTTGTTGGGAATGCCCTGCTTGGCTATCCAAAGGTCCATTACGTGTCAATTCCGAAACATTGCTATACTTCAAAAATCTATCCGCCAAAGCAATAGCCATGTGTCGCCAAGATTTGAGAGGTTGTGCAACTTTCAAATGAGTCAAAAATATTCTTGAGATTCCTTCAGATAAATCACGACTGGAAAAAGCCTGTCCTTCCTTCACAGCTAATAGTAGACCATACAAGGTGGTTTGATCCTCTTTGTATAAAACCTTGGAAGCAACTTTCTCCATCTCCCGAACATATGTAAGATAGTTAATCAATAAAAAGGAGGTATCTTTACATAGAAATCGAGCAATAGGCCTTTGTGTCCCACGAAGATTGTCTCCTTTTCCATAAAGAGAGAGGAGCATCACAAGACCATCTACAAAATACACCCCCCGAAGTTGAGTAGGGGTGTTGCGGATTGCACAAGAAAGAAATTCAACACCACGTCCTGGTTGTCCTGCAATGAGATGTACAATGGACAAAAGTTTTTGCAACCATTTTCCAGCTTTATGCATCCAACTATTCAACGCCCCTTGGTTCCAAACAATCTTGCTACCAGCATCTTCAGTGCAGACAATAAAGTGGCAACGTAATGTAGCATTAGTGACAATGTGATGAATAAGTCCAAGGGTGTAACTAGAACACTGGTTATTCTCGTTCCAAATGAACCAATACCCAGCTCTATTTTCTCGGAGATTGTCTTCTATTCCACTTCCAGTTTTACTTTGGAGTATCCTATCTTTGTTCAAATGATACTCAGGCATATCAAAAAGTAAGTCTCTTTTCAACTCCCTGTATAGCTCTTTGATCGACTCACAAATCATATTTGATATGCCTTGGATATCCACATAAACACCATCAACAAGTTGTCCATCTCCGGCCCACACCACATTTGGAAGGATCATCTCATTCTTTGTAACTTTAAAAATCAGCCTTTTTGCATCCAATATTGCAGCAAAAGGTGTTCGATAGCCTTCTTGAATAAACAACAAGAAAGATTCTTCAACCTGGTTTGTACCATCTATTGCTAGGTTTGGAGTGTAGACAATCTTATAGAGGACAAGAGAACGACACCAATACATCAACCTAGAAATGCGTTGAGTTACCTCATTTGCTGTTATCACATGGTGATGTTGTATTGCCGTAAAAACAACAAACCGATATACAAGTAAAGAGGTCTCAAGAACAAGGTGAGATGGCCGTTGGATTAAAAAAAGATCCTCTAGAACCTGTATGCAATGGGACTTGGACAAATCAACGTGTTCATTGGTAAACAACCCATCTTCATCTTCCATATGCAATCCATTCCAAAGGCTTTGTAGAGACTGTTGTAGTGGTTCATCAAGTGGAACCAAGATAGAAAGTAGGTCATCTTCATCATCATCATTGTTGTCACTATCAAGAGACTTGAGTAGCAAATGGATGAGGTGCACCAATGTTGCTACATAATCTTCAGAAGACTGCTCTAATCGTGAAAAACAATCCGTAGAGGTGTCTATAGCCTTTGTAGATTTGACCTTTTTCCTCAATAGGGGTTCTGCTGTGCCATTGTTGTATTGAAAGTCGGACATCAAAGATCTACAAACTTCACGCAATCGGTTGGGAAAGAAACGGGCATCTCCTTGTTTGGGTGCAGATATCAAGGCAGCCATTGTACTAATGTCTTGACCCAAATTTTGTATAAATTGATCCCAATTGAGCCTCTTGATGAACAGAGGTAACAATCTTGATTCATCGTATGATGCCACTTGAGCCTCTTTCCGGCGTTCTTCGGCTTCTCTTCTAATTACATCGATAAGAGGACCATGGGCAATGTTTCCAACAGGTTGGCTTACTCCAAACCAACTATTATTCCCAGGTGAGCGAAATAAACGTTGCACAAAGCAAGCTTTGTGGCTACCTTGGATAGAGCAATTGGACTCATGAGTAATGCGAAGGTGAGCTTTCAAGGTGGATAATTTTCTGCAATAAAAGATACAAAACTTGCATCCAAATCCATCCACTACTTCAAGACCTTCGATGGGATCCTTCAAGGCAAAAGTATCAATTCTATATTGAGCAAGATGACCAATGCCAGGATTGAGTTGAAACTTGTTAATATCTGTCGACAACAGTCCCAAATCTACCTTATGTCCATGTCTAGCTGCATGCCGGCCAATACTTCCAACCTCAACCACATATTTGCAAGGTCGACAAATAGCTATGGAAAGGTGTTTATTCACAAAGAACTCCAACTTTGATTCAATATACGACTCCTGGTCATCGCTTATAGAGATGAATGGCTCAATGGGAACAAATACCTGAGAAGTGGGTCCTTCAAAAGGGGTCATAGAATCTGCTTCTCTGCAAGTTTTACAATGTTTTTGCATTTTTCCTGGGTATTTGCATTCAAACTTCATGCAACGTGGGCATTTGAATAGTTGTGTGTCCGCTCGACGCAAAGTGACCTCCTCTTGTAGTCCATAGCCATCCAATGGAAATGTCACCTTGCACATTGGAGTATGGATTCTTGCGTGATTTGTCAACTGGTCCTTTGTATTGAATGTTGGACAGTCACATTTTGTGCATTGGTAAGGCATTGTTGAGCTCATTGTTGAAGATGAGGTAAGTGATTGAGCTATAATCTCCTGCGTTGATACAAAAGAATGTGTTTTTAACTTTTCCTTGATATGCAAAGCAAGACATATAGAACAAGGAAAAAAAGAGACAACCCTAAATAAGAAGTTAATAAAAGGATGGAGTAAAACAAATTAGAAATATTCAATCAAGGAATATAAAATATTATTAATATATAATGAATTTAATGCTAGTCACAAATAATATAGTTCATTGTATCCACTTGTGGAGCAACAATTTGACAAGTGTACTAGATCCAAAACAACAAGCTAGTCAAACGAAGGACCCAAACCCTAAATACAAAAACAGCAACATTCTGAGCAGAAGCAATGGAAGTAAAAAGTACCAAATGAAGACAATGGTAACTCGGTGAAATGAAAAGTTGTAAGATGACTTAGACATCACAACATTTCTATAACCTATGAATTTATATGGAGGAATCTTAGAGTCCTTAAAATTATCAGATGGTAAAATGAAATAGATAAGAAAAGTGAAGTAGTAAGTGTACTAAGCTAGAAACTTTGGTTTATACATCAATGAGTACTATACAATGATATTGAAAATTCATAGAATGGAGGAAATGAAAGCCTATTACTTATGACAACATGAAATATACAACTATAAGTATATTAGAGTCTAGATGAAAAGTATGATTTAATGAGTCAAGAATGCATACCTGACCATGAACTTCAAAAAAAATGTGCCTTATTTGCTTGATCCACCTTCTTCATCTTACAACACTTTAGTACAATCAACACTCTAGACTATTTCTTCCATTGATATACATTGCAAAAAGTTGATGAATAGGGATCCCTGTGATCATTGAAGATTGTGGACAAGTCTTGGATGATCAACTCCTTGGCATCCTTCAACATACTATTTGGAGAAGTGAGTATTGTAGTAAACTAATTTCCTACCTAGACGCAAAAGTCTCTAATCGACCAAAATCGATAGTGAAAACAAGCTGGAACAACAAAGTAGACCTCCTCAATTCCATTGTCAATGAATAGTGGTAGAGTATTCTATTCATTTTAACCGTACAACACCACTTTTATTAAAAGTACAGTTGAAATGTCGGCTAGTTTTTATTAACTTGGTTATGGTTGGGTTTTCATGAAATATTGATGCAAGATATAAATATGTATTTCCTTGACTAGTGATAATTAGTGATATTTTTCCATCTGGTACCCAAATAAAAAATTAGCTCTCTTGAATTTTTCGGGTAGCATGTCAATAAATATAACTATGTATAGTTTAAAAATCTCACTCTAGAAAGAAAAGAAATTTGTTGGATCTTGTTAAATGAGGTTTTAGAGAATTTTTTTTCAAATAACTGAAAACAATATAATTTTTCAGTCCATGCGGTCAAAGTTTTTGAATTTTTATCCACAAATTTCCATAGAAGTGTAGTACATATTTGTATGGTTGAATTTTGAAAGAAAAAAACAAACAACTATTCTTTTGCATTTTCTTCTTCCAACTTTAAAAAGTGGTAGTTGAACAATGTTTGTCCAAAATGTGCCTCAGTCCTTCAGGGGTTAATGGTGGCCAAAATTCTATTTTATAAAGAGGTTCAACAACTAGGATTAATGAATGTATTATATAATCTTCAAGAGAACAATGGGTCAAAATGGCTATGGAACATAACTTCAATACCGTTTGGTGTATCTTGATCAATCTTGTTCTACAATATGACTATAGAAGTTGGCTTCTGTTCAATCTTATTCCACAACAATCAATGGAGTTTTATAAAAGTAACCATTAGTTGTTATCCTGTATTTTTAATGCAATGATTACTATCCTTTATTTTTAAAAGGCAACCATTAGTCATAGTAAATTACTTTCCTTTAGTTCATTTAATGCATTTCCATCACCTATACAAATTTACCATTTTTTGTGAAATGATGAGGGGACAAATAGCCAAATCACAACCACCAAATTGAATAAGTAGCCAAGTCATAATGAATGTCGCTAAAAACTATGGACCAAAATGTAACTCCAAAAATCATGGTTACAATGGCCAAATAGTCTCTCGTAAATCCTAAATTACTTGCTTACAAACTTTGGTAAAAAAACCTTTGTTTAACCTTCAATATACATTTCACCTAGCAACTTCAAGTGCAACTCATAGAAGCTCTTGTAAATATGATTCCATAGTTTACAATCTAATTTGTACTAGAGCTATATAATCTAAGAAAAATCAAATTAGTCACTTGTCCTTGGAATTAATTTTTCAAGAATCAAAACTTCCAGCTTTTGAAAAACAATGGTAGTCCATTCTTATTGTTTAACCCCTAAAGTTCCATGACTATGTATTCACCCAAAATGTACCAAAATTGCCAATTCTAATACAACTACCAAATTTTTGGAAAAAAAACACAATTTTGACACATGTAACCATAAGATCCTAGAGTTTGATGACTTAACAACATGTGGTAAAAATTTCAAAAAATTCCACCGTGTGGATTGTAAGATATAAGCATTCAAATTCACCAAAATCATTTTTCCAACCCTGCGAAAAATTGGGCAGCTGCACTTCACAAGTTCACTTTTCAATGAAAAAATGTGGAAAATGGAGTTGCTTCTTTGAATTCGGTTTGAAATAAACAACTTTAAAGTTTATTTTAGAGTAGACAATCCATAAATGCTTGCAAATTAAAAATCCTCATAACATTTGACTCATAAATCAAAATGAGATGATTCAAAGCTTTCTTCATATATATAAATCTAATATAAATTCAAAGCTTTCCACATATATATAAAGCCATATATATATATATATATATATATAAATATATATATATATATATATAAATCTAAATTAGATTTGATTATGACCCTACTACCAAAAGGTCAATGAAATCAACCCTCATTCCCCCCAATATCGTTGTTTCTAGTGAACCCTAAACCCTAAAACCCTAAACCCTTTTTCCTTCTGAAAATTAGATTTGATTATGGCTATACTACCCAAAGGTCAATGAAATCAACCCTCATTCCCCCTACTATTGTTGTTTATAGTGAACCCTAAACCCTAAACCCTACATAGAATGGGTTTTAGTAGATTCTTCCACTTTGAAATTTTATATTATGAATGTTTGGTATTTTTATATGCTGATAATAATTAGTTACAAATTTTTGAAGAAAAAAGATGCACTACAGAATTGAAAATAGTTTTGCACCCCTTATTTACTTTTTTAAAAAGAGCCTAAAAAATGAACAAAAAATTCTTAAAAATAACTCTCTATTGAAAGTTCAATTAGAGTTCAATATTGATGCAATTGGCATCTAAATGTATTCCCTATAAATGTTTAAGTTGAAAAATTTGCAATTTTAGTTCATTTTTCAAGCTACTCTAGAAGTCATTTCATATGTTGTTTGGATTGGAAATTTTTGGCAATAGAAACTTATAGTCATCATTAATCAAAGCTCAAAATTGTAGACTAGAATTATAGTTCATTCCAAAGTATTCCAAGGTCAAAGTTTTCTTCCACCACACGTGGTTTTGCATAGATACACTAAGTGACCCCCCCGTGAATAAATAATCTTTATCCTATGATTTTCTTTAATGCTCATACCTTAAGGTAGTTTCTTTCAATTTCGAAAGGCTATTCTTTTTATTGTTTTGAAAGAGAGTCAATTCTTGCAATTTTGAATAAAGAAGCATACATAGATGATTTGCATCTAAATTCAATTGGACAGTAGAAATCCTGCAATCTTCAAGTTTGTGCAGCATCAATGAGCATTTCTTGTTGTACTTAGCAAGAAGGGCACAAGGAGTCCAAAGTTGCATCTCACTGTTAAGATTCATCTTAGAATTCAAGGGCACCAAGAGCCATACTAACCCTACTCAAAATAAATCTTGCAGCCTTGGAAGAGGGTATCATGCATGCACTGGAAATAAGAAGCTGCAATTGTCTAATATGCAAAGTCCAAGTAAGAGATGAGAGGTCTAGAAACAATTGAATGACTTACAAGGTGCATTTTCTTTATCCATTGAGACCATACTTCAGAAAGCTTTGCATGTCTAGACCTTAGAAAGCCAATTATCCAAATACCGTAGTCTATTTCCTTCCAAGAATCTTTCCTTTTACTTCACAATATTTCCTAATTTACATTTAGTTTCAGTGGTACAAACATGCACACTGATGGTGCCAATTATAAACAACTGCTTGAATAGAGAACATGAGGTTTGTATGTACAGAAAGAAGGAATCAATACTAACCAATAGTTCTAATTCACCACCCCAAAAATTTGAACCCTAAATCCTTTGGCAACATCTATCCCACAATAAACAAAATTCAACATCCATGAGAAGTAAAACCCATAGTATCCTCCCAATAAACGACTCCAAGAACTGTATGAGATATCAAATATGGGACCATGAGGGTAAAATTCACCCTAACCCCTAAAAGATACATGAGTTGTTGCATTGTCCACAAAAGCTTCAAATCACTACCACAAAATACAAAACCATTCCGCAGTACAAAGAACATTCTATTCTAGAACATCTCACCACTTTAAAGATTCCTCCACTGTGATGGCTATAAGAGCTTCTTTGCATATGGACCTCCGTTTGTCACTTCTACGTAGTGCGTCCATCACTGCAAATTGAAGTTGATCTACAAGCCAACCCCAAATATCATATCAATCCAAGGTAAAACCCAGCAAACGATATGTCAAAACGATGGATTTTTCTCAATATGCTAGAATGAACTAATTGTGAACCTCAAGCACAAGTGATCCTTCTGGTAAGCTTCACAGATCATGCTACACTCGCCATTTTGGGGGTCCAGGGAGCTATTTGTCACCCCCCAAAACAAAATTTGAATTGAAATTTGGAATAAATGGTCTTCTAGTAGATTTGTAGCTAGTAACAAAAGGAATTTTACAAAAAAATAATTTAATGTGGTATGGAAGTCTATAAAATGAGCTTCATTGTGTCTGCATTTTTTCCACCCTATAAAACATTTCAATGGTGGGGATCATGAAAATTATTCCACACAAATGAGGAATTATGCTTGTTACGAGAGCTAGTCAAGAAAACAAGGACTACCCTAAAACACCCCGGGTCCTTTAGGGGTTAACAAAGACAGTGGCACAAAACATGTTGAATTTTGTAGATGATTTTCTGGGGCCTACACGTCTTGTTAGGGTACCTAAGTATAGTTTTAGTGAATATTCTTGCAAATCTCTTTATGGTAGTATTGACTTTCCTATAAAAAAAACTCTTAGTTCATAGCTCCCTGTTATACTATATTTTGTCTATTTCTTATTATTTGTTGTTGATGTAAATTTCATCCATAAAAATGTTTCTTGAATTATTTCCACCCTAAACTAATGAAAAGAGGTTCAGTAAGGATGATTTAAATTCTAACTAGAAATTTAGAAAAAAATTGTGAATTTGGATATTTGAAAGCAATATGAACTCTAGGGCTTTAATCCAGATTTTTTGATTTTCTAATTTTAGAGTGACCCGAAAACTTTGGTTTTGACAATGATGTTGTGCACTATAATATACATCTATGGTAAGATTTTGGTTTTTTTATCATCATTTTTATATAATATGAATTTTCTTCATTTTTTTTAAACATTAACACCAACTTCAATTCTTCTCAAAAAAGTTGAAATTTCTGACTTGAAGTAAATGTGTAACTCATTTTTTTGACCCATAAAAATGAAGTTTTTTCATTCATATCTAATTGCAACAAAATAGCAAAGAACAAAATGGACATGGAGGCTTTACATCAGTGACTAGGGACCCTTTTAGCACACCCTAATCCCCTAATTCTATGGCTACAACATCTTGATATGTTTCTAAAACCCCTAAACCCCTAAATCTTAAATCTTGAATAAATAAAACTTTTGATTCTATTAAATTTCAATCCTTCAAATCCGAATACTTTTTAATATTTTTATTCTTTAAATAGAATGAAATTGAATCAACAACATAGAGCCTAATTGGCTCCGTGCGCACAAATCAATACATTCTAATTGTGCCGTTGCAACTTTCTTAATTGTAGTCATAAATCATTTGTTTTAGTCCTGCCAAGATGTAGTGGTAGGTAGACGGCCGCACCCTTGTAACCCGGAACACGCATTTACAAAGGACTCCATGCATTTACACGGGAGAAGTTACACCAATGTAACCCCTTTGAGAAAGATGTAACCGTGTACCCCCAAATGCACTGTATTCTTGTGGCTGCGAGGTATAGGGATCCCTCATACAAGAGCTCTTTTGTACGAGAGCGTGCTATTTCTTATAGAAATTGCACTTGAAAATTCTTATTTCATGACTTTGATTCAAGTTCAAAATCTTGAAACATTCTAGGGGCTCAAATATCCATCTACAATAAGTAAATAGCAAGAAAATCATAGAATTGTGAAAGTGAAATGACATGTGAAGCCATGGAAACCTCAACATTCATAATACCACTATTAATACCTCTATAACATTACATTTTTAAACATGAGATGTTGTGGAAGTGTATTAACCTTTGGAACTCCATATTACCATTCCATGTTAAACTGTGGACCTTGTGGTTATAATAGTATGGTGAGTCAACTCATCTTACACCAACCATCAGTCCTTCATGGATCGAGTTTAGTAAATACATTCATTCATCATGGGCATTTTAATTAATTGAAATTATTTTCAGAAAAAAATCATGTTTGATCAAATCAAAACATATTTTACAACACAGCTACAAATTATAACTTGTTCTCACTTCATTCTTTCACCCAACATCAATTTGTACTTTCCTATTTGAAGCCATTCAAGGAGACTCAGGGGAGGGTGAACATCCCTTCTGCAATTCATTCTTTTCAGCTATTCAGTTTGAAAACAAGCCCTCCATCATCCCCCCTAAAACTCCATCGTCTTAGGGAGGGGGAGGGGGAGGGGGAGGGGGAGGGGGGGCATTTTCGCTGTGAACAAAGTTACTCTTTTTCTCCAACAAATTGAATTGTCTTTTCTGTTTGCCCCAAAAATTAAAATGGAAAACAAAAGAAACACAACACAGGCCATAGGGTACCACTACGGTAAGCAGTAACTTTTATTTTGGAAGGGAAGAGGGGGCACTCTGTCGCTGCTGCTGCTCCCAGTTGCTAAAAGTACCAGTCAAGAAGGTGAGAACGTGCTGAATGTTTCCCTCCTTGAGTCTGGATGGGACTTGACATGCATGAAGCTACTTGCCTTGGGTCTGAATGGGATTTGATGTGCATGGAGTCACTCAAGCAAATCACTGTCAACATCCAGCTGGTGACATAAATGGAGTAAAATTTGTTGTGGTAGCTTGCATTAGTCGACATCCAGCACTGATGATAGAAATTGAGTAAAATTTGTTTTGATAGCTCACGTTAGTCATGGATTGAATCTATGCAAGGAACCCGATTTTTTTCCCATCCAGCCAAGGATGGAGCCTGACAACAAGAACAACTACCGCTAAGTTTAAGAATTGTCCCATTCAACGCACCTTACTCTGGGCACAGGTAGGCACGGGACAATGACCGTCTCTCAGTGGACACGTACACACTCGTAATTTGAGTTGCAAGTACAAGGTTCTTTTTGGTTTCCTTTTTCCCTTTCCTTCAACGAGTAAAGAGGACACCCAACATATTCTTTTGCAGCAAAAGAGTTACATGTGATCATGTAGACTTAACCCGAGAGTGATAAAGAGGACAAAAAATGTCCTCACACAATGTCAAGTCTAATTCAAAGTGTCGTAACTTTTGTGTCCAAGGTCCAAATTCAATAAAACTTATTGGAAAAGTTGCATTTTCCCTTTTGGTTTGTATCGTGAAATTTTCAAATCAACCCAAGATGTATTGATTCTTTCAAAGCCATCCAAAGTTCACAACCTCAATTTGACTTCACCAAATTGCATTTCAGGGTTGCAACTTCACAGCCTTGTATCTCCTTCTTCCGTTGCTTATTTTCAATAAAATTTGTTGGGCTTTGTTGGTCTTGAGGTCTAGTTATTGTGGTGAAGTTTTCATTTCAATTCTAGTTGTTTTGAATGTTCGGGAGAAGTTCAAAGTTCAAAATCGTGTCATTATTAGAGCTCACTAAACTTTGGGAGTTTGTTTCTCCTTCACACAAAATCCATTTTCAATGATTCTTTTTGTAAAAGTTGCATATACTAGTCTAGTTTGCGTGGATAAAATTTCACGTTAATCCAAGAATTAATGAATGACTGAAAAGCATTCTAATAGAAGGAGGTTTGGTTTTAGATGTGGTTTTTGCAACTGCTCTTGAAGATTTTTCACATTTCAAAGTGATTTTGTAGACACAATGAGTGAATTGAATGAAAAAAAAATGTCACCAATGTTTTTGTATCCTAATTTTAAATCATTTGGTAGCGTGAAGATTTTTCATTTGAGTAGGTTTAGAATTCAAATCCCACCTCCAAATGTGTTTTTGAGAAAATTTCAGCATTCATTTTTGACACTAAAACATCATGATCTTGCAATTGATGCAGCCAAATGACTTCCAACTTTGTACATGTCATCTATAACATATACACTTCAAGATTGTTTGGTTGAGATTTGTATAAATTGAAGATAATTAGATCCATAAATCTTCGAAAGCTTAAGACCCTTTGAACCCTAGAAATTGAATGTCACTTTGGGATTGAACTGGGAGCTTTGAGCTTGCAAGGCAAAACAGACCAACTCAATTTATGATGCAGTTAGTATTTGTTTGTTTTTGTAAGAATGATGACCCTAAACCTGCTCCACAAGTTAATTTCATGACTCCCACTCCGATCATCCAACTGAGCTGCAAGTTTGGGTTCATCTCCATAAACTTGGGAATTCTGGATAACTAGATTAAGGGGGTCTGCTCTTGACCCTTGAACGCCCATGCCTTCTCAAGTGGGTTTTGAGTTTAGATCATGAAAAAAAGAGCATGGGGCTCATAGTTTCCGCAAAGGAATAAAATTGGTTTTTTCTTCAAAACCCAACTTGTGTAGATGTTCAGGGAGCTTTTTTAGTGTGTTTGTTCCCTAATTTCGAGCACAAGATTGCATAGGGGTTGTGAGATTATAACAAGAGAAATTTGTATTTTCTTATTCGCGCCGTACTACCCTTCCTCACAATGTTTTATAAATTTGCACATGATTTTTTTCCCCGGGAAAATGAGGAAGCTTTTTTCTTCCACTCATAGACGTACATGACTTTGAAGACTTCTCAGGAACAACAATATTTACTTTTTATAGTAAAGAGATAAAATTTTCAATAGTTAACCCTTTAGTGACCGGCCGACCACTTTTTGATCAATTTTGGGACTCTTGGTCTCCTGCTATTAAAAATACGTTTGACTACCCAAAAAAACGAAAAGAGTAATGCGATTAGAGTAGTAACATGTGCTTCAAACAAAACCAATTTCAAGGGAATTGGAGCGTCAATGAATTAGCTTCGAGGTTGCTAACCCAAATGGCCTGGACCTTCGAATGGAAAGGGTTCAACAAAAATACAAAAAGAAATATCAACCAAATTGTGAGATTTTGTTCTAACTTGATGTCTTGATAAGGCATGAGTACATTTTTGTAATCTCCTCAATGCCTAGAGTAAACTTATGCATTAGTATTTATGTACCACAAATTCCGAAGGGTGATTTAAGTCATTGGTTTTTGAAAATTAAAGAAAACAACTCAAACTCTAACAAGGCTCTACGAGCAAACATGGTTGAGAGGTATATTTCACTTTCTTCAATGTACCAAATCTGCACATTGTAGAAGGGTATTCATTTTGATGACCACAAGTGATCATTTTTTTTGAACTTCAAAAATTTCTAACTAATTTCATGAAGCTTAAGAAAATATGAAACGACTTGGGTTAGATGTCTATTCTACTTGTTTTTTGAGGAAAATTTACTAAAAATTATTTAAAGATGTTTCGCCTCCCCAAAATTCAATTTTAACACTTGAAAGGTTGATTTATGAACCTCCTATTTTATTTATAACAATTTGTACCGTTGGATGAGTTTGATTTTTTGTTAGGACCTTGAAGAATCTCCCCTGCGGAAGCACCTTGTATGGTTTGATCCAAGCCTACATCTTTAGAGTCCCCACAAAATTCATTTTCTCCAAAAACTAAGCCCCGCCCTCCAAATCAACCACGGTTACTAGAGGGTATTAATCGTAGAAATTTGGACATGAATTCTTCGTAAATGGTCAACCAATTTTAAGCAACCATCCCCAATTAAGCTGGAATTTGAAGTCCGCTATGTATGGTCAAGAAGGCAATTAGGAGTTTTGATTGTGGAGAATTTGAAGACGTTTAACACCTAAATGTTCAAGGCCTGGCTGTTTAGAGCCTCTAGAAATTTACTATAAGTTGAACAAAAAGCCCACATTTTGATGAGTTGTATCCATTGTTTCCGAACTGTAACCGTACAAATTCAAATTAGACGTGTTAGGAATCACGTAGGAATAAAAAAACACAACAATGTCATTACAAGTTGAGAGGATATGACACTTGAACATGAGGGTGTTAAAACTATGAAAAATTTCCAATTCACTTTTCACAAGCCAGACCTAAAAAGTTTAGGGTTCCCCAAAAAATATGAGGTTCAAGGGCCTGTATGAATGACCCCAATCAATTTATGGCTTCTCGAAATCTACTCTACAAATTTTTTTTACACTTGGATTTTTTAATGTGATTCTTTCTTCCAATCCTAGTGCATTTGAGGCCCATTTACTAAAATTGGAATATATCAAAATCATACGATTGTTTCTGAACTTAGTGTAAAAACACCTATCGTGCTTTTATACACAAAAAATCCATGACCTCAAAAAAATTTGTAGTACAAAAAGAAATCAATTGTAGAGTTATCAAAGTTGACTAGTTTACAAATAATCCCAAAGGTCCTTTTTCCAATTTCAACAACTACAACCCTTTAATCTACGGGATGAAGTGTACCCAAAGTTTTACCCATGCAATCAATTGAAAGTAGTGTACTTCAAACTTACATGATTGAAAATGTGATTGCTTCTTTTACTTTTGAATTTAAATATAAGGACCTAGAAATAGTAATTTGTGGCGAGTTTAGGGGGCCACAAACTTACGTGTATTCAAGTATCATTCTTCATATGCTTCAGTTGGATGGATTTATTAATACAAGTGAATCTCTCATTGATTTCATGATTACAGATGAGATATAAAATTCAAAGACTTTGTTTTGAAGTCACTTTGTATGAGAAAAAAATAATGTCCGTGGGTTATTCTAAACAATTCTTTACAGTTTTTGAAAAACAACAAGTTCATGAGGTCAAGGTGGCTTGCTAAAGCATCCTTATTAATGGAGTGAACATCATTTAATCACAAAAAACTGAAATGAAAATTTTTAGTTATATTTTTGTATATGTTATATTCTATAATTAAAAATATTCGATTTATCCCATTTGGATTAAGTGATGCGAAATTTGTTGGTTCCTTGTTCACAAACTCTCAAAGCATGTTCTTGAATTAAACCTTTCCTTTTGCTTTGAATGCTAATATTATTCAATTCGCAAGATCAAACATCCTAATACTTTTATTCCATGATTTGAAAAGAGTGTACTATAGGGTCCTACAATGCATGTGAGTGGAGATTTCCATATTTTGGACTCAAATTTTAACAGGATGCACGGACGAGGAATATCTTTCACGTGCACAAATTTCATGACATTTAAAAACGTGAGTCAAAAGTTATTGCATAACATGTTGTTTGTTTCTGAGCTCCGGGCAATTCAAGTAGATTCCAAAAAATCTCTCTCTTAACCCCTAAAGGACCAAATGCTCATTTTGGCGACGGATTGATTTTGGGCAGGTGCATGTGAATGGAAATTTCAATATTTTTGGCCCAAATTTTAATAGAAGATGTGGACGAGGAAGATCTTTCATGTGCACAAATTTCATGACATTTGGAAATATGAGTCAAAAGTTATTGCATGATATGTTGTTTGTTTCTCAACTGGGGCAGTTTGGGCAGATCTGAAAAAATCACTTTTTTTTAAAATAAAAATTTGAAATTTGTTCTTCAGATTTATAGGTACTCAAAAAGCTTTGAATCTTTACATTTCAATAGTTGAGATGAAAGTTATGTTTGCGGGCAGTTATGGAATCCCTACACCAAAAAAAACTTTGAAGTCCTTTTATTTTACTAAAATTTTAATATTTTTGAAAAAAAATAATTCTATTGGATGTATATTGTTTTTTTACCACAATTCAACCATTTAGATTGAAGATTTTGAATTTTATAACTAATTTATTGACAATTTAGTATTTTGAATCATTCTCTACTTCTTCCTACTTACTATTTTTTTACTATATGTTGTACAATTCCAAATGATTTGAAATTTGTTGAGTATGTATCTAACTTGACCTACAGTATGAATCCAAGGAAGCACAACCATTTTGGACTTTTTTTCATAATGGTCCGACCTTGTGAAGTGCAGCTGCCCGGTTTTTTGCAGGGCCAAAAAAAGGATTTTTGCCACTTCAAATGCTTATATCTTGCAATCTACATGGCGAAAATTTTTGAAATTTTTTCCATGTATTCTCAAACTATATTAATACAAGATCCTATGGTTGCATGTGTCAAAAAATGATATTTAAAAAAAAATTGGTACTTATACTAGAAATGGCAGTTTTGGAGCATTTTTAGTGAGAACATAGTCAAGGAACTTTAGGGGTGAAGAAATAAAAATTTAAAATCAAATCTTCAGATTTACATGTACTCGAAAAACTTTGAATCATTGCATTTCAATAGTCAAGATTGAAGTTACGATGCTTTTTAGTTTGTGGGCAGTTATGGGAACTCAACGCCCAAAAAAACTTTGCAGTCCTTCCATTTATTGAAATTTCAATATTTTTGAAAAATGATAATTTTATTGGATGTAGATTGTTCATAACAATAATTACACCATTTGGATTAGAATTTTTTTATTTTTTAACTAATTTTTTAACAACTTGGCATTTTGAATCATTCTCTACTTCTTTTTAATTCGTTATTTTTTTTCTATATGTTGTACAACTCCAAACGATCTGAAAATTTTCATGTACGTAGTGAACTTGCCTTGAAGAATGAATCCAAAGAAACACATCCATTTTGGACGTTTTTTCATAATTGTTTGACCTCGTGAAGTGTAGCCTCCCAGTTCTTTGCAGGGCCATAAAAAGAATTTTTGCCACTTCAAATTTTAATATCTTGTGATCTACATGGTCGAAATTTTCAAAATATTTCTCACCTATTTTTTAACTAGAGTACTTCAAGATCCTACGGCTGCATGTGTCAAAAAACAAACCCTTCCAAAAATTTGGTACTTGTAGTAGAAATAGCATTTTCGGAGCATTTTTGGTGAGAACATAGTGAAAGAACTTTTGCCTTTAAAGTATTTTTAAATTTTTTTCCTAGATGGATTTTTTCCTAGAAAAAAGTAGCTTCGAGTGGTTATTGATAGAAAATGGTCTTTGGACTATAGGGTTAAAAGTGAATCGTAATGTAGTTTTTCTTTACGTTTAGAAAATTGAAATGTTTAGTGATAAAAATAAATAAATAAATCAAGACCTCTCTCGTTCAACTCCATACTCGATACTTAACTCGATACTTTATTCTCAACTTGATACTTCTGTATGTTATTTAGGAGGTTTAGTTGTAGAATACATGCATTTATTCCTTCGATTCTTGAGAGACGAAACCCAAAATATAAGGTAGATTATTTGATGTGATAAAACGTAAATAAATAAAATTTAGGTAATGTTTAAATTCAAATAAAGGGTGGTACACAAAGGAGTTTAGGCACAGGGGTTGCTTGTGAATATCACCGAGGGTCATTGTCGCATGTCATAGGGTACACTGATGCACTATGAAATTGAGAGCTGGTCGACGTGACCCCTGTAAACATCTCCCTACCGTCTCTACCGTGATGTGATAAAACGTAAATAAATAAAATTTAGGTAATGTTTAAATTCAAATAAAGGGTGGTACACAAAGGAGTTTAGGCACAGGGGTTGCTTGTGATTATCACCAAGGGTCATTGTCACATGTCATAGAGTACACTGATGCACTATGAAATTGAGAGCTGGTCGACGTGATCCCTGTAAACATCTCCCTACCGTCTCTACCGTGTCCCCCTCCCCCCCCAGCGGTCTTCTACCTGTGTGTTTTTTGAGCTGCAGCAGTGGGAGCATGGACAGCAGTGGGAGCACCAAGCACGGTCTAACTTCTACCATTGTGTTGTTTGAGCTGCAGTAGAGGGAGCATCAAGCAGCTCGGGAAACAACGGTGGGAGCATCGACAACAGGGGGAGCATCGAGCAGCTCGGGAAACAACGGTGGGAGCATCGACAGCAGAGGGAGCATCAAGGGGGAGAAATCAGTGGCTGGCAGCGTGGATCATTGCTGGTGAGTGTCGGTGGATCAAATGATGCCTCGTTTTAAGTTGATGCTTATGAAGTTTGTATGTAATAAAAGTCCATGCTAGTTCTCGATCAATCCCTGGCATTTAGGAAGCCAAGGCCATTGGCCAAGTTGATGCAGCTGGTGGATGGGTGAGGGCGAGGGCGAGGGCGAGGGCGGACAGGGCTTGCTTAAGCTGGGAGTGAGTGCGACTGAGTGACTCCTAGATATTCGCTGAGATTTGAGTAGGGCCAAAGAAACGAGAGCAAACGAGCCTTGGAACGTAGAGTTTTTTTACAAATGTTTAGATGGCCTGTGAAGGCACTAGTTTCGAGATCTAAGAGCACAAGGCATGTCAGACGCTCTCTAGGTGTCTGTCTGGTAGTGTTCACTTTATCGATCTCTAGGCTATTCAGTTTGTTTGATTCGCAGACATGCACGGGAAGGAATACGTAGTAGCTTCTCTAATGAGAGTTGTACCGACAATATTGCCTGAGTGTGTTCGCGGTTCTTTCACGGTAAAGACTTATCACGGTTCTTTCTAATCAGCAGTACTTGCCAAAGTCAATAGTGTGCATCTCTCATGTAGACCGTGTGTCCTATTATTTTGCAGACTTATTCACATACTTTGCCAGACTTGCCTGATCCAGCAACAGCGTCTGCAACCATGTTCAAAGGTACTAAATCTTCTCAATGTTGACTTGAAGTCGATGGAGAAGTGCTCCATGTGTGCCAACTTGGTCCAAGGTTGAATGGCAGGTGTCTGTCCCACAGTATACTATCCTTTGTTGAAATGCATACTGACATCAAAGACATGACTTATTTTTGGTCGCACAGGTTGGGGCAAGACACACCGGGGTTCCAAAGGCAAGGGAGCCTCCAAAAGACACGAGAAGGAGTCCAAGAAGAAGAAGAAACAGGAGAGCATCCGAGATGCGCATGACCGAATTGGCGGAAGTTCGTCGACGTACATCTACAGGAAGAAGAGGGATGCTACAGTCTACCACAAGGGGTTTTTCTTGCCTGAAGTTCCCAGCGACTACCTGCGACTGTATCACGGAAGGGCGGCCGTTCAAGATGAGGATACGGGGGAGATCGTCCTAGTGGTAGAATTCACCCAGTTCAGCGACATGGGAGAGCAGGAGCGCGAGGAGTTTGAGGAGTTGGCTAAATCATTCTTCCGTTTAGCTCAAAAAAACGAACCGATCAGGGATAACAGTGCACACAAAGGTGGGGATGGCAAGATGTATGCCATCGGATGGAGAGGCGACTACACGAAGAGGGGGATTGGGAGATACTACCCTTCTCAATCCGTGCAGAGGTCCTCGGCATCTCTTAGGGGTTGGGAGGAGGATCAGACGGAGACGGTGTCTTGGATCGGTGGCTTATACCGCAGGCGCTTCAAAGACATGGCATCCACGATCTTTGAAGGGGTGTGTCAGACGGCGGCAGGAGCAGGGGTTCCAGACATGACGCAAGCGGAGTTCACAGAGTGGGAGGCGACGGACCAGGTGTTTGCGAGTAATTTAACGTACACCTTCGAAAACTTCTCTATCTCGGTGCACACGGATAATGATCATAACATGTACTGCTACGGAATGTGGATTCCTATGTCTGAGGAAACCGGGGAGTTGATCGTTCGTGAGGAGGGGGAGGACGACAGCAGATGCATTGGAGGGGAATTCGTGGTGCCCTCTTACAATGCGGTGGTGGATCAGATGGACTTCGATGGCGTAGCAGAGATCATATGGAGGGGCAGAGAAGATTTTCATGCCACGATGAGATTAGCAAACATCCTGCATGGATTCACGAGAGTTGGGAGCTCTGTGCAAATCAACAACAAGTTGGTCTCAAGACTGTGGGGTCTCATGAGCAGTGGAGAAAGCTCCATGGTGACAGGAATTGAGGGGATCATGGACGACATGCGACGAAAAGGGCGTGTTTAGTAAAGCTTTCATAGGCTATGTTCTCTCGTTGAAGACTTTTCTTGGCCTCTACTCTTTTTTTGTTGTTAAAAACTTCATTCGGCATACTATATGATGTTATTCTCAACTTTATATAATAATATATGTATATGTATATATGCGCGTATGTGTGTGTGTGTGTTAGTGTGTGTATTCAATGTTATTCATGCTGTGTAATATGATTTATTTATTTTTGTACAAGTAAAGTATTATATAAATGCTGGGGTCTAGAGTTGGGTTTAGGGTTTTGGGATTGTGATTTGCATTCCTTTTATCGAAGGTTTTGCTAAGTATTTTAGGAGATTGTCAAATATTTTAATAACACAGAAAACCTAATGCAATTCACTATGTGACAATTCAAATCCATTCAAACGAGTTTTGCTCAAAAAAATGATATCGATTCTGACAAGTTTTATCCGAACAAAATGATAATAATTTCCTTCGAAACGAATTAAGATAGAATTTGAAGATCTTCATTTAGAAATCAAAAACAATAAAATATTGGTAGTAGCACCAGCGATTCCAACCATCCAAATGAAATCTGAACCTCAGAATTCACACTTTCATTTTACGTGTATCAAGTTCAAAATGTTCTTTCAAATAGTAGTTTATGATGGTTTTTCCTAAGTGTTCAATTTTAGAGATGAGTAGGAACATGCAAGGATTAAACTTTTTAACCCCACGATATGCTACACAAACTTGTTTTTTCACCCTAAATGCATATATTTTGGAATTTGGGCAAAGAAGAATTCTAGATTTTTTGAGACCCATTTTCATACTAGTTGGGTGTAAGATCCTATGGTCAATTGTGAGGAAATTTTAGGGTTTAGGAATTTGGAAAGGGTTTAGGGTTTAGGGTTGATGAAAAGCTTGGATGTTTGGAAACTAACTAGGATATCCACGTGTGGATATTTGGAAACTAACGTCGGACCTTCCTTGGTGATATGTAAAATACCCTGAACTTCTCTTAAGTTCAAAGCTTTGCCGTCCGGTTCGATTGAGATAAAACACTCTAAACTTTTCTAGTGGCTAAGTCAAAGCTTCGCTGTCCAGGGTGACTTGGTTTACAACGCGCTAAACTTCTCTAGTAGCTAATCAAAGCTTCGCCGTCACGAAACGAAGTGGAATAGGTTCTTCCTCCTCTGAGCGAAGCTTCGCCGTACGAGGGGGTAGTGTCAGTAACGTAGCAAGGACTAGGGGGTTTGGTCAATCCCACTGACCACGACCCGTGAAACGATAGACTTCCACTCAAGCACTAGAGGGCCCCCAAAGTAGCATCGCCAAGGTACGGTGGGGGTGACCGCTAGGATTAGTACACTCGTATGACCACGTGCATCTTTGTGAGAATGTTTTGAAATGATTCCATTTCTATGCTTAGTGAAAGATAAGAGAGTTGAAAATGTACTTGTAAAATTTTACAACATTCCAAGAATTTTTCAATTTATATAGGAGCTTGCATTGCATGGTGGTCACTGGAATGAAATTATTGTTTGAATTCATTCTCCTAAGCAAATTGGCTACGTTCTTGAAAAATTTCACAACATTTGGAATTGTATGTTATATAGGGAAAAAAATAGTGAGTAGGAAGAAGTTACAAGAGAATGATTCAAAATACAAGATTGTCAAGAATTTAGTTATAGAATTCAAAAATGTCAATCCCAATGGTTGTCATGTTGTATTAAAAAATGTACATTATATTATATTATTTTTTCCCAAAAAATATTGAAAATAGAGTTAAATAAAGAATTTACAAAGTTTATTTGAGAGTAGGAAATCTGTAACTACACGCAAAGTAAAACTCCTTGTAATTTTCATTTAATTAGGCAAAATGGAATGATTTAAAACTTTCCACGTATATATAAATTTAGCAAACCAATTGTTGTAAACCCAATTTTTGACCATGTAGTCAAAAGTTATGAAAATTGTTGGACCTTCAAAGAAAAATCATGTCCCCATGTTGTATGCAAATCTCCAAGAAAAAAAAATTCCATTTGTAATGAGCTGCCCAAAATCACTATGTTGCCAAAAAATATAGCTTGTTTTTCTAAGGGTTAAAAAGCAAATAGTCATCCATTGTTGCCAACTTCTATTTGTTTTATTCTTTTGTGCAGCAAGCTAATTCATACCAATGTAAACAATTCACAAGAGCTTTATTAAAAAATTGGCAACAATCCTAGCATACAAAACACGATTATTTGATGTTGCTTAAAAAAAATCATTGATTTTTGAATGTTATAAAATGAACAAAGACATCTTAGTGAATATATTCATTAAATAAATAAGCTCATTAAATAAATAAGCTTTCTAACGTCAAGTAATATGCGATGAAATTTTGATCAATATTTCAATTTATCAATTCAATAAATAAAGTAATAAAAATTAAAAATTATATAAATTAAAGCTCAATTTGAATTATTGGAGTATTACACACTTGGAGGAGAATCGATGCCGAGGGCGGTGCCACCACCTGTTGTGTCTGGGTTTTGCATTCTAAATTGCTCTATGCCGCCTCGACTGGTTTGCCCCACCTGTAGAAGACGAAGACGTGGTGTCTAATTTTCACAGAAAGCCTTCTTGCTTGACACAAATCGACTCAGGTGAGACGCTCAGTGCCTGCGAATATCGGTTGGTGAATTGTGGTTTGCGAATGGTTGGGTTCTTTTCGACTTGGTGTATTGTTAGTGGTCTTCTAAACCGAATGATTTTGAATTTCATGTGGTTGTGCTAGTGAAGACACTAATTGGTTTGATGATTGGCTTGAGAATGGTGGGATCGTTTCCAATGTCTTTGCATTTCCTTGTTCTAGAAAATCACAATTTCTGAATTTCGAGTGGTACTATTTGTCAGGACATTGATATCTATTAGAAAGGACATTTTACAATTGTACGGATTTACGGAACACTATCTCCCTAGTTATGTCCCTTGAGTTTGTGGTTACTTTCAGCTTGCAAAGATGAGAATTCGGATTTCTTCTTCGACATTGGCGACCGCCCCTGCACATGGCGAAGACAATTTGATTGACACGGCTCGAATTTGCACAGAGCTGGTAAGTAACTTCGCTTTTTTAGGATTTTTGTTCTTGACTTCTTCTTTCTATGGAGACACTGAAGATGAGATGGACGAGCCCTTGCCTTCTGAAGAGGAAGAGGAGGGTTTTTTCGATTTTTTCGAAGATAACCAAAACCGAAGGGAAGAAGAGGAGCTCTTGCATGATAATGAATGGGCAGATATGGTCGCACCTCCACCAAGTCCACCACAATATCGATACGGAAACACATTTGCAAATGGCAATGATGAGGATGATGTTGCTCATGAAGAACCCCTTTGTTCTCCAGAGCGAGACCCTGATCATGTGTGGGTTGGAAATTGGAGCACAGTTTTACCACAAACTACGGTAAGAACACCTCCTGGCAACAACGAGCATGCACATAATGAAATCCGCGCCTCAGATGTTCAAGCAAAATCACCAGTAGTACGGATATTCCTTCAAGCGTAGCAATAAATATTGGAAACATTGCCCCAATCAGTGTGGGAATTGGAGTAGAAGAAGAGGTGGATCACATTGAAGAGGTTGTAGAAGAAAAAATCCCTATTTCAGTAGCAGTGAGCTCACCGCCCATGCAGGCAACGGAGGCAGATGATTATGATTCAAATGCGCCACTGAATACCATTGTCAACCGTAGTCGCAATGTTTCTTCGACTCGAGGTGGACGTACAAGGCAGGCTCAGGCTACAGTCCGAAGGTCAGATACAACTCCTTCTATAAGGGGCCGCACGCCCAGGGGTAGAGAAACAGGCCAAGCTAGAGTCAGGAGATCGGCCCCAAGTTCAGCGCCAAGGGCTCCTTTGGATGGAGGCCCACTATCAACCATCAATGAAGAAGTCCCCGCATTTGCTCCACAAGCTAGCCAACCAACCCAAGTGTCTGAGCGAAGACAAATATTGTTGGAAGAACAACTACGCAACATGAACAATAGAAACAAAGGTAAGAAAAGGCGCATTAGAAGAGTTGATGAAAGGGCACACAGAAATCGAAGTGTGCAAATCAAGTTGTGGAAGCTTGTAGCCTTGGGGCAGGGTGCTCCACGCAGGCGGTCCAGCGATTGGGCCAATCAATAACGGTTCACCCAAGTCCTGCATCCATCGTTGATGGAATTATTGATGCAACTCGTCCCACAAAACGACTAGTTCAGACTGCGATTCCTGGTAGTCAAGACATAGTTGTGCGGAATTTGACCTCGAAGGTTGAAAGAGAAATACGACCAGAACCAATAGCAAGAGAGGAGGACGAGAATGCCAGCTCAAGCCACAATAGCGGTACTGATGGTGGTTACGCATCGCGCGAAGATACGGACCCTAATGTTGACGAAGCGGAGAACAATTCAGATTTTAGTTTGTAACTAGATGTTTGACTGATTGTTTGGAAGGAAAATTAGTCCCATAAGGATTTTCCAAAAATGTTTTTTTGAAAAGATTTATAGCGGAAGTTTATAGCCTAGTACCTTACATATTGATATGTTGTAGTACCTTATTAGGCATCATTGTTATATTGAGACATATTAATATTGGAGTTATTTTATTATTTAATAGCACTTGGTTTAGACCCTAAACCTCCAAAGATCTTTAACTATATTTCTACCCAAATTGCAATTTGTAATACAAAACTGCAAGTGCAATGTTTTTGAATTTTTTATGGGGACATATAAAATCGTAGAATCTTCTAGTGAGATGGTTTGAAAAAATGTGGAGAATTTTTTTGTCATGTAGATTGCAAGATATTAACATTTGAAGTAGCAAAAGTCCTTTTCTTTCAGCAAAATCCCCGAAAGTTGACCTTGGCAAGTCACAACGTGACATTAGTATCCACAAATACTCAAAATTGATGGTTATTTTTTAAACTCACATTAGAATGAAAGTTGGCTATATGGTCAAAAAATTTCTAATCATTTGGAATTGTTCAACATATGGGAGAAAAACAATAAGTTAGTAACTACCTAAAAAATAGAAAATGCTTGAAAAGACAGAATTGTGAACCAATTATTTATAAAAATGACAAATGCCAATTCCTTTGGTTAAAATATCGTAATAAACAATCTTCACCCATTATTTAAGTCCGTTTTCAAAAATATAAAAAATTGAATAAAATAAAAAATTTCAAACTTTTTTTGTAGGGTAGAGATTCTATAAGTTCCCTTTAACTACTCCAAACTAAAATTCCTCATAACTTTAGACTTGTTTATCGAAATGGATTAATGGAATGATTCAAAGCTTTATAAATAGATACAAAATTTAGTAAAGCTATTTCAAATTTTCATCTCTTAATGTCGCAATTCCTAATTAAATTTTTTTTTGTTGCCCATGCTACCCACAATTTTAAAGGAAACAACATATCATGCCATAAGTTTTTTACCGTGTAGTCAAAAGTTGTGAAAATTGTTGGGCCTTTTATAGTTTTATCCTAAATTGTCTCTAAATTTTGAAATAAAGTTCTTGAAATTTCCATATTTCATTCGTAGTGAGCTACCCAGAAATGCAGTTCACGGCTTTACGGGTTAATGATGGTGTCAATGAAATGAAATGCAACCCAAACACAAGGTCTTTTAGAGCCACACTTTGACATCCCTACAAGGAAAAAAAAATGTATAACATATTGTTGTTATTTAAAATGAAATTCACAAGAAGTGTAGACATGTAGTAACAATAAAAGGATTGCACTTTATAAGGTCACAATGCTATAAATAAACTTTGAAAATAGTATTTATATTTTTGAATCATTCTATAAGCCAAGTTTGGTACACGCTCCACAAAAAATTAAAGTCCATTGGAATTGTACATTGTATAGGCCCAAAAATTGTAGAGTAGATTTTGAGAAGCCATAAATTGATTGGGGCTATGCTTGTAGAGCACCTTCACTTCATGTTTTCTTGATCACAAACTTCTTAGATTAGACTTGTAAAAGAAGGTTGAATGACTTCAAATCTCTTTGGCAGTTTTAACACCCTAATGATTAAACATTATAATTTTTCAAGTGTCAATCCATTAGTGATATTGTCATGTTTTGATTTCCTAAATGATCTCTGACATGTCTAGTTTGAATTGGAATGGTTCCATTTTAAATGTTTCTTTGATAAAGGTCGTCATGAAGTTATTTGTTTATTCACCTCAGAGCAAATTCCTAGACACTCCCCCAAAGGCATTGAGCATTTAGGGGCCCAAACACCCGCGGTCGCAATTAAAGACAGAGAGCGCGCTCGCCCTAACCCAATTCTGTGCACACGCGGTCGCCCCTAACCTGAAGTCGCCCTTTCTTTGCACCCGCGGTTGGCAAAGACACGCAGTCGCCCTTGGTTTTTAACCCGAGGTCACGCCTGAACCCTGGATCCGCGGTCGCCCAGCTCCCGCAGTCGCCCTGCACTACGGACACGCGGTCGCCCCCTGTACCCGAAGTCGCCCTACCTGCAGTCGCCCTGATATCCGGACGCGCGGTCGCCCCACCTGTAGTCGCCCACCCTGGCTTTCCACGTCAGTGTGGACAGCTTGCCATGTAGGCCAAATTTTTTTATTTCGCGGTAAAATTTTTTAACCTTGCGCGACGGGACGGGACGGGGTAGCGACATGTTGTCTAGTACGACACGCGACGTCGGACGTCCCACGCGACGCCGAAACCCAAAAATATGTCTAACAAAACAACCCTGGGGATTGGATTCCATTAACTACAGGGTTCCAGTTATTCCCTTCATTTTTCATTCACCCACAAAAACAGAAATAATGGGTCAAGAATTTAATCCCCACATGGATTCGACATGTGGGGACTATTTACAACTTACACATTTTTTTGATTTCCCTAATTGCCAACAAATTGCATGACATTTGGGGTTGGGCTCCACAAACTAGTACAGGGTTCTAGTTATTTCCTTGATTTTTCATTCACCCACAAAAGTAGAAATAATTGTGCCAGAATTCCATTCCCACATGGGTTCAACATGTAGGGATTATTTACAACTTGCACATTTTTTTGAAACCCCCAATTGCCAACAAATTGCATGACATTTGGGGTTGGGCTCCACAAACTACAGGGTTCCTGTTATTCCCTTCATTATTCATTCACCCACAAAAATAGAAATAATGGGTCAAGAATTTAATCCCCACATGGATTCGACATGTGGGGACTATTTACAACTTGCACATTTTCCTGATTTCCCTAATTGCCAACAAATTGCATGACATTGGGATTCGATTCCACAAACTAGGACAGGATTCCAGTTATTCCCTTGATTTTTCATTCACCCACAAAAATAGAAATAATGAGGCAAGAATTTAATCCCGACATGGATTTGACATGTGGGGACTATTTACAACTTGCACATTTTTTTGATTTCCCCAATTGCCAACAAATTGCATAACATTTGGGATTGGGTTCCAAAAACTAGTACAGGGTTTCAGTTATTTCCTTGATGTTTCATTCATCCACAAAAATAGAAATAATTGTGCGAGAATTTCATTCCCACATGGATTCGACATGTGGGAATTATTTACAACTTGCACATTTTCTTGATTTCCCTATTTGCCAACAAATTGCATGACATTTGGGATTGGGTTCCACAAACTACAGGGTTCCAGTTATTCCCTTCATTTTTCATTCACCCACAAAAATAGAAACTATGGGGCTAGAATTTAATCCCCACATGGATTCGACATGTAGGAATTATTTACAACTTGCACATTTTCTTGATTTCCCTAATTGCCAACAAATTGCATGACATTTGGGGTTGGGTTCCACAAACTAGTATAGGGTTCCAGTTATTTCCTTAATTTTTCATTCACCCACAAAATTAGAAATAATTGTGCGAGAATTTCATTCCCACATGGATTTGACATGTGGGGACTATTTACAATTTGCACATTTTTTTGATCCCCCTAATTGCCAACAAATTGCATGACATTTGGGATTGGGTTCCACAAACTACAGGGTTCCCGTTATTCCCTTCGTTTTTCATACACCCACAAAAATAGAAATAGTTGTGTGAGAATTTCATTCCCACATGGATTCAACATGTGGAGACTATTTACAACCTGCACATTTTTTTGATTTCCCTAATTGCCAAGAAATTGCATGACATTTCGGATTGGGTTCCACAAACTAATACAGGGTTGCAGTTATTTCCTTGATTTTTCATTCACTCACAAAAATTGAAATTATGGGGGCAAGAAATCTAATCCCCACATGGATTCGACATGCGGGGACTATTTACAACTTGCATATTTTTTCGATTTCCCTAATTTCCAACAAATTCCATGACATTTGGGATCGGGTTCCACAACTACAGGGTTCCAGTTATTCCCTTCATTTTTCATTCACCAACCGAAATAGAAATTATGGGGCAAGAATTTAATCCCCACATGGATTCGTCATCTGGGGACTATTTACAAATTGCACATTTTTTTCATTTCCCTAATTGCCAACAAATTGCATGACATTTTGGGTTGAGCTCCACAAACTAGTACAAGGCTCCAATTATTCCCTTGATTTTTCATTCATCCACAAAAATAGAAATAATTGTGCGAAAATTTCATTCCCACATGGATTCGACATGTGGAGACTATTTACAACTTGCACATTTTTTGATTTCCCTAATTGCCAACAAATTGCATGACATTTGGGGTTGGGCTCCACAAACTAGTACGGGGTTCCAGTTATTTCCTTGATTTTTTTTTCACCCACAAAAATAGAAATAATTGTGCGAGAATTTCATTCCCACATGGATTCGACATGTGGGGACTATTTACAACTTGCACATTTTTTAGAAACCCCCAATTGCCAACAAATTGCATGACATTTGGGGTTGGGTTCCACAAACTAGTACAGGCTTCCAGTTATTTCCTTGATTTTTCATTCACCCACAAAAATAGAAATAATTGTGCGAGAATTTCATTCCCACATGGATTCGACATGTGGGGACTATTTACAACTTGCACATTTTTTTGATCCCCCTAATTGCCAACAAATTGCATTACAATTGGGATTGGGTTCCACAAACTAGTACAGGGTTCCAGTTATTCCCTTGATTTCTCATTCACCCACAGAATTAGAAATAATTGTGCGAGAATTTCATTCCCACATGGATTCGACATGTGGGGACTATTTACAACTTGCACATTTTTTTGATTTCCCCAATTGCCAACAAATTGCATGACATTTGGGATTCGGTTCTACAAACTATAGCGTTCCAGTTATTCCCTTAATTTTTCATTCACCCACAGAAATAGAAATATTTGTGCGAGAATTTCATTCCCACATGGATTCGACATGTGGGAATTATTTACAACTTGCACATTTTTTGAAACCCCCAATTGCCAACAAATTGCATGACATTTGGGATTGGGTTCCACAAACTAGTATAGGGTTCCAGTTATCCCCATCATTTTTCATTCACCCACAAAAATTGAAATTATGGGGCATGAATTGAATCCCCACCTGGATTTGACATGTGGGGACTATTTACAACTTGCACATTTTTTTGATTTCCCTAATTGCCAACAAATTGCATGACATTTGTTATTGGGCTCCACAAACTAGTACAAGATTCCAGTTATTTCCTTGATTTTTCATTCACCCACAAAAATAGACTTAATTGTGCGAGAATTTCATTCCCACATGGATTCAACATGTGGGGACTATTTACAACTTGCACATTTTTCTGATTTCCCTAATTGCCAACAAATTGCATGGAATTTGCGATTGGGTTCCAAAAACTACAGTGTTCCCGTTATTCCCTTCATTTTTCATTCACCCACAAAAATAGAAATAATGGGTCAAGAATTTAAGCCCCACATGGATTCGACATGTGGAGACTATTTACAACTTGCACATTTTTTTGATCCCCCTAATTGCCAACAAATTGCATGACATTTGGGATTGGGTTCCACAAACTACAGGGTTCCCGTTATTCCCTTCGTTTTCCATTCACCCACAAAAAAAGAAATTAGCGGGCCAGAATTTCATTCCCACATGGATTCGACATGCGGGGACTATTTACAACTTGCACAGTTTTTAGAAACCCCCAATTGCCAACAAATTGCATGACATTTGGGATTGGGTTTCACAAACCACATGGTTCCAATTATTTCCTTGATTTTTCATTCACCCACAAAAATAGAAATATTTGTGTGAGAATTTCATTCCCACATGGATTCGATATGTGGGGACTATTTACAACTTGCACATTTTTTAGAAACCCCCAATTGCCAACAAGTTGCATGACATTTGGGATTGGGTTCCACAAACTACAGTGTTCCTGTTATTCCCTTCATTTTTCATTCACCCACAAAAATAGAAATAATTGGTCAAGAATTTAAGCCCCACCTGGATTTGATATGTGCGGACTATTTACAAATTGCACATTTTCTTCATTTCCCTAATTTCCAACAAATTGCATGACATTTGGGATTGGGTTCCACAAACTAGTGCAGGGTTCCATTTGTTTCCTTGATTTTTCATTCACCCACAAAAATAGAAATTATGGGGCAAGAATTTAATCCCCACATGCATTCGACATGTGGGAACTATTTACAAATTGCACATTTTTTAGAAACCCCCAATTGCCAACAAATTGCATGACATTTGGGGTTGGGCTCCACAAACTAGTACAAGGTTCCAGTTATTCCCTTGATTTCTCATTCACCCACAAAAATAGAAATATTTGTACGAGAATTTCATTCTCACATGGATTTGACATGTGGGGACTATTTACAACTTGCACATTTTTTAGAAACCCCCAATTGCCACCAAATTGCATGACATTTGGGGTTGGGCTCCACAAACTAGTACAGGATTCCAGTTATCCCCTTCATTTTTCATTCACCCACAAAAATTGAAATTATGGGGCATGAATTGAATCCCCACATGGATTTGACATGTGGGGACTATTTAGAACTTGCACATTTTCTTGATTTCCCTAATTGCCAAGAAATTGCATGTCATTTCGGGTTGAGCTCCACAAACTAGTACAGGGCTGCAGTTATACCCTTGATTTTTCATGCACCCACAAAAATAGAAATAATTGTACGAGAATTTTACTCTCACATGGATTCGACATGTGCGGACTATTAACAACTTGCGCATTTTTTAGAAACCCCCAATTGCCAACAAATTGCATCACAATTGTTATTGGGTTCCACAAACTAGAGCGTTCCAGTTATTCCCTTCATTTTTCATTCACCCACAGAAATAGAAATAATTGTACGAGAATTTTACTCTCACATGGATTCGACATGTGGGGACTATTTACAACTTGCACATTTTTTAGAAACCCCCAATTGCCAACAAATTGCATGACATTTGGGATTGGGTTCCACAAACTAGTACAAGGTTCCAGTTATTCCCTTGATTTCTCATTCACCCACAAAAATTGAAATATTTGTGCGAGAATTTCATTCCCACATGGATTCGACATGTGGGGACTATTTACAACTTGCACATTTTTTAGAAACCCCCAATTGCCACCAAATTGCATGACATTTGGGGTTGGGCTCCACAAACTAGTACAGGGTTCGAGTTATTCCCTTGATTTCTCATTCACCCTTAGAATGAGAAATAATTGTGCGAAAATTTCATTCTCACATGGATTCGATACGTGGGGACTATTTACAACTTGCACATTTTTTAGAAACCCCCAATTGCCAACAAATTGCATGACATTTGGGATTCGGTTCTACAAACTATAGCGTTCCAGTTATTCCCTTGATTTTTCATTCACCCACAGAAATAGAAATATTTGTGCGAGAATTTCATTCCCACATGGATTCGACATGTGGGAATTATTTACAACTTGCACATTTTTTGAAACCCCCAATTGCCAACAAATTGCATGACATTTGGGATTGGGTTCCACAAACTAGTACAGGGTTCCAGTTATCCCCTTCATTTTTCATTCACCCACAAAAATTGAAATTATGGGGCATGAATTGAATCCCCACCTGGATTTGACATGTGGGGACTATTTACAACTTGCACATTCTTTTGATTTCCCTAATTGCCAACAAATTGCATGACATTTGGGGTTGGGCTCCACAAACTAGTGCAGGGTTCCAGTTATTTCCTTGATTTTTCATTCACCCACAAAAATAGACTTAATTGTGCGAAAATTTCATTCTCACATGGATTCGATATGTGGGGACTATTTACAACTTGCACATTTTTTAGAAACCCCCAATTGCCAACAAATTGCATAACATTTGGGATTGGGTTCCACAAACTACAGCGTTCCAGTTATTCCCTTGATTTTTCATTCACCCACAGAAATAGAAATAACTGTGCGAGAATTTCATTCCCACATGGATTCTTGCTTTTGGAAAAAAAAAAGACACATTGTAGATGGTTTATGTAAAATGACACAAAAATGTTGTGGTCCTTTAAGAAGGATTATTGTTGTGCTTTTATGGGTGCAAATGTAATCCTTATTTCCTACGTGGTCAAAAAAGTTTCCTTTAATGTCATGGAACGATGAATGAACCATTAGCCACGTGTAGCAGTTGTGTGGTATTCATTGAATTCATAAAATGTGGACTCTTCAACCCAATTCCAACCTTTTGAACCCCAACTCCACACTAAGTGTAATTTCTACTAATTAATCCCTTTTGTCTCGAAATGATACCGTTTTTTATTTTAACATTTACAAAGGAAATACTACGGTAGTATTATTCTGAGAGGAGGGAAGTATGTAGCATGCAAGAGAATAAAATGAAGGCTTGAACCAAGGATCCCATTTAGTAAGGTATGCTTGCTTTTGTAGTCTCAATAGGTGCATATTTCTATTGCCCAATACAGTACCGTACTGGTAGTTTCTATGTACAAAAAATTCCTATTGTTTAGATTCCACTAGTGGTGTTATTATTTTGGAGGACATTTGATGGTTCAAATGTGCTCTTATGATGTCATTTTTTCACATTATTTTTTGAAACTTTTTTCAAAATAGGATATTATATTGTTTTTTTGGAAACATGATTTTTACTTCACAATCAATGCTTGAGAGCAAAAGTTATGCCACACAAAGCTCTACCAAAGCTCTACCAAGATTTCGTTTTAAATTACAGCATTGAACAAATACGACGAGGATCGAGCAGTTGTAAGCAGCTGGACTGGCCTACAGCTGGACCAAACAAAAATGTGCATAAATTTAGAAAAGGAATGAGGCATTTAGGGGTTAACCCCTCACCGCCCAAGGTCAAACGCAGTGCAAAGATGCCTGTGTCGGACCCGAGCGGAACTTTTTTTGTAGCGCGACCTCGGCGTGGAATTGGGTGGCTTCACCACACAGATTGCAAGAAGCCTTCAAGGCGGGGCCACTGAAATCATCTGATGGGATTTCGACCGTGCGGATTTTCAACAGATTGGCTTAGATCTTGAGGCAAAAACAAAACTTTACAAACTTTGCCCGCCCGCCAGGGTACTTTATGATTTCTGACAACCGCGCTGATTGACGGATGGAGCCCAAAATTGGTGGGTATCTTCTCAGACTGCAAATGAACGACGGAACCAAATTTTGTTGCCAGGCGTATAGTGCAGAAGCTCAATTCATAGCTTCAAATGAGGGACGGAGCAGGCTTTCCTTCCGACGGCACCGGTTCGGTCTGGCGTCGATGACCGCGTAGCACCGGTCGACTGAACAACTCAAACTGGGCGATGGCGCAGGCGAATGTCTGACAAAGAAAACGTCGAGGACCAGCGATAGAAAAGGAACCGCACTCATGGAAATTGCACAACAGAGATGACGCCAATGCAAAGACGAATTCAAGCAAGGTACTCAGAGTGTGGCCGCAACTCAAAACTCCATAAAATGTGCCACGAAGGATACGAGTCCAATAAAAAAAGCCCTATGAAATTGCGACAGTCCACCACAGCGCCACAGACAGTACGCCCAATCTGCACATCCCTTACCAATAACAACAACCTCGACTCAACGCCCTCACGGCAACCACACTGGGAATGCGCGTTATTCCTAAAACTGAAGACGTTGCTGGAGGTCACGGCTCCACCCTTGAGTGAAGTTCCTCTTCCACTCGCGCCCCTGCCTGAGCCACACTACAATGCCCTTGTCTCCCTCAACATTTCGCCACTACACCAAGCGCCACTAAAATCGTAGCAATCAAAACAACCCCTATTTCACAGAGTACCGCACTCCCTCTCCTCCGGATGCATCCGAGGCCAACGGTCTGCGACAGCCTATGGCCGGTCAGAATTCGGAAATCCAGTACAAACAGCCATGTCCGATGTTTACCCTCTCTCCAATCCGCAACCTCTCTCTCACGGATTGTACTCCATCTAACTCCGGCAATCGCACTGCCCTATGCCTGACTCCCATCGCACCCTAAAGCCTAATCGCGCCAACCAAATCCCTCTCCCAACGCCGCATTGAGACCGTTTTTTCAATCTGCAGTGGACACTTTTGGTCACCCTGGGCGGTGAGGGGTTAAAGAAGTCTCTCACACTGATGAGAGGTACAAAACCATTCTAATAAATTTCACGAAGTAGATGACAGCCAAGCTGTCCATTTTGTAACCTCAGAAATCTTCGTACACTCTTGCAAACTAAGGCCAGTAAGTCCCAATTAGACTCAGTTATGCATAATGCGGTATCTGTTGGGCAATTACTTGAACAAAACCTAAATCAGTTTCTCACTTTCACCCTCCAGCAGCACAATCTCGTCTGCATTCTGAGCATGTGTTACCTGTATTGCACTTGGTTTGGTGCCAAGTCAGCCCTAGCGTTGAATGGATAAGACTTTTTATTGAATTTCATGGAGCATCATGAGGCTCTCTTCTCCCGAAGAAGACAGTGAGCACAACTACTCAACCAAGTCTGTGCTCTCTCCGAGGAGAATGCAATCTGCGTCGGCTGGATCGTCTCCCCACGACGACGAAACTGAAAAGCTAACACCTGTCCCTGACGTTGAGGAATACAGGAAGGGCCGATCACGATGTCGAAGTCATGCTCCGCATCATACTCAAAGAGATTTCCATTACAGAAGCTCAGCCAGTCTGCATCAGGAAACTGAAACCACCGCACAACAAATGGAGCACCGCCATCTGGGGGAGCTCGATCGCCATGGAGGATGTCGACTGGGACCATAAATGCAAGAACGCTAACTGCATCACCTGCGTACAATCCTGGATGGTTATGGAGCGGATGCTCAAACGCATGACCTAAGTCATTAGACACATAAAACGTCGGCCCAACGGAAAACTCGTTCCTCCTACTCGGTGGAGCAATGCCCTTCTGACAAAACCTCTCCCATGAGGATGCACGTAGACCATGGTAGAGGGTAACATCCTGAATGCGATCCTCCAAAGGATCATAGTGACGAAATGAAAGATTTGACGTCATCACATGATCAAGAAACATCAATGATCGCTCTCCGATGGTAATCCTCCTCCGAACTCGCTCCTCTCTGGTAGGAAGCTTCTCCGGGGTCACAAAGGCTGGGAGTCGAATGTCAACCGTCAAAAGTCCCTCAAAAAACACACCCAAAGGTACAACAGGAGCAAACGATCCACCTCGCCGTCCTCGCCGTCCTCGCCGTCTTCGCCGTCCTCGCCGTCCTCGCCACTGTGCTGGGCCTCCTCTAGCACTAGATGTCCCCTCATCCCGAGGCTGATGACCAGCTGGGCCTCCTCTAGCACTAGATGTCCCCTCATCCCGAGGCTGATGACCAGATCGCTGAGGTGTAACACTAGATGTCCCCTCATCACAAGCGCAACGCTGAACTATAATATCGATGACATCGTCCAACACCCGCAGACCAAATATGCCGTAGCCACCACGGAGAAAGTACTCAATGCCCAGTACTGAGTCCTGAACCTCCTCATAGACCTCCATGACCTCCGCAACCACCAAAGTAGAGAAGTACTTTAATAAAAAGTACTTCAAGGCATCCTTTGAAGCATCAAATGAAGTGCGGTCCACGTCTGCATTCAAATCCTGCTCAATGGATTGCAATGCACCAGTGGAAGTGGGAGGAGGGTCATCTATGAGGTAAAAGTAGCTAGAAGCCAAGTAGTCCTTGATAAAGGGAAACGGGATCTACACACCACAACACAACAATAAAAAAATCAATTTACTATAATCTGTATCAAGTCTATACGTTAATATCTAAATGTTCTCAATATAAACCTCACAAATCCAAGATGTAATATCATCACATCTTTCTAGGTGTTTGTAATATGATAGAGTCTGTCTATCATAATCCAATCACAACCATCAACACACACAGGGCATAGGGCATAATCCAATCACAAGCATCAGATACACACAGGGCACAGGGCATTGAAATGAATACCTCAGTCAAACCTTCCGCCATCTCTCGATGCTCGACATGTCCAGGCTTAACCACGAGACATTCCTCCACCTGCGCTCCAAATACCAAACCCTAAAATCATCAGCACCAATCCTCACCAAAAAACTCCAACATCTTTGCATTTTGATCATAGAACAAAACTTCAAATACAAAAAATTCTTCATTTTCAAAATCGCTTACTTCCTGACGCTGCTCTTTGTCTGTGGAGAGATTGGCCTCCAACTCCTCTAGACTCATCTTGTCACCAACCTGGGAGCACAAACGACATCAAACGCTCCATCCCGCGTCCACAACACACGCATCGACCACACGAGCCAAATCGTCCACCCTAACAAACCCCAAAAAATCTGAAGAAGAATTCCGATCCAAGACACCACCGCAAATTGCGACCAATTCCTTCCCCATGAAACCCTAAGAAACCAAACCACGCACGACGATGTCGGAGCATACCCTAAAAGGAGCACTTCCCAGTCCGAGATTGCACAGCCCCTGAATTCAATCGCGGCGACCTCCGAAAATCGTTTCACCACCTACACTCGCACACCAAACCACCAGTCAAACAGAAGAAAAGCTAAATCGCGTAAAGTTCCATTGTAAACTAATCTTCAACCACCTCTTATATTAAGAAATAGCAACCGCGCGTTCTGAAATTTGAAAGCTTATGTGCAACTACCAAGTCGCCAACTCTACCGTCGTTTTCTCTCTTCCGATACTGCAATTAGAAACTTGAAACTCGTCATTGGAATAAAAGAGAGTAAAAACAATGAGTCTGAACTTACAAGCGATTAACATCAGCGTGGCCGGTGCCGACATACTTGGCCTGTAAGTGCTCAAGTTGACTGTTGATGTTGAACCTATCACTGGCCTGCCAGACACCAAATAACAAAATTAAAACGACAGTACATCGATTCCGTTCTTGTGGTTCAGAGGAATCAAAAGAAGAATTGAAAGCCAAGAAACAGAGAAGGCAGGGTAAAAATTAAAACAACGAAAAATTAAAACTAGATTCACTGTAGATACTCAGACCCCTGCGAAAGCAGGCGGACAGCCACGTTCCCACCTATTTCCTCCCTGCATCTCTCGCACACTTCAATCATACAAAGTAAACGGACGTAAAGGTCAACATGCAGATCGATCCCACAGATCCTACAGTCGAAAACGTACAATCACCGCAGAGTCCACAACTACATCATGAAGGAAAAACCAGAACGCAGAACCTTAGCGATTCCGTTCCTCAATCATACCGAATACGAATCCATCATCGCTTCTTTTGGAATGAATTCGACTACAAAAACCGGGACAAATACACCAAAAAAGAAATGCGCCGATGCTTACAGTTGAAACATAAACTCGCTTGCACTAACAAAAGAAAATTACTAAAAGCAAACTACAAGTGAACTCACATCGGCGCATGCAAGAGAAAAGCAGGGGAAAACAAGAGACAAATGCGGCAATGCAGGTAGTTAGCAATGCAATGCAATGTCAGAATTTAAAGCTGCGACATCATGAAGGAGCATTCAGCAAATGGCACTGACATGAAAATTCATGAACATGGAAACAAAAAAAAAAAAAAAAAGAATAGATAAATGGATCGGTACCGAGTGCCGGAGAGCTCCGGAGGAGAGATACAGAGCGAGAGACAGAGAGAGAGAGAGAGAGAGAGAGAGAGAGAGCACGAATGCCGAGGGCGGAAATGGGGAGGGGAAATAGGGGGAGACGACGAGGGAAATTAGGGTTCGGGACGGGAGAAACAAGAAATTAGTGCAGGATTACCGACGAGATTAGAAGGCAATTAACTTAGTGTTAAAAATGGAAAGCTAAGTAGAGACCCGAAAGCCAAAGTAATGGGCTATATGCAAAGGCTTGTTTGGGAGTGCACATGAAGGGCTACTTATATGTGGAGTTTAGCTAAAGGTGGAATTTTAGGATAGGGTGACAATTCGTAGTTGTGTAGGCAGTTTAACCCCTAAAGGCCCAAAGTCCCCTCGGGGACACTTGGGATTTCGGGCAGGCTCGTGCGACCTGAAATTTCGACCTGATTTTTTGAAACTTTTTTTGAAGATAGGGAATCACATTAGCTTTCTAAAAATATATTTTTTTTTAAATCGGTCCCCGGGAGCAAAATTTATGTCGCCCGAAGTCAAAAAAGCAGTTCGCCAGGCAAAAGAAAAAAAAAAAAAAATGAATTTTTGTAATTTTAAATTTTTTTTCTCAAAGATTATGATTTTTTCTACATCTGAAGCTTTGATTCATTCTATTTGGACTACAAATGAGAAAGTTATGGACAATCTTGTTTTTCGGGCAACCTAAGTGTCTTCTTCAAAAAACAACTTATAAAATTCATTTTTGAATGCAATTTTCAAAAAATTTCAAAATTTTTCTTTTTAAAAGGTTAAGTTTGTTTGCAAGAACAATCCCACCGTTGGAATTATGGTTTTTTAATTCCATCTAAGAGCTATTGAAGATTTAGTATTTTGTTCAATTTTGGACCTACTTCTACTTAACAATTTTTCTATATGTGAAAATCAAGTTTTGACATTCTGAAATTTATTTTACGAACTCTCAACTCAAATGTTCAACATAAAAAAATTTAACTTTATGGTATGTAGTGCAAAAAAAAACCACAAATGGCCGTCAAAGTCATCTGAAATTGCAATCCAGAGTTCAAAAAAACTTCTTTTTCCAACTTCAAATGCTAATATCTTCCAATCAGTACGGTCAAACTTCATGAAAATTTTACCACATGATCTAAGACAAGTGAAGTATAAGATCCTACAGTTAGATTCTAAAAAAAGTTTTTTAAAATTTAGAGAGTGATCGCAGCAGAAATGGCAGTTTTCAGTGGTTTCAGAGCCAGAAAATGCCTTGGGCCTTTAGGGGTTGATGTGTTTTTCTAGCACTGTCAATGGTCATCTTTTTTAAGCAAATCTTTAAATATTTTTTTTTAGTACTTGAATTCATTTTTGGATCTTTTACATTTTTGTTTATGTTTTTGTACAAATATATTAATTAATTATACATAAAAATACACTAGGGCTTTGTGTTGTTGTCACCAATATAATGCAAGGAATAGATATTGCAAACACACATACTTACATGCCCCAAAAATAGAAATATTATTATTATGATCATGATCATCATCTGATGACGATGACAACGACACCAGCCAAAGTTTTGTATTTCAATCTAGATTAATCCTTTCTAATATAAATATCATTGTCCTAATTATTTACCTCAATTTCATTATTATAGTCACAAAAAATAGTTTATGTTTTAAAAATTCAATTATTGCATAAGATGAATGAGAAGATGTTTAAATATAATATTGACTTAAAGCTTTTTGTTCATCATCTCAAACTTAGATGTCGTTGTACTAATGGGCTTAACCCTTAAAGGACCAAGGCATTTTCTGGATCCAAAACCACTCAAACTGCCATGTCTACTACGATCACCCAAGAAACCAAAAAAAACATTTTTTTAGACCCAAACCATAGGATCTTGTACTTCACTTGTCTCATATCATGTAATAAAATTTTTATAAAGTTTGACTATATGGATTGGAAGATATTAGTATTCAAAGTTGGAAAAAAAAAATTGATTGCTGGTCCGCAATTTCAAATGACTTTGGTCACCATTTGTAGAAACTTTTGTGCACTACGAACCATCAATTTAAATTTTTTTATGTTGAACATTTGAGTTGAAAGTCTAGAAAAAAAATTCAGAAAAAAAAACACTTGATTTTCATTCATTAAAAAATTGTGAAGTAGAAGTAGGTCTAAAATTGAACAAAACACTTAATCGTTAATAATTCCAAGATGGAATTGAAACTCCATATTTCCAATGGTGAGATTATTCTTGCAAGTAAACTTAACCCTGACACAAAAAGAATTGAAAAATTTCAAAAATTTCACTCAAAAATGAATTCCATAAGTTGTTTTTTGAAGAAGATGCTTAGATTGCCCCAAAAACAAGATTGTTCATAACTTTCTCATTATTAGTCCATATAGAATGAATCAAAGCTTCAAATTTAGACAAAAACATGATCTTCGAGAAAAAAATTAAAAATTAAAAAAATGCATTTAAATCATATTATAAAAAAATTCTTCAATGGGTTTTTATTCATTGTCTTAGCACTACACTATTTTTTGTTGTTGTTATTTGTTACCAAATATTGTATTGAAAGTTAACTTTCCAAATATAATTTATTGCCTATTTTTAAAATTTATAACCTTTCAAATGATTAAAATTGGCTTCAAAAGTCTACAATTTCAATGGGTAGAGCTCTAGTGGCAAAGTGCCACCAAAAAAATTACTTTTAGGAGGAAAATTATTTTCATTCTTTTGGTCAAAGACCAAGGATTCATTAAAAGTGGATCTTGGTCACTCACTAATATTTGTTCCATTGCTACCCTAATTCTACTAAATTCTCTTGAAGTATTGAAAAGTGTTGAAAAGTCTTCAAGAGACTTGTCCTCAAAGTATTCAAATCTAACTTATCCTAGAAGCTTCTATCCCCTAGGTCCTAATTGTGATCTTTCTCCTAAACTTTAAGAATTTTAAGGAACTTTCCATTATCGTGGAAAAAACTCTCTTAAAAGACTGTTGAAAAAACTTAAGAGACTTGTCTTTGAAATATACTATCCAAATTAACTTAACTTGTCTTGCAAGATTCCATCTCCTAGACCCTAGCTTGAGCTCTTTTCAAAACACCAAAAAAAATTCAAGGAACTTTCTATTGTTGTAGATTAATGAAAAGTTTATTGAAAACCTTGGATCAATATAAGAGACCTTGTAATTCCTTGAAAACTTCCCAATTACAAGTAATTTAAGACCTTGTCTCTAATTAATTTCATTTAATGTTTGCCGCACAAGGAACCTTCTTATATTGCACCAACACTTTGCAAATTCCCAAATTTGGTTGTTGAAAAGGTTTAATGCACTTTCATCCTCAAAAACAATGAAAATTAGATAAAAGACAAATGCTAAAAACTTTCAATATAAAATGTAAGTAGTTGAAACCACAACACCCAAAGGAAATGAATTGATATTTTTAGTTATTTAACTTCTCACTTACTATCTTATGTGTAGACAGGACGTGATGATTTGTGGCCCTCCCCCCGGGGCGAGAAAAATCTTGTACCGTTGATTTTTTTTTAAATGCTTACCTTCAAAATCGCCATCGATTTCTCAAAAAATCACAAACCGTTGATCTTGTGAGATTTAATCTGAGCCGTCCAAATTTGAATACGGATACAAATACAAAATGAATATTGGATATGGATATAGTATTGTATACAAATACGTAGTGAATACAAAATACGAATATGAATATGAATACAACATTAGATAGAAATACAGATTCAAATACAAGTGCGGGATATGGATACTGGTACGGATATTGGATACGTGTTTGTTCCATATTGTTTGTTAAGTATGTTGGTTTTTGAAATTAGAAGAGGGGGGGAGAGGGGGAGGGGTAATGAAAAAATTTAAAATTTAAAATTTTTTAAAGGGGGAAGGTATATGAAATTTAAAATTTTTTATTTCACTATAAGAAATAATAAAACAACAGCATTCCTCACTATCCACTACAATGCCTATAACTTCTCACTTACAACCCTATTAAAAAGTCCCTATTGATTGCCTCAAGCTCAACTTGTAATCTTGTATATCCCTATTGTATGCCTTAATTTCTTCTCATGCTTAGCGGGATCCAATAACAAATGGCACTTCAAATTTGGATCATTATGGCACCTCTAAATCTCCTAAACATCTAGGAAGCTATAAAACTGTCATATATTCTACCTCTACGGTGCCTGTATTTGAGCATCTTATGTTTTAGATGTTAAAATTATATCCAAAATAAAAGATAATAATCAATCAATTGTCAATCCAATGGTGTATTTCTTGCCATATTTTAGTACAAAATCCATATTCTAAAAGTCAAACATGTTATTGTTTAACCCCTAAAGCCTAAGACACCAAATTTTGGTGATGACAATACTTTGAAGTTAAATAAAAATGACCAAGTTATTATTTTTTAATAGTTTATATTTTAGAAATTTTCTTTTTAAAATCTAGTTTTAGCATCAAAAGTCCGATTTTGAAAATGATGGATTATGATTTTTTTATTCAAGATTTTGTGCAAGGGTACCCATTGCAATCTTGACTTTTTGTAGTGTTGAGGGCTCTTGGAAATGAGCTTCAAATACACTAGATCTTGGAGGAAAAATCACATTAGAAATTCATTTAAAAAAATTGTAGAGTAGATTTTGAGAAGCTATAAATTGATTGGAGTTATGCATATTATGCCTTTTAACCTCATTTTTTTGGGTGGGAATTTTTTTAGATTTGATATGTGAAAAGATGATTGAAAGACTTCAAATTACTTTCAAAATTTTAACGCCCTCATGATCAAACATTAATTATAATCTTTCAATCCATTTGTGATGTTATTGTACTTTCTTTACCATGTGATTTCTATCATGTCTTAGTTTAAATTTGTATGGTTACAATTTCTTTTTTAAATAAAACTTATCAAAATGTTGGCTTTCTATTTAATTTAGAGAAAATTCCAAGAAGTTTCAAAATGGCCTTGGATATTTTCGGGTTAAAATAGCTCTTACAGTCATTGAGGGATTAATTTGAAGGCAATCAAATCCATGGTCTCATTCGCATGATTTCCTAGTTTGTATCCTTTTTGTGTCCCATTTGACCTACTTAGCAAATTACTTTATTATATTGGTGATTATTATCTTCTTGGTTGTAACATTAATCCCTAAAGGACTGAGGAGCCTACTTTGGGCTTTTCAAGAACTCATGCAAGCTCTATTTGCTTTAAAATTTAAAATTTTAGAGTGAATTTTTAATTATGGATGCTAATCAAATCTAATGTACATGTGAAACTTTGTTTAATGTCATTTTGATAAATATTGCAAAAGTTATAAGGTTTTTATTTGATTTCAATATCAAAATAGGTAGCTAAAAATGTATTTTTAAATAAAATGAATTTTTTTATTAGATTGTATAGATTGATATCTATATAAAAACATTTGAACCATTTAGTTCCAAATAATGAGATGAAAATTATGAAGAGTACTAGTTTGCGAGCAATGAAGGTAGAAAAAATATGTAAAGTCATTTTTTGAACTCAATTTTGAAAATGTCCAAATAAAAGCAAAAACAGGGGATACATGGTATTTACTAGGACATCCTCACGATTGGCATTTATACTATAATTCTCAATTTCTTGTCAAGAATATTAGCTACTTTGGTTTTTCTTTCATCTAGTACCACCTTCTATTTTATAATTTTTTTAACGATGACTATGAAAGTTTTTTGGTTAAATTTGTTCTATGTATTTTCAACCTATTGTTCAGCACATTGACTAAAATGTATAAGTTGTGGGACACACATTTTGTTTTTTTCCTTAAAACATTGAAAGACAAACTTCATCCTTGTAAAGGGCTAAAAAAAACTATTTTTTTAATATTTAGGCAAATTGAATTTGCAATGGACAAAGATTTTCACTCTCAAATTTGCAAAGGAAATATTGACAAGTTAACTGAAGGATCCTACAATTGGGTCTGTTAAAGACTAAATATAAATGAAGATTTTAGCCTTACTTTAGATATGAGTATTTTGGACTACAAAACACTAAAGTCCTTTACCTTTAGTGGTTAATAATTCCAATGCTCATTTCAATAGGATAATCATCGCTTTGGGATATACCCTCAAAGGTTCTCTATGGGCATAACTATGGGAGTGATTGGCTCCTCACTCACAAATCAAGTGCAAGCTCATGTGTAAGTTCATCCATATTCTCAATTCCATTCTCATTTAACCCCTAAAGGACCATTGTCCCTTCGGGGGACAAATGCGTTTTCGGGCAGGTACCTATGGGCTGAAATTTTCTCCTGATTTTTTGAAACTTTTTGTGAACATGAAGAATTGAGAGAGGTACATGGAAGAATTTTTTTTTTTGAAATCGGACCTTTGAACAAGAAGTTATGCCATTTCTTGGAATGCGTGGGGACGGGGGGCAGCAAAAAAAATTTGCAAAATTTTGAATTTTTTTTTAAATATTTTTTTTTCATAGATTATATTTTTTTTCTATCTGGAAAGCTTTGATTCATTTCATTTGGATTTGTTATGAGGAAGTTATGGACATTCTTGTTTTTCAGGCAGTTAGAGCATCTTCTTGAAAAAAATAACTTGTAGAATTCATTTCGGAATGCAATTTTTTCAATTTTTCAATTTTTTTTTTGGAATGGTTTAGTTTACTTGCTAGAACAATCTCACCATTGGGATTAGTGCATTTTAATTCCATCTAAAATATATGAATATTTTAGATTTTCCTTCTATCTTGTACTTACTTCTACTTAACAATTTTTTTAAGAATGATACTTAAGTTTTTTTGAATTTTTTTTTCCCCTAGACTCTCAACTCAATTCTCCACTATAAAGATTTAAAGCTCAAAACGCTCTAGAGCAAAAATTTTAAGTTAAAAATGTTTAGAGTCAAAAAATCTGGTCCCACAATGTGCTGAAAAACTTGTTTTTTCCACTTTAAACACAGATATCTTGCAATCTGTGCGGTCAAAAATTCTGAAATTTTTTCCACACATTCTCATATTAATTAGGTGTAAGATCCTACGGTTAGATGTGAAAAAAAAAACAATTTTAATTTTTTTTTACTTTTTGCTATAGAAATGGCAGTTTTGAGTGTTTTTTGGCAAAAAAAAAGGCCTCGCTCCTTTAGGGTTTAGTGACATAAAGTAGGTATACCCAAAATCGCATCCGGCCTTACAATCGCCATCATCACTCTGTGTACATCTCCAAAATCAATACATACGTATCTTGGAAGAAACTGAATTCCAAAACCTCTACCAAAACTGAAAAACTTGGACCCTTCCTAACTTTTGCATACGGTATCCAAATACCGCGTTCTTCAGTGCATTGGGAACCTACGAGACAACATGAAAATTGGACCTGACTAATAATAGTAACCATGCACAGGAGCCAAAACTGTCGGGTTTTTCGTGGCCGGGTGCCCACCTTCTGTGCTGCAAATTCTGAACCCCCACTGATGGCAAGGATGGTACCAGTAGGTGTCGAAAGGGACTGAGCTGCATTATTTGAAGTGGACTTTGTTGCCGCTCAGGGAGCCCATTTTTTCCAAATTTGTCAGCGTCTACTTACGCACCATCAGTCAGGCATGTGTCTGTAAGGACACCGAGTGACAAGCTTATTAGTCTGGACAACATTTTGGCATCGTGCAAAGGCGTCAGACAGTGCTACCGTATGAGAAAGAAAGGAGTATCATCACCCACCCATTCATTTGTCTCTCTCATCTGGACATATTGCACGTACTTGAAGGTCTGATTCAGCACTCATGTGTCGAAATTGAATTTCCACATCACATTCTGAGGGGTCCACGTCACCTCACACCAATCACAAGATGAGATTTGGCACTTTCACAAAAATGACTAAATTTATGCCAAATCTATCCTTCATGTAGGGTAGGTCTAGAAAGCAAACCTTTAACTCCTAAAGGATGCTTTTGTTGTAGATGTTTTTTGTTCCTTTGGATTTCACTTCAACAAAGATTGTAGGATGGAAAAAAAAAAAAAACGTTTTTTTGTCCAATTTTTTGTTCTTAGAAGTTGCTTGAGTTCATTTTCAATGAATAGTAATGCAAATCCCCTTATAATGGTATTATTGACTTTTCTAAAGAAGGAGATGTTTAATCCAAGGATCACCCTTATTAGTAGTGTATTTGGGCCATTTTTTGCTAATCACACTTGATGTGAATTTCAACCCCAAAAATGATATTTTGTGATTTTGAGTTCAACCAATGAAATGAAGATTATCAAGTGTAGTTTGTATTCTAATTGAAAATTTTGAAAAATTCATAAATTCCAATCTTTTATAGCAATATGAACTTTAGGCCTACAACCATAGTTTGTTGATTGTTTAATTTTAGAATGACACAATAACTTTGGTTTATACCATGATGTTATAGACTATAATATACATCTTTGATTTTTTTAAATCAAATTTTTTAAGTATATTTTGTATTTGATATGAATTTTATTTTTCTTAAAAATTCATAGTAATTTCAAAATTTTCCCAAAAAAATTGAAAAATATTATTTCCTAGTAGAAATATGAATTCACCTTTGAAAAATAAATATAAAAATTTTCATTCATATATTATGATAGCAAACAAACTGATAGGTAGCAAGCAATTTTTTTTTAATTATAGCTCCAGTGTTCCTCATAGCATGCCATTGAATTAAATTTTGAGGGACGCAAGCGTATTAGCTCCTTTTTGTAAGCTGGCAAAATTTGACCCCAAAAATAAGCGTTGGTAGTGAGGCTTGAAATTAGTGGTCATGGACAAATCCTTTAACCAAAGGGTCTAATTACATTTGGAAGGAAGCTAAACTCCTTGAAATATTTTTTGGTAAATGTTGATTAAAAAAAAATGGCATGTAACCTAAGTTGTTTCACATTTTTTAGACCTTTGTAGAATTAGTTAATTATAAAGTTTTGAAGTTGAAATATAGTGGTCACTAAAAGCGTCCACCTCCTGAAATATACACTAATGGTACATTGATGGTGCATTGAAGAAAGCAAAATATACTTCTCAGTTCTAGGACGTTTTTAAAGACTTATTAGAGTCTATTTTAGGACCTCCTACCTAATATCAAGGCAAAATCATGGCACAATTATGTAGAGAAGAGACAAAGTGCATAATCCGCTTATAATTTAGTCCACAGGTCCAAAATCACCCAAAACTCAATTGTGATCCCTACTCTTCTAGGCCTAATTTCAACATGCTGCATTCCAATATAGTGGAAACTATGAAGGGATGGCATTATGACCACTTTTGAGTGAAATTGGGGTTGAAAAGGTTGGAACGGGTCGAAAAATTATGATTTTATAACTTCAATGGATGCCAACATGTAGGTTCTATCTAAAGCAAAAATTTCATTCATTATTTTGCAAGCTTAAGGGCCGGAGCTTGTACTGTAGATTATCATTACAACCTATAAGGAATTAGGAGAATCACATCAAAATCCAAATGGATGAGAAGAGTCCCCCTAATGGCAAGCAATGTGTTTTTGCTTTAAAACCACCTATACTACATGTTATTTTACTCAAAAACAAGTTTTGAATTATGACTTTAGTTTATTCCAAAATGGTAGGTGGAGTTGCCTTATATTTTTTAATATTTGTTTTTAAATATTTTATGACTTTGATCCATTATATCCATCATCAAAATTACAATAAAGCATGCACTTTCCTATTTATGCATCAATAATTGGATGCTTTTGAGTTTTCATCCTACAAACAACTTTTAGGCTGAAATTGTTTTAGCCAATTTTTGGATATATCTTTGAAGTTTGACAAATATAGGGTCAACTTTGTAATTGTGGAGTACATTTGAAGCCACAATTAAAATTGAAGTCACGACCAGAATGATGGAATGAAGCTAGGACTAAAATGTTGGAATAAAGTCAAGACTTAAATGATGGAATGAAGTTAGGTAAAAAATGGTGGAATGAAGCCAAAACAAAAATTATGTAATTTTGAAGCCATGACAAAAGTAATGGAATTTCAAAGTCACATGACTCAAATTGAAGCCCCCAAGAATTCAATGTCTTTTCAATTGAGGGAGTTTAACCCCTAAAGGACCAGAAGGCCACCCGATGGCTTCTACAACTACATTTGTAAAAAATTTGATATGTGAACCTCACTAACAGTTTGTAAGCAACAAAGAGACCCTAGATGATTTTCTCTGCTGAATCTATCATTGCAATCCAATAAAGAAATGATGAGTATGCAATTTTGGGTGAATTTTTGAGAATGGAAAAGGCATTGTGGGCCATTACTTCACATTCTCGTATTTTTTTTTCTACACCTCAAAATGATATTAAAAATTGCACATCAATATTATGATGATATGCACATGTGGGAAAAACTTCAGAATTTTTGGAGCACTTTTGAGCATTCCGATTTCAACATTTTGATTTCAGCGTACATACAAAGGACTCCCTAACCAAACAAATTTCATTAATCTTGTCAACGGTGGCATTTTCTCAAAAATTGTGCAATTTTGTTGATCTTTTTTTATTATAGGAAAGCTAAATAAGTCTTGCTTCATTTCAACGGTGGCGATCATCAAAATTCTACACAAATGAGGAATTATGCTTGTTACAAGAGCTAGTCAAGAAAACAAGGACTATATTCAAACACCCCCAGTCCTTTAGGGGTTATAAGTTTTTTGAGGAAATCAAAGGAACCTTGGAGCTCAATTAATATCCAAAACAAAGATTGGAAAAATTTGAATTTGAATATGAGAATTGAAAGATTTTTGAGGCAATCATAAAGACTTACAAAACCAAGTGGAATGTAGGGTCCACTTTGCAACCATTGAATCAAGATCCTTGGGATTTATGTATTAACAAATACAAGGTTCAATACCGGCTATTGGTCAACATATACCTCCAAAGCCAACAAACCTTATAACCTTGGAAGGATAAGCATATAAATATTTTTTTCAACCTTCATTTTGCAACTATCAATTATATTTATTTTTTAGAGATGAAACTACATGCCTTCTATTAGTTGTAAATTTTTTGCATCTTCTGGAAATTACCATGAATTTTTTTAATAAAAAGTGAAACAATTCATATCATATCAAATATGCTCAAAAAATTTGAAAATTTATCCTTAGGTTTATATAATAGTATAGAATATTATGGTGCATTTTTTTTAAATGTCATTCTAAAATTAAAAAATCAATACTCTATGATTGTAAGTTCAAAGTTCAAATTGCTATAAAATATTTAGTTTTAGAAATTTTCCAAAATTTCTATTTGAAGCTAAATTTGATAAATAATCTTCATTTCAATAGTTGGACTCAAATTCAAAAAAGAACATTTTGATGGCAAAAATTCAGATCAAGAGGAAGGAGGATAAGTTGCAAAAGTCCCCAAATAGAAATTAGATGAAAAACATTTTTTTTCATCTTTGGAAATTTTCTTGAAATCATCCAAAAGACATGTACACTTTTCTTCTTAAGAATTTGAGGGTTAACATAAGACACTGAAGAAATCTTGGTATTTTTAAAATGTGTTTTAAGAGTTGAAAATCAACTTTTCAATATTCCAATATACACTGACAAACAACACCAAGTACAGATTTGAAACTTTTTCATTTAAATAGCCATACCATTAGCATCAATGGGCAAATTCCAAAAGTTGATATACAGAAGTTGTAGTGTGCAACATGTAACACATTACTATGGAAGTTTCTAAGAAAATTAGTTGTGATGTGAAAAAAAATTAATTCTAAAGTTAGCCATGTTAAAACTCGATTTTGTACGCTATAATTTGGAACTACTTTATATTTTGTCAATTTTTTTTAAAACTCCAAAATTTTTTTTGTGCCATAAAATGTTGGTATACATCATTTCAAATTGTTGTACACAAAAATTGAAGGAAATTGACATTAATAGAATTTAAAATATCAACAATTTGCCAAACATACAAATGACATTGGTTCTCACAATATTTGAATTTTTTTTGGGAATTGAGAGCATGGGATTGTATTAGCTATTGTAGAGAGAGTATAGGTTGCAACATAGACCATTATATCTTAAAGCCCTTGCATTTGAAATATTTGTTGAATTAGACAATGCATTTGATTTATATTTTGTAGCCCTATAATGTGTTTTCAAATCAATTTTCTTAACCAAAGATTGGAATTCATGATGCACATAAAGGATCCAAAAAATCTCCAAAAAATTAAATTATCATTGTCAATATCATCACTAAACTACCAATTTGATGAACGTTAGTGTAATTTTTGGCAATTGATCAAATTTTTGAGTTTAAAAAAAATATTGACAAAATATAAAGTAGTTCCAAATTATAGCGTACAAAATCAAGTTTTAACATGGCTAACTTTGGAATTAATTTTCTTTCACATCACAACTAATTTTTTTGGAAACTTCCATAGTAATGTGTTAATGTTGCGCACTATAATTTTTGTGTATCAACTTTTGGAATTTGCCCATTGATGCTAATGGTATGGCTATTTGAATGAAAAAGTTTCAAATCTGTACTCGGTTTTGTTTTTTAGTGTATATTTGAATCCCCAAAAAATGAATTATAAAGACTTTTGTACAAGATGTTGTGTTTTCCTAAATCCTACACCTAAAATTGACCAAATAAGCATTTGGGATATTTGGTGGTTAGGCTAATACTTCATTTTATACCATGTAAATTACCTACCTGCCTACCTACCATCCCATTTTACAGTCTAGGAGTTTGAAAAACTAGGGTTGTACTATAGTAGAAGCAAGTGTTCACCTAAGAAAGACAATCATTGAGGACTCTCCAAGCTTTGTTTTGCATATCCAAGTTTAAGAGATGTTTTTACCTACCGCAACTTTCCAATTTTGATCTCACTTGCAATTGCCATCATTGTATTTGCCATTGCACCAACTTTCTTGAGAGTCCATGTGCGTCTTTTTTGGTCTGGTTTTCAAAATTTGGAGCTCATTTTTGGGAGATGTAGAGGTGTAGATCTCTCTATTTCAAGAATTTGAAAATGTTTGTCAGTGTTGCAAGTTTTGATGATATTGCGGCACTAGTAGAAAACAATGTCCACATCAACATGTTTTGTTGCTTTGGACAACTTGATTTGGACACGAATTAATAAAATTTTATACATTTTGGTTGTGTTTTGTGTTAATTCGGACATTTTTGTTGCTTCAAATGGCTTGATTTAGACAATATTTTCTACTAGGAGAATCAATTTGTTCTTCTTCAATTTTTTGCATTTCAAACGGATTTATTAGCTTTAGAACATAGAGTGCGCAATTGAAGATTTTATTTAGTTTTTTTAGTGTTGCTTAAAGATTTTGAGTGTAGTAAAGTGAGATTTTTGTGCAAGTAGGGAGAAATAGTGTAGATTAAATTATTACAATTTTTATTGGGACTTCTGAGAGTGTGGATTGGTGTCGTCGTATGTGATCTTGTTTTTTTCTTGTCGATCTAGTAGTTGTCATTTTGTAGCAATTAGACATTCCATTTCTTTGAAAATGTGGTCTTTAGATGACATTTGGCATGAAACCGCTCTTTGAATATTTTTTGACATTTTATTTTTTTTGTAGATTTGCACTTGGGATTTTGTTGTTGTGTTTTTGGTCATTATGTGGGCTCTTTGCAATACTATACGCCATAGACATCACATTTTCTGCATCTTGTACAAACGTTAGTTTATATTGTCTCCATAAATATGGCGTAGACATGCTAAACTACATTGACAAAGCCAGGAAGTTCATGTTGTTTCCTAAAGTTGATACCACCAACCATGCTTTGGAGCTTTGATATCTGTGTAAATAAATAGCATTGCCAAAGTCTCTAAAACCAAAAACTGAGCCCCAAAACCTCCTATTGGACATCATTGGTACACTCTGAGAGTAGCAGAACCCTAGTTTATATTAGAATATGATCTTACTTGCTAATAGTATTTGATTTTGACATTGTTATTAATACCAAATTTTGACACTACTATATTGGTAGCTCAGAAAATCCTTTATTGCCATCATTTAAATTCAACTTTGGACCATTCTCATGTAAAAACACAATATACATTGGGTCTCATTTTATGAACAAAGCTTGATTTTGGTCACTCGTCAAGGATATTGTCCATCCAACATTTGATCTTTGGGACCTTGGATATGCCATCTATCAAACTTAGATGCCATGTAGATACCAGTAAGCAACATTAGATGCCAGTAAGCAACATTAGATGCTATCTTGATGCCAACATGTACTGTAAGATGTCATCACAGGAAGAAAACTGCGTTTTACTTGTCAAATCTGCGTTTTACTTGACAGAAACTGCGTTGTACCCAACAAAAAGTGTGGAATTGGTTTTGTTGAGGTCTCCCTTCTAAATGCAAAATTTTGCATTCTAATACAAAATTCTGCATTTTACTTGTCAAATTCTGTGTTGAAACGTTGGAACGCAGAATTTTGCATCCAACATGCAATCAAGAATTTACATTATGCATCAAGACTTTGATTGAAAGCAACAATCTTCAACTATCTCAACCTACATTGTTCACCAAAAACATTCCACTAGTATGGGATTAATAATATTATGTTCTTTAGTCTTTTAGTGCCTACTTAAGTCCTACACCAAGAAGTGACCTATTAATTGAAATAGATGTACACTTGTTTGCATATAAATATTTTAATAATCATTTAATTGTAAATAACTACATATATCCCATAAATTTATATATTATAATTTTTTTTAATTATTGGATGGTGCATCATAATGTTTGTACAAAGTACATTTGTAGAAAACAAGATTTTTTGAGGCAGTTTGATTCAATGAACATTAGGTGCTAGCAAATTTTTTGAAACAATTTAGTAATACTTCTACTTTATTTTTGTTCAAGAATGATACATTATACATGTGTTTAACTATGATCCCACACAATTTTCAATGGTTTTGGAAGTTTTCATTCTTTAGAGTATATGAAGTGTTGCAAAGAATATACACTTATAAATAGTTGAGGGTCAACATTATGATATGAAAAAACAAAATTTGTTAGAACATTGTAGACATTTTTTTTGAAAGAACAACATTATTTGGCTTTTAAATACTATATTGTACTAGAAGCTATATTTTTATTGATGCTAAGCTACAACTTCCTTTTGTGAACATCTTTCGTGATCATCTTTTGTGATGAAAGCCGATCATATGTTTTATCTTTAGTTTCTCCATACCTAAGAAGTCAAATAGATCCAAATTTTTTTCTCGTGAGTTTTTTGGTATTGTTTGTTGATTTAGTCGTATGTTTTGAAAATCCCTTTTTTGCCATGCACCTCAACCTCATAAAATGAACCTTGTATGTACGCCAATGCATTAAAAAAATGGAAAAACTAACTCCAACATAAAGGTCATTGCAAGAATAAGCAAACACTTGCCTTTTCATAAACACCTATCATTACTATATTGTTGTCGCAACTATGAGGACCCAACATGTTCCCTATTTTGACTACTTTTCCAATTTTATATAATCTACAATGAGAAAAATATCTTAAAATACAACATTTTTGCCTCATAGGTCTAAATTACATGAAATTATAAGGTGCCTTCCAATACCATCCAAGTTGCACCATTTATCCCACAATTGCAAGATGCATGGATGAACTTCATGAAATAATTAAATAAACAACAACATAATTATTTAAATGGCTTTTTTATGGCTTTTTTTTTAATTACTAAAAATAAAAATCTCCACAGACCTATACAGAATGGTAGCATGTAATGTTGCTACTAACAACCAAAACTATTCAATGTGCTCATTTAAAGTAAACCAACCCTATGATAGACAAACCACCCAATGCAAACACTTAGGAAATGATCCGTTACAATCTTACATCAACCAATGACCAAAAAATTGCAATAAATGAGATTTGAGCTAATTAGGTTGAGTTAGTGGCTACAATCAATACCTTGGGTGATGGTGTTCAATGAATTGCAATAGGAACTTCTACCTTTCTAATGTAAATTCATCACTAGAAGTAGTTTTTTTTCCCCTTCATGTTATGTCATGTCCATGTTAGGAAATATTGTGATTGCTTTAGGTGGTAAGATGACCATTATGGGTACACAATTTGGTAATTTCGGGGTAGTCTAGAGACTCTTTGGAGCCAATTGGGCAGCATACTCTATTTCTCATGCATATCTTTGTATGAATTTTATTTATAAAAATTCAATAATGTCAACAAGGCAAACTGAACTAGTCATTTTGCCTATCATAGGTTGTTTACCATACTCTTGTCCCTACAGTATAAAGACATAAAATTTGCAGTTTTTGTATAATAAAGATCCAAAAGTACAAAGTCAAAGTACTTTTGACTCATATTTTCAAATGTCATGAAATTTAGTGCATATGAAAGAAATTCCTTGTCCCTACCTTCTATTAAAATTTTAGCCTAAAATATGTAAATCTCTAGTTACATTTACCTGCCCAAAATTTCTATGTTGCCAAAAAACGCATGCTGGTCCTTTAAAGGTTAAGGTAACTACACCTAATTTTGTCCCCTTTCTAAAATCGACCCCTACAAATTCTTGCCTAAAATGTACTCCCACTATTCATAAGAGTGTAGGATTGATTTTAGAAAAAACTATTTTCAGCACTTTGAATATTCATAGTTTATTTATATGGTGTCCAAAAAATGCATCCTAAGAGAATCTAGAATCTCCTTTCGACTACCAACAAGATCGTACAAAAAGTTTGTCAATATAATAATGGGAAGCATGCAGAATTGCTTAACCCCTAAAGGACTGTTGTTCCTTCAGGGACAAATGTGTTTTGGGGCATGTACCTACGGGCTGAAATTTTGTCGTGATTTTTTGAAACTTCTTTTGGAAATAGAAAAATTGATAAGCTTTGTGGGAATATAATTTTTTTCACAATCGGTGCCCGGGAACAAAAGTTATGACCAAATAAGCTCAAAACAAGGGACGGGGGGCAGTCCGGGTAGCAAAAAAAAATTACAAAAATTTGAATTTGAATTTTTTTTTTCCGTAGATTATATTTTTTCTGTATGGAAAGCTTTGATTCATTTCATTTGGATTTGTCATGAAAAAGTTATGGACATTCTTGTTTTGGGGGCATTAGAGCATCTTCTTGAAAAAAATAAATTGTAGGATTCATTTCTGAATGCAATTTTTCAAATTTTTCAATTTTTTTTTTGCATGGTTTAGTTTAATTACTAAAAAAATCTCACCATTGGGATTAGTGCATTTTAATTCCATCTAAAATATATTCATATTTTAGATTTTCCTTTTGTCTCATACCTACTTCTACTTAACAATTTTTTTAAGAATGATAATTAAGTTTTTTTGTTTTTTTTCTCCTAGACTCTCAACTCAATTCTCCACTATAAAGATTTAAAGCTCAAAACTTTGTAGTGCAAAAATTTTAAGTTAAAAATGTTCAAAGTCAAAAAATCTAAGGTAAACTAGCCCATGGTGGTCAAATGACCCATGATGGACACCTAATGACCCCATTGTGGTTTTTAAGACTACAATCAATGCCTTACATGGTAGTTATGGAGTAATTAGTGACCTCAATAGGTACTTCCAACTTTTCAATGTAAAATTCTTTGTAAAAATTGATTTTTTAGGTCTTCCATGTTTGAAAATGTTGTGATTGCATTGGATAGGAAGATGACCATATTGGATTCAATTTTGTTGGTCATGAGGTGGCCTAAAGACCCCTATGGGCTGATCACTTCAAAAATTCAAAACTAATTCATACTTGGTCCAAAAAATATAATTTCAAATGTCCTCACTATCTCTCACACTTATCTTTGTGTGGGAAAAAAATTGAAAAATTTCAGCAATGGCATGAGGGTAGACTCCAAAGTTTGACCACTATGGGCTGGTTTACCTTAGTTCCGCAATGTTATGAAAAACTTGTTTTTTTCACTTTAAATGTAGATATCTTGCAATTTGTGTGGTCAAAAATTCTGAAATTTTTTCCACACACTCTCATACTAGTTAGATGTAAGATACTACAATTAGATGTGAAAAAAAAACATTTTTGAATTTTTTTTACTCTTTGCTATAGAAATGGCAGTTTTGAGTATTTTTGGGCAGAAAAAAGGCCTTGGTCCTTTAGGGGTTAACTGGTCGATTTTAGGTGTAGTTACCTTACCTTACTCTCATCCCTACAGTACAAGGAAATAAAATCTGCAGTTTCTGTATGGTAGAGATCCACAAGTACAAAGTCAAACATAACTGAGGAACATCAGAGGTAAGTCTTATGTCCTTCTAGTTCTTGAAGATATTCTGTAGTCTAGTTTGTAGTAGGTGATGCGAGATCCAGGCAAGGATTGGAAATGATTCTACATTTCTACACTTCCACAACGACTGCGAAACCGCTGAAGACTCTGGAAAACTGAAGACTCTCGAAAACCGACTGAAGATACCAAGGGCATGATAAACCTACCAAAACCCAAATTGGATGCAATCCATGTTGGCTTTGCCAAAATGATTGAATTTTTTTAAAAATAGTTCATTTTCATGACTGTATCTCACATATTAAGGTCGCTTAACCTAATACCAACCGTTGACTTAATACCACCTAAATGTAGGACCCTTGTTGATTCTAGAATGAAAATTTATACCACTACTACATGTACTATTGTCATAGATTCTCACTCTAGAATCAATGACAGCCCTACATTTGAATGGTATTAGGTCAATGGTTGGTATTGGGTACGTCTACTTTAAGCACGATCCTCATAACTTAAATCATAGCCTTGAAAAAAACTTATTGCCTAACCCCTAAAGTCCCATTGCGGGACAAAATGGATTACGGGTAGGCTCCTACGGTCTCAGTATTTGTCATGATTTTTTGAATTTTTTTTTGTGAAGATAGAAAAACTCATAAGCTTTCTAAAAATGTAATTTTTATTTCAATTGGAGCCCGGGAGAAAAAGTTATGGCACAAAAATCCCTTTTTTTAGTTCAACGGGTAGAAAAAAACAACTCGTAAAAACTTAAAATAAATAAATAATTTTTTTTTTTTTGTATAGATTGTATTTTTATTTACAAGATAAGCTTTGATTTAGTCCATTTGGATTTGTTATGTGAAAGTTAGAGACAATCTTGTTTTGGGGGGCAATCAAAGCATCTTCTTGAAAAAATAACTTGTAGGATTCATTTCTGCCATCAATTTTCACAATTTTTCATAAAAAAAAATTTCACAAGGTTAAGATCTCTTGCTACAACAATCTCACCGTTGAAATAAGTATATTTCAATTCCATCTTAGAACTATTAATAATTTAGATTTTCCTTCAATCTTGAACCTACTTCTATTTAACAATTTTTTAACAAGTGAAAACCAAGTGTATTTTTAAAATTTCTTTTTTTCGTAGACTCTCAACTCAATTCTTCATCATGTAAAATTAGAAATTTAAAATCAATAGAAAAAAAAATTTAGTTAATCCCTAAATGCTCGAGGCCCCAAATTTTGGTGCCATCAAAACTTTGAAGTTAAATGAAACCT